>CM069061.1:1330000-6130000 GCA_035220775.1 Malus fusca | reverse complement strand
AATTGCCACAACTAAATAAAATCTGTACATTGAACACAACCTTACCACATCAAAAAAAGATGACAGAGTAAACCTTTTTCTGCTAAACTTTCAGTCCATATGGAGTCTTCTTGCCAAAAAATGACGGGTTGAATTGAAAAGATCTAGAATAGAAAAAGAGAAATTCCACCAAAAAGAAAAATCAACAACAAATCGACCTTAGAAGCTAAAAATAACATGACAGTGTAAGCATAAAATCGTCAAGTCCGTAGTAAAACAAATAGCAATAAAGATAAAAACCAAACTTATGAAATGGTTCAAGCCTTTCCCCGTATGTAAAACTAATAAGAGAAGATCTACAAGGCTTTCCAAGATTAAAAGTCTAGCCACCTTGGTTTAGGTATTCAGATTACCTTTTATTTGACTTGTTTAATCTTTATGTCTTATGTTGCTTTGTAGATGATAGTATTGCTTCTACTCCTAGTCGTTTTATTTTTTATATATTTATAGTCCGACGATAGTTTTGTGTGTTTGTAAGTAACTTATGGAGGCATAATTGAATAGTAATTGAAGTAATCAAGGCTAGGATGCTAAGGATGTAACCCTAGTATACATACCATTACGAGACTTTTTATGCAGGTCTGTTATTCCAGAAAATTAGATACTAGTCTCTTTTATGAATTTCATTGTTCTCTCTCGTTTTGATGTTGTTTCGTGCAGGATACCCTTCTCTACTCTATAGTTTGTTTTGCTTTGCTACAACAAACAGACAGTAGCTTCCGCTTCTGTCCTACACCAATTAGCACAAGACCAATCAGATGACGACCGAGCTGCAGAATATACAGCTGAATTGTGGAGACCAAGTTGTTCAATTAGTTTCACAACATTGCAACCCATATAGCCGGTACACCTAATATTGGTCTCATTTGTATAATTTATCAGCAAAACAAAATACCCTTCAAGTATATGTCAATTTGCAAGCCATCAAAACAGATAACAGTATAATAGATGCTGCAGTCCAACAAGCAAAATCATGAAGCCGTCTCTGCTAGCTACTTAAAGCTACTGAAAAGGAAAAGTCCAGGATTTATGATTTCATGGTCTCTAAGATACCTAATTCCTTAAACTCTCTCACTTTTTCTTAAGAGTCAGCGTGCAAAATTCTGTGTAATCTATATTAATATGTACTCCAGTGACTGCCTTCTATAAAAGCCTGTACACCTCAAATATTTAGTTTTGAAGCCTACTGTGGTACTAGTGATTGACAATTATTTCTCACAAAGTTCATTCGTTTTGCAGAAATACTCATCTTTTAGAAAACACTACTTTAACACTTCCAACTAATTGGGTAAAATTATGATGAAATCTTAGTTATAACTAATCTGCTTAATGTGGTCAGTCCAATCTCTACCGACTGAAGGCCAAGGATCAGGTTGATTGCATAAAATTATCTCTGCCTAAAATAGAAATGATGAAGCAAGTCAGACAGCAGCAGTGTCCTTACATTTAAAAACAGATATTCTTGTCGACCGTAGTGACAAAATTGACGATAATGTAAAATTCACAAAGTTACATACAGCATAAAGGAAAATGCTTATAGCTTCAACGTTCAAAGTAAATGTCCATGTTTAGCAATGATATATTTTATAACCATAAATACATATCTGAGAGCAGTAAAACTAAACTTAATACATTGCTGGTCACCATAATTTTCTGGGAGCAGTTGAATAAACTTAATAAATAAGATTAAAAGAGTCAAGCATACATTCGAAAATGCTATAAACCAATGCCATCTCAATAGTACCAAATGCAAAAGGAAGTGATAGCAATATACCACTTTTGAACCGATAATGACAATGTCAACGAAAAACAATCCTAGTGAAAGTAGAAAACTTGAGAGTCATAAACAACAAACTTAACTGCCATTGAACTCCAGTTCCATATACCATCTCCATTAACATGGCAGCAACCTGAAATGACAAAACTAGCATAAACCACCCGAATCTAGAAAAAAGAGGCATGGAAGGGTGCATCACCTATATTGCTAACGCAATAATACCAAAGAAACAATTGGACCCCAAGTGAAATGAAACCAAAGAGATCCACATTGCAGCACACATCATCCATCAATGCTGCTTTTCTCCCCGGGCTTCAAAGCTGGATTTTTTGACTTATTTTCATCCTCTACCAAGGACTGATCACCAGAGGTTCTACAAAATGAAGAAAAAATAATAAAGGAAGCATCAGACTTTTTTAAGACAGTTTGAAAATAATGATAATGATTTTGGTCAATAGCCAATTAGTAACTATGTGCTCAGAGAACTTACAGTTTCTGCTTTTTGGCATTTTGCTTGATGGTTCGCACCATATCCATAGCCATCTTCTGGTGTTCCCTTGTTTGTGAATGCAAGTCTAAACCTTCAACTGTTTCACAATCAACTTTACATATCCGGCACCATCCCATACTAGCTGGTTTCCTTTTCCTTGAGTGATCAAAAGACTCTAGATCTCCCTGAAGATATCAACAGCATAAAAAATTGAACTAAAAATCAAATACAATAAAATATCAGAATGGAAGCTGTAGTAATATGAGAACAAAAGAGCATCACTTAATACACACAGATACTTGAAGTAATACTTAACTGTGTAAGCTCCATCAGTTGGAAATCTCTGAAGTGAAAAGCTGCTCCTAAATCCAGGCTCACCAAGACGTGGATGGCTTGTCCTCTTGCCTCTAAATGATTCAAAGTTCCCAGGCCCAGTCATGTCTCCAATCCGTGGATGACGATCACCAAAACCCATAGGTTCTCGCAAATGCAAATGATTATGCACATTCTGATGACCCAAATGATCTCCCCTCCGAAGATGACCAGGGTGCCCATCAACAATTCGCATATTACCAGGACCCTCAAACTCACCCCGTCGAAAATGACCAGGAAAATTAGAAAGCCTACCCTCGTGGAATGAATTTCCATGTGGATCACCAAATCGATGAAAGTCTCTTCTATCAAAATCATCAGGGCCAAAGCCTCTAAACCCATGAGATGGGATCGCAGGGTAATCTCTAACTGGGCTTCGGGGAGCCAAAACATCCATATGGCGTCGTCCAACAAAATCTGGATGACCGCGAGAAGGCTCCATTCTCCCAATATCTCCAGCAGCAGGATCTGTATTCAGACCCATATCATACTTGAGCCCATGAGGTCCCTTATCAAAGGGCCTTGATGAATAATTCCCAAATTTAGAAACAGGATCAGAATCCAGATACGAAGGCCTAGGGAATTGCTTGAGATCATCTTCAAACGCTACCCGGTCAATACCACGATAAGTTGGATCTGCTGGGAAGGGATTCATTCGTTCGTCCGGAAAAGCCTTGAACCTTTCATCCCTCAACCCATGAACTGATGAGGAGTCGAGGCCTGGAGTTCCATTCATTCTCAACATATTTGGGGGGATACCAGATGGCTGTCCAATTGCTCCTTGATCAATCTGAAAGGCAGGCCGCTGGTAACTCCTATGACCTTCAGGGCCATATGGTGCCATCATTCCACTAAATGGAGGGCCTCCAACAGGTTCACCTTGCATCCTGGAAGCCCCTGTATGGGAAGAAGGTAGTACACCTTGAGAACCATACTGACCTCCCCTTCCAGAGGATGGTCCAAAACCCGGGTTGGGACCAGGTGGTTGCAAATGCTCAGATGGATGAAAAGGCTGTCCAGGTACATGTGCAGGTCCCTGAGGTTTTAAATGAGCCAAGGGCTGCCCAGGCCCCTGTGTATGATGCAGAGGTGCACCAGGCCCTTGGGGGAGTATAGTAGGTCCATGATGTATTGATACAGGATGTGAAGGTTGTGTGGAGCCACCAGCTTGTACTTGAACAGTTGGAGCTGAAGTAGATACAGCTTGAGAACCCCCGCCAGCTTGTATTTGTACATTGGAAGGCTGCAGAATGCCACTAGCATTCTTCTGCAACCTTCGACCCTGTTCCTCATGAAGTTGAGCTTCTTCTGATGGAATTTCTTTTGCGCCCTCAGCTGCTTCACCCAATTTACCGTTACTTGAGTGCTCCATAGCACTATCCATACCCTCTTCCTTCAACATTGGGATATTTACAGAACCTCCATTATCAAGTGCATGTAAATCTGGATCTGCCTCCGGCAAGCCCCTAGACTCTGGAATCTCCTTGAAAGATGTATCCCCCTGATTAGGTTTAACTCCACCACTAGGTTTATGCTCATCAACGGACTTCATACCCATCTCAGATTTCACGGATTTAAATTCAGCATCATGTGCAACATTCTGACCTGATGACCCAGATTCTTTCTCCGCTTGCCTCTCAGACATAGTTGGTCTCGAGTTTGCTCCAGATTGCACTGGGTTGTTTGTTCTGACCATGTTATTCTGATTTGTAGATGGATGGTTTACAGAAGAATGCATTGGCCTCACTTGAACAGCAGTTTGTCCATAAGGCTGAGGTTGTACTCCATGACTTGGCATCATAGGTCTTCCGACAAGATTAGACTGAGTATGTTGAATGCCCTGAGACAATGCAATGTTCTGCTGAGACTGTGTAGAGGCATGAATATGTTGAGGGAACGGATGAGATTGGCTCTGGGGACGTAACTGTGTAGATGGTTGCTGCTGTACATATGGCTGATGGTGGAAATACTGCTGAGGCATCGGTTGTTGAACTGCTTGCATAATAGGGCGCTGGTAGACTGAATTTCCAGGTTGCTGAGCATCAGAGGGAACTGGCTGCTGTTGTGCAGGATTGATATTTTGGACTTGACCGGGTGAAGGCAACAAAGCTGGCTGCTGTTGGTTTGGAATTGTTGTATGAGATGAAGGCGGACGCATGAGTGGGGGTTGTGGAGGAAACTGATTCTGCATTTGAACAGGAGTCTGTAACTGAGAGTGAGGCACACCTTGAGATTGCACGTACATATTGTGTTGCACTGGTTGGTGAAGGTGAGGTTGAGGATATGAGCTATTGCCAGACACAGGATGAGATGGTGGATGCTGTGCCTGAGGCTGGACAGCAGCATTCATGGGCTGAGAAGGGTGAAGTTGGGGATGGTGTTGAACCTGTGCCTGTTGCTGAGGTTGTGACTGAGACTGGGGTTGAGAAAGGGGATGGTGCTGCGGTTGAAGATGGGCCTGGGTATGTTGCTGAATTTGGGGCTGCTGATACGGAAGCACTTGCACCTGTTGAGAATGAGGCTGTGACTGAGATGGAGCTTGGAAATATGGCTGTGTCTGCCCATGAGCTGCTGGGTAAGTCTGCACTGTCGGGTGGACTGTCGGGTGGAGTTGCTGCTGTTGGTTGGCTTGTACCTGATTTTGAGTTTGAGCCACAACAGGAGCCTGGCCATTTGGAGGCTGAATTTGGGGTTGAGCTTGAGCTTGAGAAATTTGGGGCTGTAGCGGAGGTTGAGTTTGGGGCTGTGGTGGAGGTTGAGTTTGGGGCTGTGGCAGAGGTTGAGTTTGGGGCTGAGGTTGCAAGTATGTCTGAGGTTGATTCTGGATGGTCCCATATGGTGGCTGAGCCTGCTGTTGTTGTGGAACTGCTGGCTGTTGATAGGGATAGTAGTTCTGATATTGCTGTTGATATGGGTCATATCCAGGATACTGCTGGTAGTACTGTTGATATTGTTGCTGCTGCTGGTACCATTGATCAGCAGTCAGCACAGCCGCTTGAGCTTGAGAACTTGAGTTTGCTTTTTGATTTGGATCAGATCCAGGTGCAGTGGCACTTGTAGTTTGAGAAACCGGGGCCTGAGATGTAGTTGTTCCTGTTTGAATTGCAGCCTGGGTTTGATCAGCAGTAGCTGCTGATGTGCCGGAAGCTGAAGTGTGTAGAGCACCCTCTGCCTGCTGCGCTTGAGGCTGCACACCCTGTTATTGAAAGATAACCACAAAAACCAACTAAGTCTGATATTCAAAGGATTGAAAATTAAATAAAAAAACAAACGAAAATACTTACAGGACATGTTTGTGCATGTTCCTGCACGTGACGATGCACAATTTGGACTCCACACCGGTTGCATACTACAGGAGAATTGCCAAAGGCACATCCAGAACAATGAGGTGTGCACTCGGATAATGGTCCCTGCCATGTGCATCCACTCCTGTGAAATAAGCAATGAACTAGTATTTTGCCAATGGTATCAGAGAGGGCCTTATTTGACTCCGTGAGTGGCTGCATTGATTAGTGTCAAGGTTTATCAATAAATAGACAACAAGGAGTAAAGGTTTTGCTACAAGCAAGGTTGTATAAGGAAGGACCTTGGCATCTGCTTCTGTCACTAAGTAGCCGTCATATGGGCAAGCCTGGGTGGTGCTCACAACGTATGTCAAACAGGGCTTGCAATACAGATGAGTACATTGCGACTGTAGTGCTTCAGTTGGGTAAACAAGCAGACGACAAACCGGACAAAAGTACTCTCCGGCAAGAGACTGGATGTTCAATATGCACTCATTGTCAAATCCCATGCCGCCCTATCAATTCAGCTTCAAGTCCTGGTGCATCAATGCTATCAACCCGAATGAGCAAAAAAATTGAGCCCTTGGTGAAGAAAAAGAACCATTCATTTTTCCATCAGCATTACTTGGTTCAAAATCATAAAACAAATCATAATAAACTGACCAAACTCATTAAAGCAATTTGCCATTTTTACAAAACCGAACACGGAAACAGGGAACACAGCCAGTGATATGCAAGTGGATACATGAAAATCCAAAATGTACCCATCACTCGATTAGCATTTGGTAATAATCAGAAAATCACATTAAAACAAAAACAATGAGAATCAAACCTTCCGATGCGAAGAACAGGGCAGGCTTATAATATAATCAAATCAAGTTTTTTGTTCGTTATCAGATTCAGATGTGTGCGGTTTCCACTTTCCCAAGTCCAAACTGATTTAAATACAACAATTATATCAAAAGATTTAAACTTTTCCTTTCCAAATTTCTATTCCCAAACTTTATCAGCAGCCAAACATGTTAAAGTAAGAGAATTTCGGTACCTTGGAGATTCTCTACTGTCTGCCAATCCGATTCGCGACCCTAAAACCCTAGCCCAGCTTAAACCTGTAAAAAAATGGAAAAATTGAATAAATCTTAGGGCTTTCATGAACGAAATTGTTGTGCGCGAAGAGTAAATCGAGTGTGAAAAAGTTACAGTTGGCGCGGATTGGTCGAGAAACGCAAAAAGTCTCTCGGCACAAGAGAGATGAATTGCGAACGGAAGACCGGCGCAAGAAGACCACGGTGCTTATAAAACAAGTGTGTGTTCTTTTTTCCGTCAAAAAACAAGTGTATGCTTGAGCACTTGTTTGTGGTCTATGTTATATTTTTTTGGGTAAATTACATAGTAGCCCCTCAGGTTTGAGCTCTATTGCAATCACATACAACATCTGTAAAACATTTCACTTTCATACCTCAAGTACTATTTTATTTCAATTTCATACAACCGTTAGATTTTCCATCTATGGATCTGTTAAATGCTGACGTGTCTGCCACATATATGACACGTGGCTGCCAAATGTCTACCACGTGGCAAATAAAATAATTTTTTAATTTTTTTTTTTTTAAAAAAAAATCTGCCACTTTTTTTTTTTTTTTTCTCTTTCTTCTTCTTCTGGGTTCGGACCTTCCTTTTTTATTTTTATTTTTTTTGTTCTTCTTCTTCTTCTTCTTCTTCTCCCTCCTCCTCCTCTTTCTTCTTCTCTTCTTCTTCTGGGTTCGGTCCCTTTCTTTTTTTTTTTTTTTTTTTTTTTTTTTTTTCTCTTTCTTCTTCTTCTTCTTCTTCTCTTTCTCTTTCTTCTTCTTCTGGGTTCGGACCTTTTGTTTTTTTTTGTTTTTTTTTTCTTCTTCTTCTTCTTCTTCTTCTCCCTCCTCCTCCTCTTTCTTCTTCTCTTCTTCTTCTGGGTTCGGTCCCTTTCTTTTTTTTCTTCTTCTTCTTCTCTTTCTCTTTCTTCTTCTTCTTCTTCTTCTCTTTCTCTTTCTTCTTCTTCTGGTTCGGACCTTTTTTTTTTTTTTTTTTTTTTTTTTCTTCTTCTTCTTCTTCTTCTTCTCCCTCCTCCTCCTCTTTTTTTTTTAACGAAAAGGACCGAACCCAGAAGAAGAAGGAGGAAGAAGAAGAAGAAGAAGAAAAAAAAAAAAAAAAAAAAAAAAAAAAGGGACCGAACCCAGAAGAAGAAGAGAAGAAGAAGGAGGAGGAGGAGGAGGAGGGAGAAGAAGAAGAAGAAAAAAAAAACAAAAAAAACAAAAAAACAAAAGGTCCAAACCCAGAAGAAGAAGAAAGAGAAAAAAAAAAAAAAGTGGCAGATTTTTTTTTTTAAAAAAAAAATAAAAAAATTATTTTATTTGCCACGTGGCAGACATTTGGCATTCACGTGTCATATATGTGGCAGCCACGTCAGCATTTAACAAATCCATGGATGGAAAATCTAACGGTTGTATGAAATTGAAATAAAATAGTACTTGAGGTATGAAAGTGAAATGTTTTAAAGATGTTGTATGAGATTGCAATAGAGCTCAAACCTGAGGGGCTACTATGTAATTTACCCTATTTTTTTTTATATTTTTTTTTCTTTTGTTGTCTAAATTTTTATTTTTTTATTTTACTAAAATCAAATCTCAATTAATGAATTGATCCAAATCAAATTTCGGTTAAATTTCTATGAAATAACAAGGATATATTAGTCGACGAAAAAAAAAACAACGATATATTAGAAACGATTTTTTAGTCAAAATGATCATTAAGATTTGCATAACACCTAATTTTGGTCATTGAGATTGAAAATCAATAGAAGTGGTTTCTAAGATTGTCCACCATCTATTATTTTGGTTATTCTGTTAAAAAACTCCATCAAGTTGAGGGTATTTTTAGCCAAAATGATCCATGAGATTTGCATAACACATAACTTTGGTTTCTAACATTGTCCACCATCCATCATTTTGGTCATTCCGTTAAAAAGCTCAGGGATCACTTAACGGAGTTTTTTAATGGAATGACAAAAATAATTGATGGTGGACAATTTCAGAATCACTCCCATTGATTTCCAATCTCATATACCAAAGTTATCTGTTATGCAAATCTCAGAGATCATTGAAGCTAAAAAGCCATTAGAAACTGATCAGTTAAGTAATTATGAGCTGAAATTAAATTATTTTAGCAAAAAGGCCTTTATTTTTACATATACTTTATTAAGAGATTGTGGCATGTGTAGCGGTTTTTTTCTTTTCTTTTCTATTTTTTTTTTCTTTTCTATTTTTCTTTTCTTTTCTTTTCTATTGTTTTGACACACATCACTAGTGTAACTACACGGAGAGTGTTGGAGATCAAGGTCGGGTTAGGAGGAGGATTCTCACCTCTTCCCTTCTCTCATACTTGAACAATTACGATGAAATCACGTTAATATTTTATGTTGTTTTTCTAATAAAGATAATAAGACAAAAAATAATATGCGAGAGGAGGTGAAGAAAGGGGTGGAAATAAGAAAGGAGAGAATCCTACTCCGTTGGGCCACAGAGGCATAGGGAGTAATTGATGTTTAATTCTGGAAATGGCATGTTAAGATGTGGCAGAGGATAAATTTTTTAAATTTACTCTTCAGCTTCTTGGCTCTTCTATTTGGTCTGCTAGTTTTTTTTTTTTTTTTTTTTTTTTTTTTTTGGAGAACCTCGGCGGTACGAGGGAATTTTATTGATAAGAAAAAAGAAGTTACACCTAGACAGGGGGGACATAAACCTAACCCCTCATAGAACAAGAGAAAAGAAATACAAAAGAAAAAAGGGGGGGGACATGCACCTTACCCCTTTCGAGAAAGGAAATGCCGGAAAAAGAGGGGGGGACATAGACCGTACCCCTCTTGGAAAAGAAAATACAAGGAAAAAACTAGGCGAACATAAGCCCAAACCCCTCTATAAACCTTAAAAGATAATAACCTGCAAAACAAACTGCAAAACAAAAGGGAATCCAAAAAGGTTAGGAAAAGAAAAGAGAAGACACATCAGGAAGAGGAGACAAACCTGTAGGTTGGCATGCCCAAGAAATCTGAGTGCAGAGGAGGGATGATCTCAATTGGGGGAGTGGAATGCCAGACAAGTGAAGATGCTAGAAGCCCTAAATTGGCTAATTTGTCAGCAACAGCATTCCCTTCTCGAAAAATATGAGAGCAACGAAAAACCATGTTCTGCAAAAGGAGAGTACAATTGTTCCAGCGTGTCTGGAGCGACCAAGGGGGAGAGAAAGATCCAGAAGCAAAACATGATATTACACTCGAAGAGTCGCTTTCAAGCCATAAATTTTGCCAGCCTCGCGCGTGGGCCAATTCGACAGCAAGGATGACAGCATGGAGCTCCGCATAGAAAGAAGTATGATGGCCCAAGCTTAGGGAGAAACCACCAAGAAAATAACCCGCAGAATCTCGAAAAACCCCGCCACATGCCGCAGGACCCGGATTACCTTTAGCAAGGCCATCAATATTCACTTTGACCCAAGAAGAAGGAGGGGGTGCCAAAGAACAGGGACAATAGAAGGAGCTTTACAGGGGTTAGGCGATATTCCAAGAGAGACTAAAAGTTGCCGGTCCAAAGTGCCTCGTACATGGCCAGGGGTGAGAGCTCCAACCTGCCTAATCCAGGCCGAGGTGGAGCGGCAGAGACGTGAGAATGAGGGAGGTTTGCCTTCAAACTTCACTTTATTACGCATCTTCCAAATAGCCATGAGTAAGAAAAACCCTGAAGCTAACCAGACATTGCGAAGATGTGGAGAGAACCGCTTTGACAGAAAATCAAGCCATAGATCAGAGAGGGAGCCCGTAGGTTGAATAATAGTGCCAAATTGGGTAGCTAGCCAACGCCAAGCACATTGTGCAAAGTCACAGCTAGAAAATAAGTGGTCAATAGATTCATAATTCTTGTGACAAAGTTGGCATATTGGAGCCAGCGGGATGCCTCGGCGCTGAAGTTGATCCTCCGTTGGGAGCTTGTTGAATAGAATCTTCCAAACTAAAATAGAGTAACGAGGTGGGATGAAAGGACGCCAGATAATGGAAGCCCAACTCTTGACAGGAAACCGATGACGAACAATTTCATAGCCATCGGAAAACGAAAAACCACCAGAAGTAGAAGCTTCCCAAATTAAAACGTCTTTATCCTCATCAATTGGAAGAGGCATTTCTAAAATCTCTTTAGTTAGGTCTGGGAAAGTAGAAGAGAAGATAGAAGGAATAACCCATTGTCCCATACGAATAATATTTGAGACCTTAGTACGAGATAGAGAAGGGGCAATCTCGGTTGCACCAACGACGTCCACAATAGGCTTATCCAGCCATTTATCAACCCAAAGGGAAGTAGTAGAACCATTTCCAATCACCCAACGACAATTCTGAAACAAGATATGAAGAATGGATTTAATACCAGGCCATATAGAAGATCGCATATAACTACAAGAGTATAGGCGACCATGTAGCTTGAAACGTGTCCGAATATAAATACTCCAAGGGGAATCAGTAGTAATAATAAGCCATCCAAGCTTTAAGAGAGCTGTAGTGTTAAGAGAGCCAAGATCGCGCAAACCCAAACCACCTTCATTCTTCGGAGCACATATCTGATGCCAAGAAACGGTAACCAACTTCTTGGAGGTTACGTCACCAGACCATATAAAATTGCGAGCACAACGTGAAAAAGACCTTAGCAAGGAAGAAGGCCACTTATAAACAGAAAAGCTATGCAAGAGCATACTTTGAAAAACTGATTGAGTGAGTTGAACTCTTCCTGCCATAGATAAAAGTTTCCCCTTCCAACCAGTTAACTTAGCTTTAGCTTTATCTGCCAAGGCTTGAAGATGACTCCTTTTAGGCTTGCCACAGAAGATTGGAACTCCAAGGTAGACAAAAGGTGCTTTGCCTTCTTTGAAACCCAAGTAACTCTCAACCACAGCTTTGCGATGCCTTGAGGTAGAGCCCAAGTAGAAAGTACTTTTTGCCTTATTGATAAATTGACCAGAGGCTCTACTATATCTATCGAAGAAACCTTGCAAGTTACGCAGGGTGACACCATCACTTCTACAGAAAATGAATAAGTCATCTGCATAGAGAACGTGAGAAGGAGATATACAACCTCTTGGAGCAAAAGTTGGCTTAGTAAGCCCATCAAGTTGAAGACGACTCAAGCCCCTTGATAAAGCCTCCTCAGCTAGACAGAAAAGTAACGGAGAGAGAGGATCCCCTTGGCGCACTCCTCGTGAACAAGAGAAAAAACCATGCGGGGAACCATTGATTAGGATGGACAATTTAGCAGATCGTAAGATGGTAGAAACCCAGTCTATAAAACAAGTGGAGAACCCAAAGTTAGTAAGCACCCGCGATAGAAATGACCAATCTAAAGTATCAAAAGCCTTAGCTATATCAACTTTGACTCCCATATTGCCACCACGAGTTTTTTTGTCAAGCACATTGAGACATTCTGAAACTAGGCCAATACAATCAGTGATACGTCGGCCAGGTATGAAAGCAGCTTGATGTGGAGAAATAATGCGTTGAACAACATGAGAAAGGCGAACTGCCAAAATTTTGGGAATAATCTTAAAGAGAAAGTTTGCCAAAGCAATAGGTCTAAAATGAGTCATGGAAATAGCGTCTTCCACCTTCGGTATCAAAACTAAGAAGTTACTATTGGTATTGGGGTATAGCCAATTTGATTGAAAGAATTGCTTCACAAATTGAATGACATCAAAGCTGACAATATCCCAACAGTGATGATAGAAAAAACCTGGAAAACCATCTGGCCCTGGCGCACTGGAAGCACTTAATGAGAAAACTGCCTCCATAATTTCCTCATCAGTAGGTAATGCAGATAAGAGATCATTTTCAGAGTCTGTGACCATCGGCTGGATGACCTCACAAACCTCATCAATACCTGAAGGGTTGAAAGAAGAGCCGAACAAAGTCTGATAGAAATTAACAATATGGTTCTCAATAGCCAGCGGGTCGGTAAGAAGATTATTTCCATCAAGAATACAACTGATATGAGAGCTGGATGATTTAATACGAGCATAAGCATGAAAGAAAGAAGAATTTCTATCCCCTTTAGTTAACCACTTAACACGAGCTCTATCTTTCCAAAATGCCTCTTGCATTTGAAGAGACTCCATTACTGTAGTCTTGGCGACCATTTCCTCCTCGAAAAGATCATTATTTATACCCTCAATTGAAATTCTTTGTTGAATCATAGAAAGATTATGCCGAGCATTAGCCACTCTATTATGAACATCACCAAAAACCGAAAAATTCCATTGGCGCATGCAGGTTTTTAGAGCTTTCAATTTTTGCAGAATGATAAACATAGGACAACCATATACAGCTGTATTGCTCCAGCAATGAGTTACAGTTTCTCGAAAAGATGGATGTTGAACCCACATTGATTGAAAACGGAAAGGACGATGACCATTGCGCAAAACTCTAGAACCAGAGAAAATAAGGGGGTTATGATCTGAGACTACCTTTGGCAACGCTATGCAGTTAGAGTGGGGCCAAGAATCAAACCAACTTATATCACACAAGGAGCGATCTAACCTTCGTTCAGTGCGACCACGAGATCTCCAGCCATTAGACCATGTAAAGGCTGCCCCAGATGTGTTCAAGTGGGTAAAGTTACAAGTGTCAGACATGTTACTAAACTCAGCACATGAAGCTTGGGACGGTCTGCCTCCTCCCATCTGCTCGTGGGCACCCAGGATAGCGTTGAAATCGCCAATAGCCATCCATGGAACTTGTGTTTGTGGGCGCAGAGAGATAAAGTCAGCCCACAAGTCTCTTCTTTTGATAGATGAGGTGCTTGCATAAACAAATGTGAACTGGCTTGGGATATGATCAAAAGTACAGCGAACCGTAACCTGTTGATCAGATATAGAAATAACTAAAGGGTCTGCACAAGCCGAAGATGTTAGTAACCAAAGGTTGGGGGCAAGAGTTCCTCTAGAGTTAAAAGTAAGAGCAGATAAATTTAAAGAATCCCAATAAGCAGCTGAAATAGAATTAAAAGTCACCATGGGCTCCGCAATGCAAACCAAATCTGGGTGATGCAACCGACAGATGTTAGAGAGCTCCGTCCGAGAGTCATCGTTACCAATGCCACGGATATTCCAGAAGAGAACCTTCATTTATAACGAACCTTCATTTATGTGAGGGATACTTCTTTCCGAGGGTGCATTCATCAGTTATATTTCGACTACTGATAAATCCTCATCCCTTCGAATGCAGTGAAGCCTATATCTCAAAGGTTTTTGAGAGGATCTTCAGTATTCAAAGGTCTTTGGCTTTTATGTTTTGAAAAAATTGAAGGTTCCCTCGAACGATATAAAGGAGGAAACTGCTCAGGTTGGCAAAAAGGAGGTGAGTTATCGTACTTTTTGTAGTCTTTCTGATTCTGGCCATCGGATACGATCTAGTCTTGCCATTTTCACTGCACCTTTGTCCATTTCAATGGTGGCGATTCTCGTGTTGTTCCTTATTGCAGGCTTTGCATCTTTTGGTGGCTTCTTTTCTTGGCGATTCTACTCTAACCGATGTCTTCATCAGGCACGCGCCAATTAGCGATAAAGTTACAAAGATAGCTTTGTTATCTAATGCTTCTTCTGTCTCCATTTTCTTATGTTAGTGATATGGATATCAATGCTTTTTCTCATGGGTTCAATATCTAGAAGAGGTTGAACTTTCCTTGTATATAATACATATTTAATGAACGTTTGTTCGTTATTAATTTTCTTTATCTAATGCAGGTTTCTTCTTTCTTTTTTTTAATCGTATTTTTCGTAATTCAGTAGACCTTATCAGCTGTAGTCACAGTCAGCTATCAAATGCATCAATCTCTCTTTACGTACCCAATTTAACCAAAATTGAACTAGCAAACTCGGTTGCCTTTGATGTCTCCTTTGGAGATTCTGTTAACACCCGATTAGCTGGAGGTTAAAGCCATAATGCTATCTTAATTTTAGAGCTTCGAATCTGCAGGTCCGATGAAACCATAAATTTCTTCCTGGTCAAGTAATGAATACTTCTTTTCAAAAGCTAAAGATGCTGGCCCTTTATACTCCCCCTCAAGTAATCCTCACTTTAATTATGGTCTCTCCGGAGTCGTGACCATCTTTCTACTTATAGTACTTTCAGCATACCCTTTTCTTAAGTCTGTTTCATTACCCTCGTCCTTACTTTGGTCATTTTACCGAAAAAGGTTTGTACTTTGAATTCCATGCTTTATTTTTTGTTCTAATGTAATTTGGAATTGAGCTGTTGCACTGTGTTTTATGCATACTCTGCTTGATATTCAATATATTCATCTGAAAATTAATTGTTACTCATCTTTGTATTGTACGTATTTCATCACATGTATCGGTAGTAATTAAAAAATTATATGCCGGAAGGTACCTTAGGGGTGTAATTTTATTGAATTATTCATTCTGCAACCTTTAATCTTTCACCGTATGTAGCTGATTTGTTCCAGTTGCTCACTGCCATTGTATTAAGAAAGGATAAAAAAGACGAGTTTATTATCCTTTCTTACAATCCATGGCTGATAAAACTGCAATCATAAGCTTGAAGGCATTGGTGGACAAGGAGAGGAACCATGTTATCTTCATAGAGTCCGACAAACATTTTATCGACGTTCTCTTGAGCTTCTTGACAATACCAATGGGAACAATTGTCAGAAATACCCGAAAACACTCAGTGCCGGTGGAAATAGGTTGCCTGAACAATTTGTATGCCAGTGTTGCAAATATTGATGTTCAGCATCTCCAAACTGAAGCATATAGAAGGATGTTGCTATGTCCCCACAGTGGGGTTGAACCTCATTGCAAAAATCTCAAACTGAAGATTGATGATGATGAGCCGATGGGGTACTTTCTGTGTGACAGTTGGCAATGCACCTTTGACAATAAGTTATTAAGTCACTACAAAGGTGTCCGTTGTCAGTGTGGAGCATCCATGAATGTGAAATGCACACTTTCAGGTTCCTCCTCTTCTGAGAAAAATGGGGGCATCTTTGTCAACGACGAATTCGGTGGTCTCATAGTAACTGATGGTTTACATGTGATATCCCCATTATCTGTAGCAAGCAATCCCTTGTTTATGGAGCTCGGAGTCAAGAGTGAGAATAGTACTACCGAAGAACTGACTTTGAATGTAGGCGTTGATGAGGTAATTGAGCATTGTTGGCACTTATTTTATTTTTGTTATACCTGTAGTTTTGTGTTTCTCAACTCATGTCTTTTTCTCCAGGTTCTGAATTTGATTAAGCACTCATTTGTATCAAAGAAACCATTGACAGAAACTCTATTGGGTCACAATCCCAAACCAGAGTTATTAAGTAATGCAAATCTTAATCAACGAATACGTAGTGAATCTCTAATGCTTGGAGGAAACATGATCCTGATTGAGGAAGAAGAAAAAAAGATTTCTGTTAAGTTAACAGTTAGCAGGTCGAGACATATTGTTTGTTATGCAGAAGCAGAAGAGGATTTTGTCAATTTACTCTTCGGTTTCTTGACTGTTCCGCTTGGATTTATAGTCAAACACATGAGAGAAGCCTCTTCAAAGGGGTGCATTGATCAGTTGTACAAGAGCATCCAAGATCTTGATGAGAAGTACTTGAAGTCAAATTACCACAAGGATATTCTACTGAATCCCAAGCTTTATCCTGGTTTTTGCTATGAGAACCATCTTTTGGGAGTCGAGGATGGCTCAGTAGCGTCATATTATTATGCATTTTGGAATGAAGAGGGACGTTTGCGGGATATATTAACAACAGATAAAAAACTAATCCCTTCCGTTGCAGTGACGGTTCCACTCAAATTGCTCGACAGTAAAAATCCTCATGGGTATTTGAAAGGATCGTCAGTGTTCATGATAACTGACAAGCTGATCATAAGGCCTATATCCCCTCTCTTTGGCTTTTCGGTTTTGAAAGAGTTAACTGTACCCTTGACTGACATTAAGGAGGAAAGTGTTCAGGTTGGCAAGAAAGAGGTGAGTTAATGGTTCCAATTTTGGTCATTAGTTATTGACAAAGGTACCTTAATTTGTCAACTTTAATTGGTGACGATTCTTATGTTGTTCCTTGTTACAGGCTCTGCAGCTTTTGGTGGCTTCTTTTTTAGGCGAATCTGCTCTAACTGACGTCTTTATTAGGCAGCCGAAGAACGTATACAAAGTCTATAATTAAAGAGATGTTGGTCATCTTATGCACGATGGTGATGCTTCTTTTGTTTCTATAAACTGGAGATGGATGGATGATACAGCGTCTGCACTTATTTATGTCGGTGTGCTATGTATATTAATGGCAGCATACTATTACTAGTTGGTTAAAGATATTACTTACGGATATTGTAATGAAGGTTGGTTTTGATTATTGACTCTCGGGGGTATCTAGTGCGGGGTTTTTTTTCTTTTTAATTTATACGGATTGTATTTATTCATTTGTTTACCGATCTCATCAGTTTGTTGTTCAATTAGAAGGTCACTGTGATGCTCCACTCTGCAATGTCATCACTGCGAGATCAATTGTCCTTTTTGGAATTGAGCATCAGTGATGCGATCAACCTGATGGTGATGAAAATGCAAGGACTTTTTGCATTTTCATCACTGTGAGTGTGAGATCAGTTAAATGTGAATCAGTGTGCGTAGAAGCGTAATCCTTGTTTTATTCTGGACGGGTTTTTTTTTGTTAACAGTAGAAGCCACAAACTTTCTGGTCCACACTGATTAGAGGCACAGTCATTTAAAATTTACGACAATGCTGTGTAATTTTTCGCTGGTACCATCACACTTTCACATTTTATTACCAATTCACTTGACACGCCCCGACCTTGATATTTCACGAATACCAGGATAGACACGTGCTGACCGACACCCGAGGGTGACGAAAGTCATTAATTGATACAAAAGCTAAGAATAAGAAATAAATAAGGATTATGAATTTAAAATTCAAAGAATTAACAAATTAGGAACGTGTTCAGAGCATACAACTAAACCTAATCACTAAAAAGAATTAAGATAAAATTGAATGAATAAAGAAGTGGGTCCTACATCGAGAGGATTCAAAGATGCTTCTGCGGAAGTGTCTTGACGCTGGGATTAGGTGTCTTGACGCAAAACAAAGGTGAGTGGACCAAGTTCATATATACAATAATAATAAAACAGTTATCAATATATTAACCCCCACAGTTTATATAAAAATGAAAACTACTAGCATAATAAGTGATGGATTTAATAAAAATCCTAGCATGCCAAAAATATCTCAAAAGTCATTTCGCGGAATAACATCGCGGAAATCAAAACAGTAAACGTCTCATAGATCGTCTCATAAGCGCGGTGTGCTGCTAGAAAGATCACTGAATAAATATAACTCTCGGCCCTATGCCAACACCGTGGTCTCTGCGCCCGTAGCCAGAGATTACCAACTTCCGACCAATGCCTGCTCCGTGTCCCTCATCCCGTAGCTAGGGATTATTTCTCCCGGCCTATCTGCCAACACCAGATCCTCGCCCCAAGCGGCATAGTGTCTACTAGGTACGCACAAATAGTTACGCCTCTCATAAATAATCACTTCATAGTGTAAAGTCATCCATCGTCTATACTATAAAGAGGGGTTTCTAAAACATGTTCTGTTACACCCACCCCTAATTTAAATTGTATTTTCACTAAGTTTGAGATTATCTTGCTTTTAAAATGGTTTTTGGGTCTTAAATGGTGTGCCCAAGGGGCCCACCTTCTGTTTTTGTGTCCCTCATTCCCGTCACTCTTCCATCTCTCTCAGCCCTCTTCTTTCTCTCACTCTCCCTCTCTCCCGACTTCACTCTTCCATCCTCATCGTCAAACCCACACACACACACCCACCACCATAACCACCTAGCTACGACACCACCATCATCTCTGGAACTTTCTTCTCTCTCTCCCCCGTCTCGGCGAAGCCCCAGGACACCCAGAGAACACCCAAGTCTCCCCCGACGACTCCGGCGACTTTCGAGACAATTTCCGGCCAAACCACGGCGAGTTGGCCAGCGTGCAAGGTATCAATCTCTTCGTCTCGCTGAGTACTACAACTTTCCTTTTTGTTTCACTCAATTTCGTTGAGTTTTGAAAAAGTTATGGCCGTTTAAAGTTGGTGTAGTTTTCCGGCCGAATCCGGCCTTCTCCTTCCTTTGAATTCTGCAACCCAAAAAATCCCAAGGCCTTTGGGCCTTTCCTGCCGAGCCCCACCCAAAGCCCATTTCAATTTTATTATTTATTTTATTAATTGTTTTAAGTTAAAGGCCTTTGGGCCAAATTAGCTAAGGCGCTAAGCCTTTTTATCTAGAAACCCAAAACCCTTAGGCTTAAGGCCTTCGGGCCTTTTGAACCAGGGCCCTAAGCCCTCTCCTCTAAACCTAGCCCACCTAATTAGCTAAACCCAAATCTTTTATGTGGAATATTCCGTCATGGAATATTTTTTGGAATATTCTAAGGATATTCTGTTGACATTTTACGAAATTTATCCAGGACCCTTCTTAGGGTAATTCGACGTTCTGAATCCGTTTCCACTGTCCGTTTTCCCAAATTCAAATTGCTATTATATAGTTTTATTTATTGGACTCTTTATGTGCTTAGGGGCAATTATAGTGGCGTTTCTGTCTTCGCTAGCTGCGTGACTTTTCGACGGCGAAGTACTGTGAGTGGACCCCTTCTAAAATTACATGATTTTATAGTTTAATTGCATAAATGAATAGCATGCCTTACGAGTTTATGATTTGATTTATGATAAACATGTTTATTGAATATGTTGATTTTCATCTCATGTTTTTGGTAAGGAATTAATTGTTAGCCTATATTGAGCTATATTTTAATATATTGTATTTTCTATGAAAACCATGAATTGGTAGACTATCTGATGGATGACGATAGGATGCTAGAACATGTTTTCGAAAACCCCTCTTTATAGTATAGATGATGGATGACTTTATACTATGAAGTGGTTATTTCGAGAGATGCATAACTATTTGTGCGTACCTAGTGGACACTATGCCGCCTGGGGCGAGGATCTGGTGTTGACATTTAGGCCGGGAGAAATAATCCCTAGCGAAAGGCTGAGGGACACGGAGACAGGCATTGGGCCGGGAGGGAGTTATCTCTGGCTACGGGCACAGAGACTTGGCGCAGGCATTGGGCCGGGAGTATTATTATTCAGTGATCTTACTAGCAGCACACCGCACTTACGAGACGATCTACGAGAGGATACACGCGATGATTTATATGATGTTTTTTCCGCGTTATACCTGTTGAGATATTTTATGGCATGCTAGAGTTTCAGAAAAACCTATCACTTATTATGCTAGTAGTTTATTTATATATATAAACTGTGGGGGTTAGTATGTTGATAATTGTTTTATTATTATTATATATATATAAACTTGGTCCACTCACCTTTGTTTTGCGCCCTCATTCCGGACTTAGGATTAAGGCACCTAATCCCGGCGTCAAGACACTTCCGCAGCAACATCTTTGAATCCTCTCGATGTATGACTCACTTCTTTATTCATTCAATTTTATCTTAATTCTTTTTAGTGATTAGGTTTAGTTATATGCTCTGAACACGTTCCTAAATTTTAACTCATTATATTTAAATTCATAACCCGTTTTTATTTCTTATTATTAGCTTTTGTATCAATTAATGGCTTTCGTCACCCTCGGGTGTCGGCCAGCACGTGTCTATCCTGGTATTCGGGGAATATCAGGGTCGGGGTATGTCATGTTCTAGCATCCTATCGTCATCCATCAGATAGTCTAACAATTCATGGTTTTTATAGAAAATACGATATATCAAAATATAGCTTAATATAGGCTAACAATTAATTCATCACAAAAAACACGAGACAATAATTAATATTTCAATAAACCTGCTTAACATAAAAATCAATTCATAAAATCGTAAGGCATGCTATTCATTTATGCAATTAACTATAAAATCACGTAATTTTAGAAGGGGTCCACTCACTGTACTTTGCCGCCAGAAACTGCGCCACTAGCGAAGACGGAAGCGTCACAATAATTGCCCCTAAGCACAAAAATGGCACATTTAGTCAAACTCTACTTAAACGATTGAATTTGGGAAAACGGACATTGGAAATGGGTTTAGGACGTCGAATTACCAAAAGAAGGGTTCCGGACGAAAACCCGAAAAGTCAACCCTAAAGTCGACGTTGACCTGGGGTCAAAGGTCAAATTAGGTCTAATGGGTTTTAGGCTTGAAATCCGGATTAGGGTTTAGGTTAAATATGATTAGGATCTATTGGGTTTTGAGTTTAGGGTCCTAAGGTTTTTGGTTAAAAAGGGTTAGGGTGAAAAGGGGGTGGTTTGGGCTTAAGCCCAAATCCACACACGACACACACACACTCACACACACACACACACACACACACTACACAAACACACACACACACACACACACACACACACACTCACGGCCCAAAGGCCTTACAACCAAAAGGGTTGGGCTCGGCAGGGAAGGCCCAAAGGCCTTAGGTTTGGTGGGTCGCCGAACCCAATGGGAGAGAAAGCCGGAAATCGGCCGGAAACTGCACAACCTTTAAATGGCCATAACTTTGTCAAAACTCAACGACGTCTAACTCGCGGTGGTTTGGACGGAAAACGCCTCGAAAGCTGTCGGACTCGCCGGAAACTGGGTAAGATTCAAATGAGTATAACTTCTTCAATACTCAACGAAATTGGGTGAAACAAAAAGGAAAGTTGTAGTACTCAGGGAGACGAAGAGATTGATACCTTACACGCTGGCCAACTCGCCGTGGTTTGGCCAGAAATGGCCTCGAAAGGGGCGGTGCTCGCGGGAGGCTCCTGAGATTTCGTCATCCTTTCTACAACGGGAGAGAGAAAAATGCAGAGGTTTTGATGGTGATGTCCTCAGCAGATGGAGTGGCTGAGTGTGTTGCTCGGGGAAAAGGAGTTGCAGCGAGGGAGAGAGATGAGGTCCGAGAGCGAGACACGGGAGAGTTGGAGAAGAGAAGAGAGAGAGACCGGGGAAAAACAAAAAAAATCATAAGGTGGGCCCCACGTGGCTCACCATTTAAGAACTAAAACTATTTTTAAAATATAAAAGGGGGTTGGGGTGTTTCATCACTCATGTAATAATACGTTGATTACTAACACAACATAGTAGTGTCACCATAAAACTACCATGAGGGCAAGGTAGACAAGTTCTTGCCTTTGATATCTTGTTTAGAGATGCTGTCAACACCTCATTAGCTGGAATTGGAAGTAATTAATCTTATATTAAGTTTAGAGATACTATTAACACTTGAATAATTCTCTTTTTCAAAAGCAAAAGGCTAAAATGCTGGGCCATAACATGCACCTCTTGCCCCCAAACTTCAGTAGTCGTCGCTTTACTTACTGTCTCTCTACGCATTCTACGCTAATAATGTGTTTCCGCTTGTGTATTACTTTAAGCTGAGCTTGTTTTATAAGTCTTTGTCTTCTCATTACCTTCACCCATTACTTCAGTTTCACAGTTTTACACAAAAAAAGGTTTGATATTTGAATTCCATGTTTTTAACTTTAATTGTACTTGCAATGTTGATCTGTCTGGACTGATTCAATCTGCTTAATACGTATTATGTTAATACCAACATGGAATTTGGTACGGTCTCTGTCATAACTGCTTCTAGAGATCGTATTATTTTTGTTCTACGTTCCAGTTCATCACTTATCAGTTGTAGGAGGTAGAATTTACAATTAAGTGACGCATTCGGGTTGTTTAAATATGAATCATGTTTGTTATCCGCGTAACCTCTGCCTGCTTATGAAACTTAATACCGCAAATTTTTATTGCTCATTAGCTCCTGTCGTGTTCAGCAGGAAATAGCTTCTGCCACTTTACTTACTGAAATTCTTCAGAGAAGGGATAAAAAAAAAAGGCAACCTCCTAACAATTCATAGCTAGTCCGACTATGGAGAACAAGATAAACTTGAAGGCTTTGGTGGATAAGCGGAGCAACAAAGTTATCTTCATAGAGTCCGACCATGCTTTTGTCGATGTTCTCCTAAGTTTCTTGACAATCCCCTTGGGAACAATAATCAAGCTTGGTCGTGAGCATTCAGTACCAGTGGAAATCGGCTGCATTAACAATTTGTATTCAAGTGTGGAGGAAATTGACGCACGTGAGTTGCGGTCAGATGCATGTAGAGAAATGTTGTTACTTCCCCGCAATGCTGCTGAATCTCATTGCAAGAACCTTGTATTGCAAATTGATCACAATGCCAAGCCAACACAGTACTTTGTATGCTCTCGTTATTGCCTGGACACAGCCACAAGTAAGTTCTTTAGTCACTACCCAGGTCTCTTGTGTGTAGGGTGCATGGATACCATGCATCGGGAGATTTCATTTTCGGTGGATGTTGCAAGCGCCTTTGTAAAAGAGCGAGTCAGGCTTCTAATTACCGATGATTTACAACTGATCTCCCCTTTTTGCACATCAATCGTTTCTTTATTTACCAAGCTTGGAGTCACCAATAGGAATACTACGGAGGAGTTGCATTTTAATATTGGAGTTGATGAGGTACTCAGTTGTTGATTCATGCGTACCTTAATTAGCTTTTCGTTAAAATTGCAATCCGCAATTTCTGACGTGAATTTTTTCCCAGGTTATGAATTTGCTTATAAGCTCCTTAGTATCAAAGACTCCATTGACCGAAACTCTACTGAAGCATAAACCCATGGCCGAACTGAACCATGACAACAATTATCAATCTGTACACATTGATCCGCAAACAGGAGGAGAGACAGTGCTGATGGAAGAAGACAACATTTCTATTAAGCTTATAATTAGCAAATCTAAGAACATTGTTTGCTATGCAGAAGCCGGGGAGGATTTTATTAATTTACTCTTCAGTTTTCTAACTCTGCCACTTGGGTTTGTAACAAAGCAGATACAGGATGGGTCTCTGAAGGGATGCATTGATCAGTTGTACTGGAGTGTCCAAGATCTCGATGCCCAATACTTGAAGTCAAATCATCACAAGGAAATGCTACTCAATCCGAAGCTTGTTCCTGGTTTTTGCTACAACAGTCTTTTAGGAATTGAGGAAGCCTCATATTATTATCTCGGCAGTGGGCTAATTACTGATAGTTCCCTTATCCATTCTAATAGGTCATCGGAGTCATTTAAAATCGAACCCACAGATCACAACTCCAGTGTTCAAGGATTTTTAAAAGGACCGGCGATTTTCACAGTAACTGACAATCTGGTCATAAGACCGATATCTACAATCTTTGAGCTGTCTGTTCTTGACGAATTGAATGTACCTTTCACTGACATTGAAGAAAGAGTTATGCTTATGGGCAAGAAGTTGGTGAGTTATCAGTTATATTTTTCAATTACCTCTACCAACAGAATTCTGGGTTTTAATTAGCATGATCTTTTAAGCACTTTAGGCCATTTGGCAAAGACAGTTGATTTATTCTAATCAAAGTTTTAACGAATTTCGGACACTAATTAAAAAGTTTGCTAAAGACTCCTTAAACATTCCTTATTTGTTTGCAGGCTCTGAGTCTTTTGGTAGCTTCTTTTGCTTCTGACTCTGCATTAACGAATGCCTTCATTAGCGAGCCATTTCAAGAATAACCAGAGCTTGGTTACATTTGATGAAGAGGATACGATGATTTTGTTTCAAAATAGGACTGTAATGTTTTCATGATTATGCAGACTTGAGATTGGTGTTTGCGTGTGTGTGTGCAAGTTCGAACATACAAGTTTCATTTTAATACCGTCGGTTGGTATTTAATCCACGTGTTATAACATGAGGTGAACAGTAATTTTATACTTTGGAAAATAGTATTTAATCCAGGTAGCGGTTTCGGTGTTAAGGTCATACCCAAAAAATTTTCCGAGCCTGCAGATACTAGTTCTTGTCCTTTTAGATTGTTGGTAATTTCAAGTTAATGATCTCAAGTGTTTGCCTTTGTCATTTCATGCCTTTCCCTTTAGTTTCTTGACAATTCCAAAGGGAGCAATTTGTATGAAGGCGTTGAGAATGCTGATGCTCGTCACTTTCAAACTGAAGCATGTAGAGAGATGTTGCTACATCCCCGCAATGTTCACCATAACTGATGGTCTTATCGTAAGGCCTATATCTCCCCTCTTTGGAAATTCTGTTTTGAACGAAATGAAGGTGCAAAATTTGAAGGTTGGCAGGGAGGAGGTAACTTTGAGTCCTCAACATTTGGTTACACCTCCATTTAACTGCTCTTGCATCTTCCATGCTTGTTTTTTTGAAAGCTTCAGTTTATATGTCTCGTCGTTTTAACTGTTGTTGTCTCCTGTATTGTTACTTGCTGCAGGCCTTACGTCTTTTGGTGACATCTTTTTTATCTGATTCTACTCTCACCCGTATATTCCTCAGCCATCAACGAAAGAATGTCATTAAGTACCGGCAATCTGCAACTTGAACGGATGAGCCAATTCCAATTTCAAACGCTAACGGGATAACACATGGTAGTAAACAGATAAGCCCACAAATACATTTCAAATAATTACGAGCCTATGCACCATGGTGCTGGTTGTATCAGTCGAATTGCTCGGTTTACTAATATGATGATGCTATGCTTCTGTCACTAGACTTGCTACAAACTTGAACCAAAGCCAATATGTTAATTGGTGCGTAGTATTAGGAATAGCTTGCTCATATGAAGTTGTCAAACACAAGCATTCCAAACCATGGATATATTTCAGCGGATCGGACCAGAATATGTGATTCTATTGCAGGCTTTCTATAGTGGCTTCTTTCGTTTTCGACTCTGCTATAATTAAGCATCCATCCCTTACCTTCGTTAGCGATCGAGGATGCATTTGTTGTTAAATTTAAACTTCGGACTTTGTTCCTTGGTTCTGGTTCTTTTCTTTTTATTTCCCTTGTTTCTGTTGTTTGGGTTATTATCTGTTGGGGTAATTGCAAGAACAACTTTAATAGCACGGATACATCGATACCATGACTTTTTGTGTTAATGATATAATGTTATGTGTAAGTTTCTCAAGTATATTAACATAACAACCAGTACTCGGACTGGATCAGTCCAAACAGATCAACAGTACAAGGACAAATATACATTTCAGAAAGAAAATAAAATTATGGAATTAAAGTTCAAACCATTTTGTGTAAAACTGCTGAACCAGATTCAACTTGAAGTAATACATAAAGGAATATACTTTAGCTCAGTAACATACCTCTGCTTCAATAGCAGTATGGTCTTTATACAGTTTTACATACACCTGCATGCAATAAACAATAGCACACGCATGCAATAAATAACTACAATAAAGTGATTGTCTAGTTGTGAGATCATGCAATATTCTTCTGCCCATCTTCATCAGCATCTTCGACAGGACTTCATGGGTTTCATTTAGAATAGTCATTTCATCATGTCAGCAGCACATGGCTTATCAGCACATGGCTTATCACGGCCCCTCAAGCTGAGTGGGCAGGAACAGAGAGGAAGCTTGGAAACCATAAACAAAAACCGGGGAAATGACAAGCCTTTTGTGAGAAGATCAGCTAGTTGATCAGTGGAGGCAACATAACCGACAACAATTTCTTTTCGAGTGACTTTTTCCCGCACATAATGGTAATCAACCTCGACATGTCGCATCCGAGCTTGATAGACTGGATTAGAGGCAACATCGATAGCACTGATATTATCACACCAGAGACGTGGAGGAAGAAGATGAAGATGAAGATCACGAAAAATGTTTCGGAACCAAGAGAGAGTGGCGGAGGTGTAAGCAAGCTGACGGTATTCGGCCTCTGTGCTGGAGCGAGAGACTCCTCTTTGTTTCTTGGAACTCCACGAAATGAGATTACTACCAAGGAAAATACAGTAACCTCCAGTGGATCGTCAATCATCTGGATCCCTCGCGTAATCAGCATCAGCATACGCAGTGAGAGTGAGGGAACTAGCAGTGTAGACAAGGGCATGATCATGTGTTGCTTTTAAGTATCGAAGAATACGTTTGACAGCAGCCCAATGTGTGGTTGTCGGTGAATGCATATATTGGCAAACTTGGTTAACCGCGAAAGCAATGTCAGGCCGTGTGAAGAGAAGGTACTGAAGAGCACCAACAACACTTCTAAATTCAGTGGCATCTGAAAGAGGTTCCCCTTCAGGAAGACTAAGACGACGACCGGCAGTAGCAGGTGTTGAAGTTGGCTTGCAGTCGGTCATCTTGGTGCGACGGAGGAGATCCATAATGTATTTGGATTGAGAAAGGTACATGCCAGTAGGTGTACGAGTGACTTCCATGCCAAGGAAAAATTTAAGGGGCCCAAGATCTTTCATAGAGAATAATAAGCCAAGCTGAGCAATGAGACGTGAAATGTGAGCTGCATCATTCCCAGTGACTAAAATGTCATCTACATAAATCAAAAGATAAATAATAGTCGCACCATTGAAATATGTAAACAGGGAGGAGTCGGCAGTGGAAGCAAGGAAACCTAAGTCCTCCAAGTGATGAGAAAAACACTGAAACCATGCCCGGGGTGCTTGTTTAAGGCCGTATAAAGAACAACGAAGCTTGCAAACATGAGTAGGATATTGAGGGTCCACAAAGCCTGATGGTTGTCTCATAAAAACGTCTTCAGCCAGTGTGCCATGGAGAAAGGCATTTTGGACATCAAGTTGACGAATAGGCCAGTGAAAGTGAAGAGCAACGGACAGTATGAGGCGAATGGTGGCATGAGTCACAACTGGACTAAAAGTTTCCCCATAATCAAGACCTTCCTGTTGATGAAAACCATTGGCAACAAGACGTGCTTTGAACCGTTCAATGGAACCATCAGACTTACGCTTGATGCGATACACCCATTTGTTTGGAAGAACATTGAAATGGGGCTGACATGGAACAAGTGTCCAAGTACCTGTGCGTTGGAATGCATTAAACTCATCTGCCATTGCTTGCCTCCACTCGGGATATTTATTTGCTTGACTGAAACAAGTAGGTTCAACTAAATCATCAGCAGTAATAGCAAGTAAAGCATACTTAGGATTGGGTTGTCGAATCCCATCCTTAGCACGGGTGACCATGGAGTGAGAAGAAGTAGTTAGTGGAAGTGGCGGAGACTGCCCTATATTCGAACTGGGGAAAGAGCTAATGGGTGTGGGACGTAAAGGGGATGGATCTGATATGGGAGTTGAAACACCCCAACCCTTCTTAGGGTAATTCTCTGATTTGATTTCTTCGTTACGTATATATATGTGTATCCTTTCTCGTATTTTCGAGTTTTTCAGTGTAGTATGTTATTTTAAATTTCGAGGACGAAATTTTTTATAAGGGTGGTAGATTGAAACACCCCAACCCTTCTTAGGGTAATTCAACGTTCTAAATCCGTTTCCAATGTCCGTTTTCCCAAATTCAATTTCTATTATATAGTTTTATTTATTGGACTCTTTATGTGCTTAGGAGCAATTATTGTGACGTTTCCGTCTTCGCTAGTGGCGCAGCTTTTGGCGGCGAAGTACAGTGAGTGGACCCCTTCTAAAATTACATGATTTGATAATTTAGTTGCATAAATGATTAGCATGCCTACGAATTTATGATTTGATTTATGTGAAGCTTGATGATTTAAGATATTGATTATCGTCTCGCGTTTTGGTGAGGAATTAATTTTTAGCCTATTTTGAGCTATATTTTAATATATCGTATTTTCTATAAAAACCATGAACTGGTAGACTATCTGATAGATGACGATAGGATGCTAGAACATGTTTTTGAACCCCTCTTTATAGTGTAGACGATGATCGGTAACCTACGCTATGAAGTGGTATTTACGAGAGACGTAACTATTTGTGCGTACCTAGTGGACACTATGCCGCCTGGGGCGAGGATCTGGTGTTGGCATGTAGGCCGGGAGAAATAATCCCTAGCGAAAGGCTGAGGGACACGGAGACAGGCATTGGGCCGGGAGGGAGTTATCTCTGGCTACGGGCACAGAGACTGAGGTGCAGGCACTGGGCCGGGAGTTATATTTATTCAGTGATCTTTCTAGCAGCACACCGCGTTTACGAGACGATTTATAATACGTTTACTGTTTTGATTTCCGCGATGCATTTCCGCGATGTGACTTTTGAGATATTTGGCATGCTAGGATTTTGTTAAATCCATCAATTACTATGCTAGTAGTTTTCACTATTAAACTTTGGGGGTTAGTATGTTGATAACTGTTTTATTATTATTATATATATAAACTTGGTCCACTCACCTTTGTTTTGCGCCCTCATTCAGGACTTAGAATCAAGGCACCTAATCCCGGCGTCAAGGCACTTCCGCAGCAGTATCTTCGGATCCTCTCGATGTAGGACCCACTCCTTTATTCATTAAATTTTATCTTAATTCTTCTTAGTGATTAGGTTTAGTTGTATGCTCTGAGCACGTTCCTAAATTATTAATTCTTGGTATTTTAAATTTCTAACCCTTATTTATTTCTTATTCTTAGCTTTTGTATCAATTAATGGCTTTCGTCACCCTCGGGTGTCGGCCAGCACGTGTCGGTCCTGGTATTCGGGGAATATCAGGGTCGGGGCGTGTCAGATTGGTATCAGAGCGTGGTTTGTTCAGAGCATACTTAGGATTCTTTTCTATTCTCTTAAAGTGTCGGTTTTGACATCATTTGGATGTCACGACTTCCGGATTTTTGTGCCAGTCGGTGCAGGTGTGCAAATCTCTCTCTGATTGAATTGTCACCTTCTGGTTGAAATACAAGAATTCGTGTCGGGATTGTGCCTCATTGGTGACGTGTTTGATTTGTTGGACGACTTTAAACATCGGATCGATACTCAGCGACGTGTTTTAGAAATCTCAAATTGAGGAATTCTGGTTAAGACCAGCTGTAGATTCGAAATGGCGATGCCACTCTGCAACATGCGTTCCCTAGGAATTGTGGGCGGAGTCGGCTCTACATCGAAATCTTGAGAAACTCCTCAGTAGCAGACGCTATTCTCTTTAATTTCCAAAATGAGTTGCAATTCTCGTTGTTGTTGTAGTTGGACTTGGATGATGAATATCCAGTCTTGTTTGGATAAGCAGATTCCTTGAACTTCACCTGGGTTTGGTACTTGGTGGTAAACCCTAGCTCTTAGCTTTCGTACTTTTCAGTAGAAGTGAATTTAGCCTCTTGTTTGCCACCTAAATGTTCAACCTTGTAATTTTCAGTGTAACGGCTTGAGGCTCTATCATATTCTTCATTGTATGAAGATCGAGCTTTACTCTGAACTTCTCTGGACTCATTGAGCTTTGGTTTGCTCAAGAGCATCACTTTAAGGTAGCCAATTGTGTCACTGCATGCATACACATGCTGATTTGTATCTTTCTTCTTCGTCATTCTGTTGATTCAGAGGTTCTATATTTAATTTCTGAACTTTGAAACAACTCTCACAAAGTATTGTGAATTTCAAAATGTTTTTGACCTCGTCAAATCTTATTATCAGTTCTTAACTATTCCTGAGCTTATACCTGTTTCCTTTTGGCTAAGAAACCAGTTGACCATACTGTGATAATTTGCAAAATAATCAGAAACAGTGATTTCTATTTCTGCATCTTTATCTGCATTCGCTTGTTTGTTTCTCAATGTGAACTGGATCATGCCGGAACATTATACGGAGGGTGAAAAAATAAAAAATAAAAATAAAAAAGGTTTGTTCTCGGCATGGTTTATAGTTCAAATCTCGATATCTTGTACTCTATATTTAATGGACTTGTTTTGATCCTCAAATTCTTGAGTATTCTTTCAACCTTCTCGACATGGTTTCTCGCCTAATCAGTGAGAAATTCACGATCGATCATTTCGGTGAAAGTGTGCACCCAATTCGTGTCGATTCAGACATGAACGATTGGAGCATAACCTTTTCACAAGCTTACCAGACTTACCAGAAAGAGTTCCTCGTGGGCGTAAGGTTTGAGCAGTCTTTTAGTAAGAGTTGGTTAAAGATTTTGGTGCAGAAGGTCAGCGTATTGCATCACCATCTTACTAGAATTCATGGGCATCACATCGGTTATTTTCCAACGATATGTGTTCGTCTCGACGCATATTTCCACTGCTTCACTTCTGAACCTTATTGTTGTGAGTACGTGGTTGTTAAAACACTTCTAGCAGATCTGTTTGGTGCATTCTGGAATGGCACTACAGGACGGTCGAAGCGAGAATTGGATAATCTTTACACTTCTCTCGAAATGTGCGTGTTCTCTTTGGTTGTTAGGATGACCATTTGCGAGTCGTTCTTCTTTCCACCAACCTTGATCTTGTTTGACTTGAAATCTGCAACTAAGCAAAATGGAGAGGTGGATTAAGCACTACAACAGTTCCCAAGAGATACTGCATGTTGAGGAAGATGACTTCTCATTTGCTGCTTGCTTGGTTCGAGCTTTTGGGTCTACTACTAACATGGTAGCCAATTCTCTTGAATCCTAAGGTACAGTTTTCAAATGGGTTAATTATTGGCAAAATTCTGGAGTGGTTGGTCACATTTGGAAGAACTGAAGTGAATATGATGCTTGGTGCTGGATAGAGTTTTACGACGACAGTTTTTGTTTTGTTTGGTTTGGGTATGGCACTATTGCGACATGGTACTAGAGTTTCTACGGGTAACATTGGTTGTTAGAGGAGTTGTGCGAGCTTATATTTGGAAGATCGAATTTTCGACGTGTAAAATTGTCCATCCTTAGGGAATTACTGTTTGCTTATCGAGACAACAAATGTATGATCGATATCACGGGCGGCCGACCGGTATATTGATAGCTTATTTGTTGGGTTCGTTAAGCAAGTCGGCGGGAAGATTCGTCTACAGTAGCTGGTGCAGATTCAGAATTGTTCTTCTTGGGACTCGACCTAAAGACACATTTATTCTCGAAGTACATGACGTTTCGAATTCTTGGGCGAGACCCACTCTCATTTTTCAGTTTTGGTTTTCAGTTTAAGTATTTTGAACTCCCTTTACTCTAGTTAATTGTTTTGACGTTACAAATGTTTTTGGAAGAGTATTTATGTTTTCATTTTTCAAGTTGATTTGAGTTTTGATCTATATATTAGTACATATCTATTTTGGCGTTATCTGGCCTTAAATTATTTTGTGTTTTCAACTGTATATTTTATTAAAGTATGTTTTCTATTTTTACACGGATGGGGAAAGAAAGTATGAGCCTGGAGGCACGAAAGATGGAATCATTGCAGCCGATCGCGACGGCGTGGCATTTTCCCTTTTGTGCAACCGCTCTGATTTGATTTCTTCGTTACGTATATATATGTGTATCCTTTCTCGTATTTTCGAGTTTTTCAGTGTAGTATGTTATTTTAAATTTCGAGGACGAAATTTTTTATAAGGGTGGTAGATTGAAACACCCCAACCCTTCTTAGGGTAATTCAACGTTCTAAATCCGTTTCCAATGTCCGTTTTCCCAAATTCAATTTCTATTATATAGTTTTATTTATTGGACTCTTTATGTGCTTAGGAGCAATTATTGTGACGTTTCCGTCTTCGCTAGTGGCGCAGCTTTTGGCGGCGAAGTACAGTGAGTGGACCCCTTCTAAAATTACATGATTTGATAATTTAGTTGCATAAATGATTAGCATGCCTACGAATTTATGATTTGATTTATGTGAAGCTTGATGATTTAAGATATTGATTATCGTCTCGCGTTTTGGTGAGGAATTAATTTTTAGCCTATTTTGAGCTATATTTTAATATATCGTATTTTCTATAAAAACCATGAACTGGTAGACTATCTGATAGATGACGATAGGATGCTAGAACATGTTTTTGAACCCCTCTTTATAGTGTAGACGATGATCGGTAACCTACGCTATGAAGTGGTATTTACGAGAGACGTAACTATTTGTGCGTACCTAGTGGACACTATGCCGCCTGGGGCGAGGATCTGGTGTTGGCATGTAGGCCGGGAGAAATAATCCCTAGCGAAAGGCTGAGGGACACGGAGACAGGCATTGGGCCGGGAGGGAGTTATCTCTGGCTACGGGCACAGAGACTGAGGTGCAGGCACTGGGCCGGGAGTTATATTTATTCAGTGATCTTTCTAGCAGCACACCGCGTTTACGAGACGATTTATAATACGTTTACTGTTTTGATTTCCGCGATGCATTTCCGCGATGTGACTTTTGAGATATTTGGCATGCTAGGATTTTGTTAAATCCATCAATTACTATGCTAGTAGTTTTCACTATTAAACTTTGGGGGTTAGTATGTTGATAACTGTTTTATTATTATTATATATATAAACTTGGTCCACTCACCTTTGTTTTGCGCCCCCATTCAGGACTTAGAATCAAGGCACCTAATCCCGGCGTCAAGGCACTTCCGCAGCAGTATCTTCGGATCCTCTCGATGTAGGACCCACTCCTTTATTCATTAAATTTTATCTTAATTCTTCTTAGTGATTAGGTTTAGTTGTATGCTCTGAGCACGTTCCTAAATTATTAATTCTTGGTATTTTAAATTTCTAACCCTTATTTATTTCTTATTCTTAGCTTTTGTATCAATTAATGGCTTTCGTCACCCTCGGGTGTCGGCCAGCACGTGTCGGTCCTGGTATTCGGGGAATATCAGGGTCGGGGCGTGTCAGGAGTGGTGTTAGTAGGTAGTATATTGGGAGTAGATTGGGAAGAAGAGGTTATAATAGGAGTAAGAGAAGTGATAGGATATTGGGGCCCTAATTCTAACGTGGCAGGAAGTGCATCAGAGGAAGAAGAGGGGATAGTAGGAATGGAGTCTTTGTATGGAAAAGACTTTTCATCAAAAACAACATGGCGAGATAAAAATATGCGACCTGTAAATGGATCTAAACAACGATATCCTTGTTGATTTAATGAATATCCGAGAAATATGCACTTTTTGGAACGAAATTGCAACTTGTTATTGTTATATGGACGTAAGTATGGAAAACATGAAGGAAATTTTGTGAAAAACATGTTTATTTGAGCAACATCAATAGCATGCAATTAACAAATTAAAGGCGGAATCATGCTTGCATGCACTCAAAAACAAAAACATCAACCATGAACACTACTACAATATTAGCTTTAGGTGGCGGATGATGGTGGCGGATATTAGAAAATCCTGTCGGATAAATTATATCCGACACATCATTTAATTACTGGCGGATATTAGAAAAATCATGTCGGTTATATCCGACATAAATTCATGGCGGATATTTACTGGCGGATATCAAGAAAATACTGGCGGATATTTACTGGCGGTATTTTTGAATCTTTTTTTTTAATATTTTTTACATATTCTGGCGGTTTTTAAGTTAATGGTGGCGGTTATAACCGACAGAAATTGACTATTTTATTATTTTACTTTATGGCGGTTATTATTTTAGTATTCTGGCGGTTATAACCGACATAAATGAAAATTTTATTATTTTAAAATGTTATATTTATTAAAAATAAATAAATAAACACATATTTTAATTTTTTTTTTCACTCATGACCCTAAAGTCTAATGAACCCAATTCCCACAAGCCATAAATTTTCTGAGAGAATAATAACAACAGACTACAATCTAAAGCTCTATCATTTTTGTAATAAGGATTATGCTCCCTCACAGGCAAGCAACAAGATACAAAGAAATTTAAACAATTTTTTCCAATGCGTCACAATGCACATTGTCTGGCACATAAACACACATGAACATCTGGTGTACTTTATCATGTCTGATTTTATTATTTTAAAATGTTATATTGATTAAAAATAAATAAACACATGTTTTAAATATTATATTTTTTGCGATTTTTTACACATGCTATCTCATAGTATATACGAACATATTTGACGGTTGGATTGTTGAAGTTAGTTTCGTAGAATGCATATCCTGTCAAATTGATAGATTTAACAAACACTTAAAGAGTTAATGTTATACTTCCATTAAGTATAAAATAAAATTTATCCACTAGTGTAAATATTTTAAATTGAAGATCGAATTCATTCATTGCATTCATATAGGATTGAGGAGTGTAGCTGTAAAAAATCATCAAAATCGGAGCTAAAATAACCGTTACATTGTGATTTTTCGTTTATAACCGTCGAAAACTTTTGTTTTGTTACCTAATCTCTAAACGTTTGTTTTTTGTGATTTTTTACGTATGTGATCTCGGAGTGTGTACAAACAAGTTTGACGGTTAAATCATTGAAAAACGTTTCGTAGAATGTGTATCGCGTCAAAATGGTAGATTAAATAAACACTTAAGAGTTAATGTTATACTTCCATTAAGTATAAAATAAGATTTTGTGGTATCCACTAGTGTAAATATTTTAAATTGAAGATCAAATTCATTCATTACATTCTTACAGGGTCGAGGAGTGTAGCTGTAAAAAATCATTAAAATCGGAGCTAAAATAACCGTTAAATTGTGATTTTTCGTTTATAACCGTAAAAAACTTTTGTTCCGTTATGTAATCTGTGAATGTTTGTTTTTTACGATTTTTTACGTATGCAATCTCGGAGTGTGTACAAATAAGTTTGATGGTTCGATCGTTGAAAAACGCTTCGTAGAATGCGTATCGCATCAAAACGGTAGATTAAACAAACAATTAGAGTTAATGTTATACTTCCATTAAGTATAAAATAAGATTTATCCACTAGTGTAAATATTTTAAATTGAAGATCGAATTCATTCAATGCATTCTTATAGGGTCGAGGAGTGTAGCTGTATAAAATCATCAAAATCGGAGCTAAAATAACCGTTAAATTGTGATTTTTCGTTTATAACCATCGAAAACTTTTGTTTTGTTACCTAATCTCTGAACGTTTGTTTTTATTTTTATTTTTTACGTATGTGATCTCGGAGTATGTACAAACAAGTTTGACGGTTAGATCATTGAAAAAAGTTTCGTAGAATGTGTATCGCGTCAAAATGGTAGATTAAATAAACACTTAAGAGTTAATGTTATACTTCCATTAAGTATAAAATAAGATTTTGTGGTATCCACTAGTGTAAATATTTTAAATTGAAGATCAAATTCATTCATTACATTCTTATAGGGTCGAGGAGTGTAGCTGTAAAAAATCATTAAAATCAGAGCTAAAATAACCGTTAAATTGTGATTTTTCGTTTATAACCGTCGAAAACTTTTGTTCCGTTACGTAATCTGTGAATGTTTGTTTTTTACGATTTTTTACGTATGCAATCTCGGAGTGTGTGCAAATAAGTTTGATGGTTCGATCGTTGAAAAACGCTTCGTAGAATGCGTATCGCATCAAAACGGTAGATTAAACAAACACTTAGAGTTAATGTTATACTTCCATTAAGTATAAAATAAGATTTATCCACTAGTGTAAATATTTTAAATAGATCGAATTCATTCAATGCATTCTTCTAGGGTCGAGGAGTGTAGCTGTAAAAAATCATCAAAATCGGAGCTAAAATAACCGTTAAATTGTGATTTTTCGTTTATAACCGTCGAAAACTTTTGTTTTGTTACCTAATCTCTGAACGTTTGTTTTTTGTGATTTTTTTACGTATGTGATCTCGGAGTGTGTACAAACAAGTTTGACGGTTAGATCATTGAAAAAAGTTTCGTAGAATGTGTATCGCATCAAAACGGTAGATTAAACAAACACTTAGTGTTAATGTTATACTTTCATTAAGTATAAGTGTAAATATTTTAAATTGAATATCAAATTTATTTATTAGACAATATTTATTTATGTTTTTCAAGTATTGATTAGACAATATTTAATTTATGTGATGACATTTTCATTGTACAATTCTTTTTTTGTTTCTTTATCGCATATTTTACATGCATTATTCTCTATTAAACCAAAAGTGGAAAAATTATCTATTAAACCAAACAATTATTTATTTAATTTTTAAAAACATATTCTATTTAAAAACATATTATTTATTTATTTATTAAACCAAACAATTATTATTTTATTTTTATAAATCGTAACAAAATTTTGGGTGGAATTTAAAATTTTGAGGGAAAATTTAAAATTTTCAGAGGGAAAATTTAAAAATTTCAGAAGGTTTCTGTCGGTTATAACCGACAGTAATGAAATTTGTCTGGCGGTTTTTATTTTAAAAAATGTTTCTGTCGGTTATAACCGACAATAATTAAAATAACCTAATTTAAAACCCCTCCATCTTCCTTGCGCCGATGCTTCTTCCTTCCCCCTATTCTCCTGTCCTCATTTCCTTCTCCTATCTGTCTCTGGGAATTGAAATTACAGCACGCACCAACTCATCTGCTTCTTCTTGTTCAAGCTTGAGAAGTTGCAGAGTTCCCATGGCTTTTCTAGGAAGCACTTGGAGCCAACAGCTTTTCTGGGAAGCACTTGGAGCCAACAGCTTTTCTAGGAAGCACTTGGAGCCAACAGCTTTTCTTGGAAGCACTTGGATTTTTAATGAATATTTGCGTGTGTTTCTAAAAATTGTGCTTAACATTAGTTACTTCATTTTAGGCCTGCTTATATGCATCAGCTAATTTTATCTGTATTGGCTTTACAACTCATTTCTGGACTTGGAGCATGAAACCAGACATACAAACACTTTTGTTTGCATTTAATATTTTTTAAACCAGTTTTGTCTTTCCTTTCTATATCATGAAGTTGAAGTTTTTATTAGTTTCAAATAATGTAATCCTGTTTATTGAATTGAGAAGTTTGTATGTTGAAAGTGTGTTACAACGTCAGATTGCAGATGTATGGTCATGTGGGGTAACCTTATATGTGATGCTGGTGGGAGCATATCCTTTCGAGGATCCTGATGAACCGAAAGATTTCTGGAGGACTATACAAGTATGTCATTTCGCCTTAGCGCAACATAAAATTTGTTAACGTAAATTGCCTCACTCGGGATTGTTATTATCTTCCTGCAGAGGATACTCAGCGTCCAGTATTCCATTCCAGATACTGTTCAAATATCTCATGAATGTCTAGAGCTGATATCGAGAATTTTTGTCCCAGATCCTGCTGCGGTTAGAAACACGCAGTTTCGTATGTTTCGTGGCAATTTGCAGACGTATCCCAATCCATTACAAGACAATCCCTCCTATTCGGTTGTTAAGTAAGTTAGACTCTTTACATTCAGAGCAAATGCATTTGGTACGACTCATTTTGTTGTGTTCTTGATAAGTCACAAAATTGATCTTGCTTTTGATCTTGCTCTTGATTTTGTTGTGTTCTTGATACCGTTGCCCAAAAGGTGAGAATATTCAGTTTTTGTTGTATTCATTCGTCTAGTATATATTTGAAAAACTTCAACGTTTTTCAAATAAGTTTGATGGTTGATATGAGCTTTGCTTTTACTTCGTTGTAGAACTTTAATCCACACCTGACTTTGAACCAGGGTTGGATGAAGTGACGGAAGGAGGCAGACAATGGTGACATACGGTAGAGATGGGCGGAGGGGTCGGATGACGGGTCGTGGACTAAGAAAACGGTGCCTATTATTGCTCCCTTGCCTAAGACTTTAAAGGCCTTGACAGTCACCGGCGAGATCGAGCTCGAGCTCCGGCGGAGGGGTGAATGCAGGGATATGGAAAATGCAGAAAGTGAATTAATTTTTTTTTTATTATTAATATAATTCCTGTCGGTTTTATCCGACAGGACATGCTTTTATTTGTTCACTATCAATTTATTCCTGTCGGCTGAAATGGTTTTATTTATGCATTTTTAATTAAGTTCTGTCGGATGGTTTGATCATTTTCTGTCAGATATAACCGACATGAATACTTTGTGTCGGATATATCCGACACAATTTCTGTCGGTTTTAGAGTATTTTCTGTCGGAAAATTAATTTCCTGACGCAGGCAATTCTGTCGCTTAGTATATCCGTCACTGCATCCATTTTCTATCGGATTTTGCTTAAAATCCGACAGTAATATATGTTTTTTGTCGGTTTTCAAAACGCCACTAATAACTGGTTTCCTAGTAGTGGAAATTCAAAGCCTAGTAGATTGGTGAACCTTGACTCAACTTTAAAACAATATTTGTTAGTTGAGAAATATTTACCTTTGTAGATTCCTCTTTGCATATGCAAAGGATAATCACCCAAGAGATAGGGCCTTCATTCCTTGCTTCTTAGCTCCATGGATTTGGTTGAATGAATTGGATTCTCCAAGTTCCCAAAATAGAGAACCTCTAAAGATTCTACACCAAGGTTAGATTGAATAAGAAATGAGTGACCTTGGAGTAGTAGGATTGCTAGATTCACCCTCCAAGGTGGTTGGCCTCTTAGAGAGAAAATGAAGAAACAAGTTCTCACCAATTTTCTCTAAAATCAACACTAATGAATTTTAGGCTATAAAATTCTTTATATAGTCACTTCTTTAAACGACCTAAAGAACCAAAAACCCTAATTCTACACTAAATGGCCGGCCACATTAATGGATATGGGCTTTTGGGCCTTTGTGAACCTTTATTCATTAAGTTGCCATACAACTTAAGTCAATGGGCTTTGACGTTCGAAGCCCATTGTACCTTAAGGTCCAAAACTATCCCGAGGTCTTTAACGAACTTATTCGTTTGATTAATTAACATATTAATTAATCCTTGCCATAAATAATTAAACCATTTAATTATTCTTACTCATCTCCTTTGTTTCTTCAATCTCCACCTTACACGGTGTACGATCCATTAGGTTCCTTTTAGCGAGGCAGTGGGCGATTAAAACCATTTTACATCGATTGTGAATTGAAACTTACTTTCAATTCTCCCTTTAGTGATTACACACGTTTAGGGCTTCCACAAACCATGAGTGACACCTAGCAGCATATCATGGCTACCCAAGCTAATCAGAAGAGGTAGAGAACTTATTCAGTTTAGGATTACAAATGCAATACGGTCTTTCTCTAATCTAATACTCTTGACCACATTGTTTGGTTTGATAGTTTATTTATTCATGTCTACTATCCAATGTGATTCGTTTGCTTATATGATTACTTTGAATGTGATTTGGAACGCATTCCCTAATCTCATTCATACTCTGGCCAGAGATTTTAATCATATCATAGAGTATTCTCCCTCAAACCATTTGAAGGTTAGAGATCCTTTGTTGCACATTCACTTGTCTCCATAACTAAGTGGCTTAACCCCAATGATGTCGTGGACACCCCGATGGGGTGACTTTGACATAATCAAAGATCAAGGACTTAACCACAAGACAACTGTGATGCCTCAGGTCAAAAGACTAATTTGCATTATCCCAACCATGAGTTCTCATGTGACATGAGTATGAGAACTCCTCGTTGATCGTGTTCAGTGAACTCATTCTCTATTGAGCACCTACGTACTTGTCTTGATGTCACACACACCAATGACTCGAGACTAGTCACTCTCCCTGAGAGAAGGCACAGTACGTACTGATCTTATCGGACTGTCAATGCCCAATTGGCAATCCTATGATCAGGAACGTTTAGGATGTGTCTACGAAAGAATGGTCTCATTAATCTAACTTCATTAGATTGCATTCTCCCAATCACATATTCCTTGGACTTTATCGTTTAAGCATATAACATTTATATGAGACGGCTCAAACAATAATGTTTGCCCTTTATATGTAAACTAGATTAGTTTAACATGTGAAATGTCCGTAAAGTATCATCATATGATTGGCTTTAGGGCACATTTCCAACAAAACATGCACAGCCAAATACTTTAAGAAAATCGAATTGAGGAGATTTTGAAAATAATTTGTAATAAGGAGAATCATTTTGTAAAACTTTTGTTGGCAACCGATTGATAAGGTAGTTAGCCGTATGAAAGGCTTCAACCCAAAAGGATGCAGGCAAAGATGCATGAGCAAGAAGAGTAAGTCCAGTTTCGACCAAATGACGGTGTTTTCTTTCGGCTAAGCCATTTTGTTCCGGATGATGTGGGTAAGTGAAACGATGATGTATGCCATGAGTTGCCAAAAATTGTTTAAAATGAGTATTGATATATTCGCCACCTCCATCCGTTTGAAATGATTTTATTGTTGTACTAAACATGTTTTCCACTAATTTTTGAAAAGTGACAAAAGTTGCAAAGACGTCAGATTTTAATTTTAAAGGATAAATCCAAGAATACCTAGAGAAATCATCAATAAAAATAACATAGTATTTGAATCCATTAATAGAATGAGACGGAGACGTCCATACATCAGAGTGGATCAATTCTAACGGAAATGACGACAAAGAAGTAGACAATGAAAAAGGTAATTTATGACTCTTACCCAGTGGACATGAGTGACACACTTCACTGTTGACTTTACCAGAAATGGGCAATTTATTTCTAGTGACAAGAAGTTTCAAAATGGAACTAGATGGATGTCCTAAACGAGAATGCCAAATACTATCTGATACACGAGTACCGATGCATGCAAAAACGCCATTATTGTTTGAGATGGAAAGTCTGGAAAAGGGGTAGAAGCCATTCCTACTCTGGCCGTGCAAAAGGATCTTCCCCGTTTGCATGTCCTGAATATGATAAGAGGTAGGAGACAAAGTTAGAGAACACTTGTTATCTGTGGTAAAACGATTGATGGAGATGACATTAGTTGTAGCATTAGGGCAATAAAGAGTGTCTGATAATTTAAAGGTGTGATGAGGTGTTCGAATATAGGAATGGCCAACTTTTGAAATATGCAAACCTGTGCCACCAACTACTCCGTTCACATGATCAGTTCCATGATAGTCACGGGCAACAGGGACTTGAGCTAAGTTGTTGGTGATGTGGGCGTTGGCACCAGAATCGAAGAGCCAGTCTTGAACAGCATGGGTACTGCGAGAGCCTGAGGATGGAGCAGCTGCAACAAAGGCTTGAAGACGAGAGCCAGGAACACGTCCCTCATAGGCCATATTCAGACGGTTGAAACAGTCAATGGCAGCATATCCGTGGCGTTGACAAATTTGGCATTGAACTCTCCCAGAAGAATAAAAAACATTACCTCCAGAACCACCATTGGAAGGTGCAGTACCAATGACTCCATCATTGTTAGAGCGATGTGGAGGACCTGAGGGATGAGCGAAGCGTGGTCCTCCAGGTTTGTGGTAATGTCCAGTGTGGAAATTATGACCACCAGAAGAAGATCCACGTCCACCACGGTAGGAAGAGCCACGACCCCGGAAACCACCACCAGAGCGTCCTCCACGCTGAGCAGTAAGAATAGTCGGTGCAGCGTCGGAAGGAAGAATGGAGTGACCTTTTTGGCGTCGCTCGGCGCTGAGAAGAAGAGCTTCTAAAGCAGCATAGGAAATGGCTTCATCTCGAGCCTGTGCAGATGCCACAGTACTCTCATAAGCCGGGCCAACATTGTTAAGAACGATGGCCACCAAGTCCTCATTAGAGATAGGGGAACCAGAGAGGGAGAGAGTATCGGCAATGCCATTGACACGATCCAAAAAATCAGCAATGGAAGTGTCACCACGATGAGTGTTCATTAACTCACTTCGGAGCTGAAGAAGACGGCCGGTAGACTGAGAAGCATATCTGTCCCGAAGAGAGGTCCAGATAGAGTGAGAGCTTGTCTTACCAATGAGAGTGGCAAGAACAGTAGGATGAACATAACTATTTAACCAAGACATCACCATGGCGTCTTGTTGGATCCAGGCCTCATAGGCCGAATTAGGTTCAGTAGTAGTGTTGCCTGCAGTGTCCTTGAGGAAGGCAGGAGGGCAAACACTGGTTCCATCGACAAAAGGGACCAAGTTCCGGCTACGAAGAAGAGGCAGCATATGTGCTTGCCACAGGGGATAGTTGGTACGGTCCAACTTGATAGTGAGGAAATTGGAGACATTGGGAAGAACTGGAGAAGAAATTGGGGGAGATGATTCATGTGCAGAGGCCATCGGAAAAAAAAAAATTGGGTGTTTTGAGGTTGTCATTAGACTGGGCTCTGTGATACCATAAAGGAATATACTTTAGCTCAGTAACATACCTCTGCTTCAATAGCAGTATGGTCTTTATACAGTTTTACATACACCCGCATGCAATAAACAATAGCACACGCATGCAATAAATAACTACAATAAAGTGATTGTCTAGTTGTGAGATCATGCAATATTCTTCTGCCCATCTTCATCAGCATCTTCGACAGGACTTCATGGGTTTCATTTAGAATAGTCATTTCATCATGTCAGCAGCACATGGCTTATCAGCACATGGCTTATCAATACACAAGCAGAAGAAGATTATGAGTCTAGAGGTGCATGTTATGAAAAGATTTTTCGGTGGGCTTAGAATATAGAGTGGAAAACCGCATTTCGTTGTACAATTAGAGAGGCACTTCAAAAAAAAAATCCTTCAATATATAAATGGAGTTTTAACAAAACATTTCTGATACTGTTCACTTTTAACGAGAAAGACATTTTTACTCTAAAAAGTCATTCCTGATACTATACACTTACAAAACATTTTTGTCATTTTGATGAAAACTCAAAATTTTCAAATAATTTTCATTAGTTTTCCTATATATAAAAGCATGTAGTATTTCGCTTTGTGTTTTAGGCACGCTAAAAAATATGTTCATGTTATGGGTCACCATTTTAGCTTTAGCTTTTCATTAAAGGAAAAGGATCTCCTCCGGATTCTTTTTGTGGGAATCCAAGGATCAATCAATTGTATCCGTTTATCGTACATCTTGATGTCAGTTTTCGTTAGATACTATTTATATTTAATTTTAAATTTTAAATTTTAAATGATTTCTAATTGCACGGTATACGATGAATAGACACGATTGATTGATCCCGGATCCCCACAAAGTGGATCCGAAGACGATCCTATTCCTTCATTAAGGGCATTACTTTCTTCGAAAATGGTGGGCCACACTCACTTTACTTTGGAGGCAGATGCCCTCCTGTTATGGTGCCCTTCTCATCCCCTTCTATTTGTGCAGTCACGATTAAGTCACGTCAACATTTTATATTGATTTTTTTATAAAGATAATAAGACAAAAAATAATAGGAAAATAAAATGTTGATGTGACTTAACCGTGACCGCACAAATAGGAGGGAATGAGAAGGACACTATAACAGGAGGGTAGAGAACAAGGGCGGAGCTACCATGGGCCTAGGGGGGGCGGATGCCCCCACTGAGATTTTTCTGATGCTGGTATGCTCATCTGTTTGAGCAGCAGTAAAGCCCCCACTGCGATTTTGAGCAGCAGCAAAGCCCCCACTGCAATTTTCTGGTTCCTCCGATCTGGGTCTTTTTTTTTTTTTTGGAAATCAATCTGGGTCTTTCTAAACCAGGCCAAAGGCAAAACGAACCTCTGCAGAAGCCTGATCTGATTTTTTTTTTTTTAAATGTAAACGAAACGGCGTCGTTTCGTATATGTTTAAAAAAAAAAAAAAAGTTATGTTATAGTATTAGTGGGGGACCGCTTGTCCCCATGGTCCAGACTCCCATTTCTTTTTTTTTTCCTCCCTTTGTTTTCGTTGCCCTTTGTCAGAGAGCAGTTTGGTGCTGCTCTGTTTGTCTTCTCCAAAGTCCAAAACCAACACCTTGAAAGTTGCTCTCCTGTCCAGGTGCTCTCTGGAGCAAAGTTGCTCTTCCCAGCCATGCCAGCAGCCAGCCATTCTCTAGTCTCTAGCCGACATATATATATATATTTAGATAAATTTTTTAATTCCTAAATCTATAATTCCTAACCCTAATTAATTATTTAAGACGAATTTTTGTTTAATTGGTATAGAAATATAGAATCATATGGATATGGTATGCACTAATATGGATGGTTATTGACTTATTGATTATTGATATGATGAATTCTATGATTATTGATGAATGAAATTATGAAATTACGAATTCTATAAATATGGGTATACATTTATTCATATGATTAGTTGAATTAAATGTTTATTTGTTGAATAATTTGTATGCTTATTGGTATTAGTTAATTGAATTGTTGCCTTGGTTGGATATGGATTAGTTATTAGGCATTTATTTTATTTTTTGGTTAAGAAAGCATATATATTAATATGGATAACATTGTCAACATCTCCAAGAAAACTCAATTCTACGGCTTAACAGTCTAAAAACAAATCCATTTTTCAGAAATGGAATCATAATCATCCCCTTTCGAAACCCAAAAAAGAAGAAGAAATGGATTAGTTATTATTAGGCATATTAGTATAGTATACTCTAGGATTAAGAGTCTAAGAATTTTATTGAGATTTTTATTCTATAAATTCTACAAATTACGTATGAACCTTATATGTTATTGGTATATGACTAACTTTGTAGGCTGAAACATCATGGAGAGGTTTTTCAAAAAAATATCAGTGCCGCCATCCCCAATTATTGAGAAAAATAATGATACTCGGGGACATGATAGTGCAGAATTTATTTTATCAAATCTTCCATCAGATCCTGGTAAGAGAATTCGAATTTTGGATTACAATCCTAATATTCGAGATCAAGTACGAAGAGCGTATGTACTAGCTGGTCCTCAACAACCTAAAACCCATAATTTTCCTTACAAGAAATATGGAGACACGCAAAGACGATTCAACCCTGCTTGGTTTGATGATTTTCCTACTTGGTTGGAATATAGTGTAGAAAAAGATGCTGCCTTTGTTTGGCATGTTTATGTCCAGCCGACTCCTTCTCTGCTTTTGATAGCCAAAAGCTATTGCGTCCTGCCCAATTTTATCCTAAAGACTTCTCTATGAATGAGCTGGTGATACTTAAGATTCAACTTGAGACTTACATTGTGGATATGCGGTCTAGCATTGAGTTTTCAGGTTTAAAAGAGATTGGAGATCTTGCAAAAAAAATGGTTCAATGCAAGAAACACAAGGTGTATTCGCTGGTTTACTTGCTTGTGACATTAGCACTAACTCTTCCAGTTGCTACTGCAACCGTTGAAAGAGCATTTTCGGCCATGAAAATTCTGAAGAATCGATTGAGAAATCGGATGGGAGATCAATGGATGAATGATAACATGATTATTTTTATAGAGAGAGAGATATTTGATGGTATTGGTAATGATGTTGTCATGCAACGCTTTCAGAACATGAAAACGCGTCGAGGGATATTGTAAATGACTGTTGTATGAAAAACTTTATGGATTAATATATAAGTATTGTGTTTAGTAAATTCTTAAGCTTTTTAATTATGACTTTGTTGTTTGAGGATGCCCCAATTCACACAAATCTCTGGCTTCGTCCCTGGTAGAGAATCTGCTTCCCCTTTACTTTCTCTCCACCAAACTCGATGATCTTCCTTGTGTGTTTTTATTGATTTCATCCATTTACTTTGGCTCGCTAGTTCTACCCAGAAAGGTTTGATCTTCAAACTTCATTGTTTTTTTTTTCTGGTACGGTCAAGTGTACTTGAGATGATGAGGACTTTAGGATTCTGATTATGTTTCTTGGTAAATATTCAGATTTTGCATGTTGGAAGGTTGAAGGAGTTTTTGCATCTAATTAAGGTAATTAAAAACCTCTTATTTGTTGTCTTATTTACTTTTTAACTTTTGGATCATACGTTTCTTGGTAATCAAGCACAAAATGGTTCACTTTATTAGGAAAGTTGACACTTCAAATTTCATATTACATAGAATGAAAAAAAAAAGAAAATAACAACGTGATATTGCGGGCCGTTTGGTTTGGTGTTAGATTTAGATTTTCGTTTTTGTGCATGAGACACGAGGAAAGTATATGACTGAGAGATGGGAAGAAAAAATGAAAAAGAAATCTTGAAGGTGTAAATGAAATGATTTTCGCTCCAACTTTGCAGGTGAAATGATTATCAAACGGGCACAACTCCAAAAAAGATAGCTGCAAATAATATAGAAAAATTTATGATTGTTTTTTTTTTTTTTAAGTTTCTTTTTGATGCAAGATTTTCTCTCTTTCCTAGTAGTTGATTTGTATTTTGAAGCTTCTCTCATGTTTAAGGAGGGAAACAACTTAACATCAGCACAGACTACACAGGCTTTATTTCGGTTATCATTATCCTACAACAAATATTTGTGACAATTGCTAACAGGATAGCAAGCCAACTTTATACTTTCTTTCAAACATGGCTGAAAAAAAGAGTGCGAAGAATCGCAAAAATGTAAGCTTGAAGGCCTTGATGGACACGGGAAGCAACAAAGTTATCTTTGTTGAGTCCAACAGTGATTTTATTGATGTTCTCTTCAGTTTCTTGACAATGCCAATGGGAAGGATTGTCAGGCTTGCCTGTACATCTTCAGTACCGGTGGAAATAGGTTGTATGAGATATTTGTATCAGAGTATTGAGAAATTTGATGTGCATGACTTCCGGTCAAATGCGTGTAGAGATATGTTGTTACTTCCCTGCAATGCTGCTGATTGTCAATGCAAGAACCTCAAGTTGAAAATTGACAATGGTAGGCCGACACGGTACTTTTTGTGCTATGACAAATGCTTCTTAAGCTATTATGGAAATATCCTCTGTCCTTCCTGTACTTGTCCCTTGACTAGGGAGATACATCTTCCGGTGGATAATACTCAAGCTGGAGGAGTCTTTGTGAAAGGGCCATCCAGGCTGATAATTACCGATGATTTACAGGTCATATCCCCAGTAAGTGCAGCAAGCATTTGTTTGTTTTCAAAGCTAGGGGTCACGGATTCTAAAACTACAGAGGAGTCGACTTTCAATTTGGGAGTTCCGGAGGTAATTCTTTCTTGTACCATCAATTAATATTTTTTTCATCAACAACAATAGAAGTGGTTTCTAACTTGATTTATATTTTCCAGGTTTTGGATTTGCTTATGCATTCGTTTGTATCAAAGACACCTTTGACTGAAACTCTTCTGAAGAACAAACCAATACCGAATTTGGGAGACGTACATTCCAGTCAAGGAACATCGATTGATTCTCAAATGCATGGCGACGCAATCAATGAGGAAGAGAAAAACATTTCTCTTAAGATTGTAGTTAGCAAGTCTAAAAAGATTGTTTGTTATGCAGAAGCACAAGAGGATTTTGTTAATCTACTCTGCAGTTTCTTGACTCTCCCACTTGGGTTTATATTAAAAAAATGCGAAATGTTTCATGGAAAGGCTGTCTTGATCAGTTGTACAAGAGTGTCGAAGATCTTGATGAGCAATACTTGAAGTCAAATTACCACAAGGAATTGTTGGTCAATCCAAAGCTTGCACCTGGTTTTCGATGTGAGAACCCTCTGTTAGGAATCGAGGAGACCTCGTTTTATTATGTCGACAAGAAGTTATCTACTGATAAATCCTGTATTCCTGATGATAGTTCAGCGGAGTTAGTTAAAGTTGATGTTGTGGATCCCAAATCTCATGAAGATAAAGATAAAAGTGCTCAAGGATTTCTGAGAGGACCTGCTATCTTCACAGTGACTGACAATCTAGTTGTCAGACCAATATCTCCAATCCTTGAAATCTCTGTTCTTCAAGAATTGAAGGTACCTTTCACTGACATCGAGGACCATATCGTGCATGTGGGCAAGAGGGAGGTGAGTTGTCATTTATAATGTTTGATTAACCTTACTGAAAAAATCAGTTGGTTTTAGATTTGCAGGTTCTTTTAACACTTTAGGCCATTGGTTATCATAAAATCGAGTGCTTGTATTTAGAAAATGTCCACAGAATATCAGGATTGGTGAAATGATCCCTATTGAAAAATCATAGATTTGACTAGAGACAGGTAAACTAGCTAGAACAGGCAGTTGATGTTCTGCCACTTATGCGATGCTTTACAAGTTTATGTGGAATCTCTGTTACCAGATTTCATGTCCCTCGGGATTTCCTTGTGAATCATCGGCAACACAAATCACCTCGACTGATTCATCCTCTTATCCAATGTCTCTAATACCGTAATCCCAAACAAATAATCAAATACTTAATTGAGTCAATCCATACCTTGACCTTCAAAGTTGAAGCCTTGGAAGTTGAAGACATCCAATTTTGTGGACATGTAAGATTAGTCATCTGTTTAAATTCTTTTAACGTTAGAGAGTTTGTTACTCTTTTTGCAGGCGTTGCTTCTTTTGGCGGCCTCATTTATCGGTGATTCTGCTCTTACCAATACCTTCATTTCAGAACTTAGGGAGCCAAAGCAAGAACAATAAGGAGGGATTGGTTACACAAAGAAGAGCTTGCTTTTGTTGTTACTGCATAGGAATCCACAGTATTCCTGTTTGTCTGAGACTTTTTTTTATTTACATGGTAACATCTGGGTTTGAGATAAAGTGAAAAATGTGAGATCTAGTTGCGAAGGGCGGTTGGACAGTTGAATATCAGAGTGTGCAACGAACAAGATTAACAAAAATAATAAGAATATTATTAATAGACAAGAACGCCGAAACAGCACAGAACTCTAAGAGGCTACATTGTGACTAACTTATTTTTCAAACTAAATTACAAGCAATATTTATAGAGAACTAAACCTAAAAAACCCTAACTGGGATGAACTAGGCCCAAATCCTAAATTAATAAGAAAAACCCAAATACTAAAATAAACATAAATATTAATATTTTCCAACATGGACCTGGTTGGCTTTAGGCCAGTTTCGGTTAGTTTCTGTCGAACATGTATGTTTGGTTTGGTAAAAGCCTGCCGAAGTATTGTGATGAAGATCAGTTGTATCTAGGCGAACTTTATGATCTTATTCAGCTCTGTACTTGTGGATCTTACTTTTATTAGAGAAATAATTTAAATGTGATCAACAAAATATGGTCTCCTTGCATCATCCTTGACAATTCTTATAACTCGCATGGCATTGAACAAAATAGAGAGGACTTCATTTTTTCCATCTTCCTCCACCACTTTCTTTCACACCCACCCCATCTCCTTCTCTGACACCTACCACCGCCACCACACCAACACACATTTAAAATCGTGTCCGTTCATCGTACATCATACGATCAAAAATCATTTTAAATATTTTTATTTTAAATTAAATATATTAAATGTCACGCCCCGATCCTGACATACGTCTAGGATCGATACATGACGTCACCAAATACTCGTATAACTCACATACCCCGTCTTCGGGATATGGCAAATCGCAATTCGAGAATCAAATTTCAAAGTAATTTTTCGTTTACCTTATGGCTGCATCTAACCTCATCGTTAGATTGCCTACGTACCCTCAATAGGGATCAAATCATTCGTAGTTCACTAATCACAAAATCAGACGTTTATTCCACTAAGTTCAAGCAGAAAAGCATAGCATTCCTCAATCATTTATTATAACTTGTCAACATGTAATTCCTGGACTCATGCTACATAACCAATCCCCATCAAAACATGATTTCTCTCCCATCCAACATATAAATCATTATGTCTCATCATGATATCGCAATTCACAACACACATCATATTTAAGAGCCGACGAAACACAAAACCATTCTCTAGCTGCATTAATTAATTAATTTGATCAAGTAATAACAATCATTCCCATATCTTCTAAACTCATACCTTATGAAATCATAATTGAATCATAGAAAATCTCGAATGAGTCACTCAAACGTCCAACATCTTTTCTAACTCAATTCACAAGACTCTCGAAATCATTGACACAAATATATATAAAACTAAGGCTAGAGTGACACAGTTAGGCCAAACCTACTCCACCAAATAATGGGATTTTAGGCCACTCCACGAAATTCAACAACCTCAGGTTCTAGACCACTCAACGGAACCAACCCAAATATGATCGCCTATAAAATGTACCAGGTCCAACCAATCATCATCACCTCTAGAATGCGTATAGTCCCCTATCGCGGATATACCAAGCAGAACCATAGGCATAATCTCATCGTGCAGGCAGTGATCACTCATTGCGGATATACTAAGCAGAACCATATGCATAATCTCATCATGCAGGCAGTGATCACTCATCGCAGATATACCAAGCACGATCACCCCTGAATACATATGGTCCCTCATCGTGGATATACCAAGCAGGACCACATCCTAGCTCTAGGTAGTGACCACCCATCGCGGATTAACCAAGTAGGGTCAAGATAACCAAGTAGGTAGTGACTTCCCAACGCGGATTAACCAAGCAGGACCATCCATGTACCACGGCTACATGGTGCAGTTAGATCAACACACAAACCACTTACCCTTATCTCATCCGCTAGGATTTACATCGTAATCACTTGCACTATCAACTTTTCATGACCACTATCTTATCATACAAGCATAAAAGTTCTACATAAACTTCTCATAAGACTTTGGGTTCACATCATCATAAAAACAATCATTCACATCATATATATCTAACCACATTTCATAAACATTTCCAAGCTACAGTAGATTTACAATTACTGAACATAGATCGATGCTAAAAATAAAAATAACAATTCAATAGGAAGCACATTTAATCAACAAGTATAACTCAATATAGTGCCACTAATACATATATTGAGACACACATCAAATGGGAACGACACATCATCATGATGAGCCAACTAAGCTCCATCATGATGAGCCAACTAAGCTCCATCAAGCCTCAACAACATAATAGAGGTAAGCGACCTTAAGAGTAGAGCACGTTGACTAGAACGTCAACTGTTGATAAGGTAAGTCCATTAAGGTCAACAACCTAAGGTTATTCAATCCGGAAGATCCACACATCAGATTTCTGATATGTAAGTTCTCAAAGGTCCAACAACTGATAACTAGGGTGTTCACAAAATTGTACGACGAACCAACGATCGGATTGTCATCAATCACACAAACAAGTGGCGGTCCAATTTGATCCCCACACCAAACAATTTAATTTCGGAAAACCGAGCTAGACATAGATTTACAGGTTTACTAGAAGGTATTTGGTACTTAGATAACACCCGTGGACGGTCCCACACACCGCCACACGCGGGGTAATCAAAGTGGAGGGTTTAGTAACCCTGAATTTCCAACATTAACTAAATGAGCTCAAATTTATGTGGTAGCTAGAGTTCAACAAGGAAAACATTTTTCACAACTAGGCCGACCACAAATTCTAACCAGAAACTGTCCAAATTCACGGGAGAAAACCGGATTTCTAGGGTTCTAAACACTCAACTCTAAAACAAATACTAAAGCATGAACAAAACATACCAACTTGAAGATTAGGAAGAGTAGATGAAGTTTCATACCTCACTCGAAGGAAATGGTTGTCGTAATCACTGGAAAATTGATAAAACCGCCGAAAACCCACGAGACTTTGCTGCCTCGAATTGGAAAAATGGAAAAGAAAAAACAAAATCTAACACTACAGAGATGTAGGACTCGTCAAGACCTTTCCATGGATACCAAAATCACCCAAAACGAAGCTCGGATGAAGGAGATATGAGAGGGTCAAGTTGGTGGGTTAAAGGGTTGAAATCGCCCCAAAAAGGGGTCAAAATCAGACCCCTTCTTCTTCTTCTTTTTTTTTCTTCAAAAACCTTCCCCCCTCCTTTTATTTGATTGGTCATTCTCCTAGCTAATTGGTTCTCTTATTTTTGCTTAAATCTGATTAAGCTTCTTCCTTGTGGAAGTTTAATCGATTTAAAATGTATAGTTTAGTAAAACAACTTCAAATGTCCATAATTATACCGTTATAATCCGAACTCGCAAACGACTTTCGCCAATACGTTCGTGGTTTTGAGATCTATTTGAAAACGCTACTTATGACCTCGAAAGGTCAACGAGTAAATAATAATTTCCAAACTTCACTCTTCGTAACTAGTTTAATTGAAATCTAAATTCAAATAAATTAATATAAATTCTCGAAAAATAATATAAAATCTCAATAATACAAATACGTAGATTATAGCAGTGAAATCCAGGAACGGGATTTCACATTAAATATGAATAGTACTTAACGAAAATTGTTCGCACGATATACGATGAACGAACACGATTTGAGGATCTCTAGGATCCTCATAAAGAGGATCCGGAGAGGATCCTCTTGGATGAATATCCCCTCTATCACTAACTGAAACCAAAAACCAAAAAAAATGAAATGGTTATCAAATAGATACAATTCCAAAAAAGATTACTGCAAATGTTCTGAAAAATATTTAATATGTTTTTAATGTTTATTTTTTTCTAGAGAATTTTACCTCTTTACCTTCAATAAGAAGGTTATTTTTTCAATCTTTTTAGCATCATATTTGTCTATCTCCTAGAAGTTTTTCAGATAAAAATAGGGTTAGCTGGTTTTAGATAATGGAGGAGAATTATCTCCCCCTAATCTTTCTCCCTGTTTTTTTTCTTCTACTTGAACGGTTACGATTAAGCTATGTCAATATTTTATATTAATTTTTTTATAGAGACAAAAAGACAAAAACAAAGTGTGAGAGGAGGGGAAGTAAGGGAAGAGGAGAGAATCCTACTCTTTAGATAGAGTAAACTGTCATTTAACCCCCTAAACTATCACGTGAGTTTCAATTTCCCCCATGAACTATTTTTTCAGCCAATTGACCCCCTAAACTATGTTAAAGTGGCCAATTAACCCCCTACCGTTAAGTATCTTTAACTCCATCCAATTTTCTGTTAGAAAGTGTCATGTGCTTGGCACATGACCACCTTTTTACATTTTATGTCTAAATCTTTACAAAGAAAACATATAAAACAAATATTAAAAAAAAAAACATACAAACCTTAAACTTAATCATTCAAAATAATAGAAAAGGTAAGGCTTTTTATATTAACACCCCATAAAATGTTGAATGCACCTCATATTAAAATTTAATATTAAATGACTTATTTACTCTACTATGTAATGACAATTTTGACCTTATTAGGTTTTAAATTTTTTTTTATAAATACATCCCAAATCACTTTTAGCGTATTATTTATCTTCTCAACTATCAAAACCCTTTCATCCTCCATTGTTGAACAAAACCCTAACCAATGAAACTACAAACATGTTGATTGAGAAAAATTGTTTTTGACGAATGAAACACGAAATCGATGTTTCTGAAGCTTTACATGAGGTAAGACTTCACATTTTTCATTGTTTTAGTGATTTCGATGACATCGATAATTATTTAATCTTGCGTTTGCTGCATTATTTTTCAATATGAACCCTAAAAGATGAATATGAATATATAAGTTTAAATAATGCAGCAAACGCAAGATTAAATAATTATCGATGTCATCGAAATCACTAAAACAATGAAAAATGTGAAGTCTTACCTCATGTAAAGCTTCAGAAACATCGATTTCGTGTTTCATTCATCAAAAATAATTTTTCTCAATCAACATGTTTGTAGTTTCATTGGTTAGGATTTTGTTCAACAATGGAGGATGAAAGGGTTTTGATAGTTGAGAAGATAAATAATACGCTAAAAGTGATTTGAGATGTATTTATAAATTTTTTTTTTTGAAACCTAATAAGGTCAAAATTGTCATTGCATAGTAGAGTAAATAAGTCATTTAATATTAAATTTTAATATGGGGTGCATTCAACATTTTGTGGGGTGTTAATATAAAAAGCCTTACCTTTTCTATTATTTTGAATGATTAAGTTTAGGGTTTGTATGTTTTTTTTTTTTTAATATTTATTTTATATGTTTTCTTTGTAAAGATTTAGACATAAAATGTAAAAAGGTGGTCATGTGCCAAGCACATGACACTTTCTAACAGAAAATTGGATGGAGTTAAAGATATTTAACGGTAGGGGGTTAATTGGCCACTTTAATATAGTTTAGGGGGTCAATTGGCTGAAAAAATAGTTCAGGGGGGAAATTGAAACTCACGTGATAGTTTAGGGGGTTAAATGACAGTTTACTCCTTTAGATAATCTGTTTCCTATAGCTTAAGCTATTCTTTTCGCAAGATTTTATCTCTTTCCCAGTAGTTGATTTGTATTTTGAAGCTTCTTTCATGTTCAAGGAGGGAAACAATTTTGACATCAGCACGGACTACAGGCTTTATTTCGGTTATCATTATATTACAATGAATATTTGTGACAATTGCTCCCTGAACTGGTTCTTATATGGATGTTATTATTTTTACATTGTGTTTTTGAAAAACTTGTTCGTTTGTGATAATAGATGAGTTTCCTGGCTATTTCTGTTATTATCTGCACTTAAAATAATCTCAATTCCAAATGAAGGCAAATGTGATTTTGTTGAGAAGCCTAATGAGATATAATTGTGACGATTGATAAGCATTTAATTTTCATTGTCGTGGAGTACATAACTCAGTACCAAAGTTTTCTTGTTTGGACAAGGAACTTTAACACAAGCGATATTCTATAATAATCTACACTAAAGGCGAGGAGGAGGGTTTGAACCGGTGCCACAGTGGGTTGAAGAGGAAAGCCCTAACCATTAAGGCAATCCACTGCTTGCGGATGAGGAACTTTACAGTTCAATGGAACTTCGGCTAAATTTGGTAGGAATGCTCTACAAAGTTTTTATGCAGGGAATTCAAAATTGACTAGATGCTATACTTTTGAGATAACTTTAAAATGACACCTTGAGTAGTAGCTTGGTTAAAATGACAACTTTAAGATGAACTTGAAAGTACATTGGTTAGTGTCTTTGTAGTACATTTTTATTGTTTGAGTTGTTCATTGCTAGAGTCCCAAAGTTTTTTTTACTTCTTTTCTTGTAGTTGATCATTTGTATTTTGAAGCTCTTTCCTTGTTTAACCAGGGAAACAACTTACACCATGGGCCCTAATTGGAACCGTTCATTTTGCAACAAATATATGTACAGTGATTCGAACAAAATACGAAGTCAAAACCAAAATTGTTCTCTGCCACAATCCATGGCTAATACATCCTCGAACCCTGTAAGCTTGAAGGCCTTGGTGAACAATGTGATGAACGAAGTTATTTACATAGAAGCTGATGATGATTTTGTTGATGTTCTCTTCAGTTTCTTGACAATTCGAGTGGGAACAATTATCAGGCTTTCCAATCGTTATTCTTTTCCATTGGGAATTGGTTGCTTGAAAAACTTATGTGAAAGTTGAAACTTCCACTTTTAGGTAGCTTCTTTCATGGCGACTCTGCTATAATTAAGCATCCATCCCTTACCATCGTTAGGGATCGAGGATGCATTTGTTGTTGAATATAAACTTTGGACTTTGTTCCTTGGTTTTGAGTTTTTCTTTTAATTTTCCTTGTTTCTGTTGTTTGGGTTATTTTCTGCTGGGGTAATGGCAAGAACAACTTTAATAGCACGAGTACACCATTAACTGGCGTTCTGTGTCAATGCTATAATAATATGTTTAAGTTTCTCTGACTAAATTAAATCATATCAAGCAGAATACTCAGTTTGAATCATATCAAGCAGAATACTCAGTTTGAATCAATCTAAACAGATCAACATGACAAGAATATACATTTCAGAAAGGGAAAAAACATGAAATTAAAGACGAAACCTTTTTGTGCCTATTATGGGCCACCATTTAAAAAAAAAAATACCGTGAGTCTAGAGGTGCATGTTATGGGCCACCATTTTAGCTATAACTTTTCAAAAAGGGCACTAGTCATTCAAGGTCAATATATATTTTCTTTTGGGTATTATCCACACTTATTTTTATCTTTTACATACTCTTCTTAATATTGAATCGAGTAAATTGAAGAAATCAACGGATAAAAGTTAACAATAGCGTATGAGACATAAAAAGAAGTGTTTAAATAGCCCTACATTTTTTTTAACAAAAATCTAACTTCAAACATCCCCCTAAAAATATCAATCTCAATCCTTAACTAGGAAGAAATTTGTGAGTAGGATTCCAACTCTTTGAAATTTTAAATATAAAAGTTTCTTACTTCCACTCTTAAGGTAACATCTCCTTGTCAAAAGCTAGGGAAAATATCTCAAAAGTGGGAATCTACGAAGAGTCTGCTATCTTATATTTTATAATATTAACATATAAATTGACGTCGTGAGATGGCAAAGAATCTAAGAAAAGTCTCCTCAACATTTCTCTTTTTAAAAAAAAAAAAAATAAACAATATGTCAATGTGTTGTATAGATACAAATTTAGTATGACGTTTTCATTCGATTATTAATGGAAGTCAAATATATTTTGTTATGCCCCGATCCCGACATACGTCCAGGACCGACATGTGACGTCACCAATTACATGTATATCCAACATACCCCGCCTCAGGGATATGTGCAAAGCACAACTCTCGATACAACTGAGTAGTAATTTTTCATACACTTTATGGTTGCATCTAACCTCCTCGTTAGACTGCTTATGTACCCTAAACAAGGATCAAGTCATTCGTAGTTCATCATTCGTCAAACCCTAATCTTTTTGTAAAACACTTCTAGCAAAAATCATAGAGTACCACACTACACATCAACCATATGCCAAAAAACAATTACCACCTTATCATACACGCAGGTATGCCATTCCCACACATATGCTTTCCAATTCATCCATCATATAAATCACTACGTTCCACATAATACCGCAATTCTTAGTATGCAATATCTCAAAGAACAGTCAATGAAGCACAATGTTATTCTCTAGCCACATTGATCAACGAGTCTATCATAATAATACAATCATATCCAATTTCATTCCACAATCACTCCAACTAGTTAGTCCCATGAATCACAAATGCATGATATGAACAATTAACTACGTTAATCAATCATTAAGATCACATATCAATTCACAAAATTTAATAAAGGAATTCAACATAATTCCTTGCATAGATTCCAAGTAATAACATGGTAAATTCAATTTATAAACATAATGCCTACTGTGAACAATTTCTGTTCACTCAAATCTAGGGGTCAGACTAACTTTATGAAAATGTGAAAGAGCAAGGATTCCAGACCACTCAACAGAATCAACTAAAATATGGTTGCCTATCGAAATGTACCAAGTACAACTAATCATCATCACCTCTAGTATGCATATGGCCCCCCATTGCGGATATACCAAGCAGAACATTAAGCATAATCTAAACGTGTTGGCAGTGATCACCCATCGCGCATTTACTAAGCATGATTACTCCTAACAGTTCCACATCACGGATATACCAAGCAAGATTGTATCCTATATCTCTAGGTAGTGATCACTTATCGTGGATATATTAAGCATGATCACCCCTAGAATGCGTATGGTCCCCTATTGTGGATAAACCAAGCAAAACCATAGGCATGGTCTAACGTGTGGTCCCCTATCATGGATATACCAAGCAAGACCACGTCCTAACTCTAGGTAGTGATCACCTATCACGGGTAAACCAAGCATGATCACCCCTAGAATGCGTATGGCCCCCCATTGTGGATAAACCAAGCAGGACCATAAGCATAGTCTAACCGTGCAAGCGGTGATCACCCATCACGGATATACCAAGCATGATCACCCCTGAAATACGTACGGTCCCATATCGCGAATATATCAAGCAGGACCATCTAAGTACCATTGCTACCTGGTGCAATCAGTTTAACTCACAATCTACCCCTACCTCAATCCCTATGATTTACAACGTAGGCACATGCACTATCAACTTCTCATGACCACTAACTATCTTGTCATACAAGCATAAAAGTTCTACCTAATACTTCTAATAAGATTCTAGGTTCACATCGTCATAAAAACAATCATACACAACATACCAATCATACAATTCAAACCACATTTCATAAACATTTCCAAGTTACAATTGAGTCACAATTAATATACATAGATCGATGGCTAAAAATAAAAATAACAATCCAATAGAAATCACATTTAATAAACAAGTATAACTCAATATGGTGTCACTAGTACATAAATCGAGACACACGTCATCACGATGAGCTCATTAAGCTCCATACAACCTCAACAACACTCTAAGATAGACGACACACTAGAATAATTCGAGCTAGTTGACTAAAAAGTCAATCATCAATCAAGGTCGAGGGTAGGGTCCACAACCCTAGTAATCTAATCCAGAAGATTCGCCTATCATATTTCTGAACTATAACTTCCTAAGAGTCTCTTTAATCTTCTAGAACAATATCTTAAAATTTTGGAACGATCCAACGGTCGGATTTCCGTCAATCGCTAAAATTACGTGGCGGCCAACATTTAGTTTTTCAAACTTAGGAAACCAATCCGGGAAGATCCGTATCAGATTCCCGATCCATCAGTTCCTAATATCCTCAAATATTACGTACTATAACGCACTAAAGTTTGGTGTCGATCCAACGTTCAGATAGTCAATTCATATAATGACCTAGTAGCGGCCAGCTAAGTGGTCAACTACGAAACTATATTAAAACCTCGGAATTTCACTAAACGGATGTCAAATATGGATCAGGGCATCCAAATTATCTTAGGATGGTTAGGTGGGGTCTTGGTCCATGCGCCACCACCACGCGGCTGCCAGCCGCTCCGACTCGTCAGAAAATTTAACTAATTCTAAAAATTACGAAATTTTACAGACTTGTAGAACACAACAAGGGGAACAACTTTCATACCCGGGACGATGTCCAATTTGGCCAGGAAGATGTCGGAAATTGCCTCGATCCTGCCTGAACCCTAGAATTCTGGGGGTCATTCGATTTGACTTCTCCGGTGCTCCGCCACCTCCAAGGTTGTTTGGGGTTTTTTCCTGGGCTCAAGAGAAGTTGAAACATGATGGTGGTCGGCGGTGATGGTTGCAAAAACGACCAATTGCCGTCGTGGGTGCCCTTAAAGCCGTTGGCTTCAATCTTCATGATTTAGGGCCTAAGTCATTCGATTTTTGTGTGAATATGGAAGAGGGATTGACATTGAGCTGTTTTTAAGTGATGAATGGCGGCGATTCGCCGTGAAACGCTGCGAACGACGTCGGCTTTGCTTGCCGCTGGTCGGGTCGGGAGGAACATCCGTTCCCGCATTTCTTTCTCTCTTTTTTTCTTTTCTCCTTTCCCTCTTTGATCCCCCTCCCCATTGGTCACTTCCCCCCTCATTTTCTCTCCCACAACCTCACTTCCTCTCTCTCTTGCTGCCATATGGCAGCTTCTAATCTCCTATTTCCTTTTTTTTTTTAAGAAACTTTTTACAACTGTAACGTCTCCTTTCTCGTTCCGATTCACGAACGGCCTTCGCCTATGCGCTCATGAGGTCGAGCTCAATTAGAAAACATTAAGAGTGACCCCCGATGATCTACGAATTTTAAATGATTATTTTCAAAAATTCAAACTGTGTAATTAAGTAATTAAAATCTGAAATTAATTTAAATTCGCGAAAATACTATAAAATCCCACGAATAAGAAATACATAAATTACAATAATGAAATCCAGGAACGGGATTTCACATATTTTCTTAATGGGAATAGATCGGGTGATATTACTCGTTAATTTTAACCGGTCAAGTTTGGTCGTATCATATTATCAGTTCATTTTAACAGATTAGACACAACACGATCCATTAAGATATTGTGTATGTCACGAAAACGACACAATTGCTAAGTCTAATTTTAGCTTTAGCTTTTCAAAAAGGGCACTTGTCATGCAATGTCAATATATTTTTTCTCTGTGGTGCAATGCACATACCCATTTTTACTTCTTACATAGTCATCTTAATTTCTGATCGTCGGATCAAATAAATTAAATAAGATCAATAGATAAAAACTAACAAAAATGTGTGTGAAATAAAAATGAGTGTGTGAAGAGCACTACTTTTTTTTTAATACGAGTGTCATGCCACATATTAAAAAATCAAACTCATCGTTAACAAAAGTCTAACCTAAAACATCCCGCTTAAAAGTATCAATCTCAATCCTTAACTAGGAAGAAACTAGTGAGTTGGATTCCAACGCTTTGAAATTTTAAATATAAAATTTTATTACTTTTAGGTAACATCTCCTTATGGAAAGTTAATGAGATTTTTTCAAAAGTGTGACTATTTATAAATTTTGTGTCATCTCATATTTTATTTGCAAAATTTTATACACTTGCCGTGATAATTGACGTTAAACTGTAAACTGATAGAGAGTCTATGCAAAATCCTAATTTTTTTTAAGAGGATGGAGAATTTTGAGAGAGTCTATTTAGCATTGTTATTTTAATTAACCAATAATTTCAAATCTACTGCAGCATTCCTGTTATGAAAATATAGTGTTGTGAAACAAAGCAATCACTTTACTTCCTCTCCTTTACTTTTTATCACTATATTCTCTCTCCAAACCCGATGATTTTGTACGCTTTCGTATATTTCATCCATTACTTCGGCCCAATTCAACCCAGAAAGGTTTGTTCTTCAAGTTTCATGTTTTTTTTTTCTTGGTACGGTTAAGTGTACTTGAGATGTTGAGTTAGGATTCTCATTAATGCTTGTGGGTAACTTATTCAGATTTTGCATGTTGGAAGGTTGAAGGAGTTCTTGAACTGAGGTAATTAAGAACCTCTTATTTGTTGTCTTATTTACTTTTTAACATGTTGGATCCCATATTAATTGTACTTATACCGTTTCTTGTGATCAATCCAAGCTTTTCTACGCAAAATGGTTCCCTTTATCAGGAAGATTGACACTTCAAATTTCATATTACATAAAATGAAAAAGAAAATAACAACGTCATATTGCCGCCCTTTTGGTTTGGTTTTTAGGTCTTGATTTTCATTTTTGTGCTTGAGACATGAGGAAAATATATAGGGAAAGTGATGCGAGAGGGGAAGAAATAAGGAAGAAAAAAATGAAAACAAAATGTTCAAAGTGAAAATGAAATGATTTTCGTTTCAACTCTCCTGAAATAGATTCCCTATATCACTAACCGAAACCAAAACCAAAACCAAAAATAACATGGTTATCAAACGGTCACAATTCTAAAAAAGTTTATTGGAAATTTTCTGAGAAAGATTTATGATTTTTTTTAACGTTACTTTTTTTTTTTTTTTACCTGAGAATTCAATAAGATGGTTTTTTTTCTTTCAATCTTTTAGTATCATATTTGTTATCTTCTAGAAGATTTTCAGATAAAAATAGGGTTCGCCGGTTTTAAATAATCTGTTTCTTATAGCTTAGTCTTTCCGCAAGATTTTATCTCTTTCCCAGTAGTTGATTTGTATTTTGAAGCTTCTTTCATGTTTAAGGAGGGAAGCAACTTACCATCAGCACGGACTAGACAGGCTTTGTTTTGGTTGTCATTATCCTACAACAAATATTTGTGACTAATGACAATTGCTTACTGAATTTGTTCAACAAGAGGATAGCAATCCGACTTCATACTTTCTTTCAATCATGGCTGAAAAAAAGCCTGTGTTGAATGAGGATCTCAGAAATGTTATTACCTTGAAGGCCTTGGTGGACAGGGGAAGCAACAAAGTTATCTTCGTAGAGTCCGACGGTGATTTTATTGATGTTCTCTTCAGTTTCTTGACAATGCCCATGGGAAGAATTGTCAGGTTTGCTGAAGATTCAGTACCAGTGGAAATAGGTTGTATGAGAAATTTGTATCAGAGTATTGAGAAATATGATGTGCGTAACTTCCGGTCAAATGAATGCAGAGATATGTTGTTACTTCCCTGCAATTCTGCTGATCTTCAATGCCAGAACCTCAAGTTGAAAATTGACAATGATAGACCAACACGGTACTTTAGGTGCTATGAAGGATGCTTTTTAAGCTATTATCAAAGTGTCATCTGTCCTTCCTGTGCTTCTACTTTTGGTTGGAAGATTCCAGTGGATAATACTCAAGTTGGAGGCGTCTTTGTGAAAGAGCGACCCAGGCTGATAATTACCGATGATTTACAGGTCATTTCCCCAGTAAGTGCAACAAGCATCTGTTTGTTTTCGAAACTAGGGGTCACAGATTCTAAAACTACGGAGGAGTTGACTTTCAATATGGGAATTCAGGAGGTATTCCTCTTGTGGGGTGTGCCTTCAATTTTTTGTTTTTGTTTTTTTTTTTTTTCCATCAACAACAACAGAAGTGGTTTCTAACTAGCTTGATGTCTCTTTTTCCAGGCTTTGAATTTGCTTATGCATTCGTTTGTATCAAAGACACCATTGACTGAAATTCTTCTGAAAAACGAACCAATACCAAGTTTGGGAGATGTACATTCCAGTCAAGGAATATCGATTGATTCTCAAATGCATGGTGACACAATCAATGAGGAAGAGAAAAACATTTCTCATAAGCTTGTAGTTAGCAAGTCTAAGAAGATTGTTTGTTATGCAGAGGCACAAGAGGATTTTGTCAATCTACTCTGCAGTTTCTTGACTCTCCCACTTGGGTATATATTAGAAAAGATGCGGAATGTTTCATGGAAAGGCTGTCTCGATCGGTTGTACAAGAGTGTCGAAGATCTTGATGAGCAATACTTGAAGTCAAATTTCCACAAGGAATTGTTGGTCAATCCAAAGCTTGCACCTGGTTTTCCATACGAGAACCCTCTGTTAGGAATCGAGGAAACCTCATTTTATTATCTCAACGAGAAGTTAACTACTGATAAGTCCTGTATTCCTGATAATACTTCAGCGGAGTCAGTTAAACTTAATGTTTTTTATCCCAAATCTCATGAAGATAGCGATAAAAGTGCTCAAGGTTTTCTGAAAGGACCTGATACCTTCACAGTGACTGATAATCTAGTTGTAAGACCGTTATCTCTAATCCTTGAAATGTCTGTTCTTCAAGAATTGAAGGTACCTTTCACCGACATTGAGGACCATATCGTGCATATGGGCAAGAGGATGGTGAGTTGTAATTTATAATGTTTGATGTTCATCCACTAATGTTATGCTTCATTAGTTTATGTGGAATTTTTGTTACCATATTTCATGTCCCTCCGGGATTACCTTATGAATCATCGGCAACACATATCACCTTGACTGATAAGTGATCTTATCCAACATCTCTAATCTGTCAGTGGACTTCCCTTGTTACGGTTGTTGATTTGCATCAGTCCACAATGTTATGTTATTGATTGCTCTAACCAACAAGGGTAGTCAATTGTTGGAAAATGATACCATAATCCCAAACAAGTAATCGAATACTTAATTGAGTTAATCCGTATGTCCACCTTCAAAGTTGAAGGCATCCCATTTTGTGGACATGTAACATTAGTCATCTGTTTAAATTTCTTTTAACTTCAAAGTTTGTTACTTTTTGCAGGCTTTGCTTCTTTTGGTGGCCTCGTTTGTTGGTGATTCTGCTCTAACCAATACCTTCATTAGAGAGCTTAGGGAGCCAAAGCAAGAACAATAAGGAAGGATTGGTCACACAAAGAAGAGCTTGCTTTTGTTGTTACTGCATAAGAACTCCACAATATTCCTATTTGTGAGATTAAATTTTATTTACATGGTAACATTTGGGTTTGAGATAAAATGAAAAATTTGAGATCTGGTTGCGAAGGGTGTTTGGACCTGGTTGGCTTTAGCCAGTTTTGGTTTGTTTCTGTCGAATTTGTATGGTTTGGTTTGGTATTTGTATGGTTTGGTTTGGTAAAAGGCTGCCGAACTCTATTATGATAAAGATCGGTTGTATCTAGGCGAACCTTGTGATATTGTTCAACTCTGTACTTATATTGTATTGTATATCCTACTTTTATTAGAGAGATAATTAGTGTATCGAGACGTTGACACTTGTGTATCAAGACGTGTTCTCAGTGTGCTGAAGAAGCTTTGAAAAGTCTTCAAGTCATCGTTGAGGTTTGCAATTTCGACCTAAACGACTTCCTTTTCAAAATTCCACATTTACAATGGTAAATGTATTTATTTGGTTCACCTCATGCTCAGGTATGGATTAAAATTTTTGGTTTGAGTCAGGAATATTGGCATCCTAGACACTTGATGGAAATTGCGAGAGGGGTTGGCACTCCCTTGCAACTAGATTCAGCTACAAGGGAAAGGCAATATGGTTATTATGCACGTATATTAGTTGATGTCAATCTTGCAGATGATTTACCTACATCTCTTATGGTTGAAAGAGAAAGTCATGGCTTCTCGGTTGAGGTGGTTTATGAAAATTTACCGCCCAAATGTAGTCACTGTGGTTTGATAGGGCACTTGGCTAATAGTTGCAGACAACTCAAACAGAGGTCGAGAGGTCGCTCTCATAGCCGGATGCGAAAGGGTGGTAACATGGGGGACAACAAAACCAGAGATCGCTCTCGCAGTCAACTGCACATGGAATATCGTCCCAAAATAGATACAACTATACCAGTTAATGTCTTTTGTGGGTCACATGCTTCTGAACCTCTTCAACAGGTTGATCAATTGTTGCCTGCAGGTATTGAGGCAGTGGATGATGGTAATGACGAGCCCATTCTTCAGTCTCCTCTTGGAATAACGCCAATTGTTTCTGGTAATGTCATACCAGAGACTGACACCGCTGATACGCACATAAACAAAGCTCTTGAACTGGTGGTTGATGAGGCCTCAGGGACCATTGCCCAAGCTGCGAATAACTCTGAATTTGAAGAACATGGTATTCAATCCCCTGGGATTTCTCATATTAGCAATTCTATGACCGGATCGCTGTCTCCAGATGGATCACTTCCTCAGAATGGTCTTTCTTATGGTCAGCATTTGGGCAACACCAATGTCCCAAATATTCTTGGCCCACATGATCTCTGTGATGACTCTAGCACTCCTCTTGGCTTTGATCAGGTCGAGACGGTAGCTCAGAATAGTCAGCATTTGGGCAACACCGATGTCCCCAATAATTTGGGCATGCAGGATCCTCATGACAACCATAGCATTCCCCCTGGTTTTGAACATGTTGCGACATTAGCTAAGGATGTCATCGATATTGTCAATCACATAGAAGGCTGTGATATGGATGGTTTTACTCCTGTGTTATCTAACAGTCAAAGGAAAAAACAAAAGCAGCTTGCCAATCTGAATCAACCCTGTGATAAACCATATCCGAGTAGGGTCCGAGGATTACCAGCTCGTTATAAATGAAGGTTCTCTTCTGGAATATCCGTGGCATTGGTAACGATGACTCTCGGACGGAGCTCTCTAACATCTGTCAGTTGCATCACCCGGATTTGGTCTGCATTGCGGAGCCCATGGTGACTTTTAACTCTATTTCAGCTGCTTATTGGGATTCTTTAAATTTATCTGCTCTTACTTTTAACTCTAGAGGAACTCTTGCCCCCAACCTTTGGTTACTAACATCTTCGGCTTGTGCAGACCCTTTAGTTATTTCTATATCTGATCAACAGGTTACGGTTCGCTGTACTTTTGATCATATCCCAAGCCAGTTCACATTTGTTTATGCAAGCACCTCATCTATCAAAAGAATAGACTTGTGGGCTGACTTTATCTCTCTGCGCCCACAAACACAAGTTCCATGGATGGCTATTGGCGATTTCAACGCTATCCTGGGTGCCCACGAGCAGATGGGAGGAGGCAGACCGTCCCAAGCTTCATGTGCTGAGTTTAGTAACATGTCTGACACTTGTAACTTTACCCACTTGAACACATCTGGGGCAGCCTTTACATGGTCTAATGGCTGGAGATCTCGCGGTCGCACTGAACGAAGGTTAGATCGCTCCTTGTGTGATATAAGTTGGTTTGATTCTTGGCCCCACTCTAACTGCATAGCGTTGCCAAAGGTAGTCTCAGATCATAACCCCCTTATTTTCTCTGGTTCTAGAGTTTTGCGCAATGGTCATCGCCCTTTCCGTTTTCAATCAATGTGGGTTCAACATCCATCTTTTCGAGAAACTGTAACTCATTGCTGGAGCAATACAGTTGTATATGGTTGTCCTATGTTTATCATTCTGCAAAAATTGAAAGCTCTAAAAACCTGCCTGCGCCAATGGAATTTTTCGGTTTTTGGTGATGTTCATAATAGAGTGGCTAATGCTCGACATAATCTCTCTATGATTCAACAAAGAATTTTAATTGAGGGTATAAATAATGATCTTTTCGAGGAGGAGATTGTCGCCAAGACTACAGTAATGGAGTCTCTTCAAATGCAAGAGGCATTTTGGAAAGATAGAGCTCGTGTTAAGTGGTTAACTAAAGGGGATAGAAATTCTTCTTTCTTTCATGCTTATGCTCGTATTAAATCATCCAGCTCTCATATCAGTTGTATTCTTGATGGAAATAATCTTCTTACCGACCCGCTGGCGATTGAGAACCATATTGTTAATTTCTATCAGACTTTGTTCGGCTCTTCTTTCAACCCTTCAGGTATTGATGAGGTTTGTGAGGTCATCCAGCCGATGGTCACAGACTCTGAAAATGATCTCTTATCTGCATTACCTACTGATGAGGAAATTAAGGAGGCAGTTTTCTCATTAAGTGCTTCCAGTGCGCCAGGGCCAGATGGTTTTCCAGGTTTTTTCTATCATCACTGTTGGGATATTGTCAGCTTTGATGTCATTCAATTTGTGAAGCAATTCTTTCAATCAAATTGGCTATACCCCAATACCAATAGTAACTTCTTAGTTTTGATACCGAAGGTGGAAGACGCTATTTCCATGACTCATTTTAGACCTATTGCTTTGGCGAACTTTCTCTTTAAGATTATTCCCAAAATTTTGGCAGTTCGCAATTCTCATGTTGTTCAACGCATTATTTCTCCACATCAAGCTGCTTTCATACCTGGCCGACGTATCACTGATTGTATTGGCCTAGTTTCAGAATGTCTCAATGTGCTTGACAAAAAAACTCGTGGTGACAATATGGGAGTCAAAGTTGATATAGCTAAGGCTTTTGATACTTTTGATTGGTCATTTCTATTGCGGGTGCTTACTAACTTTGGGTTCTCCACTTGTTTTATAGACTGGGTTTCTACCATCTTACGATCTGCTAAATTGTCCATCCTAATCAATGGTTCCCCGCATGGTTTTTTCTCTTGTTCACGAGGAGTGCGCCAAGGGGATCCTCTCTCTCCGTTACTTTTCTGTCTAGCTGAGGAGGCTTTATCAAGGGGCTTGAGTCGTCTTCAACTTGATGGGCTTACTAAGCCAACTTTTGCTCCAAGAGGTTGTATATCTCCTTCTCACGTTCTCTATGCAGATGACTTATTCATTTTCTGTAGAAGTGATGGTGTCACCCTGCGTAACTTGCAAGGTTTCTTCGATAGATATAGTAGAGCCTCTGGTCAATTTATCAATAAGGCAAAAAGTACTTTCTACTTGGGCTCTACCTCAAGGCATCGCAAAGCTGTGGTTGAGAGTTACTTGGGTTTCAAAGAAGGCAAAGCACCTTTTGTCTACCTTGGAGTTCCAATCTTCTGTGGCAAGCCTAAAAGGAGTCATCTTCAAGCCTTGGCAGATAAAGCTAAAGCTAAGTTAACTGGTTGGAAGGGGAAGCTTTTATCTATGGCAGGAAGAGTTCAACTCACTCAATCAGTTTTTCAAAGTATGCTCTTGCATAGCTTTTCTGTTTATAAGTGGCCTTCTTCCTTGCTAAGGTCTCTTTCACGTTGTACTCGCAATTTTATATGGTCTGGTGACGTAACCTCCAAGAAGTTGGTTACCGTTTCTTGGCATCAGATATGTGCTCCGAAGAATGAAGGTGGTTTGGGTTTGCGTGATCTTGGCTCTCTTAACACTACAGCTCTCTTAAAGCTTGGATGGCTTATTATTACTACTGATTCCCCTTGGAGTATTTATACTCGGACACGTTTCAAGCTACATGGTCGCCTATACTCTTGTAGTTATATGCGATCTTCTATATGGCCTGGTATTAAATCCATTCTTCATATCTTGTTTCAGAATTGTCGTTGGGTGATTGGAAATGGTTCTACTACTTCCCTTTGGGTTGATAAATGGCTGGATAAGCCTATTGTGGACGTCGTTGGTGCAACAGAGATTGCCCCTTCTCTATCTCGTACTAAGGTCTCAAATATTATTCGTATGGGACAATGGGTTATTCCTTCTATCTTTTCTTCTACTTTCCCAGACCTAACTAAAGAGATTTTAGAAATGCCTCTTCCAATTGATGAGGATAAGGACGTTTTAATTTGGGAAGCTTCTACTTCTGGTGGTTTTTCGTTTTCCGATGGCTATGAAATTGTTCGTCATCGGTTTCCTGTCAAGAGTTGGGCTTCCATTATCTGGCGTCCTTTCATCCCACCTCGTTACTCTATTTTAGTTTGGAAGATTCTATTCAACAAGCTCCCAACGGAGGATCAACTTCAGCGCCGAGGCATCCCGCTGGCTCCAATATGCCAACTATGTCACAAGAATTCTGAATCTATTGACCACTTATTTTCTAGCTGTGACTTTGCACAATGTGCTTGGCGTTGGCTAGCTACCCAATTTGGCACTATTATTCAACCTACGGGCTCCCTCTCTGATCTATGGCTTGATTTTCTGTCAAAGCGGTTCTCTCCACATCTTCGCAATGTCTGGCTAGCTTCAGGGTTTTTCTTACTCATGGCTATTTGGAAGATGCGTAATAAAGTGAAGTTTGAAGGCAAACCTCCCTCATTCTCACGTCTCTGCCGCTCCACCTTGGCCTGGATTAGGCAGGTTGGAGCTCTCACCCCTGGCCATGTACGAGGCACTTTGGACCGGCAACTTTTAGTCTCTCTTGGAATTTCGCCTAACCCCTGTAAAGCTCCTTCTATTGTCCATGTGCTTTGGCACCCCCCTCCTTCTTCTTGGGTCAAAGTGAATACTGATGGCCTTGCTAAAGGTAATCCGGGTCCTGCGGCATGTGGCGGGGTTTTTCGAGATTCTGCGGGTTATTTTCTTGGTGGTTTCTCCCTAAGCTTGGGCCATCGTACTTCTTTCTATGCGGAGCTCCATGCTGTCATCCTTGCTGTCGAATTGGCCCACGCGCGAGGCTGGCAAAATTTATGGCTTGAAAGCGACTCTTCGAGTGTAATATCATGTTTTGCTTCTGGATCTTTCTCTCCCCCTTGGTCGCTCCAGACACGCTGGAACAATTGTACTCTCCTTTTGCAGAACATGGTTTTTCGTTGCTCTCATATTTTTCGAGAAGGGAATGCTGTTGCTGACAAATTAGCCAATTTAGGGCTTCTATCATCTTCACTTGTCTGGCATTCCACTCCCCCAATTGAGATCCTCCCTCCTCTGCACTCAGATTTCTTGGGCATGCCAACCTACAGGTTTGTCTCCTCTTCTTGATGTGTCTTCTCCTTTCTTTTCCTAACCTTTTTGGATTCCCTTTTGTTTTGCAGTTTGTTTTGCAGGTTATTACCTTTTAAGGTTTATAGAGGGGTTTGGGCTTTGTCCGCCTAGTCTTTTCCTTGTATTTTCTTTTCCAAGAGGGGTACGGTCTATGTCCCCCCCCTCTTTTTCCGGCTTTTCCTTTCTCGAAAGGGGTAAGGTGCATGTCCCCCCCTTTTTCTTTTGTTTTTCTTTTCTCTTGTTCTATGAGGGGTTAGGTTTATGTCCCCCCCTGTCTAGGTGTAACTTTTTTTTTCTTATCAATAAATTTCCCTCGTACCGTCGAGGTTCTCCAAAAAAAAAAAAAAAAAAAAAAAATGATCTACAATAAATCAAGAGAACTTATTGAATTCACCCTTATGCTTTTCATCTGCCAAAGAAACCTATTGCTTTATAATAGACTCCATTTTCGTTTAGCCAACGTTCGTTGTAGGTCTTATCCTTAGAATCCATGGCTTCTAATCCTACTATTTGCGTGAAGGCCTTGGTGGACAAGGGAAGCAACAAGATTATTTTCGTTGAGTCTGGTAATGATTTGGTTGATACTATCTTCAGTTACTTGACAATCCCCATGGGAACAGTTATCGAGCTTGCTCGTAAACATTCAGATCCTGTGGAAGGATTTCTTAGAGGACCTGCTATCTTCAGAGTGACTGACATTCTAGTTGTACGACTGTTATCTCCAATCCTTGAAATCTCTGTTCTTCAAGAATTACCTTTCACTGACATCGAGGATCATACCGTGCATGTGGACAAGAGGGAGGTGAGTGAGTTGTCATTTATAATGTTTGATTAACCTTACTGAAAGAATCCGTTGGTTTCAGATTTGCAAGTTCTTTTAACAATTTAGGCCATTGGTTTATCATAAAATCGAGAGCTTACATTCAATTTAGAAAATGTCAACAGAATATCAGGTTGGTGAAATGATCCCTATTGAAAAATCGTAGATTTGACTCGAGACGGGCAAACTAGCTAGTACAGGCAGTTGATGTTCAGCCACTTATGTGATCCTTTATTAGTTTATGTGGAATCTCTGTTACCAGATTTCATGTCCCTCGGGATTTCCTTATGAATCATCGGCAACACAAATCACCTCGACTGATTCGTCCTCTTATCCAACATCTCTAATACCGCAATCCCAAACAAGTAATCAAATACTCAATTGAGTCAATCCATACGTTGACCTACAAAGTTCAAGCCTTGAATTTGAAGACAGCCCATTTTGTGGACATGTAAGATTAGTCATCTGTTTAAATTCTTTTAACGTTAGAGTTTGTTACTCTTTTTGCAGGCGTTGCTTCTTTTGGTGGCCTCATTTATCGGTGATTCTGCTCTTACCAATACCTTCATTTCAGAGCTCAGGGAGCCAAAGCAAGAACAATGAGGAGGGATTGGTTACACAAATAAGAGCTTGCTTTTGTTGTTACTGCACAGGAATCCACAGTATTTCCTGTTTGTCTGAGACTAATTTTTATTTACATGGTAACATTTGGGTTTGAGATAAAGTGAAAAATGTGAGATCTAGTTGCGAAGGGCGTTTGGACCTGGTTGGCTTTAGGCCAGTTTCGGTTAGTTTCTGTCGAATATGTAGGATTTGGTTTGTATTGTGATGAAGATCGGTTGTATCTAGGCAAACTTTGTGATATTGTTCAGCTCTGTACTTGTGGATCCTATTTTTATTAGAGAAATAATTTAAATGTGATCTACAAAATATGGTCTCCTTTCATCATCCCTGACAATTCGTTACCTCGCATGGCATTGAACAAAATAGAGATTAAGGACTTCATTTTTTCCATCTTCCTCCACCACTTTCTTTTACACCCACTCCATCTCCTTCTCTGACTCCTACGGTAGGAGTCCTACCACCGCCACCACACACACAAACACCCCACCTATTGTGCTTATTTCCCTTCCCTCAACTTTCAGATCTCAACCCCTAAATTTAATAGCATGGATACACTGTTATTATGACATTCTGTGTCGATGATATAAAGATATAACGTTACGTGTAAGTTTTTCAGACTAAATTAGATGAATATATATTAGCATATCAAGCGGAATACTCGGACTGAATCAGTACAAACAGATCAACAGTACAAGGGCAAATAAGAAATAAAAAAAAAACAAGAAATTAAAGATCAAACATTTTTGTGCCTAGTACGGGTCACCATTTTGGCCACCGTTTTAGCTTTAGCTTTTCAAAAAGGGCGCCAGTCATTCAATGTCAATAAATATTTTCAGTCTAAATTACATAAAACTACTTTAACTATAGGTCGAATCACAATCTCATACCTCATGTTTTAAACATTTCAATACCTCAACTTATGAATTCGTTGCAATATCAAAGTTCCGTTAACTTTTTTGTCAATTTGCCTATTAAATGATGACGTGGCAAGAACATGCCCACTCTTTTGCCAATTGGAATAAAAAATTAATTAATAAAAAATTATTTAACAATTAAACTTAATTAAAAAAAATATAATATAATATAAATAAATAAAACTAATGAAAAGCACTTGAAAACTTTGAGTTTTAACGATAAGGATAAAATAAAAGGTAAAATAAATAGTATCAGGATTGACTTTTTAGTGTAAAAATATGATTTTCCATTAAAATGTACAGTAGAAAGTGTTTTTCGTTAAAATTCTAAAAAAAAAAAAAAAACTCTTAATTCGGAAGTTTGCATTATTTTATTTTTGGGGTTGATTTTGGTGAAATCAAGTCTGGGTGTGCGGCTTTGTTGTTGGTGAGATCTCTCTAACAAAAGAAGCAAAGATGAGATGGGGCCGGCGGGGAAAGTGCGGTTGATCTCCATCAGCCACCTTCGAGTCCACTGATTCGGACCAGCGAGTTCGTCATATCAGATCGGTGCATATTCAACCTGTTCGACAGGAAAGATCCTATGTTCTGACTCCTTCCTTGGTTCTTGTGGAGGCTGCAACGAAATGATCTGGCTACGACGTCGGCGAGCACATACATGTCTTCTTTGGCATAAAACTCGGTCCGATTTTCTTTGAAACGGCAGTGGATCGATTCGAATGATGGTTGGAAGAAATCAAACAGTTTTTGATGGAGAACGGACGGACGGAGACGGAAATGAGAAGGTGTAGAGGTTGTCACGCGTCGGGGAAGCGGATCTGTGATGGTGATGGTTGCTCTGCTGTAGTAGTGGTGATCCTGGTATGAACCCAAAAAAGGGGAAAATGGAAGGAAAAAACATGGGAAAGAAAAAGAAAAAAATTGGACTGTAATGAACTTCCATTCTTCAAATAATATTATGGAGGATTTCGAAAATCCGGAGTTCTGGGAAATTTTTCAAATGGCCACTTCTAGAATTTTTGAAATTTTAATTTCTCTAATTTTTTGAAATTTTGTTTTGAGTTTTGTTTTTGTGGGATTCTTTGTTTTGGCTTTCTGGAACTCTGATTTTTCTTAGCAAAATGGTGAAGACCAAGAAATTGAAGAAATGGCAGTGCAGCGAAAGCCCCAGTTGGTGATGGGATTCGAAGAGAGGGAAAATGATAAATGAGAGAGAGGCTCGGTGAGGGGAGGACGAAGGGAGACGTGGTTTTGGGCACACAACTGAATCCATCCCATCGCAGCCTGCCATGGCGCTCTGCTTGTAAATGCACCTATTCTCATCTTTGCTTCGTTCTGTTGGAGAGATTTCACCAACGACAAAGCCTGCACCCCCAGATTTCATTTCATCAAAATCAACCCCAAAAATAAATAAAATCATACAAACTTTTAAATTAAGAGTTTTTTTTTTTAAATTAAGATTAATTGTTAAATAAAAAATTAATAATTTATTGTTAATTAATTAATTTTTTATTCAAATTGGCAAAGAAGTGGGCCCTGCTCCTGCCACGTCATCATTTAACAGTCAAATTGACAGAAAACTTAACAGAGGTCTAATATTGCAACGAATTCAAAAGTTGAGGTATAACATTGCAATGTTTAAAACATGAGGTATGTGATTGTGGTTCGACTTATAATTGAAGTAGTTTTGTGTAATATATCATTTTTATTAACATGAGTGCTTTGTCACCTAAAACATCACGCCTAAAGGTATCAATCTCATTCCTTAACTAGGAAGAAATTAGTGAGCTGGATTCCAAATCTTTTAAATTTAGATATAAAATTGTATTACTTCTGTTTTGGGAGAGATTTTTTTTAGTGTATTGAAAACATGATTTAGTACACAAAATATCATAACAAATGGTTGGAGTCTTAAATAAATTTTTTTAACTATGACACTTTGTGTACTAAACCATATTTTCGGCCTAATAAAAAAATTTCTTAGCTTTCAAGTAACATCTATTCTTGTGGAAAGCAAAAATGGTGACGCCTCCCTAACTTTACTTTTTTTAATTAAACAATAATGTCAAACTGAATAGTGGAAAGAAAATGTCGTGAAACAAAGCAATCACTTTACTTTGGACCCCACTTCTCTACACTCTCGGTTCCCATACGCTCTCATCTTCTTCTATTTTATACGATCACTGTTAAGCCATATCAACATTTTATATTGATTTTTTTTATAGAGATAATAAGACAAAAGACAATAGTGATATAAAATGTTGACGTGGCTTAACCGTAACCTCACAAATAGAAAAAGATGAGAGTGTATGGAAACTGGGAGGGCAGAGAAACCAGATCCCTTTACTTTTTAACACTTAACTCTCTCTCCAAACTATTCGCAAGATTTTTCAAATAAAAATAGGGTTTGCCGGTTTGAGATAATATATTTGTGACAATTGCTCACTGACCTGGTTCTTATATGGATGATATTATTTTTACGTTGTGTTTTTGAAAAACTTGTTCGTTTGTGATAATAGATGAGTTTCCTTGCTATTTCTGTTATTATCTGCACTTAAAATCGTCTCCAAATGAAGGTAAATGTGATTTTGTTGATAAGCGTTTAATTTTTATTGTCGTGGAGTACATAACTCACTACCAAAGTTTTCTTGTTCGGACGAGGAACTTTAACACAAACGATATTCTACAATAATCTACACTAAAGGGGAGGAAGAGGGTTTGAACCGGCGCCGCAATGGGTTGAAAAGGAAAGCCCTAACTACGAAGGCAATCCACCACTTGCGGACGAGGAACTTTACAGTTCAATGGAACTTCGGCTAAATTTGGTAGCAATGCTCAACAAAATTTTGATGATTCAAAATTGACTAGATGCTATACTTTTGAGATAACTTTAAAATGACACCTTGAGTAGTATCTTGGCTAAAATGACAACTTTAAGATGAACTTGAAAGTACATTGGGTAGTGTCTTTGTAGTACATTTTTATTGTTTGAGTTGTTCATTGCTAGAGTCCCAAAGTTTCTTTTACCTCTTTTCTTGTAGTTGATAATTTGTATTTTGACGCTCCTTCCTTGTTTAACCAGGGAAACAACATACACCATGAGCCCTAATCGGAACCGTTCATTTTGCAACAAATACACGTACTGCGATTTGAACGAAAGAAGAAGTCAAAGACAAAAAATTTCTCTGCGACAATCCATGGCTAACAAGCTTGAAGTCCTTGGTGAACAATGTGATGAACAAAGTTACTTACATAGAAGCTGATAATGATTTTGTTGATGTTCTCTTCAGTTTCTTGACAATTCCAGTGGGAACAATTATCAGGCTTTCCAATCGTTATTCTTTTCCATTGGGAATTGGTTGCTTGAAAAACTTATATGAAAGTTGAAACTTCCACTTTTAGGTAGCTTCTTTCATGGCGACTCTGCTATAATTAAGCATCCATCCCTTACCATCGTTTGGGATCGAGGATGCATTTGTTGTTAAATTTAAACTTTGGACTTTGTTCCTTGGTTTTGGGTTTTTCTTTTAATTTCCCTTGTTTCTGTTGTTTGGGTTATTTTCTGTTGGGGTAATGGCAATAACAACTTTAATAGCACGAGTATACCGTCATCGTGTCATTATGAATTTCTGTGTCAACGCTATAATAATATGTGTAAGTTTCTCAGACTAAATTAAATCATATCAAGCAAAGTACTTAGTCTGAATCAGTCCAAACAGATCAACAGTACAAGAATATACATTTCAGAAAGGGAAAAAACATGAAATTAAAGATCAAACCTTTTTGTGCCTAGGCCACCATTTTAAAGAAAAAAACCATGAGTCTAGACGTGCATGTTATGGACCACCATTTTAGCTATAGCTTCTCAAAAAGGGCACTAGTCATTCAATGTCAGTATATATTTTCTTTTGGGTATTATCCACACTTATTTTTATCTTTTACATACTCTTCTTAATTTTTAGCAGTTGAATTAAATAAATTGAAGAAATAAACGGATAAAAGTTAACAATAGTGTATGAGACATAAAATGAAGTGTTTAAATAGTCCTAAGTTTTTAAATACGAGTGCTATGCCACATAATAAACAATCAAACTCGTGGTTAACAAAAATCTAACTTAAAACATCCCCATAAGGGGGCGTTTGTTTGCCCTCACTAAAGTGTACTGGACTGGATTGGACTAAGGATTAGTCCAGTCCCATGTTTGCTCCTGACAGGGACTAGGTTTAATGAGACTAAGTCTCACTCGCCTAGACTAAATCCGGGACTAGCTGGTCTTAACGAAACCCCTTGAAAACCATGAGACTAGCTAAGACTGTCCTCTCTCCCCCTCTCTCCTCCTTGCCTTGCTCCTTGACCACTCACCCTAGAAAACCATGGGATGCTTTTCACAACCAATTTTCATATAAAATACCAAATTGAAGATGGGAGTGAGGGGATTACGATTCTACCTTAATCGAGGCCAAAAGGTGGTCGGAGGTGGCCGGAAAATGGCTTGGAAGTCTCGGCCGATTTGGGGTTTTTTCGAATCCATGACAGATCGAGCATGCAAAGCTCGAATATGGGACCAGAGATGGGGAAAATTTTGTTAGTGGTGCAAACCTTGTTGACGAGGTTTAGTTGGAAAACCTGTCGGGAAACTTGCAACTCATCGGAAAAAATAAGGCAGGAGGCAGAGTGCAGAGGCAGTGAAGAGGCATGAGGGAGAGGTGAAGTGCAGAGGTAGGAGGCGAAGAAGATGAAGTGAAGAGGCAGAGGATTTGCAATAAAAAAAAAGGAACAAAAATGGGAGAAAAGGGGCATGGGGAGGGAGAGGCGGAGAAAAATATGAATGAAGAGATAGGAGAGGGTTCTAGAAAAATAGGGAAAAAGATAAGTAATAATAAAATATTAATTGATATATTAAAGTAAAAATAAAATATTAATAAATATAGATTAAATAATATAATATTATAATCCTGCTTTTTAGTCCAACACTGCACCAAACGCTTCACTAAGTCAGTCCAGCTTAGTCTAGTCTAAGTCAGTCCAGTCTAAGTCAGTCCAGCTTAGTCCCTGAAGCTAGTCCAGTCCGAGACAGTCCGGTGCAACAAACGCACCCTAAAAGTATCAATCTCAATCCTTAACTAGGAAGAAATTTGTGAGTGGGATTCCAACGCTTTGAAATTTTAAATATAAAAGTTCCTTACTTCCACTCTTAGGTAACATCTCCTTGTCAAAAGCTAGGGAGAATATCTCAAAAGTGGGAGTCTACGAGAAGTCTGCTATATTATATTTTATAATATTAACACATAAATTGATGTCGTGAGATGACAAAGAATCTACGAAGAGCCTCACTTTAAAAGTCTCCTTGATATTTCTCTTTTCTTTTTTTTTTCTTTTTTTTATAATTAAACAATTTGTCAATGTGTTGTGTAGATACTAATTTAGTATGACGTTTTTCATTCGATTATTAATGGAAGTCAAATATATTTTCTTAATGGTAATGGATCGGGTGATATTACTCGTTAATTTTAACCGGTCGAGTTTGGGTCGTATCATATTATTAGTTCATTTTAACGGATTTGACACAACACGATCTATTAAGATATCGTGTGTGTCACGAAAACAATACTAACATGACAAATACGACACGATGCCAAGTCTAATTTTAGCTTTAGCTTTACAAAAAGGGCACTTGTCATGCAATGTCAACATATTTTTTCTATGTGGTGCAATCCACATACCTATTTTTACTTCTCACACTCCTCTTAATTTTCTGTCGTCGGATCAAATAAATTAAATAAGATCAATAGATAAAAACTAACAAAAATGGATGCGAAGTAAAAATGAGTGTGTGTGAAGAGCACTACTTTTTTTTTAATACGAGTGCTATGCCACATATTAAACAATCAAACTCGTCGTTAACAAAAATTTAACCTAAAACATCCTGCTTAAAAGTATCAATCTCAATCCTTAACTAGGAAGAAACTATGGAAAACTAACCAAAACACCCTCAAAAGTTTCACTTTAATCATCAGGACAAAACTTAGCAAAAATGCCAATCATGCCCTTCACACATCCATACAAGATTGCTCAGCAATGAAGATGACATTTTCAGAAAAATTTTGCATGCCAAAGATAAGGTGGCAAACATTGCAGCAACCAAGACAATATGTATTCACGTGGCCTTCAGCAGCTTTCAGAAACAGTGCTGACAGCTTTCAGAAACAGTGTGTTGTCACTATCAAAAAGTTGTAAATATTGAAAAATTATTTTGTTGTTTAGGATTCAGCTTTTGTATATAAGGGAGCCTTTCCTCCCATACAGAAGACACATCTCTCAACATCTGAAAACACCATACTCACTTCATACACTCAAGCATTCGTAGCCTTCATAGCATCCTTGTAAACACTTCTTTGTAATCACTTTCTTGTAAACAACTATCTCTGTAAACATTCCATATATCAATAAAAGTTCAAGTGTACATATTCAAGCAATCTCCAAGTCTTAAGTAAGTTTTCTTTTCCTTCTTTAGTGTGTTTGTTTAATTAGACTTCTAGTCCAAAACAGGGAAACACTATTGTGGTTATATTATTAACCTGCTAAACTGACGATCATACTTTGTTCGAGCACTCTGTTATAGTTGAATGTTATACTTTGTTCGAGTACCTCTGAGTTCTTCGTACCTCTGAGTTCTTCGTACCTCTGAGTTCAGCCGTTAAGGCCTTATACTTGTACTGTGAGTGGCCGTCATGCTGAAACATGTCGAGTTCCATGTGCAAGGTTCTATGTCTAGTTGTTATAATGGTCATCCGACTATTTAACCGAACATGCTTTGCGAATTTGGTATCAGAGCCAAGTTTAGCATTTTAATAAAATAATTATAATAGTAAAGTACCTTGAGGATAGAAGTCATTGATACAACTGATATCATATTTGTTTATTGTGTATGAACAACAGATATTATTGTCCCTGTAGACCCTGTCAACCACAATTACCAGGTATTTATTGTCCCAGACATCCAACTATAACTAGCATAAAGAGAAGATTAATATATATATCCAAAAGAATTATCAGTACTTTGAAGAAGCAAAAGTTTTATCTTGGCTATCTTGAACATCCTTCATTTATTTGTAAATATAATAACACAGAAGTGCAGCATAAAGTTTTAGAAGCAAAAAGAACAACATATCAAGTTTTAGAGACCTTGAGAGAAGAAAGAGAGTTTTTAAGAAACCAGTTAGCCGTAACTCTAGAGAAAGGTAGACTGTAATTTATGATAGATTATTTTAATTTAGAAATTAGTGAACCTCAAAAAAGAAAAATAACTTTAGACCAAAATAGTTTAGTTTGTTATTTTCCATCAAGAAAGCATAATCATATTTTGCACAGTGAAGAAAATTCACAAGCCAATACTATTGTAGATCTTATTATTAGTCAAGCAGAAAATATAAAATTAGAAAATAATAAGCATAATCATTTGTTAAACCAGTTGTTAGAACATTTTCATAAAAATTCCATAAAAATAATTACACAAAATTTAGACTATATTACATCTCAGTTAGAAGATAATAATAGAAATATTCAAAGGTTTCCTAGCAAAAGAGAGATAAAAGAGCTTGTTGATCTTATAGATAGTAAGCCAAAGCAAGTAGAACTTAGATCATTAGAAATAGTTGAACAGCTAAAACTAGAAGTTCAAAAAATTCAATTAGTACAAAAAGAGTTAAGTGAACAAGTAGATAAGTTGCATAATAAAATAGATAAATTATTAGTTTAATGACAGATTCTAGAACTAGCAGAAAATATATTCAAGCTTTGAAAGAAATTAGTAAATTAGATAAAGAACCAGTAGGATTAACAGACTTTTCAACACAAGTATCCAGTAGTAATATTCTCATTAGGCAAAATAATTTGATTATCCAATTAGTTTTAAGTTTGGCTGAAAAATTAGATCAAGTTGAAGAACAAATAGCAGAAATAAATCAAGTTCTACATAACACATCTTCATCACTTTCACCATCTTTACTAGATAAATTAGAAAATTTAACTTTAAGTGCAAATAATAATAGGAGACCTAACCTAAATCCTTTTGATAATAGAAAATGGAACTCTTTAGGAAAAAAGGAAAAGAAGTAGTTAGGGCTGAAGATATTTATCCAAATGAAGAAGAAGCACAAGAATTTATTCGAAGAGGTTTTGAGAGAACACATAAAAATAAATATAACTTGTATCAATTAGGTTTATTTGAAAACAGAAGTAGAATTGTAAGTAGCATCAGTCAACATGAAGTTAGCTGTATTGATAAAGAAGTCACACTTAATCTAATTAGTAAAGAAGCAGTTACTCATTTGAGAAAATCACATTTTAGTCAAATTCATATAGGAACAATATTAATTGGAATAGCAGGATTAACCAGAGCACAAGTAGGCACAAAAGCATTAGTATACATATATGATGGTAGATGGGATAATCACCAACAAGCAGCAATAGCAATAGCTGAAGTAGACTTAAGTTCAAATTTAGCAGTCATAGGCTGTATTCCAAATTATGTTATGACGATTAATGAATTTAGTAAATATATTAAAGTGAGCATAAGAACAAAAAATTATAATATGAAAGGAGAGTATAAAAATTTGTGTATTAGCTTAATGTATATAGGTAAAGTATCTGATAGATATAATCATAAGTTTAATTTAGAGTTTCAAAATCTAGTTCAAACATTTGGCAGTAAACATGTAAATATGATAGAAGCAAAACCCGTAGATAATAGCTTTTTAGAAGGAACTCAGTGGACATTGCCTAATTTACAAGTAGCACCAAATAGACAACCAGATAAAGTACAAATATATGAAACTAGTACAGGTCAAGCAACAATTAGGTTTAGTAATTATAAGCAACTAGAAAAAATAGAAGAGGATGAGAGTGAGAGTGAGATCGAAAATGAGAGTATACATATGACTTTTGATAATTTAGATATTAATTTAGTTGAGCAAAATTTTGATCATATTGTAGATAAACTTATAGAAGATATTGATCATTTAGATGAAGAACAATATTTGGAAAAATATAAGACATATGATTTAGAACTACATAAAATTTCAGACGAAGAAATGAAAATTTTAATCTTAGAAATAGGAGTAGAACACATTTTAGGATCAAAAGAATATAATAATTTATTAGAATTGAAAGCAGAATGTAATCCAGCAGAAGAAAGTAGTACATCAGGAGTAGAAAATCCAAGACACGCAAGCAGAACCGATCAACAATTTTTGAGACCAACAAATGAACAATATAATGAAAAAGCAAAAGTAGACTATATGGAAGAAAGTATGATAAAACCTAGAAAAAATAGGATTCCATATTTGAGAGGGTTAGAACAAATTAATATAGCTGGTAATATATTAAATTTAGATAATGTAGATCCACAAGATTGGGAAAGAACGATTGAGAGATGGGAAAAAGGCTGCGTACATGCAGCATTAATGTTAGATTTTAGTAATTCACAAAACATGTTAGATTACTTTGAACATACTTTAGATGGTTTAGTTTTTGATTATTTCCAATCATGGAAAGTCCAAAATCTAGAACAGCATCAGGCAGCTAAAACACATTTCAATATTGATGGTTTTGTTACTTTGATTAAGCAAGAGTTTTTAGATCATAATAGGTTAGATGGCAGAAGCGAACAAGAACAAATAAGAGCAATTAGAAATTTAGAACAATTACAAATTTGCGATTTACAGTATATAGCTGAGTATACAACAGATTTTTTTAAATATTTAGGAAGAACAGATAGAATTAGTGATATTAATTTATTAGATACTTATATGACAAAAATAAAAGGACCAATAGGTGAAAATATTTGGAATGAATGGCAAAAGCATCCAAAGAATAATGATATTGCTATAGGACCTAGAATTCAACATGTATATGATATACTTAGACAAGAGTGTAGTCAAATAAAGGCTAAGAGACAAATTAGGAAACAATTTTACATGAGTTGTAAAAATATAGATTTACCACAACAGTATGGTTGCCATAAGAAAAATAAGCATAAGAAAACATACAAAAAGAAATATAAGTCATATAAACCCTACAAACAACATAAGAATTTCAGTATAAGACCTTCAAGAACATATAGGAAAAGAAAATATATTCCAAAACAATTTAGAAAAAGAAGTGGCAGACCTTGGATTAGGAAATATAAAGCACCAAAAGATAAGAGTAGTTGTAAATGTTATTCATGTGGAGAAGCTGGACATATTAGACCTAAATGTCCAAAATTAGGTAAACAGTCGAAAGAAAAAGTACATTTGATAGAGTTGTTTAAGTTAGAAGAAGATGAGGATATTCAGTCAATATACAGTTTAGATAATTTAAGTGATAATGAGAGTATTTATAGTATAGAGAGTATTAACATGATAGATTCAGACTCGGAAGATTCAAGTAGCACAAATAGTGATCTAGAAGAGTATATGTGTGCATTCATAGAAGAACAGCATGAAGAAGAATATAAATACATTAATTTAGGTTGGCCCAGAAAAATGTCATAAGTGTAATAAATTAGTTGCAAATAAATACTACAATACATACTCAATATTATGTGAAAAATGTTATAGTAATAGGTTATTAGAAGTTAATTCAGCAGAATCTGAAATATTAGGAAATATTGTTCATAGTATAGAAAAACCAATAAATAGTTCTTTAATCACTATAAATTGCGAAATAGAATTAGCAAAAGAACATAAGATACAAACCATAGCTATGATAAATACAGGGAGTACAAAGAGTGTCATAAGAGAAGAGTTAGTACCAGAAAAATATAGACAAAAATTAGCAAAACCAGTAAGAATAACACAATTTGATGAGAGACCAGTTTACTTAACACATTGTATAAATAATGAGTTTATTAAAGTAGAAAAACAACAATTTAATTTACCATTAACATTTGTTTCACCAGTAGGATCATATCCATTTATTTTAGGATTAAACTTTTTGAAAAGTTTGCAAGGTTTTTTATTTATGAACCCTAACATAACATTTTTCAAAAGAGGCATTACAATAACTGACCAAAGTAATACTGTAGAAGCATACAAAAACATAAGTATAGAAGAGCCTAGTGGCCAAGATAGTTATCATTTAGAAAACTCAAAAGAAAATGATGAGCATAATAACGTAGAAGAGTTTGATGAAGACATATTTGAATATGAATACCCGGTTTTAGAAGAAGGAACCTGTATAGAAATATTACAGTTAGATAGACCAAAGAGTTTAGAAGAATTGTTACAATTAGCAGAACAAACTAGGATTATAGGAGAAGACCCACAGTTACATTGGAGTAAAAATAAAATACTAGCAAAATTAGATATAATTAACCCAGATTTAACCATTAAGACGGCTGATATGCCTTGTAGTCTAATAGATAAACAAGAGTTTGATAGCTTTAATTTTAATTTCCACCAAAACCAGCAGCATATTCATTCTCTTGAGCACAACCTTCAAGTCATCTCTAGAGACCATGAGTCATTACTTAGTAAGTTTACCAAAATGAACCACGAACTCCAATCTCTTAGAATGCAGCAAAAGGCAAGTGACACCTTGAAGAGAGAATTGAAAATAGGTTTAGAAATTGATCAGCATAAGAATAAAGGAAAAGAGGTTATTGAACCCATAGAACAAGAGGCTAATGAGCCCATAGAAGAAATTAAGATTGAGCTCTTAGAAGAAGACGTTGAAATGGAGCAACATCAAAGTAATGATCAGCATCAGATTCTGAGTGACAAAGAAAAACAAGAAAAATATGAAAGTTTTCTTAGGAATATATCTTCAGACTTAATATTAGATGATGTCTTATTGGAAGAAATTTCAAAGGCGAAACTAAGAATAATGCCAACAGATATGCAAAATGAGATCCTGAGCAGAGCATCACAGTCCATGAAAGAGTTACAATTACAATTACAATGCGCCTTGTATCAGTTCATCTTTGATCCAAAACCAGGGATGTATATTATTACAAAGATGTATCCTCCATGTCTTTGTGATAGTACAAAGAATTGTATTTGTAAACCAGAGGTTAGCGTAGCTGTGACCAGGATTAACATGAGAGATTTTAAATCATGGCATTTTAGTTATGAGCATCAGGAAAAACATAATGTGGTAGAAGTTACCCCTGCCTTACTATTAGAGTTTGGTTATCTCGATAAAATATTTATTAACCGTATTTCTCAACTAGAATCATTTCCTGAAAAAACTTATAAAAGTAGCAGAAGATTATCTAGAAAGGTGGAAGGAAATTTGCATAAGTTTTATTAGTAGTCCTCCAGATTGGTATGTACATATGCATAAGGAGAAAGCTAGGCATATAGCCATGATCAATGAAGAGTCTTTTAGACTAAACCCTATCTCCTCACATAGGTGGACTCCTTCATACAAAGATATTTTAAAATTTAGAGGGATCCAAATGTTTGCTTTAGATGAGTTTGAAGATTTTAGGTATGACATGGTACTAGTAGCAGAAGAAGAAGAGATGTATATTTACAGCAAGACAAGAATCAGTCATCAGCCTTATTGGAAGCCCCAAAATTTCAAAGAAGAAACAGCAGAAATATATTACAAGGTGAAAAAAGATAGAGAAAGAGATGCGGAGCTAGTAGAAGGCGATGAACAGTATTGGAATAATTTGTCAGAAAAAGAGCTGCATAACATCGACAACATGATGGAAGCCTGAAGAGCTAGCTGTAAAATTAGCATAAGTTTAATAGCATAATGTAAAATGATGTATTCCCAGACAGAAATGTTAACATCATTGTGGACCACTGTAATGGCATAAGAGTAAATAAAGAAAAGAACTTGATCCATTATGAACTTTTCATACACAAAATGTCCTTATGATTAAGAATGAATAGTTCCAGACCCTTTTCGTTAAAACTCCCAAGAAACTAGTGAGTTGGATTCCAGTGCTTTGAAATTTTAAATATTAAATTTTAGTACTTTTAGGTAACATCTCCTTATGGAAAGTTAAATGAGATTTTTTCAAAGGAAATTGTTATTAGCACTCCAAAAATCTCATTTTGCACTTCAAACTTTCTATATTAGGAAAGAAAAATACACTTGTGAGGAGTGTAGAATGAGATTTTTGGAGTGCCAATAACACTTCCCTTTTCAAAAGTGGAACTATTTATAAATTATGTGTCGTCTCATATTTTATTTGCAAATTTTTATAAATTTGGCATGATAATTGACGTTAAGCAGTGAACTGATAGAAAGTCTATGAAAAATCCTAATTTTTTTTTATAGGCTGAAGAATTTCAATTTGAGAAAGTCTATTTAGCAATTTTTTTAATTAACCAATAATGTCAAATCTACTGCAGCATTTCTGTTATGAAAATATAATGTTGTTAAACAAAGCAATCACTTTACTTCCTCTCACTTTACTTTTTATCACTATATTTTCTCTGCAAACTCGATGATCTTCCTTGTGTGCTTTGTATATTTCATCCATTACTTCGGCTCGCCAATTCAACCCAGAAAGGTTTGTTCTTCAAGTTTCTTTTCTTTTTTTCTTTTTTTTCTTTTTTTCTATTACGGTTAAGTGTACTTGAGATGTTGAGTTAGGATTCTCATTAATGTTTGTGGGTAACATATTCAGATTTTGCATGTTGGAAGGTTGAAGGAGTTTTTGAACTAAGGTAATTTAGAACCTCTTATTTGTTGTCTTATTTCTTTTTAACTTGTTGGATCCTATATTAGTAGTACTTATACCATTTCTTGTGATCAATCCAAGCTTTTCTACGCAAAATGGTTCACTTTATCACACTTCAAATTTCATATTACATAAAATGAAAAAGAAAATAACAATATCATATTGCGGGCCTTTTGGTTTGGTTTTTAGGTCTTGATTTTCAATTTTGTGCTTGAGACAGGAGGAAAAATATATAGGGAAAGTGACGCGAGAGGGGAAGAAATAAGGAAGAAAAAAGGAAAACAAAATCTTCCAAGTGAAAATGAAATGATTTTCGTTTCAACTCTCCCGAAATATATCCCCTATATCACTAACTGAAACCAAAAACCAAAAATAACATGGTTATCAAACGGTCACAATTCTAAAAAAGATTATTGGAAATTTTCTGAGAAATATTTATGATTTTTTTTAACGTTTCTTTTTTTCCAGAGAATTCAATAAGATGGTTATTTTTTTCATTCTTTTAGTATCATATTTGTTATCTGCTAGAAGATTTTCAGATAAAAATAGGGTTTGCCGGTTTTAGATAATCTGTTTCCTATAGCTTAAGCTAAAGCTTCTTTCATGTTTAAGGAGGTAAACAACTTACCATCAGCACGGACTAGACAGGCTTTATTTCGGTTGTCATTATCCTACAACAAATATTTTTGACAGTGACAATTGCTTACTGAATTTGTTCAACAACAGGATAGCAATCCGACTTTATACTTTCTTTCAATCATGGCTGAAAAAAGGCCTGTGTTGAATGAAGTTATTACCTTGAAGGCCTTGGTGGACAGGGGAAGCAACAAAGTTATCTTGGTAGAGTCCGACGGTGATTTTATTGATGTTCTCTTCAGTTTCTTGACAATGCCCATGGGAAGAATTGTCAGGCTTGCTGAAGATTCAGTACCAGTGGAAATAGGTTGTATGAGAAATTTGTATCAGAGTATTGAGAAATTTGACGTGCATAACTTCCGGTCAAATGAATGTAGAGATATGCTGTTACTTCCCTGCAATTCTGCTGATCTTCAATGCAAGAACCTCAAGTTGAAAATTGACAATGATAGGCCAACACGGTACTTTCGGTGCATTTATGTAAGATGCTTTTTAAGCTATTATAAAAGTGGCATCTGTCCTTCCTGTGGTTGTTCCTTTTGTCGGGAGATTCCGGTGGATAATACTCAAATTGGAGGCGTCTTTGTGAAGGGGCGACCCAGGCTGATAATTACCGATGATTTACAGGTCATTTGCCCGGTAAGTGCAGCAAACATTTGTCTGTTTTCGAAGCTAGGGGTCACAGATTCTAAAACTACGGAGGAGTTGACTTTCAATATGGGAGTTCAGGAGGTATTTCTTCTTGTGGGGTGTGCCTTCAATTTTTTTTTTTTCATCAACAACAATAGAAGTGATTTCTAACTAGCTTGATGTCTTTTTTTCCAGGCTTTGAATTTGCTTATGCATTCGTTTGTATCAAAGACACCGTTGACTGAAATTCTTCTGAAAAACGAACCAATACCAAATTTGGGAGATGTACATTCCAGTCAAGGAATATCGATTGATTCTCAAATGCATGGCGACACAATCAGTGAGGAAGAGAAAAACATTTCTCTTAAGCTTGTAGTTAGCAAGTCTAAGAAGATTGTTTGTTATGCAGAGGCACAAGAGGATTTTGTTAATCTAGTCTGCAGTTTCTTGACTCTCCCACTTGGGTTCATATTAGAAAAGATGCGGAATGTTTCATGGAAAGGCTGTCTTGATCAGTTGTACAAGAGTGTCGAAGATCTTGATGAGGAATACTTGAAGTCAAATTTCCACAAGGAATTGTTGGTCAATCCAAAGCTTGCACCTGGTTTTCGATACGAGGACACTCTGTTAGGAATCGAGGAGACCTCATTTTATTATGTCAACGAGAAGTTAACTACTGATAAGTCCTGTATTCCTGATAATACTTCAGAGAAGTCAGTTAAACTTAATGTTTTTGATCCCAAATCTCATGAAGATAGAGATAAAAGTGCTCAAGGATTTCTTAAAAGACCTGCTACCTTCACAGTGACTGACAATCTAGTTGTAAGACCGTTATCTCTAATCCTTGAAATGTCTGTTCTTCAAGAATTGAAGGTACCTTTCACCGACATCGAGCACCATATTGTGCATGTGGGCAAGAGGGAGGTGAGTTGTCATTTATAATGTTTGATGTTCATCCACTAATGTTCTGCTTTATTAGTTTATGTGGAATCTTTGTTACCAGATTTCATGACCCTCTGAGATTTCCTTTTGAATCATCGGCAACACATATCACCTTGACTGATTCATCATCTTATCCAACATCTCTAATCTGTCAATAGATTCCCTTGTTACGGTTGTTGATTTGCATCAGTCCACAATGTTATGTTATTGATTGCTCTAACCAACAAGGGTAGTCAATTGTTGAAAAATGATACCATAATCCCAAACATGTAATCGAATACTTACTTGAGTCAATCCGTACGTCCACCTTCAAAGTTGAAGGCATCCCATTTTGTGGACATGTAACATTAGTCATCTGGTTAAATTTCTTTTAACTTCAGAGTTTGTTACTTTTTGCAGGCGTTGCTTCTTTTGGTGGCCTCGTTTATTGGTGATTCTGCTCTTACCAATACCTTCATGAGGGAGCTTAGGGAGCCAAAGCAAGAACAATAAGGAAGGATTGGTCACACAAAGAAGAGCTTGCTTTTGTTGTTACTGCATAAGAACTCCACAATATTCCTATTTGTGAGATTAATTTTTATTTACATGGTAACATTTGGGTTTGAGATAAAGTGAAAAATTTGAGATCTGGTAGCGAAGGGTGTTTGGACCTGGTTGGCTTTAGCCAGTTTCGGTTTGTTTCTGTCGAATTTGTATGGTTTGGTTTGGTATTTGTATGGTTTGGTTTGGTAAAAGGCTGCTGAACTATTATGATAAAGATCGGTTGTATCTAGGTGAACCTTGTGATAATGTTCAGCTCTGTACTTATATTGTATTGTAGATCCTACTTTTATTAGAGAGATAATTAGTGTATCGAGACGTTGACACTTGTGTACCAAGACGTGTTCTCAGTGTGCTGAAGAATTTCTCCTATTGGAGATGCTGTCAGAGCTTTGAAAAGTCTTCAAGTCATCGTTGGGGTTTGCAATTTCGACCTAAACGACTTCCTTTTCAAAATTCCACATTTACAATGGTAAATGTATTTATTTGGTTCACCTGATGCTTCGTCTTCCAACATGATTCAAATGATCTACAATAAATCAAGAGAACTTATTGAATTCACCTTTACGCTTTTCATCTGCCAAAGAAACCTATTGCTTTATAATAGACTCCATTTTCGTTTAGCCAACATTCGTTGTAGCCAACACTCCTCGTAAACATTCAGATCCTGCCGTCATTGGCTGCATGAAAAACTTGTACGCAAGTGTTGAGAGTATTGAGGAAGAGGAATTTTGGGGTAATATATGTAAGGACATGTTGCATCCTCGCAGTGCAGCGGAACCTCTCTACAGGAACCTCAACTTCAAACTTCATAATGTTAGGCCGCTGCGCTACTATGTGTTTTGATTCCGGATCATGCAAGTTCTTGAGTTATGAATCGGGTGTCGAGTGCCATTATTATTTGCTCCATAATGAACCAATCATGGACCGGGAGAATAGTCTTTCAGTGGGAGCTTCTCAAGATGGAAGTGATTTTATAAAAGGGCAACTCGGGCTTACAATTACTGATGATTTACAAGTGTTTTCCCCAAGTGCATCAAACGATTCAGTATTTACTCAGCTTCGAGCCATCGATGTGAATGCTACGGAGGAGTTCACTTTCAACATCGGAACTGAAAGGTATTAATTATTTTTCACTATGACTTTTGTTTACACTACTCGTCGGTTAGAGTGTAGATGAAGGGAGGAGAGGAGTGTCAAAATTGCTAGCTGTTTTTTGTGGTTGTTTCTGACTTGGTTTTTCTTTCCAGATTTTGAATTTGCTTATGACTTATTTAGTATCGAAAGCACCGTTGACTGAAACCCTTCTCAAGCATAAACAAGAACCAAAACTGAGCAGTATCATTCCTAATCAAGCAATACCTAATGAATCTCAAATTTTATTTGGTGACACGATGTGGTATGAACTAGGTAAGGTTTCTGTTAAGCTTGCCATCAGCAATTCAAAGAAGATTGTGTGTTACGCAGAAGCAGGGGAAGGTTTTGTTGATTTACTGTTCAGTTTCCTAACTCTGCCACTTGCGTTTATAGTGAAAAACATGAAAGAGGGCTCCTTGAACGGTTGCATTGGTTGGTTGTACAAATCTATCCATGATTTTGATGTTCAGTACATGAACTCAATTTACCACAAGGAAATGCTGCTCGATCCCAAACTTGTTCCTGGTTTTTGCTTGGATGACAGTCTTTTAGGAACTGAGGAGATCTCGTATTACTATGTGGATGACGAGTTGATTAATGATAGATCCCTTCTACCTTCTAATTGTTCATCACCAGAGTCATATAAACTCACAGTTGTTAATCCGAAACCCTATTTCAATCAGAATCGAAGTAGTGATCGTGGATTTTTTAAGGGACCTGCAGTGTTTTTAGTAACTGACAATCTAGTTGTAAGGCCGAAATCTCGGATCTTTCTACTGCATGTTCTTAAGTCTTCTAACGTGCCTTTGACAGATATTGAGTATCAAACTGTGCATGTTGGTACAAAGGAGGTGAGTCATCATATCGTTCATTCAACTAAAGCAATTATTGGTTTTAATTTGTAGGTTCAATCACGTCTTCTAAGAAACACCTTTTAGCTTCACATATTGTTGAATGAATGGTTTTCCATCTTGAAACATTCAACTCTAATCCTCTATTGACTGTCCTTAGCTGACCTGCCTGCATATACCATCTGTGTGTCTATTAGTTCTTGAGTTTCAAGTCATTTGTTGTTCGTCTCTTGAATTTTTTTCTTGTTGCAGGCTTTGTGTCTTTTGGTAGCATCTTTTGTTGGTGAATCTGCTCTATCCAATGTCTTCCTGAGGAATCGTGGGGAGCCGAAGCAAGAACAATGAGAAGAGATTTTGGTTATTCGAATAAAAGTTTGATTTTGTTGTAGAAAATTAAGGTTGAATTTCCAACTAAAAGATGTACTGTGATCTGTGAACCTATATGGTGATGGTCCTTTTGAGTTTTCTGTATAAATCGTTTTCAATATCCTCGATTTAAATGTGTACGTGTCTTGCGATCAAATGCATATAGAGACGGAGGTGGATTGTCGGCCCTCCTATTTCCATACTCTTCCCATCCCCTATTGTTTGTGTGGTTTAAGCCACGTCAACATTTTATATTGATTTTTTTAGGGGAACTTTAACGAAAAGCACCTGGTACTGTTCACTTTAACGAAAAACCACATTTTAACACTAAAAAGTCAATCATGGTACTATTCACTTTACCCTTTATTTTGTCCTTATCATTAAAACTCAAAGTTTTCAAGCCCTTTTCATTAGTTTTCCTTTTTTTTAGAGACATATTGTTGCTTCCTGAGTATGGAAATGGGAGGGCAGACAATCCTTCTCCTATAGAGACATATTGTTGCTTCCTGCAATGCTGCTGAATGTCATCGCAGAAACCTCAAATTTAAAATTCACAATGATGAGCCGACACGGTACAATGAACAAACATATCTTGAACAATTAAATGATAACGAAGATGTTGGTATTCAGGCTCAAAGAACATGAAAGAAGTCATGTTCGTAAGGGGTGAGAGAATGCATTAAGCTAAGTATAATAAGTAGTAACTCTCTATTTATGGAAGTCAAACTTACAGGTAAAAAGCAATTACCACTAAATCATAGTACGAATTGACAATTTTAATGTTATTTATTAAACTAAGCTTGCAAAAACTAGATAGAGCAAGTAAAAATAAAGGTTGATAACTTGATACACTATGAAATTGAATCCCACCGCACCACCGATAACTTCATAATTTTCCTATTATCTTCCTAATTAAGGTTTTACCACAATACGCATGCCTGGATTTAGCCAAGTAGACTAGAGGTCACTGTTCGCAAAAGTTCAATTACCCTTTCACGTAGTTTAGATGAATTTAGTGTGATTATTTTATTTTCTATCAAAATAAAAAGTAAAATAATCTTTTTTACCCTAATAAAACTCAAGTGACACAACAACCCTTTATACAGAATCATGCAAACAGATTTATGTGACTACTTTCAGTTCCTTAAGAGAATCAACCAAGATTATTATTTACCGGTACGTGTTTTGCCAAAATGGTTTACATGGTTACACCATATTATGTGGCTTTTACCGCAAGCAATGAAAAATGACTTGATTAAGTATTAAGAGTACTTGCACTCAGATCCTCTTCAAATCTCGTAGAGGGAGAGAGAGAACCGAACCCTTAGTTTCTGTGAGGTATGCTAGTGTGATGGGCTAATAGGAGTCGTAGGATTTTAAATGAATGGCCAAAATTTCTCGATTTGTAAACTCCGGACTGCGAGATCCAAAGAAGATCTCTATTCTGGGTTTATGTCCTAGTGTGATACCTTTATCTTCGAGATGGCCCTACGGGAATTTCAACGATCATTCGTCGTGCTAGTACATTTTTGGCATAATCTAGGGTTAGCTTTACAACTTCTATATTCTACGAGTTTGAAATGAAGAGGACTGGCTTTTGACGTGCCTTAGTGGGCGTGATGAATGATTCATGTATGAAACAGAATGTTTGTTTGTACGTAGGTATATATCACTATCACCAGCAAAACATGGAAGTTTCCATGTTCTTTCCCACACGTGGATATGAGGGTTTTCTTCGTGCACATTGACATATTATCTATCAATGTTATCGACATATTATTGATATTATATCAACACTCCCTTTTTATTATGTGACCTGCTCAAACAGAATCGTTCACATGTAAAAACCAAACTTATTTTTGTGATATTAAAATTGAGTACTTTGTTGATTTTTCTCCTGAACTTGTACTCCGATGTCGGTATACCCCTTGGAACTTTTATTTGGACTAACTTTTCTCCTAAACTATTATAAATGCATTTACCTCTACATCGTCTTTTTCCACATTTCATATAACTTAATCTTCATTCAAAATGTCATATATCAAGAAGGAAAAAAAAACATATAACATTAAGAAAAGACAATAGAAAATAACATTTGGTGACATGCTTGTGACTTTCGTGGACGGAAAATTAGATGAAATGTGATAAATGATTCACTGTAAATCTGAGGATAGGAGTGCAAAATTAGCCATTTGTAATATTTAAGAAAAGAGGACCAAAGTAAAAGCTTATGAATCAAATTGGCAATAGAGTACAAATTCAAGTCGAAAATCGGTGAAATACTCATCAAAGTACACAAACGGAACGCTTCCGCAACGTCAAATAAAAAAAAGAATTTTAACAAAACACTCATGTTACTGTTTATTTTTAACGAAAAATCATATTTTTACCTTTAACTAACATTATTTATTATACATTTAAAAAGAATTTTTCATTAAAAAATAATTTGTTTTGAAATTATTCGTTAGTTGTTCTAAATAGAAAAAGGAACGCTCCCGCAACGTCAAATAAAAAAATATTAAAAAAGTTGCTGAAAATTCCAAGCTAAAAAACTATATTTAAGCATCCGTGTCTTCCCTTCCCCGCTACCAGAACCTGTCTTTCTTCGCTTTGACTCCATTACAAAACTGCAGGTCTGCTCCCAAGCTCTCTCTCTCTCTCTCTCTCTCATCGCTGAGAGCTCCATCAGTAAAAAATAGAACTGGGTTTGCTTTCAAGTCTCTAATTTCGTTGAATTTTCGTCGCTAAAAGTTGATGTTTTTTGTGTTTTTCTTCAACGGAAGGTGATGATCGAGCTGTAATCGGTTCTTTTGAGGAGAGAGCAGGAATGGAGTTTTTGGGTATCGCCAATTCCAAGGATACGGGAAAGTACAGAGGTTTGTGGGCTAAATTCGTAATTTTGATCCTTCTGTGTAGTAGCGGAGGAGCAGTCTCCGGTTCAGAGTATTTGATCGGTCTCGGGAGCTATGACATCACGGGGCCGGCCGCCGATGTCAACATGATGGGGTACGCGAACACAGAGCAGGTCGCTGCTGGAGTCCACTTCCGGTTGCGGGCTCGGACGTTCATTGTGGCGGAGCCGCAAGGGAACCGGGTGGCGTTTGTGAATCTCGATGCTTGCATGGCGTCGCAACTTGTGAAATTGAAGGTGGTCGAGAGGTTGAAAGCAAGGTAAGCCATTTATATGACTAATTTTGGAGCTGAGCTGCAGTTGTTCAAAGTGTATTAAATTTTATAGTTTGAATTAATTTGATGGGTAATCTTATAATTCATGTTATTTGATATGTTGTTAATCTCTCCTAAAATCTTTTGCAATTTGTTAATTGGTATCAAGTGTATGCAGTTTGTTTCGAGGCCGATTTCATCTTTTTCGGGTATGTGATGGAAATGGTACCGGGTTTTTGTTTGGCAGGTATGGGGATTTATACACCGAAAAGAATGTAGCTATTAGTGGAATTCACACCCACGCTGGCCCTGGTGGTTATCTGCAATATGTGGTGTATATTGTGACATCTCTTGGATTCGTGCGTCAGTCATTTGATGTTCTTGTTGATGGAATTGAAAAAAGTATTACTCAAGCTCATGAAAATCTCGCGCCGGGATCAATTTTTGTTAATAAGGGTAAGTTGGAGAGTCCTGGTCATTTTTTCTGGTTCTTTTTAAATACTAGTGACTGAATTCTAATGTAAGTTTTGGTTCCTTACAGGGGAAATTTTAGACGCTGGTGTAAATCGCAGTCCTAGTGCTTATCTCAATAACCCTGCAGCAGAGCGCAGTATTTACAAGTATGATGTTGATAAAGATATGACTCTTCTGAAGTTTGTTGATGATCAATGGGGTCCAGTGGGTAGCTTTAATTGGTTTGCGACTCATGGAACTTCTATGAGTCGTAGTAACTCATTGATTAGTGGGGATAACAAGGGTGCTGCTGCACGATTTATGGAAGACTGGTTTGAAGAGAATGGTGCTAAAAGTGCATACTCTCATGAATTTGCTGCTGATGGAATCCCTCGAAGAGTCTCAAACTTACTTTATGACCGTCATGACAATCGTGAGTTATTCCTCAGTTGCATTTAATTACCTCATATTAACATAAAATTGGTTTTTGGTTATTCTGAAATAGCTGAATTGAACTATACATGCCAACACCCTCTTTAATGTGTCATGATATTTGTATGGGATGTTAATATTGATTTTCACGTGCGTGATTTTTAAGCTAACTGTATTACATGCTGATGTTTGGTTGATGCTGCCTATACATATATGATGCACATGGTACTGAAAACAAAGAATGGTTGACTTGTCCAGTTGCCTGTGGAAGTTTCCCTTTATAAATGAGGAGAACCAATGAACTGAAATTGTGTTATAAGAAGATTTTTCAAAACAAACCAAGTATGCAAGAGGAGTTGCTCTCAAAATCATAGATATCATTTGACGTGTTAATAGGATCCCTTCCCTTTCAACTTTCTACCTTAAATGTTTTTGATCTGTGCTTGTTATAAACATATTTCACATAGTTTGAAGGAGACTTTGACGCATTTACATGTTATATGTTCGGTTTCACTGTACATTCAGAACTATGGTGAAACTTGCTACCAAAGGTGTAGAAGTAAGATTGTGTTGAGTCATCATATTACTTTGGTCATGGGAACAATAAGAAAGGGAGTAGAAATTGCTTATTTGTTTTTCTTTCTGATTCAGACCATGAGTTACTAGAGCTTGCTGCGTCCTTTCAGTCTCGTCCTGGTAAGCCAGCAACCAGGACCTTGAGTGTTGCAAGACGTGTCAGGGGTGCACTAAGGCAGGCGGACAAGCCTCAATTTGTTTCTGCATTTTGTCAATCGAACTGTGGTGATGTAAGCCCCAATGTTCTAGGCGCTTTCTGTACAGACACTGGGTTACCTTGTGAATTTAATCACAGTACCTGTGGTGGGAAGAATGAGTTGTGCTATGGCCGTGGACCAGGGTATTTCTTCCTCTGCGCACATATATATCTTTAGTTACTGACATGTGTACATATGGTTATGGTTTATGACGCCTGTGCGAATGCTAAATTGCATCTTGTACATGACATTACAGCTACCCAGATGAATTTGAAAGTACACGTATAATTGGTGAGAGGCAACTCAAAAAAGCTGTGGATCTTTTCAACAAGGCATCTGAGAAGTTGAAGGGGAAAGTTGACTATCGTCATACTTATGTAGACTTCTCCCAACTTGAAGTAACGCTTCCCAAAAAGGGAGGAGGTTCGGAGGTGGTAAAAACATGTCCTGCTGCAATGGGGTTTGGATTTGCTGCTGGAACCACTGATGGACCTGGGGCTTTTGATTTCAAGCAAGGCGATGATAAGGTAACATGTAAATGCAATATTTCATATGTAGTGCATGTTCTATTCTCCCATTATAATTTCAGAGTAACTAATTTCCATGGTTATTATGTTATATCAGGGAAATCCATTCTGGAGGTTGGTGCGCAATGTACTTAAAAAGCCAGGCCAGGAACAAGTGGAATGTCAGAGTCCAAAGCCAATCTTGCTTGATACTGGTGAAATGAAGGAACCATATGACTGGGCGGTAGGTTGCAATTTCTGTGGACATACTTCTTTGGACAAAGATGTTGCGTTATATGAAAACTCCGTAATGGTTGGATTGTATAATATCTCATTAAAACCTCTTAAAACCCTCCGTAGCTGTGTAGTTCACCTATTATATTAGATAGTTGAGGTCCGTATCTTATGCAAGATCATATCTGATTCATGTTATATTTGAGATAGGAAATAGCAGTTCCTGTTTTATCTGTTTGGATCATCTGCATAGCCAAGATAAATCCAAATTATCTTTAATTTATAGGCGCGCATTTGAGTTGTATTCTGTATGAGTTACAAAACTATGCTTGGTAGATATCTTCTGGATGATATTTTCCGTGAGAGATTAATGATTTAACATATTCAAATAACTCTTTCTCCCTGGTTTATGCAGCCTTCAATACTTCCAATTCAGATCATCCGAGTAGGACAGCTTGTCATTCTCAGTGTACCTGGAGGTAGTATCTTGTTCATCTTTTTATAAAACAAACACTAGGAATTAGTATTTAACGTTTTCAACTGAGGTTCATGCCTAAATACCTTCATTTTTTAATGTGTTGTCTGAGTTTTCTGCTTTAATAATTAAAACCAACCTATGAATACCCCATATTTCGGAAAATAGTAGAGGGGCTAAACAATGCTGTTGCAGTAATTTTCTAAGCACCACATTATGCATTCACTGTCCTCGTTCATTTATTATTTCCTTGGTAATAAGTTAAAGTTGCTTCTGGACAAACTAAAGTTCCTCTCTTTCTTTCAACTGGTCAACTTTTCATATGGCTCCTAAAGTTTTTGATGATTTTGTTTTAGAATTTACAACAATGGCCGGTAGGCGCCTCCGTGATGCTGTGAAATCAGTACTGACTAGTGGTGGTAATGGCGAAAATGTTCACGTTGTTATAGCTGGATTGACTAATACATATTCACAGTATATCACTACCTTTGAAGAGTATCAGGTGCAGAGATACGAGGTCAGTTCCTATTTTCTTGAAGTGATGAATTGCTAATACATTCTAAAAAGAGTAACTGAGAAAATATCATGGATAGATTAAATAAAATGAGCGATGAACTCATACTCTAAACGTTTGTCTAGTAACCAGAATAGATTACTTGATATTCCCTTGTGGGACTAGGAAGTGGTTCTAGGACTAAAGCCTCTGTGCTATCAATGGTAAAATTCATGCCACATTCCATCAGCCTGTCTCCGAAAACAATTTGATTTCACCCTTTTTTCGTTAATTTTGTTTTTATTACTTCTATTGTAGAGTTACGAGTCAAAATTCATAAATAGGTGTATTTGTGTGAGGAATGTCATACTGTACTATATGTTCATTCTTTAACCTGTTGTGCTTCCCAGGGTGCCTCCACTCTGTATGGGCCACACACGCTCAGTGCCTACATTCAGGAGTTCAAGAAGCTTGCTACCGCTCTCACCAGTGGCAAATCCATTGCAGAAGGTCCACAACCCCCAGATCTCCTTGATAAACAAATAACCTTACTTACACCAGTTGTGATGGATGGAACCCCTCGGGGCATTAGTTTTGGGGACTGCAGCTCCGATGTTCCTCAAAACTCCACCTTCAAGAGAGGCCATGACATGGTGACAGTTACCTTCTGGTCTGCTTGCCCTCGGAATGACCTTATGACTGAAGGTACATTCGCCCTTGTGGAAATTCTCCATGGAGAAGATACTTGGGTTCCAGCTTATGATGACGATGATTTCTGCCTGCGGTTTAAGTGGTCAAGACCCGCCAAACTTAGTACCAGAAGTCAGGCAACCATAGAATGGAGAATTCCTCAGTCTGCAACTCCCGGCGTATACAGAATTAGACATTTCGGTGCGTCAAAGAATTTCGTGGGATCCATTCGCCATTTTACAGGTTCATCTAGTGCATTCGTGGTAGCATAAGATGGCGTATATTATCTGTAACTTTATACGCGAATACTTGGTAGTATTTTGTGCTGATTATACGGCCGAGTAGTTACCACGGACTCTTATCTCTTGCGTGTACAGAGAGCATCTCGTATTCCTTCCTTTGTACTATGTTGCGGTGTAATCACGACGTTGTTTGTGCAATATAATTTTACACTACTTTCTTGCTGTTTGCTAAATCTGGAAATTTGGTATGCAAATGTGAAATGCCGTCTGAGAATCCAACAATTTTTATTCCCTTTGTGGGAACTTGTGGGATGGGGATCCTTGCTGGATTCTATTTGCAGGGATTTTAGGAATCTTCACATTATGGCTGTAAATTTTAAAACGTGCGGTCAGTTTTCGTTAGGTACTAATTGTGTTTAATTTTATATAAAAAAAAAAATTTAAAATAATTTCTGACCGCACGATGTACGGTAAACGATTAAAATGTGAGGATTTTTTGGATCCAAATCCGGAACGTGTGTGGCCTTTCTATTCCTGCCTTTCTAGTCGTGAGTCGTGAGTCGCGTGAGTCGTGACCCGTGGGAAGCGTGGCAGAGGCGCTGAGACTCTCACGCGACACACGTGCAAGCCATTCCTATGGAAATCCTAGAAAAAAAGCTATATAAACTCATTCAGCAGCTCGTTTCTCCAAATTTTCAAATTTTCAAATTCTAGCCGTTCGAGAGCTCTCCCTCATTTCTCTCTCATTGCTTCCAAGCAAACCCTAAAACCGCGGCTCCTCTCTCCACATTTTCTCAAACCCTAACCTCCGTCTCTGCAAACCAAACCTTAATCTTCCATCATCAACCCCATAAGACCTCGCAGCCATGGATTTGCTGCAACACCAGAAGGGTAGCAGCACCGATCTTGGTGGCGACGCACTCAGAGGTAAACTTCTCGCCTCCCTTGTCGATTTATGCACTCAGGTTCACCGATTGAAATATACCATACAAGAAAAATCTTAAAATCCTAATGCTTGTGTTGTTTCTTTTGCATGGACCTGAGATCCGTAAAAAAAACGACGATGGAACAATGGAGATCACAGATCCATTATTTTTGAAAGGTACAAAACGCGAATCCCTGCACTGAGTAAAGTTTGATCTGTGTCTCTGTCTTTGAATGTGCAATCTGTAGAGCCCTAGGGACCCAAACTTGAATTCTTGAATAAATTGAATCTGTGAAGTTTGCATCTCATGTGCCATGTATGTGTTTGCAAGCCCATGGTATATTCGGATCCAGCAGGCATCAAGGGCAAACGGACCTGAGTTGTGAGGCTCAGATCCACTACATGGAAGGTATATAAATTTTCACTGTCCTTCACTGTAAATAACTCATCTGTAAATGTATGAATCTGCCGGTGATTTTTTTTTTTTTTTTTTAACTCTGAGTTTAATTTATGTGCTTGTTTCCAGTAAGAGAAAAATGGAAATGAACTCTTGGACCAAACTGGATTAAGCAATGTGGACCCTTCTGCACTCGGACCCGAACTTTAGAATATGTATTAGGAATTTGGAAATGGTATGTAATTAATTCATGGGGTGGGAGTGAGTGGGTCTGAGTGCAGAAGCTTCATCAGAATCACCATGGTATGGTCTCTAAAAAACTCGCTTGTTAACTGATGTCTGCTGTGACTGCTTAGAAACATCCTTAGGGTTATATCTGCTAGATGTGCATGATTAGGGATGGCCTTAGAAACTTAGTCCTGCAATGATAGGTTTAGGACCACATATCTGCTCGTCTGATTTGAACTTGATCTAGATGTAGAACTGCTGTGGTTGATGTAAATGTAGAATTGCTGCTGGATGCAGGATCCAGCCCTATATTATATGTTTGGGGCGATCTCGTTTGTCTTGCATGTTTTGAAATCAACCTGCATATTCACCAATTTTTGCATCAGCAGCATGTTTCACAAACCCTTTTCCAATCAAGATTTATTTTCTGCAAGCAAATATGCAGGTTAAAAATTGTAACACAAAGATTTTGACATCTACAAGTAAAATATGAAAGAGAAATAAAAATAAAAATGTTTTTGGATTTTTCAAATATTCACTTTTTTCGTATAGAGTTTGACTTGGTCATAGCCAAGGCGACTAGATACACAACCAAATAAACCCGGCCCAACCTAATGGGGTCGGCGCAAATGGAAAGAGTTTGACATGGTCCCAGTTGAGGTGATAGGATAGTTAGATAGACATGGTCTAATTGAACAATGTTGGTCTAACAATTGAATAGGGTCGGTCCAACAATTGAACGAAGTCGATGCAAATGAAAAGAGTTTGATGTGGTCCCAGTTGAGACAAGCGAATTCAATTAGATAGACTCGGTCCAATTGAACGAGCTCGGTCTAACAATCGAATGGGGGTCAACGCAAACGGAAAGAGTTTCATGCCTTTCCAGATGAGGTGGTCGGATACAGCTAGACAAACAAATAATTGAACGGGGTCGGTCCAACAATCCAACGAGGTCGGTTTAACAATTGAACGGGGCTTGTTCAACAACACAACGTGGTTGGCCCAACAATTGAACGAGGTTGGTTTAACAATTAAACGGGGTTGGTCCAACAACCGAACGGTGGTCCAATAATCGAATGGGGTCAGTCCAACAACCGAACAAGGTTGGTCCAACAATCGAATAGGGTCGGTCCAATAATCGAACGAGGTCGATTCAACAATCGAACGAGGCCTGTCCAACAACCCAACGAGGTCAGTCCAACCTGCTCAAATGGAAAGAGGTTAACCTGGTCCCAGCCGAGGTGATTGGACATTGCGAAGTAGACCCGGTCTAACAATCGAACGGGGTTGGTTCAACAACTGAACATGGTTGGTCCAACACCCGAACAGGATTGGCTCAACAACTGAACGGGGCCTGAGCAAACAAAAAAGGCTAACCTGATTCCAACCAAAACGATTGTAGCAGCCAAATAGACCTAGTCTAACAATCAAACGGGGATCGATCCAACAACTGAACGGTGCCAATTCAACAATCGAATTGGGTTGGCCTAACAACCAAACTGGGTCGGTCTAACAATCGAACAAGGTCAGTCCAACAATCGAATGGGGTCGGTCTAACAACCAAACGGGGTTGGTCTAACAATCGAACGAGGTCGGTCTAACAATCGAACGGGGCTTATCCAACAACCCAACGGGGTCGGTCCGACCTACTCAAATGGAAAGAGGTTAACTTAGTCGAGGTGATCGAACATTGCGAAGCAGACCCGGTCTAACAATCGAACGGGGTTGGTTTAACAACTAAACAGGGTTGGCTCAACAATTGAACGAGGCCTGATCAAACGAAAAAGGCTAACCTGATTTTAGCCAAAGCAATTGTATACAGTCGAATAAACCCGGTCTAACAATCGAACGGAGGTCGATCCAACAACTGAACGGTGCCAGTTCAACAATCGAAGTGGGTCGGCCTAACAACCAAACGGGGTCGGTCCAACAATCGAACAAGGTCGGTCCAACAATCGAATGGAGCTGGTCCAATAATCAAACGAGGTCCGTCCAACAATCGAACGAGGTCAATCTAACAATCGAACGGGGCTTGTCCAACAACCCAACTAGGTTGGTCAAACAACCTACGCAAACGGAAAGAGGCTAACCTGGTCCCAGCCAAGGCGATTGGACACAGCAAAGCAAACCCGGTCTAACAATCGAACAGGGTTGGTCCAACAACAGAACATAGCCGGTCTAACAATCGAACAGGGTCGGTCTTTAAACCCTAAACCAAATGGGGTTGGCCCAACAACTGAACGGGGCTTGCGCAAATGAAATAGGTTAACCTTGTCCCAGCCAAGGCGGTCAGATATAGCTAAACAAACCCCGTCTAACAATTGAACGGGGGTTAGTCCAACAACTGAACAGGGTCGGTTCACAACCTAACGGGGTCTGTCCAACAATCGAACGAGGCTGATCCAGTAATTGAACAGGGTCGGTCCAACAATCGAACGAGGTCGGCCCAACAACTGAACATGGTTTATGCAAACGAAAATAGGTTAACTTAGTCCCAGTTGAGACGATCAAATACAACCAAATAGACCCGGTCTAACAATCGAAAGGGGTCGGTCCAACAACTGAACAGGGTCAATCCATAATTGAATAGGGGTCGGTCCACAATCGAATGGGGTCAGTCCACACTTGAACGGGGCTAGTTTAAAAATCGAATAGGGTTGGACTAATCGAACTTCGTCTAACCCAACTAGCTTCGGCCCAATTTAATCGTGGTTCAACCTAGCCCAACTGTGGTTCGGCACAACCTAACAGAGTTTGGCCCAACCCAACTGTGGTCCAACCTAACCCAACAGGGTTCGGCCCAAACCTAATGGCGTATGGCCCCAAGAATTCGGGTCTGGTCCATCGGAACTAGCTTTAGGGTTTTAAGGTTTCCTTCCACAATTTTTTTGAGTCCAACCTACTTTAAAAAGTTGTTCAGCAAGACGTTTGTTTGTAGAGTTTCCTTCGAGATAATGAGGAAGTTTGGAAGATATATTTTAGTTTTACTCGTTATGTGTGGAAAATCATATTGATTGCTGCAGTAATATAAACTCTAGTAAGAAAACCCCCTACATAACAATTGTTGAATTAGTCCAGTTTTCATATCTTTCCAAAACAAAAACAACAAGTGTGGTGAATCCTAGAACGTCGTTGCACTTGATTTTTTCAAATTGGAGTTTTCCTATGTTATCAACTTTAATCAAATTTCTTGATTTAATATGTCTACTCTATTTTTAATTTGATTTATGCATGATATGTGTATACCATAAACTATTAAATATCTATTCCATAAATTATTAAAATAAATTTAACATGTGATAATGTGTTAATCTTAGTTTACTGCCATCAAGTTTCTTGATTTTCAATATTTGGTACATCAAGTTTTTTTATCCCAGAGTGGTACTTGAAGTCAAAATTTTGAGACATATATTCGTTAAGGTTGCTGTTAAGTCAACCGTTAACTAGTGACGTGGCACTTAAGTGAACAATGATTGGGCGCCACGTGTCAATATGGGCAAAAATTAAAAAAAATTGAAATTGAAAATTAATTAAACCTAACTGTTAAAAGTTAAAAATTTATAAAATTAAAAATTAAGAAAGACTAAAACCCTAAGATTGTTTCGCATATTCCATGATCTACTTTCCCAACCCTCGACCTTCAATTCCTCCCTATGGTCTCTCTCGCTCATCCCCTCCTCCTCCCTCGTCCCAAAACTCTCCCAATTCCCTCTTGCGCCCCTACCCAAAACCCACCATCTCACTTCTCTCCAAAACTAGATTAAGTTCTTGCAACTCTCGCCTAGAATCCCCACATTTGCTTTTTTAATTAAAATTTATCTTAATACACCCCACTTACTTTTCCATAATACCATCACACCCCACACTTCAACATACACCCCACATTTTCTATATATACCCCACACTTTGCATATCTTAAAAAAAGAAAAAAATTTAGCCCTTCCCCTTCTCTAGCAAGAACTAGCCACAATTATTCTTCTTCTGCCACGCCACGCCACGCCAAATGTTGATTAAAGAGTAACATTGCTTTGATTAAAAACTTGAGGTCACAACATTTAAAGGAAAGGCCAGTGCTTCAGTTCCTTCATTTCTTTTTGTTCGGACTTCAACCCAGGATAAGCAGGACAATGTTGCGAAACCTAAAAGATGTGTACGCAAAAGAAAGGGACAACCTTTCTGAGCTCTCCTAAAAAATATGTGGAAACCATATATTCTTAAAACAAGACTTGCAAATGAGGGCCTTTGTATTGCTTTTCTAAGCCGAACAGCCAACTCATAAGACTAATTAAGGGGTTACTTGTTTTGGTATGGAAGATTGATTTGATTGAAGGAATCAGGTTCAGAAAGATGGAAACTGCCCAAGTAGGAATATGAAAATGGGGACAAAAGTTGGGATTAATTGATTGAATATCAATTATCAATGTGAAGTGTATTTGGTTTTGGATTAAGATTCTCTAATGAATAATTTTTTCAATCAACGTCTTTGTAGTTTTATTGATTAGGGTTTTGTTCTACATACAATGGAGAGGGAATGGTTTTGAGAGTTGAACAAAATAAAAAATATTGGGATGTGTTATTTCGGGTGTATTTAGAATTATTTTAATGTTTTTTATAATCTTATGAAGTCGAAATAGTCATTGCATATTAAGGCATACAAGTCATTTAACATTAAATTTTAATGTGGGGTGTATTCAACATTATGTGGGGTGCTAATAAAAAAAGCCAAACTAAAACCCTAAGATTGTTTCGCATATTCCATGATCTGCTTTCCCAACCCTCGACCTTCAATTCCTCCCTATGGTCTCTCTCACTCATCCTCTCCTTCTCCCTCGTCCCAAAACTCTCCCAACCCCCAATTCCCTCTTTCGCCCCTACCCAAAACCCACCATCTCACTTTTCTCCAACACTAGATCAAGTTCTTGCAACTCTCGCCCAGAATCTCCTCGGCGATGGCGGTGTGCAAAGACAGCAAGGGGTTAACAGCGGTTGACAAACACTTCGAACGAGAGAATTGGGTCTGTTAGCCAACAAACCTATATGACTCGATTTCAAATACCATACATTAAAACCAACAAACCCTAAACCTTCAAGAGCTAGTAAACTTAGTCATGACTTTGGTCCCTTCCAAAACGGCGTGCTTGGTGAGCTCACCGGGAAACATGAGCTTCATGGCAATCTGAATTTCCTGGCAAGTGATCGTCGGCTTCTTGTTGTAACTCACGAGCCTCAACGAATCTTGGGCGAGCTTCTCGAAGATGTCGTTGATGAAGTTGTTCATGATTCTCATGGCCTTGCTAGAGATCTTGATGTAAGGGTGGACCTGTTTCAATTTCTTCTTCGATTGGGCGCTACTATACTGGGTCAGCGGTGGTGTCTTTGGCGAAGTGGAGAGACAAATTTTGGGTGTGGTGGGTGAAAATAAAGGGTTTGATTTCTGTGTGGGTTCTAGGTGTGGTGCGTGTGTGAAAATGACGGTTTAGGGAATTTGAGAGTGGATGGTCGAGAAGAGAAGTGGGTGTGGTTGAGACATAGTTGGCCGGAGAAGATAGAGGTGACAAGGTGGGTACTTCTGAGAAGATGGATATGTGTGGGACGTAGAAGAGGGAATGGAGGAGGTCAAACTCTTCATTTAGGATGAAGATGACAGTTTGTGTCACATCCCGGCCCGAGCCCCCACCACATTCCGGGCTCGACTCCACCGTAGCACGATATTGTCCGCTTTGGTCCTCGACTACGCTCTCACGGTTTTGTTTTTTAGAACTCATGAGCAACTTCTCAGTGGGTCACCCATCATGAGATTACTCTTGCGCGAACTCGCTTAACTTCGGAGTTCCGATGGAACCCGAAGCTAGTGAGCTCCCAAAATGTCTCGTGCTAGGTAAAGATGTGAATGTACATATAAGGCTTACATGATCCACTCCCCTGGGCGATATAAGACTTACAGGATCCATTCCCCTGGGCGATGTGGGATGTTACAGTTTGGACCCAGGTTTTTTAATTCTTTTAATTTTTAATTTTTTTTAATATCCACGTGGGCATGATTGACATGTGGCGTCCAATCATTGTCTACGTGGGTGTCACGTCACCAGTTAATGACTTACTTAACAGTAACCTTAACGGATGTATGAAATTGTCCGAAAATTTTGACTTCAAGTACCACTATAGGATGAAAAAAAATTGATGTACCAAATGTTGAACCAAGAAACTTAAAGGTAGTAAAATGAGATTAATCCAAAATTAATTATTCATCACAATTTAGTAAAATATAAACCTATAAATAAAGGATGGTATTCATTACAGTTTAGTAAAAAAATTAGTTAAAGGTAGTAAAATGAGATTAATCCAAAATTAATTATTCATCACAATTTAGTACCTAAATGAAGAACATACAAAATTGTTATCGGAATATATTGCCTAAATGTAGACATTAAAATATATTATGATGAATGAAATAAAAATTAAATTTAAATGTAATTAATACATTAAAATAAAAATAAAAAGATAAAATAAAACATCAAAATACAACTAATAAATGATATGATTAAATGTGCTAGGGACTAAAATTAGATTTTAATCTTACATATGGTTATAATGTAAAACTCATCTTTTTTAAGGATTAAAATGAAATTTTCTATAAAAAAAATGATGATGTGGACAATCAGTGAATGGGCCTAACCAAATAAAATGGACTAAAACTCAATAACGACTTACAAAATTGGATCTATATCAAGTTTAGTCTTTATTTTTCTCTTTTACTATGGTTGTTTTACACCTCCACTAATGAGCTTTCTGGCAGCAAGGAAAGAACTGCAACAGCAGAGGATTCTCGTAACGGCTGTGCTTCTTCGTCAAAAGAGGGCTTGACGCTTTCTGTTACAAATAGTCATTTGCGACGAACTCAAGAATTTTTTTTTCTTTCTTGCTGCGGTTGGAAAAAAATTATAGGTTTTTTTGGAAATATTTTATGGTGGTATGGTATGTTTATGTCCTAAAGAAAAGGAGGGAATAGTGTGGCTTGTACCACACCAGTTTGCTCATTCACCTCAATTTTGTTTTGGGTAATGCTTGACTTCACTAAACCAGCACTACTATTTGTCGGCTTCCACCACTCGTCCCTCGTCTGCTCGTACCAAACAAGTCCCTCTGTCAAGATGAACTTAAGAGTGTGAGGAATATTGGATTACTTATTATTAACCGCAAAGCTTTCAAGGAGGAGCCAGAAATCTATCTACACATTCATTTTTGCCTCTCAAATACCTCTTTTAATTTTCAACCGTCCAATCAAATAAATTGAAGATCAATGATAAAAAATTAGGAAGGATGTATGAGAGGTAAAAATGAGTATGTGAACATCATTAACCTTTATTTTTTAGGAAAACTAATGAAAAGGGCTTGAAAACTTTGAGTTTTAATGATAAGGACAAAATAAAGGGTAAAGTGAATAGTACCAGGATTGACTTTTTAGTGTAAAAATGTGGTTTTTCGTTAAAGTGAACAGTACCGGGTGCTTTTCGTTAAAGTTCCCTTTTTTTTTACCCACTAATTGAATAAATGATGTCAACAATATAAGGATAAATTCATACAAATAAAAAGTAAATGATAAAATAAAAGCATATGATAAATCACAACATTTTTCTCCTCACACAATTCTTATCATATTTTTTTCGCATAACCAAATAAATTAAACAAAAATAACGGACAAGATTAAACCAAACCAAACCGCATCAAATCAAACCCAATTAAAATTGTTGTAATAAAGCATGAGAGAACCAGAAGCCACTTGAAATTAACACACGGAAACGCTGCGTTTTGCTACACACTCTTTGCGGCTGACAGCCAAGAGCCGGGGACCTGAAAGCTTGGAGAAGCCTCGGCCTTCGGACCTAAACCCTAAACCGGAACACAACGCACTCAAAATTTTAAAAAGAATATTCGGCACCAGTCACGAGCATCTCTCAGTCGTTGTTCTCACCGTACGTGAAGCTCTGAATCAATTAGGGATCGCTCCGCCTCTCTCCGCCGAGCTCGAATCTGAAAACCGCCGGTGTTTTGGTCAGCGACCGAAATCAATAAGAAGAAGAAATGTCGGTGCAAGATTACTTGGATAACCACATGCTCTCTCGGAAAATCGAAGACGCCGTCAATGCCGCCGTTAGGGCTAAGGCCTCCGATCCCGTCCTCTTCATCGTAAATCTCTGCTCTCTCTCTCTCTCGTCTGTGATTCTGTTTGGTTACTCGGAAAATGAAAGTGTGTTTCTGGAAAGGAAGGAAATTGTAGTTTCTTAATTAGTTTTGTTTGAGCTGTGAAATGATTTTGTTGTACGTCTTTGTTTTTGAATTGAATTACGTAGTCGAATCATATGAAGAAAGCGGTTCCTTCAGTGATAACGAAGGTCAAAGCTCGGCAGATCCTCGATAGCAGAGGAATTCCAACCGTTGAAGTCGACCTCCACACTAACAAAGGAACGTTTCGTGCTTCAGCTCCTAGCTCTGATGTTTCCGGAATGTAAGCTCTCTCTCTCTCTCTCTCTGTTGTTTGGCTGCCGAGAATTGTATTTGTATAGACCTTTTGTTTCATATTGAATTGCATTTTTCTTCTTTGCGTGTGGAAATGCTTTGTATGATTCAGAAATTTATTTGTTATTGCATTTGTCAAGAGCATTGCTATTAAGTAACTGTGCATTATGCCTCTTGTATACAATTCAATTTGAGCTCGATCACATTCAAAATTATAAATCCTGAGATTAATTATCAAGGAGGTGTTTGTTGAAACCAGGTATGAGGCTGTTGAACTGCGAGATGGGGACAAGGGATTATATCTTGGAAATAGTGTGACTAAAGCTGTTAAGAATGTCAATGAGAAAATATCTGTAGCATTGGTAGGCATGGATCCTACGCTTCAGTCGCAGATTGATCAGGCAATGACAGACCTCGATAAAACAGAAAAGAAGGTAATGTTTTTCGTTTTTCAATGCAGCTTGATGCAAATGATCTGTTTGACAATTTGTTACTAATATATATTGGTGCTTTCATGCTATGACTCTCCTTGTCTGGCTATAAAAAATTATAAATAATAGACATTAGTCATAATTTATATCGTTTGCGTAACTATAACTGTGAAGGATAACTCTATTAAGCATTTGTATTTTACTTTATTTTTATGATTCTGGATTAATGATTATTTTCAAATATACTTTCAGAGTGAACTTGGAGTAAATGCCATATTGGCTGTGTCAATCGCTGCTTGCAAAGCTGGAGCTGCTCAAAAGGAGGCATGACTGTTTCTCTGTTACCGCTTACTAAGTATTGGTATTTCTAAAATTTGTTCACTTTTTTCTCGAAAATGTCTGAGTCAAGATTAATATCAGGTTCCACTGTACAAACACATTGCTGACCTTTCTGGAAAAGGCCACCTGACCCTGCCTGTCCCTGCTTTTACTGTTATTAGTGGAGGAAAGCATGCTGGGAATAATCTGGCCATTCAGGTATGCTCTGGTAAGCTTGAGTCTGTAGATATGTACTTGCCAAATCTTTTATTTTCGGTTTTAATGTATGTGGGGAGAGGGGTTTCAATATTTAGACCATTTACTAATGTGGGTACTTGTATTGACATCATGAAAGTATGACATTTTACCTTAAAATGAAGTTAAAATTTTAAATATTTGAAATTGGCTTGTGGGAAACTAAAGTGGAGTTCACTGGTCAAACACTTCTACATGAATTTGATTGTGTCAGTAACGACTGCTTAATGATCTCTTTGGTTCCTCCTATAACATTGTTTTTATGCCTGCTGAAGTTGCTTACATAGATTTCAATACAATTTTTTTGGCATGAACTCTTCAAACTTTTGTGTGGCATGTCCTTCTAATTAAACTTGACTTGAAATTTTTAGGAAATTATGATTCTCCCAATTGGAGCTAGCAAGTTTGAGGAGGCATTGCAAATGGGATCTGAAACCTATCATCACCTGAAGGTACTTTTCATCTCAACTGTTGACTTTGGAGATTACATTCTGTGTGAAAAAAATATTTTTCCTTTACTGATGTGAAAAAAATATTTTTCCATCTTATGAGACCTGATGAGTTGCCCATTTCATACAAGCAATCACCTTATTTTATGTGGACCTGAATGCAACTTTTTTCACTTGCATTTTAATAAGTATTCATTTGACCTAAATTCCAGTGTTCTTTTGTCACCAAAGTCTTTGACCACGTTTTACAACCTATCAAGATCACATCTTAGGATGAAAAGTTTCATGACTTTACAAAAAATTGTTTCAATTAAAGCTTTATTTAGTGCCGAACTTCCCAACAAATATTCAGCTCTATTAATGACAATGAAAATTAGCTCTGAAAAGGAAGAATTCATGTAAATATTAAGTGACTTGTGCCTTTCCAAATCTTAAATATCAGAGTATGCACTGATTTCAGTTTTCTCATGCCATTATGCTAATCCTTGAAGTAAATTTCATGGCTCTTCATAGCTGCTCTTAAGTGGCCAATCTATGATTATGCATGTAATTTATTTGGCTCAAATAATAAAGTCAATAGCTCAGCATCCCATGTGCGTAAGAAATTGGAGAAGGACTTTTCTATGTGCATGTGAACAATCAACAAGGCTATGTCATTATGTCCCATTTTGTTTTGATAGTTTCATCTCTCATTTTTATTGATAGCTATTATTGTTCACAAAAAGAGCAGGCTGTTATTACAGAAAAATATGGCTCACATGGATGTAATGTTGGTGAAGATGGTGGTTTTGCTCCCAACATCTCGAGGCAAGTATTTATTGTGTGATCTGTAGTGTTCCTTAATTTCTTTGCCTCATGAATCCGCCTGAAACAGCCTTCCCCAAGGAGAGAGAAGTCTTTGGAAGAGAAAAATCATTTTAGATGCTCCTAAAATGCATACACACATTGTTTTAGGTTTTTCTGAACTGTTTACTATGGTTGTTACTTTGTGCCTTGTGAGAAATTTCTGAACTAATTAGATGACATGCCAATTTTTTTTTAATTATTTTCTGTATCTCTTGGCAGCGTTAGAGAAGTCTTGGATCTTGTACAAGAGGCGATCAGTAGAACTGGTTATAATGAGCAAATCAAACTAGCAATTGATTTTGCTGCTACTGACTTTTGCATAGGTGATGGATCTTTCTTGAGAATTGATCTTTTCTGTAACATAGCAGTTTGGGAAAATAAGTGCATTTTACGTTTTCTTGATGGAAATCCAAGGCTAAATTATCTTGTAGTAATGATTAAAATTTATCTTCTTTTTAGAAAAAACATGAATTCATGTATACTTTAAATGCAATATTTTCCTTTCTATTTCCCCCTTGATACAGGTACAAAGTATGACCTGGATTACAAATCAGCGGATAAGGGACAAAATTTCAAGTCGGCTGATGATATGATCGAGATGTATAAAGAACTTTGTAGTGGTAAATCAGTCTCTTCTTTTTTGTTTGTCAATATGTTTGTATTTGATTTGCAATTTTGCACTGTGACTTACCTTTTCTGCCTTCCTTCCTTGTGTTTGGGGTGTCAGAGTACCAAATTGTGTCAATTGAAGATCCATTTGATAAAGAGGACTGGGAACACACTAAACGCTTTTCTAGCCTTGGAATTTGTCAGGTTTGTTTACTTTTCTTTTGTTGGTGAGATATATTTATTTAGTATCCTGGTGCTTTCATTCTTTGCCGAAGAAGCTTTGACAAGAGAACAGATTGATAATTTTTGTTGTCCCTCCATATGGAAAACTATGTAGTAACTAGATGGACATGAGCCTGCAACTGCTTTTGTTTAACATCCTTGTGAATGTTTAAGGCCGTAGTACACTGCAAATTCTATCAGATATTATCATGAATATTCGACCTCGTCTGTCGGTAACTTGTAAAAACAATTTGGTTGCCTTGCCTATCACGGTCGCTGAGCAACGTAGAATCTTGCCTATATAAATTAGTTAATTTTTTGTTAGATGCCTCTAGGATTTTCTCCTTTGGAAGGCCTGAGATATGGTTAGATGTCTTAACTTGAAGACTGGATGGTTTTTCGGTTTTTCAGGTAGTCGGAGATGACTTGATAACATCAAATCCAAAGCGTATTAAGAGAGCTATAGAGGAGTCCACCTGCAATGCTCTACTTGTAAAGGTATATAGCTATATTTGGATGATATGTGATGTTTTCGATTTAGATGTTTATTCTGTTTTTATTCTACGTTTTTGAGATATTTTTAACGCTATATTACTGTTATGGTTTTTTTTTTTTGGATGAGAGATAAGATAGAGGCAACTGATAATTTTACAATTCATCAGATAAACCAGATTGGAACAGTGACCGAGGCCATTGAAGTGATGAAGCTGGCAAAGGATGCCCACTGGGGAGTGGTCATGTCTCATAGATGTGGTGAAACGGAAGATTCCTTCATAGCTGACTTAGCTGTTGGTCTATCAACGGGTCAGATCAAAGCTGGTGCTCCTTGCAGAGGCGAACGGCTGGCCAAGTATAACCAGGTAAACTTTTATACTCAGTTACTGTGTCCACCATTCTTGTGTTACCAGCTACGTAACAAGTTCTTGGTATCGGATATTATGGTGCAATTCTGCACGGATAGCACTACTACTTTGCAGTACCATACTTGATATTCCATCCCCATGCGGAGTTCCCTTTTTCATAGCTTATGCTATAGACACAAGTAATTGCATCTGGAATCATCCAAGGACAAGTGTCGATGCAACAGAAATATTTATTACCGAGCGCAGTGGCGTTCTCGGATCCATATAGCTGACCCCACTTAGTGGAATAAGACTTTGTTGTTGTTGTTGTTTGTTATATATAACTCAAAAGTCAAAACACGTATTTCCTGGCCAAATTCATCCTTTTTATACTCTTTTTATGAGAAATCTTGTAATAAACAAATCAACTTTGTATGGTCTTCCATGCTCTTATAGTTAAAGTTCCCTTTCTTTTTATGGTCTTCCATGCTCTTAGTTTCTTAATTTGTATTATGCAACCATATGTTCGGGTACAAAGGAATACGTGATTTGAAACTGATGCGCCAAATTTTCTTGCAGTTACTTCGAATTGAGGAAGAACTTGGGGACGATGCATTTTATGCTGGTGAAGATTGGAGGCAATCATCCTGATCATGTCTCCCAGGTTTCCTTCTCACAATTCTCTTCTCCTTATATTCTTCCTCTAAAGTCCGGGCCTCCCCGATCCTGCTTCTGCTTCGTTGTTTTTGTTATCAGAGTGTTTTCCTCTTTGTTTTCTCTGGATAGAGTGGAGAGCAGTATGAAATGTGTAATTAAGTTTGCTAAGGTGTTCTAGACATGGGCGGTTCGCCTAATGAATTTTTCAGATACACACTGCAGAAAGAAAAAACATTTTTGAGTAAATTTTCGGAACTTCTAGCGTGCACCAAGGTTTTGGAAGATAAAAAGAACTGGCTCCGACGCATGTCTTTGTAATTGCCTTATCAAAATGCATTTGTATGCAATTGATATAAGACTACTATGAGGAGTTACGAAGTTATAACTGACTTGAGTGATTGACGAAAGTGCAAGTAGTAGTTTCCGCTAGCGCGGACCACTAACAACCGTTGATGAATCTGTAATTTGCATTTTCAGTCTTAACATTTCTCATACTATAATTAGGCCTAGCAAATGGGTTGTGTTTGTCGTGTTCATGTTATGAACCGATATTTTAATAGGCTGTGTCCTATCAACCCTATTGTCTTAATGGATTTTTAATATGTCACCTAATAACGACTCGATTCATTAATGGTCGTATCGTTCCATGTCTAGCTAACGGGTCATGCAAGAATTGTCATTTCTCATGTTTAGATCTGGCAAACGATATCTTGTCGGGTTCTTGATGGAGTGACACAAGAACAACTCGACTCTAATGGGTGACCTAATAACGGCCCAACTCATTAAAAGGTTAACCTAAAACTTGTTATTTATGTGTTATTTCGAATCAAGTTAACGAGTCAGTAAAAAATTGCCATGCCTAACCACAATTATTTCAAAGATAACATCCCACTCATTTATATAAAATTATAATCCAAAATAAAAATTAAAACATTGGAACAACGTAAATTAAGAAACAAAATAAACCTACGAATTTAAAGCTCGAAATCTACGTTCCAGATTTCTTTCCATCTCCTTCCCCAGATCCAATACCTGATCTCCTCCATCCCTCCAACCCACCATCCCCCATTTCCATTCAAATCTTTCTCTCCGACATCCTTCAGCAATTAAAAAACAACCTCAACAAATCCATGCACTCCACCATTTCCTTCCTCCACCTTGCCCTCCACAAGAGCTGATAAATCCGAAACCCCGAAAACATGTCGAAGTTCGTCACGGTCGGATTAATAACAGCATGGTACTCGTCGAACATCGGAGTTTTGCTGTTGAACAAGTTTCTCCTGAGCAATTACGGGTTCAAGTACCCGATTTTCTTGACCCTTTGCCACATGCTGGCGTGCTCCCTCCTCAGCTACGTAGCCATTTCGTGGATGAAGGTCGTTCCCATGCAGAGCATCAAGTCACGCGTCCAGTTCTTCAAGATATCGTCCCTCGGTCTCATCTTCTGTTTGTCTGTCGTTGGCGGGAACATCTCGCTCCGGTACCTCGCCGTGTCGTTTAACCAGGCCATCGGCGCCACCACGCCGTTCTTCACGGCTGTGTTTGCGTATATTATGACTCTCAAGAAGGAGGGCTGGGTCACGTATGTTACTCTTATTCCGGTTGTCACCGGCGTTATCATTGCCAGCGGGGTAAGACCGTAATAACAAGCTCTTTATTTTTTAGGCATTTGTCGATTTTTCCGTGAACTTGTAAGGAGCTGCTAATTTCTCCCCCTAAAATTTTTATAATTGACAATTTCTTCCCTGAACTTAATTTTGGCCATTATCCTCTGACCTTTTAATTTTCTTTGATAATTAATTTTTATTTTTTGTTTTTGGGATTCGGCATTGGTTTCACTTTTCTAAATATTTGGTTTACCTGATTTGAAATGTAAAACATATTTTACCAAACCTTAATTTGATCTTGGCTATTTTCAAGTGTTCATATCATCGTACACAATTTTTTTCTTACCACAATCATAAAGTACATTTTTGTGGCATTTTCGCCTCACCATAAACTTTTGAAAATTCGTGCGAGATATTTTGACCGAAATAACTTTTCATGTCAAAAACATTAAGGGGAAGGATTTGATCAATATAACTTTTCATGTTATTTTATTTGGAGGAAATATGAGAGAAGTTATTCATATTCTTATTTTTTTTTTTTAATTGAATGAAGGGAGAACCAAGTTTTCATCTGTTTGGATTTATAATGTGTATTGGTGCTACAGCAGCAAGGGCACTCAAGTCAGTGCTTCAAGGGATACTCCTCTCCTCTGAAGGGTAACCCTCTCCACTAATATTTAACATGTAATTACCAACTAATTAAACAAAATTATGAGTTAATTAAATGAGATCGTAATTCCAGTTTAATTTCCCAGGGAAAAGCTTAATTCCATGAACCTGCTCATGTACATGGCTCCTGTAGCCGTGGCAATCCTTCTCCCTGCATCCCTTTTGATGGAAGAGGACGTAGTTGGAATAACAATTGCACTTGCAAGAGATGACGTGTCAATCGTCTGGTACCTGGTGTTCAATTCCGCTCTTGCATATTTTGTCAATTTGACCAACTTCGTGGTAACCAAACACACCAGTGCCTTGACACTCCAGGTAATTGAATATTTTTTCTATATATTGAGATGACGTCGACACAGTCGAACTATTTTATACAGTAATAGCGTTATGAGAACATTGATACAATTATGGGTTCGACTCGTGGAAACAATCTATTTGCAAAGCAAGGGTAAGGCTGTGTACAATTGACGTTACCTTCTCTGACCCTCGCAAGGCACGGAGCCTTGTTGGCTTGGGTCGTCCTATAATCTAGTATATTGTTATGTTCCTTCCAAACCCTTTCTCTCCATGTGAATTATCCAAACAAGGCTTAATGTGGGACAAATGCAAACTCGTATGCCAATAAATCAATATGATCATCTGGTGTAGTGACGCTCAATTTCCGCTATGTTAAAAAATGTCTGAATACATATCTCATGGATTGTAATTGCTGAAATATGGTATCCTGTGTCTTTCAGGTGTTGGGAAATGCTAAAGGAGCGGTTGCAGTGGTGGTTTCAATTTTGATATTCAGAAATCCGGTATCAGTGACCGGAATGCTCGGTTACGGTCTCACAGTAACAGGAGTCATCCTCTACGGCGAAGCCAAGAAACGAGGGAGGTAGATTAAGTATTTTTCTGGGTATATATATGGAGCAGATTTCCTGAGCTGCACTCTCCAATTTTTTTGTGCAAAAGAGAGGAACAAGGGGCTTTTGTCTGCCCAAATCAGAGAGGACAGCTCAAGCAACAACGTGTTTCATTTTCCTTGTCACCTTGCGCCCTGATGTGCTAGCTCAAAATTTTTCTGTTCGATTTAGGGAGTTAAAATTTTGTGTATTATTGTTTGATTTCGTCGATACGTGATGATTTCGCTATACATAATAACCCAGAAATCATAAAGAGAAAAGAAATGGGAGAAATAACATTGTTTTCAATAGAAAACCTACAACATCTTTACCTGACGGATTCGAAAACTCCTAAACTACAGATTTGCTAACTCATTGTCACAGAGAAAGCGAGAAAAAACTCGTATTAAGAATATCCTCTACATGGATTTTTAAACAGAGCAGTTCAAGTCAGCAAGAGTGTGCCGATGATGATTTGGCTTAACACTCAAACTTCAGGCTTGGTTTCGTCTTCGTCATCTTCTATCTTGGGAGCCAAGTAGAACCTAATGTAGCCCATCTCTGCAATCTTGTACTCAACCACAACTGGGAGTTCAGAAGACAAGCTGATTGTGACCGTGTTCGACAATGTGGTAGCCTTTGTGAACGAGTTCATGTACCTCAGAGCAAATGTCAACGACACTGGCTCGCTCATATTTATAACAGTTGCTTCTTCAGGCTGCAATTCCCAAAAATCAGCAAAACAAGGTTAGGCATCGGATTGCAGTAGCAAAAACCTAACAGACAATGTTTTCACAAGAACAGCATACCTTGTCGACGGTAGTGTTCTGCCTGCAGACAATGTTAGCAGTGCCAATATCCCCTCTTGTAGAGAACTTCACTCCTTCCTTGGTCACAGATATCACAACTGCAAGCAACATCAAACCGTTATTCACATATCCACGAGACAAATACACGAAATTTGGATAAAGCGGAATCTTGTAAAGGGATAAAGAGTAAAAAGTACCAGTATCACCAATGCCACTGAGGTCTTTACATATTCTAGCAAACTCAGAAGAGGGCATTGTCACAATAGACTGGTATTCTGCCTCCGGAATTCCAAGGTGCTCGCTATCAATATCCATCAGCTTCATCTCAAAATCAGAAATTTTATCTTGTGCTGTGATCCGTCACCCAAAGAAAACACCAAAAATCAAAACAACGAACAAATACATCGACAACAAAACTAATATTGAAGCATGGTAATAAACTATCACATAACCAAAACCTTGTGTGCAAAACTTCCAATTAACAATTACAACTATTAGATACAATGTCTTGCTATGATTCCTTTCGCTGCCAGTACAATTTTCGTTACTTACAATTCAATTTCTCCTCATATCGGTATTTCTATGTTTCCATACACGAAGAATAAGGGCCACTGCAGGACCATACAAATGAAACTCTACGGTAGAACCTCAATGAGGTACAAAGTAATCAACACCGGCAAACACTGAATTATCAGATAAAACCCCCATTTTTACTTAATTTCTACCCAAACATTTGCAGGTCATAATCAAATAAGAGTAAAAATGACTATCAAATCCAGTATCAATTTCAAGATTCATAAAAAGAAATAAAATAAAATTTGTATCCTTTCGCTTTCATACAATTTTTTGCATACAAGAGAAGCAATTTACAAACAAAATAATAAATAAAGAAAATTAATAGCCAGTAATCAAAGTTAATAGCAAAAAAAAAAAAAAAAACCCCAAATTAAATCCCAAATGAATCAAATTATTTGGGGAAAAAAGACTTAATACAAAAAAAAAGGGGGAAAGAAAGAACATACTGGGGCTTTCGAACATGAAGGTGACGGTGTCACTGCCGTCGTCAGCCTTGATGGTGATGATGTCATCGTTTCCGGCGCACCTTAGCATCTTGGACATGTTGCCGAGGTTCATGCCCATGGACATGTTGCGGTCGCAGCGGTAGTGCTCGAAGCCCTCAGATCTGAGGAGGAGGGCGACGAGCGCCACGTGGCTGGAGTCCATGGCCTGGAGGGAGAAGCCGGAGGAGGAGCAGTCGAAGTTGGCGTCGTTCACCAGGTCCTTGATGGACTCCAGCACCTTCTTCAGCAGCGAGCCCTGGACCAGTCGGAGCTCCAACATCGTTTCCGGGTCGTCGGAGGCGTACGGGTTGTTCGATTTGGAGAATTTGAGGGGGAGATTTTGAGGGTTTGAGCAAGGGAGTGGGGGGTTAGGGTTTATATAGTGGGGGAAATGGGAAGCGTATTTGGGAATTTTGGGGTTTGATTGGCGGGATTTGGTGGGTTCGTGTTCCCGCGCAGGACTTTGACGGGGAGGGATTGGCTGCAGTGAGGGTACAGTGTAATTATTCCTGCACCTTCAGTTGTTTGGACTTATTTCTGATCCAGCAAGTGAACTAAATTAAAGGCCCATGACCGGTGGCCCATGAAGAAAAAACTAACACCACAAAAGCCCTTTTTTTATGGCTTTTTTGTTTTGGTTTTTTTTTATTTTTATGATGTACAAGCAATAACGGAGGAAGGAAGAATCAAATGCAGGCAAGAGCGGAGCCAGAAAATATTTTATGGGTGGGCTAGCCAAAAAAATTACCTTAAAATCAAATGTTCTTTTTTTGTTACATAAGTATTGTATGCAAAACTTTAAGTCTAACTTATGTATTTGTATGCTCAAAATTTGTTTGGCATGAACTTAATAAGTTTCGCAAGTATAAACTACAAAAATTACAATGAATCATCAAATTTCACATATATTTAGATTTAAACACAAGAAGAAGATAGAAAACTTGAAATCTCAATTATAACCACACAACTAGCACAAAGCAAAACACTAAAAGTAGAAGTAAAGGCAATCTTAAAAAAAAAAAAATGGTTGAAACTAATATAAATCAAAGCAGAATAATCTTGAACAAAATGACATCATAATTTTCATGGTAATTTTTATATTTTTTTAGTTGTGCTAAATACTCATTTGACTAGTTTCATTAAAAATAATTCTTCTTGCACATTTTTTTGTCTATTATATAGACTATACACCAAGGTATATATACATATTGCCACAAATCCTCCTTGGGCTACAACCCACCGTAGCCTTTGGTGTGGCTACACCATTGAATGTAGGACCTCGAGGTGGGTTAAATTAAATACTCTTAACCTTGATTGGCATGTCTATCATCTAAGTTAACGAAAAATAACATAAATTTCTACTATTGGGTTTGTCACTCAGTTATACACTTAGGTACCGTTTGGTACGTGGGACGGGACGGGACGGAACGGGGTGGGACGGGATGTTCCGTCCTACGTTTGGTGCGCCTAAAATGGGTGGAACGCGCTGTTCCACGGGACAAGTTTTGGGTGAATTTTCGTTCCACCTCACCTCCCTGGAACGACTCGTTCCACATCCGTGGAACACAAAATTATAATCTCTCCGTCTCCTTCTTCTTCCTCATTGTTTCCATCCGATGGCATCTTTGCTCTCTCTCCGTTCCGTTTCCATCCTGTCCCGTCTGCATACCAAACGATACATTACAGCACTGTTAAAGTCGATGGCAATGGAACAAATTAGACCGTGTAAGTTAAAGTAGCTTTGTAATATGTCCTTAGTATTTTTGTAGTGAATTTTTAACCAAAGTTTGTTCACAACTCTTGTTTGAAGTAATGTCATGGTAGCACAAAGTATAAAGAAGTCAAACATAAGCTGGAATTTTATATGGTGAATGGATTATGCTATATCTCATTTGTCGCCTTTTTTATCTCACGATACATCAAAAGATTTTATCGTTAGAATTTGTTACAATTAATTTTCTTTTGCATACCAATTAATAATCTTCTATTTTTAGAGTTAACATCTATGATTCAATTGAAACCTCTTTTTGGGAATATTTGGTGTCAAACTTTTTGCATTTAGTGTTGACACACCGAACCCTTCTCTCACCACATTTTTTTTCAGTTGATGAACTTCAATCAATCCCTTTTAGACAGAAAATAACATATCATAGTGAATTATTTTATCTTTTAATTGCATTTTATCATCTAACTAAACGTCGGAAAATCAACAAATACTCCTTTTTAAATAAAATGCTAAGAGTGAAAATCTTGTAAAATGTAAATTAACCAAATAAAGCTAAAAATGTAAGCCATATTTCCTTTCACTCCTCAAATCATAAGTGTTCGTCATCGAGCTTAGCAGCGCGAGAATAAGTCATGTCGCCAAGAAAATTATTGTCACATGTTGTTTAGATCTAATTAAACACGCATTGAGATAGTTAGTAGAGTTCCCACCCACACTAGTTGAATTACAGATAACGTGATTTGTTATTGAATAATAAGCGTTGTGAGTTTTCTAAAAAAAACGTCAACAACAGACAAAAAAATCAATCGGTGATCATGTGACCGCGAGTTGAGAGGCTGTAACTTTGAAAATCACAATGCCAACAAATCAAATTAAGCAACAAATCCCAATTTAACTAATACAAGTCCACTTAACCTAACCCCCCTAAACTAAAACAATAAAAAACGACGACGACGTCGACGTCGACAACCGACAAGAAAATGGCAAAGTTGTGAAAAAAAAAGGCAATTGCAATTGCAAAAGCTTCCTTCTTCTCGATCTTTTTCCATGTCCCTTTCCTTCGTAAGTAATCATTAACCACCTTCTTTATATAACCTTAATCCCCCCATTCGCTCTGAATTTCCCTCCCCATTTCCCCAAATTCCTTGCTTTTGAAGCTTTCGTTTTGCGCCTTCCAATGGCAGATCTCAGCCCCAGGTCTGAGATCTCCTTCTTGCAAACTTTCCTCTGCAGTGCTTTCGCCGCCTGCTTCGCTGAGGTAATCGATGATACTTCATCTGTTTGTGTTCATGCTCTAAATTTCAGCGGAAATTATAGTTTTTTACTGCTTAGTTGTGAAATTTGGTTTACTGGGTCGGTGGTTTTGATCATAATTTAGCTTTAATTTCGGTGTTTTTAGCTTAATTGGTGTAATTTCTTACTTGGGTTTTGTGAGTTTCTGATTGAGCTCAGTGCTGAATTTTGATCTACTATTTTTGGGAATGAATGTGGATATATGAAGTTGAAATTTGAGGGTAGCTGCTGCTCTTTTGTGCTTGACGGTTGGTTCTGGTACGATGGTTCAGAGATTTGCATAATGTGGCTTAATGTGAACAAACTGATAGGTTAGGATCGAAAATTGGAACAAATTAGGTTAAATGGCGAATGCTAGGCTAGAGTCGAAACGGTTTAATTATTTTATCTTGGTGGTTAAGATTTTGTTGAACAATTTAAGCACTTGAAGGATGATTTGACGGTCTTACAACTACAAGGTCTCAACTTCATGTGTGTGTTTGTGTGCGTGTGCATAAAAATCGAAGCTTGGTGTTTAATGGTGTATGCATGAATATTCTGCAGTTTTGTACCATTCCTTTAGACACTGCTAAAGTCAGGCTTCAGCTCCAAAAGAAAGCAGTCGCGGGGGATGGAGCTGGTGCACCAAAGTATAGGGGCCTATTGGGTACTATGGCTACGATCGCTAGGGAAGAAGGTTTAGCAGCACTTTGGAATGGCATAATTCCAGGATTACAACGCCAATGTATTTACGGAGGCTTGAGAATTGGACTATATGATCCTGTGAGTTCTAAATACGTTTTCTTTCATAAATAAAATTATGAATTACCTATTTAATGCTTTCTTTGTGACACATTCTGCATATCTATAAACTGAATGTTGAACAGGTCAAAATTTTCCTTGTTGGCAGTGCTTTTGGTGGGGATATTCCTCTATTCCACAAAATACTTGCTGCTCTATTCACTGGTAAGTGTACTTGGCAACTATAATGCGAGACTAGATTTATGCAACTTGTTCTGTTCACTAACATATTTTACCTATCTGAAGGCGCCGAAACTATTGCCATTATCTTCCCTGCCTTTTGATCTAAAAAAGTAAATTTAACAGCATACTCTTTTGTTAACTTCTATGTTGACAGGTGCTCTGGCAATCATAGTGGCTAATCCAACTGACCTTGTGAAGGTTCGACTTCAATCTGAAGGAAAATTGCCAGCTGGAGTTCCTAGGCGATATGCTGGAGCCTTAGATGCTTATTCCACTATAGTCAGACAGGTTAGCTTTTTTTCAAAGTAGAGCAGTGTTTTTCTTTGTTCTGCGTTCCCAAATATTGTTTGCAGACCAGCTTAGTTGTTGAATATTTGTTAACACTTAGGAAGGATTAGGGGCCCTATGGACTGGGCTGGGGCCAAATGTAGCACGGAATGCTATTGTAAATGCTGCCGAACTAGCCAGTTATGATCAAGTGAAGGAGGTAATCTCATAACATTCCTTCTCGGAAATGCAGTTATCTTTCTAATTTGCAAGTTAATATAATCTGCTATAACTAGGATAATTATCCCAGTGATTCCTGATTCTTCATACTTATGCAGACAATTTTGAAAATTCCAGGGTCCACGGACAATATTTTAACTCATATCCTAGCTGGTCTGGGTGCCGGTTTCTTTGCAGTTTCGATTGGCTCTCCTGTTGACGTGGTATGCACTCTGCAACCTTTTAGTTGTGACATTAAGTTCCGTGGTTTTCTAGGTTGCATGTTACTGGCAGAGGTGTAAGTAACGATTGCAACATATGGAAACTACAACAGATCTGTAAAACATTAAACAAAATTTAAAGAAAAGTAATCATATGAGAACCATATGCCTTCTCGGTGCCCTATTTTCCAACCTAAAAAAGAAAATCAGAAATGATGAGCGCTTGCTATATTTGTTCACAAATTTTAATTCATCATTGAATGCTGGTTTTGCGATGGTAGCAACTACCTGCATTGCAATTATTCGTTACAGGCTGTAACGGTGTGCTAGTGAAAGATTGTGATGACATTTTCTTATTGTATGAAACAATTTTATATAGTTTTTGAGTGCGTGAGTTAGTAAGGCAATGCTGGCTTGGATGCCTTCCTTGTTATCTTCCAGGTGAAATCCAGAATGATGGGAGATTCAACTTACAAAAACACCTTTGATTGCTTCGTCAAAACGTTGAAGTATGAGGTATGCTTTTCAATCAGTTTTAATCTGTGTTGTGCACTCTGATTCTGTAAGCCATTCGCCTTCGAAGTTTTTGATTACTAAAAGGGCCAAAAGATTAAAAGGCCAATATCTACATGGGTTTTTGTGACTCCTTTGTTTTGGAACTCATGACATACTGCAGGGATTTTTGGCCTTCTATAAAGGGTTCCTCCCAAACTTCGGTCGGCTAGGATCGTGGAACGTGCTTATGTTTCTAATGCTAGAGCAAGTAAGATTTGCATTAATTTGGGGTTTTCAATTGCACAGGCAGTTCATGTTTACTCCGTTAACCTGCTTGTAAATCGTAATGATTCCTTTTCGCTCTTGTATGTTTTCCATGGCAGGCGAAAAATGTTATTCGGGTATAAATAAGCTCCTCGGATTTCAGTCACCACAAAGCACGAAGGCAGCTTTTGCTTTGGAATTAAAGATTCATTTTTTTCCCCCAAATTTCTTCTGCTTTTCCATTTTAGGCATAAAATCCTTGTATCTTTGTATCATTGGAGAGAGTTTGAAAGGGAGTCATATCTTTGTACCCTTCTTTGGGAAGCTACCTCCCTTCAACTATACTAGACTATTATATAAATGTTGTTATTTATATTTGCATTGCCATTTGAATTAATATACAACAACAATAACAAAGCATTATTGCACTAAGTGGAGTCAGGTGTATGAATTCTAAAATGTTATTACACTCGGTTTTGTGTCAATTCAGCATTATCGCACTAAGTGGAGTCGGCTGTATGAATTCTAGAATGTTACCTACGTTCGGTTTTGTGTCAAGTCTTATGTTAGCTCAAAGCATTCTGTGTCTTTTCTAAAAATATCTTTTCAAGTCTTTTTCCACCCCTTCTACCCTCCTGAGCATCTATTTTATAATCGCATCTATAGGTCTTCAGTTCACATATCCAAACCACCGTAATCGAATTTCTCTTATCTTATTTCCAATTATGGATGATCCTACTTTATCTCGGATATCCTTATTCTTAATTATTTTTCTTGTGGCATCAGCTAAGTGGAGGTGCTGTTGATTGAACTGCCTAACTTTGTATTTGTTAACTTGGGAACACCTGAATCAAATCTAACTTTCGAAAAGTTCAAAGGAAAAAAAAACCAGCAGAATTGAAATGCATCTTAAAAGTAAAAATGTTGAAATTTCCAAATTTCGTTGAATTTTCAAGCTTAAACACTCCACAATGGTTGACATTACTAAGACAAAAGACATAATTGTAGTCGTTTGGGTCACCTTCACAATATCTCACGTAATCTAAACTGACCATTTTAGACTACTATTGAGAGATCATTTTTACAATAATTCACTAAAATCGAAAGATGTTTAGGTATCTAACCATGACATGATAAATAGAGAAACATACTGACTTAGTTGATAAACAGCAAAGTAGTCACAACAATGATCAAAGGGCTAAACCATTTCTAATTTAATAAGAGAAATTTATTGTTTAAACTAAACAATGCAATAAAGTTTACACCCTCAATACTGAAAGATTTTCAATGTGCCTGAAATACTGACGATGCGCCTATGTTGCAGGCACAATTTATCCTCAAAAGTACAGGAAGACTACTAGTCTAGTAACATTAGCCACACTACTCACTAGCAACCTAGGTCTTAAACCCACCGCATAAACCCCTCTAATTCCTATTTACCAGATAAACCCTGGCCTTAATAACCGACCCATTCCCAAGCTTAAACCCGGGACAAACCGGAAACCCGACAACCTGACCCAACGGAACTCGCCCGTCCGCAAACCTCACAACACTCTCCATATAACCCGGATGAAACTCCGCTCCCCGACTCGCCTCGAACTGACTCGGCGGCGGGTCAAGCGAAAACGCCAGCAAGTGCAGCAGCCACACCGCCTTCGCCAGCCCCAAAAACTCCCCGTAAAACTCGCTCCTCGGGTGCCCCCCTTCTACGACATGTCGTCGCTGCTCCAAGTGCCCAAACAACGACTCCTCCATCTTGGGATGGACGACGGCCAGGTACTTGGCGGAGCAGAACTTCCCGAACTGACACGTGGGCAGGATCCCGAGCAGCTCGGTGGGGTCCATGGCCTTGAAATCGCGGTACCGGGCGAAGCAGTCGCGGCGGTGCTGGTCCGGGTTGAGCAGCGACGAGAGGCTGCCGTCCATGTAGAACGTCTCGTGATCGAATCCCTGAAAGAGCTTCCGCGAAATGTAGGACTGCAGCGCGTACTTGGCGTCGCCGTTCTGGGTAGCGATGGTCGAAGACGTCGTGTTGGTCCCGACGGTGGTAGTGGTGGCGGCTTCAATTGACCGGACTGCGGCGGCGATGTCCCAGTGGGCTGCGCGCATTAGGGAGAGGAGCAGCGACGTGAACGACTTGGATGTCTCTCTCACCTGGCTCATCGTCGCCTCGAACAGCTCCGGCGCTGGAGCCGCTGCAACTGTAATTAGCAAGCCATTAAGGGGTAGAATTGTCATTACGTAGTGTAAGACAAAGTTGGGAGAGAGATTTTTATTGTGTACCTTCAGTCAGACCGATGGAACCGACTTTTCTTCTGGACACGGACCTGCCCTTCTTCGAGTGGGACCCGTTAGCGACGCCTTTTAGCTTCTCCTTGAGGTTCTGGATCTCGACCTCTCTGCACTTCACCTCTCTCTTCAGCTCGTCCACTGCCGCTTCGTACGGCGCCACCACCTCTCTCAACGTACTCCCCGCCAGCACTCGCTCTCCGCCGCCGCTAAAACGCCTTCTTCGAAACCTCTCTCTCAGCACCCCGATTTTTCTCAACTCGCCGACCACCGCTGCGTCAGCCGCCCTGAGCTTCTCCGGGTCCCAAGGGATGTGGGCCTCCTGGAGGCTGACGTACGCCTTCTTCATCGCCGCAACGGCGTCGAAAACCTCCCGCATTGCCATCTCCATCTCCACAACCTCCTTATTCGTCTTCGTCGACCCCCGATCCTCCCCAGCCTTAAACCCTAAACCTCCACCGTCAATCACTTCATCGTCTTCGTCCTTCTCATCTCCGTCGTCCTCGTCATGCTCATCGCCGGTCTCGTGCTCGTACAATTTGTCGTCCTTGTCGCCGGTGCGTCGATGCACGGGGGAATCGCAGGAGTCGTGGCGCCCGGCGGCGAGTGGGTGGAGCAAGCAAGAAGCCGCCACTCGCTGAATCAGATCCGAGAAATTCGAAACCTTTCCCGCCATTTTCTCCCCTTTCTTCTTTGCCTCGAGTACTTCTCCGCCTCTGAGAAAAACAATGTAGATCAGATTCGCAGACCAGCGGCTTTGATCTTTGAGTGAGGGTGGGTGCGCAGGATAAGAAAATTGCCACCACCTTTTAAGATAGCATATTAAATTAATTGATTAATTATTAAAAAAATAAATGAAAAATCTAAGTGAGACTGACCTCTCGGAGCTCAGAGACAATCGTGTTTGCTGAAGCTTCCCAAACGGCAAAGGATCACCATGGTACGGAACGGCGAAAGGGTTAACCCGGCTGCCGTTGACGGCAGCGACCTTCTTCTTTCTGAGTGAGCGGAAAATTAACGGCGTTAGTTGGTGTTACGGCCTCAAAGGTGGAAGGTTATCTGGAGTTATGGGCACAGTAGTGAGTGGACTGTGGAGGACGGGGAGGGCATGTGCATGTGAAGAAAGAGAGTGTAAAGGCTGATGTGTCTGCTTATCCTACACGTGTACGTCCAGGATTTGGAGTTACGGTTGACCATGGAAGGATTCACTTTCTAATTCTACGCATATTTTTAGTTACGCTTTTTAGAAGAGAGTTTTAACGAAAAGCCCATGGATCACGGTACTGTTTATTTTAACAAAAAATCATATTTTTACACTAAAAAGTTAAATTTGGTACTATTTACTTTACCCTTTATTTTGTCATTATCATTAAAACTCAAAGTTTTCAAGCCATTTTCATTAGTTTTTCTTTTTTAGAACTCAAAGTTCGTTTCACTTTACTTTCGGAACTCGATTTTGATTCCATTTTACCTACTGAAACTTGAAAGTCATCTCTATAAAACTTAAAATTCGCTCTACATTTTCTTAGATCTGTTAATTTCTTATGTGAGTTTGATTTGGGTGCGCCAGACTAATCAATTTCTTTGATTATTGAATGTTAATGAATAATGGAAATTTATAATCAAATTTATTACTGTGGTATAATTTTATTGGATATTAGGTCTCACATATGTTTTCGGAAGCGACCTATAAGTTTTAGAGAAAAGAGAGAGTCCACAAGTCAAAATGAAACGAATTTTAAATTTCAGAGAGTAAAGTAATGAGTTTTGAGTTATAGAAGGTAAAATAAGATTAAAATAGAATTTCAGATAACATAATTAAAAATAAACCATAATTTTATAAAGAGGTGACTGACATCGAGTCACAGTTAGTCCAAAAATGGGAAATATAAATTAAAGTTTGAAAATGAAATGAAAGATAAACAAGATAAAAAATAAATAAGAATTTGCAGAATGCGAAAAAAGAGTTTCCAAAATTTTATGCAAGATCATGGACTTGAGCAAAAGATTTGCTTACCACTGCTAAGATCAGTGATCACATCCGGATTAGCTGTCGAACAAGGATCATTAATTTAAATTAAACTCATCTAACAATACACAAAGAAAATTATTTTCGTCCACAATTTTCACATCTTGAATAAAGAGGCAACAATAAGCAGGTGCGGACAATGAAAAAAATGTCCGTCATATCAATCATGGACTTCAGCAAAAGACTCGCTTCATGCTAAGAACCACCACCAATACATTCATCGTTGAATGAGTTTAATTTTATAATTTTGTTAACTGATAAATGATTTTAAACTCATTTAACTTTACATATGCGGATGTTAAAAAAAAAAAAAAAAAAAAAACTGTACATATGTGGTGGTGACGCTCACCGCCGACTAATCATGGTGGCTGACGAGAAATCTATTGAATGAGACTAATATGCACCCTAAAACAGCTCAAAATGTAACCAAGAAATTGTAACTTATGAAGTGAACCAAGTCTATGATATTATTATGATATATGACGCCTTAATTTCAGAGGAGAGATTTCCATTTCTTTTTAAATAGGGATTAATTGTGGGTGCATATTGGTCAAACCGAAAATATTTGAGGCATCTAATTGAGCTCAAAGAAATTGACGAACACTTTGTTCTAAATTTTTTTTTTAATTTTTTGATTGAATTGAATTTTTCAAGGATGATCTATGAATCGAGACTTACAAAATAAATGTTCAGATCGTTGAAGTTCGATGTGCAGTGGATCCCATAACTAACCCCCATTTTTTAAATAAAATGAGAATCTCTTCCTTTATAGGGTTTGATACGATATATATATATATATGTAGGTTACCTTGCTTCATTGGTGCAACAAGTAAACATGTGAAGGAACATGATGATGATGGTTTCAATCCCAGAGGGAACTGAGAGCTCAGGTATTTAGTTCTAAGTTGGAAGATGGATAGATAGATGAGATATGTTGATGAACGAGTGCAAGTGCGTTGGCATTTATAGACTTCCGACTCAGAAATTAAAAAATTTAATCATGAGAAAATAATCTATTGTTAGTTGTCGGTCTAGGGGTTATAGCGTATAGCTGTTTTTTCTTGGGATATTTCTTCTTTTTGTCCATGTCATTTCTTTTTGTCTAGCAACAATGATTTTCAACCGAAAAACCAAATTGACAGCAGCTTGAAAACTTTTTTAATTGATTGTTAAATGTATTTTATTAATCTTATTATTGTTTTTTTGTTTTAAAAACATTTATTTTAATAGTTTAATGTAATAAAATAATAATTTAATTTGACATATCAAGTGGACAGTAGATTTTAAAAGATGTCAAAGTGGAGAAAAACTCCTACTGTTTGGATTGGACCATCGCTCATGGATGATATTGTTGGAGTCTATCAAGCTCGCTTTGTTACCTTTGATGTTGTAAGTTAGCATTGGGTTGTACTCCCCATTTCTATCATGTTATGCATGTGATAGTATAAAAGTTGGAACGAACATCAATAATAGACCATAGGCAATTTGACTTGATTCTCAAAGATCAATGTGCACGAAATATGTAAGAAAGAGGAAGACATGGTTCTTGCGGATGACAAAATAGTCTTTTACTCTCAACAAACGAAAGTGTTCCAGCAATAATAGGGTTTGCTCATAATGGAACATATGTATATTGTGAGAACATGAACAATCCTTATATAGGTGCCATATATCTCTTGATCAAGTAAACGAGAGATACTCATAATCACAATTATATATTTTAGGGTTTTTATCACAAATAGTCCATGAAATTGAAAATCAATCAATATAGTCCCAGAAAATAGGTGTCGCAAATCAATGTGGTTATTCCATCACAATTCTGCTAAGTGCTTATGTGGCACATAAATGAGTCCCATAAGTCAATTTTTCTCACAAATGGTCCTTGAAATTGACATGCAACATCAAAATGGTCCCTGAAATTGACCTGTGACATCAAAATGGTCACTGAAATTGAAAATCAATTAATGTAATCCTGCTAGTAAGTGTCCCAAATCAATGTAGCCATTCCGTCACAATTCTGTCAAAAATTTTGTTATGTGCTGATGTGGCACATAAATGGATCACACAAGTCTAATTAATTTTTAAAAAAATTACAAATAGCTTTAATAATTTAATAGTTAATAAAAAATTGTGAACTCAAAAACCCAATCCTATAATCACCTTTGATCCCAGTCCACATTCCTATGCCTCATTCGCTGTCTATTCTCTAAAAAAAAATCTCAATACATCCATCTTTACATACTTTGACACCTTGCACCGAATTGAACCTAAATCGAGATCACCTTTTGGTGACGGCTTGGCTGATTGACAACGACTTTTGGGACATCACCGTTAACATTTAGGCGATTAATACCCTCACAACCTTAATCTTTGAGAGTTTGCTCGGCGCTTTCCTAGTGGTCTGGTGACTCAAAGAACGGCAAGGTCTGCTTGAGATAATGAGGTTATAAACGAGATGCGTCTATTGTTGGTTGAAAACTATTTCCAAACCTTATCTTAGGCCTTGGTTAAGCCTTGTGCCTTTAAGAATTTATGGAAGAGATCTCTCTTCAGAGTAGGTCATTCTATAAGAAAAATATTCCATTGCGCAAAAAGGTATTTAGATAACTTTTTAAAATTAATTATTAAACCACATCAGCACATAACATTTTTTTTTTTAAAGAATTGTGTTGGAATGATCATATTGATTTGCGACGCCTATTTTCAATGACTACATTCATCGATTTTCAATTTTATGGACCATCTTGATGGTGTGAGTCAATTTCAGGGATCATTAGTGATAAAAACCCGTAAATCTTGTTGGGGCCCATTTATGTGCTACATCAGTACTTAACGAAATTTTTAACATAATTGTGACGGAATGAACACATTAATTTGCGACATCTATTTTCAGGAACTACATTGATTGATTTTTAATTTTGGGGACTATCTTGATGGTGAAGGTCAATTTTTGGTACAATTTATGATAAAAACCCTATAATGTTTTATACCGCATCTTAATAAATCTTACCAAATAAGGATTACGTAATTGGTCGATCAAAGTTAAAACTCTATTATTTTAGTCATATTACGACTGTAATACCACTCCAATCAAGTGACGTAATTAACGAAGTTATTGATTGATTTTAATTATAAGTTGTAATATGCACCCAGGCAAAGTGACATGTGAATTTACTGACTAGATGGCACAATGGATTTTAGCCATAAGTTGTAATCTGATTGCTACAGTCCCCTGCACATGCATTGTATTTGTATACGTACGAGACTTTTATGTTCGTTTGGTCGGAAGTACGAGAGTTTTTTAACAAATCGAAAAACAATCAAAGTACAAAGAAAACAGACCGAAGAATGCCTTCCAAATTGATTTCGACGGTTGCCGACTAATGCAACAAATCCAAAAAATGTCATGAAAATCGAACCAAACCAGACACAGATCAGACCTGTTTGGTTCCAGTTCGATTGGATTTGCACCACGCTGTGGGCCTGAGCCCATTTAACATTTTTTGGGCTATTAACGCATATTGAAATCATCACCATCTTTCTTTCTTGCAAGATGAGTATACCCAAGCCTGGGGCAAAAGCTATAGAGGCGCAGGGAGGTGCGGCCGTACCTTCTCTCGTTAAAAAACATGTCAGGAGCGTTGGTCAGCCCCCTCTGATCCCGTCAGAAAACCTGTAACTACGTGAGGAGTCCTTGCTCTGCGCAAGCGCTCTCCTTTTTTTTCTTTTCAAAATACTCAGGCCAAAGAAAGGAAGAACGAAGAGCTACATTTTGCAGCTTCTGGAAATGGAGCTTCTGTTTCGGGTTCCAACGAAGAAGGAGAGAGACTTTCTCTCTCCCCCATCTCACCCCTTTAAAATTCACCCAATTTGTTTTGTTTTTTTAACTATTGTCCAATAAATTTGGGTCACCTAGCTGCCAGTTAGATGTGCTGATTTATATTGGGATTTGTTTTGTTTTTTGTTTTAACTATACGATATGTAATAAATTTATTTAAATCCGCCTAGGTCCTCACCTGAGCGTTAGGCCATGTCGTCGCCCGACTAACGCTTATCGTCTCTTAGAACTTTGCTCATTATACAGTTATGTAATGGAACGATACAACAAGAAACAATGCTCAGATCCTTATTCAAATAATGATGTTAGTTCAAATCCTTCTTCAAATATTTGGAGTAGTCCAAATCCTCCTTCGAATATTTCACTTTCCAAATCCTTCTTCGAATATTCTGGGTAGTTCATATAATTTTCTTGCAAACTTGGATGTCCACATTTTCTGGGACCTTTTACCCTTTTATAGTTTGCCCATTCCCGACAATTCATGACTTTGCCACTGCCCAAACTAAACAACGTGAACATACACATTATATTTTAGGTAGAAACCAAACACATTTCTTATTTTTTCTCTTTCCCAACTAACTTTTTGTAGGGCTCATAGCTTCAATTATAAAGCAGTTTACTCTCAGATTCATAGTAGGAGTTCAAATCTCTCATTTCTCACTAATTTTAGTACATATGTAACAAAAGTCGTTGAGTTGTAAGAATTCTTGCTTTCATCTTGGCAATATAAAGACAATCCAAATGATTCACATTCTCATTGCACCACAAAACTTGTTCAAATTTGCATAAAAATTGTGAGCGTATAAGCTATCTAGCCCACCACAAATGTTTATGTAACTAAAATTAAAGACAATAAAACCTCAAATAATCAAAATCTAGAAGAGCTAGTCCAATATTGTAGTTGATAGGACGTTGGTTTCTATCCATGCATTCCGAGTTCGAAACTCCCACTTTAAAGTATTATAATAATTTCAAATCCTCTTACATTTCCTTGATAATAATAAAAAAATTATAAAAATCTAGGGAAAAAAAAAGAACCCAACTCGAAATTGCCACCAAACCATGCCAGGTAAGCAAAGGACAAACGGATAAGATCACTGAGATATTTTCTCTCAAAAAAGTTGGATACTTTTGGATCCCAAAGCTTCCCACCAGATCTCATAAAGTCAACAAAGATAGTTAGGTAAGCAAAAGTCTCTCTCTTTTGTATTAAAAACCCAATTAACAGAAAGAAGAAGTTTGTGGGAAAATACAGAAGAGATTAGAGAAGAGGAAGAAGAAGAAAAATGGAGTGCTGTGGGAGGCCAAACAGGAGCGACGCTCATTTGTCGAGAGAGGAAGAGGCAGAGATCGAGTCGAAGACGAGAGAGTACTTCGACGGAGTGACTCCCAAGCGTCACTCCAAACCTCAACGCAGTGAGTATTCGTCAAAGTATGTGGATGATTTGAAAAACGAAGACCAAATTCCTGAACTCGTTGAGTTCCATCGTCTCGAAAACGATTCGCAGGTTAGTTCTATGATGGTTTTGATCCATGTAGTTTTTGCACTTTACTTTTGTTTTTAAAAAATAAGAAAAATTAATAAAATTGACTTGAAAACTTTGAGCTAAAATAAAGAAAAAAATAAAATAAATAGTACAAATATGATTTTTCGTTAAAATTAAAAGTAAACAGGAACACAGGGCTTTTAGTTAAAATTTTCTTAAAAATAAAAGTAAAATGCGTTTGCCGGGAGTCGAACCCGGGTCTATTGCTTGGAAGGCAATTATCCTAACCGTTGGACTACAAACGCTTGCTTGTTTATTTCATTTTCTATTAATATTTATTTATTGTTTTTTTTTTGAGCAGAAAATAGTGGTGAATGGAGGTGAGGTTGGTGAGGAGTTTGTGGAGACAGACTACTACAAGGACCTGAACGACATTGACAAGCAACACCACACCACAGGAACTGGGTTCATCAAAGTGCAAAACAAAGTTAACAACAGTTACAATTTAGCACCGGATTCCGACACCGACGTCCATGCTTCTTGCCAGTGCAACCCAGCAACTAATGACTGGATCCCAGACGCTTCTGCTGCCAATGCGGTAGGTTAAACTTATCCACCGTTCGTTTTTTACTAGAGAATTGTTATTGACGCTTCTGTCTTTTGATTCAGGGATTTGCTAATGTTTTTAAATTTGGTTATTTGATTTGATTTGCTTTTGTTCCAGGTGGGTTTTGATTCAGGGAAGCCAAGGAGGAGTGAAAATTAGGATTAAACGAGAAGTAATTACGTTGCAGATTTTTGTCTGCATATTATTGTTGCTCTGCAATTTGACAATTTCAATGTATGCGTTTTGGGTTCGAAATCCCTTCTCTCAAAATTAATGTAATAATTTCGAACTATCTCCATGCCCTTATTTATAATAAATTTAAAAAAAATAAAAAAAAAAATAAAAATGCTGCTTATATAAAGGAAGTTCAATCTTTATTATTCCACTTAGCAAACTCTCTGCTGCATAAATTGCATGTTAGCTGCCAACTAGCCTTCTGTTGTATTTGTCTTAGAGAGGATGGAAGTCTCAGGTTCGATTTACATGAATGGTGAGAACAATAAGGGTGCGTTTGTTGCACCGGACTGTTTCGGACTGGTTTAGCTTCAGGAATTAAGCTGGACTGGCTTAGACTAGACTAAGCTGGACTAGCTTAATGAAGCGTTTGGTGCAGTGTCAGACTAAGAAGTTGGATTAATAATAAATTATTATTATTATATTTTAATTTAATTTCTATTAAAAATATCAAAATGAATATATGGAAAAATAAAAGGGCATAGCCCTCTTCACGAATTGCAGGTGCTCCTGCAACTTGGAGAATTATCAAACTTCAAAAACCCATCTCAAACCTTCATTGCATTGCACCTCTCAATCCGCTTCTCGGGTGTACCGTCTAGCGATAGTAGGTCGCCACCAACACATCGATTTTGGCCGTATTGTCTACCGACAACAGCGATTTGGATAGTAACCTCTGGATCCGCTTTTCGCGTCCACTGGTAGGGCACAGAAGAAGGCAGAGTTCTGCGCCTTTTTCTTTCCTGAATTTTTGTTCTTGTTTCACAAATATTCTATAAAATTCCATGGAAATTGTTTGCTTGCCTTCTGGATGGTTGAATGCTATTGCTGGGTTTCTTTGAAGGTTGGGTTGGGTAGTTGGCCACGGTGACGGCATCGCAGAAGAAGAAGCGGAGCGTGGAGGGATTGGAGTGAAAGTTGGGGATTGGGGATGTTGGCCTTGTTTCCTTTCTAGTCCGCCTTAACACCAAGGGAAAGCTTGGGATTAGATAGCGAGGGTTAGCGAAGCGCGGAAGGATTCTTAATCGGGGCGAGTCCCATTTATTTTAGTCCAAGAACCTACCAAATGCAGGATTATAGTCTTATTTAAGCTGGTCCAAGCCAATCCCTCCTAAGGAGGTGTAACAAACGCCCCCTAAATGACCAAAACTAATCCTAAGATTACGGCTTTCGATGCTAATGACATCTCTTCTTCGGTGAAAATTTTAGCTCGAGCGAAAAAAGAAAATGTCACTTGTTAATTTATCCTGCTGTAGTTCTGCATCTAAAATTGTTAGCAGAACGAATCAATTACAGTACAATAAACAAATTCTACGACCGAACATTGAGGAACTTTGCGGAAATTGAGCGTATGGTAATATACAACAAACGGGTATGAATGCAGTGTGTGCTTCTCCAGATCCTCCCACTCGGTACTTACAGGGATGAACTGGAGTGGTATACCTTCAGGTTGCGAAGCAGTTAGACTCCGGTGACGTATAAGCTAGCGGCAAATACAATGTCACGCTTTATCGCATTTGAAGCTGTTTCCATTTTCTTGTACAGAGCAGAATTACCCATGATAGATGCAGCATTTTTGAACTCACGGCACGTCTCATCAAGTCTGACAATGGTTCGAACTATCATGCCTTCAGGAACATCTGTAAGTTCGCAAATGTCTGCAAACGGAGTGCCCTGCGATAACAAGGGCATGTAAGACCAAACCACTCTAAAAATCATACGAAGAATTGATGAAATTCTCAGATAAATACCTTTGCCCACTCATAAACGACTTCAACAAGACCAAACTTGAGATTCTCTCGAGCATACTCCTCTGGATTTATTTGAACATTGAAGTGGGCTTGAAGCTGGCCAAGTCTTATTGCTGTATCGTACAACCTGAAATGAATAATTATATAAAATGAGTTTACTCGGCAACGGGAATGATACAGAACACAATTTTGATGGAAATTAAGGTATATGCAGCATGATGTAATCGAAGTTTTGATTATCAGTGCCCAAGCCAGAACTTCATAAGCATCTCGTATCTGATAACAAGTCTATGCTTAAAAGACACCGAGAAGTAAAAATTCTATGTAACAAATCCGGCCAGATCTGGTGGTCGATTGCAGCCTCTAAATGTAAGCATGAAGTATACTACCAAAACCTTATGCATATATTTTGTATTAAACACGATATTTAAGCATGGAACTTGGCACAGAAGAAAATTTGTATGCAGATGATGGGAGTGAATGACCTCTGTTTGGCCTGAGACAGTTTTGGAGTAAGAGAAGGATCTGAAGTATTCCTCTGCTGAAACACAAAGGCAGACATCAACGCCACCGCTTCTTCTGGTTCCAGGTCATCCAGTTGGTTTTCAAACAAACACTCTGTGGATATCAACTCCTCCCCAGAATTCATTTCGCATGCAACACGGCCTTTTATTTGAACCACAAGATCAGCATCTATACATCCAATTTCCTTCAGAACATCTATCTGAAAATAGTGAAAATACAAAATTAAACTACGAAGATGAATCATAAGTGTTAAGACAATTAGCACAAGCCACAGCAACTAAGAAAAAAATATGCGGATCGTAGAAAAGTACCCGGCCTTGAAAGTCTGGCATTTGTTTAAGTGCTTCATCTGACATTTGAAACTTAAGAGCATCGACTTCCTCACTGTGTCTCTTTATCTCTCTTGCTAACTTAATGTGCTCGTCCAACTTTATACACCCATGGCACTTGTTCGTTGCCATCTTTTGCAATAAGTTAATCCACTTATAGTATGTTCCGACAAGATTTACATCTCTCAAATTCAGATCTGAACCAGAGTCACCACCATGAAAGTCAGCTTTAAGGGCGAGTTAAGCTCTAAAAATTCCCAATTTATCCCAAGTGTTAGGCAAGTTTTAATGAGCACATGCAAGATATTATATAAGCAGGCTAGTAGGCTTTCTCAACAATTGAACTTTGAACCAAACAGAAACAATTGAACAGAAAAGAGAAAGCAAAGGGGACAAACGAATATCAAACCAAGGAGTGCATAGTCGGGAATTCAGATTTCCAACGACATAAAACCAAAGAAGGCATGCATCACAATTCTATAGTTACATTAAAGTGTATATTTATCTGGGATGAATGTAACTTTGTAATGATACAACTGCATTTACTTGATCTTACTTCTTATTTAAAATTGACAAATATGTGTGAGGCTAAGCCCAACCCCTCCCCTTAGTGTAGATAATATCGATTATTAAAAAAAACAGAAAAAGAAGACAAATATGTACCTTTATACGGATCCAAGGCTGGAGGGTACTCATTTCTGTCGGATTTTGTGTCCAACAGCTGTTGAACTGTCTTGGAGTAAGCAGCATTGCTATTGTCTTCAAGAAGCCCAACTTGGTCAATTTTTATCTTGCAATTGCATATGCATAGAAAATCTTTGCTGTCAACTTCTTTAACCTCAAAGCTTACCCCAGCAGCAGAACCCTGGTGTGGTAATTTTATCTTGATGACACCCGATGCTTTCCGAGGTGTGACACCAGAACGATACTCTTCATCAAGAGCACGTTTAGATTTTGGTACCACAAAATAACCTTGTGGAAAATCTGTGTTTTTACTGTCTTGCAAGTTACCACTACCCAGTGGAGTCTGGGGCAATAATTCAGGTTTCAGCACCAAAACGATGTACTGTTTATTATTAGCACTAGGTGCTTTCACGACGACTCCAAGCAAGTGGTCCTGTGCCTGTTGGTAAAGCATGATACAGTATTTGCATACCAATCACTATCTAACAAAGAACCAGATAGAAATAATGAAATATCAATGGCAAATCAGAAGAGTTTACAAATGCAGTTGAAAATGAGAAAGAGAAACAGCAGAATAGATGCAATCAACCATATGATCAGGGAAAATGATATGAACAAACATGATCCCCTTTGACTTCAGTTTCAAAGGCGAAGGAAGGGAGAGTGAGATATCACAGAGCAATATCTCAGATTATCAATTGACCTTCAAGGTTTAATACATGCCATTTTCTATTATCAATCATTTCCAGAGTAAAAATAATAAGTTCTGAAACTTGATTGCCAATTTTTTCTTAGGAAAACTAATGAAAAGGGTTTGAAAACTTTGAGTTTTAACGATAAGGACAAAATAAAGGGTAAAGTGAATAGTACCAAGATTGACTTTTTAGTGTAAAAATGTGGTTTTTCGTTAAAGTGAACAGTACCGGGAGCTTTTCGTTAAAGTTCCCTTTTTTCTTTAGGCTTAAGGTATGGTAACTCAAACTCCCTAGAATCTATGTTGATCTTCCCTCCAGGATGTAGGATCATGTCTCCCAACTTTTGCATAAGAGTGATCCGTGAAGACTCCAGCTTTGGGGTGTTTAATGGAATTAAATTGGGTTGTTTATTTAAGTCACAGCTAAATTATACTCAGAGATAGAAAATAATTAAGTCCAAATCTTATTCTAATTACAAATATTTCATTCTTCTAAAACACATTTCCAACCAACTCACCACCAGAAGACAGCACTCTTTTTTTCTTTTAAATTATTTTTTGATAGATATACATCAGATGTCAGCATAATATCAGTAACCACAAATCACTTTAAGAATCACCATAAGTCATGCATGAAAAGAATCATATCTAGTAACACATTGCATGCACTACTCAGAAGAGTAATACTACAATTTGATCCTGAGGGAGGACAAGGGGAGTTTATGGAAAAAAGAAAAAGAAAAGAGGTTTAGGTTATGACTGGAATAGATGTGTAACTATGTAAGGAATAGATATGTAAGGAACTCACTGAGTGTGATCCCATGACTACCACTCTCCCAGTTGTAAGAAATTGTTTGGCAATAGGAGACTGCATAACGGCCTCCAATATTTCCTTGCTATACTGCGCAGCTTCTGAGTACATGTCATAATACTCCTCAATAGCTGTTTCACATTTTACACATCTACATGCAAAATAACCATGTGACACTGACATAAAGGTTTGTACGTGATGAAAGGCAAAAAATAACAAGAAGAAATGAACTGCAGCATCTAAGTTGCTCATATTGCATAGATGAAGCTTTGACAATTAGTATTATAGAGATGCCCACCTTACACATTTACTAGACTGATTAATAAGGACAACCCATCGACCATTGTTTTAAAAAAAATCATTTTTTCATATCGTTAAATGATATGCCGTTACAAGTCCACAAATTAGATTAATAAGCTTACTAATAGCAGAAAATGTGGTCATTATGAGATAATGACATATAAGCCTAAGCCGAAATCACCAAGATTTATACATAACCATTTTTACATATCACTTGTCTAGCAGTCTTTTAATCTTTTAAAGCTTACATGCATGGCAATGAACTACAACCACATTTAGTAGGGTACCACTGAATTGAGTAAAACAAGCTTAAATATCATGTAAGAAGTAGCATATGACGTCACATACAAAACATGTACATGCCCATGTAAAGATTATACAAATAAGTAACCATGACTCTGCCATAAACATACTCAATAGTTTTTGTAGGCTGAGCAAGCTTTCGCATCAGAAGTTGCTGCTGTTCTGGTAGTTTCTTCTGAGCATGGAACTCAGCAAAACTTCTTTTCAGCATGTCCTCCACCTGCAGTGATAGTCCCAACCAATAGTAGTAAAATGGAGTCACTAAAACCTTTACTTACGATATGAAAACCAGACTTGTATTCTTCAAAAACACAGAATTAATTAGAAGGGACAATCCATATCAGTTGATAGAATACTGTGAGACTCAGGTTAACATGCAGAAGCCATTCATTTACCCAATAGACCCAAGATGGTTCTACTTTAAGTGCAGCCTGAGCTAAAACCTTACGGACTTATGATATGAAAAGAAGACTTGTATTCTCCATAAACAAAGTGCCAAAATAGAGTTAATTCCTTGATATATTAGATGATTATTTCTCATTACAAGATGAACATATATATAGGGAAAGAAAGAAGACATAATACCTAACTTTGCCTAACTTGCCTAACTTGCCTAACTTGCCTAATTTACATAAAGAAAGTTGACTAGCCTAACTTCACTAGCCATCCAATACCCATGGCTGCTTTTAGTTGACACTCCCCCTCAAGTTGGTGCGTAAATATCTCGAATGCCCAACTTGCTGAGTGAAAGATGGAAAATCCTACTTGACACTGCCTTTGTTAAAATATCTGCTAGCTGGTCATCACTCTTCACATAAGGCAAGTTAATGGTACCATCAACCAACCTTTCCTTAATAAAGTGCCTATCCACTTCAACATGTTTAGTACGATCATGTTGAACTGGATTATGAGCAATGCTAATGGCAGCTTTGTTATCACAATAAAGTTTTGATGGCTTTGTAGAATTAAAACCTAATTCTCTCAACAAAGTCCTGAGCCATAACAATTCTTGCACACCATGTGCCATACCTCTAAATTCAGCTTCGGCACTGGATCTAGCCACTACATGTTGCTTCTTACTGCGCCAAGTAACTAGATTTCCTCCAACAAATGTAAAGTATCCAGAAGTCGATCTGCGATCAGTTACTGACCCAGCCCAATCTGCATCAGTGTACCCTTCAACTTCTTGATGTCCATGATTGGAAAACATCAAGCCTTTTCCAGGGGCAGACTTCAAATACCTGAGAATGCGTTGTACAGCATCCATGTGGGCTTCACTTGGCCTATGCATAAATTGACTCACTACACTTACAGCATATGCTATGTCAGGTCGTGTATGAGACAAATAAATCAACCTCCCAACTAATCTTTGGTACCTTTCCTTGTTAGCCGGAACTTGATCATGATAGTCTCCCAATCTATGGTTTTGCTCAATTGGTGTGTCTGCAGGTTTACAAGCTAACATCCCAGTCTCAGTTAATAAGTCTATAACATATTTCTTTTGAGAAAGAAAAATGCCATGCTTTGATCTTGCAACTTCAATACCCAAGAAATATTTCAGAGTACCCAAGTCCTTCATTTCAAATTCCTTGGCTAGATACTTTTGAAGTTTTTGAATTTCCTCGACATCATTACCTGTAACCACCATATCATCCACATAAACAATTAAGGCTGTAAGTTTACCTCTATCATGCTTAAGAAATAAGGTATGGTCAGCTTGAGTTTGCTTGAACCCATAACTTCTCATTGATTGAGCGAACCTGCCAAACCATGCCCTTGGTGATTGTTTCAATCCATACAAGGACTTTCTCAACCTGCATACTTTGCCAATATCGCAAGTGGTAGTGAATCCTGGAGGAAGATCCATGTATACCTCTTCATCCAAGTCTCCATGTAAAAATGCATTTTTTACATCAAACTGTCGTAGAGGCCACCCTAGATTTGCTGCCAATGACATAAGAACCCTGATAGTGTTGATCTTCGCTACCGGAGCAAATGTCTCCTGATAATCAATGCCATAGGTTTGAGTATAACCTTTGGCTACCAGTCTAGCCTTGTACCTTTCCACTGAACCATCAGCTTTATGCTTTACTGTGAACACCCATCTACACCCAACAGGTTTCTTGCCTTCAGGAAGTTTAACCAGTTCCCAAGTGGAGTTTTTTCGAAGCGCTTCCATCTCTTCAATCATAGCCTTTTTCCATTTTGGATCTTTAAGAGCATCCTGTAACTTATTAGGAACTGAGACTGATGACAATTGGTTTGCAAAAGATATATAAGAGTCTGACAAGCGATGAGATGAAACAAAATTAGATATAGGATATTGAATACCCTTTGTAGAAGAATAACCATAACGAACAGGGGGTATCCCTCGATTTTCTCGAATAGGATAACGAGAACCCTGAGACTCACGATGTGGTTCATTTGAATCATTTGGATCATCACTTAAGGAAATCTCATGATTGGACTCATCAAATATAGTAGGCTGAAGAGAGGGAGAATGAGTGGTTACCTCAGGATAATTCGTACGAGTAGCAGCTGATTGGTCAGAGAGTTGGTCAATGTGGAGATCTGTCTGTGGGTGGTCTATCTCATCATCCTTTTTTTCTTTATCTCCCCTTTTTCTTGTCCTCTCATACACCTTCAATATTTTTTCACCTTGTGCCTCATCATTAGGCAAATTTGCACCATCACCGACATCAGACAAGTGTTCATCTGAAAAATGCATACCACCAATGTCAAGCGGCAACTTCTCTTCCTCCTTACTCCACATCTCCCCCTGAAGAGAAGTGGCCAAATCTTCTTTTGAAAAAAATGCCTCGTGTTCCCGAAAGGTAACATCCATAGAGACAAAAAATTTCCCAGTGGGAGGATAGTAACATCGATACCCTTTCTGAGTAGCAGAATAGCCAATAAACACACATTTAATGGCTCTAGGATCCAACTTATCACGATTTTGCATGGGGACGTGAACGTAGCAGACACAACCAAACACTTTTGGAGGAATATGAAGGAGTGAAGGAAGAGAATGATATTGGGAAAGGGTCTGGATAGGTGTTTGAAATTGGAGAACACGTGATGGCATGCGATTGATAAGAAAAACAGCTGTGTGAATGGCATCACCCCAAAAACGTTTAGGAACGTGCATAGCAGAACATAAAGAGCGAGCCACATCCAAGAGATGACGATTTTTACGTTCTGCTATACCGTTCTGTTGAGGAGTATGCGGACAAGATGTTTGATGAATGATACCGTGTTGTTGAAAAAATGTTCCAAGTCCATAATTCAAATATTCTTTCCCATTGTCAGATCGAACAACTTGAATTTTAGCATGAAATTGGGTTTGAATCATTTGATGAAAGATTGGAAAAATAGACATAACCTCACTCTTATTTTTGAGTAAGTATACCCAAGAAACTCGAGTGCAGTCATCAATGAAAGAGACAAAGTATTTAGCACCAGTATAAGTAGGAATATGAAATGGTCCCCAAACATCAGAATGAATAAGAGAGAAAGGAACATTACTTTTATGGGAACTTAAAGGAAATGAGACACGATGATTTTTAGAAAGAATGCAAGTTTCACAATGGAAATCAGAAACCTTGACTTTAGAAAATAAAGAAGGGAATAGATATTGCAGGTACTGAAAGGAAGGGTGTCCCAATCTTTTGTGCCATAACCAAATTTTTTCAGAAGCTTCAAATTGTTTAGCCTCCACTTGACAATTGTAACTTGTCTTCTCACAATCTGGTGGTAAGTCCAAGTAGTATAGACCTCCCCTCTCTCTACCATGACCAATCAATGCTTTCGTTCGAATATCCTGAAACCAACAATGGGTAGGAGAAAAGATGGCAAGACAGTTTAGTTGATTTGTAAGTTTACCAATGGAAAGCAAATTGTGAGAAAGATTAGGAACATGTAAAACAGATGAGAGAGATAAGCCTGGTGTTAATGAGATGGAGCCTGCTCCAAGCACTGGAGTGGAAATACCATTAGCAACTTTAACGGTATTTAAAGGTGGAGTAGTGTGAGAAACAAACCATGTAGAGTTATTGGTCATGTGGTCAGAAGCCCCTGAATCAATGATCCAAGGTTTATTGGGAGGAACAATTGTAGTGTTCAAGGCAAAACCAAAGTTACCTGCATCGACTAAGGAAGTAGAAGCAGTAGTAGGAGAAACTAAGTGAGCAAATTGATCCACCCGAGGTATGGAAGGCGTTGGTGTCAGGTGTGCTTGTGATCCACCAATGCCTTTCTTTTGATTTTCCTTCTTTTGAACCCACCAATCAGGATATCCATGCAACATGAAGCAAGTGTCTCTAGTATGCTTATCCTTGTCACAATAAGTGCACTTCCTTGTATCAGTAGTTTTGGATCCACCTAATCGAGAATTGGAGACTCCACGGGGAAATCGAGACGGAGCAGCTACCATGGCGGATCCTTCCACTTGTGGGCCAACCAACATAATGGTTTGCCTACTTGCTTCAGCATTCACAAGAGCATAAGCAGCACGAACAGAAGGCAGAGTTGTTTGAGTCAAAACTTGACTGCGAACATGATCTAAATGAGGATCAAGACCAGCCAGAAAATCATACAATCTTTCTTCCGAAATTTCTGTCTCTCGGGTAGCAATATCATCAGCGCACTTCAATTTTCCAGGACGCAAGAAATCAATTTCTTGCCATGTTTGCTGAAGTTTACCATAATATGCAGATAAAGGTTCTCCATTCTGGCGAGTCGCCAGTGCTTGACGGCGAAGTTCGTATAACTTTGATGCATCTTTTTCAATTGAGTAAGTTTGGGTAACAGCATCCCAAACATCTTTTGCAGTAGAGAGTCGGAGAAAAATGGCCCGTACATCTCTGGTCATGGAGTTGAGTAACCAAGATTGAACCATGGCATTCTCTTCCTCCCATATAGCATACAATGCATCAGCTTCTGCTGGTGCCATTTTTGTTCCACTGACATAAGACCATTTACCTCTGCCAGTGATGTAGATGCGGACACTTTGGGACCATGAGGAATAGTTGGACCCATCCAACTTGTCTGGGGTGATATGTAGAGACATATCACTTTGAGTAACAGTAGCTGAAACAGTGGTCTTGGAGTCACCCATTATTACTGCCTCAGAGGTTATGGGTAAATTTGTTGGGTGATTCCAACAGGTATGGCTTATGGGGTATTGGGTAGTATATTTTTTTGTGTGGAAAGATTTCTGGGTTTTGCAGAGATACTGCAAATGGGAAGAATATGGGAAAAGATGCAGCGGAATATGTATGGTTAACAAGCTGGATATGGGTAATAATGTTGGCAGATATGGCCAAATGAAAAAGAGTAAGATTGGATTGGTATGAAAGTAGAAGACCTGCAGAATAGCAGGTCTTATTGGGTAGATGGCAGTAGTGCCAGTAAGTGAATCAGAATAGAAACTCTTTTTGGATCAGAATTGCTCTGATACCATGCCAAAATAGAGTTAATTCCTTGATATATTAGATGATTATTTCTCATTACAAGATGAACATATATATAGGGAAAGAAAGAAGACATAATACCTAACTTTGCCTAACTTGCCTAACTTGCCTAACTTGCCTAATTTACATAAAGAAAGTTGACTAGCCTAACTTCACTAGCCATCCAATACCCATGGCTGCTTTTAGTTGACACAAAGAATTAACTGAAAGGGACAATCATTATAACTTTACGAAAAATAAGCTTTTGCTGATAAAATATTGTGAGAATGAGGTTAAAATCTAGAAGCTATTCCTTCACCCGGTGGGGCCACGATGGGTGTTACTTTAAATGCAGCCTGAGCCAAACCTACCAGGTTTTCTTTCCCCTCCTAATGAGCCTCAATGAAATATTAGTGATTCTGGGCCACTCTATTTCTAAGAGGCATATATTTGTTTACCCCCATAAGGTTGCATAAGTTATGGGAAGCATGTCTCTGTATTTATGCAAAGCTAGATGTACCAAGATGCAGGCTTTATCTTTAGCACCTAGAACTTGGAATGTTACTTCAATTTTGGTAAAACACTGATCTGCAATCCTTTCCTTCCCTTTTTGTATGAATTAAGTAACCAGGTACCTTCAGTTCCTCAACACGAAGGAGATGCAGGATCATGATATAGGTAAGCCGAAACTGAGATTTAAGCTTGGTTGCACTTCCAACTATGACATGCTTCAAATCACTCTCTTCTAGGATTTCATCACGGCACATTACAATAACTGTACCAATTTTATCAAGTCCTCTTCTGCCCGCACGGCCTGCCATTTGAGTGTATTCTCCTGGAAGTAATTGTCTAAATTCCTTGCCATCAAATTTCCTTAACGTATCAAAAACAACCTGCAAAACACCTTGAAGAATGTTAGAATGCGACCAACACAAAGCAAACAGGTATAGAACTCAAGATATTCTATTGGCAAATCAGAAATGTTTGTCAAAATTGAAGTTTCATCAATACAAATAAACCAGAACTAGTACAGGACATGAAGTGGCTCTGCAGAAAATTATAATACATTTAGGTGTCAGAGACTATGTTCTCTCTTGTTTTAATGAAGTAATGATTAAGACTATAGAACTCAATTATGAAGTCAAAACCATCAAGCGAATCAGTTTAATGGTGGAATTGAATTAAAGACTCTTCTTCATGACCATGTTATAAGATGTAAAAAATAGAAAATCTTACGTAAGTAGCCTCAAATTATGAAAATAATTAGTTCAGTCAACAAATTTGCAAACTATTGTGCCAACAGGACTATTTGTAAACTTGTACAACTATTTCTTTGAAGGTTTGTAAGATTGATTGATGTTAATCAATTCAAAATTAAAAAGTAGAAAACCAATTTAACAAAGGAAGTCAGATATAAAGAATATGAGTGAAAGGAAAAAATAACATAAATTATTTTTTTATGTGTATCAGAATTATACTTCCCATTTTGAGAAAACCACTTAAACACAACTAACCGTTCTAGCTGGTGCATTAACCCCCATTGCAAATGTCTCTGTTGAGAACAAAACCTACAACAACAGAGATAAAGCACTGAAACATTACACATTAAAAATGACCCTGACAACTCAATCAAATGGGAAAACAACAATGGTGAAACCTGAACTCAAATAGTCCTAATTAACACACATACAAACTATTTGCAATATTTTTTTGAACCTCTAAAGATTATCACAGGTGACTGGTGTATCATTTTGAAGATCCAAATACGAATGCCACGACACAGAAGTAAAATACCTTGATCACTCCACGACAAAAAAGCATTTCCACTACTTCCTTAACAATTGGAAGTAGTCCAGCATGATGGACGCCAATTCCTCTATGGAGAAGGCTTTGAACTCTGACAACCTGTATATCAAACATATTATGTCCAAGTCTCAAGGTTTTCTGGTTAAGTATAAAGAAATAATTAGCATGCAACTTAACCTGTGGTAAAGTTCTGTCAGATCCCTTTAGGCGCGAAAATGCTTTGTCACAGAAAACACGAATCTCACTTTTCTCAGAACTACTTGTAAGGTCAGTCCCATACATACTATCAGCTGACTTATCACAGCGATTCTTTGAGAAACAAAATACAACCACCTAGGCACACATTGACACCAATATTAGATAATTATTAATTACTATAAGAGAAGGTAAATTATTAATTACTGTCAGAGAAGGTAACTCTAAGTTCCTAACACAGGCATTAACAAGAATAATGCAACAACTCTCTGGTTCCTACATATTGAGTAGAAATTCCAATCTTGCCATGGACTATTAACAATAGTTTCGTCGATGCTAGAGCTGAAAAAAATGGAGGGAATCAACGTTTTTTGCCCTGTTAAATAAGACAATGATGCAGAAAACACATTTCGTGGTGCCTTCCTCTTATTTATCTAAAAGTATTATATTTCTTATTTTTATATTTTGACATTTCCACATATTTTGTTCCATATAGAGGAAAAAAACACTACACAATCTTCACAGGTGGTGGTTGTATTCTTTCCATGAATGACTAGAATCAAATGAATTTAAAGCAACGGAAATGTGGCACAGGGGTTATATTCAAACATACAGGTAATAGTGACATCTTTGAGAGCTTGTTAATAAGTGACAACCACAAAGAAGCATCTGATCTTCTTAAACCCCAACTGTTCATGCCATTTCCATTGTTTTGATTTGCTCCTCCAGTTCGGGAGAAATTCCCTGAATTTTGGGAACCAGATTGCTTCTTCTGTTTTCCGCCCCAGTTTGAACTTTGTTTTTGAGATCGAGTCCCATCGTGAGAAGCTGAAGCTGGTGCCTGTGATCCACTACCACCAGTAGTGGCACTCATATTCTTTTTCTTAAATGCATCTTTTGCAGCTTTGAACCCCTGGGGAATGAAGATTTCGCTTTCACATATTTTGTAAAGTTCTCCGGAGTAAAATAGACAGTGCTCCAATGGAACTGGTCTTTTTGTAGTCCTGATATAAAAATTATATTCTCAAATGTGAAAATAGTGTAAATAATAAGTTGACAACAATGTAATTCAAACTTCCTGTAAGCCACATCCTTATAAAAATAAGAATGAGCAATGAGAAAAAGAGACGAGGAGAGTTTTAAATAATATGAACTGTCACAAGAAAACCATGATAACATAACTAATAAATAAATCCATATGCCACAAAGATTCATGCTTACCCAGTAACACGGATTTGCTTTTGCTTTGTCCGTCCAATCCAGTCAGCAAACTCAACTTTGTTTGGTACCTACAAATTCATAACTAATATGTAACACAATGCATCTTGTGCCGCAAACAAAAATAATAATACAGAGGCAGGGGAAAGCATGACCACAGAATTTCAAGTTTTGTGGATCCTTCTCTTCAGTCAATGAGTTGGAATTTTGATTTCAGAAGAAAATTGAATGAGTTGGCGATAGCAAAGGCGGCTGGGTTGTTAGAGAAGGTGGAAGATGTTTGTTTGATTCAATAAAGAGCGGATAATAGGTGGAAACTAGACGGGTCAGGATTGTTCACTTGCAAATCCTATAGCTCTTTCAGTTTTTCTTGTGCAACATATCCACCCTATTCTCCGATTTGAAAAACATAATATCCTCCAAAAGTCAAAGTTCTTGCGTGGTTAGTATCTATTGGGAAGGTCTAACACCTATGATCAAGTTCAAAAGCGAAGGACTTTTATTTGCATTTCTCCTCAGTGGTGCAGTTTGTGTAAATCTGAGGAGAGTGTTAATCATGTTTTTCACCATTGCTCTTACTTGATACAACTGGGGTTGACATAGTTCACGGAAGTTAGAGCTAGTTGGGTTATTCCAAAGGGTTGTTTCGAGCTTCTAAGCACCAAGTTCAAGGCTTTAGGAAAGGGGAAGAAAGCTAAAGCTTTGTGGGGCAGTTTGGTGTTGGCAGTTTTTTGGAACATTTGGTTGGAGTGTGATAGAAGAATTTTTGAGGATTATAAAGGAGTGGGAGTTGAGGAATTATGGGTAGAGTAAGATACTGGGCATCAGTTTCGAATGAGTTCAGGGGTTATCTTTCTTATATGGTGATGGATATGTTAGCAGCAGTAAAATGAATTGGTTCAGCCTTAGTTACTTGTAAAGTAGTCATACTTGAGAGGTCTTAGCTAGTTTGGCAAGTTGGTGGATTTCTTATCCACTTGTTGTAATTCCTTCTATTGTTTTAATAAAATTCTCTCGTTTCTACTAAAAAAATTTATTTTGTCAAAAAAAATAAAAAAATACAATAGTGGTCAACAAACCTAAATCCTCATACCTTTCTTTTTATAGATAATCATACTTCATATTTTCATATTTGTTTCATGTGGACATTGGCAATGGTATCAGGAAAAAGTAAATACCGTAGCTGAAAGGAGAACAATATTGATGTGTCTTGGTAGCATTATAATAACTTCTTCCCAAACAACACCTCTTTCGACATCATTGACATAGTGCACTTCATCAAAGATAACCTATCTCCACACACATGCAGAAAGAGTAACAAAAATATATTAATAACTTGTAAAAAAACTGGGGAAAACAAATACAATATTAACCAAGAAAATAATGGGAAATTAGTGTTCAAAAGAATATCACAAAAAAATGAGCCTTTTACCCATTCAATATCACGTATTATGTCAGCACCACGATAAAGCATTGACCTTAATATTTCGGTGGTCATAATAAGACAAGAAGCCTCTGGCCTCAAGCTAACATCACCAGTGAGAAGTCCAACATCAAATTTTCCACACAAATCTCTATATTTTTGATTGCTGATGGTTTTGATAGGAGCAGTATACACAGCTCTGGTACAATGCTGCACAAAATTAACATAAAGGTCAGAATTGACGAAAAATTAAATATATATGAATAAAAGTAACAGCGAGCTCAAGGATTCAAGCTGTACTTTTGATGCTAAAGCAAATGCATATTCTGCAACAACTGTCTTTCCAGCTGATGTGTGAGCAGCCACAAATACTGAGTCCCCCTTTTCAAGATAATAAATAGCCTGTAAACATCACAGTGCAGAGGAAAGTTTATTTAGGATATAAAAAACAGAATTCTCAAAGCAATCCTAAAGATAACAAATGTTAAATAATTTGTAATCTATAATAGTGAGAGAAAAGGAGGAAAGTCAAATAAATTACACTAAAAATTTCTAAGTGTAATTTTTTATGTCCACGAATCCTGCAATTTACTGTCACATGAAAAGTCTAATGACTGTTTCAACATGAGAAGTTGCGTTACAAGTTGGATAATAAATTAAGTAGCTACACAACACAACTATTAAGCTTTTAACCTTCTCAAGAGCGCTAAAAGTATAACTCACCCAACAACAACATATATCTAGCCCTGTTCTCTACATGACAACACTGTACAATGCACTTAACCATGTTGACTTTGTTATGTAGTCAACACAAACAATGTATGTGGGACATCAGCAACATCCCACTCTTGAAAATGACTGAGAGTGTACTATGTATGTGCATAAATCAACTACTGATCTTAAATTTTTTCATCATATAATTAAATTATATTAGTTAAAGGGATACAAACCCAACTACAAGCCAAGGAAAACCAAGCTTAGTAACTAAAAAGAAATCAATCTTCTAATGGAAACATAGTAGAAGAGAGTTTGGATTGACCGATACCTCCTTCTGGAATTTGTCCAATTCAAAAGGAAAATCAAGTGCTTTGTCGGGAACAAGATCATGAAAGTTCTCTGCAATATATTCAGTACCTCCACTAATAGCCCAAGCCTGCCAATGGCGAACTAGTTAAAAAATAAAAATACAGCAGTGAGCAAAATTCAGTTAAAAGCACGAAACATGACATGTGCAAATATTAGAAAGTTTCTGTAAACAGTTACTTCACAAATAAATACCTTCTTCGGATTTTGTTCATCATCTTCACCAATTCCATTAGATCTTGACTTTGATTCTCCTGCCGCAACTGACAAAATCTCATCCAACAAAGACAATTCAGGCTCAGAAGTATCGATGGCAACATCAACCTCCTTTGCTTCATCCTCTGACTTAACAGATTCTGATCCTGACAATTGACCTTTGTGGATGGCATCCAGATTAGCCCAAAAATAGTGAAAGCAAAACACTAAAGACTCGGAGAGACAGCTCACAGTAATTTTGTCATTTGTTCAAAGTTACTCAGTGAATAGTTGACAACAATGTGGGCTCTCATCCCTATTACACATTCATTCATCCAACATGATCCATAAACCTAGTTAATGTTTGATAGGCAGGGGGCAAAAGAGTTTAACTTTTCACTTTATTAATTATTATAGATGCATGGTTTATTAACCCTGCAACTATTAGAAGCTGAAATCCAATGTGGATACATGACCTTGGAATGTATCATAGTTCTGCATAAATCTACTTTCAATGCTTAGTCGAGAACAAACATCAAAGCAATCTCAACCTAATAGAGCCAAGTTATCTGCAGCTGATTTGAAAGCAGACATATTCTAAATCTGATCTATGACTGCCCCAATTTTATAAGCCTAAGCATCAAGGCCCAGTGAATTAAGTTACAGCTCTTATTCCATAAAACTATAAAAGCTATAAACAAATTGTATCCAGTTAGCAGTTTATACATACCATCTCCTTCAAATTCAACAACATCCTCTTCCCAAGCCTTCTTGAACAGGTCATCAAACTGTACAGACAACCCACTCTGCAAAGACTAGCAACACATACAAATAAAAACAAAACATTTGTCAACTTAAGATAAGAGACAGTTATTATACATACAGGATAGAAGTATAAAAACTATAGGAAGAACCACTGAGTTTTTAAACTATGACTCAGTAGAGAGAGAGAGAGAGAGAGAAGCAAAACTGACCAGTTTTTCATCTGATGTGCTCTCCAGGGAACTTTGATCCTTATATACATTCCACGAGCATGGATAGGCCTTCCAAAAAAGCTATTCCATCAATATTATGTTTTGTATAATATATATTTTTACAACTTTCAATCTAGATGACGATTAAATTAACCTTCAGATCACCAAGGTCCATTCCTTGCTTAAAGCTTGGAGGTACAGCCTGAGGAGAGCCACCAACAAGAAGTTCGCGTACCCATTCGCCATTAGAAGCACCATCAGGAAGAACTCTTTCTAGAGATTGGGAATCATCCAAGCCTCCCGGACGAAAAGGGCGGTTGTTGATGCTTCCCCGTACAAAATCCTTAGCTGGTCCAGCCAAACGTGGCAATGAACCAGACTCTTGAGCTCCTACTATAAGTTCTGAGACATCCACCTAAACCAATATAAAAGCAAACTCTGGGACACACTTAGAAACACAATGGTAACAAATGTAGCACTAAAATACGCAAAAATCCCTAAAGAACAAAAACTACTGGTGATCTATATTCTAATAGCATCTAGAACAATAAAAGAATCATATCACCTCATTGTGCTTTTGACTTCACTTGCTAAGCTAATCGACATGTGTGGGCAAACACAAATACTGAGTGAACCACATACCTCCACGGATTTAGGTTCCCATTGACATTCGGCCGACCCACTCTTCTGGCGCCGAAACGGCAATTCCCACGTGGGAACCACAACGCAGCGCGGCAGTGTTGGCTCCAAGGGTACATTTGCCTTATCAAACCAGTCGAAATCCCACTGCCTCCCAACTTTTTCGGGTGCAAATACTTCGTCGTCCAATCTTGGCGAAAGATACTTCTCCTCTATATACTCTTTTATTGATTCGGGCGTCTCCCTGGGAAATGCAGGCGGCTGATACACACATAACAATGCAAATATTAATACTTGAATTACAAGTCACATTCATGTTTAGCAATTTCGAAACCAATCTCGTTTGCTTGCCAATGAAGCATTCAAGCTTTCAAATTTACACTCCCTACACAACAATTCAGCCTCCAAATGCACTTAAACTAAAAACCCAATACAGAAATTCGACACTCGACATAATGGAAGACAATTAAGAAAAAAAAGGGAGCGACTTTGCGAAGCCAAACCCTAGAATCCAAATTAAGAAAATTTGCAGCGGAATTGCGAAGGGAAAGAGAGAACTGACCAGAATGAAATCAGGGACAGACTTGACGGGGTCGGAGCTCTCGACGGTGGAGAGGGGCTCGAGCCGGAGGTGGCCACTGTGGCCGGAGAACCCGACCCGGAACGAGAGCCCGTTCGCGGCTTCTACGGGATCCATTTTTCGGGCTCCAGGGTTGGAGCGTTTCAGGGGTTCAGAAACCTTTCGAACACCCTTGGTTTTTTATTCCGATTCCGAGTGTTTGATTTTCGCGGGTTTTGGTTGTTGGGTTGTGGAAAGAAGTGCCGTCGTTGTCACTGCTTCACTGCCCTTGCTATCAACTCGGATTACCAGTCGGGGAATCCCAGTTATTAATCCAGAGGTCTTAATTTTTTTTAGTTTTATTATAATTTAATTTGATTTTGTTGTGCGTAATTTTTAATTACGCAATTTATAATTGAGAAATTTTTAGTTTGATTTTCGTCAAAAATAAACCTGAATCACATTATTGTTAGATTATTGTGACGTTAAGTCTATCCCTACATTTTGTATAAATAATATCGTTTGTTCAAAAAATAATTATGCAATTCTAATCTATTTAAATCCAACTGTTGAAACATACCAGCATGGCCTTAGTGTTTTTTATTTTTCTAATAACATATTGGTTCAAAATATTATGACTATATGGTCATGGTTTTATATAAGATAAATATATTATTTCTAATTTTTGTTAAGTTTGTATATATCTGCATGGAAGGAACACTGCCACTTTAAAGAGAAATTTTGAGGTTCGGCATTTGAACCACGCCCCTTGATTTTTAGGCCCAACACATCCCCCAATCTACTCCCCTCCTCGTCGATCTCCTACCTACTCTCCTTATCGGAGGAGCTGTAGCCGGTCGCCCCATTCATCTGACAGAAGCAGGAGCAGGGCGTACTCTCCGCCCTACCGTAGAAGGAGGTCATACTCTCCCGAGTACAATCGGCGTAGATCTTACTCTCCGTCTCGCTCCCCCTACAGCAGGTCACCAGTGAGACGGCATGATCGGGACTACTCACCGTATGACTCCGGGGAGATTCACCAGACGACTTTTACTATGGAAGGAGACACCGCTACATGGACTATATATTCACCAGATAAACTCTTACTATGGTAGGAGGCATGGCTATCGTTCTGTATCTCCTAGGGGTAGGAGGAGCTACACTCCAAGTGCCTCTCCCAGGCGTGGGAGCTAGCAGTTACAGGAGGAGCTATTCACCTAGTGTTTCGCCCAGGCATAGGAGGAGGAGTTACACCCCCGGTCTTTCGCCCAGGCCTAGGAGGACCTCCAGGAGGAGTTATTCCCCTAGTGTATCACCTGAACCGGTGAAGAGGCAGTCAAGTAGGAGGTACTCTCGAAGCAGATCTCGCAGACGCAGGAGCTCAAGGTCTCACAGGGGGGGTTCTTCCAAGCGGAGCTACTCGAGCAACAAGTTCCAGATTTATGTCACGATCTGCTAGCCCTAGGTCTACTTCACCTATGTTACTTTGCATATCTAGCGGTAAAGTATTGTGATGTTGGTCAGTTTGTCATTTTAGTTCTACTGTTCGGTTTCCAGTGTTTGGTTTGATCGTCTGTAGAAATCTACATTTGGCCGATCGCGAATCATGATCTTGCGGCTAAGACCTGGCCACACAGATAGATATGAAACTAACTGTCACATGAATTCATGTAACCTCATTCGGGCGCAAGATGCCAAGCACTCGGTTGGTGCCTATGATTGAATTTGATTTGATAACTTACTGAATTGGGAACAGGGAAATGGACGTTTCTTTTAGATTTTGTTAATGCAGAAGTTTGAGAATCTTGTGAGTTACGAAATCCAACCAATAACGAGCTTCAAGAGCTTCAAGAGTTGCTGAATCTTTGAGAATCAGGTTTATGCACTACTGATATAATCTGTTTTGGCAGCCAAATAAAAGTCTACATCCAACACAACCAAATGGAGCAATGATATTTCCCTTTCATAGTAATCGACGAAGTTTTCAAACTAAAATACACCAACACTATGAGCATGTTGGGAAATGCTTTCCAACCGAAAATAGAAGCTTTTGAGGTCACTAGTTACATTGTTAAGTAATCATAAATGGACCAAATAATTATATCAGTGATACAATCATGGCGAAAACAATTGCCAAATGCATTCTTTCTCTTCCTGCACATCATTGGTTAATTTTTTTGGATCGATCGAGGTACAAAAATAAACGTCTGTAGAAGAACAAGGGTGCCTAGTTAAGTTAGAGTGCATGCACAATAATACAAACACAGTATGGTAGGTATTTACCTGCTCGTTGCCAACACCTTATCGCGTAATTGATTTATTTTCTTATTTGTAACTTCTGTTAGCATAATGAAATACAAATAGAGAAGCACAAGCTCCAAAATAATTCTTGAAGGAAGCATATAATTGAACATAAAAGTGAAGAAATAAAATGGAACATATAACGGCGGTTGCTACTTCTGTTGGCTTCTTTTATTCTTTACCTTAAGCTTTTCGTGGCATGGTTATAACATTCAAATAAGCATCAGAACCAGCACCGTGAAGGGATCTATGGTACGCGGCACTCCTCTATGTTCCAGATTTCCTTGGCGTACTGAGCAATTGTCCGGTCGCTGCTGAACTTGCCAGACCCTGCAGTGCTTAGTATGGACATCTTCAGCCACCTTTTCCTATCCCTGCAGGTGAAAAATGGCACCTCGTGTCAAAGGTGGAAGTAGTTATATTGCGGAGATGGACTCAAGTATTTCAAGCAGCGAGATTCATGACAACAGTCAACACAAGGGTAAATGTTGCAGATTTTCTTTTTCTAGTCGGAGTACATACTTGCAATTCAAGAAATCTATATTGTAAAGGTTAGAAGGTTTGACATCTTACTTGTAAGCTTCATCTACTTTTGCCTGAGCATCCATATACTGTGCAAAGTCATGGCCAACAAGAAAATAATCACCACGACCATAACCAGTGTTCCCCTCCAGAGAGTCAAGAAGTGGATTGTAATCGTAGCTCCCAAATGCTCTACTCCTAACAAACTGCTTGGCTTCTTCAAACCGAGGATCGGGTTTGAACTGCATGATTTACAAGAAGAGAAAAAAGTCATATAAGAAAGACTTGTGCTCGTTCACCAGTATGCACAAAAGATAAATTTAACTTTCAGCTGGATGTAAGAAATTCACATCATTGATTAGTTTAAGGAACCCCTTTCTGGGAGATCTAATAACTATTATATTGGATACCTTGATTAGATAATTAACAGTCATCGAACTATTTGGTATCCATAGATTTAGAAACTTATTATAACTAGTCTTTTTATCGAAATCTTGATAGCCTGTTGCTCCAACTTAGAACTAATATTGCTCAGGCTTTGGCAAGTTCTCCCGGAAAAGCTTCATGATTCAATACCATTTTGAAACGACGATAAGAAGCCATCTACCTTTACGAACATTGAGTGCAGAGCTTTCATACTACTTGCATTGATCTAAGTGACACATATAATAAGGAGAAAATGAAGCCTCATACCAGGCCGTTCTCTCTGTCCTTGCGCAGCTTAGGGACTTCATCAGCTGTTGCACCAAAGAGAAAAAAGTTGTCATCCCCAATTTCCTCACGGATTTCCACATTAGCCCCATCCAGTGTGCCGATTATGAGGCAGCCGTTCAGAGCAAATTTCATGTTGCTCGTGCCACTTGCCTCCATGCCTGCAGTACTGATATGTTGTGACAGCTCACTTCCTGGGATAAGTATCTCGGCCACAGATACATTGTAGTTTGGAACAAATACAACCTGAACATTAATGGTTATTAGGCCAGAATCAACCAATTGAAGCAAGCACGCTTGAAAAATATTCACTAACCTTCAAGTAACTATTGATATCAGGATCATTGTTGACCACACCACCGACATCATCTACCAGCTTGACTATTCTTTTTGCATTGGTATATGTTGCAAATGCTTTTCCTCCAATCATGATAGTGCGTGGAGTTGTCTTCTTCCGATCTTCAGGGCTCATCTCCTGCCACAGTTCAGTTCCAAGCAAGTTCTCAAAATCATGCATAAACTTGAAAAAACGATATATAACCTTAAAAAAGAAATCCGTTGAACACTGCTTGCAAATTATAATTTTAAGGCTCGAGAATAACAACCAAAAGCAGAAAGAAATTGATTGAAAATTTATTATTTATTTGATGTACTTAGCAAGTGCAACACCATTACGAACAAATTGACAGAGATGTACACAGAAATCCAAGTTCAAAGAGCATGAAGGTTCATATAATGGGTAGTATCACTAAGCAATGTTGATTGTTTCATATAACTATATAGTCAAGTAACAAGGAGAAGCCTTTTAAACCTTTAACTTCTTGTACCGATAAACTGCGCCCAGAATATTCAGCAACTGTCTCTTATATTCATGGATACGCTTCACTTGTATGTCAAATAGAGTGTTTGGGTCAATCTTGACACCTGCCACATGCTCTATGTACTGCACCAAACGCTTCTTATTGGCCATCTTGGCAGACGCCCATTCTTCTTGTAATTTTGAATCATCAGCAAACTGTTGGAGTAAACATACTGACTTTTAATATTTCAACTGCAGGAACGATCTGACAAGGACAAACAATTCCATAATATGTGAGATGCATACCTTTCGAAGACCTACAAGTAGGTCCAGGTTGGTAACCCATTCATCCGTTTTTAACCATTTGGTGATTATATTACTGAGCTCAGGACTGCAAAACCGAAGCCACCGGCGAGGAGTAATCCCATTGGTTTTGTTTTGGAACTTTGTTGGCCATATAGAGACATAGTCCACAAATAACTCATTTTTTAAAATATCACTGTGCAATTGGGCAACACCATTAACCTACAATGACACGGAAAGCAATGAGATTCTCGAAGTCAACACTCAACAGCTCAAATGTGGAAATAAGGGGTTCTTATATTGTGGGAGGGAAAAAGAAAAGGAAAGCAGAACATATATATATATTCAAGCGTCGTTAAATTTTACTAATAAAGATAGGACTCTGAGATAAAATAGAATAGTCAAAATATGCACTTATCCAGACTGCCATTGGGTGTCTTCCTGGGAAGAACTTGCTTCTCGTTCAAAGCTTGAGTTCAAGTCTCACCAACATACACGGTGGACTGTACCTTACAGTCTTAGACTCTGTATTCACTATTGCATACAATCTCTTGCTTGCCCTCCTAACCCCTTTTTCTTTGGGGAAAACGGAATAAGTTGCCTTTCATAATAGTTTATTGAAGGAAGCTGGAAGATTTCTAATAATCATATCAGGTTACTGTATGTTTACGTTGAAGACAGCTCAAAATAAGCTATAGGAGATGCTTGTAAATTTCCCCAAATAGATGTCTTACCGTATGTGCAGACACCACACATAAATTTGCCATTCGCACTACAGGCTTTTGGGGATTGTTATCCAAGACGCACAAGCTGGGAATTTTGCTCTCAAGATCACTTCGTGTAGCACGTACCATAGCAATGAACTGCCAGGATGCAATAATGTACATTAGAAGATAACAACTTTAGTATAAACAGAACAAATAAAAAAGGTGAGAAATATTACTCTTTTGTCAATTTCTTCTATTATTTGCATATGGCGAGGGAGAAGCTTCCACATTACGGCTTGTGACCATTTCTCAAGTGCTTCAGGAAGGACTGTGTGATTAGTATAAGCAACCGTCCTGGTTCAATTATTATGTGTTAGTACTTTATAGCTCCTTGTGCAAAAAGCACTACAAACAAGCTGAGTAGCCATAGAAGAAAGAAGAATGTGTGCCAACTTCAGGAAGAAATCCTAAAAACAACATGAAATATAATTGACCTTGTTGTCACTTCCCATGCCTCATCCCACCCAAGACCTTCCTCATCCAATAGCAGTCGCATCAACTCCGGAATTGCCAGTGTAGGATGAGTATCGTTCATTTGGACAGCAACCTTTTTTGGGAACTCTGACCATTGCAATGTGTCTGTCCCCTGTTTCCTCTCCTTGAATCTAAAAATAATGTCCTGTAATTTCAAGATTATAAATTGAGGATCACAACATCTTAACAGGATCGAGATGACTAATTAGCAACTGAAAATGCCTCTTTATGAGAAGACTGGATATGTATTTTTGCATATTGAAGATAAAAATTGGAAATGCTAAACCCAAGCATCACTTTGAGGGAAAATGTCAATGTGAAAACTTTTTTCTAAAGGTGTGAGATTCTTTTGACCTTCTCTAATGACATGTGGAAATTAAAAGGTCATCTGAAACCGCAAATGAAAGAAATAAAATAATGGTGATACTTACACCAACAAAACAATGAAGGATAAGATGATAATTAACCAACCTGAAGTGATGCACTGCAGAGGAAAAATTGTTGCTTCAGCCTTAAAAGTTTCCCCTCCTCTGTGGCATCTCCAGGATATAGAACAGCACAGATCTGCAAAAAACACATATCACAATGTGGTTGAAGAAAACATTTAAAACATGAAGACGTAGTGACACACATTATTGAAAGGGAGAACAGTAGTTATAGAAAAAGACTTAGCTTAGTATTATGTGTGTGTATACACACACACACACACAGTAATACAAATACACATCTAGATATAGTAAACTTAAAAGGCTTTTGATTGAATGTCTATTGAAGATTTGAAATACTGGCAAGTGGTTCCAAGACTAACTTGCCATTAGGATATAAATAACCAACCTGTTGAGCTCGAGAATGAAGCTGCGCAGCAGATTCATACTGTCCATCATTAAACTGAAATAGATTAAAATCCTCAGCAGATGCTTTGGCTTCCCATAGACGGAGACTAATAGTGTTCTTGGTTTTGTATCCTGGAATTGGCACATCATAAGCCAGAGCTTGCAAAACCTCTCCCTCAACCCACTTTCGGCTATAATACAATCACAAGAATAATTGCTGAGTTAGTGTACTTATATTTCAAGCAACCAACCAAGTTGCACGTGAATTTATGACACTGATAATTGATAAATAATTTTTTTTGTTTTAGAAAAAGTGTAATAATCTATTCTGTTATCAGTATTGACACTTACGATCCATCAGGATTGACATGAACACGACCAAAAAATCTGACAGGGTACACAACATCATGCCTGACAACTTCCCAAGGACTAAATTTCTGCACAAATTCCATCGAAAAACATATCAGTAAGAACTCATGAAAAACATAAAATTTTACAGAACTTGAGGTGATACAGAACCTCTAGCCAATCCTCAGCAGTTTCTTCCTGGCCCTCCTTGGCAATCCGCTGCTTGAACAGCCCGTACCTGTACCTCAAACCATACCCCCATGCAGGCAAATTCAATGTTGCCATGGAGTCTAGAAAGCACGAAGCAAGCCTTCCCAGCCCACCATTTCCAAGTGCCGCATCCTTCTCCTACAAAGATTCATTTCTACCAATCATCCATCAACAGATTACACGTCGAATTCATATGACGAAAACCAATTAAGAATCCATTTCAAATGATTAACAACCTCCTGAGGTAACAATTATAATTCATACACGCACAAATTCTAATTATGTGAAAGAGCAAAAACTCAATCTTTACAATATAATTGAACGAAAACCGTATCTTTCGGAGATTACCTGCTCTGTTATTTCCTCCAGCTGATGCCCCAACTTGTTCAAAGCATCAGCATAAGCACTCTGAACATTCAAATTCCCAATCGCATTGGTCAAGGCTCGTCCTTGAAGATACTCCATGGACAAGTAGTAAGTCTGCTTGGGATTCTCCTTGTGGAAATGCAGGTACGTCTCGTTCCATTGCTACAAAAAAGGAAAACCAAACAAAATTAAAAAAATGGAAATCGACCAAGATCGAACCCGGAGGCTGAGAAACGGCGGTACAATACTTGGATCAGGCGATCGCGGACGCTGTCGGCGGTGGCGTAATAGGCTTGCTCCGGCTCGAACTTGAACGGCGAGAAGTGGGGGCTGAATTTGGCGTGGTAATTGATGTTGGAAGCAATCTGCGACGGCTCTTCGGCTAAAGGGTTTGCGGTTGCCGGAATCTTCGACGAAATGGCGGAGTCTGTGATGGTTTTCCCGTTCGATTTCGCAGTAGGCGTCATTGCTGAGCTTCCAGCAGCTTCTTAATCCTCAATAGTATCTGAAAAATCAAAGCAAAATTACCAAATTAGTGTCGAACTGAAACCGTAAACAGAAACCCAGAAGAGAATTGATGAGAAAAACAAAACCCAAAAGAGGGAGAGAGAAAAGATTACATCTTTGAAGTGGGTTTTTGGTTTGTGAGAGTGTGAGGTTCTTAAGAGTGATGAAATGATCAGCTGAAAATATTAGCATAAAGGAATTTAAAAGAGAATCTGAGTGTGGGGGAGGAGATATTTTCGTATAAAGGCCAAAAGTGAGAGAGAGAGAGAGAGAGAGAGAGAGAGATAGAGCGTGTGTGTGTGTGTTTTGGAGGTGAACTAAAAATATCAGAGAGAGAGAGGAGGAAGGAGAAGGAGAAGAAGAAGAAGATGGTAGGAGGGAGGTTCTAAAGTTTCGTATATTTTGCTTTCTTTTTCGTGATTTGTTTTGGTGGAGTGAAGTGAACGTGAACCGTCACATGAAAATGGAGCCAAAAGAGGGCGGGGTTTGTGTGTGTGGGAGTGAGTGAGAGGTGCACAGTCACATGACAAGCTTTGCTTCAATTGGAGATCAGATTTTCATGTTTTCTTTTGCCCTTCCTATACTTGAGTTAGGGACGCCACGTGGCTTCATTTGATCCAAGGTGCCTTGGATCACGTGTGCATATAAGAACTCTTCCATGAGATTAGGGACGGAGCTCAACAAAGTTGAGTTATACTAGTGACAATCGTTCCCTCGAACGTATTTGATGTAATGTGAGATTCTCTGCATGTTAACGAGCAAAGCAACATCTTTTACATTTATTAGCTCGTTTGAAAATGTTTATAAAATAAAAGAGTTTTTGAAAAAAAAAATTGGATTCCAAAAATACTTGAAGTGTTTCTTGCAAGAAGCACATAAAAATGGTGCTTCTTGTCTGAAGCACTTCAAGTGTATTTCCATGTTTATTTGCATTTTTACTAAGAATTGATTTTAAAAACATTTTCATCAAAAACAATTTCAGTTATTTTAAAAACATTTTCAAATGAAGTTTATGTATGAAAAATGATGCACACTATTTTTTCTATTTAAATATAAGGTTGCTATTGACTTTCTTAATTGCGAAATGACAAAGAGAGTCGAGAAGATAAAACAAGAAAATAGTACAGTTTCACTTTTTATTATTGGGTAAATTACATTTTACCCCTCAGGTTTATGGTCGATTTCAATTTTTTATATCTTTAAAATATTTCAATTTCATACATTTACTTATCATTTTATTTCAATTTCATATATCTGTTAGAAAATCCATTAAGTGATGACATGACAAATATGGGATCCACATTTGTGCTGTCATGGCTGCCAAATTTGTGCCATGTGGCAAAAAAATAATTTTTTATACATTTAAAAATAATTATTTAAAGAAAAGTTATAAATAAAATAAAATAAAATAAAAACCAAACTAAACCCAGAAACCCATCCCTTCCCCGCAACCCCTCACCCCTCACCTCATTTCCCTCCCACTCCACCAAACCCACTTTCCAATTCCCCTTCAACCCTTTAACATTTACCCTCACCCACTGCGCCACCCATATCTGCCCCCTCGCCGCCGTCGAAGCCCCAGAAAGGATCGAGAAGCTTGGCACCGACATCTCCAGCCTCACCCTCGAAGAAGCTCGCATCCTCATCGACTACCTCCAGGACAAGCTCGGCGTCTCCGTTGCTGCCATCGCTCCAGCCGCCGCCGTGGCCATTACGCTAGGAGCGGGCGAGGCCCCGCCATCATGAAGGAGAAGACGGAGTTCGATGTCGTCATCAATGAGGTGCCAAGTAACGCGAGAGTCGTGGTGATTAAAGCAGTAAGGGCGGTGAGAAAACGAGAAAAGGGAAGGGATTGGTTGGGGAAGGTGAAGAGAGTGGAGGAGAGGGGTAGGGGCTACGGTGAAGGGGAAGGGGAAATGATGGTTTCTGGGTTTGATTTGGCTTTTTTTTTTAAAAAAAAAAAACTTTTCTTTAATTAATTATTTTTAAATGCATAAAATTTTATTTTTTGCCACGTGATACAAATTTGGCAGCCACGTCAGCACAAATGTTGATCCCATATTTGCCACGTCATCACTTAACGATTTACTTAATGGATTTTCTAACGGATGTATGAAATTGAAATCGACCCCAAACCTGAGGGGGTAAAAATCTAATTTACCCTTTATCATTTCACCGTCATATGGTTTTATTATGATGGAATAATTATATGATGTACCCGAAAAAAAATAAGGGTAAAGTACATTTTACCCCATCAAATTTGGGGTCAATTTCAATTCCTTACAACATGTTTAAAACATTTCATTTCATACATTTACTTATCATTTTATTTCAATTTCATACATCCGTTAGAAAATCTGTTAAGTAAATCATTAAGTGGTGACGTGGCAAATATGAGATCTACATTTGTGCTGCCAAAAATATACCACGTGGCAAAAATAATAATTTTTAAGCATTTAAAATATAACAATAATTTACCCTATTATTAAAAAAAAAAAAAAAAAAAAAAAAAACCTAAACATCTTCCCCGACCCCTTCCCTGCAACCCAACCACTCATTCCACGGCTACTGACCTTTCCGGTGGTGGCGAGACCTGTCATTGGGGTTGATCTTTCGGGATCCAGGTTTGAGTGACCCGGAGAACCATGTGGAGGAGGACTCGTGGGGGTGGCGGTTGACGGAAGAGTGGGAGTGGGAGGGGAGCCGGAAGGGCTGATGACATGGGTGGACTGAAACGACGTGGCAGTCTTTTCTCCATCGTGGGAGTCGCGCGAAGGGCTCTGAACATAGTAGACGGGGCGGCGGCCTGGAGATCTGGTGGGGGATGATAGGGATTTTTACCACCTGCAAAAGTAGGGATAAAAACACTAAAAAAATACTTGCAATAGTACAAGGTTATCGTAGTATAGCAGCTCAAGTAAGGTCATTCTCTACAGGAATTAAATGAATAATTTATGTTAAAACAAAATCTTAATTAATTATTTGAAAACAAAGTTTGGGAAAAAAATGATTTAATGACCTAAAATATTAAACGAATTTAATTAAAAACAATTAAATAAATTGAGAAAGTAAAGAAAACCAAAAGAAAATAGTTTTAAAAATAAATTTGAGCACTAGGGTTCCGTCGTCACCTTAACAATCCTACGTAATTCTTCCAATTACTTATGACTTACACATGCATATTTTGAAGGTTAGGTTTTCCTAAAGTATGCCCTACTTGGAACCTCCAACATAGAACGTATATCTAACATGCAACCCGTCCGTGGCGTCCAGATCGAATGTGAACATGCAAGACTCATTAAGTTTTGTGAAATCCTTTTGAAAAACTATACAACCCTTAAAACGTGTCGACCATCCATTTTAAAACTACACATATTAACCACAAGAAGCCAGCGCCAATTCCAGGGACAGCCCTCCGCCAAAATTGCATCAAATTATTTTTCTAAATATCCTAATGATGGCCAATCACTAAGACAAATAGATAGTTTAAAGCACAGTAATTAATAATTCAAAACTTGCATGCATAATAGCAAATTGAAAAGAAACTACATATTCTTGCTAAGGCTCGTGGCCTCACCCTAGCAAACGAAACTAGTTACGAATAATCATAAAACAAAATATTATTTAAAAACATGGATAGCAAACACTCAGAAAATTAGTCTTTTGACTGACCAAATCAACTCTGATTTGGTCCCAAAAAGGTCTCTTTTGAAAGCTAAAGACGTCCCCTACAAATCCTCATAAGGAATCTTCTTCAAAATATGTCATCTTGACCTTACCCAAAACGTCAAGAAACGTCAATCTGGGAAAACTGCGCGCTGTGCCTTTATTTCATTGCCACAGTCAAACGGCTAAGTAGAAAAAATATGGAATTTTGACACAATCATCTTGAAAGGCACATGAACATCCTCCAATTGGAATCACTCCAAAATTCATCCGTTTGATCACTTTTTGCTCCAGAGGAAGTTGAATGTCCTACATTGTAAATATATAACAAAGTATCAAAATTCTACCAAAATAATCAATAAATTAATACTAAGATTAGGGTAAAATATATAGTATGTTGATGCACAAAATCAGTGGGGACTTTGGTACAACAGAAAGTGTCAAGTTTGTGACCTTCGCTAGATTGCTCCGGTCACTAGTGTGGATAAGTATGTAAATGGATAGAGACAGGGAAGCAAACACAAGATATACGTGGTTCACCCAGATTGGCTACGTCCACGGAGTAGAGGAGTTCTCATTAATTGTGAAGGGTTTACACAAGTACATAGGTTCAAGCTCTCCTTTAGTGAGTACTAGTGAATGATTTAGTACAAATGACATTAGGCAATATTGTGAGAAAATGATCCCTATTTATAGAAGAGAGTTTCTAGTTTCATTCTGACATTGACACGTGTCGTGTTGTGATTGGCTTCTGATGTTGACACGTGTCGCGATATGATTGGCTTCTGATGTCGACACGTGTCGCGCTGTGATTGGCCTCCTGGTTAGAGGGAAACTTTTCTGGGTCCTTGACAGTATAACGTTGACCGATGCTCAGTAATTTCGGGATTGGTCAAGTATGGTACAAACAATGCTCCCCTAAGTTCTCGAGTGAGGGAAGCTCCTCGGTTGGGGACTTGCAAGATCCAAGCCATTGAGTAATCACGAAACTTTTAAGTGTGAAGCTTTTGAGAATTTGTAGTTGTCCTCCATTGATGAAGCTTTTGTTGGTGAAGCTTTTGTAGGTGAAGCTTTGGAGTTGAAGCTTTGTAGGTGAAGTTTTGGAGTTGAAGCTTTTGTTGGGTACCATGAATTGATTTTGCTTCACACTATCTTGATCAAGATAGTGTGAAGCTTTTGAGAATTTCTAGTTGTCCTCCATTGATGAAACTTTTGTTGGTGAAGCTTTTGTGGTGAAGCTTTGTTGGGTACTATGAATTGATTTTGCTTCACACTATCTTGATCAAGATAGTGTGAAGCTTTTGAGAATTTGTAGTTGTCCTCCATTGATGAAGCTTTGTTGAATTTCCTTTTTTTTTTTTTTTTTGGGAAACTAGAAATTTGAAAATGTGGGAGAGACAACATATACAAATTTTGTTTCCACACTGTTGAGTAAGAGATTGTGATGCAAGCCACACCTTGTAATAGTCGAAGGTTTGGATGAACCATATAAATTGAATTTGCTTCGAACATTCTTGAATTTGCTTCGAAGGTTTGAGAATTGTAGTTGCCCTCCATTGATGAAGCTTTTGTTGACACCATAAATTGGTTTTGCTTCACACTGTCTTGATTAAGAGTGTGTGAAGCTTTTGAGAATTGTGGTTGCCCTCAATTGATGAAACTCTTGTTGGTACCATAAATTGGTTTTGCTTCACACTGTCTTGATCAAGAGTGTGAAGCTTTCTATGAGTTGTAGTGTTTGCATTGTTATAGAGGGGAAATGTCTGAAGCAGATGCAAGAGGGCTGAATAGCTTGATCTTCGTATGCCATGCACTGAAGTTGTTGTTGGCTTGCAATAAGACTTTGTTGGTGACTATAACTCTTGTTGGGCATAAATGCTCCCCTAGTTGAGTTGTCAAGCTTAAGGGTTTTTGATTATTTGTGAATGCTAGGAGTTCACATGTACAAGTTGTACCACTCGTCTTCTGGTAGGTTGAATGAATGGTGAGTTGCTTTCATCACTTGGTTGGTGGTACGAATGTGAGTTCCTTCATCACCTTTCATCACATTTCATCATCTGGTTGGTGGCACGAAGATGAGTTCTTTCTTCACCTGGTTGGTGGCATGAATGGCAAGTTGCTAAATGATATTAGAGTACGGGTTGTACATTTTATCACCTGGTTGGTGGCATGAAGGAGAGTACGGGTTGTACATTACATCACCTGGTTGGTGGAATGAAGATGAGTTCCTTCTTCACCTAGTTGGTGGCATGAGTGACAACTTGCCAAATGATATTATAGTACTGGTTGTATATTTCATCACCTGGTTGGTGGCAAGAATGAGAGTACGGGTTGTACATTTCATCACCTGGTTGGTGGCATGAAGATGAGTTCCTTCTTCACCTGGTTGGTGGCATGAGTGGCAAGTTGCCAAATGATAATAGAGTACTGGTTGTACATTTCATCATCTGGTTGGTGGCATGAAGGAGAGTACGGGTTGTACATTTCATCACCTGGTTTATGACATGAAAATGAGTTCCTTCTTCACCTGGTTGGTGGCATGAGTGGCAAGTTGCCAAATGATATTAGAGTACTGGTTGTACATTTCATCACTTGGTTGGGGGCATGAAGATGAGTTCCTTCTTCACCTGGTTGGTGGCATGAGTGGCAAGTTGCCAAATGATATTAGAGTACGTGTTGTACATTTCATCACCTGGTTGGTGGCATGAAAGTGAGTATGGGTTGTACATTTCATCACCTAGTTGGTGGCATGAAGATGAGTTCCTTCTTCACATTTCATCACCTGGTTGGTGAGAATAAGGGCAAGGTGTCGAGGCACATTGTAGCAAGTGTCGAAGACACAAAGTATGTTGAACCATTTCGAAGCACAATTGGCTTATGTATGGATGTGTTGGAATGTATAATGTTTATGTATGAATGTGTTGGAATGTATAATATTTATGTTAATTGATATGAGTGATGCTTATGAATGTTTTGCTATGCATGAAGGGATCCATGCTTTTGATATGTGAACCATGTTGGTTGTAACACTTAGTATCACATACTTTGTGTCAAAGTATGCATGTTGAAGCTCTGAGTTGGAGTATAAGGGTAGGTCAGCGTAGACCAAGTGTTCCAGTGCTAGGAATGCAAAAGACTCAGAAGAAGTTGTCTGAATTCCCTCTTCTTTAAATATTTGCCGAATGGCTTGTGTGACAAAAGATCTCAAGCGGTTGAGAGTCAAAACATTTGTAATGTGTATGCCTTCTTATAATAGCATTTCCTTCAGTGCCTAGTCCTCCACTTTGAAAGAGTGAGGCTTGGCCCCATAGTCATAATAGTCGACGGTACGTTCACCTCTGGTTGTCTTGATACGAACTTTTATCCCTCTTGTTGTAATGGGCTTGCTGAGAGTAAAAATCTTTCCTCTTACCAAGCGACATATACGTTTGGTGACATAGCGAGTAGCTAAATGAGGCAGTAGATGATGCAATAGGTGTCTGAATGGCCAATATCTCCTCACTTGGTAAAACTTGACTTCCACTTCCCATTTGATGATAAGGGTTAACCATATGGGGGTTCCCTTGGTATGTCATTGCTTCGGCGGAGGCGTGGTTGTAAGCATGTGCCATCACCTTAGAGTAAGTTTTCCAAGTGTTGGCATTGATCATGTACTTGAAGAAACAATCACGTAGGTCTACCGTGAAGGCATTGAGGGCGGTCTTGTCATCTGCCTCATCGCAGCGAGAATACTCATGGCTGAAGCGATCGGCATACTCTCGTAGTGACTCGTCCGGCTTCTAGCGAATAGTGTACAATTCATCTGCAGAATGCAAGTGATCGGTCTGGAAGATGTGTTGAGAGACAAACAGTTTCCTCAATTCCTCAAATGAGTCTACTGTCTCAGGTGGAAGACGGCAATACCAATTTAGAGCTCCACCAGAGAGGGTAGAGGGGAAGAGAAGACATCGCTCTTCGTCGGTATGCATTCGATATGCCATGGTGGACTCAAATAGGTTAATGTGTTCAATTGGGTCCTCCCTTTCAGTATAGAGTTGTAAACCAAGCTTTTGTTTTGTCCTCACTTGAAGAGGGTGTCGAGGATCTTTCTTGTGAGAGGGTCAGGCCTGGGTTGGTTGCAATCAGATATCTCGGCCTGACGTTCGGCCTTCAACTTGTTTACTTCTTCAATGAGCTGTAGGACAAGGGGGTCATGAGTGGAGTTATGTACCACTGGAATTTTCTTTCGTAAGTCTCAATCATTTCTTGGAAGTAGGAAAGTTTGAGCATTGGCGTGTGGTTTTTTCTTGGACTCGCCGTACTGACTTCTAGGGCGAGTCTGTCGGAATACCTCAGAGTCCCCCGTACCTTTATGTTCCTCTGGGACCCGTCGTTCCTTCCCTAGATTGGCAGCTGGCCTGGGTCGTGGGAGGGGATCAAGTCTTTCAGAAACCCTTGGGTCATTGATCTTTGAGCATATGTGGAGGGGATTTTCTTGACGTTGCTTTATGAAGTCTCGGCAGTCACGATAAACGGCTTTCGATCTTTCCAACCCTTCTGCAAGAAGGTGTCTTCCTCCACTTCTTCTACTTCGGGTCAAAACATCTGGGTTGAGAGAAGTCTCATGTTGATCAATGTTTTTATGATTAGCTCGCTCCTCATCAGGGATACCCATGTTGAAGGGAGGTGACCCTCCGTGTTGGGGGGCACCAGATGATGGTTGATGTCCACAGGGGCAACGAGCTCGCGTGTTTAAGTACGCCTAGTTTCATGGAGCGTCTCAAAGAGCTTCTCATACTGCTCCTGGAGGACCCCATTCTTCATTGCTATCTTGTTGTTATGAGCTTCTAGCTCATCGACTTTAGCTTGAAGAGCAACCCTCGTTCGTTCCTTCTTTCGTTGCTTCGCACTAGGTGCAAGAGGGGTGTCATTCTGTGTGTTGTGGCTTCCTTCGCTCCCAATGTTGGAAAATGATGCTGGTCAAAAGAGAGTGTACAAATGGTGGAAACCAACTTGGCAAGAAAGTGGGAATAAGTGTCGTTCCCACAGACGGCGCCAAATGTTGATGCATAAAATCAGTGGGGACTTTGGTACAACAAAAAATGTCAAGTTTGTGACCTTCGCTAGATTGCTCCGATCACTAGTGTGGATAAGTATGTAAATGGATAGAGACAGGGAAGCAAACACAAGATATACGTGGTTCACCCAGATTGGCTACGTCCACGAAGTAGAGGAGTTCTCATTAATTGTGAAGGGTTTACACAAGTACATAGGTTCAAGCTCTCCTTTAGTGAGTACTAGTGAATGATTTAGTACAAATGACATTAGGCAATATTGTGAGAAAATGATCTCTATTTATAGAAGAGAGTTTCTAGTTTCATTCTGACATTGGCACGTGTCATGTTGTGATTGGCTTCTGATGTTGACACGTGTCGCGCTATGATTGACTTCTGATGTCGACACGTGTCGCACTGTGATTGGCCTCCTGGTTGGAGGGAAACTCTTCTGGGTCTCCTTGACGGTATAACGTTGACCGGTACTCAGTAGTTTTGGGATTGGTCAAGTATGGTACAAACATAGTATAATATCGCCTCATCAGGGGACGACGGCGCGAGGCTGGTCACCTCGAAGTCGATCTTGGCGTGCATTGTGGTGGAGGTTGGATTGTTTAGTAGTGGATTGGGATGATTTAATGGAGGGCGATTTGGGGCAATATTGTGTGAGCTGAGCTCAGCTGCAATGAAGGGGGGAAATGGGTTGTAGGGAAGGGGAAGGGGTCGAGGAAGATGTTTAGGGCTTTTTTTTTATTATTAATAATAGGGTAAATTATTATTATATTTTAGATGCTTAAAAAATTATTATTTTTGTCATGTGGTACATATTTGGCAGCCACGTCAACACAAATGTGGTTCTCATATTTGCCACGTCATCACTTAACAGTTTACTTAATAGATTTTCTAACGGATGTATGAAATTGAAATAAAATGATAAGTAAATGTATGAAATTGAAATGTTTTAAAGATGTTGGAAGAAATTGAAATTGACCCCAAACTTAAGGGAGTAAAATTTAATTTACCCAAAAAATAATGATGTGATACAATACAACACTGTTGTATGTGAAGTGCTTTTCCAAAAGTACTTCAAAGGTTTTGGAAGCATAAAAAGTGGTTTTACATTATTAACATGTTTATTTTTATTGATGACACGTCGTATAATTTACAAATTTAACTTAAAAAAGTTTTATCTAACATTAATTGCTAGCTAGACGCCAACTTCGGTTCATAATAAAATCTGGTTGCCATTGAAATTTAATATTTGAATATTGGGTTTTATACAAAAAGATGTTTGTTTTTTACATAGATGTACTAATTAAACACTTGGATAGAAGAAGAAAACAATTTTCTGTAAATAATTTAACTCAAAATTCTTATAAGTTAGGCAGAGATAAATTTCTGACAATCATCATCTTGAATCCCAAACGATGTCCGCCGAGTCATCTTTGCATCTCTGACGGGATAATTCGCAGAAAAATGAACATCAGAGGAGGAAGAAAGGAGGGATTTTTCTTGAAAGTCCTTTCGAATTCCCCATAACACTTCAGCACATTTTTTCATGGAGGGTCTTGAATTTCTTAGAGGTGCAAGGCATTCCTGAGCTAGCAGGAGGACTTTCTCCAAAACCATCGTTGATGCCGGGTTTCTCCGCAGCCTTGGATCCATGACAAGTATCGCGTCTCCTCGTTTCAACATTTGGATGGCCTGCAGATGTAAACATGGTTAGGCTAATGTTTGGTTCATAGCACTTCTAATACATAATCTTTGTCCATAATTGTAATATCCCACATCGTTCTGTAAACCTTATATGTATATTCTCATCTCACATCCTGAGAATGCTCTCGCCCGAACTCGCTTAACTTCGAAGTTCCGATGGAACTCGAAGACAGTAAGCTTCCAAAAGGCCTCGTGCTAGGTAAAGATGAAAATATACATATAAAGCTTACAGGATCCACTCCCCTGGGCAATGTGGGATGTTATAATCCACCCCCTTAGGGGTCCGACGTCCTTGTCGGCACACTTCCGGACATGGATTGGCTCTGATACCAAATTGTCACATCCCGTCTCGGGCCCGCACCACATCCCGGGCCCGACTCCACAGTAGCACGATATTATCCGTTTTGGGCCCTGACCACGTCCTTACGGTTTTGTTATTGGAAACTCACACGAGAACTTTCCAATGGGTCACCTATCCTGGGAATGCACTCGTCCGAACTCCCTTAACTTCGGAGTTCCGATGGAACCCGAAACCAGTAAGCTCCAAAAGGCCTCGTGCTAGGTAGAGATGAGAATATGCATATAAGGCTTACATGATTCACACCTCTGGATGATGTGGGATGTTACAATAACACATGGAAACAGGACATCTGAAGAGGAGGATGAAACGATCTACCGCAACTGTAGCGGTTTCATTTGATGAATGTTTCACATGTAAATGCAACGAGGAACAAGGTGGATGTTACAAGAGCTAGACTCATGTGGTTTGCACTTATGCTCTATAGAAATATGTCATGAGTGACAGATTGTCTAAAGTTTAACAAAAACATGTGATGAATGTCGGAACCACAATAAATCGGGGAGATTAAGAGTAAAACAAAACTTGAGCAATAACTAATTAATCATGTAAGGTGGAAATCTGGGCAGATTTTACCGCGAAGCAACATATAGAAACAGACATCCCAACAAATTTCCAGTTTCGTGTTAGTTTAGTAATGTCAAGATGCTTAAAATGAGTATACTCTTACCCATCTTGTTGTCATTCTTTCATTGGTTGGCTTCTTTGGTTCGATGGGTCGTCTTCCTGTCATAAGTTCTACAAGCAAGACACCAAAGGAGTAAACATCACTCTTTACGGTGAGTTGATAAGTCTTGAGGTACTCGGGGTCCAAGTATCCTGCCGTTCCTTTGACTTGAGTTGAAATGTGAGTTGCATTTGGGTCTGCAGACGATCGTGCAAACCCAAAGTCCGCCACTTTAGCCCGAAGTTTCTCTGTGATGAGGATGTTTAAAGATTTTATGTCTCTGTGGATTATCGGAGGATCTGTCAAATACATGAGACGCTTCAGGTTGTCAAATGCCTTCACAATAATATCCTAATCAAATGAAATGGGAAGCAAGATGAAAACATCTTTATCAGTCGAGTAATTTGGATTGAAAATGATGTACACACCTTTATACATGTGAAGATAGGTGATTGCATGAGCCACATCAATAGCAATGTCCAAACGTTCTCCGGTTTCAAGTTCATTTCCATTTGTACCTTCATGAAAAGAGAACTATTTTTATAAACATTTCTGGATTAGTATTATGTTATTTCTGATGATATCCAGATTATCTAATTATCACAGAAAAGAAGAAAAATAAAGAGATTCCATGGAGGGAAAGGTGTTTCGAGCTTCATGTAAAACACAGCGAGACAACTAAAACGCTAATTTTTTCAACTGAAGAATAAAGGAAACAGGACACTGCTAATGATCCTTCATTTTATCTAACTCTTTTTGTTACTTGATGTTAACATTTCCAGTTTCTCAGTAGAACTTACATATTCCACCTGATGAACTTATCACTTACGTCTACCTTCTACTGACTAACCCTATTGAGTTTCATAAGTAAGTTTTTGTAAGACTTACCATCCAAATGCTCGCGAAGCGTTCCATTTGCAACGTATTCAACCACAATAATCCGCTCATCTCCATGCTCCAGATATCCATATAACCGTACCAAATTCAGATGCTCGATCGTTGACAAGGTAAGTATTTCATTCTTGAACTCCGTTTCTACGAGCTTGTCAGACGCAGCCTGTACAAATTTTACGTTGTTATGCAAGCTAGTAGAAAATGAGATTAACTATTGTCCTCACAATGCTCTACCAATTATAAGGATTCTGCCTGTTTCTCAACTATCAGGCATAATTATCTATACCTTCCGAGCACGCTTTACAGCAACAAGAGATCCATCTGCAAGCCTTCCCTTGTACACGGTTCCAAATCTGCCCTCACCAATCTGATTTGCTGGAGAGAATTTTTCTGTTGCTTTGAGAATCTCTTCGTAAGAGAAATTCGTCGTCTCAATTAATCCACTGGCAGAAGTAGTGGACTGAGAGAACTTAAACTTCGACGAGCTCTCACTCCTTGTGGCACTCCCTGACGAACGATCAGTTGAAGCTGCAGGGTACAGGAAAAAAATTAACAAAAGTAACTTCTCAATCTTTGATATTTTTGAAAGCACTACTACATATGGTATTTACCAAGCTGCAATAGAAAGCACTTCTACTCAAAGACGCTTTTATTCAAAGTACATCCAAAATTTTCAATAAAAATCCAATGGTATCTGAAAGTCCTTTTAGCTGTTCTAAAAGCACTTCCGAACAAGTTTACTTTAGATTTGCGCAGAACCAACATGGAAGCTAAAAACTTACACGAAATCCCTCGGATTCGAGAATCATTTCTTCTTGTTTCAATCAAAGCAGCAGCCTTTGAGGCGGCCTTTCGCTGTCCGAAAAGAACTGTGAAAACCCCGGCAACTTTCTTCACAGCAACCTTGATATGCCTCAGGACAGGAAGACTTTTGTGCTTAGCTTTGTTCTTACCATCTTCATAACGGAAACTGGAGATTTGCTTTCCCTGATTTGCCTGCAGATTATGAGGATTTGGTGCTCTCTTCATTGCCAGAAGTTATGGAGTTTTTGGCCGTCTGATGCAATTTTGATCAACATTTGGCTTTGTTGTTTACAAGTAGCATTCTTGTATTTATGATTCGTACCTATAGAATTTTATTTAATAAAATAATTGAATGTTTATTAAAGTCTTACATTTAAGACTAATTCAAGTGATTTTGTGGATTATTAGCCATTCCACGTTTTATTGGAGGACAAATCAGCAACAGTATTTTCAGTTAAAAATATTTTAAAAAGGGATCAGTTGGTGATTTCATCGTAGCAATTCACTTTTCTAGGGTAAAAAAGAATCACAGAGAAAGTCTTAATTTGATCATCGTGTAATTCACCAATACCAAGAGATAAACTCAAGACGCGATACGTGTCTGGAATTTGCTCCTAATCAAATGTTATGATTTGGTCAGTAGAAGAATTGTATATGTTAACCATAAAAAAAAAAAAATGAAGAAAGAATATCATTTAGTCAAATATCGGAGGATATTTTAATAGGCTGCAGATTCTAGTGGCAACCCAAGTTGTAGGGCGGGTTACATCACATGAATTGATTGAGGGTAAAGGATCCGGATGATCCGTAATCGTGACCGTTTATCATATATCGTGTAGTTAAAAATTATTTTAAATTTTAAATTTTAAATTAAATATAAATAGTATCTAACGAAAATTGATCGTATGATATACGATAAACTGTCATGATTATAAGATCGCGGAAACCCCAAAAAACGGTGATCCAGCAAAGATCCTTTTCCTTGATTGAGAGCTTTCGCCTTTTTGCATGATTGCATCCCCCTTTCGATCGAGAGAAGTTATTTCCGCACTTCCTTTTTCTCCCCTCGTGTACTGTCATCTCTTTTTCTAGCCGTATAATTAAATAAATTAAAAAAGAATTAAGAGACAACAAATAAATGAACTGGTGCAAAAAGGATAAAATGGGATTTACGTAAATCAGTTTCCTTTTGCTCAAATTTCCATTTTGAGCGTTCATTTTCAGCACGTGCTTGTGACCTTTCAACTTTTAACTTCATATCTAAAAGACAAATGATAGTCTTACATTTGGCTATTACCTGACGGAAATGCTTCCCGGTTGAAAGTTGCCCCACATCGGTAAGTGATAAGGTTTGTTATGTGTTTATATGATTTTGGACTACTCCTTATATTACCAATTGGTTTTATAGTGGAACCTCAATTTCATCATGGTATCAGAGCTCATCGTGTGAAGCCAGACAGACACAAACGCTCCACGTCACCCAGTCGTTCATGTATGTATGAATAATATGAACCACAATCAATCAATGAGGAAGCAAGAACAAAGAATCTGGCATCGTACCTCTGGAACGTATTTACACGTATCTTTTACAAAATTTGGTAATCAGGATCCCCATATGCGCCTGAAACAAACTATTGATGCACGAGGAAGAGGAACACTACTAGAATATCCACTTTACACACTTTGGATTCAAACAATGAACAACAAGGTTATGTATTTATACAACGGATGACTTCGAAACGATCAGTACCATTCGTCGAGTCTGCCTTCCAACATTCGGTCCAATTCCGTAGACTGCTCCGTTAGTTACAGTTGAAAACGCATCATCATCGTCATCATCAATCGATGCCTTCACCAGCAGCCTTTAAATATCATTCATGAACTGTCAAGCAAAAGTCAATGCACAGTCCAATTTCATTAGGGATATAAAACTGTCAACGCGTTAGGAATTTAAAACCGTGTAAATGTTTAAACAGTATAACAAAGCAACACATTGGTCATCATGTCAAATCTCCACAATTCCTAATGGAAGTTTAAAAGCGGGGCAGGGGCTTGGAAGGAGAAACAAATTTGAAGAATCGATAACGATGATACTTACCAGGTTCATCGAAATTTACTCGCTCTCCAGTAGACAAGACGACGTAGAAAAGGGCAGTAAGCTCAAAATTTAACCATCCCCGGTGGTGAGAAACTTTTGGTAGTACTAAACTTCAAGATTACAAGTATACAGTACAACTTCTGCAAATAAGCTCAAAATATAGACGTTTCCTTCCCATCTATTTTATTGATCCTTCAAACCATATTTGAAGTGAGGATCTCCAGATTATGGATTACCCATCTTTAAGTTTAAGGCCTCGAAACAGTCAAAAACTAGTATACAGAACTGCAGCACATACCCGCATGGTCTTTCGAGTCAAAGTGACACTCGTACCATTTCGTATCAATATGTCTGACCACAAACCACCAACATATCCCATGACTGCCATGACACTCCATGGAACAGCACTAAACCAAGCTGCTTGTCTGAGGTCAACATGGTACACCTGAGGTAGATCGAGAGTCATACATAAGCTACACAACACTCACAATATGAAGCGAAAATAAAATTATAGCTATACATTAGGCCTTACAGAGTTGAAGTAAATGGGCATCCAGGAAAGAAATATGAAAAAACCCTGCGAAATTTGAATAAGGAAATAAAAATAATGAGTCCGTGCTGACATATACAATATGAATTTTGACGGTTAGATGATGTTATATTCAACACATGTTAAGGACATTAACAATATGATTCTCAGAGTAGAATAACCTCGCATGAGATGTATATGCATTACCCAGCTGTGCATGGCATTTGCAACTATTACGGACCAGGTTGGCATTTTAGAGAGCAAGCGCCTGAAAGGAGGGATCACTTTGGCTGTCTTAGGTTTATTCTCCACCAAAAAGGACTTCTGCCGCTTTGATAAGTAATCCAATTCATATTTCGATATTTGAGGATTTCGGTCAGGAGTACTTGATGTTGCAGATAACCACACCAAAACCCAAAGAAATCCAGATAAACCAAAAATCACAAATGGTCCAAATATACCACCTTGTGACATGAGGATTGGAGAAAGCATGAGTCCTACTGCACTTCCAAGCTGAAATCCGGCCATTGCAAGTCCAACAGCCCTGGCTCGTTCTGTTTGAGGAAACCACCTGAAACACAAAGTTCATACCTTGATCAACATTTTAGCTTCACCAACAATTTAACAACAAAAAAAACACCTGTAAGAACATCATTAAATAGGCTTTAATGTGATTGGTAAATCCAAAAAGGAAGTTTGAAGATCACCGTTACCTCGCTACCATGTTGTTCATGCACGGAAGAGCCACTCCTTCTGCAATTCCAAGGAGAGCTCTCATCGCAAGGAGGGCCCATAGAGAATTTTCCACAGCCCACGGTGTAAGAAAGGTAGCTAAACACTTTTCAATATAATCAGCAATTATTTGGATCAAGTTCAACTCTTTGGTGTTTGGGAGCATTCCCTCAGCTGAAGGCATTGCAAATTTCAAAACTTTATGTGGTCATAAACTTCATAGTTTCAAAGAAAATTACTTCAACCGAAATTAAAATACAAAAATTAAAAAAGAAAAGAGAGATGAGGAGAGAAAACTACCTGAACAATACCAGCAAACGATCGGCTCAAGCCATTAGAAAGCGATAACGGCACAATCGCCACCGACATCACGATACGGTCGGCATTACAGAGAGCCAGAGCCAAAACAAGCATCGCCACAACTTTGACCCGCTTCGAGGTGATAAACTCGGCGCCTGAACTTCGTTCTCCTCCGAAAACGAGCCGAACTGAGCGTCGTTAGAAGAAACCCTGACTCGGTGCGGGAGACCGAGGCGGAGCTCGGCTGAGTCATGCCGAAGTCGAATTCTCTGCAGTGAGCTCGCCAACGAAACGTCTCGGAATCGGGTGTTTCGGTTCTGCGAGTCGACGAAACGCGGAGGGAGCTGGAATTTCGGAGATTCGGGTTTCGGAATGTATCGGTCTCGGGAGAGAGTGAGATAAGAAGTTCGGATTGCAGTTGCAGAGGCCATGGTGGAAGCGCGCAGTGGCGGAGAAATTCACAGTCGCCACTGAGAGTGACGACGGAAATCGGGTGTTTTGATAGTGCCAAAATTTCTTGGAGATAGGAAGAAGTATGACACTGCACTGTTTATTAAAATATTAATTTCTTGGAGAATCTGTCATCCTTAGGTTGGAGATGGCCTTATGTGCGCTCTTCCTAACCCCGGCTATTTTCCTTCTCTCAAGTTTCTCCATGTTACAGTTTATTATTTTGATAATGACATGATATCGAAGCTTTTCTCCGACTGCCCTGTACTTGAAGGCTTGACTATCGATGGAGGTATCAGAGCCAAGGAAGTTTTAAATTTCATGATTTCTGCACCTAAACTGAAAACGTTACAGATAAGTTTGTCTGTTGATAATCCACATTATGTCTACAATCTTTCTATTGATGCTCCAATGCTTGAAAACCTTGATATTGAGCTGGACATTGTGGCAAATTGTGTTTTGGAGAGTGCAAAATCTCTAGTGAAAGCCAATATTGCTCTAGACGACTCCATTGGAGAACAACGGCCTGCCTTTTCCAACTGTGTAACGGCGCTTCTGGCACAAGTTTGCAATGTTACATATCTGTCCCCTTCGACCTCTTGTTTTGAGGTAAGTAGAAGCTTATTCAATTGAGAATTTGAGAGATTTTAATGGATTTATAAATCCATAGATTTTTATGGAGTTTAATTGATTTGTAGAGATTCCATATAATATTTTGATTCAATTCCCTCGAAATCTCATGGGAAGATGTGAGATTTGTAGATGTTTAAAATACATTACGAAATCTCTCTAATTCCTCAATTTTCTCAAATTCCTTAAATTCAATTTCTAATTGAATACACCTGAAATGTTATAAACTTTTTTTAAATCCCTATTGAATACACCCGGATTTCTAAGGATTTTAATAAACCATCTTAAAATTCTAATTCAATACACCTTGAATTTTAGAGAATTACTGAAAATCCTGATTGAATACGTCTAAATTCATTAAAAGAATTAAAATCTTTCAAAATCCAAATTGAATACACCCCATTTCTGTATGGATTTATGTTTAATCATTTCTCTTATGAAGGCTGGGGATCTGCCGTCTTTTAATAATCTCAAGCAATTGAAGTTGGTTCTTTATGATTGCTATTACTCGGAATTGCTAGCTGAGGTTCTTAAAAGATCAGCTAATCTCAAAGATCTTTTCTTAGAAGTATATTCACACGTAAGTTCCTAATATGATACCAATATACAGTTTTTACGATAATTCTCATTCATTCATTCTTTAAATTATGGTTCAGAGCGGCGAGTGTTATCATGAATGTTCAGAGCATCAATGGATCCACCAGGATTTGTACCTATTTGTTTGCTGTCGTGTTGATTATTGACTCAAACATGTAGTCAAAGTCCAATTCTTTGGGCTACTTTGTGGTAATGGGAGGCAAACAACAATTGTGCCTAACTCTTTTTGACTTGATGTTAGGCCTTTGGCCATTGATGTCTTTGAGAAGCTTTTCTTTGGCTATAAAAGAAGAAGCAAGGTGCATCCCTAGATGGAGAGACAAGAGGGAGGAACAAGGAAGAAGGAAAATAGCAAGAAGCCATTCGGCATAGAGAAGAATTTTCTCAAATTGTCTTGCTTTGTATTTTTGGTTTTCTCTTCCTATTGTAAGTGTGAGAGCTTGGGTTATTCGGGTCTTTGGGAAATTGAGTGATAAACACTATTGTATGTTCTCATTGATTATAGTGGAATACTCCGTCGTCTCCAAACTGGATGTAGGCATTGCCGAACCAGTATAAATCTTGGTGTTCTTGTTGGTATTGTTCCATTTATCTTTTGTCAGTTATTGTGGTTTATTTTTCACTCACACTTGGTTGACGCTTCCGCACAACAAGTGGTATCAGAGCCCAGTTTTTTCGACTAGGGTTTTTCGTGGGAGTGAAAAATTTGTTGGCGCTACAGTCCCGTGAATAGTGTCGAGTAGATGGCTGGAGATCAAGATGAATTTGGGAAGGGGAAGGAGTCGGCATCGTCTTCGTCGGCACCTATATCCAATAGACATCCAATTGCTACTACAAGGTTAGAGGTTGATAAATTCAATGGCTCTAATAATTTTGGTATGTGGCAATGTGAAGTTATGGATGTGTTGTATCAACAAGAGTTGGATATGGTTTTGGAAGATAAACCAGAAGATATTGATGACAAACAGTGGACGCGAATTAATCTTCATGCTTGTGCTGCTATTCGATCGTTCCTTGATAAGGAGTTGAAATACCCGTATATGAAGGAAACTTCTGCTAAGGAGTTATGGACGAAATTGGAGGAGAAGTATATGACCAAGAGCGCAGAAAATCGTCTCTTCTTGAAGAAGCGACTCTTCCGATTTCAGTATAGTCCAGGTATTTCTATGCATGAACACCTCAATGATTATAATAAAATACTTGCTGATTTAGCAAACCTTGATGTGAAAATTCCTGACGAGGACAAGGCACTATGTTTGTTAAATTAATTGCCTGATGATTATGATCATTTGACAACTACTCTGTTGTATGGAAAATCCGAGGTGAAACTTGATGAGGTGTCTGCGGCATTGGTGAATCATGAGTGTCGTAAGAAGGAACTGAAGACTCACAATTCACAAACCGAGGCACTTGTTGCAAGGGGTCGAACAGAGGAAAGAAAATCTGGGAAGCGGGGAAAATCTCGTTCAAAGTCACGAGGGAAGTTTCCTGCTAAAGATGAATGTGCCTTTTGTCGCCAAAAGGGTCATTGGAAGAAAGGCTGCCCCAAATTGAAGAACAAAGAGAAGGAGAAAGCGGGTTCTGAAGCAAATATTGCAAAATATGGAGATGATGATTTCGAGTTTGCTTTGGCTAGTTCATCTACTGATGGTCACTCCAATGAGTGGATTTTGGATTCAGGTTGCACTTATCATATATGTCCCATTCGGGAATGGTTTTCTAGTTTCGAGGAGCTGGATGGTGGAGTTGTTTTGATGGGTAATGATAATACCTGCAAAACACAAGGGATAGGCAAAATCTGTTTGAAAATGCATGATGGAACAGTCAGAGAATTAAGTGATGTTCGGTATGTACCGGATATGAAGAAAAATCTCATCTCACTGGGTGCATTGGAATCCAAGGGTCTCAAGATCACCATGAAGGGTGGAGTTCTTAAAGCTGTGCACGGGGCACTGGTGGTAATGAAAGGTACAAGACGAAATAACTTGTATTTCTTGCAGGGGAGTACAGTTATTGGTGGAGCAGCTGTCACCGAAGCTGCTGACGCAGATAGCACAGACACCACGAGGTTATGGCATATGCGTCTTGGGCATGCTGGTGAAAAAGCGTTGCAAGGATTAGTGAAGCAAGGCTTATTGAAAGGTGCAAAGGCATGCAAATTGGAATTCTGTGAGCATTGTGTGTTGGGTAAGCAAACTAGAGTAAAATTTGGCACTGCTATTCACCACACTAAAGGCATTCTTGATTATGTTCACACTGATGTTTGGGGACCTTCCAAGAATGCATCTTGGGGAGGTAGCCATTATTTTGTCTCCTTTGTTGATGACTTCTCTAGAAGAATATGGGTGTACACCATGAAGCGTAAAGATGAAGTCTTGAAGATATTCCTGAAGTGGAAAAAGATGATTGAAACGCAAAACGGTCGAAAGATCAAGACTCTCAGATCAGACAATGGGGGTGAATATAAGTCTGATCCTTTCTTGAAAGTTTGTCAAGATGAGGGTATTGTGAGGCACTTCACGGTTAGGGAGACACCGCAACAGAATGGGGTGGCGGAGCGCATGAACCGTACTTTGCTTGAGAAAGTTCGGTGTATGTTGTCTAATGCTGGATTAGGCAAGGCATTTTGGGCTGAGGCACTCACTTATGCAAGCCATCTCATTAATCGATTGCCAGCTGCTGCGAATGAGGGCAAAACACCCATGGAGGTATGGTCTGGTAAACCTTGTACTGATTACAAGTTTTTACACATATTTGGTTGTCCTGCTTACTATTATGTCAGAGAAAGCAAGTTGGATCCAAGAGCAAAGAAAGCTCTATTTATGGGCTTTAGCACTGGCGTGAAGGGATACCGACTTTGGTGTCCAGATGAGAAGAAATTTGTTGTAAGCAGAGATGTGACTTTCGATGAGGCTGCTATGGTTAATCAGAACAAGCATGAAGGTGAAACTGAAGCGACCGAGACCATGAGTAGCTCAAAGCAGGTGGAGTTACTGAAGACTCCAGTTGTTCCAGTAAGGTCTGATGTTACAAACATTAGTCCTACAGTTAATTCTGATGATGAAGACGAGGATGATGAAGAGGAGGCACCTACCCAAGAGCCTCCACAGCAACAAGACTATATTGCAACCAGAAGATCGAGAAGGGAAATTCGAAAGCCCGCTCGATTTACTGATATTGTGGCATATGCACTTCCCGTTATTGAAGATGATATTCCATCCGCCTACAAAGAAGCTGTCATGAGTTCAGAGTGCGAGTTGTGGAAGAAATCTATGGATGAGGAGATGAAATCTCTTCATAAAAATAAGACTTGGAAGCTGGTTCAGTTACCAAAGGGGAAGAAAGCAATTGGTTGTAAATGGGTGTATGCCAAGAAGATGGAATCTTTGGGAAAAGATAATGTAAGATTCAAAGCCAGATTGGTAGCTAAAGGCTACGCTCAGAAGGAAGGCATTGACTACAATGAGGTATTTTCTCCTGTAGTAAAACATTCTTCTATTCGTATTCTGTTGGCTTTGGTTGTGCAGTTTGACCTTGAGTTGGCCCAACTTGATGTCAAGACTGCGTTCTTACATGGTGATTTGGAGGAAGAGATTTATATGTCTCAGCCAGAAGGTTTTAAGGTTGCTGGAAAGGAAAATTGGGTTTGCAAATTGGAAAAATCATTGTATGGCTTGAAGCAGTCTCCAAGACAATGGTACAAGAGATTTGATCGATTTATGATCGGGCAAAAGTACACAAGAAGTCACTATGACCATTGTGTATACTTTCGCAAACTACAAGATGGAACCTTCATTTATTTGCTTTTATATGTTGATGATATGCTTATAGCATGTAAGAGCAAAGTGGAGATTGAAAGGTTGAAGACTCAACTAAGTAATGAATTTGAGATGAAGGACTTGGGAGAAGCTCGGAAGATACTAGGTATGGAAATTGAAAGAGATAGAGCGAAGGGCAAGATTAGTCTGTGTCAGAAGCAGTATTTGAAGAAGGTACTACAACGTTTCAGGATGAATGAAAATTCAAAACCGGTTAGTACACCTTTTGCCCCTCATTTCAAACTTAGCGCTTCTATGTCTCCTAAAACGGTTGAAGAGAGTCAGTACATGGCTCAAATTCCTTATGCAAATGTTGTTGGTAGTTTGATGTATGCTATGGTGTGTACTAGGCCTGATATTTCACAAGCTGTTAGTATTGTCAGTAGATATATGCATAATCCAGGAAAAGGGCATTGGCAAGCTGTGAAATGGATTCTACGGTATATTCTGGGTACTGTGGATGTTGGTTTATTGTTCCAGCAGGATAAAGTTACTGGTAAATGTGTTGTTGGATATGTGGATTCTGATTACGCAGGTGATTTGGACAAGCGTAGGTCCACTACTGGTTTTGTATTCACTATTGCTGGAGGTCCAGTAAGTTGGAGGTCGATTCTGCAATCTACAGTTGCTTTGTCGACTACTGAGGCTGAATACATGGCTGTAACAGAAGCTATAAAGGAAGCCATCTGGCTTCAAGGGTTGCTTGATGACTTAGGGGTTCAACAAGATCATGTGGATGTTCATTGCGACAGTCAGAGTGCTATTCATTTAGCAAAGAATCAAGTTCATCATGCACGTACGAAACACATTGACGTGAGGTTTCATTTTGTTCGTGAGATTATTGACGAGGGAGATATTCTTCTTCAGAAGATTGGGACCGCTGACAATCCTGCGGATATGTTAACAAAGCCAGTTTCGTTGCACAAGTTTAAGCACTGCTTAGACTTGATTGGCATTTGTAAAATTTGTTGATTGCCCCATGGGGGATTGGGAGACGACTATTTGGAGTTCTACTTAGAGGGTTTGAGCCAAGGTGGAGATTGTTGATTATTGACTCAAACATGTAGTCAAAGTCCAATTCTTTGGGCTACTTTGTGGTAATGGGAGGCAAACAACAATTGTGCCTAACTCTTTTTGACTTGATGTTAGGCCTTTGGCCATTGATGTCTTTGAGAAGCTTTTCTTTGGCTATAAAAGAAGAAGCAAGGTGCATCCCTAGATGGAGAGACAAGAGGGAGGAACAAGGAAGAAGGAAAATAGCAAGAAGCCATTCGGCATAGAGAAGAATTTTCTCAAATTGTCTTGCTTTGTATTTTTGGTTTTCTCTTCCTATTGTAAGTGTGAGAGCTTGGGTTATTCGGGTCTTTGGGAAATTGAGTGATAAACACTATTGTATGTTCTCATTGATTATAGTGGAATACTCCGTCGTCTCCAAACTGGATGTAGGCATTGCCGAACCAGTATAAATCTTGGTGTTCTTGTTGGTATTGTTCCATTTATCTTTTGTCAGTTATTGTGGTTTATTTTTCACTCACACTTGGTTGACGCTTCCGCACAACATGTCGCACCTCAAGACCATCACCATACAAAGATTCAAGGGGCGGGACGTTGAGATGGAACTTGCAAAGTATTTGCTAAAGAACGGTAGAGTTTTAGACAAGATGACTACCGATACAGGTTTGCAGACGAAAGAAGAGTTATGCAAGAAATTTGCAATGTTTCAAAGGGGTTCCGTGACCTGTGAAGTTGAATGTATCAGGATGTAATTTCAGGTTTTACAAGGATCCTGTTATCACACCTGTAAAACGATCCTTTTCGTTGGCTAGAAGCACGCGAACGGAACAACAAAAGTCGACCAATAATCTCCCCTCCTGTTGTTTTGTTTCTCAAAACTACATATATGAATGTGTAAAGGACTCCTCAGAGTTTGGGAACGGGACCAGCATTTGAACGAAACAATGAATGTCGACCTTCAGCTATTATCTCTCCCGTTGATTTATTTCTGAATGTTACTATTGTTCCACAGTATCCTCCTGTTCGTCCTAAAACCCTCGAAGTTATCTCTAGCTCGTCCTGCAATTTGACATCAAAATGTTAGAGGTATCTTAGGGACATCCAATGATTAAGATTGAAACAATATAACGATCATTTGCATTTGTGCATGCTACTTCGAACTCCTTTTAATGTTGGAACTCGGAAGAGGTTCAAGTTTGAATCTCATCTCCTGTTAATAAAATAAAATAAAAAAACAAAATATTGATACGAACATGACCATCAATCATATGCTATATATATATATGCATGGGAAAGGATACCAAAATTAAAGAAAGTTGGGGTTCCATTATAAAACCAATTGACAATATGGGGAGTGGCCCAACTTCTTATAAGCCCTTGCAAGCAAGGTTTCTACTTTCACTGATGTGAGACTCTTTTACCTTCATATCCTCACACGACCCCTCACATGAGGCGAATTCAAGCCAAATACGTGAACAACACGAATTAGGTGACGCGGAGCACGTGTGGCCGTTAGGCTTCATACGTGGGTCAACCTACTCTGATACCATGAAGAAAGTTGAGTTTCACCATAAAACAAATTGACAATATGGGTAAGGGCCAACCTCTTATAAACCCTCCAAGGTTTATCCTTTTACCGATATGAGACTCTTTTACCTCCGGATCCTCACAAAAAGAACAAACTTTTGAAATAAAATGAAAGTTGAAAGATTTGAAGTGACTTTTGGAGTACTTGTATATAAAGATCAAGAAGAAATGAGGATTGGAGTGGGAAAGATTTGCTTACATGAACCTTGGCAGTTGAGACATAAGAGACGGATATGTCGACAGAAACATTCATAGGGAGGTCCGGAATAAAAGCTAAGGAACCACCAACTATATCAACGAGGTTTGCAATTGCACCATTTGCCAAAGTTCCATCTCTATCCTGCAAACGAAATAATTAAGAAAAACATTCAAAATCTCTCACATGAAACTAAATCTTTTTAATTTCTTGCTGAAAACTAAAGAACTGAACTAATTTTTCCAATAAATATTCCCACTCGCACAAATTGTGTTGAAATCTCCAACAAAAATTAAAGTTGCTAGAGTAGAGAGGTTATACTAATTAAGTGCTTTCAAATAAGCTCACAATAGTTATTCTAGAATGGCTAAAAGCACTTATGAGCATATGTGTTTTCAGGAAAACATGTTCAAACAAGTGCATAAGCGATCAGCACGACGGAGGGTACCACCCCCCATCCAAAGCAGAGTCCTTCCGAACTCCTTTTAGAATCATGGCTCGTTCATTCACTTGCTCATGAACTTGCAGCTTGGCCGACAAAGGAGGGAAGCTATCTACGAAGCTTTGCCCCTTGCTTTATTGAAATTGTTATGAACTGACTAATGACTAGATTGTCCCGGAACGCAAGCTAAGCTAATAAATAGTATTAGCTTTTTCTTTTTGTATTTAATTTCAAAAGAATTGGGTTAAAAAGACTATTTCATGAATACAGTTTCACACTGGCAACACTTTTGGGTAGCCGGGCCCTCTCGGCTTTATTAAAAAAGATGGGCTGCCCAGAAAGTGTTTGTTTTATTTGTTTTTGGGCACCAATTTTAGTCGACCCAGAAAAAAGTAGCAAAGGGAGTTTCCGTAACATCTAGTGGATCAACATCAAAGGTGGATTGAATCATATCCAATTGCCCCAGTGCAAATGCGAAACCAGGATCTTTCAGAAAATGAATTCCTATTCGAAGAGTGCATAACCGCATATTAGACCATCTCCAACCCTTGGGTTAAAACAAAAAAAAATTAGCCTAGAACATTTAGGTTTTAACCCAGAAACAGCTTTTTTACTCCAACCATTTTGGGTTAAAATTTTAACCACAGATTATTAAATAATGAATTTAGGCTAATTTTTTTCTTCTTAAAGTAACTTTTTTAAAAGAAAAAAATTATGTAGACTATCATAATTTAATTTTATGAACATTTTAATCTAAAAATATTTAGAGCTCTGACAAATATTGAAAAATCACTAACCGTCACCATAAAACTCGTGAAACCCTATGAAAAAAATATGAAACACATAAAAGAATTATTTTTAATTACTTTAGTCGTTGAATTTAAATTTAGATCGTTAAATATTTTTTTTTACCTTTAGATCTCATCAAATTAGATCTTAACCATTGAATTCAATGAATTTATAAATATAAAACTAAAAAAAATATACATATATGGTGGCTCAGCCCCACTAACCTGAGAAAATCATGGGCTAAATTTAACCCAGAAATGAGTTTTGAGTTTTAACTCATATCTGCCCCAGGAGTTAGAACAAATTGGGGTAAGTTTAAATCCAAAAATTTGAGTTTTACTCCAAATGTTAGAGTAGGTCTAAGAGACCCCTTTTTTGGGAAAGTGGCATTTGTTTAGGTGATTAGGCTATCTCTAAATGTGCATAATTATCACTAATATCCAAGGCGAAAGTTTAATTAAGGTTTTCAATGTACTCAAAACTGAAAAACAAAATGTTAAAATGTTTCGTGAAACAGTCTACATATGAAATTTCCTAAATTACTAAAAAGGAAAACTAATGAAAAGGGCTTGAAAATTTTGAGTTTTAATGATAAGGACAAAATAAAGGGTAAAGTGAATAGTAGCAGTTTTGATTTTTTAGTGTGAAAATGTGGTTTTTCGTTAAAGTGAACAGTACCGTGAGTTTTTCGTTAAAACTTCCTTACTAAAAACTTTAAAGAATCTACTTGTTTAATCGACAAATTATCGAAATGTTCTCTTGATCGCCTAATGATCAAACAAATTATCGAAATGTTCTTTAGAGAGTGTTAGATGAAAATTATGAAATGAATGTGTTTTTTTTCTAAACTAAATAAAAGAAGATCCAAGTTAATTAATGTCAACAATTTAAGCATTAAATAACAGATTAATTAGATGACTCACGATAAGGCGGGGAGGGACCTTGAAAGAACAGATGACGACACCGGGTTCGACTCGCTCGACTCGGATTCCTCTCAGAGCGAAGGCATCGTAGAAGCTGGACTTTCCGATTTGGAGAGCTGGGATGGCGATTCGCGACACGGTCTCTGACTCGTCCGAGTTCAGCTCCAGACGCTTCTTCGCCTTCTCCATCTTGACTTCCCTTTCCCCAAATCTATAACCTTCATTCCATTGGATCGGAAACCAACTCAGTGCGACTTGACCGTTTGACATGTAAAGAGCAACTAGGTGAATTAAAAACTGTCAACTTGCTTTGTTGTATTAGTGGGCTTTTTCTAAGGCCGCAAAACTACTTGTAATGGCCCATGGGCTCTCGTTTACGATTACACAGACACATAATATTATTAATCCAGACTTATAATTTGGATGAAGCACAATGAAATGATTGATATTTAAAGGACGTATGGTATAGTATTAATAATTGAATACACCCAAGTCAGTGGGGTTAGTTTAATGGTGAGGGTGGGTAGGGAGATGGGTAGTATTCCTATATCGTAGGAGTAGTAGCGGATCCATGATTCAGATCTTGGATGGTCACAGTGTTACAGATTCAATTTTTTTAGATAGAAACAGAGAGTGAAGCCTGCAAAAAAAATTTCCCTTTATTCACTACAGCATTTCGTTTAACACTTGTTGAGTGATATCGAGATGATTTATTGAGTGTTGTCCATGCAACCTATCTAGATATGCCTAGCAGGTATTAAATCAAAACACTTAGTAGGTATAAGGGGACCAATACAAAATATTCTTAGGGTCCTCAGAAGACCTTCAGATGTATATTTTTTGAACTGCGGGTGGTCTTGGGACCACCTAGGTCCAACCGTGCATACGCCTTTGCATAGGATAGGAGTAAGCCAGCTAGGTTCAAGGTATGAAACATCCAATGTAACCAATAAATAAATAAATACAAGTGTAATAACATAAATAAATTTATAATATTATGTAACAGTGCAATAATTACACCATATATTTACTCATAAATCACAATAAAATGTAATAGGGAAGTATACATTGCCTAGAATCTGAATCTTTATTTTACTTTTCTTTTAATAAACATATAACTAGGAAATAATTGAACACATGACCTTGGGTGCAAAACAAAATGCTTTTAATCGCTTTAAATTATAAGCATTTTTCTTTTCAATCTCTAATCCAGTACTTGAAGAAAGAAAATAAAATAAAAATAGGAAGCAACGCATAAATAAGCGAAGTTATTTATGCCCATCATTTTTCATAAAGAGAATCAAGAGACAGAAATAAAAATACGGGTGCACCGGGAGAAAAGAACCAATTTAGGTATTGGTCTACGTCCTTTAAAGATTATGATCTTTACTACATAAAAAGGAAAAGAATACTTACAAGGGAAAACAACCATAAATGGAGATTTCCCTTCACGTACAGCTCTGGAAATGACTCAGAGTTTGCTAGCAGCAGAACGAAACAATGAATGTCGACCTTCAGCAATCATCTCCCCAGTTGCTTTGTTTCTCATAAGTATCGATACTCCAGAATAACGACCTCGTTGTCCTAAACTTTTTGAGGTGATCTCTAACTCATCCTGCAATTTGAGATCAAGAGCAATCAGCTGCTGCACGTCCCTTCAAGAAATGCGATGAAACCAGAACGAAACAGGAATAAGATGTTACAGCCAAATATACACAAACGCGAATCATATATCGCGTGCACATGACATGGCGAGCGATGAAAATCTCGCCACTAGAAACCCAAGAAAATAGCCAAACAAGAGCAATCAGATTGTTTCGAACTCGTAATCATCCCCCTTTGACAAGCAATACTCAACAAGGGACAACGACGGATATCAAACTCACGTTCATGGGTGTTAAAACCTACCACCACCTCCAGAAAAGTTTGAGCATTCGCAATATTGATCACATAGTCTATAAGATTGACATGTAAATGTATAGCGAATTCAGAGACTGCTAAATGTGAACGAAAAACGGAGATTTTATATGAGCGGAAAGTTTGCTTACACCAAGCTTCGCCTTTGACAGATACGAGATGGAAATGTCCACCGAAACGTTCATGGGGAGACCCCTAAAATGAACAGAAGCACCAACTAGATCAACAAGGTTTGCAATTGCACCATTAGCCAAATTTCCAGCTCTATCCTGCAAACACAAGAAACACAATTCCAAAACCGAGCGTTAAACTCGTGTTTTCAATTGACATAACCACTACTAATTCTACGCTAAATTCATCTAAACTACGGGGAGGGAGATTCAAACTCGCGTGCAGATGGAAGACCACACTGGTCTAGCTAAATTGATTGAATTCTTCTAAGCTACGGGAGGGGGATTCGAACTTGTGTGTAGATGGAAGACCAAACTGCTCTAGTCAAATTGAATAAATCCAGATCTGCTGGTGGTTAGAAGACTCACAGTGAGGCGGGGAGGGACCTTGAGAGTACAGGCGACGAATCCGGGTTCAACTCGGTCGACTCGGATTCCTGTGATGGCGAAATGATTGTATATGCATTCCCCTGTTTGGGGTTCCGGAAGGACGAGTCGCGAGAAGGCCTCTAACTCGTCCTCCGTCAACTCCACAGACTTCTTCGCATTCTCCATTTTGTTGGCGGCGTTTCCCACTATTCTATCCGCTTTGGCTGAACCGTTAAAACGTCAAGAGAGTGGGATTGGGTCCCACTTACCTTTGTGAATTAAGGATTTGGATCATTTCCTGAGCCAAGAGGAGCCTCTTGATCAGCCATTGTGGGCCGTTGGATTTTTATCCAACGATTATAAATAGGGGTTCCTTTAAAGTTATAATAATTATAGCCATTAGATGAAAATTCAACGGCCCACAATGGCTGGTCAGGAGGATCCTCTCCATTGGCTCAGGAGAGGATCCAAATCCGTGAATTAAATGTTTGGGCGATGTTAATGAGATTAATTTTTTAGACTATATTTTGTAAACCGCATAATGTAATGGTTGTTAGACTATATTTTGTAAACCGCATAATGTGATGGTTGATAGTTGAATTTTTTTATTAAGATTATTAAAAAAGAGATTGTCTCCTTAGCATTTTCCTAATTGTTTTTATTCTTAAGCATCAATGTTTTAAATACGAAGCCTACTAAGTAGTTCGACTTTTTAAACAATTTTTATTGTTTCGATTACTAACAGTCAACTATTCAATTTCTTATAGTTAATCTTCACCGTTTATTTCTCAGACTACAATCTTCATCGAAAGTTTTCATAATTTGATCTCTTGAATGCATCCATAAATGTTTTTTTGGACAAAAGTAAAATTCATTACTAGCAGCACTTAATAGGACCTATTCAAACTCGCCAGCAATAGATTTGATCGCAGATGATGTGTTGCAACTGCCATCCTCCTTCTCTATGTTGAGTTTCATTCATGTTTCTCGTTTATGTAATGGGGTTGCCCACCGTCTTGCAAAGTTTGCTTTGTCTAGTAGCAATAATTTAGTTTGGATTGAGGAACCTTCTACTCTTATTCAGGATGTTCTCCTTAAAAAAAAAAAAAAAAAAAAACAAAGCAAGCTTACACAAACAAAGGTCTAGTTACGAATAAGGCACAAGACTAAAAGTTGGACCCCCAAAGCAATAAAAACCCCCAAAGGTTGAGCACACTACAAACTCACAGAAAACAACAAACCCACCGAAAGCAAAAACCCTTGCAGCTCTGTTGCCACCACAGCCGCCGTTGATTGTCGCCCCCAACAAGCACCAGAGATCACACCAGCAAGAACCCCATAATTAAGGAAGAAAAAGGCCGCATCATCCTCCAAGGACTACCACAACAATCTCCGCCACGAAACCAAGTAAGCACGCGGGAAGACATACCCCACGAGCAACATCGCCGACAAGGGCAAACACCGGGAAGGACCAACAAGGGCCAACAAAGGTGACCGAGCCAAAACTCTATGCACCCTCCCATAGACAATGACAAATCGCAGCGAACACCGGCGGTAACTAAATGGAATTGGGTGTGGGCAGAGAGACGATGGAGCCAAATGACGAAGATGATGGAGAGGAAAGGCTTGAGAAGGATGGCGGACACGAATGATTGGGGAACAGGGCTCAAAGTGGTGAGATAACAGGCAAGGAGATAAAAAGGAGGAGATCGTGATGGACAGGCAAACATGAAGAGCAAGGAAAAGATGAAAACAAAGGAAAAGCATGGAACTGCCACCGATTCTAGCCACAACTAGAGCCAGCTGCGACGTGGATCGACGAAATCAAAGACCACTCACACGGCGAGAAAGACTCTCACAGGAGGAGAGAAAACAAATTTAAAAAGGACTTGGGCTTGCATGCAATGCATACAAAAACATAGTTACAGTATAACTCACAGAAGTGTTTGATATGAAAATTTGATTCATAGAAAGAAGCCCTTTACTACCAGGCACTCTGGAGTGAAATTTACTACCTGCTAGTCTACACATTTGAATCTTATATAAGAATTCCGAAAAGCAAGTCGAACTGAACGAAGCATCAAGTCATGAATAACATCCGCGCTAATTACTAATTGATCCTAATCGTCCCTATTATGAGGAAAGATAAGACTTCAACGGAAAATGCAAAACCGGCAACCAGAGTGAAGATTCGGGTTATGTTTGATTGTATACAAACAAATCAGCAAAAAAGATGAAGTGAAAAACAAGTAACAATAGCAGTTGAAAACAGTTCACTAAATTTGAGGCCAGAATCTGGACCATGTATGTTAAACATAATTCTCAATCCTTATTCAATGACAAACACTTATTTCCCAGAAGAAAGCGAAACTATGAAAAGATTCAACCTATGCCCCCAAAGAGCTCCCTTCATTCCACCTATATACATAGTAAAGTGAAAAAGGACTCAGAGTTTACTAGTATGTATAGCAAACAACGAATGCCGACCTTCAGCAATTACCTCACCGGTTGCTTTGTTTCTCACAAGTATCGATGTTCCACAATAACGACCTAGTTGTCCTAACACCCTTGATGTGATCTCTAACTCATCCTGCAATTTGAGATCAAGAGCAATCAGATGCCATAGGTCCCTTCAAGAAATGCGATGAAATCAGAAGATGTTAGAGCTAAATATACACAAACGTGAATCATATATCGCACGCACATGACATGGTGAGCAATGAAAATCCCACCACTAGAAACACAAATGAATAGCCAAATACGAGCAATCAGATTCTTTTGAATTCCTAAACAAGCAATACTCAACAAGGGACAACAACCGATATCAGACTCACATTACAATAGCCAAATTCTGCTAATCAAAATGCCAACGGAACTTTTCAGCACAGAAGTTTAAACATTCGCAATATTGATTGTCCAGTCTATTAGATTGAACATGTACATGTATGCCCAATTCAGAGGTTGCTAAATCCGAATGAAAAACGGAGATTTTATACGAGTGGAAAGTTTGCTTACACCAAGCTTCGCCTTTGACATGAACGAGATGGAAATGTCCACCGAAACGTTCACGGGGAGACCCCTAACATGAACAGCAGAACCAACTTGATCAACAAGGTTTGCAATAGCACCATTAGCCAAATTTCCAGCTCTATCCTGCAAACACAAGAAACACAATTCCAAAACCGCGCACAAGCATTAAACTCCTTGTTTGCAATTAACATAACCACTACTAATTCTACACTAAATTCATCTAAGCTACGGGGAGGGAGATTCGAACTCGCGTGCAAATGGGAGACCACACTCCTCTAGCCAAAATGACTAAATCCAGATCTGCTGGTGAGTAGAAGACTCACAGTGAGGCGGGGAGGGACCTTGAGAGTACAGACAACGAGTCCGGGTTCGACTCGGTCGACTCGGATGCCTCTGGTGGCGAAATGATTGTATATACATACCCCTGGTTGGGGTTCCGGAAGGACGAGTCGCGAGAAGGCTTCTGACTCGTCCTGCGTCAACTCCACAGACTTCTTCGCATTCTCCATGTTGTTGGCTGCAAACTTTAAGCCAAATCAATTTAGGATCACGCCTCAAATTAGCTAAATTAGTTAAATAAGCTAAAATTTAAGTTAAATTAGCTAAGTTTCAAGTAAAATCAGCTAAATTTTGAGTTAAATTAGCCTAATTTGATGCTCCTAATAATCCCAATTAGTAGCAGAAGTTCATATCGATAAAATTACGGAAAATTTGACTTGTGATCAAACGAGGGAGGGGCTCTGTAGCTTACGCTGAGGCGAGAGGGACCTTGAAAAATCAGACGATGAGTCCGGATTCGACTCGGTCGACTCGGATGCCGCGAAGAGCGTAAGACTTGTAGAAGCTCGGCCCGGCGCCGGCGCCGGCGCCTCTGACTCGTCGTGGGTCAGTTCCAAGAATTTGTTCGCCTTCTCCATGCTGACTTTTGCACCACCTTGACTCGGATCCATCTTTGCAGAAGTTGAGCGGGCCGGGTTCGGATGGGCTTATATTCATTTTCAAAATCGGTTTATTTTTCAACCCACATAGGCTTATGAGTATGATGAGGGAAGCTTCTACAATGAGGGGTTTTTTTAGGGCATTTTAATCAGATGATCGAAATATCTGTGTGAGTCCCGGCCACTAAAAAGGTAGGTTGACGTGGTAAAACCAACAGTTGGTCCCTATTAAAAAAAAAATCAGATGGTTTATAATACACGAACGACAAAAATGACTTAAACAATGATATAACAATCGAATATTAACAACATTATATTGACGTATCGATGCTAAATACAGACGTCAAATCAATAATAACTACCAAATATTAATGATATATCAACAATATGTATTATGTCCGAATGCGCATTTCTTGCTAGGGTTTAAGTGGCGAATGGTGAGAAGTGGTTGCCTTCACCAGCTGCACATTGCATGCATGCAGATAGAAATGTACCTTTAGGGCTAGCCATTGTGCATACGCTCTGCGGTCAGTCACAATCAAAATGCACATCCAATAATATATATAAAGCAAAACGACTAACATCAGTACACATTTTTCTTATTAGTAACAATCATTGTTACGCCAATAGCTACAACCAAATAGCTACTAATCTTGGTAATCGTTGCTTGCTTTTCATGTAATGGCAAAGAGAGACTTAACTACATAAAAATGGAAGAGAGGAAAGTCTAGCATGAAAGATAAGAGCCAGTCAGAATAGCCCAAGGACGACTGCCTAGCTACGAACCACAATATAAATACACAAACATATATATATATATATATATATATATGATGTTTGATTAGGCAAGTCATCCTTGGCTACCAAACATGGCTCTTCACCTTCATACAAGACTTCTCTTCCTCTGAATTCTGCTGCATAGCTTGCTATATTCTCCGCAGTTGAACTATGCATCTATTTATAGCCATTGAAAAGTGAGTAAATAGATTCAGACTGTCACCAAATTGTAGTTCCCACGTCGGAGGCTGCTTGAATACTCAAACTATTTCAGTGCACAAGATGTCAAGATATATGGAATATATTCATTCCCCCAATTAGAGAGGGCACCAAATTATATCCACATTGGTCGTTGGTGGTCAAGCAATTTGCACTGAATCTGTTCTCTGTTGTTGTTTGACATTTCAATACTTTTAATACGAATGTTTTTTTAGCCAAAATTGTCTCTAAGATTAGCATAATTCCTCACTTTAGTCTTTGAAATTGAAAATTGCTAGAAGTGGTTCCTGAGTTTAACCACCGTAAAACATTTTGGTCTTTCTGGAAAAAATTTGTCGATATCCTCATTAAGTGGAGGGGTTCATTTGACAAAAATACCCTTTAAAAGGTTGTTACATCGTCGTCCACATGACAATTAATGAAGATATTGATAGATTTTTCACGGAATGACCAAAATAATTTACAGTAGACACCAGAGATCAATTCTATCGATTTTCATTGTCAGAAATTGAAATGAGAAATTATGTCAATCTAATAGACCATTTTAACTAAAAAGCCTTAACAAGAATTATAAGTTTTTTTTTTTTTTAAATGAAGTCACATTGTCACAAGTACCAAATCAACCAAGTAAATAATAAATATGAGGATGATATTTGTAAATTTCTCATTGGCATTCTCATAGCTGCAACATGGCTTTGAAAATGAAATAATTTTGACCTTGATTGATCAATCAAAACATCTGTGGTGTGTAACCGAAATGATCTTAGAAGATTAATGGTGAATACGACTTATGGGTTGACTTTATGAGGTGACATGGCTCCTGACTACTAGACTTCAGTCATGTTCTCCTAGTCCCAGTGGTGCAAGAAAGATTCTTGGGTGAGGAATCTTGGAGGCTGAGGTCGTTATGGGGTAGTGGCGGATCTCAAAATTAGAAGTGATGAGCTATGAGGGGTTTGTATCTAAGGTCTGCACAATCACGTAGTTCGGATGCCGGACCTAGGACTTTCTGGTGGTGCAGGAAAATTCTTCTCCAACTGTGCAGAAAAATAAGTAGTATTTAAAATTATTTGAAAAGAAGCTGCTCCAAGATATATATGTGTGCGCGTGTGAAGTTGTGAACTATATAATGTATAGAAGGAGCTCGAGCATGCTTTTTAGGGCCTCAAGAAGGAATTCGAGCATGCTTGAAGTGGCCTAGGGTGATTATATTTAAAGAAATATCATTAGATATTCATAAACTTTTTAGGCTGATTCACCGTCAATATTATCGATATTGTCCCAACTTAACTACATATTACTAGGTGTTGTGTTTTATTACAAAAGACATCAGTAATATTATGGTGAAAATTTATATATATTGATTGTATATTATTTTGTCACATGACTAATGTGGAATCCTATCTCCAACACACATCATCGCGAGTGGCCCATATGGGGTCACAAGGGAAACTAATTCCCACATCAGAAACTGGTCAGGTCATTATATAAAGGTAACACAACTTTTCAAGAGGTCATTCATTCATTAAGGGACTAGAGCCAATGCAACTTTTTGAGAGGTCAATCATTCATTCAAGTACTAAAGCCAACATAACTTTTCGAGGGTTCAATCATTGACTATCCTCAAACTAGAGCTAGCCCAACTTCTTGAAAGCTCAACATAAGACGGCAAATTCGAGCCTAGTAAATCGGGTCAAGGACGTATCGAAAAAATAGTCTGCTCTAATACCATGATAAACTTTTTAGACCCAGCATGGTCCACCATTTATATCACCAATATTGTTTCAACTTAACCACCTACTAGGGTTATTACAAAATACCTTGTGATATTAGAGTGGAAACTCCTAAATACTAATTGTATATTATTTTATCATATTAATAATATGAGATTCTATTCTCCGACCGATACAAGTAATTCTTATTTGGAAGGTGAAATGTGAAAAGACAAACATTGAGCAGGTATTTCGAGAATGCATATATTAATAAATCAAAGATTCTAAGGCTCCTATTTCCCTAGATCAATTTTGTATTCTTAAACAACACATCGGTTTGGGAATGCTACATTATTTGTTGATTTCTATGTCAATGGTGGTGTCCTTAGTGCAGTTGACCTACAAATTTTGTGCACGTCCGAATGGAAGTGGTTGAATTTTGCATCTGTTTCCGTTCGCAAACCCAAAATCCAAGAAAAGTGTGGGACTAATGTGTTGGGCTTTCTGTGGCCCGAAAAGCTGTTGGTTTCCTTCTTCTTCACACTAATATTTGCTTTCTCGGCCTTCTTCTGTTGCAAGCAAAGTACTCTAGATTTGTGAACAAGTTTCAAGTGAGGTACTCATGAACTAGCTAATCCTTTTACTTCATAACAAATTCATTTGTCATATACCAGATAATTTGATAATTATTGTTTGATTCAATCCAAAAAAAAAAATAATGAAGTTGATATTACAAAAAAGGAAAACAACTTTCGCACTCGTTTTTGCTCCTACACTTCTCTCTTTGTTTTTATCTGTTGATTATTAAATTCAAACAACTAGAACAAAAACGACAAGCATTGTAACTACCTGAATGTTTTCAGAAAGACAAAAATTATATCCGAATCTCTCTATGTGAACTCTCGGGATCAACTAATACTAGCCGTTGATACAAGATCGTCCGACTAAAATTGGATTTTTAAGAGTTTAGGGTTTAGGGCCATGATTAAGAGTTGTTTGATCATCTTTGCATAGGATTCTTTTTTCTCTCTAAAAATTAGATCATACGTCTCCATGCTAACTGCTTAGAAAAAATAAAATAAAATAAAGAGATTCATGGATACCATAAAATCCCAAAAAGGGGTTTATCCGGGGTTTCCGTTTTTTGCAATTTCCCATTCCTTTCTCAACCCCACCGCCTCCCTCACTGACACCCCACTTCCTTCTTCTGCCATGCACGCTCTCTCAACCGCCGCCGCCCTCCTCCTCCAGTCCTAGGAAAAGCCATGAAAGCGCAAACTCACCGCCTCTCCACCTGTCACCGCCACCCTACCAAACCCATAACCGGTTTCTGCGCCCCCTGCCTCAGCGAACGCCTCGCCGGCCTCGACTCCGCCGCCGCCGCCGCTCACCAAGAACCCTTGACCCAGAACCCCCATTCTGGGTCTGAGCTCCGGAGAAGCAAGTCTTGTTCCGGAACGAGACCCGAATCGTCGTCGGCCAACGCCCCGGACCCGACCCGGCGCAAGTCGTGCAATGTCAGGGCCCGGAACACTCTGTCCGAGCTCTTTAACATCGACGACGACCGCAAAGGAGTGCCGAGAAAGTTCGATGTCGAATTGAGAGATGGGGATAAGGACGACAGTGGAGACGAAGCTAGGGTTTTGAATTTGGATGCGGATGCAGAGTCGGAGTTCAAGACGATGAAAGAGTTGATAGATCTCGAGTGGGAGAAGAAGAAGGGCGAGGGTAGGGATTCGAAGGAAATTGCAGGGACATTTTGGGGAACGGCGTCGGTTTTGAGCAAAAAGGTGAAGCAATGGCGGCGGAAGCAGAAGACGAAGAAGGCTGAGAACGAGGGTTTCGGGGCGGAGAAGAGGAGGGAGACCCAGTCCGAAGTGGGAGAGTACGCATTGGGGAGAAAATCGTGCGATACGGATCCCGATCCGGGTCGGATGTCATTGGACGAGCCTCGGGCTTCTTGGGACGGGTATTTGGGTCCGAGAGCCCCTCACCCGAGGCTGACCCCGATGGTTTCGGTTGTGGAAGAGAGCTGGGAGAGGAGTCCAGGCGGCTCAGCTCAGACCAAAGACTATTACAATTCGCAGCGGCGGCGGAGCTTCGAACGGCCGAGTTTCGATCGGTCCACAACGGCGGAGGGTGATGAGCTGAAGTTGGGATCAAATGCTAGAGTCTCCCCTGCCACTTCAGAGTTGTTCTATGGGGCCAAGCTGCTGATTACAGAGAAAGAATTGATGAGTTCGATGGGTTCGAATTCGAAATTGAAATCTGCTGAAGATGATGAGCGTGCGGAGGAGGGCAGCGGCGTTGGGATTGGCTCTGCACCTGTTTGCAAAAATGTGGCTTCGGAATCAACCAATGGGATTCATGTTGATCATCAAAAGTCAAATAGGAGGCACAAGAAGTGGAGCTTTTGGGGTTTGATGCAGAGGAGAAGCGAGAAGAAATGCGTAGACGAAGAATCCGCGGATTCTTGGCAGAAGCTGAGGAGGGTTGCCAACGGAGAAGAAGCCAACGCCTCCGTGAGTCAGAAGCTGATTCGAAGTTACAGTGTCAGCTGCCGGAACCAGTGCAAAATGGTTGGCTTGTTTAGCAATGTGAATGGTGTTGGTGCGGAAACTAAAGGCAATGAAGTGAACACTCTGCAGAGGAACAAGAGTGCTCGGTATTCGCCGAGCAATCTCGATCACGGGTTGCTGCGGTTCTACTTGACGCCGTTGAGGAGCCATCGGAGGAGTGAATCGGGAAAGAGCAGGCCAGGCAACAACTCACAATCTCTGCCCAAGAATGTCTTGTAGATGTCTTTGTTATGTAGTAAAGCCAAATTTAAGTGGATTTTCTTGTTTTCTGAGGAACACAAACACTTCCCCTAACGTTTTTTTTCCTAACACTGCCAAAATTGCCAATAAGGCAATAATCGGAATTTGAGGAGTTTGTAATAAAACAATTTAGTTTGTTTATCTTTGAAATCATTGGTTCACTAGCTTTTGTTGAATTATTATTAAATGAAACAAATTACGAGATCCAATTCAAGAACGGGAGGCGAATGTGGGTTAGGTCTGTTGGCCAGGGTAGTGTATCCGTTCCCTATTTCTTTGCAAAGCGCTTTTGCAAAGTAGGGTTTTGTTAAAAGCATAGTGAGAATTCCATAAAAATATCCAAGGTCTTGTGCATTTATCTCACAGCAATTCTTGAGCAAGTACTCACAAAGTGCTTTTATCCAAAAGCAATGCAAAGGCTAATCACTTTTACACACAAACGCATAAACTTTCACATAACCATGCAAATTTTTACACATTTCACTCAGCGTCAACGACGTAACCCTTCTCTTGAAGCTCGGAGACGACCTCATTCTTCATCCGCACCCACAGCTTCTGAGCTTCCTGCTCCAGCTTCTTCTTCTGCAGCTCTTTCTGATAATTAAACGCATCTTTGTCCGTCTCGACAAACCCTTTCGGGCCAATTGTCGTGCCGATCATTCCCCCCTTGGCAACAAACTCTTCCATGGCTTCTTCATCCCCAGGGTACGGGAACTCACGACGCTCGTACAGGTGCGCTAGCTCTCTCTCTTCCTTGGGCCTAGGCTTGAGCGTCCACCACCCAAGTGGCGATTTCTCGTTGTAGAGCCAGGCCACGCCGAAGAGAGTGTATGTGCATACCAATGCCTTGCCTATTTGCTTCCACAAGTAGTAGTCTTCTTTGCCCAATCCCACTTTTTTCAAGTACTTCTCGGCATTGAACGATTTGGCCAATTGGTATCCTGAAATGATCGCATTCAAAAAGGAGGAAAAGGTTAGGGCGTTTCACTGAGACATTTCATCAAACACTTGGAGGGTTGTAAGAGAACCCAATTGGATGTATAGATTGTTGAGACTGCCAACACATTAGGTATTACCTGCTTTAGCATCCTGATAGCGTTTGAGAACCATTTTTGCGATCGGATATTTGTGAGGACAAATCTTTCAGTTTTCTGCAATCTTGCTCTGAAAGGAATCAAAACTAAATTTTTAGGGTCTTCAAATGGCTATTGTGGGCATTGTTTTAGGGTAAAGAGAAGAATTGGGGTAGGTATATAGTTGTGACAACTGAGCCAAGCAAGAAACCCAATAACGAAAAGACCATACAAAACCTTTCTTCCCATCAATTTTTATCTAACGCACGTCACTAAATACACATCTTAAAAGATAAAAAGTCGTTTAACCCCTTAAACTATTATCCATGAGTGAATCACATGCTAGTAATGTGCTAGTATTTGACGGCAAAGTAGATAATATTTTATCGAATCTTATAGCGAGGGGTTAATTTTTATTTTTTTGGATTAGTGAGGGGTTAACTGGCTAAGTTCAAACAGTTCAAGCAATCAAATTACAGTTTACTCCATCTTAAAAACACACTTTCATAAAAACCGTTACATTAAAATGGACGAAGGAGATGAAACCTTTAATTTAAGTTGCAACGGGTCAATAATGCAATGGGAAATTTTATTTAAACTCATGTAACATATTTCTACACCAAACTTACTCTATGCACCCATTTGATTTTTAACTAAATTATTAATATCTCTTTAAACCCAATTTAATACCTAATATATCCCCATAAACCCAATTCAATATGTGGATTTATTTTTACACCCATTTGATATATAACTCTATATTTACACCGTCTGAAAATGAACACTGAGAATTGGGGTGTGAATTCAGTCATGGCTGACAACAAGACTGACACTTCTATAGATGTTGACAATATTTTGAAATCTTCTCCAGGCATGATTCTTAAACAAATCCTACATAGACATCAAACTCTCATAATTGACCCCTTCAATGGCTTCCATAAAAGCATTCTTCTTAATATCATTATATATTTCCTCTCCTTGCTTGATTTATAGGTGAATATAGGTTATGCATTGTGTCTTGAAAGCGAATCATTTGATTAGGTTCCATGGTAATCTGAAGAGTATATGTCACAGCCCGTCCCGGAAGATTATTCTCGATGACGTGAAATGACAATGTTACCCTTGGACGTTAAAGTATGTGGTGTGATTTAAGTTGGATTTTGGACCCATTCATTATTTTCCTAAGTTTTTGGACCCAATTGGAAGTAAGGAAATTGTTTGTTCTGATTGGTGACCCAAAAATCTGGACCACACATCATTTCTCTCTCTCTCTCTTGTGCTTTCTCTTCTCTCTCTCAGACTCTCTCTCTCTCTCCTCTTCATATGTACAGACAAGCACCAAAATCACCTCAAACTTCACAGATCGAAGGTATTAAGCTCACCATTGTATTCCTCGAGGCGATACGAGTTCATCCATACAATTTTAGAACGTAGAGCTTTAGAAAAACCCTTGAAACCGAGAGGTCCGTCGAGGTACAGTACCACCGTGGTGATCGTTAAGGTTTCAAACCATTTCAAGGCTCCTAAAGGTATCTCCTCTTCCTTCTAAGTGTTCTGGATGAGTTTTGGCTAAGTTTGAACGTAAGGAAACCATGGAAATCGAACCTCCGAGGGTGGCATTGTTCACCAACTTTTAAACCCGTGAATTTCTTCGATTTTCAAGACCGTAGCAAGCTTAAGGACCTTCTCTCGATGCTCGGGGTGCATCGTTGGTGAAAATTGGACGTCGGAAAGCCCAGGTTCGAGGAGTTGCAGAGGTCACCGGATTTTCGAGCTTGCTCCGACGTGATCTCTTGGAATTTGAAGCTTCAAATAGGTATAACGTGATTCTATGAACCCTAAGCTTCATTTTGGTAGTAATTTCGTAGGAAATGGTTGAAAAACGAGTGAGAATAGTGAGTTTAAAGATTTTCCCAGTTTCCGGCGACGGCGACGGTTGCCGGAGTCTGAGGTTGAAGACGACGGAATATTCCGTCAATTCTGACGGAATATTCTGACGTCGTCAGTTAAATGTAACAGAATCTGTTAGGCTTTAACGAAATATTCCCTAACGGTGGTTAGGGAATCCGTCAGGTTTGGCCACGCGTGGGGGCGCGTTTTGCCGTACCCTTGTCGTACAGACCTTATTTATGGTTCTGACTTGTAGGTGACTAGCGATTTATCGCCCGGCTATTATGAGAGAGTAAAATTGAGTATAACTATATTACACCCAATCTTGTCGTACAGACATTTTTAGTGGTTCCGACTTATGTGCAGTATATTGCAGTATAGGTCATTGTAGTGACTCCGGCTAGATTGACTTAGAGCTATGAATTCAGCCGTACATACTACCACATGGGTTCCGGCTAACATATCATATTTTAATGAATTTATTCTTACCTGAATTGCTTACTCTGTTATATATTGGCATGTCATATATTTGAATATGATTTTGTGAAACACGAATTGAATTGATATGATTTCATATATATATATATATATATATATATATATTATGTATATGCTTATATTCTGATTCTGGGAAAAATTATACATGTTTTACAACGAGGGGTTAGATATGTTGATAAAGAAAATGATTTTGTAAAACATTTGTTTTTGCCTACTCACGTTTTCTGTTTTGCGCCCTTCCAGGTTTTAAGTAAGCTTGTTGTTGGTGGCTTGAGGACGTCGACGATTCTGACCTATCTAAATAATAATAGGACATTCCTGGTACTGTATAATTAGTACTTGTCCTACTGGACTGCACCTAGACTTAATATACTCTGCTTAGGAGTGTTTACTGTTGTAACTAACTCCTATCACTTCCTGTTTAGTAGTGCACTCTAGTAATTCGGTTTTTAATTATTCGTATAATTCTTATCTTTATTGCTTCCGCATTGTGCACATGGCTACGTCACTCTCACGTGACGGCCAACATGCCTTGATCTCGGTCGAGGTGTGTCAGTATATGTTGAATCTGATATTATTCTCATAGGAACCCCTTGCTCAATGTGTAATAGCTCGTCCTTAAAAATTATGATTTTTATAATTTTAATAAGTGAGTTTACAAAAATGCCCTTCGGCAAAGTGTTGACTTTTGTTGACTGTCGTGTCGTCACTTAAGGTTCATTTTCTTGGTGTATTCTCGTAGTACTCATAGCTACAAACGCGTGGGGTGCAAACAAAGCGCAATTTGAAGTTATAACGAAGGAGATACTAACATTTAAAGTCAAGGGAAAAATTGTAAATTACTATTTTCTAGAAAACTCCAGATTTCTGGAGTTTAATCTGGTCATGCCACGTGTGTGGCTGGGATTGAAGTAAGGAAAGATGGGCGGTGGGGATGGGAAATAAAGGAGGAATAGGAGAGAGAAGGAATGAGGAGAGGAGAGAGAAAGGAACGGACAAATCAGAGAAGAGAGAAATGAGGGAAATGAGGGAGGAGAAGAAGAAGGGGATCGGCCGGATCCCCTTAAGGAACTATGACCCGACCCGGTTCTATCTCCCAACTCCGATCACCATGGACGACGATCTTGGTGTCAAAATGATCCTTACCTTGAGGCCAATCGATACCTCTGTCAATTCCACCCAAAAAAATTTAGAGAATTCGGCTTTGATTTTGCAAAACCACACCGAAGGGTGCGACGACACCGTGGCTCTAATCCACCATTTTGGAAACGTTATGTCCCAATTACCACTACCACTAAACTCCCCATTGAGGCTAGGAACAAAGCCCGTGCAATGTTTGAGGCGTTAGAGTGAGTTTGGAGGTCGAATCAAAACACACCCAAACCTAGGGTTCCGACGGATTTTCGTGAAATTGGGGAATTTTCTGGAAAAATTGGCCTTGGTCGCAGGTATGAAAGTTTCTCTATTCATTGAGATCTTCATTTATGTAAAATTTGGTAATTTTTGGAAATAGTTGAATTTTTAGGCAAGTCGGGGCGGCCGACCGCCACCTGCGGCGGCGCGTGGGCTGAGGTGTCCCCTGACCTTCCTAGGTTAAGTTTGAATACCTTGATACCATTTGTGAGGTCCGATTAATGAATTTCCGTCAGTTGAACCTAGTTTCATTGAGGTCCGCCACCCGATTATAATAGCAGTTGACGATTCGACCGTTGGATCATCACTAAACTTTGATACGTTGTAGTACATAATATTTGAAGATTTTAGAAACTTACGGATCGGGAATCCGACATACGGATCTTCCCGAATAGGATATGTAAGTTAAGTGTTTTATCGACAAGAATTCTGAGATATGGTTTGATAATTGTTCTAGGCGCCGATCGTTCGTGACGTCTCGATGTTTGTACTAGGGAGTTGTAGCATAGACTCCAGGTGAGTGGGCTTTTGATTTTCTATGTATACGTATATATGCTTTACGTTTTCCCAAAAATTGTTTTACATGGATTTACGATTTTAGATGCCATGTCAATTACATTATATTTTAGAACATGCATTAGTATAGTTATGCATATTGTTGTTTGGCGCTGTGGACGCTCAGGTAAGCTTCAAGTGAGTATATATTGATGGTAGTGATTGTAGTGTGTATGGTTATGTTGAGATGTATTTAGAGCTCATTATCCAGCACCCCGGTGCTAGTGCTCCCGCCCGTGGCCAGGGCACAGTCATTCACGTGATGTTCACCTCCCGCACCACACGCTCACATTGGATCCAAGTTTGGTGCACAATCCTGTTGTACATACCACATTAGGTGGTTCCGACTCGTAGGTGACCCGCGATTATTCGCACAGCCTTCACGTGATCGTAGCACTTAAGCGTACTTATTTGCACCCAGCCCTGTCATACAGACCACCTTAGGTGGTTCCGACTCGTGTGCAGGATTAGAGTGATGAGCTATAGGTTCAGCCGTACATGTCACATTAGGTGACTCCGACTGACATATCATTTTACATTGATTTACTTTACCTGGCTTACTTATTCTCATACTGAGATAGTTGACATGGCATATACTTGGTTTTCACTACTCTCAAGCATGATTTCTATATACGTATGTATTAGTATTTTTTTCTGGGAAATTATACGGGTTTTACGGCGAGGGGTTTTTATTTTTGGAAAGAGAAATAGTTTTTGAAAAGCTTTGTTTTTGCCCACTCACATTTTCTTGTTTTGCGCCCCTCCAGGTTCTAGCAGCAAAGTTTCTGTATCGACGAAGATTCTTGGCATATCCCAGTATAGGTCGCTTCCTATGATGGTATAATCCTTATCTTACATTACTGTACTTTACTTATGCTCTGACATCACGTGTGAAATGGGTCCATACCCACTCACTGCGCACTCATGTACTTAGGCACTTTTAGGTTTAAATTTATTCACATTTTCCACATCACTACACTTTATGACTTCGTCACATTCCAGGTGTCGACCAACACAGCTCGATTCAGAGTCCTAGTGGACTTTCCGGGTCGAGGTGTGTCACAATGTCTCATGGTACTCTTGGAAGGATTTTTTTTACCTTTTGCAATCTATAAAGTAAGAAATGTTATATGGTTTTGGGCGGATGCCTAATTGGCATGGTACCGAAGAACAAACTAGGATATAAATTGCACGAGGTAAGACAATAAAAGCTCTGGGGAGAAGTTGCGTAAGTATTTCAATCGTGTGCAGTTGTAAATCGAAATAAATCAATTTGCTTATCTAAAAGAACTTCAAAATCATAAATTGGTTGGAGGATTCAAAATTTCATAATCACCATCCATAAATAAAAAAAACTTGTTTTTCTCTATGAGAGTTATTAGGGTTTTAGGCAGAATGAAGTAGGATAAATAAAGAATGATCATAGGGTTTAAGTATAGTGTTTGGGTTTATTGATAAATTTGAATTTTATTATTAATTTTATTTTGTACTGAATAGTAATTATGCAATAGGGTAAAATAGACAATTTACATTTAAAATTTAAGTTGGGTGTAGAAATAGGTTACATGGGTATAAATACAATTTCCCTAATGCAATGCCTAATTCGTGACTTATTCCTTATTCTTGATTTTTTTCGATTGAGGGTTTTCTAGATTTTAATTAAGTAAATGTGACACAAATGTTTGGAGAGAATACTTATCTTATCAACCGAAAATTCTAAAATACGTTTAAATATTGAATACTTCGCCACTTAAAACCAGTAGATCTAGTCCAAAGACTCCAAACAATTGTCAAAGAAAATTGATCAACCCTAGAAGAATAGTGGCCTCGCCCACTTAATAGAAATTTAGAAGTAACTCTTTTGTAGCTTCTTGTGGGGCATTCAGATGAGGTCGTCCACTCACAGTTGGCCCTTGCAAGGACTCGAACAAATATTAAGTAGCAGTAGTAGTGTTGTACAAGTAGGGTCAGCCTTGGCGCAACAGAAAAGTTACTTATTTGTGACTAAAAGGTTTTGAATTCGAGTCATAAAAACAACCTTTTTGCAAAACAAGAGCAAGGCTATGTAAGAGAGACAATTCCGCCCTGACTCTTGCAAAGCGAAGATCCTTTTGGCTTGGGGTCGCCTTAGTAGTGTTGTACAAGGCAAATAGAATGGGAGCAAACACAATGATTGACTTTTTTTAATTAACTTGTAGTCTCTCTAACAGACTTGCATACACAAGACACACTATGTACAAGTAATTGAAAGGCAAAGTAAAACCTAAAAATCACCACAGTACAGAAACAACGCCGAGTCCCCGACGGTCTTTTTGCGATCAACGCAGAGTAAGAGAGTCACTTATCATCTTTATCATTCTTATGGTATAGCTTCTTTTGGTGATATTCTGTTGGCAATCAACGCAGAGTCCCGACGGTCTTCTTATACGTGTACCACTTGGAAATGAAGAGGTAAACTACTAGGTTAAGAACACTCAGCATTGCTAATAGCCAGAAGAAATAATCAAGGTGTCCGTAGTTCAAATTGTCCGGTATCCATCCAGGGTTGCCGTCCTTTGTAGTCGTTTTTGTAACGATGGAGACAAGAATAGAGTTGAAGTAGTTTCCTAGTGCAACGGTGGAGAGTGAGAGAGCAGAACACAAGCTCCTCATGGCGTCTGGGGCTTGATCATAGAAAAACTCCAGCTGTCCTATGAATGTGAAAACTTCTGCAGCTCCTATGAGGAAATACTGAGGTACCTGCCAAAAGACTGACATGGGCATGTGCTCGTATTCGTAATAGTTGTTCCGTCGAACACTTCGGAGTCTGATGAGTTCCAAAACTGCAGCACAGACCATGGAGAATATGGAGATGAAGAGGCCAATGCCCATCCTCTGGAGTGTAGTTAGGCCATTCTTGTGACCGGTGTATTTCCTAGCTGCTGGGACAATGATTCGATCGTATATTGGGACCCAAAAAATGACACTTAGGGTGTCAAAGACGGTAAGAGATGCTGCTGGGATTTTAAAGCTAGAGTGGCCGACACGAACATCCATGAGGGTGCCTTGCAACACAAAGAAGTTGCTCATCTGATTGTAGGCTGCAGCAAAGATGATACCAGTGGCCCATATGGGAAGCAGCCTTATGATTGATTTTAGCTCCTCCACTTGAGTAACTGTAGTGAGTCTCCATGGGCTTTTCGAGTCCTTTAAATGGTCATCTTGTGCCTCCACCGCGGCTTTGTCAAAGAACCTGAGCAGTAAAAAATTTCAGGTCAACAGAACAACAACAACGGAAGTAAAACTACGAAACCACTATTCGCTCTAATGCTAGAGAAAAAAGAACTCTCAATCTTATAGTTTGATTACTGAACTCAAGTAAGCCTTAATCCCATCTTAGCAATATCTCGGTTTAAAAACTAACCTGAATTCATTTGTGTGATCAAGCTTGCGGCTTCCTTGGATGGAAGATTCTGCATCTGCAGTCTCATACAAAAGGGACTTGTCTGCCGGTACTTTCACCTTGTACTTTCTCACAGACGCCACAACCACCTGAATTATGCGTGTCACAGGACTACCTCCAGGCTTCTGATTCCTATACAACCTAGTCCCCGAAAAGAAACTCAGCACAGCAATTGCCATTGCCACTGCTGGAACACCAAAACCCCATCCCCAACCCACGTTGTCTTGTATCCACACCAGCACAGAACTAGCAATCAAAGCACCAACATTGATGGAAAAATAAAACCAGTTGAAGAAAGAACCCTTGTGCTTCTTTTCAACCTCATCATCATCGTCAAACTGGTCTGCACCGTAGGACGAGACACACGGCTTAATCCCCCCTGTCCCCAATGCTATTAGGTAAAGAGCTATGAAAGTTGCTGCAGTTTGTCCACCATTTGCATGGCAATCATCTTTGCTAACACAGGTTGGTTTCATGCCGGGGACCGATGCTGACATTGTCAAAAGTGTCATCCCCTATGCAAATAATTACAGAATCCATAAGTTTCTATTGAGTGAGAAGATAAAAACCAAACAAATCAAATTCCAACAACAACCAGCAGGGTCATATATTAGAAAAATTAAGGCAAAGTATGATTGTTGGCCTACAGTAAGCCATGTTATGAATTAAGGGGACATTTGCAAATCAGTTGGGATAAGCAAATAGAACCCCCCCGGCTGATAACCATTTCGTTTGTAGTATTTAGGTTTACGTTTTCACTTTTTATCTCTCGTTTGACCCATATATTTTCCTTATATCTCTAACGAAAAACTAAGAACTCAAAACAAAATGATTATCATTCAACAGTGTTTTAGTGCAGTGGTGGAAAGCAATGATGCTTATGCACCCTGGTGTGGTTCGATCCCACCGATCCCCCTCCCTTCTAACAACTAACAATTTAACCCACTAACGCTATCGTTTGTGAAAAAAGAAAACGAAATGGTTATCAAACTGGCTAGCGACTTTCCTAAATTGAAATAAACTAGTAAGAATTTGAAGGCAAAAGAACTTACAATGACATAAATGATTGAGAAAGAGGCAATTGTCTTGTATCTTCCCAAATAGGCATCAGCCAGAAAAGCTCCAAGCAATGGAGTAAGGTAGCAAGTTCCACCCCAATTCGAGTTATTTTTCGCAGCAACAGCACTCGTCTGGTTCAATTGAGTCTTGAAATAAATCACCAGATTTGAGCTCATCCCATAATATGCCAACCTCTCACAGCATTCATTCCCTACTCACAAATCAAACCCAAAAAACATTAATTAATTAAAAAACCAAAGAAAATTAGCATCATTAAAATAAAAATAAAAATAAAAACCCAATCTTTGATTCAACTTCCCGGACCAAAATTCATTGCATGCATGTTGGAAATCTTCAAAAAGTACCTAGAATAAAAGGGCAGGCTTTCCAGGTTCCGGTTGCATTTCTCTTCGCTGGGTTTCCACGGAAATCCACTGTGCCATCTTTTGTGTACTCATCTTTTTCTTCTGGTGGTGCTGCTTTGGCGAGCATATCATCTTCTGCCATGGCTTCTGGACTCTGTTTTGCTCTTGCCCTTTTGGGGTGTCCCCAAAATTTACCCCAAAATTTACAAAAACCCAAGCTGCAAACCCAGCAACTGGATTAAGCAAAAGGGTTAATCTTTTTCACCATTTTTTGCCCAAATTTAAATAGAAAATTGCATACCAGAGGCAGAAGGCAGGCCGGCAGAGATTCAGATGGATTAATGGAACTTTTTAAATGTAATTATCTGTCATTCGGCAAGAGAAAGCAAAGCAGAATACTGATGAGTGTGGTGGTCAATTATATAGGCTCCCAAGGCGGAAAAGATTTGGCAAATGGCCAGTTTATTTGCATTGACTTGTCTCGAGAGGATAAATAGCAAAGTCATCAGTGTGGGTCATACAGTGTGTGGATGAGAGTGTGGACGCATGTGGCCGGAGAAGTGTAAAATATTATTAGGTCTTGCAATTGCGGTGGGTTTAGGGTGGAGCCAACAGGATGCTCTTCGGATTCTTTTGACGAGCATCTTAAAGATTCTTGAATCATGTTCATTTATTGTACATTGTAATTAATTTTTATCAAGTATTGTTTATGTTTAATTTTTAATAAAAATATTTAAAATAATTTATTGTATACAATAAACGAACATGATTCACGAATCTCCGGATCCTCTCAAAGAGAATCATGCGAGGATCCGGATTCTAGGGTGGAGATTCCAAGTTTTTGATTGCCGTTTGAAACTGGAAATACAGTGTGTGAATATGCATACTTGACAGCCGTATGAGCTTATTATACTGTAATAGTGCATCAATAACGTGGCACGTTCTACGTCACATGAACTTTTATTATAATTATTAATTTAACTTTTACTTAAATTGAGGTACAAATTTGATCGTGACAAATTATCTGGTGCACAAATTTAGTATGTCTAATCTATAGCTAGTGATAAAATATTTGCAGTACAAGGTAAAGTTCGCTTTTTTGTCACCTACACGAGAAAGCAACTTTTTTTTTTTTTTTGGTAATTCTACGCTGAAAAATACTTAGCTCATTTTCTGACAATACTCGTTTTTATATGCAAATTACATTAAGTCTAAGCTGAAAAATAGTAAAATACTTAGCTCATTTTACAATACTCGATCTTACGTGCACATTACATTAAGTATTCATTTTTCTAACGTGTGCTGTGATTTTTCAAAGATAAGGAGCCGAGCATTATTTTTTCGCAGAATCAACGACAAACTTGATTCTGGTATAAATCCTTGATGGTAAAGTATGCATTTTAATATTGTGCCCGCTGATTCTGTTAGACAAGAGGAGACTCTTCCTTCTTGTTCTTCATGGCTATAAACAGTTTTAATATTATTTGTTAAACAATATTAAACGGTTACTGGAGACGTAATCTAGATTCTAAGGTATCAACATTGAACCGAGGAAAAATAATAAAATAGTGTGTTAACAAATATAGTAGTAAACAATATAGGGAAAGAAACGGTTACTAGAGAGATTTTTCAGTATATTTAAAAAATAAAACAGTACGTCGCATATTATTATAAAAATAATGAATATTTTTCTTTCTATATTCTTTAAATTATATAATTACATGTAATATACAACTTCATGTCTAAGCACATTGAAACATCTCTTCCTCGTTGAAGACATTTTCAAACGAAAAATCTTACTTTAAAGCCGATCTTTCAACCTAAAAAACATGATGGGTTATAATTTTATATGAAACCAAGTATAGACAAAAAATTGTAGACGTAATTAGATTAACATCCTACACGTACTCCAAGTCAAGTGTGAACAAAAATATATGGCCAACTTTGTACGTTGAAATTTACTCCAAGATGACATAATCGGAAAGGTCAGAGATTGCGTAGTTGATGGTTTTGCATTATTCCTAGTTTCAAAGACATTATTTGAAAAATAAGAAAATATATATACAATGTTCTAAAAGACTTTAAACGTTAGTGGGACGATAATGATAGATTTAAGAAGGTTTATTATATATTATATAAATAAGTATCTATTTATACGTGAAAAAACATATATTTGTATTGTGGATACAACAATTGCAAAATAAAAGAACATATTGATTATCAAGTATTAGAACATATTGAAAACATGAGAAATAAATATATTATGAGTGTTCGTCCAAATATTAATAAGTCTCTTACATTTTACTAACAAAATAAAATGCAAAATGATAGTTGTCTATTTTATGTATAAGTGTGAGTCGCAACCTATATGGGCGCTTAAACGGGCTAACCCGATGCCTAAGCGGGTTTAGATGTACTTTCTTGATTTTCAAAGACCTATAAACTAATTAGAACGATGTCCAGCCGCTTAGCCCGCCTAATCAGCTCTAGACGAGAATTTTAGGGATATTGTATATAAGTAAACAAAGAGACGTATCTTGGTACATGATATTTTTGGAAGGGCATAGCTTGACTCATTCCCACCCTTCTCTTTCAGCGCCAGCTTGCAGACTCTTCAATTAGCCCACCTTTAATTATTTTATAGAAAGGTAGAAGATTTTGGCTAAGTTTCACAATTAATCAATTATAATAATTTGATATCAAACTCGTTATTTATAAAAATCGAAACTAAAATCTCTTATCTTATAGGCAGAGATAATATCATTAAATGATAACTTTACTGGAAAATCAACGCAACTTTAAATTAATGATGTGACAGCCCGTCCCTGATTTTAAGAGTTTTTAAAGTTTTAATAAAAGATTTTACAAAAATGCCCTTTGAGGCACGCGCATTATTCAAGGTTAATCGTTGTGTTGTGCCATTTAAGATTTGTTTTCTTGGCATATCCTCGTAGTACTCGTCGCTACGGACGCGTGGGCGCAGACGGTTCGTTATTTGGAGTTATAACGAAAAAGATTTTAAAGTTTGAAGTTTGGGCATTTTATAAATTTTATTATTAAAATTTTGAGGGCCTAGATTTAATGAAGATTAAATGGATGGCTGGGATGAGAGAAGAAGGTTTGTGTGTGTGTGTGTGCGCGTAAGAAGAAGAAGAAGAAGAAGAAGAAGAAGAAGAATGAGGATTGGGCAGAAACTGCCCAACCAGAAGAAGAGAGAGCCGGAGCTCCGGGAGAGAAAGGAGGGAGTCCAGCGAATCAGGAGAAGAGAGAGGGAGAATCTGACCAACCAGAGGAAGGAAAGGAGGAAAGGAGAGAGGGCGAGAAGCGGAGGAGAGAAGGGAGAAACGGGTTTTCCCCAACCCGTGTACCTGCGCGACCCGCCGGTGTTCTTCACCCATTTCCGTCGAAATTTCATCATTTTTCCGGTGAGTTACATCAATCCATCACTTGGAAAACCCTCTATGATCTTCCCTCTTCTTATTACACCCCAAAAATCAAGGAGTTTGGCCTTGAAATTTGATTAAAACTGTACGGGGTGTGCGGTGGGTTAGTGTGAAAATTCTTCAAATCTTGAAACGTTTTCTTTTAATTACTAACACCATTAGCATTCCCTTAGGACCTGGAACAAAGCCCAAGCAGTAGTTGGAGCATCGGAGTGGTTTTGGAGGTCGAATTGAAAACACCCATTTCTAGGGTTCTTCACGGATTTTGGTGAAATTGAAGTGTTTCCAGGAAAAATTGGCCTTGGCCTCAGGTATAAAGTTTACTCTACTCATTGAGATCTTCAATTCTGTATTTTTTGAGAATTTTTGGAAATAGTTGGATTTTCCGGCGAGTCGGGGCGGCCAACCGCCACCCGTGGCGGCCCGTGCGGCGGCACGTGGCCAATGGCCCGCCAATGTCATTCTTATCATGTGTTTAATGCTCTAGGTTCAGTTTTGATAATTGATGGACGTAAATTGAGTAATTGAACCTAAGTTCGTTACGATTCGTGGTTAGGTGAAAATGTGAATTAACGATCCGACCGTTTGATCGTCACCAAAATTTGATTCGTTGTAATACGTAATATTTGAGGATTATAGGAACTTACGGATTGGGAATCCGATTTACGGATCTTTCGGAATCGGAGTTGTAAGTTCATAATATAGAATGTTAACCGTCACGTGGTTTTGGAAATTGACGGAGATCTGACCGTTGGATGGTAATGAAATTTTAGGATGTTGTCCTAGAGGTATATTGTGGACCTTTGGAAGTTATGGATTGGAAATCTGATTTGCAGATCTTCCGGATCGAACTACGTAGTGACGTGTTTTATATAAGTTATATATTCTATCGATATGATTTCTGAGGTTGGATTTGATTATTGTTCTAGGCGCCGATCGTCATGACGCCTTGATGTGTTGTGCTAGGGAGTTGTTGGGCGAACTCCAGGTGAGTGGGCAGTACTTTCTATTTATACCTATATACTATGAATTTTCCCAGAAATTGAGTTTTAAAGAAAGTATGTTTCTAAAATGCCATGCATGCATAATATGAATGATATGAATGATATGAGTTATATGAATTGATAATTAATGCATATATATATATATATGAATTGGTGCTGTGGACGCACAGGTGAGTATCAGGTGAGTTTTATGTTATTCATGTGAATCATTGATGATGTATATTATGTGGATAGCTCATAACCTGCAATCATGGTGTTGGTGCTTATATTATTCACCTCGCACCGCACGCTCACCTTGGATCCAAGTAGGTGCATGTCGTACAGACCATGAAAGGGTTCCGACATGTCGTACAGACTTTGAGAAGGTTCCGACTGATAGGTGACCTTAGATTATGTGCACAGATGATTGATGAGAGAAGCACTAGAGCGTATTATTACACCATTCATGTCGTACAGACTACTTCAGGTAGTTCCGACTTATATGCAGTGTAGTGCCGTACAGGTCACCGAGGTGACTTCGGTTGGATTGGATGTTGAGCTATAGAATTAACCGTACATGACCAACTGCAGGGTCTCCGGTTAATTCGTTATATCACCTGTTACATTGATGCATCATTCATTCTGTTTTCGACATTATAGCATGACATACTTTCGAGTTTTTAAGAAAGATTGATGATTTGAGATTTATGAAAAGTCATATGCTATTATGCTATTTTCTGGGAAAGTATACAGGTTTTACAGTGAGGGGTTAGAAATGTTTTAAACGAAAGGTTTTCGAAAAGTTTCGTTTTACTGACCCACTCAATTTTGTTTTGCGCCCCTCCAGGTTCTAGCAGAGCTTTGGTGGCCACGAGGAATCTAACGGTGTTCTGACATAATTCACAAAAGTAGGACTCACCCTCGGGTGTTTCATCTTAGTAATTGTATTTTTAAAGCTTCCGAACTGTGTAAATGGTTACGTCACTCTCACGTGACGGCCATCATGACCTCCTTCGGGACGGGGTGTGTCAAATGATCTACACACCCTATCAATCAACATTTTAGCTAAAAATGGTTTTTGAGATTGACATAACTTTTCACTTTGGTCCTTGATATTTGAAATCAATAGAAGTGATCCCTGAGTTTGTCCATCGTAAATCATTTTGGTTCTTATATGAAAAATCTTTGTTAAATAAGAACCAAAATGATAATACCTTCAATTTAATAATTAATGGGTCAAAATGTATGTAGGTAAACAAATTCATGAATAACTTCTATCGATTTAAATTTTAGAGACCAAAATGAAGAGTTATGTCAATTTCAAAAATTATTTTAGCTAAAAAGAATTGAGCCCTATCAGTCTAATAGTAATTCTCTTCCCACTATATATTAAAAGAAGTTTCAAGTTTGCATCCCAACCCCTTCGACAAAAGGATAAAAAAATGGAGTTTTAACGAAAAGCCTACGGTACTGTTCACTTTAACGAAAAACCACATTTTTACACTAAAAAGTCAATCCTGGTACTATTCACTTTACCCTTTATTTTGTCCTTATCGTTAAAACTCAAAGTTTTCAAGTCATTTTCATTAGTTTTCCTTAAAAAAAATTCCAGTAAGCCGGCCAAAACATATGGTGTCAATTTTTTGTGATAACATTTGGGTAGGAGTAGTGCCGGCTGCCCTTCAATGACCGACGTACATGAGCCATGGAACGTAAAGCAACTACACCTCCACGTACGGCGGGCAATGGCGGTGGGGAATCAACCGGTGCACTCCAATATTGATTTTTTTTATATATATAACATATGTATCTATTTATTAATACTATATTTTAATTATTTCATATCGTCAATAAGGTTGTCCACCTATATTATAACACATAAATTAATAACACTATGTGACCACCATTGGGTGGTCAGTAGTTATGGACAAATTTCAGGCCGGTATCTCACACTGTACGTCATGCGTTTGATTCGGGGTGGTTAGTGGTTGCGGACAAATTTCAGAGGGTTAGATTCTTGACACTGGTGAATCACTACATAGTGGTTAGGGGGAAGTTGAAATGCATAGTCTTTCTAACCCCCAAAAAAATAGATTGTTGTGATAATTCTACTAGCTGGTCTCCTTTTTTGAAAAAAAAAAAAATACTAATAATAACATCAAGTGTGATTATATTATACTCATAAATTTTTCTAGGCCAAATCCAAGGTTTTGAAGCCAACTCGTCTTACTTGGTTCGAGTTGTGGACATCATGGAATTTGGACATGTTAAAATCTAGTGTTTTGCTGACATTTGACCGCGTCCTAAGGAATAGTAGTCTGCAAATTTACCTAAAAATGGCATGCCCAAAAGAATCCCTAGCTAATTTGTGAATCTCTGCCCTAAAAAGATAAAACTTTGTGAATCACTAAAAGTTGTCAATGCAGTATCCCTTCTTAATAAACACAAAAAAATGATCCCTCCAAATTTACGTCACTTCCTCAATACCTTCTATTGCGCAATCCTTTTGGAATTTTCCGTGACAACATTTGGGTAGGAGTTGTGGCAGCTACCCCGTCAATCACCGGCATTTATATATATTCCATGGAACGTAAACCAACTGCACCTCCGCGGTGAGTAATGGTGGTGGCAGATCCAACCCGGGAATCAGCGGGTGCACTCCAATATGCGCTTTCTCATGCAGTACTCGAACACGATGAGTTGATCCTTTTCTTTGTTGAGAACCAAAATACATGGAGGAATGCATTTACGACGTTACTCAAAATACCTAGCATTGCCTCTGCGGCTTTCGCCACCATGTCCTTCGAAGGAACCGTAGGGGAGGACGTGGATTTTCTTGAGGAAATGAAGAAAGTATGCGAATGCGTACAACCAAAAATACGTGTGCGTGTAGAGAGGTTGGCAATGGAGGAAGGCAGAGACAAAGCATACACCATTCTACATCAAAGCGATGTTCTTGGGGTTGATACCATAGTTGTAGGGCAACGAAGGAAAATTTCAATGGATATTTTAGGGTGAGTTTTCTTTATCGCCATTTCTTTTTTGGGGTAAACAGCTACGAAAAAACGAATTAAAATTGAATAAGTTGCAGGTTTAATTCCTTCCAATGTAACTGTTGGCTAAATATTTTGATATTGTATACCTGTGGAACAGATCACATACGTGGCCTGGAGGGCGAGGGGCGAAGGCGATAGACACAGCGGACTAATTGATCGAAAATAACAAGCGGACTTGTGTTGCAGTACAGAAAAAAGGGGTTAGAAGATGGAGGCTACCTTCTCAACTCAAGAACCCACAAAAATTTCTGGCTTCTGGCTTAACCTCTCTCGCTTGATCAAATCACCACCTTAACCTGGCCGGGATCGTGGTTAGTAATTCATCATGTTTAATTTCTCTCGGTAAAGGAATGAATTCCATATGTACAAAAGGAGATTGCACATGTTTGGAAATGCTGCTGGCTCTGGGAAACCCTTGGACATATTTGACAATGCTAGGTCACAGCAATTACAAACTGTACAAAGTAATCTCCTCATAGGTTTGAAACATACATTTCAGAATTCTTTCTGCATGCATGAATCTTTCTACTGGTTCCCCTCTACTTCATGAACATTATAAATTGTCATATATTTGGGCATGATCTATGCCATTTGTAGATAACAACTAAGTTGTCCGGTCGGCTGGGTACGTATATCTATCATTTCTACAACATACATCACGTGACCAACATCTACTACTTTAATAGATCATGCATCGCAACAACTCATGAGTGTAACAAAATCTAAAAAAATAGAAAACCATACAAATTGTGGTACGAACTTCTAAGGTCGTAGGTCATTATTGACTCAGCATACGTATCATAAAAGGAAAATTCGACCTGGGCTGGTCAAAAAAATGTTAGGTTTTAAAGGTTTCGATACAAACCCTGGCCTTCAGCAACTGGGTTGGTCCATTTGTTCCTTTTTATGATCCGGGTCAGTCCATAATATTTAAAAAAAAAGGTTTTATCACAAATGGTCCTTGGAATTTACCTTTATTATCAAGATGATCCCTGAAATTGAAAATCAATAAATGTAGTCCTTGAAAATAGATGTCGCAAATCAATGTGGTCTGTTAAAATTTCCGTTAAGTGCTAATGTGGCACCTAAATGGGCCTCACAAGATTTACGGGTTTTTATCACAAATGGTCCTCGAAATTGACTCACACCATCAAGATGGTTCCTGAAATTGACCCACACCATCAAAATGGTCCCTAAAATTAAAATCGATGAATGTAGTCCTTGAAAATAGGTGTCGCAAATCAATATGATCATTCGGCCACAAATCTGTAAAAAAATAAAAATAAAAAATTATGTGCTAATGTGGGTTTAATAATTCATTAAAAAAGTTGTCTAAATACCATTTTGCACAAGAGAATTTTTTTTCTTATGGTAGGACCTACTCCGAAGAGAGATCCCTTCCATAAATTCTCAAAGGCACAAGGCTTAACCAAAGCCTAAGAGGGGGTTTGGAAATAGTTTTCAACCAACAATAAACGCACCTCGGTTATAACCTCATTATCTCAAGGCAGACCTTGCCTTTCTTTGAGTCATTAGACCACCAAGGAAGCGCCGAACAAGCTTTCCAAGATTATGATTGTGAGGATGTTGATCGCTTAAATGTTAATGGTGATGTCTCAGAAGTCATTGCCAATTAGCCAAGCTGTCACCAAAGGTGATATTGATCCAGATTCAATTCGGTGAAAGGTGTCGAAGTGTGTAAAGATGGGTGTATTGGGATTTTTTTAGAGAGTAGACAGAGGTAGAGGAATGTGGACTGGGGTCAGAGGTGATTGCAGGACTGAGTTTTTGGTTTGACAACTTTTTATTAACTATTGAATTATTAAACCTATTTGTAATTTTTTAAATTTAATTAGACTTGTGTGATCCATTTATGTATCACATCATCACATAACAGAATTGTGATGGAAGGACTACGTTAATTTGGGGCACTTACTTGCAGGGCTACATTTTTCGATTTTCAATTTCAGGGACCATTTTGATGTCGCAGGTCAATTTCAGGGACCATTTTGATGTCTCGGGGTCAATTTCAAGGGTCATTTATGAGGAAAAAAAAGACTTATGGGACCCATTTATGTGCCACATCAGCACTTAACAGAATTGTGATGGAATGACCACATTGATTTGAGACACCTATTTTCAGGGACTACATTTATTGATTTTCAATTTCAGGAACCATCTGGATGGTGAGGGTCAATTTAGGGACAATTTGTGATAAAAACCCTTTAAAAAATGATAACGATCGTTAGTTGTTTAGCCAACCAACACTGAGATTTGGTTGTTATTTCACAAGGATAATTGAACTGTGGAAGACGACTGTATGCATCTTTTAGAACATTTAATTCCATATTCTATTTCTTCTTCTTAAGATGAGGATCCTCTTTGGATCTTTTTTGTGGAAATCTGGAAGGTCAATTCATTGTGTCTGTTCATAGTATATCGTGCAATCGGTTTTCATTAGGTATTGTTTATATGAACGAACTCAATTGATTGATTTTCCGGATCCCCACAAAGAGGATCCGGCTAGATCCTAATCCGTTCTTCTCAACCAATCAAAACAGTATTTCACATACTTTAACGAAATTTATACCCAGGAAAGTAGGAATATTTAAACCCATTTAAACGGCCGATCCAAATAGGTGGTCTGTAAGGGAAGTATAGATAATGGGGACAACACAAAGAGAATGATACCACCTAGGACAGAAGAAACTCTTATGCTCAGTTGGGAGAAGAATTAGGGTTTTGTGTGTGTGTGTGTGTGTGTGAGGAAAGATTAACATATATAATTTAGGGTTTTGATTTCCATTATCGTTATTGGTCATCAGATGGCATAACAAACTAATAATGAAATAGCGTGTGTGTGAGAGGAAAGATTAACATATATAATTTAGGGTTTTGATTTCCATTATCGTTATTGGTCATCAGATGGCATAACAAACTAATAATGAAATAGCAGATAATTGTTAGCATGACCTTATCACTTACATCAGCCAAAGTGTAACCCAAAATGTTAACAAATCATTTTAGCTATCCATTTTTTAAGTTGTTTCAATTTTCTTTTTGGGTTATTTTTAAGTTCTTTAATCAGCTATTTTTTAGCTTGGATGGTGCTTGGTTGTTTATGTAAAAAGTCATTTCTCCTTTATGACATCATTTTATATTACAATTTTTATAATCCGAACTATCTATTCTTTTACCATCATCTAAAGATTCGTAGAAAATTTCATTTAATTTGGAAACTATATATGTCAAACAAATAGACTGTTGGAAAATTTGATAATAATATTATTATATTAAATTTATTATTTGAATGAAAATTAGAAGTGGAGCCTTTTAGTAGAAAGATGTGTTTACTCAAATGAAGAGTTGCAACTTTTTACTCTTCATGAATAGCCACATGTTTTCCAAAGAGGTATCTCACATTCTATAAATAGAGAAGCCCCCTATAATCACATAATAACTTTTCATTGTTTACATAATCATACATAGAGTGCACTAAATATTAGAGAGTCTCATTGAGTCCATAAGAGAGTTTTCAACATAATCGTGGTTCATGGAGCCTTGTGATTTGGAGTGCTACTATTACAAGGACGTGGTCATTGTATCTTGGGAGACATGCGCCAATCAACCATGAGCACCGTAGTGGGGCGTAAACTTGTTTTAAGGACAAAGTGTCCAACACTTGCCTCGACCGTATTTTCTAGGTTTTTCTAATCTATTATATCATATTCATTTAACATTGATTACTCATGCACATGCATTATTGTGATATATGATTGCATGAATTATTTCTTGATTTTTCATGTGATTTAATATAGCAATTAGACCCTATTTTTCCAACAATCTTAAAACAAGTTTATAGGTTTATTTGCTATACGTGATTCACAAAGTACTTAAATTAAGAAACTTAGATTCGTTTCTTTCTGACAATCAGTTTTAGATATATTCATTTAGTAGATAATGAATTGCCATTTGCTTTGATTGAAAAGTTACACTGTTGCTTACATTTGATGGGTTTTGCATACTGTTGAATATACGTAGCTCTTACAATAGTTTGGATATGGTGTTTTAACATAGTTTTGAATGGTAATTTCGCCATAATACATTGATTTGGACAATGGATCATGTTGTTTTGCATGTCAAACGGTTTGGAACTCAATATCTGTTAAGGTTTTATCATTTCAGAAATGAAAATGTCATAAGGCATGATGATATATTGAAAAACTATGGTGTTGAACTGTATTTGGTCTGCGTATATATTCATCTTGTATACGCATGGGGAGTTGTTTTAATATAATAGTTCCCTTTTATTTTGTGCATGCACTTATCTTTTGGGAAAGAATTACATGTTTCGAAGCCTCATGTGTGCAACACTAAGACAACTAAAATGGGATGAGAATGGTGTGAAATTAGTTGACAGTTAGATGCATACCTTGATTTGTTGTATTCATATGTGTGGAGTCCTGAAATGAATCATTGGTTGTTCTGTAAAATATATATGGTATATGTAGAACTCCACGACACTTGACCAGTTGGAGATTCTAGATAAAAGAGAAATCGGTGAGACCGCGGCTTGACGGTTCTATATATATTTATTTGAGTCAAGAATTTTGGGACATTTAGAACCATGTGGCGGTTAAGATGCAAAAAGATGCAACTAATTGACAAATGAATAGTTTCTGTAAGGTGGTGGAACCAAAAGGTGGAATCTGCCATATGAGATTCCAAGGAAAAAGCATGCCATTTGAAGTGCTGCTTTTGATAGTGAAAGGGTACGACCTTTCCAACTAGTCATTACCATTCTTAAATTTGAATATGTGTTCATGGGCTGGTATGTAAACTTCTACATACTGACTGGATGTATTATCATATAGTGATAATAATGTTGCAAAATCATTTATCTGATTTCTTCGAAGAGATTAATTCATCAATTTCAGGAGGTCTAGAATGATATCATCATATTATTACGAACAATTATATGACTATAGTCATATATGATGCAACACTTAACTTTCTGGAAGATTTCTTGAGAAGCATTTAGTTTATGTGTTTTGCTTCTTTGCCGATGAGAGTGATGCATTTGCCATGTCAATGATGGAGAAAATGAATATTATTGAGTGTTATTCAAAATGATATCAATATAGAGAAATAATCTTGAAATTGTGGGGGTCTTTTACAAAGGAAAAGACGACACTAAAAATGTGCGGAGCATTTCGCATAATTGTATTAGACATGCATGATGATACTTATTAAGTAAGCATATTAATGGACATGGCCATTGGGTCATGTATGTTAGTCATAGTGCGGAAAGGATGAAGGCCAAGAAGTGCTTTTTCCATAATGGCTAGTGAGGCATGAAGGCCTAAGAAGATAGATATATAAGGTCTGTCTTAGTTGTTTCCTACTTCATAAAATAAAAAAACGTGATCGATTTAACAATGACATTAAAAATTAACCACAATTATCGAAGAATTGTGGGAGTAGCTTATCTAATTTTGAGATATGAGATTTATTTAAGAAGAATGGAAATATAATTTGCTAATTGAATGAGACAATCAAAATGTCATTTCTTATAATGGTAATTTTAAGGTAGTGAAATGTTGGAGATCTTTTAGCAAATACCTTAAATGTGGGGGAATGTACCCGAGTGTTAGCAAATTACTTTTTAAGTCCTAACACATGTTTTGAAGGACTTAGCGTTGGAAAACAACTACTCTCGAATGAAATATAATTTCATAAATGGAAGTGCGCACCATAAGCGATAGTCATCAACCTAGTGGATCCAATTAATTAAAGGTTTGACTAGAGAGTAAGTTGTATCATCGAGGGGAATGGGTTAAAAGCCTACATCTTAAAAATCGCCATAATGGCAACCCAACCTAGCTGACTAGAGATCCCAAGATCTAGGTTTAAAGGGGCAACCGAATTATGGATGATTCAATGGGAGCACCGCGGAGATAATCTCCTACCCATGTCCTATGATAAAACAGTGCTATCTGCAACGTATTTAGGATAAGATTTGCTTTTAATGATTCCTATACTTGGAAATAACAAGTGGGGTATTGCATGATACTCTTAATGAGAAGTCACTTGTCACATCCCGGTCCGGGTCCCCACCACATCCCGGGCTTGACTCCACCGTAGCACGATATTGTCCGCTTTGGGCCCCGACCACACCCTCACGGTTTTGTTTCTGGGAACTTACACGAGAACTTCCCAGTGGGTCACCCATCTTGGGATTGCTCTCGCTGCGATCTCACTTAACTTTGGAGTTCCTACTGAACCCGAAGCCAGTGAGCTCCCAAAAGGCCTCGTGCTAGGTAGAGATGGGAATATACATATAAGGCTTAGAGGATCCACTCCCCTAGGTGATGTGGGATGTTACAATCCATCCCCCTTAAGGGCCCGACATCCTTGTCGGCACACTTCCGGCCAGGGATTGGCTCTAATACCAATCTGTCACAATAAGGTTGACGATTTTCTTAGCCAAAAGGGGAAATAGGTCTAAGCTCAAAGAATAGTAAAAACTGCTTATAAGATTTGACAAGGTCAAAGACATTTCGCAATTCACGATACTTTGTGAAAGTTGTTTCAAAGTTTAAAAATTAAACATAGAACCTTTGAATCAATAGAATGACGAAGAAGAAAGATACAAAGCAGCCTGTTAATGTATGCAGTGGCACGATTGGTTACCTTAAAGTGATGCTCTTGAGCAAACCAAAGTTCAATGAGTGTAGAGAAACTCAGAGCAAGTTCGATCTTCATACAATGATGAATATGGTGGAGTCTCAAGCCATTACACTGAAAATTACAAGGCTGAACAGCTAGTGGACAAGAGCACTAGTCAGTTGGGCTACAAGCAAAAGGCTAAGTTCACCTTTACTGAAAAGTACTTAGACGCTAAGCTAGGGTTTACCGCCGAGTACCAGACCCAGGTGAAATTCAAGGAGTTTGTTTATCCAAACAAGACTGGATCTTCATCATCCAAGTCCAAGTACCACAACAACAAGAATCGCAACTCCATTTTGGGATATTGATGAGAATATCGTCTGCTACCGAGGAGTTTCCCAAGAAAAGTATATAAACTAAACGAAGTCAACGCTCGAAGAATTTGATGTGAAGCTGACGGTCAAAGGTTCTTGAACTTGACTTCGTCGTTGGAATAAGCAAAAAGGTTAACGATAGAATAATTGCCGGGAATCTTCCTAAAGATCCACACGAATTTCTTCAATGGTAATGAGTCCGAGAACATTGATTTGCTCCCACCAACTACCACTTACTTTACGAAATTTATCTGGGACTCTTCTTAGGGTAATTCAACGTTCTGAATCTGTTTCCAACGTCCGTTTTCCCAAATTCAATTGTCTTAATAGAGTTTTATTAATTGGACCCTTTATGTGCTTGCTTAGGGGCAATTATTTGTGGCGATTTTGTGTTTGCTAGTTTGCGTGGCTCTTCGGCGGCTAAGTATTTGTGAGTGGATCCCTTCTAAAAATGCATGTTTTAATAGTAGAAATGCATACATGAAAACCATGATTTGATGATTACGTTTTATGAACGCTTTGAGATAACATGCTTACTGAGGCTAGTTTGAATTATTACTATTTTTCCTATAAACCATGTTCTTATAGAATATCCGATGGATGACGATATGATATTTAGAACATGTTTCGAACACCTCTTTATAGTATAGGTGATGGATGACTTTATACTATGAAGTTGCTTTTCAATATATATATGTTCAGTGGTTTTGTACTTACCTAGTGGTCATTTCCGCTACGGGACATAGGGATAGATTTCGGTCTGTCCCGGGCGATGGTTTGGTGTTGGCATAGGGCCTAGAGTGTGTTTCCTCTGGCTATTTAGCACAGGGAAGGGGAGCCGGCATGAGGCCTGAAGTGTATTTTCCTCTGACTGTCTACTCAGAGACGGGGAGCCAGCATGGGACTTGGAGGTTATTGGACAATTCACTAGTGATTATTATATATACAAGTTATGATTTGAGACATTGCACGACATGCTAGGTTTCAGAAAACTATGTTTATCATGATATATATGTGTTTTCATAAAACCTGGGGGTTAGTATGTTGATAACTGTTTTATTATATTTATATCAACTTGGTCCACTCATGTTTGTTTTGCGCCCCCTTCAGGACTTAGAATCGAGGCATACAATCCCGGCATTCAGGCACTTCCGCATCGGCATCTTCGAGTCCTCTCGGTGTAGGATTCATCCTTTGTTTCATTCAATTTTATATTATCCATTTTAGTGTTCTAATTAGTTGTATGCTCTGAACACGTTTCTTAAATGCATATTCTTTATTCTTTTATATTTATAAGTCTTAATTATTCCTTATTTTCAGCATTTGCACTCAATAAATGGCTTTCGTCACCCTCGGGTGTCGGCCAGCACGTGCCAATCCTGGTATTCGGGGAAATATTAGGATCGGGGCGTGTCATCACCTATCTTGAGTGAGGAATGGGGCCGTTCCTGTGAGAATTTTTTTAAGGGCTTAGATCTCTAAAAGCACTCATGAGAAACCAAGAATTGTTCAGGGCCAAAATGAACACAATCGAGTAACCATGGGGTGTCTGGAAGGGTATTTTGTGATTACTATTGTCTTGGTTTACACAAACGGCTAAGCAGTTCAAGACATCGCATTCACTGATTAGCCAAGTAAATTCGATGGTAATTCATTACGGAAGGTTCAAAGCCAAAAGCCACATATCCCGATGCAATAATTTTCCTACTGAACTCTCTCTCTCTAGTGTCTGCATTGTCATTTGCATGATATTGAGTCAATTTCCATTCATGTGGGGGATTGTTGGAAAATTTAATAATAATATTATTATATTAAATTTATTAATTGAATGGAAATTAGAAGTTGAGCCTTTTAGTAGAAAGATGTGTCTACTCAAATGAAGAGTTGCAATTTTTGACTCTTCATGAATAGTCACATGTTTTCCAAAGAGGTATCTCACATTCTATAAATAGAGAAGCCCCCTGTAATCACATATAACTTTTCATTGTTTACATAATCATACATAGAGTGCACCATATATTAGAGAGTCTCATTGAGTCCATATGAGAGTTTTCAACACAATCGTGGTTCATGGAGCCTTGTGATTTGGAGTGCTACTATTACAAGGACGTGGTCGTTGTATCTTGGGAGACATGCGCCAATCAACCATGAGCACCGTAGTGGGGCGTAAACTTGTCTTAAGGACAAAGTGTCCAACACTTGACTCGACCGTATTTTCTAGGTTTTTCTAATCTATTATATCATATTCATCTAACATTGGTTACTCATGTGCATGCATTATTGTGATATATGATTGCATGAATTATTTCTTGATTTTTCATGTGATTTAATATAGCAATTAGACCCTATTTTTCCAACATAGACAACTATGTTAACATGCAAGTAATATCTTCTTGACTAACCGTCAACTTATTAACCAGTTCAACTATCACATTTATTTGGTAGTTTGGTAAAATAATGTTAGATTGTCACGTAAGGAGAAATAACAGTGTTCTTCTACGATAGAATAGTGTTCCTTTTTTCCTCTTTTCTTTTTGGTAAAATACAACTAGTGGGTTGAAAAACCATTTTGTAAAAATGAGAAATGACAAGGATTCATTAAGAGGAAATGGGAGGAATGGTCCCTTAACTATCCTAGAATTGTAGCTTTAGTCCCTAAACTAAAAATCATTATATTTGGTCCTTGAACTTGATAAGATGTGGAGCATTAGTCCTTCATTACCAATTCCGTTAAGTTTTAGTTAAAAGTGTTTTCATGTTAGTTTCACCTATATATAATAGAAAAGATGAAAATTACAACAAAAATTGCAGGCCTACCTCATCCACCAACACTCGCAGCCCACCCCTTCAACTTCAATCTTTGATACACTCCCCGCCAACCTCCCACTTCCAACCCCCAATCGTTAATCCCCACTCCCTAGCCGACCCCAAACTGTAGCCCACGAAGCACAGCCTTCACCAAACCCCGAACCCGCATCCCACAAAATTCTTGAATCTTACCTGTCGAGATAGCATGGATGGTTGTCATTGAGAATTCGTTTACAAAGGGAGACGTGTTCGAAATTTGGATTAGAAACTTTCAATTGTTTGGTTGTTTGGAGAGTGCTACAATGTTGTGGCTGGGGTTTGGAGGAGGCGAGGCAGAAGGGAAGACGGGAGAGAGAGAGAGTTAACTTTTATATTTTTAGTATTTTTATTTTTTTTTCTTTCTCTATGTTTGTATTTATTTTTATTTTGAATTTTTAAGCCATGTGGCATTTAGTTAACAAAAATATGGAGCGCACAAAGACCACATCATCAAACTAACGGAAAATCTCACGGTGTTAGTATGGAGGGACCAATGCTCTACATTTTATTAAGTTCAAGGACCGAATCTAATGAATTTTAAGTTTAAGGACCAAAACTACATTTCGATCATAGTTCAGGGACCATTCCTCCAATTTCCTCATTCATTAAATTTATTCTTTTCCTTGTAATGTTTAGTGCAGAGAGAGTTCATAAATAGGGCGTGGAGTAAACAAATTGTATGATTAATTTCATGTGTCAAATTAACTCAGCTGATCATGCAAAGGTTAGATGAGCTGTTACTCAAACAGAGAAAGCTTAAGCTTTCAGGAAACAGATTTTTTTTATCGATCGATTTTGCAGTCCAATGAAAACTATTGCTCAACTACAGGATACTCGTTTCTGTTAACATCCCTTTATATATATATATATGTTACTATCGTTTACCCACCACATTCAACTTTCACGTTCACACTTTCTTCCCCGATGATTAAATGCATGGACTATCATCCATTAACCATATATTAATTAAGTATTCTCATAACGACAGCAATCCTAATTGAATAATTTGTTTGAATACATCATTCAGAAATATAAAAAGCCATTAAAGCCATCAATTTGTTAATTTTAAAAAACCTAGTATGCTAAGTGGCAAGGAGGATACCAAACAGCTCCTAAGAATTCAAAAACCATTTTTTTTTATCAGTTGTCTTTTGCTCATGAGATCTGTACGCATACATCCTTCAACAAAAAGGAGACTAAATACAGCTAGACGAAAAATGGCATGAGCTCCAACCTGTTGGAGCATGTCTCACATTGGGAACCTGATAAAGTTAAACCCTTTTATATTGAATGGTTGCACTACTAATTGCATTGAGGCCTTTTTGTATAAAATCCAACACTTACAAGTTTGCCTTGACCAAAAAAAATATGGTTTGCACCACAACAATTGAACCCGAGTTGGGACACCAAGATTGGGTCCCCATAATCTAAATAAAAGGGGCTACCATTGCAGAGTTATCTTTATATGTGACTCACTAAAGAGTGGATTCACATGAGAGGACGTGTGACCCACTAAAGAGCGATCCCACTTGAGGGGGCGTGTTAAACATGTCCCCATACCATATATTTTGGGCTGAATTGAACCTTGCATCAATACCCTTTTGTATAAAACCCCAATTTAAGTTTACAAATGTGATTAAGTTAAAAACTATATTGATGATGATTAGTAATTAGCCACTGGACCGTTTTGAAACTTTGATGAAACATACTTTGATTTCTTTTGCATTTGATTTATGTGAAACTTTTTCTCCAAGAATGGAGACTAGCATGCTGGGATACAAATTAATTTAGTATAGAAATTTTGAATTTCTCCTTAGATCGTAAACATATGTGATCTATATTAATTTTTATGGAACCAACTTAATTACTGTAACTATATATCTAATATATATAGATCTCATTTTGTTAATTAGTCAATAACAATATAAAATTAAGTGTTATAAGCGAAAATATCATGAAGATTGAAGAAATCAAGTGGATAATCTCTGTTGATTTTGATTGTGGCTTGCTCTATGTCATTTCCTTGACCTTTGAGAGATTCCCATGGTTGGAGAAGCAAATCCATCCACTTTTTGGTTTGTTAGCTGGGGTTTGGGTGTACTTTACCCAATACGGGTTCACCAAACCAGTGGCTGACCATTTCAAAAATTTGACATCTTGGGGGAAGAGGGGAGAGAGAGAGAGAGATCCATCAACTTACATATGGCTTCAAATAAAGCTAGTGTTTTAGTTGACATGTATAAGATATAACTACTTTGTGTAATACAAAAGATATAATTTATTTCAGGAAGTTTGTTGGCCTTCAGCTAGCTATACGTATATGCACATTTTGATATATTTATACGTATAGAGAGCTTCATGCTTAAGTATTCATTCATCTACACCTACCAAACTATAAGCAAAAACGACATGGCAACAGAGACTTAAGATTTTCTCTCTTTATAAGTATGGCTTGGTCGTATAACTTTTAGTTGTAAGAGAGAGAACTAAAGATCAAGAGCAATAATTAAAGTCTGTTAGAGAGAGAGAGAGAGAGAGAGAGAAAGAGAGAGAGAGAGAGAGAGAGAGAGAGAGAGAGAGAGAGAGAAGTAAAGCTCCAGAGAAAATGGCAATGGTGCTGTGGATTCGAGTCGTACTTCTGGTGGCGTGTTTGTGTTTTCCGGTATCCGTGGAATGCATGGTTCGACATTACAAGTTTAATGTAAGTACAGTTTCAGTTCATATATACCTTTTAAGTGTTTTGCATCCTGCAGCTAGGGTTCAGTAGTTGCCACCCCATGCTAGCCATACGATTAATAGTTTTCTGTGTCTAGAGTTGGGGAAGGGGAGAGCTGGCAATAGTCCAACGGGGCCAATAAAGATGGTAAAATTACAACCGCAAAAGAACACAAACTATTTAACGTGGTTCACCCAAAATCAAACTAAGTCTAGAGAGTGTTTGTTGATTTGTACACAGCTAAAATTAACCATGCAGTGCTAGTACTTTTGGTTACTGGGACTTTGCAAGACATTGAACAACATTGCCAAATTTGCAGCGCAGTGCATGCATATAGTATATTTGGTGTTTGGTTGTTATTTCTCATTCATATGATTAGGGGAGGCAATTAAGTAATATTAATTAGTGTCTTTCTTGTAAGTTTAACATGATTAATTGCTAATAAATGACTGTACGTGTTGATCACAAATTCAGAAGGATAAGCTAGGGAGACTATCCATTTAAATCATATTTTGTAAAACATATGATATGATTGCTGATGATTGAATTATTATTTAAGTGTTGATTAACATGCTTATTTTCTATCAGTGACACATCATAAGATTTGCAAAATTGATCTAAAAAGTTAGTCTGCCTAACATTACTCAAATTCAGAATAATATTTTATATGCATATATAGAGGGTGAATAATCCACATATATAAATACACACCCACATATAAGGTACATGCAAAAATAATATTAATAGTGGCTTCATTAGGAGCAGCAAGGTTGACCTCTCTTAATTCATCTATGCTTATTGCATGCTTGTATGCATGCTCTTGTCACCCTCTTAATTTTTTGCTAAGTTAATCCTAGTTTAATGAATTGATTATATATTGAGGTGACCAGCCAACTTACAAAATTGAACTCTAATTTGTGACAGTACATCGTTAATCATTTTTCTCTTTCTTGTTCGTGACACACACACATAAATATATTGTGCAATTGTCTCTCACAAAATTGTGTGGGACTTGCCAACTTGTAGGCCTGACTCTTATGAAGGAAAAATAATATAAGTCCGGATAATCTTTAAGGGAATAAATCTTTATCTATTTTTTAAATTAGAGATTAGATGCGGGATCCACACCACATCGAATTTTAATAATTCAAATTACACCTTAAATATCACCTTTACAAAATATTAACTAAATCAGAAATATTTGAAGTATCTAATTAAGATCAAAGAAATTGAGAAACATTACGTTCTAAGAAACATAGAAATTTCATCATGACTATTAAATAGGCAGATGATTTCGAATCGAATTGAATTGAATTTTTGCAAAGATAATCAATGAGTTGATACTTACAAAATAGAAGGTTCGGAATGTTGAAGTTTGATGTGGAGTGAGTTCCACAACTAATTCTCATTTAAAAAAAAATAAGGATCTCTTCCCTTAAAGGGTCTGTATAAGTCCGTGCTATATAGATTAAAAAACATCTAACAATTTTAAAAAATGTGACAGTTAAATAAAAGTGGCTAATGTTTTTGTTTAATGTAGTATGTATGTGATATAAACAAGATTAATCAAAACCCCAAGATTTAATCAGAAAATCTAAACTCCGTTTGCCAATTGCCAAGCAACACTTTATGAAACAGCAAAGAAGGCGGTGTAGTTGAGAAAAAGCCACCAAACTTGCGGTAGCGTTATCCTACAGTTTTACTAACGACTTCCACTATGAACTGCTGCATGTCGTTTGTGCAGGTGGTGCAGAAGAACATCTCAAGATTGTGTTCAAGCAAGCCCATTGTCACTGTCAATGGAAGGTATCCTGGTCCCACCATTTATGCTAGGGAAGATGATACAGTGCTAATCAAGGTGGTCAACCATGTCAAATACAATGTTAGCATCCACTGGTAATGTCTCAAATTCGTCCCCGTCAAAACGTGTAGAGATGCAATCAGTAATATGGTTAATAAGTACATGATTATGTCTTAATAATGTTTTCGGTTTTTTATCAAAAGGCACGGGATTCGACAACTCCGGACGGGCTGGGCAGATGGGCCGGCATACATAACCCAGTGTCCAATTCAACCGGGCCAGCAATATGTATACAACTTCACCATCACTGGGCAAAGGGGCACACTTTGGTGGCATGCACACATTCTTTGGCTCAGGGCCACTGTCCATGGTGCCTTGGTCATCTTACCCAAGCATGGTGTCCCATACCCATTTCCTGCTCCCCGAAAGGAATTGGTTGTAATTTTAGGTGAGCCCAAGACCACTGCCCTCATATTTTCTATATTCAATTTCCGATGTTTTAATCTTACTCCCCTACTATCGCTTGTATCAAAAGAAATTTATTTTAAAAGAGAATTTTTGCTTAATTTAACTTGCAGGTGAATGGTGGAAATCAGATACGGAAGCTGTCATCAATGAGGCTTTAAAATCTGGCATAGGTCCAAATGTCTCTGACGCTCACACAATCAATGGTCATCCAGGGCCACTCTCAACTTGTCAATCACAAGGTAAATATTAGCGCGGCTCATTAGTTGATCACATGATGTGACGATTGATGCGTATTTATTATATAGATTCTAAGTTATATGTGATGTATATACAGGAGGGTTAAAATTACCAGTAAGACCTGGGAAGACATACATGCTAAGAATCATCAATGCTGCACTGAATGAAGAGCTCTTCTTTAAGATTGCTAACCACAAATTAACGGTAGTTGAAGTCGATGCTGTGTACACAAAACCCTTCAAAACTGACACCATTCTCATAGCCCCGGGGCAGACAACAAATGTTCTTGTAACAACAAACCTTGGCTCAGGCAAGTACTTGGTTGCAGCCTCGCCGTTCATGGACAATCCGACCATAGTTGTGGACAACAAGACCGCCACCGCTACATTGCACTATATAGGCACCCTTCAAAGCACGAAGACCATTCTCACAGCCCCACCTCCTCAAAATGCCACAACTGTGGCAACAAACTTTACAAACTCCCTCAGAAGTCTCAACTCAATCCGGTTTCCAGCTAGGGTTCCGTTGAAAATTGACCACTCCCTTTTGTTCACTGTTGGTTTAGGGCTTCACACTTGCGCTTCATGTACCAATGGTAACAGGGTGGTGGCAGATATCAACAATGTCACATTTGTGATGCCTAAAATTGCACTTCTTCAAGCACATTTCTTCAACATAAGTGGAGTTTTTACCGATGATTTTCCCGGTAACCCTCTGAATCCTTATAATTACACCGGGACACAGCCGACGAATTTGCAGACCAGGAAGGGGACTAAGCTTTATAGACTTGCTTACAACTCCACAGTGCAACTTGTGTTGCAAGACACTGGGATGATTGCCCCTGAAACCCATCCGGTGCATCTTCATGGGTTTAATTTCTTTGAGGTTGGGAGGGGACTGGGAAATTTCAACCCAAAGAAGGATCCGAAAAAATTCAACCTCGTTGATCCTGTTGAGAGGAACACAATTGGAGTGCCATCAAATGGATGGACTGCTATCAGATTCAGGGCTGATAATCCAGGTATAAACCCACACCTCCTCCTTAATTATGTGTATAGTTTGTGCTAGAAACAAACATGCAAGAGGTTCGTAGCTTAAGTGGCTAAAAGCATGTATCCATCTTAGGTCCAATTCCCTATTTCGATATCGTAAAAGCAAATATAAATGATAATTAACGTTAAAAATTAAGGAATGAAAAAAAGCTGATGGAGGTAAGTAGTAAATGAGTGAAATAAGCAATGATTAGAAGACAATATTTAGAAAGAAGAAAAACATATATGCATATAGTACTTAGACAACATTAGTTGTATAAATTGACAATCTAATAACGTAACATGTAGGACTCTTATACAATATAAGATTTTCAATAAAACCATATTTACATATGCAGGGGTTTGGTTTATGCATTGCCATCTTGAAGTGCACACAACATGGGGACTGAAGATGGCATTTGTGGTGGACAATGGTAAAGGCCCAAATGAATCTGTTCTTCCACCTCCAAGTGACCTTCCCAAGTGCTAGTTAATTGCATCTCAAAAATATTTCCACCACAAAATGTTGCCAATTCGATTCTCAATACTCAAAGCAATAACAAATAACAAGCAAAGAGGGCCAAAGTTATGAACAATCATGCCACAGACTCACAGCTGAGATAGAAATAATTCTTTTGAGCAAGCTAAAGGAAGCTGCTACTGCATGTTGAATAAAATGAACCCGTACTTGTTTTAAGACTAGGTTTTTTTATTTATAAAAATATTGTTCTGTTGAGTCTGTGGTGTTGTAAGATTCGTCCAGCACCCTACTTAATGGAATAAGGCTTGGTTGTTGTTATTGTTTTTTATTTTTTTCTGTTGAGTGTCTTTGTAAATGTTCATATGTTGGTAATGGAAACAACAAAGGATTTTTGTTATGAGTTTTGATGTTGTCCTTAAGTCTTAAGTCTATGTGTGAACTTCATTTATCATAAGGAAAATTTTTGGTGTAATCAGAGATGTAACACTTTCTCTCAATTTCTTTTATCACGTGATATGATAAAGACACGCGATGAGAGAAATATAGATAAAATAATATATTGCGACTGCATAACAAAATCTCTCATACTAAAGTGTTTGTGAATTGTGATACGCCCATTAAAATCCATTCTTACTCAAAAGAAAAAGGGGGAAAAAACTCTCTCAAAATTGCACATTTAAGTTACACATTTGAACAAAAGCCGGTAGATCCAATTAAGTAAAATGATCTAATGGCTATTATTCAGATATGTAACTCTTGGCCCAAATCGTCACTCACAAATAAGCCCAGCACGTAAGGACCAATAAGTTTTGTATGGGCTTCACTGGCAAATGGCTAACATTGAAAGCATTTCACAAAATGGTTGTGATTTCAGGCAAAAGAAATTTAAAAAAAAAATGTTATATTCTAAAAGATGCAGCCACTTAGTATTACATTTTAGGGGTGTGCTATCCACACACCCCATTTTACTTCTCACACACCCTTTGATAATTTACGTCCGTTGATCTTTTTCAATTCATCCGATCGGACGGCCGAAAATTAAAAAGGTGTGTGAGAAGTAAAATAGGGTGTGTGGATATCACACCCCTACATTTTATTAGTATTTCTCATCATTTATAAGGGAAAAGTCTGATGTTCGATTCTCGTCGAAAACAAATTTAAATTATATTATTATGATTAGTTCATTGTAAAGTTTAATCGACTCTCCATCTCTTTAATGCAAATACTATCGTTCACGAAGTTGATGCAGACGCAAACCGGAGGAGTTGCCTCCTCAAATATCAATAGTAATATGTCTGACTTTTTGACTTTACGGAATGGGGGGAGCACTTTGAAAAGAGAACCTTTTCCCTTAATGGTAAAAAATTGGTGGTGGTGGTGGTGGTGCCCCTTTTCAACACAATTATTGGGATGCAATTTTCATTTATTTTTCATGCACATGCAGTTTTCCATCATTTTCAAGTTCCCCAACAACTCTTATCCAATTAGGAGGGCTCCAAATTTCCGGGGTGTTAAGGGCAAATTAGAATTAGTTGAATTTTGGTAAATCTAAATATTTTAATTTATGTCGATTAGTACTACAGTTTAGTAGTATTTTTCTTCATTTGTAAGTGAGAGATTTTAGGTTCGATTTTCGTCAAAGACGAATTTGAACCACATTATTGCTAACTTATTGTGAGGCTAAGCCTACCCCATCCTCCTTAGTATAGATAATATCATTTGCTCAAAAAAAAAAGTTTAATTTCTTTTTTTTCCATTCAATCTACTTGACTTATATCAAAACTCTAATTCAATTGAAATTCGATCTAATGATGTATTTTTATATTAAGATAGAATTAGAGTGATTTTTTTTCGATCTAATGACAAACGATACTATTTTTATAAAAAATCAAAGGAGCATGTTGAATGCCCTACAATTTTTTTAAACTGAAAGTATCTCATTATCAGGGCCGAAGCCAAGAAAAACATAGAAAGCCAACCGAGGGTGTTGAGATAAAAAAAAAATCCACCAGAAAAATTAAATTAGGTTTCGTTCCAAGAAAAACCCATTGATGCCTAAAGCCCAAACATCAAGTAGCTAAAGTCCAAATATGGATTAAAGCCCTTTTCTGATAAAAATAAATAAATAAATAAGTGGATATAAAAAAAAGAGTTTTAACGAAAAGCCCACGGTACTGTTCACTTTAACGAAAAACCACATTTTTACACTAAAAAGTCAATCCTGGTACTATTCACTTTACTCTTTATTTTGTCCTTATCGTTAAAACTCAAAGTTTTCAAGCCCTTTTCATTAGTTTTCCTTATAAAAAAGGGAGCAGTTGTTCTACGCTAGAAAGAAAACTGAAATGGGAGTTTTCTCTTCCCAACTCTAAAAACTGCAACAGATAGTGGAGGTGGTTCCAATTCCACTACCCACACCCATTTTCCTTCATCCACACTGTCAAGAAAAAGTCTATAAAAGACTTGTTTTTGTCGAGGAAAGGGGGATGACATAAATCAACACACAAAAAAAAAAAAAAAAAAAAGAGAGACTAGAAAAGATGGCAAAGGAGGAGAGTGACAAGAAAACGTTGCAGAAATTGAAAAGCACACGGAGAAGAAATCGACAAAAAAAGAAGAAGACAAGCAGCAAAAGAAAGCGAAAAGGAACAGCAACAAAAAGCCAAAGAAAGAGAGAAGAAAGCTTAAAAAGGTATTACATTTTCATAATGGATTCTTGATTTTTTTTTTTATTAGGAAGTTCCTGTCATCTTTTGCAGAAAAATAAAAAGAGGTTTCCTCTTCTTCTTGTTTGACCGAAGCAAAGAAGGTGGTGGTGCAAAACATGCACCACCACTTCATACCGACCCAAAACTTATCCTTGGGCTTGCTCATTCTTCTTCTCCACCAATGGAGACATTTGTCGTCTTCCCCATCCTTGTCGCTGTCAACTCTTCCAGCCACGGAGTGCTCCTTCTTCTTCTTCACCATTGGAGACATTTGTCGTATTCTCCACCGATAGCAACAAAGAAACCATCGTCTCTGCCACCAATAGCGGCCATGCTGTGACTTATATGCCCAGCAAGTTTGTCCATGCAGCTCCGTGCCGCTGCCGTTGATCCCATGAATTTCTTTGGGGTGTTCTAAAACACCCCGTGAAGTTCCAATCAAATCTAAGTGCTCTGCGCCGCTGCCGTCAATCCCATTAATTTATTCGGGGTGGTCTAAACCACCCCATGAAATTCCAATCAAATCTAAGTGCTCCGTGCCACTACTGTCAATCCCATGAATTTCTTAGGGGTGGTCTAAACCACCTCGTGAAGTTCCAATCAAATCTAAGTGCTTCATGCCGCTGTTGTCAATCCCATGAATTTCTTTGGGGTGGTCTAAACCACCCCGTGAAGTTCCAATCAAATCTAAGTGATCTATGCCACTCGCCGTCGTAGCATTGCTGTTAGAAGGTTCTGTCTGCCATAACAAGGTCATTGAAGACCCGATCCCTATAGAAAGGCTACCAGGAAGAAGATCATCGAGTCGTCGTTCGAGTAGCCCAATAGTGCAGGCCTTGTCCTGTAAAAAGCAACCAGGAACAACCTCAAAATTATGTGCACCAAGTCGTAGAAGATGGTTCTCTACAAGCAACAAGGCAATGGTGCAGAAATGGTGTTTCCATCATTTCGTTACTCCCACAAACATGCATGAACCTGCAGCGGATGAAGACAAAAAAAGAAACTCGTCCCCGCTGTCTGTACTCGCACATGCAGCAGCCCCTCAACTGATGCTCTCTAAATGTCCTCTTAGAAATCACATCGATAAATAACTCGATTCTTCCAGCAACATGGCACAAAGCTGCTACAAATGGCACAAAGCCACTTCAAATGGCATGAAGCCGTATCGAATATTAAATGGCACGAAGCCGCAACAAGACTTAAATGGCACGAAGCCGCGACAAGACTCAAATGGCACAAAGCCCATCAAATTTCAAATGGCACAAAGCCACATCAAGTCTCAAATGGCACGAAGCCGCATTATGCTCCAATGGATTAAAGTCCTTACCCGCACGAGCTAAAACTGCACAAGGCATCAAATGCTCCAATGGCTCAAAGTTCTCGCCCGCACGAGCTAAAACTGCACAAGGCATTAAACGCTCCAATGGCTCAAAGTCCTCGCCTGCACAAGCTTAAACTGCACAAGGCATCAAATGCTTATTGCCTACACGAGCTGAAACTGCACAAGGCATCAAACCCCAACAAATACATAAGGAACTACGAGTGACTTGATCCCTCAACGATGGTACATAGGCAATCTAGGGCTCGACCTAGGTGCAGTCGCAAAATCAAACAAACACCCAAATCTCCGAGTTACGATTTATTCTTATTGGAATCAAATGGTTTTCCTTTTTAACGAAGGATTGTAATTAATAGACGCATAGTCTATAATGGGTCGAACTCAAATTAATAAAACCATCTTCGAAAATGAACGAGGGTGAAATTGTGACAAGTGAATTATTTGTTTACATATTGTGTACAATTTTTGCTCAACAGCGGGTTAACAACATCTGAAGTAAGAAAATAGGGAATAAGGAGATCGAGAAAGACACGGTAAACCCCCACGTCAGTCCCTTACAACCTCCAAAAATATAAAAGTTAACTTGGAGGACATGGAGGCTCGTCCTTGTTCAGGATTTTCACAAACGGAGATGGGGTCTCTCGGCCTAGACGAAGTCGCACATCTTTGCGCCAAAATGTGACGCTACATAATTCGCCGTTTCATTTTTCGCTTGGAACCCAAGACCATTTGCACGCCTTAAAAGAATTATTCTTTCTCTAACGTTGAGCATTTTAAAACTTTTAATTCAACAACTGTGGTTGATGAATTATGATATTTGAGCTCAATGTTTTCTCTATTAAAATCTAGTTGTGATACAATTAGGTTAAATGCTCATTGAAAAACAACTTAGAATTTTAGATACATTTTTTATTTGAAGGGGGAACCTAACATCTTTAAATATTAATGTATTATTGTTATTAAATTGGATAATATTTTAACCAGTAAAAAACAAGTCTCCAATTGTTTTTTGTGTTGTTTCCTGCTCCCCACGCCTTGCCTGCATGCGCTCATGAGCAGCCATATGCATGTACGCGGAGAACCCAACTTGTGAAAATGATATACAAAGACAAAGGCTGAATATATAAATAAAACCTTAATGGTCAGAAACAGGTGAGAAACAGTTCTCATTTTTATAATAAGGAGTTTTTGACTGGAGTGAAACAGTTCTCATTTTTATAATAAGGAGTTTTTTACTGGAGTGAAACAGTTCTCATTTTTATAATAAGGAGTTTTTGACTGGAGTGAAGTCGTAACAAGATAACCGTAATAGAAGGTGTGGTTGGATCACATCATTTTCAGGGAAAGCTAAGGGCGCATGTGGCGGCATCTCGTGAGTTGCAGTATGTCGTAGATCTACTGCCTACAACAACGCCTCGTTATCCACGTTAAAAACCTAAGAGCATCTATAAAGAAAAAATGTACACATCAACTATAACAGTAAAACAAATCATACTAATATTCTCCAACCGAAGTGCCAAATCCTATGTGGCGATGACATGGATTGGCAGCAAAAGAGGTTGCTGTCAAATTTCACAACAGCTGCAAATGTTTTTTTTATTAATTATTAAATGTATTTTATTAATTTTTAATTAGTTTAATCATTTATTATAAATAGCCTCTCCGCACGCACTCACATGCGTGCGAAAGGCATTTTCTTCTTCAAGGGCGCGTAGCGCCCCTAAAGATATTTTGCGTTAATTGTTTTTCATTATAATTTTTAAGATATATTTTTAAAAAATAGGATCCAAGTATGGAGGTGAGGTTGAAATATGCAAGATAGCTTCTAGTGAGTGTGTGCGAGGTCTTTTTTTATAACGGGGACGTAGTGCCCTAAAGATGTCTTGCAGTAGGTTTTTTTCATTGTAATTGTCAATGTATATGTTTCAGAAAGTATGATACTAAGTATGGAGGTGATGAATGAAATCTGGAAGATGGCTGCACATAATTGGAAGCAATAAATTTGAAGATGTTGTCGTGGATACTCTTTCACACACAACAGTACCAATAACGGTGTTCTCTAGCATTACCTTCGCAAGCATGAAGCATGTACAATTTAACTTATTTTCCTTTTCCTTGTATTTTAAAACCAATTAACTTGGGAATTTATTACTTAGGAAAGCTCATAATGTTTTCATTGGTCACTTCACTAAGGCTCGTCTTCGGCAAAGGATCATGATGATGTGAAGACCTCAATGTATTGTTGTAGAGCACAAAGCACATACTCATGAGTTATTGTCTTTGTTTGCTGAATGACTACGTTAACAAGGGAAAATATTGTTTACCAAAATGCACAACAAAAGTGAAATAGGGAGAGCAGTAAAATATGATGTTTGTGGTGCTTTTTGTACTTGGCATCGGGGATGAATTTTATTTTATGATTTGTTTTGATTTTTTTTAATGCAAATTCGGATTTAGTGGTAACTGATGTTGTAGTTGATTTTTCAGTGGAGTTGTGTTGTGGATTGTGGGAAACAAACTAAACTTCCAAGTTATGTGCAAAGACCATGATCATAGTTTGGTTTGATGGGAACCAATTAGCAGGAAACATATATGAAGCCTTTGGCATCTATCCGAATTTTCAATATAAAGATCTAAGCAACATAAATTATATGGTGAAGTCTCACGCAACTGGGGAGAAAATGAAACCGATTACAAACGTAAAAATGAAGTCAACCTTCTTATAATTGAGATTTATAATATGAACATTCACAACCCAAAATACACAAAATTATAATAATCATGTAATATCATATATTGAATAGAGGACAAAAATAATTACCTAAGCCATAAGTGCTTTGGACAAAATGGGGATTGTGATATTAATTGAAGATTAAGAATGTTTTTTGCTGTGATGTTTGTATGTTTACTTAACAAACAAAGGAATACATAGAGTAAGGAGAAAAATCATGTCTTTGTACGGCATCTTACGACTCACGTCTGCATTGGTTGTGTTGTCGAAGAAGATGGAAACTCTTCTCTTGGCCGAAACATTCTTCTCAAAAGTAGTTGGGTGGATAACTGATCACATCTTATCCATTGTGGCATGCGGCATGCGGCCTGCAAAATTATTTAAATGTACCCACCAATTCAAATATTTTCTGATGGAAGTCCATCTCTTCCTCCTTTGTTTTCTTTTTTTTTGGGCATGTGTAACTGAAACGACCCAAGCAACTCTCTAATGTGTGGAATCGTTATCGGATTAATCTTTCTCTGGAGTAGCATCGGTTTTCCCCCCCCTAAAGTGCATGTCGTCTTCTTCCTCCTCTTGATTTCTAGAGTCGCACAAACGGTTTTACATTCTGAAAATGATGAGGAGAGAGGGACATGGGAGGAAAGAGTGAAGCGTCCTAGGAGAAAAGTGAACTGACTCTTATCCTTATCCTTCTCCATGTTCCAATATTTATCTATGCCTTTACTTCCATTCAAATCTTTATCCTTCTGCACATTCAAAGAAACAAAGAAAATGAAAATATTGACTTATTTACCAGATTGCACTGTTTATATATGAAATGACAGACCTGGTCATGTTATGACTTGTGAGGATCCCATGTTTTCATATGATCAAATGATTAAGTATGAAGTTAATCCACCAAGAACAACTTATGCTCATCCTCCTTCCACGCAACACCTTCCCATATCAAAAACCAACCAATGCAACAATTAGTCAAGTAAAAATAATTAATTCAAAATAAATAAACAAATTGAGATAATTTAATTCCATATTAGATATGTGAAAGGTAGGTGAAATATGGAAAGTAAAATTAACGACCTGAGAGTGAAGACGATTAATAAAACCAATTGGCAACTGCTAATTGCATTTTCAAATTTGAACGCCACTTTTTTTTTTCAATGTGTTTAAATTATAACCGCTCAGTTTTGGAGGATAATTATCTCTCTTTTTTAACTGTTCATCTTCAAATATTGTCCAATATTTTAGATTGAATTGTAGAGATAAAATTCAGAAATTGAAGAAACGTGGCATACCTGTAAAGAAGGTGGATGGATTAAGGTGCAAAACAAGCAATGCTCCTTTAGGTTTTCCTTCTGCAAATTTGTCAAAGCCTCCTCAAACAAAACCGAAAACAAAAAGAAAAACTTAACCATTGCCAAATCCTCCTCAAGCCAAAAACAGAATGCCATTATCAATTACAAAGAAAACAAATTTCAGACCTCGTTACTTGTTTGTTCCACGATTAGTAAATTCCAGAGACTGATTTGTAGAAGAACTTCAATTTAATAATTTTTGTGAAAATGCATGAGAAGATTAATATTAAGGAATAACGAGCACTGTGATAGAGAACAAAATACAAAAGTTTAATAATTGAGAACTATGGAGGGTGAAATAATCTCAATTAACCGAAAGAAAAAAAAAATAGTATCACCTACTTTATCGAATGACCAATTCTTGTTGGTTTTTCGCCAATTTCATCTTCTCCTCCAGGCTCCAGCAAAACAATTTCAATTTGTTCTTTTAGGTTCTTTTATTTTGTGCTTTATTTACATCTCCTTCCACAAAACTGCTTCCTCTCCCACGTTTGAATTTATTTTCATGCACGTTCATGTTTATTTCTACAAAACTACTCCCTTCACATGTTTATTTTTTTTCATTCCATCAGATTTTACAATCACGTGAGAGTCTATAAACTGAAAACTGCAGTCTCTCCCACGTTTCTTTCCTCAATTTCCCAACATTTTTTTTTTTCGTTTTTTTCTTGTTTTTTTTAACGGCATCTGTCTCTTTATGTTTTTTTTACCAGTTTGTCCTTGTTTTTTGAATTTTTTGGGTTTTGATTGTGAAGGAAACAAATGGGCATTTTTAGCATTTTGGAAAGCTTCACCAAACTGGGGCTCTCACTTTATATATATAGATAGATTAATATTGAGTTGACCGATGCAATTATCTTACTTTTTTCTTCTTTTCAATCAAAGAAGGTAAACAGATTACTGATTAAACTTTAAATGTCATTTATTAAATTTTAATTAGTTTAATAATTTATTTTATAAAATAATAAAATAATAATTTAATTTGACATATCGGTTGGAGAACGAAATTTTAAAAAATGTCAAAATGCCACATAAGCTATCAAAATTTAAATTTTATGTTCAAGATTTGATGTCTCCTTTGTAGATGGTCTAAGAAGATCAATTATATCTTGAATGATCGTCTATGTGTTATCGACTCATTAGTTTGGTTCTTTATATTTTAAACTCATCAAAGTTGTTCTTACCATCAAATTCCATTAAAAATGTTGTTAGCATGTTGACGTGTTATGTATGTGGGTCTCACAAAGCCAATGATATTGTACCATGTGGGATTAATTAAAAATTATTTTGATATTTGACTCCATAAAAGACTTAAAATAAAAGAAAAATAAGACTAATTTAATTAAGAATTTGAAAAAAAAAAAATGAAATTGAGGTCGACACCGACGGTGAGGTAAAGGTGGTAGGGGTGGTTCGTTTTGTTGAAGATGACACATTTGGCTTCTTCTTTTTTACATTAATTAATTAATTTTTTCTGTTTTATTTTATTATTTTTCGTCAACTTATGTGGCACATATTATTGGCTTTGTGGACCCATATGCCATATGCATAAGAAGTCCGCCAATCAACGGAATTGGATGGTGGGGATGACATTGATAAGTAAGTCAACATATAAAAGAATCAATTTGATGAGTTGATAATAAATAACGGACCATTGTAAAAATCCTTGTAATAACCTCATCCTTTTAGCGCAACACGCTAATCAGGTAAACTACTTTCCTTTAAAGCTTTCGTTTCAGCGTTTTCTTCCACCAAGATACCATCCTAATTTTGAAGAAATCGTCAATTAGCAAAGATCGTCTATTGGTTCAACAAACTATATGTAAGAAATTCCAAGAAAATAAATGAGATGTTAGTGAATTTGGCTTAATTACTGGTGTATCTCTAAAAGTGTTTTTCATTCCTACTTTTCCTCCTCAAATTTATTTTGCTTCAGCTTGCCTTCTTAAACATGTAAATGTGTCTCACTTTACCCTCTATTGTTATCTTTGTTCATATCATTGACGTGACACCTACATGACATAAAAACACAAGACGTTTTTGCTAAGAGAAAAATAAGAGATAATAAGTCCAACCCAATTTGTTTTTAAATCCAAAATACTTCCCTCCATCAATACAAACACATGGCAAGTGATCATTTACCACAATGATGGAAATGTGTTGAGCAATTGCATGACGGCGTGGGTTCAAACCCCGTCAGTGACTAATCTAATATCTAATATAACAAAATCTATCGTTTGACAAAAAAAAAAATCAGTACAAACATATGATTACACCATCTAGAAAAGATAGTGTTATTAATACTCATTTTTTCCTCTCACTTATCCTTATTAATTTTTGTTTATTAATCTTTTTCAATTAATTGAATCTGAAGACCAAAAATAAAAATAAATATACAAAAATAAAAATAAATGTATGAATATCGTAAACTTGAAAGTAATCGTAGCACACTCACATAAAGTACAGTTATGTTATGGGAGGACAAGTGGGAGATGCGGACCTTGGCTCATAAATAGACACTTTGTCCTATTGAATAGAAAGGGCGAGATTCGAGGTGCTCTGAAGGACGATGGTGGCCCCTACACTAGTCAACAATACAACATGTTTTCCACCATTAAGAAACATGGTGCATGTGGCTACAAGGGCAACTCCATCCTTGGGCTTCTCTAATTATGCAAAGTAAGCCCAAACCCGAATTTTAATTACGGCCCAAATAATTAGACACGAGCAACAAATATTTTTATATTATGTTATAATAATATTATTTTTTTTAAACAAGCAATATTATATATTGAGATTAAGATTAGGTGCTAATGAGATTAGATGCTAATGATTAGAGCTAGCTTTGTCCAATTTTGTTGGGGAAAGAAGCATGTAGCGAGGTACGGTCCTAAGGTCACCTCTAATGGAGCTTTTTGCACTTAAACTCATCTCCAATGAAGGGCTGTATGGAATCTTATAAAAAAAAACAATTAATCCAAATCTTATCGGGATTGCGATATTTGGCCCTCAAAGTAGGAAAGGGCCAAAACTGTTGATGAGGCTTAGCGCGTGAAAAGTTGTCTGGGACAACTGGGTTGATGCGATTCGGTGATGGGTGTTGCATATTTTGTCATGCATCTGTAGCTTTTTGTACGCAGGATCAAGCGCCTGAGTACAACTAATGGTCCAGGAAAAAAGGCAAGCTGACGTCAATTTGCCGTTATATTTTTTAAAGGTTAATTGGTTCCAGCTCAACAAAAATCTCGGTAATTAGTTCTCAATCTTACACATGCCATATTTGAAATATTTGTCGATATACATTTTTTTTTTCAAATTGTTCCATAAAATATATTTAGATAAGTGTAAATAGTAGTTTTTTTTTTTTTAAAAAAAAATTGGAACAATCGATATTATCTACACTAAGAGTGAATGGGTGGACTCAACCTCACAATGAGATAACAATAATGGTTCAAATTCGGTTTTTGCGATAATCGAACATAAAACCTCTTACTTACAAGTGAAGAAAAATAACACTAACTCGTAGTACTAAGTGGTAGTGCAAATAGTAGTTTAATTAATATAAACAATACATAATAGTTGAAGTGTTAGCGATGAACCATAGTATTTCAATATGCTAAAAAGTAATAGAATATTGAGAAGAACAAAATATAGCCCTTGCATCGTTGAGATGAAAAATTATAGCACATCACTACTCCCTTCATACTATTTTTTTGATGTGCTATATTTAAAAAGGGTGGCTAATTATAAGAAAAGATTGGAGATTGCCTTAAAAATAGCACACAGAAAATAAAATGGAGTGATTGTGATTAGCGTTTCCAAGCCAAGGGGCATACTTTCATAAGAAATGTTAAGGAGATTTTTTCAAAAGTAGAACTCTGTGTCACCTCATATTTTTGACGCAATATTTTATGTGTTGATACGAGAATTAGCGTTTCATGAGAAGCGGCATACTTTCATTCATTTCAAAGGCAAGGGGCTAGTTGAGTAGTGGGGCAAAATAGTTTGGTAAAAACATGTTTAAGTTTGATGATAAGTTTTTACTTCTTAAACACATGTCATCTTTTAATCACATTGCTACGCAGACGGCCGTTTCCACATTGTAGCGGTGAATGTTAACAGATGATTAATGCAAAATTTACTTTAAGACTCATCTATTAATGATTAGTTACAATTTACACACCATAAACGACTTAAAGGATTATTTGCACGGTTGTTGATAACTGTTAGTTATTGGTTGATCATTATTTGTCACCTATGAATTTGGGAGGAGGGGGTGGAGTTTGCTGGGATTTGGATCCTATCCGGATTCAAATTGTGGGGATCCTCACAACCTAACTGTTTATCGTATATCGCACGGTCAGAAATTATTTTGAATTTTTTTATTTAAAATTAAATACAAATAATACCTAACGAAAATTGACCGCACAATATACGATGAACAGCCATGATGTGAGGATCCCTAGGATCCCCACAAAAAGGATCCGAAGATGATCCTCATCCTGCTAACAATGGCCTAAAATAAAAACTAATAATATTTCATGTTTGAAAGTCTAGGTGTCGAGATGTGAATAGTCGAAATGTACAATTTGAAAAACATCTTATGTTGTCAAACGATATGCATGAAAACATAATCGATCTTTATAACATCACATTTCTAGTAAGATCAACCACATATATTATAATTTAGTGATATTTTTTTACTTATAAGTGAGAAGTTTTAAATTATAGTCTGTTGGGGGACTTTTAGGTCGAGGTGGACTTGGGCTTTAAGAACGTCATCTTGTCTCCCTTGGTGCGGATTCACAACAAGTCCATGGATATCTCGAAAGAGATAGCTTGTCTTAGGAAATACCCCGGTAACATCAACGGCTCGAAGATAGCGTGAAAGATCAAGATAATGACTTGCTCAAGTGAAGCGTAGTGTGGAAGCTAGAAAAATATCAGTTTACATGAGAGAGAAGGGATTTGCATGGTTGCATGGCATTCTTTGCTGCATAATCTGGGCTTTCCTAGAGTGATAGTATGGTTTCTAATGACTGGGATGTTTGATACAAAGATATGGAAATTACTAAGGTTGTATGGATGATGATGCTTGGGGCTTGGAGTATACTTATGGGCTAAGTGGAACTTTCTGGGCTTCTTCATGTTCTCTATCTCCTCATCTCTGTTAATATAAATCCACTCCTAATGGCTTATCTCCCTCCTTATGTAAGTGAAGGCTTATTCTCTAGGTTTCAAGGGAATATCCATTTGTTGCTTGGTCTTCCCCTCATTTCTCCCTAGCTATCCTATTATTCCCCTTTTGGTGTAAACTAGTTGCACTGTTGAGACCTGCAAATTGTTTCTTCCCGAGGCACGACTTTCCCATGGCGCTAAATCTGGTAGCGCTTCATGGCTTTTGCCCGTTGGTTGTCTATGTAGGCTGGGAAGGGAAAATCAACATTAAATGATTGACTTGTTGGGCTTAATATGCATTTAATGCAAGAATCTAGTTTAATCCTAACTAAAGGGGTTGTCTTGCTAGGGAAAGGGATAAACTAAGCTAGTTCTCTCTCAATGATGCATGCATGAAATACAAAGGATATAGGCTTTAGATCTTTGGGCTCCCAAGCAGCCTAAAGTCTTCCATGAACCCGATTCCACGTAGGCCGGATAACCTTCTGTAACCATCCACACCACAATTCACTTGGCAAGCCTCGAATATGTGACTTGGGCTTAGCATCATTTGTGGCTAAGGAAGCATAGTGTGATGAATAAGCATGAACATGGCGTGGCATGGCATGGCATGTTTGTAAATATATTCCTCATCGATCTCGTGCCTTTGCGTGTGTTTGGACTTGAATGTAGGCTTTGCATGACAATTGGACCTTGAGACTTGGTTGAGTTTGTGTGTGACATTTTTGGTAGGGGTGGGCATGGTCCGGTTCGGCCCGGTTCCACCTTCAAAATGGAACCAGAATCGGAAAATTTCAATGGTTTGATTTGGTGTGGTTCCGCTTAAATTTATTACTAAAACCGTACGGTTCGGTTCATGCCGATTTACGGTTCTAACCAAAATTATATATATGTTTTTTTTTCTAATTTTCTACTTCTAATACCAAACACATATTTCAACCACAAATTCAAGTAAATTTGAGTTTCCACTACTAGATTTACAAGATTTGTGACTGGAAGATAGAAAGGGTGCTTATAAATATAAATCAAACGATAGAAAGGCTCATATTAAGACCAAAGTGTAGATCTTAAACTAAAACTAAAATATACATAATGCATAATATACTGGAAAATAATGGAGAAAATAATGTAGGGGGAGAAAAGTGATAAAACAACAAAGAGAGAAGTGAAGAAAAATATTGGGCTCATGCACATGGTCTTCTTGGAAAAATGTCTTATTTATATAAAAATAATAATAAAACAATAATTTATATTAAAAGCGGTTCGGTCCGGTTCCTCCGGTTTTTAATATTTCCAAACCGGAACAGTTTGAAACCGTTCGGTTCGGTTTTGACTTTTTTGGTCAACGCTGCTTTTTACTTTTTTTTTTGTCACGATTCGATTCGGTTTTCCGATTTGACGGTTTTTATGCCCACCCCTAATTTTTTGGCCCCAACATAGTGTCATAAATAACGAGACTAAACGATTTATTTCTCATATTTTTTATTAATATAAAAAACTCTAGATACATCAACGGTCCAGAATTATCTAGATAATACTCTCTGTCTCCATCTCGAGAGGGAGAGAGGAGAGCAGTGGAGCAGTTGGTCACATCTGAAGGGGACCGCCTAATTGAATTGGTTGTATTACAGAGCAACCGCAACACAAAGAACCAACTGCATACATAACGCGTGTTTACACGCTCCAATTGTGTATTTCTGTTCAAAGGTCAGTACTTGAGAGTGAAATACACGCGCGCACGAGAGAGTAGATATCTCATCAATTTTTCCACTCAATTCCACTAGCCAACATTTTGAGAGGCGGAAGGAAAGAATAATGAGCCTGAGAGGACGGTGGTTGGCATATACGAAGGAAATCAGCTACAGTCGGCTCCACGATGTGTATTCCTACGTGGCTCCACATCATTGGCATGTCATACCAGTAAAGTTCCTTGTCATGGGACCATCGACGGAGTGGAGCTTCTGCTCCGCCAATGGAATTGGTACACGTGTGGGAATGGCTCCTCATGGCGGACGCAGCTCCTTGAGATCATAACCTTCGCAATCATATCGGAGGCTGGCCAATCAGAGCCCGGTAAAAAACCACATGAGGGCCCCACCTCCCTCAAGTTGCAACAGTAAAACAAATTTGACAAGGGTTTCTTATTTTAGAAAACTTCATTTTAATTCTTAACAAATCTGATTTTTAATGTATTAATTTTATTTTATTATAATTTTCATTTTCATTTCATTTATCCTAATATATTTTGTTGTAAACATTTAGATAAATTAATTTTTGTTATATAATATATTTCAATGTACTTTGTCTTCTTCATTTAGGTACATTAAATTCATTATAATACATTTCAGTGCATACATTTAGGTACACACATTTCGGTACATACATTTCGATACACACATTTCGGTACATATATTTCGGAACACACATTTAGGTACATTAATTCAATATAATACATTTCGGTATATACATTTAGGTACATTAATTTAATATAATACATTTCGGTGCATATATTTTGGTACATACATTTCGGTACTAACATTTAAATACATTAGTTCAATATAGTATATTTCGGTACACACATTTCGATACTAACATTTAAGTACATTAATTGAGTCTTTCAAGTTTGAAGAATGTTAAATAAAATTAATAAATTAAAAAAAAAACTATTTTTTGATAAAAAAAAATTAAATTTTTATATTAATAAATTTAAATATTTAATGGGAGACATTAAATAAAGGGAACTGTTATTGGCACTCCACAAATCTCATTTTGCACTCCAAACTTTCTATAATTAGAAAGAAAAATACACTCGTGAGGAGTGTATAATGAGATTTTTGGAGTGCTAATAACAATTCCCTAAAATGCCCAATAATTAGTTTGAATTAAGGACACATTAAGGGATTGTAATCAATATGTAATCTAATACCAGGTTTATTTTAAATTTCAATCTTCTTAAAAGATTAAAGTTAAAAAATCTCTTTCTTATTTCACCAATAAAGGAAAAATACAAAATAATACTAATAAAAAAATAGTTTGATCTAAGTTTAAAATTTTTAGTGTTATTAGATTTAATCTAGTGTCATATTTTTTTACTTTAATTAAATTTCTTAATTTAGGCCCTTTTACTCATATGTCTAATTTGAAATATTTAAATATGAAGATCTAACCACTTTTGTAAGATCTCACATCGCCCAAGGGAGTGGATCATGTAAGCCTTATATGTATATTCTCATCTCTACCTAGCACGAGGCCGTTTGAGAGCTCACTGACTACGGATTCCATCGGAACTCTGAAGTTAAGCGAGTTTGCATGAGAGCAATCCCAGGATGAGTGACACACTAGGAAGTTCTCGTGTGAGTTCCCAGAAACAAAACCGTGAGGGCGTGGTTGGGGCCCAAAGCGGACAATATCGTGCTACGGTGGAGTAGAGCTCAGGATGTGGTGGGGGCCCGGGCCGGGATGTGACAATTTGGTATCAGAGCCAATCCCTTGTCGGATGTGTGCCGACGAGGACGTCAGGCCCCTAAGAGGGGTGGATTGTAATATCCCATATCGCCCAGGGGAGTGGATCATGTAAGCTTTATATGTATATTCTCATCTCTACCTAGCACGAGGCTTTTTGGGAGCTCACTGACTTTGGATTCCATTGGAACTCCTAAGTTAAGTGAGTTCGCGCGAGAGCAATCCCAGGATGGGTGACCCATTGGGAAGTTCTCGTGTGAGTTCCCAGAAACAAAACCGTGAGGGCCCGGGCAATATCGTGCTACGGTGGAGTCGAACCCGGGATGTGGTGGGGGCCCGGGCCGGGATGTGACAACTTTATTGAAAAATGGTTAAAAGAAAATTCGTATATCAACATATATGATGCTTACATCATAGGTTGATTAAATACGTTCAACCTATAATGGAGGTAGAATAGACGAAATTGAATAAAACTTAATCTACCTATCATTCATGAAAATAGTTTACAAAAATTTCATCTTCATACAATTATAAATCCATACTAATATATATGTTGATATCGTATTATCATAATTAACTTGTGATGGAAGTAGAAGAAAAAAGTTGAGAAATAGTTAACACAATTAACTTGTGATGAAGGTAAAAGAAAGAATTGAGATACAGATCTGGAGCAGGAAGAATGAGATACAATATTTAATTCTAAAATTAAGTAAAAGATAATCCTATAAATAAGAGGAGAAGAGATAACATGTATCACAATTTAACAAGGGAATTGTTATTTGCATTCCAAAAATCTCATTTTGCATTCCAAACTTTCTATAATTAGAAAAGAAAATACATTAATGAGATTTTTGAAGTGCTAATAATAGTTCATTTTAATAAAAAAAGATAATAAAAAGAAGGTGATGTCAGTAATCAGTGAATGAACTAACCTAACAAAGTGGACTAAACTTAATAAGAACTTATATCAAGAGCATGCAAAAGGGTAGGCAAACATGGTTTTCCCAGCCAGATAGGCAAAAACTTGCACAAAGGGAATAAGCAAAGGAGTTAGCAAATTATATCACTCCCCCAAAGAAGCAACATGCTACATTTCATGTAATACAATTTTGCCAACTTGATTTGCATATTCTCTTAGAGATGCGTTAAACAATCGGAACACTGTTCACATAAAAGCATTCTCTATATTTTGGTGGTCCCACCAATTTTACATATTCCACTCTTATAAATTGCCTAGCATTCGTGTCATGTTTTTCGTGTTCGTGTCATACCCGATAACTTAACGAGTCGTATCGTGTAACACCCGTTAAAATAAACGGTTAATATGACCCGACCCGTTAATATTATTAGGTAATATGACTCAACCTGTTACCTGTTAAGAAAAATATATTTAAATCAATAAATAATGAAAATAAAAAACATAATTTGATCCAAAAAATGTAAAACATAATACTAAATTAGTATATACATACCACATTGTTACATAAACATTACTTCAAAACATAATTTAAAAAAAAAAAAACATTTGTCTTTCAAGTTTACATACTCCAAAATAAGAGTCTAATGAAAAAACATTAGTGCATGCTATAAAATACAAATGTTCAAAGATATGCAAAATGAAGAGAGTTGCGTTTCAAGGTTGAGGAACCTTGCACGTTTTTGACAATAAAACCCTTCAATTTTCATTAATCACCAAGGGAAATGGTATTGGAACTTTGGTTTGATATATTGTTTTCAAGCGTTATGTTGATGATGTATTCACTAAGGTTTTCCATAATCCATAAACTATAGATCTAAATTTAACCGTTGATTGTCGTTTATATTTACGTTCCATTCATCTCACAATTTTTTTTTTCATTTCGGATTTTCTTTTTTGAAAACATGATCTCTTAGAGAGTGCAGGAAGATGAACAGTTCAGATCGTCGATATTACGTTCAGAGTGTTACCATTAGTGAAAATATAGCTCGAAGTTTATAAAGTCTCTAGAAACTATATAACATCAACTCATATTTTTAGTTAACCGTAAATATCGGAATGTCATATTAACGATCCGAACCGTTCATTTTTCTAATCCACTAAAAGACCACTTTTCAAAAAAGAAAATCTAAAAAATGAAATTTGGTGAGTAGAATAAAGTCTAAATAACAATAGACGGTATCGTGCTACGGTGGAGTCGAGTATGGGATATGACAAAATGGTATCAGTACCAATCCCTAGCCGGAAGTGTGCTGACGAAGACATCGGGCCCCTAAGGGGGGTGGATTGTAACATCACACATCGCCCAGGGAAGTGATCCTTAAATGTATATTCTCATCCCTACCTAGCACGAGGCCTTTTGGGAGCTCACTGGCTTCGGGTTCCGTCGGAACTCCGAAGTTAAGCGAAAAGGTGGCCAGAGTACTCCCATGATGGGTGACTCACTGGGAAGTTGCTCGTGAGTTCCCAAAAACAAAACTGTGAGGGAATGGTAAGCCCAAAGCGGATAATATTGTGCTATGGTGGTGGAACGGACCCGGGATGTGGTGGACCCCGGGCCGGGATGTGACATGTAATACCTTGAAAAATTTAAAGATATGAATTAGATAATATAATTATGAATATGTGGAGAAATAAAAAATAAATCGATTTATGGTTATGAAAATAGAATTGGGAATTTTAAAGTTTTATTTTTGGAAATTATTAAAATTTACGTCGTAAATTTTATCGATACATGGGAAAAGGAAAAAAATGCCCTAGTGGTATAATGTAGATATACGAGGACGTATTCTCATATATCTTGTCGTATTTCTTAGCATAATTTGATAGAATTTGATTCTATGAGTGTGTAGGCGAAAACCGTTCGTCAAATGGAATTATAACGAATAAAATAGAAACGGACGAGCGTAGGGGCAGAGTGGTCATTTTGCTAAAAGGAAGGAAAAAATAAAAATAAAAGAATAAAAAGAAAGAAAAAAGGAGGGGAGAATGAGGGGGGAGAAGGAAGAGAGTTGCAGGAGGAAAAGGAGGAAGAGGGAGGGCGAATCAGGAAGGAGAACATGGAGGGAAAGGAGGGAGTGGAGAGGCACTCAACCAAACCCCCTTTTCCCTTAACTCATCTCCAACCCGTGACCCGTTTCCAAAACTGGTCACCTCGAGTTGATTCTGGTGCAATATTCACTATTTTTCCTGGCGAATTGGGACTTCCCTCACCTATAAACATCATCATGCTCCTCCTCCTTAGTTAATCACCCATAGATTCGAAGCAAGGGTGTCCTTTTCATGGGGTATGGCGGCGACGGTGCCGCATGACTCTTGGGGAAAATTCACCAAATTTTGAAAGAAATCCCATCGATTTCCTCCACCATTAGACTCTTCTTGAGCCCTGGAACAAAGCCCAAGAATTGGTTGAGGCGTTTGAATGGTTTTGGAGTCGAATTGAAAACACCCTTTTCTAGGGTTTCGGCGGGTTTTAGTAAAATTGGAGCTTTTTCAGGCCAAATTGGACTTGGCCATAGGTATAAAGTTTGCTCTACTCTTTGAGATCTTCATTTATGTAATTTTTGAGAATTTTTAGAAATAATTAAATTTTCCGACGAGTCGGGGCGGCCGACCGCCACCCGCGGCGGCTCACGGCCAGGGAGTTGAAATTGTGTTTTTATGTGAGTTTCGTTATTATAATTATGCTTTTGAGATCTATTTGTTGTGGTTTGAATTTTAACACAATTGTGGTATATATTGGATTAATTGAATATATTCGGATTTGGTTTGAATTTCGGAAATGTGAACTACGAAAGGTTTGATCCCGCTCAAGGGTACGTAGGCAGTCTAATAGAGTTTAGATGCAGCCTTAAATATTCGAGAATTAATATTTAGATGGAAATTTTGATCTAAGAGAAGGAAATGGTTCTAAATTGGAAGTGAAATTGGATGTTTTGGTAAATGAATAATGGTTATGGATTAGACGTGGGATGAATGAAAATATATGGAGAATGATAACTAATGTTATTGTATTAAATCATTACTTTAAAGATATGCTTTGACATTTAGAAAAACATGGATAGTTTTGTACGAAACTAAATTGTTCGAAGTAAAGAAATGTAATTAATGGTAATAAATTAACCATGATTTTAAATTGGGCCTATCATTGAAATTAACTCCCGAAATAAATATATTTCGGGGTGGAGTGTGACAATATAACCATCGTGTAAGCGTAGAAGATACAACCATGTAACCATCGCCTAAGTGTAGAAGATGCAATCACGAGCCTTTATATATGCTTTCACATTTTTCAGACTTATACATTAATGATTATGAATTTTATTTATTTTGAACTCCCTTAAAAAAATACTATTCATGAGGGTTTGTATGGTTTTAAAAATTCAAACGACAATGTACCCATCCTTAAGGCGTAGAGGATGCGATTACGAGTATTTGCATATTTTTTTCACATTTTTGACCTTGTAAATTAATTATTATAATTTTTTAATGTTTTTGGTATTTTTAAATTACTTGATATTTTTATTTTTAATGTGTTTTATAATTTTGTTTAATCTCACTATTTGCCTATAGTATACTATAAAAATAAATAAATAAATAAATAAAACTTAAAATTTTAAAATTTATATAGAAATACAATAATAATTAATCAACAATATATACATATCCATTATATCTATTGTATTTTATAGTAAGTTTTTTTTAGTAGTTTAAAAAATTAATATCATCAAAATAACATTTTTCTTATCGTGTCGAAATAGGTTACCCGATTGTCACTCTCGTGTAAACCTGTTAAGGACCTGTTATTAACAGGTTCTTATCGTGTGACCCGATAACGACCCGATTAGTTATTGTGTTGATTCAAAATCCGTTATTTTCGTATCGTTTACATGTCGTGTAAGAAATTGCCAGATCTACTTATAATTATCATACTACGACAACCATACTAAAGTTTTGTTTTTAAGAATGACGTTGTCGGGCAACCCTCCTAAATTTGTCGTAAAGTCATTAGAGGGGTGAGCTTCCATCAATAATCATAATCTGCCAACCCACTGTTTCCTCACAACTCAAAAATAAGAAGGAAATTTTGACCTTATTTTTATATTTGTTATGAAAAATCAAACCAATAAAAATAACCCCAAAAACAGAGAGAGTTAGTATTATAATAAGAGGGAACTTTTTCATAATTTGAAGTATCTACAAACACCTTACCCTCCAATCACTGCCACCCACCTCCAAACTCTCTGTCTCTCTCTTCCTCCCTGTCTCTCTCTCTCTAAGGATATTAGCAAAAATTGAGATTCATTTCTTGAAGCTTGCTATAGTTTTATAGTTTTCTCTTTCCATTCATAGCTCAAACACTACACTACACTTTTGTTTTGTTTTCTTTCTTCTCTTTTCTTTGTTGCTCAAAGGGCCTCCAAAGAGAAAAAGAAAAAGAAAGAAGAAACCTTTCCCAACTTTTCCTTCTCACTCCTCCTCTGAAATTCAGAGCCTTTCTCACTCCTCTCCCCAATTGGGGTTTCCCCATTCTTTTCAGTTTCTCTCTCTTTCCAAATTGGGATGTGTTAGAATTGAAGAAGAAGAAGAAATTGCAGGTACAAATGAGCTTTCCTCTTTTTAAATCCTACCCAAGATTCCAACTTCCAGTTTTCTGAAAACGTTTTCTGGTTCTCTATCTATGATCTTTGAAGCTTCAATGGGTTCAGATCCCATTAGGGTTATTGGGGTTTTGGATTAGGTGCAAGTTAAGCTAATTTAAGTTTCTTGATTTGGAAAGATATTTGTTTGGATTTCGAAAAGTTGGGTTCTTTTTAGATTCCTCAGAAAAAAAGTATTCTGATTCCTTTCAAAATGCCCCTTGATTTAACACTCATTTCATCCCTCTGAAACCTCCACCCTCTCTCTATCTCTCTCTGCATTCCCTCTTAAGGGTTCTCCTTCTCTTGCTCTGTTTCTTCAAATCCTTCGAGTTTTGCGGGAGTTTTGCGGTATGCGAGCGTGAATTGGAGCTCTTTAATTCGATAGTATGAAGTTTGAGATGGAGATTCTGTCCCCTTCGTCCTATTTTTCGACTTCGAATAGGCTTGTCGAAGAGAGCAAGAGCGCGAGATGGACTCCGGCGGAAAACAAAATGTTCGAAAACGCCCTGGCGGTGTACGACAAGGACGCGCCGGACCGATGGCACAAGGTGGCGGAGATGATACCGGGGAAGACGGTGAGGGACGTGATGAAGCAGTATGAGGAATTGGAACTTGATGTTGGCAAGATAGAAGCAGGGCTTATTCCGATTCCGGGATACGGCCCCTCCCCATTCACATTGGAGTGGGTGAACAGACACGGCGGCTATGATGGGTTCAAACAGCAGTCTTATGGGATTGGCGGCAAGAGATCTTCGTCGAATCGCCCTTCGGATCACGAAAGAAAGAAAGGGGTTCCGTGGACCGAAGAAGAACACAAGTAAGTTTCCCCAGTGAAAATTTCAGAACGTAATGCCATTCAGTAAGCATTTAAGTTTCTAACTTCTTCCGAGGACATGATCTCATTGAAGTTTTATGTTTTTCGAGCACGAAATTTAGATATAACTTTGGTATTGCGTATGAAAATTATGTTGGTTAAGAATTTTTTACAGTGATTTATTTGTCAGACATTGTTTTGACATGATATTTTGATGATTGTTTGCATAGGCTGTTCCTAATGGGACTGAAGAAGTATGGCAAGGGGGACTGGAGGAACATCTCGAGGAATTTTGTGGTGACACGAACACCGACTCAGGTCGCTAGTCATGCACAGAAGTACTTCATCAGGCAGCTTTCCGGGGGGAAGGATAAGCGAAGAGCCAGCATCCATGACATAACAACTGTCAATCTCAACGACATGAGAACTCCGTCTCCAGACAACAAAAGTCCTCTCTCTCCAGAGCTGCCTCAGCATCCGAATTCTGCTGCCACCGCTAGGGCTCCATTTCAGTGGCATCAGCCGCAAGGCGGTGGAGTAAACTTGGGTTTTAATCAAGGGCATGGAAATATGTTCATGTCCTCCCATCCTTATGGGATTAGTTCATACGGACAAAAAATGCAGGGGCAGGATCTGCACAAAGGTGCTGCTAATAACTTGTACTATGGACCGCAAAATTTGGGTTTTCAGATGCAATCCTCGCAGCACTACCCGCACGGATGATCTATCAGTGGCAGCTCTCCTGTCCTCAATCCTCTGCAGCTTCATATGCCATTATGGTCTTTTAGTTCATTAGTGTAGCTTGATCCGAGCTTTTTTTTTTCATGGTTTAATGTAAATATGTTGTTCACAACTTTGAGTTAGCCAAGCAGTATTTGAGGGGAACAGGATCCAAGTTTTTTCTTGGAATTTCAAATTATGAAATATGAAACTGAGTTGAAGCATCTCAAACCCTATGGATGATTTTACTTTCTAGAGTCCGGTTAGTGAAAAAAACTTGGGTACGGCAGTCCAATCAGCTGGATGTGTAAGATGCTCTCTCAAAGGAATGGGCCCAACATCCGACCCCACATAGGTTATACTTCCAATGCACACCGGACTTTTGTGAGAGTGGCTAATCAACTTGTCAATGAGGCTGCCTTACTGAATATTTTCTCCCGACTTGAGAATCTTAAAGCAAGACGCTAAGCTGAACGGTTGACTGTTCTCTATCTCGTACCTTAAGAATGATTCCTCTAGTGAAGCATGGAACCTGGAAGGAGATAATACACCAGATCAGATGGCAGACATAGAAATTCCAAGTTTTAATGGTAATGAAATAACAGGCACACTCAAGATAAGCATCTTTTGTCAAATTGTGAAGGCATAATTAGTATGAATCTTGTGACCAGGATTAGTACTAATTATGATTAACTTAATACGCACGGGGATCTTCCAAGCTTTAATTTTTCTTTACCCTTTGAATTTTAGTCAAATGTATATGACTTCTAATTTTGCCACTTAATAGAATTAGGGAAAAAGTAAAATTATAGAAAAGTCTATAAGCATCTCGCATTGTGCTTTGATTGCTTGAAATAATATAAAGAGAATGATTCATGCATACTCATTTTCTCCTTTTGCACAATTCTGTTTATTTTTGCCATTAATTCTCTTTTATGATTGATATGTCATGGGGTCGAGTCGTAAAAACAATCTTTTTGTAAATCAAGGGCAATGATGAGTATGATAGACGTTTTCCAGACCCTTGCAAAGTAGGGAGCCTTATTGGCTTGAGGTTGCTCTTATCATTTGATTAATTCAATCAGAAATAAATAGAAGTTTATTGAGGGAGAAAAGACATTTGGAGAAATCACTTCCCTAATCTAAATCTTTCCTAACTAGCCTTTAGACTGTGCGGTTAAACTAGTTGGTTTCCACCACAAAAATCAAGACCGTGGATGCTGGGTTTTCAATTCAAAGAGGCCAAGTCATAGAGCACTTATGTTTGGAATTCGATGGTAATTGGCAATTCAGACGGCCTACTTTTAACTCTTTTTAGACTGTCTCACTAAACTTTGGTACAAAAATGGGCAAGTTGACTAGGCAAGACTTTCGAAGTCCAAAACTATGATCAAATGCTGACCAAATGCTGACTCTTCCCTGCACTAACTCAAGTATCTTATGCTTCTTCAGTCACTTTTCTGGCATTGTTGTTTCTATGAGATCCTCTTCTAATTAGGTAAGAAGATCCCTACTAGGGATGTTGATTAATGATTTCATTACACTAGAAATTACTCGGCTCGTTACATTCAAGAAGTATTATTTCCTTAAAAACACAATTTGATGCGTGAACATAAAGTCTTTTTTTCGTGGTTATGATTTTCACATTCCTTCCTTTCCCTTCCACACTCCTCTAATTGTTTATGTTCATTGATTACCTTTTGATCTGTTCGATCCATTAGACATAAACAACGTGAGGATTGTGGAAATCATTTTGTGATTTTAATAACTCACTTCAGTATATGTGTCAACCTGTAATTTACCGTTAGTGACAAATGACTTGTTAACTGTAAGGAGTCAAACAGTCTTCATTATGAATTTATAATAATATATAGCACTAAACATGATATAGAACAGATTTGATCTGGTAAGTGAATCTAATTTTGTGATTCATGTTTTCTGTGTTGGATTTGGTTTTGATCGTGGTGGTTTTGTGATTCTAAGTGTACGACACCTACCAACTAAATAAATAGGGTAAATTATATAAAACTACCTTAACTATTAGGTCATTAACAATTTCATACATCGTCTTTAAAAAGTTTCAATGTCATACCTTATCTTCGAATTTGTTGCAATGTCATACATTCCATCAGTTGTCTATCAATTCCTCTGTTAAATGCTGATGGGGCTCACTTTCTATTAAAAAAAATAATAAAAAATTAACTAAATATTAAAAAATTTAAATTAAAAAAAAAACCAAACCCAAATCCCATCACCCCCCCACCAAAAAAAAAAACTTCATTCCAAACCCAGAACCCCACCCCCACCTCCCCTGCAACCCCCCATTTCTCCCTCTCGAGCCTCCCAACCACCTCCCTCTCCTCCACTCTCTTCACCTTCCATCCCATTCGAAACTTAAAAAAAAAAATATCAGAAAAAAATCAGAACCCAGATTGTCCAGACCGTCGCACCCTACCCAACCCTTCCTTCCCGTCGAAGTCGGACCACCTCAACAGGTGGTTTTATTTATTTATTTTTTATTTTTATTTTTTTTAAAGTTCTGAATGGGAGGGGAGGTGAAGAGAGTGGAGGAGAGGGAGGTGGGGGGGGGGGGTGTGTTGGTGATGGGATATGGGTTTGGCTTTTTATTTTATTTTAATTTTTTAATATTTAGTTAATATTTTTAATATTTTATTAAATTTTTAATAGAAAGTGGGCCTCGCCTCATGCCACGTTAGTATTTAACAGAGGAATTGACAGACAACTGACGGAATGTATGACATTGCAACAAATTCGAAGATAAAGTATGACATTGAAACTTTTTAAAGACAAGGTATGAAACTGTTAATGACCCAATAGTTGAGGTAGTTTTATGTAATTTACCCAAATAAATGTTAAAAGAGTTTTGATTGTTCTCTATTCAGATTTAGACTAATTAAGTAGCTTTTTATTAGCAGAAAGACTACTTTACCCTTTTCTCTCAGTCAATGTATTATTATAATTTCATACACACACACATAGAATTTGAGATTCTCTTTTGTTGGAACTAACGAAAGATTTGAAGTAAAATTGAGCACAGTAGCGTTTTAACATTCATACAGTCGGCCCTATTAAACTTGGTTGTTGTTGTTTGTATTTGAGATTCTCTTTTGGTGGGAATATGATTGACTTGTATGTATTTCCTTTAGCCTTCCTTCTTTTATTTATTTGGAAGAAGAATCTTGCTCCTAATTAAGTGCTACTTTGAACTAGTTATATGCAATGCCATCTAGTAAGACAAGCTAACAATTATTACCTACTATTTAGCTCCATAAAGTCCAATGACACTACAAGCATACTTTTGGAAGTTGAGATTTCCATCTCTATCCTTAGAACGAGGGAGTATTCAGTAAGGCTGCCGCACTACTGTGGTACAACAACAAATTCAAAGGGTGAGGGACACGTGCATTGGGTGAGGGTTAGAATATAGGAGACGAGCCACGTGGTCTGGATGCTCGTTTTGAAGTTTTTTCTCCCTCATAACAAGGTTTTTGTGGAACTGATTTCGGAGTTGGACTAATGATCTATAACCATACACAGGTTCTGTTAGGTGATACTATTTTCCTACCCTTATAAACCCATGAATTGATCAAACTCATTCATATCCGGTGTAGGGTTTCTGTCCATAACATTCACCCCTAATCGAACATGAAACCTCTCGTCTTCATCATTGAACACCTTGCCTATCCGTCCATCCTATGTGTAACCCCTCGGCGGATTCAATCCACCCCTAATAATATCGATGTGCACGTCATATAGTAGACATTCCGATGTGTTACTTTTCTCCAACAGATGGTTAAAGAAAAAGGATGAGAGAATTGAGGGAGAGAAAAAAATGAAAAACTAAAAACAACTTCAGGTAATTTACTACTTGAAACTTCAACTTTATACAAAAGGAAACTCGCTATTCCAGAGCATACTAGTTAAACAAAATGGCAAAACAATGAACACAGTGTTCTAGTTGCACTGTGGTGTTTTTCATTTTGTTCCAATTTCAAGATAGGCATATAGAGTTATACCCCCATGTTGGGCAAAATCTTGGGCGTAATAGGGAATATACCCTTTCTATCCATCTCGGTCAATGAGATACTGTTTTATTCAACCCTGCATATGGAGTAAAGAATCTCGACCATCATGGGCAATATAGTCATTTTAGGGTTTTTCACAGTAAAATGACAAAACTAATCACCATTTTTTTCCAACCCCGTATGCAACTTGGAGAGGAAAGCATCATATATCACTTTATTCCTAGTTTGATTAACATCTCATAAACTAATTCTAACCACATACATATAGTATCTCACTATCCCGACTACTTTCGGCCATCTTGTTTTCTCTCCATTTTCTCAACTTATATTCTGATTCTTCTCTCTCAAATTGCCCGTAGCTAAAATGCACAGCAGAATTCCCTATGGGGGCCTAAGTCCCCCTTTTTGCTACAGTTAAACGGGATCCCTGCTAAGAAAGGGCTCCATAGTCTCTATTTCCTGGTTTATATCAAAAGCAAAGATATGGGTGGACTTTTCAATAGGGTTTGATTCTATGATGCTTCGCTTCAGTGGCCCAATGGAGATATCTGGGAATAGTCTCTTGTGGGGGACCTATTTCTACTTATCAAAGTAAAGAATATGGATGGTCGGAAAGCAGAAGATACATCATATGTGAACAACATTAGTTAATGTAATCACAGATTAAACGATTTCATTTCTGTGTGAGTAATAAGAATCGGATAAACAGTTGAACAAATTAAAACATACCATTGTCAATAATACCAGTTGGGATACAAAGCTTTAGTCGGGAGATATGTGACTGGAAACGTTATCCTTCTCTCTCTTTATTGTAATGAAACCGAATTAAACTGACACTGTACATTGATCGTTAAGATTTGTATCCGCTCTAAGAAAACTTCACAGTCCACCGTTCGTGCCAGCTGACTTGGCACGAACTATAATGACAAGGAGCCAGCGGCACGGTATAAGGTAACATAAGAAAAGAATAGGATGAATTCATACATTCAATTAAGTACAGAGACATTTGATACTGAGGAGGAAATTCATTCCTGAACTGTGGTTCTGCCCAAACAGACTCAGGAAACTCAGTTTACTCTTGAGAATGGCCTCAGTCATCGAGTGATTTTAGTGCAAGGACTTTCCCTTATTGTATGTCAACCTGAAGCCAAGAGGATATAAGGGGTCATGGGAAGCTGTCCAACACTTTCAAACCATGAAACTGGTAGTTTGCCCTCGAAGTCATAATCTCCAAAGATAACATCTGTAATTCCCTCTCCTTCGCTACCAGGCAACCAAGCAGCGACAGGAGCATAAATCTTTTCCAAGAGTTGGGGCTCTAAAGTGAAGGGTCTTCCTGATATCAGAATCACCAGTGTGGGGAATCTGTCAGTAACTGAGCTTATAACATCAGCTCCATTGAAGGAGATCACAAGCACTGAATTATCACCCGTTTCACCAGCAGTTAAGATTGCAAAAGAGACATCTTGGCGTGCTAAGGTCTCTGTCGACAGACATAGCTCATAAAAAGTTTCTGTATCGTCTCCAACTGCCTTCTGGATAGCTTCCAAGATGGTTGTGCCTTCAAATGTAAAAGACATGTTGGCTCTACAAACTTACCTTGCAACCAACTATGTACTGGTTTGGTACTGAGGTGCTTTTATAAAAAGTGGGTATCCAAAAAAGTTGAGCTCAAAAAAGGTGTTTGGTAAACACTTAAAAACAACTTATTTTCACAGTTTTTGGTGAAAAAAAGCTGAAAACGTGAAGCAGCAAAAATGAGCTTATTCTCACAGCACAACAAAAACAGTTTTTTTTCAAAGCACAGCAATACCAAACCAGCCTTATGTCTAGCAAGGATCTAGTGGAGAAAGGATGCTCAAAAAGACCTGCAACAAACTTCACTCTCAGTATTCTTTCAACAGCATCATCTATCCTGGACATTGATATCTCCCCATGCTCCACCAGACATACCAAATCCTCCACAAACTGCTCATATCTGAAAGGCACCATCACCTGCATACCTTGTCAATTAGACAAAAGAAGAGCAAATCAATGATTGAAACAAACAATTTAAACTTGGAGTTCAATATCTACCATGTCAACTCCTGCATCAACGTCAGATGAAATACAGAAACGATAGTCTGAACTTCGAGGTTTGCAAAGTCGGTCAAGTGCTTCCCAGTCAAAAATTACAAAACCCTGCAGCAGAAAAAACCCTGTTATTTATCTGACATACCACCTTTTAATGTTAGAGAAACTAGTTTGAAAACAACCATGAAATATCTGAAAGTCGCATCTAACACCAATAAAATTGTGCTGTATTAGTTAGTTTGAATTTCACCATATGATTCTAATGTTAGCAAAGTTGCATCAAACGGATCAGTCGGAAGTACATAATTTACTTCCATTCCAGTTGGAATAGGATGCCATAACAGTAGAAACTCCCCGAGAAATACAGTCGCACAATGGTGCCATGTGAATCCTCTCTAAGTCCTCGTAGATGATATGGTATTCCCCTCGTTTAGACCTTTATGTGTACCATATGAATCATCTCCGACAAAATGCTTGGCACATGCAATAGGGTATCCCTTTGGATGTCCTTCGGGTGGGTACCCCTTCAAGCCTGTAACAACAGTCGTCATCTTTCTAACAATTTCAGTGTCTTCACTGAAACTCTCATAGCATCTTCCCCATTTGGGATCTCTGCACAACTGTCGAAACTCATTCAAGTGAATTGCTTTACTAATCCATTCAATTTCATCAGTCATTGTAATTTCAAACATATGTCCCTAATGACTTACAGCAACACAAGGATCAAAAAGTAGCGAATGCCATTAGCCCCGACTTCAGGAGCAGTTGCAGCACCAATCCTTTCAGCCAAATCAGCATCTCTGTCACACAGTTCATAAAAGATCAAGGGAAATGCAGGACTAAAACAGCACTCGTATCTATAATTTAGTAATCTAACTCCAATTTTTTCTTTTTTCTTTTCCTTTTTTTCCTTCTATCTGTCATTTTGTTTAACGCAATGCCAACACGAATCAACCACTACAAGGAAAAAAATTAAAAGGAGAAAATGAACATAAAATAACCACCAACCAGCTGGTAGTTACAGTCTACAAGCTATTAGAATACTAGCATCCCACCCAATACCAATTGGCAGCAAGACTTTAATTCTCCGATGCAGGATTCGTAGTCTTACCACTCCCCCTCATGTGTAGGGTAGCGTCACTCCAACCAAACACCAAACACATAACTAGCCTGCTCTAATCCCATGTGAGCATCCAACGCAAAAACAATTGGCGGTTAGAGAGACCCAATATCTTTTAAACTGTTACGCGAGGCTCCATTTCTTCAATGTGAAATTCACAATCTCAATTTGAGCAGCATTATAGATATATAAGACTAAATTGCTGTTCCAAAAAAGATGAAATCTTTGATCCATTGTGATTCAGTCACCAGTAATTAACATAACTGTATCTTTTGTGTCATGAAGAGGGATTCTAAACTTAAAATTTCAATTCTTTTCCAACATTTTCTCAGTAACCAAACAAATCATCAACAAAAACAAGAAAAAAAATGGATCATTCACAACTTTGAGGTTAAAAACCAAGCGAAGGAAGCTAACCCCATCTCATGGAGGGAAAAGCCAAAATGCAGTTGTGTTGTTGTTCGACCAACGAAAAGGGATGAGTTTCTCTCGCCCACTTCGGCTTGGAGCGCTCCGCCCGATAGCAATGTCACCTTGCATAATATGGATTCCAAACATTCATGATGTGGATGTGAATGAGTCTGTGTGGTCCGTTCTAGTGACAGCATTCCTACTTTTATTATCACTTCCCTGGATGCCCAAGACCAACATTGTGAGGGAATATGGTGGCACCATACACACTGTTTTCCCATGAACCGCATCAAATTTACTAGAACACTTAAGAGTTGCATACCTGAATTTGTTCATGATCTTATTCAACTGAGTTGAATTCCTTCAGTTATAGTACTCTATGTTTGAAATGGTACCATGCATGTTGTTTAGGTTGATAAAGTTTGATAAAGCTTGAAACTTTCAGTAATGGTTTCCAGGGATTTCTATGATTTCGAGAAGGAGAGGAAGTGTAAGAGTCTCTGTATTTTTCATATGAAGAACAAAAGGAAATTACAAGAACTATATTCCCACAACTGGTCAAAAACCTAGATCCTACATTTTAGGGACCTAGTACACATCTCCGGCCATTAAGGTCATCGGAGGATATCTACCATCCACCTGGAGGAAGATGGGAAGACCTAGTACAAATCATATAAGATAAGAATACCAGCTGTAATCTTTCTAAAACTAGAAAATGAAACTAGCCGTTGTATTTTGAATTCTAACGGCTCCTTCTAATTTTAGCAAGTTCTTCATTTCTTCAAACTTCTCAGCTTCCATTCGATTTCAACTGCAGGATTAGCTTATGCAGATTAACTTCAAGGCTAGTAGGCAGCTTAATTCTCAACAACCTCTCATAAGCTGCTTACTGGCTTCACTCCTAACTTCATCCTCAAGTAATTGAATCGCTCTTTAGGCAAAGCTTTTGTAAATATATCTGCCAACTGTTCTTCACTTCTGCAGTATTTCACATCAATGGATCCTTGCTGCAATGTTTCTCGAATAAAGTGATATTTCCTGTTTATATGTATGGTTCTCTGATGAAAAACTGGATTTTTGACCATCGATATTGCTGACATGTTGTCACAAAACAATGGTGTTGCTTCAGTTTGCATTTCACCAAAATCATCCAACACAAATCTTAGCCAGATAGCTTGAGCTGTTGCCTCAGCTGCTGAGACGTACTCAGTTTCTGCAGTTGACAATGCAACTGTGTTTTGCTTCACTGAGGCCCATGAGAATGTACCACTACCAAAACTGAATGCATACCCTGATGTGCTTCTACTGTCATCTTCACTGCCAGCCCAATCTGAGTCACAAAATCCAATCAAAACAGCATCCTTGTTCCTCGTGAATTCAATGCCATAGCTGAGAGTACCTTGAATATATCTGAGAACTCTTTTAGCTATTCCCATGTGCTTCTTCGTGGGACCATGCATGAATCTTGATAACAAACTGGCTGCATACATTATATCAGGCCTGGTTGCAGTTAAATATAACAAGCTGCCAACAATTTTCCTAAACAAACCTTCATCAGCCAGCTCACTTCCATCAACTTTCTTCAGTTTCTCACCAGTGGGTAGGGGAATTGTCACTGACTTACAATCCTCTAGGCCAAACTTTACAAGTAAGGACTTTGCATACTTGCTTTGATGAATGAATACCCCTTTATCAGTTTGTAGAACTCTCATTCCAAAAAAATGATGTAAGAGTCCTAAATCAGTCATCCATACTTCTGCATCATGTCTCTTTTAAACTCACTAAGTAATGCATTAATGTTTCCAATATAAACTATATCATCAACTATATAGAGACAATGATCAGTTTTCCTTCTTCATCAGTTCTGGTATATAAGGTGGCCTCACTGGTGCTTCTTTTAAAGTTGCAACTAGTGAGATAAGTGTCAATCTCACTATACCAGGCTCTAGGAGCCTGCTTCAAACCATAGAGAGCCTTCTTTAACTTATAGACCTTATGTCTTGCATTTTCCACTTCAAAACCTTCTGGTTGTTCAGTGTAAACCTCATCCTCAAGTACTCCATTCAAGAAGGCTGACTTAACATATAATTGGAACAACTTCCAACCCTTTTGTGCTGCAAGTGCAATCAAGGTTCTAATTGTATCTAACCTTGCCACTTGGGCAAAGGTTTCATTATAGTCAATACCAGGTTTCTGAGCATAGCCTTTTGCCACAAGCCTAGCCTTGTGTTTTTGAACTGTTTCATCCAGATTCAGCTTGGTTTTGAACACCCATTTGACTCCTATGACTAGTTTGTCCGCAGGCCTTTCCACCAGCTCCCAAGTTCCATTCTTCTCAATAGTTTCAATCTCAGCATTCATTGTTTCCTTCCATGCTTTGTCTTCAATAGCTTCATGATAAGTTTCAGGTTCAATAATGGTCATATGACATCTTGCATAAATGTCCTCCAAACTTTGTAGCTTTACTGGTGTATTGCTCGGTGTTGACCCTTGACTGGTACTGCCAGTGTTGCTTCCAGAGACATGTTCATCATCTGAGACTAATTGAATGAGATTTGGAGAGTCAGTGCTTTGAGTTTCATGAGAGGATTCTTATGTTTCAGTTATCCTAGAATTTTCATTTCCAAAAATGAGAGGCACGTAGACTGTTTCAACCTGCTTGCTTTCCCAATTCCAGGATTTGTTCTCATCGAATACAACACTTCTTGAGAGTATAATCTTCTCAGTTTGAAGATTATAGATCTTGTAGCCTTTCTCACAGCTGCCATAGCCCATAAAGATTCCCTTGCTTGCTTTGTCATCAAATTTCTGTCTAAGATTTGATGGAATGTGACTGTAACAAATGCTTCCAAACACTCTCAGGTGTTTTACACCTGATTTTCTTTCTGTGAAGGTTTCAAATGGAGTGTTGCCCTTCACTGAGGTTGTAAGACATATATTCTGCAAATATACTGCAGTTCCAACAGCTTCAGCCCAAAAAACCACATGGATGTTCTTCTCAGCCATCATTGATCTTGCCATTTCACCAATGGTTCTATTTCTTCTCTCAGCCACTCCATTTTGCTGAGGGGAATATGCAACTGTTAATTGCCTCTCCATTCCAGTGTTAGAACAGAAATCTAAGAATTCATGAGAGGTATATTCACCTCCTCTGTCACTTCTCTCTTCTTCCTGTTACTCTATCTCTCGCTCAACCCTCTCATCTCTCCCTTTCTCTCTCTGCACCGTGACCCTACAAACAAACTTGCATGCAGCTGCTCCTGCTGTAGACCATCATCATCATCATCATCATCCTTGCTCTGGTTTCTCTCCCGTTGCAGCGAGTTCGGCCAAAATAGAGAAAAGGATCTCCGGCGGACTTCTCAGACTTTTCCGGTTAGGTGAGGCTTAGATCTCTCCTTTTAAACATCATTGATGATGGTGGTTGTGGTGTGACGGTTTTTACATTGTTTTTACCAAGGTTTGAAGACGGAACCAACACGGGAGAGGCTCACCCAAACTTTCCGGCGAACCCGTGACCTTCGAGGGTTTTTCCGAGCACACAACCGTTTCACGACGAAGCAAGGGTATAGAACGACTCCCCTCTCTTTCCTCTTCATTTTTTATGTGTATTTTGGACCTTGGAACGCTTGTACGCCGTCGGCCGGAGCTAGAAAAGCTCCGGCATTCTTCTCCGGTTTCCTTCCCCGGTCTTGCACGCAGGCCTTCAGGCCAGTTTATAACACCCACGGGCCTTAGCCCGTTTTGGACCAACCCAATACCCTGGCCCGTACCATTTTTATTTTTATTTTTAGTTTTATGTTTTTAAAACCCAAATACGTTAGGGCCTTGGGCTCGTAGACTAAACCCAAAACCCAGCCCGTTTCCTTTTAATTAGGGCTTAAAGCTCAGCCCTTTTGTGAGGCTTAGGGCCGGCCTGTGTGAGTGTGGGCTGTGTTGTGTGTGGGCTGCGTGTATGTGTGTGTGTGTGTACCCCGTGTGTGTGTACTGTGCACGTGTGTACGTATGTGTGTTGTGTGTGTGGTACATGCATGTGTATATGTGTGTAGTGTCGTGTGTGTGTATGCTTCTGTGGGTTTGGGCCCAAACCACTCATTTTCACCCTAACCCTTTTTAACCAAAAACCTTAGGACCCTAAACCCAAAACCTCTCCTAGACCAATTTCGACGTCCTGGATCCGTTTCCGACGTCCGTTTTTCCAAATTAAATCGTTTGAGTAGAGTTTGACTAAATGTACCCTTTATGTGCTTAAGGTCAATTATTATGACGTTTCTGTCTTTCGTTAGTGGCGTAGCTTTTGGCGGCTAAGTACTGTAAGTGGATCCCCTTCTAAAATTACATGATTTTATAGTTTAATTACATAAATGAATAGCATGCCTTACGAGTTTAAGATTTGATTTATGATAAGCATGTTTATTGAATATGTTGATTATCGTCTCGTGTTTTTGTGGGGAATTAATTGTTAGCCTATATTGAGCTATATTTTGATATATCGTATTTTCTATAAAAACCATGGACTGGTAGACTATCTGATAGATGACGATAGGATGCTAGAACATGTTTTCGAAAACCCCTCTTCATAGTATAGATGATGGATGACTTTATACTATGAAGTGGATTTTTGAGAGGCGTAACTATTTGTGCGTACCTAGTGGACACTATGCCGCCTGGGGCGAGGATCTGGTGTTGGCATTTGGGCCAGGAGAAATAATCCCTAGCGAAAGGCTGAGGGACACGAAGACAGGCATTGGGTCGGGAGGGAGTTATCTCTGGCTACGGGCACAGAGACTTAGGTGCAGGCATTGGGCCGGGAGTATTTTTATTCAGTGATCTTACTAGCAGCACACCGTGTTTACGAGACGATTCATGCTTTGATTTCCGCGATGTCTTTTGAGATGTTTATGGCATGCTAGGGTTTTCAGAGAAACCTATCATTTATTATACTAGTAGTTTTCATTATATAAACTGTGGGGGTTAGTATGTTGATAACTGTTTTCGTACTATGTATATATATATAATTGGTCCACTCACCCTTGTTTTGCGCTCCCATTCAGGACTTAGGATCAAGGCACATAATCCCGTCCGCATCAGCATCTTCAAATCCTCTCGATGTAGGACCCACTTTTTTATTCATTTAATTTTATCTTAATTTTTGTTAGTGATTAGGTTTAGTTGTATGCTTTGAACACGTTCCTAAATTGTTAATTCATTGTATTTAAATTCATAACCCGTATTTATTTCTTATTCTTAGCTTTTGTATCAATTAATGGCTTTCGTCACCCTTGGGTGTCGGCCAACACGTGTCTATTCTGGTATTCGGGGAATTCAGGGTCGGGGCGTGTCATAGTTACTTCGCGTCTTGATGTAGATTATACGTTCCCGTATGACATTTTCTTCGGTAGTGCCTTACCACTGAGCTGTGACCACTGAGCCTCTTCATAGACGAGCTTTGAAGGTTGTAGTCATTTTTGGATGTTTTACAGATTTGTATTCTGTGAATTATTGCGCTTGACAATAATGAGGATGCTTGTTTTCTGAACGTGGATTGTCGAAAGATTAGATAGTTTGGAGATTGGAAAAAAAAAAAAGTTTGGAGATCGGTCAATCTCGGTGCGAGTCATCTTTGTTTAATAAAGGCTAGACATCGTTTAAAATAGTCTCTCTTCCGTGGCAGTTGCACCACTTTTTTTAACCAACCTTTAGCACACGTTTTCGTGGACTCACTCTGTATATTTTAGAATATCATTTATAGATTATCTTTACAAAAATTATATAAATTAAAACCATTAATACATTCATTTGCAGGGAATAAATGGATTAGATTTAGATGATCTTTTGAAGAAATGGATTAGATTTAGATGATCTTTTGGTAGACATAGTCTTTGAGAAAAGAATAAGTGATAAATATTTTAGATCGTTTGAATACATAACTAAGTATTGCAAAAAGGTGTGTCAAACATTATGTTAAAAAAAATTATACCCGTATTGAATGGACTGAACTTGCTCTGATAGATTTTCCTTGGCATTTCTATTTTTTTAATTTCATCATGGGAGCTGATCGCCAAGCTCTCCCCTAATAGTCAAACTCCTCTCATATTCTATATTAATAATATAATATTATCCTCACCATCCCATTGACTTAGGTTGGGTTTGGGAGTGAGGTGCTTAAAAAAAAAGCACCCATGAAAAAAAGCTGTGAGGGTTTTAGGTGTTTGGTAAACTGAGAAAAAAGGGCTTATTTTGGAAGCTGCTGTGAGAATAAGCTGAAATCAAAGGAAAAAACTGAAGCTGCTATTTGCAGCTTTGGAAAACTGGCTTTTTTTCAAAGCACACGGAGCTACAATGCTCCTTTAATGAAAAGACCCACTATCAGACTGGTTTTTATTTCAAAAGCACTTTTACAAAAAAGTTTACCAAACACTCTGCTGATTTATTTCACAGCCGCTTATTCTCACAGCACAGCCGCTTATTCTCACAGCAGCTTTTTTTCAAAGCACAGCAATACCAAACCAGCCCTTAATCTCTCGGGGAAACTTCCTCGTCAATAAGTGTGGAGTGTCTTGGTGGCTACTAAGAATCTTCCCTCTAACTCATAAACGGTAAGGTTTAACTCCCTCTTATTTACTGTACTTTTTTTTTCTTGTTTTACTAGCCGCTTGCCAAAAACTTATGCGTGCGATAATTGGTCTTTTATGTTAAATTAGAAATTTTTTTACGATTTAAAAAAATAGAAAATTAAGTCATTTTGTTTATATATTTGTCAATCATAAAACACCTACCAATTTAACTTCATGGATAAATTACAATTTACACCGTAAAATTTGGATCCAATTCTAACCTCAAATATCTTTAAAATATTTCAATTTTATACACAAATTTATATTTTATTGCAATTTCATATATCTGTTAGTCATACTGTCAATATATTGTTAAGTGATGACGTTCAAATACATGAACCACATATTTTAACGACGTGGCATATACAAATAATTAATTATAAAAACAATTTAAATACAAAACTAAATAATAAACAAAGTAAAAAGGGGCCCACCCCTTCTTCTCCCGCCCGAGCACACCACCTGCATCTCCACCTTCTTTCTCCATCACCACCACCCATTCCATGCAACCAGCGTGTCATGCCGAACTAGTCCCCTAGACCAACTTTCTTCTTTGTAATTTGATTCCTTCACGTCAAGCCACATGGAACCAGGATCCTCGCCGAATCCATTCCTTAGGGATCACGCAATCTTGTATGTTCATCGTATATCGTGCAGTCAGTTTTTATTAGGTACTATTTATATTTGAATTTTAAATTTTAAATGATTTCTGACTGCACGATATACGATGAACGGACAAGATTGCGGGATCCCTAGGGAATGGATCCGGCGAGAATCCTGGTTCAGCCACATGCCCCAAAAAATACCCTAAACCCGAAAGTCAAATTAACATTTGACAAAAAAAAAAGTCAAATTAACGGTTTGATTAACAGATGTACGAAATTGATACAAAATACAAGTTCATATATAAGATTGAAATGTTCTACAAATGTTGTATGAGGTTACAATTACACTCAATCTTGAGGGTGTAAAATGTAACTTACTTAATTTAATTGTAAATTTTGAAGTTTTCAAGGGCAATTTATGGTATTTACATTTAGAATGCTTCACAATTTAAGGTCTCCCACTTTATATATATGGACAATTTAATTGAAAATTTTGAAGTTTTCATGGATAATTTATGGTATTTTGAATGTTTGATCCCTTTATATATATATATATATATATAGATGAGAATTAAGGTTTAGGGTAAATTACATTTTAACTCCTCAGGTTTCGGTGCAATTACAACCTCATAGGCTCATACAACATCTTTAAACATTTCAATCTCCTACATTTAGTATTATTTTTTTTCAATTTCATACAACTGTTAAAAAATCTGTCAAGTTAACCGTTAAGTGATGATGTGGCGAATAAGGGAACCCCATTTGTGCTGACGTGGCTGCCACATTTATGTCACGTGACTAAACACTTAATAAAATATTTAAAATATTAAAATAATTAATTAAAAAAATAAATAAATAAAAAAAAAACCAAAACCAGATCGCCTTCCCCGACTCCTTCTCCCCACCCAAGTCCACCCCCAATCACACTCCCTCTCTCTCTCTAATCCCTAAACCCAGAAACCCCTTCGAGTTATCCAAGATTTCGAGAGCTGTGAGGAACGGCGACAACCTCTCGTCGAACCTAACATCGACGACGGCTTCGATCACCTGACAGACCTTGTTGATGGCGTCCTTTCCAGTGAAATCATTTGTGATTTTTTTACTCACCGACGTTGTAGCAGGTGTGGGAGGCACAGTGGCTGCTAAGGTCGATGATGTCGAGTAGTGGGCAGCGCGCGAGAGGAGGTCGTGAGGGGGGATCTGGGGGTGGGCTCGGGTTGGGAAAAGGGGGTGTCTCTGATTTGGGGAAGACGAAGCTGTTTTTGGGTTTAGGGATTAGAGAGAGAGGGAGTGTGATTTGGGGGTGGGCTCGGGTAGGGAGAAGGGGGTGTGGAAGACGATCTGGGTTTTTTTTTTTTTTTTTGTAAAAATACTTTTCTTTAATAAATTATTTTAAATATTTTATTAAGTGTTTAGCCACGTCAGCACAAATAGGAACCCTTTATTCGTCATGTCATCACTTAACAGTTAACTTAACAGATTTTTTAACGGTTGTATGAAATTGAAAAAAAATAATACTAAATGTATGAGATTGAAATATTTTTAAAATGCTGTATAAGGTTGTAATTGTACCGAAACCTGAAAGGGTAAAATGTAATTTATATACACCTTGTAAGTTTTTTTTTTGTCCTAGTTTCATCAAAGAACTGCTAGTGGGGATACTCCACAAAAACTGATAGTCAAAGACCTCAAACTCTATATTATCCTCAACATCCCATTCACTTACGAGGAAACTTCCTCGTCATTTAGTGTGGAGTGCCTAGTGGCTAATTGTGAAATCGCATTCCCAGATTTCACTATTATAATCTACGTTTTGTATTATTGAGATTTTATATTTTTTTTGAGAATTTATATTAATTTATTTGAAATTAGATTTCAATTAAACTAGTTACGAAGAGTGAAGTTTGAAAATTTTATTATTTACTCGTTGACTTTTCGAGGTCACAAGTAACGTTTTCGAATAGGTCTCGAACCCACTGATGCATAGGCGAAAGCCGTTTGCAAGTCCAAATTATAACGGTATAGTTACAAACGTTTAAAGCTGTGAAATTATAGATTGTGGGAATTATTTAATTTCCAACTTATGGGTAAAGGGGCCCAAATACTTTTTGGGATAAGTGGATCGGCCATTATAAGTGGAAAGGGGGAAAAAAATTAGATGGGGAAAAGGAGGAGATGGCAGCAGGAGGAGGAAGAAAAAAGAGATTGGCGGAAGATAAAAAGGGGAGAACGTTCTTTCACGTTCTTCCTAGCTTTGCAAGGGAAGAAAAAGAATCTGGTAATTGAGGTGGCTCTTCCATACCTTTTTGAAGAAAATCCTTCTTTCTTCAAACAAAAATCGGAGAGAGAGGAGTTAGAGAATGTGATTGTGAAGGAAGGATTCAGAGATTTGAAGGGTATACTTCATTATCTTGATTTCGAATTTAACTTTCTTAAGTTGAATTGAAACTACCATGATATATTTGGAGTTCTTAGTTTTAATTAGGGTTTTCTATCATTCAATGAACTAGTCTAAACATGAATTAGAGTTGGGTAATTCTGATTGGGTGTGTAGCTCAAATTTCTTGATCAAGGGTTTGGTTCAAAAGGTCAATTTCTTGTTAATTTTGAGTCAAGTTAGCTTTAGAGATGTAGGTTTCGATCGAACTTTGTCGCTTTAGCCTACTTTTCATTGTGTTGTATGAGATTATGATTGTGAACTATGGTGATTTGTTCAGACGAACCGTTGGATGTCTGAGTGACTCATTCGGAGTTTGCCAAGGTTTGGTGTTGATTCTTTGATATATTACATGCTATGAATTGTGATTTTATGTTGAGACATAATGGTTTATATGATGGATGAAATAGAAACCTTGATTGTCATGTGGGTTCGTTATGTAGCTTGAATCGAATAGTTCATACTTGTCAAGTCTGTATGTTTGTTTGAGGAATGTTATGCCTTCCGGCTTGAACGGACTGTGATGTATGTCGAGTTGTAGCGAAGGTTGAACTACGAATGGCTTGATCCCTAATGAGGGTATGTAGGTAGTCTAACGAAGAGGTTAGATGTAGCCATAAAGTATACGAAATTTTTTTGTGCATTTGGATCTTGAAGGATACTTTGTATTTATTCAGGAGGCGAGGTATGTTAGATATACGGGTTTTGGTGACATCACGTGTCGATCCTGGACGTATGTCGGGATCAGGGCGTGACAATTATAATGGTATCAGAGCAAATGATCCTACTCTATGATATGCAACTATCTCGAGTCTTGTTGGCGTGAATTATGATATGCATTGTGGTTACTTGATTTCATAATTTTTGGGCATAAAGATGCATTCACGTGATATATGGACACATATATTTGAGATACATAAATGAATTGCATTGTGTTTGTGGTAAAATTTCCATGGTGATTTAGAAAAATCTCATTAATGGAAATTATGATTTGCATTGGTATTACATTATTCCCTAAGATCTTTGAGTAATGAGAAAGTTATGTGAGAAGTATATTTATGTTGCGAATCATCATGAAGTGAAGTAAATTGGATTGATAATATTTTTGGAAAAGTGAATTGAATTGCATATTGGAATGGTTGTTAAATTGAGGGCTACTAGGAGACCATGACCCTGCTTGGTATATCCGCGATAGGGGGTCATTAGTGGTCATGCTTGGTTAATCCGCATTAGGGGACCGTACTATATATGGATTGCGCTTGGTTAATCTGCGTTGGGTGATCCTTATGGCCATTTATACTTAGGGGTGATCATGCTTGGTTAATCCGCATTGGGTGATCACTGCCTAACAGTTCTTTAGGTGTGACTCTACTTGGTTAATCTGCGTTGGGGGGTCACTACCTACTTGATTATCTTGAACCTGCTTGGTTAATCCGCATTGTGGGGGTCATTAGTGGTCCTGCTTGGTTAATCCGCATTGGGGGACCTTACTATATATATGGATCGCGCTTGGTTAATCCGCGTTGGGCGATCCTTATGGCCATGTACGCTTAGGAGTGATCATGCTTGGTTAATCCGCATCGGGTGATCCCTTCCTAACAGTTGTAGGAGTGACTCTGCTTGGTTAATCCGCGTTGGGGAGTCACGTCACTGCCTACTTAGTTATTTTCTATGTATTATGAAAATGTTGAATGTTAAGGTGATTGTGAGATGGTGATAAGTAGATGGAGAATTTGTATTATACCTAGCACTTGAGAAATTGAATTGAGCAAAAAGGCCCGTGGATATAAGGGTGGATATGTGAGATTGGACGAGAAAGGCCCGTGAATGTGAAATTGGACGAGAAAGGCCCGTGAATGTGAAATTGGGCGAGAAAGGCCCGTGGATATGAAAATGGGCGGAAAAGGCCCGTAGATGTGAAAAAAAAAAGAAGAAGAAGGAGAAAAGAAAAAGAAAGTGTGATGTGTATTGGGCAGGTATATTACAATCTTTTCCAGCCTACTAGTCACAGATTGAAATAAAAGAAAATGATGGTGAAATCATTATTCTATCAATGATAAGTGTGGATAGAAATTTTAAAATGCTATGGCCAACGATAAATGTGGTTGGAAATGCTAATATTTAAGGAAGTTATGGTGATTTGTTGAAGGGGAATGAAATTATGGAATGAAAATTTTGAATTCATTTAATATAAATGTTTTCCCAACTGAGTTTCTTCATCTGATGAAAAGCATTGACGGGAAAGGTTGATAATTATAAACTTGATTGGTTGGTTTGTCATTAACGTATTATGGTGTGAAATTCCGATATTTTGTTAGCCACGTTAGTCATGGCTTGAGATTTGGCATGTGACTTTGTCAACGTGAGATAAGTTAGTTCTATGACTGAGACTATCTTTAAATTGAACATGAACTGATTGCATAATCTGTTTGGTGAAAAATTGGGAACAAATTGATTGAATGTGGCATGTTGACTAAAGTTTAACCCTTCATTCTTAAGAAAGAGAATAATTGCTGCCATGATAGCTATTCTTGATTCAAAGATTGTTTTCACAACGTTCACATTGATACCTATGATCTCGTTCCTTGTGTAGTAAATTATGACGTAGGTATGCTCTGAAAACAACACTAAAAGATTGTCAAAATTTGCTTTTGAGCAAAAGTAAGCATATAATAGATGATATGGAAATAATTTGAGTCAAATTTGACCAATGACTCATAATTCGGTTTATTTGTGATCACTTGGTATTCTTCTTTCCATTACCTAGTGATGTGATTGGAAATTCCAATAATTATGGTTGTAAATTTTAGTACTTATGAAAGTCATGATGACGTTACGAACATGAATGAAAGCACAACTGAGGTTATGATTGGTTTAATATATAGTGGTGAGTAATTGTGATTTGAAATTCCATGATTTTGGTCGGAATTTCTGATATTTGATTTGCTAATTCTGATGGTTTGGCTTGAAAATATAATATCTATTTAGCCAATGAGGATTGCAGCTTGATGTTTGATAATTATTTTACCAATGTGTATGGCTAGAATTCCTCATAATTTTTCTGCCAATAAATGTTGATGGGAATCTAAGTATATGGGTGAGAATCACGATGATTTTCGTTGATTTATTTATTTTGAGCTTGAATAAACTCATAGGCTGAGGTTATGACTTTATTCACTATAAATGGAATGATAGGGAAAGTTTGTAATTACAAATTTGGTTGGTTTGGTTGTCAGAATCATGAGTATTAATGAATTCTTGTTAATAGTGGCATTCTTTGTGATTGTGCAAAGATTGGTGTTGAAGTCGTACTGGGACGACGACGATTATATTTGTGAGTTGAGGTACAATGTGGTCGAACTTGAGTTAGCTCAATCTGGTTATAGCCGAAATGTGAATGTGTTTGTGCATCACTATTTTCTTGGATTGTTGCATTTGTGGATAGTGATTTGATACTTGGAAATTTCGAGGACGAAATTTTTTTAAAGGGGGGAAAGAATGGGAAATCTCGTTCCCAGATTTCATTATTATAATCTACGTATTTGTATTATTGAGATTTTATATTATTTTTTGAGAATTTATATTAATTTATTTGAAATTAGATTTCAATTAAACTAGTTACGAAGACTGAAGTTTGGAAAATTTATTATTTACTTGTTGACTTTTCGAGGTCACAAGTAACGTTTTTGAATAGGTCTCGAACCGACGGACGCATAGGCGAAAGCCGTTTGCGAGTCCAAATTATAACGGTATAGTTACAGACGTTTGAAATTGTGAAATTATAGATTGTGGGAATGATTTAATTTCCAACTTATGGGTAAATGTGCCCAAATACTTTTTGGGATAAGAGGATCGGCCATTATAAGTGGAAAGGGGGAAAAATTAGATGGGGAAAAGGAGGAGATGGCAGCAGGGGTAGGAAGATAAAAGAGATTGGCGGAAGATAAAAAGGGGAGAACGTTCTTTCACGTTCTTCCTGCCTTTGCAAGGGAAGAAAAAGAAACAGGTAATTGAGGTGGCTCTTCCATACCTTTTTGAAGAAAATCCTTCTTTCTTCAGACAAAAATCGGAGAGAGAGGAGTTAGAGAATGTGATTGTGAAGGAAGGATTCAAAGATTTGAAGGGTAAATTCCTTGTTACTTCATTATCTTGATTTCGAATTTAACTTTCTTAAGTTGAATTGAAACTACCATGATATATTTGGAGTTCTTAGTTTTAATTAGGGTTTTCTATCATTCAATGAACTAGTCTAAACATGAATTAGAGTTGGGTAATTCGGATTGGGTGTGTAGAACAAATTTCTTGATCAAGGGTTTAGTTCAAAAGGTCAATTTCTTGGTAATTTTGAGTCAAGTTAGTTTTGGATGTTGTATACGTGACTTATGGACTACCTGGAAGTATTTTGGGATTGGTTATATGAGTTGGAAGTGTGTTGTTACGTAAGTTGAAAAAAAATTGATTTCTTTGCAAAGAAAACTCAAGTTTCGAGTAGCCTTCTTTGGCTCTTAATTTCTAGGCCTTTATGTGCTCTTTTAGAGAAAAGTTTTAGTGTGTTGAAAGTACATATGTTCATGATCGTAACCCAATTGTTTTCACTCAATTCCGTTGAGTTTTGGTTGATTAAAACCTTATTTAAACTTGGGTCGCGAGCTGCCAAACAGCAGCAGAAAATTGGGTTTCTAGTTTCAAGACTCCGTTTTTCTTTGTGGCATAACTTCCAATTAAGAGCTCTGTTTTCTACAAGCTTTGTATGCTTTTAAAGTACAGAACACAAGCTTCAAAACCCATATATTATTACATGATTTGGTTTAGTTTTGAATGTTCCTAAGTGAGCCTAAACTTGGTCCAATAGTGCTGATTTCTGCAGATTTTGTGGAGAAGCAGAGTACTGTTTTTGGCCACACCTATTTTCTTTTCCAGATTCCTTTCTAATCTTCTTTGCTACTAATTGAGTGATATTATTTGAGTGGTAGATTCCAGAATCAGTGTACTTTCTTTAGATAATATTAATGTTGTGTTTAAACACTTAGTTTGGTTAGTAATGTGTGTTACTTGTATTTATACTCTTGATTGTACTTTTGTGTTCCAATTAGGCTCTTCAAAGGAACAAAATTAATCGAATTCAAGGTAGGGGGTTATGGGAAACCTTATATGTGTAAAGTTTAAAGCAGTTCGGTTTAGAAACTTATAATTGAGATATGAATACACTAGGTGAGTGATTTGTGGACTTGTCTCGGTGAATGATTTTTTAATATATGTGATATTGGTACTTATATCATTTCCCTAAGCTTAAAGCTTCACTGCTTGAGAGCCATTGAAAGTGCAATGCCATTAGTGCAAATGAAGTGGGGAATGATGCCGACAGGCAATGGAAACTTCCATATGCTAGCTAGTCATAGCATGTCACCTGTCTTATGGCAAAGCATCTCATCATTTGGCCTTTATGTTTGGTAATATCCTTGTTGACGGATCAATCCCTGGATCTGAATGGCTCAAGAGACCTCACTCTTGCCTCAATCGCTCAAATACGTACTAGAAAGAGAGCAGTTTTCGCCACCACTGGATCATATTACTTGCCAACTTAATTTTGTTGGTAATTTTATTTTATGAGATGGGGTGTGGTGTGAATATTTGAAATATGGTTTGATTTGTATGATTGGCATGTTGTGATGAAATGTGAGGACTAGTAATGGACCGTTAACCATTGTGATGGGGATTTGTTACTCTGATGTTGTTTCTTCTCCCGCTTCGATGATTAGTTCTAAAATTTAGTATTTGTGCCTAATTTCCCTACGAGCACCAACGTCAGTTTCAACAAAACATGGAAAATGCCAGATTTAAATTTTTGCAAAATATCCATCCGAGATGCCTGGTCCTTGTCACCGTGCAGAGCTGTGACTTTAAAAAAAAACTGTTGTGAGAATAAACGGCTGTGCTGTGAGAATAAACGGCTGTGAAATAAAGCAGCATAGTGTTTGGTAAATTTTTTTGTAAAAGTGCTTTTGGAAAAAAAAACAGTATGATAGTGTTTGGTAAACTTTTATATAAAACAACTGTGATTGTGTGAAATGACCAAAAATGGTATAATACTAGATGTGCTATTAATTTAATTTTCTTAACAAATAAAAGTGAATGTTAAAAAAAAACAAATAAAAATGAATTACTAAATATACTTTATTTTTAGAAGAAAAATATTTATAAACTTTATCTTAAATATTAATTAGTATGACAAACTACAGCAATGTTAGATTTCCGACCTTTCCCTTCTCCCTCTCTGTCCGGTCTCCCTTGTATCGAGAAAAAAAATTACACCAAAACTTTGAAGCCATTTGTGCTGGTTGGTTGAGAATTGGTCAGTTTTCGGATACAAGTTAGTCGAATTCCAGTTCATAACCTCGAGTTTTGATGCCTGGATTCGGTTAATTCTACCCAAACTCTTTGAAGCCTGAGTTTTTAACAATTATAGTTAACATTAGGCCACAAATTTCCTCACCTTCATTTAAGAAATAAATAAAAAGTAAACAGAAATACATCAATTTTCTTTTTCCTCATCAATTTTCTTTTTCCTCAATTGATCAAAAGGCGTATCGACAAAGAAATGCTTGGAAATACAAATATTACAGACACCGGATACATATACGAGCATGGTCCTCCACCATAAGAGAACAATTGTACGAAACGAATTAAAGCACAAAGAAAAGGAAATTATAAAGAAAAAAAAAGGAGACAACTCGAAAGCTGCCGATACAAAGTGAATATTACAAATTGGTTTTAGCTGGCTAAATGGCTAGGAGAGCTGTTGAACATACTATATGCCACACAAACGCTCTTGAAAGCACGACCTCTAGGTCTTGGTGAGTCCAGTTATCTGTCGGAAGGTGTTGAAGAAACATAACCAACTCTTGGAATTCCAGCTTCACAAGCTTATCCGACAGCCAGAACTGTGAGAAAGCACGACCTCTAGGGCAAGATTTCAGTCTGAGAAATTGAGCCAGAACTGCCAGAACTGTGTAAGCACAAAAGAGGCAAAGCTCATTCAGTTAATGCCTATGGTGCACCACTACATCACCCATGCTACGTTTCTGCACACCCTAACAATGGCACACCTAGGGAAAACCCGAAAAGTGATCACTCTCGTCTTACTTTTTTAACCTCTTAATTTATAGAACATAAACTCCAAAATTAACCAAGTAACCGGTGCATCTGTAATTCATAAGCCCTACCCAGGTCATCATGCGCCAAAAAACAGAATGGGTATTTTCAAATTTTATGAATTAAAGAAGAACCAGCTATGTTCCTGAATTTAGAACAGATGGTTAGCGGATCAAAGGAACAGCTAATATGTAAAAACCGAGGGCAAGGCTCATACATTAGAAATAAAAGTTGGATGCAGTAACAGAGCATACTGTGATTTGATCCTCTTAACTCATCATCCAGCAATATATAACTAATCCTTCAAGGTGGGTTGTCGAAAAAAGCAACCACCAACATCCATATCTTGATGAATGATTTCTAAGTTCTAACCAATAACTTGGCTCAGTATTTCTAGAGTTTCAAATTCGGGTTGGACCTAAGTTCGACTTCTTAATGGCGGGTGGTGCCCAGCCTCCATGGTATGGAGTGCGGGAAGCTAAACCTTAGACATTATAGAGGGTAGGAAGTTAGGTTCTATAATCACAAATTCTGAGAAGTAGCTTAGCGTGTAATCCAGACTATGCTCAAACAATTCATACTAACACAACACAACAAATGCTTCAAAGAAACCAAAATGTAACGATAACAAACTGTTCAGACAATTCATAACAAATCAGCGATCCGTGTTGCTAAAAGATCTTGAATGTAACACAAAGAAGAAGAAACCACATTCATCACTCTGTTCTCAACAATATGAATCGTCTCGAATTCAAATTCACAAAGTTATCAGATTCGTACAACTCCTGCCAAGAATTTCAATTTCGCTGTGCCGCCATTCCCAATTAATGGCATTATTGATTAATAAATCGAAATGAAAAACTAAAGAATTCAACAGTGAAATTATATCACTACAACAAGAAAATTCGAAACTTTAAAGCCTCAAATTGCAGGAAAACAAAAATCTTATTCTCGAGATGAATATGCGCATACACAGCCTATCTACCACTATATTCTAACACAAATTACACAATCGAATACAATGCATATGATCACGAAAATTACAAAATGCTTGAAAGAAAACTCATTTCAAGTGCAAACTAATACGTAAACACATAAACCAAATACCATTTAAATGCAATCATAAAACAGATTAATCAAAAACATGAAAACCGAATTTTGTACCAAGACGAAAATGAACCCACCTGTTCGAGTACAGCCTCAGTGATCAAATCTCCAGCCACTTCCGTTGATTCAGAGATAACCGCTAGGTCCTCAGAAACCCACTTCCTTCCAGAGAGATAAGATACGAGCACTGACCTGGAGGTTGGAGTTTCACAAGGGAACGGCGCATGAGACAAATCAGAAGCACAGTTCACAGATCAGAAGCAGAGCAAAGCTTAATAAGAAATTATCCTTTACCTAAACCCAAATCAGAAGCAGACTTTCTAAAAAAAATGAATAGAGAAGTAATTAAACTTCTCTCTCAATTTTTCTTGTTTCCTCCACAAACCCTAATTTTTCCCCCAATTAAGTTTTTCCACAAACCATATCACCTTCCCCAATTAAATTTTTCCCCACCCTCCATCCCCAATTGTTTTTCCCGACACCCATACCCTCATCCCTTTGCTCTTCCCACCCCTCTTTCCCTCTCAATCTCCCATCCCCAAATTTAAAAATCCAAACAAATAAATAATAATTTTTTACAACAGAAGCTTACCAAAGGAACCTGGAGAACGAGAGAACGAGAGAGAACGCTGGTTTTTGGAACGAGAGAACGAGAGAACGAGAGAGATCCTGGTTTGGGAATGCGAGAGTCCTGAAGGCGAGAGAGGCGAGAGGGAAAGGAGGGCAATTTTGGGTTATTGAAAATTTCATTAAACATACCACTGTTCACCCGTGTTTTGGAAATAAGCTGTTTTTGGGAAGCTGCAAATAGCAGCTTCAGGTTTTTGGCTTCCTTTCACTCCAAACTTTGAAATAAAGCTGTTTTTCAAAGTTTACCAAACACCTAAAATCCTCCCAGCTTTTTTTCACACCAGCTTTTTTTTTAAGCACCTCAATCCCAAACTGCACCTCGATCTCATCCACCGCAGCATTTTTTTTTGAAGCAAATACTAAAACATCACCCTCATCAATCATGCCTGGTTCTTGTCGACCCGTCATCCATCTGCATTTCCCCACCCGGGTTGCATTCTGTTGATGAGGTTGTGTCTAGCAGTGTCTTCTCTGAAAGCAGACAGAGGTCATTGTTTAACAGAGATATTGAAGACCTGTCTCCTGCAGATGATGCTTGCACTAATCCAACCGGATTTGAGGATGACATCTTAAATAGAAATAGCCAAGAAAATACGATGGACAAGGATAAGAATATCCCTTCCTCAACAATGGAGTTTGTGGAGCAATGTACAGAAACTCATCCTGATGGTTACCACAGCCATGATATTGAACCCGCTGTTATTTGGAAGACATCTGATGACAATACTGTGCATACGAAGGCTACCCCATCTGCATCTATGCCTGTTGAATCGCAAGTGGTTGGAGTGGCTGAAACTCCAGGTGTCATTACAGAAAATGATAGAATGGAAACTGAAAACAAGAACGGAAGCACGAGTAATCACCCATCCGCCGCTGATGATGATGCCAATGTTGACGGGCCTTGTGACAAGTTGGTAAATGCTTCTGATTGTAGTCGGGACTCAAAAGCTGTTGGTAATATGATGGTTGTACAGTACTCAAGATCGAGTTACAACGAGGAACAACTGTGCAGTTGAATTGAGATACCGAAACTGGATCTTCTGAGAACCCATCTTCATCTCATTTTACTGAGTGAACTGTAAAAAGGGCACCGAAAGCATTACCAGCAGCGATGAGGTGATTAACGAGCTAGTTGTCAGTGGCATCAATATATACTTGTGCTTAGGGAAGCATTTCAGTGGAGACTTCTGACAAGTATGGCATCCAACAAAGGAGCTAAAATATCGGCGATTCAAGTAACTGTAAAGTTTTTGTTTGTGTACATACAGATCCATTGTAGAAATTTTGGGCCAGGAATCTGCTGTCCCCAAATTTGTGTCTCAGTTGTGTCTCATTTCTAATATTTCGACACGTGTCTTTATTTTTAACTCTCAGTTTAACAATGTCAATGTTTAATAATGTTAAATAAGTAAATAATTAAAAGTGAAAAATTAATATTATAATCATAAAAACCAAGTAACATAGTATAATTTTATAATCTTATGAAACTATGTAACATAATATAATTTTATGAAACAAAGTAACTATTATAATCATAAAACTAAGTCACATGTTGTGATTTCATAAAACCAAGTAACTTAATATAAGATCATATACTCTTATCTGCCAAGATAGGCCTTGTGAATTCAATGGGAAAGAAATACAACACACAAGTCAAAAAGAAAAGTAAACAATATGGCATAAGAAAGAATAAGAAATGAACCTTTGTTGAACCTCTTATTTCAACTTTCAAGTCAGGGTGTGAAGCATGTAATTCATATTTTCCTGCACACAAGAAGGATATAGCAAAGTCATTCATTTGCTGAAACAATGGACTAAATGAGAGAGGTGAATACAAGGAAATCTTTCAGTAATAAAAAACGGTCCTAGAAGCCTAATCACAATTAACAACCGATGCATGAAGAAAATTACAGTTTCACAAGGACACCAAATCATAACTGTCAAGTGTACAGGACATCGGAAAAATAATCAAATCACAATATCTGTTGACGAGTATCTCACATATCGGAAAACTTTATGAGTTGGGATATACACAAAGCCTCAAGTTTTGTACCAGGAATAATATTTTTGAACACGTAAACACCCCCTGCTGATGTTATAACAGAGGAAACAACATCACCAGTATCAGACAAAAGTTCAACTTCAATATTTGGAGGACCTCCATTTTGAACGGAGCAGCTCCATCCGCCAACGGCTCCCACTACTCTACCAGACAAGGAGAACCTACCCGCATATACCACAAGGTAATTTATTCCAAAAGCCCGAAGCAAGAAGGACAGAAATGCTTATAAGATCATGCAAACTCAAATAAGAGCAAAAGAACACACCCTGTAAACCGAAAGTTAATATCTTCACTGCCATTGCAGCCAGAATCGTCAACAACAACAACAGGAACCTAGAAAAGACTACTGTTGTCAGATTTCAGGACAAGCGCAAATTTTGAGTCAACGTATCACATATAGGAAATCAGGAATAGATAGAAATACAGAGAAAAGAAAAATTAATAAACCTTGTCTGGGTTCCATGACCATCCCTCTGGGCCATTGATTTTTATTACAAACGAACCCTGCATTTCAAAGAACAGCAATGAGAACCAATGAAGATATAATAAAAACGCAGAAAGTTTCAGTCGAGTAAGCAACACCAAGTGTATGGCTCTTCGCGTTCTCCTCCGATAATTTAACAGACAACACAACATCATCACTGAAGCATGAGAGCACGTGAAATGTAAACATCCAGCGAAATCCGACACCGAAAAAAGAATAAGAAATAATACCTTGTCATATACGGGAATGAAGTAGTAACCATTGGGAGCACATTGAGTGCTATCCTTCAACAACCCATCAACTGTCCGAAGCTCAACCTAAAATCCCAAAATCAATTTTACTTATTCTATATCTCGTATCTGGGTTTAGATTAGTGACGAAAATGCAGTAAAATTCAGGCAGTAATTCTAAAAATTGTTATACCGTGATGTGAGAATAATCCAATTTAACATCGGTGGGCTTCCTGACCTTGATCAGAGAAGTTTACAGTGGCGATTACTTACTCGATCAGGAAAAAGGGCAAAACCCATTAACTCTAACAGTGAAAAAGATGAAGTCTTTTACCTCGACGAAGCCACCGCAGACGTGGATTGAATCGGCGAAAGTGGTAGAGAGGGAAGCGATTGCGAGGAAGAAGAAGAAGACTGAGGCGTGGTCTTTGATGCCCATTTGGCCTCCCTCGTATGTGTGTTTCGGAGTTGAGAGGTTGGCGAGGACCGAGAAGATGTGTTTCTCTGAAAACAACGACGCGCAGATCTGGCTTCCCTAGTTTATATGATCCATCACTTAAAACAAGAGAGAGAGAGCACGCTGATGAATGAGTCCGAGTCCCGAGTGGAGTGGAGTTTTCAGTCCAATGCCTTGTTTTCTTGGATACAGAAAGTGTTTAGTTTCAGCCGTTGAGATTCATCCAACGGTAATCAATTAAATTGCTCCAGGTATCAAAGAGGTAGCCGCTTGCTCGGGTACCCCTCTTCCCTCCTTTCTTTCTCCACTCTTCAGCTGCAAAATCTCTCTCCCCCCTCTCCCTCTCTCGCCTGTTCTTCTTCTCTCAGTCGTCAGGTAGTCAGGTACTCTCTCTCTCTATCTCTACTTGCAGATTCCCATGGTAAAGTTTTATTCTTTATTTTTCAATATTTTCATTGAAATTAATTAACTTTAGTCTTGCTGCTCGCTCTCGGTGGTTAATATATAATTATGTGACGTCTGCCTCCAGATAACCAGAAGCTGAAACGCAAATCCAAAGCCATTCAGTTCCGATAACTCCGCAATCTCACATAGTTTTCGGGTGAGTCTGCACTGCACTGCACTGCATCCTTGTTCTTTTTTTGCTTCTGTTCCTGTTTTTAAATTAATTATTAGTATGAACTAGAAACTGAGCCCGCGCGATGCCGCGGGTTTTAAAACTGTGTTAAACGTGTGACATATATTAAAATCTATTCTCATTCATAATCAAAATTTATTTACATCCTAATGTTCAATAAAGAACCAAAACAGTTTACAAAACCACAATAGTCTTAATCGATTCGTCTTCCCATTATATCAACAACCAATTACAAAATAAAGCATATATCTCGTTATTCAAACTAATCAAAATTATTGGTCTTACCCTCTCAGCCATAACCCAAATCTCATAAGCATGACATAATCCTGGCAAAGCCCATGCCATGTCCCAATTCTGAAACTCCTGAATAAAAGTAAAAGCACTGCATATCGAGCCACTGAAGCCGCACGTTGCCTCGCAGTGGGCTTGGCCTCTGTAACAAATCTACCCACTTCTCTCAGCTGGTAGCAGTTAAAGCTATCAAATATAGGAGAGACTACTTACTTCAAGTTCAAGGCAGGCTACCTCAGTACACAATTTCTCATCAGCTAAACATATATATAAAACCTATTTTATCGTCAACCAAACATAACCTAAAACAACCCAAATTCATTCAAGAGTTAAAAGATTTGAACAGTTGCTAGTACTCATCCTTGAACTTATCCTTAAACCAAAGTAAGATTTAACTCTAACTAATAAAACAACTCTAACTTCAATTTTTCCCCATATGTTTAAATAAATTGCTTACCTTAAGCACAAAGGACTTGGGAGCCCGGAAACAAAAGCCTCAAAATCCAAAAAAATAGTCTCCTGAAATCCTGTAATGAAAAAAAATGATTGCTTATTATTAAAATTTAATAGAATTTAATCAGTGCAATTCGGAAAATCCCACAAAATTCTCAACAAATATTACTCTTCTTCAATGAATTCTTAAAAGAGGAGAGAGTAAAAATGTATTCAATAGAATGCATTAAATTGATATCAGATGATGCACACACATTTATATTTTGTGGCCAAATTTAAAATCTAATTTTAGTACCAAATTGAACTGTAATGTAATAAAAAAAACTAAAGAAAACTCTAAATTCAAACTTTGAATTGAATAACTCAGAAGTTTAATCTAAAACTAAAATCTGAATTCAAAACTGTTTACATGACAAATAATTTAAAATGGCTCGGAACATTATCGTGATCCAATTGTATATGAAAAATGGCAGAAAGTATTCTATGCCATTTTCAAAAATAGAAGATCATGTTATTGCTAAGAATGATAAAAATATGACCAGACGTTTTTAATGGTGTGCGTGCTTTATTGCCTTACAATTTGCCATTCACACTTACGAAAAAATTGCATCAATGTATAATTAAGACAGTTCTCACGCTTATTAAACCATAAGGGTCAAGTATGATTAAAATACATGCGAATATTGTGCTTGTATAAGAGATCCCTGAACCAAACTTTATTTGGAAAAGTGTCCAACTTGACTAAAGGATGTTTATTCTAATTTTGGTACTTGATTCCATTGGAATGACATATAGAAATAAAAGAGAAAGTTAGGTACTCATAACTCATGGAAATAGCAGAGTAATTAAAAAGATTGCGGATCTTTGCTCTACTATATTTTTGTAATGGATTTTTTTTTTTTAAATTAAAGCCGGTTTAATATTCATTTTTGGACAACGAATTGAAATAGCAGAATAATTTAAAATGCCTCAGATATTTGTGCTTTGATGGGCAACATGGGCATTTTGGCTCCCAAAAGGTCTCTTCCACAATCTACAACTGCATCTCATTGCAGGACTATAGAAGAATATTTTAAAAACCTTAATGGGGCATGTACCTATAATAGACGTATGACATGGAGGAAGCGCGAGGATACATGCCATAGTCTTTTTAGTTCGTGGTTTCTGAGAGAGAGAATTCATTAATTAAATACCCTTAACGAAATATATATTGAGAAGAAATAAAAGAAGTTTCATAAGAAAAAATGAAAGAGAACTGCGAGGGTGAAAGCAAACATACCCAATTGCAATCCAATGATTTAGCTTGGAAAAACATTTACAGCAACAAAAAAGTGAAATTAAAAACCCTATTGAATGAAATGAAGAATTTTCTAGAGTGCAAATAGTTAGTATTATCACCAAGAAGAAGCTTGATACCTTAAAATGCAAAAGTATGTGCCTATAATGCAATCCGACAAAACATGTAACAACAGCCATCAGAGAATTGAAAATTTACTAATAAAATGAACCAAAGACCAATTTTGAATAATCAGGAATGATGACGTTTTAACATTGACATAGTGTGTTTGATTGTGAGAGAGATGGAAATAGAGTTAGAGTTCAACAAATGCAGAAATCAACCTTAAGATTCCCTCTGGTTCAAATGGTGCAAGCATTGAGGAGAATCAAACGGCAGAGGTCGATGGTCCGAAGAATTAACACTGCATTCCTGAAACACGAAGGATTAAAAATTTTAGATTATCATCAATGAAATGCACTAATACAGTACTTAAATTCTGATATTCAATAATCCACTTACCAGAGAAGGACCATGAGAATGACTTTATTCTTCTATAAACAGGATGTTGATAAAGGTTATGCTTGCCTGGAATAACTGGATTGATAAAGTGAAAATTTTGAGGCTTTAAGGTTTGAGCTAAAAGTTGAAGCTTCTACTTTCCAACTCGGGAAGAAATAACTGTGAAAATGCACAAAATAAAAGGCTTGATTTCCAAACCATTAAAAGGAAATTAAGAAATTAATTTATATATTTAATTTGGGTGAGGGATTTGAACAGAAAACCCATTTGTTCCATCCTCCAGATTCATGCTTTTTTTCAAACCATTAAAGAACGAAAAGAAAAGGTGCGGAATTACTCAAACCCACGAAAATAAAATTAATTACAACATAATCAGGCAAAAGATTCAAAATTCACAATGTAAAAACCCAAATTAAACATAAAATTCAAAATTAACGATGCAACAACCCGAACCTAGATATGAACATTTCAGCAAAACCTAAACCCTAGATAGGCACAAATGTTCAATTGTTCATAGAAAATTTACAAAAATTTAAAGAATGACAACCCCAGCAAAACAAAATCCAAACATATCCAAAATTAGCAAAAGAAACACAAACCCAAAAGCAAATCAGCCTCTCACACTAAGCAAACACGGTAGCAGCCATGCACGCCCATGGCCCTTTCATCTCAGGAGGCCATGATCGACGACGGAATAACCAAAAATACCAAAGAAAGCGCAGATTCCAAAGAAACCCAAATCGAAATGAACCCTAGAAATTGAAATTCGAATTGAAAATTCAAATTGGGGGAGCTCTGAGATTTTAACTAAATAGCAACTTAGGAGTTGCCGCTGCACCAATAATTCACAACTAAGCCGTAGCCATATCCATTCCTCAACAATCTTTGAATTTTAATTAAAACACAAAAAATATCAAAAAATGGTTAAAGATAAGTTATATAACCGCAAGCATGCTCCTTCTTCAAGTGTCTGCCTCAGAAGCAAAAGAACAAACCACATGCATGAGGATTTATACAAATCTTCGTTTTACCTAAGGTTACTGGACCAGAAATAAAAAACGAAATCAGAGTGCTTTACTTTGTGAGGTTTGATTTGTAGAGGACTGGAGCTGGGTTTGGTTTTGGCTTGAGGCAGTGGGAGAGGAGGCGAAGGGGCAATAATCTGAAATTACAGTTCTAGAAATCAAAATACATTACCTTGAACTGAACCCTCAGGTCAGAACCTCCTGCTTTGCAACCTGAAACAAACGAAAGAAATTAAAACCCACGAACCCACAATCAGATAAAAACAAATTTTCACGAAATACAAAACCAAGATTGGTATACAAAAAACCATCAGATCTATAACCTGGAAAAATAAATAAAAAGCCACACAAAAAAACCAAAAAAAAGAAAGAAAAGCAACCGACTTTAAAACAGAGAACAAACAGACAGAACAGAGAGATGAATGTCCAAAATGAGAGAAAACAAAACAAATAAGAGAAATTAATATCTCTGATGAATCCCCCAAAACCTGATCTAACACACTAAAAAAAATCGAAAATAATCCACAACAAAGAGGCAGAAATGATGACAATCTAAGCTGACAGTAAAAAAAGGAATTAAAAAAAGGAACTTACCATTGATGAGGAAAGCGGCAAACCAAGGAAAGGGGCGACGTATGAGTGAGTTTTGGGCTGTGGGTTTCGGATTTCTCGTTCAGGGGAAATGTGGAGGATTCTAGGGTTTGGGGAAGCAAAGAGCATGGAGAAATAAGGAGGAGCCCTCCGGATACCCAAAAAACGAAACGATTTCTAGGGTTTGATGGGGTGTTCAGGCTGTTGGACTTGCTGGGGAGTGTTTTTTTGGAAGCTATGGCTGCAAAATGGAGGCGCGGCTAGGGTTTTTTTTTTCTTTTTTTCATTTGCAGAAAGGTGAGAGAGAGCAGTGAGTTCTCGAGGGGTGGGAGGCTCCCACAGCTGCCAGGGTTGGAGAAAATGAAACAATGGCACAAACGTTATTAACTCAAAATTGAGGGCGCACATCCCCTCACCAAATCCCACACACAGCCGTCGATCCCACGAATGCAACCCGATGTAATGGTCAGCCCAACACGTGCATAGCAAATCACCCAAATCCCACGGACAAAATTACCCTCCTCTCTTTTCATAATTACCCTCCAACCCAGGCCCAAAACAGATGACTTTCTTGCAAATAAGTTGAAATCGAGGGGCATTGTTTTTACTGTAGCCATGAACAGGCCAATTCCCCTTCAACTTTAGAATAGATAAATTTGTGAGCATATCTGGTGAGTTTCGATACACGAAACGCAACTGGTGGTGGATGTGAGGAGTTTTTGTTGCTCACATTGCATTCAGAATTTCTTATCTTATAGGTTTTTTTGTTTCAATCTTTATATATTTATCGGATACTGCACTTGCTCATTTAGCTTTGTGTCTTTACATATTGGTATTCAAAAGTTAAGTTGATGTTGTTGTATCATTGATGTTAGTTAGACTGAATTTCGTATCTCATGTCTTCTATTGTTTCCAACTTTATATTTAATTGGAAATGGAACCACAGTTGCGATTGCTAAGATTTGAAGAATCTTACAAATTGTTTTTGGACATTTCAGAGTAATAGACTAGTACTGCGAATAGAGACCAATGATGTCCGAAGAGTGAAGAGGCGATTATAATTTTGTGTGGCGGACTGGTATAATATTGTTCTTCATCTGAGGGGTTTAATTGTGTCTAATGGCTACCGATGGTTTCAGACGGCAACAGGTTTCATCAGCTCCGCCTCGAAAAATCAATGTCCAAAAGTTTGCAGAATCACGGGGTTCAGAGCTTGAGACACTACATTCAATTGTATCTAACAGATTGAACAATGATTTCCGGTCTCGGAGAAGCAAGAGAAGAAGAACCACTGCTTACGACAATCAAGCCGCCAAAAAAAGATGTAGAAAGAAGCGAAAACTTGATCAGAGTAATGCTTTGATGTTGCCTCCAGAGAAAGATGACAAGAAGAATGTTCCTCGTCACCTTCGTAGGAGAGCTGAGCTTAAAATGAACCTTGGAAAGGGTTTCTGCACATCAGGGGATGGTACAAAGAGGCTTAGAACACATGTTTGGCATACGAAGCGGTTCACAATGACAAAGCTTTGGGGTTACTACCTTCCCTTGGGTTTGCAGGGCAGGTAAAACGCATTATTAATTTAGCAGTGCTATTCCTTACTTTTCGCGTATTATTTGTTATGTTTCTCGATAAATACTAATTTGTTTGTTATCTATTTTATAAAATAAAATAAAATGTAGAGGAAGGGGTTCCAAAGCTGTCTTGAAGTGGTTCAAGGATGGAATGCTTGTTCATGATGCAAGCTATCATGCAGCTATCCAGTTGGAGGGCCCAGAGGCAGGCATTTACTTTACTTCCTATCTTATGAATCTATTCCTAGGAAATTGTATACCCTTTAATTTATTTTTCTTTAAAAGGTTAAGTGTTGTAATATGTTCTTTTCTGCTACTAAATTATGATGTTACGACGTTTTCATATGCATCCAGGATTCGTTACGATCAGTGTTAGGCATGGTAATGGTGCCTCCTCCGTCAACTCGTTTTGAAAATGTTTCCCGTTCTGTTATTTCTGGTCTCATATATGATAATGCTATGGTAAGTTATCCTAGTGCACTTTTCTTTGTGAATGTGGATGACTTGAGGTATTGACCATATGACCCATTTTCTGCAGCTTCATCATTTGGGAGCACCTCTTTCAAAACCAATTGCTCCTGTGAACTATGTGGCGGCCTTCTGGCCAACCAAATAGAGATAATGATGCCGCTGCCTGTGAAGGCGATGAATGTAATGGACCAGAGGGTACAAAGCACTCTTCTACTGATCGTCAGCTTTGGGTGTGGATACATGTTTCTGCTCTCTCTGAAGCTTATGACACTCTGGAATTAGCTTGCCAAAAAGAGGTACCCATTCTTTCGTTTTGTTCACACAAACATCAATCGTAAGTGTATAGAGGCTGAATCTCATCTGACTTCACGTCGGAAGGAAGTATGTGATGATTTATGGATCTTAAGATAGAATGCAACAGTACTGGTTTGGTATTTAAATCTTTGAGTGAATGATGATTTATGGCAAATTGGCAATACTGAAACTCGTCTACTACTATGCTTTGTACTTGATACTCTGATAAGCCGACATTTTTTTTCCATAATGCTACTCTCAAGTGGTTTATGTGCTGTGCTTAGGTGTCAAAGTTCACCCCTAGTCTAGGCTTGGTAGATGTCAGTATAGAGAACGCGTTGCTGTTAGATGATACTACATGTTCTCAGTAGATTATTTACTGTTATTTATATAATGCATTATTATCTTAGATGGAGGGCAGGGACATCGTGATTAATTGTTTCTCACTTAAGGGTCAACTTGCAAAATTAGAATTAGTGGGATCAAAAGCATTTCAACTCCTTCAAAGGACATTAGGTTGAAGATGGCTAATTTTGTTGTCTGGCTGAATAGGACTAGAGATAATTCTTGGAAGCTGATGAGACATTCAGCTGCTGAGGCGGATGATGATTCCCAATCTACAATTTATCTTCAAAACGAGGAGGAAATTCCTTCTCATGCAATTTTGTCCCTTAATGTCAAGGATCCTCGTACATTGACAGATAAGGGAAACAATCCAGATGCTCAAGATTTAGATTCTGCTAGTATACTAGGTGATGTACTAGGAACTGAAGACAAAGAGCATATTATCTGTGGACAATTTTCAGACAAACCTGCAGGTAGTGGCAAGATCAGAGCAAACAATTTGTGGGATGTTAGCAGTGGAGTAAGCCCTCCAGTGGAAGAGGCTGTTCTTTGCAAGGAAAAACATGACCAGAAGAGGAATTTCTTCTGCCTCGATGATTCAAGTTCAGGGGCACTAAATACTTCCTCCACGTCACAGGGCTCACAGTCTTGCCCGATTATGCTTTTGAAGAATAGTAACGGAAGAGGCTTGTATGTTGGGTAAACTCCTTTTTTTCCTGGTTTATTCTTCTATTTAGCATTATGTGGATTAAGTTAATTGCTGCATATTTTATGTACTTGTATTAATGCTTATATGTGGGTTCAGTGGACACCATTTCTTCTGAGTTGTATGTTTGTACTGTTTATAAACTGTTAATATATTTTGTTTCTCATACGATATATTATAGAATTCCCTGTCTTTTTTATCGGAAACATGAAAGTTGTGGCATAAATGTTCCCTACTGACTCTTTGTGCAATAATTGTTAACGTGATCTTCGAAGTTCTGAATTTCATGAACGGTAGAATGTGACAATATGTTTTTTCTGACTCGCCTTAAAATTGCATACCAAACTTTATCATCTGTTCAATTGACTTTCATATTTTTAAAGTTACCTTAGAAGTCTATCTCTTATTGCCTTACAGATGGTCTGTTATACTCCCCTTAAGCTGGGTCAAGGCATTTTGGATCTCTCTTGTCTCTAAGGGGGGCTCATGCAATGGGTTTGAGAGAGAAGCGCTGGATTTCATGTGAAGTAAGCATTCAAACTTATTAGGTATAATATTTAATATAAGGTTATCGAACAGTGCATCTAAGTCCCTTTTATTTTCTAGGTGGGGTTGCCATAATTTCCTTCAGATTTTCCTGATTGCGATGCATATTTATGCCTCAAGGAAACCGAAGCTGCTGCCTCTAATCTTAAAGATGAACTGTGTCCTCCAGCCATAAGACCTTTGAGGGTTCCCATTTTATCCCCATGGAATAGTATCCGAGTTGCTTTAAATGGAGAATCTGTTGCAGTTAGAGATGCTGAAAGTTTTAGGCAACAACATGGTGTCAGAAGCGATTCATCATCTAATTCAGAGTGTGGAAACTCTGATGCTACATTAGCTGGCTGTCATGGAGATTCATTTGATGGTTTTGTAGCACGGACCAGTTTTTCGCTGACAAATTTCTTGAATGAAATTCAAGGCTGTCATTTACGTATGTATCCTTTTGTGGCTGATAAGGAGACAAGTTTTACGAAGTTTATGAGGGATGAAATCAAGCTTGAACGGGGCCAAGATCAGCATACTAGATTTAAGTACAATCGTAAATTATGTTTTGCTACGGACATCTCACTGTGGACCAGGTAGTCATATTTTCTTTGGACTTAATTATGATTTGAAATTTTGTCGACTTTTATTTACTAGTAGACTTGTTTTTGCCGTGGTGATTAATGATTTTATTGAATGTGTCTGCTCTAATGTGCCTGGACCAGGATAAAGGCTTGTTTGAGAGATAATGTGACCTATTTACATTACACCTCATTATTCAGAACTTGCTTTGCTGAAATTTTTATGAAATTTAATGTAACCGATGAAGATATTAATCTTGGGAGTGACTTGAAAGTTTGTGGTTATTTTTGAAAGACGTTTGTACGTATTTCAGAGCAATATTCGTGATGCAGATCAATAACTTTGAAAAATAAGCTTCATGTGTGTGTCTTGCAGGTCAGATGGTTTCAATGGAGGACTTCAAATGCCTCAGTCTGCGGTGGCATCGTACTTCGCAAAGCAATCTTATGGTAAGTGGGAACTCCAAATACCAGAGGACGCTGTTCTTAGAGAAACTCATCGTTCGCCAATAGGCTTCGTCACCACTGGTTTTGTTAGAGGAAGGTTAGTTCACAGCCTCCTGCCACTTTACAACCACCATCTTTTCTTTCTATTTTGCTACGCATTCATAATTTGCCGCATGCTAAGTTGCATTTTATTTTATGTGCAGCAAGAAGCCAGTAGCAGAAGCTTTTTGCGAGGCAGTTGTACTTGCTCGTCTCAGAGAGGAACAATGGGATTCGGTGCCAGCTAAGCGAAGACGAAAGGAAATATATGTTCAAGTCAGGAATTTGAGATCTTCAGCTTATAGACTTGCTCTTGCCACCATTGTTCTGGAGCATCAGGAAGAAGATGTCGAATTCATGTGAGCAGCCGCAGAATATGTGATTGCCTTGCGTAGCAGCACGAAACAATGTTGTTTGAAATTTACTCTTTACTAAATCAAATAGTTTTAGGAGCCTTTTGTTTTTCGTGTCTCGGTAACATCAGTCCTCAATCACATAATACATATAACCTGTCATCTTTACAAACACTTAACCAGAGTTTGCGGTTTTTTGATTTCGAAGTAGCAGTTGCTGGTGATATTCGTGTGATCGTTGCCACTAAATCTATGTAGTAAACTAAACATAGATTTGTGCAAAGAAGACCCTGAACCTGTTCCCCAATTCTCTGAAAAAACGACCTACCCCCACATTGCCTGTCACCATGAACAAATAAAATCTATATCAACTAAGATTCGTGAAGTTCTACCATTACTCTTATCTCCCCGAAGCTTACCAAATGTGTCACGCAACCACGCAGGTAGGATTATATTCGAACAATGACATTACACGACGGACAATGAGATAACGAATGTGGGATTAAAAACGTGGGTTCCAATCCTCAGTCAATGAAAAGCATGTGCATTGAAGTGCAATGCATACTTACATGTTGATACAATACCGATTGCATCAATCTGAAAATACTGAAAGCTCGAAGGATCCAACGCTAAAGATTCCTTTTATACAAGTTCAAGAACTGAAAAAAGTATCGAAGTTCTAGGGGGCTGCTCTAAGCAGTCAATTCACTCGGAAACCTTTTGAAGCAAATTCTCAAGCTCGGGGCTCATTTCAATATGCTCTTCCTTCAATCTCTGACGCATCGCAGGATCCGACTTTCCAGCAGCTATGTAAGTCTTAAGCAACAAACAATACTCATTGCAACTGAGATAACCTACACGCTACAGAATCTTGCAAAATTTCTCAGCAGCACCAACATCTTTCTTGTCCTCAAAATACTTGAGAAATGCAAATCTGGTATCTGGGGATGCATGCCATTCCCATCCTTGCTTTCCGAAACAGCAGCTCCCAAATGGTTATCAGCCAAATCCACCTTACGGGTGTTCAAGGCATGAACCATGAGCATTTCCCGAGCCTCGAGGAAAGACCCTTTACCTCTAGTCTTCTTACAGGCATTTGCAAAGATCAATTCTGCTTCTTCGTGCATGCCCTGACCGAGGTACCAACGTACAGCAACATTTGCCAAACTCATATCATATTTGGAGCAAATGACTCCCATTCCTCAAACATTTCTTTCAATCCCTCAATATCGTTTAGCTTACAAAGGACCTAAAGCATTACAATATAGCTTTCATTGTTTTTTGCGGGGAAAGATTTCTTGAGTGTTTTCCATACCCTTTTTACTCCACTTAGATTAGAAGTGCAGGCATAGAGGCTAATAAAAAAATGGTACTTCATCTGCCTTATTAAAAAGCTCCGCCTTTACTTAGATATCAGCCAGGTTACTATAGGCTGACCAACTGCCTTTTTTTTTCCGTCTGTGTGTTTTCATTTCATCCAGGACTCTGTACTGCTTCAAAATCTTCTAAGGCGGCGTAGCTCTGCATCCATGTTTTATAAGTACGTTTGTCCATAGGGATGTTTCTCTTCTTCATTTCTTGCACTAAAGGATCCACTTTCTCCGGGTTCTGCTTTCTCATATGCAGAGACGTGAGACAGTTAAAGATAAAAGTAAACGAAGCACATCCCAACACGTCAATCATCGCAAAAAGCGCCAGTGCCTTTTCTTCCATCAGTTCCTTTCAGTAACAGTGGATAAGTGCACTGTAAATGAATAGGTCCTTTGAAGATTCTGTTAGGCCGCTGACATAATCCTCAGCGGTCTCTATCCCTTTGACCTTGGACATAAGATCCACGCGTATGGCACCATTTTCCTATCCATCCATTCCATTATCTGCACCAACAACCGGTTCAACAACAGAACATATGACTACTTACTAACTTGAAATCTATGAACCACTAAGCAATGCAAAACAAATATTAGATCAAATTGAACTCGAAGCACCTAATGTTGGAATCCCACATCGGTGGGTGGGTGCAAAAGAAAATAATGGGTTTAAATATGATTAACCCACTTTAACAAATATCGAGGTTTTTTGGTGATAAAATTTCACCTGACGGATTGAGCAAGTAGTGAAGTTGAGAACAATATCGGTGTTGTTAGAGTGGGGCCTCACGGACCCACCGATCCAATAAAAAATCCAACACCTAAGGACCCATTTGATATCCATTTTGCTTTTAGTTTTTTTTCATATGTTTCTTTTACATCTCTCCCGCCATCCTTCTTCCGCTCTTCTATCTAAGTCTCGTCGTTTCTTATTTTCTCTCTATTTCTAAATAAATAAATAAAATGAAAACTAAAACCCAAACACGAAATGATTATCAAACAGCGTAAACTTCATGAAATAGATTCCGGGATAAAATGAAGCAAATAATAAAGGGGGAGGGGTAGAAGTGGAAATGGGCGTAACCTCGAGGGCCTGTTGGTACTTGCGGTGCTTGTGGAGCTCCCTGTTGCATTTCTCGAGCTCATTCTTCTTGACCATTTCGCCCTCCATAATGTACTAGTTTAACGTCTTCGCCAAGCTTTCTCCGGTCGTTCCCAAAGCCGATAGCCTCCAATAAAGCCTAACGGATTTCTAGTCGTCACAGCTTCCGCCACCGTTGCAGCCTCAATAGTCGTGCAAAGCTTCCTCACCAGCCACATTCCGGTAGATATCGAACGGCTCAGATTCATTTTTGTGGGAGTCGATTCTCTCTCTCTCTCAAAGCCCCATAGGGTTTAACGTGTAAGACAAGTTAGATTCCGATTTCCGCACACTGCATTTAAATCATTATCCTTTTCTAATTAGACTGGGCCCAATAATGGGTCGAGGCAGAACCGGCCCAATTGAAAAACTTTTTCTTTTTCTTTTTTTGGTCTGAAAATTGAGATTTGATTACTAAAATATTTGGTCAATATTGATTTCGATCATTTCAGCAATCAAAATGTCAAAAGTTGATCATTTTAGTTAATTATTATGTTTTATGACACTTTGAAATAGGTTGAACCATACTAAAGTTCATGTAGTTTACTCGAATTTTGACTTTAACTCTTGTATCTTCATTTTTGTAGTTTAATCATGTTATCTCCTATACCTGACTAAGCATGATAACACGAATAAACTACATCCTTATGTTTATTTGGTTTTAATTATTATATTGGGTTTCATTTTTCAAGCCCAATTCTAAGTCAACTATTAGCCTAATTCTAGTCCAATGTTAGGTAGACCCAATTTTAGGTCCAAATACATAGAACTGAAAACCTTATTCTCTAGATTTTTTTTTTCATTTTCTCTCCAATGGGACAAACCAGTATTTTAAAGAGAAAAATGTGAGGTAATGCAATGTCAATACTTAACATCTTAAGGATGATCATACACAAAGGTATGACCATTCCAAGTAGATGCCTCATCAAAACGTCAGGTTAACAAAAGCCCAATGAAAAAAATGCAAAAAAGAGTACACTAGGGTCAACTCAAGGAGACTTCGAGTTCTAGGGTTTTGTAATCTGGTTTCCAAATTCTTATTAATTTCACACACATCATTCATATCAAGCAATTCAAATACAGTCGAATCACAAATAATAGGTTTTAGGGTTTCTTGGTTGGCGTGACAAAACTTCGGTATTGAATGAACTTCTTCAAATTCGAATTTCCATCTTCAATGCGTTGCATTTCGTTCAAATAAACAGAAGAGTCGAAATTGAAGCAATTAACAACTCAATAAAAAGTAATAGTTTAATCGAAATAAAAATGATACGAAATCTCATGGGGAATTTGAGAGATTTCAATGGATTTTTAGAGTCTAATTGATTTGTAGAAATTTCACGTAAAATTTTGATTCAATTCCTTTGAAATCTCTTGGGGAGATGTGAGATTTGTGGATGCTTAAAATACATTACAATCTCTCCAATTTCCTCTAATTCCTCAACCTTTTCAAATTCTTTAAAATCAAATTCTAATTGAATACACCTGGAATGTTATAAACTTCTTTAAAATTCTAACTGAATACACCTGAATTTCTAAGAATTTTAATAAACTACCTTAAAATCATAATTGAATACACATTGAATTTTAGAGAATTATTTAAAATCCTGATTGAATACCCCTAGATTCATTAAAAAAAATTAAAATCCCTCAAAATACTAATTAAATACACCCATAATACTCCCTTTTAATTGAAGATGGTAAAACTCCAGGATAATTGTTCTTTAAAACTCCAAGCACACCATCGAAAGCTATTTGTGCTGATAAAATGTTGAAAAACTAACTATTTACAACATTATACTATTTGACTTTAGAACTCCGAGCGCACCATCGAAAGGGTTTATTGGGGTTCAGTCCTCTTCCCTCCCTCTTCGTTTCCAATCTCCGCAGACAGCAGAACCTCTTTCTCCCCGCTGCCCTTCTCTTACCAGGTAACCCTAACCCTACCTTCTACCCCCTATGCATAAATATACATGTACATATACATATAGATATACACTAGTAATTGTGCCCGTGCGTTGCTGCGGGTTTTAAAAGTGTATGTATAAAAGTTGTAAAAAGTTTTACAGACATGTAAGTGTATCCATCATATTTACAGCAAGGAACAAACATATAGGGATAACTGTCACGCCCCGATCCCGACATACGTCCAGAATCGACACGTGACGTCATCAAATAATCACATATCTAACATACACATCCCCCGGAATATGTATCAAGCACATGTCATGCCTCGAATTTCATAGAATTTTTCGTATACTTTATGGCTGCATCTAACCTTTTCGTTAGACTGCCTACGTACCCTCACTAGGGATCAAGCCATTCGTAGTTCATCACTCACAAAAACAAATATTTATCACACTCAGTTCAAGCATAAAAGTATAGCACTCCTCCATCATTTACTATAACCCGACAACATGGAATTCTTGTACACATGCTACATAACAAACCCCCATGAAAATCATGATTTCTCTTTTATTCAACATATAATTCATTATGTCTCATCACATCGCCATTCACAACATACGTCATCTTTAAGAACCGACGAAGCACATAACCATTCTCTAGCCACATTAAATAATTAATCTGATCAAAATAATATCAATCATTCCCATATTTTCTAAATTCATACTTGATAAAATCATAATCGAATCGTAGAGAATCCTGAAGGAGTTACCCAGACGTTCAACATCTTTTCTAACTCAATTCACAAGATTCTCAAAACCATTGTCACAAATATATATAAAACTAAGGCAAGAGTGACATCCTTAGGCCAAGCATACTTCTCTGAATAAGGATTTCGGACCTCTTAACGAAACCAAGATACCAAAGGGGATTCCGGACCATCACTCAACGGAATCCAATCCAGGATACGATTCCGGACCATCACTCAACGGAATCGCGAAGCACAATGCATAACAACCACTAAATGAAACCCAAGTTAGATACGATTCTGGAACATCACTCAACGGAATCACAGAATAGATGGGATTCCGGAACATCACTCAACGGAATCCAAACAAGCATATGATTCTGGAACATCACTCAACGGAATCACATAATAGATGGGATTCTGGAACATCACTCAACGGAATCCAAACTAAATTATGATCGCCTATCGAATTGTACAAAGTATAACTAATCATCATCACCTCTATGGATTACAACGTAGTCTCCTACACCATCAACTTCTCATGGCCACCAACTAATATATCACACAAGCATATAAATTCTACATAATATTTCCAATAGGATTCTAAGAACACCTAGCCATAAAATTTATCATACTTATCATTCGCATTACTAGAAAGAATTAAACACACATATATCACCATCATCATCAGTACACAAGCCAATTCATGTTTAATAACCATAAGTCTATGGCTAAATATATGAAAATCGTATTTCAATGGAATCATATTTATAAGTCCAATTCATATTCACAAATGATATTAATATAAGAAATTAAGGTAATGACCATATCACAATTATTCAAGTCACTCTCCACCCATGGAGGTTCACTAGACTTCACTTAAGTCTCCCGTAGTACTAATTTTAGTATTTAGAACGTTTCGAGACATGTTGACCAAGAGTCAACTCTCGATCAAAGTTAAGGTCCACAAACTTTTGTAATTTGATTCGGAAGATCCGCATCTCGGATTTCCGATCTGTAACTTTCCAAAGTCCACATTATGCTCAAATAACAACATACTAAAATTTCATCACAATCCGACGGTCGGATTTCAGCCAATTGCTAGAATTAGGTGGTGGTCGACGTTTTATTTTACAAACTTAGAATTTCAATTATGGAAGATCTGTACATCGGATTCTTGATCCGTAAGTTTTTATGATCCACAAATATTATGTTCTATCACGCATTAAGGTTTGGTGACGATCCAACGGTCGGATCGTCGAGTCATATTTTGACATAACCACGTATCGTAATGAAATTAGGTTCTAACAATCAAACCATATCATAAGGATAACAATTATGAAATCAGGGCATCAAATTGAACTTAAAAGGACATCGTCGGCCCACTGGCCAGGCCGCCGCTGCACGCGCCGCCGCGGGTGGCGGTCGGCCGCCCCGACTCGCTGGAAAATTCAACTATTTTTAAAAATTACCAAAATTTACAGATTTGAAAGATCTCAATGAGTAGAACAACTTTCATACCTGTGACCAAGGCCAATTTGGCCTGGAAAGACTCCAATTTTGCTCCAACCCGTCGTAACCCTATAATTTGGGTGTCCTCAATTCGACTCCATAGCAACTCCGACGCCCCCAAACTTGTTTGTGCTTTATTCCTGGTCTCTAGAGGAGTATTTTGGTGGTGAAGATCGAATGTATTTCATTCGAAATTGAGCGGATTGTCACCCAAAAGCTTCACGGCACCCTTGTTGCCATTACCCGTGAAATAGCTTCATTTACTTCGAATTTTTGGGTGGTTAACTATGGAGGGAATGTGTGATGATGTTTGCAGGTTGTGGGAGGTCGCAAAACACCGAAAGTTGGACGGAAAACCCGTCGGAATTGAATGCAAGGGCGCGGGTCGTAACCGGGTCAAAGAAACCCGGCCCGTTCCTCCCTTTTCTCCTCCCTCCTTTCCCTCATTTCTTTCCCTTCTGATTGGGCAGTTCCTTCCTCCCCCCCTGATTCGTCCACCCTCTCTTCTTCTTCTCTCATTCCCTTTCCATCACAACCGTCCATTTTCTTCCTTTTTTTTTTTCTCATCTCAGCCACACACGTGGCAGAATCTTAATGCTCCAGAAAATCTGGAGCCTTCTAAAGGGGGTTAAATTTACAGAAATGTCCACGACTTTAAACGTTAATAACTTCTTCATTATAACTCCGTTTCATGAACGGTTTGCGCCTACGTGTTCGTGAGGTCGAGCTCTATCCAAAGATATAAATTGTGACCTCGAACTGTCTACGAATTTTAAATAATTAAATTCCAAACTTCAACTTCGTAACTAGTTTAATTAAAATCAAATTCAAATAAATTAATATAAATTCTCAAAAATAATATAAAATCTCAATCATACAAATACGTAGATTATAATAGTGAAATCCAGGAACGGGATTTCACAATAACAGATGGTTCATTTTTGACCTGGTAATGGAGTAATTGTAAGAAACAATGTAGTTGTAATTCAAAGGTTAAAGTTGTCCTCTAGGGTGTCAAAAAACGTTGGTTGAAATGTGAGTTTGTGAAGGGTTGTTAAGTTTGTAAATTGATAGTTAACACGTAGGAAAATGTTAAGGTAATTAACATTCAGCTAATTAAATTTATGATTAAGAAGAAATGAATACCGAATACACTATAGAACAATACTGATTTCATTTAGGCATAATTTTTTGAGCCAAAAACTTGATGTAGACATCGAAATTTCGGTGAAAACAAATGTTCACCAACGCATTAAAGTTTTGACGTGTCAGGGCATACATGGCATATGCCACGTGTCATACAAATTGTACACATGGTGTGTGACTCGACAAAATAAGAAGAAATACCCTTGGAGGATTACACAAGTATTTTCTTCTCATTTTGGGCAATGACAAAGCATGCACATATCAAGTTTAAAATGATATTAAGTGGAAAATTAGGCCATAAAATTACCACTTCAAGTTTAAAATTGTATTAAGTGGAAAATTAGGCCATAAAATTACCACTTCAAGTTTAAAATTGTATTAAGTGGGAAATTAGGCAATGGTGCTTGGAAAAGAAAAAAATATTTTGTGGTTGTGATTCATTCTCAAAGCCTATAAATAGGCTTCTACATCAAGGTATCATTCACCAATTCACAAATACATTTCTCTACTCCCAAATTAGAAGAGAATTCCCCAAAATCCTTGAAGCTTTGAAACTCTAAAGCTTTCAAGCATCCAACCTCCCAAGTTCCTAAGAATCCCGAAGGATCAAGAAAGCCCTCTTCGTTCTTCGTCAAACCCTCCTTCAAGATCAAGCCCCAAAGGCCCTTGAAGAACTTCCACCAATTCAAGATCAAGCCCCGACGACCCTTGAAGAAAGTGTTCATCGTTCATCAACTGTTCATCCTAAGATCAAGCCCCAACGGCCCTTTGGATCAACAACATCAACAAATCCACACAACTGTTCATCCTAAGATCAAGCCCCAACGGCCCTTTGGATCAACAACATCAACAAATCCACACAACTGTTCATCCTAAGATCAAGCCCCAACGGCCCTTTGGATCAACAACGTCGACAAATCCATACATCCAATCACTGTTCTTCAAAATCAAGCCCAAAAGCCCTTGAAGATCCGTTCATCACTGTTCTTCAAGATCAAGCCCAAAAGCCCTTGAAGATCCGTTCATCACCGTTATTCAAAATCAAGCCTCAACGACCCTTGAAGAAACGCTCATCCTCAAGATCAAGCCCCAACGGCTCCTTGAAGATCCGCTCAAATCCACCTTCAAGATCAAGCCCACGGCCCTTGAAGAACGTTCATCCTTAGATCAAGCCCAACGACCCTTTGGATCAATCGCGCATCCACAAATCAACACCTTACGGAGATCGAATCAGAGGATCAAATTTGAGAGAGATTGTAACCCAAAATCATCAAAACACAAATATTTGTTTGTGCACGTTGTTCTTGTCTCTTTCGTTTCGGGAATTTTCCGTGTTCACACTTGAAAAGCACAAATTTCAAATTGTAAACCAAAGATTAAAATCCTGGATAAACACATGAAATAGTTTCTAGTGTTAACTATTAAAATATTAGTTTGTTTTATTTTAAGTATCACTGACACACCACCGATAAAAAGTACAAGCTTATATTGTATCTAATTAAACTACTACAACAACATTATATCAGAATGAACATAGAAATAGATACATTATTTGACAATACCAAATCAAATGGTCTCTATTGCTTTATTCATGTGACTTGGTCTACTACTTTACTCATGGTGTTCTTGGTTTACTCTGCAATTTCTTCCCTGTTCTCTCTCCCTTTTACCCCTTTTGTCTTTTGACTGCTCCTTTGTCCCCTTCGTATTTTTTTTTTTAATTCCTCTTCTTCCATTTGCACTCCCATTTTCCCCAGATTGATCCCTTTTTCCTCCCTTTTTCCACCCGCTCATCTTGTTGATAATCGTCCACTCTTCTTTTATTTTTTTAATTATTTCTTTTATCGTTTAGTTATTTCACTCATTGAAACTATCTGATGACATTTTTTAAGGCACAAAAAAAAAACCCCACAAACCCAAAATCACAAAAACATCTTATATACTAAAACTCAGTCCCCCTGGTCACTGTGGATGACCAGTGTGTGGACGTTTTTGCCCCCCACTTTTTCTTCTGTTTTCCCTGCTGTTGCCTTCTTTGTATAGTTGAGTGACTCTTCTGTCCTTCCTACCTGCGTGTTCATCATCAACCCATCCTGTATTTTGGTCGTATGTTCTAGGGTTTTCTATTTGTTTCCGCTGCTGTCACACATCTTTCTTCTATCCTTCTCCAGATTGCTCTCTCTCGCTGTTGGTTTTTGGCGCCTCACGGATTCCGCCTGTTTTCTTACCTGTCAGACCATATAAGGCATCATCAATAAAGTCTTTATTTGGACGACATCTTCTCAATTTTTCTGTTCGTCTTGCTGATTCCGATTGTGGCTGGATCCTTTAAAACGTTTATAGCATTTTGGATCAATTTTGTGAAGCCTGAGGTCAATTGTTTGTGGCTTCCTTCTGCTCATCGTGTTATTGTTCAGGAGATCCAATTGTTAATGTTCACACCGAAAAAACTTCTTTACAGGTAGGTACATCTCTTTCCTTTACGCAATTATTAATTTTAGGTTATGTGATTTATGATTTTGTCCTTCTCTTTTCTTGAATTTTTAGCTTTTTTGTTTCTGTTGTTTTAAGGTTTTTTTTTTTTTTTTTTTGGCTCTGCTAAAATTAGAGTTGGCTAAATTTTGTTGATTTCTTTTTATCTCTGTAGCAAATTTTAGCGTTGTGGTCGCATCGCTTTTGAGGTTCTGCGTCGCATCTGTGTGCCCATCAAAGGGTTTACAAACAACCAGAGAATTATTGAAAACGGCCTTCCATCTGAGGTAGTGGTGCATATTTGCCAGTATTACTTTTCTTTCCTGATTTAGCTTGATGTTATGAATGTGATTTGGTTTTAAATGTTTTGATAACGAAATCACATTCCGAAACAAATCACATACATAACACTTTTGCCTGGGTCTGTTCGAAAATATATGCATTTCAGAATCTTGGGGAATCACAGGTGTTGTGGGTGGTGAATTTTTTTGACTATCTTCTACTTCGGATTAATGCTAGGATTTTGATACTTTGTGGAATTAATTTGTGGTAAGAGTGATTCATAAGCATTTAACCCAACAAAGAACTCTGCTTTTGAACAAAATTGGGATAGCTGATAAAGGGTTTAGGTTTTATGTATTGAATTTACCTATATTACTCAAACAATTTGCTTTTCCATTTGTGAAGGGAATTAATAAAAACCCAATATCTGTGTAAAAGTTTAGTTTCCAACTTTCTAGCAGTGAAAATGTTGCCCTTTCTGTAGACTGCACCTTTTCACACTTAATGTTTCTAACGGAAGACCCGTCGAAGTCCAAAAGTCTCAACTTTTTTTACTAAAAAAAACCAAATTGTTGGCTGTAAAAAGAGTCAATTTTTTCAGTCTGGAAACCTATTGATAAGTGTTAGATTACAATGTGTTTATAATTTTTTGGAAGAAATCATAGAAATGATTAGAGTTTGGCTAAATTTCAGGTTAGGTTCAAATTTCTTTGTTATTTTAGTCTATTGTGCATTGCCAATTTGGAAATCACGGTTCAGCAAGGGTGCTCCACTGTTCTGGTATTTTGCAAAGTTTCAAACCAGAGGGAGAAGACACCTAACGGTTTGTTTAAACAGAGCAGTTTATCTCAGTCAAAATAAAAAAAATATATGGTTTTAGCGAAATGGTGTTTTTCTAATGGAACACCTGTGGAAGTCTAAAAGTCTCAACGTTTTTTGTTAAAAAAAAAACCAAACTGTTGGCTGTAAAGAGTTTCAATACATCAATTCTGATTGTTAGTCCCGAATTGACTGCCCACTTTATCAATTTTAATTGTGTTTGCTATCTTTTCTTCACTACCATTTAATCTTTTGTTTTTAAATTTAAATAAGATTTGTATTTCAGTTTAACTGAATATAAAATGTTAAATTTTTAATAGGTTATACTTTTATTAGCTTTTTTAAAACTTATACAGGATTTATAAATATGAAAACCATGAGAAGTCGTGTTGTTCTGGTTTCTTATCCAGATTTCAAATGACATTTTTCTCTGGTTGTTTGGGAAAGATTGTTCAAACTACGTGGCGTCACATGGTTAACTTTTTGGTTTTAATCGTTTAGTGTAATTGATGTTTCAATCTTTAACACTATTCTTTGCTAAAGTGTTTTTTTTTTTTTGACAAATAATTAAGTTGTTATAGATGTTGTTACCTTTTGTTTTATCGGTGCTGTTAAAAATTAGTGATGGCCTTTACAGATTGTTTAAATTGGAGATGTAACTGTTTTTCCTTTTAGCTTATAACACGCTTTTGCTGTGTGTGTGCTTCGTAAAAAAAAACTTTTTTTATTTTTATTTTTAGTAATTCTACTTTTTCCTGGTTTGAATAGAAAAAAAAAACATATTTTATTTTGGTGTTTCATGTATTTAATTTGTAATTTCATTTTTTGGTGCAGATTGTTATCAAAATGTTTTATATGGTCGCGAATCTGCTCTTGATGAAATAGAGAGAGAGAAAGAAAAGGTGAGGTTGTTGTTGAATAGTATTAGCTTTCTGATTTAAAGGTTTATTTTGGCTGTGGTACTAATTGCTTTCCATGTGTACATTGGCGTTTGTGTCATTCTCTCTGCATATTTATTTGTAATGTTTCATTGGTTGATGTACTGACAATCTGCTTCTGCTTTTATTTACTTTTGCAAGTCCAGCTTCTTTTTTCTGTAGATTATTATGATTATTGTCTCCACTCTGTTAATACAACTTCACCACGTTTGATCACCTTTTTTTTTTCTATGTTAGTCTTTAATTGGTCACTTTTTGAATAATATAACTGGATTTTGCTCCGATAATTAACTTGATATATATATATATATATATTCAGTTTCCTGCACTTGGGAGATGCTTCAATTGTGACAAACCCTGTACCCTCTTTAGGACCAAAACGAAGGAAGTGAAACCTGTTAATCCTTAGCATTGTTAATTAACTTAATCACGTTAAGATTATCAATCTATTTAGCTAATTGCGTAAATATTTTCAATCTTGAATCGCTTTATACGGTTACATTCTATGGTTATTTTAAAAGGATTACATGCTTTATCGACTATATTTATTGTATAACTGTGATTGCCTATGATAGTTGTTTGTTTTTCATTCTGGTTGCCTCAACTTCGGGTGTATTCTTCTTTAATACACCTTTTTGGTTTTCATTGCGTTATTGATGTCTGTTTGTTTCAAATGTTCTGTTTTTCTCAGATATCATGTTTGATTATCATGTTGAAATAAGAATTTATTCAGTTTTATGATTTCTGTGAGTTTCATGATTGAATATGTAAAATTAAATATATTTCCCAGGTTTTGAAAAATCTTCATCATTACGGTTTCAGCCAATGTCTTACTAGCGCTTCACGCGTTTTCCCCCCAAGGTAACCAACTTAAGCTTATACATTTCTATATTAAAAATATGATTATGTGGCTTTTGTTTTGGTTCGTGTGATTTCAACAAATTTTATTATGTTGTTTCAGTTCTGTTAAATTGGGCTGTAGCTTTTAATTAAAAGCTGTGTTTGTTTGGGGTGTACGTTGTGTTATCTATTTCTCTATTTTGTATGTTTATTGAATTTTTTTTCATTTTTTTTTATCTAATCTGTTTTGCAGTTCATTGGTTTTCAAGCTGTTGTGATTATTTGTTTATCATTATGTCTAAAAAATTTATAAATGATCACACAACTAATGGTGTAAAACGAAAAGAAAACATTAACGATCCTGATTCTAATACGCTTCTAGAGTGTGACAATCGGTCCAAAAAAATGTGTAGAACCAACTGTGTACAAAATCTTAAAAATATTGTTCCATATACGGTCCACACATCTGTTTCTCAAAATTTGGTTGAACATCAATCTTCATCTAGCGGAGCTTCCCTTGATTGCCATGTTACTCAACCTGTTGGTGGTGTTGAAATATTGGATTCTACCTTGCTTAACAAACAAAAATACACGCGTGATCAAAAAGGGAAGAGCGTTGTTAATTTGTCAAACAAAATTGAAAACAGAATTCATGAAACCTTAAATGCTCAAAATCATAGTTTGACCAACAAGGGACAGGCCCTCTTTCAAAAAAATAGAACAGGTGCGTCTCAGATTTTATGCAACAACTTTTTTCCAAGTTCAGTGTTTAGCATTTACTTAATTGTACATTCTTACTGACTTTTTCCTTTTTTCTTTTTGTGTTTCGTGGTGATGTTTTTTTTTTATTTATTTTTTTAAATGTAGGAATTGTGAAAGAATACATCGATTTGGGTGATAAGAGTTATAAGTGTGTCCACTGTGGTGCATATTTTTGGTTAAAAGAGTCTCTTAAACACAGTTGGAAAAAAATCGAACCTATTTTCACTCTTTGTTGCCAACAAGGAAAAATTAAATTTGAAGCACCAAAACAAGCACCAACTTTTTTAGATTCCTTGCTTGATCCAAATGGAGGTCAAAAAAGTTTATCATTTCGAGAAAATATTAGAGCTTATAACTCTATGTTTGCATTCACTTCAATGGGAGCAAAAGTTGATCGCTCTATTAATGATGGATCAAGTCCTTGCATTTTAAAATTTAGTGGCCAAGTTTGTCATTTAATGGGATCTCTTTTGCCTATTGATAGCGAGTCTCCAAAATTTGCTCAATTATATGTTTATGATACATATAATGAAGTCCAAAATCGTCTTAATGCGTTTAATTCTGATGGAAAAAGCGGAAGGATTGATGCAATGATTGTTAAAGGATTGATTAAAATGTTTGACCAATCAAATGAGTTAGTAAAACTTTTTCGAACAACAAGAGATAAGTTTGAAACTGAGGGTCTTATTGATTTAAAAATGATTTTATTAGGTAGGCAACCAAATGATACTAAACAATTTGACCAACCAACAAGTGATGAAATTGGTGGTTTAATAGTTGGTAATATAGGAGAGTTGAAATTGTTAGTGTTGCTTAGAGAGAGAGAGAGAAAGAGAGAGAGAGAATGTGATGAGCTACAGACATTTATCCAGGGATTTCAAAGTCGAGCAAAAGGTTTTCATCTTAGAGGTTGAAGATAAATCTTTTGGTGAAAGGATTCGAATAACTGAGAGAACTAGAATCAGAGGGTACCAGATTTCTTTTGATTTGGGTTGTGCTGCTTGGCTAGTTGATCAGGTAAAGGAGGCAATAGTTAAAAGCGGTCAGAATTTCTTCAGAAAATATAGAGGACATAACTACCAGTTTTGGGTCGAAAGATTTCATAACAAAAACGGGGATTTCCTTGTTATCTCCAAATCAGAAAAGGAAGGTTTTGTCAGAAATATCTTCATCCCTAAAGGTTTTAACTTTTTCGGATGGAGAAGTTTGGAGGACTTATTGTCTGAAATCCTCCGTGGGGGAAAGAGAGCAGGGGCTACTCAGAGGAAAGTGAAGAGAGTCGGAAAAGAGTTTGTGAACAGCCAGACGGGTGCAGGCCCTCAGGTTTTGTATAGGGACGCTGTCCTCGGAGGCAAGACGGCGACAATAGTGGCACCCTTTCGAAACGCCAAAGAGGAAATATGGATGAAGAAAATCTGGAATAAGAGAGACATTTCCAAGGAATCCTACAGTTGGGGGAGCGTAGTTGTTTGCGAGAGACAGGTGGTACATCAACCTGGAGGCCTCACTTCGAAATCTTCTGGGAATGGAAATAAGCCTCTCGCCCTTCCAATGCAACAAGGCGTTGTTCGTTTGTCAGAACGAAGAGGAAGCAACAAAAATTGCTCAACTTGGAACTCTAGCCATGAAAAAGCTACCAGACGCGGTGCTGTCTGGATGGTGGGACAATATCAATTCAAATCACAGAAAGGCGGTTAGTTATGGCGGCTAGGTTGCTCTGGAAGGATTACCGCCACACCTTTGGACCAATAACTTTTTCCAGAAGATTGGAGAGGCCTGCGGAGGTCTGGTAGAAATTGACCGAAGAACCGCTAACTTTGGTTTTCTGCTTGAAGCAAAATTAAAATTGAAACCCAACGACACAGGCTTTATTCCAGAGTTCGTTGATGTGGCAGATGGAGAATCAGTTTTCAGGGTTAAAATTCGTCAACTTTCGCCAGCAAAGAGACCTAATCTTTCGGCTGAAGACGGTGGAGTAACTAAATCACCAACCGGATCTTTGAAGACGGATCTGAAGATACAGAGGATCACCGGAGCTATCCCTCCGGCGAAAGCAGATTTGCAACAATCAGTTCCCTCTCCGGGGACACGTGTCTGCTTCCGGATTGGTGAGTTTGAATGCCCTGTCACTGTCGGATCTTACAGAAAGCAAGGTCTGAACAGGCTCTTGACAGAGGAAGCACGGTTTGAGGAGTCTGCAACTCCTGACTTTACTTATTCTATAAGCAAGCACGGGACGCCACTTCAAGCAGAAAGTCTGACAGAATCGGCGAGCTTTACAGAAGAACCAGAAAGTGCAGATGCAACAGATTATTTTAAGAATTCAAAAAGGAAAGAAAGTCTCAGACAAATGTTCTTTTCGGAAAAAGGCAAAGGCTTGGAACTATGTGGGAAAGTAGGTGGCGGTGGCAGTATTTCCATCGAAGAAGCACAAAGTTCTACAAGTGGGTATTATTTTAATAGATCAAAAAAGGAGGTTAGTCTCAAAAGTAAAGAAAAAGCTTTGGTGGTGCGTGGGCCCCTGGTTCACAAGGATTTTTATCTAAGTGACTTTGTAAGGCTGGCAGGTCTTGACCCACAAAATAATTATGCTGGGTCATGTCTAGGCCCATTTATTCTAAACTTTGATGGCAGTTAGGAAGGGAACTATCAAACAAGATCTTTTTGCACCCATCCCTGCCGGCGGAACCAAAGATGTCGTTTTGGGTGAGCAACATGCCAAAGTTTACTACAGAGATTTTATCTCATCGACAACGGGCTAAGGAAGCTCATTTCGATGGTGACCCAAAAAGATCCCCCACTTGTTTCAAATTGAATTTCCTTGGGAGATTTGGTGAAACTGACAAACTTGGAAAAAGGCTGAAGCTTTTTCTCCCACATGAATTCGGATCTTATCAGACTGCTTTCGAAAGGCCTAAAATGATGGAAATCCAATCTCCCAATCTCACCATCTTAGATTCTGTTTGTGAATTAGAGGAAGAAAATGAGAGTGACGTTGATGAAAATCCTGTTCGGCCATGAGGCGGGTCGACAGAGGAGGAACCATCTGATCAAAGGATGAGATGGACAGAGGCTCTTGGCTTGGATTCGTCTCTTTTGTCAGATAGTGTTGAAGAAGAATACATGTCACAATCATCAGATTCAGATGAGGAGATTGGTGACTCTTCACAAGACGAAAAAGAACCATCCGATGTTTTTGATCGTTTCAACGGTGAGCTTCACAACCTCTTCATAGATACAAATTTGGAAACAAAGGCGACATCGGAAGAGGCACCTAATCAAACGCATCATATAGTAGAATTAGAAGATGTGGAGCAGTCTGATTTCAAGGATACTGGAAAAAACAAGAAAATGTTAAAGTACAGTAGAAGGAAAAGGTCGGCTTGCGTATCAGTCAAACGCGAGGCACAAGATCAAACTTCCAAATTTTTATCAAAGATGAAAGTTTCCTTGGTTCCTCTGAAAAGGTCTTTATTCCATGAAATGAAGACTGGGAAAGTTAAAGTCAGCAAGAGCGAGGGTGGAAGCAAGGGAGACAAGAAACTTCAAAGGGGTATTATCAGACTTAATGAAGATAATTAGCTGGAATGTTAGAGGATTGGGAAGTAGACAGAAGAGACTGACATTGAAACAGCAGTTCCGACGTTTACAGCCCGACATCATTATATTACAAGAAACTAAGAAAACATCAATCAATAGGAGGCTTGTGGCTAGCGTGTGGGGAAGCAAATTTAAAGAGTGGATTTTTGCCTCTGCTCAAGGAAGTTCTGGGGGCATAATAGTAATTTGGAACACCAAACACATCTCAGTTACTAAATCTCTGGTTGGAGCTTTCTCTGTCTCCATAAAAATTAAGGCTCTCAACGGGTTGGAATGGTGGTTATCAGGTGTCTATGGTCCTTGCAAAAATAGAGAGCGTAGGGAGTTCTGGGAAGAAATGGCTGGCCTTTACGGCCTGTGCGGACCAAGATGGTGTGTATGAGGGGATTTTAACGTGGTGAGATTCGTAAACGAGAAATCAAATGGGGGAAGGTTGACTACAAGCATGAGGAATTTTAATGATTTCATTCGAGAAACAGAACTCAAGGATTTGGAATTGCTCAACGCTCAATTTACATGGTCAAATTTCAGAGAAGAACCTGTGTGTAGGAGGCTAGACAGATTTCTGTTCTCTGTAGGTTGTGAAGAGATTTTTCCAGAGGCAAGACAAATGGCTTTGGCAAGGGTCATTTCTGATCATTGCCCTATCCAGCTAGATTCCAACAAGGTGAAATGGGGGCCAAGTCCTTTTAGATTTGAAAACATGTGGCTACAACATCCAGATTTCAGGAACAAGTTCAACCTATGGTGGCAATCTGAGCAGGTGGAGGGATGGGAGGGTTACAAGTTTCTGATCAAGTTAAAAGCCATAAAAAAAAAGGTGCAAAGATGGAGTAAGGAGAGTTTCGGGGAAGTTGAGAAAGACTTTAAAGAAGCTGAGGCCAGCTTAGAGGAGTTAGATAGGAGAGAGGGGATGGAAGGGCTAGATGTTGATGCTAGAAGAAAGAGGGAAGAACTACGTTTCCTTGTGGGAGATCTGGCTTACAAGGAAGAAGTGAAGTGGAGACAAAGAAGTAAAGTGGAATGGGCCAAGGAAGGGGACGGTAATACTAAATTTTTCCATCGAGTTGCAAGCGGGAGAAGGAAGAGAAACTATATAGAAAGGTTGGAACCGGATGTCGGGGGAGTGATAGAGGATGCGAAAGAGATAGAAGAACATATCGTCAATTTCTTCAAGTCCCTGTTTAGTAGCAAAGAAGAGGCATGTTGGGGCCTGGAAGGTATCAATTGGGCACCAATAAGCGAATTTGAGGCAGATTGGCTGGAGAGGCCTTTTGAGGAAGCCGAAGTTCAAAGAGCAGTTTTTGATTGTGGAAAGGATAAATCGCCAGGACCGGATGGCTATTCTTTGCAAATGTTTCAACATTGTTGGGATATCTTGAAGGCGGACATTATGAAGATTATGGAGGAGTTCTACGAGACAGGGATAATAAATGCGGTGAAAAATGAAACTTTTATTTGTCTAATTCCGAAGAAGTCAGATTCTTTGAAAGTGACGGACTACAGACCTATAAGTCTTGTTACTGGTTTGTATAAAATTATGGCGAAAACCTTGGCCTCAAGATTAAAGGAGGTTTTGGGCAGCACAATTTCTCCAAATCAAGGAGCGTTTGTTAAGGATCGACAAATTTTGGATGCTGTCCTTATTGCAAATGAAGTGGTAGAAGAGGTCAGGCAGAAGAAAGAGGAGGGATTGGTGCTCAAAATAGATTTTGAAAAAGCGTATGATCATGTCGAGTGGAGATTTTTGGACGAAGTCTTACAAAGAAAAAGCTTTGGCACTAGATGGAGGAAATGGATGCATGGATGCTTAAGTTCTGCAAATTTTTCCGTTTTGATCAACGGGAGGCCTAGGGGAAAATTTCAAGCTTCAAGAGGTTTGAGACAAGGTGACCCACTGTCACCTTTTCTTTTTACCTTAGTAGTCGATGTCTTGAGTAGGTTAATGGAGAATGCAGTATTGAGTAGGTTAATGGAGGAGGAAGGAATGAAAGGGTGAGAAATTTTGGATAGGCAGTATTCAGTTTCGATTCAAAGTAGAGCAAGAATGAAGCTCTGGAATTCTTTGAACCACTCTATGAATAGTATGACCTGTGAGTGATTGATTGTGTAACAAAAATTAGTAAAAGAGAGTGTAAGAGTATTATATATGAAACTATATCATTGGAACCACTTTAAGGAAAGTTGTAGTACTATGGTATACTCAGTTTGTCCTTCGGATGATTAAAAACTTGCACCTCATACAAATTTACATCTTTGAGTCTTCATAAAGTACTGCAACATGCAAATGGAAAAGGATCAATTAACAGTTCAAGTGCTTGAATGCATTATTTCTGCAAAAAGAAGAAAGAATTGAAGTGCTACTTACAGGATAGGACAATCTGGTGCTCCAGGTCTCTCGGGAAGGACTTCAGTTGAGCAAGGCCAAAGCACAAATTCAATGGAAAGAACCAATGCAATTTACTTGTGATGTTAAGTTGAACATCCGATGCCCTGGAGAAATTATTGAGTATCAAATGATAAAGCAATCAGATTATAGTAAAATAATAAATGATATTTACAAAAATAAAAAACATAAAGTTAAGAGAACAATGAAAAACTTAAGAATTAGCCTTAGCAAAGTTAAGAGAACTTAACGCTAAAAACAAAAAACTAGCACTTACTAAGTCGCATTACCTAGACGCTCTGCTAAAGGTACGGTGCCCACTAAGCTGAAGAAGAAGACCCATCCCTAACGTATACAAAGTAACTGTCAATGGATTAGGGGTGAAGTCAATCTAAATTATTGAAAGGATGTGCGAAAAAGAAACCATGTTGGAAACATTCTTACATAGAACCAAAAAAAAAAAAAACTTAAAAACATACACTTAAAAAGTAAAAACATAAACAGGTATGAATATTAAGTGAACCAAAAGCATAACAAAGCCCTAAAAGTGCTTAAGTTCAGGTGGGTTTCTAGTATTTTATCAATAATATCAGATCAACAAAACCCTTAATGCAAATCCAATCCGATATTGAAAACAGATGAATATAAGAGAAGGAAAAAAACACTTTTATTGGGCCTCATTCGGATCCTTCTCTTTCTCCTAGTTGGAGAGACTGATTCAAGCAAAATCAAACATTCAGACAACACATCTCTCACTTGATTGATTCGTACCAAACGAAGGCCATTGATACTTATTTGTAATTTAATTAATACAAAAAAGTTAAACGCTTCATAAAATTATACAAAAAATTCCAGAAATTTAACGAAAATAGAGAAAGAGGAAAAACCAAATATTTCAGCCCAGATCCTTGAAGTTCTCGAGGACTTTGGACTTTGCCGGGTTGGAGAGATAGTTTCTCGGATCAGAAAGTAGGTGGGGTGGCCGGCCTTGGCGCTGGCCTCGACGATAAACTTTCCGGTGCTGCCGATGAAGAGGATTTTGGGCTTGGATGCCATCAGGAATGGGATTGGGGGGAATCGGAATGGGATGAGTTGGAGAGAGAGAGAGAGAGAGAGAGAGAGAGAGAGAGAGAGAGAGAGAGAGAGAGAGAGAGATTCAAAGGTGCATGAAAGAAGAGAAGAGGTGGAGAGTCGGTGAGGAGGAGATTGAGCTCCTTCTGCAGTCGGCAATCCCAGAGGCAATCGAAATGAAGGCCCGCAGGACTAGAGAGTTCGAGAGACATCCACCATCAATAAGTGGATAACACAGGCACACATGAAATAATAAAAAATAAGAGAGGCCAAAAACGGAAGAACACTATAGAAGTAACAGTGTTTTGAGTCTGCTAGGACACCATGGGAATTAACCTAAAAGTTACTTTTTTAGTAGATACCAGCAAAGGTGTCTGCACGTTGTTAGCAAAGATGTCCGCGCGCGTTGTTACAGAATTGAAAATTGTATAACACATGTAGAAGTTCCAAAAAAGGTCTAATCGGATAAATGGTCACCGTGGTCATAAGGTATTTGGAAGATAGCCCCTATGGTAAAAAAATTCGGATTTAAACCCTGTGATCTAAGTCTGTTAGGATTTATGCCTTTCCGTTCCGTTCCGTTAACCCCTCCTCTCACTCTCTCTCTCTCTTCCCTCCCCCAATGGATGCTACTCCATCTCCGTCGTCTACCTTCATCGGAATCGCTCTCAGACCTGCTCCTCCTCCTCTCTCTATCCCTATCCCTATCCCTATACCTATCTCTTTCTCTATACCTCTCTCTGCTCCTACTTCTCCGCCTCGAATGCCTCTCTCTGCTCCTGCTCCGCTTCCTCGAATGCCTATTCTCTCTCTCCGAAACCCCAGCCGGTTGCCTATTCTCTCTTTCCTCCGCTCATTCGGCCTTCTTCCTCTTGAGCTTGTTCTGTATAGATTCAATATGGATGCCTTAACAAACTTACTGAGTAAGGAAGACGAGGTGGAATACAGCAGCGGTGAGCCGCGATCAGAGGCATTTTTGGAATCCGAGTTTGCGGAAGAGAAGCCGAGGCCTTGTTTGAATCTGGCGGCTCCTTCGCCGTGCCGAGTCAGCTTGTATTATCAGGTCTGGTGTGACTGGTTCGGGGCGTTGGTTCCTTCTCCCCAATGGATTGTTGGTCCCCTTCTCTCACCGTCGACGACAAGTTCGAGAAGCTTGCCATGAGAATCAACCCCCCGATGTAAATTCACTCCCCCATTCGTTTCTGGGATTTTTCGGGGTCGAATTGTTTGCTGTAAAAAATTGGCTTTTGCTTGTTTTCTTGAAATATCAATGTTTCTTGAGCTGAAATTCTTCATTTTTTTACTGTTTTCTGATATGTTTTCTTGCTGATATGGGAATTTTAGGGTTACAGTTGATAATGCATCAAGCAGGAAAGCCACTTTGATTAAGGTATCTGACTGAATTTCTTTTATTCGGGAGGTCTGAGAGCGATTCCGATGGAGGTAGACGACGGAGATGGAGTAGCATCCATTGGGGGAGGGAAGAGAGAGAGAGAGAGTGAGAAGAGGGGTTAACGGAACGGAATGGAATGGTATAAATCCTAACAGTCTTGGATCACAGGGTTTAAATCCGAATTTTTTTACCACATGGCTATCTTCCGAATACCATATGACCACGGGAACCATTTATCCGATTAACCCTCCAAAATATATATATATATATATATATATATATATATATATATATATATATATATATATATATAAAGTAAACAATACAGTTGACATACATGTGCAAATTTATTTACTACTTCATCAACAATAAGGAACAAAATAGGTGTCCAGAGGCGGAATGAAACCTATGGTTATAAATTGTCAAATTTCATACATGTCAAACTTCATTTAGGATACTGAAAACCATAAGGAATAAAGTGATAAACACACAAAGATAATTCACAATACGAAACCGTTGCTTCACTAAATAAGCAGTACCAACAAAATAAAGCTTTTTTTGCTACAAAAGATTAGAAAAAGGGAAACAAAATATTTATTTCTAATTTATATTATGTGGAAAAAAACTTGGAAGAAGAAGCAATAGTGAAAAGATCATATTTATTTCAATTTTTTAGGCAGAGAAAAATAAAACAAAATACCCATTTCAATAAACAACCTAAAACCCATTTCACGTTTGTGGGTTTTCGATACTGCACAATTATATATGGGAAACAAATGGTTGTTAAAAGATTCCTAAAAAAAATTCTACTCATTTTCGTACAGTTTCTCTATAGTCAAACAGAAACCAACAATGAAAACACATTCTGAGAAAGTATTGATGAAAACACATGGTACACATACCTCCTTAAACCTTTCCTCCTTTTGCTTAGCCTGCAATTGGAATAGATTTTGACTTGGGCATAAACTCAGAAATCAGTAAAGAATGAAACCCAAAAGTAAATTGCAGTTTCTTATTATCATTTCTCTTAGAAAAGACTAACAAAATTGTTTCTTAAAAATTTAAAATAACCCGAAAAAGTTCTTAATTTTCTTAATTTAGAACCTAATATAACAAAAGCATAACAAAACAAATTTCCAGAGCTTGAAGTGCCTTTTGGAAGCTCAGTTCTATTTCGAAAATCTACAAAGGGAACAATTGTGAACCCAAATTAAAGCTTCTTCTCTCACTCAAAAGAAAAATAGAAACTCTATTTGGAAAAAAAATTGAAATTGTGCATAATCAAAAGTGGATCAAAACTCTAAATAGATTATTTTAACGCGTAGGAGATCGTTGTTAGATTTTGAAAACAATTGAAACTTCATTTTAAACACAAACTTAATCAATTGATTTATATTTAAATGAAAAGAAAGTAGCGGTCAGTTTTACCTATCTTTTGTTTAGTGTTGCTCCATTTCTATCTTTGATTAAAAGCTTGAATTTTTACTTTTCTGGACATTCTAGTGAACTTTGCCAATAAAAGTTCAAATTCTGAAACAAAAAAGTGGGTGACGAACCTGAAAAAGTTCAAATGACTTTGCCAATAAAAGTTTTGAAGCAATTCATTTCAGGAACAAAAATCTGAAAGAGAACACATAAAGGGTAAACCAACTTTAAATTTTATACTATTTGGCCCACTCCTAACCCATTTAAAATGCACTAAAGAAACAAAGGTCAGGACTGTAGAACACGGCATGAACTTTTCAAGTATATTTGACCTTAATGTGAGTCATACAATATACTATTAGTACCACCCTATATAGAAGTTTCGGTAGATGTCTACTTAGAAGAACACGGAAATATGCATAATAAGAGAAATTCCTTATGCAATTAGAAACAATTCCAGATGAGAAGCTCACTCTAGAGATTGAAAGCTGACCCCTTAACATGCTCAGGTTCTCCACTATTTTAACCTTTTCTTTCTCCACGTACTTAAATTCTTCCTCAACTTTTAAGAAGCCATTGTGCAATTTACTATTGTACTGTTGCAAGCTTGCCTTGCTCAGGAAAACAGGGAAGTAAGATTCATAGATACATAATAAGAGAAATTCCTTATGTAATTAGCAACAATTCCAAATAAAAAGCTCACTCTGAAGACTGAAAGTTGACCCCTTAACATGCTCAGGTTCTCCACCATATTAACTTTTTGCTCCTCCACGCAATTAAATTATTCGTCAACTGTTAAGAAGTCATTGTGCAGTTTACTACTGTAATGTTGCAAGCTTGCGATCGTTTGCACATATCATTCAGTGAAGTTATCTGCATAGCTCTGAAAAGAAAAAATTTCAGATTCAAACATTTGTAAGGGAAGTCCATATCTGTCGGTACGGAAGCAAAAGAAGGAAGGGAATGCATATTCTATTTGACCTTCTAAGTAACACTTGAAAGCTTTCCTTGGATTATCATGTGCTCTGCAGCCTGATACACATATTAAAACATTTAATAATCTAGAGAAATTAACCAAGCTCAGCCACATTGAATATCAAACCCACCTACAAACAAAATGCTTCTGGATCTCTTCAGCTGTTCCAGCTGGTTTCTTCACTCCTGTAACATAATGCAAAAATACCCATAACAATACTACCTAAGCTCTGTAATTCCTATAGAAAAGTTGTATATAACCAACCTACTCTTTTCAAAAGGAATTCGGTGTATAAAAAAAATTGAGAAATTCTAAAACTAAGCAACAGAAATGAACAAAAAACAAAAACTTACTATGTCTTATGACTCTAATTCCAATTGCCCTTCAAGCTCTCTAGCTTTTGAACCGCCATGGTCATATGATGAATTCATAACCATGAAACCAAAAATCATTACGTTGACAAATAAACATAACCAAAAACAAAAACAACTAAAATTTTCAAATGGGTATCCCAAAAATTCCCAGCCAAGTTATCGAAAACCGAGCGACCTGTACTGAGAGGGTGATTGCCTTGGTCTGAAGCGTCTGTAGCTTCCTCTCCTTCTACCTCACAGTTGATTGCCTATTAACTAAATCCTACAAAACCAAAAAATTGAAAAACCACAATTTCCCATTGAATCATATAATATCCACAAAAATAACCCAAAAATTCAACATAAACACACATACAAAAATAAAAATTAAAAAGTGTTTCCTTTCCCAACGCAAACTTCAACCACAAAAATTTGCTAGATAACACTAATGCATTGAAATTATGGAAATAGGCAGAAGAGAACACTGAGGCTTTCTCAAAAGAATTACATTGACAGAATTCTCAAAAGGTTCGATATGGAGAATTGTAATGGTGGTGATTTTCCTATTGCCAAGGAAGACAAATCCTCTCTTTCACAATGTCCAGTAACTAATCATGAGATTAAGGCGATGAAAGATAAGCCATATGATTCTTTAGTTGGTAGTGTGATGTATGCACAAGTTTGTACAAGACCTGATTTGGCCTTTTGCATTGAATGTGCTAGGTAGATTTCAATCAAATCCTGGTATTGCACATTGGAATGCAGGTAAGAAAGTGATGAGTTACTTGAAGAAAACACAAGGTTACATTTTGAGTTTTCATTGAGTTGGAAATTTGGAAGCAATTTGTTATAGTGATGCTGATTTAGGTGGCTTGACATAATGTCTACAAGTGTGTACATTTTTATATTAGCTGGTGGTGCAGTGTCTTGGAGAAGTAGGAAGCAAACTACAAAAGCTGTCTCAACCATAAAATATGAATATATAGGTTGCTATGAGGCAATGTGACAAAGGTGTTTGGATGAGGAACTTGATTAGTGACATGAAGATAGTTAACAAGAAGGAAAGATCAATTACAATCTTCTGTGACAACACATCAGAACAGGAGATTAGAAGCCTCATCGTCGACCAGACATAAAAATGAAACCCAAATTACTGCTAGCGATTTTTGGAACATAGCATTTTTGGCATGCATTTCCCCATATAAGAATCAATTAGTATTCGATCAAAGAAAGAAATTCAGTTAGTCAAAATTTAAAAAGTTTGCTGCTTGCAATTGAAATTGTAGTAGTTTATTTCTAGAGTTAAAGGTTAATTTTATTTTCTTGGCCCAAAATGAGATCACAGATTCACAGCACCGCAATCGTGGCTCTTGGGGCATAGACAAACGTCGTTAGGGGTGGGCAAACGGGTCCTGGACCCGCGGGTAGGGGCAGGTATTAGCGGTTCGGGACGGGTTCATATTATTTTATATACAAAATGGGGCGGGGCGGGACGGATCCAAGTAAACAAAGGGGCAGGCCGGTTCCAATTTTCTAAAGTCACGGGCCCCGGCCCGAACCGTATCACACGCACACTCAAATCTCACACACACACACACTCAAATCTCACACACATCACATCTTTCTCGAAGACTCCTGAGTCTTACCGAGTCCTCCCTCTCGATCTCTCTCTCCCAGATTCTTCCCTCTCGATCTTTCTCTCTCAGAGTCCTCCTTCACGATTCTCAGTCCCCTCTCCCACTCGAGTCGAGTCCTCTTGTGAACACCACCATCGCCATCGTCTCCTGACTCTCCTCCTAAACGTGACCACCCATCACCGCCGTCGAAAACACCACCATCATCCTGCGATTCGAAATATCATGTCATCTTCTCTCAAATTAAGGTAATTTCTAAATTAGAGTTTTTGAATTATCCGGGTTTCTGAGTTCAGGGATTTAGGACTTTTGAATTAGGATTTTTGAAATTTCTAGGTTACTGAATTTAGGGATATAATTTCTAAATTTTATGGATTTAATTGGTTTTGGTTTTGATTTTAGTTTAGCTTTGGAAAATCATGCTGTAAAGGATCAAATAACAGCCATGGGCACGCCTCGTTGCTGGACAAGTATGCAGATGGACAAGTATCAAGAACAGGGCTAGCTAGTTGAACAAGCGAATTAGGTGTAGCTTCGGATGAAATTCTTGAAGTAATTAAACCTATATGCATCATTCTTTATTCTCTAGTCACAGTTTGTGGATAAAGGGCGGTTGTCAAGTTCTTTCCGCATCAAGTCTCAGACTTGGATGGCAGCAGCGGCGGCGGAGGATGCAGGCTGTTAGGGCTTGGTTTTGTTGTCAGGTCCATACTTTTGCTGTTGTGTTTGTATTGTATGTGGGCCTCTCTTGTAAATGTAAATATGTGTGTTGTTGGTAATAAAAAAGGAGCCCAATGTCGGACCCAAAAAAAAAAAAAAAACGTTATTGGGCCTGTGGACCCGTCCCGAACAGGCCCGTTTCAAACGGGCCGAGTTAGGTCCGGTTGCCAAATTTAAAATTTCTCTACCCGGCCCGGCCCCGTTACATTTTAAAACGCGTAGGTCCGGTTCCTTCAAATTTGGACCCGACCTGTGCCCAGCCCTAAACGTCGTCACAAAACGGAGGCCCAAATAACAGTTTTCCCCCCTCACCCAAGTTCGATCCCCCCAATGTTGGGTAATGCATGTAAATCCCCTCCCCTAAAAATTAATGCATGTTGTAAAAAAAAAAAAAAAATATATATAAAGTAAAAGCATGCATAAAATAAAAGGAAAACTAATGAAAAAAGTTTGAAAACTTTGAGTTTTAATGATAAGGACAAAATAAAGGGTAAAATGAATAGTATCAGGATTGACTTTTTAGTGTAAAAATGTGATTTTTCGTTAAAGTAAACAGTACCAGGAGCTTTTCGTTAAAGTTTCCTAAAATAAAAGCCTTTACAATCACATGCATAAAGTAAAAGCATGCGTAATTAGTCATCATTTGTCTGACCAAAGCATAAACGAAAAGCCTTAACAAGTGCACACGCAAAACCAGAAAGTCCGACTTGCTTTCTCTTTTGCTACCACCCACACAAAATGGTCCATGTCCTCTCCTTGAAGGCTTCCACGTCTCTCCATTGAAAGCAAACGCTTCAATTGCTTCCTCGTCAATAAGTGTGGAGTGTCTGGAACTAATTAGTATTATGATTTAGTGATATTTTTTTTACTTGTAACTGAAAAATTTTAAATTTGATTATGCCAGAAATAAATTTAAACCATATTATTACTAGCACATTGTAAAAGCCTTTACAATCACATGCATAAAGTAAATGCCTTGACAATTGCACATGCATAAAGTAAAAGCATGCATAATTAGTCATCATTTGTCTGACCAAAGCATAAAGAAAAGCCTTAACAAGTGCACACGCAAAACCAGAAAGTCCGACTTGCTTTCTCTTTTGCTACCACCCACACAAAATGGCCCATGTCCTTTCCTTAAAGGCTTCCACGTCTCTCAACTGAAAGCAAACGCTTCAATTGCTTCCTCGTCAAATAAGTGTGGAGTGTGGAACCACTTAATATTACGATTTAGTGATATTCTTTTTATTTGTAACTAAAAAATTTAAATTTGATTCTGTTAAAAGTAAATTTAAATCATATTATTATAAATATATTGTAAAAGCCTTTACAATCCCATGCATAAAGTAAATGCCTTAACATTTGCACATGCATAAAGTAAAAACATGCATAATTAGTCGTCATTTGTCTGACCAAAGCATAACGAAAAGCCTTAACAAGTGCACATGCAAAACCAGAAAGTCTGACTTGCTTTCTCTTTTGCTACCACCCACACAAAATGGTCTATGTCCTCTCCTTAATGGCTTCCACGTCTCTCCACTGAAGGCGAACACTTCAATTGTTTCCTCGTCAATAAGTGTGGAGTGTCTATAATCACTTAGTATTACAGTTTAACGATATTTTTTTTTATTTGTAATTATGAAATTTTAAGTTTGATTCTTGTCAAAAGTAAATTTAAACTACATTATTACTAACACATTGTAAGCCTCAGTCTACTCCATACCCCTTAGCAAGATAATATTGTTTGCTTTAAAAAACAAAAAAAAAACAAAGGTGAATTGTCTGGTGGCTGATGGGAATCATCCTCTTCATATATAAGGGTACATGCCCTTTATGCAAAGGGATTCTCGATTTTAAAAAAAAAAAGAGGATTAGGTATGAGACCCAGTCTGCATCGAACTTTAATGATTCGAACCGTTTATTTGTAAGTCTCGATTCATAGATCATTCTTGCAAAAAAATCAATTCAATTCAAAACAATTTGCTTATTTAATTATGAAGATTAAATTTCATTGTTTCTTATCTAACAAAATATTCGTTAATTTTTTTGAACTCAATTAGATGTCTTAAATATTTTCGATTTTGGCTAATATTTTGTAAGGATGATTTATGAGGTGCAACTTAAAAAAATAGACGGTCTGGACCATTAAAGTTAGATGTCATGTAGACCCCACAACTAATCCCATTTTTATAGAAAAAAAAAAGGGATCCCTTCCGTTAAAGGCTTCCTATAAGGGTAATACTACTGGTTTTTTATAATTGGATTATTACTTAATTGTTGATTACTGTATTTATTTTTTATTGATGACGCATCATTTGATTTGTAAATTTAGTTTAAAATTTTAATCTCCCTAGTACTACCCTATATAATATTAGGAGAATTTAAGTTTTCATCCCTCTTTCTTCTATTCTATTGATTAAAAACCTTATTTCTTTGCAATTTTTTTTATCAAGGTCCTTAGGTTTTAATGTCACATCCCGCCCCCGGCCCCCACCACATCCCGGGCTTGACTCCACCGTAGCACGATATTGTTCGCTTTGGGCCCCAACCACCCTCTCACGAATTTTTTTTTTCTGGGAACTCACACGAGAACTTCCCAGTGGGTCACCCATCATGGGATTGCTCTCGCACGAACTCGTTAAACTTCGGAGTTCCTACGAAATCCTAAGCCAGTGAGCTCCCAAAAGGTCTCGTGGTAGGTAGAGATGAGAATGTGCATATAAGGCTTAGAGGATTCACTCCCCTGAACGATGTGAGATGTTACATTTAATCAATGTCATTATTTCAATAATAAAATAGTTACATATTAGCATAATTAAAATTCTTTCTAAAATATATTTATTTAGCGTTAGAAATGTTAAATTTGGTATATTTCTATTTATGGCTATGCTTTGTCTTATATATTTTTATTTTTAGTTTGTATCCAATTTTAATGTTTTAATTAAAGAGTGGTAGTGACTAGGAATGAAATCCAAAGTCTTCCATTAAATTAAGTAAAACTATAGATGGCAGTGAAGTTTGAAGTTGTTTGATTTTGGTTTATATGTTCCAATGTAAAAGAAAATAACTTATGTCTGCTTCATATATTTTGATTCAAATGAATTACATGTATGAGTCGCAATTCATCCAAGATATTCTTGAAGAGATTAGAAATAAACGGGATCACACAACTTTAGACGTTGCTCCCTTTGCAATTGGAATAGATAATATTATGTCTTGTCCTACTTGTACCCCATTCTTTTTTTTGTTAAACGAAAGATTTTGTTAGATTAGCCACCGAAAGAGTTCGAACCACGCTGTCATAAAAGAGCTCAACTTCTTTCCACTACTGTGGTAAATGCCACTTGCTCTTTTTTTTTTTTTTTTTTTTTTTGTATTTTGTTTTATCTTTGTTTGATGAGAGATAAGTTTATGTTTCTAATTTCCAATTTCCATTACTACAGTATCTCTTCAACCCAATAATACAACCCCTTCGTCTACTTCCAGTGCCATCGAGGTAGTTTTTTTATTTTTTTATTTATTTTTTATTTATTTATATATATATATATATATTATTTTATATTTTAAGGATGGTGATGTATATCAATACATTTATTTTTACTTCTTGCTTTTTTATTGTATAAATTAAACAAAAATTAACAACAAATATTAACAAAAATTAACAACAACTGATAATCCAACTCCTCTCAAGTCTCAAATTCTATTTTATCCTCACCATTCCATTCACTTACGAGGAAACTTCATCGTCATTTAGTGTGGAGTGCCAGGTGGCTAATGGGAACCTTCCTCTTCATACATAATATTATGTCTTGTCCTACTTGTCCCTCTCAGAAACTGCATATAATTGTCCTTGGCCTTGCGTATGCTTGCCCTGCATTCATACGTTGCAAGAACCAAGAAGCAGAGAGTTTCTCTAGATGGATGCTTTCCGAGATTCTTCTTCCTCCTCTTACCGGTGTTCCTATCATGCCTTCTTGAGTTTCAGAGGCCCGGACACGCGCAAGGGCTTTACTGATCACCTCTATAGAGCATTGGAGCTAGCAGGTATCCACACGTTTAGAGACGATGATGAAATCATGAGCAGGGAGAATATTGAGTCAGGACAACCCCCGATTTCTCAGGACTCCCTAACCTTGAGAGATTGATTCTTAAACATTGCATAAATTTGGTTGAGGTTGATGAGTCCATCGGATACCTAGAGAAACTTGTTGTTTTGAATCTAGAAGGCTGCAAAAATCTCATGAAGCTTCCAAAATTGAGATCTATTCAGGATCTTATTCTTTCTGGTTGCTCAAAGCTTGTGCTTGGTGCCAATACGACTGCCACAACTGGTCACTTACAATCTAAAGCTTGTGAAATGAAGAAACTCAATCTGTTATCACCTAAATCATGGTATTCAATCTGGTCGTCGGTGTTGCCGAGAAGAAATATTGAATCAAGCAGTTTCTCATTGGCAAGTTTACCGCATTCCTTAACAAGTTTACGTCTGGATCGCTACAACCTATCAGAGATTCCGAGTGCCCTTACTATGCTGCCTTCGTTAGAGTACTTGGATCTGAATAACAATCCAATTACAAGCCTACCAGAGAGCATGAACAATCTTGTTAAGCTTCGCACTCTTGGAGTAGAAGGTTGCAGAAACCTCACAATGCTTCCAGAGCTCCCACATAGTTTGAAACAATTGAAGGGTAGAGGTTGCACATCATTGAAAAGAATAACAAATTTACCGAACTTGCCCATATCACCGGCCAGACATCCCGACGACTCAGATTTAATGTTTTACAACATATTATTGGACTCAAATTTATGGTATTGTGGGAAACTAGTTGATGTTGCAAGCTTGTTCAATACGCTACCATTGAGCAGCTTTGACATAAAACTCCTCAAAGATATCGATCTATTCGATTTGAAACCCAACGGTGGCGTTGAGGTCCAAAGGAACAACGATTGTGCAAGTTTTAGCAAGCCAAGGTTCTCTCTCTCTCTCTCTCTCTCTCTCTCTCTCTCTCTCTCTCTCTCTCTCTCTCTCTGTGCTATGTACAAGTGCTTATAATATGATCTCTATGGCGTAAACAATTAGATTGTAATCACAACATCACCATGAAACTGCAGGGTGTTGTGCGGAAGCGTCAACCAAGTGTGAGTGAAAAATAAACCACAATAACTGACAAAAGATAAATGGAACAATACCAACAAGAACACCAAGATTTATACTGGTTCGGCAATACCTACATCCAGTTTGGAGACGACGGAGTATTCCACTATAATCAATGAGAACATACAATAGTGTTTATCACTCAATTTCCCAAAGACCCGAATAACCCAAGCTCTCACACTTACAATAGGAAGAGAAAACCAAAAATACAAAGCAAGACAATTTGAGAAAATTCTTCTCTATGCCGAATGGCTTCTTGCTATTTTCCTTCTTCCTTGTTGTTCCTTCTTGTCTCTTCATCTAGGGATGCACCTTGCTTCTTCTTTTATAGCCAAAGAAAAGCTTCTCAAAGACATCAATGGCCAAAGGCCTAACATCAAGTCAAAAAAAGTTAGGCACAATTGTTGTTTGCCTCCCATTACCACAAAGTAGCCCAAAGAATTGGACTTTGACTACATGTTTGAGTCAATAATCAACAATCTCCACCTTGGCTCAAACCCTCTAAGTAGAACTCCAAATAGTCGTCTCCCAATCCCCCATGGGGCAATCAACAAATTTTACAAATGCCAATCAAGTCTAAGCAGTGCTTAAACTTGTGCAACGAAACTGGCTTTGTTAACATATCTGCAGGATTGTCAGCGGTCCCAATCTTCTGAAGAAGAATATCTCCCTCGTCAATAATCTCACGAACAAAATGGAACCTCACGTCAATGTGTTTCGTACGTGCATGATGAACTTGATTCTTTGCTAAATGAATAGCACTCTGACTGTCGCAATGGACATCCACATGGTCTTGTTGAACCCCTAAGTCATCAAGCAACCCTTGAAGCCAGATGGCTTCCTTTATAGCTTCTGTTACAGCCATGTATTCAGCCTCAGTAGTCGACAAAGCAACTGTAGATTGCAGAATCGACCTCCAACTTACTGGACCTCCAACAATAGTGAATACAAAACCAGTAGTGGACCTACGCTTGTCCAAATCACCTGCGTAATCAGAATCCACATATCCAACAACACATTTACCAGTAACTTTATCCTGCTGGAACAATAAACCAACATCCACAGTACCCAGAATCTACCGTAGAATCCATTTCACAGCTTGCCAATGCCCTTTTCCTGGATTATGCATATATCTACTGACAATACTAACAGCTTGTGAAATATCAGGCCTAGTACACACCATAGCATACATCAAACTACCAACAACATTTGCATAAGGAATTTGAGCCATGTACTGACTCTCTTCAACAGTTTTAGGAGACATAGAAGCACTAAGTTTGAAATGAGAGGCAAGAGGTGTACTAACCGGTTTTGAATTTTCATTCATCCTGAAACGTTGTAGTACCTTCTTCAAATACTGCTTTTGACACAGACTAATCTTGCCATTCGCTCTATCTCTTTCAATTTCCATACCTAGTATCTTCCGAGCTTCTCCCAAGTCCTTCATCTCAAATTCATTACTTAGTTGAGTCTTCAACCTTTCAATCTCCACTTTGCTCTTACATGCTATAAGCATATCATCAACATATAAAAGCAGATAAATGAAGGTTCCATCTTGTAGTTTGCGAAAGTATACACAATGGTCATAGTGACTTCTTGTGTACTTTTGCCTGATCATAAATCGATCAAATCGCTTGTACCATTGTCTTGGAGACTGCTTCAAGCCATACAATGATTTTTCCAATTTGCAAACCCAATTTTCCTTTCCAGCAACCTTAAAACCTTCTGGCTGAGACATATAAATCTCTTCCTCCAAATCACCATGTAAGAACGCAGTCTTGACATCAAGTTGGGCCAACTCAAGGTCAAACTGCACAACCAAAGCCAACATAATACGAATAGAAGAATGTTTTACTACAGGAGAAAATACCTCATTGTAGTCAATGCCTTCCTTCTGAGCGTAGCCTTTAGCTACCAATCTGGCTTTGAATCTTACATTATCTTTTCCCAAAGATTCCATCTTCTTGGCATACACCCATTTACAACCAATTGCTTTCTTCCCATTTGGTAACTGAACCAGATTCCAAGTCTCATTTTTATGAAGAGATTTTATCTCCTCATCCATAGATTTCTTCCACAACTCGCACTCTGAACTCATGACAGCTTCTTTGTAGGCGGATGAAATATCATCTTCAACAACAGGAAGTGCATATGCCACAATATCAGTAAATCGAGCAGGCTTTCGAATTTCCCTTCTCGATCTTCTGGTTGCAATATAGTCTTGTTGCTGTGGAAGCTCTTGGGTAAGTGCTTCCTCTTCATCATCCTCGTCCTCATCATCAGAATTAACTGTAGGACTAGTGGTTGTAACATCAGACCTTACTTGAACAACTGGAGTCTTCAGTAACTCCACCTGCTTTGAGCTACTCATGGTCTCGGTCGCTTCAGTTTCACCTTCATGCTTGTTCTGATTAACCATAGCAGCCTCATCAAAAGTCACATCTCTGCTTACAACAAATTTCTTCTCATCTGGACACCAGAGTCGGTATCCCTTCACGCCAGTGCTAAAGCCCATAAATAGAGCTTTCTTTGCTCTTGGATCCAACTTGCTTTCTCTGACATAATAGTAAGCAGGACAACCAAATATGTGTAAAAACTTGTAATCAGTACAAGGTTTACCAGACCATACCTCCATGGGAGTTTTGCCCTCGTTCGCAGCAGTTGGCAATCGATTAATAAGATGACTTGCATAAGTGAGTGCCTCAGCCCAAAATGCCTTGCCTAATCCAGCATTAGACAACATACACCGAACTTTCTCAAGCAAAGTATGGTTCATGCGCTCCGCCACCCCATTCTGTTGCGGTGTCTCCCTAACCGTGAAGTGCCTCACAATACCCTCATCTTGACAAACTTTCAAGAAAGGATCAGACTTATATTCACCCCCATTGTCTGATCTGAGAGTCTTGATCTTTCGACCGTTTTGCGTTTCAATCATCTTTTTCCACTTCAGGAATATCTTCAAGACTTCATCTTTACGCTTCATGGTGTACACCCATATTCTTCTAGAGAAGTCATCAACAAAGGAGACAAAATAATGGCTACCTCCCCAAGATGCATTCTTGGAAGGTCCCCAAACATCAGTGTGAACATAATCAAGAATGCCTTTAGTGTGGTGAATAGCAGTGCCAAATTTTACTCTAGTTTGCTTACCCAACACACAATACTCACAGAATTCCAATTTGCATGCCTTTGCACCTTTCAATAAGCCTTGCTTCACTAATCCTTGCAACGCTTTTTCACCAGCATGCCCAAGACGCATATGCCATAACCTCGTGGTGTCTGTGCTATCTGCGTCAGCAGCTTCGGTGACAGCTGCTCCACCAATAAATGTACTCCCCTGCAAGAAATACAAGTTATTTCGTCTTGTACCTTTCATTACCACCAGTGCCCCGTGCACAGCTTTAAGAACTCCACCCTTCATGGTGATCTTGAGACCCTTGGATTCCAAAGCTCCCAGAGAGATAAGATTTTCCTCATATCCGGTATATACCGAACATCACTTAATTCTCTGACTGTTCCATCATGCATTTTCAAACAGATTTTGCCTATCCCTTGTGTTTTGCAGGTATTATTATTACCCATTAAAACAACTCCACCATCCAGCTCATCGAAACTAGAAAACCATTCCCGAATGGGACATATATGATAAGTGCAACCTGAATCCAAAATCCACTCCTTGGAGTGACCATCAGTAGATGAACTAGCCAAAGCAAACTCGAAATCATCATCTCCATATTTTGCAATATTTGCTTCAGAACCCGCTTTCTCCTTCTCTTTGTTCTTCAATTTGGGGCAGTCTTTCTTCCAATGACCCTTTTGGCGACAAAAGGCACATTCATCTTTAGCAGGAAACTTCCCTCGTGACTTTGAACGAGATTTTCCCCGCTTCCCAGATTTTCTTTCCTCTGTTCGACCCCTTGCAACAAGTGCCTCGGTTTGTGAATTGTGAGTCTTCAGTTCCTTCTTACGACACTCATGATTCACCAATGCCGCAGACACCTCATCAAGTTTCACCTCGGATTTTCCATACAACATAGTAGTTGTCAAATGATCATAATCATCAGGCAATGAATTTAACAAACATAGTGCCTTGTCCTCGTCAGGAATTTTCACATCAATGTTTGCTAAATCAGCAAGTATTTTATTATAATCATTGAGGTGTTCATGCATAGAAATACCTGGACTATACTGAAATCGGAAGAGTCGTTTCTTCAGGAAAAGTCGATTTTCTGCGCTCTTGGTCATATACTTCTCCTCCAATTTCGTCCATAACTCCTTAGCAGAAGTTTCCTTCATATACGGGTATTTCAACTCCTTATCAAGGAACGATCGAATAGCAGCACAAGCATGAAGATTAATTCGCGTCCACTGCTTGTCATCAATATCTTCTGGTTTATCTTCCAGAACCATATCCAACTCTTGTTGATACAACACATCCATAACTTCACATTGCCACATACCAAAATTATTAGAGCCATTGAATTTATCAACCTCTAACCTTGTAGTAGTAGTTGGATGTCTATTGGATGTAGATGAAGACGATGCCGACTCCTTCCCCTTCCCAGATTCATCTTGATCTCCAGCCATCTACTCGGCACTATTCACGGGACTGTAGCGCCAACAAATTTTTCACTCCCACGAAAAACCCTAGTCGAAAAAACTGGGCTCTGATACCACTTGTTGTGCGGAAGCGTCAACCAAGTGTGAGTGAAAAATAAACCACAATAACTGACAAAAGATAAATGGAACAATACCAACAAGAACACCAAGATTTATACTGGTTCGGCAATGCCTACATCCAGTTTGGAGACGACGGAGTATTCCACTATAATCAATGAGAACATATAATAGTGTTTATCACTCAATTTCCCAAAGACCCGAATAACCCAAGCTCTCACACTTACAATAGGAAGAGAAAACCAAAAATACAAAGCAAGACAATTTGAGAAAATTCTTCTCTATGCCGAATGGCTTCTTGCTATTTTCCTTCTTCCTTGTTGTTCCCTCTTGTCTCTTCATCTAGGGATGCACCTTGCTTCTTCTTTTATAGCCAAAGAAAAGCTTCTCAAAGACATCAATGGCCAAAGGCCTAACATCAAGTCAAAAAGAGTTAGGCACAATTGTTGTTTGCCTCCCATTACCACAAAGTAGCCCAAAGAATTGGACTTTGACTACATGTTTGAGTCAATAATCAACACAGGGAACTTTTGAGTGCGGCATATTTAGCATTGTTGTCCATGAGAGCAAGATTCCAGATCGGTTCAATTACAGGAGCATGGGTAACATTGTGTTCTCTATTATTGTTCCTTCACAGCCAAGTATCAAGATCGTAGGTTTAAATGCATGTATATTGTATGCCCCGCAATCGGATCTAAGCCCTGCGATTGCACGCGGCTTTCATTCTTACCATTCGCTTGTAATTAGGAATGAGACAAAGGGCCTTAAGTGGAACCTAGGAATATTGGAAGAGGTTGAATGGAAAGTGATGAACGAAGATATGTTATGGCTAAGCCATTGGATTATGGGGAACAATGAATTGGAATGCGGGGAACAAGTGTGTTTTGAAATATTCCAAGAGCAAGACCGTTTCCTCACAAAGGAGATTGGAGTCCAGTTTGTGTACGAGCAGCAAAATAAGGATAAGGAGGATGTCCCATCAAGTAGTGAAGATACAATGATCCAACGTGACAGATCGCCTTGGAAGTGGGGCGGAGGTTTCCAGGCAGCGGAGTTAAGTGTGAGACATACCGGTAAGGAATGCTTCCAGAACCGTGAGAAGGAATCTATTTCAACTGTCGTGTGCGCGGCTGATTACCATCTCTGTAACCATGAAGTGATCGATAGTAACAAGTGCGAGACATACCGGTAAGGAATGAGTCCCGCATGACCCCATAGTAACAAGTGCTCTAAACTATTACCCAGTTTAAATCAAATTGATGTTGGTGATGCACAAATCACTAGATTCAAATGTGTATTGGTTGTTAAGCTTCGTTTCTATCTATTTTCAATTTTTTCCTAAAAAATTGTTTTCAATTTTTCCCTAAAAAATTGTTTTCAATTTTTCCCTAAAAAATTGTTTTCAATAATTTAATATACAAAATTTCATACCAAACAAGTTCTTGCCTGTATAAAGTATGAATTTAAAACCCGTTTTTAAGAAAAATAAAGTTTTAGAGCCCAACTAGATAATAAGCACACCCGTTGCGGCGGGAACCAACTGTTTCAGGCGTAACTGCATGAATAAGACACATTTCAAGCGTAACTGCATAAATAAGACACAATGCAGGAAGTAAAGCTCATATTTTTAGCAGTGTTATTTTAACAACAATTCTTCAAGTGGTGGATTGCCCCGGTGGGTAGGGCATTTCTCTTAGTCCTACTGCATTCCAGGTTCAAAGTTCCAACCATTCCCCGTACCAGTTTAAGCACACTAAAGACCAAATTTAGCATGTTCTGTCGTCATCCACCCAACCCCAGCAGATATACAAAATTCAAACAGAACTTGCCAAATTCATCCTCTTAAAATACAAAATGAAAATAGTTTATGATCACTGACCTCTTTGAATCGAATGATATTCGGATTCTTCAGTGATATGTGGTTCATGATTTCCCTTTGAACATGTTCATCCATCTGCATCACCAAAAAAAAAAATATTTAAAAAAAAATACAAAATGAAAATAGTTTATGATCACTCACCTCTTTGGACCGAATGATATTCGGATGGTCCAGTGATCTATGGTTCATGATTTCCCTTTGAACATGTTCATCTATCTGCATCACCAGAAAATTAATAAATATTTAAAAAAAAATACAAAATTTAAAGGATAAGAATTGTGAAGATTCTTAGGTCTTAGTTCGAAATGTAATAGCTCGTCTCACCTCCATATATTACCAAATCTTAGTCTATATGATTTTGCCAGAGCCACCGAATGTTGAATATATATATCTGTTGAATGTTCTACTACCATCAACATTATAAAGGTTTCTAATTGAATCATATGTTTAAAATCCAAGGCATTAAAGCTTTACAGAGATAAATAAACAAATGTAAATAACTAATTAGGCAATACACAGCAGAGTGGGGAGAGAGAGAGAGCAGTTGAAGGAGTGAGAAGCAAAGCAACATACCAAGTGGAGAGTAAGCAATTAAGCAGTCATCTCACGTAGGGAATGCCTGAGAACTGATCTTTGCTTCTCTTCCTTATGATCCTCTTAAATGCAATTCTACACATTTCTAAACCAAAATTACAAAGCAGAATTCAAAGAAATTTAAAGAAACCTAGTAAAGATTCAAACTTTTTTATTATCCAAAAGATATACATAACCCCATGTAACAAAAACAAATTTATGACACAAAAGACATGATCTTTAGCCACAAAAAGCAAAAGAGAGAGAGAGAAAAAGAGAGAGAGAGAGAGAGAGATTTTGCTGTTTGCACTATGCAGACTGCAGAGAATCAAAATATCATAACCCATTTAACAACATGATGTTTTAGGCAAAAAGGCATCACCTTTAGGCCCCAAATGAAAGAATTTGAGAGAGACAGGGCATACGTGGTTGCCAAGAAGAGGAAGAGAGCAATTCTATTTCCTGTAAAAACGAAGAAACAGAGCATTAACAAACACACATGCACAAATCTCAAAGGAAATTGGTAAGAAATAATCGTAATTGAGAAAATAATCAAAAAACCATAGAGGACACAACTGGAGTCTAATTCTACAGAACCCATGACAAACAAATATCAAAAATTAACAGATTACAGTAACAACATTCCAACAAAAGTAAGAAGGCCAGAAAAATTATCTATTCTAAAGTAAATTAGTTCCATCATGCATAAATCAAGGGAGTCATGGAAGGCCAGTATCTAAGGTAATCCAACATATTAAAGCATCCAAACAGAGACTCAAAATTACAAAACGCATAAAATTCACGTTCCAACGTGTTATGCAATCACCAATTTCAGATCAACCAAAACCAAATAAATTTATATCAGTACGCATCAAACCCACCAAACCCAAAATCAAAAGAAGGTGATCAAATGTTTGATTTTGCTAAATATTACAAAATCAAATAAATAAGAATATGTACAAATCAGCATGCACACCTTGTAGCGGTGCAGGGAACAGTAGCGTGAGCTGCATCGAGGGCATGTGTACTGGGAAAATTGCTACTGTCAGCTGCAACTAACAAAAACAAAAACAAAACAAAATTGAATAAAATCAAAATCGGAAAATTTTCCAGAAAATAAATATAACAAATTATCAAGCTTTGTTGATGAAAGAGAGGTGGGGTTGGAGAAGAACATACACGCGGCTATGAGCAGTAGACAAAAGATTTCAAAATGATTTCTTGACTTTTCAATCAGGACATGCACGAATATAAAAATCGCAGAGGATTAAAACCATACCAAACAGTAGAAAATCAAGTATAAAAATCGTACTAACCTTGTGAATGAGGACATGCAGACACATGATGGATGAAGGACAGCAAATCTCGCATACACGAACCTAACTTGCCACTGTTCACCACCCCCACCCCTCCCTATCTCTCTTCCTGCAATCCCGACGATTTCTCTCACTGTCACCCTCCCACTCCCGAATCGAATATCCGCACGAAATCTCTCTCTCTTTCTTTCTCTCTCTCTCTCTCTCTCTCGGTTTCTCTCACTGTCACCCTCCCACTCCCGAACCGAAGATCCGCACGAAATCTCTCTCCCTCTACAAGCGGCATGGCCGCTGTCCCTCTCTGTCTGCCCTCACCATCAATCCCAATCCCAAAATTAAGATGACAAAAGTGCCCTGCAACCCTTTAATTCTAGCCGCGTGATCCTAACCCTAGATGAATATTTCCGTCATTTGAACACCCAAAGTATCTCATCAAATGTGGATGTACCCGTCATAGTATGAATGTGAGAATTTTCTCAGTTCAACTCTCGAAATTACTGTGACAGTATTAATATATCATGTTGAATGAGGTGGGATTATGGTAAAAGATAGAACTTTAGCTGATGGTAAACAACATTTGGGAATTTGATGTAAGCCGGCTGGGAATCCCAAATGTTGTTTGCCATAAGCTAAAGTCTAATCTATGATAAAAAAAATTAATAATAAAAAGCACACCTCAAACTGATAAAGACCATAATTTTCAAGTGACACTGCTTTTCAATGGTTACCATAAAAAAATAATAATAAAAGAACTGATCATTTGAATTATTTATGACAGAACCAATTTTGATTTGAAATATGATGGCCAAGAACAAATCACACTGCTTTTCAATGGTTACCATAAATTTTCAGAAGTTAAAGATTTTTTATCAATTGAAAAGACAATGATCACATATATCTACAATTAACCACCAGTAAGCGTGAAATATTACATCACAATGCAATAGCAGCTATACAGGATGCCATGTCATTCACACTATGACAAATCACAAAAGTGACAATTAAAGGACACCTAACAGACACCCCCATCTCTCTCTCTGCAAACACAGAAATCCCTCGGGTTTCAGGAAGCAAATGGAAAACGAAATGCTTTTCCATCCCCTACCTATACCCATACCTCCCCTACCCGTTCCTTTTACCCTCGCAGAAAATCCTCCAATCTCTCTCTCACCCTTGTCCCATCTCTCTGTCTGCATATCGCAGAAAAGAAACCCTAAACAAATCCCTGAAATCCCTCGCCTAAATCCTCCCACATTTCTCTTAGACACCCTCTATCTCTCTCTGTGCAAACCCTAAACCAAATCTCCTAAATCCTATCTCGGACACCCCACATACAACCAAGAAGCCAAGATATTAAAGCAATCTCTACATAATACTTTGGAACAATGAATCAAAATGGGACTTACTTGTTCCTTGTCCACAACATTTGGTGCCGCCGCACATTACTTTAGTCTAAAGTAGGAGGGAGGTCGGCTACTGTACAATTTTTTGTTGATTTTGCTTTATTTAAAAAAAAAAGCAATGGGATTTGGGGCTGGGTTGGAAGGTAGTTATTAAAAGTTAGGAGGGTAATTTTGTCTCTTGAGGTCAATTCCTCCCCCTCGATTGTGCTTTATTTACAACAAAACCATGAGATTTGGAGTTGGGTTGGAACGTAGTTATTAAAAGTTATGGGGTAATTTTGTCTCTGAACATATATATCGGTTTCACCTAATTTGCAAAATTGCCACTGGGCTTCAGAAATTTTTTATTGTGTTAAATGACGAGACTGCCCATCTCATCTTCAGATCCCACGGTGAGGATGGTGAGTTAGAAGGGTAGAATCATATTTTTATCATGAGGGTTTCAGATTGGGGTTAGGTTCCTTCCCCGTCACTTCGTTCTATCTTGGGCACAGGCAAGGCCATGCTGATCCTGGCATGGGTGAGTGGGAGGGCGACAGTGAGAGAAAATTTTGGGTCTGCATGTTGTAATTGAGGTTAAAATTCAAAAGTTTTATGAATCTTTGATTGATTGATCAAGTTTACATGTAAGAATTTGTCGCCAAGGGTTTGAGAGAAGGGTGGTATTTGGGATAAAACTTAAACTTTGGGCTCAAGGAGAAGAAAGCCTAAAAGTGGGCTCAAAAGAAAGGAATTCAAAGATCCAGCCGAAGCCCAGAAGCTGGAAGAAGCCTTTTTCGGCTAGATGCAGACCACTTGGACCACTTGCTCACCTACTCAAAGGACAAGTGGTGTAGATCAGCCAGCTATCAGCCCAAAAGTACTTTACAATGGCAGTACAAGTAAAAAAATTGGTGAGTCACTACCCTTCAAATTTCGGGCAAAGGCAAAGCTACAGGCAACCGAACCATGTTGTCTATAAAAGAAGAAAGAGAAATTAGAGATAAGGACACTCAATCAATCAAACAAACAATCTTACAACTTGTCTTTCTCAGTCAAGCCAAGAAACCCAGAAAGCTGCGCTTTGTCCAGATTCTGCACTTTTTTCAGCCTTAAGCTCCCCGTAGAAAAGACAACTTTTGTCTATGTAAAAGCTCTGCTACCCTGTTTAAATCTTGTTGTAGTATCGATTCCCTCCTATAAACCCACCTGCCAAACTTCCCTTTTTAGCATCCAAACACTCTGTAATCACAAAAAGAGGAAGTTGCAAGACGATCAACCTTGCCCAACAAGGTGAAACCTTGCCCGACCTTCTTTGTTCTGTCTTTTAATACGTAGATCTGGTAGTATGATGTATCCTTCAATATAAATCCAAGTTATTTCCAGTCAGTTTATGATTAAAATATCTCTTGGTTCTCGGATCTGGTCTGTTTAGTGGTTTTAACCATTATATAGACAAATCAAGGTTCGAGCTGATAACTTTATTAGATCTAAGTTCCAACCTTTCAAGCATACAAGATTGATCAACCAAAAGTCATTGGTCTCAAGGCATAAAAAAGAACTTAACGTGGACTTAACTCATCCATGACAATCTTTGATAACAAGAAGTCCGAGTTACTTGGGACGCAAATAATCGACCCAAATCTTAGTTTTCCATATATTATACTGTGATCACTATAGAACACTTAAGTATGAGATTAGTTCTGATAGTGAGCCTCGAGGCCTATACCTAAGGCCCCACAAAGGCGCCTATCAGAGTTACTTCTATCCTTCGGGCACGAGTGATTAACGTAAACACATTTGTATTACCTCTGCAACAATGAAACAACAACAACACGCTAGAGTACTTGGTTAGTTTTGATTGTGAGCCTCAAGACCTACACCTAAGGCCCAACAAAGGCACCTCTCAGAACTAACTCGGTCCCTTGGGCGCAAGTCGTTAATCTGAACATATTCGTTTTACATCTGTCATGCTAAAGATGGCAGTGGCACACCTGAGCACTTAGTTTTGATTGTGAGCCTCAAGGCCTACACCTAAGGCCCAATAAAGGCACATCTCAAAATTAACTCTATCCTTCTCTTGTAACCCGCCAACAAGCAGGAGCCCGACAGTCAAAACCAACCGGCGTCAACCTCTCGGGGAGCTGTGTGCTCTTCGGCCAGGGAGCTTCCGCAGCGAAATTCCTGCTCGAACATGTGGTTTCACAGGAATTGAAACTCTGGCTCTCGATTGTGAGTTCCATAAATATTTGATTGTGCAAATGGACAATGATTTGTATATTATGTCAATGATCAAAATGTGATCATAATCAATATTTATATATAGATAAATAACTGAGGGCTCGTTTACTAATCTGTAATCAGATTGAGGGGAATTGAATTGATGAAGAATTGGATAAAGGAGGAATTGAATTGAGAAGGAAACCGAATTAGATTCCTGTTAAAGTTGTTTACTAAACTAAACTGGAATCAGAATACAAATGATATTGGTTCCATATATATTGTTTACTGGTTCATTGGAATCGGAATTAAAAATAGCTTGATTACTAAATTGTCCTTGTTGAAAATAAATGATTTTTATGCTACTATTATTGAAAATTAAGTTTATTTATATAAAATTAAATTTATCTTTACAAACCTGATCTTTTCTTCCTCCCATCCTCTTATTCCCATCTTTCCTTCACCTTCTTCCAGAGCACCGCCAGTCGATCTCCTAGGCCTCTTCGTTTCCTCTCATCCCCATCTTTACTTCACCGACTTCCAGAGCACCCCCAGTCTCCCACGCCTCTTTGTTTCATCCTTGCTGCTTTCTTCTTTCCCAGCCCGCACAGCCCTTCCCACCACCCATCATACTCACAGGTCCTCCACGCTCCCCAATCCTCCATATCCTCTTCTTCCCCAGCCCCCACAACCTCCCATATTCACAGATCCTCCCACTGCCTCCCATATTCACATGTCCTCCCACCACCCCTGCCACGTCCCAATTTGGGTGGATTTGCAGAAGACGAATTGAGAGGGTAATTTAGGAACAAAAGTCTGATTCCTGGAGGACAGCAATACAAGGAATTCAATTACCACCTGTTGCTAGAGAATCCGACTCCGGGAAATTCCGAAGTGTGATTCCGAAATTCAACTGGGTCCCACACGATTTTTTATTCCTCTCACGTTAGTAAACACCGGTGTAATCCGTAATCGGAATTCAATTCCGTTTCTTGATTCCCATTACCCTTACGTAAACGCGCTATGAAAGTTTTAGTTCCAGAGATGGAATAGGTATTAGTGGTTATTGAAATCTATTCTGTTGTGTTTTTTCTGCAGGAGATGCAAGAAATTACAATTGAAAAAGCCATGCGTAATAAGCGGAAATGTATCACCACTGTGAAAGGGCTACAACCATGTGATCGATAGGCTTTAGCTCAATCACTTGCTTCTTTTACTCAACCCCCAAAGCGACTGTCGTGTGTGCAATTTTTTTCTTTGAAATTTGGACTTGATTCTCAATTGGGTTTCTTCTATTGGTTAATAGACATGTCTATATAAAAATATAAAAAAACAATGTACAATTTGCAATTCAATACAAAAAACACATCATGGTTATTCTTATCAACACGAATAATTACTAATACTAAATGTTTCGCAACCAAAAACATTAAACACCTCAATCATTACCAATAGTCATTTCATTCAAATTAATTATTTAATTTTTTCAATGCATAGCGACTAAGGGCATCCAAAAAGGAAAGCACAATGCCAAAGGCATACAAAGATTATAGATTTGATAAGTAGGCTAGGATGTGTTAGCAAACCCAACTTCAAAAGCAATATGGTTCATTTCAATTTCCAAATTCAATTATTGTAACTTTTAACAATTATCAAAACTTGAACCCTGCTGTCAGCGGAAATATTTTCAAATGTCATCGGATTTCAGTACCGTAAAGGGCCAAATATTTTGTCGGTTCAAAACAAATGCAAGTGCCATTACAATAGCACCAACCCTTCCTAATTGTAGAGATCCCAATCCTTGCAACGCAACTGAACTAAATTCATAACCAACAACACAAAACAACTCAAAATCTTCAGTCCGTCTCCAATCTAATTGGAAAATATCATCCGTGTCCACAATCATTTCGACAATATCATCTAAAAAAAACTGATTCGTTCAAAAGAGCCAGCACCATCTCTTTCAACCATTTCAAATATTATATCATTTGAAAGCAAGTTTTTGATTCATGAAGGATCAAACAATCAAAGACTTTTAGCTCAAGGAACAACCAACTTTGCAAAATAATTGTGATACTGAGATCTAACACAAACAAAACAACGTGGAAACCAAAACTACTAACTCCTAAAGAAATCAAAACTACATATAAGAAAAAGGAAATCAAGTCTAAAAAACTGGAAATGGTTGGAGAAGCAACAACTGACACTATCTTCCAAGGCTTTTGAAGGTTGGCAACACAGTGCATATGCTCCCCAGGAGCATCAACATGAAAGCTTGACATAAATATAATTGATAAAAAGGACTGGAACAAAAGTAATTTGAGTGCCTTCTTCTTTGTTCTCGCTACCAAAAAATATTTTAAGATTAGAGATTACCAACTGATCTACACACAATAATAGAAGCAGTGCCATTTTCTCCATGTTATAGCAATACCTCATAACAAATCGTCGGCAAACAAAATCAGTTTTTAGTTTTTTGAAATAAAGAAAAAGCCAAAACACATTTTCAGGGAGTCCATTAGCCAGAAAAAATCATAATAGTCTTAGCAGACAAACTCAGAAAAAGATAGAAACAAATAAAATATAGATTAGACAAATTCTGAAATTTTAGTTACTTCCGCTCATTATGAACGAATTCTAATCAAATAATATCCTAATCTCAAAAGGTTCTCCTCCACACCTAAATTGAAAATTTCACTACTTTCAAACAACCACCAACAAAAACAAAAACAAAAGCAAAAGGCTACCAAGAAACACTAAAATAGTAAATAAACTGAATTCCCGTAAAAAAATTCATATAAAAATTTCATGACACTTCTGTAAAAATCCAGCATGCAGAATACATGGTTTTTTTTTAGGGAAGTGTTATTGGCACTCCAAAAATCTCATTATACACTCCTTACAAGTGTATTTTTCTTTCCTAATATAGAAAGTTTGGAGTGTAGAATGAGATTTTTGGAGTGCTAATAACAATTCTCTTTTTTTAAATCCAACACAGAAACATCATACTTCCGACAAAAAACCTCCAAAGACAATTTTGCATGATTGACAACGAAAAAGGGTATAGATACACCAATTACTGTTCTTAAATTAGAAAGAGAGCTAAATTAGGATTAGAGTTCTTTCCCAAACTCGTGCCTGCCAACAGCAATTCTAGTTCACACAGCCTCAAATTACAATTTTCTACATTATTTTTATTAGAATCAATTTATGAGCCATATAAATAGCAGTTTAAGTCAATTTTGTGGTCCAGTGAGGAGGGGACGCCCAGAAATAGCAAGGGAGATGAGGAAAGGAAAATTTGTTTGTAAAGCAAATTAAACGAACCCCATGATTGAAGCCAAGGTTGTACATATCAATTTAGTCGACATTAAATTTTCCCATCAGAATTACATGTACTAGTAGGTCATTACCGTTTCAGATTTGGATGCGAAAGATGAAACACGATCACAATACTACAAGTTAACAATACAAGGATGTATATTTATATTCTTATTCTCGGTCGGCCTCTCATGGGATTTTCAGAAGTGCCATCTGAGTTACATGCTATGTGAAGAACACTATTCCCTGTAGCCTATAGTTATAAAAAGGTTTTCGGTTCAGTTACTTAAAGATCCAAGACCTTTTTGGTTTGCTTTGGGTGTTATCATGAGAATGTCAGATTATTAGTGCTAGAATGTTAGAGGTATTATAAGCTTCTGCCCATGTTTTGGACAAAGGAACTGGTCACGTATTGACTTGCTGCTTCTTAAGGAAAGGAAATTTGTTCTTCTGAATTCCACCTATGTGTCTACCTCAAGTAATTGACTAAGGCCAACCTAAAACCGAAGTTTGAAACTTACCGGGTATAGGCCGCACAAGTTGGAAGATTGATAAGCTGCATGACAACAACAATGTAGATGAAATTCAGATAAAACTGCTAGCTCACTGCTCAACTCAATTACTAATATATTTACATACATATCGATAACATAATATGTACCACAAAGGCAAGTAGGCAACCCAATGTCTTATGCCAATTTGTTATTCGGTACAATTTCCACAGGAAAACACAAAATTAAGAGCAATCTTGGGCCACATCCTTCCCTTTTCTTAACCATTACTCTGTCTAAAACCGAAATTGCATCGAAATAATGGCGGTAAATTGTGTTGGGACAATTATTTCGACACACTATCGATGATATCGCAAAGTTTTCATGTATAATGAAAGAGAAAAGGGAAAGAAAGTAGAGAGCAAATACATCAACATATTGCCAACACAAAGCAAGCTTCCTTCATAGTCCACACCATTCACTGTGAATCCATTTTCTGTGTACCTTCACCCAACACAATTGCAGCGCTGTAATTAGTGACTAAAAGTGAAATCAAATAGGAAGTAATCAAAATTAATAAAAAATTAAATAAGGAGTGACCGAAGGCGCGTCTGAGCGACCGAAGTGACTGTTGGGTTGTGGGCTTAGAATGGGCTTCTTTCCGGAGGGCCCAAATGAGGTTTGGTAATGCTCCGACTGCTCTCGCTCTCTTTTTATTTCGCTCTCAGTCTCTGTCTCTATCTCCTTCTCCTCCTCTACGTGTTTTTGTCCGACTCTGCTGCTAATGCTGCAAAATAACTGAGTTCAAAATCCTCCTGTAACTTCTGCCCCAAATTGTGAATAGCTCATTAAAATAAGAAAAAAAAATTACAATACCAAAACAGTGGGGATCGTAGGGATCTTTACATCTTATTCATTCATCGTGCATCGTGCGATCAGAAATCATTTGATTTTTTTATTTAAAATTAAACACAAATAGTACCTGACGAAAACTAGCGGCATGATGTATGATAAACGGTTAGGATGTGTGAATCCCTAGGATTCCAACAAAGTGGATCTGAAGAGGATCCTTTTCCTACGAAAACAATATAATTTATACTAATTATGTCACGTCTAACAAAAAAAAAGTCTAAATTATGGGACGAAAGCCTAAAACTTTTTTTTTAAAAAAAAGAAAGGACAACTGGTGACAATCTACGGTTATTTATCCCTTTCGAGGTCCGAAAAGACTCACAGAAACATTTCAGCCTCCCCTGGCCACAAGTTTGGCTTCTAGACCAGCAGCGGGTTTGGAACCCGAGACCTTCAATTTTTAGTTTTAAGGAAGCTTTGTAGTCCGTCCTTTACCGCTGGGCCACCAGCTCATTGTTGAAAGCCTTAAACTTGGGTGTAAATAAAAAATTATATATTTCTAGCAAACTTAGACCATCTCCAAAGGAGATGTCAAATTATAAGATTCAAATTACAATTGACGGTTGAGGTGACAATCTGAAGTCTTACGTCAAATTTTGTACTTATCCAACCGAATTGTCAAATGTTATTTTATTATTTAAATAGAGTTTTAAATGGTTATAATTATTAAAAAAAATGTTAAAACAAATTTTTATTGGTTGAAATGTTAATGGAACAAGGGGATCCATCATTAAAATGAATTAAAAATAAATTTGACATTCATGACAAATTTGACTCCAAATCACAAAGCCTTCAAATTCAGTCAGCAAATAACACTTTGGTTGGAGAAACTTTTGAATGTCAAATATGCACAATGACATTCTACCTAGGATTTTGACATCTCCTTTAGAGATGCTCTTAACTAAACTTGTGTCTGTATAAATAATCTGCTTTAATTGTATGTTAATTTAAAATGTAATCATTTAACTTCACATCTGAGTGGAAGAGCCTTAACGACTTAATTTCATCGTTCAATGGGAGATGCTTTTAATGTTCAAGGCTATGCTCTAACAATGAAGGTTCTAAAAGACGCTAAGTGCTAGTCAAGAGGCGGCTGGGGCCTAGCGCTTAGGCGATTAGACGTGGCCTAGGCGAACTAAGTGGATGTAAGTACATTTATTATATATTGTATAAATAAGTGTTTATTTATACTTAAAAGAACACTGAAAGATGGTTCAACTTTGAAAATATGGGGAACAAGCATAAAATGAGTATTCATCCAAGTATCCAACAAGTTTCTTGTATTTTATTAACAAAATAGAATGCACAAAGTTATTGATTTTCTATTTAAGTGAAAGTCGCGACCTATGTGGGTGTCTTAGCGGGTTTAGATGGGTTAGGTGGGTGCCTTTGCGGGTTTAGGCAGGCTAGGCGGACGCCTAATTGAGTTTAAGCGCACTTTGTCAATTTTCAAACGCCTAATGACTAATCGAGATAGTGACCAGCCGTCTAGCACCTATGTAGCCTTAGGCGAGGATTTTTTAGAACAGTGCTAATAATTCTATTTGTGCTTGCTTGAGTTTGATTTTAAACCCCACAAATTTTAGTTTATGCCAAGATGAAACATTTTGTTCATGTTCTAAAAAGTGGCTTAAGGTAACTAGTCAACAATACGATTAATTTTCAGGTGTTGAAAATGTTAGGCACAGCACATAGGCAAAGGTTACACGGGCTAGGTAACTTTAATTTTTTATTTATATATTTTTCTTTAAAATGACTAATCAAATTAGAATTTAAAAAGATTTAAGAGATTTTTTTAAAGTGATACTTTTGCATTTTGAGGATTGGTATGGATTTGGATTTTGATGAATTATATGAGATTTTATCGTCATTTATTATTTTTTTAAACACAGAGCATCAAAGAAAAACCTTTTCTATTCATTCCCCATGTCCACCATACAGATCTCCTCCCTGTCCCTTTCGAACTATCACCTCTCCAACTTCCATACCTTGTTTTTCGTGATTTACAAGGGGTAAGGTTGATCTCCTCTTAACTAGATGTGACTTTTCTTTTTCGTATTTTCAAAATTCCCTCGCAAACTCCTCGTCTTCATCAAATATTAAGACAGACGCCCATTCAGATTCTTGTAGAGATCGCGAGGGTTGAATATGTCTTGTCCTACTTGTCCCTCTCAGAAACTGCATACAGTTGTCCTTAGCCTTGCAGGTGCTTGCCCTGCATCCATTCATTGCAAGAACCAAGAAGCAGAGAGTTTCTCTAGATGGATGCGTTCCGGGATTCATCTTCCTCCTCTTACCGGTGTTCCTATCATGCCTTCTTGAGTTTCAGAGGCCAGGACACGCGCAAGGGCTTTACTGATCACCTCTATAGAGCCTTGGAGCTAGCAGGCATCCACACGTTTAGAGACGATGATGAAATCAAGAGAGGGGAGAATATTGAGTCAGAGTTAGACAAGGCGATAAAGGAGTCACAAGTATCGATAATTGTCTTCTCCAAGGACTATGCTTCCTCAAGGTGGTGTTTGAACGAACTTGTGAAGATCGTGGAACGTAAAAAGGCTGATCCTAGACATGTGATTCTGCCAGTTTTCTATGATGTGGATCCATCTGATGTCAGGAAGCAGAGTGGTTCTTTTGCTGAAGCATTTGCCAGACATGAGGAGCGATTTTGTACGGATGAGATGGACAAGGTGGAGCTGTGGAGAAGAGCTCTTAGAGACGTTGCATCTTTGGGAGGAATGGTTTTAGGAGATCGGTAATTTTTATTCTCATAATGTTCTCACGCTAATTGAAAGTGTCTTTTAAATTAAGTAAAAGGTTTTTTTAGCCAAAATGATTATGAGATACGCATAACTCCTCACTTTGGTCATTCAGTGAAAAAATCACGATTGATTGTGGACAAACTCATGGACCAATTCTATCGATTTCAAATCTCAGGGACCAAAATGAGGAGTTATGCATATCTCATGGACCTTTTTGGCTAAAAAACCTCAAGTAAAATTGTAGATGGCAGTGAAGTTTGAAGCTGTTCGATTTTGGTTTATATGCTCCTATATGTACTGCGATTTTGGTTTATATGTTCTCATGCTTATTTCTGCGTCGTACATTTCGATTCAAATGAATTACAGGTATGAGGGGCAGTTCATCCAAGATATTATTGAAGAGATTAGAAAAAAAGTGGATCACGCAGCTTTAGACGTTACTTACTTTGCAGTTGGAATGGATAATCGTGTGAGGCGCCTAAACATGTGGTTACAAGATGCATCAAATGATGTTGGTGTAGCTGTCATCTATGGGATGGGTGGAATTGGCAAGAGCACTATCGCGAAAGCCGCTTATAACCGCAACTTTGATAGATTTCAAGGTAGCAGCTTTCTTGCAGATATACGAGAATCTTCAGAACAACCCAATGGTTTTGCTCGCTTGCAAAGAAAACTTCTTTCAGATATCCAAAAGGGGAAAGCAAGGAAAGTATACAATATGGATGAAGGAACAATCAGGATCAAACAAGCCGTGGGCTATAAAAAAGTTCTTATTGTTCTTGATGATGTAAGCAACCGGGATCAACTCAATGCAATTCTTGGAATGCGCGAGTGGCTTCATCGAGGAAGTAAAATTATCATAACAACTCGACATGAACATTTGTTAAATGCTCATGAAGTTTTTGAAAAGTTTGTTGTTCGAGAACTGAATGAGTATGAATCACTTGAGCTTTTCAGTTGGCATGCCTTCAGACAATCCCATCCAGTAGAATGTTACATGGAGCTTTCAAGACATGTGGTCCAGCACTGTGGAGGGCTTCCATTAGCTCTTCAAGTTCTGGGATCTTCTCTATCTGGAAAAAGTGTAGAAGTATGGCAAAGTGCATTGCAAAAGTTAGACGTGATCCCTAATGACAAAATTCAAAAAGTTCTAAGGACAAGTTTTGATTCTTTACAAGATGATCATGACAAAAATTTATTCCTTCATATAGCCAGTTTCTTCACAGGAAAGACGATGGATTATACAAGTACAATGTTGGACAGCTTAGAGTTTTACACAAGGATTGGGATTGAAAATCTAGTTGACAGATGCCTAGTGAAAATTCAATGGAACAGGCTGGTCATGCATCAATTGGTGAGAAACATGGCAATGGAAATTATTCGTGAAGAATCACCTAATGACCCTGGAAAACGTAGCAGAGTGTTGCAGAAAGATGCCTCTAATATTTTGAGAAAATTAAGTGTAAGAACTATGTTTTCCATGTGTATGTATTTTTAGTTATGATTTGATGTCCAGTACTAGTTATGTACTTACTCAATGCTCTGATTTGTTAGCAGGGTACGGAAAAGATTAAGGGCCTCATGCTCAACCTTGCTAGCAAAAGAACGTTTGTTGGATGTCATAAAAAACGATGCCATGATGAAGATTATGATGGAAATTGTTCAAGACGACGTCGGCTTGGTTTCTTCTCTTGGAAGCCAGTTAGCTTTTTCTCCACAAACTCAGCTTCTGCATCAAATGAGATAGATTTCAAATCTGAGGCGTTTAGAAGGATGCACAATCTTGAAATTCTCATTCTCAACAATGTCAATGTCAGGGGAAGCTACAAAGAATTTTCAAAAAGTTTAGTATGTTTATCTTGGCGAGGATTCCACTTAAAATCAATACCAGAAAATTTTTATTTGGAAAACATAGTTGTTCTTGACATACAACATAGTAGCCTACAACATGTTTGGAAAGGGACTAGGGTACGTAACTCTCTCTCTCTCTCTCTCTCTCTCTCTCTCTCACACACACACACACAAATTAATAGGGGCCATTATATCTTGTTAGAAACTAATTAACTAGTACTATTGTTGAAACAGTTTCTTTCGAGGCTGAAGATTCTTAATCTCAGTCATTCGCATGGCCTTAGGACAATCTCCGACTTCTCAGGACTCCCTAACCTTGAGAGATTGATTCTTAAAGATTGTATAAATTTTGTTGAGGTTGATGATTCCATCGGAGACCTAGGGAAACTTGTTGTTTTGAATCTAGAAGGCTGCAAAAATCTCATGAGGCTTCCAAAATTGAGATCTATTCAGGATCTTATTCTTTCTGGTTGCTCAAAGCTTGTGCTTGGTGCCATTACGACTGCCACAACTGATCACTTGCAATCTACAGCTTGTGAAATGAAGGAACTCAATCTGTTATCACCTAAATCATGGTATTCAATCTGGTCGTTGGTGCTGCCAAGAAAAAATATTGAATCAAGCTGTTTTTCATTGGTAAGTTTACCGCATTCCTTAACACGTTTACGTCTGGATCGCTGCAATCTATCAGAGATTCCGAGTGCCCTTACTATGCTGTCCTCATTAGAGCACTTGGCTCTGAATGACAATCCGATTACAAGCCTACCAGAGAGCATGAACAATCTTGTTAAGCTCCATACTCTTGAAGTAGATGTTTGCAGAAACCTCACAATGCTTCCAGAGCTCCCACATAGTTTGAGGATATTGTATGCTAACTTTTGCAGATCATTGAAAAAAATAACAAATTTACCAAACTTGGACATATCACCGGCCCTAGATCCCTGGTCTTACGACATATCATTGGGCTTAAATTTATGGTATTGTGGGAAACTAGTTGATGTTAGAGGCTTGTTCAATACACTACTATTGAGAAGCTTTGACATAAAACTCCTCAAAGATATTGATCTATTCGATTTGAAACCCAACGGTGGCGTTGAGGTCCAAAGGAACAACTATTGTGCAAGTTTTGGCAGGAGAAGGCGATACAAGGTTCTCCCTCTCTCTCTCTCTCTCTCTCTCTCTCTCTCATGTACAAGTGCTTATAATACGATCTCTATGGCGTAAACGATTAGATTGTAATTACAATATCACCATGAAACTACAGGAATTTTATGAATGCGGCATATTTAGCATTTTTGTTCATGAGAGCAAGATTCCAGATCCGTTCAATTACAGGAGCATGGGTAACACTGTGTTCTCTATTATTGTTCCTTCACATCTTAATATCAAGATTGTAGGTTTAAATGTATGTATATTGTATGCACGGCAATCAGATCGATGCCCTGAGATTGCACGTGGCCATCATCGCCATTCGCTTGAACTTAGGAATGAGACAAAGGGCCTTAAGTGGAAGTTAAGAATGTGGAATAAGGTTGGATGGAAAGTGATGAACGAAGATATGTTATGGCTAAGCCACTGGATTATGGGGAACAATGAACTGGAATGCTGGGAAGAAGTGTGTTTTGAAATCGAAGAGCAAGACGGTTTCCTCACAAAGGAGATTGGAGTCCAGTTTGTGTACGAGCAGCAAAATAAGGATAAGGAGGATGTCCCATCAAGTAATGAAGGTCCAATGATCCTACGTGACAGATCGCCTTGGAACTGGAGCACATATTTCGAGGGAGTGGGGTATTGTGGGAGAGCGACCAGGGTGAAATGCATCCATAACAGTGAGAAGAAAGTTATTTCAACTGTCGTGTGCGCGGCTCAATACTTTTTCTGTAACAATGAACTGATCGATCTTGAGAAAGAATCCCACATGACCCCATAGTAACAACGAGTGCTCTAAAAAATTGATGTTGGTGATGCACAAATCACTAGATCTAGATGTGTATTGGTTGTTAAGCTTCGTTTCTATCTATTTTCAATTTTTCCCTAAAAAAATGTTTTCAATAATTTAGTACATAAAATTCCATACCAATCAAGTTCTTGGCCGTATAACGTATGAATTTAAAACTCTCCCTTTTTTTTAAGAAAAAGAGATTCCAACTTTTAAGCATAATACCAAACGAGCCATTACATTTTCTGCAAACCAAAACAAAACAGTGAGAGAGGCCGTACTGCTTGCATTCGCTCAATAAATCAGGTGAATGAACAAAATTTCTACAAGGGATCTGTATGTACAAAAACAAAAACTTTACCGTTACTTGAATCGCCGATATTTTAGCTCCTTTGTTGGATGCCATACTTGTCAGAAGGCCACAGAAGTCTCCACTGAAATGCTTCCCTAAGCACAAGTATATATTGATGCCATTGACAACTAGCCCGTCGATCACCTCATCTCTGCTGTTAATGCTTTCGGGGCCTTTTTTACATTTCACTCCTAGTAAGATGAGATGAAGATGGGTTCTCAGAAGATCCAGTTCCGGTATCTTCATTCAACTGCGCAGTTGCTCGTCATTGTAACTCGATCTTGAGTACTGTACAACCATCATATTGCCAACAGCTTTTGAGTCCCGACTACAATCAGAAGCATTTACCAAGTTGTCACGAGGCCCGTCAATACTGGCAGCATCATCATTGGAGGAAGGGTGATTCTCGTGCTTCCGTTCTTGTTTCCAGTTTCCATTCTATCATTTTCTGTAATGACACCTGGAGTTTCAGCCACTTCAACCACTTGCGGTTCAACAGGCATAGATGCAGATGGGCAGCCTTCGTATACACAGTATTGTCATCAGATGTCTTGCAAATAACAGCGGGTTCAATATCATGGCTGTCGTAACCATCAGGATGAGTTACTGTACATTGCTCCACAAAACTCCATTGTTGAGGAAGGGATATTCATGTCCTCGTCCATCGTATTTTCTTGGCTATTTCTATCTAAGATGTCATCCTCAAATCCGGTTGGATTAGTGCGAGCATCATCTGAAGGAGACAGGTCTTCAATCTCTCTGTTAAACAATGACCTCAGTCTGCTTTCAGAGAAGACACTGCTACACACAACCTCGTCAACAGAATGCAGATGGATGACGGGTCGACATTTTCTCATCGCCAGTAATTTCTTCTCCATAAATCTCATTACATACATCTCCATTCCCCACAGTTATTCTCATTTGAAGATAATACTTCCTCAATTATCGGATCCTCATTTCCTAATTCTTGATCTCGATTGGCAAAAGATGCACATCCATTGTGGTATTGTTACTTTCTAAATTAACCAGTCCACCTAATTGCTTCTGTACAGAGACTGCTAAAGAAACAGCATGATCACAAATTAAAGAATCATGAGGCGGGCAGTGCAGCATATCTTCAAGGCCTTTTGGTACTGCAACAGGCTGATAGATAGTGTAGACGACCTTTTCCGGCAGATATTAATAACTTTGCGTATATGTTCACACAGGTTGCCCATTTCTGCGCAACGGCAGTTGCAATAACTTTGCGTATATTTGCTTGTATACGCTAGGCTTCTTCTCGTTCAATAGCCCAAGCTTTAGCTGGTTGTGGTAGAACTCCATTGCCCAGAGGTTTCCTGGCTAGCAAGAGGAAGATTCTGTAGTGCGGAAATCCACATCGCTGAGTCAAAAGACATTTTCTTGTCCGAGTCATTTTTTTTCTTCCAGAGAATTGGGGAACAGGTTCATGGTCTTCTTTACACAAATCTATGTTTAGTTTACTACATAGATTAGTGGCAATGATCACACGCATATCACCAGCTACCGCAACCATATAATGTGACTAATGACTGTGATGTTGCCTAGACACGAAAAACTTGAAGCTTCCTAGAACTATTTGATTTAGTAAAAAGTAAATTTCGAACAACATTGTTTCGTGGTGCTAAGCAAGCCAACCACATATTCTGCGGCTGCTCACAAGAATCCGACATCTTCTTCCTGATGCTCCAGAACAATGGTGGCAAGAGCAAGTCTATAAGCTGAAGATCTCAAATTCCTGACTAGAACATACATTTCCTTTCGTCATCGCTTAGCTGGCACCGAATCCCATTGTTCCTCTCTGAAACAAGTGAGTACAACTGCCTCGCAAAAAGCTTCTGCTACTGGCTTCTTGCTGCATATAAAATAAAATGCAATTTGGCACATGGAAAATCATGAATGCATAGCAAAATAGAAAGAAAAGATGGTCGTTGTAAAGTGGCAAGAGGCTGTGAACTAACCTCCCTTTAACAAAACCAGTTGTGACGAAGCCTATTGGCGAACGATAAGTTTCTCTAAGAATAGGGTCCTCTGGCATTTGGAGTTCCCACTTACCAGAAGATTGCTCTGCGAAGTATGAAGCCACAGCAGATTGAGGCATTTGAAGTCCTCCATCAAAACTCTCTGACCTGCAAGACACACATGAAGCTTATTTTTCAAAATTATTGGTCTGCAGCATGAATGGTGCTCTGAAATACGTATAAAGTCTTTCAAAAATAGCCGAAAAATTTCAAGTCACTCCCACGATTAAAATTTTCAATGGTTACATTAGATCTCAGAAAATTCTCATCAATGCAAGTTCTGAATAAGAGGCGTAATGTAAATAGGTCACATTATCTCCTCTACTAGCATATAAAAGACGAGAAAATTTCAAGCACCATCGTTGTAATACAATCATAAGCTTATAGGATATCATATAAATCATAAGCTTATAGGATACCAAAGAAAAAATGACTACCTGGTCCACAGTGATATGTCCATCAGTCGAGGTGCACAAATTACAGCTCCCTCTTCAAGAAAACCTTCCTTGTAAGCATGGAGTAATACTCTTAACAAAACATAGTTTATGATTGTACTTAAATCTAGTAAACTGATCTTGGCCCAGACCAAGCTTGATTTCGTCCCTCATAAACTTCATGAAACTTGTCTCCTTATCAGCGAAATATGGAAACAGACGTAAATGACAGCCTTGAATTTCACTCAAGAAATTTGTCAGCGAAAAACTCTTCCGTGCTATAAAACCATCAAATGAATTTCCATGACAGGCGGCTAATGTAGCATCAGAATTTCCAGAGTCTGAATTAGATGATGAATTGCTTCTGATGCCATGTTGCTGCCTAAAACTTTCAGCATCTCCAACTGCATTAGATTCTTCGTTTAAAGCAACTCGGATACTATTCCATGGGGATAAAATGGGAACCCTCAAAGGTCTTATGGCTGGAGGACGAAGTTCCTCTTTAAGATTAGAGGCAGCAGCTTCGGTCTCCTTGAGGCATAAATATGCATCGCAATCAGGAAAATCTGAAGGAAAATATGGCAACCCCATCTAGAAAATAAAAGGGACTTAGATAAAACATTCGATAACTTGATATTAAATATTATAATTTACACATAATAAGTTTCAATGCTTACTTCACATGAAATCCAGCGCTTCTCTCTCAACCCCATTGCATGAGCCCCCTTAGAGACAAGAGAAATCCAAAATGCCTTGACCCAGCTTAAGGGGAGTATAACAGACCATCTATAAGGCAATAAGAGATAGACTTCTAAGGTAACTTTAAAAATATGAAAGTCAATTGAACCGATGATAAAGTTTGTGATGCAATTTTAAGGCGAGTCAGAAAAAAACAGATTGTCACATTCTACTGTTCATGAAATTCAGAACTTCAAAGATCACGTTATCAATTATTGCACAAAGAGTCAGCAGGAACATTTATGTCATGACTTTCATGTTTCCGCTAAAAAAGACATAGAACTCTATAATATATATCTTATGAGAAACAAAATATATTAACAGTTTATAAACAGTACGAACATACAACTCAGGAGAAATGGTGCCCACTGAACCCACATATAAGCATTAATACAAGTACATAAAATATGCAGCAATTAGCTTAATCCACATAACACTAAATGGAAGAATAAACGAGGAAAAAAAGGAGTTTACCCAACATGCAAGCGTCTTCTGTTACTATTCTTCAAAAGCATAATCGGGCAAGATCGTGAGCCCTGTGACGTGGAGGAAGTATTTAGTTCCCCTGAACTTGAATCATCGAGGCAGAAGAAATTCCTATTCTGGTCATGTTTTTCCTTGCAAAGAACAGCCTCTTCCACTGGAGGGCTTACTCCACTGCCAACATCCCACAAATTGTTTGCTCTGATCTTGCCATTACCTGCAGGTTCATCTGAAAATCGTCCAAAGATAACATGCTTTTTGTCTTCACTTCCTAGTACATCACCTAGTATACTAGCTGAACCTAAATCTTGAGCATCTGCAGTGTTTCCCTTCTCTGTTAATGTGCGAGGATCCTTGACATTAAGGGACAAAATTGCATGAGAAGGAATTTCCTCCTCGTTTTTAAGATGAATTGTAGATTGGGAATCCTCATCCGCCTCAGCAGCTGAATGTCTCATCAACTTCCAAGAATTATCTCTAGTCCTATTCAGCCAGACAACAAAATTAGCCTTCTTTAACCTCATTACTTGGTTAAGTCAATGAATCCTCTCCGTAACTCACCTGGTAGCAGGGATTAATGTCCTTTGAAGGAGTTGAAATGCTTTTGATCCCACTAATTCTAATTTTGCCAGTTGACCCTCAAGTGAGAAACAATTAATCACGATGTCCCTGCCCTCCATCTAAGATAATAAAGCATTATATGAATAACAGTAAATAATCTACCGAGAACATGTAGTATCATCTAACAGTAATGAGTTCTCTATTCTGACATCTACCAAGTCTAGACTAGAGGCGAACTTTGACATCTAAGCGCAGCACAAAAACCACTTGAGAGTAGCATTTGAAAAAAAATGTTGGCTTATCAGAGAATCAAGTACAAAGCATAGAAGTAGACGAGTTTCAGTATTGACATAAATCATCATTCACTCAAAGAATTAAATACCAAACCAGGACTGTTGCATTCTATCTTAAGATCCATAAATCATCATTTCCTTCCTTCCAACATGCTACCACATTCTCTAGATTGCTATCATCAATGATCACAGCCATGTTACCACCAAACAGAACATAATAGCCGTGTTCCATCATTTGGCCAACACTCAACAGATTTTCATCTAGTCCTGGAACCAAAAGAACTTCATTGATGTATCTCTTCCCATGCTTTGTATTCACTACCAGTGTTCCCTTGCCTGTTGCTTGAACCAAATCACCAGTCCCCATTTTAACTTTACAAGTAACTGATCTGTCAAGATTCAACAGGAGAGACTCTTGAGAGGTCATGTGATTGCTGCAAGCACTATCCACAAACCACACAGATTTATCCTGAGCTATTGATGCTGAGTGACAAGCATAAAACATTGTACCAGTGGTCACACCTTTCTCCTTTGCACAGTTAGCAACCTGTTTGTCATTGTCACAATCCTTTGTAGTGTGTCCAAATCTGCCACACTTACCACATTTTGGTTTTCCCTTATACCTACAAATGCCAAAATGATATTTATCACAAGTTTGACACTATGGTTTCACAACACCTTGACTGCTGCTTCCTTGTCTACTTTGGAAAGTGTTTCGATTTCCCCAATTTCCACCATTTTGATTGTTCTAACTAGAGTTACCATTGCCATTCCAGTTGCTACTTTGTGACCAGTTCTTCCCTTTCTTGTTTTGTTGCCATTTATGGTTCTGTTTAGTCTGTGCACTTTTATAGTTTCCACTAGTACTGCCATGAATACTACCTCCAATTTTTAGGCTACTAAATGCCCTCTCAGTACCAGTAAGCTTGTCCTTCTCATCATGTAAGTCTTCTCTTTTATCATATACTTTAACAGATGCAATGACTTCTTCAACTCTAATAGCATCCAAATCTCGAGTTTCCTCAATAATAGATACAATGGACTTATACCTCCTACTTAGACTCATCAATTATTTCTGCACAATTCTTTGTTCAGACACATCTTCACCAAGAGACATCAGATTATTCACAATTCCAAAGAACCTACCCAAATAGTCATATAGGTTTTCACTATCTGTCATTCTCATATACTCAAAATCAGCCCTAACTGCTTGAAGTTTTACAGCTCTTACCTTTTTATCTCCTCTGAACTCTCTCCTCAGAATGTCCCATGCCCCTTTTGCAGTCTTCTCATTTTTGATGCGAGGGAAGATCTCATATGATATAGCTCCTTGTATGAGACTCAGTGCCTTGGCGTTTTTGATTTAGTCTTCTCTGGAGATGGTAGGTGCTTCCACTGGAACTTGCTCAGCTTCACTTCCTTCCTCTCCAGAGGTTTCTTCCTCCTCGGGAATCTGCTGCAGTTGCACTCCGAGTTCTACCACATCCCATAGGTCATGTGCTATAAGGATAGTCTCCATTTTGACAGCCCAAAAATCATAATTTGCACCATCGAACTGTGGAGTTCGTAGATCTCCACCGGAAGAACTTGATCCCACCATTTCTTAGTGAGTATGAGTGAACCACTCAATAAAGGAACCACATTTACTCTTTTGAAATTTTTTTTTTAGGCAGAACCTCCTCACAGTTTATGCCCCCTTTTTGGAAATCAGACCTAGAGCTCTGATACCATATTTGAAATGGTACCAGGCATGTTGTTTAGGTTGATAAAGTTTGATAAAGCTTGAAACTTTTAGTAATGGTTTCAAGGGATTTCTATGATTTCGAGAAGGAGAGGAAGTGTAAGAGTCTCTGTATTTTTCATATGAAGAACAAAAGGAAATTACAAGAACTATATTCCCACAGTTGGTCAAAAACCTAGATCCTACATTTTAGGGACCTAGTACACATCTCCGGCCATTAAGGTCATCAGAGGATATCTACCATCCACCTGGAGGAAGATGGGAAGACCTAGTACAATCATATAAGATAAGAATACCAGCTGTAATCTTTCTAAAACTAGAAAATGAAACTAGCCGTTGTATTTTGAATTCTAACGGCTCCTTCTAATTTTAGCAAGTTCTTCATTTCTTCAAACTTCTCAGCTTCCATTCGATTTCAACTGCAGGATTAGCTTCTGCAGATTAACTTCAAGGCTAGTAGGCAGCTTAATTCTCAACACTCTATAGAAAATATAATGTATAAAATTATCCGAGTCCAACAAAGTAGATATATCCACATTTAATTCCCAAAAAAAGGGGAAATACAAAAGAATTTTGATATGTTACAAATATTTGAAACACACAAAGGTTTCTTACTCTAATCCTCGGGAGAGCCAAATAAATCTGGTAAATTGTTATTGAACACCATATTATCTATTATTGTACAGCGGTTACATGGATCATTATACTACTTTTTACTGTTTCGGCTTGATGGATCAACAGCCTGTTCATATTTTAGAAGTTTTAGACTCACACTCTACATCTTGGATGGCTTCTAATTTGCCTCTGGCATCAGCTAGCTTTGAAGTCCACCTGCACCTCCTTCTACAGACTAACGTCTTCTAACTTGTTCTGGAATTCCTTGTCACCGACTACTCCATCATCAACTTCATTAGTAACTTCTTCAAGAGTCTTTCTTGGAGAATCTTCGAGTACCTGTAACAAGTTTTGGGTTTGTTAGTCTCAAAAACTCAATGTATATAAGATTCTGCTCTTCCCGCTTCTAAAGAGAGAACAAAATTAATGTTGTGAGTATGTGAGATATATAAAATGTTTTCTTATATATGAGGTTTGTAGAATAATGAGGTCTGTAAAATGTTTGCTTATTCACCGAATCACCAAGAATAAAAAACATTATTTTCGTGGAATGTATACTTTCTTTACCTTGGTTGTTGTTCATGATACATTTCTATATCTTCACTAGAATCTTTGTCAAGTTTTGATCTCTTCAACTTGTTTTTTCAATTCTGCTGTAGCCTCAGTGGTTGGTTTTTTCAATTCGGGAGCAACCTCTGTAGCTTTTGTTGACACATTTACAATTTTTTCAATCGGCTTTTTCACCTCAATAGCTTCATCAGTAGCGTTATGTGCTCCATTATCAGTTTTTTTATCTGAAGAAACCCCAGTTGCTTTATGCGAAACATTTCCACTTTCTTCAGTTGTTTTTTTCAATACTGCAACAGGCTCCGATGCTTTTTGTGACGCGTCTTCACTCGCTTTAACTTGTTTGTTTAAATTAGTAGCAGGATCTGATGTTTCTTGTGACACATCTTTGGTTTCTTTAGCTGGTTTTTTCAATTCTGTTGCAGACTCTATTGATTTTTCCGATCCAATTCCTATTTCTTCAGCTGGCCTTTTCAGTTCTCTCGAAATCTCTGCTGCTTTTTGTGACGCTGATTCGCTTTCTTTAGCTGGTTTTTTCAATTCTACTGCGGACTCTATTGATTTTTCTGATCCAATTTCTTTTTCTTCATCTGGCCTTTTCAGTTCTCTCGGAATCTCTACTGCTTTTTGTGACGTTGCTTCACTTTCTTTATCTGTTCTTTTCAATTCTGCTACAGACTCTATTGATTTTTCTGAGCCAATTCCTTTTTCTTCAGCTGGCCTTTTCAGTTCTCTCGGAATCTCCACTACCTTTTGTGACGCTGCTTCGTTTTCTTTTGCTGGTTTTTTCATTTCTGCTGCAGCCTCAATTGATTTTTCCGATCCCATTCTTATTTCTTCAGCCGGCCTTTTCAATTCTCCAGGAATCTCTACTGCTTTTTGTGACGCACCTGCAATTTCTTCAGTTTGCCTTTTTAATTCTGTTGGGACCTTAGTTGCTTTTGTCGATACACTCCCAGTTTCTTCTGCAGGTTTTTTCATTTCTGAAGCAGCCTCGGTTGCTTTCAATGGTACACTTCCGGTTTCTTCGGCTGTTTCTTTCATTTTTGTGGATGCGTCTGTTTCTGTTTGAGAAACACTTGGAACTTCTTCCGGTGGTTTTTTCAATTCTGTACTATCCTCTGTTGTTTTCCCCAACACATTTTCGGCTGATTTTTTTGATTCTGCAGCAACCACTGATGTTTTTTGTGGTAGATTTCCAGTTCCTTTAGCTGGTAGTATCAATTCTAGGCCAGTCATTGTTGCTTGTTGTAACACATTACCTATTTCTTCAATTGGATTTTTTATTTTTTCTAGAGCCTCTGTCATTTTCTGTGATCCGCTTTGGATTTCTTCAGATGATTTGTTTGATATCGCACGATCCTCTGTCTCTTTTTGTGATGCACTTCCAACTTCTTCCCCGAAAATGTTCAGTTCTACAGTACCCTCAGTTGCTCTTTGTGATTCACTCCTAACTTTTTCAACCGGTTTTTCCAATTCTGCAATTGCTCCCATTGAAACGTTTCCAATTTCCTCTGCTGGTTTTTTCAACTCTGCTACTGCCTCTATTTTTTTTCCTTGTACGTTTTCAATTTTTTCAGCTAGTTCTTTTGATTCTTTGGCTGTCTGTGATGATTTTTGCAATACACTTCCAATTTCTTCAGCCGGTTTTTTCAGTTCTGAAGGAACCTTGCTTGCATTTTGTGAGACACTTCTAATTTCTTCGGATGGATGTTTCAATTTTGCAGGAGCATCACTTGCTTTCTGAGATATACTTCCAACTTCTTCAGATGGTATTTTCAGTTGCACCGGAACCTCTGTTGCTTTTTGTGACACATTTCCAATTTCTTGAGCCGGTTTTTTCACCTCTGCAGGAGCCCTGGCTTCTTTTGTTGATACACTTCCAATTTCATCGCTCGGTTTTTTCAATTCTAAAGCAGCTTCTGTTGTTTTTTGTGATATATTTCCTATTTTTTCAACAGGTTTGTTTATGTCTGCACCAACCTTTGTTGCTTTTGCCGATACATCTTCAACTTCCTCAACAAGTATTTTCGACCGTGTAGCAGCTTTTGTTGCTTTTTGTGATACATTGGATGTAGCTTCAACTGGTTGCTTCAAATCTGCATCAACCTTTGTAGCTTTTTCCGAAAAATCTTTGATTGCTTCAGCTGGTTTTATCAATTCTGCAGCAGCTTCTGTTACCTTTTGTGACACATTTACAATTTCTTCAGTTGGCTTTTTCAACTCAGCAACAACCTCTCTTGCTTTTTGTGACGCGCTCCCAATTTCTTCGGCTGATTTTTTCAAGTCTAAAGTAGCCTCCTCCGTTGCCTTTTGTGACAAAATTCCTGTTTCTTCAGCTGGTTTTTTAAGTTCTGCAGCAGCTTCTTTTGCTTTTTCCGATACTTTTCCAATTTCCTCAACTTGTTTTCTCAATTCTGAAGTTGCTTCTCTCACTTTTTGTGATAAATCTCCAATTTCTTCAGCTTGCTCAGTCAGTACGATGTTGGCTTCCTCGGTGGACTTCTCTGGAGGCATACATTGTTTCTGTTATATGAAATGTAAGCATCAGTCAAATCGTTTTAATTTTAATTACAATTTTGATTCCACAAATGATGAGAGAACATGTTACTAGAGAAACAAAAAGTCATAAAATTCGATTGAAAGCATGTATCTTTAGTTGCTTGGAGTTACAAACCTGCGACTTCTTTGAATCAGTTGTATTTGATCGGTCACTAGTTGATTCCTGAACAGGTTGCATTGCAGTTTGAGGCGTCAACAATGTGCTGTCATGTGGCTTCACTGTGGATGAATCACTTTTCACGTTGCCTCCCACCTCAGATTCCGGGGCACCAATTTGTCTTTCAGGATTGTAATTTGACGAGGACGCTTGGTCCCTTGAGATATCTTCCAGTAACACAGATGTCGGAGATGATGATGATGAAGAAGAAGTGGATGCAACGGCAATGTCTTCATTCACCAGATCTTTCTGCATAGCTGATGCAATGGGATCACCAGAAACTCTACTTTCTACAGTACCTTGCTCATCCTTTCTGCATTGAGTTGGGTTTGAGTTTATTTTCGCATCAAGTTCTTTTTTGTCCTTATTTTCAGTTTCCTGTTGAAGATCTCCCTCAATACGATTTGAATTCTTATTGTCCTTGGTAGGATGCTTAGTGTCCAAGGAAGCTTCACGTTCGGCAGTATTCGCAGAATTTCCCTCCAAATGCCTGCTAGATACTGAAATAGTCCCCTCCTTTGCCTTTGACGGCTCTCCCACAATCTCTTGCTTAATCAATATCTGGTCTCCACCGTCTCTGCCTGCATTCATCTTCTCATCTTTCAAACTATCAGTAGCATTGGCTGCTGGCGGGTTCACCTTCTTTGTCGTCTCATCAGGAGGATTCGTTTCCTGTTCAATATCCAAACTGATCAGAGAGAGAGAGAGAGAGAGAGAGAGAGAGAGAGAGAGAGGTATTTGGATGTAAAACATCAATTGGAAGTCTTTTAGCAGATAGAAAGATATTTACTCGAGTCTACGAGAATTGGGGCTCAAACTTGGGTGATTTACATTGGTTGGAATTTGAACTACTCATTTCTTAAATTCTATTAGAATTTTTTTTCAGCCACATTACTCTAAAAGCACTGACCTCTAGTTTTGCAGAAGGATGAGCCACCCGCTGTTCATTCGATTTCATTGTTTCGTCTTGATTTTCGAGTGAAAGTACATTGCATGAGCTAGAAGCCCTTAGCTTTCCAACTTTTTCGACTGCTTGCCTGACATCATCGTAACTCTTTCCATTATAACTCAACGAATGGGCTTGCCCGTCTCCATATATTTCTGTTATTGAAGATGACAACGAGCACACATCATCCAGTTCATCTGCTTGCATCGATGATGATTCAGCAGCATCCTTGCTGTTCTTATTGTTTCCCGAAAATCTGATGCTTGCAAGGTCCTTCTCGCTGAGTCCACGCACGTCCCTCGGTTTTGATTCACTTTCTTCTGTTTTTGATGATTGAGACGACGCTGCCCACATGTACTCTTTTTCAAAGTCGCCATCCAATGTCACGGATTCTCTATCCGTGGGTGAATTGGCCCCGTCTGTCAGCGGAGGTGAACCAACCTCCGAAACCTCAACCTGTAGGTCAGAAGCTATAGAGTATGTAGGAGTATGACAAGCACCCCTTTCAGAATAAAACAAGCGTTCTTCCAACCTGCTTCTTTCGTGCGCAGACGGGCTAGAATCATGCAACGGCTCCTTCGCAGATTTGCTCTTAGGAATCGAACAATCTAGGGGTTTTGGTGGAATACGCCTCAATTTTGATCCTGCATTTTGAGAGGGTCCAGGTCTAGCAAAATGAAAACTCTGTTCATCGTCTTCGGAGTATGAAGTTGAGCTTGACTCGTCGTTGCTGTCATCAGTTACGTGTGGCTGCATCTCTACGCTTTTATTTTCCTTCTTGTTCGTTGCTGTTGTATCGATCACCCTCTGAGTCTCTCTGTTTCCTTCATCTTTTGGTTCCACTGAGCTTGTTGCCGGAAGAGGGGATTCAGTTCTGCTTTCAGCAGTATCAGCACTGTTGCCAATGTCGGACATGTTCTCGCGTGCTTTTGACAACAGAGCTTCGATAACTTCGTCATGCTTACCTGACAACATTCTTTCGATATGCTTATCATGAGGTCCTATCTCTGCAGAGAAAAAGAAATATGGATGCAGTTAAGAACCATAACTTGAACCATAGGCAATAAAAAAATTTCGAAAGTGGGAAACACAAAAAGCTCGTCTCACCTAATTGTTTTTTAAATCTGGAGCACCCCAATCCATCCAGTGATTTTCTCTTGGGTTCCAATGGATAAGAAGCAGCTCCCAAAGAGAAGCTCTCGTGCCGGCAAAATAGCATTTCCTTCTGGTGAGCCGCCGTGAATTCTTGTTGGAAACTATCCACCATAAGGTTCGGCTTCTCTTCTTGTGGATCGTACGGAAGATCAAATGGATTTTGCATTGGTAACAAAATGGAAGGGGCTGAACCAGGTGTGTCCAAATCACTAGAAGCTAATTTCGCGTAATCGACGGGGTGGTTTTTCGAAATTAAAATTGGAGCAATCTGACCTGGTATGATAGTATCCAAGTCAATCAGACCTTTCTCAACCTGCATTTTGAACAACTTTCTTGCTCTTCTTCTGGCAATCAAACTTTCCAGCCTTTTGTTCCTTTCTATCTCCGAAAGCCCGAGATCCATGAGATTTCTCTGATCATCGTCTGTCCACTGCACCGCCTTGTTTCCACTCTCTTGTGCCTCTCCTCTATTAGTCCCGTCGCCTTCTAATTTGTCCGGTTGTTCATCTGAGTCATCAGACGACAACAACTGAGATTCTGAAATGTCGGAATCTAGGACCGAATGGTGCTGCTCAACGAGAGCCTGAATACTTTCTTCCGCTGATGCTTTTGCCGTGGAACTCTCTCCCTGATCAAAACCACATTTATCTTTCTCCTCCACTACTGGTTTCTTGCTTCTGTCAATCAATGCAGTTCCACCAATCAAACCATCATTCAAAGTTTTCGAAATAGAAATGTTTTTCCCCACATTATAATAATCTTGCGCACCGGCTTCTATGCACCTTCTCGAAACATTTGTTCGTCTGCTTTTCTGTCTAGTGAAGGAGCTCCCATCTCGGTTGACAGCATCACCACCTCCAACAGGTTGATCGGGTTTTACACACGGCACTTGATCATTACTACTCCGTTTCTCATCCCGTTTGACCTCTTCTAGGAATGTGAGTCCTCCGGAAGAGTAAAACAATCTAACAAGAACAGCAATGCAGACAAGAAACGGAAACCAGAAGACAAAAAGATTGAAAAATACATAAAAGAGGTAGCAGAAGAACAAAGTGGCTGAAATAAATGGATGCTTCTGCACACATAGGCTACTAGTTTTCATGGAAAACTTAACAAATCTCCATACACAAACTAGTACAGCCTCTGCTCCGATAGCCATATCTACCTCTTTGAACAAAATCTCGAAAACACAGAAACCCGAAAATGTACAAAACGAAGTGAACAATTTACTACATTCAAACCTAGAACAATTTGGGCAGCACTAGTACTACGAATGCAGAACTGCGGAAACAAAATCCAACCCGCATTGTAAAAACTGATGAAAATGGGGATTCGCTAAAGAAAACAAATTCAAAAGATTCGGATGATATTACATTCAAACTTATCACAACTTTGGCAGCACTAGGACTACAATTTGGGCAGCTCTAGGACTAGGAAAGGAGAAATGGAGAAACGAAAGCAAACCCGCATTTTAAAAACAGGGGAAAATCGAGTTTCGGAAACGGAATGAAAGATACAGAATTTTTGAGATGGACGACGATTTCAAAACCGTAAGAAAATGAGAGGTAGAAATGAAGAGCAAAGGAGGGAGGGGGTCAAAGTTTTGCCGATGAATGTATCTCACACAATCTTTGCTTTGTGTGTGTGTTTCTCTGCAGCTCTGGATTTAGGGTTTTTTTCAAATTTAGCAAACTTTTTTATTGCTTGGCTCTTGGTTCCTGTAAGATCCTTCATTTCAGGACATTTTTTCAAGCCTCCATCGCTCAAACCAGAACATGACAAAATAGGGAACGGGTAAAAAACGGTTGTTACTTGACTCATGGTCAATGCCAATCCGTTTGTACAACCCCAGCCCATCAACCATCAAAGCCCGTAATCGAACTCTGTTCTGATACTAAATTGAAAATAAAGGATTTAAGATAGTTCTCTACAATATCATAATTCTCGAATACAACTTCAATATTTTATTCTTCTCTATAAGGAGGTGTTTATAAGATTACAAAAGAGGAATACTAGGAAATAAATCAAAACAATTATTGTCCACAAGATAAGGAAACCTAGACCAAATAAAATTAAATCATATCAAAACCCCAATTAAATCATATCAAATCAAATCAAATCTCTAAAATACTTTTCTTTATATTTTCCAACACCACCCTTCAAATTCATGATGTCATGAGTTGGCCATAAAAGAAAGGGAAATTTTATTTAAACCCATTCAACATCTTTTAACACCCAACTTAAAATTTTAAATGTTAATTGTCTATTTTACCCCATTGCATAATTACTATTAAGTACAAAATGAAATTAATAATAAAACTCAAATTTATCAATAAATCCAAACACTATAATTAAACCCTACGCTCATTCTTTGTTTATCCTACGTTCATTCTGGCTAAAACCCTGATAGCTCTCATAGAGAAAAATATGTTTTTCTATTGATGGATCGTGATTTTGAAGTTTTGAATCCTCCAACCAATGTATGACTCAATTTATGAATTTTTTGTTCATTTGATTTCAATTATTTAGAGTTTAGAAGATGACATTGCAGGAACGCCAGGCTACATGGATCCAGAGACATTTCTTATTGGAAGGGCTAATGTTGAGACGGATGTTTATGCATTTGGTGTTCTTATGCTAGAAGTTGCCTGTGGACAAAAGTCTGGTAATCAAAATAAACAGAACAACTACAACAACATCATAGTGTATTGGCTGTGGGATCTTTATAGCAGAGGAAGGATCCTTGAAGCTGTTGACTCTAGAATGGATGGAGACATTGATGAGGATGATATGACATGCGTGTTGATGTTGGGGTTGTTTGTGAATGATGGGTTCACTGACCTTTTCCTAGTTATGATCTCCAAAAGGACAACCCCATAACTATACACATCGATTTTCGCTGTGATTTTTAGCATGCAGGCATATTCTGTAAGTAATAATTGAATTATCAGCTTTTGAGTTGTGGAAAACCATGCAAAGAAATTAGGTCTAACCACGTCAAATTTAGCTTCTAAAAATCAAATGTGACACATCTCAGCCCGGGGTCCAGCACATCCTGGGCTTGCTCCACAACCGTAGCACGATATTGTTCGTTTTGGGCCCCGACTATGCACTCACGGTTTTGTTTCTGGGAACTCACACGAGAACTTTCCAGTGGGTCACCCATAATGGGATTGCTCTAGTGCACTACTCGCTTAACTTCGGAGTTCTGATGGAACCCGAAACCAATGAGCTCCCAAACATGCCTCATGCTAGGTAAGGATGGAAATATACATATAAGGATCACTCCCCTGGGCGATGTGGGATCTTACAATTCACCCCCCTTAAGGGGCCCGACGACCTTGTCGGCACACCACGACCAGGGTTAGGCTCTGATACCAATGTGCCACATCCCGGCCTGGACTCCACCACATCCCGGGCCCGCTCCACCACCGTAGCACGATATTGTCCGCTTTGGGTCCCAACTACGCCCTCATGGTTTTGTTTCTGGAACTCACACGAGAACTTCCCAGTGGGTCACCCATCATGGGATTGCTCTCGCGCACTACTCGCTTAACTTCGGAGTTCCGATGGAACCCGAAGCCAATGAGCTCCCAAAAGGCCTCATGCTAGGTAGGGATGAGAATATACATATAAGGATCACTCCCCTTGGCGATGTGGGATCTTACAAAATGCGTGTAAAAATAAATCCGCATATTGAATTGGGTTTTTGGGAGTATATTAGGTATCAAATTTGGGTTTAAAGAGATATTAATAGTTTAGTTAAAAATCCAATGGGTGCAAAGAGTAAATTGGGTGTAGAAATAGGTTAGATGGGTTTAAATAAAATTTCCCTAAAAGAAATAAGATCTAATTTGAAACTTATTTCTGCTACAACGGATGTGATCGATATTAAGGTTTTACGAGTCTCTTAAAGAGGAATACGACTTGCTGGAATGCACCCACCAATTTTCTAATGGTGAAAAGTACTGCCCTTCGCTTCTAGGAGAGTCAGCATATGTCTCCAGACCTTGAGTTGGAAGTAGTGTGGTGGAACGCGATTTTTTCTTTGAATTGTTGAAATTCCCACCCGCCTCAACAAATTTTGTTTCTTTCTTGCACGGATACATATGGAGGTCGAGATTTCACAACACCGCGACAATTCAATGAGCGAGGCAACTTCGTCTCTGAACTCAAGTCTTCACTTTCCTATCAACGGAAGGGTGCTCGATGTGACCAAACTTTAGAACTCTTTCTTGACAATTGGATTTTTTTGGTATGATTATGTACCCAAAACTCATTGAAAACTGGAAGCAGTAGAAAAGTGGAGAAAAAGAAAATCCAAACCTCAAAACTCAAAAGTGTAATTGTATCAGTATCAATGTGACTCCATGTTGTGCGGTCATCGGAAATACTATCATGGTTATATATGCACATTGCCATGCCTTTTTTTCTTCATCTATTCAAATTTGAATAATCCATAAAAGAATTATAGTTTGAAAGTTTCCACTGATGCTGTTAAGATTAGAGATGCATAGCAAATTGTGTTCCTAAGAATTCAACGTGTAGTGTAGTATATTTGGGTATATGTGTAATATGGACAACCAAAAGAGCAACATAGAAGGATTCAATATTAAAACAACTTTTTCTTTTCATACAGTAATTTTTCATTTTCTTTTCTTTTACAAATTAAATATAGAGTAATCATATGTATATTATTTAGTATTCAAGTAATCGTACTAAATTTAATACATTGTTCACACATCTTTTCTAGATATGGAATAACTGGGAAGTAATGAGGAATGCAACATCCCTATATAACATGGTCAAAAAGTTTGTCGAAGATACTAAATAAGGAAGTTCAATTTCGGTAGAGGTCAATGCATTTCCGCAACGAACAATTTCGTCTTGTACTTGTGTGAGTATTTGGGAGACCGATTTGTCATTATCTTTGATCCCTCGCATTGAGAAAGCAAAACCGTCAACTGCAAAATCATATGAATCTGCACATTGTTTTACTGCTCCGGAGCCCTTAACAATATTGTTGCCGGTGGTGTTAAGCGCATTGACAAAGAAAGCTTTGCTTTGTTGTGCATTTGTTAGTGCTAATTTAAGAATGGCTGTGTCAAGATCTTTGAGATTAGATGCTGATCGAGTTGGAATATCTTTCCAAAGAGATTTTACGCATTGCTTGTAGTTGTAGCCGAATTGGTCTTGGGTTTGCTTGCAAACGCTTCTAATTAATGGAGACGCTCTTGCATTTGCAAATGGTGTTGGAGACGATGAAAGACATAAGAGCAATGCTGCAATGAAAGTTGCATATCCGATTGAGGAGTCCATTTCTCAAGGTGTACGTTTCTTAAATTGATGAAGTGATTTCAAATATTTGTTTGATTTATGGAATGGATGAACGGATATCATATTTATAAACAACTCAAGGAGCGGGTATGGGTCTAAATTTAGGAGTGCAGAAGCTAAAGAAACCCATTTCTTTTGACGTGTTTAGTTTTCTGGTCCTTTAGTTTTAGTTTTTTCTTTAATGTACTAATTGATAACACACTGGATGCAAACCACCTAAACTATTCTAGTTTACTTAACCAACTCCTCATTTCTAGAAACTCCAACATAACCAAAAGTGATGCATGCTTATCAAAAGGATTTTTTCATTACATCACAAGGATTAATTTAAGTCATTTCATTTGTTTTTTTTTTACAGATTCATTTACATCCATATTTACTTATCAATATATATGATGTTAGAAGAATCTAAAAAATTCAAATTGATAGTATTAGAGGAGTTTCTTTTAGCCCATTTCGTCATGTTCGGTTAGCATCTTAGGAGGATTGAGCCCCATTAAGCGAGGTTACGATAGGAGGCCTATGAGCGTGGGGACATGGACTCCTAACCTGGAAGTCCAGCGCCTCATCCGACTTTCGAAAAATTTATGGAACCTAAGGGTTGTGGATTATAACATCCAAACCTGGGCTTTACACCATTCGAAGGAATAATCAAAAGGATGTTATAAAAATCAGCTGAGGGAGCATAATCAAGAAATTGTGTTTGATTTCCAGACATATTCCGTTCACACCAATGTTTTAAATATCGCTAGGGCGTTATCGAACGGCGGGTAGGATTCTAACTAGTGTCCTAAGATTTTTTTTATATCTTAATTAAATTTATTATATGACATACAAATAAGTGCATATATATTTAAAAAATATAAATAAGTAAAAATTATAATTGTAATGGGGAAACTTAAAATGAAAAATATAAATATAAATAAATTATATAAAGTACTACAATTTATTGAAAACATCAAAGAACTATTGCAAAGAGAGACGACCACATCGCATTCTTGGTTTCCTTTTTCTGTCTGGGAAAGGGTGAATCAAGACTCAAAGTTAATTAAAAAAAAAAAAAACAAACACTTATTCTGCCTAGACCCACGTAGATGCCATACTTGATTTTCCAACCGTTTAGTAATTAATCGTGGTGCTGGCTAGCTGTCTAGACTGCTTTTTAGAACATCGATTCACACTGCTTTCACCATCTATCATTCGCCTATCTTCATTGATCTTCAGATCACATATTTTTCATCAATCTATACAATTAAAAATAAAAGGGTTATCATATAAAATAGTTCCTGAGATTTGCATGATCAATAGAAATGGTCCCTAAGATTGAAAATCAATAGAAATGGTCCTTGAGATTGTCCACCATCCAAGATTTTGGTCCTTCCGTTAAAAACTCTTTGGGCAATTTTCAAAGCTTTGTAACTCAATTGTTTCTTAACCAAATTCGACCCATAATATATCAAAATGAAGATAGAAAAGTGTAGAATAAGATTATACCTATTTGGAAGCCCAATAGTTGCCAGAGATGACTGGAAAATAGCCTGAAAAGTGAGTGGTCTGCGGGAAAACTGGAAAACTCGCCGGAAACTGGGTAAACTTTAGACGTTCATAACTTCTTCAATACTCAACAAAATTGAGTGATTCAAAAATAAAAATCATACTTCTTGACGAGATGAAAAGAATGATACCTTTTTTGAAGGCTAAATCGCCGTGGTTTGGTCGGACAACGACTCAAAATTGGCTAACCATTTTCGAGTTAGCCAATTTCGAGCAGTTTTCAGCATAACCACAGCGAGTTAGCAGTAAAAAAAGATTCCATTCTCTTCGTCTCGTCGAGAAGTATGATTTTAATTTTTGAATCACTCGATTTTGTTGAGTATTGAAAAAGTTATGAACGTTTAAAGTTTACCTAGTTTCCGGCGAGTTTTCCAGTTTTCCCGCGGACCAGTCACCTTTCAAGCTATTTTCCGACCATCTCCGGCAATCATTGGGCTTCAAAATGAATATAATCTTGTTCTACACTTTCTTATCTTCATTTTGATATATTATGGGTCAAATTTGGTTAAGAATCGATTGAGTTACGAAGCTTTGAAAATTGCCCAAAGAGTTTTTAACGGAAGGACTAAAATCATGGATGATGGACAATCTCAGGGACCATTTTTATTGATTTTCAATCTCAGGGACTATTTCTATTGATCATGCAAATCTTAGGGATTATTTTGTATAATAACCCAAAATAAAATTAAAAACTTAAAACGAATTGGTTATCAAACTAGCTCTTAAGTTTTAATTTTGTACGAAAATGTAGTGAGTGTAACATCCCACATCGCCCAAGGGAGTGGATCCTGTAAGCCTTATATGTATATTCCCATCTCTACCTAGCACGAGGCCTTTTGGGAGCTCACTGGCTTCGGGTTCCGTAGGAACTCCGAAGTTAAGCGAGTTTGCGCGAGAGCAATCCCATGATAGGTGACCCACTGGGAAGTTTTCGTTTGAGTTCTCAGAAACAAAACCATGAGGGCATGGCCGGGGCCCAAAACGGACAATATTGTGCTACAGCGAAGTCGAGCCCGGGATGTGGTGGACCCTGGGCCGAGATGTGACAGTGAGGGCTTATAGAAACCTAATGTATTCCACTATCGGAGTCGAAGCCCATATTGAAAGTTATCAATTTGTTTTTGCTACAATGGATGTGATCGATATTAAGGTTTTACTAGTCTCTAAAAGTGGAATACGACTTGATGAATGCACCCACCAGTTTTCCAATGGCGGAAAGTACTACCATTTGCTTCTAGGAAGTCAGCATATTGGCACTGGACCTTGAGTTGGAAGAGGTGTGGTGGTGCACGGTCCTTTTCTTTGAGTTGTTGAAATTCCCACCTGCCTCAACAAATTATGTCTCTTTCTTGCACGGACGGAGATGGAGGTCGAGATTCCCACAGCACCACGACAATTCAAAGAGCGAACCAACTTTGTCTCTGAAATCAAGTCTTCCTTTTGACCCGTGTATCCTATCAATGGAAGGGTGCTCAACGGACCAATCTTTAGATCTCTTTCTTGCCAATTGGCTTTTTCTTTGTGCGATTGTATACCCAAAACTCATTGAAAACTGAAAGCAGTAGAAAAGTGGAGAAAAAAGAAAATCCAAACCTGAAAACTCAAAAGTGTAATTGTATCTGTATCAATGTGACTCCATGTTGTGCGGTCATTTGAAATGCTATTATGGTTATATATGCACATTGCCATGCGTTCTTTTCTTCATCTTTTCAAATTTGAATAATCAACAAAGAATTATAGTTTGAAAGTTTCCACTGATGCTGTCAAGATTAAAGATGCATAGCAAATTGTGTTCTTAAGAATTCAACGTGTAGTATATCTGGGTATATGTGTAGTATATATGGACAACCAAAATAACAACATAGAAGGATTCAATATTAAAACAATTTTTTGTTTTCTTACATTAATTTTTCATTCTTTTCTTTTCTTTTACAAATTAAACATACATTAATTATATGTATATTATTTAGTATTTAAGTAATGCGTACTGAATTTAATACATTGTTCACGTATCTTTTCTAGATATGGAATAACTGGGAAGTAATGAGGAATGCAACATCCCTATATAACATGGTCAAAAAGTTTGTGGAAGATACTAAATAAGGAAGTTCAATTTCGGTAGAGGTCAATGCCTTTTCGCAACGAACAATTTCCTCTTGTACTTCTGTGAGTATTTGGGAGACTGATTTGTCATTATCTTTGATCCCTCTCACTGAGAAAGCGAAACCGTCTACCGCAAAATCATATGAATCTGCACATTTTTTTATTGCTCCGGAGCCCTTAACAATATTGTTACCGGTGGTGTTGAGTACATTGACAAAGAAAGCTTTGCTTTGTTGTGCATTTGTTAGTGCTAATTTAAGAATGGTTGTGTCAAGATCTTTGAGATTAGATGCTGATCGAGTTGGAATATCTTTCCAAAGAGATTTTATGCATTGCTTGTAGTTGTAGCCAAATTGGTCTTGGGTTTGCTTGCAAACACTTCTAATTAATGGAGACACTCGTGCATTTGCAAATGGTGTTGGAAACGATGAGAGACATAAGAGCAAGGATGCAATGAAAGTTGCATATCGGATTGAGGACTCCATTGCTCAAGGTGTATGTTTCTTAAATTGATGCTAAAGTGATTATAAATTATTGGTTTGGTTTAAGCAATGGATGAATGGAGATCATATTATAAACAACTCAAGGAGGGGGTATGGGTCTAAATTTAGGAGCACATAAGGTAAAGAAACCCATGTCTTTTGACGTGTTTAGTTTTCTGGTCCTTTAGTTTTTGTTTTTTCTCTTACGTACTAACTAATAACGCATTGGATGCCAACCACCAAACCTATTCTAGTTTAATTAACCAACTCATCCTTTCTAGAAATTCCAACATATCCAAAAGTGATGCATGCTTAAGAAAAGTAATTGTTTTTTATTCCATTGCAATGATTAATTTAGCCATTTCATTTGTTTTTTGACAAATTCATCTACATCCATATTTACTTATCCATATATATGTTGTTAGAAGAATCTAAAAAATTCAAATTGATAGTGTTAGAGGAGTATCTTTTAGCCCATTTCGTCTTGTTCGGTTAGCAATTTGGGAGGCTCGAGCCCAATTAAGCACGGTTGTGATAGGCGGCCTAGGGGCATGGGGACACGGATCCCTGACCCGGAAGTTGAGCACCTTGTTCGACCTCCGAAAAGTTTATCCAACCTAAGGGTTGTGGGTTATAACATTCAAACCTGGACTTTGCGCCATTCGAAGGAATAATGATTCGGAAATGAGCCGAGAGAGTATAATCAAGACATTTGGTGTTTGATTTCCAGAAATATTCCGTTCACACCAGTGCTTTAAACATCGCTAGACCATTATCGAGCGGCCCTTAGGGTCCTAACTGTTGGCCTAGGTTTTTTTTTAATATCTTTATTAGATTTATTATATGACATGTAAATAGGTGCATATCTATACTTAAAATAAATAAATAAACTATACTTGTAATGGAGAAGCTTAAAATGCAAAAAATAAATGTAAATAAATTATAAAGTACTACAAATTATTGAAAACATCAAAGAACTTTCGGAAAGAGAGACGAACACATCGCATTGGATGCAAACCACCAAACCTATTCTAGTTTAATTTGTTTTGAACTGAAACCAGCTTCTCCTTTCTAGAACATGACAAAAAGTGAAGCATGCTTAACAAAAGGATTAAATTTTATTTTATTACATCGGAAGGATTAATTTAGGCCATTTCATTTGCTTTTTACAAATTCATCTACATTCATATTTACTTCTCGATAAAAATAATATATAGATTTATGAAGAATCTCAACAAATTTATATTTGCTATAACAAATTTTAGTGTGTTTATCATAAGTGAAAACGAAAAGTATATATGAAACAATATCCAACAATATGCTTTACTAGACAAAAGTTGGCATATTATTTATTGCTTTTAAGTGCGACGGCATCTGAAGGTCTTCATAACCTTTTCCTAACCATTCATCGGCATTTCTTTTCTCTCTTCTTCTTGTTGTATACCGAGACAGACCCTTATCATGAGGATAGTGGTCCCTCTCCAGGCACAGCCCAGGCAAACAATCCTTATGTCCATTATTCGCCTGTTCTGGTGACATCGAATTCTTCTACCAAGCTTTAGTGTTTTCGTTGTTCCCTTGTTTCTTTACGCAGTTCTCTTAACAATCAATCCTTCGATTATAATAATGATCATTAGTTAGCCTTAATTTAACTGATAAAGAAATTTCTTGTGGGAAACTTTTGTGCTCTAGTTTTATCCATACTTATAAAAGTACCAAATTTTAAATTTTAGTGCTACTTGACTTCTTACGTGTGAAAACCTTTTCAATTATAGTTTGATATATGCGAATAAATTTTTTATATTTTTTACGTCATTTCATTGAGTCTCACGCAGATAATGTGGAGTAAAAAATAATCAAGAAAATTATGGAGGCGACAAGTGTACTTTTGGGTGAAAAGGACGAAATTACCCTCGAGCTACACCGGAACTTCCACGTGCAAGCAGCGGACAATCACGACTCAATCAAGGTCAAAAGTGATCAAAATAGGTATTTATTCAAAATCTATTTCATCCACCCTCATCAAATCCTCCCCACAAGGTAACCCTCAATTATTCATTCAAATTAGGATTAATTACCTAAATTAATTGATTAATTTCCTAATTAATTTCAAGATATTATTTTGACATAATATTTTGCAATTACACCCAAAAACCACCATAAGCGGCCAGACCGTTTTCTCCAAATAGGGGTTGGCCACATCCCTATAAATAGCTCCCATTTCTCCCCAAAACCTAAGCTCCTCTAAAAAAATTCTCTTAACACTTTCTCTCTCAAACCTAAGCTCCTCTGAATTTAATACATTGTTCACGTATCTTTTCTACATATGGAATAACTGTGAAGTAATGAGGAATGCAACATCCCTATATAACATGGTCAAAAAGTTTGTGGAAGATACTAAATAAGGAAGTTCAATTTCGGTAGAGGTCAATGCCTTTTCGCAACGAACAATTTCATCTTGTACTTGTGTGAGTATTTGGGAGACTTATTTGTCATTATCTTTGATCCCTCTCACTGAGAAAGCGAAACCGTCTACCGCAAAATCATATGAATCTGCACATTGTTTTATTGCTCTGGAGCCCTTAACAATATTGTTGCCGGTGGTGTTGAATGCATTGATAAAGAAAGCTTTGCTTTGTTGTGCATTTGTTAGTGCTAATTTAAGAATGGCTGTGTTAAGATCTTTGAGATTAGATGCTGATCGAGTTGGAATATCTTTCCAAAGAGATTTTATGCATTGCTTGTAGTTGTAGCCAAATTGGTCTTGGGTTTGCTTGCAAACACTTCTAATTAATGGAGACGCTCGTGCATTTGCAAATGGTGTTGGAAACGATGAGAGACATAAGAGCAAGGATGCAATGAAAGTTGCATATCCGATTGAGGACTCCATTGCTGAAGGTGTATGTTTCTTAAATTGATGCTAAAGTGATTATAAATTATTGGTTTGGTTTAAGCAATGGATGAATGGAGATCATATTATAAACAACTCAAGGAGGGGGTATGGGTCTAAATTTAGGAGCACAGAAGGTAAAGAAACCCATGTGTTTTGACGTGTTTAGTTTTTTGGTCCTTTAGAGCCTGTTTGGTACTCTACTTGAATCCAACTTTTTAAACTAAAAAATAATTTTCAAGTTTTAGGCCTTAAAAACTTGTTTGGTATGACTATTTTAAAAAACTGAACTCAAGACTAACTCAAAAATATAGTCTATTCTCTAAAAACATAAAAAGTGAGTTTTTAGAGTTTTTAAACTTAAACTCACTCATTTCTTTTCTCTCCCTTCTCCCCTCCCACTCCAAATCTATCTCTCTCTCTTTTCTTCTTTCTCTTTCCTATTTTTTTTACCTTTTTCGTCTCTCCTCCAATCCGTTATCTTCATTCTCTTGGTTCTTTCTCTCACTCCTCTTCCTCTTTATCTCGTCCGATCCTCTCCCTTCTTTCTATTTCCTTCAATCATCTCTTACTTTCTTTCCTTCTCTCTCCTCTTTCTCCCTCTCTTGCGACTTCCTCTTTTTAGATCTCTTTGTCTAGTTTAAGTCGTAAGGTTTAAAATTTTTAAATCGCAAACCAATCACCTTTTTGAATCTTAAAGAAAATTGTTTTCAAGAAATGTTCTTAAGAAATGTTTTGAAAAATGATAAAATTTTCAAATAGGATACCAAACAGGCCCTTAGTTTTTGTTTTTTCTCTTACGTACTAACTAATAACTCATTGGATGCAAACCACCAAACCTATTCTAGTTTAATTAACCAACTCATCCTTTCTAGAAACTCCAACATATCCAAAGGTGATGCATGCTTAAGAAAAGTAATTTTTTTTTTTATTCCATTGCAATGATTAATTTAGCCATTGTGGAGCCAAAAATAATCACAAGGCGACATGTGGATTTTTGGTAAAATGACAAAGTTACCCTTGAGACACACCGATTGTCCTACGCATGAGCAGTGGACAATCATTCTTTAATCAAGCCAAGAGTGTCCAAAAAAGGTAACCAATTCCAAATTATCTCATCCATCCTCATTTTAGGTAATTACTTCATAACCTACAAATTATTTCATATAAATGGAGATTAATTCCTAATTAATCCATTAATCACCAATTAAATCACCCATTTCACACAAAAAACCTCTAAGGGCCGGCCACCTCCATTCCCTATATATATGACCCTATTTTTTTCTAAAAAAGGAGGTTCGCACTCTTGCAAAACTCCCAAAAACTCTCCAAATATTTTTCTCTCTAAATTCTAACTTTGGCATCAGAGGTTCTTCGGCCAAAGCCCTCCCATTCATCGTGGGCGCGTGAGGATCTTGGCCTTAACCTAAGGTGTTAATTGTTTTGTAGGTGCAATTTTGTCTAAGAAGAAGAAGGCGAAAATTTGCATCCACAACCATTTCATTTGTTTTTTTTGACAAATTCATCTACATCCATATTTACTTATCAATATATATGTTGTTAGAAGAATCGAAAAAATTCAAATTGATAGTGTTAGAGGAGTACCTTTTAACCCATTTCGTCGTATTCGGTTAGCAATTTGGGAGGCTCGAGCCCTATTAAGCACGATTGCGATAGGCGGCCTAGGGGCATGGGGATATGGATCCTTGACCCGGAAGTCCAATACCTTGTTCGACCTTTGAAAAGTTTATCCAACCTAAGGGTTGTGGGTTATAACATTCAAACCTGAGCTTTGTGCCGTTCGGAGGAATAATGATTCAGAAATGAGCTGAGGGAGTATAATCAAGACATTTTGTACTTGATTTCCAAAAACATTCCGTTCACACCAATGCTTTAAACATATAAATAGATGCATATTTATACTTAAAATAAATAAATAAACTATACTTGTAATTGTAACATCCCACATCGCCCAGAGGAGTGAATCCTGTAAGCCTTATATGTATATGTCCATCTCTTCCTAGCACGAGGCATTTTGGGAGCTCACTGGCTTCGGGTTCCATCGGAACTCCGAAGTTAAGCGAGTTCGCACGAGAGCTATCCCATGATGGCTGACCCACTGGGAAGTTCTTGTGTGAGTTCCTAGAAATAAAACCGTGAGGGCGTGGTCGGGGCCCAAAGCGGACAATATCGTGCTATGGCGGAGTCGAGCCTGGGATGTGGTGGGGGCCCGGGCCGGGATGTGACAATTTGGTATCAGAGGGAGTGTGCAGACGAGGAAGTCGGGCCCGTAAGGGGGGTGGATTGTAACATCCCACATCGCCCAGGGGAGTGGATCCTGTAAGCCTTATATGTATATTCCAATCTCTTCCTACCACGAGGCCTTTTGGGAGCTCACTGGCTTCGGGTTTCATTGGAACTCCGAAGTTAAGCGAGTTCATGCGAGAGCAATCTCATGATGGGTGACCCACTGGGAAGTTCTCGTGTGAGTTCCTAGAAATAAAACCGTGAGGACAAAGCGGACAATATCGTGTTACAACAGAGTCGAGCCCGGGATGTGGTGGGGGCCCGAGCCTAGATGTGACATAATGGAGAAACTTAAAATGCAAAAAATAAATGTAAATAAATTATAAAGTACTACAAATTATTGAAAACATCAAAGAACAATCTCAAAGAGAGACGAACATATCGCATTGGATGCAAACCACCAAACCTATTCTAGTTTAATTTTTTTTGAACTGAAACCAGCTTCTCCTTTCTAGAACATGACAAAAAGTGAAGCATGCTTAACAAAAGGATTTTATTTTATTTATTACATCGGAAGGATTAATTTAGGCCATTTCATTTGCTTTTTACAAATTCCTCTACATTCATATTTACTTCTCGATAAAAATAATATATGGACTTCTGAAGAATCTCCACAAATTTATATTTGCTATAACAAATTTAAGTGTGTCTATCAAATAAGCGAAAACGGAAAAGTATATATGAAACAATATCCAACAATATGCTTTAGTAGACAAAAGTTGGCATATTGTTTATCGGCATTTCTTTCTCTCTTTTTGTTGTTGTATACAGAGACAGACCCTTATCATCAGGATAGTCGTCCCTCTGAAACTCCAGGCACAGCCCAGGCAAACAATCCTTATGTCCATTATTCGCCTGTTCTGGTGACATCGAATTCTTCTACCAAGCGTTAGTGTTTTTGTTGTTCCCTTGTTTCTTTACGCAGTTCTCTTAAGAATCAATCCTTCGATTATAATAATGATCATTAGCTAGCCTTAATTTAACTGATAAAGAAATTTCTTTTGGGAAACTTTTGTGCTCTAGTTTTATCCATGCTTATAAAAGTACCAAATTTTAAATTTTAGTGCTACTTGACTTCTTACATGTAAAAACCTTTTCAATTATAGTTTAATATATGTGAATCTCACGCAAATAATGTGGAGTAAAAAATAATCAAGAAAATTATGGAGGCGACACATGTACTTTTGGGTGAAAATGACAAAATTACCCTCGAGCTACACCGGAACTTCCACTCGCAAGTAGTGGACCATAACGACTCAATCAAGGTCAATAGTGATCAAAATAGATATTTATTCAAAATCTATTTCATCCATTCTCATCAAATCATCCCCACAAGGTAACCCTCAATTATTCATTCAAATTAGGATTAATTACCTAAATTAATTGATTAATTTCCTAATTAATTGATTAATTTTCTAATTAATTAATTAATTTTCTAATTGATTGCAAGATATTATTTTGACATAATATCTTGCAATTACATCCAAAACCACCATAAGTGGCCAAACCCCTTTTCTCCAAATAGGTGTGGGCCACTTCCCTATAAATAGCTCTCATTTCTCCCAAAAACCTAAGTTCATTCTTCTCCAAAAATTCTCTAAACACTTTCTTTCTCAAATTCTAACTTTGGCATCAGAGGTTCTTCGGCCAAAGCCCCCCATTCATCGTGGGCGTGTGAAGCTCTTGGCCTTGACTTAAAGTGTTAATTATTTTGCAGGTGCATTTTTGTCCAAGAAGAAGAAGGTAGAAATTTGCAACCACAAATTGGTGCTTTCATTGAGAGTTTGATTCACACGCAGCACCACTATGGTAGCTACGGGGACCACCGTGGCAGTGAGGAGTGGTCCAGCTCGATGGCAGCAGACCATAGCCTTATGCACTGCCACTACAGCAGCCCAAACCCAAGACCAAGCCTAGGCATAGGCGCACGCAGCATCTGCACAAGTATCCCAGCAGGTGGCCCAATCTGCAGCCCATGTTGCAGGGCAGCCAAGCCATGCCCAGCACGAGCAAGCCCAAGACGCATTGTAGGCCTGAGCTGCGCTGACCATTCCTTCGGCCCAAATCTAATGCGCTCTTAGCGTCGCACCGCGCCCACGCGCCCCGCACATGGCACGACCCACTTTCGAGACCCAACCCACTCCCGTGGCTCACTTGGTGATCCTGACTAGTCCAAGACCGGTTCAACAGTCCTGAATTCAGATTTCTAGACCAACAATTAAACTGGGGACATTTTCACCCCATTTCTCCCCAAATTTGACATTTCCCAACTCAAATCTTGCGCCCAAAGTCCACTACACTTCCGCTACTCAAGGAGACGCATACCGTCTAAGCTCTTCCAACTCGAATGACGAACCACACTTGTCTCGACAAGTAAAAGAGTTGACAAGCGTCCTCGCACAGCAGACGACTTTGGTGAATCAGCTCTTGCAATGCACTGAGATGCAACGTGTTTTAGACGAGGTTTCCCGAAGCATGACAAGGGCAGACGACGAACCTCTCCAGCAGCGTCCAGGCAAACGGCATCTCAACCAACCACGATTCGGGCGTTCTAGCAGTTGACGCTCCCACATGGATCCTCGAGATAGCGTATACTCTCATCTTAGCACGCGGATGAGCGTGCACTCCCAATCAAGCCCACGAATGAGCATACGTTCACGGTTGAGGCCACACTCCGATTATCAACATGGACAACCTTCCAGGCGAAGTGTTTATTCACAACTAGGCTCACAAAGAGCATTCTTCACCTCACATTGGAGTAGGCAGCACGGCGGATGGAGAGAAGTAGTCACTCAATCTGGCTCAAGTTCAACCGGTAGCCTGCAATTAACCGCTCGCTTGCCAGGGACGTGCCACATGCACCGCAGCCACGACATAGACGAGTCGAGCATAAGGAAGAGCGGCCTAGACCAATAGGTCACGACCGGGGGCAGCCGAAAGTTCCACTGCCCCATCAGAGGCATATTCAAGAATAAGTTGAGAGGCTCCTGACTGAACGATTACGCGATTTCCAGTGCAACGAGGCTACTGACGATGCGTTTCAACGAAACATGACCAACATAAGTAGGTCACCATTCACGGATAAGATTGAACAGACAGATCCACCTCGCGGGTTCACTATGCCTCACTTTACTCCGTACAAGGGAGATGAAGATCCGGACCAACATCTCAAGCACTACTGTAGTACCATGATCCTCTACAGGAACAACAACACGCTTTTCTGCAAATTTTTTGCCACAACTCTACAAGGCGAGGTGCAAGACTGGTTTCACACACTGCCGCTACAGTCGATTCGGAGTTTCAATGAACTTTCCTTAGTTTTCACTAAGGAATATTCGTCTAACCGCTCAACCAAAAGGACATCCGATCATCTCTTCAGCATCGTAAAAGGCCATTGGGAGACAATTCGCGACTATATCAAGAGGTTCAAAGCGGAGAAGGCCAAGATTGTTGGCTATATCGAAGGCATAACAACGACAACATTCAAAAATGGGCTTTTCACCGAACACCCTTTATTCGAAAAATTGATCATGGGAGAATAACTGACCATGGCAGCTTCGTATGCTTTGGCGGAGAATCACGCATTATGGGACGAGGCCAAGCAGTCTAACAAAAATGAGTTAGTAAAGAAGCATCCCTCGACCAGAGAAGACTCAGCGCTCGAAACATTCACCAAGTTTACAGTTCCAATCAGCCAAATTCTAAGTAAGCTCAAGAACACCACCTATGAAGGGCGATCTTACCAGGCTGGATGAGACAAAATATTGTGCATTCCATCAAGGACCAAGCCACACTACCAACGACTGCCAGAAATGGAAGCAGTACCTTGAGAAGCTGACAAATGAGGGCCGGTGCGACGAGTATCTTGACAGGTCAACGACACAGCCTACATAAGCAAAGGAAATCTCCATCACCCCCTGAACCCCATTAGTGTTTTTCCAAATAAGTTTAGTAGCTCGACGAACAAGACCTCACAAGTCGAGGATTATCCAATTTGTTATGCAATTTCTACCTTACAGCACGGTTGATCCATTTCTTTATTCTCAATGAAGATTCAAGAAGTTATTCATAAGCATGGCTCAACTGCTGTCTACAATAACTGCTCAAACCCCTATCTGGGTCTGCTTTCCAGTGCGAGAGGATAAATTAATTACTCTCCAATGCGAGAGGGGAAACTAATTCCCCGACACCCATATGGGTTTGCTTTCCATTGCGAGAGGATAAACTAATTCCCCGACACCTATCTGGGTTTACTCTCCAGTGCGAGAGGATAAACTAATTCCCCGACACCCATCTGGGTAAGCTCTCCAGTGCGAGAAGGCCACATAGCTCAAAAGATCGAATGCTTGAAGACCAACTAGGCATCAAATGGTCAGGGGGCAACAACCACTTTAGACTCAACAGGTCGCTTATCCGACACTTAATCTTTAGTTGCTCCGATCTTGACAACTCTATCCGACACTTAATCTTTAGTTGCTCCATCTACGACAGCTGAGAAATCAAACTCAAACAGTTTCCTTATTTTTGGCAAGCAGCCCCTGCCACGCCACTTTCTCGGCCCATGTCGAGCCAGTCCTTGGCTTCAGCCAAGCCGAGCAGCACAAGCAATGACCCCTACCACACCACCTCTTTGCCCCATGCCAAGTTAACTCCTGGCCTCTGCCAGCCGACGTGCCACACTACCCCGACAGCTGTCCCGTGGCAACACCACCCAAGAAGAAGACAAGGAAAATTAAGTTTTTCTTACATCAGTGCAGCGCGGAGAAGACAAAGAAATCAACGGAAGACGGTTCTTTGCACGTGCAAGCAAAGAAGAGTGCTAGGGGAGGGGGAACAAATATCCTTTAGTTTTCTCTCTTTCTTGTAGGGATAAATAATTGCCCTCCGAAGTTGATTTAATCCCCTACTTAAGGTAGGCTTAAATAGGCTTTGGAGGCGATTTATTTCCCTTTCCTAAAGAATCTAATTCCAAGTCCAAGTGAGAATTTGCATCAAAGTTGGAGATCTCTACACCTGTTGCCCTTTCTTGCGAGCAGCCCAGCAGATGTGGCGTATTTGTGGAGTAAGAAATAATCAAGAAAGTTATGGAGGCGACACGTGTACTTTTGGGTGAAAAGGACAAAATTACCCTCAAGCTACACCGAAACTTCCACAAACAAGTAGCGGACAATCATGACTCAATCAAGGTCAAAAGTGATCAAAATAAGTATTTATTCAAAATCTATTTCATTCATCCTCATCAAATCCTCTACACAAGGTAACCCTCATTTATTCATTCAAATTAGGATTAATTACCTAAATTAATTATTTAATTTCCTAATTAATTAATTAATTTTCTAATTGATTGCAACATATTATTTTGACATAATATCTTACAATTACACCCAAAAACCACCATAAGTGGCCGGATCCCTTTTCTCCAAATAGGGGCAGGCCACACCCCTATAAATAGCTCCCATTTCTGCCAAAAACCTAAGTTCATTCTTCTCCAAAAATTCTCTATACACTTTCTCTCTCAAATTCTAACTTTGGCATCGGATGTTCTTTGGCCAAAGCCCCTATAGTGTGGTGGAACGTGGTTTTTTCTTTGAATTGTTCAAATTCCGCCTCAACAAATTCTATTTCTATTTATATTTCTTTGAATTGTCTAATATGGACAACCAAAAGAACAACACAGAAGGATTAATTATTAAAACAACTTTTGGTTTTCTTACAGTAATTTTTCATTTTCTTTTCTTTTACAAATTAAATATAGAGTAATCATATGTATATGATTTAGTATTCAAGTAATGTGTACTAAATTTAATACATTGTTCATGTATCTTTTCTAGATATGGAATAACTGGGAAGTAATGAGGAATGCAACATCCCTATATAACATGGTCAAAAAGTTTGTCGAAGATACTAAATAAGGAAGTTCAATTTCGGTAGAGGTCAATGCTTTTCCGCAACGAACAATTTCGTCTTGTACTTGTGTGAGTATTTGGGAGACCGATTTGTCATTATCTTTGATCCCTCGTATTGAGAAAGCGAAACCGTCTACTGCAAAATCATATGAATCTGCACATTGTTTTACTGCTCCGGAGTCCTTAACAATATTGTTGCCGGTTGTGTTGAGCGCATTGACAAAGAAAGCTTTGCTTTGTTGTGCATTTGTTAGTGCTAATTTAAGAATGGCTGTGTCAAGATCTTTGAGATTAGATGCTGATCGAGTTGGAATATCTTTCCAAAGAGATTTTACGCATTGCTTGTAGTTGTAGCCGAATTGGTCTTGGGTTTGCTTGCAAACACTTCTAATTAATGGAGACGCTCTTGCATTTGCAAATGGTGTTGGAGACGATGAAAGACATAAGAACAATGATGCAATGAAAGTTGCATATCCGATTAAGGAGTCCATTTCTCAAGGTGTATGTTTCTTAAATTGAAGAAGTGATTACAAATATTTGTTTGATTTATGGAATGGATGAACGGAGATCATATTTATAAACAACTCAAGGAGCGGGAATGGGTCTAAATTTAGGGGTGCAAAAGGTAAAGAAACCCATTTCTTTTGACGTGACTAGTTTTTTGGTTCTTTAGTTTTTATTTTTTCTTTAACGTACTAACTGATAACACACTGGATGCAAACAACCTAACCTTTTCTAGTTTAATTAACCAACTCCTCATTTCTAGAAACTCGAACATAACCAAAAGTGATGCATGCTTATCAAAAGGATTTTTTCATTACATCGCAAGGATTAATTTAAGTCATTTCATTTGTTTTTTAACTGATTCATTTACATCCATATTTACTTATCAATATATATGATGTTAGAAGAATCTAAAAAATTCAGATTGATAGTATTAGAGGAGTTTCTTTTAGCCCATTTCGTCGTGTTTGGTTAGTAGCTTAGGAGGATCGAGCCCTATTAAGCGAGGTTACGATAGGCGGCCTATGAGCGTTGGGACATGGACCCCTAACCTGGAACTCCAGCGCCTCATCCGGCCTCCGAAAAGTTTATGGAACCTAAGGGTTGTGGATTATAACATCCAAACTTGGGCTTTACACCATTCGAAGGAATAATCAAAAGGGCGTTCTGATAATCAGTTGAGGGAGCATAATCAAGAAATTTGGTGTTTAATTTCCAGACATATTTCGTTCACACCAATGTTTTAAATATCGCTAGATCATTATCGAGCGGCGGGTAGGGTTCTAACTAGTTGCCTAAGGTTTTTTTTTATCTTAATTAAATTTATTATATGACATACAAATAAGTGCATATATATATTTTAAAAAAATTAAATAAGTAAAAATTATAATTGTAATGGGGAAACTTAGAACGAAAAATATAAATATAAATAAATTATATAAAGTACTACAATTTATTGAAAACATCAAAGAACTATCGCAAAAAGAGACAACCACATCGCATTATTGGTTTCCTTTTTCTGTCTAGGAAAGGGTGAGTCAAGACTCAAAGTTAATTAAAAAAAATAAAACAAACACTTATTCTGCCTAAACCCATTTAGTAATTAATCGTGGTGCTGGCTAGCTGTCTAGACTACTTTTTAGAACATCGATTCACACTGCTTTCACCATCTATCCTTCGCCTATCTTCATTGATCTTCATATCACATATTTTTCATCAATCTATATAATTAAAAATAAAATTAAAAAATTAAAACGAATTGGTTATCAAACTAGCTCTTAAGTTTTAATTTTGTACCAAAATGTAGTGATGGCTTATAGAAACCTAATGTATTCCACAATCGGAGTTGAAGCCTATATTGAAAGTTATCAATTTGTTTTTGCTACAACAGATGTGATCGATATTAAAGTTTTACTAGTCTCTAAAAGTGGAATACGACTTGTTGGAATGCACCCACCAGTTTTCCAATGGCGGAAAGTACTACCCTTCGCTTCTAGGAAGTTAGTATATTGCCACCGGACCTTGAGTTGGAAGTGGTGTGGTGGTGTGCGGTCCTTTTCTTTGAGTTGTTGAAATTCCCACCTGCCTCAACATATCATGTCGCTTTCTTGCATGGACGGAGATGGAGGTCGAGATTCCCATAGCACCACGACAATTCATTGAGCGAACCAACTTCGTCTCTGAAATCAAGTCTTCCTTTTGACCTGTGTATCCTATCAACGGAAGGGTGCTCAACGGACCAATCTTTAGATCTCTTTCTTGCCAATTGGCTTTTTCTTTGTGAGATTGTATACCCAAAACTCATTGAAAACTAAAAGCAGTAGAAAAGTGGAGAAAAAGAAAATCCAAACCTCAAAGTGTAATTGTATCAGTATCAATGTGACTCCATGTTGTGCGGTCATTTGAAATGCTATTATGGTTATATATGCACATTGCCTTGCGTTCTTTTCTTCATCTTTTCAAATTTGAATAATCAACAAAGAATTAGAGTTGGAAAGTTTCCACTGATGCTGTCAAGATTAAAGATACATAGCAAATTGTGTTCTTAAGAATTCACACTACAAGAAAAGTGGGCTAAGAACACAATTGATCTGTGTCCTTTTCATTTTCAATGAGCACCAATACATATCTGTGCGTGTTGATTATCATTGAACACAAAACTATTTTTTATGTGCTCTCTAAGCAAAAAGAACACTGGTTTGTGCCGAAAATGAAGTGTATTTGTGCCTACTTGCATGTGTCACCCTTATAAATGTTAGAAATAAGATTTGTTTATTAATTTACGAAAGCACAATAAAAGATTTCGTGCTCTCCGATGTAATATATTTAAATTAAAAGTAGGTTTTCGTGTCCATTGCTTTTACTTTTCCCATTCTCAATTCCTTTACATTTAGTTCACGCATTTCCTCTCTCACCCCCCTCTCTTAAACTCTACTCCTTGTCCTCCTCAACAGTCTTCCTCTCTCCCCCATCCTCTCTCTCCCTCCTCTTTCATACAACAAAGCAGTTGTCCACCCGTCACCAACGACCGTCTAATTATACCTCTAGAATCCTCTTGTCGACCTCTGTCTCTCTCTCCGACTCCCTTTCTCTCTACCTTCCCAGATTCGGTCCGTCTCTCTTCCTTTTCCCGATCTGGTGGTTATTGATGAACCAATCCAAGGCATAACTCCCAGATTCAGACCATCTTTATTCTCTACATTCCCAAATCCTAGATTCGGTCTCTCTCTAATTCTCTCTTATTTGATTTGATTTTCAAAAAATATATAGATCTATTTGATTTTCTTTCCTACTATTGTCTTCTTCAAGCTACATCGATCTGGATAGTCAGAAATATGTGGGCAAGCAAAAAAGGAGGGTCGCTGGAGGCCACCCTAGAAACCACCATTGACATCTTCACCATCGAGGTAAATTCTCATTTTTCCCCAACTTTCCCTTCAATTTTCTTTCACTTTCTCAGTAACCAAATGGACAATTCAATTTTCTTTCACTTTCACCATCGAGGTAAAATCTCAATTTGTAGGTGATTTCAGTTTTTTTTTTTTAAATAGTTGACATATTGGGCACAATAAAAATAAATGTGCTAACATACATGGGTGGCAGCAGTCATTTGACAACTTTGTAACAACTTTGTAAGAACTTGGCACAAAAGGACCTTTATTTGTGCTTACACTTTTCAGCACAACATACCTTATTGTGCTCTTTGACAAATGGTGACGCCCATAGAGGGCACATGCAATATTTTAGTTGTTGCACTATTGCTATTGGTTCATGGGCACAATTGTTGGTGCTCTTTGGCCTCAAAGGGCACATATAATTTATTGTGCGCAGTGCCCATAATTATTGTAGGGTCAACGTGTAGTATATCTGGGTATATGTGTAGTATATATGGACAACCAAAATAACAACATAGAAGGATCCAATATTAAAACAATTTTTTGTTTTCTTACATTAATTTTTCATTATTTTCTTTTCTTTTACAAATTAAAAATACATTAATTATATGTATATTATTTAGTATTTAAGTAATGCGTACTGAATTTAATACATTGTTCACGTATCTTTTCTAGATATGGAATAACTGGGAAGTAATGAGGAATGCAACATCCCTATATAACATGGTCAAAAAGTTTGTCGAAGATACTACATAAGGAAGTTCAATTTCGGTAGAGGTCAATGCCTTTTCGCAACGAACAATTTCATCTTGTACTTGTGTGAGTATTTGGGAGACTGATTTGTCATTATCTTTGATCCCTCTCACTGAGAAAGCGAAACCGTCTACCGCAAAATCATATGAATCCGCACATTGTTTTACTGCTCCGAAGCCCTTAACAATATTGTTGCCGGTGGTGTTGAGTTTATTGACAAAGAAAGCTTTGCTTTGTTGTGCATTTGTTAGTGCTAATTTAAGAATGGTTGTGTCAAGATCTTTGAGATTAGATGCTGACCGAGTTGGAATATCTTTCCACAGAGATTTTATGCATTGCTTGTAGTTGTAGCCAAATTGGTCTTGGGTTTGCTTGCAAACACTTCTAATTAATGGAGACGCTCGTGCATTTGCAAATGGGGCTGGAAACGATGAGAGACATAAGAGCACGGATGCAATGAAAGTTGCATATCCGATTGAGGACTCCATTGCTCAAGGTGTATGTTTCTTAAATTGATGCTAAGGTGATTATAAATTATTCGTTTGGTTTAAGCAATGGATGAATGGAGATCATATTATAAACAACTCAAGGAGGGGGAATGGGTCTAAATTTAGGAGCGCAGAAGGTACAGAAACCCATGTCTTTTGACGTGTTTAGTTTTCTGGTCCTTTAGTTTTTGTTTTTTCTCTTACGTACTAACTAATAAGGCATTGGATGCAAACCACCAAATCTATTCTAGTTTAATTAACCAACTCATCATTTCTAGAAACTCCAATATATCCAAAAGTGATGCATGCTTATGAAAAGTATTTTTTTTTTATTCCATTGCAATGATTAATTTAGCCATTTCATTTGTTTTTTGACAAATTCGTCTACATCCATATTTACTTATCAATATATATCTAGAAGAATCTAAAAAATTCAAATTGACAGTGTTAGAGGAGTATCTTTTAGCCCATTTCGTTGTGTTCGTTTAGCAATTTGGGAGGCTCAAGCCTTATTAAGCACGGTTGCGATAGGCGGCCTAGGGGCATGGGGACATGGATCCCTGACCCGGAAGTCCAGCGCCTTGTTCGACCTCCGAAATGTTTATCCAACCTAAGCGTTGTGGGTTATAACATTCAAACCTGGGCCTTACACCGTTCGAAGGAATAATCACAAGGATGATTCTGAAATCAGCCGAGGGAGTATAATCAAGACATTTTGTGTTTGATTTCCAGAAATATTCCTTTCAAACCAATGCTTTAAACATCACCAGACCATTATCGAGCGGCCGTTAGGGTCCTAACTATTGGCCATTTGATTTGCTTTTTACAAATTCATCTACATTCATATTTACTTCTCGATAAAAATAATATATAGACTTCTGAAGAATCTCAACAAATTTATATTTGCTATAACAAATTTAAGTGTGTCTATCATAAGCGAAAACGGAAAAGTATATATGAAACAATATCCAACAATATGGTTTACTAGACAAAAGTTGGCATATTATTTATTGCTTTTAAGTGCGACGGGATCTGAATGTCTTCATAACCTTTTCCTAACCATTCATTGGCATCTGAGGGTCTTAATAATATATAGACCCTTATCATAAGAATAGTCGTCCCTCTGAAACTCCAGACACAGCCCAGGCAAACAATCCTTATGTCCATTATTCGCTTGTTCTGGTGACATCGAATTCTTCTACCAAGCGTTAGTTTCCTAATTGATTGCAAGATATTATTTTGACATAATATCTTGCAATTACACCCAAAAACCACCATAACTGGCCGGTCCCCTTTTATCCAAATAGGGGCCGACCACACCCCTATAAATAGCTCTCATTTCTCCCAAAAACCTAAGTTCATTCATCTCCAAAAATTATTTAAACACTTTCTTTCTCAAATTCTAATGTTGGCATCGAAGGTTCTTCTGCCAAAGGCCCCCCCATTCATCGTGGCCGCATGAGGCTCTTGGCCTTGACCTAAGGTGTTAATTGTTTTGCATGTGCATTTTCGTCCAAGAAGAAGAAGTCGGAAATTTGCAACCACAAATTGGTGCTTTCATTGACAGTTTGATTCACACGCGTGAAGAAGACTCTCGCATTCAAGGTTTCTCATTTTTTGTTCATTCGTAGATTTTTCGTACGTTCTTATTCCTAGAATTTTTTCATGTAAAATTTTTGTTGAATAAACTTAAAAGAAAAGTACAATGACAAGAAATTTGGAAACCACAACGAAGGAAACTTTCTACGTTCAAAGATCCGGATCAAGTGATGGAGATTGCTTCATGGCAGTAAACCATGGTCTTATGCGCTGCCACTACAGCAGCCCAAACTCAAGACCAAGCCCAAGCTTAGGCGCTGGCAGCAGCTGCGCAAGAAGCCTAATAGGCGTCCCAATCTACAGCCTACGCTGCAGGGCAGCCAAGCCAACCCAGCACGAGCAAGCCCAAACCACTACCCAAGCAGCGCAGGCCCAAGACACATTGCAGGCCCGAGTTGGGCTGACCATTCCCTCGGCCCAAATCCAATGCGTTCCTAGCATCGCACCCCGCCCACGTGCCCTGCATATGGCATTGCTCACTTCCGCGGTCCAACCCGCTCCCGTGGCTCACTTGGCGATCCCGACCGGTCTAAGACCGATTCAACAATCCTAGATTCAGATTTTTGGACCGATGATTGAACCGAGGACATTTTCACCCCATTTCTCCGTAGATTTGACATTTCCTAACTTAAATCTTGCGCCTGGAGTCCATTACACTTCCGCCACTCAAGGAGACGCATATCGTCCAAGGTATTCCAACCCGAATGACGAACCACACTTGTCACGGTAAGTTATAGAGTTGACAAGCGCCCTCGCATAGCAGACAACCTTGGTGAATCAGCTCTTACAATGTACCGAGATGCAACGTGCTTTAGACGAGGTGTCCCGAAGCATGACAAGGGCGGACGACGAACCTCTCTAGCAGCGTCCCAGCAAATGGCCCATCAATCAGCCATGATCCAAGCATTCTAGTAGTTTACTCTCCCGTCTGGAACCTCGAGATAACGTATGCTCTCATCTTAGTAGGCGAATGAGCGTGCACTCCCGATTAAGCCTACATACTAGCATACGTTCATGGTTAAGGCTACACTCTGATTATTAACATGGATAACCTTAGCGAAGTGTTCATTCACAACTAGGCTTGCAAGGAGCATTATCCACCTCACATCGGAGTAGGTAGCATGGCGGATTGAGAGAAGTAGTCACTCAATCCAGCTCAAGCTCTCTAGTGCGAGATGGTAAACTAATTCCTCGACACCCATCTGGTAAGCTCTCCAATGCGAGAAAGCCACATAACTCAAAAGACTGATTGTTTGAAGACCAAATAGGGAGCAAATGGTGAGGGGGCAGTAGCCACTTTGCACTCAACAGTTCGCTCATCTGACACTTCATCTTTAGCAGCTTCGATCTTGGCATCTTCATCCTTGACTGCTTCATCTACTACAGTTGGGAAATCAAACGCAAGCAGTTTCCTCATTTTTCGCAAACAGCTCAAACCGTGGCCCATACCACACCACTTCCTCGGCCCATGCCAAGCCAGTCCTTGGCTTTAGTCAAGCCGAGCAGCATAAACAATGGCCTCTGCCATACCACCTCTTTGGTCCATGCCAAGCCAACTCCTGGCCTCTGTCAGTCTACATGCCACACCATCTAGACAGCTGCCCCGTGGCAGCACCACCCAAGAAGAAGACAAGGAGAATTAAGTTTTTCTTACATCGGTGCAACGCGGAGAAGACAAAGAAATCAACAGAAGATAATTCTTTGCACGGGCAAGCAAACAAGAGTGCTAGGGGAGGGGGAACAAATATCCTCTAGTTTTCTCTCTTTCTTGTAGGGATAAATAACTACCCTCCGAAGTTGATTTAATCCTCTACTTAAGGTAGGCTTAAATAGGCTTTGGAGGCGATTTATTTCCCTTTCCTAGAAGAATCTAATTCCAAGTCCAAGTGAGAATCTGCATCAAAGTTGGAGATCTCTACACATGCTACCCTTTCCTGCGAGCAGCCCAATAGGTGTGGGGGCATTTGTGGAGTAAAATATAATCAAGAAAATTATGGAGGCGACATGTGTAGTGAAAATGACAAAATTACCCTCGAGCTACACCGGAACCACTATAAGTGGTCGGACCCCTTTACTCCAAATAGGGGCCGGCCACACCCCTATAAATAGTTCCCATTTCTCCCAAAAACCTAAGTTCATTATTCTCCAAAAATTCTCTAAACATTTTCTCTATTGAATTATAACTTTGGCCTCGGAGGTTCTTCTCCCAAAATGACTTCCTATGTTAATTTCTCCCTTGCTATCAAGTTTAATAGAAGAAAAATGCCAATTTGTTAAGTTTTCTTTCTTGGTAGAGCCTACAGAAATTTTGAATTGATTGATCTTAATCGATCTTCATTTCGTACAACAAACGAGTAGCCTATGTCAAACAAATTTTGGAATTTTCTCATGACAGTGAGAACGTGCCCGAGTTTCACAGACGCAATGATGGCAAGGCTAAATACCGGAACAAAGGTGGTTACTGCCGGAGGAGAAGAAAAAGTGTTTCAGCAGACATTTGAAAGAATGACAGGAGAAAAGCTCTTACATTCATATGCTTGCTATCTATCAACTTCTCATGGACCTGTGATTGGGATGCTGTACATCTCCGATAAACGAATAGCCTTCTGCAGCGATTTCTCTTACTATTTGTGCCCAGGAAATCCAACTCTCATGCATTACAAGTTAGATATTCTAGTGGACATAAAATTCGAATTCTTAAGGTTTTCATTCGTCTAACAAGTTAGTTAATCTCACGTAGGTGGTGGTGCTGCTTGATCAGTTAAGAACAGTAAATCCTTCAGCAAACAGTTGGAACCCTTCAGAAAAATATATACAGATTGTCACAAGGGATGGTCATGAATTCTGGTTCATGGGGTTCATATCCTATGACAAAGCCCTCAGGAATCTAAACTGAAGGAACGGTTGTTTGGTATCCATCTTGGATCCAATTTTTTTGTTTATGAAACTAATGAGTATTAAGTAGTTTAGCGATATTAGTTGGATCCAAAAGGATGCTAACTCGAGTTATTTCAAACAGATTGCAGTGTAAAACTTTAACACCCCGTTAAAGTTTTATGCACACTTTCCCATTTTCTGGTTTTGCTCATCTGCTATTTTCTAAAGCTTTTCATGAGAACCAAACGTTCCTAAAGTTAGTTGAAGCTTTGTACATAAGACACAGAAGAACAGAGTATCTTTAATCAACTCTCTAGCAAGTATCATATCCATTTGGGAAGCATTAATATCTTGGGAAAATATTTCCGCAAACGCTTTCTCCTTCTGCAATCCTTGTTTATTTATGGTCCCTTGATTCTCCTTTCATTTATTTAATCCAAAGATCAGAAATACAAGGGCATATGTAGTGTGTAGAAATCACTCTCCTTAATCTTTACATCAACGGCCCTTGAAAACAAGCAGAGGAAAACCCCAAATAACACAATTCTATATATGGCTTCCATTTTATTTCGAATCAGCTAAACAGTTTTTGATGCAGCACGAGCATAGAACGATTACAAATGTAAATCTTGAAGAACAAAGGTTTGTGGAATCCACTAGAGATTGGGATAAAACCGAAAGGTTGTCTGGATTTTTTCTAAGTTGATGCATTACATTGGGAGCGAAATGACTTAAATAGACTTAAAAACAGCCTCGGAAAGGCTCAAGGGTTTTGGGAATAAGAACAACATTAATCATACTTAAATAGAAAGATCCGATTTTTATTACAGAATTTAAAATGTACTTTTGGAAGCCCAAACGGCCCTAAAATCCATCAATATATCATAGCAAACCAGTGAGTTTAAACTAGGACGCCCTGCTCTTTTCGACAAGGTATCATGGACCCAAAACGGAGCACAGACGCCTAATCTATAAATTACTGCTGCGCCCTTTGATATTCCTTAGGTCTATTTCATTTGGCCATTTGTTACATTAGTTTTACTTTCAGCTAGCAATTCAGTTGTTTGATTTATAACAGAATGAACGTATCTCACACAAACTTTGCTTTGTGTGTGTGTTTCTCTGCAGCTCTGGATTTAGGGGTTTTTCCAAATTTAGCAAACTTTTTTGTGCTTGGCTCTTGGTTCCTGTAAGATCCTTCATTTCAGGACATTTTTTCAAGCCTCCATCGCTCAAACCAGAACATGACAAAATTGGGAACGGGTAAAAAACTGTTGTAATTTGACTCATGGTCAATGCCAATCCGTTTGTACAACGCCAGCCCATCAACCAACAAAGCCCATAATCGAACTCTTTTTTTATACTAAGTTGAAAATAAATGATTTAAGATAACTTTGGAGTTCTCTACAATCTCATAATTCTCGAATACAACTTCAATATTTTATTCTTTTTCATAACGAGGTATTTATAAGATTACAAAAGAGGAATACTAGGAAATAAATCAAAACAATCATTGTCCACAAGACAAGGAAACCTAGACCAAATAAAATTAAATCATATCAAATCAATTCTCTAAAATACTTTTCTTTATATTTTCCAATACCACCCGTCAAATTCATGATGTCATGAGTTAGCCATAAAAGAAATAAGATCTAATTGAAACTTATTTCTGCTACAACGGATGTCATCGATATTGAGGTTTTACTAGTCTCTTAAAGAGGAACACGATTTGCTGGATTGCACCGACCAATTTTCAAATGGTGAAAATTACTGCCCTTCGCTTCTAGGAGGGTCAGCATATTGGCACCAGACCTTGAGTTGGAAGTAGTGTGGTGGAATGCGGTTTTTTCTTTGAATTGTTGAAATTCCCACCCGCCTCAACAGATTCTGTTTCTTTCTTGCACAAATAAAGATGGAGGTCGAGATTCCACAACACCGCGACAATTCAATGAGCGAGCCAACTTCGTCTCTGAACTCAAGTCTTCACTTTGACCCGTGTATCCTATCAACGGAAGGGTGCTCGACGTGACCAAACTTTAGAACTCTTTCGTGACAATTGGCTTTTTTTGGTATGGTTTTGTACCCAAAACTCATTGAAAACTGAAAGCAGTAGAAAAGTGGAGAAAAAGAAAATCCAAACCTCAAAACTCAAAAGTGTAATTGTATCAGTATCAATGTGACTCCATGTTGTGCGGTCATCGAAAATGCTATCATAGTTATATATGCACATTGCCATGCGTTTTTTTCTTCATCTATTCAAATTTGAATAATCAATAAAAGAATTATAGTTTGAAAGTTTCCACTGATGCTGTCAAGATTAAAGATGCATAGCAAATTGTGTTCTTAAGAATTCAACGTGTTGTCTATTTGGGTATATGTCTAATATGGACAACCAAAAGAGCAACACAGAAGGATTCAATATTAAAACAACTTTTTGTTTTCTTACAGTAAGTTTTCATTTTATTTTCTTTTACAAATAAATATAGAGTAATCATATGTATATGATTTGGTATTCAAGTAATGCGTACTAAATTTAATACATTGTTCACGTATCTTTTCTAGATATGGAATAACTGGGAAGTAATGAGGAATGCAACATCCCTATATAACATGGTCAAAAAGTTTGCCGAAGATACTAAATAAGGAAGTTCAATTTCGGTAGAGGTCAATGCTTTTCCGCAACGAACAATTTCGTCTTGTACTTGTGTGAGTATTTGGGAGACCGATTTGTCATTATCTTTGATCCCTCGTATTGAGAAAGCGAAACCGTCTACTGCAAAATCATATGAATCTGCACATTGTTTTACTGCTCCGGAGCCCTTAACAATATTGGTGCCGGTGGTGTTGAGCGCATTGACAAAGAAAGCTTTGCTTTGTTGTGCATTTGTTAGTGCTAATTTAAGAATGGCTGTGTCAAGATCTTTGAGATTAGATGCTGATCTAGTTGAAATATCTTTCCAAAAAGATTTTACGCATTGCTTGTAGTTGTAGCCGAATTGGTCCTGGGTTTTCTTGCAAACGCTTCTAATTAATGGAGACGCTCTTGCATTTGCAAATGGTGTTGGAGACGATGAAAGACATAAGAGCAATGATGCAATGAAAGTTGCATATCCGATTGAGGAGTCCATTTCTCAAGGTGTATGTTTCTTAAATTGATGAAGTGATTTCAAATATTTGTTTGATTTATGGAATGGATGAATTGAGATCATATTTATAAACAACTCAAGGAGCGAGTATGGATCTAAATTTAGGAGTGCAGACGGTAAAGAAACCCATTTCTTTTGATGTGACTAGTTTTCTGGTCCTTTAGTTTTTGTTTTTTCTTTAACGTACTAACTGATAACACACTGGATGCAAACCACCTAACCTATTCTAGTTTAATTAACCAACTCCTCATTTCTAGAAACTCCAACATAACCAAAAGTGATGCATGCTTATCAAAAGGATTTTTTCATTACATCGCAAGGATTAATTTAAAGGAAAACTAATGAAAAGAGCATAAAAACTTTGAGTTTTAACGATAAGGACAAAATAAAGGGCAAAATGAATAGTACCAGGATTGACTTTTTAGTGTAAAAATGTGGTTTTTCGTTAAAGTAAACAGTACTGGGAACTTTTCGTCGTTTGTACGCAGACGGGACGGGACGGGACGAAGGTTCCATGCCCTCGGATGGAAGTGAGGAGGAAGAAGAAGGAGACAGAAAGGTTATAATTTTGTGTTCCACGGATGTGGAACGAGTTCGTTCCAGTCGGGGAGGTGGAACGAAAAATCATCCAAAACTTGTCCCGTGAACCAGCGCGTTCCACTCGTTTTAGGCGTACCAAATGTGGGACGGAACGCCTCGTCCCGTTCCGTCCCGTCACGTCCCGCGTACCAAACGCACCCAAAATTCCCTTAATTTAAGTCATTTCATTTGTTTTTTTTTACAGATTCATTTACATCCATATTTACTTATCAATATATATGATGTTAGAAGAATCTAAAAAAATTCAAATTGATAGTATTAGAGGAGTTTCTTTTAGCCCATTTCGTCGTGTTCGGTTAGCATCTTAGGAGGATCGAGCCCTATTAAGCGAGGTTACGATAGGCGTCCTATGAACGTGGGGACATGGACCCCTAACCTGGAAGTCCAGCGCCTCATCCGGCCTCCGGAAAGTTTATGGAACCTAAGGGTTGTGGATTATAACATCCAAACTTGGGCCTTACACCATTCAAAGGAATAATCAAAAGGGCATTCTGATAATCAGCTGAGGGAGCATAATCAAGAAATTTTGTGTTTGATTTCCAAACATATTCCATTCACACCAATGTTTTAAATATCGCTAGGTCGTTATCGAGCGGCGGGTAGGGGTCTAACTAGTGGCCTAAGGTTTATTTTTTATCTTAATTAAATTTATTATATGACATACAAATAAGTGCATATATATTTAAAAAAATAAATAAGTAAAAATTATAATTGTGATGGGGAAACTTAAAATGGAAAATAAAAATAAAAATAAATTATATAAACTACTACAATTTATTGAAAACATCTAAGAACTATCGCAAAGAGTAGGGGTGGGCACAGTTTGGTTCGGTGCAGTTTTGAGTGAAACCGAAATTTTTTGCGGTTCGGTTCAGTGCGGTTTCAAACGGTTTCGGTTTGGTTTTTAAGAAAAAAATGTACAATTTGCAATTTAACATATTAATAAGCATTTCCCAGTAGCAATAGGAAAAAGACATTTGTTATATAAACAATTAGTAAGTTGCATGCAGTTGAATAACTTTGAATTCATTAAACGTGAGCGAATCTTTCATGCTAGAATATGTGATATCATGCTTCAAATGAGTGGACTTCATTAGATCATTGTTCGACTCTTGATAACAAGATCAGTCCACCCTTGTACATATATGTGTGTGTGTGTGTGTGTGTGTGTGTGATGGTATAAAATGACAAAGGTCCTTCAAGTTAATGAACGAAAGAAAGTGATGAATGATGATATTCTAGTGTGGTTGAGTCCATACTAAGTGCATGGATTCTAAAAAACAACCAATTAAAACATGAATTTTAATATGGACATTTAATTAAATGGTTATTAATATTTACGGTGCAGTTTGGTTTCGATGCGGTTTTCAAAAGCCAAAACCGAAACCAAACCGTTTTCTATGTTGCGGTTCGATTTCAAAACCGAAACCGTTCCAAAACCGCAAAATCAAATAGTTCGGTGCGGTTCGATTTGGTTCGTGTTACGTTTTCGGTTTTCGGTTCTAAGCGCCCGCCCCTAGCAAAGAGAGATGACCACATTGCATTCTTGGTTTCCTTTTTCTGTTTGGGAAAGGGTGAGTCAAGACTCAAAGTTAATTAAAAAAAAAAAACAAACACTTATTCTGCCTAGACCCACGTAGTTGCCATACTTGATTTTCTAACCGTTTAGTAATTAATCGTGGTGCTGGCTAGCTGTCTAGATTGCTTTTTAGAACATCGATTCATACTGCTTTCACCATCTATCCTTCACCTATCTTCATTGATCTTCAGATCACATATTTTTCATCAATCTATATAATTAAAAATAAAATAAAAAACTTAAAACGAATTGGTTATCAAACTAGCTCTTAAGTTTTAATTTTGTCCCAAAATGTAGTGAGGGCTTATAGAAACCTAATGTATTCCACAATCGGAGTCGAAGCCCATATTGAAAGTTATCAATTTGTTTTTGCTACAACGGATGTGATCGATATTAAGGTTTTACTAATCTCTAAAAGTGGAATACGACTTGCTGGAATGCACCAACCAATTTTCCAATGGCAGAAAGTACTACCCTTCGCTTCTAAGAAGTCAGCATATTGGCATCAGACCTTGAGTTGGAAGTGGTGTAGTGGTGCGTGGTCCTTTTCTTTGAGTTGTTGAAATTCCCACCTGCCTCAACAAATTATGTCTCTTTCTTGCACAGACGGAGATGGAGGTCGAGATTCCCACAACACCACAACAATTCAATGAGCGGGCCAACTTCGTCTCTGAAATCAAGTCTTCCTTTTTACCCATGTATCCTATCAACGGAAGGGTGCTCAACGGACCAATCTTTAGATCTCTTTCTTGCCAATTGGCTTTTTCTTTGTGTGATTGTATACCCAAAACTCATTGAAAACTGAAAGCAGTAGAAAAGTGGAGAAAAAGAAAATCCAAACCTCAAAACTCAAGAGTGTAATTGTATCTATATCAATGTGACTCCATGTTGTGTGGTCATTTGAAATGCTATTATGGTTATATATGCACATTGCCATGCGTTCTTTTCTTCATCTTTTCAAATTTGAATAATCAACAAAGAATTATAGTTTGAAAGTTTCCACTAATGTTGTCATGATTAAAGTTGCATAGCAAATTGTGTTCTTAGGAATTCAACGTGTGGTATATTTGGGTATATGTCTAATATGGACAACCAAAAGAGCAACACAGAAGGATTCAATATTAAAACAACTTTTTGTTTTCTTACAGTAATTTTTCATTTTATTTTCTTTTACAAATAAATATAGAGTATATGTGTAGTATATATGGACAACCAAATAACAACATAGAAGGATTCAATATTAAAACAATTTTTTGTTTTCTTACATTAATTGTTCATTCTTTTCTTTTCTTTTACAAATTAAACATACATTAATTATATGTATATTATTTAGTATTTAAGTAATGCGTACTGAATTTAATACATTGTTCACGTATCTTTTCTAGATATGGAATAACTGGGAAGTAATGAGGAATGCAACATCCCTATATAACATGGTCAAAAAGTTTGTCGGAAATACTAAATAAGGAAGTTCAATTTCGGTAGAGGTCAATGCCTTTTCGCAACGAACAATTTCATCTTGTACTTGTGTGAGTATTTGGGAGACAGATTTGTCATTATCTTTGATCCCTCTCACTGAGAAAGCGAAACCGTCTACTGCAAAATCATATGAATCCGCACATTGTTTTACTGCTCCGGAGCCCTTAACAATATTGTTGCCGGTGGTGTTGAGTTTATTGGCAAAGAAAGCTTTGCTTTGTTGTGCATTTGTTAGTGCTAATTTAAGAATGGCTGTGTCAAGATCTTTGAGATTAGATGCTGACCGAGTTGGAATATCTTTCCACAGAGGTTTTATGCATTGCTTGTAGTTGTAGCCAAATTGGTCTTGGGTTTGCTTGCAAACACTTCTAATTAATGGAGACGCTCGTGCATTTGCAAATGGTGTTGGAAACGATGAGAGACATAAGAGCAAGGATGCAATGAAAGTTGCATATCCGATTGAGGATTCCATTCCTCAAGGTGTATGTTTCTTAAATTGATGCTAAGGTGATTATAAATTATTCGTTTGGTTTAAGCAATGGATGAATGGAGATCATATTATAAACAACTCAAGGAGGGGGTATGGGTCTAAATTTAGGAGCGCAGAAGGTAAAGAAACCCATGTCTTTTGACGTGTTTAGTTTTCTGGTCCTTTAGTTTTTGTTTTTTCTCTTACGTACTAACTAATAACGCATTGGATGCAAACCACCAAACCTATTCTAGTTTGATTAACCAACTCATCATTTCTAGAAACTCCAATATATCCAAAAGTGATGCATGCTTATGAAAAGTATTTTTTTGTTTTTTTATTCCATTGCAATGATTAATTTAGCCATTTCATTTGTTTTTTGACAAATTCATCTACATCCATATTTACTTATCAATATATATCATGTTAGAAGAATCTAAAAAATTCAAATTGACAATGTTAGAGGAGTATCTTTTAGCCCATTTTGTTTTGTTCGGTTAGCAATTTGGGAGGCTCGAGCCCTATTAACACGGTTGCGATAGGCGGCCTAGGGGCATGGGGACATGGATCCCTGACCCGGAAGTCTAGCGCCTTGTTTGACCTCCGAAAAGTTTATCCAACCTAAGGGTTGTGGGTTATAACATTCAAACCTGGGCCTTGCACCGTTCGAAGGAATAATCACAAGGATGATTCGGAAATCAGCCGAGGGAGTATAATCAAGACATTTTGTGTTTGATTTCCATAAATATTCCTTTCACACCAATGCTTTAAACATCGCCAGACCATTATCGAGCGGCCGTTAGGGTCCTAACTATTGGCCATTTCATTTGCTTTTTACAAATTCATCTACATTCATATTTACTTCTCGATAAAAATAATATATAGACTTCTGAAGAATCTCAACAAATTTAAGTGTGTCTATCATAAGCGAAAACGGAAAAGTATATATGAAACAATATCCAACAATATGGTCTAGTAGACAAAAGTTGGCATATTATTTATTTACTTGACTTCTTACGTTTTTCAACTATAGTTTGATATATGCGAATAATTTTTTTTTTTACGTCATTTCATTAAGTCTCACGCAGATAATGTGGAGTAAAAAATAATCAAGAAAATTATGGAGGCGACACGTGTACTTTTGGGTGAAAATGACAAAATTACCCTCCAGCTACACCGGAACTTCCAAGAACAAGCAATGGACATTCACGACATAATCAAGGTCAAAAGTGATCAAAATAGGTATTTATTCAAAATCTATTTCATCCATCCTCGTCAAATCCTCCCCACAAGGTAACCCTCAATTATTCATTCAAATTAGGATTAATTACCTAAATTAATTTCCTAATTGATTGCAAGATATTATTTTGACATAATATCTTGCAATTACACCCAAAAACCACGATAACTGGCCGGTCCCCTTTTCTCCAAATAGGGGCCGACCACACCACTATAAATAACTCTCATTTCTCCCAAAAACCTAAGTTCATTCATCTCCAAAAATTATTTAAACACTTTCTTTCTCAAATTCTAATGTTGGCATCGAAGGTTCTTCTGCCAAAGCCCCCCCTTCATCATGGCCGCGTGAGGCTCTTGGCCTTGACCTAAGGTGTAATTGTTTTGCATGTGCATTTTCATCGAAGAAGAAGAAGGCGGAAATTTGCAACCACAAATTGGTGCTTTCATTGACAGTTTGATTCACACGCGTGAAGAAAACTCTCGCATTCAAGGTTTCTCATTTTTTGTTCATTCCTAGATTTTTCGTACGTTCTTATTCCTAGAATTTTTTCATGTAAATTTTTTGTTGAATAAACTTAAAAGAAAAGTACAATGACAAGAAATTTGGAAACCACAACGAAGGAAACTTCCTACGTTCAAAGATCCGGATCAAGTGATGGAGATTGCGATGTAGCCCCACCACGACGATCCACAAAGCTCAACGCGGTGGCAAGATGAGCAATTTTGCCACCATGGAGCACCACCACCATGGCAGCCACCGGGACCACCGTGGCAGTGGGGAGTGGGCCAGCTTCATGGCAGCAAACCATGGTCTTATGCGCTGCCACTACAGCAGCCCAAACCCAAGACCAAGCCCAAGCTTAGGCGCTGGCAGCAGCTGAGCAAGTAGCCTAACAGGCGTCCCAATCTACAGCCCACGCTACAGGGCAGTCGAGCCAACCTCAGCGCGAGCAGGCCCAAACCACTACCCAAGCAGCGCAGGCCCAAGACGCATTGCAGGCCCGAGTTTGGCTGACCATTCCCTCGGCCCAAATCCAATGCATTCCCAGCACCACACCCCGCCCACGTGCCCTGCATATGGCATTGCTCACTTCTGCGGCCCAACCCGCTCCCGTGGCTCACTTGGGGATCCCGACCGGTCCAAGACCGGTTCAACAATCCCAGATTCAGATTTTTGGACCGATGATTGAACTGGGGACATTTTCACCCCATTTCTCCGTAGATTTGACATTTCCTAACTCAAATCTTGCGCTTGGAGTCCATTACACTTCCACCACTCAAGGAGACGCATACTGTCCAAGGTATTCCAACCCGAATGACGAACCACACTTGTCACGGCAAGTTATAGAGTTGACAAGCGCCCTCGCATAGTAGACAACTTTGGTGAATGAGCTCTTACAATGTACCAAGATGCAACGTGCTCTAGACGAGGTGTCCCGAAGCATGACAAGGGCAGACGACGAACCTCTCAAGCAGCGTCCCGGCAAATGGCCCATCAACCAGCCACGATCCAAGCATTCTAGTAGTTTACTCTCCCGCCTGGATCCTCGAGATAGCGTATGCTCTCATGGATAACCTAGCGAAGTGTTCATTCACAACTAGGCTCGCAATGAGCATTCTCCCCCTCACATCGGAGTAGGTAGCATGGCGGATTGAGAGAAGTAGTCACTCAATCCAGCTCAAGTTCAACCGTCAGCCTGCAAACAGCCCGCTCACTTGCCAGTGACGTGCCACATGCACTGCAGCCACGACATAGACGAGTCGAGCAAAGGGAAGAGCAGTTTAGACTAATAGGTCACAATCGGGGGCAGCCGAAAGTTCCATTACCCCAGCAGAGGCAAATTCAAGAAAAAGTTGAGAGGCTCATGACTGAATAATTGCGCAATTTCCAGCGCAACAAGGCTACTGACGATGCGCTTTGACGAGACATGACTAACATAAGCAGGTCATCATTCACGGATGAGATTGAGCAAACAAATCCACCTCGCGGGTTCACTATGCTTCACTTCACTCCGTATAAGGGTGACTAAGATCCAGACCAACATCTCAAGCACTACCGCAGTACCATGATCTTCTACAAGAACAACGACGGGCTTATGTCCAAAAATTTTGCCACAACTCTACAAGGCGACGCGCAAGAATGGTTTCACACCCTGCTGCCATAGTCGATCCAGAGTTTCAATGAACTTTCCTTAGTTTTCACTTAGGAATATTCATCTAACCGCTCAATCAAAATGACATCCGATCATCTTTTCAGCATCGTAAAAGGCTATTGGGAGACAGTTCATGACTATGTCAAGAGGTTCAGAGCAGAGAAGGCCAAGATTGTTGGTTGCAACGAAGACATAGCAACGACATCATTCAGAAATGGGCTTCCCACCGAACACCTTTTTTTTCGAAAAATTGATCATGGGAGAAGAACTGACCCTGGTAGCTTCGTATGCTTTGGCGGAAAAGCACGGACTATGGGACGAGGCCAAGCAGCCTAACAAAAACAAGTCAGAAAAGAAGCACCCCCCAACTAGAGAAGACTCAGTGCCCGAAACATTCGCCAAGTTCACAGTTACAATTGGCCAAATTCTCTGTAAGCTCAAGAATGAACCTTGGTTTGAACTGCCGCCACCTATGTAGAGCGATCTTACCAGGCTAGATCAGACAAAGTATTGCGCATTCCATCAAGGACCATGCCACACTACCAACGACTGCCAGAAATAAAGGCCGGTGCGACAAGTATCTTGACAGGTTAACGACACGGCCTACACAAGCAAGAGAAATCTCCATCACCCCCTGAGCCCCGTTAGGGCTTTTCTAAATAAGTTCGAAGTCTCAAGCAGCTCGACGAACAAAACCTCGCAAGCCGAGGATTATCCAGTTTGTTATGCAATTTCTACCTTCCTGCACAGTTGATCCATTTCTTTATTCTCAATGAAGATTCAAGAAGTTATTCATAAGCCTGGCACAATTGCTGTCTACAACAACTGCTCAAAACCCTATATGAGTCTGCTCTTTAGTGCGAGAGGATAAACTAATTGATCTCCAATGTGAGAGGGTAAACTAATCCCCCGACACCCATCTGGGTATACTCTCCAGTGCTAGAGGATAAACTAATTGCTTTCCAGCGATAGGGTCAACCAATTCCCGACACTCATATTGGTAAGCTCTCCAGTGCGAGAGGATAAACCAATTCCCCGACACCTATATAAGTGCGAGAGGGTAAACTAATTCCCCGACACCCATCTGGTAAGCTCTCCAGTGCGAGAAAGCCACATAACTCAAAAGACCGATTGCTTGAAGACCAAATAGGCAGCAAATGGTGAGGGGGAGTAGCCACTTTGCACTCAACAGTTCGCTCATCTGACACTTCATCTTTAGCAGCTTCGATCTTGGCACCTCCATCATTTACTGCTACGTCTACTGCAGTTGAGAAATCAAACTCAAGCAGTTTCCTCATTTTTGGCAAACAGCCCAAACTGTGGCCCATACCACGCCACTTCCTCGGCTCATGCCGAGCCAGTCCTTGGCTTTAGTCAAGCTGAGCAGCATAAACAATGGCCCCTGCCATACCACCTCTTTGGTCCATGCCAAGCCGACTCCTGGCCTTTGTCAATCGACATGCCACACCATCTCGACAGCTGCCCCGTGGCAGCACCACCCAAGAAAAAGACAAGGAGAATTAAGTTTTTCTTACATCGGTGCGACGCAAAGAAGACAAAGAAATCAACAGAAGATAGTTCTTTGTACGGACAAGCAAACAAGAGTGCTAGGGGAGGGGGAACAAATATCCTCTAGTTTTCTCTCTTTCTTGTAGGGATAAATAACTGCCCTCCGAAGTTGATTTAATCCTCTACTTAAGGTAGGCTTAAATAGGCTTTGGAGGCGATTTATTTCCCTTTCCTAGATAAATCTAATTCCAAGTCCAAGTGAGAATCTACATCAAAGTTGGAGATCTCTACACATGCTGTCCTTTCCTGCGAGCAGCCCAGTAGGTGTGGGGGCATTTGTGGAGTAAAAAATAATCAAGAAAATTATGGAGGCGACACGTGTACTTTTAGGTGAAAATGACAAAATTACCCTCGAGCTACACCGGAACTACCATAAGTGGCCGGACCCCTTTACTCCAAATAGGGGCCGGCCACACCCCTATAAATAGTTCCCATTTCTCCCAAAAACCTAAGTTCATTATTCTCCAAAAATTCTCTAAACATTTTCTCTATCAAATTATAACTTTGGCCTCGGAGGTTCTTCGGCCAAAGCTCTCCCTCCCCCCCATTCATCGTGGGCGCGTGAGGCTCTTGACCTTGACCTAAGGTGTTAATTATTTTGCAAGTGCATTTTCATCCAAGAAGAAGAAGGCGGAAATTTGCAACCACAAATAAGTTCGGATGATCGTTTTTATTTTTTATTTTTATTACTTTCTGCTGCTGGTCCGATGGCTAATATGGTTGAGGCATTGTGCCAGTGCAGTAAAAGGGTTGAAGTTGCCACCAGAAGAGCAAAGGCCAAGGCGGACAATGTCTGGAACCACCGTGCGTTTCTCTCTAAATGAATTCCTATGTTAATTTCTCCCTTGCTATCAAGTTTAATAGAAGAAAAATGCCAATTTGTTAAGTTTTCTTTCTTGGTAGAGCCTACAGAAATTTTGAATTGATTGATCTTAATCGATCTTCATTTCGTACAAAAAACGAGTAGCCTATGTCAAACAAATTTTGGAATTTTCTCATGACAGTGAGAACGTGCCTGAGTTTCACAGACGCAATGATGGCAAGGCTAAATACCGGAACAAAGGTGGTTACTGCCGGAGGAGAAGAAAAAGTGTTTCAGCAAACATTTGAAAGAATGACAGGAGAAAAGCTCTTACATTCATATGCTTGCTATCTATCAACTTCTCATGGACCTGTGATTGGGATGCTGTACATCTCCGATAAACGAATAGCCTTCTGCAGCGATTGTTTGGTATCCTATGACAAAGCCCTCAGGAATCTAAACTGAAGGAACGGTTGTTTGGTATCCATCTTGGATCCAATTTTTTTGTTTATGAAACTAATGAGTATTAAGTAGTTTAGCGATATTAGTTGGATCCAAAAGAATGCAAACTCGAGTTATTTGAAACAGATTGCAGTGTAGAACTTTAACACCCCGTTAAAGTTTTATGCACACTTTCCCATTTTCTGGTTTTGCTCATCTGCTATTTTCTAAAGCTTTTCATGAGAACCAAACGTTCCTAAAGTTAGTTGAAGCTTTGTACATAAGACACAGAAGAACAGAGTATCTTTAATCAACTCTCTAGCAAGTATCATATCCATTTGGGAAGCATTAATATCTTGGGAAAATATTTCCGCAAACGCTTTCTCCTTCTGCAATCCTTGTTTATTTATGGTCCCTTGATTCTCCTTTCATTTATTTAATCCAAAGATCAGAAATACAAGGGCATATGTAGTGTGTAGAAATCACTCTCCTTAATTTTTACATCAACGGCCCTTGAAAACAAGCCCAGGAAAACCCCAAATAACACAATTCTATATATGGCTTCCATTTTATTTCGAATCAGCTAAACAGTTTTTGATGCAGCACGAGCATAGAAGGATTACAAATGTAAATCTTGAAGAACAAAGGTTTGTGGAATCCACTAGAGATTGGGATAAAACCGAAAGGTTGTCTGGATTTTTTCTAAGTTGATGCATTACATTGGGAGCCAAATGATTTAAATAAACTTATATACAGCCTCGGAAAGGCTCAAGGGTTTTGGGAATAAGAACAACATTAATCATACTTAAATAGAAAGATCCGATTTTTATTACAGAATTTAAAATGTAGTTTTGGAAGCCCAAACGGCCCTAAAATACATCAATATATCATAGCAAACAAGTGAGTTTAAACTAGAACCCCGCGCTCTTTTCGACAATATATCATGGACCCAAAACGGAGCACAGACGCCTAATCTTTAAATTACTGCTGCGCCCTTTCATATTCCTTAGGTCTATTTCGTTTGGCCATTTGTTACATTAGTTTTACTCTCAGCCAGCAATTCAGTTGTTTGATTTATAACAGAATGAACGTATCTCACACAAACTTTGCTTTGTGTGTGTGTTTGAAAATAAAGGATTTAAGATAACTTTGGAGTTCTCTACAATCTCATAATTCTCGAATAAAACTTAAATATTTTATTCTTCTCCATAAGGAGGTATTTATAAGATTACAAAAGAGGAATACTAGGAAATAAATCAAAACAATCATTGTCTACAAGACAAGGAAACCTAGACCAAATAAAATTAAATCATATCAAATCAATTCTCTAAAATACTTTTCTTTATATTTTCCAACACCACCCGTCAAATTCATGAAGTCATGAGTTAGCCATAAAAGAAATAAGATATAATTGAAACTTATTTATGCTACAACGGATGTCATCGATATTAAGGTTTTACTAGTCTCTTAAAGAGGAATACGATTTGCTGGATTGCACCCACCAATTTTCCAATGGTGAAAAGTACTGCCCTTCGCTTCTAGGAGAGTCAGCATATTGGCACCAAACCTTGAGTTGGAAGTAGTGTGGTGGAATGCAGTTTTTTCTTTGAATTGTTGAAATTCCCACCCGCCTCAACAAATTCTGTTTCTTTCTTGCACAAATGGAGATGGAGGTCAAGATTCCACAACACCGCGACAATTCAATGAGCGAGCCAACTTCGTCTCTGATCTCAAGTCTTCACTTTGACCAGTGTATCCTATCAACCGAAGGGTGCTCGAAGTGACCAAACTTTAGAACTCTTTCTTGACAATTGGCCTTTTTTGGTATGGTTGTGTACCCAAAACTCATTGAAAACTTAAAGCAGTAAAAAAATGGAGAAAAAGAAAATCCAAACCTCAAAACTCAAAAGTGTAATTGTATCAGTATCAATGTGACACCATGTTGTGCAGTCATCGGAAATGCTATCATGGTTATATATGCACATTGCCATGTGTTTTTTTCTTCATCTATTCAAATTTGAATAATGAATAAAAGATTATAGTTTGAAAGTTTCCACTGATGCTGTCAAGATTAAAGATGCATAGCAAATTGTGTTCTTAAGAATTCAACGTGTGGTATATTTGGGTATATGTCTAATATACAACCAAAAGGGCAACACAGAAGGATTCAATATTAAAACAACTTTTTGTTTTCTTACAGTAATTTTTCATTTAATTTTCTTTTACCAATAAATATAGAGTAATCATATGTATATGATTTAGTATTCAAGTAATGCGTACTAAATTTAATACATTGTTCACGTATCTTTTCTAGATACGGAATAACTGGGAAGTAATGAGGAATGCAACATGCCTATATAACATGGTCAAAAAGTTTGTCGAAGATACTAAATAAGGAATTTCAATTTCGGTAGAGGTCAATGCTTTTCCGCAACGAACAATTTCGTCTTGTACTTGTGTGAGTATTTGGGAGACCGACTTGTCATTATCTTTGATCCCTCGCATTGAGAAAGCGAAACCGTCTACTGCAAAATCATATGAATCGGCACATTGTTTTACTGCTCCGGAGCCCTTAACAATATTGTTGCCGGTGGTGTTGAGCGCATTGACAAAGAAAGCTTTGCTTTGTTGTGCATTTGTTAGTGCTAATTTAAGAATGGATGTGTCAAGATCTTTTAGATTAGATGATGATCGAGAGATTTTACGCATTGCTTGTAGTTGTAGCCGAATTGGTCTTGGGTTTGCTTGCAAACGCTTCTAATTAATGGAGACGCTCTTGCATTTGCAAATGGTGTTGGAGACGATGACAGACATAAGAGCAATGATGCAATGAAAGTTGCATATCCGATTGAGGAGTCCATTTCTCAAGGTGTATGTTTCTTAAATTGATGAAGTGATTACAAATATTTGTTTGATTTATGGAATGGATGAACGGAGATCATATTTATAAACAACTCAAGGAGCGGGTATGAGTCTAAATTTAGGAGTGCAGAAGGTAAAGAAACCCATTTCTTTTTACTTTAGTTTTCTGGTCTTTTAGTTTTTGTTTTTTCTTTAACGTACTAACTCATAACACACTGGATGCAAACCATCTAACCTATTCTAGTTTAATTAACCAACTCCTCATTTCTAGAAACTCCAACATAACCAAAACTGATGCATGCTTATCAAAAGGATTTTTTTCATTACATCGCAAGGATTAATTTAAGTCATTTCATTTGTTTTTTTACAGATTCATTTACATCCATATTTACTTATCAATATATATGATGTTAGAAGAATCTAAAAAATTCAAATTGATAGTATTAGAGGAGTTTCTTTTAGCCCATTTCGTCGTGTTCGGTTAGCAGCTTAGGAGGATCGAGCCCTATTAAGCAAGGTTACGATAGGCGGCCTATGAACATGGGGACATGGACCCCTAACCTGGAAGTCCAGCGCCTCATCCGGCCTCCAGAAAGTTTATGGAACCTAAGGGTTGTGGATTATAACATCCAAACTTGGGCCTTACACCATTCGAAGGAATAATCAAAACGGCATTCTGATAATCAGCTGAGGGAGCATAATCAAGAAATTTTGTGTTTGATTTCCAAACATATTCCATTCACACCAATGTGTTAAATATCGCTAGGTCGTTATCGAGCAGCGGGTAGGGTTCTAACTAGTGGCCTAAGGTTTTTTTTTTTATCTTAATTAAATTTATTATATGACATACAAATAAGTGCATATATATTTAAAAAAATAAATAAGTAAAAATTATAATTTTAATGGGGAAACTTAAAATGAAAAATATAAATATAAATAAATTATATAAAGTACTACAATTTATTGAAAACATCAAAGAACTATCGCAAAGAGAGACGACCACATCGAATTCTTGGTTTCCTTTTTTTTGTCTGGGAAAGGGTGAGTCAAGACTCAAAGTTAATTAAAACATTCTGCCTAGACCCACGTAGATGCCATACTTGATTTTCTAACCGTTTAGTAATTAATCGTGGTGCTGGCTAGCTGTCTAGACTGCTTTTTAGAACATCGATTCATACTGCTTTCACCATCTATCCTTGGCGTATCTTCATTAATCTTCAGATCATATATTTTTCATCAATCTATATAATTAAAAATAAAATTAAAAACTTAAAACGAATTGGTTATCAAACTAGCTCTTAAGTTTTAATTTTGTACCAAAATGTAGTGAGGGCTTATAGAAACCTAATGTATTCCACTATCGGAGTACAAGCCCATATTGAAAGTTATCAATCTGTTTTTGCTACAATGGATGTGATCGATATTAAGGTTTTTCTAGTCTTTAAAACTGGAATACGACTTGCTGGAATGCACCCACCAGTTTTCCAATGGCAGAAAGTACTACCCTTCACTTCTAGGAAGTCAGCATATTGGCATCGGACCTTGAGTTGGAAGTGGTGTGGTGGTGCGCGGTCCTTTTCTTTGAGTTGTTGAAATTCCCACCTGCCTCAACAAATTATGTCTCTTTCTTGCACATATGGAGATGGAGGTCGAGACTCCTACAACACCACAACAATTCAATGAGCAAACCAACTTCGTCTTTGAAATCAAGTTTTCCTTTTGACCCGTGTATCCTATCAACGGAAGGGTGCTCAACGGACCAATCTGTAGATCTCTTTCTTGCCAATTGGCTTTTTCTGTGTGATTGTATACCCAAAACTCATTGGAAACTGAAAGCAGTAAAAAAGTGGAGAAAAAGAAAATCCAAACCTCAAAACTCAAAAGTGTAATTGTATCAGTATCAATGTGACTCCATTTTGTGCGGTCATTTGAAATGCTATTATGGTTATATACGCACATTGCCATGCGTTCTTTTCTTCATCTTTTCAAATTTGAATAATCAACAAAGAATTATAGTTTGAAAGTTTCCACTGATGCTGTCAAGATTAAAGATGCATAGCAAATTGTGTTCTTAAGAATTCAACGTGTAGTATATCTAGGTATATGTGTAGTATATATGGACAACCAAAATAACAACATAGAAGGATTCAATATTAAAACAATTTTTTGTTTTCTTACATTAATTTTTCATTCTTTTCTTTTCTTTTACAAATTAAACATACATTAATTATATGTATATTATTTAGTATTTAAGTAATGCGTACTGAATTTAATACATTGTTCACGTATCTTTTCTAGATATGGAATAACTGGGAAGTAATGAGGAATGCAACATCCCTATATAACATGATCAAAAAGTTTGTCGAAGATACTAAATAAGGAAGTTCAATTTCGGTAGAGGTCAATGCCTTTTCGCAACGAACAATTTCATCTTGTACTTGGGTGAGTATTTCGGAGACTGATTTGTCATTATCTTTGATCCCTCTCACTGAGAAAGCGAAACCGTCTACCGCATAATCATATGAATCTGCACATTGTTTTATTGCTCCGGAGCCCTTAACAATATTGTTGCCGGTGGTGTTGAGTGCATTGATAAAGAAAGCTTTGCTTTGTTGTGCATTTGTTAGTGCTAATTTAAGAATGGCTGTGTTAAGATCTTTGAGATTAGATGCTGATCGAGTTGGAATATCTTTCCAAAGAGATTTTATGCATTGCTTGTAGTTGTAGCCAAATTGGTCTTGGGTTTGCTTGCAAACACTTCTAATTAATGGAGGCGCTCGTGCATTTGCAAATGGTGTTGGAAACGATGAGAGACATAAGAGCAAGGATGCAATGAAAGTTGCATATCCGATTGAGGACTCCATTGCTCAAGGTGTATGTTTCTTAAATTGATGCTAAAGTGATTACAAATATTTGTTTGATTTATGGAATGGATGAACGGAGATCATATTTATAAACAACTCAAGGAGCGGGTATGGGTCTAAATTTAGGAGTGCAGAAGGTAAAGAAACCCATGTCTTTTGACGTGTTTAGTTTTATGGTCTTTTAGTTTTTGTTTTTTCTCTTACGTACTAACTAATAACGCATTGGATGCAAACCACCAAACCTATTCTAGTTTAATTAACCAACTCATCTTGTCTAGAAACTCCAACATATCCAAAGGTGATGCATGCTTATGAAAAGTAATTTTTTATTTATTCCATTGCAATGATTAATTTAGCCATTGTGGAGCCAAAAATAATCACAAGGCAACACGTGGATTTTTGGTAAAATGACAACGTTGCCCTTGAGACACACCGATTGTCCTACGCACAAGTCGTGGACAATCATTCTTTAATCAAGCCAAAAGTGTCCAAAAAAGGTAACCAATTCCAAATTATCTCATCCATCCTCATTTTCGGTAATTACTTCATAACCTACAAATTATTCCATATAAATGGAGATTAATTCCTAATTAATCCATTAATCACCAATTAAATCACCCATTTTCACACAAAAAACCTCTAAGGGCCGGCCACCCCCATTCCCTATATGTATGACCATATTTTTTCTAAAAAAGGAGGTCCGCACTCTTGCAAAACTCCCAAAAACTCTCCAAATATTTTTCTCTCTAAATTCTAACTTTGCCATTGGAGGTTCTTCGGCCAAAGTCCCACATTCATCGTGGGCGCGTGAGGCTCTTGGCCTTAACCTAAAGTGTTAATTGTTTTGTAGGTGCAATTTTGTCCAAAAAGAAGAAGGCGGAAATTTGCATCCACAGCCATTTCATTTACTTTTTTGACAAATTCATCTACATCCATATTTACTTATCAATACATATGTTGTTAGAAGAATCGAAAAAATTCAAATTGATAGTGTTAGAGGAGTATCTTTTAACCCATTTCGTCGTATTCGGTTAGCAATTTGGGAGGCTCGAGTCCTATTAAGCACGGTTGCGATAGGCGGCCTAGGGGCATGGGGACATGGATCCTTGACCCGGAAGTCCAACACCTTGTTCGACCTTCGAAAAGTTTATCCAACCTAAGGGTTGTGGGTTATAACATTCAAACCTGAGCTTTGCGCCGTTCGAAGGAATAATGATTCGGAAATGAGCTGAGGGAGTATAATCAAGACATTTTGTGCTTGCTTTCCAAAAACATTCCGGTCACACCAATGCTTTAAACATCGCTAGACCATTATCGAGCGGCCGTTAGGGTCGTAACTGTTGACCTAGGTTTTTTTTTTAATATCTTTATTAGATTTATTATATGACATATAAATAGGTGCATATTTATACTTAAAATAAATAAATAAACTATACTTGTAATTGTAACATCCCACATCGCCTAGATGAGTGAATCCTGTAAGCCTTATATGGATATTTCCATCTCTTCCTAGCACGATGTATTTTGGGAGCTCACTAGCTTCGGGTTCCATCGGAACTCCGAAGTTAAGCGAGTTCGCACGAGAGCTATCCCATGATGGCTGACCCACTAGGAAGTTCTTGTGTGAGTTCCTAGAAATAAAACCGTGAGGGCATGGTCAGGGCCCAAAGCGAACAATATCGTGTTACGGCGGAGTCGAGCCTGGGATGTGGTGGGGGCCCGGGCCGGGATGTGACAATTTGGTATCAAAGGGAGTGTGCAAACGAGGATGTCGGGCCCGTAAGAGGGGTGAATTGTAACATCCCACATCGCCCAGGGGAGTGGATCCTGTAAACCTTATATGTATATTCTCACCGACTTAACACGATGGAAGGCATAAATCAAATGTAGGAAATTATACTCAACCTGCATTGCAGAAACGAACACTGTAGCTTATATACATTCTCAATGTCCTCAGCAAGTCCTCTCTCCAATGGCTCTGCAATCTACAAAAGGGTTTTAGAAGATTATAATTTTAAAATTGAATCACATAAAATTTCTGAAATTAGGTTGCTTCTTACCATAGTTATATTTTATTATTCTTATTGGATGTTTCAGCAAAGCATTTGATTGACTTCTACAAACAAAATGAAACAACAGGATCAACCTACAAACAAAAGCATATCCATCAAGAAAAGAAGAACATAAAATTTTACATTCTTAAGGGGTGGAAAAATTACTTTAAAAAGAAAAAACGTCAAGAGAGGATGAGGATTGGGAGCAAACAATTACCTTGACTCGTACTTCCAAATAAAGCTCTCTTAGGTCCTTCATTATTCTGACATAGCCTGTAACACATTAATTTATGTTAAAAAAAACCTAAAAATTAAGCACCAAATCTTTCACTTCAAATTCCATAAAAATCAAACCTCTGAAACATAAAGTTATTGGGCTTTCTCTTGTGAGGAGGAGTTCAAAACTCACAGTTCTACAAGATGGGCATCGGCGTAGATTCGATTGGTCTCGGATTTCACATTCGTTTTCTGCCCTTTGCAAAAATCACAGAGCAGCCACCCTCTCCCATTGCAAAAACATGTAAAAGAGCGGTGCCACACCTGTGGAGCTCGAGCATGGAAAGGCTCTGGTTCCTTGCAAAACAACAGAAAAAACGTTTACAAATCTAGCTTTACAGAGATGCACAACCAGTCGAAAAACGGATACTGGAAACAAAATCCCCAAACAAACGAAAACCAAATTTACTCAGGAATCCGATAGAACGAAAAACACAAACAAATCATACACCAAAAGAATAGATCTAACAATATAAAGAAAATACCCACAATCAGATTAAAAAAAATTGATCCATAAATCACCTCAACATGGTAAACTGCCAGCAAAATACTAAAACACAATTACTAAAAAACTTAAAAACTCACCAACTGGAGGTAACAAATCCACCCTCACGAAATCAAAAACCCAATTCAATCGGAACCGATCGAGAAGTTTTAAAGGCCAAAAAATTTCCAGAGGCAATTAATTCTAGAAGGGGTTTTTAACGGAACCAATTTCCACAGGTGATTTGGATAAGAAATGAGAGAGTAAATGAGGCGTGGGAGAAACTGAGAGAGCAATTAGTGGGGTGTAATGATGAGTCTGATGGATCAGTTGGGTGACGGAAACCAAAGGAGAATTTTAGAGATCCACCCGAGAGAAGCAGAAAGAGTGCCACATGTCCCCTTCCTTTCTACGATGGCGGACACGCATGGATAAGGGTTTAAAAAATTAAGAAAAGACTAACACGTGGGATTTACACAACTGTAGCAAAAACAAATACAAAGTAAAGTACCATGCGATGACCAACACGTGGGCTTGCCAAAACTGTGCCGTAACTGTAGCAAAAACAAATGCAACCAATAAAAAAAGTGAAACAAAGTCCAAGCCATGCATAACTGGCAGATAGCACAAAATGAGGGCAAATTCGGGATTTTACTGTATAAAAAAGACAAAAAGTAATGGCTGAAGACCAACTTGAGGGGCATTTTGGTCTGCGCACTGTCCGTGAACAGTAACGCGGTTTTGGGGTTTTAGTATAGGTATAATATGTGAATCTCACGCAAATAATGTGGAGTAAAAAATAATCAAGAAAATTATGGAGGCGACACTTGTACTTTTGGGTGAAAATGACAAAATTACCCTCAAGCTACACTGGAACTTCCACGCGCAAGTAGCGGACCATAACGACTCAATCAAGGTCCATAGTGATCAAAATAGATATTTATTCAAAATCTATTTCATCCATTCTCATCAAATCCTCCCCACAAGGTGACCCTCAATTATTCATTCAAATTAGGATTAATTACCTAAATTAATTGATTAATTTCCTAATTAATTGATTAATTTTCTAATTAATTAAATATTTTTCTAATTGATTGCAAGATATTATTTTGACATAATATCTTGCAATTACATCCAAAAACCACCATAAGTGGCCAAACCCCTTTTCTCCAAATAGGTGTCGGCCACTTCCTTATAAATAGCTCTCATTTCTCCCAAAAATGACACACCCCGTCCCGAAGGAGGGCGTGCTGGCCGTCACGTGAGAGTGACGTAACCATTTACACAGTTCGGAAGCTTTAAAAAAATACAATTACTAAGATATAACACCCGAGGGTGAATCCGACTTTTGTGAATTCTGTCAGAACACCGTTGGATTCCTCGTGGCCACCAAAGCTCTGCTATCTTGAACCTGGAGGGGCGCAAAACAAAATTGAGTGGGTCAGTAAAACAAAGTTTTTCGAAAACCTTTCCTTTAAAACATTTTTAACCCCTCGCCGTAAAACCTGTATACTTTCCCAGAAAATAGTATATATAAAAACCATATGTAATCTCAAAACTCAAATCCCAAGTTTTTAACATTTTTCAAGAAAAATATACCATGCCATGAATCAAAATATAAATCAAGTGAAATAAGGAATCAATCGGAGACCCTGCAGTTGGTCCTATACGATTAATTCTATAGCTCAATATCCCACTCAGCCGGAGTCACCACAGTGACCTATACGGCCCTACTCTGCAAATCACTCGGAACTACGTAAGGTAGTCTGTACGATGAAAGGTGTAAAATACGCTCTAGTGCTTCTCTCATCAATCATCAGCGCGCATAACTAAGGTCACCCACTAGTCGGAATCACACCTAGTGATCTATACGACTAGCATGTCGGAACCCTCACATGGTCTGTACGACATCCACCTACTTGGATCCAAGGCGAGCGTGCGGTGTGGTGAATAATATAAGCACTAACACCTAGGGTGCAGGTTATGAGCTTAAAACGTCTCAACATCAAACAATTCAATGAATAATGAACTCACCTGACTTACCTGTGCCTCCATAGCACCATGCACATGTATGCATCATATGTCAATCATATAATTCATATAACAATTCATATTTTCTTCAAATAATTCTATGCATGGCATTTGAAAAACATATTTTCAAATAAATGCATTTTCTGGGAAAAACAATAGTATATAGGTAATACGAAAACAAAACTGCCCACTCACCTGGAGTTCGCCCTACAACTCCCCAGCACAACACATCAAAGCGTCAAGATGATCGGTGCCTAGAACCATAATCAAATCCAATATCAGAATCATATCGATAGAATATATAACTTATATAAAACACGTCACTACGCAATTCGATCCGGAAGATCTGCAACTCAGATTCCCAATCCATAATTTCTAGAGGTCCACAATATAACTCTAGAACAACATCCTAAAATTTCATTACCATCCAACGGTCGGATCTCCGTCAATTAACCAAACCAAGTGACGGTTAACATTCTATATTATGAACTTACAACTCCAATTCCGGAAGATCCGTAAATCGGATTCCCAATCCGTAAGTTTATATAATCCTCAAATATTACATATTACAACGTATCAAAGTTTGGTGACGATCCAACGGTCGGATCGTCAATTCACATTTTCACCTAACCACGAATCGTAACCAACTTAGGTTCATTTATTCAATTTACGTCCAACAATTATCAAAACTGAACCTAGAACCTCAACCACATGCTAATAATGACATTGGCGGGCCATTGGCCACGCGCCGCCGCGGGTGGCGGTTGGCCGCCCCGGCTCGCCGGAAAATTCAACTATTTCCAAAAATTACCAAAATTTGCAGATTTGAAGATCTCAATGAGTAGAACAACTTTCATACCTGTGGCCAAGGCCAATTTGGCCTGGAAGTGCTTCAATTTCACCAAAACCGTGAAGAACCCTAGAATTGGGTGTTTCCAATTCGACCTTCAAACTTGTTCCAACGCCTCTACTACCTCTTGGGCTTTGTTCTAGGTCCTAAAGGAATGCTAATGGTGTTAGTAATTGAAAGAAAACATTTCAAAATTTGAAGAATTTAGGCAAGAAAGTCGCGGCACCCGTAGGGGTGTTCTTCGCGAAATCACCATGAAATTCAATGATTTTTGGGGTGAAACGTGAAGAGGGAAGGCCTAGATGTTGATTGGGAGTGGTACCTTGATCCAATTCGTCGGAAAATTGGACGAAAACGGCAAGAACCTGCCGATTTGGAAGCATGGGTCGCGCGGGTATACGGGTTGGGGAAAACCCATTTCTTCCTTCTCTCCTCCGCTTCTCGCCCTCTCTCATTTCCTCCTTTCCCTCCTCTGGTTGGTCAGCTTCTCCCTCTCTCTTCTCCTGATTCGCCTCTCCTCCTTCTTCTCCGATTGGGCAGTTTTGCCCAATCTCTCTTGCTTTCTGTTTTCTTGTTCTTCTCACGCACACACACACACAAAACTTTCTTTTTCTCATCCCAACCATCCATTTCAAATTCCATTAAATCTGGGCCGTCCATTTTCATAAAAGAATTTCTATATTTTACTAAAATTATAATTCCTTAAAATCCCAAATTTCAAACGTTAATAACTTCTTCGATATAACTCCAAATCACGAACCGTCTGCGCCCACACGTCCGTAACGACGAGTACTACAAGGATATGCCAAGAAAACAAATCTTAGATGGCACGACACAACGATTAACCTCGAATAATGTGCGTTCCTCAAAGGGCATTTTTGTAAAATCCTTTATTAAAACTTTAAAAATTCTTAAAATTAGGGACGGGCTGTCACAAAAAACCTAAGTTCATTTTTCTCCAAAAATTCTCTAAACACTTTCTTTCTCAAATTCTAACTTTGGCATCAGAGGTTCTTCGGCCAAAGCCCCCCCATTCATCGTGGGCGTGTGAGGCTCTTGGCCTTGACTTAAACAGTTAATTGTTTTGCAGGTGCATTTTCGTATAAGAAGAAGAAGGTAGAAATTTGCAACCACAAATTGGTCCTTTCATTGAGAGTTTGATTCACACACAGCACCACTATGGTAGCTACGGGGACCACCGTGGCAGTGAGGAGTGGGCCAGCTCGATGGCAGCAGACCATAGCCTTATGCCCTGCCACTACAGCAGCCCAAACCCAGGACCAAGCCCAGGCCTACGCGCTAGCAGCAGCTGCACAAGTATCTCAGCAGGTGGCCCAATCTGCAGCCCATGATGCAGGGCAGCCAAGCCATGCCCAACACGAGCAAGCCCAAGACGCATTGCAGGCCTGAGCTACGCTGACCATTCCTTCGGCCCAAATCTAATGCGCTCTCAGCGCCGCACCGCGCCCACGCGCCCCACACATGGCACGACCCACTTTTGAGACCCAACCCACTCCCGTGGCTCACTTGGTGATCCTGACTAGTCCAAGACCGGTTCAACAGTCCTGGATTCAGATTTCTAGACCAACGATTAAACTGGGGACATTTTCACCCCATTTCTTCGCAAATTTGACATTTCCCAACTCAAATATTGCGCCCAAAGTCCACTACACTTCCGCTACTCAAGGAGACGCATACCGTCTAAGCTCTTCCAACTGGAATGACGAACCACACTTGTCTCGACAAGTAAAAGAGTTGACAAGCATCATCGCACAACAGACGAATTTGGTGAATCAGCTCTTGCAATGCACCGAGATGCAATGTGTTTTAGACGAGGTTTCCCGAAGCATGACAAGGGCAGACAACGAACCTCTTCAGTAGTGTCCAGGCAAATGACCTCTCAACCAACCACGATCCGGGCGTTCTAGCAGTTGACGCTCCCACCTGGATCCTCGAGATAGCGTATACTTTCATCTTAGCACGCGGATGAGCGTGCACTCCCAATCAAGCCCACGAATGAGTATACGTTCACGGTTGAGGCCACACTCTGATTATTAACATGGACAACCTTCCAGGCGAAATCTTTATTCACAACTAGGCTCGCAAAGAGCATTCTTCACCTCACATTGGAGTAGGCAGCACGGCGGATGGAGAGAAGTAGTCACTTAATCTGGCTCAAGTTCAACCGGTAGCCTGCAATTAGCCCGCTCGCTTGCCAGGGACGTGCCACATGCACCGCAGCCACGACATAGACGAGTCGAGCATAAGGAAGAGCGGCCTAGACCAATAGGTCACGACCGGGGGTAGCCGAAAGTTCCACTGCCCCATCAGAGGCAAATTTAAGAAGAAGTTGAGAGGCTCCTGACTGAACGATTACGCGATTTCCAGTGCAACAAGGCTACTGACGATGCGTTTCAACGAAACATGACCAACATAAGCAAGTCACCATTCACGGATAAGATTGAACAGACAGATCCACCTCGCGGGTTCACTATGCCTCACTTTACTCCGTACAAGGGAGATGAAGATCCGGACCAACATCTCAAGCACTACTGTAGTACCATGATCCTCTAAAGGAACAACAACGCGCTTTTGGGCAAATTTTTTACCACAAGTCTACAAGGCGAGGTGCACGACTGGTTTCACACACTGGCGCCACAGTCGATTCGGAGTTTCAATGAACTTTCCTTAGTTTTCACTAAGGAATATTCGTCTAACCGCTCAACCAAAAGGACATCTGATCATCTCTTCAGCATCGTAAAAGGCCATTGGGAGACAATTCGCGACTATATCAAGAGGTTCAAAACGGAGAAGGCCAAGATTGTTGGCTATATCGAAGGCATAGCAACGACAACATTCAAAAATGGGCTTTTCACCGAACACCCTTTATTCGAAAAATTGATCATGGGAGAATAACTGACCATGGCAGCTTCGTATGCTTTGGCGGAGAATCACGCATTATGGGACAAGGCCAAGCAGTCCAACAAAAATGAGTCAGTAAAGAAGCATCCCTCGACCAGAGAAGACTCAGCGCTCGAAACATTCACCAAGTTTACAGTTCCAATCGGCCAAATTCTAAGTAAGCTCAAGAACAGCACCTATGAAGGGCGATCTTACTGGGATGGATCAGACAAAATATTGTGCATTCCATCAAGGACCAAGCCACACTACCAACGGCTGCCAGAAATGGAAGCAGTACCTTGAGAAGCTGACAAATGAGGGCCGATGCGACGAGTATCTTGACAGGTCAATGACACAGCCTACATAAGAAAAGGAAATCTCCATCACCCCCTGAACCCCGTTAGTGTTTTTCCAAATAAGTTTAGTAGCTCGACGAATAAGACCTCACAAGTCGAGGATTATCCAATTTGTTATGCAATTTCTACCTTCCACCACGGTTGATCCATTTCTTTATTCTCAATGAAGATTCAAGAAGTTATTCATAAACCTGGCTCAACTGCTGTCTACAATAACTGCTCAAACCCTTATCTGGGTCTGCTTTCCAGTGCGAGAGGATAAATTAATTACTGTCCAATGCGAGAGGGGAAACTAATTCCCCGACACCTATATGGGTTTGCTTTCCATTGCGAGAGGATAAACTAATTCCCCGACACCCATCTGGGTTTGCTTTCCAGTGCGAGAGGATAAACTAATTCCCCGACACCCATCTGGGTAAGCTCTCCAGTGCGAGAAGGCCATATAGCTCAAAAGATCGAATGCTTGAAGACCAACTAGGCATCAAATGGTCAGGGGGCAACAACCACTTTAGACTCAACAGTTCGCTTATCCGATACTTCATCTTTAGTTGCTCCGATCTTGACAACTCTATCCTTGACTGCTCCATCTACGACAACTGAGAAATCAAACTCAAACAGTTTCCTCATTTTTGGCAAGCAGCCCATGCCACGCCACTTTCTCGGCCCATGTCGAGCCAGTCCTTGGCTTTAGCCAAGCCGAGCAGCACAAGCAATGACCCCTACCACACCACCTCTTTGCCCCATGCCAAGTCAACCCTGGCCTCTGCCAGCCGACGTGCCGCACTACCTCGACAGCTGTCCCGTGGCAACACCACCCAAGAAGAAGACAAGGAAAATTAAGTTTTTTTTACATCAGTGTAGCGCGGAGAAGATAAAAAAATCAACCGAAGACGGTTCTTTGCACGTGCAAGCAAAGAAGAGTGCTAGGGGAGGGGGAACAAATATCCTTTAGTTTTCTCTCTTTCTTGTAGGGATAAATAATTTCCCTCCGAAGTTGATTTAATCCCCTACTTAAGGTAGGCTTAAATAGGCTTTGGAGGTGATTTATTTCCCTTTCCTAGAAGAATCTAATTCCAAGTCCAAGTGAGAATTTGCATCAAAGCTGGAGATCTCTACACCTGTTGCCCTTTCTTACGAGCAACCCAGCAGATGTGGCGTATTTGTAGAGTAAGAAATAATCAAGAAAGTTATGGAGGCGACCCGTGTAATTTTGGGTGAAAATGACAAAATTACCCTCAAGCTACACCGAAACTTCCACAAACAAGTAGCGGACAATCACAACTCAATCAAGGTCAAAAGTGATCAAAATAGGTATTTATTCAAAATCTATTTCATTCATCTTCATCAAATCCTCCACACAAGGTAACCCTAATTTATTCATTCAAATTAGGATTAATTACGTAAATTAATTATTTAATCGATATTGAAGCCTATATTGAAAGTTATCAATTTGTTTTAGCTACAACAGATTTGATCGATATTAAAGTTTTACTAGTCTCTAAAAGTGGAATACGACTTGTTGGAATGCACCCACCAGTTTTCCAATGGCGGAAAGTACTACCTTTCGCTTCTAGGAAGTTAGTATATTGCCACCGGACCTTGAGTTGTGGTGGTGCGCGGTCCTTTTATTTGAGTTGTTGAAATTCCCACCTGCCTCAACATATCATGTCGCTTTCTTGCACGGACGGAGAAGGAGGTCGAGATTCCCACAGCACCACGACAATTCATTGAGTGAACCAACTTCGTCTCTGAAATCAAGTCTTCTTTTTGACCTGTGTATCCTATCAACGGAAGGGTGCTCAACGGACCAATCTTTAGATCTCTTTCTTGCCAATTGGCTTTTTCTTTGTGAGATTGTATACCCAAAACTCATTGAAAACTGAAAGCAGTAGAAAAGTGGAGAAAAAGAAAATCCAAACCTCGAAGTGTAATTGTATCAGTATCAATGTGACTCCATGTTGTGCGGTCATTTGAAATGCTATTATGGTTATATATGCACATTGCCATGCGTTCTTTTCTTCATCTTTTCAAATTTGAATAATCAACAAAGAATTAGAGTTGGAAAGTTTCCACTGATGCTGTCAAGATTAAAGATACATAGCAAATTGTGTTCTTAAGAATTCACACTACAAGAAAAGTGGGCTAAGAACACAATTGATGTGTGTCCTTTTCATTTTCAATGAGCACCAATACATATCTGTGCGTGTTGATTATCATTGAACACAAAACTATTTTTTATGTGCTCTCTAAGCAAAAAGAACACTGGTTTGTGCCGAAAATGAAGTGTATTTGTGCCTACTTGCATGTGTCACCCTTATAAATGTTAGAAATAAGATTTGTTTATTAATTTACGAAAGCACAATAAAAGATTTCGTGCTCTCCGATGTAATATATTTAAATTAAAAGTAGGTTTTCGTGTCCATTGCTTTTACTTTTCCCATTCTCAATTCCTTTACATTTAGTTCACGCATTTCCTCTCTCACCCCCCTCTCTTAAACTCTACTCATTGTCCTCCTCAGCAGTCTTCCTCTCTCCCCCATCCCCTCCCTCCCTCCTCTTTCATGCAACAAAGCAGCTGTCCACCCGTCACCAACGACCGTCTAATTATACCTCTAGAATCCTCTTGTCGACCTCTGTCTCTCTCTCCGACTCCCTTTCTCTCTACCTTCCCAGATTCGGTCCATCTCTCTTCCTTTTCCCGATCTGGTGGTTATTGATGAACCAATCCAAGGCATAACTCCCAGATTCGGACCATCTTTATTCTCTACATTCCCAAATCCTAGATTCGGTCTCTCTCTAATTCTCTCTTATTTGATTTGATTTTCAAAAAATATATAGATCTATATGATTTTCTTTCCTAGTATTGTCTTCTTCAAGCTACATCGATCTGGATAGTCAGAAATATGTGGGCAAGCAAAAAAGGAGGGTTGCTGGAGGCCACCCTAGAAACCACCATTGACATCTTCACCATCGAGGTAAATTCTCCTTTTTCCCCAACTTTCCCTTCAATTTTCTTTCACTTTCTCAGTAACCAAATGGACAATTCAATTTTCTTTCACTTTCACCATCGAGGTAAAATCTCAATTTGTAGGTGATTTCAGTTTTTCTTTTTAAATAGTTGACATATTGGGCACAATAAAAATAAATGTGCTAACATACATGGGTGGCAGCAGTCATTTGACAACTTTGTAAGAACTTGGCACAAAAGGACCTTTATTTGTGCTTACACTTTTCAGCACAACATACCTTATTGTGCTCTTTGACAAATGGTGACGCCCATAGAGGGCACAGACAATATTTTAGTTGTTGCACTGTTGCTATTGGTTCATGGGCACAATTGTTGGTGCTATTTGGCCTCAAAGGGCACATATAATTTATTATGCGCAGTGCCCGTAATTATTGTACGGTCAACGTGTAGTATATCTGGGTATATATGTAGTATATATGGACAACCAAAATAACAACATAGAAGGAACCAATATTAAAACAATTTTTTGTTTTCTTACATTCATTTTTCATTATTTTCTTTTCTTTTACAAATTAAAAATACATTAATTATATGTATATTATTTAGTATTTAAGTAATGCGTACTGAATTTAATACATTGTTCACGTATCTTTTCTAGATATGGAATAACTGGGAAGTAATGAGGAATGCAACATCCCTATATAACATGCTCAAAAAGTTTGTCGAAGATACTAAATAAGGAAGTTCAATTTCGGTAGAGGTCAATGCCTTTTCGCAACGAACAATTTCATCTTGTACTTGTGTGAGTATTTGGGAGACTGATTTGTCATTATCTTTGATCCCTCTCACTGAGAAAGCGAAACCGTCTACCGCAAAATCATATGAATCCGCACATTGTTTAACTGCTCCGGAGCCCTTAACAATATTGTTGCCGGTGGTGTTGAGTTTATTGACAAAGAAAGCTTTGCTTTGTTGTGCATTTGTTAGTGCTAATTTAAGAATGGTTGTGTCAAGATCTTTGAGATTAGATGCTGATCGAGTTGGAATATCTTTCCACAGAGATTTTATGCATTGCTTGTAGTTGTAGCCAAATTGGTCTTGGGTTTGCTTGCAAACACTTCTAATTAATGGAGACGCTCGTGCATTTGCAAATGGGGTTGGAAACGATGAGAGACATAAGAGCAAGGATGCAATGAAAGTTGCATATCCGATTGAGGACTCCATTGCTCAAGGTGTATGTTTCTTAAATTGATGCTAAGGTGATTATAAATTATTCGTTTGGTTTAAGCAATGGATGAATGGAGATCATATTATAAACAACTCAAGGAGGGGGTATGGGTCTAAATTTAGGAGCGCAGAAGGTAAAGAAACCCATGTCTTTTGACGTGTTTAGTTTTCTGGTCCTTTAGTTTTTGTTTTTTCTCTTACGTACTAACTAATAATGCATTGGATGCAAACCACCAAACCTATTCTAGTTTAATTAACCAACTCATCATTTCTAGAAACTCCAATATATCCAAAAGTGATGCATGCTTATGAAAAGTTTTTTTTTTTTATTCCATTGCAATGATTAATTTAGCCATTTCATTTGTTTTTTGACAAATTCATCTACATCCATATTTACTTATCAATATATATCTAGAAGAATCTAAAAAATTCAAATTGACAGTGTTAGAGGAGTATCTTTTAGCCCATTTCGTTGTGTTCGTTTAGCAATTTGGGAGGCTCAAGCCTTATTAAGCATGGTTGCGATAGGCGGCCTAGGGGCATGGGGACATGGATCCCTGACCCGGAAGTCCAGCGCCTTGTTCGACCTCCGAAATGTTTATCCAACCTAAGGGTTGTGGGTTATAACATTCAAACCTGGGCCTTACACTGTTCGAAGGAATAATCAAAAGGATGATTCGGAAATCAGCCGAGGGAGTATAATCAAGACATTTTGTGTTTGATTTCCAGAAATATTCCTTTCACACCAATGCTTTAAACATCACCAGACCATTATCGAGCGGCCGTTAGGGTCCTAGCTATTGGCCATTTCATTTGCTTTTTACAAATTCATGTACATTCATATTTACTTCTCGATAAAAATAATATATAGACTTCTGAAGAATCTCAACAAATTTATATTTGCTATAACAAATTTAAGTGTGTCTATCATAAGCGAAAACGGAAAAGTATATATGAAACAATATCCAACAATATGGTTTACTAGACAAAAGTTGGCATATTATTTATTGCTTTTAAGTGCGACGGCATCTGAATGTCTTCATAACCTTTTCCTAACCATTCATTGGCATCTGAAGGTCTTAATAATATATAGACCCTTATCATAAGAATAGTCGTCCCTCTGAAACTCCAGACACAGCCCAGGCAAACAATCCTTATGTCCATTATTCGCCTGTTCTGGTGACTTCGAATTCTTCTACCAAGCGTTAGTGTTTCCGTTGTTCTCTTAACAATCAATCCTTCGATTATAATAATGATCATTAGTTAGCCTTAATTTAACTGATAAAGAAATTTCTTGTGGGAAACTTTTGTGCTCTAGTTTTATCCATGCTTATAAAAGTACCAAATTTTAAATTTTAGTGCTACTTGACTTCTTACGTTTTTCAATTATAGTTTGATATATGCGAATAAATTTTTTTTTTACGTCATTTCATTAAGACTCACGCAGATAATGTGCAGTAAAAAATAATCAAGAAAATTATGGAGGCGACACGTGTACTTTTGGGTGAAAATGACAAAATTACCCTCGAACTACACCGGAACTTCCAAGAACAAGCAACGGACAATCACGACTCAATCAAGGTCAAAAGTGATCAAAATAGGTATTTATTCAAAATCTATTTCATCCATCATCGTCCAATCCTCCCCACAAGGTAACCCTCAATTATTCATTCAAATTAGGATTAATTACCTAAATTAATTTCCTAATTGATTGCAAGATATTATTTTGACATAATATCTTGCAATTACACCCAAAAACCACCATAACTGGCCGGTCCCCTTTTCTCCAAATAGAGGCCGACCACACCCCTATAAATAGCTCTAATTTCTCCCAAAAACCTAAGTTCATTCATCTCCAAAAATTATTTAAACACTTTCTTTCTCAAATTCTAATGTTGGCATCAAAGGTTCTTCTGCCAAAGGTCCCCCATTCATCGTGGCCGCATGAGGCTCTTGGCCTTGACCTAAGGTGTTAATTGTTTTGCATGTGCATTTTCGTCCAAGAAGAAGAAGGCGGAAATTTGCAACCACAAATTGGTGCTTTCATTGACAGTTTGATTCACAGGTGTGAAGAAGACTCTCGCATTCAAGGTTTCTCATTTTTTGTTCATTCATAGATTTTTCGTACGTTCTTATTCCTAGAATTTTTTCATGTAAATTTTTTGTTGAATAAACTTAAAAGAAAAGTACAATGACAAGATATTTGGAAACCACAACGAAGGAAACTTCCTACGTTCAAAGATTCGGATCAAGTGATGGAGATTACGATGTAGCCCTACCACGACGATCCACAAAGCTCAACGCGGTGGCAAGAGGAGCAATTTTGCCACCATGGAGCACCACCACCATGGCAGCCACGAGGACCACCGTGGCAGTGGGGAGTGGGCCAGCTTCATGGCAGCAAACCATGGTCTTATGCGCTGTCACTACAGCAGCCCAAACCCAAGACCAAGCCCAAGCTTAGGCGCTGGTAGCAGCTGCGCAAGAAGCCTAATAGGCGTCCCAATCTACAGCCCACGCTGCAGGGCAGCCAAGCCAACCCAGCACGAGCAGGCCCAAACCACTACCCAAGCAGCGCATGCCCAAGACGCATTGCAGGCCTGAGTTGGGCTGACCATTCCCTCGGCCCAAATCTAATGCATTCCTAGCATCGTACCCCGCCCATGTGCCCTGCATTGCTCACTTCCACGGTCCAACCCGCTCCCGTGGCTCACTTGGCGATCCCGACCGGTCCAAGACCGGTTCAACAATCCCGGATTCAGATATTTGGACCGATGGTTGAACCGGGGACATTTTCACCCCATTTCTCCGTAGATTTGACATTTCCTAACTTAAATCTTGCGCCTGGAGTCCATTACACTTCCGCCACTCAAGGAGATCCATACCGTCCAAGGTATTCCAACCCGAATGACAAACCACACTTGTCACGGCAAGTTATAGAGTTGACAAGCGCCCTCGCATAGTAGACAACCTTGGTGAATCAGCTCTTACAATGTACCGAGATTCAACGTGCTTTAGACGAGGTGTCCCGAAGCATGACAAGGGGGGACGACGAACCTCTCCAGCAGCGTCCCAGCAAATGGCCCATCAACCAGCCACGATCCAAGCATTCTAGTAGTTTACTCTCCCGTCTGGATCCTCGAGATAGCGTATGCTCTCATCTTAGTAGGTGAATGAGCGTGCACTCCCGATTAAGCCTACAGACTAGCATACGTTCATGGTTAAGGCTACACTCTGATTATCAACATGGATAACCTTATCAAAGTGTTCATTCACAACTAGGCTCGCAAGAAGCATTCTCCACCTCACATCGGAGTAGGTAGCATGGCGGATTGAGAGAAGTAGTCACTCAATCCAGCTCAAGTTCAACCGGCAGCCTGCAAATAGCCCGCTCACTTGCCAGTGACGTGCCACATGCTCTTTAGCCACGACATAGACGAGTCGAGCAAAGGGAAGAGCAGCTTAGACTAATAGGTCATAATCGAGGGTAGCCGAAAGTTCCATTGCCTCAGCAGAGGCAAATTCAAGAAGAAGTTGAGAGGCTCATGATTGAATGATTGCGCGATTTCCAGGGCAACGAGGCTACTGACGATGCGCTTTGACGAGATATGACTAACATAAGTAGGTCACCATTCACGGATGAGATTGAGCAGACAAATCCACCTCGCGGGTTCACTATGCCTCACTTCACTCCGTATAAGGGTGACGAAGATCCAGACCAACATCTCAAGCACTACCGCAGTACCATGGTCCTCTACAAGAACAACGACGCGCTTATGTGCACAAATTTTGCCACAACTCTACAAGGCGACGCGTAAGACTGGTTTCACACCCTGCTGCCATAGTCGATCCAGAGTTTCAATGAACTTTCCTTAGTTTTCACTTAGGAATATTCATCTAACCGCTCAATCAAAATGACATCTGATCATCCTTTCAGCATCGTAAAAGGCTATTGGGAGACAGTTCACGACTATGTCAAGAGGTTCAGAGCAGAGAAGGCCAAGATTGTTGGTTGCAACGAAGACATAGCAAGGACAGCATTCAGAAATGGGCTTCCCACCGAACACATTTTTTTTCGAAAAATTGATCAAGGGAGAAGAACTGACCCTGGTAGCTTCGTATGCTTTGGCGGAGAAGCACGCACTATGGGACGAGGCCAAGCAGTCTAACAAAAACAAGTCAGAAAAGAAGTATCCCCCAACCAGAGAAGACTCAGCGCCCGAAACATTCTCCAAGTTCACAGTTACAATCGGCCAAATTCTTCGTACGCTCAAGAACGAACCTTGGTTTGAACTGCCGCCACCTATGAAGAGCGATCTTACCAGGCTAGATCAGACAAAGTATTGCGCATTCCATCAAGGACCAGGCCACACTACCAACGACTGCCAAAAGTAGAAGCAATACCTTGAGAAGCTGACAAATAAAGGCCGGTGCGACAAGTATCTTGACAGGTTAACGACACGGCCTACACAAGCAGGGGAAATCTCCATCACACCCTGAGCTCTGTTAGGGCTTTTCCAAATAAGTTCGAAATCTCAAGCAACTCGACGAACAAAACCTCGCTAGTCGAGGATTATCCAGTTTATTATGCAATTTCTACCTTCCTGCACAGTTGATCCATTTCTTTATTCTTAATGAAGATTCAAGAAGTTATTCATAAGCCTGGCTCAACTGCTTTCTACAACAACTGCTCAAACCCCTATATGGGTCTGCTCTCCAGTGCGAGAGGATAAACTAATTGCTCTCCAGTGTGAGAGGGTAAACTAATCCCCCGACACCCATCTGGGTATACTCTCCAGTGCTAGAGGATAAACTAATTGCTCTCCAGCGATAGGGTAAACCAATTCCCCGACACCCATATTGGTAAGCTCTCCGGTGCGAGAGGGTAAACCAATTCCCCGACACCCATATCGGTAAGCTCTCAAGTGCGAGAAGGTAAACTAATTCCCCGATACCTATCGGGTAAGCTCTCCAATGCGAGAAAGCCACATAACTCAAATGACTGATTGTTTGAAGACCAAATAGGCAGCAAATGATGAGGGGGTAGTAGCCACTTTGCACTCAACAGTTCGCTCATCTGACACTTCATCTTTAGCAGCTTCGATCTTGGCAGCTTCATCATTGACTGCTTCATCTACTACAGTTGAGAAATCAAACGCAAACAGTTTCCTTATTTTTGGCAAACAGCTCAAACTGTGGCCCATACCACACCACTTCCTCGGCCCATGCCGAGCCAGTCCTTGGCTTTAGTCAAGCCGAGCAGCATAAACAATGGCCCCTGCCATACCACCTCTTTGGTCCATGCCAAGCCAACTCCTGGCCTTTGTTAGTCGACATGCCACACCATCTAGACAGCTGCCCCGTGGCAGCACCACCCAAGAAGAAGACAAGGAGAATTAAGTTTTTCTTACATCGGTGCGACGCGGAGAAGACAAAGAAATCAACAGAAGATAATTCTTTGCACGAGCAAGCAAACAAGAGTGCTAGGGGAAGGGGAACAAATATCCTCTAGTTTTCTCTCTTTCTTGTAGGGATAAGTAACTGCCCTCCGAAGTTGATTTAATCCTCTACTTAAGGTAGGCTTAAATAGGCTTTGGAGGCGAATGACTTAAATAGACTTAAAAACAGCCTCGGAAAGGCTCAAGGGTTTTGGGAATAAGAACAACATTAATCATACTTAAATAGAAAGATCCGATTTTTATTACAGAATTTAAAATGTACTTTTGGAAGCCCAAACGGCCCTAAAATCCATCAATATATCATAGCAAACCAGTGAGTTTAAACTAGGACGCCCTGCTCTTTTCGACAACGTATCATGGACCCAAAACGGAGCACAGACTTCTAATCTGTAAACTACTGATGCGCCCTTTCATATTCCTTAGGTCTATTTCGTTCGGCCATTTGTTACATTAGTTTTACTCTCAGCTAGGAATTCAATTGTTTGATTTATAACAGAATGAACGTATCTCACACAAACTTTGCTTTGTGTGTGTGTTTGAAAGTAAAGGATTTAAGATAACTTTGGAGTTCTCTACAATCTCATAATTCTCGAATAAAACTTAAATATTTTATTCTTCTCCATAAGGAGGTATTTATAAGATTACAAAAGAGGAATACTAGGAAATAAATCAAAACAATCATTGTCCACAAGACAAGGAAACCTAGACCAAATAAAATTTAATCATATCAAATCAATTCTCTAAAATACTTTTCTTCATATTGTCCAACACCACCCGTCAAATTCTTGAAGTCATGAGTTAGCCATAAAAGAAATAAGATCTAATTGAAACTTATTTATTCTACAACGGATGTCATTGATATTAAGGTTTTATTAGTCTCTTAAAGAGGAATACGATTTGCTGGATTGCACCCACCAATTTTCCAATGGTGAAAAGTACTGCCCTTCGCTTCTAGGGGAGTCAACATATTGGCAACAAACCTTGAGTTGGAAGTAGTGTGGTGGAATGCAGTTTTTTCTTTGAATTGTTGAAATTCCCACCCACCTCAACAAATTCTGTTTCTTTCTTGCACAAATAGAGATGGAGGTCGAGATTCCACAACACCGCGACAATTCAATGAGCGAGCCAACTTCGTCTCTGAACTCAAGTCTTCACTTTGACCAGTGTATCCTATCAACGGAAGGGTGCTCGACGTGACCAAACTTTAGAACTCTTTCTTGACAATTGGCCTTTTTTGGTATGGTTGTGTACCCAAAACTCATTGAAAACTTAAAGCAGTAAAAAAGTGGAGAAAAAGAAAATCCAAACCTCAAAACTCAAAAGTGTAATTGTATCAGTATCAATGTGACACCATGTTGTGCGGTCCTCGGAAATGCTATCATGGTTATATATGCACATTGCCATGTGTTTTTTTCTTCATCTATTCAAATTTGAATAATCAATAAAAGAATTATAGTTTGAAAGTTTCCACTGATGCTGTCAAGATTAAAGATGCATAGCAAATTGTGTTCTTAAGAATTCAACGTGTGGTATATTTGGGTATATGTCTAATATGGACAACCAAAAGGGCACACAGAAGGATTCAATATTAAAACAACTTTTTGTTTTCTTACAGTAATTTTTCATTTTATTTTCTTTTACAAATAAATATAGAGTAATCATATGTATATGATTTAGTATTCAAGTAATGCGTACAATATTTTAGTTGTTGCACTATTGCTATTGGTTCATGGGCACAATTGTTGGTGCTATTTGGCCTCAAAGGGCACATATAATTTATTATGCGCAGTGCCCGTAATTATTGTAGGGTCAACGTGTAGTATATCTGGGTATATATATAGTATATATGGACAACCAAAATAACAACATAGAAGGATCCAATATTAAAACAATTTTTTGTTTTCTTACATTCATTTTTCATTATTTTCTTTTCTTTTACAAATTAAAAATACATTAATTATATGTATATTATTTAGTATTTAAGTAATGCGTACTGAATTTAATACATTGTTCACGTATCTTTTCTAGATGTTCACGTAAGTCGGGCCCGTAAACTGCCAGCAAAATACTAAAACACAATTACTAAAAAACTTAAAAACTCACCAACTGGAGGTAACAAATCCACCCTCACGAAATCAAAAACCCAATTCAATCGGAACCGATCGAGAAGTTTTAAAGGCCAAAAAATTTCCAGAGGCAATTAATTCTAGAAGGGGTTTTTAACGGAACCAATTTCCACAGGTGATTTGGATAAGAAATGAGAGAGTAAATGAGGCGTGGGAGAAAGTGAGAGAGCAATTAGTGGGGTGTAATGATGAGTCTGATGGATCAGTTGGGTGACGGAAACAAAGGAGAATTCTAGAGATCCACCCGAGAGAAGCAGAAAGAGCCACATGTCCCCTTCCTTTCTACGATGGCGGACACGCATGGATAAGGGTTTAAAAAATTAAGAAAAGACTAACACGTGGGCTTTACACAACTGTAGCAAAAACAGATACAAAGTAAAGTACCATGCGATGACCAACATGTGGGCTTGCCAAAACTGTGCCGTAACTGTAGCAAAAACAAATGCAACCAATAAAAAAAGTGAAACAAAGTCCAAGCCATGCATAACTGGCAGATAGCACAAAATGAGGGTAAATTTGGGATTTTACTGTACAAAAAGACAAAAAGTAATGGCTGAAGACCAACTTGAGGGGCATTTTGGTCTGCGCACTGTCCGTGAACAGTAACGCGGTTTTGGGGTTTTAGTATAGGTATAATATGTGAATCTCACGCAAATAATGTGGAGTAAAAAATAATCAAGAAAATTATGGAGGCGACACTTGTACTTTTGGGTGAAAATGACAAAATTACCCTCGAGCTACACTGGAACTTCCACGCGCAAGTAGCGGACCATAACGACTCAATCAAGGTCAATAGTGATCAAAATAGATATTTATTCAAAATCTATTTCATCAATTCTCATCAAATCCTCCCCACAAGGTGACCCTCAATTATTCTTTCAAATTAGGATTAATTACCTAAATTAATTGATTAATTTCCTAATTAATTGATTATTTTTTTAATTAATTAAATAATTTTCTAATTGATTGCAAGATATTATTTTGACATAATATCTTGCAATTACATCCAAAAACCACCATAAGTGGCCAAACCCCTTTTCTCCAAATAGGTGTCGGCCACTTCCCTATAAATAGCTCTCATTTCTCCCAAAAACCTAAGTTCATTCTTCTCCAAAAATTCCCTAAACACTTTCTTTCTCAAATTCTAACTTTGGCATCAGAGGTTCTTCGGCCAAAGCCCCCCCATTCATCGTGGGCGTGTGAGGCTTTTGGCCTTGACTTAAAGTGTTAATTGTTTTGCAGGTGCATTTTCGTCTAAGAAGAAGAAGGTAGAAATTTGCAACCACAAATTGGTGCTTTCATTGAGAGTTTGATTCGCACGCAGCACCACTATGGTAGCTACGGGGACCACCGTGGCAGTGAGGAGTGGGCCAGCTCGATAGCAGCAGACCATAGCCTTATGCCCTGCCACTACAGCAGCCCAAACCCAGGACCAAGCCCAGGCCTAGGCGCTAGCAGCAGCTGCACAAGTATCTCAGCAGGTGGCCCAATCTGCAGCCCATGTTGCAGGGCAGCCAAGCCATGCCCAACACGAGCAAGCCCAAGACGCATTGCAGGCCTGAGCTGCGCTGACCATTCCTTCGGCCCAAATCTAATGCGCTCTCAGCGCCGCACCGCGCCCCGCACATGGCACGACCCACTTTTGAGACCCAACCCACTCCCGTGGCTCACTTGGTGATCTTGACTAGTCCAAGACCGGTTCAACAGTCCTGGATTTAGATTTCTAGACCAACGATTAAACTGGGGACATTTTCACCCCATTTCTTCGCAAATTTGACATTTCCCAACTCAAATATTGCGCCCAAAGTCCACCACACTTCCGCTACTCAAGGAGACGCATACCGTCTAAGCTTTTCCAACCGGAATGACGAACCACACTTGTCTCGACAAGTAAAAGAGTTGATAAGCATCATCGCACAGCAGACGACTTTGGTGAATCAGCTCTTGCAATGCACCGAGATGCAATGTGTTTTAGATGAGGTTTCCCGAAGCATGACAAGGGCAGACGACGAACCTCTCCAGCAGTGTCCAGGCAAACGACCTCTCAACCAACCACGATCCGGGCGTTCTAGCAGTTGACGCTCCCGCATGGATCCTCGAGATAGCGTATACTTTCATCTTAGCACGCGGATGAGCGTGCACTCCCAATCAAGCCCATGAATGAGCATACGTTCACGGTTGAGGCCACACTCTAATTATTAACATGGACAACCTTCCAGGCGAAGTGTTTATTCATAACTAGGCTGCAAAGAGCATTCTTCACCTCACATTGGAGTAGGCAGCACGGCGGATGGAGAGAAGTAGTCACTTAATCTGGCTCAAGTTCAACCGGTAGCCTGCAATTAGCCCGCTCGCTTGCCAGGGACGTGCCACATGCACCGCAGCCACGACATAGACGAGTCGAGCATAAGGAAGAGCGGCCTAGACCAATAGGTCAAGACCGGGGGTAGCCGAAAGTTCCACTGCCCCATTAGAGGCAAATTTAAGAAGAAGTTGAGAGGCTCCTGACTGAATGATTACCCGATTTCCACTGCAACAAGGCTACTGACGATGCGTTTCAACGAAACATGACCAACATAAGCAGGTCACCATTCACGGATAAGATTGAACAGACAGATCCACCTCGCGGGTTCACTATGAACACTTTACTCCGTACATGGGAGATGAAGATTCGGACCAACATCTCAAGCACTACTGTAGTACCATGATCCTCTAAAGGAACAACAACGCGCTTTTGGGCAAATTTTTTACCACAAGTCTACAAGGCGAGGTGCACGACTGGTTTCACACACTGGCGCCACAGTCGATTCGGAGTTTCAATGAACTTTCCTTAGTTTTCACTAAGGAATATTCGTCTAACCGCTCAACCAAAAGGACATCTGATCATCTCTTCAGCATCGTAAAAGGCCATTGGGAGACAATTCGCGACTATATCAAGAGGTTCAAAGCGGAGAAGGCCAAGATTGTTGGCTATATCGAAGGCATAGCAACGATAACATTCAAAAATGGGCTTTTCACCGAACACCCTTTATTCGAAAAATTGATCATGGGAGAATAACTGACCATGGCAGCTTCGTATGCTTTGGCGGAGAATCACGCATTATGGGACAAGGCCAAGCAGTCTAACAAAAAAGAGTCAGTAAAGAAGCATCATTCGACCAGAGAAGACTCAGTGCTCGAAATATTCACCAAGTTTACAGTTCCAATCGGCCAAATTCTAAGTAAGCTCAAGAACACCACCTATGAAGGGCGATCTTACCGGGATGGATCAGACAAAATATTGTGCATTCCATCAAGGACCAAGCCACACTACCAACGGCTGCCAGAAATGGAAGCAGTACCTTGAGAAGCTGACAAATGAGGGCCGGTGCGACGAGTATCTTGACAGGTTAACGACACAGCCTACATAAGCAAAGGAAATCTCCATCACCCCCTGAACCCCGTTAGTGTTTTTCCAGTGCGAGAGGATAAACTAATTCCCCGACACCCATCTGGGTAAGCTCTCCAGTGCGAGAAGGCCACATAGCTCAAAAGATCGAATGCTTGAAGACCAACTAGGCATCAAATGGTCAGGGGGCAACAACCACTTTAGACTCAACAGTTCGCTTATCCGACACTTCATCTTTAGTTGCTCCGATCTTGACAACTCTATCATTGACTGCTCCATCTACGACAACTGAGAAATCAAACTCAAACAGTTTCCTCATTTTTGGCAAGCAGCCCATGCCACGCCACTTTCTCGGCCCATGTCAAGCCAGTCCTTGGCTTTAGCCAAGCCGAGCAGCACAAGCAATGACCCCTACCACACCACCTATTTCCCCATGCCAAGTCAACCCTGGCCTCTGCCAGCCGACGTGCCGCACTACCTCGACAGCTGTCCGGTGGCAACACCACCCAAGAAGAAGACAAGGAAAATTAAGTTTTTTTACATCAGTGCAGCGCGGAGAAGACAAAAAAATCAACCGAAGACGGTTCTTTGCACGTGCAAGCAAAGAAGAGTGCTAGGGAGAGGGAACAAATATCCTTTAGTTTTCTCTCTTTCTTGTAGGGATAAATAATTTCCCTCCGAAGTTGATTTAATCCCCTACTTAAGGTAGGCTTAAATAGGCTTTGGAGGTGATTTGTTTCCCTTTCCTAGAAGAATCTAATTCCAAGTCCAAGTGAGAATTTGCATCAAAGCTGGAGATCTATACACCTGTTGCCCTTTCTTGCGAGCAACCCAGCAAATGTGGCGTATTTGTAGAGTAAGAAATAATCAAGAAAGTTATGGAGGCGACCCGTGTAATTTTGGGTGAAAATGACAAAATTACCCTCAAGCTACACCGAAACTTCCACAAACAAGTAGCGGACAATCACAACTCAATCAAGGTCAAAAGTGATCAAAATAGGTATTTATTCAAAATCTATTTCATTCATCCTCATCAAATCCTCCACACAAGGTAACCCTCATTTATTCATTCAAATTAGGATTAATTACGTAAATTAATTATTTAATTTCCTAATTAATTAATTAATTTTCTAATTGATTGCAACATATTATTTTGACATAATATCTTACAATTACACCCAAAAACCACCATAAGTGGCCGGATCCCTTTTCTCCAAATAGGGGCATGCCACACCCCTATAAATAGCTCCCATTTCTGCCAAAAACCTAAGTTCATTCTTCTCCAAAAATTCTCTATACACTTTCTCTCTCAAATTCTAACTTTGGCATCGGAGGTTCTTTGACCAAAGCCCCTATAGTGTGGTGGAACACGGTTTTTTCTTTGAATTGTTCAAATTCCGCCTCAACAAATTCTAGTTCTATTTCTATTTCTTTGAATTGTCTAATATGAACAACCAAAATAGCAACACAGAAGGATTCAATATTAGAACAACTTTTGGTTTTCTTACAGTAATTTTTCATTTTCTTTTCTTTTACAAATTAAATATAGAGTAATCATATGTATATGATTTAGTATTCAAGTAATGTGTACTAAATTTAATACATTGTTCACGTATCTTTTCTAGATATGGAATAACTGGGAAGTAATGAGGAATGCAACATCCCTATATAACATGGTCAAAACGTTTGTCGAAGATACTAAATAAGGAAGTTCAATTTCGGTAGAGGTCAATGTTTTTCCGCAACGAACAATTTCGTCTTGTACTTGTGTGAGTATTTGGGAGACCGATTTGTCATTATCTTTGATCCCTCGTATTGAGAAAGCGAAACCGTCTACTGCAAAATCATATGAATCTGCACATTGTTTTACTGCTCCGGAGCCCTTAACAATATTGTTGCCGGTGGTGTTGAGCGCATTGACAAAGAAAGCTTTGCTTTGTTGTGCATTTGTTAGTGCTAATTTAAGAATGGCTGTGTCAAGATCTTTGAGATTAGATGCTGATCGAGTTGGAATATCTTTCCAAAGAGATTTTACGCATTGCTTGTAGTTGTAGCCGAATTGGTCTTGGGTTTGCTTGCAAACGCTTCTAATTAATGGAGACGCTCTTGCATTTGCAAATGGTGTTGGAGATGATGAAAGACATAAGAGCAATGATGCAATGAAAGTTGCATATCCGATTGAGGAGTCCATTTCTTAAATTGAAGTAGTGATTACAAATATTTGTTTGATTTATGGAATGGATGAACGGAGATCATATTTATAAACAACTCAAAGAGCGGGAATGGGTCTAAATTTAGGGGTGCAAAAGGTAACGAAACCCATTTCTTTTGACGTGACTAGTTTTTTGGTTCTTTAGTTTTTATTTTTTCTTTAACGTACTAACTGATAACACACTGGATGCAAACCACCTAACCTTTTCTAGTTTAATTACCCAACTCCTCATTTCTAGAAACTCCAACATAACCAAAAGTGATGCATGCTTATCAAAAGGATTTTTTCATTACATCGCAAGGATTAATTTAAGTCATTTCATTTGTTTTTTAACTGATTCATTTACATCCATATTTACTTATCAATATATACGATGTTAGAAGAATCTAAAAAATTCAGATTGATAGTATTAGAGGAATTTCTTTTAGCCCATTTCGTCGTGTTTGGTTAGTAGCTTAGGAGGATCGAGCCCTATTAAGCGAGGTTACGATAGGCGGCCTATGAGCGTTGGGACATGGACCCCTAACCTGGAACTCCAGCGCCTCATCCGGCCTCCGAAAAGATTATGGAACCTAAGGGTTGTGGATTATAACATCCAAACTTGGGCTTTACACCATTCGAAGGAATAATCAAAAGGGCGTTCTGATAATCAGTTGAGGGAGCATAATCAAGAAATTTGGAGTTTGATTTCCAGACATATTTCGTTCACACCAATGTTTTAAATATCGCTAGATCTTTATCGAGCGGCGGGTAGGGTTCTAACTAGTTGCCTAAGGGTTTTTTTATCTTAATTAAATTTATTATATGACATACAAATAAGTGCATATATATATTTAAAAAAAATTAAATAAGTAAAAATTATAATTGTAATGGGGAAACTTAAAATGAAAAATATAAATATAAATAAATTATATAAAGTACTACAATTTATTGAAAACATCAAAGAACTATCGCAAAAAGAGACGACCACATCGCATTATTGGTTTCCTTTTTCTGTCTGGGAAAGGGTGAGTCAAGACTCAAAGTTAATTAAAAAAAACAAAACAAACACTTATTCTGCCTAAACCCACGTAGATGCCATATTAATCGTGGTGCTGGCTAGCTGTCTAGACTACTTTTTAGAACATCGATTCACACTGCTTTCACCATCTATCTTTCGCCTATCTTCATTGATCTTCAGATCACATATTTTTCATCAATCTATATAATTAAAAATAAAATTAAAAACTTAAAACGAATTGGTTATCAAACTAGCTCTTAAGTTTTAATTTTGTACAAAAATGTAGTGAGGGCTTATAGAAACCTAATGTATTCCACAATCGGAGTTGAAGCCTATATTGAAAGTTATCAATTTGTTTTAGCTACAACAGATTTGATCGATATTAAAGTTTTACTAGTCTCTAAAAGTGGAATACGACTTGTTGGAATGCACCCACCAGTTTTCCAATGGCGGAAAGTACTACCTTTCGCTTCTAGGAAGTTAGTATATTGCCACCGGACCTTGAGTTGGAAGTGGTGTGGTGGTGCGCGGTCCTTTTATTTGAGTTGTTGAAATTTCCACCTGCCTCAACATATCATGTCGCTTTCTTGCACGGACGGAGATGGAGGTCGAGATTCCCACAGCACCACGACAATTCATTGAGTGAACCAACTTCATCTCTGAAATCAAGTCTTCTTTTTTACCCGTGTATCCTATCAACGGAAGGGCGCTCAACGGACCAATCTTTAGATCTCTTTCTTGCCAATTGGCTTTTTCTTTGTGAGATTGTATACCCAAAACTCATTGAAAACTGAAAGCAGTAGAAAAGTGGAGAAAAAGAAAATCCAAACCTCGAAGTGTAATTGTAACAGTATCAATGTGACTCCATGTTGTGCGGTCATTTGAAATGCTATTATGGTTATATATGCACATTGCCATGCGTTCTTTTCTTCATCTTTTCAAATTTGAATAATCAACAAAGAATTAGAGTTGGAAAGTTTCCACTGATGCTGTCAAGATTAAAGATACATAGCAAATTGTGTTCTTAAGAATTCACACTACAAGAAAAGTGGGCTAAGAACACAATTGATTTGTGTCCTTTTCATTTTCAATGAGCACCAATACATATCTGTGCGTGTTGATTATCATTGAACACAAAACTATTTTTTATGTGCTCTCTAAGCAAAAAGAACACTGGTTTGTGCCGAAAATGAAGTGTATTTGTGCCTACTTGCTTGTGTCACCCTTATAAATGTTAGAAATAAGATTTGTTTATTAATTTACGAAAGCACAATAAAAGATTTCGTGCTCTCCGATGTAATATATTTAAATTAAAAGTAGGTTTTCGTGTCCATTGCTTTTACTTTTCCCATTCTCAATTCCTTTACATTTAGTTCACGCATTTCCTCTCTCACCCCCCTCTCTTAAACTCTACTCCTTGTCCTCCTCAGCAGTCTTCCTCTCTCCCCCATCCTCTCTCTCCCTCATCTTTCATGCAACAAAGCAGTTGTCCACCCGTCACCAACGACCGTCTAATTATACCTCTAGAATCCTCTTGTCGACCTCTGTCTCTCTCTCTTCCTTTTCCCGATCTGGTGGTTATTGATGAACCAATCCAAGGCATAACTCCCAGATTCGGACCATCTTTATTCTCTACATTCCCAAATCCTAGATTCGGTCTCTCTCTAATTCTCTCTTATTTGATTTGATTTTCAAAAAATATATAGATCTATTTGATTTTCTTTCCTAGTATTGTCTTCTTCAAGCTACATCGATCTGGATAGTTAGAAATATGTGGGCAAGCAAAAAATGAGGGTTGTTGGAGGCCACCCTAGAAACCACCATTGACATCTTCACCATCGAGGTAAATTCTCCTTTTTCCCCAACTTTCCCTTCAATTTTCTTTCACTTTCTCAGTAACCAAATGGACAATTCAATTTTCTTTCACTTTCACCATCGAGATAAAATCTCAATTTGTAGGTGATTTCAGTTTTTTTTTTAAATAGTTGACATATTGGGCACAATAAAAATAAATGTGCTAACATACATGGGTGGCAACAGTCATTTGACAACTTTGTAAGAACTTGGCACAAAAGGACCTTTATTTGTGCTTACACTTTTCAGCACAACATACCTTATTGTGCTCTTTGACAAATGGTGACGCCCATAGAGGGCACATACAATATTTTAGTTGTTGCACTGTTGCTATTGGTTCATGGGCACAATTGTTGGTGCTATTTGGCCTCAAAGGGCACATATAATTTATTATGCGTAGTGCCCGTAATTATTGTAGGGTCAACGTGTAGTATATCTGGGTATGTATGTAGTATATATGGACAACCAAAATAACAACATAGAAGGATCCAATATTAAAACAATTTTTTGTTTTCTTACATTAATTTTTCATTATTTTCTTTTCTTTTACAAATTAAAAATACATTAATTATATGTATATTATTTAGTATTTAAGTAATGCGTACTGAATTTAATACATTGTTCACGTATCTTTTCTAGATATGGAATAACTGGGAAGTAATGAGGAATGCAACATCCCTATATAACATGGTCAAAAAGTTTGTCGAAGATACTAAATAAGGAAGTTCAATTTCGGTAGAGGTCAATGCCTTTTCGCAACGAACAATTTCATCTTGTACTTGTGTGAGTATTTGGGAGACTGATTTGTCATTATCTTTGATCCCTCTCACTGAGAAAGCGAAACCGTCTACCGCAAAATCATATGAATCCGCACATTGTTTAACTGCTCCGGAGCCCTTAACTATATTGTTGCCGGTGGTGTTGAGTTTATTGACAAAGAAAGCTTTGCTTTGTTGTGCATTTGTTAGTGCTAATTTAAGAATGGCTGTGTCAAGATCTTTGAGATTAGATGCTGATCGAGTTGGAATATCTTTCCACAGAGATTTTATGCATTGCTTGTAGTTGTAGCCAAATTGGTCTTGGGTTTGCTTGCAAACACTTCTAATTAATGGAGACGCTCGTGCATTTGCAAATGGGGTTGGAAACGATGAGAGACATAAGAGCAAGGATGCAATGAAAGTTGCATATCCGATTGAGGACTCCATTGCTCAAGGTGTATGTTTCTTAAATTGATGCTAAGGTGATTATAAATGCATTGGATGCAAACCACCAAACCTATTCTAGTTTAATTAACCAACTCATCATTTCTAGAAACTCCAATATATCCAAAAGTGATGCATGCTTATGAAAAGTTTTTTTTTTTTATTCCATTGCAATGATTAATTTAGCCATTTCATTTGTTTTTTGACAAATTCATCTACATCCATATTTACTTATCAATATATATCTAGAAGAATCTAAAAAATTCAAATTGACAGTGTTAGAGGAGTATCTTTTAGCCCATTTCGTTGTGTTCGTTTAGCAATTTGGGAGGCTCAAGCCTTATTAAGCATGGTTGCGATAGGCGGCCTAGGGGCATGGGGACATGGATCCCTGACCCGGAAGTCCAGCGCCTTGTTCGACCTCCGAAATGTTTATCCAACCTAAGGGTTGTGGGTTATAACATTCAAACCTGGGCCTTACACCGTTCGAAGGAATAATCAAAAGGATGATTCGGAAATCAGCCGAGGGAGTATAATCAAGACATTTTGTGTTTGATTTCCAGAAATATTCCTTTCACACCAATGCTTTAAACATCACCAGACCATTATCGAGCGGCCGTTAGGGTCCTAACTATTGGCCATTTCATTTGCTTTTTACAAATTCATCTACATTCATATTTACTTCTCGATAAAAATAATATATAGACTTCTGAAGAATCTCAACAAATTTATATTTGCTATAACAAATTTAAGTGTGTCTATCATAAGCGAAAACGGAAAAGTATATATGAAACAATATCCAACAATATGGTTTACTAGACAAAAGTTGGCATATTATTTATTGCTTTTAAGTGCGACGGCATCTGAATGTCTTCATAACCTTTTCCTAACCATTCATTGGCATCTGAAGGTCTTAATAATATATAGACCCTTATCATAAGAATAGTCGTCCCTCTGAAACTCCAGACACAGCCCAGGCAAACAATCCTTATGTCCATTATTCGCCTGTTCTGGTGACATCGAATTCTTCTACCAAGCGTTAGTGTTTCCGTTGTTCTCTTAACAATCAATCCTTCGATTATAATAATGATCATTAGTTAGCCTTAATTTAACTGATAAAGAAATTTCTTGTGGGAAACTTTTGTGCTCTAGTTTTATCCATGCTTATAAAAGTACCAAATTTTAAATTTTAGTGCTACTTGACTTCTTACGTTTTTCAATTATAGTTTGATATATGCGAATAAATTTTTTTTTTACGTCATTTCATTAAGACTCACGCAGATAATGTGCAGTAAAAAATAATCAAGAAAATTATGGGGCGACACGTGTACTTTTGGGTGAAAATGACAAAATTACCCTCGAACTACACCGGAACTTCCAAGAACAAGCAACGGACAATCACAACTCAATCAAGGTCAAAAGTGATCAAAATAGGTATTTATTCAAAATCTATTTCATCCATCATCGTCCAATCCTCCCCACAAGGTAACCCTCAATTATTCATTCAAATTAGGATTAATTACCTAAATTAATTTCCTAATTGATTGCAAGATATTATTTTGACATAATATCTTGCAATTACACCCAAAAACCACCATAACTGGCCGGTCCCCTTTTCTCCAAATAGAGGCCGACCACACCCCTATAAATAGCTCTAATTTCTCCCAAAAACCTAAGTTCATTCATCTCCAAAAATTATTTAAACACTTTCTTTCTCAAATTCTAATGTTGGCATCAAAGGTTCTTCTGCCAAAGGTCCCCCATTCATCGTGACCGCATGAGGCTCTTGGCCTTGACCTAAGGTGTTAATTGTTTTGCATGTGCATTTTCGTCCAAGAAGAAGAAGGCGGAAATTTGCAACCACAAATTGGTGCTTTCATTGACAGTTTGATTCACAGGCGTGAAGAAGACTCTCGCATTCAAGGTTTCTCATTTTTTGTTCATTCATAGATTTTTCGTACGTTCTTATTCCTAGAATTTTTTCATGTAAATTTTTTGTTGAATAAACTTAAAAGAAAAGTACAATGACAAGATATTTGGAAACCACAACGAAGGAAACTTCCTACGTTCAAAGATTCGGATCAAGTGATGGAGATTGCGATGTAGCCCCACCACGACGATCCACAAAGCTCAACGCGGTGGCAAGAGGGGCAATTTTGCCACCATGGAGCACCACCACCATGGCAGCCACGAGGACCACCGTGGCAGTGGGGAGTGGGCCAGCTTCATGGCAGCAAACCATGGTCTTATGCGCTGTCACTACAGCAGCCCAAACCCAAGACCAAGCCCAAGCTTAGGCGCTGGTAGCAGCTGCGCAAGAAGCCTAATAGGCGTCCCAATCTACAGCCCACGCTGCAGGGCAGCCAAGCCAACCCAGCACGAGCAGGCCCAAACCACTACCCAAGCAGCGCATGCCCAAGACGCATTGCAGGCCCGAGTTGGGCTGACCATTCCCTCGGCCCAAATCTAATGTGTTCCTAGCATCGTACCCCGCCCACGTGCCATGCATTGCTCACTTCCACGGTCCAACCCGCTCCCGTGGCTCACTTGGCGATCCCGACCGGTCCAAGACCGGTTCAACAATCCCGGATTCAGATATTTAGACCGATGGTTGAACCGGGGACATTTTCACCCCATTTCTCCGTAGATTTGACATTTCCTAACTTAAATCTTGCGCCTGGAGTCCATTACACTTCCGCCACTCAAGGAGATGCATACCGTCCAAGGTATTCCAACCCGAATGACAAACCACACTTGTCACGGCAAGTTATAGACTTGACAAGCGCCCTCGCATAGCAGACAACCTTGGTGAATCAGCTCTTACAATGTACCGAGATGCAACGTGCTTTAGACGAGGTGTCCCGAAGCATGACAAGGGGGGACGACGAACCTCTCCAGCAGCGTCCCAGCAAATGGCCCATCAACCAGCCACGATCCAAGCATTCTAGTAGTTTACTCTCCCGTCTGGATCCTCAAGATAGCGTATGCTCTCATCTTAGCCTAAGGTGTTAATTATTTTGCAAGTGCATTTTCGTCCAAGAAGAAGACGGCAGGAATTTGCAACCACAGATAAGTTCGGATGATCGTTTTTATTTTTAATTTTTATTACTTTCTGCTGCTGGTCCGATGGCTAATATGGTTGAGGCATTGTGCCAGTGCGGTAAAAGGGTTGAAGTTGCCACCAGAAGAGTAGAGGCCAAGGCGGAAAATGTCTGGAACATCCGTGAGTTTCTCTCTAAATGAATTCCTGTGTTAATTTCTCCCTTGCTATCAAGTTTAATAGAAGAAAATGCCAATTTGTTAAGTTTTCTTTCTTGGTAGAGCCTACAGAAATTTTGAATTGATTGATCTTAATCGATATTCATTTCGTACAACAAACGAGTAGCCTATGTCAAACAAATTTTGGAATTTTCTCATGACAGTGAGAACGTGCCCGAGTTTCACAGACGCAATGATGGCAAGGCTAAATACCGGAACAAAGGTGGTTACTGCCGGAGGAGAAGAAAAAGTGTTTCAGCAGACATTTGAAAGAATGACAGGAGAAAAGCTCTTACATTCATATGCTTGCTATCTATCAACTTCTCATGGACCTGTGATTGGGATGCTGTACATCTCCGATAAACGAATATCCTTCTGCAGTGATTTCTCTTACCATTTGTGCCTAGGACATCCAACTCTCATGCATTACAAGGTAGATATTCTAGTGGACATAAAATTCGAATTCTTAAGTTTTTCATTCGTCTAACTAGTTAGTTAATCTCACGTAGGTGGTGGTGCCGCTTGATTAGTTAAGAACAGTAAATCTTTCAGCAAACAGATGGAACCCTTCAGAAAAATATATACATATTGTCACAAGGGATGGTCATGAATTCTGGTTCATGGGGTTCATATCCTATGACAAAGCCCTCAGGAATCTAAACTGAAGGAACGGTTGTTTGGTATCCATCTTGGATCCAATTTATTTGTTTATGAAACTAAAGAGTATTAAGTAGTTTAGCGATATTAGTTGGATCAAAAAGGATGCTAACTCGAGTTATTGCAAACAGATTGCAGTGTAAAACTTTAACACCCCCGTTAAAGTTTTATGCACACTTTCCCATATTCTGGTTTTGCTCATCTGCTATTTTCTAAAGCTTTTTATGAGAACCAAACGTTCCTAAAGTTAGTTGAAGCTTTGTACATAAGACACAGAAGAACAGAGTATCTTTAATCAACTCTCTAGCAAGTATCATATCCATTTGGGAAGCATTAATATCTTGGGAAAATATTTCCGCAAACGCTTTCTCCTTCTGCAATCCTTGTTTATTTATGGTCCCTTGATTCTCCTTTCATTTATTTAATCCAAAGATCAGAAATACAAGGGCATATGTAGTGTGTAGAAATCACTCTCCTTAATTTTCACATCAACGGCCCTTGAAAACAAGCAGAGGAAAACCCCAAATAACACAATTCTACTATATATGGCTTCCATTTTATTTCGAATCAGCTAAACAGTTTTTTATGCAGCACGAGCATAAAAGGATTACAAATGTAAATCTTGAAGAACAAAGGTTTGTGGAATCCACTAGAGATTGGGATAAAACCGAAAGGTTGTCTGGATTTTTTCTAAGTTGATGCATTACATTGGGAGCCAAATGACTTAAATAGACTTAAAAACAGCCTCGGAAAGGCTCAAGGGTTTTGGGAATAAGAACAACATTAATCATACTTAAATAGAAAGATCCGATTTTTATTACAGAATTTAAAATGTACTTTTGGAAGCCCAAACGGCCCTAAAATCCATCAATATATCATAGCAAACCAGTGAGTTTAAACTAGGACGCCCTGCTCTTTTCGACAAGGTATCATGGACCCAAAATGGAGCACAGACTTCTAATCTGTAAACTACTGTTGCGCCCTTTCATATTCCTTAGGTCTATTTCGTTCGGCCATTTGTTACATTAGTTTTACTTTCAGCTAGCAATTCAATTGTTTGATTTATAACAGAATGAACGTATCTCACACAAACTTTGCTTTGTGTGTGTGTTTGAAAGTAAAGGATTTAAGATAACTTTGGAGTTCTCTACAATCTCATAATTCTCGAATAAAACTTAAATATTGTATTCTTCTCCATAAGGAGGTATTTATAAGATTACAAAAGAGGAATACTAGGAAATAAATCAAAACAATCATTGTCCACAAGACAAGGAAACCTAGACCAAATAAAATTTAATCATATCAAATCAATTCTCTAAAATACTTTTCTTCATATTGTCCAACACCACCCGTCAAATTCTTGAAGTCATGAGTTAGCCATAAAAGAAATAAGATCTAATTGAAACTTATTTATTCTACAACGGATGTCATTGATATTAAGGTTTTATTAGTCTCTTAAAGAGGAATACGATTTGCTGGATTGCACCCACCAATTTTCCAATGGTGAAAAGTACTGCCCTTCGCTTCTAGGGGAGTCAACATATTGGCAACAAACCTTGAGTTGGAAGTAGTGTGGTGGAATGCAGTTTTTTCTTTGAATTGTTGAAATTCCCACCCACCTCAACAAATTCTGTTTTTTTCTTGCACAAATAGAGATGGAGGTCGAGATTCCACAACACCGCGACAATTCAATGAGCGAGCCAACTTCATCTCTGAACTCAAGTCTTCACTTTGACCAGTGTATCCTATCAACGGAAGGGTGCTCGACGTGACCAAACTTTAGAACTCTTTCTTGACAATTGGCCTTTTTTGGTATGGTTGTGTACCCAAAACTCATTGAAAACTTATAGCAGTAAAAAAGTGGAGAAAAAGAAAATCCAAACCTCAAAACTCAAAAGTGTAATTGTATCAGTATCAATGTGACACCATGTTGTGCGGTCATCGGAAATGCTATCATGGTTATATATGCACATTGCCATGTGTTTTTTTCTTCATCTATTCAAATTTGAATAATCAATAAAAGAATTATAGTTTGAAAGTTTCCACTGATGCTGTCAAAATTAAAGATGCATAGCAAATTGTGTTCTTAAGAATTCAACGTGTGGTATATTTGGGTATATGTCTAATATGGACAACCAAAACGGCACACAGAAGGATTCAATATTAAAACAACTTTTTGTTTTCTTACAGTAATTTTTCATTTTATTTTCTTTTACAAATAAATATAGAGTAATCATATGTATATGATTTAGTATTCAAGTAATGCGTACTAAATTTAATACATTGTTCACGTATCTTTTCTAGATATGGAATAACTGGGAAGTAATGAGGAATGCAACATCCCTATATAGCATGCTCAAAAAGTTTGTCGAAGATACTAAATAAGGAAGTTCAATTTTGGTAGAGGTCAATGCTTTTCCGCAACGAACAATTTCGTCTTGTACTTGTGTGAGTATTTGGGAGACCGATTTGTCATTATCTTTGATCCCTCGCATTGAGAAAGCGAAACCGTCTACTGCAAAATCATATGAATCTGCACATTGTTTTACTGCTCCGGAGTCCTTAACAATATTGTTGCCGGTTGTGTTGAGCGCATTGACAAAGAAAGCTTTGCTTTGTTGTGCATTTGTTAGTGCTAATTTAAGAATGGCTGTGTCAACATCTTTGAGATTAGATGCTGATCGAGTTGGAATATCTTTCCAAAGAGATTTTACGCATTGCTTGTAGTTGTAGCCGAATTGGTCTTGGGTTTGCTTGCAAACGCTTCTAATTAATGGAGACGCTCTTGCATTTGCAAATGGTGTTGGAGACGATGAAAGACATAAGAGCAATGATGCAATGAAAGTTGCATATCCGATTGAGGAGTCCATTTCTCAAGGTGTATGTTTCTTAAATTGATGAAGTGATTACAAATATTTGTTTGATTTATGGAATGGATGAACGGAGATCATATTTATAAACAACTCAAGGAGCGGGTATGGGTCTAAATTTAGGAGTGCAAAAGGTAAAGAAACCCATTTCTTTTGACTTTAGTTTTCTGGTCTTTTAGTTTTTGTTTTTTCTTTAACGTACTAACTGATAACACACTGGATGCAAACCACCTAACCTATTCTAGTTTAATTAACCAACTCCTCATTTCTAGAAACTCCAACATAACCAAAAGTGATGCATGCTTATCAAAAGGATTTTTTCATTACATCGCAAGGATTAATTTAAGTCATTTCATTTGTTTTTTTTACAGATTCATTTACATCCATATTTACTTATCAATATATACGATGTTAGAAGAATCTAAAAAATTCAAATTGATAGTATTAGAGGAGTTTCTTTTAGCCCATTTCGTCGTGTTCGGTTAGCAGCTTAGGAGGATCGAGCCCTATTAAGCGAGGTTACGATAGGCGGCCTATGAACATGGGGACATGGACCCCTAACCTGGAAGTCCAGCGCCTCATCCGGCCTCCGGAAAGTTTATGGAACCTAAGGGTTGTGGATTATAACATCCAAACTTGGGCCTTACACCATTCGAAGGAATAATCAAAACGGCATTCTGATAATCAGCTGAGGGAGCATAATCAAGAAATTTTGTGTTTGATTTCCAAACATATTCCATTCACACCAATGTGTTAAATATCGCTAGGTCGTTATCGAGCGGCGGGTAGGGTTCTAACTAGTGGCCTAAGGGTTTTTTTTTTATCTTAATTAAATTTATTATATGACATACAAATAAGTGCATATATATATTTAAAAAAAATAAATAAGTAAAAATTAGAATTGTAATGGGGAAACTTAAAATGAAAAATATAAATATAAATAAATTATATAAAGTACTTCAATTTATTGAAAACATCAAAGAACTATCGCAAAGAGAGACGACCACATCGCATTCTTGGTTTCCTTTTTTTGTCTGGGAAAGAGTGAGTCAAGACTCAAAGTTAATTAAAACAAAACAAACACTTATTCTGCCTAGACCCACGTAGATGCCATACTTGATTTTCTAACCGTTTAGTAATTAATCGTGGTGCTGGCTAGCTGTCTAGACTGCTTTTTAGAACATCGATTCATACTGCTTTCACCATCTATCCTTCACCTATCTTCATTGATCTTCAGATCACATATTTTTCATCAATCTATATAATTAAAAATAAAATTAAAAACTTAAAACGAATTGGTTATCAAACTAGCTCTTAAGTTTTAATTTTGTACCAAAATGTCGTGAGGGCTTATAGAAACCTAATGTATTCCACTATCGGAGTCGAAACCCATATTGAAAGTTATCAATTTGTTTTTGCTACAACGGATGTGATCGATATTAAAGTTTTTCTGGTCTTTAAAAGTGGAATACGACTTGCTGGAATGCACCCACCAGTTTTCTAATGGCAGAAAGTACTACCATTCGCTTCTAGGAAGTCAGCATATTGGCATCGGACCTTGAGTTGGAAGTGGTGTGGTGGTGCGCGGTCCTTTTCTTTGAGTTGTTGAAATTCCCACCTGCCTCAACAAATTATGTCTCTTTCTTGCACGGATGGAGATGGAGGTCGAGACTCCTACAGCACCATAACAATTCAATGAGCAAACCAACTTCGTCTTTGAAATCAAGTTTTCCTTTTGACCCGTGTATCCTATCAACGGAAGGGTGCTCAACGGACCAATCTTTAGATCTCTTTCTTGCCAATTGGCTTTTTCTGTGTGATTGTATACCCAAAACTCATTGAAAACTGAAAGCAGTAAAAAAGTGGAGAAAAAGAAAATCCAAACCTCAAAACTCAAAAGTGTAATTGTATCAGTATCAATGTGACTCCATTTTGTGCGGTCATTTGAAATGCTATTATGGTTATATACGCACATTGCCATGCGTTCTTTTCTTCATCTTTTCAAATTTGAATAATCAACAAAGAATTATAGTTTGAAAGTTTCCACTGATGCTGTCAAGATTAAAGATGCATAGCAAATTGTGTTCTTAAGAATTCAACGTGTAGTATATCTGGGTATATGTGTAGTATATATGGACAACCAAAATAACAACATACAAGGATTCAATATTAAAACAATTTTTTGTTTTCTTACATTAATTTTTCATTCTTTTCTTTTCTTTTACAAATTAAACATACATTAATTATATGTATATTATTTAGTATTTGAGTAATGCGTACTGAATTTAATACATTGTTCACGTATCTTTTCTAGATATGGAATAACTGGGAAGTAATGAGGAATGCAACATCCCTATATAACATGGTCAAAAAGTTTGTCGAAGATACTAAATAAGGAAGTTCAATTTCTGTAGAGGTCAATGCCTTTTCGCAACGAACAATTTCATCTTGTACTTGTGTGAGTATTTGGGAGACTGATTTGTCATTATCTTTGATCCCTCTCACTGAGAAAGCGAAACCGTCTACCGCAAAATCATATGAATCCGCACATTGTTTTACTGCTCCGGAGCCCTTAACAATATTGTTGTCGGTGGTGTTGAGTGCATTGATAAAGAAAGCTTTGCTTTGTTGTGCATTTGTTAGTGCTAATTTAAGAATGGTTGTGTTAAGATCTTTGAGATTAGATGCTGATCGAGCTGGAATATCTTTCCAAAGAGATTTTATGCATTGCTTGTAGTTGTAACCAAATTGGTCTTGGATTTGCTTGCAAACACTTCTAATTAATGGAGACGCTCGTGCATTTGCAAATGGTGTTGGAAACGATGAGAGACATAAGAGCAAGGATGCAATGAAAGTTGCATATCCGATTGAGGACTCCCTTGCTCAAGGTGTATGTTTCTTAAATTGATGCTAAAGTGATTATAAATTATTGGTTTGGTTTAAGCAATGGATGAATGGAGATCATATTATAAACTACTCAAGGAGGGGGTATGGGTCTAAATTTAGGAGCACAGAAGGTAAAGAAACCCATGTGTTTTGACGTGTTTAGTTTTCTGGTCCTTTAGAGCCTGTTTGGTACTCTACTTGAATTCAACTTTTTAAACTCAAAAACAATTTTCAAGTTTTAGGCCTTAAAAACTTGTTTGGTAGGACTATTTTAAAAAACTGAACTCAAGACTAGCTCAAAAATATAGTCGATTCTCTAAAAACATAAAAAGTGAGTTTTTAGAGTTTTTAAACTTAAACTCACTCATTTCTTTTCTCTCCCTTCTCCCCTCCCACTCCAAATCTATCTCTCTCTCTCTCTTTTCTTCTTTCTCTTTCCTCTTTTTTTTACCTTTTTCGTCTCTCCTCCAATCCGTTATCTTCATTCTCTTGGTTCTTTCTCTCACTCCTCTTCCTCTTTATCTCGTCCGATCCTCTCCCTTCTTTCTCTTTCCGTCAATCATCTCTTACTTTCTTTCCTCCTCTCTCCTCTTTCTCCCTCTCTTGCAGCCTCCTCTTTTTAGATCTCTTTGTCTAGTTTAAGTCGTAAGGTTTAAAATTTTTAAATCGCAAACCAATCACCTTTTTGAATCTTAAAGAAAATTGTTTTTAAGAAATGTTCTTAAGAAATGTTTTGAAAAATGATAAATTTTCAAATAGGATACCAAACAGGCCCTTAGTTTTTGTTTTTTCTCTTACGTACTAACTAATAACTGAATGGATGCAAACCACCAAACCTATTCTAGTTTAATTAACCAACTCATCCTTTCTAGAAACTCCAACATATCCAAAGGTGATGCATGCTTATGAAAAGTAATTTTTTATTTTTTTTATTCCATTGCAATGATTAATTTAGCCATTGTGGAGCCAAAAATAATCACAAGGCGACATGTGGATTTTTGGTAAAATGACAAAGTTACCCTTGAGACACACCGATTGTCCTACGCATGAGCAGTGGACAATCATTCTTTAATCAAGCCAAGAGTGTCCAAAAAAGGTAACCAATTCCAAATTATCTCATCCATCCTCATTTTAGGTAATTACTTCATAACCTACAAATTATTCCATATAAATGGAGATTAATTCCTAATTAATCCATTAATCACCAATTAAATCACCCATTTTCACACAAAAAACCTCTAAGGGCCGGCCACCTCCATTCCCTATATATATGACCCTATTTTTTCTAAAAAAAGAGGTCCGCACTCTTGCAAAACTCCCAAAAACTCTCCAAATATTTTTCTCTCTAAATTCTAACTTTGGCATCGGAGGTTCTTCGGCCAAAGCCCCCCCCATTCATCGTGGGCGCGTGAGGCTCTTGGCCTTAACCTAAGGTGTTAATTGTTTTGTAGGTGCAATTTTGTCTAAGAAGAAGAAGGCGGAAATTTGCATCCATAGCCATTTCATTTGTTTTTTTGACAAATTCATCTACATCCATATTTACTTATCAATATATATGTTGTTAAAAGAATCGAAAAAATTCAAATAGATAGTGTTAGAGGAGTATCTTTTAACCCATTTCGTCGTGTTCGGTTAGCAATTTGGGAGGCTCGAGCCCTATTAAGCACGGTTGCGATAGGCGGCCTAGGGGCATGGGGATATGGATCCTTGACCCGGAAGTCCAACACCTTGTTCGACCTTCGAAAAGTTTATCCAACCTAAAGGTTGTGGGTTATAACATTCAAACATGAGCTTTGTGCCGTTCGAAGGAATAATGATTCAGAAATGAGCTAAGGGAGTATAATCAAGACATTTTGTACTTGATTTCCAAAAACATTCCATTCACACCAATGCTTTAAACATCGCTAGACCATTATTGAGCGGCCGTTAGGGTCCTAACTGTTGACCTAGGTTTTTTTTTTAATATCTTTATTAGATTTATTATATGACATATAAATAGATGCATATTTACACTTAAAATAAATAAATAAACTATACTTGTAATTGTAACATCCCACATCGCCCAGAGGAGTGAATCCTGTAAGCCTTATATGTATATTTCCATCTCTTCCTAGCACGAGGCATTTTGGGAGCTCACTGGCTTCGGGTTCCATCGGAACTCCGAAGTTAAGCGAGTTCGCACGAGAGCTATCCCATGATGGCTGACCCACTGGGAAGTTCTTGTGTGAGTTCCTAGAAATAAAACCGTGAGGGCGTGGTCGGGGCCCAAAGCGGACAATATCGTGCTACGACGGAGTCGAGCCTGGGATGTGGTGGGGGCCCGGGCCGGGATGTGACAATTTGGTATCAGAGGGAGTGTGCAGACGAGGAAGTCGGGCCCGTAAGGGGGGTGGATTGTAACATCCCACATCGCCCAGAGGAGTGGTTCATGTAAGCCTTATATGTATATTCCCATCTCTTCCTAGCACGAGGCCTTTTGGGAGCTCACTGGCTTCGGGTTTCATCGGAACTCCGAAGTTAAGCGAGTTTGCGCGAGAGCAATCTCATGATGGGTGACCCACTGGGAAGTTCTCGTGTGAGTTCGTAGAAATAAAACCCGGAATGTGGTGGGGGCCCGGGCCGGGATGTGACATAATGGAGAAACTTAAAATGCAAAAAATAAATGTAAATAAATTATAAAGTACTACAAATTATTGAAAACATCAAAGAACTATCGCAAAGAGAGACGGACATATCGCATTGGATGCAAACACCAAACCTATTCTAGTTTAATTTGTTTTGAACTGAAACCAGCTTCCCCTATCTAGAACATGACAAAAAGTGAAGCATGCTTAACAAAAGGATTTAATTTTATTTTATTACATCGGAAGGATTAATTTAGGCTATTTCATTTGCTTTTTACAAATTCCTCTACATTCATATTTACTTCTCGATAAAAATGATATATGGACTTCTGAAGAATCTCCACAAATTTATATTTTCTATAACAAATTTAAGTGTGTCTATCATATAAGCGAAAACGGAAAAGTATATATGAAACAATATCCAACAATATGCTTTAGTAGACAAAAGTTGGCATATTGTTTATCGGCATTTCTTTCTCTCTTTTTGTTGTTGTATACAGAGACAGACCGTTATCATCAGGATAGTCGTCCCTCTGAAACTCCAGGCACAGCCCAGGCAAACAATCCTTATGTCCATTATTCGCCTGTTCTGGTGACATCGAATTCTTCTACCAAGCGTTAGTGTTTTTGTTGTTCCCTTGTTTCTTTACGCAGTTCTCTTAAGAATCAATCCTTCGATTATAATATTGATCATTAGCTAGCCTTAATTTAACTGATAAAGAAATTTCTTTTGGGAAACTTTTGTGCTCTAGTTTTATCCATGCTTATAAAAGTACCAAATTTTAAACCATGATTTATATATAGGAATAATAAAAATCCATTTGCATTAGCTCTGGATCAAGTTCAACTCAAGGCTACAAAAATTTTAAACCCGAGATTCAGATGGCATTATTCAACCCCAAAAACCAAATAGTACATTTAACCGACTTAACACGATGGAAGGCATAAATCAAATGTAGGAAATTATACTCAACCTGCATTGCAGAAACGAACACTGTAGCTTATATACATTCTCAATGTACTCAGCAAGTCCTCTCTCCAATGGCTCTGCAATCTACAAAAGGTTTTTAGAAGATTATAATTTTAAAACTGAATCACATAAAATTTCTGAAATTAGGTTGCTTCTTACCATAGTTATTTTATTCTTCTCATTGGATGTTTCAGCAAAGCATTTGATTGACTTCTACAAACAAAATGAAACAACAGGATCAACCTACAAACAAAAGCATATCCATCAAGAAAAGAAGAACATAAAATTTTACATTCTTAAGGGGTGGAAAAATTACTTTGAAAAGAAAAAACGTCAAGAGAGGATGAGGATTGGGAGCAAACAATTACCTTGACTCGTACTTCCAAATAAAGCTCTCTTAGGTCCTTCATTATTCTGACATAGCCTGTAACACATTAATTTATGTTAAAAAAAACCTAAAAATTAAGCACCAAATCTTTCACTTCAAATTCCATAAATATCAAACCTCTGAAACATAAAGTTATTGGGCTTTCTCTTGTGAGGAGGAGTTCAAAACTCACAGTTCTACAAGATGGGCATCGGCGTAGATTCGATTGGTCTCAGATTTCACATTCGTTTTCTGCCCTTTGCAAAAATCACAGAGCAGCCACCCTCTCCCATTGCAATCCTCGCAGAGAATCGCCACGTCAGCCTTGGAAAAAACTCGAATCAAAGCAAAAACATGTAAAAGAGCGGTGCCACACCTGTGGAGCTCGAGCATGGAAAGGCTCTGGTTCCTTGCAAAACAACAGAAAAAACGTTTACAAATCTAGCTTTACAGAGATGCACAACCAGTCGAAAAACGGACACTGGAAACAAAATCCCCAAACAAACGAAAACCAAATTTACTCAGGAATCCGATAGAACGAAAAACACAAACAAATCATACACCAAAAGAATAGATCTAACAATATAAAGAAAATACCCACAATCAGATTAAAAAAAATTGATCCATAAATCACCTCAACATGGTAAACTGCCAGCAAAATACTAAAACACAATTACTAAAAAACTTAAGAACTCACCAACTGGAGGTAACAAATCCACCCTCACGAAATCAAAAACCCAATTCAATCGGAACCGATCGAGAAGTTTTAAAGGCCAAAAAATTTCCAGAGGCAATTAATTCTAGAAGGGGTTTTTAACGGAACCAATTTCCACAGGTGATTTGGATAAGAAATGAGAGAGTAAATGAGGCGTGGGAGAAAGTGAGAGAGCAATTAGTGGGGTGTAATGATGAGTCTGATGGATCAGTTGGGTGACGGAAACAAAGGAGAATTCTAGAGATCCACCCGAGAGAAGCAGAAAGAGCCACATGTCCCCTTCCTTTCTACGATGGCGGACACGCATGGATAAGGGTTTAAAAAATTAAGAAAAGACTAACACGTGGGCTTTACACAACTGTAGCAAAAACAGATACAAAGTAAAGTACCATGCGATGACCAACATGTGGGCTTGCCAAAACTGTGCCGTAACTGTAGCAAAAACAAATGCAACCAATAAAAAAAGTGAAACAAAGTCCAAGCCATGCATAACTGGCAGATAGCACAAAATGAGGGTAAATTTGGGATTTTACTGTACAAAAAGACAAAAAGTAATGGCTGAAGACCAACTTGAGGGGCATTTTGGTCTGCGCACTGTCCGTGAACAGTAACGCGGTTTTGGGGTTTTAGTATAGGTATAATATGTGAATCTCACGCAAATAATGTGGAGTAAAAAATAATCAAGAAAATTATGGAGGCGACACTTGTACTTTTGGGTGAAAATGACAAAATTACCCTCGAGCTACACTGGAACTTCCACGCGCAAGTAGCGGACCATAACGACTCAATCAAGGTCAATCGTGATCAAAATAGATATTTATTCAAAATCTATTTCATCCATTCTCATCAAATCCTCCCCACAAGGTGACCCTCAATTATTCATTCAAATTAGGATTAATTACCTAAATTAATTGATTAATTTCCTAATTAATTGATTAATTTTCTAATTAATTAAATAATTTTCTAATTGATTGCAAGATATTATTTTGACATAATATCTTGCAATTACATCCAAAAACCACCATAAGTGGCCAAACCCCTTTTCTCCAAATAGGTGTCGGCCACTTCCCTATAAATAGCTCTCATTTCTCCTAAAAACCTAAGTTCATTCTTCTCCAAAAATTCTCTAAACACTTTCTTTCTCAAATTCTAACTTTGGCATCAGAGGTTCTTCGGCCAAAGCCCCCTCATTCATCGTGGGCGTGTGAGGCTCTTGGCCTTGACTTAAAGTGTTAATTGTTTTGCAGGTGCATTTTCGTCCAAGAAGAAGAAGGTAGAAATTTGCGACCACAAATTGGTGCTTTCATTGAGAGTTTGATTCACACGCAGCACCACTATGGTAGCTACGGGGACCACCGTGGCAGTGAGGAGTGGGCCAGCTCGATGACAGCAGACCATAGCCTTATGCTCTGCCACTACAGCAGCCCAAACCCAGGACCAAGCCCAGGCCTAGGCGCTAGCAGCAGCTGCACAAGTATCTCAGCAGGTGGCCCAATCTGCATCCCATGTTGCAGGGCAGCCAAGCCATGCCCAACACGAGCAAGCCCAAGACGCATTGCAGGCCTGAGCTGCGCTGACCATTCCTTCGGCCCAAATCTAATGCGCTCTCAGCGCCGCACCGCGCCCACGCGCCCCGCACATGGCACGACCCACTTTCGAGACCCAACCCACTCCCGTGGCTCACTTGGTTATCCTGACTAGTCCAAGACCGGTTCAACAGTCCTGGATTCAGATTTCTAGACCAACGATTAAACTGGGGACATTTCCACCCCATTTATCCGCAAATTTGACATTTCCCAACTCAAATATTGCGCCCAAAGTCCACTACACTTCTGTTACTCAAGGAGACGCATACCGTCTAAGCTCTTCCAACCCGAATGACGAACCACACTTGTCTCGACAAGTAAAAGAGTTGACAAGCGTCCTCGCACAGCAGACGACTTTGGTGAATCAGCTATTGCAATGCACCGAGATGCAACGTGTTTTAGACGAGGTTTCCCCAACCACGATCCGGGCGTTCTAGCAGTTGACGCTCCCGCATGGATCCTCGAGATAGCGTCTACTCTCATCTTAGCACGCGGATGAGCGTGCACTCCCAATCAAGCCCACGAATGAGCATACGTTCACGGTTGAGGCCACACTCCGATTATCAACATGGACAACCTTCCAAGCGAAGTGTTTATTCACAACTATGCTCGCAAAGAGCATTCTTCACCTCACATTGGAGTAGGCAGCACGGCGGATGGAGAGAAGTAGTCACTTAATCTGGCTCAAGTTCAACCGGTAGGCTGCAATTAGCCCGTTCGCTTGCCAAGGATGTGCCACATGCACCGTAGCCACGACATAGACGAGTCGAACATAAGGAAGAGCGGTCTAGACCAATAGGTCACGACCGGGGGCAGCCGAAAGTTCCACTGCCCCATCAGAGGCAAATTCAAGAAGAAGTTGAGAGGCTCCTGACTGAACGATTACGCGATTTCCAGTGCAACTAGGCTACTAACGATGCGTTTCAACGAAACATGACCAACATAAGCAGGTCACCATTCACGGATAAGATTGAATAGACAGATCCACCTCGCGGGTTCACTATGCCTCACTTTACTCCGTACAGGGGAAATGAAGATCCGGACCAACATCTCAAGCACTACTGTATTACCATGATCCTCTACAGGAACAACAACGCGCTTTTGTGCAAATTTTTTGCCACAACTCTACAAGGCGAGGTGCAAGACTGGTTTCACACACTGGCGCCACAGTCGATTCGGAGTTTCAATGAACTTTCCTTAGTTTTCACTAAGGAATATTCGTCTAACCGCTCAACCAAAAGGACATCTGATCATCTCTTCAGCATCTTAAAAGGCCATTGGGAGACAATTCGCGATTATATCAAGAGGTTCAAAGCGGAGAAGGCCAAGATTGTTGGCTATATCGAAGGCATAGCAACGACAACATTCAAAAATGGGCTTTTCACCGAACACCCTTTATTCGAAAAATTGATCAGGGGAGAATAACTGACCATGGCAGCTTCGTACGCTTTGGCGGAGAATCACGCATTATGGGACGAGGCCAAGCAGTCTAACAAAAATGAGTCAGTAAAGAAGCATCCCTCGACCAGAGAAGACTCAGCGCTCGAAAAATTCACCAAGTTTACAGTTCCAATCGGCCAAATTCTAAGTAATCTCAAGAACACCACCTATGAAGGGCGATCTTACCAGGATGGATCAGACAAAATATTATGCATTCCATCAAGGACCAAGCCATACTACCAACGGCTGCTAGAAATGGAAGCAGTACCTTGAGAAGCTGACAAATGAGGGTCGGTGCGACGAGTATCTTGACAGGTCAACGACACAGCCTACATAAGCAAAGAAAATCTCCATCACCCCCTGAACCCCGTTAGTGTTTTTCCAAATAAGTTTAGTAGCTCGACGAACAAGACCTCACAAGTCGAGGATTATCCAATTTGTTATGCAATTTCTACCTTCCACCACGGTTGATCCATTTCTTTATTCTCAATGAAGATTCAAGAAGTTATTCATAAGCCTGGCTCAACTGTTGTCGACAATAACTGCTCAAACCCCTATCTGGGTCTGCTTTCCTGTGCGAGAGGATAAATTAATTAATGTCCAATGCGAGAGGGGAAACTAATTCCCCGACACCCATATGGGTTTGCTTTCCATTGCAAGAGGATAAACTAATTCCCCGACACCCATCTGGGTTTGCTCTCCAGTGCGAGAGGATAAACTAATTCCCGGACACCCATCTGGGTAAGCTCTCCAGTGCGAGAAGGCCACATAGCTCAAAAGATCGAATGCTTGAAGACCAACTAGGCATCAAATGGCTAGGGGGCAACAACCACTTTAGACTCAACAGTTCGCTTATCCGACACTTCATCTTTAGTTGCTCCGATCTTGACAACTCTATCCTTGACTGCTCCATCTACGACAGCTGAGAAATCAAACTCAAACAGGTTCCTCATTTTTGGCAAGCAGCCCATGCCACGCCACTTTCTCGGCCAATGTCGAGCCAGTCCTTGGCTTCAGCCAAGCCGAGCAGCACAAGCAATGACCCCTACCACACCACCTCTTTGCCCCATGCCAAGTCAACTCCTGGCCTCTGCCAGCCGACGTGCCGCACTACCTCGACAGTTGTCCCGTGGCAACACCACCCAAGAAGAAGACAAGGAAAATTAAATTTTTTTTACATCAGTGCAGCGCTGAGAAGACAAAGAAATCAACCGAAGACGGTTCTTTGCATGTGCAAGCAAAGAAGAGTGCTAGGGGAGGGGGAACAAATATCCTTTAGTTTTCTCTCTTTCTTGTAGGGATAAATAATTGCCCTCCGAAGTTGATTTAATCCCCTACTTAAGGTATGCTTAAATAGGCTTTGGAGACGATTTATTTCCCTTTCCTAGAAGAATCTAATTCCAAGTCCAAGTGAGAATTTGCATCAAAGCTGGAGATCTCTACACCTGTTGCCCTTTCTTGCGAGCAGCCCAGCAGATGTGGCGTATTTGTGGAGTAAGAAATAATCAAGAAAGTTATGGAGGCGACAGGTGTAATTTTGGTTGAAAATGACAAAATTACCCTCAAGCTACACCGAAACTTCCACAAACAAGTAGCGGACAATCACGACTCAATCAAGGTCAAAAGTGATCAAAATAGGTATTTGTTCAAAATCTATTTCATTCATCCTCGTCAAATCCTCCACACAAGGTAACCCTCATTTATTCATTCAAATTAGGATTAATTACCTAAATTAATTATTTAATTTCCTAATTAATTAATTAATTTTCTAATTGATTGCAACATATTATTTTGACATAATATCTTACAATTACACCAAAAAACCACCATAAGTGGCCGGATCCCTTTTCTCCAAATAGGGGTAGGCCACACCCCTATAAATAGCTCCCATTTCTGCCAAAAACCTAAGTTCATTATTCTCCAAAAATTCTCTATACACTTTCTCTCTCAAATTCTAACTTTGCCATCGGAGGTTCTTTGGCCAAAGCCCCTATAGTGTGGTGGAACACGGTTTTTTCTTTGAATTGTTCAAATTCCGCCTCAACAAATTCTATTTCTATTTCTATTTCTTTGAATTGTCTAATATGAACAACCAAAAGAGCAACACAGAAGGATTCAATTTTAAAACAACTTTTGGTTTTCTTACAGTAATTTTTCATTTTCTTTTCTCTTACAAATTAAATATAGAGTAATCATATGTATATGATTTAGTATTCAAGTAATGTGTACTAAATTTAATACATGGTTCACGTATCTTTTCTAGATATGGAATAACTGGGAAGTAATGAGGAATGCAACATCCCTATATAACATGGTCAAAAAGTTTGTCGAAGATACTAAATAAGGAAGTTCAATTTCGGTAGAGGTCAATGCTTTTCCGCAACGAACAATTTCGTCTTGTACTTGTGTGAGTATTTGGGAGACCGATTTGTCATTATCTTTGATCCCTCGTATTGAGAAAGCGAAACCGTCTACTGCAAAATCATATGAATCTGCACATTGTTTTACTGCTCCGGAGTCCTTAACAATATTGTTGCCGGTTGTGTTGAGCGCATTGACAAAGAAAGCTTTGCTTTGTTGTGCATTTGTTAGTGCTAATTTAAGAATGGATGTGTCAAGATCTTTGAGATTAGATGCTGATCGAGTTGGAATATCTTTCCAAAGAGATTTTACGCATTGCTTGTAGTTGTAGCCGAATTGGTCTTGGGTTTGCTTGCAAACGCTTCTAATTAATGGAGACGCTCTTGCATTTGCAAATGGTGTTGGAGACGATGAAAGACATAAGAGCAATGATGCAATGAAAGTTGCATATCCGATTGAGGAGTCCATTTCTCAAGGTGTATGTTTCTTAAATTGAAGAAGTGATTACAAATATTTGTTTGATTTATGGAATGGATGAACGGAGATCATATTTATAAACAACTCAAAGAGCGGGAATGGGTATAAATTTAGGGGTGCAAAAGGTAAAGAAACCCATTTCTTTTGACGTCACTAGTTTTTAGGTTCTTTAGTTTTTATTTTTTCTTTAACGTACTAACTGATAACACACTGGATGCAAACCACCTAACCTTTTCTAGTTTAATTAACCAACTCCTCATTTCTAGAAACTCCAACATAACCAAAAGTGATGCATGCTTATCAAAAGGATTTTTTCATTACATCGCAAGGATTAATTTAAGTCATTTCATTTGTTTTTTAACTGATTCATTTACATCCATATTTACTTATCAATATATATGATGTTAGAAGAATCTAAAAAATTCAGATTGATAGTATTAGAGGAGTTTCTTTTAGCCCATTTCGTCGTGTTTGGTTAGTAGCTTAGGAGGATCGAGCCCTATTAAGCGAGGTTACAATAGGCGGCCTATGAGCGTTGGGACATGGACCCCTAACCTGGAACTCCAGCGCCTCATCCGGCCTCCGAAAAGTTTATGGAACCTAAGGGTTGTGGATTATAACATCCAAACTTGGGCTTTACACCATTCGAAGGAATAATCAAAAGGGCGTTCTGATAATCAGTTGAGGGAGCATAATCAAGAAATTTGGTGTTTGATTTCCAGACATATTTCGTTCACACGAATGTTTTAAATATCGCTAGATCGTTATCGAGCGGCGGGTAGGGTTCTAACTAGTTGCCTAAGGGTTTTTTTATCTTAATTAAATTTATTATATGACATACAAATAAGTGCATATATATATTTAAAAAAAATTAAATAAGTAAATATTATAATTGTAATGGGGAAACTTAAAATGAAAAATATAAATATAAATAAATTATATAAAGTACTACAATTTATTGAAAACATCAAAGAACTATCGCAAAAAGAGACAACCACATCGCATTATTGGTTTCCTTTTTCTGTTTGGGAAAGGGTGAGTCAAGACTCAAAGTTAATTAAAAAAACAAAACAAACACTTATTCTGCCTAAACCCACGTAGATGCCATACTTGATTTTCTAACCATTTAGTAATTAATCGTGGTGCTGGCTAGTTGTCTAGACTACTTTTTAGAACATCGATTCACACTGCTTTCACCATCTATCCTTCGCCTATCTTCATTGATCTTCAGATCACATATTTTTCATCAATCTATATAATTAAAAATAAAATTAAAAACTTAAAACGAATTGGTTATCAAACTAGCTCTTAAGTTTTAATTTTGTACAAAAATGTAGTGAGGGCTTATAGAAACCTAATGTATTCCACAATCGTAGTTGAAGCCTATATTGAAAGTTATCAATTTGTTTTTGCTACAACAGATGTGATCGATATTAAAGTTTTACTAGTCTCTAAAAGTGGAATACAACTTGTTGGAATGCACCCACCAGTTTTCCAATGGCGGAAAGTACTACCCTTCGCTTCTAGGAAGTTAGTATATTGCCACCGGACCTTAAGTTGGAAGTGGTGTGGTGGTGCGCGGTCCTTTTATTTGAGTTGTTGAAATTCCCACCTGCCTCAACATATCATGTCGCTTTCTTGCACGGACGGAGATGGAGGTCGAGATTCCCATAGCACCACGACAATTCATTGAGCGAACCAACTTCGTCTTTGAAATCAAGTCTTATTTTTTACCCGTGTATCCTATCAACAAAAGGGTGCTCAACAGACCAATCTTTAGATCTCTTTCTTGCCAATTGGCTTTTTCTTTGTGAGATTGTATACCCAAAACTCATTGAAAACTGAAAGCAGTAGAAAAGTGGAGAAAAAGAAAATCCAAACCTCAAAGTGTAATTATATCAGTATCAATGTGACTCCATGTTGTGCGGTCATTTGAAATGCTATTATGGTTATATATGCACATTGCCATGCGTTCTTTTCTTCAGCTTTTCAAATTTGAATAATCAACAAAGAATTAGAGTTGGAAAGTTTCCACTGATGTTGTCAAGATTAAAGATACATAGCAAATTGTGTTCTTAAGAATTCACACTACAAGAAAAGTGGGCTAAGAACACAATTGATCTGTGTCCTTTTCATTTTCAATGAGCACCAATACATATTTGTGCGTGTTAATTATCATTGAACACAAAACTATTTTTTATGTGCTCTCTAAGCAAAAAGAACACTGGTTTGTGCCGAAAATGAAGTGTATTTGTGCCTACTTGCATGTGTCACCCTTATAAATGTTAGAAATAAGATTTGTTTATTAATTTACGAAAGCACAATAAAAGATTTCGTGCTCTCCGATGTAATATATTTAAATTAAAAGTAGGTTTTCGTGTCCATTGCTTTTACTTTTCCCATTCTCAATTCCTTTACATTTAGTTCAAGCATTTCCTCTCTCACCCCCCTCTCTTAAACTCTACTCCTTGTCCTCCTCAGCAGTCTTCCTCTCTCCCCCATCCTCTATCTCCCTCCTCTTTCATGCAACAAAGCAGCTGTCCACCCGTCACCAACGACCGTCTAATTATACCTCTAGAATCCTCTTGTCGACCTCTGTCTCTCTCTCCGACTCCCTTTCTCTCTACCTTCCCAGATTCGGTCCGTCTCTCTTCCTTTTCCCGATATGGTGGTTATTGATGAACCAATCCAAGGCATAACTCCCAGATTCGGACCATCTTTATTCTCTACATTCCCAAATCCTAGATTCGGTCTCTCTCTAATTCTCTCTTATTTGATTTGATTTTCAAAAAATATATAGATCTATTTGATTTTCTTTCCTACTATTGTCTTCTTCAAGCTACATCGATCTGGATAGTCAGAAATATGTGGGCAAGCAAAAAAGGAGGGTCGCTGGAGGCCACCCTAGAAACCACCATTGACATCTTCACCATCGAGGTAAATTCTCCTTTTTCCCCAACTTTCCCTTCAATTTTCTTTCACTTTCTCAGTAACCAAATGGACAATTCAATTTTCTTTCACTTTCACCATCGAGGTAAAATCTCAATTTGTAGGTGATTTCAGTTTTTTTTTTTTAAATAGTTGACATATTGGGCACAATAAAAATAAATGTGCTAACATACATGGGTGGCAGCAGTCATTTGACAACTTTGTAAGAACTTGGCACAAAATGACCTTTATTTGTGCTTACACTTTTTAGCACAACATACCTTATTGTGCTCTTTGACAAATGGTGACGCCCATAGAGGGCACATACAATATTTTAGTTGTTGCACTATTGCTATTGGTTCATGGGCACAATTGTTGGTAGGGGTGGGTTCGGTTTAAATCGGTTCGGTTCAATTTTGTTTCGGTTTTTTTCGGTTCGGTTTCGGTTCGGTTTCGGTTTTTTTTTCAAAAAATGAAAAATTTTGAAATCTTAAATTTTAACATATCCAACACAATCATAACATAAATATTCCGACTAGACTTAAAGATAATGAAAATAAACATTTAAAGTTCAACTAGAATTATAACATAAATGGTTTTTTTAAATATTTTGGGTTTAAAGTTTAACTGTAAATAGATTTCTTTTTAGACGATGATGATGGAGTACGACCTTATTCATTCCTCTCTTTCTCTCTCTCTCTCTCTTTCTCTCTCTATACATGTATTCTTCACTAGCAATAAGATAAACATTCTATAATATACTATTTATTTTGATTATTGTCTAGGTAACAATTTTTTATATTTTCTTTATCTTTATGGTCCGAATTTTTTTTATCCATATATGTGGTTACATAATATAATTTCTACATTCTGTGTTTAGCTTCTACCACCAGCAAATTTTGAAAAGGTGTTCATCAATATTTTTGAATTACTTTTCAAAATTGTTAGGCCACGGAATCTACTATACTTGGCCATAGGTGAGAAAGTTTGAATTTTGTTTTTGATCTCGTAGTGTTTAATAAACTCATGAGACTTTTATAAGCTGTTTGCTTTCCCTAATCAACTGCAGTGCAGTTGAGATATGTGTTCTTATATATGTGTTGCACTTAATGATATAAACTAGAAATATTGCATGTAATGGTATAAGTTCTAATTTTTGTTGTAGATGGAGAAGCTGAGAAGACAATTTGAATTGGAAAGCAAACAAGTCCTACCAAAGCAGCAGTCCAAGTATCATATTCTAATATAATAAAATCAAATAATTAAATAAATAAAATTCAAAAAATATTAATTTAATTATTTCGGTTCGGTTCGGTTTGATTCTGTTTCTAGACCACCAAAACCGAACCGAACCAAAAGAGTTCGGTTCGGTTTGGTTTTTTCAATTCGGTTCGGTTTTTTCGTTCGGTTCGGTTTCGGTTCGGTTCGGTTTTCGGTTTTTTGAACCCACCCCTAATTGTTGGTGCTCTTTGGCCTCAAAGGGCACATATAATTTATTGTGCGCAGTGCCCATAATTATTGTAGGGTCAACGTGTAGTATATCTGGGTATATGTGTAGTATATATGGACAACCAAAATAACAACATAGAAGGATCCAATATTAAAACAATTTTTTGTTTTCTTACATTAATTTTTCATTATTTTCTTTTCTTTTACAAATTAAAAATACATTAATTATATGTATATTATTTAGTATTTAAGTAATGCGTACTGAATTTAATACATTGTTCACGTATCTTTTCTAGATATGGAATAACTGGGAAGTAATGAGGAATGCAACATCCCTATATAACATGGTCAAAAAGTTTGTCGAAGATACTAAATAAGGAAGTTCAATTTCGGTAGAGGTCAATGCCTTTTCGCAACGAACAATTTCATCTTGTACTTGTGTGAGTATTTGGGAGACTGATTTGTCATTATCTTTGATCCCTCTCACTGAGAAAGCGAAACCGTCTACCGCAAAATCCTATGAATCCGCACATTGTTTTACTGCTCCGGAGCCCTTAACAATATTGTTGCCGGTGGTGTTAAGTTTATTGACAAAGAAAGCTTTGCTTTGTTGTGCATTTGTTAGTGCTAATTTAAGAATGGCTGTGTCAAGATCTTTGAGATTAGATGCTGATCGAGTTGGAATATCTTTCCACAGAGATTTTATGCATTGCTTGTAGTTGTAGCCAAATTGGTCTTAGGTTTGCTTGCAAACACTTCTAATTAATGGAGACGCTCGTGCATTTGCAAATGGGGTTGGAAACGATGAGAGACATAAGAGCAAGGATGCAATGAAAGTTGCATATCCGATTGAGGACTCCATTGGTCAAGGTGTATATTTCTTAAATTGATGCTAAGGTGATTATAAATTATTCGTTTGGTTTAAGCAATGGATGAATGGAGATCATATTATAAACAACTCAAGGAGGGGGTATGTGTCTAAATTTAGGAGCGCAGAAGGTAAAGAAACCCATGTCTTTTGACGTGTTTAGTTTTATGGTCCTTTAGTTTTTGTTTTTTCTCTTACGTACTAACTAATAACGCATTGGATGCAAACCACCAAACCTATTCTAGTTTAATTAACCAACTCATCATTTCTAGAAACTCCAATATATCCAAAAGTGATGCATGCTTATGAAAAGTTTTTTTTTTTATTCCATTGCAATGATTAATTTAGCCATTTCATTTGTTTTTTTGACAAATTCGTCTACATCCATATTTACTTATCAATATATATCTAGAAGAATCTAAAAAATTCAAATTGACAGTGTTAGAGGAGTATCTTTTAGCCCATTTCGTTGTGTTCGTTTAGCAATTTGGGAGGCTCAAGCCTTATTAAGCACGGTTACGATAGGCGGCCTAGGGGCATGGGGACATGGATCCCTGACCCGGAAGTCCAGCGCCTTGTTCGACCTCCGAAATGTTTATCCAACCTAAGGGTTGTGGGTTATAACATTCAAACCTAGGCCTTACACCGTTCGAAGGAATAATCACAAGGATGATTCGGAAATCAGCCGAGGGAGTATAATCAAGACATTTTGTGTTTGATTTCCAGAAATATTCCTTTCACACCAATGCTTTAAACATCAGCAGACCATTATCGAGCGGCCGTTAGGGTCCTAACTATTGGCCATTTCATTTGCTTTTTACAAATTCACCTACATTCATATTTACTTCTCGATAAAAATAATATATAGACTTCTGAAGAATCTCAACAAATTTATATTTGCTATAACAAATTTAAGTGTGTCTATCATAAGCGAAAACGGAAAAGTATATATGAAACAATATCCAACAATATGGTTTACTAGACAAAAGTTGGCATATTATTTATTGCTTTTAAGTGCGACGGCATCTGAATGTCTTCATAACCTTTTCCTAACCATTCATTGGCATCTGAAGGTCTTAATAATATATAGACCCTTATCATAAGAATAGTCGTCCCTCTGAAACTCCAGACACAGCCCAGGCAAACAATCCTTATGTCCATTATTCGCCTGTTCTGGTGACATCGAATTCTTCTACAAAGCGTTAGTGTTTCCGTTGTTCTCTTAACAATCAATCCTTCGATTATAATAATGATCATTAGTTAGCCTTAATTTAACTGATAAAGAATTTCTTGTGGGAAACTTTTGTGCTGTAGTTTTATCCATGCTTATAAAAGTACCAAATTTTAAATTTTAGTGCTACTTGACTTCTTACGTTTTTCAATTATAGTTTGATATATGCGAATAAATTTTTTTTTTACGTCATTTCATTAAGACTCACGCAGATAATGTGGAGTAAAAAATAATCAAGAAAATTATGGAGACGACACGTGTACTTTTGGGTGAAAATGACAAAATTACCCTCGAGCTACACCGGAACTTCCAAGAACAAGCAACAGACAATCACGACTCAATCAAGGTCAAAAGTGATCAAAATAGGTATTTATTCAAAATCTATTTCATCCATCATCGTCAAATCCTCCCCACAAGGTAACCCTCAATTATTCATTCAAATTAGGATTAATTACCTAAATTAATTTCCTAATTGATTGCAAGATATTATTTTGACATAATATCTTGCAATTACACCCAAAAACCACCATAACTGGCCGATCCCCTTTTCTCCAAATAGAGGCCGACCACACCCCTATAAATAGCTCTAATTTCTCCCAAAAACCTAAGTTCATTCATTTCCAAAAATTATTTAAACACTTTCTTTCTCAAATTCTAATGTTGGCATCAAAGGTTCTTCTGCCAAAGGCCCCCCATTCATCGTGGCCACATGAGGCTCTTGGCCTTGACCTAAGGTGTTAATTGTTTTGCATGTGCATTTTCGTCCAAGAAGAAGAAGTCGGAAATTTGCAACCACAAATTGGTGTTTTCATTGACAGTTTGATTCACACGCGTGAAGAAGACTCTCGCATTCAAGGTTTCTCATTTTTTGTTCATTCGTAGATTTTTCGTACGTTCTTATTCCTAGAATTTTTTCATGTAAATTTTTTGTTGAATAAACTTAAAAGAAAAGTACAATGACAAGAAATTTGGAAACCACAACGAAGGAAACTTCCTACGTTCAAAGATCCGGATCAAGTGATGGAGATTGCAATGTAGCCCCACCACGACGATCCAAAAAGCTCAACGCGATGGCAAGATGAGCAATTTTGCCACCATGGAGCACCACCAACATGGCAGCCACGGGGACCACCGTGGCAGTGGGGAGTGGGCCAGCTTCATGGCAGCAAACCATGGTCTTATGCGCTGCCACTACAGCAGCCCAAACCCAAGACCAAGCCCAAGCTTAGGCGCTGGCAGCAGCTGCGCAAGAAGCCTAATAGGCGTCCCAATCTACAGCCCACGCTGCAGGGCAGCCAAGCCAACCCAGCACGAGCAGGCTCAAACCACTACCCAAGCAGCGCAGGCCCAAGACACATTGCAAGCCCGAGTTGGGCTGACCATTCCCTCGGCCCAAATCCAATGCGTTCCTAGCATCGCACCCCGCCCACGTGCCCTGCATATGGCATTGCTCACTTCCGCGGTCCAACCCGCTCCCGTGGCTCACTTGGCGATCCCGACTGGTCTAAGACCGGTTCAACAATCCCAGATTCAGATTTTTGGACCGATGATTGAACCGGGGACATTTTCACCCCATTTCTCCTGTAGATTTGACATTTCCTAACTTAAATCTTGCGCCTGGAGTCCATTACACTTCCGCCACTCAAGGAGACGCATACCGTCCAAGGTATTCCAACCCGAATGACGAACCACACTTGTCACGACAAGTTATAGAGTTGACAACCGCCCTCGCATAGCAGACAACCTTGTTGAATCAGCTCTTACAATGTACCGAGATGCAACGTGCTTTAGACGAGGTGTCCCGAAGCATGACAAGGGCGGACGACGAACCTGTCCAGCAGCGTCCCAACAAATGGCCCATCAACTAGCCACGATCCAAGCATTATAGTAGTTTACTCTCCCGTCTGAATCCTCGAGATAACGTATGCTCTCATCTTAGTAGGCGAATGAGCGTGCACTCCCGATTAAGCCTACAGACTAGCATACGTTCATGGTTAAGGCTACACTCTGATTATCAACATGGATAACCTTAGCGAAGTGTTCATTCACAACTAGGCTCGCAAGGAGCATTCTCCACCTCACATCGGAGTAGGTAGCATGGCGGATTGAGATAAGTAGTCACTCAATCCAGCTCAAGCTCTCCAGTGCGAGAGGGTAAACTAATTCCCCGACACCCATCTGATAAGCTCTCCAATGCGAGAAAGCCACATAACTCAAAAGACTGATTGTTTGAAGACCAAATAGGCAGCAAATGGTGAGGGGGCAGTAGCCAATTTGCACTCAACAGTTCGCTCATCTGACACTTCATCTTTAGCAGCTTCGATCTTGGCAGCTTCATCCTTAACTGCTTCATCTACTACAGTTGAGAAATCAAACGCAAGCAGTTTCCTCATTTTTGGCAAACAGCTCAAACCGTGGCCCATACCACACCACTTCCTAGGCCCATGCCGAGCCAGTCCTTGGCTTTAGTCAAGCCGAGCAGCATAAACAATGGCCCCTGCCATACCACCTCTTTGGTCCATGCCAAGCCAACTCCTGGCCTCTGTCAGTCTACATGCCACACCATCTAGACAGATGCCCCGTGGCAGCACCACCCAAGAAGAAGACAAGGAGAATTAAGTTTTTCTTATATCGGTGCGACGCGGAGAAGACAAAGAAATCAACAGAAGATAATTCTTTGCACGGGCAAGCAAACAAGAGTGCTAGGGGAGGGGGAACAAATATCCTCTAGTTTTCTCTCTTTCTTGTAGGGATAAATAACTGCCCTCCGAAGTTGATTTAATCCTCTACTTAAGGTAGGCTTAAATAGGCTTTGGAGGCGATTTATTTCCCTTTCCTAGAAGAATCTAATTCCAAGTCCAAGTGAGAATCTGCACCAAAGTTGGAGATCTCTACACATGCTGCCCTTTCCTGCGAGCATCCCAATAGGTGTGGGGGCATTTGTGGAGTAAAATATAATCAAGAAAATTATGGAGGCGACATGTGTAGTGAAAATGACAAAATTACCCTCGAGCTACACCGGAACCACTATAAGTGGTCGGACCCCTTTACTCCAAATAAGGGCCGGCCACACCCCTATAAATAGTTCCCATTTCTCCCAAAAACCTAAGTTCATTATTCTCCAAAAATTCTCTAAACATTTTCTCTATTGAATTATAACTTTGGCCTCGGAGGTTCTTCGGCCAAAGCCCCCCTCCCCCCATTCATCGTGGGCGTGTGAGGCTCTTGACCTTGACCTAAGGTGTTAATTATTTTGCAAGTGCATTTTCGTCCAAGAAGAAGAAGGCAGAAATTTGCAACCACATATAAGTTCGGATGATCGTTTTTATTTTTAATTTTTATTACTTTCTGCTGCTGGTCCGATGGCTAATATGGTTGAGGCATTGTGCCAGTGCGGTAAAAGGGTTGAAGTGGCCACCAGAAGAGCAGAGGCCAAGGCGGAAAATGTCTGGAACCACCGTGAGTTTCTCTCTAAATGAATTCCTATGTTAATTTCTCCCTTGCTATCAAGTTTAATAGAAGAAAAATGCCAATTTGTTAAGTTTTCTTTCTTGGTAGAGCCTACAGAAATTTTGAATTGATTGATCTTAATCGATCTTCATTTCGTACAACAAACGAGTAGCCTATGTCAAACAAATTTTGGAATTTTCTCATGACAGTGAGAACGTGCCCGAGTTTCACAGACGCAATGATGGCAAGGCTAAATACCGGAACAAAGGTGGTTACTGCCGGAGGAGAAGAAAAAGTGTTGCAGCAGACATTTGAAAGAATGACAGGAGAAAAGCTCTTACATTCATATGCTTGCTATCTATCAACTTCTCATGGACCTGTGATTGGGATGCTGTACATCTCCGATAAATGAATAGCCTTCTGCAGCAATTTCTCTTACTATTTGTGCCCAGGAAATCCAACTCTCATGCATTACAAGTTAGATATTCTAGTGGACATAAAATTCGAATTCTTAAGTTTTTCATTCGTCTAACAAGTTAGTTAATCTCACGTAGGTGGTGGTGCCGCTTGATCAGTTAAGAACAGTAAATCCTTCAGCAAACAGTTGGAACCCTTCAGAAAAATATATACAGATTGTCACAAGGGATGGTTTCATATCCTATGACAAAGCCCTCAGGAATCTAAACTGAAGGAACGGTTGTTTGGTATCCATCTTGGATCCAATTTTTTTGTTTATGAAACTAATGAGTATTAAGTAGTTTAGCGATATTAGTTGGATCCAAAAGGATGCTAACTCGAGTTATTTCAAACAGATTGCTAGTGGTTTTGCTCATATGCTATTTTCTAAAGCTTTTTATGAGAACCAAACGTGCCTAAAGTTAGTTGAAGCTTTATACATAAGACACAGAAGAACAGGGTATCTTTAATCAACTCTCTAGCAAGTATCATATCCATTTGGGAAGCATTAATATCTTGGGAAAATATTTCCGCAAACGCTTTCTCCTTCTGCAATCCTTGTTTATTTATGGTCCCTTGATTCTCCTTTCATTTATTTAATCCAAAGATCAGAAATACAAGGGCATATGTAGTGTGTAGAAATCACTCTCCTTAATTTTTACATCAACGGCCCTTGAAAACAAGCAGAGGAAAACCCCAAATAACACAATTCTATATATGGCTTCCATTTTATTTCGAATCAACTAAACAGTTTTTGATGCAGCACGAGAAGGATTACAAATGTAAATCTTGAAGAACAAAGGTTTGTGGAATCCACTAGAGATTGGGATAAAACCGAAAGGTTGTCTGGATTTTTTCTAAGTTGATGCATTACATTGGGAGCCAAATGACTTAAATAGACTTAAAAACAGCCTCGGAAAGGCTCAAGGGTTTTGGGAATAAGAACAACATTAATCATACTTAAATAGAAATATCCGATTTTTATTACAGAATTTAAAATGTACTTTTGGAAGCCCAAACGGCCCTAAAATCCATCAATATATCATAGCAAACCAATAAGTTTAAACTAGGACGCCCTGCTCTTTTCGACAAGGTATCATGGACCCAAAACGGAGTACAGACGCCTAATCTATAAATTACTGCTGCGCCCTTTCATATTCCTTAGGTCTATTTCGTTTGGCCATTTGTTACATTAGTTTTACTCTCAGCTAGCAATTCAGTTGTTTGATTTATAACAGAATGAACGTATCTCATACAAACTTTGCTTTGTGTGTGTGTTTCTCTGCAGCTCTGGATTTAGGGGTTTTTCCAAATTTAGCAAACTTTTTTTTGCTTGGCTCTTGGTTCCTGTAAGATCCTTCATTTCAGGACATTTTTTCAAGCCTCCATCGCTCAAACCAGAACATGACAAAATTGGGAACGGGTAAAAAACTGTTGTAATTTGACTCATGGTCAATGCCAATCCGTTTGTACAACGCCAGCCCATCAACCATCAAAGCCCATAATCGAACTCTTTTTTTATACTAAGTTGAAAATAAATGATTTAAGATAACTTTGGAGTTCTCTACAATCTCATAATTCTCGAATACAACTTCAAAATTTTATTCTTCTTCATAACGAGGTATTTATAAGATTACAAAAGAGGAATACTAGGAAATAAATCAAAACAATCATTGTCCACAAGACAAGGAAACCTAGACCAAATAAAATTAAATCATATCAAATCAATTCTCTAAAATACTTTTCTTTATATTTTCCAATACCACCCGTCAAATTCATGATGTCATGAGTTAGCCATAAAAGAAATAAGATCTAATTGAAACTTATTTCTGCTACAACGGATGTCATCGATATTAAGGTTTTACTAGTCTCTTAAAGAGGAATACGATTTGCTGGATTGCACCGACCAATTTTCCAATGGTGAAAATTACTACCCTTCGCTTCTAGGAGGGTCAGCATATTGGCACCAGACCTTGAGTTGGAAGTAGTGTGGTGGAATGCGGTTTTTTCTTTGAATTGTTGAAATTCCCACCCGCCTCAACATATTCTGTTTCTTTCTTGCACAAATAGAGATGGAGGTCGAGATTCCACAACACCGCGACAATTCAATGAGCGAGCCAACTTCGTCTCTGAACTCAAGTCTTCACTTTGACCCGTGTATCCTATCAACGGAAGGGTGCTCGACGTGACCAAACTTTAGAACTCTTTCTTGACAATTGGCTTTTTTTGGTATGGTTTTGTACCCAAAACTCATTGAAAACTGAAAGCAGTAGAAAAGTGGAGAAAAAGAAAATCCAAACCTCAAAACTCAAAAGTGTAATTGTATCAGTATCAATGTGACTCCATGTTGTGCGGTCATCGGAAATGCTATCATAGTTACATATGCACATTGCCATGCGTTTTTTTCTTCATCTATTCAAATTTGAATAATCAATAAAAGAATTATAGTTTGAAAGTTTCCACTGATGCTGTCAAGATTAAAGATGCATAGCAAATTGTGTTCTTAAGAATTCAACGTGTGGTCTATTTGGGTGTATGTCTAATATGGACAACCAAAAGAGCAACACAGAAGGATTCAATATTAAAACAACTTTTTGTTTTCTTACAGTAAGTTTTCATTTTATTTTCTTTTACAAATAAATATAGAGTAATCATATGTATATGATTTGGTATTCAAGTAATGCGTACTAAATTTAATACATTGTTCACGTATCTTTTCTAGATATGGAATAACTGGGAAGTAATGAGGAATGCAACATCCCTATATAACATGGTCAAAAAGTTTGTCGAAGATACTAAATAAGGAAGTTCAATTTCGGTAGAGGTCAATGGTTTTCCGCAACGAACAATTTCGTCTTGTACTTGAATGAGTATTTGGGAGACCGATTTGTCATTATCTTTGATCCCTCGTATTGAGAAAGCGAAACCGTCTACTGCAAAATCATATGAATCTGCACATTGTTTTACTGCTCCGGAGCCCTTAACAATATTGGTGCCGGTGGTGTTGAGCGCATTGACAAAGAAAGCTTTGCTTTGTTGTGCATTTGTTAGTGCTAATTTAAGAATGGCTGTGTCAAGATCTTTGAGATTAGATGCTGATCTAGTTGGAATATCTTTCCAAAGAGATTTTACGCATTGCTTGTAGTTGTAGCCGAATTGGTCTTGGGTTTGCTTGCAAACGCTTCTAATTAATGGAGACGCTCTTGCATTTGCAAATGGTGTTGGAGACGATGAAAGACATAAGAGCAATGATGCAATGAAAGTTGCATATCCGATTGAGGAGTCCATTTCTCAAGGTGTATGTTTCTTAAATTGATGAAGTGATTTCAAATATTTGTTTGATTTATGGAATTGATGAACGGAGATCATATTTATAAACAACTCAAGGAGCGAGTATGGATCTAAATTTAGGAGTGCAGAAGGTAAAGAAACCCATTTCTTTTGAGGTGACTAGTTTTCTGGTCCTTTAGTTTTTGTTTTTTCTTTAACGTACTAACTGATAACACACTGGATGCAAACCACCTAACCTATTCTAGTTTAATTAACCAACTCCTCATTTCTAGAAACTCCAACATAACCAAAAGTGATGCATGCTTATCAAAAGGATTTTTTCATTACATCGCAAGGATTAATTTAAAGGAAAACTAATGAAAAGAGCATAAAAACTTTGAGTTTTAACGATAAGGACAAAATAAATGGTAAAATGAATAGTACCAGGATTGACTTTTTAGTGTAAAAATGTGGTTTTTCGTTAAAGTAAACAGTACCGGGAACTTTTCGTTAAAATTCCTTTAATTTAAGTCATTTCATTTGTTTTTTTTACAGATTCATTTACATCCATATTTACTTATCAATATATATGATGTTAGAAGAATCTAAAAAATTCAAATTGATAGCATTAGAGGAGTTTCTTTTAGCCCATTTCGTCGTGTTCGGTTAGCAGCTTAGGAGGATCGAGCCTTATTAAGTGAGGTTACGATAGGCGGCCTATGAACGTGGGGACATGGACCCCTAACCTGGAAGTCCAGCTCCTCATTCGGCCTCCGGAAAGTTTATGGAACCTAAGGGTTGTGGATTATAACATCCAAACTTGGGCCTTACACCATTCAAAGGAATAATCAAAAGGGCATTCTGATAATCAGCTGAGGGAGCATAATCAAAAAATTTTGTGTTTGATTTCCAAACATATTCCGTTCACACCAATGTTTTAAATATCGCTAGGTCGTTATCGAGCGGCGGGTAGGGTTCTAACTAGTGGCCTAAGGTTTATTTTTTATCTTAATTCAATTTATTATATGACATACAAATAAGTGCATATATATATTTAAAAAAATAAATAAGTAAAAATTATAATTGTGATGGGGAAACTTAAAATGGAAAATAAAAATAAAAATAAATTATATAAACTACTACAATTTATTGAAAACATCTAAGAACTATCGCAAAGAGTAGGGGTGGGCACGGTTTGGTTCGGTGCAGTTTTGAGTGAAACCGAAATTTTTTGCGGTTCGGTTCAGTGCGGTTTCTAACGGTTTCGGTTTGGTTTTTAAGAAAAAAATGTACAATTTGCAATTTAAGATATTAATAAGCATTTCCCAGTAGCAATAGGAAAAAGACATTTGTTATATAAACAATTAGTAAGTTGCATGCAGTTGAATAACTTTGAATTCATTAAACGAGAGCGAATCTTTCATACTAGAATATGTGATATCATGCTTCAAATGAGTGGACTTCATTAGATCATTGTTCGACTCTTGATAACAAGATCAGTCCACCCTTATACATATATGTGTGTGTGTGTGTGTGTATGTGTGTGTGTGAGTGTGATGGTATAAAATGACAAAGGTCCTTCAAGTTAATGAACGAAAGAAAGTGATGAATGATGATATTCTAGTGTGGTTGAGTCCATATTAAGTGCATGGATTCTAACAAACAACCAATTAAAACATGAATTTTAATATGGACATTTAATTAAATGGTTATTAATATTTGCGGTGCAGTTTGGTTTCGATGCGGTTTTCAAAAGCCAAAACCGAAACCAAACCGTTTTCTATGTTGCGGTTCGATTTGGTTCGTGTTTCGTTTTCAGTTTTCGGTTCTAAGCGCCCACCCCTAGCAAAGAGAGATGACCACATTGCATTCTTGGTTTCCTTTTTCTGTTTGGGAAAGGGTGAGTCAAGACTCAAAGTTAATTAAAAAAAAAAAAACAAACACTTATTCTGCCTAGACCCACGTAGATGCCATACTTGATTTTCTAACCGTTTAGTAATTAATCGTGGTGCTGGCCAGCTGTCTAGATTGCTTTTTAGAACATCGATTCATACTGCTTTCACCATCTATCCTTCGCCTATCTTCATTGATCTTCATATCACATATTTTTCATCAATCTATATAATTAAAAATAAAATTAAAAACTTAAAACGAATTGGTTATCAAACTAGCTCTTAAGTTTTAATTTTGTCCCAAAATGTAGTGAGGGCTTATAGAAACCTAATGTATTCCACAATCGGAGTCGAAGCCCATATTGAAAGTTAACAATTTGTTTTTGCTACAATGGATGTGATCGATGTTAAGGTTTTACTAGTCTCTAAAAGTGGAATACGACTTGCTGGAATGCACCCACCAGTTTTCTAATGGCAGAAAGTACTACCCTTCGCTTCTAGGAAGTCAGCATATTGGCATCGGACCTTGAGTTGGAAGTGGTGTGGTGGTGCGTGCTCCTTTTCTTTGAGTTGTTGAAATTCCCACCTGCCTCAACAAATTATGTCTCTTTCTTGCACAGACGGAGATGGAGGTCGAGATTCCCACAACACCACAACAATTCAATGAGCGGCCCAACTTCGTCTCTGAAATCAAGTCTTCCTTTTTACCCGTGTATCCTATCAACGGAAGGGTGCTCAACGGACCAATCTTTAGATCTCTTTCTTGCCAATTGGCTTTTTCTTTGTGTGATTGTATACCCAAAACTCATTGAAAACTGAAAGCAGTAGAAAAGTGGAGAAAAAGAAAATCCAAACCTCAAAACTCAAGAGTGTAATTGTATCTATATCAATGTGACTCCATGTTGTGCGGTCATTTGAAATGCTATTATGGTTATATATGCACATTGCCATGCGTTCTTTTCTTCATCTTTTCAAATTTGAATAATCAACAAAGAATTATAGTTTGAAAGTTTCCACTGATGTTGTCAAGATTAAAATTGCATAGCAAATTGTGTTCTTAAGAATTCAACGTGTGGTATATTTGGGTATATGTCTAATATGGACAACCAAAAGAGCAACACAGAAGGATTCAGTATTAAAACAACTTTTTGTTTTCTTACAGTAATTTTTCATTTTATTTTCTTTTACAAATAAATATAGAGTATATGTGTAGTAGGACAACCAAAATAACAACATAGAAGGATTCAATATTAAAACAATTTTTTGTTTTCTTACATTAATTGTTCATTCTTTTCTTTTCTTTTACAAATTAAACATACATTAATTATATGTATATTATTTAGTATTTAAGTAATGCGTACTGAATTTAATACATTGTTCACGTATCTTTTCTAGATATGGAATAACTGGGAAGTAATGAGGAATGCAACATCCCTATATAACATGGTCAAAAAGTTTGTCGAAAATACTAAATAAGGAAGTTCAATTTCGGTAGAGGTCAATGCCTTTTGGCAACGAACAATTTCATCTTGTACTTGTGTGAGTATTTGGGAGACTGATTTGTCATTATCTTTGATCCCTCTCACTGAGAAAGCGAAACCGTCTACTGCAAAATCAAATGAATCTGCACATTGTTTTACTGCTCCGGAGCCCTTAACAATATTGTTGCCGGTGGTGTTGAGTGCATTGACAAAGAAAGCTTTGCTTTGTTGTGCATTTGTTAGTGCTAATTTAAGAATGGCTGTGTTAAGATCTTTGAGATTAGATGCTGATCGAGTTGGAATATCTTTCCAAAGAGATTTTATGCATTGCTTGTAGTTGTAGCCAAATTGGTCTTGGGTTTGCTTGCAAACATTTCTAATTAATGGAGATGCTCGTGCATTTGCAAATGGTGTTGGAAACGATGAGAGACATAAGAGCAAGGATGCAATGAAAGTTGCATATCCAATTGAGGACTCCATTGCTCAAGGTGTATGTTTCTTAAATTGAAGCTAAAGTGATTATAAATTATTGGTTTGGTTAAAGCAATGGATGAATGGAGATCATATTATAAACAACTCAAGGAGGGGGTATGGGTCTAAATTTAGGAGGGCCGAAGGTAAAGAAACCCATGTCTTTTGACGTGTTTAGTTTTTTGGTCCTTTCGTTTTTGTTTTTTCTCTTACGTACTAACTAACAACGCATTGGATGCAAACCGCCAAACCTATTCTAGTTTAATTTACCAACTCATCCTTTCTAGAAACTCCAACATATCCAAAAGTGATGCACGTTTATGAAAAGTAATTTTTTATTTTTTTAATTCCATTGCAATGATTAATTTAGCCATTTCATTTATTTTTTGACAAATTCATCTACATCCATATTTACTTATCAATATATATGTTGTTAGAAGAATCTAAAAAATTCAAATTGATAGTGTTAGAGGAGTATCTTTTAACCCATTTCGTCGTGTTCGATTAGCAATTTGGGAGGTTCGAGCCCTATTAAGCACGGTTGCTATAGGTGGCCTAGGGGCATGGGGACATGGATCCTTGGCCCGGAAGTCCAGCGCCTTGTTCGACCTCCGAAAAGTTTATCCAACCTAAGGGTTGTGGGTTATAACGTTCAAACCTGAGCTTTGCGTCGTTCGAAGGAATAATGATTCGGAAATGAGCCGAGGGAGTATAATCAAGACATTTTATGTTTGATTTCCAGAAACATTCCGTTCACACCAATGCTTTAAACATCGCTAGACCATTATCGAGCGGCAGTTAGGGTCCTAACTGTTGACCTAGGTTTTTTTTTTTTTTTTAATATCTTTATTAGATTTATTATATGACATATAAATAGGTGCATATTTATACTTAAAATAAATAAATAAACTATACTTGTAATTGTAACTTCCCACATCGCCCAGGGGAGTGGATACTGTAAGCCTTATATGTATATTTCCATCTCTTCCTAGCACGAGGCCTTTTGGGAGCTCACTGGTTTTGGGTTCCATCGGAACTCCGAAGTTAAGCGAGTTCGCGCAAGAGCAATCCCATGATGGCTGACCCATTAGGAAGTTATCGTGTGCGTTCCCAGAAATAAAACCGTGAGGGCGTGGTCGGGGCCCAAAGCGGTCAATATCGTGCTACGGCGGAGTCGAGCCCGGGATGTGGTTGGGGGCCCGGGCCGGGATGTGACAATTTGGTATAAGAGCCAATCCCTGGCCGGGAGTGTGCCGACGAGGACATCGGCCCGTAAGGGGAGTGGATTGTAACATCCCACATCGCCCAGGGGAGTGGATCCTGTAAGCCTTATATGTATATTTTCATCTCTTCCTAGCACGAGGCCTTTTGGGAGCTCACTGGCTTCGGGTTCCATCAGAACTCCGAAGTTAAGCGATTTCGCGCGAGAGCAATCCCATGATGGGTGACCCACTGAGAAGTTCTCGAGTGAGTTCCTAGAAATAAAACCATGAGGGCGTGGTTGGAGCCCCAAAGCGGACAATATCATGCTACGGCGGAATCGAGCCCGGAATGTGGTGGGGGCCCGGGCCGGGATGTGACATAATGGAGAAACTTAAAATGCAAAAAATAAATGTAAATAAAGTATAAAGTACTACAAATTGTTGAAAACATCAAAGAACTATCGCAAAGAGAGACGAACATATCGCATTGGATGCAAACCACCAAACCTATTCTAGTTTAATTTGTTTTGAACTGAAACCAGCTTCCCCTATCTAGAACATGACAAAAAGTGAACCATGCTTAACAAAAGGATTTAATTTTATTTTATTACATCGGAAGGATTAATTTAGGCTATTTCATTTGCTTTTTACAAATTCCTCTACATTCATATTTACTTCTCGATAAAAATGATATATGGACTTCTGAAGAATCTCCACAAATTTATATTTTCTATAACAAATTTAAGTCTATCTATCATATAAGCGAAAACGGAAAAGTATATATGAAACAATATCCAACAATATGCTTTAGTAGATAAAAGTTGGCATATTGTTTATCGGCATTTCTTTCTCTCTTTTTGTTGTTGTATACAGAGACAGACCCTCTGAAACTCCAGGCACAGCCCAGGCAAACAATCCTTATGTCCATTATTCGCCTGTTCTGGTGACATCGAATTCTTCTACCAAGCGTTAGTGTTTTTGTTGTTCCCTTGTTTCTTTACGCAGTTCTCTTAAGAATCAATCCTTCGATTATAATAATGATCATTAGCTAGCCTTAATTTAACTGATAAAGAAATTTCTTTTGGGAAACTTTTGTGCTCTAGTTTTATCCATGCTTATAAAAGTACCAAATTTTAAATTTTAGTGCTACTTGACTTCTTACATGTAAAAACCTTTTCAATTATAGTTTGATATATGTGAATCTCACGCAGATAATGTGGAGTAAAAAATAATAAAGAAAATTATGGAGGCGACACGTATACTTTTGGGTGAACATGGCAAAATTATCCTTGAGCTACACTGGAACTTCCACGCGCAAGTAGTGGACCATAACGACTCAATCAAGGTCAATAGTGATCAAAATAGATATTTATTCAAAATCTATTTTGACATAATATCTTGCAATTACATCCAAAAACCACCATAAGTGGCCAGACCCCTTTTCTCCAAATAGGTGTCAGCCACTCCCCTATAAATAGCTCCCATTTCTCCCAAAAACCTAAGTTCATTCTTCTCCAAAAATTCTCTAAACACTTTCTTTCTCACACTCTAACTTTGGCATCAGAGGTTCTTCGGCCAAAGCCCCCCCCATTCATCGTGGGCATGTGAGGCTCTTGGCCTTGACTTAAAGTGTTAATTGTTTTGTAGGTGCATTTTCGTCCAAGAAGAAGAAGGCGGAAATTTGCAACCACAAATTGGTGCTTTCATTGAGAGTTTGATTCACAAGCTCGAAGAAGACTATCGTATTCAAGGTTTCTCATTTTTTTGTTCATTCGTAGATTTTTCGTACGTTCTTATTCCTAGAATTTGTTCATATAAAAAATTCTTTGAATAAACGCAAAAGAAAAGTACAATGACAACAAATTTGGAAACCACAATGAACGAAACTTCTTACGTTCAAAGATTCGGATCAAGTGATGGAGATTGCGATGTAGCCCCACCACGACGATCCATAAGGCTCAATGCGGTGGCAAAATGAGCAAGTTTGCCACCATGGAGCACCACCACTATGGTAGCCACGGGGACAACCGTGGCAGTGAGGAGTGGGCCAGCTCCATGGCAGCAGACCATAGCCTTATGCGCTGCCACTACAGCAGCCCAAACCCAGGACCAAGCCCAAGCCTAGATGCTAGCAGCAGATGCACAAGTATCCCAGCAGGTGGCCCAATCTGCAGGCCATGTTGCAGGGCAGCCAAGCGATGCCTAGCACGAGCAAGCCCAAGGCGCATTGCAGGCCTGAGCTGCGCTCTCAGCGCTGCACCACGCCCACGTGCCCCACACATGGCACGACCCACTTCTGAGACCCAACCCACTCCTGTGGCTCACTTGGCCATCCTGACTAGTCCAAGGCCGGTTCAACAGTCCTGGATTTAGATTTCTAGACCGACGATTAAACTGGGGACATTTTCACCCCATTTCTCCACAGATTTGACATTTCCCAACTCAAATCTTACGCCCGAAGTCCACTACAGTTCCACTACTCAAGGAGACGCATACCGTCTAAGCTCTCCCAACCCGAATGACGAACCACACTTGTCTCGACAAGTCATAGAGTTGACAAGCGTCCTCGCACAGTAGACGACTTTCGTGAATCAGCTCTTGCAATGCACCGAGATGCAACGTGCTCTAGACGAGGTTTCTCGAAGCATGACAAGGGTAGACGACAAACCTCTCTAGCAGCGTCCAGGCAAACGGCCTCTTAACCAACTACGATCCCGGCGTTCTAGCAGTTGATGCTCCTGCATGGATCATCGAGATAGTGTATACTTTCATCTTAGCACGCGGATGAGGCTGCACTCCCAATCAAGCCTACGAATGAGCATACGTTCACGGTTGAGGCCACACTCATTATCAACATGGACAACCTTCCAAGCGAAGTGTTTATTCACAACTAGGCTCGCAAAGAGCATTCTCCACTTCATATGGGAGTAGGCAGCACGTCGGATGGAGAGAAGCAATCACTCAATCTGGCTCAAGTTCAACCGATAGCCTGCAATTAGCCTGCTCGCTTGCCAGGGACGTGCCACATGCACCGCAGCTATGACATAGACGAGTCGAGCATAAGGAAAAGCGGCCTAGACCAATAGGTCACGACCTGGGGCAGCCGAAAGTTCCACTGCCCCAGTAGAGGCCTATTCAAGAAGAAGTTGAGAGGCTCTTGACAGAACGATTACACGATTTCCAGTGTAACGAGGCTACTGACGATGCGTTTCAACGAAACATGACCAACATAAACAGGTCACCATTCACGGATAAGATTGAACAGACAGATCCACCTCGCGGGTTCACTATGCCTCACTTCACTTCGTACAAAGGAGATGAAGATCCGGACCAACATCTCAAGCACTACTGTATTACCATGATCCTCTACAGGAACAACAATGCGCTTTTGTGCAAATTTTTTTGCCACAACTCTACAAGGCGAGGTGCAAGACTGGTTTCACACACTGGCGCCACAGTCGATTCGGAGTTTCAATGAACTTTCCTTAGTTTTCACTAAGGAATATTCGTCTAACCGCTCAATCAAAAAGACATCCGATCATCTCTTCAGCATCGTAAAAGGCTATTGGGAGACAATTCGCGACTATATCAAGAGGTTCAAAGCGAAGAAGGCCAAGATTGTTGGCTATATTGAAGACATAGCAATGACAACATTAAAAAATGGGCTTATCACCGAACACCCTTTATTTGAAAAATTGATCATGGGAGAAGAACTGACCATGGCAGCTTCGTATACTTTGGCGGAGAAGCACGCATTATCGGACAAGGCCAAGCAGTCTCACAAAAATGAGTCACTAAAGAAGCATCCCTCGACCAGAGAAGACTCAGCACTCGAAACATTCACCAAGTTCAAAGTTCCAACAGGCCAAATTCTAAGTAAGCTCAAGAACGAACCTTGGTTCGAACTGCGGCCACCCATGAAGGGCGATCTTACCAGGCTGGATCATACAAAATATTATGCATTCCATCAAGGACCAAGCCACATTACCAACGGCTGCCAGAAATGGAAGCAGTACCTTGAGAAGCTGACAAATGAGGGCCGATGCGACGAGTATCTTGACAGGTCCACGACACAGCCTACATAAGCAAAGGAAATCTCCATCACCCCCTGAACCCTGTTAGTGTTTTTCCAAATAAGTTTAGTAGCTCGACGAACAAGACCTCACAAGTCGAGGATTATCCAGTTTGTTATGCAATTTCTACCTTCCAGCACTGTTGATCCGTTTCTTTATTCTCAATGAAGATCAAAAAGTTATTCATAAGCCTAGCTCAACTGCTGTCTACAACAACTGCTCAAACCCCTATATGGGTCTGCTCTCTAGTGCGAGAGGATAAATTAATTACTCTCCGGTGCGAGAGGGGAAACTAATTCCCCGACACCCATCTGGGTTTGCTCTCCTGTGCGAGAGGATAAACTAATTGCTCTCCAGTGTGAGAAGGTAAACTAATTGCTCTCCAGTGCGAGAAGGCCACATAGCTCAAAAGATCGAATGCTTGAAGACCAACTAGGCATCAAATGGTCAGGGGGCAACAGCCACTTTAGACTCAACAGTTCGCTTATCCGACATTTCATCTTTAGTTTCTTCGATCTTGACAACTCCATCCTTGACTGCTCCATCTACGGCAGCTGAGAAATCAAAATCAAACAGTTTCCCCATTTTTGGCAAGCAGCCCATGCCACGCCACTTCCTCGGCCCATGTTGAGCCAGTCCTTGGTTTCAGCCAAGCTGAGCAGCATAAGCAATGGCCCCTACCATACCACCTCCTTGCCCCATGCTAAGTCGACACCTGGCCCCTGCCAACCGATATGCCGCACCACCCCGACAGCTGTCCTGTGGCAACACTACCCAAGAAGAAGACAAGGAGAATTAAGTTTTTCTTACATCGGTGTAACGCGGAGAAGACAAAAAAATCAACGAAAGACGGTTCTTTACACGGGCAAGCAAAGAAGAGTGCTAGGGGAGGGGGAACAAATATCCTCTAGTTTTCTCTATTTCTTGTAGGGATAAATAATTGCCCTCCGAAGTTGATTTAATCCCCTACTTAAGGTAGGCTTAAATAGGCTTTGGAGGCGATTTATTTCCCTTTCCTAGAATAATCTAATTCCAAGTCCAAGTGAGAATCTGCATCAAAGCTAGAGATCTCTACACCTGCTACCCTTTCCTACGAGCAGCCCAGCAGATGTGGGGTATTTGTGGAGTAAAAAATAATCAAGAAAGTTATGGAGGCGACGAGTGTACTTTTGGGTGAAAATGACAAAATTACCCTCAAGCTACACCGGAACTTCCACAGGCAAGTAGCGGACAATCACGACTCAATCAAGGTCAAAAGTGATCAAAATAGGTATTTCTTCAAAATCTATTTCATTCATCCTCATCAAATCCTCCACACAAGGTAACCCTCATTTATTCATTCAAATTAGGATTAATTACCTAAATTAATTGATTAATTTCCTAATTAATTAATTAATTTTCTAATTAATTTCTTAATTGATTGCAACCTATTATTTTGACATAATATCTTACAATTACACCCAAAAACCACCATAAGTGGCCGGATCCCTTTTCTCCAAATAAGGGCCGGCCACACCCCTATAAATAGCTCTCATTTCTGCCAAAAACCTATGTTCATTCTTCTCCAAAAATTCTCTATACACTTTCTCTCTCAAATTCTAACTTTGGCATCGGAGGTTCTTCGGCCAAAGCCCCTATAGTGTGGTGGAACGCGGTTTTTTCTTTGAATTGTTCAAATTCCGCCTCAACAAATTCTATTTCTTTCTTGCACGAATAAAGATGCAGGTCGAGATTCCACAACACCAAGATAATTCAACGAGTGAGCCAACTTCGTCTCTGAACTTAAGTCTTCACTTTGACCCGTGTATCCTATCAACGGAAAGGTGCTCGATGTGACCAAACTTTAGAACTCTTTCTTGACAATTGGCTTTTTTTTGGTATGATTTTGTACCCAAAACTCATTGAAAACTGAAAGTAGAAGAAAATTAGAGAGAAAGAAAATCCAAACCACAAAACTCAAAGTGTAATTGTATCAGTATCAATGTGACTCCATGTTGTGCGGTCATCGGAAATGCTATCATGGTTATATATGCACATTGCCATGCGTTTTTTTGTTCATCTATTCAAATTTGAATAATCAATAAAAGAATTATAGTTTGAAAGTTTCCAGTGATGCTGTCAAGATTAAGATGCATAGCAAATTGTGTTCTTAAGAATTCAACGTGTCGTATATTTGGGTATATGTCTAATATGGACAACCAAAAGAGCAACACATAAGGATTCAATATTAAAACAACTTTTGGTTTTCTTACATTAATTTTTCATTTTCTTTTCTTTTACAAATTAAATATAGAGTAATCATATGTACATGATTTAGTATTCAAGTAATGCGTACTAAATTTAATACATTGTTCACGTATCTTTTCTAGATATGGAATAACTGGGAAGTAATGAGGAATGCAACATCCCTATATAACATGGTCAAAAAGTTTGTCGAAGATACTAAATAAGGAAGTTCAATTTCGGTAGAGGTCAATGCTTTTCCGCAACGAACAATTTCGTCTTGTACTTGTGTGAGTATTTGGGAGACCGATTGGTCATTATCTTTGATCCCTCGCATTGAGAAAGCGAAGCCGTCTAGTGCAAAATCATATGAATCTGCACATTGTTTTACTGCTCCGGAGCCCTTAACAATATTGTTGCTGGTGGTGTTGAGCACATTGACAAAGAAAGCTTTGCTTTGTTGTGCGTTTGTTAGTGCTAATTTAAGAATGGCTATGTCAAGATCTTTGAGATTAGATGCTGATCGAGTTGGAATATCTTTCCAAAGAGATTTTACGCATTGCTTGTAGTTGTAACCGAATTGGTCTTGGGTTTGCTTGCAAACGCTTCTAATTAATGGAGACGCTCTTGCATTTGCAAATGGTGTTGGAGACGATGAAAGACATAAGAGCAATGATGCAATGAAAGTTGCATATCTGATTGAGGAGTCCATTTCTCAAGGTGTATGTTTCTTATATTGAAGAAGTGATTACAAATATTTGTTTGATTTATGGAATGGATGAACGGAGATCATATTTATAAACAACTCAAGGAGCGGGTAGGTAAAGAAACCCATTTCTTTTGATGTGACTAGTTTTTTGGTTCTTTAGTTTTTATTTTTTCTTTAACGTATTAACTGATAACACACTGGATGCAAACCACCTAACCTTTTCTAGTTTAATTAACCAACTCCTCATTTCTAGAAACTCCAACATAACCAAAAGTGATGCATGCTTATCAAAAGGATATTTTCATTACATCACAAGGATTAATTTAAGTCATTTCATTTGCTTTTTTACTGATTCATTTACATCCATATTTACTTATCAATATATATGATGTTAGAAGAATCTAAAAAATTCAGATTGATAGTATTAGAGGAGTTTCTTTTAGCCCATTTTGTCGTGTTTGGTTAGTAGCTTAGGAGGATCGAGCCATATTAAGCGAGGTTACGATAGGTGGCCTATGAGCGTGGGGACATGGTGTCATAGCCCATTTTGTTGTGTTTGGTTAGGTGACTCCGGTTGGTTTGGATATTGAGCTATGGAATTGACCGTACAGGACCAACTGCAGGGTCTCTGGTTGATTCATTATGTCACCTGTTATATTGATGCATTCATAATCTGTTATTGACACTTATGGCATGGCATATTTTCTGGGTTTTGATAAAGATTGGTGATTTGAGATAATTGAAGAAGTATATGCATATTATGTTATTTTATGGGAAAGTATATAGGTTTTACAGCGAGGGGTTAGAAATGTTTTAAATGAAAGGTTTTTGAAAAACTTTGGTTTTACTGACTCACTCAATTTTGTTTTACGCCCCTCCAGGTTCTAGTTAGCAGCGTTGGTGGCCCACGAGGATTCCCACGGCGTACTGACAGACTACATAAATGTAGGACTCACCTGCGGGTGTTGTAATTTAGTTATGGTCCTACTTGACTGCACCTAGTACTTATGCTCTGAATTTGTGTGTTTCACACTTAAACTTACTCTAGCATGCTAGTTGGATATTATTGCTAGTAGTTGGTTTTTATTTCTTCGTATTTCTCTTATCTTTTGCTTCCGCATCGCACTTTTGGTTACACCACGCTCACGTGATGACCAGCACGCCTTGATTCTAGGATCTGAGTGTGTCAGTTTGGTATCAGAGCCTAGGTTGCACTCTTGTATAAATTGTTAATGCTCTAATGATTTTTTGGTGTCTTCTGTCAGAACTATGCCGTCTTGTAAGGAATCACGCCGTGCTTATGAGTCTAATTTCCCTGATATAACTCAATTAGGGGAAGCGATGGCCCATGCCTTTCAGAATGCAATCCGTCCTCATCCTCCTCAGAGAACACCCCTGGAGACTATGTATAATCTGAAATTGGACCGTTTCATGGGTAATGAGGGTCATGAAGGGGCAGAAAAGTGGTTAGACCATATTGAGAAGACTTTCCAGGTGATGCAGAGTCAAGGGAATCTTCCTACTAATAAATGGGTGGAGACCACTACTTGGTTTTTAGGACGAGAGCCAGCAGCTTGGTGGGTAAATCAGACTAAGTTTATGTCGCCTGAGATGGCAGCTGACTGGTAAGTATTCAAAGAGAATTTTATGAAAAGATTTGTTCTTCCAGAGTACATTGACCGTAAGAAGCAGAAGTTCACTTAATTGAAGCAAAAGAATATGTCGACGCATGAGTATTACAGGAAATTTACAGACTTATCTCGTTATGATCCTGATACAGCTGGTAATCAGGCAGAGATGCTTCGCCGTTTTAAGCTGGGAACTAAGAGGAAATGGCGGACTTTTGCTAGTGCGCTTCCTTGCACCGATTATCATGAGTTTTCTGAGATTTTGGTTCGAATGGAGGATTCCGACAACCTTCCTGTGAGGATGACGAAGATAAGAATGATAATCAGAAGAAAGATGATAAGGGTAAAGGTATCTCCACTCAGGGACCTCGTAAGACACAGAATTTCACGAAAAATGGAGTGAGCTCGAGTTCTTCCAGTGGATGATTTAGTGTCACAGGCCCGAGGAGAGGTGGAAGATTTGCTGGTAGACCCAGGTTTCAGAGACAGAGAGATTTTGGTGGTGCTGGTGGTTCTGGTGCTCCGTTGTGCCGCTGTTGTAACTTCAGACATCATGGAAAGTGTAGGAGAAGTGGTAGTGGTGGTGCTTGGTACACTTGTGGAGAGATGGGACATATGGCTGCTCAGTGTTCCCAAAGTCAGCAGAGATCTCAGCAGTCTGCTATGCCACATCCAGCGCCGATTCAGCAGAATTTTGGATCAGGCAGTTATGGTCAGACGGGTCGTGGTGGTGCTTACCACTACCATGGTGATACTACTCCTTATGCTTCCAGACAATATCAGTATTCCCAGGATCCTTATCCTCAGACTGGGTATTCCCAAGACCCTGGTGGTTATACTTCTTATTCTTCCATGCCAGCCAGTGGATCTCAGTGGCATCAGGGAGGTCAGCCCCGACAGGGAGAGGTTGCTGCTAGCAATGCAGGACCGCCTAGGCAGTCTAGCCAGTCAGGACAGGGATGTACTTCTCAGGGGCGAGGTAACCAAAGCAACAGAGGTCGTGGTGGACGACAGCAAGCTCAGGGACGTGTTAATCACATATCACTGCAAGATGCTCAGAATCATCCGGACTTGATTATGGGTACGTTAAATATCCTTGGTCACTTTGCTAGAGTTTTGATTGATTGTGGTGCTACACATTTTGTGATTTCTCATACGTTTGCTCAAATGACTCAACCTCACCCTACACCTCTAGGATTTGATTTAGAGTTTGCTATACCTAGAGGAGACAAATGTTATGTTGATAGTGTTTATCCAGGGTGTCCAGTGATGGTAGATGGTGTAGTTATGCCAGCTAATCTTATCCCGTTAGATATTGTGGATTTTGATGTGATTTTAGGGGCAGATTGGTTGCATTATAATCGTGCTCATATAGATTATTACGGGAAGTCAGTTACTTTTCATCGTCCTGGACTACCAGAGGTTACGTTTGTAGGGGAAAGAAGTGGGGTGAGACATGGTGTTATTTCTGCCATGAGAGCAAATAAGTTGTTATCGAAAGGTTGTCAAGGATACTTAGCACATGTGGTGTTAAATGATGTTGTTCCTAGCAGTGTGGAGGAAGTTGGAGTAGTCGGGCACTATCCTGATGTATTCCCTGACGATTTGCCTGGATTGCCGCCAGACATAGATGTGGAGTTTTCGATTGATTTGCTTCCAGGTACGGATCATATATCTTTGACTCCATATAGAATGGCTCCAGCTGAATTGAGAGAGTTGAAAATTCAGTTACAGGAATTAACTGATAAAGGTTTCATTCAACCTAGTACTTCACCTTGGGGAGCTCCGGTGTTGTTTGTAAGAAAGAAAGATGGGACTTTGAGATTATGTATTGATTACAGGCAATTGAACCAGGTAACGATTAAAAACCGTTATCCCTTGCCTCGTATCGATGATTTGTTTGATCAGCTTAAAGGTGCATGTGTGTTATCTAAGATTGATTTGAGATCTGGCTATTATCAGTTGAAGATTAAAGAGGATGATGTACCTAAGACGGCTTTCAGGACACGTTATGGACATTATGAGTTTTTGGAGATGCCATTTGGATTGACTAACGCACCTGCAGCTTTCATGAGGCTAATGAATGAGGTATTCCAGCAATATCTTGATAGATTTGTCATTGTTTTTATCGATGATATTCTGGTATACTTTAAGTCGAAAGCAGATCATATTCGACATGTTAACTTGGTATTAAAGAAATTGAGGGAGCATCAGTTGTATGCCAAGTTCAGTAAATGTCAGTTTTGGTTGAATCAAGTGGCATTTTTGGGGCATGTAGTATCGGCACAAGGAATTCAAGTAGATCCTCAAAAGATAGCAGCAGTGGAGAATTGGGAACAACTACGAACTGTCACTGAGGTACGAAGTTTTCTGGGTCTAGCAGGTTATTATCGACGATTTGTTCAAGATTTTTCTATGATTGCTTTGCCACTAACGAAGTTAACCAGGAAGGATGTTAAGTTTGATTGGGATGAGAATTGTGAGCAAAGTTTCCAGCAGTTGAAATATTGCCTCACTCATGCTCCAGTATTGGTACTGATGATAGCGGTAACTTTGAGATTTACAGTGATGCTTCTTTGAATAGTTTGGGATGTGTTTTGATGCAGCATAATAGAGTGATTGCCTATGCTTCTCGACAGTTGAAGATTCATGAAAGGAATTATCCTATCCACGATCTTGAGTTGGCAGCCATTGTTTTTGCTTTGAAAATTTGAAGGCATTATCTCTATGGTGAGAAGTGTAAGATCTTCACAGATCATAAGAGTCTTCAATATCTTTTCACTCAGCATGATCTTAATCTTCGTCAACAAAGGTGGATGGAGTTACTAAGTTATTATGATTGCACTATTGAGTATCATCCGAGTCGTGCAAATATGGTAGCTGATGCACTGAGTAGGAAACCTCAAGGTCGACTCAATGCTTTATATGCTTGTCGTGTTCCTCTTCTTGCAGATTTGAGAGCTACTGGAGTAAAGTTGGAGTTAGAAGAACGAAGAGAAGCTTTTCTTGCTAGTTTCCAAGTCAGACCAGTTTTGGTCGATCGTGTACTTGAAGCTTAGATGGGTGATGAGGAGATCCAAGAAATGATCCAATTGAGAAGTGAAGGGAAAAAGAAAGACCCTAGGATTCGAGAATCAGATGGCATGCTTATGCAGGAGAACAGAATGTATATGCCGAATAATGAAGAATTAAAGAAGGAAATTTTGGATGAAGCACATTGTTTGGCTTATGCGATGCATCCAGGAGGGACTACGATGTACCATACCATTCGACCATTTTATTATTGGCAGGGTATGAAGAGGGAAATTGCAGAATATGGAAGTAGGTGTGTTGTTTGTCAGCAAGTCAAAGCTAAAAGAAAGAAGCCTTTTGGTCGGATGCAACCACTTCCTATTCCTCAGTGGAAATGGGAAAATATAACTATGGATTTCGTGTATAAGCTTTCGCGTACACGAAATGGATTTGATGGTGTTTGGGTGATTGTAGATCAGCTTACTAAGTCAGCACACTTCATTCCAGTGAAGGAAAGGTATCCTCTGAATAAATTGGCTAAGTTGTTCATTACGAAGATTGTGAAGTATCATGGAGTTCCAGTGAATATTATTTCTGATTGAAATCCAAGATTTACTTCTAAGTTTTGGGTAGCTTTTCAGGAAGCTCTTGGTACGAAATTGCTTTACAGCACTGCTTATCATCCTCAAACCGATGGGCAATCAGAAATGACTATTCAGACGTTAGAGGATATGCTGAGATCTTCAGTGTTACCGTTTGGTGATTCTTGGCATGATCGCCTAGACTTGATGGAATTTGCCTACAATAATAGTTTTCATTCGAGCATTGGTATGTCACCATTTGAGGCACTTTATGGTAGAGCTTGTCGTACGTCATTGTGTTGGTCAGAGGTTGGCGAAAGAGTACTTGAGGGCCCATAGATTGTGGATGAGACTACTCAAAATGTTCAGGTGATTAAGTCTAACCTGAAAACGGCCCAAGATCGACAAAAGAGTTTAGCAGACAGACATGCTACTGATCGAGTTTATGATGTGGGTAATTTGGTATTCTTGAAATTGTCACCTTGGAGAGGTGTAGTGTGGTTTGGAAAGAAAGGCAAGTTAAGTCCTAGGTACATAGGACCTTATGAGATAACTGAGAGGATTGGTGAAGTTGCTTACAGATTGGAGTTGCCTCCGGAATTATCTAAGGTACATAATGTGTTTAACGTCTCGATGCTTTGACATTATGTTTCAGATCCTTCACATGTGATTCCTCCTCAACCTTTGGAGATTAATCCGGATTTGACGTACGATGAGGAACCGGTGACTATCTTGGATTGGAAATACAAGGTTCTAAGGAATAAGACAGTGAGCTTAGTAAAAGTATTGTGGAGGAACCACTCAGTGGAAGAAGCTACTTGGGAGACGGAAGATCGAATGAGAGAGATGTATTCGAGGTTGTTTTATGATTATTGATGGATTGTTTGGTTGTATGAATTTCGGGGACGAAATTCTATAAGGGGGGAAGATTGTCACAGCCCATCCCGAGATTTTATTTATCGATCGTGAAATGACGAAATTACCCATGTCGGTTACTAAGGTATGTGTGTGGCATGTTATTGAATATGCATATTTCCTAAGTTTTGGAAAATTTAAATTGGATAAGGTTGTATTTTTGTGGTTAGGGAGTTAAGGAAATGGATGGTGATTATTTTGGGATGGACCACACACACATACACACGGGAGAAACCCTTCATCTCTCTCCTCCGTGCTCTCTCTCTCTCCTCTCCGTTTCAGTCTCACTCTCTCCCTCTCGAAAACGTACGGACCAAGCACAAAACCCTCCAATCATCACGGATCGACACCAAAAGGGTAAGGTTCTTCATCCTTTTAACCTCCTGATTTGAATGGTGTTACTTTTAGAATTGGAAACCTTAGAAATCTCATCGAACCCGTGACCTATTTTGAAATCACTGTTCATGCACACGTGAATTGTTGAATTTCAGGGAATTCTAAGCTTACAGTGAGCTTAGTGAGGTCATAAGGAAGCTCGGAGTGTTTAGTTTGAATGTTTTGGACGTCGGGATCGTTGAGTTCGAAGTTGGCTGGTTTTCTTGGAATTTCTTCGGTGAGATTTCGTAGTTTTTAGAGCCTTAAAGTAGTGTAATGTGATTCTACATGCTTAGGGCTTCATTTTGAAATAAAATGCGTGAAAAATGGTTGAGAAATGACGGAGAACGAGATTGAAAAATCTCCAGTTTTCCGGTGACCGGAAAAACCAATCCGGCGACTGGAGGAAGAAGATGACGCGCGTGGAGCGTGTAGGTTCGTGCCCCTCCCGGCGCATGGGGGCGCGTGCGGCCTCGAAAAATTATTTTAAAAATATGTCGACGTCCGTTACGTCGATTAGGTCACTGTGGCATATTCATATACCCAAATTGAGCATCGTATGAGAAGTTATTACGAATTGTCGGTTACGTGCTTTAAATAACGTTGTTTTAGTTGTTTCGCATATAGGTGATACCTATCCTGAGGACGAGCGGATTCAAGGGCGTCACGGGGGTTACGACCCTTCGACTTATCAATGAGTGGGCAGTTGTTTTCTATTTATACCTATATACTATTGATTTTCCCAGAAATTGAATTTATATGAAAGTATGTTTTAAAATGCCATGCATGCATATCGTGAATTATATGAATTGATAATTGATGCATATATATATGTGAATTGGTGCTGTGGACGCACAGGTGAGTATCAGGTGAGTTTTATGTTATTTATGTGAATCATTGAAGATGTGAATTGTGTTGAGAGCTCATAACCTGCACCCTGGTGATAGTGCTTATATTATTCACCCTGCACCACACGCTCACCTTGGATCCAAGTAGGTGCATGTCGTACAGACCATGAGAGGGTTCCGACATGCTAGTCGTACAGATCACTTGAGGTGGTTCCGACTGGTAGGTGACCTTAGATTATGTGCACAGATGATTGATGAGAGAAGCACTAAAGCGTATTATTACACCATTCTTGTTGTACAGACTACTTCAGGTAGTTCCAACTTATGTGCAGAGTAGTGCCGTACAGGTCACCGTGGTGACTCCGGTTGGTTTGGATATTGAGCTACGGAATTGACCGTACAGGACGAACTGCAGGGTCTCCGGTTGATTCATTATGTCACCTGTTATATTGATGCATTCATAATCTGTTATTGACATTTATGGCATGGCATATTTTCTGGGTTTTGATAAAGATTGGTGATTTGAGATAATTGAAGAAGTATATGCATATTATATTATTTTCTGGGAAAGTATACAGGTTTTACAGCGAGGGGTTAGAAATGTTTTAAATGAAAGGTTTTTGAAACACTTTGGTTTGACTGACCCACTCAATTTTGTTTTGTGCCCCTCCAGGTTCTAGTTAGCAGCGTTGGTGGCCCACAAGGATTCCCACGGCGTATTGACAGACTACATAAATGTAGGACTCACCTGCGGGTGTTGTAATTTAGTTATGGTCCTACTTGACTGCACCTAGTACTTATGCTCTGAATTTGTGTGTTTCACACTTAAACTTACTCTAGCATGCTAGTTGGATATTATTGCTAGTAGTTGGTTTTTATTTCTTCGTATTTCTCTTATCTTTTGCTTCCGCATCGCACTTTTGGTTACGTCACGCTCACGTGATGGCCAACACGCCTTGATTCTAGGATCGGGGTGTGTCACATGGACCCCTAACCTTGAACTCCAGCACCTCATCCGGCCCTCGGAAAGTTTATGGAACCTAAGGGTTGTGGATTATAACATCCAAACTTGGGCTTTACACCATTCGAAGGAATAATCAAAAGGGCGTTCTGAAAATCAGTTGAGGGAGCATAATCAAGAAATTTTGTGTTTGATTTCCAGACATATTCCGTTCACACCAATGTTTTAAATATCGCTAGATCGTTATCGAGCGGCGGGTAGGGTTCTAACTAGTTGCCTAAGGTTTTTTTTTATCTTAATTAAATTTATTATATGACATACAAATAAGTGCATATATATATTTAAAAAAATTAAATAAGTAAAAATTATAATTGTAATGGGGAAACTTAAAATGAAAAATATAAATATAAATAAATTATATAAAGTATTACAATTTATTGAAAACATCAAAGAACTATGGCAAAAAGAGACGACCACATCGCATTATTGGTTTCCTTTTTTTGTCTGGGAAAGGGTGAGTCAAGACTCAAAGTTAATTAAAAAAAACAAAACAAACACTTATTCTGCCTAAACCCACGTAGATGCCATACTTGATTTTCTAACCATTTAGTAATTAATCGTGGTGCTGGCTAGCTGTCTAGACTACTTTTTAGAACATCGATTCACACTGCTTTCACCATCTATCCTTCGCCTATCTTCATTGATCTTCAGATCACATATTTTTCATCAATCTATATAATTAAAAATAAAATAAAAAACTTAAAACCAATTGGTTATCAAACTAGCTCTTAATTTTTAATTTCGTACCAAAATGCAGTGAGGGCTTATAGAAACCTAATGTAACTATCAGAGTTGAAGCCCATATTGAAAGTTATCAATTTGTTTTTACTACAACAGATGTGATCGATATTAAAGTTTTACTAGTCTCTAAAAGTGGAATATGACTTGTTGGAATGCACCCACTAGTTTTCCAATGGCGGAAAGTACTACCCTTCGCTTCTAGGAAGTTAGCATATTGCCACCAGACCTTGAGTTGGAAGTGGTGTGGTGGTGTGAGGTCATTTTCTTTGAGTTGTTGAAATTCCCACCTGCCTCAACATATCATGTCGTTTTCTTGCACGGACGGAGATGGAGGTCGAGATTCCCACAGCACCACGACAATTCATTGAGCGAACGAACCTCGTCTCTGAAATCAAGTCTTCCTTTTGACCCGTGTATCCTATCAAATGAAGGATGCTCAACGAACCAATCTTTAGATCTCTTTCTTGCCAATTGGCTTTTTCTTTGTGAGATTGTATACCCAAAACTCATTGAAAACTGAAAGCAGTAGAAAAGTGGAGAAAAAGAAAATCCAAACCTCAAAGTGTAATTGTATCAGTATCAATGTGACTCCATGTTGTGCGGTCATTTGAAATGTTATTATGGTTATATATGCACATTGCCATGCGTTCTTTTCTTCATCTTTTCAAATTTGAATAATCAACAAAGAATTAAAGTTTGAAAGTTTCCACTGATGATGTCCAAATTAAAGATACATAGCAAATTGCATTCTTAAGAATTCACACTACAAGAAAAGTGGGCTAAGAACACAATTGATCTGTGTCCTTTTCATTTTCATTGAGCACCAATACATATATGTGCGTGTTGAGTATCATTGAACACAAAACTATTTTATATGTGCTCTCTAAGCAAAAGAACATTGGTTTGTGCTGAAAATGAAGTGTATTTGTGCCTACTTGCATGTGTCACCCTTATAAATGTTAGAAATAAGATTTGTTTATTAATTTACGAAAGCACAATAAAAGATGGGGTCTGCTATCCACACACCCCAAATTACTTCTCACACACCCTTGTTAATTTCTATCCGTTGATCTTCTTTAATTCATCCGATTCGACGGCCGAAAATTAGAAGGATGTGTGAATATCACACCTCTAAAAGATTTCGTGCTCTCCGATGTAATATATTTAAATTAAAAGTAGGTTTTCCTGTCCATTGCTTTTACTTTTTCCCATTCTCAATTCCTTTATATTTAGTTCACGCCTTTCCTCTCTCACCCCCTCTCTTAAACTCTACTCCTTGTCCTCCTCAGCAGTCTTCCTTTCTCCCTCATCCTCTCTTTCCCTCCTCTTTCATGCAACAAAGCCGTTGTCCACCCGTCACCAACGACCGTCTAATTATACCTCTAGAATCCTCTTGTCGACCTCTGTCTCTCTCTCCGATTCCCTTTCTCTCTCTACCTTCCCAGATTCGGTCCGTCTCTCTTCCTTTTCCCGATCTAGTGGTTTTTTATGAACCAATCCAAGGCATAACTCCCAGATTCGGACCATCTTTATTCTCTACATTCCCAAATCCTAGATTCGGTCTCTCTCTAATTCTCTCTTATTTGATTTGATTTTCAAAAAATATATAGATCTATTTGATTTTCTTTCCTACAATTGTCTTCTTCAAGCTACATTGATCTGGATAGTCAGAAAGATGTGGGCAAGCAAAAAATGAGGGTCGCCGGAGGCCACCCTAGAAACCACCATTGGCATCTTCACCATCGAGGTAAATTCTCCTTTTTCCCAAACTTTCCCTTCAATTTTCTTTCACTTTCTCAGTAACCAAATGGACAATTCAATTTTCTTTCACTTTCACTGTGCAGGTTCACTTAAAACCTTAATATTTGATGTTCTTATTCTTGAAAGAACCGATATTCACTTAAAACCTTTATAATTTTAGTTTTATTTTAGTTGGGGATAGAGCATGTAAAATTATAGTTGTTTTTATATATAGAATATCTTTGTAAATTGTAATATTATAGATGCTTGTGGTTGTGGGCTGTTTTAATTTTAAGAAAAAATAATTTTTTTGTTTAGCCTCAAATCTCAATTTGTAGGTGATTTTAGTTTTTAATTTTTTTTTAAAATAGTTGACACATATTGGGCACAATAACAATAAATGTGCTAACATACATGGGTGGCAACAGTCATTTGACAACTTTGTAAGAACTTGGCACAAAAGGACCTTTATTTGTGCTTACACTTTTCAGCACAACATAAATTATTGTGGTCTTTGACAAATGGTGACGCCCATAGAGGGCACATACAATATTTTAGTTGCTGCACTGTTGCTATTGGTTAATGAGCACAATTGTTGGTGCTCTTTGGCCTCAAAGGGCATATATAATTTATTGTGCGCAATGCCCATAATTATTGTAGGGTCAACGTGTAGTATATCTAGGTATGTGTAGTATATATGGACAACCAAAATAACAACATAGAAGGATCCAATATTAAAACAATTTTTTGTTTTCTTACATTAAATTTTTCATTCTTTCCTTTTCTTTTACAAATTAAACATACATTAATTATATGTATATTTTTTAGTATTTAAGTAATGCGTACTGAATTTAATACATTGTTCACGTATCTTTTCTAGATATGGAATAACTGGGAAGTAATGAGGAATGCAACATCCCTATATAACATGGTCAAAAAGTTTGTCGAAGATTCTAAATAAGGAAGTTCAATTTCGGTAAAGGTCAATGCCTTTTCGCAACGAACAATTTCATCTTGTACTTGGGTGAGTATTTCGGAGACTGATTTGTCATTATCTTTGATCCCTCTCACTGAGAAAGCAAAACTGTCTACCGCAAAATCATATGAATCCGCACATTGTTTTACTGCTCCGGAGCCCTTAACAATATTGTTGCCGGTGGTGGAGTTTATTGACAAAGAAAGCTTTGCTTTGTTGTGCATTTGTTAGTGCTAATTTAAGAATGGCTGTGTCAAGATCTTTGAGATTAGATGCTGACCGAGTTGGAATATCTTTCCACAGAGATTTTATGCATTGCTTGTAGTTGTAGCCAAATTGGTCTTGGGTTTGCTTGCAAACACTTCTAATTAATGGAGACGCTCGTGCATTTGCAAATGGTGTTGGAAACGATGAGAGACATAAGAGCAAGGATGCAATGAAAGTTGCATATCCGATTGAGGACTCCATTACTCAAGGTGTATGTTTCTTAAATTGATGCTAAGGTGATTATAAATTATTCGTTTGGTTTAAGCAATGGATGAATGGAGATCATATTATAAACAACTCAAGGAGGGGGTATGGGTCTAAATTTAGGAGCGTAGAAGGTAAAGAAACCCATGTCTTTTGACGTGTTTAGTTTTTTGGTCCTTTAGTTTTTGTTTTTTCTCTTACGTACTAACTAACAACTCATCATTTCTAGAAACTCCAATATATCCAAAAGTGATGCATGCTTATGAAAAGTTTTTTTTTGTTTTTTTATTCCATTGCAATGATTAATTTAGCCATTTCATTTGTTTTTTGACAAATTCATCTACATCCATATTTACTTATCAATATATATCATGTTAGAAGAATCTAAAAAATTCAAATTGACAATGTTAGATGAGTATCTTTTAGCCCATTTCGTTTTGTTCGGTTAGCAATTTGGGAGGCTCAAGCCCTATTAACACGGTTGCGATAGGCGGCCTAGGGGCATGGGGACATGGATCCCTGACCCGGAAGTCTAGCGCCTTGTTTGACCTCCGAAAAGTTTATCCAACCTAAGGGTTGTGGGTTATAACATTCAAACCTGGGTCTTGCACCGTTCGAAGGAATAATCACAAGGATGATTCGGAAATCAGCAGAGGGAGTATAATCAAGATATTTTGTGTTTGATTTCCATAAATATTCCTTTCACACCAATGCTTTAAACATCGCCAGACCATTATCGAGCGGCCGTTAGGGTCCTAACTATTGGCCATTTCATTTGCTTTTTACAAATTCATCTACATTCATATTTACTTCTCGATAAAAATAATATATAGACTTCTGAAGAATCTCAACAAATTTAAGTGTGTCTATCATAAGCGAAAACGGAAAAGTATATATGAAACAATATCCAACAATATGGTTTAGTAGACAAAAGTTGGCATATTATTTATTTACTTGACTTCTTACGTTTTTCAACTATAGTTTGATATATGCGAATAATTTTTTTTTTACGTCATTTCATTAAGTCTCAAGCAGATAATGTGGAGTAAAAAATAATCAAGAAAATTATGGAGGCGACACGTGTACTTTTGGGTGAAAATGACAAAATTACCCTCGAGCTACACCGGAACTTCCAAGAACAAGCAACCGACATTCACGACATAATCAAGGTCAAAAGTGATCAAAATAGGTATTTATTCAAAATCTATTTCATCCATCCTCGTCAAATCCTCCCCACAAGGTAACCCTCAATTATTCATTCAAATTAGGATTAATTACCTAAATTAATTTCCTAATTGATTGCAAGATATTATTTTGACATAATATCTTGCAATTACACCCAAAAACCACCATAACTGGCCGGTCCCCTTTTCTCCAAATAGGGCCGACCACACCCCTATAAATAACTCTCATTTCTCCTAAAAACCTAAGTTCATTCATCTCCAAAAATTCTTTAAACACTTTCTTTCTCAAATTCTAAAGTTGGCATCGAAGGTTCTTCTGCCAAAGCCCCCCTTCATCGTGGCCACGTGATGCTCTTGGCCTTGACCTAAGGTGTTAATTGTTTTGCATGTGCATTTTCGTCCAAGAAGAAGAAGGCGGAAATTTGCAACCACAAATTGGTGCTTTCATTGACAGTTTGATTCACACGCGTGAAGAAAACTCTCGCATTCAAGGTTTCTCATCTGATCATCTTTTCAGCATCGTAAAAGGCTATTGGGAGACAGTTCACGACTATGTCAAGAGGTTCAGAGCAGAGAAGGCCAAGATTGTTGGTTGCAACGAAGACATAGCAACGACATCATTCAGAAATGGGCTTCCCACTGAACACCTTTTTTTTCGAAAAATTGATCATGGGAGAAGAACTGACCCTGGTAGCTTCGTATGCTTTGGCAGAGAAGCACGCACTATGGGACGAGGCCAAGCAGCCTAACAAAAACAAGTCAGAAAAGAAGCATCCCCGAACTAGAGAAGACTCAGTGCCCGAAACATTCGCCAAGTTCACAGTTACAATTGGCCAAATTCTCTGTAAGCTCAAGAATGAACCTTGGTTTGAACTGCCGCCACCTATGTAGAGCGATCTTACCAGGCTAGATCAGACAAAGTATTGCGCATTCCATCAAGGACCAGGCCACACTACCAACGACTGCCAGAAGTAGAAGCAGTACCTTGAGAAGCTGACAAATAAAGGCCGGTGCGACAAGTATCTTGACAGGTTAACGACACGGCCTACACAAGCAGGAGAAATCTCCATCACCCCCTAAGCCCCGTTAGGGCTTTTCGAAATAAGTTCGAAGTCTCAAGCAGCTCGACGAACAAAACCTCGCAAGTCGAGGATTATCCAGTTTGTTATGCAATTTCTACCTTCATGCACAGTTGATCCATTTCTTTATTCTCAATGAAGATTCAAGAAGTTATTCATAAGCCTGGCACAATTACTGTCTACAACAACTGCTCAAACCCCTATATGAGTCTGCTCTTCAGTGCGAGAGGATAAACTAATTGCTCTCCAATGTGAGAGGGTAAACTAATCCCCCGACACCCATCTGGGTATACTCTCCAGTGCTAGAGGATAAACTAATTGCTTTCCAGTGATAAGGTCAACCAATTCCCTGACACCCATATTGGTAAGCTCTCCAGTGCGAGAGGGTAAACCAATTCCCCGACACCCATATAAGTGCGAGAGGGTAAACTAATTCCCCGACACCCATCCGGTAAGCTCTCCAGTGCGAGAAAGCCACATAACTCAAAAGACCGATTGCTTGAAGACCAAATAGGCAGCAAATGGTGAGGGGGAGTAGCCACTTTGCACTCAACAGTTCACTCATCTGACACTTCATCTTTAGCAGCTTCGATCTTGGCAGCTCCATCATTTACTGCTACATCTACTGTAGTTGAGAAATCAAACTCAAGCAGTTTCCTCATTTTTTGCAAACAGCCCAAACTGTGGCCCATACCACGCCACTTCCTCGGCCCATGCCGAGCCAGTCCTTGGCTTTAGTCAAGCTGAACAGCATAAACAATGGCCCCTGCCATACCACCTCTTTGGTCCATGTCAAGCCGACTCCTGGCCTTTGTCAATCGACATGCCACACCATCTCGACAGCTGCCCCGTGGCAGCACCACCCAAGAAGAAGACAATGAGAATTAAGTTTTTCTTACATCGGTGCGACGCGGAGAAGACAAAGAAATCAACAGAAGATAGTTCTTTGTACGGACAAGCAAACAAGAGTGCTAGGGGAGGGGGAACAAATATCCTCTAGTTTTCTCTCTTTCTTGTAGGGATAAATAACTGCCCTCCGAAGTTGATTTAATCCTCTACTTAAGGTAGGCTTAAATAGGCTTTGGAGGCGATTTATTTCCCTTTCCTAGATGAATCTAATTCCAAGTCCAAGTGAGAATCTGCATCAAAGTTGGAGATTTCTACACATGCTGCCCTTTCCTGCGAGTAGCCCAGTAGGTGTGGGGGCATTTGTGGAGTAAAAACTAATCAAGAAAATTATAGAGGCGACACATGTACTTTTGGGTGAAAATGACAAAATTACCCTCGAGCTACACCGGAACTACCATAAGTGGCCGGACCTCTTTACTCCAAATAGGGGACGGCCACACCCCTATAAATAGTTCCCATTTCTCCCAAAAACCTAAGTTCATTATTCTCCAAAAATTCTCTAAACATTTTCTCTATCAAATTCTAACTTTGGCCTCGGAGGTTCTTTGGCCAAAGCCCCCCTCCCCCCATTCATCGTGGGCTCGTGAGACTCTTGACCTTGACCTAAGGTGTTAATTATTTTGTAAGTGCATTTTCGTCCACGAAGAAGAAGGCGGAAATTTGCAACCACAAATAAGTTCGGATGATCGTTTTTATTTTTTATTTTTATTATTTTCTGCTGCTGGTCCAATGGCTAATATGGTTGAGGCATTGTGCCAGTGCGGTAAAAGGGTTGAAGTTGCCACCACAAGAGCAGAGCCCAAGGCGGACAATGTCTGGAACCACCGTGAGTTTCTCTCTAAATGAATTCCTATGTTAATTTCTCCCTTGCTATCAAGTTTAATAGAAGAAAAATGCCAATTTGTTATGTTTTCTTTCTTGGTAGAGCCTACAGAAATTTTGAATTGATTGATCTTAATCGATCTTCATTTCGTACAACAAACGAGTAGCCTATGTCAAACAAATTTTGGAATTTTCTCATGACAGTGAGAACGTGCCCGAGTTTCACAGACGCAATGATGGCAAGGTTAAATACCGGAACAAAGGTGCTTACTGCCGGAGGAGAAGAAAAAGTGTTTCAGCAGACATTTGAAAGAATGACAGGAGAAAAGCTCTTACATTCATATGCTTGCTATCTATCAACTTCTCATGGACCTGTGATTGGGATGTTGTACATCTCCGATAAACGAATAGCCTTCTGCAGCGATATCTCTTACTATTTATGCCCAGGAAATCCAACTCTCATGCATTACAAGTTAGATATTCTAGTGGACATAAAATTCGAATTCTTAAGTTTTTCATTCGTCTAACAAGTTAGTTAATCTCACGTAGGTGGTGGTGCCGCTTGATCAGTTAAGAACAGTAAATCCTTCAGCAAACAGTTGGAACCCTTCAGAAAAATATATACAGATTGTCACAAGGGATGGTCATGAATTCTGGTTCATGGGGTTCATATCCTATGACAAAGCCCTCAGGAATCTAAACTGAAGGAACGGTTGTTTGGTATCCATCTTGGATCCAATTTTTTTGTTTATGAAACTAATGAGTATTAAGTAGTTTAGCGATATTAGTTGGATCCAAAAGGATGCTAACTCGAGTTATTGCAAACAGATTGCAGTATAAAACTTTAACACCCCGTTAAAGTTTTATGCACACTTTCCCATTTTCTGGTTTTGCTCATCTGCTATTTTCTAAAGCTTTTCATGAGAACCAAACGTTCCTAAAGTTAGTTGAAGCTTTATACATAAGACACAGAAGAACAGAGTATCTTTAATCAACTCTCTAGCAAGTATCATATCCATTTGGGAAGCATTAATATCTTGGGAAAATATTTCCGCAAACGCTTTCTCCTTCTGCAATCCTTGTTTATTTATGGTCCCTTGATTCTCCTTTCATTTATTTAATCCAAAGATCAGAAATACAAGGGCATATGTAGTGTGTAGAAATACTCTCCTTAATTTTTACATCAACGGCCCTTGAAAACAAGCCGAGGAAAACCCCAAATAACACAATTCTATATATGGCTTCCATTTTATTTCGAATCAGCTAAACAGTTTTTTATGCAGCACGAGCATAGAAGGATTACAAATGTAAATCTTGAAGAACAAAGGTTTGTGGAATCCACTAGAGATTGGGATAAAACCGAAAGGTTGTCTGGATTTTTTCTAAGTTGATGCATTACATTGGGAGCCAAATGACTTAAATAAACTTATATACAGCCTCGGAAAGGCTCAAGGGTTTTGGGAATAAGAACAACATTAATCATACTTAAATAGAAAGATCCGATTTTTATTACAGAATTTAAAATGTAGTTTTGGAAGCCCAAACGGCCCTAAAATACATCAATATATCATAGGAAACCAGTGAGTTTAAACTAGAACACCGCGCTCTTTTCGACAATATATCATGGACCCAAAACGGAGCACAGATGCCTAATCTATAAATTACTGCTGCGCCCTTTCATATTCCTTAGGTCTATTTCGTTTGGCCATTTGTTACATTAGTTTTACTCTCAGCCAGCAATTCAATTGTTTGATTTATAACAGAATGAACGTATCTCACACAAACTTTGCTTTGTGTGTGTGTTTGAAAATAAAGGATTTAAGATAACTTTGGAGTTCTCTACAATCTCATAATTCTCGAATAAAACTTAAATATTTTATTCTTCTCCATAAGGAGGTATTTATAAGATTACAAAAGAGGAATACTAGGAAATAAATCAAAACAATCATTGTCCACAAGACAAGGAAACCTAGACCAAATAAAATTAAATCATATCAAATCAATTCCCTAAAATACTTTTCTTTATATTTTCCAACACTACCCGTCAAATTCATGAAGTCATGAGTTAGCCATAAAAGAAATAAGATCTAATTGAAACTTATTTATGCTACAACGGATGTCATCGATATTAAGGTTTTACTAGTCTCTTAAAGAGGAATACGATTTGCTGGATTGCACCCACCAATTTTCCAATGGTGAAAAGTACTGCCCTTCGCTTCTAGGAGAGTCAGCATATTGGCACCAAACCTTGAGTTGGAAGTAATGTGGTGGAATGCAGTTTTTTCTTTGAATTGTTGAAATTCCCACCCGCCTCAACAAATTATGTTTCTTTCTTGCACAAATGGAGATGGAGGTCGAGATTCCACAACACCGCAATGAGCGAGCCAACTTCGTCTCTGAACTCAAGTCTTCACTTTGACCAGTGTATCCTATGAACGGAAGGGTGCTCGACGTGACCAAACTTTAGAACTCTTTCTTGACAATTGGCCTTTTTTGGTATGGTTGTGTACCCAAAACTCATTGAAAACTTAAAGCAGTAAAAAAGTGGAGAAAAAGAAAATCCAAACCTCAAAACTCAAAAGTGTAATTGTATCAGTATCAATGTGATACCATGTTGTGCGGTCATCGGAAATGCTATCATGGTTATATATGCACATTGCCATGTGTTTTTTTCTTCATCTATTCAAATTTGAATAATCAATAAAACATTATAGTTTGAAAGTTTCCACTGATGCTGTCAAGATTAAAGATGCATAGCAAATTGTGTTCTTAAGAATTCAACGTGTGGTATATTTGGGTATATGTCTAATATAAAACCAAAAGGGCAACACAGAAGGATTCAATATTAAAACAACTTTTTGTTTTCTTACAGTAATTTTTCATTTAATTTTCTTTTACCAATAAATATAGAGTAATCATATGTATATGATTTAGTATTCAAGTAATGCGTACTAAATTTAATACATTGTTCACGTATCTTTTCTAGATACGGAATAACTGGGAAGTAATGAGGAATGCAACATCCCTATATAACATGGTCAAAAAGTTTGTCGAAGATACTAAATGAGGAATTTCAATTTCGGTAGAGGTCAATGCGTTTCCGCAACGAACAATTTCGTCTTGTACTTGTGTGAGTATTTGGGAGACCGATTTGTCATTATCTTTGATCCCTCGCATTGAGAAAGCGAAACCGTCTACTGCAAAATCATATGAATCTGCACATTGTTTTACTGCTTCGGAGCCCTTAACAATATTGTTGAGCGCATTGACAAAGAAAGCTTTGCTTTGTTGTGCATTTGTTAGTGCTAATTTAAGAATGGATGTGTCAAGATCTTTGAGATTAGATGCTGATCGAGTTGGAATATCTTTCCAAAGAGATTTTACGCATTGCTTGTAGTTGTAGCCGAATTGGTCTTGGGTTTGCTTGCAAACGCTTCTAATTAATGGAGACGCTCTTGCATTTGCAAATGGTGTTGGAGACGATGACAGACATAAGAGCAATGATGCAATGAAAGTTGCATATCCGATTGAGGAGTCCATTTCTCAAGGTGTATGTTTCTTAAATTGATGAAGTGATTACAAATATTTGTTTGATTTATGGAATGGATGAACGGAGATCATATTTATAAACAACTCAATGAGCGGGTATGGGTCTAAATTTAGGAGTGCAGAAGGTAAAGAAACCCATGTCTTTTGACGTGTTTAGTTTTCTGGTCCTTTAGTTTTTGTTTTTTCTCTTACGTACTAACTAATAACGCATTGGATGCAAACCACCAAACCTATTCTAGTTTAATTAACCAACTCATCTTGTCTAGAAACTCCAACATATCCAAAGGTGATGCATGCTTATGAAAAGTAATTTTTTATTTATTCCATTGCAATGATTAATTTAGCCATTGTGGAGCCAAAAATAATCACAAGGCAACACGTGGATTTTGGTAAAATGACAAAGTTACCCTTGAGACACACCGATTGTCCTACGCACGAGCCGTGGACAATCATTCTTTAATCAAGCCAAAAGTTTCCAAAAAAGGTAACCAATTCCAAATTATCTCATCCATCCTCATTTTAGGTAATTACTTCATAACCTACAAATTATTCCATATAAATGGAGATTAATTCCTAATTAATCCATTAATCACCAATTAAATCACCCATTTTCACACAAAAAACCTCTAAGGGCCGGCCACCCCCATTCCCTATATGTATGACCATATTTTTTCTAAAAAAGGAGGTCCGCACTCTTGCAAAACTCCCAAAAACTCTCCAAATATTTTTCTCTCTAAATTCTAACTTTGGCATCAGAGGTTCTTCGGCCAAAGCCCCCCCATTCATCGTGGGCGCGTGAGGCTCTTGGCCTTAACCTAAGGTGTTAATTGTTTTGTAGGTGCAATTTTGTCCAAGAAGAAGAAGGCGGAAATTTGCATCCACAGCCATTTCATTTGTTTTTTTGACAAATTCATCTACATCCATATTTACTTATCAATATATATGTTGTTAGAATAATCTAAAAAATTCAAATTGATAGTGTTAGAGGAGTATCTTTTAACCCATTTCGTCGTGTTAGGTTAGCAATTTGGGAGGCTCGAGTCCTATTAAGCACGGTTGCGATAGGCGGCCTAGGGGCATGGGGACATGGATCCTTGACCCGGAAGTCCAACACCTTGTTCGACCTTCGAAAAGTTTATCCAACCTAAGGGTTGTGGGTTATAACATTCAAACCTGAGCTTTGCGCCGTTCAAAGGAATAATGATTCGGAAATGAGCTAAGGGAGTATAATCAAGACATTTTGTGCTTGCTTTCCAAAAACATTCCGTTCACACCAATGCTTTAAACATCGCTAGACCATTATTGAGCGGCCGTTAGGGTCCTAACTGTTGACCTAGGTTTTTTTTTTTAATATCTTTATTAGATTTATTATATGACATATAAATAGGTGCATATTTATACTTAAAATAAATAAATAAACTATACTTGTAATTGTAACATCCCACATCGCCCAGATGAGTGAATCCTGTAAGCTTTATATGTATATTTCCATCTCTTCCTAGCACGATGCATTTTGGGAGCTCACTGGCTTCGGGTTCCATCGGAACTCCAAAGTTAAGCGAGTTCGCACGAGAGCTATCCCATGATGGCTGACCCACTGGGAAGTTCTTGTGTGAGTTCCTAGAAATAAAACCGTGAAGGCGTGGTCGGGGCCCAAAGCGGACAATATCGTGCTACGGCGGAGTCGAGCCTGGGATGTGGTGGGGGCCCGGGCCGGGATGTGACAATTTGGTATCAGAGGGAGTGTGCAAACGAGGATGTCGGGCTTGTAAGGGGGTGGATTGTAACATCCCACATCGCCCAGGGGAGTGGATCCTGTAAACCTTATATGTATATTCCCATCTCTTCCTAGCACGAGGCCTTTTGGGAGCTCACTGGCTTCGGGTTTCATCGGAACTCCGAAGTTAAGCGAGTTCGCGCGAGAGCAATCTCATGATGGGTGACCCACTGGGAAGTTCTCGTGTGAGTTTCTAGAAATAAAACCGTGAGGGCAAAGCGGACAATATCGTGTTACAGCAGAGTCGAGCCCGGAATGTGATGGGGGCCCGAGCCTAGATGTGACATAATGGAGAAACTTAAAATGCAAAAAATAAATGTAAATAAATTATAAAGTACTACAAATTATTGAAAACATCAAAGAACAATCTCAAAGAGAGACGAACATATCGCATTGGATGCAAACCACCAAACCTATTCTAGTTTAATTTGTTTTGAACTGAAACCAGCTTTTCCTTTCTAGAACATGACAAAAAGTGAACCATGCTTAACAAAAGGATTTTATTTTATTTTATTACATCGGAAGGATTAATTTAGGCCATTTCATTTGCTTTTTACAAATTCCTCTACATTCATATTTACTTCTCGATAAAAAATAATATATGGACTTCTGAAGAATCTCCACAAATTTATATTTGCTATAACAAATTTAAGTGTGTCTATCATATAAGCGAAAACGGAAAAGTATATATAAAACAATATCCAACAATATGCTTTAGTAGACAAAAGTTGGCATATTGTTTATCGGCATTTCTTTCTCTTTTTGTTGTTGTATACAGAGACAGACCCTTATCATCAGGATAGTCGTCCCTCTGAAACTCCAGGCACAGCCCAGGCAAACAATCCTTATGTCCATTATTCGCCTGTTCTGGTGACATCGAATTCTTCCACCAAGCGTTAGTGTTTTTGTTGTTCCCTTGTTTCTTTACGCAGTTCTCTTAAGAATCAATCCTTCGATTATAATAATGATCATTAGCTAGCCTTAATTTAACTGATAAAGAAATTTCTTTTGGGAAACTTTTGTGCTCTAGTTTTATCCATGCTTATAAAAGTACCAAATTTTAAATTTTAGTGCTACTTGACTTCTTACATGTAAAAACCTTTTCAATTATAGTTTGATATATGTGAATCTCACGCAAATAATGTGGAGTAAAAAATAATCAAGAAAATTATGGAGGCGACACTTGTACTTTTGGGTGAAAATGACAAAATTACCCTCGAGCTACACTGGAACTTCCACTCGCAAGTAGCGGACCATAACGACTCAATCAAGGTCAATAGTGATCAAAATAGATATTTATTCAAAATCTATTTCATCCATTCTCATCAAATCCTCCCCACAAGGTAACCCTCAATTATTCATTCAAATTAGGATTAATTACCTAAATTAATTGATTAATTTCCTAATTAATTGATTAATTTTGTAATTAATTAAATAATTTTCTAATTGATTGCAAGATATTATTTTGACATAATATCTTGCAATTACATCCAAAAACCACCATAAGTGGCCAAACCCCTTTTCTCCAAATAGGTGTCGGCCACTTCCCTATAAATAGCTCTCATTTCTCCAAAAAACCTAAGTTCATTCTTCTCCAAAAATTCTCTAAACACTTTCTTTCTCAAATTCTAACTTTGGCATCAGAGGTTCTTCGGCCAAAGCCCCCCCCATTCATCGTGGGCGTGTGAGGCTCTTGGCCTTGACTTAAAGTGTTAATTGTTTTGCAGGTGCATTTTCGTCCAAGAAGAAAAAGGTAGAAATTTGCAACCACAAATTGGTGCTTTCATTGAGAGTTTGATTCACACGCAGCACCACTATGGTAACTACGGGGACCACCGTGGCAGTGAGGAGTGGGCCAGCTCGATGGCAGCAGACCATAGCCTTATGCGCTGCCACTACAGCAGCCCAAACCCAGGACCAAGCCCAGGCCTAGGCGCTAGCAGCAGCTGCACAAGTATCCCAGCAGGTGGCCTAATCTGCAGCCCATGTTGCAGGGCAGCCAAGCCATGCCCAGCACGAGCAAGCCCAAGACGCATTGCAGGCCTGAGTTGCGCTGACCATTCCTTCGGCCCAAATCTAATGCGCTCTCAGCGCCGCACCGCGCCCACGCGCCCCGCACATGGCACGACCCACTTTCGAGACCCAACCTACTCCCGTGGCTCACTTGGTGATCCTGACTAATCCAAGACCGGTTCAACAGTCCTGGATTCAGATTTCTAGACCAACAATTAAACTGGGGACATTTTCACCCAATTTCTCCGCAGATTTGACATTTCCCAACTCAAATCTTGCGCCCAAAGTCCACTACACTTCCGCTACTCAAGGAGACGCATACCGTCTAAGCTCTTCCAACCCGAATGACGAACCACACTTGTCTCGACAAGTAAAAGAGTTGACAAGCGTCCTCGCATAGCAGACGACTTTGGTGAATCAGTTCTTGCAATGCACCGAGATGCAACGTGTTTTAGACGAGGTTTCCCGAAGCATGACAAGGGCAGACGACAAACCTCTCCAGTAGCGTCCAGGCAAACGGCTCTCAACCAACCACGATCCGGGCGTTCTAGTAGTTGACTCTCCAGCATGGATCCTCGAGATAGCGTATACTCTCATCTTAGCACGCGGATGAGCGTGCACTCCCAATCAAGCCCACGAATGAGCATACGTTCACGGTTGAGGCCACACTCCGATTATCAACATGGACAACCTTCCAGGCGAAGTGTTTATTCACAACTAGGCTCGCAAAGAGCATTATTCACCTCACATTGGAGTAGGCAGCACGGCGGATGGAGATAAGTAGTCACTCAATCTGGCTCAAGTTCAACCGGTAGCCTGCAATTAGCCCGTTCGCTTGCCAGGGACGTGCCACATGCACCGCAGCCACGACATAGACGAGTCGAGCATAAGGAAGAGCGGCCTAGACCAATAGGTCATGACCGGGGGCAATCGAAAGTTCCACTGCCCCATCAGAGGCAAATTCAAGAAGAAGTTGAGAGGCTCTTGACTGAACGATTACGCGATTTCCAGTGCAACGAGGCTACTGACGATGCGTTTCAACGAAACATGATCAACATAAGCAGGTCACCATTCATGGATAAGATTGAACATATAGATCCACCTCGCGGGTTCACTATGCCTCACTTTACTCCGTACAAGGGAGATGAAGATCCGGACCAACATCTCAAGCACTATTGTAGTACCATGATCCTCTACAGGAACAACAACGCGGTTTTGTGCAAATTTTTTGCCACAACTCTACAAGGCGAGGTGCAAGACTGGTTTCACACACTGCCACCACAGTCGATTCGGAGTTTCAATGAACTTTCCTTAGTTTTCACTAAGGAATATTCGTCTAACCGCTCAACCAAAAGGACATCCGATCATCTCTTCAGCATCGTAAAAGGCCATTGGGAGACAATTCGTGACTATATCAAAAGGTTCAAAGCGGAGAAGGCCAAGATTGTTGGCTATATCGAAGGCATAGCAACGACAACATTCAAAAATGGGCTTTTCACCGAACACCCTTTATTCGAAAAATTGATCATGGGAGAATAACTGACCATGGCAGCTTCGTATGCTTTGGCGGAGAATCACGCATTATGGGACGAGGCCAAGCAGTCTAACAAAAATGAGTCGGTAAAGAAGCATCCCTCGACCAGAGAAGACTCAGCGCTCGAAACATTCACCAAGCTTACAGTTCCAATCGGCCAAATTCTGAGTAAGCTCAAGAACACCACCTATGAAGGGCGATCTTACCAGGCTGGATCAGACAAAATATTGTGCATTCCATCAAGGACCAAGCCACACTACCAACGGCTGCCAGAAATGGAAGCAGTACCTTGAGAAGCTGACAAATGAGGGCCGGTGCGACGAGTATCTTGACAGGTCAACGACACAGCCTACATAAGCAAAGGAAATCTCCATCACCCCCTGAACCCCGTTACTGTTTTTCCAAATAAGTTTAGTAGCTCGACGAACAAGACCTCACAAGTCGAGGATTATCCAATTTGTTATGCAATTTCTACCTTCCAGCACGGTTGATCCATTTCTTTATTCTCAATGAAGATTCAAGAAGTTATTCATAAGTCTGGCTCAACTGTTGTCTACAATAACTGCTCAAACCCCTATCTGGGTCTGTTTTCCAGTGCGAGAGGATAAATTAATTACTCTCCAATGCGATAGGGGAAACTAATTCCCCGACACCCAAATGGGTTTGCTTTCCATTGCGAGAGGATAAACTAATTCCCCGACACCCATCTGGGTTTACTCTCCAGTGTGAGAGGATAAACTAATTCCCCGACACCCATCTGGGTTTGCTCTCCAGTGCGAGAATGCCACATAGCTCAAAAGATCGAATGCTTGAAGACCAACTAGGCATCAAATGGTCAGGGGGCAACAACCACTTTAGACTCTACAATTCGCTTATCCGACATTTCATCTTTAGTTGCTCCGATCTTGACAACTCTATCCTTGACTGCTCCATCTACGACACTTTCTGGCAAGCAGCCCATGCCACGCCACTTTCTCGGCCCATGTCGAGCCAGTTCTTGGCTTCAGTCAAGCCAGTCCTTGGCTTCAGCCAAGCCGAGCAGCACAAGCAATGACCCCTACCACACCACCTCTTTGCCCCATGCCAAGTCAACTCCTGGCCTCTGCCAGCCGACGTGCCGCACTACCCCGACAGCTGTCCCGTGGCAACACCACCCAAGAAGAAGACAAGGAAAATTAAGTTTTTCTTACATCAGTTAAGCGCGGAGAATACAAAGAAATCAATGGAAGACGGTTCTTTGCACGTGCAAGCAAAGAAGAGTGCTAGGGGAAGGGGAACAAATATCCTCTAGTTTTCTCTCTTTCTTGTAGGGATAAATAATTGCCCTCCGAAGTTGATTTAATCCCCTACTTAAGGTAGGCTTAAATAGGCTTTGGAGGCGATTTATTTCCCTTTCCTAGAATAATCTAATTCCAAGTCCAAGTGAGAATTTGCATCAAAGCTGGAGATCTCTACACCTGTTGCCCTTTCTTGCGAACAGCCCATCAGATGTGGCATATTTCTGGAGTAAGAGATAATCAAGAAAGTTATGGAGGTGACACGTGTACTTTTGGGTGAAAAGGACAAAATTACCCTCAAGCTACACCGAAACTTCCACAAACAAGTAGCGGACAATGACGACTCAATCAAGGTCAAAAGTGATCAAAATAGGTATTTATTCAAAATCTATTTCATTCATCCTCATCAAATCCTTCACACGAGGTAACCCTCATTTATTCATTCAAATTAGGATTAATTACCTAAATTAATTGTTTAATTTCCTAATTAATTAATTAATTTTCCAATTCATTGCAACATATTATTTTGACATAATATTTTACAATTACACCCAAAAACCACCATAAGTGGCCGGATCCCTTTTCTCCAAATAGGGGTAGGCCACACCCCTATAAATAGCTCCCATTTCTGCCAAAAACCTAAGTTCATTCTTCTCCAAAAATTCTCTATACACTTTCTCTCTCAAATTCTAACTTTGGCATCGGAGGTTCTTTAGCCAAAGCCCCTATAGTGTGGTGGAACGCGGTTTTTTCTTTGAATTGTTCAAATTCCGCCTCAACAAATTCTATTTCTATTTCTATTTCTTTGAATTGTCTAATATGGACAACCAAAAGAGCAACGTAGAAGGATTCAATACTAAAACAACTTTTGGTTTTCTTACAGTAATTTTTCATTTTCTTTTCTTTTACAAATTAAATATAGAGTAATCATATGTATATGATTTAGTATTCAAGTAATGCGTACTAAATTTAATACATTGTTCACGTATCTTTTCTAGATATGGAATAACTGGGAAGTAATGAGGAATGCAACATCCCCATATAACATGGTCAAAAAGTTCGTCGAAGATACTAAATAAGGAAGTTCAATTTCGGTAGAGGTCAATGCTTTTCCGCAACGAACAATTTCGTCTTGTACTTGTGTGAGTATTTGGGAGACCGATTTGTCATTATCTTTGATCCCTCGTATTGAGAAAGCGAAGCCGTCTACTGCAAAATCATATGAATCTGCACATTGTTTTACTGCTCCGGAGCCCTTAACAATATTGTTGCCGGTGGTGTTGAGCGCATTGACAAAGAAAGCTTTGCTTTGTTGTGCATTTGTTAGTGCTAATTTAAGAATGGCTGTGTCAAGATCTTTGAGATTAGATGCTGATCGAGTTGGAATATCTTTCCAAAGAGATTTTACGCATTGCTTGTAGTTGTAGCCGAATTGGTCTTGGGTTTGCTTGCAAACGCTTCTAACTAATGGAGACGCTCTTGCATTTGCAAATGGTGTTAGAGACGATGAAAGACATAAGAGCAATGATGCAATGAAAGTTGCATATCCGATTGAGGAGTCCATTTCTCAAGGTGTATGTTTCTTAAATTGAAGAAGTGATTACAAATATTTGTTTGATTTATGGAATGGATGAACGGAGATCATATTTATAAACAACTCAAGGAGCGGGTAGGTAAAGAAACCCATTTCTTTTGACGTGACTAGTTTTTTGGTTCTTTAGTTTTTATTTTTTCTTTAACGTATTAACTGATAACACACTGGATGCAAACCACCTAACCTTTTCTAGTTTAATTAACCAACTCCTTATTTCTAGAAACTCCAACATAACCAAAAGTGATGCATGCTTATCAAAAGGATATTTTCATTACATCACAAGGATTAATTTAAGTCATTTCATTTGCTTTTTTACTGATTCATTTACATCCATATTTACTTATCAATATATATGATGTTAGAAGAATCTAAAAAATTCAGATTTATAGTATTAGAGGAGTTTCTTTTAGCCCATTTCGTCGTGTTTGGTTAGTAGCTTGGGAGGATCAAGCCATATTAAGCGAGGTTACGATATGTGGCCTATGAGCGTAGAGACATGGTGTCACAGCCCATCCCGAGATTTTATTTATCGATCGTGAAATGACGAAATTACCCTTGTCGGTTACTAAGGTATGTGTGTGGCATGTTATTGAATATGCATATTTCCTAAGTTTTGGAAAATTTAAATTGGCTAAGGTTGTATTTTTGTGGTTAGGGAGTTAAGGAAATGGATGGTGATTATTTTGGGATGGACCACACACACATACACACGGGACAAACCCTTCATCTCTCTCCCCCGTGCTCTCTTTCTCTCCTCTCCGTTTCAGTCTCACTCTCTCCCTCTCGAAAACGTACGGACCAAGCACAAAACCCTCCAATCATCACGGATCGACACCAAAAGGGTAAGGTTTTTCATCCTTTTAACCTCCTAATTTGAATGGTGTTACTTTTAGAACTGGAAACCTTAGAAATCTCGTCGAACCCGTGACCTATTTTGAAATCACTGTTCATGCACACGTGAATTGTTGAATTTCAGGGAATTCTAAGCTTACGGTGAGCTTAGTGAGGTCCTAAGGAAGCTCGGAGTGTTTAGTTTGAAGGTTTTGGACATCGGGATCGTTGAGTTCGAAGTTGGCCGGTTTTCTTGGAATTTCTCCGGTGAGATTTCGTAGTTTTTAGAGCCTTAAAGTAGTGTAACGTGATTCTACATGCTTAGGGCTTCATTTTCATATAAACGCGTGAAAAATGGTTGAGAAATGACGGAGAACAAGGAGATTGAAAAATCTCTGGTGACCGGAAAAACTAGTCCGGCGACTGGAGGGAGAAGATGACGCGCGTGGAGCGCGTAGGTCCTTGCCCCTCCCGGCGCGTAGGGGCGCGTGCGGCCTCGAAAAATTATTTTAAAAATATGTCGACGTCCGTGACGTCGAGTAGGTCACTGTGGTATATTCATATACCCAAATTGAACATCGTATGAGAAGTTATTATGAATTGTCGGTTATGTGCTTTAAATAACGTTGTTTTAGTTGTTTCGCATATAGGTGATACCTATCCCGAGGACGAGCGGATTCAAGGGCGTCACGGGGGTTACGACCCTTCGACTTATCAGTGAGTGGGCAGTTGTTTTCTATTTATACCTATATACTATTGATTTTCCCAGAAATTGAATTTATATGAAAGTATGTTTTAAAATGCCATGCATGCATATCGTGAATTATATGAATTGATAATTGATGCATATATATATGTGAATTGGTGATGTGGACGCACAGGTGAGTATCAGGTGAGCTTTATGTTATTTATGTGAATCATTGATGATGTGAATTGTGTTGAGAGCTCATAACCTGCACCTTGGTGATAGTACCTATATTATTCACCCTGCACCACACGCTCACCTTGGATCCAAGTAGGTGCATGTCGTACAGACCATGAGAGGGTTCCGACATGCTAGTCGTACAAATCACTTGAGGTGGTTTCGACTGGTAGGTGACCTTAGATTATGTGCACAGATGATTGATGAGAGAAGCACTAGAGCGTATTATTACACCATTCTTATTGTACAAACTACTTCAGGTAGTTCCAACTTATGTGCAGAGTAGTGCCGTACAGGTCACCGTGGTGACTCCGGTTGGTTTGGATATTGAGCTATGGAATTGACCGTACAGGACCAACTGCAGGGTCTCCGGTTGATTCATTATGTCACCTGTTATATTGATGCATTCATAATCTGTTATTGACATTTATGGCATGGCATATTTTCTGGGTTTTGATAAAGATTGGTGATTTGAGATAATTGAAGAAGTATATGCATATTATGTTATTTTCTAGGAAAGTATACAGGTTTTACAGCGAGGGGTTAGAAATGTTTTAAATGAAAGGTTTTTGAAAAACTTTGGTTTTACTGACCCACTCAATTTTGTTTTGCGCCCCTCCAGGTTCTAGTTAGCAGCGTTGGTGGCCCACGAGGATTCCCACGGCGTATTGACAAACTACATAAATGTAGGACTCACATGCGGGTGTTGTAATTTAGTTATGGTCCTACTTGACTGCACCTAGTACTTATGCTTTGAATTTGTGTGTTTCACACTTAAACTTACTCTAGCATGCTAGTTGGATATTATTGCTAGTAGTTGGTTTTTATTTCTTCGTATTTCTCTTATCTTTTGCTTCCACATCGCACTTTTGGTTACGTCACGCTCACGTGATGGCCAGCACGCCTTGATTCTAGGATCGGGGTGTGTCACATGGACCCCTAACCTGGAACTCCAGCACCTCATCCGGCCCCCGGAAAGTTTATGGAACCTAAGTGTTGTGGATTATAACATCCAAACTTGGGCTTTATACCATTCGAAGGAATAATCAAAAGGGCGTTCTGAAAATCAGTTGAAGGAGCATAATCAAGAAATTTTGTGTTTGATTTCCAGACATATTCCGTTCACACCAATGTTTTAAATATCGCTAGATCGTTATCGAGCGGCGGGTAGGGTTCTAACTAGTTGCCTAAGGTTTTTTTTTATCTTAATTAAATTTATTACATGACATACAAATAAGTGCATATATATATTTAAAAAAATTAAATAAGTAAAAATTATAATTGTAATGGGGAAACTTAAAATGAAAAATATAAATATAAATAAATTATATAAAGTATTACAATTTATTGAAAACATCAAAGAACTATGGCAAAAAGAGACGACCACATCGCATTATTGGTTTCCTTTTTCTGTCTGGGAAAGGGTGAGTCAAGACTCAAAGTTAATTAAAAAAAACAAAACAAACACTTATTCTGCCTAAACCCACGTAGATGCCATACTTGATTTTCTAACCATTTAGTAATTAATCGTGGTGCTGGCTAGCTGTCTAGACTACTTTTTAGAACGTCGATTCACACTGCTTTCACCATCTATCCTTCACCTATCTTCATTGATCTTCAGATCACATACTTTTCATCAATCTATATAATTAAAAATAAAATAAAAAACTTAAAACCAATTGGTTATCAAACTAGCTCTTAATTTTTAATTTCGTACCAAAATGCAGTGAGGGCTTATAGAAACCTAATGTAACTATCGGAGTTGAAGCCCATATTGAAAGTTATCAATTTGTTTTTGCTACAACAGATGTGATCGATATTAAAGTTTTACTAGTCTCTAAAAGTGGAATATGACTTGTTGGAATGCACCCACTAGTTTTCCAACGGCGGAAAGTACTACCCTTCGCTTCTAGGAAGTTAGCATATTGCCACCAGACCTTGAGTTGGAAGTGGTGTGGTGGTGTGCGGTCCTTTTCTTTGAGTTGTTTAAATTCCCACCTGCCTCAACATATCATGTCGCTTTCTTGCACGGACGGAGATAGAGGTCGAGATTCCCACAGCACCACGACAATTCATTAAGCGAACCAACTTCGTCTCTGAAATCAAGTCTTCCTTTTGACCCGTGTATCCTATCAACTGAAGGGTGCTCAACGGACCAATCTTTAGATCTCTTTCTTGCCAATTGGCTTTTTCTTTGTGAGATTATATACCCAAAACTCATTGAAAACTAAAAGCAGTAGAAAAGTGGAGAAAAAGAAAATCCAAACCTCAAAGTGTAATTGTATCAGTATCAATGTGACTCCATGTTGTGCGGTCATTTGAAAAGCTATTATGGTTATATATGCACATTGCCATGCGTTCTTTTCTTCATCTTTTCAAATTTGAATAATCAACAAAGAATTAAAGTTTGAAAGTTTCCACTGATGTTGTCCAGATTAAAGATACATAGCAAATTGTATTCTTAAGAATTCACACTACAAGAAAAGTGGGCTAAGAACACAATTGATCTGTGTCCTTTTCATTTTCATTGAGCACCAATACATATATGTGCGTGTTGAGTATCATTGAACACAAAACTATTTTATATGTGCTCTCTAAGCAAAAGAACACTGGTTTGTGCTGAAAATGAAGTGTATTTGTGCCTACTTGCATGTGTCACCCTTATAAATGTTAGAAATAAGATTTGTTTATTAATTTATGAAAGCACAATAAAAGATGGGGTCTGTTATCCACACACCCCAAATTACTTCTCACACACCCTTGTTAATTTCTATCCGTTGATCTTCTTTAATTCATCCGATTCGACGGCCGAAAATTAGAAGGATGTGTGAATATCACACCTCTAAAAAATTTCGTGCTCTCCGATGTAATATATTTAAATTAAAAGTAGGTTTTCCTGTCCATTGCTTTTACTTTTTCCCATTCTCAATTCCTTTATATTTAGTTCACGCCTTTCCTCTCTCACCCCCTATCTTAAACTCTACTCCTTGTCCTCCTCAGCAGTCTTCCTTTCTCCCTCATCCTCTATTTCCCTCCTCTTTCATGCAACAAAGCCGTTGTCCACCCGTCACCAACGACCGTCTAATTATACCTCTAGAATCCTCTTGTCGACCTCTGTCTCTCTCTCCGATTCCCTTTCTCTCTCTACCTTCCCAGATTCGGTCCGTCTCTCTTCCTTTTCCCGATCTGGTGGTTTTTGATGAACCAATCCAAGGCATAACTCCCAGATTCGGACCATCTTTATTCTCTACATTCTCATATCCTAGATTCGGTTTCTCTCTAATTCTCTCTTATTTGATTTGATTTTCAAAAAATATATAGATCTATTTGATTTTCTTTCCTACTATTGTCTTCTTCAAGCTACATCGATCTAGATAGTCAGAAAGATGTGGGCAAGCAAAAAATGAGGGTCGCCGGAGGCCACCCTAGAAACCACCATTGGCATCTTCACCATCGAGGTAAATTCTCCTTTTTCCCAAACTTTCCCTTCAATTTTCTTTCACTTTCTCAGTAACCAAATGGACAATTCAATTTTCTTTCACTTTCACTGTGCAGGTTCACTTAAAACCTTAATATTTGATGTTCTTATTCTTGAGAGAACAGATATTCACTTAAAACCTTTATAATTTTAGTTTTATTTTAGTTGGGGATAGAACATGTAAAATTATAGTTGTTTTTATATATAGAATATCTTTGTAAATTGTAATATTATAGATGCTTGTGGTTGTGGGCTGTTTTAATTTTAAGAAAAAATAATTTTTTTGTTTAGCCTCAAATCTCAATTTGTAGGTGATTTCAGTTTTTAATTTTTTTTTTAAATAGTTGACATATTGGGCCCAATAACAATAAATGTGCTAACATACATGGGTGGCAACAGTCATTTGACAACTTTGTAAGAACTTGGCACAAAAGGACCTTTATTTGTGCTTACACTTTTCAGCACAGCATACCTTATTGTGCTCTTTGACAAATGGTGATGCCCATAGAGGGCACATACAATATTTTAGTTGCTGCACCGTTGCTATTGGTTCATGGGCACAATTGTTGGTGCTCTTTGGCCTCAAAGGGCATATATAATTTATTGTGCGCAGTGCCCATAATTATTGTAGGGTCAACGTGTAGTATATCTAGGTATGTGTAGTATATATGGACAACCAAAATAACAACATAGAAGGATCCAATATTAAAACAATTTTTTGTTTTCTTACATTAATTTTTCATTCTTTCCTTTTCTTTTACAAATTAAACATACTGAATTTAATATTTAAGTAATGCGTACTGAATTTAATACATTGTTCACGTATCTTTTCTAGATATGGAATAACTGGGAAGTAATGAGGAATGCAACATCCCTATATAACATGGTCAAAAAGTTTGTTGAAGATTTTAAATAAGGAAGTTCAATTTCGGTAGAGGTCAATGCTTTTCCGCAACGAACAATTTCATCTTGTACTTGTGTGAGTATTTCAGAGACTGATTTGTCATTATCTTTGATCCCTCTCACTGAGAAAGCGAAACCGTCTACCGCAAAATCATATGAATCCGCACATTGTTTTACTGCTCCGGAGCCCTTAACAATATTGTTGCCGGTGGTGTTGAGTTTATTGACAAAGAAAGCTTTGCTTTGTTGTGCATTTGTTAGTGCTAATTTAAGAATGGCTGTGTCAAGATCTTTGAGATTAGATGCTGATCTAGTTGGAATATCTTTCCAAAGAGATTTTACGCATTGCTTGTAGTTGTAGCCGAATTGGTCTTGGGTTTGCTTGCAAACACTTCTAATTAATGGAGACGCTCTTGCATTTGCAAATGGTGTTGGAGACGATGAAAGACATAAGAGCAATGATGCAATGAAAGTTGCATATCCGATTGAGGAGTCCATTTCTCAAGGTGTATGTTTCTTAAATTGATGAAGTGATTTCAAATATTTGTTTGATTTATGGAATGGATGAACGGAGATCATATTTATAAACAACTCAAGGAGCGAGTACGGATCTAAATTTAGGTGTGCAGAAGGTAAAGAAACCCATTTCTTTTGATGTGACTAGTTTTCTGGTCCTTTAGTTTTTGTTTTTTCTTTAACGTACTAACTGATAACGCACTGGATGCAAACCACCTAACCTATTCTAGTTTAATTAACCAACTCCTCATTTCTAGAAACTCCAACATAACCAAAAGTGATGCATGCTTATCAAAAGGATTTTTTCATTACATTGCAAGGATTAATTTAAAGGAAAACTAATGAAAAGAGCATAAAAACTTTGAGTTTTAACGATAAGGACAAAATAAAGGGTAAAATGAATAGTACCAGGATTGACTTTTTAGTGTAAAAATGTGGTTTTTCATTAAAGTAAACAGTACCGGGAACTTTTCGTTAAAATTCCCTTAATTTAAGTCATTTCATTTGTTTTTTTTACAGATTCATTTACATCCATATTTACTTATCAATATATATGATGTTAGAAGAATCTAAAAAATTCAAATTGATAGTATTAGAGGAGTTTCTTTTAGCCCATTTCGTCGTGTTCGGTTAGTAGCTTAGGAGGATCGAGCCCTATTAAGCGAGGTTACGATAGGCGGCCTATGAACGTGGGGACATGGACCCCTGGAAGTCCAGCGCCTCATCCGGCCTCCGGAAAGTTTATGGAACCTAAGGGTTGTGGATTATAACATCCAAACTTGGGCCTTACACCATTCAAAGGAATAATCAAAAGGGCATTCTGATAATCAACTGAGGGAGCATAATCAAGAAATTTTGTGTTTGATTTCCAAACATATTCCGTTCACACCAATGTTTTAAATATCGCTAGGTCGTTATCGAGCGGCGGGTAGGGTTCTAACTAGTGGCCTAAGGTTTATTTTTTATCTTAATTAAATTTATTATATGACATACAAATAAGTGCATATATATATTTAAAAAAATAAATAAGTAAAAATTATAATTGTGATGGGGAAACTTAAAATGGAAATTAAAAATAAAAATAAATTATATAAACTACTACAATTTATTGAAAACATCTAAGAACTATCGCAAAGAGTAGGGGTGGGCACGGTTTGGTTCGGTGCAGTTTTGAGTGAAACCGAAATTTTTTGCGGTTCGGTTCAGTGCGGTTTCAAACGGTTTCGGTTTGGTTTTTAAGAAAAAAATGTACAATTTGCAATTTAACATATTAATAAGCATTTCCCAGTAGCAATAGGAAAAAGACATTTGTTATATAAACAATTAGTAAGTTGCATGCTGTTGAATAACTTTGAATTCATTAAACGTGAGCGAATCTTTCATACTAGAATATGTGATATCATGCTTCAAATGAGTGGACTTCATTAGATCATTGTTCGACTCTTGATAACAAGATCAGTCCACCCTTGTACATATATGTGTGTGTGTGTGTGTGTGTGTGTGTGTGTGATGGTATAAAATGACAAAGGTCCTTCAAGTTAATGAACGAAAGAAAGTGATGAATGATGATATTCTAGTGTGGTTGAGTCCATACTAAGTGCATGGATTCTAACAAACAACCAATTAAAACATGAATTTTAATATGGACATTTAATTAAATGGTTATTAATATTTGCGGTGCAGTTTGGTTTCGATGCGGTTTTCAAAAGCCAAAACCGAAACCAAACCGTTTTCTATGTTGCGGTTCGATTTCAAAACTGAAACCGTTCCAAAACCGTAAAATCAAACAGTTCGGTGCGGTTCGATTTGGTTCGCGTTTCGTTTTCGGTTTTCGGTTCTAAGCGCCCGCCCCTAGCAAAGAGAGATGACCACATTGCATTCTTGGTTTCCTTTTTCTGTTTGGGAAAGGGTGAGTCAAGACTCAAAGTTAATTAAAAAAAAAAAACAAACACTTATTCTGCCTAGACCCACGTAGATGCCATACTTGATTTCTAACCGTTTAGTAATTAATCGTGGTGCTGGCTAGCTGTCTAGATTGCTTTTTAGAACATCGATTCATACTGCTTTCACCATCTATCCTTCGCCTATCTTCATTGATCTTCAGATCACATATTTTTCATCAATCTATATAATTAAAAATAAAATTAAAAACTTAAAACGAATTGGTTATCAAACTAGCTCTTAAGTTTTAATTTTGTCCCAAAATGTAGTGAGGGCTTATAGAAACCTAATGTATTCCACAATCGGAGTCGAAGCCCATATTGAAAGTTATCAATTTGTTTTTGCTACAACGGATGTGATCGATATTAAGGTTTTACTAGTCTCTAAAAGTGGAATACGACTTGCTGGAATGCACCCACCAGTTTTCCAATGGCAGAAAGTACTACCCTTCACTTCTAGGAAGTCACCATATTGGCATCGGACCTTGAGTTGGAAGTGGTGTGGTGGTGCGTGGTCCTTTTCTTTGAGTTGTTGAAATTCCCACCTGCCTCAACAAATTATGTCTCTTTCTTGCACAGACGGAGATGGAGGTCGAGATTCCCACAACACCACAACAATTCAATGAGCGGGCCAACTTCGTGTACGGAAGGGTGCTCAACGGACCAATCTTTAGATCTCTTTCTTGCCAATTGGCTTTTTCTTTGTGTGATTGTATACCCAAAACTCATTGAAAACTGAAAGCAGTAGAAAAGTGGAGAAAAAGTAAATCCAAACCTCAAAACTCAAGAGTGTAATTGTATCTATATCAATGTGACTCCATGTTGTGCGGTCATTTGAAATGCTATTATGGTTATATATGCACATTGCCATGCGTTCTTTTCTTCATCTTTTCAAATTTGAATAATCAACAAAGAATTATAGTTTGAAAGTTTCCACTGATGTTGTCAAGATTAAAGTTGCATAGCAAATTGTGTTCTTAAGAATTCAACGTGTGGTATATTTGGGTATATGTCTAATATGGACAACCAAAAGAGCAACATAGAAGGATTCAATATTAAAACAACTTTTTTGTTTTCTTACAGTAATTTTTCATTTTATTTTCTTTTACAAATAAAAATAGAGTATATGTGTAGTATATATGGACAACCAAAATAAGAACATTGAAGGATTCAATATTAAAACAATTTTTTGTTTTCTTACATTAATTGTTCATTCTTTTCTTTTCTTTTACAAATTAAACATACATTAATTATATGTATATTATTTAGTATTTAAGTAATGCGTACTGAATTTAATACATTGTTCACGTATCTTTTCTAGATATGGAATAACTGGGAAGTAATGAGGAATGCAACATCCCTATATAACATGGTCAAAAAGTTTGTCGAAAATACTAAATAAGGAAGTTCAATTTCGGTAGAGGTCAATGCCTTTTGGCAACGAACAATTTCATCTTGTACTTGTGTGAGTATTTGGGAGACAGATTTGTCATTATCTTTGATCCCTCTCACTGAGAAAGCGAAACCGTCTACTGCAAAATCATATGAATCTGCACATTGTTTTACTGCTCCGGAGCCCTTAAAAATATTGTTGCCGGTGGTGTTGAGTGCATTGACAAAGAAAGCTTTGCTTTGTTGTGCATTTGTTAGTGCTAATTTAAGAATGGCTGTGTTAAGATCTTTGAGATTAGATGCTGATCGAGGTGGAATATCTTTCCAAAGAGATTTTATGCATTGCTTGTAGTTGTAGCCAAATTGGTCTTGGGTTTGCTTGCAAACACTTCTAATTAATGGAGACGCTCGTGCATTTGCAAATGGTGTTGGAAACGATGAGAGACATAAGAGCAAGGATGCAATGAAAGTTGCATATCCAATTGAGGACTCCATTGCTCAAGGTGTATGTTTCTTAAATTGAAGCTAAAGTGATTATAAATTATTGGTTTGGTTTAAGCAATGGATGAATGGAGATCATATTATAAACAACTCAAGGAGGGGGTATGGGTCTAAATTTAGGAGGGCCGAAGGTAAAGAAACCCATGTCTTTTGGCGTGTTTAGTTTTCTGGTCCTTTCGTTTTTGTTTTTTCTCTTACGTACTAACTAACAGCGCATTGGATGCAAACCGCCAAACCTATTCTAGTTTAATTTACCAACTCATCCTTTCTAGAAACTCCAACATATCCAAAAGTGATGCATGTTTATGAAAAGTAATTTTTTATTTTTTTTATTCCATTGCAATGATTAATTTAGCCATTTCATTTATTTTTTGACAAATTCATCTACATCCATATTTACTTATCAATATATATGTTGTTAGAAGAATCTAAAAAATTCAAATTGATAGTGTTAGAGGAGTATCTTTTAACCCATTTCGTCGTGTTCGATTAGCAATTTGGGAGGCTCGAGCCCTATTAAGCACGGTTGCGATAGGTGGCCTAGGGGCATGGGGACATGGATCCTTGGCCCGGAAGTCCAGCGCCTTGTTCGACCTTCGAAAAGTTTATCCAACCTAAGGGTTGTGGGTTATAACATTCAAACCTGAGCTTTGCGTCGTTCGAAGGAATAATGATTCGGAAATGAGCCGAGGGAGTATAATCAAGACATTTTGTGTTTGATTTCCAGAAACATTCCGTTCACACCAATGCTTTAAACATCGCTAGACCATTATCGAGCGGCAGTTAGGGTCCTAACTGTTGACAAAAGTTGGCATATTATTTATTGCTTTTAAGTGCGACGGCATCTGAAGGTCTTCGTAACCTTTTCCTAACCATTCATCAGCATCTGAAGGTCTTAATAATATATAGACCCTTATCACAAGAATAGTCGTCCCTCTGAAACTCCAGGCACAGCCCAGGCAAACAATCCTTATGTCCATTATTCGCCTGTTCTGGTGACATCGAATTCTTCTACCAAGCGTTAGTGTTTTTGTTGTTCCCTTGTTTCTTTACGCAGTTCTCTTAAGAATCAATCCTTCGATTATAATAATGATCATTAGCTAGCCTTAATTTAACTGATAAAGAAATTTCTTTTGGGAAACTTTTGTGCTCTGGTTTTATCCATGCTTATAAAAGTACCAAATTTTAAATTTTAGTGCTACTTGACTTCTTACATGTAAAAACGTTTTCAATTATAGTTTGATATATGTGAATCTCACGCAGATAATGTGGAGTAAAAAATAATAAAGAAAATTATGGAGGCGACACGTTTTCAATTACAGTTCTGCTACTCAAGGAGACGTATACCGTCTAAGCTCTCCCAACCCGAATGACGAACCACACTTGTCTCGACAAGTCATAGAATTGACAAGCGTCCTCGCACAGTAGACGACTTTCGTGAATCAGCTCTTGCAATGCACCGAGATGCAACGTGCTCTAGACGAGGTTTCCCGAAGCATGACAAGAGCAGACGACGAACCTCTCCAGCAGCGTCCAGGCAAACGGCCTCTCAACCAACTACGATCCCGGCGTTCTAGCAGTTGATGCTCCAGCATGGATCATCGAGATATTGTATACTCTCATCTTAGCATGCGGATGATGGTGCACTCCCAATCAAGCCCACGAATGAGCATACGTTCACGGTTGAGGCCACACTCAGATTATCAACATGGACAACCTTCCAAGCGAAGTGTTTATTCACAACTAGGCTCGCAAAGAGCATTCTCCACTTCACATGGGAGTAGGCAGCACGGCGGATGGAGAGAAGCAGTCACTCAATCTGGCTCAAGTTCAACCGATGGCCTGCAATTAGCCCGCTCGCTTGCCAGGGACGTGCCACATGCACCGCAGCCATGACATAGACGAGTCGAGCATAAGGAAGAGCGGCCTAGACCAATAGGTCACGACCGGGGGCAGCCGAAAGTTCCACTGCCCCAGTAGATGCCTATTCAAGAAGAAGTTGAAAGGCTCTTGATAGAACGATTACGCGTTTTCCAGTGCAACGAGGATACTGACAATGCGTTTCAACGAAACATGACCAACATAAACAGGTCACCATTCACGAATAAGATTGAACAGACAAATCCACCTCGCGGGTTCACTATGCCTCACTTCACTCCGTACAAGGGAGATGAAGATCCGGACCAACATCTTAAGCACTATTGTATTACCATGATCCTCTACAGGAACAACAACGCGCTTTTGTGCAAATTTTTTGCCACAACTCTACAAGGCGAGGTGCAAGACTGGTTTCACACACTGCCGCCACAGTCGATTCGGAGTTTCAATGAACTTTCCTTAGTTTTCACTAAGGAATATTTGTCTAACCGCTCAATCAAAAAGACATCTGATCATCTCTTCAGCATCGTAAAAGGCTATTGGGAGACAATTCGCGACTATATCAAGAGGTTCAAAGCGAAGAAGGCCAAGATTGTTGGCTATATCGAAGACATAGCAATGACAACATTCAAAAATGGGCTTATCACCGAACACCCTTTATTTGAAAAATTGATCATGGGAGAAGAACTGACCATGGCAGCTTCGTATACTTTGGCGGAGAAGCACGCATTATGGGACGAGGCCAAGCAGTCTCACAAAAATAGGTCAGTAAAGAAGCATCCCTCGACCAGAGAAGACTCAGCACTCGAAACATTCACCAAGTTCACAGTTCCAATAGGCCAAATTCTAAGTAAGCTCAAGAACGAACCTTGGTTCGAACTGTCGCCACCCATGAAGGGCGATCTTACCAGGCTGGATCAGACAAAATATTGTGCATTCCATCAAGGACCAAGCCACATTACCAACGGCTGCCAGAAATGGAAGCAGTACCTTGAGAAGCTGACAAGTGAGGGCCGATGCGACGAGTATCTTGACAGGTCAACGACACAGCCTACATAAGAAAAGGAAATCTCCATCACCCCCTGAACCCCGTTAGTGTTTTTCCAAATAAGTTTAGTAGCTCGACGAACAAGACCTCACAAGTCGAGGATTATCCAGTTTGTTATGCAATTTCTACCTTCCAGCACTGTTGATCCGTTTCTTTATTCTTAATGAAGATCAAAAAGTTATTCATAAGTCTAGCTCAACTGCTGTCTACAACAACTGCTCAAACCCCTATATGGGTCTGCTCTCTAGTGCGAGAGGATAAATTAATTACTCTCCGGTGCGAGATGGGAAACTAATTCCCCGACACCCACCTGGGTTTGCTCTCATGTGTGAGAGGATAAACTAATTCCCCGACACCTATCTGGGTTTGCTCTCCAATGCGAGAGGATAAACTAATTGCTCTTCAGTGTGAGAAGGTAAACTAATTGCTCTCCAGTGCGAGAATGCCACATAGCTCAGAAGATCGAATGCTTGAAGACCAACTAGGCATCAAATGGTCAGGGGGCAACAACCACTTTAGACTCAACAGTTCGCTTATCCGACACTTCATCTTTAGTTGCTTCGATCTTGACAACTTCATCCTTGACTGCTCCATCTACGGCAGCTGAGAAATCAAACTCAAAGAGTTTCCTCATTTTTGGCAAGCAGCCCATGCCACGCCACTTCCTCGGCCCATGTCGAGCCAGTCCTTGGTTTCAGCCAAGCTGAACAGCAGAAGCAATGGCCCCTACCACACCACATCCTTGCCCCATGCTAAGTCGACTCCTGGCCCCTGCCAACCGATATGCCGCACCACCCCGACAGCTATCATGTGGCAACACCACCCAAGAAGAAGACAAGGAGAATTAAGTTTTTCTTACATCGGTGTAGCGCGGAGAAGACAAAAAAATCAACGGAAGACGGTTCTTTGCACGGGCAAGCAAAGAAGAGTGCTAGGGGAGGGGGAACAAATATCCTCTAGTTTTCTCTATTTCTTGTAGGGATAAATAATTGCCCTCCGAAGTTGATTTAATCCCCTACTTAAGGTAGGCTTAAATAGGCTTTGAAGGCGATTTATTTCCATTTCCTAGAATAATCTAATTCCAAGTCCAAGTGAAAATCTGCATCAAAGCTGGAGATCTCTACACTTGCTACCCTTTCCTACGAGCAGCCCAGCAGATGTGGGGTATTTGTGGAGTAAAAAATAATCAAGAAAGTTATGGAGGCGACACGTGTACTTTTGGGTGAAAATGACAAAATTACCCTCAAGCTACACCGGAACTTCCACAGGCAAGTAGCGGACAATCACGACTCAATCAAGGTCAAAAGTGATCAAAATAGGTATTTCTTCAAAATCTATTTCATTCATCCTCATCAAATCCTCCACACAAGGTAACCCTCATTTATTCATTCAAATTAGGATTAATTACCTAAATTAATTGATTTATTTCCTAATTAATTAATTAATTTTCTAATTAATTTCCTAATTGATTGCAACATATTATTTTGACATAATATCTTACAATTACACCAAAAAACCACCATAAGTGGCCGGATCCCTTTTCTCCAAATAAGGGCCGGCCACACCCCTATAAATAGCACCCATTTCTGCGAAAAACCTATGTTCATTCTTCTCCAAAAATTCTCTATACACTTTCTCTCTCAAATTCTAACTTTGGCATCGGAGGTTCTTCGGCCAAAGACCCTATAATGTGGTGGAACGCGGTTTTTTCTTTGAATTGTTCAAATTCCGCCTCAACAAATTCTATTTCTTTCTTGCACGAATAAAGATGCAGGTCGAGATTCCACAACACCAAGATAATTCAATGAGTGAGCCAACTTCGTCTCTCAACTCAAGTCTTCACTTTGACCCGTGTATCCTATCAACGGAAGGGTGCTCGATGTGACCAAACTTTAGAACTCTTTCTTGACAATTGGCTTTTTTTTGGTATGATTGTGAACCCAAAACTCATTGAAAACTGAAAGTAGAAGAAAAGTAGAGAAAAAGAAAATCCAAACCACAAAACTCAAAGTGTAATTGTATCACTATCAATGTGACTCCATGTTGTGCGGTCATCGGAAATGCTATCATGGTTATATATGCACATTGCCATGCGTTTTTTTGTTCATCTATTCAAATTTGAATAATCAATAAAAGAATTATAGTTTGAAAGTTTCCAGTGATGCTGTCAAGATTAAGATGCATAGCAAATTGTGTTCTTAAGAATTCAATGTGTCGTATATTTGGGTATATGTCTAATATGGACAACCAAAAGAGCAACACATAAGGATTCAATATTAAAACAACTTTTGGTTTTCTTGCAGTAAGTTTTCATTTTCTTTTCTTTTACAAATTAAATATAGAGTAATCATATGTAAATGATTTAGTATTCAAGTAATGCGTACTAAATTTAATACATTGTTCACGTATCTTTTCTAGATATGGAATAACTGGGAAGTAATGAGGAATGCAACATCCCTATATAACATGGTCAAAAAGTTTGTCGAAGATACTAAATAAGGAAGTTCAATTTCGGTAGAGGTCAATGCTTTTCCGCAACGAACAATTTCATCTTGTACTTGTGTAAGTATTTGGGAGACCGATTTGTCATTATCTTTGATCCCTCGCATTGAGAAAGCGAAGCCGTCTAGTGCAAAATCATATGAATCTGCACATTGTTTTACTGCTCCGGAGCCCTTAACAATATTGTTGCTGGTGGTGTTGAGCGCATTGACAAAGAAAGCTTTGCTTTGTTGTGCGTTTGTTAGTGCTAATTTAAGAATGGCTATGTCAAGATCTTTGAGATTAGATGCTGATCGAGTTTGAATATCTTTCCAAAGAGATTTTACGCATTGCTTGTAGTTGTAGCCGAATTGGTCTTGGGTTTGCTTGCAAACGCTTCTAATTAATGGAGACGCTCTTGCATTTGCAAATGGTGTTGGAGACGATGAAAGACATAAGAGCAATGATGCAATGTAAGTTGCATATCTGATTGAGGAGTCCATTTCTCAAGGTGTATGTTTCTTAAATTGAAGAAGTGATTACAAATATTTGTTTGATTTATGGAATGGATGAACGGAGATCATATTTATAAACAACTCCAGGAGCGGGTAGGTAAAGAAACCCATTTCTTTTGACGTGACTAGTTTTTTGGTTCTTTAGTTTTTATTTTTTGTTTAACGTATTAACTGATAACACACTGGATGCAAACCACCTAACCTTTTCTAGTTTAATTAACCAACTCCTCATTTCTAGAAACTCCAACATAACCAAAAGTGATGCATGCTTATCAAAATGATATTTTGATTACATCACAAGGATTAATTTAAGTCATTTCATTTTCTTTTTTACTGATTCATTTACATCCATATTTACTTATCAATATATATGATGTTAGAAGAATCTAAAAAATTCAGATTGATAGTATTAGAGGAGTTTCTTTTAGCCCATTTCGTCGTGTTTGGTTAGTAGCTTAGGAGGATCGAGCCATATTAAGCGAGGTTATGATAGGTGGCCTATAAGCGTAGGGACATGGTGTCACAGCCCGTCCCGAGATTTTATTTATCGATCGTGAAATGACGAAATTACCCTTGTCGGTTACTAAGGTATGTGTGTGGCATGTTATTGAATATGCATATTTCCTAAGTTTTGGAAAATTTAAATTGGATAAGGTTGTATTTTTGTGGTTAGGGAGTTAAGGAAATGGATGGTGATTGTTTTGGGATGGACCACACACACATACACACGGGACAAACCCTTCCTCTCTCTCCCCCGTGCTCTCTCTCTCTCCTCTCTGTTTCAGTCTCACTCTCTCCCTCTCGAAAACTTACGGACCAAGCACAAAACCCTCCAATCATCACGGATCGACACCAAAAGGGTAAGGTTCTTCATCCTTTTAACCTCCTGATTTGAATGGTGTTACTTTTAGAACTGGAAACCTTAGAAATCTCGTTGAACCCGTGACCTATTTTGAAATCACTGTTCATGCACACGTGAATTGTTGAATTTCAGGGAATTCTAAGCTTACAGTGAGCTTAGTGAGGTCCTAAGGAAGCTCGAAGTGTTTAGTTTGAAGGTTTTGGACGTCGGGATCGTTGAGTTCGAAGTTGGCCGGTTTTCTTGGAATTTCTCTGGTGAGATTTCGTAGTTTTTAGAGCCTTAAAGTAGTGTGACATGATTCTACATGCTTAGGGCTTCATTTTGATATAAATGCGTGAAAAATGGTTGAGAAATGACGGAGAACAAGGAGATTGAAAAATCTCCAGTTTTCCGGTGACCGGAAAAACCAGTCCGGCGACTGGAGGAAGAAGATGACGCGCGTGGAGCGCCTAGGTCTGTGCCCCTCCCGGCGCGTGGGGGCGCGTGCGGCCTCGAAAAATTATTTTAAAAATATGTCGACGTCCGTGACGTCGAGTAGGTCACTGTGGTATATTCATATACCCAAATTGAACATCGTATGAGAAGTTATTATGAATTGTCGGTTATGTGCTTTAAATAACGTTGTTTTAGTTGTTTCGCATATAGGTGATACCTATCCCGAGAACGAGCGGATTCAAGGGCGTCACGGGGGTTACGACCCTTCGACTTATCAGTGAGTGGGCAGTTGTTTTCTATTTATACCTATATACTATTGATTTTCCCATAAATTGAATTTATATGAAAGTATGTTTTAAAATGCCATGCATGCATATCGTGAATTATATGAATTGATAATTGATGCATATATATATATGTGAATTGGTGTTGTGGACGCACAGGTGAGTATCAGGTGAGTTTTATGTTATTTATGTGAATCATTGATGATGTGAATTGTGTTGAGAGCTCATAACCTGCACCCTGGTGATAGTGCTTATATTATTCACCCTGCACCACACGCTCACCTTGGATCCAAGTAGGTGCATGTCGTACAGACCATGAGAGGGTTCCGACATGCTAGTCGTACAAATCACTTGAGGTGGTTCCGACTGGTAGGTGACCTTAGATTATGTGCACAGATGATTGATGAGAGAAGCACTAGAGCGTATTATTACACCATTCTTGTTGTACAAACTACTTCAGGTAGTTCCAACTTATGTGCAGAGTAGTGCCGTACAGGTCACCGTGGTGACTCCGGTTGGTTTGGATATTGAGCTATGGAATTGACCGTACAGGACCAACTGCAGGGTCTTCGGTTGATTCATTATGTCACCTGTTATATTGATGCATTCATAATCTGTTATTGACACTTATGGCATGGCATATTTTCTGGGTTTTGATAAAGATTGGTGATTTGAGATAATTGAAGAAGTATATGCATATTATGTTATTTTCTGGGAAAGTATACAAGTTTTACAGCGAGGGGTTAGAAATGTTTTAAATGAAAGGTTTTTGAAAAACTTTGGTTTTACTGATCCACTCAATTTTGTTTTGCGCCCCTCCAGGTTCTAGTTAGCAGCGTTGGTGGCCCACGAGGATTCCCACGGCGTACTGACAGACTACATAAATGTAGGACTCATCTGCGGGTGTTGTAATTTAGTTATGGTCCTACTTGACTGCACCTAGTACTTATGCTCTGAATTTGTGTGTTTCACACTTAAACTTACTCTAGCATGCTAGTTGGATATTATTGCTAGTAGTTGGTTTTTATTTCTTCGTATTTCTCTTATCTTTTGCTTCCGCATCGCACTTTTGGTTACGTCACGCTCACGTGATGGCCAGCACGCCTTGATTCTAGGATCGGGGTGTGTCACATGGACCCCTAACCTGGAACTCCAGCACCTCATCCGACCACCAGAAAGTTTATGGAACCTAAGTGTTGTGATTATAACATCCAAACTTGGGCTTTATACCATTCGAAGGAATAATCAAAAGGGCGTTCTGAAAATCAGTTGAGGGAGCATAATCAAGAAATTTTGTGTTTGATTTCCAGACATATTCCGTTCACACCAATGTTTTAAATATCGCTAGATCGTTATCGAGCGGCGGGTAGGGTTCTAACTAGTTGCTTAAGGTTTTTTTTTATCTTAATTAAATTTATTATATGACATACAAATAAGTGCATATATATATTTTAAAAAATTAAATAAGTAAAAATTATAATTGTAATGGGGAAACTTAAAATGAAAAATATAAATATAAATAAATTATATAAAGTATTACAATTTATTGAAAACATCAAAGAACTATGGCAAAAAGAGACGACCACATCGCATTATTGGTTTCCTTTTTATGTCTGGGAAAGGGTGAGTCAAGACTCAAAGTTAATTAAAAAAAACAAAACAAACACTTATTCTGCCTAAACCCACGTAGATACCATACTTGATTTTCTAACCATTTAGTAATTAATCGTGGTGCTGGCTATCTGTCTAGACTACTTTTTAGAACATCGATTCACACTGCTTTCACCATCTATCCTTCGCCTAGCTTCATTGATCTTCAGATCACATATTTTTCATCAATCTATATAATTAAAAAAAAAAAAAAAACTTAAAACCAATTGGTTATCAAACTAGCTCTTAATTTTTAATTTCGTACCAAAATGCAGTGAAGGCTTATAGAAACCTAATGTAACTATCGGAGTTGAAGCCCATATTGAAAGTTATCAATTTGTTTTTGCTACAACAGATGTGATCGATATTAAAGTTTTACTAGTCTCTAAAAGTGGAATATGACTTGTTGGAATGCACCCACTAGTTTTCCAATGGCGGAAAGTACTACCCTTCGCTTCTAGGAAGTTAGCATATTGCCACCAGACCTTGAGTTGGAAGTGGTGTGGTGGTGTGCGGTCCTTTTCTTTGAGTTGTTGAAATTCCCACCTGCCTCAACATATCATGTCGCTTTCTTGCACGGACGGAGATGGAGGTCGAGATTCCCACAGCACCACGACAATTCATTGAACGAACCAACTTCGTCTCTGAAATCAAATCTTCCTTTTGACCCGTGTATCCTATCAACTGAAGGGTGCTCAACGGACCAATCATTAGATCTCTTTCTTGCCATTGGCTTTTTCTTTGTGAGATTGTATACCCAAAACTCATTGAAATATGAAAGCAGTAGAAAAGTGGAGAAAAAGAAAATCCAAACCTCAAAGTGTAATTGTATCAGTATCAATGTGACTCCATGTTGTGCGGTCATTTGAAATGCTATTATGGTTATATATGCACATTGCCATGCGTTCTTTTCTTCATCTTTTCAAATTTGAATAATCAACAAAGACTTAAAGTTTGAAAGTTTCCACTGATGCTGTCCAGATTAAAGATACATAGCAAATTGTATTCTTAAGAATTCACACTACAAGAAAAGTGGGCTAAGAACACAATTGATCTGTGTCCTTTTCATTTTCATTGAGCACCAATACATATATGTGCGTGTTGAGTATCATTGAACACAAAACTATTTTATATGTGCTCTCTAAGCAAAAGAACACTGGTTTGTGCTGAAAATGAAGTGTATTTGTGCCTACTTGCATGTGTCACCCTTATAAATGTTAGAAATAAGATTTGTTTATTAATTTACGAAAGCACAATAAAAGATGGGGTCTGCTATTCACACACCCCAAATTACTTCTCACACACCCTTGTTAATTTCTATCCGTTGATCTTCTTTAATTCATCCGAGACATGACTAACATAAGCAGGTCACCAATAGCAACAGTTTGATTCACACGCGTCAAGAAAACTCTCGCATTCAAGGTTTCTCATTTTTTGTTCATTCGTAGATTTTTCGTACGTTCTTATTCCTAGAATTTTTTCATGTAAATTTTTTGTTGAATAAACTTAAAAGAAAAGTACAATGACAAGAAATTTGGAAACCACAACGAAGGAAACTTCCTACGTTCAAAGATCTGGATCAAGTGATGGAGATTGCGATGTAGCCCCACCACGACGATCCACAAAGCTCAACGCGGTGGCAAGATGAGCAATTTTGCCACCATGGAGCACCACCACCATGGCAGCCACGGGGACCACCGTGGCAGTAGGGAGTGGGCCAGCTTCATGGCAGCAAAACCATGGTCTTATGCGCTGCCACTACAGCAGCCCAAACCCAAGACCAAGCCCAAGCTTAGGTGATGGCAGCAGCTGCGCAAGTAGCCTAACAGGCGTCCCAATCTACAGCCCACGCTACAGGGCAGTCGAGCCAACCCCAGCGCGAGCAGGCCCAAACTACTACCCAAGCAGCGCAGGCCCAAGACGCATTGCAGGCCCGAGTTTGGCTGACCATTCCCTCGGCCCAAATCCAATGCATTCCCAGCACCGCACCCCGCCCACGTGCCCTGCATATGGCATTGCTCACTTCTGCAGCCTAACCTGCTCCAGTGGCTCACTTGGCTATCCCGACCGGTCCAAGACCGGTTCAACAATCCCGGATTCAGATTTTTAGACCGATGATTGAACTGGGGACATTTTCACCCCATTTCTCCGTAGATTTGACATTTCCTAACACAAATCTTGCGCTTGGAGTCCATTACACTTCCGCCACTCAAGGAGACGCATACCGTCCAAGGTATTCCAACCCGAATGACGAACCCCACTTGTCACGGCAAGTTATAGAGTTGACAAGCGCCCTCGCATAGCAGACAACCTTGGTGAATCAGCTCTTACAATGTACCAAGATGCAACGCGCTCTAGATGAGGTGTCCCGAAGCATGACAAGGGAAGACGACGAACCTCTCCAGCAGCGTCCCGGCAAATTGACCATCAACCAGCCACGATCCAAGCATTCTAGTCGTTTACTCTCCCGCCTGGATCCTCAAGATAGCGTATGCTCTCATCTTAGTAGGAGAATGAGCGTGCACTCCCGATTAAGCCTACAGACTAGCATACGTTCATGGTTAAGGCTACACTCTGATTATCAACATGGATAACCTTAGCGAAGTGTTCATTCACAACTAGGCTCGCAATGAGCATTCTCCCCCTCACATCGGAGTATGTAGCATGGCGGATTGAGAAAAGTAGTCACTCAATCCAGCTCAAGTTCAATCGTCAGCCTGCAAACAGCCCACTCACTTGCCAGTGACGTGCCACATGCACTGCAGCCACGACATAGATGAGTCGAGCAAAGGGAAGAGCAGCTTAGACTAATAGGTCATAATCGGGGGCAGCCGAAAGTTCCATTGCCCCAGCAGAGGAAAATTCAAGAAGAAGTTGAGAGGCTCATGACTGAATGATTGCGCAATTTCCAGCGCAACAAGGCTACTGACGATGCGCTTTGACGAGACATGACTAACATAAGCAGGTCACCATTCACGGATGAGATTGAGCAAATAAATCCACCTCGCGGGTTCACTATGCTTCACTTCACTCCGTATAAGGGTGACCAAGATCCAGACCAACATCTCAAGCACTACCGCAGTACCATGATCTTCTACAAGAACAACGACGCGCTTATGTGCAAAAATTTTGCCACAACTCTACAAGGCGACGCACAAGACTGGTTTCACACCCTGCTGCCATAGTCGATCCAGAGTTTCAATGAACTTTCCTTAGTTTTCACTTAGGAATATGCATCTAACCGCTCAATCAAAATGACTTCTGATCATTTTTTCAGCATTGTAAAAGGCTATTGGGAGACAGTTCACGACTATGTCAAGAGGTTCAGAGCAGAGAAGGCCAAGATTGTTGGTTGCAACGAAGACATAGCAACGACATCATTCAGAAATGGGCTTCCCACCGAACACCTTTTTTTTCGAAAAATTGATCATGCGAGAAGAACTGACCCTGGTAGCTTCGTATGCTTTGGCGGAGAAGCACGCACTATGGGACAAGGCCAAGCAGCCTAACAAAAACAAGTCAGAAAAGAAGCATCCCCCAACTAGAGAAGACTCAGTGCCCGAAACATTCGCCAAGTTCACAGTTACAACTTGCCAAATTCTCTGTAGGCTCAAGAATGAACCTTGGTTTGAACTGCCACCACCTATGTAGAACAATCTTACCAGGCTAGATCAGACAAAGTATTGCGCATTCCATCAAGGACCAGGCCACACTACCAACGACTGCCAGAAGTAGAAGCAGTACCTTGAGAAGCTGACAAATAAAGGCCGGTGTGACAAGTATCTTGACAGGTTAACGACACGGCCTACACAAGCAGGAGAAATCTCCATCACCCCCTGAGCCCCGTTAGGGCTTTTTGAAATAAGTTCGAAGTCTCAAGCAGCTCGACGAACAAAACCTCGCAAGCCGGGGATTATCCAGTTTGTTATGCAATTTCTACCTTCCTGCATAGTTGATCCATTTCTTTATTCTCAATGAAGATTCAAGAAGTTATTCATAAGCCTGGCACAATTGATGTCTACAACAACTGCTCAAAACCCTATATGAGTCTGCTCTTCAGTGCGAGAGGATAAACTAATTGCTCTCCAATGTGAGAGGGTAAACTAATCCCCCGACACCCATCTGGGTACACTCTCCAGTGCTAGAGGATAAACTAATTGCTTTCCAACGATAGGGTCAACCAATTCCCCGACACCCATATTGGTAAGCTCTCCAGTGCGAGAGGGTAAACCAATTCCCCGACACCCATATAAGTGCGAGAGGGTAAACTAATTCCCCGACACCCATCCGGTAAGCTCTCCAGTGCGAGAAAGCCACATAACTCAAAAGACCGATTGCTTGAAGACCAAATAGGCAGCAAATGGTGAGGGGGAGTAGCCACTTTACACTCAACAGTTCGCTCATCTAACACTTCATCTTTAGTAGCTTCGATCTTGGCAGCTCCATCATTTACTGCTACATCTACTGCAGTTGAGAAATCAAACTCAAGCAGTTTCCTCATTTTTGGCAAACAGCCCAAACTGTGGCCCATACCACGCCACTTCCTCGGCCCATGCCGAGCCAGTCCTTGGCTTTAGTCAAGCTGAGCAGCATAAGCAATGGCCCCTGCCATACCACCTCTTTGGTCCATGCCAAGCCGACTCCTGGCCTTTGTCAATCGACATGCCACACCATCTCGACAGCTGCCCCGTGGCAGCACCACCCAAGAAGAAGACAAGGAGAATTAAGTTTTTCTTACATCGGTGCAACGCGGAGAAGACAAAGAAATCAACAGAAGATAGTTCTTTGTACGAACAAGCAAACAAGAGTGCTAGGGGAGGGGGAACAAATATCCTCTAGTTTTCTCTCTTTCTTGTAGGGATAAATAACTGCCCTCCGAAGTTGATTTAATCCTCTACTTAAGGTAGGCTTAAATAGGCTTTGGGGGCGATTTATTTCCCTTTCCTAGATGAATCTAATTCCAAGTCCAAGTGAGAATCTGCATCAAAGTTAGAGATCTCTACACATGCTGCCCTTTCCTGCGAGCAGCCCAGTAGGTGTGGGGGCATTTGTGGAGTAAAAAATAATCAAGAAAATTATGGAGGCGACACGTGTACTTTTGGGTGAAAATGACAAAATTACCCTCGAGCTACACCGGAACTACCATAAGTGGCCGGACCCCTTTACTCCAAATAGGGGCCGGCCACACCCCTATAAATAGTTCCCATTTCTCCCAAAAACCTAAGTTCATTATTCTCCAAAAATTCTCTAAACATTTTCTCTATCAAATTATAACTTTGGCCTCGGAGGTTCTTCGGCCAAAGCCCCCCTCCCCCCCATTCATCGTGGGCGCGTGAGACTCTTGACCTTGACCTAAGGTGTTAATTATTTTGCAAGTGCATTTTCGTCCAAGAAGAAGAAGGCGGAAATTTGCAACCACAAATAAGTTCGGATGATCGTTTTTATTTTTTATTTTTATTACTTTCTGCTGCTGGTCCGATGGCTAATATGGTTGAGGCATTGTGCCAGTGCGGTAAAAGGGTTGAAGTTGCCACCAGAAGAGCAGAGGCCAAGGCGGACAATGTCTGGAACCACCGTGAGTTTCTCTCTAAATGAATTCCTATGTTAATTTCTCCCTTGCTATCAAGTTTAATAGAAGAAAAATGCCAATTTGTTAAGTTTTCTTTCTTGGTAGAGCCTACAGAAATTTTGAATTGATTGATCTTAATCGATCTTCATTTCGTACAACAAACGAGTAGCCTATGTCAAACAAATTTTGGAATTTTCTCATGACAGTGAGAACGTGCCCGAGTTTCACAGACGCAATGATGGCAAGGCTAAATACCAGAACAAAGGTGCTTACTGCCGGAGGAGACGAAAAAGTGTTTCAGCAGACATTTGAAAGAATGACAGGAGAAAAGCTCTTACAATCATATGCTTGCTATCTATCAACTTCTCATGGACCTGTGATTGGGATGCTGTACATCTCCTATAAACGAATAGCCTTCTGCAGCGGTTTCTCTTACTATTTGTGCCCAGGAAATCCAACTCTCATGCATTACAAGTTAGATATTCTAGTGGACATAAAATTCGAATTCTTAAGTTTTTCATTCGTCTAACAAGTTAGTTAATCTCACGTAGGTGGTGGTGCCACTTGATCAGTTAAGAACAGTAAATCCTTCAGCAAACAGTTGGAACCCTTCAGAAAAATATATATAGATTGTCACAAGGGATGGTCATGAATTCTGGTTCATGGGGTTCATATCCTATGACAAAGCCCTCAGGAATCTAAACTGAAGGAACGGTTGTTTGGTATCCATCTTGGATCCAATTTTTTTGTTTATGAAACTAATGAGTATTAAGTAGTTTAGCGATATTAGTTGGATCCAAAAGGATGCTAACTCGAGTTATTGCAAACAGATTGCAGTGTAAAACTTTAACACCCCGTTAAAGTTTTATGCACACTTTCCCATTTTCTGGTTTTGCTCATCTGCTATTTTCTAAAGCTTTTCATGAGAACCAAACGTTCCTAAAGTTAGTTGAAGCTTTATACATAAGACACAGAAGAACAGAGTCTCTTTAATCAACTCTCTAGCAAGTATCATATCCATTTGGGAAGCATTAATATCTTGGGAAAATATTTCCGCAAACGCTTTCTCCTTCTGCAATCCTTGTTTATTTATGGTCCCTTGATTCTCCTTTCATTTATTTAATCCAAAGATCAGAAATACAAGGGCATATGTAGTGTGTAGAAATCACTCTCCTTAATTTTTACATCAACGGCCCTTGAAAACAAGCCGAGGAAAACCCCAAATAACACAATTCTATATATGGCTTCCATTTTATTTCGAATCAGCTAAACAGTTTTTGATGCAGCACGAGCATAGAAGGATTACAAATGTAAATCTTGAAGAACAAAGGTTTGTGGAATCCACTAGAGATTGGGATAAAACCGAAAGGTTGTCTGGATTTTTTCTAAGTTGATGCATTACATTGGGAGCCAAATGACTTAAATAAACTTATATACAGCCTCGGAAAGGCTCAAGGGTTTTGGGAATAAGAACAACATTAATCATACTTAAATAGAAAGATCCGATTTTTATTACAGAATTTAAAATGTAGTTTTGGAAGCCCAAACGGCCCTAAAATACATCAATATATCATAGCAAACCAGTGAGTTTAAACTAGAACGCCGCGCTCTTTTCGACAATATATCATGGACCCAAAACGGAGCACAGACGCCTAATCTAAAAATTACTGCTGCGCCCTTTCATATTCCTTAGGTCTATTTCGTTTGGCCATTTGTTACATTAGTTTTACTCTCAGCCAGCAATTCAGTTGTTTGATTTATAACAGAATGAACGTATCTCACACAAACTTTGCTTTGTGTGTGTGTTTGAAAATAAAGGATTTAAGATAACTTTGGAGTTCTCTACAATCTCATAATTCTCGAATAAAACTTAAATATTTTATTCTTCTCCATAAGGAGGTATTTATAAGATTACAAAAGAGGAATACTAGGAAATAAATCAAAACAATCATTGTCCACAAGACAAGGAAACCTAGACCAAATAAAATTAAATCATATCAAATCAATTCTCTAAAATACTTTTCTTTATATTTTCCAACACCACCCGTCAAATTCATGAAGTCATGAGTTAGCCATAAAAGAAATAAGATCTAATTGAAACTTACTTATGCTACAACGGATGTCATCGATATTAAGGTTTTACTAGTCTCTTAAAGAGGAATACGATTTGCTGGATTGCACCCACCAATTTTCCCATGGTGAAAAGTACTGCCCTTCGCTTCTAGGAGAGTCAGCATATTGGCACCAAACCTTGAGTTGGAAGTAGTGTGGTGGAACGTGGTTTTTTCTTTGAATTGTTGAAATTCCCACCCGCCTCAACAAATTCTGTTTCTTTCTTGCACAAATGGAGATGGAGGTCGAGATTCCACAACACCGCGACAATTCAATGAGCGAGCCAACTTCGTCTCTGAACTCAAGTCTTCATTTTGACCCGTGTATCCTATCAACGGAAGGGTGCTTGACGTGACCAAACTTTAGAACTCTTTCTTGACAATTGGCCTTTTTTGGTATGGTTGTGTACCCAAAACTCATTGAAATTTGAAAGCAGTAAAAAAGTGGAGAAAAAGAAAATCCAAACCTCAAAACTCAAAGGTGTAATTGTATCAGTATCAATGTGACTCCATGTTGTGCGGTCATCGGAAATGCTATCATGGTTATTTATGAACATTGCCATGCGTTTTTTTCTTCATCTATTCAAATTTGAATAATCAATAAAAGAATTATAGTTTGAAAGTTTCCACTGATGTTGTCAAGATTAAAGATGCATAGCAAATTGTGTTCTTAAGAATTCAACGTGTGGTATATTTGGGTATATGTCTAATATGGACAACCAAAAGGGCAACACATAAGGATTCAATATTAAAACAACTTTTTGTTTTCTTACAGTAATTTTTCATTTTCTTTTCTTTTACAAATTAAATATAGAGTAATCATATGTATATCATTTAATATTCAAGTAATGCGTACTAAATTTAATACATTGTTCACGTATCTTTTCTAGATATGGAATAACTGGGAAGTAATGAGGAATGCAACATCCCTATATAACATGGTCAAAAAGTTTGTCGAAGATACTAAATAAGGAAGTTCAATTTCGGTAGAGATCAATGCTTTTCCGCAACGAACAATTTCGTCTTGTACTTGTGTGAGTATTTGGGAGACCGATTTGTCATTATCTTTCATCCCTCGTATTGAGAAAGCGAAACCGTCTACTGCAAAATCATATGAATCTGCACATTGTTTTACTGCTCCGAAGCCCCTAACAATATTGTTGTCGGTGGTGTTGAGCGCATTGACAAAGAAAGCTTTGCTTTGTTGTGCATTTGTTAGTGCTAATTTAAGAATGGTTGTGTCAAGATCTTTGAGATTAGATGCTGATCGAGTTGGAATATCTTTCCAAAGAGATTTTACGCATTGCTTGTAGTTGTAGCCGAATTGGTCTTGGGTTTGCTTGCAAACGCTTCTAATTAATGGAGACGCTCTTGCATTTGCAAATGGTGTTGGAGACGATGAAAGACATAAGAGCAATGATGCAATGAAAGTTGCATATCCGATTGAGGAGTCCATTTCTCAAGGTGTATGTTTCTTAAATTGAAGAAGTGATTACAAATATTTGTTTTATTTATGGAATGGATGAACGGAGATCATATTTATAAACAACTCAAGGAGCGGGAATGGGTCTAAATTTAGGAGTGCAGAAGGTAAAGAAACCCATTTCTTTTTACTTTAGTTTTCTGGTCTTTTAGTTTTTGTTTTTTCTTTAACGTACTAACTGATAACACACTGGATGCAAACCACCTAACCTTTTCTAGTTTAATTAACCAACTCCTCATTTCTAGAAACTCCAACATAACCAAAAGTGATGCATGCTTATCAAAAGGATTTTTTCATTACATCGCAAGGATTAATTTAAGTCATTTCATTTGTTTTTTAACAGATTCATTTACATCCATATTTACTTATCAATATATATGATGTTAGAAGAATCTAAAAAATTCAGATTGATAGTATTAGAGGAGTTTCTTTTAGCCCATTTCGTCGTGTTTGGTTAGTAGCTTAGGAGGATCGAGCCCTATTAAGCGAGGTTACGATAGGCGGCCTCTGAGCGTGGGGACATGGACCCCTAACCTGGAACTCCAGTGCCTCATCCGGCCACCGGAAAGTTTATGGAACCTAAGGGTTGTGGATTATAACATCCAAACTTGGGCTTTACAGCATTCGAAGGAATAATCAAAAGGGCGTTCTGATAATCAGTTGAGGGAGCATAATCAAGAAATTTTGTGTTTGATTTCCAAACATATTCCGGTCACACCAATGTTTTAAATATCGCTAGATCGTTATCGAGCGGCGGGTATGGTTCTAACTAGTTGCCTAAGGTTTTTTTTATCTTAATTAAATTTATTATATGACATACAAATAAGTGCATATATATATTTAAAAAAAATTAAATAAGTAAAAATTATAATTGTAATGGGGAAACTTAAAATGAAAAATATAAATATAAATAAATTATATAAAGTAAACATCAAAGAACTATCGCAAAAAGAGACGACCACATCGCATTATTGGTTTCCTTTTTCTGTCTGGAAAAGGGTGAGTCAAGACTCAAAGTTAATTAAAAAAAACAAAACACACACTTATTCTGCCTAAACCCACGTAGATGCCATACTTGATTTTCTAACCATTTAGTAATTAATCGTGGTGCTGGCTAGCTGTCTAGACTACTTTTTAGAACATCGATTCACACTGCTTTCATCAATCTATATAATTAAAAATAAAATTAAAAACTTAAAACGAATTGGTTATCAAACTAGCTCTTAAGTTTTAATTTTGTACCAAAATGTAGTGAGGGCTTATAGAAACCTAATGTAACTATCGGAGTTGAAGCCCATATTGAAAGTTATCAATTTGTTTTTGCTACAACAGATGTGATCGATATTAAAGATTTACTAGTCTCTAAAAGTGGAATACAACTTGTTGGAATGCACCCACCAGTTTTCCAATGGCGGAAAGTACTACCCTTCGCTTCTAGGAAGTCAGCATATTGCCACCGGACCCTGAGTTGGAAGTGGTGTGGTGATGCGCGGTCCTTTTCTTTGAGTTGTTGAAATTCCCACCTGCCTCAACATATCATGTCGCTTTCTTGCACGGACGGAGATAGAGGTCGAGATTCCCACAGCACCACGACAATTCATTGAGCGAACCAACTTCATCTCTGAAATCAAGTCTTCCTTTTGACTTGTGTATCCTATCAACGAAAGGGTGCTCAACGGACCAATCTTTAGATCTCTTTCTTGCCAATTGGCTTTTTCTTTGTGAGATTGTATACCCAAAACTCATTGAAAACTGAAAGCAGTCAAAAAGTGGAGAAAAAGAAAATCCAAACCTCAAAGTGTAATTGTATCAGTATCAATGTGACTCCATGTTGTGCGGTCTTTTGAAATGCTATTATGGTTATATATGCACATTGCCATGCGTTCTTTTCTTCATCTTTTCAAATTTGAATAATCAACAAAGAATTAGAGTTTGAAAGTTTCCACTGATGCTGTCAAGATTAAAGATACATAGCAAATTGTATTCTTAAGAATTCACACTACAAGAAAAGTGGGCTAAGAACACAATTGATCTGTGTCCTTTTCATTTTTATTGAGCACCAATACATATCTGTGCGTGTTGAGTATCATTGAACACAAAACTATTTTATATGTGCTCTCTAAGCAAAAAGAACATTAGTTTGTGCCGAAAATGAAGTGCATTTGTGCCTACTTGCATGTGTCACCCTTATAAATGTTAGAAATAAGATTTGTTTATTAATTTACGAAAGCACAATAAAAGATTTCGTGCTCTCCGATGTAATATATTTAAATTAAAAATAGGTTTTTGTGTCCATTGCTTTTACTTTTTCCCATTCTCAATTCCTTTACATTTAGTTCACACCTTTCCTCTCTCACCCCCTCTCTTAAACTCTACTCCTTGTCCTCCTCAGCAGTCTTCCTTTCTCCCTCATCCTCTCTTTCCCTCCTCTTTCATGCAACAAAGCCGTTGTCCACCCGTCACCAACGACTGTCTAATTATACCTCTAGAATCCTCTTGTCGACCTCTGTCTCTCTCTCCGACTCCCTTTCTCTCTCTACCTTCCCAGATTCGGTCCATCTGTCTTCCTTTTCCCGATCTGGTGGTTTTTTATGAACCAATACAAGGCATAACTCCCAGATTCGGACCATCTTTATTCTCTACATTCCCAAATCCTAGATTCGGTCTCTCTCTCTAATTCTCTCTTATTTGATTTGATTTTCAAAAAATATATAGATCTACTTGATTTTCTTTCCTACTATTGTCTTCTTCAAGCTACATCGATCTGGATAGTCAGAAAGATGTGGGCAAGCAAAAACGGAGGGTCGCAGGAGGCCACCCTAGAAACTACCATTGGCATCTTCACCATCGATGTAAATTCTCCTTTTTCCCAACTTTCCCTTCAATTTTCTTTCACTTTCTCAGTAACCAAATGGACAATTCAATTTTCTTTCACTTTCACTGTGCAGGTTCGCTTAAAACCTTAATATTTGATGTTCTTATTCATGAGAGAACCGATATTCACTTAAAACCTTTATAATTTTAGTTTTATTTTAGTTGGGGATAGAACATGTAAAATTATAGTTGTTTTTATATATAATGGTTGTGAATATCTTTGTAAATTGTAATATTATAAATGCTTGTGGTTGTGGGCTGTTTTAATTTTATGAAAAAATAATTTTTTATAGCCTCAAATCTCAATTTGTAGGTGATTTCAGTTTTTAATTTTTTTTAAATAGTTGACATATTGGGCACAATAACAATAAATGTGCTAACATACATGGGTGGCAGCAGTCATTTGACAACTTTGTAAGAACTTGGCACAAAAGGACCTTTATTTGTGCTTACACTTTTCAGCACAGCATACCTTATTGTGCTCTTTGACAAATGGTGACGCCCATAGAGGGCACATACAATATTTTAGTTGTTGCAATGTTGCTATTGGTTCATGGGCACAATTATTGGTGCTCTTTGGCCTCAAAGGGCATATATAATTTATTGTGCGCAGTGCCCATAATTATTGTAGGGTCAACGTGTAGTATATCTAGGTATATGTGTAGTATATATGGACAACCAAAATAACAACATAGAAGGATCCAATATTAAAACAATTTTTTGTTTTCTTACATTAATTTTTCATTCTTTCCTTTTCTTTTACAAATTAAACATACATTAATTATATGTATATTTTTTAGTATTTAAGTAATGCGTACTGAATTTAATACATTGTTTACGTATCTTTTCTAGATATGGAATAACTGGGAAGTAATGAGGAATGCAACATCCCTATATAACATGGTCAAAAAGTCTGTCGAAGATTCTAAATAAGGAAGTTCAATTTCGGTAGAGGTCAATGCCTTTTCGCAACGAACAATTTCATCTTGTACTTGTGTGAGTATTTCGGAGACTGATTTGTCATTATCTTTTATCCCTCTCACTGAGAAAGCGAAACCGTCTACCGCAAAATCATATGAATCCGCACATTGTTTTACTGCTCCAGAGCCCTTAACAATATTGTTGCCGGTGGTGTTGAGTTTATTGACAAAGAAAGCTTTGCTTTGTTGTGCATTTGTTAGTGCTAATTTAAGAATGGCTGTGTCAAGATCTTTGAGATTAGATGCTGACCGAGTTGGAATATCTTTCCACAGAGATTTTATGCATTGCTTGTAGTTGTAGCCAAATTGGTCTTGGGTTTGCTTGCAAACACTTCTAATTAATGGAGACGTTCATGCATTTGCAAATGGTGTTGGAAACGATGAGAGACATAAGAGCAAGGATGCAATGAAAGTTGCATATCCGATTGAGGACTCCATTACTCAAGGTGTATGTTTCTTAAATTGATGCTAAGGTGATTATAAATTATTCGTTTGGTTTAAGCAATGGATGAATGGAGATCATATTATAAACAACTCAAGGAGGGGGTATGGGTCTAAATTTAGGAGCGCAGAGGTAAAGAAACCCATGTCTTTTGACGTGTTTAGTTTTCTGGTCCTTTAGTTTTTGTTTTTTCTCTTACGTACTAACTAATAACGCATTGGATGCAAACCACCAAACCTATTCTAGTTTAATTAACCAACTCATTATTTCTAGAAACTCCAATATATCCAAAAGTGATGCATGCGTATGAAAAGTTTTTTTTTTTTTATTCCATTGCAATGATTAATTTAGCCATTTCATTTGTTTTTTGACAAATTCATCTACATCCATATTTACTTATCAATATATATCATGTTAGAAGAACCTAAAAAATTCAAATTGACAATGTTAGAGGAGTATCTTTTAGCCCATTTCGTTGTGTTCGGTTAGCAATTTGGGAGGCTCAAGCCCTATTAACACAATTGCGATAGGCAGCCTAGGGGCATGGGGACATGGATCCCTGACCCGGAAGTCCAGCGCCTTATTCGACCTCCGAAAAATTTATCCAACCTAAGGGTTGTGGGTTATAACATTCAAACCTGGGCCTTACACCGTTCAAAGGAATAATCACAAGGATGATTCGGAAATCAGTCGAGGGAGTATAATCAAGACATTTTGTGTTTGATTTCCAGAAATATTCCTTTCACACCAATGTTTTAACATCGCCAGACCATTATCGAGCGGCCTTTAGGGTCCTAACTATTGGCCATTTCATTTGCTTTTTACAAATTCATCTACATTCATATTTACTTCTCGATAAAAATAATATATAGACTTCTGAAGAATCTCAACAAATTTATATTTGCTATAATAAATTTAAGTGTGTCTATCATAAGCGAAAACGGAAAAGTATATATGAAACAATATCCAACAATATGCTTTAGTAGACAAAAGTTGGCATATTGTTTATCGGCATTTCTTTCTCTCTTTTTGTTGTTGTATACAGAGACAGACCCTTATCATCAGGATAGTCGTCCCTCTGAAACTCCAGGCACAGCCCAGGCAAACAATCCTTATGTCCATTATTCGCCTGTTCTGGTGACATCGAATTCTTCTACCAAGCGTTAGTGTTTTTGTTGTTCCCTTGTTTCTTTACGCAGTTCTCTTAAGAATCAATCCTTCGATTATAATAATGATCATTAGCTAGCCTTAATTTAACTGATAAAGAAATTTCTTTTGGGAAACTTTTGTGCTCTAGTTTTATCCATGCTTATAAAAGTACCAAATTTTAAATTTTAGTGCTACTTGACTTCTTACATGTAAAAACCTTTTCAATTATAGTTTAATATATGTGAATCTCACGCAAATAATGTGGAGTAAAAAATAATCAAGAAAATTATGGAGGCGACACATGTACTTTTGGGTGAAAATGACAAAATTACCCTCGAGCTACACCGGAACTTCCACTCGCAAGTAGTGGACCATAACGACTCAATCAAGGTCAATAGTGATCAAAATAGATATTTATTCAAAATCTATTTCATCCATTCTCATCAAATCATCCCCACAAGGTAACCCTCAATTATTCATTCAAATTAGGATTAATTACCTAAATTAATTGATTAATTTCCTAATTAATTAATTTTCTAATTGATTGCAAGATATTATTTTGACATAATATCTTGCAATTACATCCAAAAACCACCATAAGTGGCCAAACCCCTTTTCTCCAAATAGGTGTGGGCCACTTCCCTATAAATAGCTCTCATTTCTCCCAAAAACCCAAGTTCATTCTTCTCCAAAAATTCTCTAAACACTTTCTTTCTCAAATTCTAACTTTGGCATCAGAGGTTCTTTGGCCAAAGCCCAGGCAAACAATCCTTATGTCCATTATTCGCCTGTTCTGGTGACATCGAATTCTTCTACCAAGCTTTAGTGTTTTCGTTGTTCCCTGGTTTCTTTACGCAGTTCTCTTAACAATCAATCCTTCGATTATAATAATGATCATTAGTTAGCCTTCATTTAACTGATAAAGAAATTTCTTGTGGGAAACTTCTGTGTTCTAGTTTTATCCATGCTTATAAAAGTACCAAATTTAAATTTTAGTTGACTTCTTACATGTAAAAACCTTTTTAATTATAGTTTGATATATGCGAATATTTTTTTTTTTTTAATTTTACGTCATTTCATTAATTCTCACGCAGATAATGTGGAGTAAAAATTAATCAAGAAAATTATGAAGGCGTGTCCTTTTGGATGAAAACGACAAAATTACCCTCGAACTACACCAGAACTTCCACGCGCAAGCAGTGGACAATCACGACTCAATCAAGCTCAAAAGTGATCAAAATAGGTATTTATTCAAAATCTAATTCATCCATCCTCATCAAATCCTTCCCACAAGGTAATCCTCAATTATTCATTCAAATTATGATTAATTACCTAAATTAATTGATTAATTTCCTAATTAATTAATTAATTTTCTAATTGATTGCAAATTTGACATAAAATCTTTCAATTACACCCAAAAATCACCATAAGTGGTCGGACCCCTTTTCTCCAAATAAGGGCCAGCCACACCCCTATAAATAGCTCCCATTTCTCCCAAAAACCTAAGTTCATTCTTCTCCAAAAATTCTCTAAACACTTTCTCTCTCAAATTCTAACTTTGGCATTGGAGGTTCTTCGGCCAAGAAGAAGACGGAAATGTGCAACCACAAATTGGTGCTTTCATTGATAGTTTGATTCACACGCTCGAAGTAGACTCTCGCATTCAAGGTTTCTCATTTTTTGTTCATTCGTAAATTTTTCATTCGTTCTTATTCCAAGAATTTTTTCATAGAAAAAATTCTTTGAATAAACGTAAAAGAAAAGTACAATGACAAGAAATTTGGAAAGCACAACGAATGAAACTTCCTACATTCAAAGATCCGGATCAAGTGATGGAGATTGCGATGTAGCCCCACCATGATGATCCACAAGGCTCAACGCGGCAACAAGAGGAGCAACTTTGCCACCACCGAGCACCACCACCATGGCAACCGCGGGGACCACTGTGGCAGTGGGGAATGGGCCAACTCCATGGCAGCAGACCATGGCCTTATGTGTTGCCACTACAGCAGCCCAAACCCAAGACCAAGCCTAGGCCCAAGTGCTGGTAGCAGCTGCGCAAGTAGCCCAGCAGGCGGCCCAATTTGCAACTCACAATGCAGTGTAGCCGAGCTAAACCCAGCGCGAGTAGGCCCACACCGCTACCCAAGCAGCGCAGGCCCGAGCTGCGCTGACCATTTCCTCAACCCAAATCTAATGCGCTCCCAGCTCCGCACCGTGCCCACGAGCCCCGCAATTGGCACAGCCCACTTCCGTGGCCCAACCCACTCCCGTGGCTCACTTGGCGATCCTGATCGGTCCAAGACCGGTTCAACCGTCCCTATTCAGATTTCTGGACCGACGATTGAACAGGGAATAATGTGGTGGAACGCGGTTTTTTCTTTGAATTGTTCAAATTCCCACATGCCTCAACAAATTCTGTTTCTTTCTTGCACGAATAGAGATCGAGGTTGAGATTCCACAGCACCGCGACAATTCAATGAGGGAGCCAACTTCGTCTCTGAACTCAAGTCTTCACTTTGACCCATGTATCCTATCAACAGAATGATGCTCGATGTGACCAAACTTTAGAACTCTTTCTTGACAATTGGCTTTTTTTGGTATGATTGTGTACCCAAAACTCATTGAAAACTGAAAGCAGTAGCAAAGTGGAGAAAAATAAAATCCAAACCTCAAAACTCAAAAGTGTAATTGTATCAGTATCAATGTGACTCCATGTAGTGCGGTCATCGGAAATGCTATCATGGTTATATATGCACATTGCCATGCGTTTTTTTCTTCATCTATTCAAATTTGAATAATCAATAAAAGAATTATAGTTTGAAAGTTTCCACTTATGCTGTCAAGATTGAAGATGCATAGCAAATTGTGTTCTTAAGAATTCAACGTATAGTATATTTAGGTATGTGTGTAATATGGACAACCAAAAGAGCAACACAGAAGGATTCAATATTAAAACAACTTTTTGTTTTCTTACAGTAATTTTTCATTTTCTTTTCTTTAACAAATTAAATATAGAGTGATCATATGTATATTATTTAGTATTCAAGTAATGCGGCTAAATTTAATACATTGTTCACTTGTCTTTTCTAGATATGGAATAACTGGGAAGTAATGAGGAATGCAACATCCCTATATAACATGGTCAAAAAGTTTGTCGAAGATACTAAATAAGGAAGTTCAATTTCGGTAGAGGTCAATGCTTTTCCGCAACGAACAATTTTGTCTTGTACTTGTGTGAGTATTTGGGAGACCGATTTGTCATTATCTTTGATCCCTCGCATTGAGAAAGCGAAACCGTCTACTACAAAATCATATGAATCTGCACATTGTTTTACTGCTCCGGAGCCCTTAACAATATTGTTGTCGGTGGTGTTGAGCGCATTGACAAAGAAAGCTTTGCTTTGTTGTGCGTTTGTTATTGCTAATTTAAGAATGGCTGTGTCAAGATCTTTGAGATTAGATGCTGATCGAGTTGGAATATCTTTCCAAAGAGATTTTACGCATTGCTTGTAGTTGTAGCCGAATTGGTCTTGGGTTTGCTTGCAAACGCTTCTAATTAATGGAGACGCTCTTGCATTTGCAAATGGTGTTGGAGACGATGAAAGACATAAGAGCAATGATGCAATGAAAGTTGCATATCTGATTGAGGAGTCCATTTCTCAAGGTGTATGTTTCTTAAATTGAAGAAGTGATTACAAATATTTGTTTGATTAATGGAATGGATGAACGGAGATCATATTTATAAACAACTCAAGGAGCGGGTATGGGTCTAAATTTAGGAGTGGAGAAGGTAAAGAAACCCATTTCTTTTGACGTGACTAGTTTTCTGGTTCTTTAGTTTTTTTTTTTTTCTTTAACGTAGTAACTGATAACACACTGGATGCAAACCACCTAACCTATTCTAACCTATTCTAGTTTAATTAACCAACTCCTCATTTCTAGAAACTCCAACATAACCAAAAGTTATGCATGCTTATCAAAAGGATTTTTTCATTACATCGCAAGGATTAATTGAAGTCATTTCATTTGTTTTTTTACAGATTCATTTACATCCATATTTACTTATCAATATATATGATGTTAGAAGAATCTAAAAAATTCAAATTGATAGTATTAGAGGAGTTTCTTTTAGCCCATTTCGTCGTGTTCAGTTAGCAGCTTAGGAGGATCAAGCCCTATTAAGCGAGGTTACGATAGGCGGCCTATGAGCGTGGGGACATGGACCCCTAACCTGGAACTCCAGTGCCTCATCCGGCCTCTGGAAAGTTTATGGAACCTAAGGGTTGTGGATTATAACATCCAAACTTGGGCTTTACACCATTCGAAGAAATAATCAAAAGGGCGTTCTGAAAATCAGTTGAGGGAGCATAATCAAGAAATTTTGTGTTTGATTTCCAGACATATTCCGTTCACACCAATGTTTTTAATATTGCTAGGTCGTTATCGAGAGGCGGGTAGGGTTCTAACTAGTGGCCTAAGGGTTTTTTTATCTTAATTAAATTTATTATATGACATACAAATAAGTGCATATACATATTTAAAAAAATAAATAAGTAAAAATTATAATTGTAATGGGGAAACTTAAAATGAAAAATATAAATATAAATAAATTATATAAAGTACTACAATTTATTGAAAACATCAAAGAACTATCGCAAAGAGAGACGACCACATCGCATTCTTGGTTTCCTTTTTTTTGTCTGGGAAAGGGTGAGTCAAGACTCAAAGTTAATTAAAAAAAAACAAAACAAACACTTATTCTCCCTAGACCCACGTAGATGCCATACTTGATTTTCTAACCGTTTAGTAATTAATCGTGGTGCTGGTTAGTTGTCTAGACTGCTTTTTAGAACATCGATTCACACTGCTTTCACCATCTATCCTTCGCCTATCTTCATTGATCTTCAGATCACATATTTTTCATCAATCTATATAATTAAAAATAAAATTAAAAACTTAAAATGAATTGGTTATCAAACTAGCTCTTAAGTTTTAATTTTGTACCAAAATGTAGTGAGGGCTTATAGAAACCTAATGTATTCCACTATCGGAGTCGAAGCCCATATTGAAAGTTATCAATTTGTTTTTGCTACAATGGATGTGAATGATATTAATGTTTTACTAGTCTCTAAAAGTGGAATACAACTTGCTGGAATGCACCCATCAGTTTTCCAATGGCAGAAAGTACTACCCTTCGCTTCTAGGAAGTCAGCATATTGGCACCGGACCTTGAGTTGGAAGTGGTGTGGTGGTGCGCGGTCCTTTTCTTTGAGTTGTTGAAATTCCCACCTGCCTCAACAAATTATGTCTCTTTCTTGAACGGATATGGCTTCCATTTTATTTCGAATCAGGCAGACAGTTTTTGATGCAGCACGAGCATAGAAGGATTACAAACGTAAATCTTGAAGAATAAAGGTTTGTGGAATCCACTAGAGATTGGGATAAAACCGAAAGGTTGTCTTGATTATTTCTAAATTGATGCATTACATTGGGAGCGAAATGGATTAAATAGACTCAAAAACAGCCTCGGAAAGGCTCAAGGGTTTTGGGAATAAGAACAACATTAATCATACTTAAATCGAATGATCCGATTTTTATTATAGAATTTAAAATGTAGTTTTGAAAGCCAAAACGGCGCTAAAATCCATCATATATCATAGCAAACCAGTGAGTTTAAACTAGGACGCCACACTTTTTTCGACAAGGTATCATGGATCCAAAACAGAGCACATACACCTAATCTGTAAATTATTGATGCGCCCTTTTGTATTCCTTAGGTCTATTTCCTTCAGCCATTTGTTATACATTAGTTTTACTCTCAGCTAGCAATTCAGTTGTTTAATTTATGCCAGAATGAACGGCAATAATAAAAGGGTCTTATAAAAATGCACCAAAGAACTGAAAGAACACACTCTTCAAATTTAACACCATCAAGATTTTACTTCACTGCCCACAAATTAAAATCTGTAAGATACTGCCAATATGAACTTGAGTTACAACTCTCAAAGCTATATACCCAAGTGGAAAATAAGATTCAATATTTTCGGGTATTGCTACTGGAACTCTACAAGGTGATTCTGTAAAAGCCACCATACGACACTTCCATAGCTATGGCCACAAGAAATATGAGTTGCTAAAATGCGATGCCATTTTGAATTTCTTGTGTCTTAAAGCATTCTTGATCCAAGCTCCAAAGTCCCTAAACTACCAAATGTTTACAAGCGACCTTATGCTAGGTGAGCTATCTAGGTCTAGATATGTAGAGCAGATTTTCTAAACATCTGGAATCCAAGTTATCGGTTGCAGCAAAATATACTGAGGGCGTGTTTATATCCGTAATTGGAATGAAAATGTGGAATTGAATTTCGATTATAGAGTACTTCGGTGTTAATTACTAAATATTGAGTAATCAAAAAAGCAGTGGGGCCCACACAAATTTTGGAATTCAATTCCTTGTATTGGTGGAATTGGATTTCTTAGATGTAAGTGGTAATCCAATTCTAGGTGTTATGAGGAATCCGGAATGCAAATCTTCAACCAATTATACCCTCACTTTATTTTCAAAATTCCAACACTACCCTTCTAATTACCAGAGCAGATCCATCCTCTGTTGCCCAGCGCCCTTGTCCAATGCCACACCTTCCCTGATCATCGCAACCACCCCAGGCCATCAACCCAACCCAAATCCACTTGCCATTAGATGCCGTGAACTTGAAACAGATAATCTTGAAATTATAATGCAATGGATTGAGAGAGAGAGTTACGGTGGCGATGAGGAGTGGGTATCTATGAACAGAAAGATAAGTTTTTTTTTTTTTTTTTTTTTTTTTTTTTTTTTTTTTTTTTGACGAAAGAGAAAAAGGGATAAGATTGATTAGGATTTCTTTTATTTTTTATTTATTTATTTTCTCTCTTTTAATAAATAAATGTTTTTATTAATTAGTATATATAAATAATAATACAATTTATTATTTTCGATAAAGGCATTTTAGTAATTGTATTGGATGGTATTCCGATTCCAGTAAATTAGTAAACAATTTATACGAAATCAATACTATTTTTACTCCGATTCCAGATAACTTAGTAAACAGTTACAACAGGAATCCAATTCCAACTCCTCCCCATCAATTCAATTCCTCTCATTTTGATTACAGATTAGTAAACGAGCCCTAAAATACTTCTAGTAGCATCAACTTATAACTAAGTAAGACATTAAAGAAATTGATTATGTGATGGATGAGTGACTCATCGTCACCTCAAGGTCAAATTAAGCACGCCCTAAACTTTTAGGTTAATAAGGTATGCCCCGTCCCAAATAAACGGGTAGCAAACCACCTGGTGAAATAAAAAATTACTGGCCATTGAAATAAATATAAAAAAAACCTAATCCAATTTCGATCAGATAAAAAATGTTGTAGATGTAGAATTAAGAAATAGGATTGGGATAACGGAAGTCTTCATACAGAATTGCAGGAATAGAAAGACAACCAAATCTACATAGAGCAAGGTTAGTTAGAAACAAATGAAACTAAACTCCTGACAAAAAGACACTAACATATAGGGTGATGAATTCAAACCGCGTCAGAGATATATACTTAACGGCACCTCATTCAGGCTATAGGAGCGACTGCAAACAGGCTTCTCTTCTTTAACACATTCAATCCTGATCAATTTCACAGATACGTTTTCAGTAATGAAGATTGGTTTATCACCGTATAAATTCCATTTCCGATGGGTCAGCACATGTAGGTCAGCAATGTCAAATTTAAAGAGAATAGTCCAAGATTCATGCACATGCAAGTAGCCCTTTACCACAGTGGTGGAAAAGAATTGAACCCTTGCATGATAACATTGGTTTTCCGTTGGTGGCTAATCTAATATTTAACTTAACAAAATATATCGTTTGACAAAAAAAGGTTCACGCACCTCATGCTCAAAAATTTGGTTATTTTACATGTAATAAATTAAACAGAGGAAGCGACATTTAGCGAAGAAAAGTGATTGGAGAAAAGCAATTTAAGGATTAAAGGATTATATCATGTTGTCATATCTTCGAAAGTGAATTTTTTGACTTTTTTGTGATGTACGGATTGAGGTAACTATGGTTTGGCATGCCTGTTTTGGACTTGTATATGAATTTGAAAAAAACTGACGAGATCTACAAGGCCAGATTCATCACAGACTTGGATTGTCTGCCTTTCCCTTCTCATCCCCTCTTATTTTTTGTGGTCACGGTTAAGTTACGTCAACATTTTATATTGATCTTTTTATAGAAATAATAAGACAAAAAATAATGGAAATATAAAATGTTGACGTGGCTTAACCGTGACCACAGAAATAGGAGGAGATGGGAATGGTATGGGATGGGGAGGGCAGACAATCCAAGTCCGATTCATCACTCTCATGGTCAGGGACATGAATACCTTTCCAATAGTTAGCTCTCAACGAGAACATCTCCATATACATTACAATCTCAAAATTCCTAGTAAGATCAGCTACAAAGAGCTTGTAGTCATCAGTATAGCCGACACATAACCCAAACCCTAAATTGGAACTTGCATTCGTACAGCAAGGGCGGATGCAGGATTCTTTTCTTGGGTGGGCTAGCTGAAATTAGTAAAATAAAATCATATGTTATTTTTTTTGCTTATATAAAATTATATAATAATCAGTATAAAAGGTACATTCAAATGTGACATTCATTAAAAAATTGTAACATAAATAAGGAATTGCGAAGATAGGGATTTAATTGTTGAGTTAAAAAAATTATTTTTCTTTTCTTGAGTAAGAAGCACAATTGCTAAATTGCATAGGGTAAATGATTTTTGGGGCTTTTCGATCTAGATCCAAAAACATAGGTAGTTTTTTAACTAAGTCCAGTTATCCAATTACATATTTTTATACCAATTTTGCCCTTTTAGATAAAAATATTTAAATTCTTTAATTTTTGTCTCATTTATTTAGTTTTTAATTTTGAATATTTAAATACTCAAACTAAAATATTATCTAGTAACCACCTAATGATGTTTACCTACAAAACCGATATAATTTAATAACTACCTATTGTATAGGAAGAAAAATACTTTATACCAACAAAACAGATGTAATCTACGTGCAAAACAAAAATAAACTACCTATTGTATAGGAAGAAAAATGCTTCATACCTACAAAACAGATATAATCTACCAACAAAATAAAAATAAACTACCTATTGTATAGGAAGCAAAATGTTGAACCTCCATGGCAAAACATTAGAATAGAAATATGATATAATATACCTCCATTAAAGGAACAAATACTAAACAAAAAAATAAGGAACAAATTATTGGATAAGTATATAGGCTGTGTCATTACCAGTACACGTGCAAAACATGTGCACATATGGCTTACTAGATAGAATAGTATAAATACATTTTCCTTTCCTTTATTTTGGTAATCGGATGTAATATCTAAAACAATTAGAGAAATATATTGTGATTATTTCGGCTTCTCCTCTAAGCTTTCTTCTTCAGTGTATTTCTTGATTTCTATGGAATTCATCTCTACTGTTAAGATGGTATCCAGAGCAGGTTTTGCTTGCGCAATGGTACTGGTTCATTGTTTCCGCTGCTTCGACTGGTAAGAAGGTGATATTGCTTATGGGCTTTGTCTCTGGACATTTGTTCTTTGCGTTGAAAACCCTAAAAGAGTTTAGTGTTCTTCTTCTGAAATTTCGTTTGAATTGAAGTGTAATTGAAGGCCGATGCCATAGTTTTTGATTAATTGAAGAGTTATATGTTGATTTGATGAAAGACCGATGCCAAAATTTGTTGTGATTTTTCAATTTCTTGAAGTGATTTGAGTTGGTTGAAGGCCGATGCCATAGTTTTTTTGTTTAATTGAAGAGTTATATGTTGATTTGATGAAAGGACGATACCAAAATTTGTTGCGAATTTTAGTTTCTTGAAGTAATTGAATTGATTCAAGGCCGATTGCCATTGTTGAAGTATATATGTGATTCTTGCTTCTCTACCATCGTATAGTGATTGTCTTCGTAGTTGGAAATCAGATCTGCAATTTTTTTTCATCTGGAGTTATCCACCGTCTCATCTTGCATCTGGGGTTTTCTGGGTATTTTCACACCGACATAGTTTTGATTGCTTATATCTATTTTTTCTTATCATGGCAAATCAAGTGAGGATTGAAAATTTGCTGGGTATGCTCACTATTAAACTGAATGATGATAATTTCATTAAATGGAGTTACCAATTTGGCTCGGTTCTTCGTGGCTATAATTTCTTTTATCATTTTACTGGTGATTTTGTATGCCCTCCCAAGTTTGTTATCACTTCTGAATTAGGGGTTACCAATGAGATAAATGCAGCTTATAAAGAATGGGTTAAGATTGATATGGCGTTGTTAAGTGTGTTAATTGCTACACTCAGTGATGATGCTATATAACATGTGGTAGGATGTAAGACCTCTCATGAGGCATGGACTGCTTTACAGGATAGATATATGTCTGTGTTTAAAGCTAGTGTCAATCATCTCAAAGCGGAATTACATACTATGCAGAAAATGGGGGACATTATTGATAAATATATGTTGAGGTTAAAGGCTATTAAAGATCAATTACAGGCTGTTGGAGAGAAAGTGCCAGACAATGATCTCATCATTGCTGCACTAACTGGCTTACCTTCTGATTACGATATGATTCGAACTGTTATTTTGGCTAGAGAATCACCAATTACACTTAAAGAGTTTCAGGCTCAATTAATTGGTGCAGAGAAGACAATTGAAACTAGAATGCGGTCCTTGGTTCAGAGTATGTCTGACATGTATGTTAATGCTAATGCTTCTAATGATCATACTGGGAGGTCTTCCTCTCAGTTCCCTGCATCTTCAACTCAATCAGGCAGTTCTTCTAATGCACAGTTTTCTTCGACTGTTGGTTCTGGTTTTTCTGGAAGTTCATCATTTGTTACAGGTTATCATGGTAATCAATTTCAGTCCAACGGCTACTCAAGAAATAATATGACTGGTAGATCATTCAATGGAAACAATTATAGACCAAGGGGAAATGGAGGATATAAGCAGAAATTTAATGGGTCGAGATCTGGAAATAATTGGCAGCAGTGGTCAAGAAATACATCCAATCGGTTTGAGCCTATTCCTGAGTGCCATATCTGCTCGAGAAAGGGTCATGTAGCAGTTACATGTCTTTTTAGGAATGATAATGGTTCAACTGTACAAGAATGTCAAATATGTGGAAAACGGGGTCATATTGCCTTGAAATGTAGGCATCGGAGCAATTATGCCTATCGAGGAGCTCAACCATCTCCTTCATTATCTGCCAATTTTGCATATCAAGGTTTTCCTATGTCTCATCATGATGTTGATATGGGAATGATCACTACTCTGTCACAGTTTGTCAACAATAACCAATCCCCTCAGTTTGTGAATGTCAATCAGACTCCTTCATTCATTTCTCAACATGTGCCATCCTCTTCTAATGGTTTTCTAGCTATGAATGCTCAAGCTTCTGCAGCCACTTCAAATGGAGAATCGTGGATTCTTGATACTGGTGCCTCTCATCACATGACGCCAGATTTAACAGTTCTTGCTCACTCTACACCATATGAAGGCATTGAGAAGATAATAGTTGGTAATGGTGAAGGTTTGGATGTACAAAATATTGGCCATGGCACTCTGCAAACTCCATCTCATATTTTATCTCTTAAGAGTGTTTTACATGTGCCGATGTTAACTGTTAATTTTTTATCTGTTAAGAAACTGTGTAAAGACAATCACAGTTGGTTCATATGTGATGACGTTCAATTTTTCGTGCAGGACAAGGCAACATGGGCAATCCTCCACCACGGAAAGAGTAGCAATAATGAGTTGTTCAGAGTACCTGTGCATATTTTTCCAACATTGTTGAATAAAGGTGCAATCACTATTCTAAAAATCCCCGCCTAGGCGCTAGGCGGCTGGTCACCGCCCCGATTAATGTCTAGGCGTTTGAAAATTAATAAAGGGCGCCTAGACTAGTTAAGGTGCCCGCCTAGACCGCCTAGCCCGCCCAGATCCGCCTAGGCACCTGCCTAGGTTGCGACTCACTTTGATAGAAAATAGATAACTTTCAATTTGCATTTAATTTTTTTCAATAAATTGTAAGAGACTTGTTGAATACTTAAATGGGCACACATTATATGCTTGTTCCCCATGTTTTCATTATGTTCCAATACTTTATAATACATATGTCATTCTATTTTGTAGTTTATGATGAAATTATACATATCTTAAGTATAAACAAACATTTATTTACACGAAATATAATGGATTTACTTAAATCCGCCTAGGCGCCCGCCTAGACCCAGCCTAGGCGCTAGGCCCTAGCCCGCCGCCCGACTAGCGCCTAACGTCTTTGCAATTCCTTCTGCTTATTTGGGACATACAGTGCAATCTTCTTTGTGGCATCAGAGATGTGGACACCTTTCAAATGCAATCTTAGCTGCTATGCTTAGGAACTCAAATATAGCTTGTTCTTCTGATGAAATTAGTAAAGTTTGCTCACATTGTCTTGAGGGAAAAATGAGTAGACTTCCATTTTCTGACATAGTTGATACAATAGACATACCCTTTCATAAGATTCATAGTGATGTATGGGGACCTTCTCCAGTTGTTTCCGTTGAGGGGTTTCGCTATTATGTGTCGTTTATAGATGAAGCTACTAGGTTTGTATGGATTTTTCCTATAATGAATAAATCAGAGGTTTTCAGTTCATTTGTCAAATTTTGTGCTTATGTTAAGAATCAATTTCAGTCTAGAATTAAAATGTTACAATCTGATGGTGGTGGAGAGTTTCTCAACAATGCATTTAAGGAATATTTGGCCACACATGGTATTTTACATCATATTTCATGCCCATACACACCCCAGCAGAATGGTCTAGCTGAGAGGAAGCATAGACACCTAATTGAGACAGCAATTACATTGTTATCTGTTGCTAAGTTACCTCATAAGTTTTGGTCTTATGCCGTGGCACATGCTGCTTTTCTGATTAATAGGATGCCTTGCAAGACTCTTTATATGGACTCCCTATTTGGAAAATTGTTTGGCAAGCAACCTGATCTAGTTAATTTGAAGATCTTTGGTTCTGCAATCTATCCTTACCTCAGACCATATAATACTAATAAATTGCAATCCAGATCCACTCAGTGTGTTTTCCTGGGATATCCACAAGGTTATAAAGGTGCCATCTGTTATAATTTGTCAACTGGGAAAGTTCTCATTTCTCGCCATGTTTATCATGATGAGACTGTGTTTCCTTACAAGAATGGTGGAACTACAACTTCTTCTGGTTCAAATAGTCATGTGAAACCTATTCTTGTTCAGCTATCAGTTCCAATGACACATGTTGTTAATGATGATCATAATCAAGATTTCCAGAATATTTCAGCTTCACAACCTCTCATCTCTACATCACGGCATCTCAACTCTATTTCTTCAGGTTCTTTGGAAAATGCACAGGACTCTGCCTCACCTACTACTCTTTCCAGCCCTATTTTTATGTTGCATGTCCTTCCATCACAACAGTTCCAAGTAGAGTTACCTACTATTACTTCATATATTTCTTCTATCACAGAGAATGTGTCTATATCACAAGGTATTCAGACCAGATTGAAAACAGGTGCAATTACCAGAAAAGACTACTCCGCTTTGACTGCTATATTTCCAGAAGTGGCATCCTTAACTCCTGCAGATGATGCTCATTTTTCAGGGGGTTTCACATTTATTGCTGATATTTTGGATGCTTATGAACCATCAAGTTTCAAACAAGCCTCTTATATTCCTCAGTGGCAATCGGCAATGCAAGAAGAGTTTGATGCTCTTCAATCTCAAGGCACATGGACTCTTGTTCCTAATTCTTGTGATAAGAATGTGATTGGAAGCAAATGGGTGTATAAAATTAAAAGAAACAGTGATGGTTCTATATCAAGATATAAAGCTCGGCTGGTGGCTCAAGGGTTTAACCAAGAAAAGGGGCTGGATTATACAGAAACATTCAGTCCAGTTGTTCGACATACTACAGTGCGTTTAGTTTTAGCATTGGTTGCAACACATCACTGGGAACTTAGACAACTCGATGTGAAGAATGCATTTCTTCATGGAGAATTGCTGGAAAAAAGTTTATATGAAGCAACCTCAAGGCTTTGTTCATCCTCAATTTCCTACACATGTTTGCAAATTGGTTAAGTCTCTTTATGGCTTAAAACAAGCTCCACGAGCTTGGAATGATAAATTTACTAGTTATCTGCAAGCAATTGGTTTTGAAGCCTCTATGTCAGATTCTAGTTTATTTGTTCGAACTGATGGTGTTGATGTTGTCATTCTACTCCTCTACGTAGACGACATTATCATTACAGGTTCTAATTCTCAAATGATTCAGTCAGTGATCACAACTCTCAATGCAGTATTTGATCTTAAGGATATGGGACGATTGGCTTATTTCCTCGGGCTTCAAATTACATATAGATTTAATGGAGACCTGTTTATTAATCAAGCCAAGTACATGAAAGATTTGATTCACAAGGCTAGAATGGATGACTGTAAACCATGTTCTACACCCTGCAAACCTCATAATCAGGTTCTATCCAATGAAGGTACCTTATTATCAGATCCCACATTATATCGTAGCTTGGTTAGGGCCTTACAATACCTCACATTTACACGTCCCGATATTGCATTTGCTGTGAATAATGTGTGTCAATATATGAATGCTCCCACTGACATTCATTTTGCTATGGTTAAAAGAATACTCTGATTTCTCCAAGGTACTCTTCATTATGGCTTAACATATATTTCTGGAGGTCCAGTTATGGTCACTGCATATAGTGACTCCGATTGGGCAGCTGATTTGAACACTCGAAGATCTATAACTGGGTATTTTGCCTTAGCACATACCACTGCCGATATTTCTTGGATCCGACTTATACTCAAGGATTTACACGAATTTGTGCCTTCTCCTCCAGTGTTATATTGTGATAATCAATCTGTTATAGCATTGAGTTTAAATCCAGTTCAGCACTCTTGGATCAAACACTTAGAGACTGATTTTCATTTCGTTTGTGAACGAGTTCAAAAGGGAGATTTATCAGCGGAGTATCTATGTACTAAGGATCAGATTGTTGATGTGTTGACGAAGGGACTGCATGGACCAAATTTTCTACGCCATTGTTTCAATCTTAAGCTTGGGTACCCCAGCTAAGATTAAGGGGGGTATTTGATAAGTATATAGGCTGTGTCATTACCACTACACGTGCAAAACATGTGCACATATGGCTTACTAGATAGAATAGTATAAATACCTTTTCCTTTCCTTTATTTTGGTAATCGGTTGTAATACCTAAAACAGTTAGAGAAATACATTGTGATTCTTTCGGCTTCTCCTCTAAGCTTTCTTCTTCAGTGTATTTCTTGATTTCTATGGAATTCATCTCTACTGTTAAGACAAATACTAAGCTTCAGTTTACCCTTATGATATGCACAAAAATATAATAGAGCAAATATAAATGTATGATATTGTATTATTGCTTGCAATTGATAATGTATTGTCGAACGAATATGTAAAAAAATTGTGAAAGCTATGTAAAAACTGAAATTTTCATGAAGGAATTTGGAGAGAGGAACGCAAAATATCACCCATGAAAGATGAGAGAAGAAAGATGAGGATTGATTCCATGATCTAACAAAGTGAATTGTTTAAAAGAAGGGGGGAAAAAGGAGGGATGAAACGGACCGGGGGTTGAGATTTTATTGCTATAACTAATCCTACAATTAAGGGATTAGTTAAACCACAAATAATCATATAATTAAGAAATTTTGAATATTTACTACAATTTATAAGTCTAAGGGATAAATATGGTACAAATTATAAATAAGCTTACGTGGAATATCAATTATTGGACCTATTTCAATGCAGTGGACTAATTCTAGTAATGGCTCACAAAATTGGATCTATATCAAATTATCCCATGATTTTTTTCTTTAATAAATAGGATAAAAGGAGGATGGGAAATAGAATTAATTTTTAATTTTTAGCATAAAACGTATTATTTACTACCTATCCTCTACTAAAGATACAATAAACAATAACCTGTATTGAAATTGAGTGGGCTATAAGCATGAGTTTACAAAAGAATAGTGTTGTCCACACATCTATTTTTACCTCCAGCACACCCTTATTATTTTTTTACGATTGATCATCTTCAATTCATTCAATCCGATAACAGAAAATTGAGAGGGATATTTAAGAAGTAAAAATGAGTGCATGAATAACACTATCCTGACAGAAAACCTTCCTGAACTACAACCCACCTAAGCCTTGTGGGTGGCTCCGCCATTGTCGTAGAGTCTTTTATCTTCCCATAAAATTGGGGTTCGGTATTTTGCATACAAATCTTGTTTATGGGTTCAGAGATGCAAGTCACAATAACTATTATTAGATACAAACACGAATCATTGCAGGGGCCCAGTGGCAATGGCGGAGCCACACGGCTTAACAACCTGTAGTCCATGGAGGTTTTTTTGTAACTTCATGCTTTAATTGCTTATTTTAACGTATGTAGTTTAAATAGCTCACTCAATTTTGATACGTTATTATTTAATGTATACTTTTTTATGCTAAAAATAAAATGACTTCTTTCTCTATTCTCCATCATTTTATAATGATGGAGAAGAATGTTGCCCTTACATCACGGTATGGGTTTGATTCCACTAATTATCTAATCTAACATCTAATCTAACAAATTTTTCACTTGAAAAAAAAAAAAAAAACTCGGTATACTAAAAGTAATCATACTTTTAAATAAAGAATTTAACTAATTGTACTATGACCTACTGGGCGTGTTCCTGAATTTTTTTTTTTTTTTCCAAAATACTGGTCATATGTTAGAACACGTGTTGGTGAAACTAACCTCGTGCATACTCGCCACCGCCAAGCCAAGATCTAGGGTTTTCTCCGAGCCGCGCCAAGGAAATGGCTCCCACAGCGGGCAAGAGTGGGGTCTTTGTCGGCCTCAACAAGGGCCACAGCGTTGCCCGTCTGACCGCGAGGGGAAAAGTAGCAAGCTCAATATATGTGTATTAAGCCTTATCCGAATGTAGCATGCGTACCATCACATGGTATAATTAAATCAGAAGTGTGTAATTATTGATATTATATTTATAGAAACCCATAACCATTTTATTTTACTCGTATTATAACAAGTTAAACGATCATACAAGTATTGAGACACGGACAATCACAACTCTATATATGTCTATTATCTCTTTAGCGTATTTTATCTATATATATAAAAAGCAAAAAGAGTGAAGCTTTCGTAATTCCATCCAAATTGTTCTACTCTCGTTGAATTTTCAAAAGAAAAATTAAATTCAAAAAAATTTAAAAACCACCCATGTAGTGAGGAGAAATTTTTCAGTATAGTAAAAAAATGGACATATATGTCATACGTCATTACACAAGAGGATGTATATTTGATAATAAAAAAAAAACTTTTCTTTACTTATGTAATAATATATTGCGCTTTTTAGGTGTTGCCGACACTTGTGCCAGGTGGAATTCTCCACATGTGAGAATTTAACACCTAAATTTAGTTAATTAAAAAGGAAAATAAAATAATATCTAAGTGTTAGATTCCCTCTAACGAAAACACCACTTGACACAAGCCTCAATGCCTCTAAAAATTTCTTCATACTCTAGGGACACTGAAAAATCTACGTAGTGATAGAGTGGTTAGTAAGTTTATCATTTTGTAAAATATACTAGCATATGGGCACACACAAAGTGTGTGAGAAAATTTTTGGGAATTGTTATTGGCACTTCAAAAATTTCATTCTACACTCCAAAGTTTATATATTTAGAAAGAAAAATACGGAGCGTAGAATGAGATTTTTAGAGTGCCAATAATACTTTCCAAATTTTTTATTTTTGTTTTTGAAATAGAAGGAGAGAAAAGGGGAGTGATAGAGAACATGAGAGAGAAGTTTTTTTATTTTTTATATAATTAGATATATATTATGATTACATGTATGTGAGATTTTGAAAAAAAACAGCGAAATTTGGTTGTGTGAAATTACATTTCTGCCCCATATTTCTTATTCATGTTCTGTTTTAATTAGAGGATTAAATTAATAATTTCATAAAATTTTGGTTGATAATGACTATTTTATTAATTAGTAGAGATTATTTATCGTTTGTTTTTTTAGGGGTGTGATATCCACACACCCCATTTTACTTCTCAAACACATTTTTAATTTTCGGCCGTAGGATCGGATGAATTGAAGAAGATCAACGGACAGAAATCATCAAGGGTGTGTGAAAAGTAAAATGGGGTGTGTGGATATCACATCATTTTTTTAAGCAAAAAAATAATTAACTGAATAAAGACAGCAAATTAACAGGCGCGAAGCTTGTGGGCGAGGTAGAGGGAAAAAACGGAGGATAACGATACGGAAAAAGGAAAGTTGACGGTTAAGATGTCCAACTCCTACTTGATCCGACGGTTCGCATCCCAAATTTAATCTCGTTCTTCTATCATCTCTGTTTCTCTCTCTTCTGTGTTCCTAAAGTTCCGACCTTTTGTCTCAGAGGGGCATTGGGAGAGCTCAAGAATTTCTCTTTTTTTTATCGGATAGGGAGAGTTATGAAACATGCATACATGAACTTTTGAATTTGTAATTTCTAGGGTTTTTCTGGGATGTCGTCGGTCGAGTATTTACGCCCAACAATCCACAATAGGTTTTGCCTGAATTTGAATTCTAATGCTTATCATTGCCGCCATGGATTGGGATTCCTCCGCAGTCAATCGAGGGGTTTCAACCAGGAACCGAGGCGGTGCGTTTCGAACGCGGCGGTGTTTCCTCCGGTCACGTTGCACGGACAGGGCGGCAGAGCTGTGAGAGTTTCCGAGAGGTTCAGCGGCCTCTGGAGGAGCCACGGAGGGTTTCGAAAGGTTCGGGTTTCGGCGAGCGGTCAAGACACCGATTCCGGGGAGAAGAGCGAGGCGAAGCCGACGGAGGGCCAGGCTGTGAACAATAACCCGCCAAGTTCGAGCTCGCCGGCTTCTAATCGGCGGCGAGAGAGTCGAAAGAAAGAGAATTGGTGGTGGTCGAAAGGAGGGAAATGGCGGTGGCAGCCGATAGTTCAGGCACAAGAAATTGGAATCTTGCTGTTACAATTGGGTATTGTAATTTTCGTCATGCGGTTGCTTCGGCCCGGAATTCCGTTACCTGGCTCGGAGCCGAGGACGCCCACGACGTTTGTTAGCGTGCCGTACAGTGATTTTCTGAGCAAGATTAATAGTAACCAGGTGCAGAAGGTTGAGGTTGATGGGGTTCATGTTATGTTTAAGTTGAAGTCTGAGCAGGGTGAGCAAGAAAGTGAAGTGAGTGGTGGTGGGGCGAGCAAGTTTCAGGAATCGGAGGCTTTGGTAAGAAGCGTGGCTCCGACAAAGAGGGTGGTTTACACGACGACAAGGCCAACTGATATCAAGACGCCGTATGAGAAAATGCTTGAGAATGAGGTGGAGTTCGGGTCGCCGGATAAGCGGTCAGGCGGATTCTTGAACTCTGCAATGGTGAGTTTTTGGTTGTTTGATGCTGTTTAGTTATGCTGCTGTAAACAATTATCTTGACAAAAACATGCAAAGATCAATTCTTGTCGACTAAGTAGTCGGGTTTGGAAGTTAATCACATATGCTAATACATACAAATTATATTAGATTTGTATGTGTAGAAGGACTGAATACGAGTATTATGATAATCTCAGTGTATGAACTATATACTAACATGCAACCCCTTATGTTTTAACATGTGTTTCTATTCATAAGACGTTTTCTTTTCTGTTCCCGGGTATGTATTTTGATAGAAGTTAAAGATGTTGTATGGAAGAAGTTTTAATCAGTTGACTTGGCTTTGGTCCTTGCAGATAGCTTTGTTTTATGCTGCTGTGCTTGCAGGGCTTCTCCACAGGTTCCCTGTTAACTTTACTCAGGTGCGAGCCAGTGCTTTTTTCTTTCAACCCTTTGTCTCTTTCTTTTGTTCTTTTAAGTATGTGCTATATGGTTCTCATTGAGTACATTCTTATGTACAGCAAACAGCTGGTCAGATTAGGAACAGGAAATCTGGGGGCTCTGCTGGTGCTAAAGCATCCGAACAAGGGGAAGCAATAACCTTTGCTGATGTTGCTGGCGTTGATGAGGCCAAAGCGGAGCTAGAAGAAATTGTGGTACGTTGGATACTCCTGAGTTTACTTTGATATCACCAAATGAATCATCAGAGTCTTTTAGAGGATCCTAAAAGGTGTCCTACTGTTTCTGAATTTTTATTCCATTTTTATTTATGCCCATGTTTTCTGGCCAGGAATTTCTTCAGAATCCAGACAAGTATATACGACTTGGTGCTCGTCCTCCACGTGGAGTTCTCCTGGTGAGTTACCAAAAGACTAATTAATCAATGATGAATTAGACCTCGAAAACCAGGGAGTGGGAAGTCAATGGTCTCAATTCAAATGTTTAGCATTTATGGTTAACTTGATGAGCCAACTATGGTATGCCTTTCCCGGACTCCCACGCCACGTTTTTTTGGCACGGAGGCAGGACAGATAGGGAATTGACACCGGGTGTAGATAGGGTAACATCCTTTTGACACTTGATTTGCTATTGGTCGACTGTTAGGGTGTATTGTATCAATGACCAGATATATCTTTGCACCTGGAGAATCATATAGTTTTACCCTTGAATGGTCCCATTCACTGGTTGTAATTCGGTACATTACTGGAGGATTTGTGGAAGAGGACTTTGTTCTCTGTTTGTGTAATAACTAGTAAGCATGGCTTGTTTATCTTACAGGTGGGTCTTCCTGGGACAGGTAAGACTCTTCTTGCCAAGGCTGTGGCTGGGGAAGCTGATGTGCCCTTTATAAGTTGCTCTGCTAGTGAGTTTGTAGAGTTGTATGTTGGCATGGGCGCCTCTCGTGTAAGGGATCTATTTGCACGGGCAAAAAAGGAGTCACCGTCCATAATATTTATTGATGAGGTATGGATATGGACAATGTAATTCTGTTGTGTAACTATCTTGATTCTTGACCATATATAGTTTTAGTGGATTAGTTAATATTTCTTCTTTTGCACAGATAGATGCTGTGGCAAAAAGCCGTGATGGAAAATTCCGTATTGTCAGCAATGATGAGCGAGAACAAACCTTGAATCAGTTGCTCACTGTAAGCTTTTTTCTGCCACTTAGTTTTGAGCATCTGGGTGACTTTGGCTACATGTCACTGACATTCATATGTATGAATTCAAATGCAGGAGATGGATGGATTTGACAGCAACTCTGCTGTTATTGTTCTTGGAGCAACTAATCGCGCCGATGTCTTAGACCCAGCACTTCGTCGACCAGGGAGATTTGATCGTGTGGTTATGGTTTGTAGTCCTTCTCTAGTATCTTTCTGAGTTTTAAATGATATGAAAACAAGTTTCACATGGAAACAATTTATTCCTCATAAGTATGTATATATGTATTTTTTTACGAATGTACATAATGTTATATCACATTAAAGCCCGTCTTTTCTTGTTAGGTGGAAACACCAGATAGGAGAGGAAGAGAAGAGATTCTAAAGGTGCATGCTACCAAAAAAGAACTTCCTTTGGCAAAAGATGTCTACCTTGGTGACATTGCTTCTATGACCACTGGCTTTACTGGGTATGTGTTATTATTTGCTCAATTTTCAGTGTGTTTAAAGTCTGCAATGAACAGTAAATAATTAAACAATTGAAGAAAAAGTCATGTTTGTGACCAGTAGATTGGGAATGACATTTCTGATATATATCCTGCAGGGCAGATCTCGCAAATTTGGTGAATGAAGCTGCTTTATTGGCTGGAAGACAAAGCAAGTTGGTTGTGGAAAAAATTGATTTTATTCAAGCTGTGGAGAGATTAATAGCTGTAAGTCTCTCTCCCCTTGTTCCACATACTCAAGTATCAGTTAAACCTATTTCCCTGAATTATGATTGCAAACTGTAATAAATCATATTTCGTTATTTTAGTAGTTTCTCAATTTTCTCTCTTTCGTATGTTCACTATTAGAATTTTTTGACATGGTCAATGTTGTTGGTCTCTTAGGGTATTTGTTTATATTTGTACAACCCTTAGTCCACTTGGTCTTTGTCCTGATCTTCTGTAGTGTCTGTACTTTTTTTTTTTTTGAACAAACGATCTTATCTACGCTAAGGGGGTGGGGGAGTAGGCTAAGCCTCACAATGGGCTTGCAGTAATGTGGTTCAAATTCGCCTTTGGCGAGAGTGAAACCTAAGACCTCTCACTTATAAGTGAAGAGGAATACCACTAGACTGTATTGTCTGTACTTGTATGTGCTTTAATGACATGAGAGCCCCATTTCCTTGTTCTGGTTTTTATTTTATTTCTTTATTTTAAGATTATGCTTCTTGATATACAATCTTGCAACACATTTCTTACCACCCTGTGCGAGTCAGTCAATGAAAACATTTGTAAAAGAAATGTGTTGGTTTTTTATTAGTTTTCCTTTTTTATTAATTAGTAGAGAAACTAAGCCGAAGTACTTGTTATAGGGTATAGAAAAGAAGACTGCCAAGTTGCAGGGAAGTGAGAAGGCTGTAGTTGCACGACATGAAGCTGGTCATGCAGTAGTGGGGACTGCTGTTGCAAGCCTTCTTCCTGGACAGCCACGTGTTGAGGTGAATTTTTTAGACATTACTGAAAATAGTTCTTATTTATATTACTAATGAACGGATAAGAATAAAGTAACTTGGAAATGTAATACGAGAAATTGTGAATAAGACAAGTTATTAACTTTCAATTTGCATGGATATACTAATTGCTGTGTCTTTGTGTTATCAGAAATTGAGCATATTGCCAAGATCAGGAGGGGCGTTGGGCTTCACTTATATTCCTCCAACAACGGAAGATAGATATTTACTCTTCATTGATGAGTTGCGTGGACGTTTGGTTACACTTCTTGGAGGACGTGCAGCAGAAGAATTTGTATATTCAGGTCGTGTCTCAACGGGTGCACTTGATGATATACGACGAGCAACTGACATGGCATACAAAGCAGTAGCTGAGTATGGTCTCAATCAGAACATTGGCCCTGTGTCTATAGCAACACTTTCTGCTGGTGGAATGGATGAGTCTGGAGGAGGTGCTCTTTGGGGAAGGGATCAGGTCCTGTGCATTTTTATTTTTATTTTGTTTTTGTTTTTAAATAAATTTATTGCTGTAAATACTGACCCTAGAATGATAACAACAGGGGCATCTTGTTGATCTTGTTCAAGGAGAGGTTAAAGCTTTGCTACAATCTGCTTTGGATATAGCTCTTTCGGTTGTACGTGCTAATCCTACTGTTTTGGAGGGTCTTGGTGCTCAGTTGGAAGGTGATATTTTGCTTCTTTGATATTATCATATTGTTCCCTATGTTCTGTGGTTTTATATAATTTGAAGCTTTTTGCTATTTTGTTATATGCACTGGTACTTTTGCGGTAGCGTCAAATTGGTAGAAACCAGCATGACACAAATTTCCTGGGAGCTTTTCTTGCAAATAAAAGTAGGTGGGAAAAAAAATTATAATAAGAGTGGCTATTGATGAAATGAAGTCCTGTTTCAGTTTAGTCTTTTGGCCTTTTGGACATCTAGCCATGTGGAAGTTAGCTGTAATCTCTCATAATCTCTTGCAAATTTGTCGTACTGTAACTTATATACTGCAGTTACTATGGGCCTCGTCGATCAAAGATGCAAGTTCATAGTTGTATTTGTTAGATTTTCCTGGTTTTATGAATCTGTTGAGCTTAAGGGAATCTCATATACAATAGTATGCTCATATTACTGGCAAATCTTTAGCTTAGGGTGCGTACTTTTTGCAGTTTGTATTGTAAATGTGACTATATGCAGTTATCATGGTATTCTGATAGTGTTTTCTTGTTCAGAAAAAGAAAAGGTAGAAGGCGAAGAGCTACAAAAGTGGTTAAAATTGGTGGTTGCACCAACGGAACTTTCAATCTTCATTAGTGGCAAGCAAGAGTCTCTTCCCTCATTGCAGACCATCTCTGGTTAACAACCATATCTGGTTATACTTCTTCTCCTCGGTGTGAAATATGGAGTAGCTTACTGCTCTTTGTGCCATTATCCCGTCAGTGAATTCATCCTCGGTATTGGCAGCAGATCACACTCTTTGTTTGGACACACTATTTACCGGCCCAAGTTTGCCAACCAAAGAGCAGGGAAAGAAGTCGGAGAATAGTACCTGTACAAGCCTTCTCAAGTGTCAGTCACCATATTAACTTCAGCAGAACCGGGTTGGTATCTGAAACTGTTGTACATTGACTGTTAATTACACATGATCTGTCGTATCTGCAAGTGTAATTGTTCATGAGTTGCATACGATAAATATTATACGAAATATATAATATTCTCCATATATTGGTTCAAAATGTTCAGATGAATGGTGTGCATGTCGTATTTTTGGTTTTGGGATGACATCGTTAGGAGAAGTGAACTACTAGATGACGGTGTTGATAATTGATCTTTGTCACTTACTGACATTGTTGCCGGAAAAATGATCAAATTTGACCATCTTAATTTATGTTACGCATGTGGATAGAGGATAGTTTGCCCTATAAGCTTGAACTCCGGTGGCGAGAAGCTGTGGTCGACGGGGTCAGGTCTTCCCATGGGCCAGTTTTGGCATCAGGGTATGCCAAAGTGGATTAGAAATCCGAATACCGCAGGCACATGGTTTGATTTGTTGGTGTTTTCTGTTTTCGATCATTGTTTCACCCGTGGGGTTACGAAGTATCCACCGGTTCCGATCTGTAGTCGGAGGAATTCCAGACGAGGGGGAAGTCATTGTGCTCGTATCTCAAGCCAATACGCAGTTCTCTCGTAGAATAGTTGAGCTAAGGGTAGAAAACCCAACAAATTTAAAACATCTAATTTTCGGTTATTATTGATTCTGTAATCTTTATGCCTTGATATTATGGAGTGCAAAAATATCAGCGTCCCTTTCTGAAAGCAACGCAGGAGTTTGGTGTTTAGGGTTTTGGCCGAAGGGAGAAGAGGAACATCTTAACCTGCTGAAGTACCACTGTCCCCATATCTTTCTGTAAAATTTTCAGTGTCCTATTCATTCACTTGTAACTTCAACTTTTTCTCCACTACGAATCCACTTTATGTTTATTATTTAGTGACATTTATGTGTTGGTCAAATTTGATGATTCAATCCACGGGAACCCAAATGCCAACTAATTTACTTCAGGGATAATTTATGATGATAAATATTCGGTTTCTTTTGCCTGTAAAAAGTCATATCACAATTTGATATATGTGCGTGAACGTTTCTTTCAATATTTAAATAAATAATTTATATTTTTTAAATAAAGAGAAATGACTATTTATATATAGGTAGACAAAATGTTCGTCTATAAGCAATACAATGTTAATTGGGTCACAACAAAAGTAACATGAACCAAAACGGTCAAAACAGAAGTAATGGGGACCATTTTTTTTTTATTATTTTTTTTATTTTTGTAGCTTTAGATATTTAAAAAGGAAAAATATTGTGTCCTTGTAGAGAGGAAAGGGAAGTAACAACAAGAATCGTCTCAATATGCGGTTTGTTGAAGACTGTAAATGCTTGAGTTCACTAGCGTGAATAAGTAGGTTTTCTACTAATGGTTATTTGATAAATTCTTTATGCATCAATGATTGAGAGTTATCTGCGATGATACATTAATGATTAACGAGCGTAATGTTAATAAGTGGTGGAGAACAAGAGTAGCCGCTAGATAATTTACAATCTTACATAAAAAATGAGAGATGCGTGTTTACTCATTCATATTTATTTTTATTAAAAGTTGATGTTTAATTGATTTTTTTTTTTAAAAGGGAGTAAATGGACATATATATAGGGGCAGATCTGTAACACTACTTTTTTCTACACATTTTCATAGAGCCCACTCCACGATGAATTTTAACGATCAGAGCCGTCAATCTTTTAAAAGATCATTAATAGACTGTCTTTGCAAAAAATTAGACAAATCCACAACTATTAATACATTAGTTTGTAGTAAAGAAAATGGAAGAATAAGATTCTACAAAAAAAAAAAAAAAAAAAAAAAAGCCTAAACTCTTAATCCAACGGTCATATGGTTTTAGATTTTGATGATTTTTAGTAGACCTAATCTTTTAGGAAAGACCTAAAAGATAAACGGTTTACATCGTTGAAATATAGTACGAAATGAACCCTACAAAAATGTGTATAAAAAAAAAAACTAATGAAAAAGGCTTGAAAACTTTGAGTTTTAACGATAAAGACAAAATAAGGGTTAAAGTGAATAGTATCAGGATTGACTTTTTAGCGTAAAAATATGGTTTTTCATTAAAGTGAACAGTATCAGAAAGTTTTCGTTAAAGTTCCCATAAAAAAAATCTATTCCCATATATATTACTAATGCGGACGTAGCACGTTTGACGGCTTTTGCATCGCAATGGCATATTTCATGCATAATTAGCAAGTTGCTTAATACGTAACGACAATCTAAACTGTATTAGCTACTCTTTTTATGTTTGGACTTTGGAGGCAAATATTCTTCATAATAACATGCAGAAGTTACAAGTTTTGTTGTTCAAGTTTGACACATTTTCTTCTTCAACCATTGTGATTTTAGTTTCGACAATATTAGTCTTGTAATTTTGTTTGCTTAGCAACCAAGTCCCATAAATAGATCCAACATAACTATGAAAAATATATACGAAATTGCTTATATTTTGGATTCGTTGCAAACGTTTGGAGAGACAAAATCACTGAGTGATCTTGTGAGTTGTGTGTTTCAATGAAATCTATGATTCTAATGTGATAGCTAGTAAACCAAATTTTAAAATTTCATACGAAGTAAAGACTTAATGCCACTAAATAACAGGTAATGTATATTGATTTTCATTGAATGTGAACATTACAAAATGTATCTGATTCGATTTAATATGTTTTGTACTATATTTTATAATGTTAGTACGAAAATTAACATTAGATTATGAGGTGATAGAAAATCTCATTTTGACAAAGTTTCTTTAGCATTTTTCCTAAATTAATAGGTAATATGAATTAATTTTTCATGGAGTTAAGAGACTACAGAAAATATCTGACTGGTAAAATCATTTGGAGCCACGTAAGCGTTCGCTTTCTGGTTGCCTTTGGAGCGCACACGAGGACGTTGCTTTTAACTCCCTATAAAATGCTACAACGTAATCTTAGGCCGGTGCTCAGATTGTCTTTGAAATTTTCCTTAGTGAGAGAACAAGATAAGACTGAGAAGCCTCCTTCTTCTACCAGCCCCAGGTTCCAGGTTCTTCCTTTCTCTCTCTTCTTTCTCTCTCGTCAAAACCCAACATTGTCACTCTCATTTTAATCCTTTTAGCTCACTTGGGTTGGTCTTAATTTTCTGTTTGGTTGCCTAGAAAGTTTAAGGTGCTTGTGAAATGAACCCAAATTCTCAAACTTCTTATGATTTTGGTTTCCTGGGAATTGTTCATTTTCTGACATGGATGTGAAATTGTGAATAAAAATAGGAAATTGGTTTTATATAATTATTTTCTGATTTTTGGTTAGATTTGTTACTATTCATGTGATATGATGTTTTGGAGACATGAACTGATAAGATTGAGGTGAAAGTTTCATAAAATAACATGCCTTTGGATTGATCTTGTTCTGCTTTTCTTATAAATTTGATATCTTGATAAAGATTGCTTGGTGGGATGAGGAGAGATTACCTACCTTCGGATATTTACCAATTACCATGATCCTAGGATTAAAATTTTTTACATCGAATCTGTTGGCTGAGGGCGAGCCTTGGTGCAACGGAAAGTTGCTTCCTTTGTGACCAAAAAGGTCATGGGTTTAAGTCGTGGAAACAGCCTCTTTGCAAAAGCAAGGGTAATGCATTGTAATATAGACGTTCCTCCCCGACCCTCGTAAAATGGGAGCCTTGGTGGCTTGGGGTTGCCGAATCTGTCGGCTGTAAATTCTATATGCATCTAGGTAGTTTTTAGTTGCTCGTGGATTGAATTTTGATGTCCCAATTGTTTGCTCAATTCAGATATGGCATCGGTGCATAGTGCCCTGACATCGGTTGTGTGCAAGAATGGCAGTCATTCTTCTGCAGCAAAGTTCCCGACGACTACCTTCTTGCCCGGGTTTGATGCAGTTGGGCGTCTTTCAAGTCCGTTTAAGAAGGAAGTGTGCCTTAGTTCCCCGAGCTCAGGTGCTAAAGCTACACTAACCTTTGATCCCCCAGCAACCAATTCTGAGAAGCCCAAACTACCAAGGCATACAGTTGATCCCGCTTCTCCAGATTTTCTGCCTCTTCCATCTTTCGAACAATGTTTTCCCAAGAGCACAAAAGAACACAGGTATGTCTCATTCTCTTCTCCCATTGCTCCACTTGATTTTTTTTTGTGCGTCTTGAAATGTCTAACTTGTTAAATCTTTTAAATCACTCGTGAATCATAAGGTACACATGTGATTTGATTTGTGGTGGTACTGATGTGTGATTTGCCCGGCAGGGAAGTTGTTCATGAAGAAACTGGTCATGTGCTAAAAGTTCCCTTTCGACGAGTCCACCTGGCTGGGGATGAACCTCCATTTGACAACTATGATACCAGTGGTCCACAAAACATTAGCCCGCATGTTGGTAAGCACCAACATCTGTTTTATTGGTAGTCTTCTTCACCCCTCGAACTGAAACATTTGATTGAAAATTGTTATATAATGTTCAATTTGGATCAATAACGTGGTTTCCACTAAAATGTCTTTCAATTCTTGTGTTTTGGGCTTAAATGAGATTTCTTTATCCATTTACTTGGTTGAAATTGATAAATAGGACTCCCTGAACTGCGGAAAGATTGGATTGAGAGGCGAGACAAATTAGGTGCACCAAGATACACTCAGATGTACTATGCTAAGCAGGGAATTATAACTGAGGAGATGTTGTACTGTGCCACTCGTGAGAAGCTTGATCCAGAGTTTGTGAGATCAGAAGTAGCTCGTGGGCGGGCAATTATCCCTTCCAATAAGAAACACTTGGAGCTGGAGCCAATGATTGTCGGAAGAAAATTTTTGGTCAAAGTTAATGCAAACATTGGAAATTCTGCTGTTGCCAGCTCTATCGAAGAGGAAGTTTACAAGGTCCAATGGGCAACTATGTGGGGTGCTGACACTGTTATGGACCTCTCTACAGGACGCCACATCCATGAGACCCGTGAATGGATCCTGCGTAACTCTCCTGTGCCAGTAGGGACCGTACCCATTTATCAAGCGCTTGAAAAAGTGGACGGAATTGCAGAAAATCTTAACTGGGAAGTGTTCAGAGAAACTCTTATTGAACAAGCCGAGCAGGGTGTAGATTACTTCACCATCCATGCTGGGGTTCTACTACGGTACATCCCACTAACAGCAAAGCGTATGACTGGTATTGTTTCACGAGGAGGATCCATTCATGCAAAGTGGTGCTTAGCTTATCACAAAGAGAATTTCGCTTACGAGCACTGGGATGACATACTTGACATCTGCAATCAATATGATGTGGCCCTGTCAATTGGTGACGGGCTGAGACCTGGTTCCATTTATGATGCCAACGACACTGCACAGTTTGCAGAACTCTTAACTCAGGGCGAACTGACCCGTAGGGCATGGGAAAAGGATGTTCAGGTCATGAATGAAGGACCTGGACATGTTCCAATGCATAAAATTCCTGAAAACATGAAAAAACAGCTCGAATGGTGTAACGAAGCGCCTTTCTACACTCTTGGTCCTCTAACAACTGATATTGCTCCAGGATATGATCACATCACCTCTGCCATTGGTGCTGCCAACATTGGGGCTCTAGGCACCGCCCTTCTCTGTTATGTAACCCCAAAAGAGCACCTTGGGTTGCCAAACCGTGATGATGTGAAGGCTGGAGTTATAGCATATAAGATAGCTGCTCATGCCGCTGATCTAGCCAAAGGTCACCCATATGCTCAAGCCTGGGATGATGCACTGAGCAAGGCAAGATTTGAGTTCCGGTGGATGGACCAGTTCGCCTTGTCATTAGACCCTATGACTGCCATGTCATTCCATGATGAAACTCTGCCAGCTGATGGTGCCAAGGTGGCCCATTTTTGCTCCATGTGCGGTCCAAAGTTCTGTTCTATGAAGATAACGGAGGATGTGAGGAAGTACGCTGAAGAGCATGGTTACGGGAGTGCTGAGGAAGCTGTGATTCGTGGAATGGATGCTATGAGTGCTGAGTTTCTTGCCGCCAAGAAAACTGTCAGTGGAGAACAACATGGTGAAGTTGGAGGGGAAATTTACTTGCCGGAAAGTTATGTGAAAGCCGCAGAGAGGTCCACAGAGAGGTGAAGGTCAGTAAATGTTTTTTTTTTTTAATTTAAGCTGCATTCATTGGTGAATCGGTTTGAAGAAGAAACTTACTATCGTGCATTCTACCATCTTCATTTAGCAAATACAGATCAAATCTACGCTGTTCTAATTCTTTTTTCGTTCTTTTGTTTTACAATGGGAACAGTTGCAGGTTTGCGTGAATAACCAGAATCAGTTTGACGACTCTGGAGGCTTTCGTGCATGATTGGCTTGTGCACAACGGAGGTCTTAGGTTTTCATTTTCATGCTATGACATTATCCTTTTCTTGCTTGAGCTTGTGTTTCTTGGTAATAAAATGCTTTCCGTTCATATTACATCGATGTGTTTATATTTTTAGTTTTTAGCATCATATTGACATAAAGGACGCACCAGGGGTGCCTGTATCTGCTCCAGCACTGGCCTCGTGGTTAGTATGCGAGCAGGTCGGGCTGAGATAGTCCCTTTGAACCTGAACAGGTTAATGCCTGCGTAGGGAGTGTGCATCTCTTTTTCCTGTTTCTGTGCTTGCACAGGGAGGGAGAGCTTTCGTCCACGGTTCAGGCTAGCTGATGGCATAATTGCCGATCCGATCAGTCTGCACGGCTGGGAGTAACTGAGTGGCAATTCTGTGGTACAAACCGGAAACTAATGCCTATAACTCACCAGCTTCACTACATAGCATCACACTGAACATTATCATTTTGTTCTCTCGTCTTTTGCAACTGGTTTCGTCCTCAACACTCATTTTTCGAGCTCGGAGCTGGTAAAAACAGAAGGGTATGCACACCATTAAGTGCAAAAACATGCACAAATCTCGGTTCATTTTGCTCCGAATTTGTAGTTTCTAAAACTGTAACCACTCGAGCATCACTCGAGGCTATATTTCTAAATCTTGAAGAAAAATGACTCGAGTCTTTCATGCGTTAGAAAAGGGTTAGTTTCCCGAATTTCCTGCTAACAAATTCGGAGAACTGAATTGATACATTGTATTGAATTTTATCTGCAAATTTTACAACAAATACAAAAATTACTTGGCTGCAATCTTGATCACCCCGTTAGGGATGAACTGAAATGAATCCTCCTCATAGGTTAATCTAGGGGATGCAAAGTGGTTACAAAAACAGTTCGTCTGTCTCCTCACTCGGCCGCATCAGAACTCTCATCTGCCGCTGTCCCTGCAATCCGAAATCGAAAAATGAAAACGGATCAACGAAAGGAAATTCCAAGAAAACATCCTATAATCCTGCACATCCTAACTCAAGCAAGAATCAACAAATATGACTTTGAAAAAAAGGAAAACCACATTGCCCCCTACCCGAGAGGTCCTGGATTCGATTCTCCCCTCCGCTAAAATCGCATTCCCTCCAGCACCCAAGTCCTATATTCGATTTTCCCTAAGCTCACTAGAATCGACAAATATGAGTTTGATAAATAAACAACCACATTGCACCCTGTCCCCGAGTTTCTATGTTCATTTTCTCCCTCCCTAATATCGCTTGTTAGGAACAGAAAAAACACATTGCCCTGCAAACTTTTATCCTCCATGTTCCAAGTTTGGAACCCAATTAACCGTAAGGAAAACTAACAAAAGTTAAAAAAAAACTTTAATTTTAATGAAAAATAACAAATAAAAGGATAGTGAATAGTAAGAGTGGTTTTTCGTTAAAAGTAAATAGTACCAAGAGTTAAAACGTAAATATGCATACATATGTTCTTATGCTCAATTCAAGATTTTCAACAAATTCACCAATCCAAAAAGCTACTTGTACAAACAAACCCAAATCAAATCATACCAAACTGGCTTCAAAAAATGGCATAAAAACTTAACCTTGAACGTCAACTCCTCCGTCTTCTTCCTGCTCTGCACCCTCTTCGTCGTCCTCCGTCTCTCCATCGTAATCAACCCCATACCTCGCATTCAGATAATCCACTGTCTCCGGCGTCATGATCAACTTATCGGCATTCAAAATATCGAACAAATTCAAAGTCCTCGGCGTCAGCATCTTCAAAGTCCCAATATTTCTGCTCGAAAGCCTCACATTGTTCGCCACCTCCGTCACCAGAAACGTCGTCTTCTCCTTCGGGTCCAAACCCCACCTCCTCATCGCCGCAATAAACTCCGTCGTCTTCGGCTTCTTAAGCTTCTCAAACTCGTCACTGAAATCCTCCACCACGATTGTATTCTCCGCCGCGCTCGCCACCGCCGTCGAAATCGCGAGCCGTTTCTCCTTTCGATTGATCTTGATGCTCCAATCCCTGGGCTTGGGTCCGAACACGACCCCTCCGCCGGGCCTGAGCGGGGTACGGGTCGAACCCTGGCGGGCACGACCCGTCTTCTTCTGCGGGTAGGGTTTTCTCCCTCCTCCGCTGACCTCCGCGCGGGTGAGGGTGGATGCTGTGCCACGGCGCTTGTTCTGGAGATCAGTGATGATGGCGCGGTGGACGACGGCCCGAGCGGTATCCGGTAGCGCGGACTTGAGGTCGAGGAAGGTCTCGCCGACCTTATCTCCGGTGAAGGAGAGGACTGGGAGGGTGGCGAGCTCAGCGGAGACGATGAGGGTTTTGGGGGTTTTGAGAGAATTGGTGGGTGCGAGGACTGGGAAGGGTTTGTGGGACGAGGAGGGGAGGAAGATTGAGGAGGTGAAAAAGGAGAGCGATATGGGCGCTGCGGAGGTCGCCATTGTTGGAGAGCTGGAGCTCGAGTGATAGAGTTTGCGACTGTGAGTGATGGTGTTCAAATTTGTTATCCACTACCACAGCGCCCGCTGCCTATCCGTGCCAGGCGCGTTTTTGTATAAACGACATGTCTTGTGGTTTTGCCCATAAGGTTATCCGACGTTGCGTTTTTCATCTACTTCGCCACTTTGCAGTTCGGTTTTTGCATAGCCAACGCCCAACCGCCACAATGATCCTTTAACTTTAACTCGAAGTAGAGATCTCTTGACTAAAAGTTTGTGACCATTAATTGTTTAACTTATCAAAATGTGCAGTTATAGTTATTTTTATCAACTCTGATAGAACTTCTGTGCTGAATCAAGAGGCAAATATAGAAATTCAAGTGAGACATTTGTAGCAATGTCCATCTTTAACCCAATTGGAGAAGTGGTCTCTTAAATTTAACCCAATTGGAGCAATTGTCCCCCAACTCTCATCTAATTGTAGTAATAGTCCTTCCAACATAACTCATTTTGATCGAATTCTGGCGAAATTGACGAAAAAAACATCATATTTTTACGTTGTAATGAGTTGAAGAGCTAGTGATCATAGATTTTTAGTCGAGAGACTATTACTTACTTGAGTTAAAAGGTTATGCACCATTTTCTCTTCTTCGAATTATCCATTCTGTTACTCAGAATCGTAAAATTACCTGAAGAAAATAAAAAAGTTTGTAGCACAGAAAAAAGATGCATTTACTCGGTCAAGCTTGGATGAGATTGCTGAAAAATATGTTCTTGAAGAACCCAACAAGGAAAAATGGACACCCTTTTCTGTGCTCTTCAAACCCCATCATAATGCACTCACGGAAACTATGACATAAATGTACTAATTGCTACGAAGACAAGGGGAAGAATGTGGTTTGGCACGATCGGCGTAATGGCGCGTCTTCGATTGATCTAGACAGGCCTGGAGATGCTGGTTTGATGGGCGTTCTGCTTAACGTTCCAGTTAGAATGTTTGCCGAGGTTTGGAAAAGTAGGCATTGGGTTACGTTGAGGAAGATTGACGAGGTTCGGTACAGTTTGGATAGTGATCTTTTTGCTCCTGAGGCTTTTGAAGACACTGAAAAAGGTTAAGAGAATTCTTGGATTACATCATTGGACATGGTGGAGAAGTTTTGCTTGTTATGAATAATACATAGTGATTTTCTTTTACTTGAATCAAATAATCTAATAGGATGTTCAAATGACTGTATATAAACTCTGCTTGTAACAAACTTACAATCAGCTGATAGAAGAAACAGTTTCGTTTTGTTTTTCCTTTTCGGCTTGTTCCCCTTGTGCGTGTATTGTGTTTCGGTGCTTAAGATTATTGAGGAGATGTCGGAATTAATAGGATGATGTATTGGGTGGTAAGGATGCTACTAAATGATTTTTGTCCTTGCATTTCTGGTCTTGAAGGGTTTCTCTCGGTTAATCTCTAGTAAACATCTGGATACTGATTAGAAATGATTGAGTTTGGTTTCGTATGAATGTGGATCATGTGCTTGACATAGTGATAAGATATAATTTGCACGATATTGAGTGTATCTGATCAAGAAATTGAGTTCAAGTTGTCGCTAATCTGTATCATTTGATAAGATATAATTTGAGCGATATTGTGCGTATTGATTTCAAGTTGTCGCTAATCAGTTTGGTTTGATGGTTGACTGATGATACGTCTGAAAGGAAAAGTTCAGATGTATTGATTTTGAGTTTTGCAAGTTTTGTTGACTAGTTTCTTGCTCTGTAGAAAACAAAACTCGTAGTTTTGGATCTTAAGGGACAATTTGTTAACCATTTCGTTTTTAGTTTTCATTTTTTGATTAGAGATAGAAGTGAAATACATGGGAGAAAGGCGGATACAAAAGATTGGTGTATGGGATGTGGGAGAAACGTATACGGAATGGTACAAAAAATAGTGAAGTTTTCACTTTCAAGTTTTCATTTCATACATCTCTTTCATTTTCCTTCCCTCCACCCACCGTCCATCCTTTTTTGTCCCCTTTCCCCCATATACTTCCCGTCTATCTCTTGCACAAACAACGAAAACTAAAACTAAAACGAAATGGTTATCAAACTGGCCTCATAAGATAGTTTGTTTAATGAAGAAAAGTTGTTGATCTAGAGAGCTAGTGCATGTTATGCCATGATTTCGATGGGAGAAACGTATATGGAATGGTAAGAAAATAGTGAAAACAATTTTAAGTTTTCACTTTCAAGTTTTCATTTCATACATCTCATTCATTTTCCTTCCCTCCACCCATCGCCCACCCTTTTGGGTCCCCTTTTCCCCATATACTTCCCGTCTGTCTCTTGCACAAACAACGAAAACTAAAACTAAAACGAAATGGTTATCCCCATAAGATAGTTTGTTTAATGAAGAAAAGTTGTTGATCTAGAGAGCTAGTGCATGTTATGCTATGATTTCGATGGGGTTTTAAAAACTTGAGTGGTATTTATCTTAGTCATTGAAACCTCTGTCTACTCTCTAAAGTAAGTGCCGCACGACCATCTATTTACCCTAATATCTTATGACAGACGGCTTGCTTTAGAGATTCTAACAATGATCAAAAGCACCTAACAAGCATTATCCCCCACAAAAGCACCTAACTAGCAGGATGCTTGCTGGTGTCTTCTTCCCTACGTCTTATAAGATATCCTTTTCGCCTTTCGCTTTCTTCGTGAACGATCAACTTTTTCGGACTATTTTTCCTCGGTTCTTTCAATTAATGTTTTCCATTGTCTCTCACCAGTCACCACCACTGCTATAAGCAGTAGATTTGTAGAGTATACGAACTGAGGAAACTTAAATTGTAAGCAGTAAATTCTTCTGGACTACCGGCTTGTTCGGAGATGGCCTAAAAAGCTCTATTTATGTGTGTGTTGTGTGAATGTTCCAACACAATGGTCTCAAGGATAAAGTCATCAGCAGTGAAAAAGATTTCTTATCTCAAGAAAGATTTCCATTTCCATCTTTCTCACTTATCACGTGACTAATCAGGTGAACGGGGGCACGTAGAAGACTCGTGCGAATGATGACACAGAGTCTACGCTGAAAATTACTGGTGTGAACAATGCTGGTGTGCTACTAATATCACTTTCCGTCCATTCTATTTGTTTTTTGTACTTTGTTGATATGAGGGGTCACTTTATTGATACTTGAACAGAAAGATCATGCGTTTGGTTACTGCTTGAGTTTTTTTTTTCACCGTCTTCATCTTCCTTTTTTGGCAGATCTTGTTGACACTATTCCACCCTCCGACTATAAGAGCTAGCTCGTTATCAATTCCGCTCGTAGCTCTATCAATCTCGCTCTCGCTCTGTTTTCTTTCCGACCTCAAAATTTTTTTATGGCAACAAGAGCCAAGACCCAGGTGAGCCACAGAGAGTATGTCAAGAAGAAACAAACTACCACAAGTAGCGTTGTGCAAGATGGAAGGTTTGCTGAAACTTTTAGATTCAGGTTTCCTATGTGGTCTGGATTCTTGCCGATGAGAATACTCAAAAATCTTGCTGACAGGGTGGCGGGAACTCTATGTCTGGGCACAGCGTCTGTGAGGGCGAGGCCTTCACGGAAGGACTCGTCATCTAGAAGATCGATGCCATTCGTGGCTCCTGTTGATTCTCATAGAGAAGAAGCCATAGAAGATTGCATTGAGTTCATCAACTCTTCATCTATTTCAAGATCAACTTCTATGGCCAAACATTCTCCTTAGATTTTCAATGAAATTTATGAATTTCTATCCCAACGTCGTTACATCAATCGATGGTAATGAATGAAATTGAGAAACAAAGTTTAATTTAGTATTGTACAGAAGTTTGATGTATCAAATATGATAGCTATCCCTATGCATATGGTTGTATTGTTTGTATATTGGTGTCCTTGTATAATGCAAATTTCTAAGCGTTAACAGGCTGCTTCTTCTTCTAGTTTTGAGACCGGCCTAACCCTTTTAAGAACAGAAAAAAAAATATCATCGGAGGTAAGGTGGCATCGATGAAGATCAAATTCCAACGTGATTCGAAAAACAAAGAGAGGAAGACGATTGCAAAGCTCAAGGGTTTGTGAAGTCATATAGTACACTAGGCCGGTGACTCAGGCCACTGTCACAAAGGGTGCAATCCGTGCATTCGGGGTTGCACCTACGTAAGGGGTTCGTTCGCTTGTGAGAGTGGTCTGACCACGTGGTTAGTCAAACTGTCCCACTAAAGTTTATCTCCTAAAGCATTATCTACTAATCTTCACCGCTTTTTGTGGTGTGAGGAGAAAATCATTTGTCACAAAGAAAACATCAACGAATCAGAACCCCAATTGCCACAAGCTATTCTAATTTCCAAAATATATCATATATATTATCTCCCAGCTGATCAAAAATGGATATCCAAATGAAATTCTTTAGATGCAGAGAGAGAGAGAGAGAGATGAAGAATTTAACACAGCTTAACGTGTTTCACAATGATCAATGAGTACAGAAAGCAAATGAGACACAGAATACTGCCTGAACCAGTTTGTGGGAACCAATCATCCAAATGATCAGTCCATCTTGGCAAAAAGGCCTCCGAAGCCACCCTGCTTCTTCGGCGGCACAACCACAGTGCCCTTGCGGCCGCTGACGGTACCATTCTTGTCCTCAACCTTCTTCAGGATTGGATCAACCTCAAGCAGCTGGTCCTCCTTTGCTAGCCCTCCAAGGATCCAATCAAGCAGACCCTTCTCTTCTTTGCTTCCTCCCTTGGCCGCCGTTGCAGCGTACACTTGCCCAGTTGCCCAGCCGGTCACCACTGGGGGAAAGACCATTGTCAAGGAAGCCATTTTTAAGCTTGTTTGAATCTCCACAGGAAAATGGTATGAAAGTTTGGAATAGTTGGGAGTGAATAAGATGAGGGAAGCAAAGTGAGAAGGATAATATATCCTCCTAGCCTTTTTTAAGTGAATGTGAGCCGTTGGATGATTTTTGTATGGTGACTTAGATTTGAATGGAAGTGTTTGTGGCACAAGGTCTCCACAAGTGTCTTATCCTCTCATTCCTCAAATATTTTTGGCCAATATTTTTGCAGGTGTTTGTAAATTCTACAAGGAGGAAAAATAAAGGGTATTTTGTAAGATGAGGGCTCATCCTTAGTGACATGGATGTGATTAGGAGACGTGGCAGTACCATAACCTGTGCAGTTAGTGGAGACTAGAGTTTTAAAATATGTGCCAAGTGGAGATGGTTAGCCAACTAGGTCTAACTTCTAAGGGGGTTTACCGTTAACAAACTACGAGAACAAAGCGTGGAACTTTTGTTCGATCAAATAACTCTTTAGATTCAATGCATATGGAGGAAAGAAAAAAAAAATGTTAACTTGTAAGCATTTCCACTGTGAATGTAAATGATGGCATAGTTACCAAAGAAACTTATTCTTCACAATTCTACAATTTTTGTAATAATTAAAAGGGATAAGTTTTCTTCATCACTATTCCATATTCTACCTTCGACATGGACACTTGGAGTTGGCATCCATTTTTTATTCAATATAATTTAGGAAATTACTGAATTCACCTAATCAAAATCTGTTAGTGCAAGCTTCTTTTTGACCTGAAATTATACGTTCCTGAAATGATACCAGGGCAACGGGCCCATAAATCAGGCTAATAGAACTAGAGGAAGTAACTCCAACCACTATGAGCAACTACTGCTCAATAGTCAGGTTTGGTTATCAACAAGTTGGCCGAACCCCTTCTAACCCGACGAACCTAAATTTTTCTCCATAATCTGTCCTCGAACTGGCCCAAATGTTAGAGTGGATTTGACTTAGGTTTCGATAATGTCATGAAGAGAAGACAGGGTGGGACCAAGCTAATAGATTAGCTATGAAGAAAACCAAACTATAGAAAAGACTTCCATGCTATTCATACACCACTATATTGGCGTTACATATTAATAATAAATCAAGTTGAGAAGCACATGCAATGTCTTTTCTTTCTCCAATACTCTCAACAAATAAGACAATGTAATACAAATTCTCCGCATAACATTATACCAATGACATAAAACACCATGAAAATGGTGTACATATATTATATGCAAGTCCTTCTCCTAACTAGCCTGCCGTATGAGTTAGGCAATGAAGAAGCCCTTACCGTAAAGATTGGCGCGAATGTACTGCCGCCAATCTTTGCGGCATAGTAAACGATGTGAATAAGGAAAGGGGAAATTTTATTTGAACTCATGTAACCTCTTTCTACACCCAACTTAAATTTAAATTGTTAATTGTCTATTTTACCCTATTGCATAATTACTATTAAGTACAAAATGAAATTAATAATAAAATTCAAATTTATCAATAAACCCATTAAACCCTACCATCACTTCTTGTTTATCCTACGTTCATTCTAACTAAAACCCTAATAGGTCTTGTAGAGAAAAACAAACTTTTTTATTGATGGATGGTGATTTTGAAGTTTTGAATCATCCAACTTGGGTATGACTCAATTTATGAATATTTTCTTCGTTTGATTTCAATTTTTTTAAAGTTTAAAAGATGAGTATTTGGGTTTCAATTTTTTTCATCAATTCCGAATGGCTTGTTAAACTTTCTGCAATTGAAAAATTCTAAGAAAAACTTCTTACCAATATTCTTAGATTATAAACTTCCTTGCTTGTTGATAAATATAAGGGGATGAATTGTTTGATTTGTTGCTTATGCACATCAGTAGAAATAAAAAGGGTAAATGTTTGGGTTTGGTAGCAGAAAAAAAAAATAGCCATGGAAATGCTATTGGGAGGAGTGGTGGGGGCAAGACGCCTCTTTTTTCTTAAAAAAAAAAAAATCAATTACATATGTTATTTACATAGATTCAAATAAAATTTCCCTAAGGAAAATCGATCCACATGCGTGCAAATCAATGGGAGTGAAGAAGCCCTTGCCGTGTGGATTGGCCAATCCTGGTGTATTGACAAATATGTAACCTGCAGCCAACCGTTTTTTACTAAATTCAGCATGCATAGAATTTCTGTACAATATTATTGCGCTGAAACGTGAGATTTGGACAAGGATTGGTGTCCACTTCTGAATTCTTGTATGCAAAGATTTATCTTTTCGTAGAAATACTTGCAATATTAATATTCCAGATCAAATGAGACTATGAGAGGCAACTCAGCTACGTCTCTTAGGTCTCAGCCAGTTGTTTCACTTAAAAGAAACACATATTTAAGATTTCGTTTTCCAGATTTTTGAACAGTTTAACCCCTTTTGTCAAATCGGGTCAACCGATTCCACCCACCCTTTACTCTCACCATCACAGAGATTTCAACCAAAATGTGCATGGCTTTAGGTTCTGAGAAATTAAATTAAGCTCCGTACTCATTCTCTTTGTATATGCATACACTCCAAGAAAGTGTTTCGAGTATTTTGAAGAATCCTAGTTAGGAATTAAATCCATTGCTTGGCAGGAAATTAGTAAAAACTAAATAGCACTCTAAGAAAAATATATATGATGAGAATTAAAAAGATAACTCATTCGTATATATTTGTCACACCCACCATGGAAAATGGATAGCCATAACCTTACTTGTAAGCTTACAATTTTCGGTGGCATGCGCAGAAGTAGAATTCCAGAAACCAGCTTCTGTCCACGCAGAAAAAAAAAGAAAAGAAACCAGGTTCTATGTACATTGCCTAATTCTTCGCTAAAAGTTGTAGTGAAAGTAGCGTATAAGTGCTTCTCTATAGCATCTATGATGTTTTTGTTACCAATTTTTTTTTTTTTTGACCTAAATTATAACCTGGGTTGTAGTTTTATCTATGCAAAGGCTAATTACCGCATTACACTATATATTTGTGGTCCTTAGAATATAACCCACGTTGCACTACATATCAATTTCGTCAACTCTGTCAATTTTCCTGTCAAATGAAAAGGCAAATGAGGAATTTTATTTCCCAGCTTAAATAATTAAAAATTAGTGCGAACACACTTATCATTTTTCTGAAGTCATTTTAGAGTGTTACGGTTAAAAGGATACACACATGCATGTTATTGAGTTACATGTTCTTTTAGTTGTAAGTGCTTTATTAGAACACTAAATTAGTAATTAATTAAGATTTTCAACCTAGCGGTCTAATTATTATCAGACATGAAAAGTGCGAGCATAGTTACTCGTGCACATGAGTGACTTCCAACTGTATCCTACAATAACATTCTATGATCAAACAAAAAAAATGCTAGAGGCAGTTACCCATATACATAAGTGACTCTCAACTATTGGTGTAATGTTATCACACAATAACAACATCATATCATACGGCAAAACAAGAGATAAACTTTATACTAAAAAGTTGGATTTTAAAATCTCAATTTCTTGTACCTATATATGCAAGCCCTAGTTCATGCAAGCATCATATTTCTAAATTACAATGTAAGCATGATCTTTCTAAATTATCATGTAAGCATCATCTTTCTAAATCAAGAAATTAACCATATTGTAAGCCAATACCATGTACAAGGATTGAAAATGATACCGCGTACCTTAACATGTCGACGTCGGCCGGAGGTGGCATTTGCTTAGGGCCAGTGACGAAAGCAACAATAAGACAGTTAAACAAGTTCAAACCCCACCTAATTAATCAGTAAATAATGATTTGATTCGGTTAACTAATTAAACACACCCCATAAGCAAATATCTTCCACGCACCTACTCAATCGACCACAAATTAACAATATAAACCCCTCACTAATTACCTTTTTCTGAACATATGAGTACACCCTTTGAAATTCAATTTTCTTTAATTAAAACCCATCATGATAAATTTCTCTAACAAAAACCCAATGACTAGGCTCCAACTAAGCAATATCCATAATTAAGTTTGACTTGGCAAAATTTGTATTTTTGGATGTCTAAATTACCCCTAATAACACTTACTTTGGGCATTATTTCATTCAATTAAATGTTCAAATATTTACATGATACCAACGTTCCTTATATCGTTGTTTTCACATGATGCTAACAGGTAAATTAGTATATCCTACAAATATAAAAAAAAGTTAATTTATTCAAAATTATCAATATTTTAAATGTAACATAAGTAAATTATTTTGCACAACATATATAACAATATAAGTTCCTAATAAATTATGTAATGATATATGTAAAATAATTTACCTACAAAATAAATAAATATTTTTTATTCAAAGTTAATTAAATACCAATATTTTTCAAAAAAAAAATATAAAACAATTTACCTACATGCAAAATAATTTACCTACAAAATAAAAAAATGTCGATTGATTGCACACTCTATATAATAATAACAAAATGTGGCTAGTACATATGTAATATCACGTGAAAAATAATTTTCCTACAAAATAAATAAATGTTTTTTGCCAATTGATTCAAATTAATTTATTACATATTATTTTACATAAAAATATAGATAAATTATTTGTACGCATATATATAATTTTAACAAAATGTGTCTAATACATACATGCAAAATAATTTACCTACAATGATTGTCAAACAAATAAAAAAATGAAATATATGATGGTAAGAGAAGTATAAAGTAGATAATTTTATAATAATAAGGCACTTATTTCTCACAATTATGATGGATAAATTCATTAACATAATTAGAGTGTTGTGGCACAATTGTAAATAGTTTGAAAATAATAGGTATTTATTTGTTTACATGGCAGTCTACTTCAAATTTGGGTTTTATTTAGATGTTTAAAATGAAATGGATTTTTGTAAAGGAAATAAATGTTGCATGGACTTATATCTAAAGAACCCTAAATTTTTTTATTAGGTTTTCGTGTACATATTTCCACGTACAGTCAATTTCCTATCAACTAATTGGCAGCGACTTGTATGCCCCAAATTTCCCAACAACTCTTCCTACGAAACTTCAACATTTTAGTTTATATCGATCTTTATATATACACCCGTCTCACTTTTTCTCTTATTATATACTGCTCGATCGGCCAATTCTAGAACCACAACACTAATATAGCCAGCTAAAATGGAAGCCCTACCTATTTTCTCCGCCCTATTTGCTGCCGCATCCGTATACCTCTTCTGGTTCTACCTCTTGGCTCGAAAACTCACAGGACCGAGCGTCTGGCCGGTCGTGGGCAGCATTCCGTTTCTCTTCTCAAACCGGAAGCAAATCCACGATTGGATCACAAGCAACCTCCGCGCCACCGGGGGTTCAGCCACATATCAAACATGCACGCTCGCTCTCCCTTTCCTGGCTCGCAGGCAAGGGTTGTTCACCGTGACATGCAACCCTAAAAACATCGAACATATTCTCCGAACACGGTTCGATAATTATCCCAAGGGACCGACGTACCAGGCAGCATTTCACGATCTTTTGGGGGAGGGGATATTCAATAGCGACGGAGAGACGTGGCTGACACAGAGGAAGACGGCCGCGTTGGAGTTCACGACGCGGACATTGCGGCAGGCCATGGCTCGGTGGGTGAACCGGACAATCAGGAACCGGCTTTGGTGCATTTTGGATAAGGCGGCGAGAGATCACATCGCGGTGGACTTGCAGGACCTTTTGCTTCGCTTGACTTTCGACAACATTTGTGGACTCACATTTGGTAAGCAGCCCCCAAGTTTATGTTATAATTACACTATCACCCCTGAGCTCACATAATATCTATTCATGTATTGATATTCAAACTAACATTTTCCCACCAGGCAAGGACCCGGAAACGCTGTCGCCGGAGCTACCCGACAACCCGTTTTCGAAGGCATTCGACAACGCCACCGAAGCCACTCTCAAGCGCCTCCTCTATCCTTCCTTCCTATGGAGAATCCAGAAGCTTTTCGGCCTCGGCGCCGAGCGACAGCTGGAGAAGAGCCTCGAAGTCGTTGGGGACTATATGAACGACGCCGTCGCCGCACGCAAGTTGACGCCGTCCGACGACCTCATCTCTCGCTTCATGAACAAGCGCGACATCGACGGCAACCCGTTCCCCAGCGCCGTCCTCCAGCGGATAGCCCTCAACTTTGTCCTCGCCGGCCGCGACACCTCGTCGGTGGCGCTCAGCTGGTTCTTCCACCTTGTCATGGAAAATCCACAAATCGAGGAGAAAATCGTCGCCGAGATCTCGACAGTCCTGAAACAGACACGTGGCGATGATCCGCGACTCTGGGTCAAGGAGCCTTTGGTTTTCGACGAGGCGGATAAGCTGGTTTATTTGAAGGCGGCGCTGTCTGAGACTTTACGATTATACCCCTCCGTGCCGGAGGATTTTAAGTACGTCGTGAACGACGACATTCTGCCGGACGGAACTTTCGTGCCGGCCGGTTCGACTGTGACGTATTCGATTTATTCGGTGGGGAGGATGAAGAGCATCTGGGGGGAAGATTGCATGGAGTTTAAACCGGACCGGTGGATCTCCGCCGACGGGAAGTTCGAACCGCCCAAGGACGGTTACAAGTTCATGGCGTTCAATGCTGGACCGAGGACTTGTTTGGGGAAGGACTTGGCTTACCTGCAGATGAAGTCGGTGGCTTCCGCCGTGCTCTTGCGCTACCGGCTGTCTCTGGTTCCCGGATTCCGGGCCCAGCAGAAGATGTCACTCACGCTCTTCATGAAGAACGGGCTTCAGGTGTATTTGCATCCACGTAAGATTGGAGGTGGGCCAGATCAAGTTACTCAGGCTGCTGCCACCTCAGCATAGGCAGGGGTATTTTCGAGATTCAGAAAAACTATGGCATGTGTACGTTGGTGGCTAGTGGGTAAGAGAGATTTTTTAGAGTTTGTTTGGAACATGTTTTTAAAATGACTGAAAGCATTTTGGTGAAAATGTTTTTGGAACTAATCCTTAGTAAAAATGCAAGTAAATTATGGAAAAACACTTAAAGTGCTTCTTGGAAGAAGCACATAACTGGTGCTTCTTGCAGAAAACACTTTAAATGCTTTTGGAACCAAAAAACATTTTCTCTAAAAACGCTTTCAATCATTTTAAAAGCACATACAAATGAGCTCTTAGTATGCTGGAAACACGGTTTGGAATACTCAGTGTTATAATATAATTGGCTTAAAATTAAAAAAGAATTCAACCAATTGTATTTTGACACTTGCTGTTTCGAGTTATGTTCCTGACACACTGAAAAATTTCTTGGTTGTAATTAAGAAAAATGTATACGTTGTCAATTGTTGGTTTTGTTGGGTGGGTTAAGTAAAAAAGTGGGTTGAATGGGTGAGTGATGGTTGCTCATCTAAGTTGGAAGATTTGATGATGTCTTTGTGTTGTTAATTATATTCCATATTATTTTATGTGTTTTTTATTAATACTTTTATTAATAAAATGTAAATGTACACTCTTTAACCTATTCTATATATGTAGTAGTTAAACTAGATTGCCAATTGTTTTAACATTTTTAATTTAGTTAGGGGTGATGTTTTTGTTTTGCACAAACGAAGCGAAGGAGGGAGAATCGAATGTCACTTATCCGAGAGATATGATTAACAAATCATTAGTAGCTAACTAACTTGTAGGAGGGAGTCTATCTTCTAATTTGAAGTTGCACACAATTTTTCTCTCTTCAAAAAATTGAATGTAATAAATTATTTCTTTCCACCCAATCCTAAACACCAACTTGTATGATGATATTGTAGGAGGATTACAAGGTAAATTTTTGATGTAATTGATGTACCAACTTGTATAATGATTCAATGTTAAAGAATGAAGCAGATGTCGCTTTACCGCAGTGACGGAAAATAATAATGCGTATGCAGTGATGCAGTTCGATCATCACCGTTCTCATTTCCTCTAACATTTAACAATTTAACCCATTAAAACTATTGTTTATAAGAAGAAAAAACAGTTTAAGAATGATTCAAAAGGGTATATTAATGGGAAATGCATATACATGCAGATTACAATATATTGCTACATAACCATAATTATTTGAATTGTTAGTATTTGATACAACATTTACAGAAAATGGCTGTGTGTTGAGGTCATTTAATTTTTCTATATATTCATCTTTCATGAAAATGGGATGAATATGAAAGGCAACCAAATTTATCAAACTTCATATGTTGCAGGGAAGCACTAGCTAGCCAGCACTTCCCTCTTCAGATTTTGAGCTCGCTGTTCCATGTCAAAATCTTCGAACAATTCTCCTTCAAGTCCAAGAATCTCAACAAAAAGATGTAGCTTTCCTTGCAAATTGAATTTCATGGCGTTTTTGGTACTTCTGTATTCAGGATCGAAGCCCCGCCCCGAGCGATTGTTAAGGATCAAGTTATCTGTGAACTAATCTATGACCTTTTCGCCGGTTGAGAAAAGATTCCAGACAACAGTTCCGACCAGGTAAAGCCCTACTGAAACCTTGAACACATCGTCCCAAGAACCTGGAAATAGTCAATGTGGAGAGGGAGGGATGTTAGAACTTAGAAACAGCTTGTTGCCTAAAGCTTACAACTTGATGTCCTGACTGGATGTCGAGGCCAAAAATTTATGGCCAATTTGATTTCCACATGTGTGAAATGAAAACTAAAATCTGCAACAGATGGAGACTAACCATGTTGTAAGATGTAACCAGTGGACGCTGTTCCAAATACACCTGCCAGCACTCCGGCGGTATTTGACAGACCAAGCAATACCCCCTGAGAAACAGTTGGAAAAAAGATAATTAGAACCATATTTACTCTTCACTCTGCCATACAATACTACAAATCCGAACGCGTGCATTGGCAAGTGATCGACAGGCTTATGTTGGAACTTAGTAAGATGTTTGATCCCACGGTTTAAATTACACGGATCAAATTTGAACATACAAGCCAAAACCAGATACTAAAACCAATACTTACAGAATATCGTGGGGCAATATCTTGATGGTTTGAATATAGACCAGATTGTGAGAATGCATCAGTTCCCTATCCAAGCAAAAGAGACAAAAACAAGATAAGGCAAATGATAGCAAATGAACAACCAAAGTATTAAGCAATTGTACCAAGCTTTGAAAAGAAGCATACCTGACTGCATGCCATACATAGAACAGCCATTGCAGGAGAATTAATATGGCTCAACTGTGTTAGGAAGAAAGCGGGGCCTAAAAACCCAATTGTTTGCATAATCTGCAATGGATGATATAGATTAGCAACGCAGACAGCTGATTTAGAGAAATGTGATTTTCTAGGAAGATTGTTCCCCAGATACTGTTTGGTTTAGATTAAAAAAGATGATGTTAATGTAATACCTTCCGAACCCTTGTCACAGAGAAACCCTTACTGACTAGTGAGTCTGCAATCCAACCGCCAAGATTTGCAGAAAATGCCATTGTTAACCAGGGCAGGACGCAGAATAGCCCTGATTCGGTAAGATTGAACTTCAGTACCTAATGGTTGGATTAATGTAAAATCAGTATTCAACTTGCAATTTCAGGCCCGATTGAACACTTTGCCACTTTGCAGCAACAAGCATTAACCCATTTTGTAGTACCGTCTATTTTGACAAAGCCACAAGAAAGTTAATTTATATACTAAAAGGAAAACTATGCAGCATGAAATTAGGGTAACAAATGCAAGAAAGGATGACTTACTTGGTTATAGTATGTTGGCATCCATGTGAGAAGAATAAATGTTCCCCAATTGTGGCAGAAGTGAGACACTATCAGGGCCCAAACAGGTGCTTTTGACAAAATTAATTTCCAAGGAATCGCTTTAACAGGTTCCTTCGAAATACTACTTGCAAGAATAAGCTTCTTCTCCGCCGGTCGCAGCTCTGGATCCTCGAGAGGTGAACTATGTGCCTACATCAACAGCCCCATGAAAAAAAATCAAATATTAATCGTATACATCAGTTTTGAAAAAATGATGACATTGCTTACAAATAACCAAACTTAAAGAGAAAAGTCGTAACTTATCTTGCAAGTAACATGTTTCGTACTATTCTATGTGGGGGGAGTTTAAAATATCACTCACCTTACTTAGCCATACAGAAAACCAGACCGTCCCCAGGGAACCGAAGGAGTAAAAGACTGATGGCCATCCAAACTGATGTATTAGATATGGCGAAAAGGCCAAGCCGGTGACCGATCCAAGATACATTCCACTGTAAACCAGAGCCAAAGATCTACTTCTCTCTGCTACAGGAATCCATTTTGACAGTATATTATTCATGGCAGGCATAGCAACACCCTGAACCGAAAAGCAGACTAAGTGAATAGTAATTAGTAAAATTTAACAAATAACCATAGTGATTAGTAATTAGTATTTAGCAAAAGTTAACGAATAATCATAGATATTAGTAACTGATAAGCAAACTACTTCCTACATAATAGATATTACTGATGAATTTTAGAAGACCAACCTCACCAATCCCCATGAAAGCGCGAACAACTAGTAGGAAAGGCAATCCAATTTTAGCAGCAACAGGAGTGAGAATAGTAGCAATGGACCACCAAATGACTCCAAATGCCAGTACTTGCTTCCCACCTACTGTGTCTGCCCATATTCCACCAGCAATCTGCCACTCACAGTTATAAGTTAACAAAAAAAAAAACAGATGAAACACCAAAGTGTTGAGTCCCCGGGGTTAACCCAAGTAGCGAGGGAAGGCGGAGTAATAGGTTAGGATTATGGTAAGTTCAAGAATTTAATTCCCTTCAACATAACTAAAAGAAAAACCGATATGTTAATCTCATCGGCTATACAATTTAAATTCAGTTGGAAAGGATTTAGGCCTATATGGTTATCTGCTTAATGTTGTTTGACAACACGATATTCTAAACTACTCTAATCTACAGAAAAATGGGTTTAATAAACTCAGGTGCAATAAAGCGGGCACATTACTCTGATCAACTCGCTTAACCCTATCGCATATAAACTCAAATTGAGAGCTTATAAGGCAAGTTCAAACATGTAATTACTGATTAGGAGAAGTGCATAAATGTAATTAACCTGAGTGAGGAGGTATCCCCAGAAGAAAGAAGATTGTATCAAACCCACAGTTGCTGGGTTCCAATTGTACTCTGCTGACATGGGCAGTATTGCAATGCTCATATTTACCTGCCATAATTCACACAAAAAGTTACTTTTTAACTGCCGTGATTAACTTCCATCTTCCATTTTTAACATTCCCAAATTGCAGACCATTAAAGCTTCGAGCTTTAAGCTTACTCTGTCCATGTTGCATAGAAGGAAAGCCGAAAAGCACAAAACGACAATGACCCATCGTTTCGGAAACTCTTGTAACCACGAAACCTCCGCCCCAGACTCCGCTTCCAAATCCTCCTTCACCGAAACGACATCGTTCAACCCCTTGTCGAACTTATCCACGGATTCCGATATGTCGTACGCCTCCGATTTAACGTCCGCAAACACTTTCCCGCCCCTCCGGTTTCCGCCTCCGCCGCCCGAAACGCGAACGAAACAGCAGTACTGCTCCCTGTTCCGAATCCGCACTCGAAACCGAAACGGCGTTTGGGGTCTCGGGTTATCGGCGCTGAAACTTCTCTTGGTGGCCGAAAAATCGAGCGGGGCGATATTGGGATTCGGAGATAAGGAGTAAAGAAGTGCTCTGGCGTTCATGGTTTCCAGAGCATGAAACGACTCGTTAGTCACTGAGTTACTGTGTCGCTGAGTGACTGTTCCGAGTTCTGAGCATCACAGCGCGCGAGACGCATGCTATAAGGTTGGGGAAGATTTCGGAGAGGGGAAATGTGGAGGGATATTTATCTGCACTGGCTGAGGTTAGAACACGTGGCGGTTGCACGGAAGGGATTTGGATTGTTGAGGGTAAGGTTAAGAGGCGGACGGTTATTTCCGCTTTGTTTTGGGTTGGCGGGTAGTTAACTGAAAATTGAATTAGAATTGCTATTTAATGCTTCTCAATGCACTGGGCTGTGGCATTTGGAAAGGTTTGGGCTTAGGCTTCTATTTCAAACTATAGGGCTTGCTCTTGGGAGGCTAAATTTTTATTTTTCTTTACAGTTAAACACGTTTCTGACTTAAGTGAATTTTTTTTAATACACATCAAAAGTGCACACTTAAATAACACATCTGAAAAAGAATCGCTAGATTCCGTTAATTAAGTGATTTAACTACTGTTATTTAAACATGTAACTTAAATGTGCACTTTTGATGTTCATTAGAGAAAGTCTCATGACTTAAGAATGTTCGTGAACTATGGAAGCGTCTTTTGAAGAATCACATGTTATATGCTTATTTCAAAAGTAATTTTAAGTGGATTTTCTATGAGGCACTAACAACTAACGATTCAATCAATTAACGTTATCGTTTGTAAGAAACAAAATTCCCTCATCCAACCGTTTTTTTTTCAATTGAAATTTTCTTTGAATTTTTTATATTTACACTACGTAGTGCGTGGACAATATCTCATTGTTGTATTAAAACCCGTGATTTTACTGTCCAAAATGTTCAAGCTAAACTCGGGCTAATGGAGTGTCTAGCTTTTGGTTTGCCCCTCATGCGTGCTGATCATTTGCAATATATCAACTTAATGCCCATAGTCAAACAATTAGTCGATATATGACAAATGATCACCACGCATTAATGGTGGAAGCTCGTTCTCTTAGTCACTTGGTCACCTTCACTTACTTTGATGTCAAGCAATTAGTGGTGGAAGCTCGTTCTTGGGCTGATGGTGTGTCCTCCCACATTTGGTTGCGAGGCTGCGCTCACAAACTTTAGTTCGAAAGCTGAATCTTGCTTACAAGCGAGAATATTCAAATAGTGAACTTCGGCCCTTAGGCATTATCCATCCACAAGTACTATTATACTCGTAAATTTTTTTCTCAACCAACATGATATTATCATATACAGTAAGATTGTTTTTCAATACCAAGGTAGTGTGCACGTCAAGTGCTATTAAACATTTCCCATTCATATATATAGGGTTAAGATTTGGAGACATTCATTTTTTTACACCTATTTTGTAGAACTCACTTCGTATTGTCTTTCAACAATCCAAAACGTCTATATTTGAATTCACTATTCATAGATCATCTTTGTAAAAAATTAAGCAATACAAAACCATTAAGACATTTATTTGTAATGAAGAAAATGGACGAATACGGTTTTGCAAATAATCACTAAAATGACTATTGTTTAATCCAACGGTTGTTTGGTTTTTAAATTTGGGTGATTTTAGTAGACATGGTCTAAGAGAAGATTCGTGACATCGATTTTTCATTTTTGGCATAATGCTAAACCCCACCCCCCAATATTTGTAATTTTACTTTTGTACCCTAAAGTTTTATTGAAATCACATTTTAGTCCCCTTATCCTTAACCAAATCCGGACCCTCCTTTTAGATTCTCCTTCCCTCTCAGCTTGCCACGTGGCAGTCCTTAACCTTATCCCTCTTCTTCTCTCATTCTTTTCCTCGATCTCTCTCTCAACTTTCTATCTCTCTCAGCTCACCTTCCCTCTCATTCCCGGCAACACACCCACGCCGATACCCAATGGAACACCCCGGCGACAACAACACCCTTGCCACCTTCACCACCATGGTAACTATCTCCCTCTTTCTCTTCTCGGTGAAGCATAGAGGCCACCCAACCCCTCCGCGAGCTCGATTGCTTTGAGCCCAGATTCAGGCCATCTCCGGCTACCCCTCGTCGTGAAACAGGTTTGGAAACTCTCCCTCTCATCCTAAGCTTCCTTTTGGTACCTGAATCGTACGCTAGGGTGGTAGATCGACGCTGACCGGAGCACGGGAGGCTCCGGCCTCCTTCCCTGGCGAGAACAAGCAACCCATGACCTTTAGGCCTAAACCCCAAGCCCAAAGCTTTAGGGCAGCCCAAACCCAAATTCTTGTTAGATTAGGCCTCTGGGCCGTAAGGGACTCAGGCCTTAGGCCCGTTAACCTTTTTAATTAATTAATTTATTTTTATTTTCTAAAACCTAAAGGCATTGGGCCATGCTTTCAAGCCCAATCCCTTTATATAGAACCCAAGGCCCTCGGCCCGTTTAACCCTAAACCCTTTCCCCTTGGGCTAGGTTACCAGCCCACTGACCCAAAGCCCAACCCGGATCCAACCCAAGCCCAGACCTGTTGACTTTGACTTTGACCGGTCAAAGGTCAATGTTGACTTTTGTTAACTTTTTTGGTGTTTCGTCTAGGACCTCTCCTAGACCAATTTCGACGTCCTGGATCCGTTTATAACGTCCATTTCTTGAAATTCAATTGTTTGAGTATAGTTTTGTTAATTGTACCATTTATGTGCTTAGGTGCAATTATTAGCGGCGATTCCATCATTCCTATTTTGTACGGCTCTATGACGACGGGGTATCTGTGAGTGGACCCCTTCTAAAATGCATGTTTTAATAGTAGAAATGCATACATGAAAAGCATGATTTAATGATTACGTTTTGTGAAAACGTTTTATAAGCAATTTGGATTTACACTTATGGATTATCATGCTATAATATGAATATTTTGGAATACCATATTTTATCGAACTAATGTTCTTTACAGTATATATGATGGATGACTATATACTATTTATGAACATGTTTTCTTTAAACTTCTTTATAGTATATATGATGGATGACTATATGCGATGAAGATGATTTTGAGATATATGTACTTATGTTTTGGGAAAAACTACATTCGATGTTTTTGTGCGTATCTAGTGGTCGTTGTGCTGCCTACGGGAAAGGATACTTATATTGGCTTCGGCCGAGCGTAGGTTGGTGCCTGTTTGGCAAATGAAGTGTTCTAAATGAAGAGTTATCTATGCCTTCTGGCGATATTGATACCACTAGTTAGCACACTATATACGAGATATGTTTTATGAAAGGTTTTATGGTATGCTAGGGTTTTCGGAAAACTTATCACATATTATGCTATTAGTTTTCATAAAACTTTGGGGGTTAGTATGTTGATAACTGTTTCAATATTATATATATTTATCAACTTGGTCCACTCATGTTTGTTTTACGCCCCCTCAGGATATAGGAATGAGGATTACGACCCGTGCTACGAGGCTTTCCCCTACCAGTGATATCGTGCCATCACCTCTGCTTTGACATCTTTGTGATTGCACCTTCCGTTGTATTCTGAATTAGATGTATGCTCTGAACATGGCATGTATTATCAATGTGTTTTCATTGTTGGCATTTGAATATTATTTATATCACTATCTTCACGCAGAAATGAATAGTCACATCTTATTATTTTGCTATAATTTTATATGCATGATTTACATGTTTTCAGCATATGCATTCATTAAAAGGAAAACTAACGAAAAGTCCAAAAAAACTTCTCTTTTAACGAAAAGCTCTTTTAAAGGTATAGTGAATAGTGCCAGTTAAAAGTAAAAAATGTGGTTTTTCGTTAAAAGTGAACAGTACCGGGAGTGTTTTGTTAAAACTCCCTTCATTAAATGACTTGCGTCACCTTCGGGTGTGGGCCAACACGTGGCCATCCCGATGTCCCTAGGACATCAGGATAATGTGAGATGATTATATCTTCTTGTATGCAAAATTGACTCCAAAATGGGTCCAATCTTTGTTCGCTCAATGATCTTACTTGAAATATTTTCCCTAATGTCCCTGTAAAATAACTTTCATAAAACTTGTGTCCCAATGAAATTTGTTCTCTTGGGTCACTCATTAGCCATCATACCTTGCAAAAGAAAATGCCTAAACTGCGCATAAAGTCCACAGTTCTTTCAGATATTCAAGCTCAAGGTTCTTATACAAGTAATTGCAATGATGACTACAACGTCGTGGATGGAACCAAAACGCTTTGTAGGTCAGTCGTGTCAAGCAATTAGAGTTTCAGAAGGAAGGCTTTTTTCTATAAAAACTGAAAACTTATTGCTAAAGACTCCTTCAGCTTTCGACAAAAGACTTTTGAGCTTTGATCCCACCACATGTAAGAAGAATTATTAAATGAATTGTGTAGCCTATATGTAAGAAGAAAGGCTTTTTTCTATAAAAACTGAAAACTTATTGCTAAAGACTCCTTCAGCTTTCGACAAAAGACTTTTGAGCTTTGATCCCACCACACATAAGAAGAATTATCAAATGAATTGTGTAGCCTATATGCATCAACGCTCCGCATTCATCCATGTATGCACGATGTGTGATTCTATTATCAATTTCTTTATCTTCAACACTTTTTCTTATTGGAGCAATATCTTGATCGATTAATATTTTAAACTATAAAGAAGGAGATTCAAACTTTGATGTAGAAAGATAAGTATACTACTCTAGCCGATTAAAACGTTGATGTAGAAAGATAAGTATACCGCTCTAGCCGATTCAAACTTTAAATCCAAGTCTATATCTTCCACTCCTTTTATAGTTATACAAGTTCCGAAGATATGAATGAGATTCACTTCGAACGATCAAACAATTGTTGATGCAGATCCTAACAACTGAATACCCGAATGAGAAAACAAGTTTCCTCACCAAATGAACAAAAAATTGATATTGTCCATACTCAGTAACGTTTAACACACATGAGCTCCTTAGATGAGGATTATAAAAGGTGCATTTTTGCTAACCACTCTTAAGTGTGTTAAGAACACGGCTCACTATCCCAAATGTCATAACATAATTGGTGGAATTTTGTTTTTCAAGTTTCAAACCAATTGTATTATTATACTTAGTGTACCGGAATGTGTTCTCGACACACTGAAAAATCTTCCAAGTACATGTTCATCACCTACTTATAATCATTGAATGATTTTAAATTTTGAGATTTATGTTTATTTATTACACAGATCTCAAATTTAAACTTATCTAACAAAAATAGACACGGTGATAAGCATCACCATTACTTCAGGTTAGTAAGGAAAAATAATATATAGCCTCAAGCGCTCATAGTGTATCATGATAAGATAGTTTATTTCCAAACATGATTAACAATTGAAATGATGACCAATTAAAGCTGCCCTTCCCAAGTGACATCATATTATCACGTACGCATATTTGGTCACCAATTGAATTACGCATTTGGATCCCATCCGGATCCAAATTGTAGAGATTTTAAAGATCATTACATCTTAGTCATTCATTGTGCATCGAGCGATCAGAAATTATTTAATTTTTTTATTTAAAATTAAACATAAATAATACCTGATGAAAACTGCTCGCACGATGTACGATAAACAGTTATAATGTGAAGATCCTTAAAATTCCTACAAAGTAGATCGGGAAAGATCCTGTTCCGGTAGAAGAATTCACACCATCATTACCCACTAATCTAAAAGCAAATCAATGTCGGCATCTTTCTCCTACTGACTGGGGCAAAGGAGAAAGGAAATAATACCTAGTCAAGATAGAAAAAAACAATTTCTTTGCCGTGCAAATGAAAGCTTTACTAAAAGATAAAAACAGCACTGCAGAAGCTTCTTTTTACTTCTTTTTCTTCCTCTTTAGCCTGGTGTGTTTTTACTTCTTTAAGTCAACAATATGGTCCAAGTCAAGCGCACTGTTAGTCAATTTTTCTTTAATAGTATGAGACTATTGAGTAGTCTGAAAAAGAAACAGTAGAATTGATCTTAAGATTTATTTTAAGAATTCAAACGGTGAAGATTTTTTAAAAAGTAAGATTACTTGTGGGTTAAATTGACCCTAAGATTCATTTTAAGAATTCAAAGGGTGAAAATTGTTTAACAAGTAAGACTGCTTGTGGGTTAAACTACTGCAAACCCTTAGTTAGCATGCAAGGTTTTATGAAGAGTTAATGATCTCATTCAGATTCAGGATGGAACTTCATCTTCCTTAATTGTACTAAAGCATATTAACTTACATGTCGTTATGTGTGAAACTTTACAAAAACTTATAAGAAATTGCGTCATTCATCTATTGTCAATTGGTTTTTAAAAAAGTGAAACCTCAATTTCTTTCAAATTTTCATAAAACTGAGGCTAAACGTATGTGGACCTATTGAAAATGTTACATTTTCGAGTTTCTACTCTAAAATTTTCACAATTTAGTGCGATTAATTTTGTACTTAATTTCCCATTAAGGTAGGTCATAGGCCAATTATGTAACATGATTACCTCTTATTATAAGATAGAAGTGGGGAGATTCCAGAACAATATTTCATCAGCCAAAGACGAATCATATTGGCCTACCATAAAAGAAACCTAGGACGCGATTTGAAATAATGAAAAGCGTTGTGGCATATATATTGATGTTAATCAAACCAATATATCACGAGCTAAAGTATAATTCTACTTTGTTTGATGAATCCATCGAAATCTTATTTTAATTTAAGGAGAGGGGCAGATTACATCGGTTTGGTTTGACAATAAAAAATATAACTGAATCAAATAGTATTCAGTGGTTCCGTTCGATTCAATTTTGATCAATACCACTATTCAAACCGAACTAAACCAAATAAAAAATGGGGAGATCACATCGGTTTGATTTGGTTTGATTCGGTTTGTTTAAGCCTATTCAACACATAAATAAAAAACATTGTACATTTTAAGAGTTTTATTCTTCTAAACCTTTACACATCTCGCGCATTCCAATTGGATTGAAAGATTAAATTTTTCGGAACATAAAAGTTCATCAAGTCAAATAGAACCAAGTTTCAATTAAACAAAGTCTCGTGCTAGCAAACAATTTATTAGCTATAACCTCACATAAGCATGAAATACATATAAATCACCTTATTGTTAATAATCATTACAACTTGTAAAATAAACTAATTAATAATTAAAAGATACATGGTTGGTTCGATTTGGTTTTTATCGATTTTAAAAGTATCAAAATAGAACCAAACAAAAAATAAATTGTTTTGGTTCAATTTTTAAATTATTTGTTTTTACTTGATCACCAAAACGACCAAATTAATTTTGTTTGAACCGGTTGATTTGGTCGGTTTAATGCTCACCCCTATCCAAAATGCATGGTTGCCAACACTAGATAAATTGTAAAAGAGAAATGCTAAGGAGACTCTCTCAAAAGTAGGACTCTCCATGGACTTTCTGTCACCTCATGTTTTTGGCACAATATTTTATAATGTTGGCACAAAATTAACGTTAAACTGTGACGACCCGTCCCTAATTTTACGATTTTAGTAATTTTAAATGTGGGAATTGACGAAAATGCCCCTAGAGGATAGGGCGTTGACTTTGTTGACCGTCTTTTTGTGACGCGTTTGAGCTACTATTTCACCGCATTCTCGAAGTACTCGACGATACAGACATGTTGGCGCAAGCAGAATCGAATTCGGAGTTGCGATGAAAATTGTACGGACTTACGAAGTCGAAGAGCATTTTAGTAATTTCATCATCTAAATATTTGGCTCTCTATTATTTTAATATTTTCCCTTGAATTTCTGTCCAGTGGGACCTACCCACGTGGGACTCCCCACTTCTTTTCCCCCAAATCTCATGCCTTCCAAATCACTCGGAACTCTCTCTCTTCCCTCTATCTTCTCCCTCTCATCTCTCACCTCTCTCTTCTCTCTGTATAAAAAAAAATTAAAAAAATTAAAAAAAAAAGGTGGAGCCGAGCAGTACAACCACCACCTCGCCACCTTTCCGGCGAACTACACCTGAACCACCATACCATATCCCTCTGTCTCTCTCTTGTTATGCGTATTTCTCCCTCAATCTCCATGTCGTCTCTCTCATCTCTACAAACACAAGACAACCGTGAGGTTAAGGTCATCACCATCGTCGTCTTCCATGGCAGATGACCATCGAACCAACGTTCCAAAGATATCATATCATCTGAAACCTAGCCCTAGGTTTAATTCCAGACATCCCAACGGGAATAGCTCTCGGATCTTAGAGCTCTAACACTGTGGAGACTATCTGGCATGGATCTCACCACTTTCTATGAAGGTGAGTGTCGAATATGCTTTGTGTGATCTCCCCATCGTGGTTTAAAATGACTTTTAGGCTTAATGAGTGAAGTTTGGATTGGTTTCATGACATAAATGGAGAGGGATGAAGTTTTCCAGATTTCTGGAAAATTAGGAACCGTGGTCATCTGACCACTTTCAAGCCATTTTTTCGGCCAACACCGACCTTAACTCGGCCTCACCTTGGTATGGTGTTGCTCTCTACATTTCTAACTTCAAAATGGCTCTTGAATTATTAATTTTGGTGGAGAATCAAGCTCGATATGAGCTCTGAAAGTCGGACCAAAAACCTGCAAAACGCAGGCATTCGCGAGGAAGGCGAGTATGATGGTACTCGCAGGCACGTGGGCGTGCGTGGGCTTACATGGGTCATCGGCGCATGCGGCGCATGGAGAAACTCGAGGTCCCTCCTTAGGTTTCTCGACGTGCCGGACCCAAATCCGCCCTCATTTTTCCCCACACTTTGTACGAATATGCGTTTATACGTTAGTACGTTACGTATTTACATAAATGGTTTCGTTTCTAGGCGAAACGCCTTGCAAGGACTCTCGATGCTACGAGTCGGGTTCGACTCAACAACATGATTTGTGAGTGGGTCTTTTCTTGATACATACATATATATATATATATATACATATATATATATATATACATATATATATATATATACATATACATATATACATATATATATATACATATACATATATATACATATACATATATATACATATACATATATATATACATATACATACATACATATATATATATACATATACATATATATACATATATATATATACATATACATATATATACATATATATATATATATATACATATATATACATATATATATATATACACATATATATACATATATATATATATATACACATATATATACATATATATATATATACACATATATATACATATATATATATATACACATATATATACATATATATATATATATATACATATATATATATATATATGTTTAGTTTCCATATATACATCTAATAATGAATTTTCTATATGAATGTCATAGTTAAATTAATATTTATAGAAAATGACGTAACGAAGAAAATTAGGAAATCATTATGAATCTTACGGGATGCCTTAGCTAAATTTACGGCTATGAATAATATTATGTTGACTAGAATTATCGAATCATTATGGCATGGCTACATTTATGTTATTTGCTCATCTTTTGTCGCACTGGTGTTAGTACTCGCCCGGGCCAAGGCCAATCTTTCACGTGTATGTGCACATCGCATCGTACGCTCACTTTGGATCCCTTGTAGGTGTCAGTCCTGTCGTACAGGTTGCAATAGGCAGCTCCGACTTGTATGTGTTACGCATAGCGCCAGTATTCACGTGATTGTAGTACTATAATGTATATCATTGTTACACACAGTCATGTTCATGTCAGAATACCTCTGCATGAACTTGTGTGTCAGCATGTGTCAATGAGCACTCGATATGAGATGTTTGCTTATGCAAGATTATGTTGATTACGGACGTCATGCATTTACTTACGAAATATTGTGCCGTATTTAACTCTTGAGCTATTGCAGGCTATGGTAAGTATGTTCATACTATATGTAGTATGTATATTTTGGAAACTATACTTGTTTTACAACGAGAAGTTAATTATGTTTTCGAAAAGGTTTTTATAAAACTTTATTTTTAGGCCCACTCACCCTTGTTTTTCGCCCCTCCAGGTTCTAGTAGCAGAGCTTTCGTACTGATGAGGATTATTGGCAAATCTTGGTGTAGGCGATTACATTCGATGGTATAATTCTCACCCTATTTTAATGTACTGTACTTATGCTCTGACATCACGTGTGAAATGAGTTTATTCCCGCTGACAGCGCACTCTTATATTTAGGCACTTTTAGGTTGAAATTTATTCACATTTTCCACATCACTATACTTGATGGCTTCGTCGCTCTCCAGGTGTCGGTCAGCACAGTTCGATTCGGAGTCCAAGTGAACATCCCAAGTCGAGATGTGTCATAAACTATGACAAAAAATTCATAGAGAGTCTCACTTTGAAAAGTCCGTATTTCTCGTTGTAAAATAGAATCGATTCTGTGAAGCACTAAAACCGATTTAAACCTCAAAGTTTGGCTTCACCAACTTTTACAAAATTAAATTGGTTTCATGCATGTACTTTTGGGGATCCTCCACATACAGTGCCATCCTAAATAAGTGAAATTTTGTCGCATAACTCGATTTTTAGTCATAAAAACTAAAACCCTGCAATTTTGGACACAAGTCATGCATCATTGTGTTCATATCGATCTATCAAAGAAAAAACAAACTAAACTTAATTAAAAAGAAAAACTAATGAAAATGGCTTGAAAACTTTGAGTTTTACCAAAAATGACAAAATAAAATGTAAAGCAAATAGTACCAGGATTGACTTTTTAGTATAAAAGTATGGTTTTTTATTAAAGTGAATAGTACCATAAGTTTTTCGTTAAAGTTCCCTGGACAGCCATGGCAAGAGCAGGCTTTGGATTCTCTTTGAGAAATGGCAATGCTTGTTAAACCCCATTTAATTATTGAATTGTTGGTTTTTTTTTTTTTTTTTTTTTTTTTTTTTTTTTTTTTTTTTGAACAAATCGATATTATCTACACTAAGGGGAGGGGGTGTCGCCTTTGGCGAGAATTGAACCTAAGACCTCTCACTAATCAGTGAGGAGGAATACTACTAGACCGTAGTACTAGTGGCAATTGTTGGTTTTGTATATAAAAAAAATTGTTTAATTAAATGGGTTGGCCGCTTTTGTGGGAGAACCATGCACGTGTACCACATCCATTCCATAGTATCACATCTAAGAGTTTGTTCTTGATCAATTTATTAATCTCTTCTTTAATTTCCAAGTTATATTATATTGATACATGATCGTGAATGATGACGAGCTTAAGCAATTCCACATGCCAATCTCAGTCCTCAATCAATTGTTGACAATGATGAAGAATTTTGGATTGTCGATCCTTGACGTGACTAATTCATTTTAATTTAGGTATCTACTTCATGATCAAGAAGTGCATGCGTACGGAGTTTACATGTTTGATACGATGATGTATTTAATTAAAACTTGTGTATATATAGATTAAGTTATACAATGAAATAATAATAATTCGATTCAAATTAGTTATTTATAAAAGTCAAATTTAAAATTCAATACAATTACATGGTAGAAATAAGTGATTGCATTTTATTTCATAGTTTTTTATTAAAAGGAAATTATAATGGCAAAGCTCAAGAAGACAAGTTGTATTTTTGTATATCTCAAAAAAATGTTAGAGAACGCTAATTACGGTTAAAGTTGCGACAGAAAAGTAAGATCCATGTGATGCATGCGGGGTGTTTCAAGTGCATGTATCATCTTCAAGCCAAACAAAAGCATGCTTCATGTGAAACCATAAAAAGTACAAGTCATAAAAAATGATGAATCGTTATTTATTACTACGATCTAGTGGTATTCTTATTCACTTATAAGTGAGAGTCTTAGATTCGATTATCACCAAAAGCGAATTTGAATCACATTATTGTTAGTCCATTGTGAGGCTAAGTCCACCCATTCGGCCTTAATGTAGATAATATCGTTCATTAAAAAAATGATGAATCAAGGGGCGTGTTGAGAATAAATCTCACAATAATGAGACAAAGGACCTTGCATGTGCTTATAATTAGTTAGGCTACTCCCCATATTGCCAATTAATTTTATGGTGGAACCCAAACTTCTTCATGAGTAAAACCCACATTGATGAGATGAGGGACTTGCATGGGCTTATAAGTAAGTTGGGATACTTCCCATATTGCCAATTAATTTTATGATGGAACCTCAACTTTCTTCATGGTATCAGAGCTGGTTGTCCCACTATAAAGCCAAACAGCCATGTCACCCCGTTGTGTTATCCACATGTTAGGCTTAAAAATTCACCACACGTGAGGGGTCGTGTTGAAAATGAATCCCACATTGATGAGATGAGAGACTTTGCATGGGCTTATAAGTAAGTTGGGCTCCTCCCCTTATTTCTAATTGGTTTTATGATGGAACCTCAACGAGTCTATAAAACTCCATTAAAATCGATGAATTTATAACTCTTTTAAAATCTTTCAAAATCTCAATTGAATATACAGTTTCTTCAAATGTTAATCACCAACTAATATGTCTTGGTAAATTAGATGACAATATTTCTTAAATTGTTAATAATTAAGATTCAAATAATGTTAGAATGACAGATTCACCTTTTTTTTTTATGCAAGTACAGTTTCTAGCTGTTAGATTGCCAAATTTATCCTTAATCATAACCGCATATGAAATCCGAATTTTGTACCTAAGATTCATCCCCTATACAAATATATGATGCATGTATTTTGAATTGCCCTTGAAATGGAAGACAGTTAATCACAGTCAAAAGCATGTTATGGTAATAATATGTGAAATAGGTCCTTATATTCTCCAATTTTTAACGTAGGATTCACACTCTCTCTCGCAATATTGTTAACCGTACCCTAGTCACAATCTCATGAACCGGCAAAGCTCTCACTATATATCTCCCCATCATCTAAAAGAAACGAGACAGAGATATAGAGGCAGACAAAGAGATACCATGAAGTTGCCTTCCACCTACTCTTTCTCTCTTTTAGCTTTATTCTTCTTCCACTGCTCTGTCTGCTCCCATGTCCCACCTCCTCCCCCTCTCTATCTCCTTCACCTTTCATGATCATTCCTTCACTTTCCTCCTCCTCCTCCTTCTTCCCCAACCATCTCTCTCTCTCTCTCTCTCTCTCTCTCTCTCCATGCATATCCTATAGCTATCTAGACTACATCTACTGTGCTCTCATTTTCCAAAACCCTAATATGGCTAACATATCAACCCTATTGAACAAGTTCCTCTCTCTCCTCATCCTCCTCCTCCACCTCGGCTGCTTCTCTTCCACCGCCACAGCCAACCACCCAAAAAAGCCTCATCACCGCCGTAAACTCTCCACTCACCTCTCCAAACCCAGCACCCTAAAACCCCAAAAAGCCCTCTCCACCTCCTGGTCCTATCTCAAACGCATTTTCACTTCCAAATCCTACAAAATCACCTGCACCAACATTATCCAATCCCACCTCTCCACGCCACCTCGATCCTCCCACCACTCCGTCGTCTCCCTCGTCCTACCTGACTCCGACCCGAAATACCTACCTGGGTCGCTTCCCGAATCAGATATCTCGGCCGATTCCCACCAATTGTTCCCTCTCCGAAACGATATCTTCCCCTGCACCGCCTGCGGGGAAATCTTCCCGAAACCGGAGACTCTCGATCACCACCAGGCGATCCACCACGCCGTTTCGGAGCTTCATGACGGAGACTCGGGCAAAAACATCGTCCGAATCATATTCAAAACAGGTTGGACCGATACACGAAAAGCCCCCGAAATTCACCGGATCCTGAAGATCCACAACAGCGGCAAAATCCTGGCGAGGTTCGAGGAGTACAGAGAGCTGGTCAAGTCCAAGGCGGCGCGAAACGGCACCTTTCGGAGGAGGGATGAGCGGTGCATCGCCGACGGCAACGAGCTTCTCAGATTTCACTGCTCAACTTTCGTTTGCGATTTGGGACTCAACGGGAATTCTGGGATTTGTAATCACGAGTACTGCAGTGTTTGTGGCATTATTAAATCTGGATTCTCACCCAAGTTGGACGGAATTTCCACGCTGTCGAGTAGCTCCAGAGCACACGTGGCAATTCCAGAGGATATCGAGGAGGAGTTTCAGTTCATGAACGTGAAGCGGGCTATGCTGGTCTGCCGGGTCGTGGCGGGTCGGGTCGGGTGTGACACTGAGGAGGATATTGACGACGTGGACAAAGAGGGCGGCGGATTCGACTCCGTTGTCGGCAGAGGAGGCAGCGGGGTCCACACGAGGGTGGACGAGGAGGAGCTTTTGGTGTTTAATCCAAGAGCCGTTCTTCCTTGCTTTGTGATCATATATACCATGTAAAAGTGTGATAATTTAAGCGTTTGATGCATGCAATCTGAACTTGTATTAGTCCTTATTTTTTAGCAAGGATTGTGAATATATTTTGGTGATGTGTGGTGGTGATATTGTTTGATTCACCCCATGTTTTTTCTTAGCCTGTGACCAAAAACATGTCACAGCTGCCATCATCATGATTTGATTATTAATTTTGGTATGTGGATATATTTTGATTCTTGGTATAATATATATTAGATGATGAACTGTTGATGTTAATTGTTAAGTGTGTGTGGAGTGTGTAGGTTGAGCTCCTGCCCCCTGTGGCCTTGTCGGCTTGTCGTCCTATCCCATTTAACATGTTACATGTGATATTTGGCTTGGATTTATTTGGTAATTGGTGCATCCTACCATGTTAATTATCGCTATGAACTAAATTTGTAGAGTAAACTTTGTAAACTAAATGATATGGAAGTTGATGATTGGATTATTATTTAAATATTGATTAACGTGTTTATTTTTTATTGGTCACACATCATTTAGTTTACAAATTTAGTCTACCTAACATTACTCTAATTTGTATACTAATTAGTAAAACCTTTCTTGAGAGCAGGATTTTTGTCCTATTTTCGTGTGTTTTTAATCAGTGTAACCCTGTAAAATTTCACTTCTAATTGTTTTCATTGAATAAAAGTGATTCTACCAATTGGTTATAGCACTACGATTTGGTAAATATTTTTCTCTATTATTGAGAGTGTGGAGTCTTATGTTCGACCTACATGGATAAGGGGTTCGATATTTAATTTTATATTATGACCTATTTATTGCATAACTTAATACTAATCAGTCACTTCTAAGATTAAAATATCGTTTGAATAAAAAAAGGACGATTTTGGATTGACATGTCTCTTGGAGGTGATCAACACGTGGCATAGTTCATGGTTTAGTAACTTGATCTTTGAACCTTGTGGGCCTTTAAGCCCATCTCAAAAAAATTACGATTATGTATCATTTTAACAGGTCAATAAAGGACTTTGCGTTAATACTGATCCAATAGCGTTCGATTGAGATGTGAAAATTTGAACTGATGGCTATTGTATAAGATAAAATCATATGGGTGTGTTTGTTGCACTATACTATTTTGGACTAGACTAGTTTCAGAGATTAAGTTAGAATGACTTAGAATAGACTAAGTTGAACTAACTTAGTGAAGCATTTGATGGGACAAAAAAACAAGGATAATGAAAATTTCATAAATTTACATAATCAACAGAATAAACCAAAGTTGATTATGTATGATTAATTTTTATAAATGTGAAGATTTGAGTCACTTTTGCAGCTGTTTCAGTAACTTCAAAGCCACAATCATGGTAATTGCGAATGAGAATAAGACAACGGAGATGACACAGTCGACGAGGTCATTGTCGAAGATGAAGCAGTTGACGAGGTCCTCTATGTAGATGAAACAGTTGATAAGGTCGTCATCAAAGATGAAGCTGCGCTTGAAGCCTTTGCTGTCGAAAATCGAAGTAGAGGCGGACGAAGCCTAATTGGAGGTGAATCGGATAACGCAGCTTGTGGGTTGTTCGATTGAGGTTTGAATCTGAGGTCTTGTTCGTGATTTTGGGTTCGGGGCGAGGAGAGAGAAAAAGAACGCAAGCATAAAGTAAAGAGGGGATGTGAGCAGAGAGTAGAGAGATGAAATGAGCACGACGAAGTAAATGTCTTAGCTAGTCCCATGGTTTTCGTGGGTCTTGCTAAGAGTGATTAGCTTGGTCTTGAGTCGAGACGAGTCCTCCATAATCCCATTAAAGCTAGTCCCATAAAGTGACAAACACGTACTGCACCAATATTTAATCCAGTCCAGTTCAATGAGGGCAAACTTTCTAATAATCCAACTATTGTTTAAGAAATCTTACCTTGTTCTCCAAGCCACACGTTCGTACCTGAAATATCAAACATCCAAAAAAGCTATGTGTTTGGGCGAAGATTTCTCTGGAAATGATCTTCAGACCTCAGTACAGCTCCCTAATGGATTAGCACTTTGGATGTGTAGTCAGGCTCTTACTTGTTGATGTGCTAGAAGAAGTGGACAAAGTTAGTCCTGAAAGGTACCTTTGTAGGGCCTTAGGTGTGGGTCTTGAGGCTTGTAATCAAAACTAACTGAGTGCTAGGCGTGCCATTGCTATCTCAGTATAGCAAATGTAGAACAAAAGTGTTTTAAGTCAATTACTTGCGTCCCAAGTTAGTCGGACTTCTTGTTATCAAAGGATTGTCGTGGATGGGTTAAGTTCACATTAAGTTCTTTTTCGTGCCTTGTAAACAAGGACTTTTAGTTCATAATCTTGTATGTTTAAATGAAAGGAGTCCAGATCCTCTTAAGTCATTTGTTTGGTCCTAGATTGCTTTTAATGATAACATATCCATTAAACAAACCAGATCCAGATGCAAATGGATCTTTTAAGATAGGAAAACTGATGGAAATAACTTGAATACATACTAGAGAATGCATTAAGTAATAGGTCTATTAACTAAGAAAACGAACAAAGAGCTTCGGGCAAGATTTCACCTTGTTTGTCAAGGTTGAACCTCTTGCAATCACTTCTCTTTGAATTAACAGGGGTTTATATGCTAAAAAGGGATGGATGGTAAACAAGTTTACACAAAGGAATCGATACTACGCCACTAAGGGAGATATCAGAGCTTTAAATTTGATAAGAGATAGCTTGTCGCTAAAAATAACTGAATATGGGTTGATTTTAGCTTTTGAATGCAAATCTAGCTTGAGAGCAGAGTTTGTATATTTGTTTGTTTGATTGGTTGAGTGTCCTTATCTCTGGGGCCTCTTCTTCCTTTTATAGGCAAATTAGCCCAATTGCTATAACTTTGTTCTTACCCGAAAACACTTAGATAGTAGTGAGTCATTAGCTTTTTACTTGGAATACCACTAGAAAGTGTTCTTTGGCTAGTAGTATGTTAGTCTTCATCACTTGTCACTTCAATAATAAGCATGTGGCTTGCATTTTGGCTGAAAAAACTTCACTTTGCCTTTGGGCTTGGTGTTAGGCTTCGGGCAAGTCTCATTTTAGTTGGCATCATTGGGTTTTCCTTCATTTAAGTCTAATGTTCAAATATTAACCCAAACAGTGCACCCTTTAATCATTGTTGAGTTTGTAACCCAAGATGCTAATAATAATTAAATAGTCATCGCACGCCTTTAGTCAGGACTTGCACCATTTAAAACAGTCGTTGTGAACTAAACCTTTGCACTAACCCACAAATTCTATCCTTAAGTAACCACTTACTATATAATTCTCACTTAAACCCTTTGGCTAAATACCTTAGCAACTTCAAACCTTCAAATCCCAAAACTTCCCAGAATTCTCAGAGCCTTCAGACTTTCCAGAAACTTCCCTCGTTCTTTAGTTCTTGCCCTTAAATTCTGATTTTCTTCCCATCTTCTCCTTAAAATCATCCAATGGCACCCAAAGTTGCTTGAACTTACTCTCCCTGTGAGACTGGTGAAGTGATTTCCACCATGTGCCGTTTGCTCAACTGCCTTCATCGCCCTTGGGTAGGCTTGCATACTAAACTCTTCTTCGAGAAGGGATGAGTGCACTCTTTGGGGCCTGCATGGACCTATCTAGTCCCAATTGTTGTTGAAAACAACATGCTTAAGGAGAAATGATTTAGCCCGAACCCATTTTTGGCCGAGTCGAGCATCTCCTCATCCAAATGGTCAAATCATCGCCGTGGCTTCCCTTTGATGAAGGATGAAGGATAGATGCAATGGATAAATGAGCTATAGCCAACCTTCAAGCAAAAATGGATGAACAACAGTATCTATGAGTTGATAATGCTCTCTTAGACCACCATGATCATTAAACCCAAGTTTCTCACTACAACCCTCCTCTTCTGGAACTCGGGCACCAATACCTTCAACTTTAGGATGGGCCCTATGTCCCTAACTATCCTGGATATAGCGCACGTCTTTGTGCTCAGGCCCTCGGGCAAGGTTATAGACGTCAGTCACGACTGGGCATCTTCTTCTCGCCTGACTAAGCTCAGGCACTTCTGGTTCCATAATTCAATTGGAGTATAACTCTACGACTTTCAAGAGTTATGTGACCTCTTTCATGGGTTTTATCACGTTTGTGAAAAAAGGAATTTAGCCCATCATCCTCTAACGCCAATGGAGATCATGAGCATATGTATTTTTTACTATATTGGCTCAACAAGCATGTTTTCCCTAACAAGTCCAAGGGAGTAAAAGTCTAGTGGATCTGCTTTGCATAATTTCAATGATATGGCAACGAGCCCATTCCTCTTTGCTCATCTCTATCATCTCATGTATGAGATTACCAAGGGTGAACCATTTGAAACCAACCTTAATCGTCCTACTTAGATGATTCAACTTGGGCTTCAATGATATTTCTCTGAGCTTCAAGCTCCCAACCTTGAATTCCCCGAGGGTGTTGCTCATGCCCAAATTCTAGCCAAAGGTTCTCCAACCAATCACTTTACATTCGCTTGTCTCTATTTCTTCAGAGTCTGCAGGACTCGGGCAAACTTGGAATGATGAGCTTCAGTGTTGAGGAGATACCCTTGGTTTTTTGACCAAGCATTTCAAGACGTCTTTGGAGAAGACGTCAGCCTCTTATGTAGAGAGAAATCTATTAGCTGCATCCAGTCGAGAAACCTGGCTTGGGGTGTAAGGAGGGGCCGCTACGAGCGTGGGCTAGAAGTTTATCATCCAAACTTCTGTAGCAAGCAGCTGGGCTTTAGACAAGCTATTCCAATCCTCTTCTTTGACTATGTTCAATGTGGCACCTCCTACCATCTTCACTCTCCTCCAGAAGTCACTTTTCAAGCTGCCCGAAGAAGCCTTGAGGTCATAAGCAAAGTTACCAGAAAACCTATGGCCCTCAATTTCGAATGTACTTCAAGCTTCGCTTCTTGGTGGGAAACAAGGTGGACCAAGAAGTATGGAGGATACTTACGCGAAGCATATGACCGTGTTTTCAAGCATCTCTCTATCAAGTCTTATCCTAAGCCGAGTGAGCTTGAAAGTTAGAAGGAAATGATTCAACAGAAGAACCAACTTCTTCTGATAGGTACCTCTTACTTCTTTAACTTGTAATTTTATGAAATTTTATGAATCTGCCTTCTTTTAATACTTTTCTTGGTTTCCTTACACTTGCAACTCAAGGCAACCCAGCCGAGATGGATGTCGGGCAAGATGAAGAGGCTGTAGATGCCTTTGTGCTTCAAGAAGTTTCGGCTGAAGAAGAAAGACAAAGTGCTGAAGCAGGTGGGGATGTCTCCGAGTTATTTGGAGACTATGAGGGTGAGGCAGAACCTATAATGGAGCCTTGGGCAACATGTCGAACTCGAGTAACATTAGTAAAGACTTATGAGTCTAAGCCCGAAGAGTGACCTCAAGCTCAACTCTCTACCCCTGGTCTACGGGCAACCCCCACCAAGAATAGAACAAGGGCACAAGCTTCAAAATCCTCTAAGTCTTCCGTTTTTTTAGCTAAGATAGACGTGAGTATGAAGAAACTGAAGGCTTCTAGTAAGTGAATTTTGTTTTAACCTTCCTTTCTTACTTGCATTTTGTGTTTAAGAGCTAATAACTTCATTTTCCTCAAATCTAGGGCCTTAAGTAACCAAGAAGCCTACCGTTGTTTTAAGGAATGATCCACTGGGGGCAGAGATGTATCAAAAGGCCAAGGATCTGCAAGATTCCACCCTTGAAGCACTAGAGGTATGGCCTGCTTCTCAAGATTATTCCCTTAACCTTTTCCTTTTTCTTAACTCTTTGCTCAAACACTTGAAATAAGCCATAAGGGAATAAATGATCATTTTGCCTAAGGTTTCTTCACCTTCAACCCGAATAGTACAAAATTCTCCTCCTCGGGCTAAGTCTTCAAAGGTATATTTCTTTTTCATTCTTTAGACTTGTATCTTTACCAATCTTGGAGCTTTAACATTTGTCTTTCACTTTTGTAGGCTAAGCTTGAAGAGTCCGATTCTCAGGTCGGGCACGGTTCTTCTTTTATTCTTTCAACTTGACCCTTCCACTGGGGAGATGTTGCATTTTGTGGAAGAAGACAACAATTTGGTGAGTACTTTTAGTTTGAATCTTTCTGTTTTAATCACCCTATTTTTATTTATACTTATTTTATGTCTTGTTTATCCTAGCCATCACCCGCGCAGAAGTTCCAACCAACATCAACAACCTATGGGGAACCCATAGTCTTTGAGATCCTCATGGTCTCAAAGGTAATTAGACAACATGCTTATCCTCATTCAGCAACCATTACAGAGGAGCTTCCTCATTCTACTCAAGTCTCTGCTTAGGTATAGAAGTACCTTCACTTCTATCTTCTTTTCAATAACTTAGTTACTGACATTTACTCTTTATCTTTGAAATTTATAGGCCTTTGGTGAGGGCTCGAGCACAATTCTTCCTTCTCCAGTCAGTGGGTGTGATCCCCCCAGCAACCAGGAGTCACTACCCCTCATTCTAAGCCATCATGCTACATTTAGGTATATTACTTCCCTCGTTTTGCTTTCCTTTATTCTGAATTGTAGTCATTTTCCTAACTTTGTTTTTCTTGGTTTGTAGCAAGGCCCTGGAGATGACTCGGGCCAATCTTCTCCACACCTAGTGCACAAAACAGAACTTCCTCTAGCTTCTGAGGTCATAGGGATCCCTATCCCTAGGCCTAAGAAGAAGGTCAAAACTGCTAATACCACTTCTATTTCTGCTCATGCTCCCGAGATCCTTCCCTCTCTGCCAACTGAGGCTACCCTACTACGACTGAAAGTGTTGGAGAAATATCTCCACCTTTGTTATCTACTCCTTCAGCAACGTCTTTGCCTGAGCTGGTTAAGAAGTTCAGGCAAATCAAGCCCAATCTGTAATCTCCTTCACCTTCATCTGAATCTCATCTTCTTCAAAATGCTCGTCAAATCTTCACGAATTGAATGAAAAAGGATTTCACTGCTTCCTTCAGTCTTAAGATTCTTCATGACGTTGAGAAGGCTTTCACCGCACTCTACAATGCGTCATTACTGTCAAAGGCTCAATACGAGTCATTTCTCAATTTCTTTGAGAATTTGCTGGCCCTGATGGATCCGCATTAAAAGTGGAGCGAGCATCTAACAGAGTTAAATGTTTCTAAGAAAAACACATGAAGACATCAGCCATACTCCAACAGTTAATGGATGAATGATCAATGATGGAAGATAGGATCGCAGTGGTTGACGCTGAGATTCAAAGATTGGAAAAGCAACTTTCTTCACTCAATGCCAAGATGATGAGCCTAATCAATCATATTTCCAAGAAAGTAGAGGACATGGAGAAAATCTCTCAAGAAGTGGAGGACTCAAAGAACTAACTTGCCAATAACAACATGTATCTTGGAGAACTAAGCAAAATTTTATTATTATGCAGACTTACTTTTCTAGAATAGTTGCCCTGGCCAAGGATGCAAAGTTGTTAGGCTATGATCTCTTGTAATCCTTTTTACGTGAAATGAGATGTACTTCTTCATTTTTACTTATCTCAATTCTTGCTTTCTTTCTCTCCCATACATTAACGGTCTTTTGATTAAAGACCTGACTGCAACTACTTGGTCATTTCTTCTTTGTTCTGACACTACTGGTGTTGGGGAGTTAGGACAATATGAGGCCTATTACATTCTTCCTTAGTAAGGAATAACCCTTGTTTTATAAGCTTTTGGGCCGTCACCTTTGTTCGGCGGTCGTTCTTATTAGCTCCTAAGCATTGGAGAATCCCAATACTAGGATTATAAAAGCTGGCTTCTGCCACATTGGTAGTGGGGAAGAATGGTCGTGACTTAACCTCCACCATCTCCCAAAATCCTGGCCCCATGACTTCTTCCTCATCGTAAACTGCTACTTTTTTATACAGGGTGAAATGCACAAAGAGACTTTGATGAATCCAATCTCGGCCTAGTAAAGCTCCATAGGTGGAAGTATTATCCACAACAAAGAAGGCTAGCATGATTTGCTTGGAGCCTAAGTCAACCTTCAAGGGCAATATCCCATGAGTTCTAGTGATGGTTCCAGAGAAACTGGAAACTGTTAGATCTGTGGGGATGAGATCTTCCTCACTTCTACACATATTTTTCATTTGCTTATATGGTAACACATTGACCGCAGCTCATCCATCAATCAAAACCCTCTTAAATGACACTTCCTCCAGATGAACAGTTACATAAATAGGCTTGAGATGGTTGGCTAGGGTCAAACTCAGGCAACTGAAGACCATTCTGTCTGAGTACATTCTCTTGGGCTCTTTTTTGTGAGTTTGAGCAAACCTATTTTGCCCGACTCCTCTTTTCCCGTTTCTTCAACACTAACATGTGCCATCATAGGTTCTGTTACCAAGTAATCACCCTCCATTGTGGCAGGTTGATCGTGCTTGGGACAAAACATGGCAAATAAAACAAATGTCATGTTTACATGGAAGTTGCTAGGTTCAGGTAAGTCATCCGTCTTGCCCCCAATGTGGTCCATGAATTCATCTAACCAAGCCTATGCTTCTTTTAGCAACATCAGCTCAGGCAACCTTTCTTCTCGAGTTATGCCAAAGTTCTGTGCCTGCACTAGGTTTTCACAGAGAGTGTCAATCAGCAACGGTGGGGGCATTCCTTTCTCAAGCGAGATAATTCTAAAACATATTTTCTTCGGGCTCCATCTTGGTATTGATATCATTACCATGTCCTCTTGAGCTCTCTTTAGGATTATGTACTTCCCAAGATGAGGGCTCTGTGGCACATGATCTATTTCCCCCCCCAGTCTTGCTATTTGCCTTTTCTACCTCCTTTTTGCTTCTCTAATGAAGTTGATTTCTTCCCCCAATGAGGTATTTCTCAAACTTCACATTTTCAGATGTTTCCAAGGTAGTGGGGACTTTTAATGTGTTCAAGTGGGCTTTGTAATGCCTCTGAACTCTCCTGATCATACAAGTTTCATTTCTTTGACAGGCCTCCCATTTTTTTCCTACTACGTGCCATTTTCGCATGAGTCGGGCAAAATCTTTCTTGGTGAATAAGGATATAATGCATTTGGTTCTTCCCTTCATTCTGACATCTTTGTAACTTGGTTGAAGGGGCCTTACATCCATCCATTTTGGTATTTTGGCTTCTCTGTCCTCCACCTCTTTAGAGGCTTCATAATTTCTTAATACCTCTGATAAGTTATTCCCCTTACCTTTGGAAAACATTTCTAAAAGTCTATTTCTCAACTGTCTGCATAATATTTCTGCTGGCTTCTTGTCCCTATTTTTCTTTTCTTCTGATCAATTCTTGATCGATAATGGCTCTTGATGCTGGTACTTCTAACTCACATTCGCCCTGACACTTACTACAAAACACCAGTCCTTTAACTATGGCTGATTTGGGTTTCCAGGGCAGCTTAATAGTTTCTTCTGTTGGTCTATCAACTTGCCTCATTTTTGCTTTCACTTCCTAAATAGCTTTCCCTTTCCCTTTTTCCGCCCAAGTCAAGTTAATCATGTTTATTGGGGCTTCTGGGAAGGGGTTTGTGTCAATCATCATATTGGCTTGTGGTTTTTCCAACATCAAATTTCCCTTCACTATGAGGTATTGTATCCAATCCTTAAACTGGACACAGTTGGTTATGGAGTGATTGAAGGTATAGTGTAGCTTGCAATACTTGTTTCTCCTTAGCTCTTCTGGCTTAAGCATCTTTTTGGTGTTGTCGGGCACGATCACTCTTGCCTACACCAACTCTTCATAGATCTCCGAGGCTTTGGTTAAATCAAAAGAATAACTCTGGTATTTAAATGGTTTCATATCGACAAATCCACCATCATTCATCATCACTTTCTGATCCTTGATTGGTTGGACTAACCCTTTCACTATTAAAGGTTTAAAGGGGGTAGTCATCTCTGCCACACACATGTCCATCCATTCTCTTCCATGGCCATTATTTTGTTCTGGCTCAACTCCTTCAAACTTCACTTGGTGAATTGCAACTTTATTTTGGTAAAAAAAGAGCCTTAGATAAGTGTTTCACTTGCTGTTCCTTAAGCAATAGTTTTTCGTACTTTGTGGCAGCAATTACCAACTCTTGTAATTCATTGAAATGTACATCATAAAACTTTTCCTCAAATGCTGACTCAAAGCCTTCTGAGCAGTGGATATGAGTTAGGCATGATTGATAGGGAATTGGCACCTCATTCTTGTCCTTCTGAACCTCATCATGAAGTCTTATGTAGACTCATGTTCATATTGCTTCACCTCCACTAGGTCATTGATAGACATCTCGGACTCCATCCTATATAACTGCTCATGGAAAGCCATCTCCATTTGCCCCCAGTTAGCAATAGAATTTAGGGGCATCAGAGAATACCATTAAGATGTTGGGCCAACCAATGAGTTCCCAAACAATCTTAACTTATAATTAGGATTGTCTTCGAATGCCACGCAATGGTTGGAGAACTTGAAGATATGATCTCTAGAGGATACACTGTCATATTCCCCACTAAAAGTGGGAAACATGGGCATTTTGAAGTTGAGTGATATATTATAGGTATAGCTTCTTGTAGGTGATCCTAAATAGCGGGCGAGCTTGGGGTTGAGCATTCTGGGTCATCATCCTTCTTAACTCAGCTAACTCATCTTTGAACTGCTGGTTAACTGTATTGTTGTATAGGGTATGTAGGGCTTCCCATTTTGGGTTGCGATCATTGCCCGATAAGGTTTCCTTCCTTGGGTCGAGCTATCTCCACTTGGCATCCCCTCCCTTACTGGCCAATAATGAAGGCCTATAAGGATGAAGATTGTCTGCCTTGGTAGGCTTGCCTTTTCCACTGGATTCTTCGATTAACTGGGGAATCTCATACTTCTTTCTTTCTTGTTCGTTCTGCCCCTACTATCTAGTGAAAATAATAAGGGGTCGGGCAACTCTGCTTCTAAGATTTCCTCCATCACTGGCTGACTAGCTCCAGATCCCTCATTGTCCTTCCCTTTATTCCTTTTTTCCTTAAGCAAATGAAGTAGGAGGATAACTGATTCTTTTTCAGGACTAGCCACTCTCATCACTTCCCTGGCATAACCATTTTTTGGAGTAGAGTACTCCAGATCTAATCTTTTTTGCAAATTCCCTATTAAAGAACAGAGTCTGCTTACTTCTGTACTAGTTTCCAGATTGGTCTTCTCCATACTTTTCAGTACTTGTACCATGGTGGCTTGCAAATCTTCATTGGTTACCTTCCCTTCTGACTTCTCGGATGAAGTTAGGCTTTCTAGAATAACTGGTCCTTGGAGGGAAGGAAAATCCTCTAGATGATTTGTAATGCTTGATCTTGGTAAACACTGGGGTGGCCCGTATTCTGTGTTCCACCTAAAGGTTTTCTCATTCCTTCTCATTTTTGGCATACAAGACTAAATGGGATCCCACCAGGCGTGCCAAAACTATGTTCGGGCAAAGATTTCTCTGGAGAATGATCCTAGGACCTTAGCATAGCTCCCCAAGGGATTGGCACTTTGGATGTGTAGTTGAGCTCTTGCCTGTTGATATGCTACAAGAAGAGGACAAAAGTTAGTTCTGAAATGTGCCTTTGTGGGCCTTAGGTGTAGGCTTTGAGGTTCGCAATCAAAACTAAGTGCTAGGCGTGCCACTGCTATCTCAGTATAGCAGATGTAGAACAAGAGTGTTTTAAGTCAATTACTTGCGCCCCAAGTTACTCGGACTTCTTGTTATCAAAAGATTGTCGTGGATGGGTTAAGTCCACATTAAGTTCTTTTTCTTGCCTTGTAAATAAGGACTTTTAGTTCATAGTCTTGCATGTTTGAATGAATGGAGTCCAAATCCCTTTAAGTCATTTGTTTGGTCCTAGATTGCTTTTAATGATAACATAGCCATTAAACTAACCACATCCAGATGCAAATGGAACTCTTAAGATAGGGAAATTGATGGAAATAACTTGAATACATACTATAGAGTGCACTAAGTAATAGATCTATTAACTAAAAAAACAAACAAAGAGCTTCGGGTAAGATTTCACCTTGTCTGTCAAGGTTAAATCTCTTGCAATCACTTCCCTTTGAATTAACAGGGGTTTATATGCTAAAAAAAGGATGGATGGTAAACAAGTTTACACAAAGGAATCGATATTACGCCACTAAGGGAGATATCAGAGCTTTAAACTGGACAAGAGATAGCTTGTCGCTAAAAATGACTGAATCTGGGTTGATTTCAGCTTTTAAATGCAAATCTCGCTTGAGAGCAAAGTTTGTATGTTTATTTGTTTGATTGGTTGAGTGTCCTTGTTTCTGGGGCGTTTTCTTCCTTTTATAGGCAAATTAGCCCGACTGCTGTAACTTTGTTCTTGCCCGAAAGCACTTGGAGGGTAGTGAGTCATCAGCTTTTTACTTGGAATGCCACTAGAAAGTGTTCTTTAGCTGGTAGTAGGTTAGTCTCCATCACTTGTCATTTCAATAGAAAGCATGTGGCTTGCATTTTGGCTGAGAAGACTTTACTTTGCCTTTGGGCTTGGTGCTGGGTTTCAGACAAGTCTCTTTTTAGTTGGCATCCTTGGGTTTTCCTCCATCTAAGTCCAATGTTCAAATATTAACCCAAACATTATGCTAATTTGAAGGTTTCTGGAAAATTTGATGAGCTTCCAAGTTTAACTCAGATTATTCATGCATGTTTTCTTCCTCCGTGAGCTAGATCTTTGCTCTCTATATAAACTCCACTCCTTGTCATAACTTCATCCACTATTGCATTCTTCTCTGTCGCAAGCATAATAGCTACACCTAATGGCGCCTAACTTTTGTGTTTGGTTCATATACTTATGAGTTGGCAACAATTTTGCATGTGTAACTTTGTGAATGCTACAAGGAAATGGCAGCAGTCATTTGTGACTTTGTATTTTTCTTTTGGTTGTGGCATGGAAGTCTATGTTCAAGAGAAGACATGGTGATTACCACAAGCAAAGTTGGAAGCGAGCAGGTCTTGACTTTGTGGGATTGCATGCAATTGTGCATGCTTTATTTTCTATGCATTAAAAGGCAAATGGAGAAGGGAGTTGCACTCTATAGGCTAGGTACAACTGGGTATTGAATATGCCATGTGAACTTAAAAACTTTTTTGGTCTTCATTGTTGGCATAATTGCTGGTGTATGCTTATAAGTGAAGGTGGTGGTCTTGCATTCGGGTATGTTTGCTGAGTGAAAGGGCAAGCTTCAAGGAAGCATCCAAATAGATGGTGAGAGCATTTGGCTCTCCAATGGGCATGGTTGAGAGAAATCAAGAGAGCTAGAGTGAAAGGTCTCTAGAGCAAGAACTCTTAAGGAAGAGTGAGGCTCTTGGGAAATTTCTGTGAGTGGGTGGACAAGGGATTCGGGATTGAGTTATCTCAATTTAACTCATATATAACTTGTACTGTTATTCTCATAGTGAAAAGTAATATCTTCCCGGGCACGTGGGCAGGAATATTCCAAACCTCGTAACTTTCTCGGTGTCTTTATTTCTTGTATTTTTATTATTTTCAACTGTAAGTTATGATTTGATGAGGTTGTGGTAATCTAAATCTCGGTTCCGCACCGAATGAGCCAAAAGCACAACCATGTATGCATAATGCATGGAATGCGGGTTTCAATTTTTAAAGCAAGGACGATGTGGTTCAATCCAAGGGCGGCATGCTTCCTTAATTCACTTGTCATTATTTACTTATTATTTTATGCAAAGAAAGTTATTAAACTCTAATTTTGGTTTACTTATAGTGTCAATGGGAGTACTGGATTCTAAGCCTTTGTTGGGGTATATTTTTGCTTAGGATAATGTTAGGAAGATTTTTTTTTTAAAATCAAATGATGTGTTACCAATAGAAAATAAGCATGTTAATAAACACTTACGTAATAATCCAATCATCAACATCCATATCATTTGGTTTACAAAATTAGGTTTAGAAATTTAGTCTCTCTAGCATTAGCATTTTGTTTCTTATTTTGCATTATGACAATTATCTGTTTCTGTATTGTTTTTTAGTAATACTACAACATCTCTCTTATAGAGGTAGGGTCCACCAACGCATGTGAGTTTCATCTCTATTAGAGATAATACAAATGTTGGTACAAAAAAGTAGTAAGAGTAGCGTTTTTTTTACTTATTTCGATTGAATTATATTTTCCCTTTAATTTCATGCCATGCACAAACAATTAGGTTTTAATTTTGTTAACGAGCTATAAAATAAAAAGAAAACTAATGAAAATGGTTTCAAAACTTTGAATTTTAACAAAAAATCACCTAATAATAACTTTACTTAATGATAAAGATAAGAAAAAAATCTAACCATAAGCGCGTGCATCACCTCAATCCTCTGCAACTTCTTTTTTTTTTGGCAAACCAGTAACCAGAAACAAAATTGCATTAATGTTCTTAGAAACCAGAAACAAAATCGCATTGCTGCTAATTCAAATTAGATAAAAAAAATCCCAACATAATCCAACACTTCCAAACATCTTTCTATGAACTAACAAACCAGCGTTAAGGTCATAAGAACAAAGAGTGACAATTAAACAAAAATACAGCCTTTAATTTTTCTTAATCTTGGAAGAACTTCTCATCCTTTCAAAGCTTGAATATTTGCCCTACTTCTCAGACGAGTTGGGTCCCCTCTTCTTTCCGATGCCAACCACGGGGATGACGGATCAACGGTTGTATTGCAACGCTTGTGGGCACGGCCCCGGGGCTGCTTCTTCTTATCCTGCTCGACCACTTTGGCTGTCTGGCCTCTCACCTTACCGGCGCGAGCCAAAGAACCGTGGACCTTTCCCGTGGCTGCGGAGTGGTGTAGTTGCAGAGAAGATCAGGAGTGGGTAAACGGCGCGGCCGTAACAAGACAAGTGTTGTCTCTGCAGCTTCATAATGGCATATGGTCTTTTAGCTCATTAGTATAGCTTGATCCACTTCCACTACCGTGGGCTATGCATGGTCTTATTTATTGATCATCCTACAATCTCTTCAATTTCAATTCCTAACCACTAGTAGAAAAAAGCTCATCTACCACGGTCAATGCCCGTGATAGATTGCAATCCACCACGGGCATTGTGCTCGTTAGTAATCTGGATGTGATAGAAAGTCTTAGTTTCTACCACGGACTATACCCGTTGTCAAATGTGAAATAAACACGGATTGTGCCCGTGGTAGATTGTGATCTAACACCACATTCATTATAGCCGTTGTGAATTACAAATTGACCACGGCTAATGACCGTCATAAACAAATTTCCAAAAATAAAAAAATAATAATAATAAATCATTTAATATATAAACAAATTTACTACAATATAATAATTACATAAACAAATCGCAAAATCAAATATTACAAACTGCACACTAAAGCTAACGATGAGTTATACTAGAAATACCAAACTATCCACAAAGTATCAAATATGCCTCCAATAACAAGAACACTTGAAGACTTCAGATTTCTTTGAACATCTCCAAACAAAGGACCTTGAGAGTGAACTATTGCCCCTAATACTTGAGCATCAACAATTGCTGCCTCTCTATTTGCATGGACATAAGCATATGGATCACAAGAAAAAAAATCTTGGTACTCGTATAGGTGGAAATATACATTTGATCCCAATCAAGAAAAGTGAATAGAGTTTCTGCCTCTAAACCTTTCTACTCATGCATTCCTTTGCAATTGAACTCTTGACAAAATTATAATAAGAGGAGTCCTTGAGAAAAGATAAACACATGATTAGATTATGAACCTACTAAATAGAGCCACTACGTATAATTCTGCAAATATATACTATACAAGATTAACCAAACCAATACCATAAACATAGATTTTATTTTTTTATAAACCATAAACAATAGTGACCATATCGAAAGTAAAATCTAATAAACAATAGATATTTCAGAAATTGAAATTATAGAAATATACAGAGGACGCACCTGTAGAAGTTAAACATAGAATCACAATTTCATCAATGGTGAAGATTCGCCGCCTAGAATTTAATTGATCTGTACGATTCACTGTAGTGCAAAATAGCATACATATCAAATATACCTCAATTCATTGTTTTTCCTTCCTTGTTTTATTTATTTTTAAATGAAAGCTTAATAATTCAAGAGTAACTTGCAAATTGTAATAAGTTTAATAAACCTGAATTAACAAAAGCAATAGTAAAAGAAAAAGAAGCATTAAGACCTTTAAACTAGCAAAACCCACCCACTTGCAAAACATCTATATTGGCAGAATTAGCCAAATTTCAACCCCTTGTTCCTTCTTTCTACTTCTATTAGTCACTATAATAGCAGTTCGCCTACAAAAGGCCAAAAAAATAGGAAAACAAACAAAAATAGGTTCAAAGATAGCATCGTTGAGTCTTCGTGGACATCAAAATTGAAAATGAGAGCGGGACCAATTGAGGGAGATCCTTCACATATAAATTTGTCAGAAACCAAAACTATACAAACAATTCACTTATCAAAGAAAAACAATGTCTCACATCAGTAATTCAAAGCTAGAATCCCATTATCGTACCCCGGTTAGCACCATTTTCATACTAATCAGCATTCTCAAAGCAAATTCTTTACCAATCAGTGCATACCAACGTCAATTTAACTTCACAATTCATCAAGAATGCCACTTTTAATAACTACAGCTACAAATGTAAAGCAAACCAGTTCCAAAAAATAACAGAAAGTGTGAATGTAAATGTACCTCAGCCAGGTCGAGATGCAAATCGTCTTTTAAATGGAAAGTTAAAAACAGACAGCAAGCCCTGCAAGGCCTAGCACACCTTGAACAAAATACCATGGCAACAGCCACATTGTCAGGGCACAATTCGACCCCGAAAAATTTCACACTGCTCGTTCTATGCTTGGTCATGCTTGGAGAAGGCATGCTTACCTCCTAGTTATCAACATATCCCTTTCTCTTGCACCTTATCGTAATGAACCAAAACTAAGTAAAGCTTTAATCTTTATCACATTTAGCCAAAATTGAATTGTAAAAAACTTACTTATTCATAATTACACTTTAATTGCAGAATAATCACGGTATCATTTCAATAAACGGAATTAAATTTTAATATCTTTACAAAGAAATCGAGATACATACTAATCCTGGAATTGAGGAATGGCTGGTCATCCAAGTCGAGCCAGTGACTGGGCGAGGCCATGGGGACGACGACCGACATGTTGTTCTCTAGAGAAAGCTTCTGGCGGGCTCTGCGTCAGTGACGAGTTCTTGTGTGGGCGCCGGATAGAAGATGGTTGCGATTTCGAAGAAGAGGGGGGCGGGGGCTTTGGAGAGAGAAATGAGTAGTTTGGAGATTTCAGAGAAACCGTCGAAGGAAGCGAATGGGTGAGACTGGGTGGTTGGTGGTATCAGATCTGGAATTGGTATATAGATTGGGTTTAAGATAGAGTTGGTTCTGATAACAAATTTGAGAGTAATATTAAATAAATTAACCTACAACATTCATATACCGTGATTGATTTCAAGAAGGCACTGTGATTAAATTTATTTCAACAACGGGCTACCCTCGTGGTTATATCAAATAACTGCAACGAGCTTTACTTACGCGTTATTATTCTAAAATGTTCTATTACGGGCCAATTTTGCCCGTTGTTAAAACCATTTACTCACAACGGACTTTAAATGTCCGTGGTAATATTCGATATTCTACAACGTGTCTTTTATGTCCGTGGTGAATTAACTGTGATAAATGTGGTGATGTCTTGTAGTGAACTAAAGTTATAAGGATTTTTAACTTAGACATGAAACTAGGCCCAAATAAATAAAGAATTGAGATTGCATAATTGTCAGCACGTCAGGCCTCGTTTGGTACACCGTATAACACATTGGATATGATTAATTATATGGTATCATGTGTTTGGTGTCCCCATGTATTAAATAGTCAGCCGACTAAATACTCCGGCCCAACCTATTCTATACGGCTGACACCTTCTTAACTATCCTTTCCAGAACCACGGTATTATTTAGTCGGGTTGAAAACATGGCTCTCTCGCTCTCTCCAACTCCAGGTGTTGAGAGTTGTCACACATCGATGAGGAACAAGGTTTGCTATGTGCTTATATGGTCTTCGGCTACTCCCCATACACGCACTCCACGTCACCCAATTGTTGTCCACGTGTTGAGAGTTGTCCTACATGCGTTCCACGTCACCCAGTTGGTTTTATGATGAAATCCCAATTTCATCACCAAGTTCTTCTTCGAATCCCAGGTTCTCCTCATTCTTCTTCTTTCATCTGAATCACGGGTTCTCCTTCTTCGTCTTCTCATCCTTCTTCTTTTCTCATCTGAATCCCAGGTTCTCTTTTGAATCCCAGGTTCTCCTTCTTCGTCTTTTTCCTCCTTCTTCTCTCTCATCTGAATCCCAGGTCCTCCTTTTTCTTCTCCCTGTTCCGCCCTTTTCCTCCTATTTTTCTTCTTCCAGATTCAAAAAAAAAAAAAAAAATTGATCTATATGTTGAAAATTGCAAAGATCCTAAATTGGATATGTTGAAAATTCGAACCCAGTTGAAGAAATGGGTTGAGCAATTTTTATATACTCCTAGCATCTGGAATAAAGCTTGATGAATTCATAATATCAATGCTTGTGCTGGTTTAGCTGCAATAAGATCTGGATTTGATGTAATTTCAGTATTGTTCAAAATTCATCATTCATCAATATAATAATATTTTTAAGTCTTTCTTATCCGATAAAGTATTCAACCAAACACAGTATAAATACTACGGTAATTAGTCTAATATTACACCAAACGTCCGATTAATTTAGTCAATACTATCCGATGAATATTTATCATATCCGACTAAAATAGTCAATACAGTCCGAGCTACCCAACGAGGCCCAAGAGTCAATAATTGTCAGCACATCAATAGTTATAAGGATTTCTAACAGTGTCGTACCATTAAGTTTCATAAACAGTCAAAAGAGGAGATAGAAGAATGCATTACATTTATGTTTTATAAACAATGTAGTACCATTAAACTTCATAAAAAATGTAGCACCATTAAGTTTCATAAACGATGTAGTACCGTTAAATTTCATAAACAGTATAGTAAGTTTCATAAACAATGTCGTCAGTTTCATAAATAGTGTAATACCATTAAGTTTCATAAACAATGTAATACCGTTAAGTTTCATAAACAGTGTAATACCGTTAAGTTTCATAAACAGTGTAATACCGTTAAGTTTCATAAACAGTTTGTGTGAGGACGCGCTGGTCCATGCATCAGATTTTTTTTAAAAAAATTAATATTAGAATTATGTATTTTTCATTAAAATTTAAGTTCTTTTGTCATTTTTATAAAAGTTTAAGAGTTTTTCATTAAAATTTAAGTTTTTTTCATTAAATAAAGTTATAAAATAAACTTAACCCAAACCCTTTTCATGAAAGTTCCACAAAATAAATGACAATACTTATCCATGAGTGCACCTTACTTGTCCACTTATATATTTTCACCACACAAACGATCAAAACAGTTTATTCTCCTTATCATCATCTGAAAATCATCTCTAAAAAAAAAAACCAAACTAAAACAAAACAAATCATTCAATGGATACCTTATAACCATCCACATGTGCCGAACAAATATAGCTAGTTGATTTTGTTAACCAGTAACATTATTGTGGTACACATCGATTTGATGCATAGAGATAACTTAAAGTTCTCCAATGTAAATGATTTTTTAAAGATATCTTTAAAGGACAATGAAAAGAATGAATCGTTTTAATTATAACATTCACAATAAGTACTTCACTAGATAATAAAGATGTTTCACAGACCCAACAAAAACTTGAGTTTTATTTTTTTATGTGTAAAAAATTGTAAATTTTAGAAAATGACATCCCCAATTCGATCTTCTTAGACCATCTCCAAAGAAGATGTTAAATATGTCAAATAAGATTAAAAGACATTAGAGTGTTCTCCAATGGATATGTTATATATGATGTGGCAATTAAGTCATTTGACTCATTACTTTCTAGTTGTTTTTTTGAGAGCAAACAAAGAAGGGGTCAAATACATTTAATTTAATTTTTTAATACATGGATCCCATTAACAACCAATAGAATAAAAACTAAAATTAATTTTGATTATTTTTTAAAAGTTAATGTAACTTTGGGCCCAATAAAATAATAAAATAAATATTTGATACATCTATTGAAAAAGAAGATGATTTAGAACTTGTATTCAATTTGCCACATCAACTGTCAAAAATTTTTTTGACATATTATATTTGACATCTTCTTTGGAGATGCTCTTACACAATTATTATATTTGAGAACGGTAATGCTAAGAAAACCAAAATCCTTAAACCAAATCTCTTAACCAAATAAGGTGGCTGATGAGGTTGGCATGCCATGTCACTAACACAGATTTTAAAAACTCTTTATTACTTATTAAAAAAAAATTACTGATAATTTTGACTATCCATTTGCCCGGTTAACTATGTGGGACTCTTCTTCTTCATCCTCTCTCTTCTCTCCCGATCGCTCAAGATCACCAGGTCAAGACAACCAGAAACACCAGCTCAAGATAATAATTCTTAGAGGTCATGAATATCTTAAATACTTGATAATACTATTATTTAACCTAATAGGATAATACTATAGTGCAACTTAGAGGTCTTGAGTATCTTAAATACTTGATAATACTACATTTCCATCAGAAACACCAGCTCAATACCACCAACAACAAGAACTGACTGCCGGTGACGGTAAGATCGTATTTGAGGAAGGATGTTGAGCAGTCGGGAGAGAAGACTGATTGCCGGCAACGGTAAAATCATATTAGAGGAAGGAGGGAGCGGAGAGAAATGAGGTAGAGAAGTCAGGAGAGGAGAGAGGATGAAGAAGAGTCCCACATAGTTAAACATGCAAATGAATAATTTGAATTATCATTATTTTTTATTTTATTTTAGAAAGTAATTAAGAGGTTTAAAATTTGAGTTAGTGACATGGCATGGCCAACTCATCAACCATCTCATTTGGTTTAGGGATTTGATTTAAGAAATTTGATCCATAACACCTATAACATGACATTCCAAATTAGACCACCTTGCACAATCCTTATCGATACATTGTCCCGATATCGACATTGATGCTAGTCGCGTCGTGTGGACACATCCACTGACTCTAAAGTTGAGGCACATAATTGAAATATTGATGACATATTGATAAGTTAGTTGATATGTGGTTGAACAATGACATAACAATGATCTATAGATTGCGATGATCAACAATAAAGTAGGGAGATTGTTTGAACTCAAGATGCAGTTCAACCAATTAAGGCGAAAGATCTTAACTACCATACCAATGTACCACTTGCATATTGTTACTGTTTAAAATTTCTTCAATACGGTTAATTTTTCTATGATAATATTGAAAAAAAGTTAGAGAAAGATGTGGAAATGAGTGACAAAGTCTAAACTTCACCTCATATCAGAGAAACTCTTAAGTTTAGGCTAAATATAATAGATATCATCGACATTTCGAACATGTCTGATAAATGTCGAAGAAACTCTTATATTTCGTCCAAACCAATGTTTGACAATCCCAAATTTTCATTTTTTTCACCATTTCCATCGAAAGCAACCGATATCGATATTTTTACAAATTTGCAATTGATATTTTCACCGGCACCAACAAAAAAAGAAAATAAAATTTCTCATGGTGGGCTTGGCAATCATAATGTTTAGTGCCTGGTGGGCTTCGTTGGAAAATCAAAATCTCTTTTCAATATTGTACACTTTGGTCCAAACCCAGATCACAAAATAGTCCATAAGCCCCAAAATCGATCCCATAATTTCCGCGCAAAGAAGCAAACGGTTTGAAATTCCACACGAAAACCACACATCATTGCTTTGCTAATTCCAGATTCCAGCGTCCCTGATTCGATTCACAGAAGAGAAGAAACTCAGTTCACTTTTCCTTGAGCTTCTTCCTCTTGTTCGAGAGAGAGAGAGAGAGAGAGAGAGAGAGAGAAAGAGGAGAGAGAGAGATGGAGGATGATGATTCGCGCCAGGGTTTGACTTTGGGAGCATGGGGAAGTGTTCCTCATTCCCAAATACTTTTAAATTTCTCTGGCAGTCGCCTGGAATCTCGCCTTCCCACTCTGTTTCTTCCTTTCTTAATACTCTCTCTCTCTCTCTTTCTCTCTCTCTCTCTCTCTCTCTCTCTCTCTCTCTCTCACATAGTTTACTGCCACACTTAGCTCAGATCCACACCTAATCGCCTTTGCGTGGTCTTAAAAAAGATGGTTATTCATGAATTCACGTTTTCTTCATGATTTTCATTGCCCAATTGTTTGATATATCTCCCTTTTTCTGCCTTCGCTAAGCTATTCCCATTCCCATTCATTGTCTTCTGTTATAAATTTCCAGAGTTTGAAAGACTGAATCAAAAAAGCGCAATAAATTTCCAGAGTTTAAAAGACAATCAAAAAAGCGCAAAAGCGTTTATTGGTAAGAGAATTTAGAGCTTTGAGTGCAAAAGATATGAATTTTAGCTTCAGAAAATGAATTTGAGCTTAGTTTTTAATAGGGTTGTTGATTTTTTTGCTTTTTCAGGTGGGTGATATGTCATCTGATTTCAAGTTGGATCAAGTAAAAGGCCATGATAGTGAGGACCCAGAAGTTGGCTCTATCAATGGAGGACTACATTCGATCCTTCCGGAACGAAGAGCTGTGACATTGACTGACAGGTAGACTCCTCAGCTACTCTTACTTTTTGTTGATCGAAGGCTTTGAAGCTCCACAAGAAATTTGATTTTTTGTTTTGTTTTTGTACTTATTTAGTTAAAGAGGTAACTTCGATGAACACTATGAATTTTTGTACTTATTTGGCGCATTGTCCCTTTTTTCGGGTACTTTCTTAAAAACAGGTTGTTTAGAGGGAGTCGAGGAGGGCATGGTGAGATCGTCTCTGTTCCAAATGGTGGGGATGAAGAGCGTGAACATGGGTCAGCAAGGAAATCTGGACCTCTGTTGTCTGGGACAGCTTATTGCATTTCTTCTTGCAGTATGATATTGCTGAACAAAGTTGTTCTGTCCGGTTACAACTTCAATGCAGGCGTGTCATTGATGTTTTATCAAGTATGTATTGTAATGCCCTTCCAACCGACTTTCTTTGATAAGGACGAAACACGTACAAGGGTTTTGATTTTTCTAGGCTGATAATTGAGCCTTTGTCACTAATTTGATGATCATTTCTTTGCACTTCCACAAATTTAAGCAGTCATTTCACAAACTTATTTCTTCCTTATGCTTCTCTGCAGAATTTGATAAGTACCGTAATTGTTGTCCTCTTGGGCATCTCTGGAGTCGTTACAGTGGAAAAGTTGAATTGGAAACTGGTTAGGGTCTGGATCCCTGTCAATGTAATCTTCATCGGCATGCTTGTATCGGGCATGAATAGGTAACTTGTTGACCGCATACTCTGTATCTTTTGGTGTTTTTTTTTTTTTTTTTCATTTTCAAATTAGAATTATAGTTCAGGCCTAGAGTAAAAGAAAGGTTGTGAAGAGAATATTGGATCCACAATATATATTTCTCTTCATTCGAATCTATGTATTGTTATTGCCAAAGATATTCTAACATACATGGAGAACTTTGTCTACTGTGATTAATATGTTTTTCCTTTCAGTTTGAAGTACGTAAACATAGCAATGGTAACCATTCTGAAGAATGTGACAAATATTTTAACAGCACTTGGAGAATTGTATTTGTTCCGGAAACATCAGAATCAGAAAGTGTGGACTGCCATGTTTTTTATGGTAATCAACTCTACACTTACAGTTGATGAAGTATATTTAGTTTTTCGTTCCCCAGAAAATATTTTTACAGAGATGTTTTGAATAAGCAGTATTGTTTCCATATGTATTGCAGATTATCTCTGCTATCAGCAGTGGCATTACAGATATCTCCTTCGATACGGTAGGTTACGCATGGCAGCTTTCAAACTGCGTACTAACAGCAAGCTACTCAGTAAGTAGTAGTGTTAAGTTTTGGAAATTTGTTAATTATAGTTTGTATCGGGGACCTGTAAATTTATATTTGGATTATTTGAATTATACCTCAGATCATTTTATAATTTGTGCGAATACTCTCTATTTTGACAGCTCACTCTACGGCGAGTCATGGATGAAGCAAAGAAGTACACAAGATCTGGATCCCTCAACGAAGTTTCAATGGTCTTGCTGAATAATTTGTTATCTCTACCTTTCGCTGCTTTTTTGATTATTCTGTTTGATGAATGGGAATACGTACTGAACGTGTAAGCTTTATCTCTATAATTCAAAGTTTGACATAAACTTCATGCCATTTTCTCCTAGGAAGCACATTAACTTTACTTCTACTTACTGTTTTGGTTTTCAATATGCAGAGATGTGATCAAATTGCCAATGTTTTGGGTTGTTGCAACAGCTAGCGGATTGCTTGGACTTGCCATCAGCTTCACCTCCATGTGGTTTTTACATCAAACTGGCCCGACCACCTACAGGTAACATCGATGTATACTCAAGATCAAAACGAAAACTTCATATGAGTATCTATATAGGAACCTCTGATGTTCTTCTGCTTTACAGTCTCGTCGGTTCCTTAAACAAAATTCCTATCTCTCTCGCTGGTTTAGTCCTTTTCAAAGTGCCTCTTAGTCCACCAAACCTCTTCAGCATACTATTTGGTAAGCAACTGTGAAGACCTTGAATACCAGTGTGATTCTTTTGGTGTTCTACTCTCAACTTATTAACTTTTGTTTACCCCAGGTTTATTCGCCGGAGTATTCTTCGCCAGGGCCAAAATGTCCTGATCCGGACCTACACTTACTATTGAACTCAAGGAACTGATTCGCGCTCGGATTTAAGAAACTGGCTGCACGTAACGGTTTCCAGGCCTAAGAAGTGGATACTTGTTTTTAGTTTTTGTTTTGTTGTTCTGGTGCGAAATCTTTTCCTTTCTTGGTGAAGAAGGCAAAGATTCTACTTCCTCCAAACATAGCATCAATGAGTTACTGGAGTTGAAAACTGTACCTCAATTTAGATTTACTAATTGGCTGTGTTTGGCCAAGCTAGATGTAGCCATCATATTTTTTTTTGGTTAATAATGGTTCTCTATGAGATTTGAACTCGAAATCTCCTCAACAAAATGGAGACTAGACGTCACTAAACCAAATAGTCATATCAACACGATAAGGAAAAAAAACAGCTACTTTCTTATCACGTAGCTAGTATTACCTCCATGTGACTTTTTAATATTTGTATTGCGGACGTTGTTAAATTGGGTAAAGTGGATATGTTTCTTCTTATAAAATGAGTTCAAATTTCCTCTCCTGGAATTTACATTAGCTAAACGTTTTAATATCGCTTTAGGTAATTATTCATAAATATTAATTACCTTTTAAAAAAAAATAATAAAAACTTCTTCATCTACTTTAGTAACGGAAATTGTAGTGTCAAGGGCTTGAAGATAATGTTCGAAAGTTATTAAATCGATAAATTGAGCTCATTCTTTTCTCTGAGTCAAAATGATCATACACACAGGACATACCTTATTTCTTGAATCCAAATTAAAAAGAAGCAATGAGAGACCAAAAATTCAAAAATTAAAACAAAATGTATAAAAATAAAATAAAAATATATTACGATGAGGGAGATTAATCCGAAAGAAATTGGAATATGTACAATTGGCCAAGCATTTAGTAGGCATACAAATTAAAAAGCACTAAAACTAGGGCTTGAAGTTTTGCCAGAATTCCTCTTCCTAATAAATTATAATTAATTCATAATTAACCCGGACACTTAAAACAATTTTCCAAGATTTAATTTCTATCCCTCATTTTCGTTAGGGTTACAATGATCCAAAATACCCTCTCACTTCATAGGTGACATGAGCTAGAGTGTTCATTTCGGGGGCAAATTTATCTTTCCATCATGATGGCAACATAGTGATTAACATTTGGTAGCTGCCCAGATAATTACCTGAGGGTTAGTCCAAAATTTTAAAAATCTTGTAACAAAAAATAATTTTAATAACGAATGCACTAATCTCGCTCAAACTCTTTCTACTTTTGTACAAGAGAGGAAGCTCAGGAGTTACAGCCAAAGAGAATTCTCAACCGCTAGATGCATCTTCAGATCAATGGCTATTATGCCATGTGGCTCATTACTTGGCATAATACATGCTATTTGTCAAGCTATCGTATGGGATTGTTTGCTCTCTCTCTCTCTCTCTCTCTCTCTCTTAGTCTAAAGCTCAAACTAAAAACAAAACAAAAAAACTCCTCAAAAAAGCTTACCAAAATTGAACCCTAAATTAATCTCTTTCCTCTTGCATTTTCTCAATCTAATTTTCAAGTGTCTCTTTTCATGGAGGGAGGTATAGGAGGAGGAGGGGGTGGTGGTGATCTTGGAGTTTATGGGTTTAGAAACAACACACAACATCATAGCATATATAAAACAGGTCCTCCATTGACAGCCATAGATAGGTTCTTGTGGGGAAGTCATCAAAGTCAAAACAATGCAAGCAACAAAGATCATCAGAAGGTGGTTTCCTCAAATGGGTTGAGTGGTTTTGCTTCTTTTGGCGGTGGTGGTGCAATAATTGGTCATGAGGCAGCAGCTTCTTGGCCTAGCAATTATAGTGCTACTACTAATCATCTCCAAGAGCCAAGCTTTGTGGATGAATTTTTTGTTGGACAAGGAGAAGCCTTGATGATGAGTTGGTTTCAAGAGCAAAACCCTAATGCCACAGGTGGTTTCAGAGAAGAAGGAAGGGTTTCCGAAAGGAATTGCAAAGCGGTCGGAAAGAGAGCTAAAAAGGGTTTAACTGCTGCTACTTTAATAAAGGGACAGTGGACTGATGGAGAAGACAGGTAAAAATAGAGATATGTCTGTGTAACAAGAAACCTTATCATGTTTCTCTTAACTTGTCCTTGTTTTTTTCTTAAAGTTAATGGACTTTTCATGTTTCGATGTTCATGATTTCTTGAAGCCATCAAACAATGCTGCATGTAAAATTAATTGGGATTTTCTTAAAGTTTTTATCCATTTTTCATGTTTCGTTGTTTATAGGTCAATATTTCGAAGCCATCAAATAATATTTCATGTAAACTTAAATGGTTTTTTTTTGGTTTGGTTTTGTTTTGGTGTGGTGAAATTTTCAGGAAGTTGATGAGGCTGGTGAAGCAATATGGAGTCAGAAAATGGGCACAGATAGCTGAGAAATTGGTGGGTAGGGCTGGCAAGCAGTGCAGAGAAAGATGGCACAATCATTTGCGCCCCGATATCAAGGTAATTTGTTCTTAGATCTCTTTGGGATGTTATAAATTTTGATGCATGAATAATCTAAGAAAATTGGCCGCTGGAATACACTTTTAGATTTGTACAATTAATTAGCTACAACTTACAAGTTAGAATTTCACCATGAAAAAAGTATCCAAATTTTGCTACATTTTTGCCTGGTTGTGATCTATGGCAAAGATACAGCAAAAAGTCAAAGGCGCAAATTTGGATTGTGATTTGTGAAGGATCTATTTGTGGATCTCATAGATTTCCTCACTTTCCGTTTGGGGATTCAAATTTCATTGTCAAAACCCTAGTTCCAAGCTCAAGATCATTTAAGCATCTATTCTTCTACCTTTTGGATGTAAACATGTTCGTAAATGTTTATTTTGCATAGGGTTGTTGTAATCAAATTACATCTTAGAAATGTCTAGAATTAGAGTAAACATATTGATTGTAATCGAAATAGAAACTTTCTAGGGTTTCTGAGTTAAAAAACAGTAATTTATTGGGTTTTTTCTTGCGGTACATAATTTGGTTCCCTATTGCCTATTATTTTTGAGAGTGCAATGTTCCATATTTTGTTTCTTGGTGATTTTGTTTTTTTCAGAAAGATAGCTGGACTGAAGAGGAGGAGGCGATACTTGTTGACGCTCATACTGAAGTTGGAAACCGTTGGGCAGAGATTGCAAAACGCATTCCAGGAAGAACTGAAAACGCCATAAAAAACCATTGGAATGCAACAAAAAGGAGGCAGAATTCAAGGAGAAAAAACAAGCAAACTGAAGGCAAAAATGGAAACAACAAGAAGCCTCAGTCATCCATTCTCCAAAACTACATCAGGAGCAAGAACCTCATGAACAATAACAACTCCAATATTTCCTCTAGTACCCCTACAAGCTCTTCCACCCTCTCTCATGAAGATCCATCGAAAACCTACCTCAACATTTTGGTCACAGAGCCATCTGATCAGTCCACTACTAGCAACTGTTGTGATTCTCCATTGAATTTGGCTGACTCTTTATACAATGATGAGGAACTTGTTTTCATGCAAAATTTCTTCACCAACAATCCTCACAATCATCCTCAACAGCCTTCCAATTCCACTGAGAACAATGTTGGACTAATTGTTAGTCCAATGGAAGCCTCACAAAATCCAAACATGTACAATTTTAGTAGTTCTATGATTAATCTCACTACTACCACTACAACCAGTACCCCCAGTCCTACTACTCCTACCCCTCTGTATTCTGACCTATACCTCTTAAATGGAGCAGCCAATTCATCATCTTATAATCCCAATGATCATCATCCTCACTTAGGGTTTTACAACACAAACATGGAATATTTGGTGTCACATGATCATCATCATCATCTTCAAGCAGCTGCTTCTGCTTCAAACGAAGGGCGAGAGATGGATTTGATAGAGATGGTGTCTGCTTCTCAAGGTACCTGATCCTTAACCTAGTACATGGTTCTAGGTTTGAAGAACTACTAGGAACTAATAAGTGATGGCCGGTCACCTTAGAAATTTGTGAAACCTGGATACTCTTTTTTCTTTTTCTTCTTTGTTGTCTGGATTTGAAATTACCAATATGGTGTTGGTTGGCTTAGTTACTGCTACATTGTTTATGGGGTGTAACTGAAAAAATGGTATGTGTGGTTTTTCGTTTTGTAGCAGCTGGACTATCAAGTTTCTTTTCTGCAGTTTCTTTACAGTTTTCTGTGTCTTTTTCTTTACTTTTCCTAACGGCCTCTGATTCATGACTTTTTTGTTTGATCTGAGAGTTTTGGTCGGTGGGCATGAAAGATAGCTAGAGTGGAATGCTTTTGCCCACCATTAATTATCTCCATGCATTGCATTTGTTCAAAACACACTATTCACTTTTAATAAAAATAATATTTTAACTCTACAAAGTCACTCCTGGTACTAATTATTTACAACATTTTTTTGTTCTTTTGATTAAAACTCAAAGTTTTCAAAGTTTTTTCATTAGTCTTCCTTTTGTTCAATTGAATATTTCAGGATCACGTTTTTCTGTTTTCAGTTGATTTTAAAAGGAAATTAAGATGAAAGAAAAGTGAGAAGAATATTTTTGTTTTGTTCTTGGTTCACGTTTTTAGTTTTGTTAAGGTATTGTCGTGTGGATTTAAACTTTACATACGTTTGATATCAATTTTAGTAAAATCTTCAATTTTCAACATTTTATGAACCATCCTCAGCCCCTTAATGTAGATAATATCATTTGTTCATAAAAAATAAAATAAAAAGAATTTCAACATGATAGTGAAAAATGAAACAAGGAAGAGAGGGGTCACTTCAGAATTTTAGAGGAATTATGTATTATTTGTACTGAAATCTGTTATACCCGAGGTTTCTCTTTATAAATTTATTCTCTTGATAAAAAATTAAAATAAATAAAGGGGTGTGTTATCCACACACCCCATTTTACTTCACATACACCCTTTGATAATTTATGTTCGTTGATCTTCTTCAATTCATCTAATCCGAAGGTCGAAAATTAAAAAGGTATGTAAAAAGTAAAATGAGATGTATGGATATCATACTTCTAAATAAAAACATGAGAAAGGGGATGTGTGCGCATGCGCGGGCATGCGCATGCGCGGGCATGCGCTAGCTCTGTCCCTAGCAAGGTATTAAATATCGGTAATATCGGAAATATCGGTAGTCCGAAAACACGGAAATATCGATGGAAATATCGGGATAATATCGATATCGATAAAAATTACATGAAAATCACGGAAATTGTAAGAAAAAATTGGAAATTTTTATTGAAACTTTGCAGGATGTTTATTTAGTCAATTATCTATTAGTTTATCACAAAAAATTGGAAGAAAATGCATTGCATGATGGATTTAACATTATCAAGTTGATTATATAGCGAGCTGACAAACATTGTGAGTGTAGAAAATATGTAGTAATTAATGAAAGAAGTTTAAACACACCAATTGGGGCTTATTGCGGCAAGTTTTTTAGATATGACCTCGCATCAAGTCGTCTTTTGTGTTAATTTGTAATCTTAACTGGTTTTGTTGTGTTGTGTTGTGTCAATTAGTTAAATTAAGTTGTACATCCAATTGGGGCTTATAAACATTTTAATTCTCCTTAAAAATCTAAGGGCATTTAATCAGGATTTTAAGTGATTCTTTAAAGTTTAAGGGGTATTCGATCATGATTTTTAAGAAATTCATACATTCCAAATGTATTCATTTAGAAATTGATTCGAATAGATTTTTAAAAAGTTGGGAAACTCGAAAAAATTAGAAATATTTCACATAATATTTTAAACATTCTCAAATCGCTCCCTGAAAATTTGAGGGAATTCACTTAAAATTTTACATAAAAGTTTTAAAAATTATTAAACTTCATCAAAATTCATAAATTTTTAAATCTATTATAATCCTTTAAAATCTGAATGGAGTAAAAAATTCAAATCTAAACCTAATATGAAACAATCACTAAATTACATAGAATTTCTAAACCAAATCTAACAAGGATCAATTACAATTCTAATACGATGTTGTAATTACTTGGAGTTTTTTAGGGCAATATAAGTAGATGATTTGGGGGCCTGAAACTTGCTTAAATCCCTAAATTGCCAATTGAAACGAGAAAGAAGAGAAGACAGAGAGAACGAGTCAACGATCCCTCCTCCTCCTCATCGCCCTCATCTCCCTCTTCGCAATCTCCGCCCCTGCAAAACCCTATTCGTTTCCTCCTATTCCTTCTCCCTCCGCCGCCTCCCCTCCTCCTCTTCCTCCTCCGGCTTCGTCACCATCGTCACCGAGATCCTACCCGAGACCCCCTTTCTTTCTTCTTCTCTTTCTTTCCTTCTCTGCACACTCTATTCTCTCTCGAAACCCTCTCATCACTCTCACTCTTTCTACCGTGATTACCCTAGTACACGGCACCCACACCATCGTTCCGTAGACGGCATCACCATCAAAACCTCGTCTTTCTCTCTCTTCCTCTTGTCTCTGCAAGATCGACGAAACCCAGAAACCTCCGGCGAGTTTTCTTCATTTTCTCCGGTTAGGTAAGCTTGGGTGTGTGTTATGGAACGAGATCAGGTCGGGGGAAAGCTCACCCAACTCCGGCGAACCCGTGACTGTTGAGGAGCTTTCCGAACACCTTCGGCCATTTCACGACGAACCGACGAACCAAGGGTATAAACTTACTCCTCTCTCTTTCCTCTTCACGTTGGTAATTAGATCGGAGTCTAAGGTTTGCGTTTGTAATCGGCCGGAGCTGTAGAAGCTCCGGCGTTCTTCTCCGAGTAGCACAGTTCCAAAATATCGCGATAGTTTCATAAATGTCACAATATTATCGATATTATCGATAATATCGCGATATTTTGACGAAAACCCGTTGGATACTTATTAAAATATCGGTACCCTGAAAAACCGATAATATCGGCGAAATATCGCTGATATTATCGGCATTTTGTTCCTTGGTCCCTAGGCGTAAAAGTATTAAATACGTGAGAAAGGAAACATGCATGAGCATGTGGGCGTTTACTGGATCTGCCCCTTCGGGCAAAAACATGAGAAAGGACACGTGCATAGGCAAGCACAGGCATACATAGGCTTTGCTTTGGTGTCATTTCACAACAATTTGATTGATTAGGCCTCCAAGTGAAATGGTAGCAAAATGGGCCAAATGGCCGTAACTAATACTCCTATGCAAATAGTTACGGAAATTTTTATTAAAAAGTTATCATGTACTCTAAATTTATAAAAATACAAAAAAACAATTGTCTATGCAAAATAACAGTTTTGAAATATCAATAACATGGTTCATAATTAACAGCTTCTGGATATCAGACTAGAATTCATATATAACAGATGATCAAATCCACAAGACGAGATTTATAGGAAAAACCACATTTTTTTGTTTTTTGGTTTTACCATGTTTTCTTCCTCATTTTTCACCTTCCTCCACCTAATTTACTCCACTTTTTTTTTTATCCAAGTTAACATGTTATCAAATCCGCCTATAGTTCATCAATTTTGGACATAAAATATTAGGCCCGTGTTTATCCATGATAATCAGTATCATCTAGATTATGGCTATTGGACCAGCAATGGAGTAACTCAATAGTCAGTACAAACTTGTCAAAATAATAATAATAATAATAATAATAATAATAATCTTTTATACTACTTTTTAATTGAACACTCTTTGTTAACTAAAATCAAGAAAAATACCATTATACTCTTCCACGCATAATTAAAAGCAAAATCGTGGACATTGAAATAATTTCGCACAAAAAATTTTTTGTTGTTCTTTTACTTCCTTCACCCTCATATAATCAAAGAATTGTCTCTAATTTAAAAAAAAAAAACTCTCTCCTTACTCTCACGTTCTCTCTCTTCCGCTCTCTCTTTCATTCTTCTCTCAAACAAAATTCTCTTCATCCATGTATTTCTTTCTTTTTAAATCTTTTATATTCACACACATAGTGTGTGAACTTCATCTAGTAACTACTAACAAATGAGCTTCACATAGTTGAGCTAGAAACAAACATTATTGAGCCTAAGATCAAGCTCAAATATATGGAGAAAATTTTTAGATGACGATCACTACAAGAAAACATAGCTTAGGTGGCGACAAACATTCGTCACATAAACATGAAAATTCATCACGTTTGATTATATGTGACGAAAATGTAGTGTCACCTATAGTTTAGTGACTAATTTTTTCATTCGCCACATATTTTTAGTATTAGAAACGCCGCATTTGTCACTTAATAACTTTACGTGCGACGAAATAAGCGTCACAAAACACAAAAGTTAGTGACCTATAAGTTTGTACATAACAAATGTATAAGTGAGGAATTTATCATCACGCAATCTGATCGTAGAATGCTATGGCTGATGATAAGTGAGATTGAAAGCGTCACATATTCCTTTGGCATGTGGCGCAATTTGTGTCACATGTGTCAAATTCATATACCTATTAGGAACAATTCATACTCTGCTTCGTCATCTAGAATTAGCACTCATAACAATATGAGGTAATACTTTGGTTAATCGCATTTCATTGATCAATAAGTTAGGTAACATCCAATACATACACCAAGTATATCCCAAAAGCTAACATAAGCATCCTAACACCTCTAGACATATTGAGATGCTAACAAGATTCTAAGCCACTAAGTCGGTAATAAAACAGGTATACAGGTATACCATGTGCATGTTTGAAACCAACAACAAAATACATAAGTCATCAACCATATCATGGTCTTCAATTCAGCACAAGTATCATTGTCATTTGAAAGATCACCACCCCTACGTCAGGTGCTTCTTGAATACTTTCTCCTTTAATTCCATCCTTCTTTTTCTTCATCTTATCCTTACATAATAAAAGAGAAGAAAACATTGGTGTATGTTTGTCTAGACAATAGCATGTGCATTGAGAATTTGAATAACATTAACAAAAGAGAAGAAAATAAGAATTGAAGAAATAGTTACAGTAAGAAGAATGAAACGTAACAGATGAGCCTATCTAAATTACATAACGAATTTTATATGTGCTTTAATTTCATTACCGAGCCTTCCTTGCATTTTGGATGAAATAGTTTTGCCCCCTTGTGGTAATACTTTAATTTGTTTCTTACGATTATATGAATTTTGCTTGAAAACATCCTAGATTAAAATTCCATTAATTAACAAGAAAAATATATCTAGCTTCATACCATAAACTACTTATTCACTGTCATTTTAAAGCATTCAACTTTTATTAAGATCAAATTGATATCACTACTAATGAAGGCTAAACTGATATCACTACTAATGAATGCTAAACTGATATCACTACCTCTGGAGATGCTGTTGGTCTGCCCTTGGCTTGCAACCCTTCAGTTGTGCTATCATATCTTTATTCTCCTTTTGCGTATTTGATTTCACTAATTTATCATAGCCTAGTAAGTTATCAAGACTCCAAATGTCAGGACTAGATAATCTACTAACAAAAGATCAAATTAACAAAAACTACTTAAATTATAATTAAACTTCCAAACTAATCTACGATTGCAAGAATATGAACATAAACAAGGACTCCATTTTTCCATAGTACTCTGGTACTCCACGATATTTCAATAATTTCATAAATAACCTACAAGATGAACAAAAATAAAATCGATCAGTAGATGCTTAACCATGGAAAAGGACAAAAGCATCAGAACTTTTAACAGAATCAATGATGATTAAGAGTCGATCATTTCTAGTGTTTCTAGTTAGATTGAAAATGGAGAACTTTTAACAGAGTTAATGATGATTAATAGTTAGAAGGCTCATTCAAAAACTGCATCAACCTAGCCACCACGATTCATTTGTTGCCCATTGGGAAAACCAAGTTTCAGTTCTTGTGACAGTGTCATTGAATGACAGTCAATAATCAACATTCGCCTTGCATAATATCTTATGAACATGCATGCAATAAAAACGACTATATATCAATCATCAACACAGGCCTTGCATGGTACCACCAAAAAGACTATAAACCCCCATACCGGCTGTGTTTTGGTCCTCTAAATCGATCTATTGACAAAGAGCAGCCTCCTCATTCTGAAGCTCGGTGGGTATCGGTTTCCCCTCTGCATAGAAAAAGATGTCCCAAAATTGTTACGAATCAAATGACTCCAAAACAAAATTTCAAATAAGAAACAAAGTACACACACATATGTATCTAGAGATAGGAAACCTTCGAGAGCGTCTTTGATTTTGCGCTTCTTCTCATAGGGCAAGCGGCATTTGCCTCTCAAGCTCTTTCTATACAAGTACTCTTTTGTAGAAGATAAATAAAGGCCCTCTAAACACGCCAGTGAAAAATGTATCCAAATCACCAAACTGAATGTGTGCCATTGCTAAACATTTCTACAGAGGCTGGGATTAGAATCTAACCAGTTAATGATGAAGGAACTTTCAATAGTTGATTACAACTTTACCTTGTTCTCGTGTGAATAGGCATGCCATCACAGTGTAGTAGAAAAGGAAAGTTGCTCAAATTGATGATCTCGTTCAGGAATTCAGAAACTAGAAAAAGAGCATTCCCAACTTAGTCCAAATGGCCTCCACTGAAGCCAACTTATTAGACGATATGGGGTGACTGATACTGCATAGGACTGATGCTGATATAGGGTGACTAATGCTGCATACTGATGCTGCATGGGACTGATATTGCATATGACTAATGTTGCATATGGTTTTAGGGTTATTAGACGATATGGGGTGACTGGTGCAACATCAGTCACCCCATATCAGCATCAGTCTTATGTAGCATCAGTCACCTCATATCGTCTAATACAACTCAAAATTAAAAATACCACATATGCAAACTCAATTATTTAAAAAGTTTATATTACATTTAGCATAAACAAGAACTCGAACATAGACAAGAGGGATAATATATGACATACTTCAATAAAAATTCACCATTACCAAGCACTTGAAAGTTATAAGTACTTAAAGTGACTTGTGTTATCAAGCTTGAAATTAAAAAGATTATATAGAAATAGAATAATAATGGACAAAAAATGAAAAGACTCACAATCAATTACACAAGGGTATTGCTTGATGTGGTGCAACATGTGAAATGCTTTGGTATTTATACAAGTCAGAAAATAAAATTAAGCTCTTATCACTCTTTGGATACATAAAGCATCTAGTGTGATATTTGTGTGCTTGAAAGATCGAATAACTTATAATGAGAGGCTTGAACAACAACAACAACAACAAAGCCTTTTCCCACTAAGTGGGGTCGGCTATATGAATCCTAGAACGCCATTGCGCTCGGTTTTGTGTCATGTCCTCCGTTAGATCCAAGTACTCAAAGTCTTTTCTTAGGGTCTCTTCCAAAGTTTTCCTAGGTCTTCCTCTACCCCTTCGGCCCTGAACCTCTGTCCCGCAGTCACATCTTCGAACCGGAGCGTCAGTTGGCCTTCTTTGCACATGTCCAAACCACTGTAATCGATTTTCTCTCATCTTTCCTTCAATTTCGGCTACTCCTACTTTACCTCGGATATCCTCATTCCTAATCTTATCCTTTCTCATGTGCCCACACATCCAACGAAGCATCCTCATCTCCGCTACACCCATTTTGTGTACGTGTTGATGCTTCACCACCCAACATTATGTGCCATACAGCATCGCCGGCCTTATTGCCGTCCTATAAAATTTTCCCTTGAGCTTCAGTGGCCTACGACGGTCACACAACATGCCGGATGCACTCTTCCACTTCATCCATCCATCTTGTATTCTATGGTTGAGATCTCCATCTAATTATCCGTTCTTTTGCAAGATAGATCCTAGGTAGTGAAAACGGTCGCTCTTTGGTATTTCCTGATCTCCGATCCTCACCCCTAACTCATTTTGGCCTCCATTTGCACTGAACTTGCACTCCATATATTATGTCTTTGATCAGCTTAGGCGAAGACCTTTAGATTCCAACACTTCTCTCTAAAGGTTAAGCTTCGCATTTACCCCTTCCTGAGTTTCATCTATCAACACTATATCATTTGCGAAAAGTATACACCAAGGAATATCATCTTGAATATGTCCTATTAACTCATCAATTACCAACGCAAAAAGGTAAGGACTTAAGGATTGTTGATGCACAAAATCAGTGAGGACTTTGGTACAACAGAAAGTATTAAGTTTGTGATCTTCGCTAGATTGCTCCGGTCATTAGTGTGGATAAGTATGTAAATGGATTGAGACAGGAAAGCAAACACAAGATGTACGTGGTTCACCCAGATTGGCTACGTCCACGGAGTAGATGAGTTCTCATTAATTGTGAAGGGTTTACACAAGTACATAGGTTCAAGCTCTCCTTTAGTGAGTACAAGTGAATGATTTAGTACAAATGACATTAGGAAATATTGTGGGAGAATGATCTCGTAATCACGAAACTTCTAAGTATCGAAGTGTGGTATCGTCTTCACTTGCCTTATCTGTCTCATAGGTAGATGTGGCATCTTCTCTGGAAGTACTCTTCCTCCATCCAGGGGTGGTATCTTTAACTGGTGGAGATGCACAAGGTAATGTATCAATTTCACTTGAAGCTTACTTGTAGTTTCAGGCTTGGTCAAGCGCGATACAAACCATGTAGTAGGAGTCCCCCAAGTCGCCGAGCTAGGGGATCTGCTGAAAGAGATGACAGACAAGGTAAGCAATCAGAGCTCCAAGCAATCAGTCTCATATCAGAAGTTTGATTTCGAGTTCCGGCTGATTGTTCTCATTCTCCCTATGTTGCAGGCAGCATGAAGGATAAAGAGAAGAAAAATGAGAAGAGATGATATGAGATACTTTTGCTTTTGAAGAAGTAACTTTCCACAGGCTTATTCTTGAACTGGGATGGAGGGTTTTCTGGTTTCCTCAAGAGTATAAGGCCGACTGAAGAATTTGAGGGTCAAAACAAGTCCATCAAATCTAGAGTACGTTCGACCCTGCTGATATGGGATACTTTTTCTATTGACAAAGTAATGGATGTATCGGCACATGTTCTGTTACGCTTGTCTCCACATGCTTCCTTGTATCCTTCTCACTTGCCCTATCTGTTCCTCAGGCAGATGTGGTATCTTCTCTGGAAGCATAAGATGTTGAAGATGACTACTCGAGAGCAATGCCAGGTAAGTAATTAGGTAAGGGGTTCCAGGCAGTCAGTTCCTGACTGGAAGCTTGATTCCAAGTGCTGACTGATTGCTCTATTTCTCATTGTCTTGCAGGTAAGAACAAGGCCAAATGAAAAGACAGGGAAAAAGCATGATATGGGATACTCTTGCTTTTAACCCTAATGATATGAGATATTCTTGCTCTGGTGTAGCTTGTTTGCAGATGTATTATCGGGGGGAAAGAAAGCTGAGTATTTCGAGATGCTTCGTTGGGAGTGCCCTCTCAGATATGAGTAAGGGTTGAGCATTTTTGCAGGTCTGCCTGTCCGTTGAGGATGGAGGTCGACATATATAGGAGTTTCCCTAACAACAAGTAGTAATGCTATTCATTTACCCTGCTTGGTCATAGCACGGTAGTGGGAGCTGCCAGCTTCACGTGTTTTAACTCTGTCAAAGCACTTTGAAAAAATGGTCTGTGGTATCTGGAAAGCTGATGTTGCGTGTGAAGATTACAGACAAGCTTTATCCAAGGAGATCTGGCTCTCGAAGTTGAGAAAGCGGTGCCTCTTCGGTTTTCGAACAAGTAATCCTGTCAGGGATCTGGCTCTCAAGATTCGGAGAACGGTGCCTCTTCGATTTTTGAGAAAGCAATCATGCTGGGAGTCTGGCTCTCGAGATTCGGAGAGCGGTGTCTCTTCAATTTTTTAGAAAGTAATCATGTTGAGAGTCTGGCTCTCGAGATTCGGAGGGCGGTGCCTCTTCGATTTTGGAGCAAGCAATCTTGTTGGGAGTGTTTTCTCGAATGTGAGTAAAGGTTGGACATGTTTGCTAGTCTACCTTGCCACGGAGCACAGAGGTTGACACACAGGGACTTTCCAATTATCCAACATTGGTGTTGTTCCTTTACCCTTGTGGGTAATAATATGGTAGCTAGACCTTCAAAATTTATGTGTCTAAACTTTGTTATTGCTGTTTCTTTGCTATTCTTTTACCCTTCTCGGTCATAGCGATGTAGTGGGAGCTGCAAGCTTCACGTGTCTAAACTTTGTCAGAGATCTTTGACAAAGTTATATGTGGTACCCATGAGCTGATGCTGCGTGTGGAAAGTGGATGATTGAACAGTAAGATTCACGTGTTTTCTACTTCACCAGAAATCTTCGACAGAATACCCGTAATTTCCGCAAAGTTGAGTGTGCATGTGACAGGTGTTGACAAGGCTGAAAAAGCAGGTGCCTCTTCGATTTCTGAGATCGACCCTCGTGGTATCTGAACAGCCCAACTTTTGAGAAAGCAAACGCCTCTTTGATTTCTAAGATTGGCCTTCGTGGTCTTTGAGCAGCCCAGCTTTTGAGAAAGCAAACGCCTCTTCGATTTCTGAGATCGACCCTCGTGGTCTCTGAGCAGCCCAGCTTTTGAGAAAGCAAACGCCTCTTTGATTTCTGAGCAAGCGCCTCTTCGATTTCTGAAGCTCCGTCGAGTGCAGATTTTTATAGAGGCTAGCATTAAGTTCCAAAGCACACTTGAATCTCCACCATTAGAAGCTTCCTTCTTGCATTTCTAAGATCTTGATTTCTCCGACCTCTTCTCTCTTCAACACCTTTGACAATGTATGGCCCCTTCGACCGTCGTTTTGACTTGAACCTTGTTGAAGAGGCAGCCACGCCTTCTCCAGACAACATATGGCGCCCATCCTTCTTATCCTCTACTGGTCCTCTTACCGTTGGGGATTCCGTGATGAAGAATGATATGACCGCTGCGGTGGTGGCCAGGAACCTTCTCACTCCCAAAGATAACAGACTACTTTCCAAACGGTCTGATGAGTTGACTGTTAAGGATTCTCTGGCTCTTAGTGTTCAGTGTGCAGGTTCTGTGTCTAATATGGCCCAACGCCTATTTGCTCGAACCCGCCAAGTTGAATCATTGACGGCTGAAGTGATGAGTCTCAAACAGGAGATTAGAGGGCTCAAGCATAAGAATAAACAGTTGCACCGGCTCGCACATGACTATGCTACAAACATGAAGAGAAAGCTTGACCAGATGAAGGAATCTGATGGTCAGATTTTACTTGATCATCAGAGGTTTGTGGGTTTGTTCCAAAGGCATTTATTGCCTTCGTCTTCTGAGGCTGTACCGCGTAATGAAGCTCCAAATGATCAACCTCTGATGCCTCATCCTTCTAGGGTTCTGTCCAGTACTGAGGCTCCAAATGATCCCCCTCCGGTGCCTTCTCTTTCTGGGGCTCTACCGACTGCTGAGACTTCTCCTAAGCAACCTTTGTGAAGTCTCCCTCTTGTTTGTTTATTTTGACTCATGTATATGTACATATTTGTAACTTATCGGAGATATCAATAAATAAGCTTTGCTTCATTTCAACGTATTGTGTTAAATACACCAAAGCCTTCTTCACTAAGTTCTTTGAATTTTTCTTTTGTTGAAGCTTTGTGAGTGGAGCATGTAGGTTGAGGTAGTGTTCCCTTAATTTCCCGAGTGAGGAAAACTTCTCGGTTGGAGACTTGAAAAATCCAAGTCACTGAGTGGGGTCGGCTATATGAATCTTAGAACGCCATTGTGCTCGGTCCTGTGTCATGTCCTCCGTTAGATCCAAGTACTCTAAGTCTTTTCTTAGAGTCTCTTCCAAAGTTTTCCTAGGTCTTCCTCTACCCTTTCGGCCCTGAACCTATGTCCCGTAGTCGCATATTCTAACCGGAGCGTCAGTAGGCCTTCTTTGCACATGTCTAAACCACCGTAACCGATTTTCTCTCAGCTTTCCTACAATTTCGGCTACTCCTACTTTACCTCAGATATCCTCATTCATAATCTTATCATTTCTCGTATGCCCACACATCCAACGAATCATCCTCATCTCCGCTACACCCATTTTGTGTACGTGTTGATGCTTCACCGCCCAACATTCTGTGCCATACAGCATTGCCGGCCTTATTGCCGTCCTATAAAATTTTCCCTTCAACTTCAGTGGCATACGGCGGTCACACAACACACCGGATGCACTCTTCCACTTCATCCATCCAGCTTGTATTATATGGTTGATATCTCCATCTAATTTTCCGTTCTTTTGCAAGATAGATCCTAGGTAGCGAAAACGGTCGCTCTTTGGTATTTCCTGATCTCCAATCCTCACCCCTAACTCATTTTGGCCCCCATTTGCACTGAACTTGCACTCCATATATTTGCCTTTGATCGGCTTAGGCGAAGACCTTTAGATTCCAAAACTTCTCTCCAAAGGTTAAGCTTCGCATTTACCCCTTCCTGAGTTTCATCGATCAACACTATATCGTCTGCGAAAAGCATACACCAAGGAATATCATCTTGAATATGACCTGTTAACTCATCCATTACCAACGCAAAAAGGTAAGGACTTAAGGACGAGCCTTGATGTAATCATATAGTTATGGGGAAGCTTTCAGTTTGTCCTTCATGAGTTCTTACGGCAGTTTTTGCTCATTCATACATATCCTTTATAGCTTGGATATATGCCACTCGTACTCATTTCTTCTCTAAAATCCTCCAAAGAATGTCTCTTGGGACCTTATCATACGTTTTTTCCAAATCTATAAAGACCATGTGTAAATCATTTTTCCCATCTTTATATCTTTCCATCAATCTTCGTAAGAGATAGATTGCCTCCATGGTTGAGCGCCCTGACATAAACCCGAATTGGTTGTCCGAAACCCTTGTCTCTTGCCTCAATCTATGCTCAATGACTCTCTACCAGAGCTTCATTGTATGACTCATTAGCTTAATACCCTTATAGTTCATCCAATTTTGTACGTCGCCCTTATTCTTGTAGATAGGCACCAAAGTGCTCTTTCGCCACTCATTTGGCATCTTCTTCATTTTCAAAATCCTATTGAAAAGGTCAGTGAGCCATACTATACCTGTCTTTCCCTGGACTTTCCACACTTCGATCGGTATATCATTTGGGCCCACTGCTTTTCTATGCTTCATCTTCTTCAAAGCTACAACCACTTCTTCCTTCCTGATTCGACGATAAAAGGAGTAGTTTCTACACTCTTCTGAGTTACTCAACTCCCCTAAAGAAGTACTCATTTCATGTCCTTCATTGAAAAGATTATGAAAATAACCTCTCCATCTGTCTTTGACCGCGTTCTCTGTAGCAAGAACATTTCCATCCTCATCCTTGATGCACCTCACTTGGTTTAGGTCACTTGTCTTCTTTTCCCTTGCTCTAGCTAGTTTATAGATATCCAACTCTCATTCTTTGGTATCTAGTCGCTTATACATATCGTCATAAGCCGCTAACTTAGCTTCTCTCACAACTTTCTTCGCCTCTTGCTTCGCTCTTCTATACCTTTCACCATTTTCATCGGTCTTATCCTTGTATAAGGCTTTACAACATTCCTTCTTAGCCTTCACCTTTGTTTGTACCTCCTCATTCCACCACCAAGATTCCTTTTGGTGTGGAGCAAAGCCCTTGGACTCTCCTAATACCTCTTTTGCTACTTTTCGGATACAACTAGCCATGGAATCCCACCTTTGGCTAGCTTCCCCTTCTCTATCCCACACACATTGGGTGATTACTTTCTCTTTGAAAATGACTTGTTTTTCTCCTTTTAGATTCCACCATCTAGTCATTGGGCACTTCCAAGTCTTGTTCTTTTTTCTCACTCTTTTGATATGTACATCCATCACCAACAAGCGATGTTGATTAGCCAAGCTCTCTCCCGGTATAACTTTGCAATCCTTACAAGTTATACGATCCCCTTTCCTCATTAGAAGAAAATCTATTTGTATTTTTGACGACCCACTCTTGTAGGTGATCACATGTTATTCTCTCTTCTTAAAGAAGATGTTGGCTAAGAAGAGATCATATGCCATTGCAAAATCCAAGATAGCTTCCCCATCCTCGTTTCTCTCCCCAAAACCATGGCCACCATGAAAACCTCCATAGTTGCCTGTCTCCCTGCCCACGTGTCTATTTAAATCTCCTCCTATAAATAACTTCTCCGTCTGAGCAATTCTTTGCACCAAGTCTCCAAGGTCTTCCCAAAATTTCTCCTTCGAACTCGTATCCAACCCTACTTGTGGTGCGTACACACTAATCACATTGATGAGTTCTTGTCCTATTACAATCTTGATTGCCATGATTCTATCTCCTACCCTCTTGACATCTACAACATCTTGTGTCAAGGTCTTGTCCACAATGATGCCAACACCGTTTCTCGTTCTATTTGTGCCCGAATACCAAAGTTTAAACCCTGAGTTTTCTAGATCTTTTGCCTTAAGACCAACCCACTTAGTTTCTTGTAGGCACATAATATTTATCCTTCTCCTCACCATAACTTCCACTACTTCCATAGATTTTCCCGTTAAGATTCCTATATTCCACGTTCCTAAACGCATTCTACTCTCTTGAACTCTACCCTTATATCCTAACTTCTTCACCATCCCCCGTCTAATAGGATCAAAGTACTTCTTTTGTGTGTCATGTGTAAAGTTGATAGGAGCATATGCTCCCAAACAACTTTGAGTGGAGTCGTTCGAAAAGAAGTTTATATGGCCCCCTTGCTCATTTAACACTGCATCCGGGTGCCGATGGAGATACAGCGACCCTTGCTCACTTATCACTGTGCTCGGGCCACACATCGCGCCACTTACGGGTGACGCCCTAGCTTTAGCGCGATTTCATTCTGGATTCATTTTCATAAGGATTCGACGTAACCGAGGAGTGCCGGCTGTCGACTACCTGACGCCCTCGTTGAATAAATCATGGTTTGTGGTTTTTTGGCTTTTCTTGGGTATTGTTTTTTCTTCTTCTAGATTATCGTCTTCTAATTTTTCTACTATATACTTATCACTTTTCATCTTATCGGAAGCTTGCAAGAAATTTTCACCCCGACGTAAACAAGTGAGTCAGTTGTGCCAGCTAAATTTTGAATAGTAGTGCTTACCATTTGTTTTGCCTCTTCTACCTTAATGTTACTTTCTACCCGTTATTCTCTGTATTTGGTCCTATAAAAAGAGGGGTTATCTCAGTTCACTATGTTGCAATTGAATGTTAAGAACATAAGACAGATCTCTACGTGCTCAGTTTCCATTAGAGTTTTGGACGTGTATTATTGTGCTGGATAATATGTACACACTTAGTAGTTAGCCCGTAGAATTTTTGGAAAGAATGCTTGAACGTTCATGGTTACTTTATTCTTTTATATTTAGAAGAATATTCTCCCAAGACCTTGGCTATATTCATATCCCTTGTCAATGGTAGAGATCTTTTAAGTGTTTCTTCCTTCCTTTTTCCCTATTCAAGTCAGTTTAAACATTTGTGATGATGATGGGCTAGAAATGATTAGAGGCACATTCTAATACTAGTTTGTTTCATCTTTAGAGTTTGGAATATGTGTTGATGAGGTAAAGCTAAAGTTGCTAGAGATGCTATATGTTTATGGGATTTAGCAACTTATGACTTAAGTCTTAGGCTTGTCGAACAAAATGTGTGAGGGGTTTAGTACAGTAAATTAAAGTTCTAATGAATATTTGTAAAGTGGGAAAACAAGTTTGGATGTGAAAAGGGCAGCTTGCTGGAAACCACTTGCTGTCTATTTTCTTGGTGCTATGTGGCTATTTTAAAATTGGTGGACCAAAAATTGACCAAAATTCCTCCGGCCCTCATCTCACCACCCATGGTAAATAACTGGGAGAGTTTATTTTAGTTTAGTCAGTTTTCTTGGATTTAAAGACACAAAACATGATTGAAGCATTGAGGTGGAAGTTATTCTGTCTAAGCAAAATGTCCACATTTATAGATCTACCTTAGGATTCATGACAAATCTAATATGGCAGTACATGTGAATCTTTTTGTGAACATTCTGTCATAGAAATTATGGAGATATAATCATGTCTGGATTTTTGAAATTGCGGTTTCCCAAAAATCAAAGTTCAAAGTAATTAAAATTCAGAAAGTGGATTAATCATCCTCAAACCCAGGCAACCAAGAAAAAAATTACAAACCTAGCTAAGATTCTCAACCAAATTCATTACCTAAAATAACTTAAAATTACAGTGATAGAACAAATCTCATAAAAGCACCATAAAGTTGAGACTAACAAAAAGCTAAAGGGAAAAGGATAGGATTTAGAGATTGAGAACATACCCAAAGTTTTGGAGAAAGAAAGCAGAAAAGCCCCTTGTATTGGGGATTTTAGAGCTTGAATGCTCGAGCACTTCGACGGTGACGGAAAACAGACGGGCGAGTGGCTAAGGGAGAGAGACGAAGGAAAGGTTGTGGTCGCCATCACTGGCAACCACCAAGTGGCTGGTCATCGGAGTGAAGGTGAGGGAGTAGAACGAAGGCATGCTGAAAATGGGATGGGTGAGAACAAAGTGAAATAGGTTTTACAATTTAGGAGTCCCCACTGTTTATACCATATTTAGGGCCTTGTATTTAGATCTCGTACAAATACTCGGAAACTTAAATTTAATTATGTGATAAAGGAATGGGCAAATATGTAATAAGTGAGGAGTCATTATTCTATAAAAGACCCCTCACTCTCACAATTAGGGGAGACCATTTCTGGAGCCTTCTCACCCCTCTCACATCCCCTCTCATATTCAGAGGTTCTCTCCTTCACCTCTCAGATAAATACATAACCAGTGTGGACATAGCCCAAACCTTGGGGTGAACCATGATACATCTTGTGTTATTTACATTTCATGCAAATTCACGGTCAGATTTACGTTATTCCAAGACCTCCGGTTTTATGCATCAACATTTGGTACCGTCTGTGGGAAACGATACGAAAAGTTGTGTCGGTTCTCTTTCATTTTTTCACTTCCGCCATGAATCTACATAAACCCAACACCCACACTCAGAGACACACCCATTCAATCTACAGAGAGAAAGAGAAACTCAGGTGCATCTCTTTTGAATCAGCTGACCAATAGCCTCCAATTCCACAAGCAAATCACAGAGACAGACAACACAAGTAATTGGGCATAGACCTCCAACTGATCTCAGCCATCCATCAGATCTGAGCTTCTGATCCCTTCCAAACAACTCAACGTCTAGTTCTCCAGATTGCCCATTTATCAGTTTCTGTCACTCTCTTTTGGGTTATTCCAAGCCCAATATATGGTTATAGCAAACCAGCCACCCATCTCGAAGAACGAGGTATAGGGCACCAACTCCCATTTTCGTTCTGTCATCCCTGAGATCGATGTCTGCAAGTACAAGCTCTGGGATTTACCCATGCTCGTCATCCAAACACCTTGTAACAAAATCAGAAGAAGAAAAGCAGAAGAAAAAAGGAACATCAGAAAGGGACTCCGTCAAGTCCTTCAAGGGCTACGGCAAAGTCGACAGAAAGGGACCCCGTCCGATTCGGGCGCCTCGTGTTCCAACTTCCGACCGTACCCAGTATATTCGGAGTTGGGTTCATCAACTTCGGGCCTTCGTCGATACCCAGACCCGTATTTCGAGCCGGAGTGTCCATACTCGGGCTTCCAACCATAACCCGATTCAGGCCTCTCGGATCCGAACCCGAGTCACTCTCTCCCTCAGAGGCTGGAACCCATAGGCTGACTGGGGTCTGCCTTCGTACTCTCCATCTGGATGTTTTATGGCAGTAAGGCTTTCTTCTGAGCTTTCGTTTCACTTCATTGGAGGAAGAAAAACCGGAGGGGTCAACCAAGTCCCTGGCCAGTGCGTTCCATCAGCCATCCACGTTTCTCGCAGCCTTCGTGAAGTTTCAGATCCACTACGGCTTCTACGCGGCCGTGACTCTGGTTCTATTGATCGGCGCGGCGATAGCCATCTCCAGCTTCTGCCAGGTCGCACATTCGTCCTCTACTCCATCGCCGGCCCAACATTTCTACGCGCCACCTGTGGCGATCCAGATCCAGGCCATCCTCCATTACGCAACAGTCGTGAAAAGAGATCGACGTGTCCTTATAGGTTCTCAAGTCCCGCGCCCTCTGTAACTTCTTTTTTTTCGGCCTTGGCTTCGAATATTTCATGTGGGCCTCCCTGAGTCCACGCGGCACGACGTTGTTCCAAGAGGAGGATCCCAAGTAGGTCTAAAACGTCCTCAATGACGCCCCTCAGCTACGGGCCCAGACGGTGGCAGACCAACTTCTTTCCTCGTACCGCTACAAACAATCGTGCTCCCCGTCTGAGGTGGTCTTGCGTGGCACTACCGAGTGCAAGCTGGTGAGATTTGCTTCGGTGCCAAACTCTTCTTCGATTTCGCCGCCCTCCAATCAACCTCATCAGCCGTTCTTCAACCCTAGTACTCTAATCCTTGGTGAGGAGCAACATGAACAAGCTGGAAGCAATGGACTTTCAAGCACCTGGCAGTGGCGCATCTGGGCATTCAGTAGCAAGGATGAGTTTGGGTCGGACGAGAGAACCCCCTTGGTGGCTTCGGCGTCTCCCACACACACTGGGGATACTGGGAATGGCGCGGGAGGATTATTCTAGCATTTGCAAGTGGAGCAATCATGTGCTCACATGTCGAAAAAACAGTGGGAAACAAAAGCAAAAAGCAGAAAAAAAAATGAAAGCAAAAGCAAAAGCAAATAAGAAAACGAAAGCAAAAGCAAGTGAGTATGCCTGGAGGTGGAGAGGTCAGGGTAAAGGAACAGAAAAGAAAAAGAAAAAAGATCATGTCGTTGGGAGAATATTTCAGAAAGCAGCAGAAAAACACTACAAAAACAATGAATAAACACCCCACCCGAATGATGTAATTTATTTTTATTATCTTTCGGAGACATCTGTATAAACCCCATCAGAGGGTAATATGTATAAACCCCATCAGAGGGTAATTAAAAAAATAAAAAATAAAAAATAAGAAAGGCAAAGCCCAAAATAAATGGGCTGGAATGTTGTATGGAGGGCGAAGGCCCATAAGCCCAAAATAGCACCAACCAGGTGAACCAAAGTATGTCCAGTACCACAAAAAATTATTCGACACCCCGCCGCTATTATCGCCAACCAGGTGATCAAAAGTACGCTTAGTACTCGAAAATTATTCGGCAACCTACCGCTATTACCACCAACCAGGTGATGAAATGTACAACCCATACTCCAATATCATTTGGCAACTAGCCAATCATGCCATCAACCAGGTGATGAAATGTACAACCCGTACTCTCCTTCATGCCACCAACCAGGTGATCAAAAGTACGCCCAGTACTCCAAATTATACATGAGCATTACTTATGTCATTCATACATAAACATTCATGAGCATCACTCATGACAATCATACATAAACATTCATGACCATCATTCATGTCAACATTCATGAGCATCACTCATGTTAACATTCATGAGCATCACTCATGTTAACATTCATGAGCATCACTCATGACAACATCCATGAGCATCACTCATGTCAATCGACATAAACATTCATGAGCATCACTCATGCCAGTCAGCTTCAAAAGCTTCATTTACAAAAGCTCCAGCTTCGAAAGCTTCATTTACAAAGCTCTAGCTTCAAAGCTTCACTTGCAAAGCTTCACCTACAAAGCTTCACCTACAAAGCTTCAGTGCAGGGTATACAAATACCGCATCCGAACAACCGCCACTTCGGCCCATACATGGATTCAATTTGAAGTCTCCAGCCAACAGACTCTATTGACCGAAGACTTGGGGGACTACATTATGCACCATATATTGGGCCTCAACTGGGCCTCATGAAAAATACTTGGAGGACTTAGCCCATTATTTATGTATTAAGGAGCGAACCCTTATTCTATAAAAGGGACTCCCTCACTTTCATTAGAGAGCACCCATTATTCATGTACTAAGGAGCGAGCCCTTATTTTATAAAATGGACTCCCTCACCATCATTAGAGAGCATCAACTCTAGCCCATCATTCATGTATTGAGGAGCGAGCCCTTATTCTATAAAAGGGACTCCCTCACCATCAACGCCGCAAACCAAGCCAACCAAGGCAACATAAGCCACAAGCCGAGCAGCCTCGCAGCATGTGCTACTTCTAGTTGAGCATCATTTCAGATTGAGCACCGTCTCATATCAAACATTAGTTCAAGACAACATCTAGTTACTTCGGCCCACACATGGACTGAATTTCAAGTCTCCAGCCGAAAGACTCTCTTGACTGAAGATTTGGGGGACTACTGTTTATACCATATTTAGGGCATTGTATTTAGACCTCGTACAAATACTCAAGGAGTTAAATGTAATTATGTGATAAAGGAATGGGCAAATATGTAATAAGTGAGGAGTCCTTATTCTATAAAAGGACCCATCACCCTCACAATTAGGGGAGGCCATTTCTGAAGCCTTCTCACCCCTTTCACATCCCCTCTCATATTCAGAGGTTCTCTCCCTCACCTCTCAGATAAATACATAACCAGTGTGGACGTAGCCCAAACCTTGGGGTGAACCACGATACATCTTGTGTTATTTACATTTCATGCAGATTCACGGTCGGATTTACGTTGTTCCAAGACCTCCGGTTTTGTGCATCAACAACTTTCAATATTTTTTTAATTTTTTTAATTTAATGTTATATGTGAGGAATGGTCAGGTGGCCTTCGCTTTTGTTATGTAATGAATGTTAAATTTCGTCACATATTCACATTTCATTGGGCGGCAAACTTTCCCGCTCACTTATTTGTGACGAATCTAAAAGTATAAGTGACGCAAAATATTTTGGTGTCCTACGAAAATCTTAATGTGACGATTTTCAAAAAAGCATCACCTATTTTACCCAAATGTGATGAATTTGCACGCGCCACAAAAAATTCCATCACCTAATACATGTTTTCTTGTAGTGGATCGTACCGCCATATGGTGTTATTAATCTACGTATTACAATATAGGTGAAGGCACAACTGATTATAGCAAATCAATTTACGTTTTATAAATGGACAAATTGGCATTACCATGTAGTTTGACATCTGGGTCATGCTTGAGGTCTCGTAGGCCTTGCCAAATGTGGCTTGCAGCCTGAAAGGGAAAAAAAAATATGCAAATTAGGATCCACAAGTACTTGAACATATTTTTATTTTCACTAAACATCTGTGGCTTAAATTTTGATAAAGTCGCTTTGATTTGTGTCTACATTAACATTTTTAAGTTTAATTTACATGAGTTTTTTGGATGAATTCAAGGTATCCCCCGCACGTAGGTGATGACTAATCCCTTGAGCCGGGTCGGACTCTATTCAGAGGGCAAGCTCTCCCAATGATGACTGCTTCATTCACAAGGCTCGAACTCGAGACCTTGCTTAAGGGGAACAAGCTCCTTACCACTTGAACCACCAAGCATTGGTAATTTACATGAGTTTAGATATGTTTGTAACAGGGTCGTCTCTGAGATTTTGGGAGCCCTATGCGAAATTTATAAAAGGGCCCTTCCTTAAGATAATTTTAAAAAATGTTGGACAATGTATTGACGCTAGAAAACAATCACTTAAATCAAAACAAAGTTTAGTACTCACTGATTGCAAGTTTAAAAATGTCATTAATAATAAGTACAAAGAGCTACAAACATAACGTTCACTAAATAATCAAAAGCAGTTCAATCTTAAACAAACAAAAAAAGGAAAAACTTCAAAAGCTCTAACTTTGAAGTTTCATTTGAATATATAACATTATTATATAATAAAATAGAAAGAAAAAAAAAACCATTTTTAAGGTGTTATTATTTGCACTCAAAATATCTCATTATACTCCAAATTTTTATACTTAAAGAAAAAAATACGCTTATAAGGAGTGCACAATAAAATTTAAAGTGCTAACAAAAGTAATTTTTAAATATAGAACATTATTACATAACAAAAGCAATTTTTAAATATAGAACATTATTACATATAAATATTAAATGATAAAAATTTTGGGAGCCCCTTCAAATTTGGGGCTCTGTACGACTGCACATTTCGCCTTAAATGTACCCATGAGGTTGGGGACGTTTGTTGTCTGCATCTATTTGAGGAGACTAATTTTCTCTAGTCCTTTTACACAATAACATGCTACAAAATCAAACATGGTGATGGAAGTAATTAAACTTTAGTTAGCATGAGTTTAAGTTCTTAAATAATTCTCATGTATAAGGTAAAATATTCTCATGTATCTTTGTTGAAAAAGCCTTCTCTCCAAAGTCTTCTTTGCTCTCCAAAAGTCTCACAAATACAAGACCTCCAAAGTCTTCAAACCAATCTTCCCGAAAGAGATAGAGACGAGGATTTTGTGTTGGCAAGATATCCTCTAGGTGGCTAGCCTCTAGGGTTGTCAAGGATGAGTTCTAGGTTTGGGAAATAATAAACATGTACATATCCTTCTGGCCCCCCACACGTCTATGTTTAACTTGTTTGTTGATTGTGTTTAATTTATTCAATCCAATGATTACAAATAAAAAATATATATAAAAGACAAAAAAATTGGGAAAATCATTTCCTGAATTTATATTCTATAAAATTGTATTAACTAAAAGTAAACCACCCAAAATTTGAGCTTTTGACTTTCCCTACCGACTATGGCATCATGCCTATTCATGGCCTTTTTTTTCTTCTTTCCTAATTTGTCATGCATAGGTCAAAAGCTCAATGGGTTTAGAAATTCTTAAACTATCTTTAAAACCCGTTTGGCATCTTTGTACTGTATTATTAATTAATATAATTATTCTCAATTAACATTCTTAATTGATTTTAAGATTTATTTAATCCAAACTAATTAACTTATTGGTTTTCCCAAACTTAAATATAGGAAAGTGCTAATCACACATCTATTTTTACTTCTCATACATAATTTTGGCCAAAAATCTTCTTCTATTCATTTGATCCGACAATCGAAAATTGAGAGAAAAAGAAAAATAAGCTTGTGGATAGCTCTACCTTAAATTTATTAATACACGAGTACGGGTAACACCTATTATGTTATTACTATCCAAGCTAGAAAAATGATAGAAAACGTATTAAGTTGGAATTGCAACACAATGCGGCCACTATCTAACAACTCAACGTTTTTTTATCACATTACTAGAGCACAAAAGTAATGTCAAGTCTCTACTGTGAAGTCTTGAGTCTATGTTTGCATGAATATGCTCAGACAATTTTTCCTAATCATATTCAAACCCTTCTCTTGTCACATCCCGGGCTCGACTCCACCGCAGCACCATATTATCCGTTTTGGGCCCCGACCACGCCCTCACGGTTTTGTTTCTGGGAACTCACACGAGAACTTCCCAGTGGGTCACCCATCCTGGGATTGCTCTCGCGCGAACTCGCTTAACTTCGGAGTTCCTATGGGACCCGAAGTCAGTGAGCTCCCAAAAGGCCTCGTGCTAGGTAAAGATGAGAATATACATATAAGGCTTACATGATCCACTCCTCTGGACAATGTGGGATGTTACACCCTTCCCCTTAATAATAACAAATTACTATATATATATATATATATATATATATATATTATCTTAGAGCACGTCTCTCTACTGAATCATATTACTAAAATGTCTAGACGAATCAAAATGTCTTGAGCTGCGTCCTTTATCGTACATGACTATATAGTATTACCAAAGATCAACAATATATCACAAGGCAACCATCGCGCGTCGAGTTTAAAGACTAATTTGCATTATCGATGTAACTAAGAGTTCTTGGTTGACACGTAAGTAAAACTTCCACGCAAGATATATTTTATTAATTGTGTTTAGTGAATCATCTTTAAGCACATAACACTTATCGCAGTGCCTTTATACAAAAAAGAAAAACTTGGGTGAATATATAGATATAATACGTATTTGTGAAACGTTAATACCCAATTATTAACGATTCTATGATTAATAACTGTTTGCATGTGCAGTTAAGATTCATTCGCAATTTCTGCTCAACGTGTAAACATGGTTTTTGAATGAGTTTATTTCAAGAAATTTGTGTATGGTAACCTCATTTCTTTGGAGAACAAGAGAAAAAGCAAATGATTATGTTAACAACAAAATGCTATTAACTATAAGAGGGAACAGGTGGAAATCCAAAATAAGATATCTTAGCATCAACTGTCATTATCACGCCTAAGGATTGACACTTGTTGATTGTTATAGAGTTAAAGTGAGTTTTGCATCAGTTAACAGTTTATAGTCATATGAATTTGATAAGAGAGTTTCGTATCAGTAAACTGTTCATAGTCAGACCGACTCCTGCATGTAGTATCGATGCTAGCAAAATTACATTTATATATCGTTATTTTGAAGCTTAACCTCCGGTAAGAAGTGTTGGTATTTAAAAGTTTTTTAGTCAATGACAGAGTATATAGAGTGCAAGTTTAGTGAAAATAGGGGTTCAAATGAGATAGGAATAAGGATTGGAGATTAGGGAGTACCAAAGAGTGAACGCTTTCGTTATCTTGAATCTATATTACAAAAGAACAGAGAATTGAATGGAGATCTCAAGCATAAAATACAAGCTTGGATGAATGAAGTGGAAAAGTGCATCGGGTGTGTTGTGCGACCATAAGGCTCAAGGGAAAATTTTATAGGGCGGCAATAAGGCCAACAATGCTTTACAACACAGAATGTTAGGTGGTCAATCATCAACACGTGCAGAAAATGAGTGTAACGAATATGAGAATGCTTCATGGGAAGTGTGAGCACACAAGAAATGACAGGAAAAAGAATGAGGATATCCGAGATAACGTAGGAGTCTACACAATCGAAGATAAGATGAGAGAAATTGGTTAAGGTGGTTTGGACATGGGAAACGACGACTTACAGATGCTCTGGTTAGAAAATGCGATTATGAGACAGAGATTTAGGGCAAAAGGAGTAGATGAAGACATACGAAAATTTGGAAATAGACCTTAAGAAAAGACATGAACTATTTGGAGCTAACGGAAGACTTAAAACAAAATTGAGAACAATGACGCTCTAGGATTTATACAACCAACCACACTTGATGGAATAAGATTTTGTTGTTATTGTATATCATTATTGCCACGTTATCTGCAAAAATTTACCCAAAACTAATAACTACCCAACCCATATGATTGGTAACCGACAAATGAGAGTATGAGAGAGAGGCATGGGGAGGCATATGGGAGGATGAATGGAGACATGGAGGTTGTGTTAGGATAATTAAACCCCATCTTTGATTTCACGTGATAGACCGTCATTTTCTGGTTGGACTAACTTAATCCCAATTCCCAAACCACCCTATTTTCTTCTTATATGCATCCATTCGTCTCCCACCCCTATAATATTATTCTTTATCTTTATCAATACTATATAACATAGGTATGTGTCTAGTCATATTTGACTTTCTAAAGCAAACACTTCCAATTCTCATGCCACTACGCGTTGAGCTGTGCTTTATGCACCCTCTAGGGTCTAAACTGCCAAAGTTCACATAATTGAAACCCTATTAAAAGGGAAGAAAAAGAAGAATGCTACTATTTATGTGGTCAATATTTGCATTATGCATAAAAAAATGACTCTTCATTGCTTTGCTTTGTGTTCACACTTCTTTCGTCAAGCCTATATGTTGTCCTCTGGAACCCTCATCCTTTGAGAATTTACTATATTAACATGGAACTAGAAGCGTATACGAAATTCAACAACATAGTCACTCGTGCGCAATTGCGGATTTAGTATTCAAACATTGGGAGTCTTAGTGTTAAAGTATAAGTTTTTTAGATAGAAACAAAGTGCCAAGTGCACAAAAAAAAAATTCAGTTTATTATTCACTTAGGGATTTCGTCTAAAACATAGTTGGCTTGTTGTCATCTGCCAAACAATATTGCACATATGTCAACAGATATCGACGTATACTGAAGCAATCTGATAAGTGATATTTAGACAATTTGTCGAGTTATGTTGACGAAACATGTTGAGATATGCCTAGCTGACATTTCATTAAACACTTGGTAGGTACAAAAAAAGAACCATATCAAACATTCGGAGGGTCCTCCAGAGACCTTTACATATACACCTCTCGGACTTCAGGTGATATGAGACCACCTTAATCTCAATGTGCATCCGCCACTACTCGTGTGAGTTGTATAATGTAAGAAGCAGTTGTACATCGTATATTTTTGGCATTAGGAGTGTCTCTACACTTTCACTTAAGATTGGGACTCCCCTTTTTTCAGTCCCCCATGCATCATCAACCATTTTATTGTGGTATTGTATCATCATTGTTTCTTAGACAAAGGGTACTCATGGTTCTTATCAACCAACCGCCGATCGAAACAAATCAGCAAAGTTCACAATGTAATCGTACCCCACCAATCACTAAGTGAACAGCACAAATTTCCAGAGGGTTTTTCAGAATCAATCATTCATAATCATAAGACGAAGGAGGAGGCCAATGGCCAATACTAGTAAATAAAATGCACGAGAAACACGTGCCTTCGTTGACAAGTTGTATTAACAATTTGAAAGAAATTGTAGTAAAACTTTATAGCAATGCTAGAAAGATCAAATTTTTAAAAGAAAAACTAATAAAAAGTGCTTGAAAACTTTGAGTTCTAATCAAAATGACAAAAATGTATTGTAAGTGAGTAGTACAAGAAGTGACTTTTTAGAGTTAAAATGTATTTTTCGTTAAAAGTGAACAGTATCGGGAGTGTTCCGTTAAAACTTCTGTTTTTTAAATCAAATTTGCAAACTAAATAATATGGTTGTAGATGATTGGATTATTAAGTGACACATCATTTAGTTTGCAATTTAATTTAAAAATTTAGTCTCCATAACATTACATAAAACTTTAACATGGCATATATTAACAAGGACGCTAATTACACTTTTGCCATGCGATTGTGTCAACCAAAAAATATATAATTAACAAAATAGACATGATAATCTGTGTACAAGCAAACCACTCCCGCGCATCAGCCAAACACACAGCAATTGTTGCTAACTTGCTGCCGTTTCGCCGCGCATGTGACTGCGTCCCCCGTCACGTGCTTCTCCTCCGCCACAAACGCCACCACCCCATTTTCCCACCGCCCCACCAAAACTTGAGGAATCAACAAATAAATATAAAAATACAGTACCTCTCGCTTCTCTGTTTTCCTTTTTCTTTTTTGGTTTTCTAATACCATATTCCGAGTAAAATTGGGAAAAATTAACGAAGGTGCCGGCTCCGCCGTTGGCGTTGTAGATAGAAACTTACTTTATATTCGGAATGCTAATGTAACAAATCCCAAGCTAATACGTACTGCCATGCATTTGACTTAGAATATTGTGGTAGTGAACTTCCCGTTACATGAAAATCTATCTCTTCTGTACCCCTTTTTTCTTTCATTGTTTTTCTTTTTTATTTTTTATATTTACTAAGCATCTTCGATGTCATCAGTCTCAGCGGAGTTGAGAGGGAAGCAAGTTTCCTCACCACCGGTATTCCACAAAAAATGAGCATAGTTGGCGGCGTAGAAGGAGTTGGTTGGGTCAGCCGAGATGGCTTCCAAGAACGTCTCCTCTGCCGCCCACAAGTCGTTCCGAGCCCTCCACAGAAACGTCGCGTATTTGTTGTACGCCTCCGCGTCCGGCGGTTGCACCCCCACCGCTTTTTTAAAGTACTCTTCAGCTCTGTTCATAAAACAAACAAATTAGAAACTTCCCTAAGAAATCAAAGCAAAAAAATTTCATGCGAAGCGCGTGAGTTGACCAAACTCACGATGATTTTTGCCAAGAACGGAAAGAGCACCACACACTTCACTATCATGCCATCACCACATTTAAACACTACGACAAATTAAAAAAAAAACAAGACCAAGACTTTTCTCGTTGAATAAACTACCGTCCACTAGATTTGAACTTAGAATCGTCGGTAATAAAGTTGAAATGTCACCATAATAAACCTAACCATTTTTTTGTTTCGTTAGCAATTTTAACTCTTCTTTTAGCCGTCATCAGCACCAAAATTTAATTCGTACCGTGATATAATATTACCGACCCGACAAATTTAAGGACATGAACATTAAAATTAATTAAAATATGAATTTTTTTTTTAGCAAACGATATTGGGATGTGCTTAACCTCACAATGAGCTAGCAATAATGTGTTTCAAATTCGCTTTTAACGAGAATCAAACTTAAGACCTCTCACTTACCAGTGAAGCGGAATTCTACTATACCGTAGTACTAAGTGGCTATTAAAACATGAAAATTAGAATTAAGCACTAAAATTAAAAAATTATGAGAAACTTGATGAAATGGAACAGTACCTGTCATAATCATGAGCAACTAGGTAGAGGAACTGCGCGTAATTAGCAAGAAGCAGAGCGTTGCTAGGCTCCATGGACAGTCCCGTTTGGTAAAGAAGCTCAGTTCTGAAGTGCTCGGCGTAATCACCCGCCTCGATATTCGCCGTCACCGGCGAAACAAATCTCTGCATCGTTTCGTGATCCAGAGATTCTTGTAACCCCCGCATTTGATGAGCTTCTTCCACTACTGAATTCCACAGAGCCAGCTCCTCCTCCGTGCTCTCTTGCCCCGAAACCGACTCTGCTTCTCTGGTTGTCCCGAATGAGGACAATTGGGAAGCCCCGTCGGGGACTATTGTCCGGTACTGGTCTGACCGGTCAAACCGGCCGTCACCGTCTGTGCCGCTACCTACCGGTCGGACCTTCCCTCCACCGCCATTGTTTCCGCCTACGGATGTCGTCTTGCTGTTGCCGGTCACTGAAGACGACTTACTTGTGGAAGAATCAAATTGGGGGTTATCCAACTTATCGTTCTGAGTCTGAACTTCTTCCACTGAAATAGTCTCGGCTGCACTGGCGTACAACCCGAGCGGCGGAGCAGCCGCAATGGCGGCGTTGTGGCCTAATGAGTAGACAGTAAAATTGGCCAAGAGTATCATTACATACACCATTAGGGTCGGCGTCTGAGAGAAGACCTGTTGAAATAGCCAGACGAACGAAGCTTGCATCTCCTTCTGCACTCTGCTTAAAATCCCCTGCAAATCTTCGTAGAAGAGAATCTCTCTCATCTGCAAGGTGTAGCTATGGAGCTCTCGGATTATGAACACCATGGAAGAGAAGGCCCTTTTTACAGAGCAGCACGCAGATTCCCCAGCTTCTCGGAAACCCTCCTGCCACTGCATCTTCCGCTTGATGATTCGGAGCGAGAGCGGAAGGTCGACGCTGTTTGCCTTCCGCTCGATGCTAACCTCCGCGACAATCTCGTCCCTCCGCTGCCAATCGGTATGCCACGGTGGCTCTAGATCAAGCGGTAACTGGAACCGGCTCTGGTTCTGTTCAAATCTCATTCTCATTGCAGACTCACTGAAGCCATGAATGTCATCGGAATTCGCCGCCTCCGGTTCCGAATCCGAGGCGTTTCCGTCAACGTTAAAGTAATCTTCGCCGTCAAAATTGTCGGAGAGCTGGAATCTGAGAGCGAGCTCTTGAATCTTCTTCGAGAACTCTTCGTCTGAGAAGGCGTCCAAACTGGCACTGCAAGCTCGTCTAATGGACCGGAATCTCGGCTTCTGGTAGCCGCAGGACCGGGACCGGCTCAGCTTCGTCGACGGCGCACCGAACAACGCCGACCGGTTCAAGCTGTGGGCGTAGAGACATAACTGACCTCTACCGTCGCCGCCTCCGCCGCCTCTGTTGCGTCGTTTTGAGGAAGGAGAAGCGATTGAGGAGGCTAGCGCTTGAGATGACGGCGTCGAGTGAGGAACGATCGACTGCGACCATTGCAAGCAGGTCGAAGCAACTTTCACTACCATTTCTCTCTGCTTTCTCAGAACAGAGAAAAATGTGAATAAAAATTGATAAAAATTTGATAAATTTGCGAAAAGCTTTGTATTTATAAAGCTTGGAATTTTTTAATCGGTTCTGCAAAAAGTCTCTGCCTTTCTTGCTTCCGACTCACTCTTTAACCTGTAAAAACCAAACAAAAATCAAATCAGCCAAGCACGTGAGAAAGTTTCCCAATTTTCCCGGAAAATCGAAAGTTCTCATGCCACTCATTGTACTTTCCAGGAAAATCGGATCGGTAAAACGCATACCAAAGCCACTTAATGGGGCTCACACGAAAACCTAAATATTCAGATCCCTAGGTAGTAAAAAAAGCATTTCCGTGAACTCACTTGTTCAATTTTCCGGCGGACTCCGGTGAGTTTTCGGATCAAGGTCGGGAGAAACCGATGAATTTTCCGGCGAGGCACTCGCAGCGACGCTCACAAGGCGTAGCTTGAGAGAGAGCGCGTCACTCTTTGTCTCCTATATATACAAAGCACGAGCTTCTTGGAAAAATCTCAGAGCGTGCATAGGTAGTCAGACCGTATGTTTATACGGTACGGGAGACGGGGAGGTCCGGTGGCCGGTTAGTTACTGGGATATTTTGTATACTTTCCGTGGGGTCCGACTTGTCCGAGCCAGCTGGCAATTTGGAGGGGCTTTTGTGCGAAGCTGCTCAACAACTTCGGTCCCCGCGGGTACTTACGCGGACTGTTCCCGATCCGATCCGTCTGCTCTCCGTGCGCCACGTGTTACAACCGACCACCACCTTTGCTTTTTTCTGAACCCGGGAAATCCGACCGTCTCCTCATGTTACTTGGGTGACACGTGTTATCTTGCCATTTGATTAAGGAAACGAGAAGGCTAATGATAAGAGAAATTTTTTATTGTGACAGAAACACGAATAGGACATCATGTGTTTTTATACAAGTTGTAAAAAAATTTATTTTTTAAGTTATTAACTTTTTAACACACATATCTTACTATTTTTATAGTAACACGTGATCTACCTCCCGTATTCCAATCACATTTAAAAATCTCTCTAATGATAAGATATATCAATTAATTGTTGATTATAATTCTCGGTTGGTCCCATTATTTCCTAATATTTAGCTGATTGGTATTCTTCCATGAAAGTGGTTAGATTCGAATGGAACTAGTATTCATATTATTTAGGTAATATTATAAAAGTAAGATTCTAACGCCTAAACACAATGAGTTTGTAAGTGAAATAATTAAGAGTATGAGTAAAAGACTGTTTACTACCCTCATGTTTCGTGTTTTTCAACATTTAGTACATTAAGTTTTTTTCGTCTCAGAGTCATACCTAAAATGTAAATTTTGGGACAGTCTCATACATCCGTTAGTCAAACTGTTAAGTTTCAGTTAAGTGATGACGTGGCGCCCACGTGGACAATGATTGGGCGCCACATGTCATTAAAAAATATTAAAATAATTAATTAAATAAAAGTATTTATAAAAAAAATTTAAAAAAAAAAACCTTACCTTAACCCCCAACACCCATCATCCCTGCCCTATTCTCCCGATTCGACGCCGTCACCAAGCCTTCCCTCCCTTCTCTCATGTGCCTACCCAACCCTCTTCGATCCCCCGCACATCTAACCTTCCCCCTCCCTCTTCAACTCCACTCTTCTCTCCCCTGATCCTTCCATACCCGACCCACATCTCCATCACCACTATACCCTAACCCCACCCATTTGACAAGCGGTGATCAACAAAACCCAAATTTACGGTCGGAGAGTCACACCCACCAGATTTGACGACGGTGGAGAACAAAACCCAGCGACCGGAGAAGACGGTGATGGTAGCGGCGTTTCGAGTAGACGAATGGAACCTGTCAATCGCGCATGGCAACGACCTCGACCTGGGTTAGATGACGGTGTCTCACCTTAATTGCATGTCCGAGGCTCCGTTGGACTATGTGGACCAGGAATTTAAGGAATGGATGCTCAGACGTCTCTGATTTGATGAAAAAAGGCAAAAGACTTAAAGATGGTTGTGAGATCCAAGATTGAGGGTTTTCGTTAGTTATGAAGAAATCAGAGGCGTTGTTTGGGTTTTCTGCGACATAGAGGATGCAGAGGGAAGTGGGGTGAAGGTGAGGGTGCATATGACGAATCTGGATGTGGGTTTAGATGAGGCGCTGCTGGTCCGGGGGGATGCCCTCCTAGGCTTCCCAACACCCATCATCCCTGCCCTATTCTCCCACTTCGACACCGTCACCAAGCCTTCCCTCCCTTCTCTCATGTGCCCACCCAACCTTCTTCGATCCCCCGCATATCTAACTTTCCCCCTCCCTCTTCGACTCCACTCTTCTCTCTCCTGATTCTTCCATACCCGACCCACCTCTCCCTCATCACCTTACCCTAACCCCACCCATTTGACGGGTGGTGGTCAACAAAACCCAGATTTACGGCCGGAGAGTCATACCCACCAGATTTGACGACGGTGGAGAACAAAACCCAGCGGCCGGAGAAGATGGTGATGGTAGCGGCGTTTCGAGTAGACGAAGGGAACCTGTCAATAGCACATGGTAGCAACCTCGACCTGGGTCAAATGACGGCGTCTCACCTTGATTGCAGGTCCGAGGCTCCGTTGGACTATGTGGACCGGGAATTTAAGGAATGGACGCTCAGACGTCTCTGATTTGATGAAAAAGGCAAGAGACTTAAAGATTGTTGTGAGATCCCAGATTGAGGGTTTTCGTTGGTTTTGAAGAAATCAGAGGCGTTGTTTGGGTTTTCTGCGAAATGGAGGATGCAGATGGAAGTGGGGTGAGGGTGAGGGTGCATAGGACGAATCTGGATGTGGGTTTAGATGAGGCGCTGCTGGTTCGGGGGGATGCCCTCCTGGGCTTGGATCTTGGCCTTGACATTGTCGATGGTGTCGGAGAGAGAAGAGAAGCAAGAGCAAAGAGAGGTAGACAGAGAGCGAGAGAGAAAGAGAGAGAGAGAGATGGAATTGAGGGAGACAGAGTGTGCGGGGGTAGGGTTTTTTTTTAATTTTTTTTATAAATACTTTTATTTAATTAATATTTTTAATGACACGTGGTGCCCAGTCATTGTCCACGTGGCGCCACGTCATCACTTAACTAGAAACTTAACGGTTTGACTAACGGATGTATGAGACTGTCCTAAAATTTACACTTTAGGTATGACTCTGAGACGAAAAAAACTTAATGTACTAAATGTTGAAAACCACGAAACATGAGGGTAGTAAACAGTCTTTTACCCTAAGAGTATTTACTCGTATACTTTTTATAATTCATTCTTCTATTCTCGGTAACACTTGGATTCCAAATACGGGAAGTGAATGTACCGGGCAAGTTTACATGCAAATACTTTACAACCTTTGTTACACACAAAAAATATCACTTGCAATAACAGCATGTGGTGTCAGAGTACGTTATTCGTGCGTTAATTATATATGTTTGGCATCACTTAGTATTATGGTCTAAAGGTAATCTTCGTTTGTAAGTGAGAGATTTTAGGTTCAACTCTTACCAAAAACGAAGTTGAACCACATTATTATGACAAACTCATTGTAAGGCTTAGCCCGCTCTGTCACCCCCTTAGTGTAGATACTATCATTTGTTTAGAAAGAAAAAAAACTATGTGTTTGGCTCGACCGACTATACAAGGGTTTTATTTTATTTTTTATTTTATAGAAAATGATTAGATGGTGGCTTTGTCATGTTAGTCCACTATTTCGAGAGCCGAGAAGACTGACATAGGTATTTTAGCCTTGCAATTATCGTATGATTCACCAGCGACAAGAATTAAATCTAGAATGTGTTGTGTAGAATACGAGTATGGAATTCATATTAAAACTAGTATTTTGTCTCACAATGAAATGAAAGCCGTGTATTAGTACGTACAACAAAACAGAAGTACAACGCTTTTCACTAATCTTACGAAATCAACCTTGGCTTTTTCTGTGATTACATTGCATGATGGAGCTTAACTGGCTAACAAATCATTTGACAATGAAACACCACTTTAATGATCAGTTTAAATGTCACAAATACCCTCTATTATTTCAACAATTAAATTATAAGGAAAATTAAGGAAAAATGTTTGACAACTTTGAGTTTTAACAATAAAAACAAAATAAAGGGTAAAGTGAATAGTATCATAATTGACTTTTTAGTGTAAAATGTAGTTTTTCGTTAAAATGAACAGTACCGAGAGCTTTTCGTTAAAGTTCCCTAAATTATAACGTTACTCTCTCTCTACTATTTTCTAAAAATCATATGTTTGCCTAATCAAGCTCAAACTCAAATAACTAGTACATCATCTTTTCCATACAAAATTGTAAGAAAATGATTGCTCACACTCCACTTACCGTAGACGACCACTTCATGCAACTATTTGTTCAAGCAACTTCTTCAAAAGACAAATTGCCTTGCATGAAAACATATTGTATATAAGAAGGCAAGTGTTCTAGCAGATTTGGGTACTAAAGCTGGTCGCCTAATTAATCTAAAAAAGCAAAGTAACTTATATTAAGTAATGATAACGTGATTGTAAAGTTACGTTGCGTGATTGAGGATTTAGAGTGGTTAACATGTGCTTAAATGATTAGTACATACACTTACATCAACTCTTGACAACGATCCAGGATCGTTCACGTGCCTGTGAATGATCCACTTTAACTAAAACCTAGCTTATATTGAGATCGAATGTGGGTAAAGACCCTCCATGTGTTTATCGCATGTAAACACGTCCAATTATGTGTGCTTATTGAACGAATTGTCCTTCTATAAAATATCAAGTGTATTTCATGATTTCGCTAGCCAAAATTGGAACTATATAATTCTGAAGTCAAAGATCCCAAGACGGACGTACATGAACCATAGATGTATTTGAGTTGACATCCATTGAACCTACTACGTACTTGGGGTGTTTTTGGTAAACAACAAGAGAAAGAAACGAAAAAAAAAACCCTAGTTGCCAACCCCTACCTTTGGTGTTGGGGTGGCGGCAATCCTTCATGTTTTCTTCATTTTTTTCTCCTCTTTGTTTCTAGTAGTAGTCACTCTCTCGATATGTCGAGAAGAGCTTTCGGTTCGTAGTTATGGAGAGTTTTTATGGTTGTGGTCATAGTTTGTTCAGTCTCAAATTCTAGAGCAGCAATTGTTGTTCGAATCTGAGGTGGTGATGTTTGTAATTTGTACTCTCAGCAAAAGACTGAGAATAAAACTTGACACTCATAGTAGAGCTTCTTTGCTAAGGATTGCAAAATTATCAGAGATTCGTGCAATATTTTCCTTGTGGAGTCTCTACATTAATTCTCAGGTTTGCAATGTTTTAGTTCTCGTGAGTAGGGTTTAGAGTTTAGGACCAAGGGTCGTTCATGATTGAATTATCAGATTGTATTTTTGATGTGTTTGTAATTGTAGGGTTGTGATGTTATTCTGACATGTATAGTTTCTTGAGTTGTTCTATGAGACACATTTAACATGTTTGTCGTATGTACGTCTTTGATCATTTTTAATGAATTTCTTTCACTCAAAAAAAAAAAGAGAGGGTGTTTTTAGTCATTTTAGGCACAAAAAGGACGTGCAACATTTTGATCAGGAGAGGTGGCCAATTATCAATTGAATTTCCAAGTGAGGCACTATGGTAGTATAGTGGGTCCTTGTGCGTCCACTTCCGTAGGTTAATAACTCAATAAATATATAATATCTTCGTTTCTTTAAAAAAAAAAAAAATATGACTACAAAACATAGGTGTCTTTTAATTTATTCATAGTATTCCCTTTTCCTATTTCCAAGACTTGTTGTTTTCCTATTTTTATTTATTTATTTGATTTAGGTCCTCACAAGGACAAAAAATTTAAGAAAAATAATATCAAGTTGAAGGCTTTGGTGGTGAGGAACCAACGGTGCAGAATGAAAGCTCAGAAGAGGGTAAGCAGTAAGCTGTAGGCCAAAATCAGCCAACTTGCTTGATGTTGCCATCAGAGGCCAATTGGTGACGGCGACACCACCATTTCAACGGCACCAGGTTGTTGTTTTCAAATCTTTTTTGCGACTACGATTACTTCTAAATATTTAATTATGTCTTCATTTTGTGATTCCGATCAGATCATTTCATCTTGCATAGCACGATGTTGTTTATCGTTTTCGAAAATTTTATAATGCTTCAGAGTGTAGAAAACTCGTGAATTATTAGAGTTTGAGATTCAATGAGCAATGTATGTGTGGTAAATAAATTTGGTAACTGCTTTATTGTTATAGTATCTTCATGATGATCGATTAGGTTTAAATTACTCGTATTGACAACTGATTGTAACTTCTTTCATGGGAATGTATAATGGAAGAACTTAAGTAGACTTGTTTGAAGGTGTGCATATGAAATTATTCTTAAATTCTCATGCAATTATATCGAACACCTACTAACTTGATTGTCGGAGTGTTTCATTGCATGTACTCCTTTGCTCTCTCGTTGATGGCAAACGAAGATGGTGTCATGTTGCTTCTCAACATAATTACAAATTTATTTGTTGGAGAATTGAACTTTATTGTACGAACACTTATGTATATCAGGTGGGAAAATAAAAAGGCATATTTTTAGCGATATTTCCTAAAACTCAATTTTGATTTCACGTTGTCCCCTGAAATACAAAAGTCACCACTTTGCTTCCTGAAACTTGATTAACTTGATTTTGATCTCACTTTGCCCTCTAAAACACAAAAGTTGCCACTTTGCTCCCTAAAACTCAAAAGTAGCCACTTTGCTCCATAAAACTTGATTTTAATCTCAGTTTGTCTCATGAAACTCAAAAGTCGCAACTTTTAAATTTCAGAAAGTAAAATGAAATTAAAATCAAGTTCTATGAATCACACATAAAAATAAGTAAAAAAGAAAATGTGAAAGTACATGAGTACAAGAGGAGATAATAAAGTTAAAACTCAAAAGGCAAAAGATGTATACAATGAGGGAAGGGATCAGGAGATGATCCCTTTTTCCTAATCTATCAGATCAAGGAATCTACACAATTGAAATTTGATCAAACGGCTACAAATAAGAGCCCACTTTAAAAGTTATAATATCTTCTGCCGTTTCATCAAATTTCAAATGTACGAATCTACTGATTTGGTAGATTAGGAGGAAATGATCTGAGAATGATCCCTTTTCTATAATGAGCCAGACTTCGTACGGATCTTATCGTCAGGCTATCATGTCAAATGCCATGGTGACAAGTTAAAATTTTGGCTTGTTTGTAAGTGAATTCAGCATTATAAGGCAATAGTTTCAAAGTGACAACCACTGAGCTTCAATTTGTGATCCAAATCTTTATCTAGTTGCTCATAATCTTTTTTTTGAGGTATCTAAGGGTCTGTTTGGTATTGTATTATAAAAAATTCATAATTTCTCAAAACATTTTTTAAGAACATATTTTAAAAACAATTTTCTTTAAGATTCAAAAACTTGTTTGGTATGTGATTTAAAATTGTTTTCAAATTTTAATAATTAAAAGAAAAGAAAAAAATATCTTACAACAATGTTGATTCGGGAATTACTAAATAGTTCAACTGGACAAACAAAGATATTTAAAGAGAATGTCGAAGTAGAGGTAGATTAGGGAAAGAGGGGGGAGAGAGAGATGATAGTTAAGCAGCAGACAAAGGAGAGAAACAGGAGAGAGATTCTAAGGAGGAGGGGAGGAGAGAAAAAAAAGGAAAGAGAGAAGAGATGATAAGGATATTCGAATGAGGACGGAGGAGAGAGAAAGATGAGATATAGGAGAGAGAAATTCGGAGGAGATGAAATACTAAGACTAAGATATGATAGAGAGAAAAATCCATAGTGAGGAGATGAGAAGGTTAGGTTTGGAGTTTAAAAACTTTAAAAACTTACTTTTTGTGTTTTTTAGAAGTATGCTAATTTTTAAGTTAGTTTTGAGTTTAGTTTTTTAAAATAGTCATACCAAACAAGTATTTAAGTTGTAAAACTTAAAAAGTGTTTTTGAGTCTAAAAAAATTGGATTCAAGTAAAATACCAAAGAAGTCTTAAATTTTCATTTTTCTTAAAAGCTGTCGTAATTAAATTTTGTTTCTAATAACTTATTGCTTATTGTATTGTTATTTATTTTTTCTTTAATATATTTATAATAATGTCTTTTTTAACTAATAAAAAATGTTTGAAAATTTTGAGTTTTAACGATAAGGACAAAATAAAGGGTAAGTGAATAGTACCAGAATTGACTTTTATAAAAATGTGATTTTTTTGTTAAAGTGAACAATACCGAGAGTTTTTCGTTAAAGTTCATTTTTTATTATAACAATAATGTAATAGAGTGATGTCATTGTTTTAAATAAAAATAAAATTATATGAGTGTCGCTATCTATAAATTAATAAACTAATGTTTAAAAAGAAGATTCTGATCAATCATCAATGGGTTAATCAAAATTTCACATTAATCATGGCTTTTTAGTGTACGATTTCAAAGTCATTATCAACTTGTTGCCTCAACTAGTTCCTTGTATATATGATTAGATTAGATTAATCCCTCTGTTTTGATATTAGCCGTTCAGACCAGTCAAATTTTTCATTAAACAAATGAGAATTTGTACGAAATGTAGGGTCGGGCTGGCCCAGGTAACCCTAAACAGACTGTCACCAGATAATTAGCGCATGCGCAGTGCTGTTAATTTCAGGCACCACCAAGCTTTTACATGACAGAGTAATGTTAAAAAAATTAAATTTATAGATTAAATTTTATAAATTAAATAATATGAAAGTTAATTGGATTATTACTTAAACAGTTGATAAACGTGCTCATTTACTATTAGTGACATATAATTTAGTTTAGAAATTTAATCTCCTAGCATTACTCTACACGAAAAGATTCTCACCATCAACCGCATGAAGGGATAAACCTCAATTGACTATCTTTTGGATTTATCTCTTTGGTTGAAAAAGAAGAAACGTGTGTTTTGTTGAGAACGAATCAACGTTGATAGGAAAAGAGATTTTGCATGAATTTAGTAAGTTAGGTTATTTTTTATATTAATTAATTTTATGGTAGAATTTTACTTTTCTTTATTGTATCAGAGTATATTGTCTAGTGTGTAAAGTTCAACGGTTACACGTGCTTCACGTTACGTTGTATGTATGTATGTATATATTGTCCACGTATTAAGTTTCAAAATTTATCACACGGGCGTTAAGACTGAATCTCGCATCAATTCTAGGAGGTATCTTGCTGGATTCATGTTTATATTGTGAACGTCCTATTATACTGAAAAGATAAAGTACCATGCGTGGACTGGTGGATGCGATGACAACAAAATTATTGTTCAAATTAAGAGTATCGGTATTTTATTTCAAAAAAGTACCGGTATACAACCCTTTCATATAGTACCGTAATGTTGGTTCAATTAAGTAGCTTACAGCTTATACATGCATTAGACATTGAACCAATGCCTAAAGATGGACAGTCAAACAAGCAATATATGCAAAATAAATGTATCTTGCCCCTCTGTTTATTTCAAAGATACACCGAGTTACCTTCAAACCTTTCCTTTTCAGAAAATCTGCCACCTTGTGGCACGTTTCATTAACTAGGGCAGTCTTTGAGATTTTTGGAATTTTATGCGAAATTTATAAAATGGCTATTTTATTAACACCTCACAATTTGTTAAATACATCCTATAATAAAAAATTATCTCTATAATTCCAAGTTTACCATTACTTCTGTTGAATCCACCCCCACCTCCAAGAAAACAAAAATCTCATATTCCAATAGCCACCGAGCTCAACACCCATGTCGCCAGTGGTTGAGTGTTCATATCCTCGGTTTTATTTACACTAATCGCATGTTCTCAACATCAAAACATTCATCCTTGTACTTATTATTATTATTATATTCATTTCTTTGCTTGGGCATTCCGAATTGAACTTGGTATAGTTCTCAGATCGAGAATTAGACCCAATTTACAAAAGATTTGTATAGTATTAGGGAGATATTTATCAAAAGCAATTAGGAATAAACTCCTTACCCAAATTCAGAAACATGTCCTACTAATCCCATTATAGCAAGAAGATAGAAAATGAGAAACTAGAAATCAATTGTTTGAAAGCGATATGTCATGAGCAATCCTTGTGATGACTAACATATTTCCAAACAAATTCACATTCAATTTGTCAAGGGAGAAAGAAAGAGAAGCAGCACACAACTTCAATTCATATGTTGAAAGGAACCAATACATGTAGGAAAATAAGGATCATTGGAAAACAATGTTCAGGCTGTAACTTGCCTCTCCAAACGTTTGTTTGATTGGAGAGGACACAATAGTCAACCACAAGGGGTGGTGGTGGGGTGAATGGATGTGCCATTTTTAGTTTTGTAGGGTGGGATTGATTTAATAAAAGCAAGGGTAAAGCTAGAATTATTGGGAAAAAAATTAATTGTGGGGTGTTTTGAACAAATTATGGGATGTTAATAAAATAACCCTTTATAAAATGATCCATCTTTAAAATTGTTTTTCAAAAAAATTAGGACAATTTATTGACGTTAGAAAGCAATAACTTAAATCAAAATAAACTTTGGGACTTACTAATTTAAGTTTGCAAATGTCATTAAATCATAGTAAAAAGAGTTACAAACATAACTTTCACTAAATAATCAAAAGTAGTTTAATCTTAAACAACTAAACAAGAATTTTTTTTCCAAATATCTCATTGTGCACTCAAAATTTTTATTTTTAGAGAAAAAATTTACACTTATATAAGGAGTGCACAATGAGATTTTAAAGTGCTAATAAAAGTTTTTTTTTTAATATCTACATTTAAATAGGAAAAAGTACACTTAGAGTATACTTTTAATACTTAATTTTATATTGAGATAACACTTTTTAAACATTTCAAAAAGGGACAAAAGTTAATGCATGATAAAAGATGATATCATTAGTCTTTTTTTTCTCTAGTGTAAGTTACAAAAATACTCTTTATACTGCTAAAGTCTTTTGACAATTCCATCTCTTCATCTGTTACTCCTCTCTCTCTTTCTATCTTCAAGAATTATTAGGCCGAAAGGTGTAGTTGAAGCGGAGCTTGAAAGATTGGCAATCGGTGAGAAGACTCTCAGATCCCTTTCAAATTTGGGACTCTGTAATCTGTGCGATTGAATATTTTGCTCCCCAAAAGCGGTCTCTGCCAGTAACCCTGTGTGAGATCAATTCCTATTTACATTTTAATTTCATTTAACTTACATGTTATGTGATCGAATTGTCAATTTCCGACAAGTTATGTGATTAGACACTGAATACGAAATAAAACAACCAAATTGGAGTACGTAACTCCTAAACCCGGAACCGAATTAAAAAGAATCCTCTGGACAGTTCATAATTTCATGCAATAAGTGAACATTAATTTCCGTATATGTAGAATCCGAAGGCAGTTATATATATATTTTTCATCCAGTCGTGCCCATTACCTCCTTTCATGCTAGACAAGTTCCAGGTCATTACCTAAATGCCATCCGACTGATAGAGGAGGGTTTCCAATTCCATAACGCATTGTCAAGGAAAAGTGAAGCGCACTCACAAGGGCTAGAAGACTAGAACCAAGACAATGAGCATGAAGCCAAACAAAAAGACTGCTTGCAAATAGAAAACGCCAAGTAATTAGATGCTTATTTGAAACATAGTATTAAGAAAAAACCAAGATCCGGCCAGGATGAATGAACAAAATGTATTAGTTAATAAGATTTTATCATATACGTCAAAGCTCTCTCTCTCTCTGGTGAACTTAGACACGTTCATGTGGGTGACGGTGGAATGTCCAAGTTGGGCCACCGTGACAAATCTGTCACAAACTTCCGTCTGCATAAGTTCAGAGACGCCGTACTGTTTACTGCTGATAAGAGCAATATGTAGCTTATTGTTTTCGTCTTAATATAGTTGGAATTATAAGCATTATTGCTAAATAAATGCACGAGCAACTAAAAGCACAACGATTCTCAATACCTTTTTTTTTTAATTTTTATCTAAATAAATAAATAAAAGGTCTGGAATAGATATCGTGATCTTAAGGGGTATGTATACTAATCTCATGAGGAAAAATCAATATAATCAATATTCATATTCGCCGTATTGACAAAATAAGAATCTTAAAATTAACGTGCTTAAATCAGGCTCTGGCGACCTGTTTTGAAATGCATTTAAAATGTTTAAAATACTTTCGAATCACAAAAAAAACGCTTCCATGTTTGGCAAAAAAGTTAGAAGTGTTTCCGAATTCAAATAAGCACTTGTAATGCTTTCTGGACAAAACAATTGGATCGGTTTGTTTAACAGACACCCAAAAATTAAGGTGAAGGGCAAGTAAAAAGCCATCTTTCACACTTTTCCTTACAAACTTGCATATGATTTGGGCATTTGGTATTTCCAAAATAGAAAACCAAATTCATAAAATGTAAGAGGGATCAACGCAGCCATTTCCTCCCATACTTGCTGCAAAGCAAACTCTATCGCTCACTAACTTGCACGGATTGGGCTATCTCTGAGACAAAGCTGTGAAAGGGATGATTCCCCTCCAATTGTTATTATTGACTTACTTGTAGTTGTAGAAGAATGTACAAGGCAATAAGAACTCTATGTAACACTTGTATTGCACCTTTTGATGAAATAAAACCAACCATCGTATCTTTTTTTTTTTTTTTTTTTAAACGCTGCCTTTGCTAGACAAGACCATTACTAATACTGTTGAAGAAGATCGAGCTTAGAATAGAATGTTGACTTTGTTATATTGTAAATAATTCCTTTCCTTATTTGTGGAAGATTTAGCTTGATTGTAGGAACCATATTTAGACAGTATTGTAACTATAAGTTGGCTATTTTGCCTATTGAATAATATATATCAATTATATAGCATTCTTTACATGGTACTAGAGCAACGATCTGGGCAATAAACCCAACACAACAAAACCCTAGCCGACCTCCATGGCAGAAGACAAACCATTAGGCACGGCCTCAGGAACCCAGTGGGATAATCCCAATCATCAACTTTATCTTCATCATTCAGACCAACCCGGTGCTATCCTTGTGCCGCATCCGTTGGTCGAAGACAATTACAGCACATGGAAACAATCCATGACTATGACCTTAACGGTCAAGAACAAGATTGGACTCGTAGACGGTTCGATCGAAGAGCCGAATGGAAAGAATCTCAATGAATGGCAGCAGTGGAATCGCTGCAATAATCTCGTCCAGACTTGGCTGCTAGGGTCGATGTCAAAAGATATCGCTAGCAGCGTGATTGCATGCAAAAACGCCAGGCAGATGTGGCTGGAATTGCAGGAACGATTCTCGCATGTGAACGTGGTTCAACTGTTCAACATCGAGAACGAGATTCATGATTGTGTGCAAGGAAGTATGTCTGTGGGGTCTTACTTCATGAAACTGAAAGGACTCTGGGATGCCCGTGATGCTTTATGCACCTTCCCGATCTGCACTTGTGGCTCAGTCAAGGAAGTGGCTGCATATTTGGACACGCAGAAGACTATGAAATTTCTCATAGGCCTCAATGACTCATATGCAAGTGTTCGCAGCAACACCTTGCTGCAAGATCCTTTACCCACAGTGAACAAGGCATACTCCCTCGTTCTGCGACATGAGAAGCAATCGGAAGTGACAACCGGAAAAGCTTTGACACAACCGGATGCGGCTGTGTTTGCAGTGAAGAATGCCAACCGTGAGTCTGAAGGAGAAAAAGGAGATTTGAAGTGCACCAAGTGCAACAAAACCAACCACACTGCAAAGAATTGCCGTGCACACCTCAAGTGTTCATTTTGCGGCTGGAAAGGTCACACGGCAGACTATTGCCGCAAGAAGAGAGCAGCGGCTGAGGATAATTTTGGGGCAGTGATTTCCAAAGGGAACCAAGTAGCAACGTGTTTGATAGAAAAGAAGGAGATGAAATTCCCGTTTACTGCTGAAGAGTGCAAACAAATCTTGAGTGTGCTGCAACGCAAATCCTCATCTGCCAATCATGTTAGTAATCCTACAACCCATGAAGAACTCTCAGGTAAAGCCTTTTCACTCAATTCTCATGGTCAACAAATCACTTGGATTTTAGACAGTGGCTGCACGGACCATATGATTTATAATCCCAACATATTCTCCACTTCGAGGCCCGTCACTAATCACACCGTCGAATTGCCGAATGGATCCGTAGCACAAGTGACTCACATTGGCAAAGTTGTCCTGTCCCCCAATTTGATTCTTGAGAACGTTTTATGTGTCCCATATTTTAAGTTGAATTTGATTTCCATTAGCAAGTTAGCTAATTCATCTTATATTACCATTTTCTTGAACCAATTTTGTATCATACAGGACCTACGTTCGGGGAAGATGATTGGGACGGGAATTGAACGGGAGGGCCTCTACTATCTCGATCGTACCAAGAAAGGAACATGCAATCAGGCACACCAAACCCATCCCAACATTTGGCACCAACGCCTTGGACACCCATCTACCCGAGTTCTTCCATTATTTCCTTTTGCTACATTTAAACCTGCATCTTGTGATACTGACAAATGCGCTATTTGCCCCTTGGCTAAACAAACTAAACTTCCTTTTCCATCCAGTTCAATTACTACTCATTCTAGTTTTGATTTAATTCATATAGACATATGGGGTGGTTATAAAATTGCTTCCACTTCGGGTGCAAAGTATTTTCTTACCATTGTTGATGATTACACTAGATGCACATGGATTTACCTTATGAAACACAAGTCTGATGCTCGGTCTCTTCTCGTTAATTTCATCAATATGGTTGCCACTCAATTTGATTCCAAAATTAAAATCATCCGTAGTGATAATGGCCCTGAATTTAAAATTGCCAGTTTCTATGCAGATAAAGGTATTTTGCATCAAACTAGTTGTGTCAACACACCACAACAAAATGGGGTTGCTGAAAGAAAACATAGACATTTGTTAAATATGGCATGTGCCTTGCTCATTCAGGCCGGGCTTCCAACTCATTTTTTGGGGGATGCCATTCTCAAATCCGCATACCTCATCAACTGTACACCTACCCCCCTTCTTGATGGCAAAACCCTGTATGAAAAGTTGTTTAACAAAACTCCAAGTTATTCCCATTTGCGTATTTTTGGTTGTCTATGTTTTACTTATACCCATACCCAAACTCGTTCAAAATTTGATCCACGAGCATCTCGGTGTATTTTTTTGGGCTATCCTTATGGGCAGAAAGGTTATCGGGTTTTTTATCTCAGTCAACAAAGGGTGCTTGTTTCTCGTGATGTGCATTTTTTTGAGAATGTATTTCCTTTTCTTCTTCCCCACCATTCCGCTGCGTCCTTACATCCCCACAATCACCAACTTTATTCCCCGCACCCTGACCCATTTGTCCCCTCTGATTTGGACCCCTTTTCCATCGCCCATTTGCCTACACCCACTGATGGGCCACCCTCCCCCACCGAGCCCACTGACCCCACTTCCCTTAACCCACATGCTGCCGAACCCATACCTCTGTCTTCTCATTCCCTCACAAATCTCCCCTCCCCTTCCTCAATCCCATCTCCATCTCCCCCGACACCTCTCTTTTCCCCAACCCCGTCGTCCACGCCCACCAGCCCAGCTCCGCGCCGCAGCGGTCACTTCACTCGACCGCCTGCTTATTTGCAGGACTTTCACATCGAGACTGACCTCCCTTCCCGGACCGCACCATCATCGTCTTCGAACGTGGTCGCTCGTTCAGGTACGGCTCACCCCATCTCTCAGTTCTTGTCTTATGCTAACCTTTCTCACCCTCACAAAACATACCTTGCTCAACTTACCCTTCTTCAAGAACCCACAAGTTTCTCTCAGGCCGTCCAAATACCACACTGGCGCGCCGCCATGAAAACTGAGATTGCTGCCTTGCAAGCTAATGAGACTTGGAGCTTGGTGCCGTTGCCACCTCATAAACGGCCGATCGGTTGTAAATGGGTGTATAAGGTAAAATTGAAAGCTGATGGCACGGTTGAACGCTACAAAGCCCGCTTAGTGGCCAAGGGCTACAGTCAGGTTGCAGGTGTCGATTACCGGGAAACCTTTGCACCGGTTGCAAAAATGGTGACAGTCCGTGTCCTTCTTAGTGTGGGGTTTCTCTGCGTGGCTGGCATCTCCACCAACTGGATGTGAACAATGCGTTCCTGAATGGCGATCTTGATGAAGAGGTCTTCATGTCCTTGCCTCCTGGTTTCGGACGAAAGGGGGAGCATCGGGTCTGTCAATTGCACAAGTCATTGTACGGGTTAAAACAAGCATCTAGGCAGTGGTTTATCAAGCTATCCACTGCCCTCAAGGCTGCGGGATTTCAACAGTCACGATCTGACTATTCTCTCTTCGTCCGACGTCGTCAAGGCAGTTTCTTAGTATTGCTTGTATACGTTGATGATGTTATATTGGCAGGGAACAATTTGGAGGATATAGAGAACACAAAGTTGTTCTTGGCTAACCGATTCAAACTCAAGGATTTGGGGCAGTTGAAATACTTTCTCGGCATTGAGGTTGCCAGGTCACGGCATGGAATTAGTTTATCACAACGTAAGTATGCCTTGGAAATCTTGGATGATGCAGGCTTTTTGGGTGTCAAACCTTCTCGATTTCCTGTGGAACAGAATTTGTCACTCACACAGCAGGATGGAAAACTGTTAGATGATGCTTCGGCATACAGAAGACTGATTGGGAGATTAATATATTTGACCATAACTAGGCCAGACCTGACTTATGCAGTACATATACTGAGCCAGTTCATGGACAAACCATGACAACCGCATCTAGAGGCAGCTCACAAAGTGCTTAAGTACATTAAGCGAACACCGGGTCAAGGCATCCTACTGCCATCTACAGGGTCACTACAATTACGGGCATTCTGTGATGCCGATTGGGCACGTTGTAAAGACACAAGGAGATCAATCACGGGATACTACATCTTGCTTGGGCAAGCACCGGTTTCTTGGAAGACTAAGAAACAAACAACGGTATCACGTTCGAGTGCGGAGGCCGAGTATCGTTCCATGGCTACCACTTGCTGCGAAGTTACATGGTTGAAGACCATTTTGAAGGATTTAGGGGTTGATCACACGCAGCCGGTAGCCTTGTTTTGTGACAATCATGCGGCTATACACATAGCATCGAATCCAGTGTTTCATGAGAGAACCAAACACGTAGAGATAGATTGCCATCTGGTTCGAGAAAAAATACAAGAAGGGACGATTCAGACATCTCATATTCGAACCACAAATCAGCCGGCAGATTTGTTCACTAAGCCATTAAGCTCGACACAGTTTGAAGTGCTACTTAGCAAGTTGGGTGTCATAAACATACACTCCAACTTGAGGGGGAGTGTTGAAGAAGATCGAGCTTAGAATAGAATGTTGACTTTGTTATATTGTAAATAATTCCTTTCCTTATTTGTGGAAGATTTAGCTTGATTGTAGGAACCATATTTAGACAGTATTGTAACTATAAGTTGGCTATTTTGCCTATTGAATAAGATATATCAATTATATAGCATTCTTTACAAATACTAACATAATAACATGGAAAATTGGTATGTACACCAAAAGCTTAATTAGGTCATATATCTACAAAGCACATGCTTGATACGTACGTCCCATTGGATCGCAAATTATCTTATGGGAGAGATTTTTCAGTGTGCTTGAAACAGAGTCCGGTAGACCAAGTGTCATAATACAAGTAGTTGGATATTTGAAAAATAAAATTCAGCAATTGTATTATGACACTTGGTTCCTAGTACACTGAAACATTTATCGTCTTATGGTTGTTAAAAATCGTCTCATTGCATTCAATTTACTCTAATCCCTTGTGAAATTTTGGGCTTTTGGCCTAACCAGTTCCCTAGGATCCCAAACATGTTCAATTGCACCTCCAATCATATATGCCTTGTGTCTTAAATTTCAGGTAGACGGGCCATGTGCCCACTCCAACAACACCGATACTGTCTCCACTTGGCCACCTGCTCAATCCGTCAGGTGTGGGGTTTTAATACAAAAGGCTTCGGTGTTAGTTAGAGTGGGGTAATTCTATATAAATGACTTGTTCTCAAGCCTTCTGGCCAATGTGGGACAAAGGAATTCTAACATTGTGTACCACGCAAAGCTTATGTGACCTATCAATAATTATATGCATCTAAGATGGTAACGGTTTTCATTGCCACCAGCACTTTATATTAAAAGGGGCGATCATGTCACATGAAGGAGTGCTTGTAATTTGCAGTATTAGGCATCAATCCATGTGTTTTGAAGGCTATTGGGGCCGTTTGGTGGTGGCACATGAGGTGTGGACCAAGCAGGCACTTCCTAGCAGCAAGGACTTATCAGGCACGAGCAATGAAGAGGGAAATGTGACAATCATATGTACGTACTGTGCTTTACCTTTATACCTTAGGGCTCAAACTGTAGTGCCTTTGGATATACGTGCCCCAGATTGTGTTCTATATTAAGGACATGGCTACCCTACACACTCCACATGGTGCATGTGAATGTTTGATAGATGCTTTGATGTTTGATATGAGATCCTGCCAAGTTCCCTGCTAGCTAGAGTAAGTGCCTACCAAATGGCACTCATAAAAATTTGATCGTTTTCATACTACTTATCAAACATCATATGGTTCTATTGGTATAGTCTCAGGTACCAAATGAAATACGTTATATGTAATGACTGGTTATCCTACTCATTGTATTGAGGCTCTTATAATTAAACTTCACATCTTCTATGTCAATAGGCAGTAATATGCAAGTTGGAGATCATATAAACATGATTAGTAGCTAGTGAGTCACTAGCCTGTCTCTTTGAAATCTTGACTATAATATTAGCGGTGATATAAACAAACACTTCATAATACTAATCGGTAATTGTAAGCAATACTTTTAACGCGTTTGTAAGTAAATTCTTCTGCTTTTGAAACTTATATTTTTTCTTAAAGAAAATAAAGGGAAATTTTTTTGTAAGTGAACCAATCTAATGCTTACAAGTGCATTCAACCTTTAGAAACATGAAGTTAGGGTGGCCCAAACGAAGGATATTGGTTGAAAATTGATATGTCGTAATTAACACGCATGTAGTTCCATGAAAAACGTTGCAAGAAGTGGTGCATGATAGGAAAATCTCCCTAGGGTTTCTTGTCTGGCCTTCCAAAGGTGTAAAGGAAGAATTAAAGAAGAGGTAGAAGGGTTCGTCGAGACTCGATTCTGTCATTAATTAAAGGAATAGCCAAAATACAAAAGAAAATTTAACATCGTAACGAGGGGCCTTCAAATTCCAATCCACATGGGTTTCTAATTTCTATATAGTTTGGACAAAGACATGTAGACGCCAATGCCACGGCAATCTTCTTATCTCTTCGTCTACTCTCTCGACACCTCTCTCACCCCAAAATAGCAATTGATAGTTCCATCGCTTCCTTTCCTAGTTTTTGTTTCCATTTCCATTGCTTAATAATTACTACTAAAAATATAATTTTAGGGAATTGTTATTAACACTCCTAAAATCTCATTTGGTAGTTCAAACTTTCTATAATTATAAAGAAAAATACACTTGTGAGGAGTGTAGAATGAAATTTTTGGAGTGCTAATAATAATTCCTTAATTTTAACCTTAAAAGTTAATTTTCTCCACATAAAACCTGACATAAGTTTTTTACGTGGATAAAACCCATTTACTAGATTCCACATCAGCAAATTCATTAATTATGTTTGACTTAACACATTTAAAATTTTTTGGATGCCTAAAGTATCCATATTTGAATGTTTGATGTACACAATTAATGTCATGCGAATTATAAGGAAGAATTAATGATTTTACTAAAAAAACATTAATATTATAAATTCATTGCCTAATATATAATAACAATATCGAACATGTCAAATATATATACATGCTTAATTAAGTCACTAAAATTATATTTTACATATTAATGTAGGTAAATTATTTTACACACGTATATAAAAAAATGCTTAATATATGTTAAAATTCATGCACAATAATTTACCAAAAAAATAATGTTATTTGATTCAAATAGTACACCTACTATTAAAATTTTAAAATGTTAGATTGCTCAAAATAATTTACCATATTTATAAAATATATGAAAAATAATTTACCTACATAATAAACAAACCCAATATATGCAAAATACTTGCAAAATAATTTACCTACATAATAAAGAAATATTATTTTATTTAATACTAATTTACCTACAAAATATATTATTTACTAATCATAAATTTACATAAACGTAAATTAATTACATATAATAAATTTTTAACTTATATGTTAGTACTGCACATATATATATTTGAACGTATAGTAGTACTATATACATATAGGTAAATTATATATATATTGAACTTTTAGTAGTATGATATACTATTGAACGTATGTATATTTATAGTAGTACTGTATACATTTGAATGTATTTATAAAAAATAGTATGATATACTTTTGAACGTATGTATATTTATAGTAGTACTGTATTCTTTTGAACGTATATATATATATATATATATATATATATATGTGTGTGTGTGTGTGTGTTAGGGGTAATAGTATGGGCAATAATTTTTGTTCATTATAATCAAGGTAATGAGAGTTTTAACGAAAAGCCCACGGTACTGTTCACTTTAATGAAAAACCACATTTTTACACTAAAAAGGCAAACCTGATACTATTCACTTTACCCTTTATTTTGTCCTTATCATTAAAACTCAAAGTTTTCAAGCCCTTTTCATTAGTTTTCCTTAATATATATTGATTTGATTGTGGCACAAGTTGTAAATATCTTGTAATAATAGGTCAATTACTTTTCTATTTGGTAGTCTTTTTCAAATTTGGGTTTTATTTTGATGTTTAGAATTAGGTGGATTTTTATCGAAGAAATAAGAGTTGCACGAATCCATATCTAAAAAACCCCTGAATAATTACTATCGATCTGTTCAAACTTCACAAATAAGCAAAATAGTATTGATACTCAATCTTCACAAATAAGCACAATTATACTGACAGTAGCAGATTTGGGCTTAGTCCCCTTTGCACCCAAATTCACTCTTCCTCTCCGTGATTTAGATATATTTAGTGTATATCGCTTGTATAAAAAAATTATTGATATTCAAGCTTCGAGAAGAGGACTAGCTCTGTGCCAATGCCTTTTTTTTTCCTTAGAATTAAAGAACTATATATATATGTCCATCCTTTTATAAGCTAAGGTTTTTGAGAAATTAGTTCATGATTTTGTCTCATTTATCTATGTTTTCGGTGCATACATTGTTATGGGATATGTCATATGTTTACATATCAGTATATATGTGGGTTGGTGTATTTACTTCAATACTTTTATAATTAATCCTCATCAACCTTTGGATGTGCCTTTATATAAATACATGGACACCTTCTTTTTTTTTTGTACGTTGTTTTTCATCAAAGATGAGTTCTACGTACCATTTCAGGGTAAGAGTATGTTTTTGTCTCCATTTTTGATAGGGAAGTGTATGAGTACTAAAGTCTCACATACCTTTTTATCAAGTTTAGTCAGTTAATTAGAGTAGTGTTCTCCATTCTCTAGACACCGAATTCGAAACTTCCTCTCTTCGCAGTTTAAGTAAGTTTAGTATAAATAGCCCTCTTGTTTGTCAAAACTAAAATAATTAAAACTATACCATAAGTTAAACATGCGTGTCTTATATACGGAGCCAACAAGGAACATTAGGTAAGCCTAGAACGATCTAAAGCAGATTAGTAGGCCATGCACAAGCAAAGCAACAGACATAATTCGACAAATAGCCCGAACTTTTACTTAGTAAAAAAGAATCAAAGACGTGTGGATCCCCATCGTTCCTAAAAGGGTTATCTAATGTTGACATGAAGTTATGCCTAAATTGATAAGGTGTGAGAGGACGATTGACATTTCATTTGGTTAATCTTGAGATCTGTACATGGAATGATTAGTTATTGGTTAATTAATTATATCATGTGCACTAATGAAGCTTTGCCCGTCAAACTATTTTCGTCAAGCACAAACTTCTGTAAAAACCAAAACGTTGATCGTTTTTGCCCGACAAACATTAGTTTTCCATCAGGTAATGGTTGTTTCCCCAACGAAATACTGTTAATTTCTGGTAGTGACTACTTGTGCATATATGGTTGTTGTGGGAAGGGAGAGGATATTTTGGTAATATGATGCATGCGAAGTGCATGCAGAAAATATATCTATCAAGGCGAAGAACTGGTCCCTTTCGACATGCAAGTGGTCGCTTTCGCGGACTGTCACTGTGGAAGGGCCCATTTTTAAGTTGGATCGTTGAAATGATTTCCGACCACATCGAACCCTTTACTTGAAACGAGCCATTCAAGTCCATACAAAATGTATATCGCCAAATAAAATATTAAAATAATAAATAAATATTTTCATGCAAAGGGGCCAAGGACTCGAGGAGATACGATGTTAAAGTGGCCCTGTGGATCATTTAAAAATTTGATGCCCTAGTTTTCTTTGGTTGTGATTGGATATGCAGATGCTAGGGTTTATCGTCTATCTCAAATGAAATCCAAATTTAGTCATCTGACTCGCTACTTTGGTGAATAAGTTAATAAGGACGAGGGTGAATCGATCGGTAGGGTTTCTGAAAATAGAATCATTCTAGCTAGTTTGTGATTTTCATGGCTTTCAACTTGCAGATGCATATTTGGTTGTCCAAAATATGTATGGGTGATATTGCGTGAATGGAGCCTACAAAACCTTAGGCACGAAAAATACCAAGTAAGGTGAGAGAGGTGTTTACATAAGAAAGCTAAACATCTCTCCTAAAAAAGCTCTCCCCTCCCCAGTTTGTAGAATCAACACCACTAAGCACAACGAAATAAAAAATAAAAAAAGATTTTGGATGGGGTCTCTAGCTATCAATATTTTTTTACTGAAGCCTTGTTGGTTTTCAATTTTTGATCGAAGTCTCTGAAATTAATGTGATAATTTATTTCTATGTATGTTACTATATTTTTTAAATTAAAAATTGAAACTTATAGTTGTTTATATTAATGAGCTTTCAAATAAAAACTCATAATTTGTGGGATTAAAAATATTAAAATATAAATTATACTATTGTGTGTGTGTGTATATATATAAACATGGGTACATTCATCAAAATTAACAAAAAAATTATTGTACCAAAACATGGGTACTTTCTTCAAAACCACACAAAAAAAGTAATAGATGTTATGCTTAATAACATTAGTAAATTTCTTCGATTAAACTTGACATGGATACATTCTCAAATCAAAAGAAAAGAATGTACCCATATAAATTTAAAAATGGATTAGAGAAAAATTGAATAGATTTTATATATAAAAAAAGTACATTTTACATATAACAATTTGGTATATTTAAGAATGGGTACATTTTAAGATTAAAAAATTGAAAACATTTTATAAAAAAGTTAATGGGTACAAACTTATTCTAATTTTTTATTTATTTTGGAAATGTTTTGAATTGAAAATTAGTTAGGAGTTTAATAAGGGTGTGAGTATTAAAATCCTAAATCAATTATTAATTTATATTTAAAAAAATTATGTAACTGACATGTAAATTCATTATTACATTAATGTTAGGGACTTGAATCAAAATCGGAAAACTAATAAGGTTTCAGTCAATGAACATTAGTAACTAGAGACCAGATACTAATTTTTCCTAAAAAAAGCCATGCTCAAGAGTCAGAACATTTAATCAGAATATATAACGATATTGCAGTAACCTAGCTAATTCGTATGAATAAACACATACTTGCAGAAGTAGATATGATTAATGCCTGCAGAGTTTGGCCTTCTATTCTCCAAGTTTCGATAGAGTTCTGCTCTCAATAGGACGAGCACATAATGAACCGATGAAGCCGAGAAGAGAGGCCAAGACATGTTTTAATTAGATTATAACTGATCCTCCTATCATGGCAGTAGTTATAACTTCCCCTTATTTCAAAATTGAGTTCATTAGATTTCCTTCCATAATGTTCAATACTAATTTAAACATTATTAAGTCTAATACCAAGTCCATTCAAATTTTTTTTCTTGGTCAAATTAAGTTACTTCTATTAAATAAAAAGACTAATACAAGGAAAAGAGAGTCCAAGAGGCAACTCACAACCTAAATACTAGCCCAACAAGAAAAAGCAAATACAATATAAAAGCCCAAGAGGACCTAACTGAAAAACAACAAAAACCCTAAAATTAAAGAGGAAACCAAAAGCCACCACCAAATTTGACGCGCCTCCATCGCAAGGCCACCACCACTTGACATATATCCTTAAGTGATAGATTGATCTTAATCACTCACCTTATGAAAAACTCTTACACTAAAAAGTTGGTTTACCTAGTATTACTTTTAATTAAAGATCAAAATATTCTACACTTGTACAAGTTTTTTAACTTCTGTTGAGATTCTCTCGACAAATTGTTGCATTCTCTTCAAATATATGAATGCAGAGTATTACATATCTTGGTCTTAATTCCAAAAAACCACAAGACTTAATTTGAGTGGGCGTGAGTTGTGATACACTAAGGACAGTTATTAGTGTTGAATTATAACCACATAAATTAAACCATAAACGATAAATGCTACAATTTTTTGGTGGCCTGGTGTCACTGCAGTGTACCCATTATTCAAATAGACATGAAATTCACACCTTATATGCTTTTCTTACTTGATAGAAGAATAATTAAGGACCACATTGCAGTGCCCTACCCTACTGTTATTGAACATGATGCTACAATATACTCATTAAAACCATATATTATCTTCCATATACTCAACAGATTTTACATCCGGCCACCGGCCATCGGTCACAATCATATCTTGTATGACCAAGTCCCATGGAATACGATAATCTTGCACATAGAGTAAATTGATGGTAGGGCCTTAACAAACAATACTTGATGCGCACCAATTTTTTGTCAAACTTGAGGGGACCTGTTGATAATGAATCTCATATTAATTGGAGGAGGAATCATGTATGAGTTTATAAGTAAGTTCGGCTACTCTCTATGTTGACAATTACTTTTCTGATGGAACCCCAACTTTTTTTCAAACCCGTTACAATACACACAACAATGCAACTGGCATGAAATGATCCTGGAATATTGACAGTGTTGATCCATCAATGTGACAACGATTTATTTATCCATGTCTCAACAGTGACAACGATTTATTTATCCATGTCTCAACAGTTTTGCTCGGGCTAGATTCGTACTCCCCTTGTCTTGCCTTGTCTGGCAAGGTTTGTTGCTTGGTCTTCTGCAAGATATGTTTATTGGTAGTTGAATGGTGCCTTTGTGGGGCCTTTATTAGGCCTTGAGGCTCACAATCAATATTAACATGGATTTGAGCGTGCCACTGTTCTTTTTGTTTGACAAATTGTTTATTCGATTGTTTCATTAGTCGATTTCTTGCGCTACAAGTCACTATAACTTCTTGTAATATATGGATGGTTCACAAATGAGTTAAGTCTGTATTAAGTTCTTTTCTTTGCCTTTTGATCAATGAATTTCATTTATAATATCATATGTTCATTCACAAAGGAGCTCAAGGTCATTTTCATTAATTCCTTAATTATTAGTTTAGGTAGATGGCCAAGGAACGAGAGCAGTTAGTTTAACAGGATTAAGTATAACTAAAACTTGAACAGACTTAGTTAAAATTGACATAGGGTTTAATGGAAGATGCATAAATAACATATCTATTCTACGTAAAATACAAATAAAGGAGATTCATGCAAGATTACAACCTTGCGGGCAAGGTTCGTCTTCTTGCAGACGCCTCTCCTTGTATTCAATAGTGATTGAAAACTTGGAAAAGTAAATACAAACGAGATTTACTAAAGGAATTTGATGCTACAACAAAAGGGAATGGTAGTAGAGCTTCTAAAACTAGACAAAAGAGAACTTTCTACGGTGGACTGCGATTTTGAAAGGGACAAGGGATGAACAAACTAAAGCTTTTCTGTCTTTGAGTGAACTGAGAATTGCTTGATTGATTGGTTAAGAGAGAGTTCTTTCTTGTGTCCTCCATGGCTTTTGTAGACTTTCTAGCCCGATTGTCCAAGCCTTCCCATTTGGTGAGGGCTTCTAGAGCACGGTGAGTCACCCTTACCTTTTGTTAATTACCTACCAATGCCACGGAAAAATACTTTTTGTTGAGGGTGAGCTGCTCTCTGTCCCTTGTCACTTCTCACATAGGCTTGCTGCCTATTCCTTGGTAAAAAATGATTTTAAATTCTTATTGGGCTGCCAATTGTCTGCGCCCAACCTCTTTCTGTTTTTCACATCTCTGGACTTTTAATCACACCAAGTCCATCATTAAATATCCACCCAAACAAGTACAACGATGGGATGAAAGATGAAAGGGAAATGGATACGAAGACATCAACCGTTGAACAATAACGCCGTTGAACAATAACGTAGCGATGATCTATCGATCCATATCTCAATAATTTCACATTTGAAAAAAAAATATCAAAATCCCAAATTTCATTGTGTTTTGGGGGAAGAGAAAGGCATGACGCTGATGATGAACTCCGACCAATGCACTGGGTTTTTCCTTGGTTTGGTAGTTTTTATTTATTTACTTCTTGGATTGGGCTTTGGGTTTTTGGTTTAAAAAATGGGTACTTTCAACCTGGTCGGACAATAAACCTGTGTTTCGATAAAAACTTAAGAGTCTTGTGCATAATGCCAGGGTTGCTAAAAACTTGAGTTTACACAGATCAATCGGCTCAATGCCCAAATTGTTTTCATGGAACAGTCTCGGTGCTTGTTTTCCATTTGGGCTTGCTATGGAAGTTATCTTTTCACTCAAATAATTAGGCCGATTGTTAAAAGAAAAAGGCTAAATAGCCAAAATGGTTCATGAGATTTGCATAACTCATCACTTTGGTCCCTCACATTTCAAATCGATAAAAGTGGTCTCTGAGATTGTCCACCATCCATCATTTTGGTGCTTCCGTTAAAAACTCCGTTAAGTGTCCCAGAGCTCTTGGCCGGAAGTTTGGGCAATTTTCAAAGCATCGTAACTCAATCGTTTCTTAACCAAATTCGACCCATAATATATCAAAATGAAGATAAGTGTAGAATAATATTATACCTATTTGGAAGCCCAATGGCTGCCGGAGATAGTCGGAAAATAGCCTCAAAGTTAATTGGTCCGAGGGAAAACTGGAAAACTCGCCGGAAACTGGGTAAACTTTAAACATTCATAACTTCTTCAATACTCAACGAAATCAAGTGATTCAAAAATGAAAATCATACTTCTCGACGTGATGAAGAGAATGATAACTTTGTAGACGGCTAAATCACCGTGGTTTGGCTGGAAAACGGCTCAAAAGTGGCTAACTCGAGACCAAGACAGCCACTTTCGAGCCGTTTTTCGGCCAAACCATGGTGATTTAGCCATAAAAAAGATACTATTCTCTTCGTCTCCTCAAGAAGTATGATTTTTGTTTTTGAATCACTTGATTTCGTTGAGTATTGAAGAAGTTATGAACGTTTAAAGTTTACCCAGTTTCTGCGAGTTTTCCAGTTTTCCTTCGGATCAGTCAACTTTGAGACTATTTTCCGGCTATCTCCGGCAGCCATTGGGGTTCCAAATAGATATAATCTTATTCTAAAATTTCCTATCTTCATTTTGATATATTATGGGTCGAATTGGGTTAAGAAACGATTGAATTATGAAGCTTTGAAAATTGTCCAAACTTCCGGCCAAGAACTCCGAGACACTTAACGGAGTTTTTAACGGAATGACCAAAATGATGGATGGTGGACAATCTCAGGGACCACTTTTATCGATTTGAAATGTTAGGGACCAAAGTGATGAGTTATGCAAATCTCAGGGATCATTTTGGCTATTTAGCCAAAGAAAAACCACATGTCGAATCGTTAGCAGCCCTAAACTATCTTCAATCACATTTGCTGGAACTGAACTCAACGAAATCATGACTTTCAACTAAAAGATACAGTTGAAAAGGTTTATACATTGATTTGATGGCCATGATCTCATTGAGTTCACTTCGTAAGCTCAAGGATTTGTCCAAGAATATACTCTTTTGACTCTATTAACTCCATTTAATATGCTCATTTTTTCAATCATATAGACACATGAGATCGACCATATAAAATTTGAAACTGTAGTCTAAGGGCATGGATCCAACCACGAATATTATAGTAGGCTGAGCCTTCTAGGTGAGAAGAAGAGTGAGTTAGAGCTATGTTATATAGGAATTTTTCCAATTTGGAATCGACTAGAGTCTAGAGCGTAACCGTGTTCCATGAAGACAACGGATTCTTGATTAGGCTGCCTGTATATAGAACAATTCTCACTATGTAGAGCTCGAGCTATGAAGGGACCAGGATGGTTCCAGACCTATCTTGACATTTTTTTTTCATGCATAAAAGTTTAGTGTTATGCTTATGACTTTCAAGATTTTTTCGTAAGCTTAGAGCTCCAATTTGACGTTTTCACTTTGATTTCTTTCATTGGGTTTGATTTGAGGTCGGTGGCTCTAATGGAGTTCAAGCAATCCGTTGATTGTGAGCTTTGAGGAGGAGGGAGAGAAAAAGAAGGTTAGAAATGCTTGGGGTTTAGGTTTAAATAAAGGGATGATGAGGACGACACCAAACTAGATCTGAAACACCCCAACCCTTCTTAGGGTAATTCAACGTTCTAAATCCGTTTCCAATGTCCGTCTTCCCAAATTCAATTTCTATTATATAGTTTTATTTATTGGACTCTTTATGTGCTTAGGAGCAATTATTGTGACGTTTCCGTCTTCGCTAGTGGCGCAGCTTTTGGCGGCGAAGTACAGTGAGTGGACCCCTTCTAAAATTACATGATTTGATAATTTAATTGCATAAATGATTAGCATGCCTACGGATTTATAATTTGATTTATGTGAAGCTTGATGATTTAAGATATTGATTATCGTCTCGTGTTTTTGGTGAGGAATTAATTGTGGCCTATATTGAGCTATATTTTAATATATATCATATTTTCTATAAAAACCATGAACTGGTAGACTATCTGATAGATGACGATAGGATGCTAGAACATGTTTTTGAACCCCTCTTTATAGTGTAGACGATGATCGGTAACCTACGCTATGAAGTGGTATTTACGAGAGACGTAACTATTTGTGCGTACCTAGTGGACACTATGCCGCCTGGGGCGAGGATCTGGTGTTGGCATGTAGGCCGGGAGAAATAATCCCTAGCGAAAGGCTGAGGGACACGGAGACAGGCATTGGGCCGGGAGGGAGTTATCTCTGGCTACGGGCACAGAGACTGAGGTGCAGGCACTGGGCCGGGAGTTATATTTATTCAGTGATCTTTCTAGCAGCACACCGCGTTTACGAGACGATTTATTATACGTTTACTGTTTTGATTTCCGCGATGCGTTTCCGCGATGTGACTTTTGAGATATTTGGCATGCTAGGATTTTGTTAAATCCATCACTTACTATGCTAGTAGTTTTCACTATTAAACTTTGGGGGTTAGTACGTTGATAACTGTTTTATTATTATTGTATATATGAACTTGGTCCACTCACATTTGTTTTGCGCCCCCATTCAGGACTTAGAATCAAGGCACCTAATCCCGGCGTCAAGACACTTCCGCAGCAGCATTTACGGATCCTCTTGAATGTAGGACTCACTCATTTATTCATTAAATTTTATCTTAACTCTTCTTAGTGATTAGGTTTAGTTGTATGCTCTGAGCACGTTCCTAAAATTATTAATTCATGGTATTTTAAATTTCTAACCCTCATTTATTTCTTATTCTTAGCTTTTGTTTCAATTATTGGCTTTCGTCACCCTCGGGTGTCGGCCATCACGTGTCTATCCTGGTATTCGGGGAATATCAGGGTCGGGGCGTGTCAAGATCTAAATGACAGTGATCGGTTGCTCACCACACAGTAGAGTAATTTTTGTGAGGTCGAAAAAGCATTTCAGATTGAGACTTTTCGACCCTTCTAGGTTAAAATTCTGGCTCAGCCACTATCACTACTATAAATCATTGTTAAGTCAAGTAAGACCAAAATACAATATGTTTCATAATCATGAGATTGGTAAGACATGACATGTGATCAACTACTTGATCCAAGATTTCCCTGCTAAAAACACCATAAATACCGGAGGACATGTGTATCTAAACTATCTATTAATATAACCTTTTTTGTCAACTAAAAGAAGGTGAAAATACTATTTAATCTTCTATCGCAATATTGGGCAATAAAGTAATTTCACAAAATCAAATTTGTTTTTTTTTATTAAAACCTCATCTACATGTGATTTTAGTATATATCCAATATAAAAAGAATAAAAAACCAAAAACAAAAAACTCTCCTCCCACTTCTACATTCTCTATCTTCTTTTCTCTTTCCCATAAAAAAAAACACGAAAAAAAATATTTACACACACAAAATATGTAGGCGTATGCTAGTATTTAATACTCCAAGATTTGAAAACCAACACCTTAACCTTAGCTCACCTTAATGGGCCTTAAACTCACAACTATTTCGCGCCCTGATTTAGCAACCCCGCGCGCGCCAGCGCGCCAAGCTCAATTTTTGTTCCCGCTAAAAATGTCAGCTTTATCAGCATCTCCCACCCGTTTCTTCCCGCGTGTTAAACCTTGCCCGCCTGCACGCCATTTCCATTGTTTCCCAACACAATGCCTGCCATCACCAACCACAGCCTCGAGCTCAACGACGACAGCATGCCCGTCCAATGGGAGAGTACGCCCGATGCTGTCAGATCCGCCGGAGATTCGACACCTCCGAGGCGGAGGCTCAGATCCAACTCGTCGCCGATGAAGCTGAGCCCGATCTCCAAGCCCATGAAATTGGAATCGCCCCGAAAGCGGCTAAGTGCTTGCGCCAACACTCAGGCAAATGTGAGATTCGATTTGATGTTGAGATGTTGAAACCGGGAAGTAATTTGCGAGACTGATCAAGTTGTCGATTTAATTTCGTTGATTAATTTGGAATTAATTTCAGGGAATTGAGAAGTATTTCACCCAGAAGAAGGTTCAGACTTTGTGCAAACCAGTCGAAAAATCAGTTGAGAAACTGAAATGGAACCCGAAAGGTGAGTATTTTTCAAGCGAATTGGCAAATTGGCAAATTTTGTTTGTTTGGTATTAAATTGGCAAATTGGTTTGGTTGGATTTGTAGATGGCAAGCAAATCAGCGAGGTGAAGGAGGCATTGCATGTTTCAACTGTGCCGCCAACTGTTTCATGCCGGGAAGGTGAGCAGAAGAGGGTTTTGGAGTTCTTGAAGCAATGCATAGAGCAAGAGAAAGCTGGGAGTTTGTACGTGTGTGGGTGTCCCGGGACCGGAAAATCGCTGTCCATTGAGAAAGTGAAGCAGGCTTTGGTTGATTGGGCGGGGGAGGTGAGCTAATTCCTAATTGCACCTCAATGATATTATGTGCTTAATTGTACAAATATTGTAGAACCTTTAAAATGTATATGATTAATTGCCATGTCCGAAAAGTGTGTTACTTCGATACAAAGTGCTAATTAACACTGGGAATTGTTCTTATTGCCAGGCCGGATTTGAGGAACCGGATGTGTTGGCTTTGAATTGTTCTTCTCTAACAAAGACTTCTGATATTTTCACTAAGGTAACGAAGCTCGAAAGCTTATTCTGTTGTTGGTCGTAAGTTATAACAGATGATGTGCTCACATTTGGTTTGCATTGGCAGATACTTGGTAAAGACCAACCGCCGAAGAAAGTTAAAAGCAAAACCTCATCCCTGCAGCTTCTACAAAATTTGTACTCCCAGAAGCCTTCGTCTTCTAGAAGGAAGATGACGTAAGTAATTTATCCTTGTTCAAACACAAGCTGTGTGCAATGTTTGACGGCCACATAAACACGCGTTGGTCTCATCTTGGTACTTTGGATGTAATAAAGAGTGGTTATACTGAAATGGTTTCTATTTTATCAGGCTGGTAATAGCTGATGAATTGGACTTCTTAATTACTAAAGACCGGGCAGTGCTTCATGATCTTTTTATGCTCACAACGTACCAATTTTCGAGATGTATACTCATAGGTACTGAATCTAGTTGATATAAAGTAAGGTCAATTGAAAATTTGTAGTTATATGTGAAGGCCTCATATTATATATGGTTTTGCAGGAGTGGCAAATGCCATAGACCTAGCCGATCGTTTTCTTCCAAGACTTCAGTCACTAAATTGTGAGTTGAATAGCTTTTGTTACCTCGTTTTTGTTCAATGAGAAGCTGGACTGTATTTCGGGTGTAGTACTTACTAACAACTAGTACGCTTACAAATTCTGTTCATGTTCTAGGCAAACCTATCGTTATTACTTTTCGGGCGTACTCTTATGACCAGATTCTCAGGATTCTTCAGCAGAGGCTAATAGTAAGTTTGGGCCATTCAATCATGAATTAATCACGAGCGTGAATTAGGAATACTTTTGTTCTCCCTTGCTGTGGAGTAATCAAATAAGAGTTGTTCTCTCTTATTGTCTCGGTATATATAACGAGTACTAACAGTTATTGTGTTACAACAGACACTACCTTACATCGTCTTTCAACCACCAGCATTGGAACTTTGTGCCAGAGTGAGTTTGCTATTGTTATCATATTTTCCGGAAGATCCTTAATTATTTAGATGTTGTCAATCTTTATATTACATGCATATAGGCTGAGTACTTACTATGAAAAATGGCAGAAAGTTGCGGCTGCATCTGGAGATATGAGGAAAGCACTTTGTATTTGCAGGTTAGTTTTGTTGAGTCACATCATAAATTCTACAAAGGGTGTTTGAATTTGACCATTCTGGTTAATTGTAATAGACATGGGCTGTGCAATTGTAAAGGTGCAAGTTAAGAACAAGCACTTTAGATTCATCAATGCATCCGATAATGTATATGCATTGCAAAGTTACGAGTCATATTAATGTCAGAAACTGCATCTATATATGTCTGGCGGCTTTTGACTATTTTTGTAGGAGCTTTGCTTGGGATTATGAGCCTAACTGTTCCTAACTGTTTTCCAGGAGTGCAATTGAGATTCTGGAAGCTGAGGTGAAAGAATCTACTGATAACTTGAATTCATCACCAGTAGTGGACGCATTCGTTGAGCAGCAGACGGCTCCTGCTCCAATTCCTGTTGGGAAAAAACAGGAGATTGATGTTGTAAGTGATCACCCTGGTCCCCACATGCTTCAGAACTTATCCGAATCAGCAAACTGACAGATGTCATGCATTCATTTCAGTTCATTCATCCGTTCCTGCAACAAGATTTCACAAATTTTGCAGTTCCATTATCTTTATTTGATTCATTTTTTTTAACTCCAAAAGTTTCAAGTAAACACTTTCAAAACCTAAAAGTTTCACAGTGCGTACATTTTTTTTAAACTATTTACGTTCTAAATTTTCACTAATGTGTGTTGCAGGTGACAATTGGTCATATGGCTTCTGCTTTGTCAAAGACATTCAAATCACCAGTAGTGGACACCATACAAAGTCTTCCGCAACATCAACAGGTAACCCTTTTTCTAGTGACTTGTACTTGTTGAATGTAGGCTATGGGCTTTTTAAGTATTCCAATAGTTCTGAGCCATGAAACGAACTTAAAGATTGGCATCCTATCATTAATTTTAATGCAAGTGTCCTATTTCACGACAGATTATACTTTGCTCTGCCGTGAGGCTTTTCCGTGGAAAAAAGAAGGATTCAACTGTAGCACAGGTATGTTTCCTTTCCATTGTTTGATGATAAACGATAACAGAAGCATGTAAAATTTACGTTACTGATTTCTGTATTTTTCACATATTTGCAGCTAAATAAATCTTATATAGACATCTGCAAATCAACACTAATCCCACCAGTCGGAATTTTTGAATTTTCAAGTATGTGCAGAGTGCTAAATGACCAGGTAAGAAAATACGTCTGTTAGTATAACATTCCTTGTATTGGGATTCCCCGAAAATATGCTATTAGATTTGAATGCGTATTTACAACTTGGTAACGGAGAAACAAGTTACTTACTGAGCCATAATCTACGTGCAGGGGCTCCTGAAATTGGGCGGTCAATCTCGAGATGAAAAACTTAAAAGAGTGACAATGAATGCAGCAGATGAAGCAGACATCACTTTTGCATTACAGGTGAGGACACAATATATCTAAGCCTCTTATAACTCTGCTTTTCCTTTATGTTATATTCTTGTAATTTCTTTCAGCTTGTTGATGATTACCTCTATATGAATGAACAGGGAATTCGTTTCTTTCGGAACTGTCTTCAGTAGTTACATTCAAAGAATATGTACTCCAGATTTTTCTTATGCTCAATACTTGCGGCTCTGATTTCGCACCTGCTTCAAAATTCAAATACAAGGTCTGAAACCTTCCTTTTTACAAGTTTCTCGAAATACAATGCCTTGAATACGAATTGCGCATCTCATATTTGGAACTGAATTCTTCAACCATAAAAAACGAACACGTTAACATAGGGTTAGCAACATGCTGATAAAAAGATTATCCATTGCACAGTTGAAATCGGAGTCCTATGAAGACTTTCCTGCAGATAATTTGTGTGCTAAAGTTACTATACCTTGGAATCCAAGTATTGACCATTTACTCATCAATATTTATCTTGCCAGTTTCCGTCACATGTTGCTTTATATCTTATAGTTTCATATTACTGTCTGAATGCAGATTTCCGACGATGAGATGCATCTAATTTCAGACCGGTTTCCGCCAGTAGTTCAATTTTGCCATTTCATTCTTTAAAAAGATGACAGAACAAAACAACAGAGAAACGTTGTTGAATTAGTTTATGTAATACATGTAATACAAAAGATGTAACTTATTTTGTATAAACATAAGAATGTAACTTTGTCATTGCTTTTTGTTGTAATACATTCTTCTTTCTTAAAACATAATAACGTTTATTTATTTACATGCTTTTACTACAAAGGTTTAGGCTGCGTGCATAGACGTTCCTCCGACACTCGGAAAGCAGGGAGCTTTGTTCGCTTTTAAGGTCGCCCTTTTGCTACAAAGATATATATGGATATTACTAGGATCATCATTTATCACAAAACCACATAAAATAAAGTTTCTATCCAACAAGAGTGTTCCTGATTGAACGAAGTTCAGATTCAGCATCACCAATATTCTTTAGTCGAATTGTAGGGGATTCAGCAGAACAAGCGATTCCAATTCTAAATATCGAACTCAAGCACGCCTCAGTTTTTGGAACTCCCATGCTGCACTGATCGGTGCCTCCTTGAAGAAGTGGTGCATCCACAATCTCGGTCACACGCTCAGGGATAGCCATCTTGACAAAATTATGGAGGTTCAAGTTGTTGCTAAACATGTCATCGGTGGGTCTCTTCCCCGTGAAGATCTCCAGCAGTAGAATGCCAAAGCTGTAGACGTCTCCATTTGTCGACGCCTCGCTTCCCATTCCATACTCTACATATATTGGTAAAAATAAGAAATTAATACCGTGACCACAACCGTAAATAAATAGCTTTGCTTGTATTGTGCATATGGGATGAGGATATGTACCTGGAGCAGCATAACCAACCGTTCCTCTTATACCGATGGAGCTTGTCTGAATCTGATTTTCCGAAACATTACTTGGTAATTGTGAGAGAAACCGTGCTAATCCAAAGTCCGAAACATGTCCAGTCAACTCGGTGTTCAAAAGAACATTGCTTGGCTTGAGATCACAATGAACGATTGGTGTTTCGCAATGATTATGAAGATAATCCATTGCACAAGCAACATCAATTACAATGTCAAGCCTCTGAAGAAGGTTTAAATTCTTGGATGCATGATCTCTTACCTCTTCAATTCCAGTAGGCGGATGCAGCCAATCTTCTAAGCTTCCGTTGTCCATGTACTCATAAACCAGAGCTTTGAAGTCATTACCATGAAAATCAACACTTGAACATGCAGTTATAATCTTAACAAGATTTCGATGCTTGATATTTCTCAGAGCCTCACATTCCGATACGAAACTCTTCGATGCTCCATGGCGTAACAAGTTAAACACCTTCACTGCAACAAGGTGGCCTTCATCAACATCGTCGTCGTCGTCACTGAGAAGTCCTTTGTACACAGACCCGAAACTACCCGCACCCACCAAATTAGCCGAAGAGAACCCATCAGTAGCTTTTAGGAGAGTAGCATATGATAGTTGTAAGAATGAGCTCTCTGAAGTAGTCAACGGAGTTTGTTTCCTTTTCTTTCTTGACAAGCAAACAAAGATACAAGACAACACCATGACTAGAAGAGCAATCCCGGATGCCAAAAGGATTTTTTCCAAGCTACGAGATAATCCTCCTTTCTTAAACTCTTTGGACTTGCATTTGGGCAGCTGGAGAATAGCAATACCGCCGCAAAGCCTGGTGTTGCCAGCTATTGAAATCGCACTTGCATTCTTGAAAACACCTCCAGTTGGTACTGCTCCCCAAAACTCATTGAACGATAGGTTTAGATTCTTTAACAAGATAAAACTGCCTAAAAACTTTGGAATTTCACCTGACAAGTTGTTGCGAGAAAGGTCTAAAGAATCAAGCGCTCTCAACGAACCCATAGATGAAGGAATGGGGCCCTGAAAGATGTTGCTTTGCAAGTTTAGGAAACCTAAACTCACACAGCTACCAAGGCTAGGAGGAAGTTGTCCGGATAACATGTTATCAGAAACGTCCAGCACAAACAGACTCTTCAAGTTTCCAACCTTTGTGGGCAGTGGACCGGTGAGGTGGTTTGCTGACAAGATCAAAGAAATTGACAAGGAGGGAAGGCCAAAAACTTGTTGGGGTATTGCGCCACTGAGGTTATTATCTGAAAGATCCAACCTTTGCAGCCGCTGGCATTTCCCTAGGGTTGAAGGGATGATGCCCTGAAGATTATTACTTTCCAAGAAGAGATCGTTTAACATGGTTAAATTTCCTAGAGAGGACGGAATACTGCCCGATAATTTGTTCGTAGAAATGTCTAATTCTACTAGCCTTGAAAGCTTTCCTATGTCAGTCGGGATGCTACTCGAGAATCTATTACTCGACATAGCCAACGATTCCAAGTTGATCAGATTCCCTATGCCAGCCGGGATGCTTCCATGGAGCGGGTTCTCGTATAACCAAAACTTTTGAAGCTTGGTTGAGAGATTAGAGATTGATACCGGCAATGTCCCTCCAAAGTTGTTACTATTTATCAACAACAACTCTAACTCTGTGGCATTGTTCAAATCTGACAGAAAACGCATGTCACCATCGGCGCCACTTCCGAAGTGATTATATTGAATGTTGAATCTCACAAGCTTATGAAGTTTCTCAAAATTCGGCAGTGGTCCGATTAGGTTGTTTAGTGCCACGTGAAATGCCGTTACACTAGTGGAATTGGACATTGAGAGAGGGATTGATCCGGAAAATTGATTGCCGGCGAGGTTAAAGATTTGGAGATTAGGGAGAGTTTTATCCAAATCTGAGGGAATACTCCCTTGAATTTGGTTTTTTACGACGGAAAAAGTAGTGACAGCAGAGAGGTTATAGATGGAGGGAGGGATTGTACCAGACAACTTATTAAAGCCCAACGAAAAAAATGTTAATTGTTTCAATCTGCCAAGAGAACTTGGGATATCTCCGACCAAATTATTCCTGTAGACACTAAGGGCGTCGAGAGATGAAAGGTTCCCCAAAGACGGAGGGATCTCTCCGGTTAAATTATTTACTTCTACAACAAATGATCCAAGCTTCGGAAACGCGCCGAGTTCCAAAGGAATTTTGCCCACCAGCTTGTTGTAACCTAAATTTATATCGTTGAGACTGAAGCAATGAGAAATATTGTCAGGAATGTGACCAGTAAATGAGTTATCAGGTAGACTCAGTACCTCCAGTCTACGCAAGTTCCCGATTTCGGGAGGAATTTCATGACCAAATCTGTTGCTGTCCAGCACCAACTCCCTTAGGAAACTTAGGTTTCCAACGTGTGGCGATAAGGATCCCGCTAGGTTTTGAGATGGTAGGCTCAGCTTTGTGACCCTTTGGCCATGTCGTCGACCGCATGTGATGCCCGGCCACATGCAGAAGTGAACGGAACCGTTCCAGGAGCTCATGATCCGATGAGGGTCGTCCGTTATTTGAGATTTGATGGCTAGCAACGCCAGCATATCCGTCTCGTTCCCTCCCGGTCTCGGTTGAATGGAGCTCCAACAGCAAACGAAGAACACTGCACTGAAAAGTGAGTACATTAGAATCAATTTCACAAGCAAAACACTCATTTTTTGAATTGGGTTTGTGAGGTTGGTTGTTTGTGTTTGTGTTTGAGACAAACTATAACTTATAACGTTGTCAGTTATGGCCTTATGGGTGTGTAGTAGTTACATGTTATCAATCTGCAATAAATTACAAAACTTAGTCATTTGAGGCGGCCATTGCTGCAGCCATGGAAATTGGAAGGTGGTGGGGGATTCATTCTCAAAATCAACTAGATTTAATGTACTGGACCGTGTTTCTAACACACTAAAAAACCTCCTTTATAACTTATAACATTGTAAATTATGGCCCTTATGAGTGTGTAGTTGTTGCATGTTATAAATACGCAATAAATTACTAAACCCTCATTCAACGCGGCCATTGCTGCAGCCATGGAAATTTGAAGGTGGTGGGGGATTCATTTCCAATCAACTACATTTGATGTATTGGGCCGTGTTTCTGACATATTAAAAAATTTCTCCTATAACTTATTATGTTGACAATTATGGCCCTTATGGGTGTGTAGTAGTTACATGTTATAAGTACGCAATAAATTACAAAACGCGGCCATTCCTGCAGCCATGGAAATTTGAAGGTGGTGGGGATTTCATTCCCAATCTGCACAATGTGGACATATATGGTTGTGTTGTAAGGGTCATGAGAGAGACTGTAGTAAGAAGTTAGGGTCGGTTTTATAATTATTTTGTTTTTTGTTTTTTTATTATTAAAAATAATGAGAAAATATAAGAAAGAAATGAACGATGAGCCCTAATTGCAGGAACAACAACATATTTGAACTTAGGAAGGTGTATTCAATTGAGATTTTGAGGGATTTTAATTCTTTTAAATAGGTTATTAAAATTCTTAAAAATCTAGGTGTATTCATATAAGATTTTAAAGAATATAACATTCCAGGTGTGTTCGATTAGAAATTTATTTTAAAGAATTTTAAAAAGTTGAGGAATTTGAAAGAATTGAAGAGGTTTCGTAGTGTAGAAATCTCTGCAAATCAATTAAACTCCATAAAAATCTATGGATTTATAAATCCATTAAAATCCCTCAAAATCTCAATTGAATACACCCTCCTTAGATGCAGAAAAAGTATACATTGTCTAACCAATTCGACTAAACTCAAATTGTTTATAAGCATGTATATGTACACATGTACACACACACACATTACATCATAATACTATAGAGCTAGTATTATGTGTGAAAACACAAATGCAATGATGTGATAATTGAGTAATCTTTTGGTGAGATGGCATCACTGCCACATGATTTTGTCAAAATTTTATTAAATTTAACACTAGATGGCATCACTACCACATGATTTTGTCAAAATTTTATTAAATTTAACACTACCCCAAATCCATTTGCATGAACTATAGGGATATTAAGTTAATGAGTCATACAATGAAGCTCTGGGAGAGAGTAATTGAGCATAGACTGAGCTAAGAGACACATGTCTCGGACAACCAATTCGGGTTCATACCAGGGTGCTCAACCATGGAGGCAATCTATCTCTTACGAAGATTGATGGAAAGATATAGAGATATGAAAAAAATTTGCACAGGGTCTTCATAGATTTGGAAAATGTGTATGATAGGGTCCCAAAAGACATTCTTTGGAGAATTTTAGAGAAGAAAGGAGTACGAGGAGCATATATCCAAGCTATAAAGGATATGTATGATGGAGTAAGGGTTGTCGTAAGAACTCACGAAGGACAAACTGAAAGCTTCTCCATAACTGTAGGGTTACATCAAGGCTCATCTTTAAGTCCTTACCTTTTGCTTTGGTAATGGATGAGTTAATGAGACATATTCAAGATGATATTCTTTGGTGTATGCTTTTTGTAGACTATATAGTGTTGATAAATGAAACTCAGGAAGGAGTAAATGCAAAGCTTAACCTTTGAAGATAAGTGTTGAAATCTAAAGGTCTTCGCTTAAGTCGGTCAAGGACAGAGTATATGGAGTGCAAGTTCAGTGCAAACGGAAGCTCAACTGAGTTAGGGGCGAGGATTAGAGATCAGGAAGTGCCAAAAAGCGACCGTTTTTGCTACCTAGGATCTATCTTGCAAAAGAACGGAAAATTGGATGAAGACCTCAACTATAGAATACAAGCTGGACGGATGAAGTGGAAGAGTGCATCTGGCGTGTTGTGTGACCGTCGTATGCCACTGAAGCTCAAGGGAAAATTTTATAGGACAACAATAAGGCCGACAATGCTTTATGGCACGAAATATTGGGCGGTGAAGCATCAACAGGTACCAAGGAAGAAAATATAGGTAATATCGGAAATATCGGTAGTCCGAAAACACGGAAATATCGGTAGTCCGAAAACACGGAAATATCGATGGAAATATCGGTAAAATATCGATATCGATAAAAATTACATGGAAACCACGGAAATTGTAAGAAAAACTTGGAAATTTTATTGAAACTTTGTAGGATGTTTATTTAGTCAATTATCTATTAGTTTATCACAAAAATTGGAAAGAAATGCATTGCATGATGGATTTAACATTATCAAGTTGATTATATAGCGAGCTGACAAACATTGTGAGTGTAGAAAATATGTAGTAATTAATGAAAGAAGTCTAAACACACCATAATCATTTATATATAATGAATTAGTACAATATTTTACACTTTATACATTGCATGGTAAGATACATAAGTGACTTAGTACCACATAGAGTTCCTATGAGGTTCAAAATTTTCACTATCTTCATCATCTCTATGTGTAGAGTGAGTGTATTGTGAAGAGTAGTTATCCAATTTAATGAATAATCCAATTTAATAAATAATAATCCATTTTCATAATAATCCAATTTCATAATAATCCAATTTAATGAATAATAATCCAATTTAATGAATAATAATCCAATTTCATAAAAAAATAATCCTAATATAAAACATGGTGATGAATAATAATCCAATTTGATAATAATCCAATTTAATGAATAATCCAATTTGATAATAATCCAATTTAATGAATAATAATCCAATTTGATAATAAAAAAAACCTATTATTAATGAATAATAATCCAATTTGATAATAAAACATAATATTAATGAATAATAATCCAATTTGATAAAAAAATAATCCTAATATAAAACATGGTGATGCAAAATCTAAATAAGGCGATAACAAGCCAATTGGCAAAAATGATTAAAAAAATCTAAATTGTCTAAATGACCGACACTCTTATAGACTCATTATATCACTTTTATAGACTCATCTTACCCTTATAAATTCATTATTTTTCTTGAAATTGATTAGAATCATTAGAAAAACAATTTTTTGCATTTCCATATGCCTAACCAATAAATACAACTTCTACTATTTCCCTGAAATTATATATTTTCACTTTTTCCCTGAAATTGAGTCCTTTATCCTAATCTAATCTAGACCCCCAGATTAATTTATATTTTCACTCTTTTTATGAAATTATATAAATTGTGCAATTGAGTCCTTTATCCTAATCTAATCTGGACCCTCTATCTTGATTCTCACTCTCTGTCACGCTGCCACGTGGCAGCCCACTAACCCTCACCCTATCTCTCTCTCTTTTCCCGAGTCCCTCTCGGACCCCTCACTCTCTTTCAGTTCTCAACTCTATCTCTCTCTCGAACTCTCGTTCTCTCACTCCATTTCCCTGATCGCACCCACACCCAGGCACACCCAAATCCGTCCACCACGATGCCAGCGCAGCATCTCCACCATCCTCCTGAACTCTCCCTCCCTCTCCTCCGTCTCTGGGAAGCACGGCGACGCGCAGAGGAAGCTCGGCTTCCCCGATCGCACCCACACCCAGGCACACCCAAATCCGTCCACCCCGATGCCAGCGCAGCATCTCCACCACCCTCCTGAACTCTCCTTCCCTCTCCTCCGTCTCTGGGAAGCACGGCGACGCGCAGAGGAAGCTCGGCTTCCCCGATCGCACCCACACCCAGGCACACCCAAGTTTTCAGGTGAGATCCGACTAAACCCGATGTTGATTACCTCTTGCATGTGTGAAATTTGAACCTTATATGTGAAATTGAAGTTCAAAATCGTGTTTTTGCAAGGTTTTTGGGACGAAATCGGCTCGGGAATAGGCACACCATCTCCGGCGTTCTTCTCCGATTGCACCGTTAAAAAAATTTCGCGATATTTCCAAAATATCGCGATATTTGGACGAAAACCATTCGGATACCACTTAAAATATCCATCCCCCGAAAAACCGATAATATCGGCGATATTTCGCCGATATTATCGGCATTTTCTTCCATGACAGGTACATAAAATGGGTGTAGTGGAATTGAGAATGTTTCGTTGGATGTGTGGGCACACGAGGAAGGATAAGATTAGGAATGAGATTATCCAAAGTAAAGTAGGAGTAGTCAAAATTGAAGGAAAGATGAGAGAAAATCGGTTACGGTGGTTTGGACATGTGAAACGAATGTTTACTGACGCTCCAGTTAGAAGATGCGATTACGGGATAGAGGTTCAAGGCTGAAGGGGTAGAGAGAGACCTAGGAAGACTTTGAAAGAGACTCTAAGAAAAGACTTAGAGTACTTGGATCTAACGGAAGAACTCACAGAGGACCGAGCGCAATGGCGTTCTAGGATTCATATAGCCGACCCCACTTAATGGGAAAAAGTTTTGTTGTTGTTTGTTTGTTAACACTACCCCAAATTATAAAGGAGTAATTAGATTTTCTTATCTTTTTTGCAACTTGTTTAGACTTAACATATGTATATTCTTTTTGTTTGTAAAGGAATATATATATATATATATATATATGTATGTATGTATGTATATATATATATGTATGCATGTATATATATGTATGTATGTATGTATGTATGTGTATATATATATGTATGTATGTGTATATGTGTGACAACCCGTCCCTAAAAATTATAGTTTTTATAATTTTGAAAGTGTGAAATTACGAAAATGCCCTAGAGGCGAAGGTTTTGACTTTCATTGACTAACGTATTGTGAGACATACTAAATATTCTTTTAGTTTATTCTTGAAGAATTCGACGATATGAACGCGTAAACGCAAACAGAAGTGAATTTGGAGTTACGGTTAAAGTTTTACGGAACTGTAAACTCGAGAAGTACTTTTGTTTTAGTTACTATACATTTTTTTTATATATACATTTATTTTTGTAATCTTTATATTTTTATCTTTTAGTTTTAAAAGTGGAAGAAGAAAGAGGGCATCGGAGAGAAGGAAATGAGAGGAAAAAGGGATTGGGCAAAGCTACCCAATCTGGAAAGAGAGAGAGACCGAATGGGGAGAGTAGAGAGAGGGGTTAGAGCAATCAGAAAGCAAGAAAGGAGGGAAAGGAGAAGGGAGAGAAGCGGGGGAAAAGGAAGAAACGGGTTTTCCCCAACCCGTGTACCCGCGCACCCATCTCTATTTTTCCGACGATTTTCACCTGATTTCTCACAAATTGGATCAAGGTACCACTCCCAATCAACACCTACACCTTCCCTCTTCATGTTTCACCCCAAAAATCTTGAAATTTGGTGGTGAAAAACGCACCCGTGGGTGCCGCGAGTTTTGTGTTTGAAATCCTCCAGTTTTTGAAGCAATTTCTTCCAATCACTACCACCCCTAGCTTCCTCTTAAGGCCTAGAACAAAGCCCAAACAAGTTTGGGAGCGGCGGAGCTGTTTTGGAGACGAATCGAAGACACCCAAAAACAAGGGTTTGACACGGTTTTGACGAAATTGGAGAATTTCTAAGCCAAATTGGACTTGGCCATAGGCGACGTTGGTTCGTGATGTCTCGATATTCGTTCGAGGGAGTCGTAGCGCGGACCTAAGGTGAGTAGATCTTTCCTTGCTTATCATGTTTTTACGTGATTGATAATTCTATAAATGCTTTTAAACAGAACTGAGGAATTTATGTCATGACATATATATTTATATGCTATAAAATACTATGAGAGGTTGAGTTTAGATTACATCATGATATATCCATATGCGTATTAGTATAAATGATTAATGTGAACTACGAATGACTTGATCCCTGTTTAGGGTACGTAGGCAGTCTAACAACTAGTACGCTTACAAATTCTGTTCATGTTCTAGGCAAACCTATCGTTATTACTTTTCGGGCGTACTCTTATGACCAGATTCTCAGGATTCTTCAGCAGAGGCTAACAGTAAGTTTGGGCCATTCAATCATGAATTAATCACGAGCGTGAATTAGGAATACTTTTGTTCTCCCTTGCTGTGGAGTAATCAAATAAGAGCTGTTCTCTCTTATTGTCTCGGTATATTTAACGAGTACTAACAGTTATTGTGTTACAACAGACACTACCTTACATCGTCTTTCAACCACCAGCATTGGAACTTTGTGCCAGAGTGAGTTTGCTATTGTTATCATATTTTCCGGAAGATCCTTAATTATTTAGATGTTGTCAATCTTTATATTACATGCATATAGGCTGAGTACTTACTATGAAAAATGGCAGAAAGTTGCGGCTGCATCTGGAGATATGAGGAAAGCACTTTGTATTTGCAGGTTAGTTTTGTTGAGTCACATCATAAATTCTACAAAGGGTGTTTGAATTTGACCATTCTGGTTAATTGTAATAGACATGGGCTGTGCAATTGTAAAGGTGCAAGTTAAGAATAAGCACTTTAGATTCATCAATGCATCCGATAATGTATATGCCTTGCAAAGTTACGAGTCATATTAATGTCAGAAACTGCATCTATATATGTCTGGCGGCTTTTGACTGTTTTTGTAGGAGCTTTGCGTGGGATTATGAGCCTAACTGTTCCTAACTGTTTTTCCAGGAGTGCAATTGAGATTCTGGAAGCTGAGGTGAAAGAATCTACTGATAACTTGAATTCATCTCCAGTAGTGGACGCATTCGTTGAGCAGCAGACGGCTCCTGCTCCAACTCCTGTTGGGAAAAAACAGGAGATTGATGTTGTAAGTGATCACCCTGGTCCCCACATGCTTCAGAACTTATCCGAATCAGCAAACTGACAGATGTCATGCATTCATTTCAGTTCATTCATCCGTTCCTGCAACAAGATTTCACAAATTTTGCAGTTCCATTATCTTTATTTGATTCATTTTTTTTAACTCCAAAAGTTTCAAGTCAACACTTTCAAAACCTAAAAGTTTCACAGTGCGTACATTTTTTTTAAACTATTTACGTTCTAAATTTTCACTAATGTGTGTTGCAGGTGACAATTGGTCATATGGCTTCTGCTTTGTCAAAGACATTCAAATCACCAGTAGTGGACACCATACAAAGTCTTCCGCAACATCAACAGGTAACCCTTTTTCTAGTGACTTGTACTTGTTGAATGTAGGCTATGGGCTTTTTAAGTATTCCAATAGTTCCGAGCCATGAAACGAACTTAAAGATTGGCATCCTATCATTAATTTTAATGCAAGTGTCCTATTTCACGACAGATTATACTTTGCTCTGCCGTGAGGCTTTTCCGTGGAAAAAAGAAGGATTCAACTGTAGCACAGGTATGTTTCCTTTCCATTGTTTGATGATAAACGATAACAGAAGCATGTAAAATTTACGTTACTGATTTCTGTATTTTTCACATATTTGCAGCTAAATAAATCTTATATAGACATCTGCAAATCAACACTAATCCCACCAGTCGGAATTTTTGAATTTTCAAGTATGTGCAGAGTGCTAAATGACCAGGTAAGAAAATACGTCTGTTAGTATAACATTCCTTGTATTGGGATTCCCCGAAAATATGCTATTAGATTTGAATGCGTATTTACAACTTGGTAACGGAGAAACAAGTTACTTACTGAGCCATAATCTACGTGCAGGGGCTCCTGAAATTGGGCGGTCAATCTCGAGATGAAAAACTTAAAAGAGTGACAATGAATGCAGCAGATGAAGCAGACATCACTTTTGCATTACAGGTGAGGACACAATATATCTAAGCCTCTTATAACTCTGCTTTTCCTTTATGTTATATTCTTGTAATTTCTTTCAGCTTGTTGATGATTACCTCTATATGAATGAACAGGGAATTCGTTTCTTTCGGAACTGTCTTCAGTAGTTACATTCAAAGAATATGTACTCCAGATTTTTCTTATGCTCAATACTTGCGGCTCTGATTTCGCACCTGCTTCAAAATTCAAATACAAGGTCCGAAACCTTCCTTTTTACAAGTTTCTCGAAATACAATGCCTTGAATACGAATTGCGCATCTCATATTTGGAACTGAATTCTTCAACCATAAAAAACGAACACGTTAACATAGGGTTAGCAACATGCTGATAAAAAGATTATCCATTGCACAGTTGAAATCGGAGTCCTATGAAGACTTTCCTGCAGATAATTTGTGTGCCAAAGTTGCTATACCTTGGAATCCAAGTATTGACCATTTACTCATCAATATTTATCATAGTTTCATATTACTGTCTGAATGCAGATTTCCGACGAAGAGAAGCATCTAATTTCAGACCGGTTTCCGCCAGTTGTTCAATTTTGCCATTTCATTCTTTAAAAAGATGACAGAACAAAACAACAGAGAAAAGTTGTTGAATTAGTTTATGTTATACATGTAATACAAATTGTATAAACATAAGAATGCAACTTTGTCATTGCTTTTTGTTGTAATACATTCTTCTTTCTTAAAACATAATAATGTTTATTTATTTACATATTTTTACTACAAAGGTTTAGGCTGTGTACGATAAAAGTTCCTTCGACATTTAGAAAGCCGGGAGCCTTGTTCGTTTGGGGTCGTCCTTTTACTACAAAGATATATATGGATATTACTAGGATTAACATTTATCACAAAACCACATAAAAAAAGTTTCTATCCGACAAGAGTGTTCCTGATGGAACGAAGTTCAGCTGCAGCATCACCGATATTCTTTAGTCGAATTGTAGGGGATTCAGCAGAACAAGCGATTCCAATTCTAAATATCAAACTCAAGCACGCCTCAGTTTTAGGAACTCCTGTGCTGAACTGATCGGGAGTACTATTCGTGCCTCCTTGAAGAAGTGGTGCATCCACAATCTCGGCCACACGCTCAGGGATAGCCATCTTGACAAGATTATGAAGGTTCAAGTTGTTGCTAAACATGTCATCGGTGGGTCTCTTCCCCGTGAAGATCTCCAGCAGTAGAATGCCAAAGCTGTAGACGTCTCCATTTGTAGACGCCTCGCTTCCCATTCCATACTCTAATATATTGGTAAATATAAGAAAAATAATACTGACCACAACCGTAAATAAATAGCTTTGCTTGTATTGTGCATATGGGATGAGGATATGTACCTGGAGCAGCATAACCAACCGTTCCTCTTATACCGATGGAACTTGTCTGACTCTGATTTCCCGAAACATTACTTGGTAATTGTGAGAGAAACCTTGCTAATCCAAAGTCCGAAACATGTCCAGTCAACTCGATGTTCAAAAGAACATTGCTTGGCTTGAGATCACAATGAACGATTGGTGTTTCGCAATGATTATGAAGATAATCCATAGCACAAGCAACATCAATTACAATGTCGAGCCTCTGAAGAAGGTTTAAATTCTTGGATGCATGATCTCTTACCTCTTCGATTCCAGTAGGCGGATGCAGCCAATCTTCTAAGCTTCCGTTGTCCATGTACTCATAAACCAGAGCTTTGAAGTCATTACCATGAAAATCAACACTTGAACATGCAGTTATAATCTTAACAAGATTTCGATGCCTGATATTTCTCAGAGCCTCACATTCCGATACGAAACTCTTCGATGCTCCATGGCGTAATAAGTTAAACGCCTTCACTGCAACAAGGTGGCCTTCATCAACATCGTCGTCGTCGTCACTGAGAAGTCCTTTGTACACAGACCCGAAACTACCCGCACCCACCAAATTAGCCGAAGAGAACCCATCAGTAGCTTTCAGGAGAGTAGCATATGATACTTGTAAGAATGAGCTCGCTGAAGTAGTCAACGGAGCTTGTTTCCTTTTCTTTCTTGACAAGCAAACAAAGATACAAGACAACACCATGACTAGAAGAGCAATCCCGGATGCTAAAAGGATTTTTTCCAAGCTACGAGATAATCCTCCTTTCTTAAACTCTTTGGACTTGCACTTGGGCAGCTGGAGAATAGCAATACCGCCGCAAAGCCTGGTGTTGCCAGCTATTGAAATCGCACTTGCATTCTTGAAAACACCTCCAGTTGGTACTGCTCCCCAAAACTCATTGAACGATAGGTTTAGATTCTTTAACAAGATAAAACTGCCTAAAAACTTTGGAATTTCACCTGACAAGTTGTTGCGCGAAAGGTCTAAAGAATCAAGCGCTCTCAACGAAACCATAGATGAAGGAATGGGGCCCTGAAAGATGTTGCCTCGCAAGTTTAGGAAAACTAAACTTACACAGCTACCAAGGCTAGGAGGAAGTTGTCCGGATAACATGTTATCAGAAATGTCCAGCAAACTCAGACTCTTCAAGTTTCCAACCTTTATGGGCAGTGGACCGGTGAGTTGGTTTGCTGACAAGTTCAAAGAAATTGACAAGGAGGGAAGGCCAATAACTTGTTGGGGTATTGCGCCACTGAGGTTATTATCTGAAAGATCCAAAAGTTGCAGCTGCTGGCATTTCCCTAGGGTTGAAGGGATGATACCCTGAAGATTATTGCTTTCCAAGAAGAGTTTGCTTAACGTGGTTAAATTTCCTAGAGAGGACGGAATACTGCTCGATAATTTGTTTCTAGAAATGTTTAATTCTACTAGCCTTGAAAGCTTTCCTATGTCAGTCGGGATGCTACTCGAGAATCTATTACTCGACATGGTCAACGATTCCAAGTTGATCAGATTCCCTATGCCAGCCGGGATGCTTCCATGGAGCAGGTTCTCGTCTAACCAAAACTTTTGAAGCTTGGCTGAGAGATTAGAGATTGATACCGGCAGTGTCCCTCCAAAGTTGTTACTATCTATCCACATCCACTCTAACTCTGTGGCATTGTTCAAATCTGACAGAAAACGCATGTCACCATCGGCGCCACTTCCGAAGTGATTATAATTAATGTTGAATCTCACAAGCTTATGAAGCTTCTCAAAATTCGGCAGTGGTCCGATTAATTTGTTTAGTCCAACGCTAAATACCGTTACACTAGTGGAATTGGACATTGAGAGAGGAATTGATCCGGAAAATTGATTGCCGGCGAGGTTAAAGATTCGGAGATTAGGGAGAGTTTTATCCAAATCTGAGGGAATACTCCCTTGAATTTGGTTATTTACGACGGAAAAAGTAGTAACAGCAGAGAGGTTATAGATGGAGGGAGGGATTGTACCAGACAACTTATTAAAGCCCAATGAAAAAAATGTTAATTGTTTCAATCTGCCAAGAGAACTTGGGATATCTCCGACCAAGTTATTCCTGTAGACACTAAGGGTCTCGAGAGATGAAAGGTTCCCCAAAGACGGAGGGATCTCTCCGGTTAAACTATTGACTTCTACAACAAATGATCCAAGCTTCGGCAACGCGCCGAGTTCCAAAGGAATTTTGCCCACCAGCTTGTTGTTACCTAAATGTATATAGTTGAGGCTGAAGCAATGAGAAATATTGTCAAGAATGTGACCAGTAAATGCGTTATCAAATAGATGCAGTACCTCCAGTCTACGCAAGTTCCCGATTTCGGGAGGAATTTCATGACCAAATCTGTTGCTGTACAGCACCAACTCCCTTAGGAAACTTAGGTTTCCAACGTGTGGCGATAAGGATCCCGCTAGGTTTTGAGATGGTAGGCTCAGCTTTGTGACCCTTTGGCCATGTCGTCGACCGCATGTGATTCCCGGCCACATGCAGAAGTGAACGGAACCGTTCCAGGAGCTCATGATCCGATGAGGGTCGTCCGTTATTTGAGATTTGATGGCTAGCAACGCCAGCATATCCGTCTCGTTCCCTCCCGGTCTCGGTTGAATGGAGCTCCAACAGCAAACGAAGAACACTGCACTGAAAAGTGAGTACATTAGAATCAATTTCACAAGCAAAACCCTCATTTTTTGAATTGGGTTTGTGAGGTTGGTTGTTTGTGTTTGTGTTTGAGACAAACTATAACTTATAACGTTGTCAGTTATGGCCTTGTGGGTGTGTAGTAGTTACATGTTATCACTCTGCAATAAATTACAAAACTTAGTCATTTGAGGCGGCCATTGCTGCAGCCATGGAAATTGGAAGGTGGTGGGGGATTCATTCTCAAAATCAACTAGATTTATTAATGTACTGGACCGTGTTTCTAACACACTAAAAAACCTCCTTTATAACTTATAACATTGTAAATTATGGCCCTTATGAGTGTGTAGTTGTTGCATGTTATAAATACGCAATAAATTACTAAACCCTCATTCAACGCGCCATTGCTGCAGCCATGGAAATTTGAAGGTGGTGGGGGATTCATTTCCAATCAACTACATTTGATGTATTGGGCCGTGTTTCTGACATATTAAAAAATTTCTCCTATAACTTATTATGTTGACAATTATGGCCCTTATGGGTGTGTAGTAGTTGCATGTTATAAGTACGCAATAAATTACAAAACGCGGCCATTGCTGCAGCCATGGAAATTTGAAGGTGGTGGGGATTTCATTCCCAATCTGCACAATGTGGACATATATGGTTGTGTTGTAAGGGTCATGAGAGAGACTGTAGTAAGAAGTTAGGGTCGGTTTTATAATTATTTTGTTTTTTGTTTTTTTATTATTAAAAATAATGAGAAAATATAAGAAAGAAATGAACGATGAACCCTAATTGCAGGAACAACAACATATTTGAACTTAGGAAGGTGTATTCAATTGAGATTTTGAGGGATTTTAATTCTTTTAAATAGGTTATTAAAATTCTTAAAAATCTAGGTGTATTCATATAAGATTTTAAAGAATATAACATTCCAGGTGTGTTCGATTAGAAATTTATTTTAAAAAATTTTAAAAAGTTGAGGAATTTGAAAGAATTGAAGAGGTTTCGTAGTGTAGAAATCTCTGCAAATCAATTAAACTCCATAAAAATCTATGGATTTATAAATCCATTAAAATCCCTCAAAATCAATTGAATACACCCTCCTTAGATGCAGAAAAAGTATACATTGTCTAACCAATTCGACTAAACTCAAATTGTTTATAAGCATGTATATGTACACATGTACACACACACACATTACATCATAATACTATAGAGCTAGTATTATGTGTGAAAACACAAATGCAATGATGTGATAATTGAGTAATCTTTTGGTGAGATGGCATCACTGCCACATGATTTTGTCAAAATTTTATTAAATTTAACACTAGATGGCATCACTACCACATGATTTTGTCAAAATTTTATTAAATTTAACTTGTCAAAATTTTATTAAATTTAACACTACCCCAAATCCATTTGCATGAACTATAAGGATATTAAGTTAATGAGTCATACAATGAAGCTCTGGGAGAGAGTAATTGAGCATAGACTGAGCTAAGAGACACAGGTCTCGGACAACCAATTCGGGTTCATACCAGGGTGCTCAACCATGGAGGCAATCTATCTCTTACGAAGATTGATGGAAAGATATAGAGATATGAAAAAAATTTGCACATGGTCTTCATAGATTTGGAAAATGTGTATGATAGGGTCCCAAAAGACATTCTTTGGAGAATTTTAGAGAAGAAATGAGTACGAGTAGCATATATCCAAGCTATAAAGGATATGTATGATGGAGTAAGGGTTGTCGTAAGAACTCACGAAGGACAAACCGAAAGCTTCTCCATAACTGTAGGTAGGGGTGGGCAAACGGGTACAGGAACCGCGGGTCGGGGCGGGTAATCAAGGTTCGGGGCGGGTACGGGCCGGTTCTTAATTTTTAAAAAGAGAAACGGGGCGGGGCGGGGCGGGGCTTTAGAATTTTAGGGGCGGGCCGAGTCCAGAATTATAAAAAAACGGGTACCCGGGGACCCGTTTGTGTAACATCCCAATTTGAAAAGATTACTGTCTCCCAGGCATCCCATCCCGTGACAGTTCTCAATCTCGAGAACATTGTGTGTCACCTTGTCTCACTCACTCTCTCTTATCTCGATACTCTCTTTTCTCGATCCTTCTCTCCCATCTCTGCAACTCTTCATTCCTCTCCTTGTTTATTCTCCCCTTATCTCTGCAACTCTCCTTCCCGGAGCAGACACACCACACCCACACCTACACCCCACCGCGACCTCCACCACACCCATCTCTGCAACTCTCTTTTCCGGAGTAGACACACCACACCCACACCCACACCCCACCGCGACCTCTACCACACCCATCTCTGCAACTCTCCTTCCCGAAGTAGACACAGTCGACCCACACCTACACCCCACCGCGACCTCCACCAGTGTCTCACACCTTCTCGAAGGCTCTCGTCACTCTCATCTCCTCAGTCTCCTCCCTCTCTCGGTCCCACAGTCTCTCTCTCTCGACGCCTCTGTCTTCGATTTCACATTGGATCTGTCGATTCTCAACCTCTTCCCTTTCGATCTCTCTCTCCCCCAGTCTCTCTCTCTCCCGATGCATGTGTCTCCGATTTCTCACACCTTGGATCTGTCGATTCTCAACCTCCTCCCTCTCGATCTTTCTCTCCCCCAACCTTCTAATTTTTTTTTATTTTTGTGTGTTTGTTTGGTTTGAGAATTGAGGTTTTAAAACAATTGGGTTTTGGTTCTGGTGTTCGAGTCGAAGATCTAGGATTCTGGAGGATGGCCAGTCCAGGAGGGGTTCAAAACCGAAAAAAAAAACTCATTGAACGATAGGTTTAGATTCTTTAACAAGATAAAACTGCCTAAAAACTTTGGAATTTCACCTGACAAGTTGTTGCGAGAAAGGTCTAAAGAATCAAGCGCTCTCAACGAACCCATAGATGAAGGAATGGGGCCCTGAAAGATGTTGCTTTGCAAGTTTAGGAAACCTAAACTCACACAGCTACCAAGGCTAGGAGGAAGTTGTCCGGATAACATGTTATCAGAAACGTCCAGCACAATCAGACTCTTCAAGTTTCCAACCTTTATGGGCAGTGGACCGGTGAGGTGGTTTGCTGACAAGATCAAAGAAATTGACAAGGAGGGAAGGCCAAAAACTTGTTGGGGTATTGCGCCACTGAGGTTATTATCTGAAAGATCCAACCTTTGCAGCCGCTGGCATTTCCCTAGGGTTGAAGGGATGATGCCCTGAAGATTATTACTTTCCAAGAAGAGATCGTTTAACATGGTTAAATTTCCTAGAGAGGACGGAATACTGCCCGATAATTTGTTTGTAGAAATGTCTAATTCTACTAACCTTGAGAGCTTTCCTATGTCAGTCGGGATGCTACCCGAGAATCTATTACTCGACATAGCCAACGATTCCAAGTTGATCAGATTCCCTATGCCAGCCGGGATGCTTCCATGGAGCGGGTTCTCGTATAGCCAAAACTTTTGAAGCTTGGTTGAGAGATTAGAGATTGATACCGGCAACGTCCCTCCAAAGTTGTTACTATTTATCAACAACAACTCTAACTCTGTGGCATTGTTCAAATCTGACAGAAAACGCATGTCACCATCGGCGCCACTTCCGAAGTGATTATATTGAATGTTGAATCGCACAAGCTTATGAAGCTTCTCAAAATTCGGCAGTGGTCCGATTAGTACGTTTAGTGCAACGTGAAATTCCGTTACACTAGTGGAATTGGACATTGAGAGAGGAATTGATCCGGAAAATTGATTGCCGGCAAGGTTAAAGATTTGGAGATTAGGGAGAGTTTTATCCAAATCTGAGGGAATACTCCCTTGAATTTGGTTATTTACGACGGAAAAAGTAGTAACAGCAGAGAGGTTATAGATGGAGGGAGGGATTGTACCAGACAACTTATTAAAGCCCAATGAAAAAAAGGTTAATTGTTTCAATCTGCCAAGAGAACTTGGGATATCTCCGACCAAATTATTCCTGTAGACACTAAGGGCCTCGAGAGATGAAAGGTTCCCCAAAGACGGAGGGATCTCTCCGGTTAAATTATTTACTTGTACAACAAATGATCCAAGCTTCGGCAACGCACCGAGTTCCAAAGGAATTTTGCCCACCAGCTTGTTGTAACCTAAATTTATATCGTTGAGGCTGAAGCAATGAGAAATATTGTCAGGAATGTGACCAGTAAATGAGTTATCAGGTAGACTCAGTACCTCCAGTCTACGCAAGTTCCCAATTTCGGGAGGAATTTCATGACCAAATCTGTTGCTGTCCAGCACCAACTCCCTTAGGAAACTTAGGTTTCCCACGTGTGGCGATAAGGATCCCGCTAGGTTTTGAGATGGTAGGCTCAGCATTGTGACCCTTTGGCCATGTCGTCGACCGCATGTGATGCCCGGCCACATGCAGAAGTGAACGGAACCGTTCCAGGAATTCATGATCCGATGAGGGTCGTCCGTTATTTGAGATTTGATGGCTAGCAACGCCAGCATATCCTTCTCGTTCCCTCCCGGTCTCGGTTGCATGGAGCTCCAACTGCAAACGAAGAACACTGCACTGAAAAGTGAGTACATTAGAATCAATTTCACAACCAAAACCCTCATTTTTGAATTGGTTTTGTGAGGTTGGTTGTTTATGTTTGTGTTTGAGACAAACCATACTTATAACGTTGTCAGTTATGGCCTTATGGGTGTGTAGTAGTTACATGTTATCAATCTGCAATAAATTACAAAACTTAGTCATTTGAGGCGGCCATTGCTGCAGCCATGGAAATTAGAAGGTGGTGGGGGATTCATTTCCAAAATGAACTAGACTTGTGTACTGGACCGTGTTTCTAACACTTTGAAAAACCTCCTTAATAACTTATAATGTTGTCAATTATGGCCCTTATGAGTGTGTAGTTGTTGGATGTTATATAGATACGCAATAAATTACTAAATACCCTAGTCATTCAACGCGGCCATTGCTGCAGCCATGGAAATTTGAAGGTGGTGGGCGATTCATTCCCAATCAATTACATTTAGTGTACCGGGTTGTGTTTCTGACATATTAAAAAATTTCTCCTATAACTTATTACGTTGACAATTATGGCCCTTATGGGTGTGTAGTAGTTGCATGTTATAAATATGCAATAATTACAAAACGTGGCCGTTCGACGCGGCCATTGCTGCAGCCATGGAAATTTGAAGGTGGTGGGGATTTCATTCCCAATCTGCACAATGTGGACATATATATGGTTGTGCTGTTGTAAGGGCCATGCGAGACTGTAGTAAGAAGTTAGCTTCGTTTTATAATTATTTTGTTTTTAGTTTTTTATTATTAAAAATAATGACGATGAACCCTAACTGCAGGAACAACAACATATTTGAACTTAGGAAGGTGAATTCAATTGAGATTTTGAGGGATTTTAATTCTTTTAAAATAGGTTATTAAAATTCTTAAAAATCTAGGTGTATTCATATACGATTTTAAAGAATATAACATTCCAGGTGCGTTCGATTAGAAATTTATTTTAAAGAATTTAAAAAAGTTGAGGAATTTGAAGGAATTAGAGAGGTTTTGTAGTGTAGGAATCTCTGCAAATCAATTAAACTCCATAAAAATCTATGGATTTAAAAATCCATTAAAATCCCTCAAAACCTCAATTGAATACACCCTCCGTATATGCAGAAAGAGTATACATTGTCTAACCAATTCGACTAAACTCAAATCGTTTATAAGAACGTATATGTACACGTGTGTGTGTATATATACACACACACATTACATCATAATACCATAGAGCTAGTATTATGTGTGAAAACACACATGCAATGATGTGATAATTGAGTAATCTTTTGGTGAGATGGCATCACTACCACATGATTTTGTCAAAATTTTATTAAATTTAACACTACCCTAAATCCATTTGCATGAATTATAGGGGTATTAAGTTAATGAGTCATACAATGAAGCTATGGGACAGAGTAATTGAGCATAGATGATATCAGGCAACGGGAACAAAAAGGTTCCACACTTCTGGTTCTAGACTTCTAAGAGAGTAATTAGAATACGAGAGTGTAAAGGGTAAAGTTTTAGTTCTAGTTCTATACTTTCTTGGGGCAAAGGTTTTATATACACAAATTCACACATCCATCTTGAATAAAAATTCTCAAACTTCACATAAATGAAGATCTCAGTGAGTAGAGAAAGTTTTATACCTGCGGCCAAGTCAAATTTGGCTAGGAAGAGCTTCAAATCTCCAAGAACTCGCCGGAACCCTAGAATTTGGGTGTCCTTTAATTCGATCAATCCACAACACAACGACCTCTAAAATTGTTTGGGCTTTGTTCCTGACCTCCAGAGAAGTGTTTTTGTGGTGGTGATTGAAGGTAAGTGTTTCAGAAATGGGTGGATCGTTGCCTAGTACCCACGAAGCTGTGCGTCGGCCTTCACGAAATTAGAACAAAAACTCTCTGTTTTTTTGCTGAAATGGTGGATGGGAGGCCACATGAGTGATTTTCAGGTGATGGATGGTGGTGATCAACGAGAAAAATGGCGGAAATTCGCCAGATTTGGAACCGGGTCCAAACTGGGTTGTGCACGGGTTGAAAGGGAAGGGTTCATGATCCCGTGCCTCTCACTCCTATCTCCTTTCTCCCCTTCTCTTCCTCCCATTGGTCCACTCACCTCCTCCTTCTCTGGTTCGTCCGCCTCCCATCAGATGGGGACTTCCTCCCCCGTACCACTTCCATTTCTTCTCATTTTCTGATTGGTCATCTTTTTCTTTTAACTTAGTGGTCCCTTATTTCCTTCCCTTACTTCTGATTGGTTACCATTCCCACATGGTGGGAGTCCAAATAATTTATAATATAAAATGCAAGTAACCAATTTCAAACGTCCGTAACTATACCGTTATAATCCGGACTCGCAAACGGTCTTCGCCTATGCGTTCATACCATCGAGGACTACGTAAATCCGCCAAAAGAATAAGTCATACGCTTCTCTAGACGATGGTCAACAGAAGTCAAAGTCCTTGCCTTTAGGGCATTTTCGTCAATTCATGCTTTTAAAATTAATAAAAACGTAAAATTAGGAACGGGCTATCATAGTATGAGTTAGTTTGCCGTGGTTTCAGAAATAGTGGGAGTTATTTTAAGTGAACTTTAACGAAAAGTTCCCGGTACTGTTCACTTTAACGGAAAACCACATTTTTACACTAAAAAGTCAATCATGGTACTATTCACTTTACCCTTTATTTTGTCCTTATCGTTAAAACTCAAAATTTTCAAACTCTTTTCATTAATTTTCCTTTATTTCAATTACGTTTCAGAAATAGTGTGAATTAGTTTAGTTACGTTTCAAAAATAGTGTGAATTATTTTAATTTTTTTGTTTATCTTGAAAAAGATTTAAGTATTATAATGGAGTAGAAGCATAAAGGCATCCTTCTCCTTCATGATAAATTCCAAACGTTAACGCGAATAAGGAAATTTAAGGATTCTGTTTAGTGTGGGTGAATACATATAAACGCGACAAAGTATAAAGGCCTTCCTGTTTATAGCTTGATTCATTCCTTGTTTTAATATAGTCATGATGATGTTTTCCTCAAGTCATCCATCAATTCCATCCCTTTATATATGCAAGAGATGAAGAAGCTAATTAATGCTAACAAAAGTAAACAATGTAAAGGAGAAAAAAAAAAGAAAAAAAAAATATTGCAGTCCTATCGGATTATGAATGTGATTGTGTAAATCCTAGTGTATCTAGGAGTATCTTGTAACAACCACCCTCAAATATATGTATTATTTGCTGTTTTACCCTAAGCTGACACGTGTCAGCCATCTAAACTCTCTCCATTTTCCCTCTTTCTGTCCCCCACCCCCATGACCTTCTTCTTCTTCATTTCTCTTTCCTGAAGCTCTCTCAGTTCTCCCGTGTACCTCTCTCCCTCAACCTCTCGCATCTCTCTCCCCCTGGACTCACTAGGACAGTGTCACTCATAGAAGAGGCTCGCAACGAACCCAGGATCCCTGCCCTGCGAGTTCGACGACACGGAGCAAAGCTCCGGCGAACTTTTTCTCCTTTTCCGTTGGGTAAGCCTCAATCCTCTCCTTCTCGTTGTTAGCTTGATGCTTGGTGGTGTTTTTTGAACTAGATCCTTCAATTTTTACATAGGTTTTGCTTCGGAATTGTTTTGGGTGAGCACACCCGTTCTCCGGCGAACCCGTGGACTTTGGGGGCTTTTTCCGGTCACCTCCGACCGAGTCAAGGTTTTTGGAAGATAAAAACCTCTTTCTCTCTCCTTGCTCTTCATGGTTGTACTTAGATCGGAGCTTAAAGCTCTAGTTTTCAGGTGACCGGAGCTGTAGCAGCTCCGACCTTCTTCTTCCTCGACAACCAGGCCATCCGACCTTTCCCTCCCCCTCGAGCCTTAGCCATTTGGGCTAGCCCAGTACCCCAGCCCGTTTGGTTTTTCTTTTTAGTTATAAGTTTTTAAAACCTCAAAAGGCCTTGGGCCGGTGTCTTTAGAAGGGCTTAAAGCCCAGCTCTTTTAATGAGGCTTAGGGCCTTTGTCGGGATTGTGCCGCAACAGTGATGAAGAGGATTGTTGGACGAATTTTAATATCGGATCGATACTTTGCGACGTGTGTTCCTTAGGGATGGCAAACAGAGTCAAATTTCTTGGAAGTTGTTCGAAACTTTTGAATTGCGTGTTAGCAAAAGCGAGCAAGTGCTAAGTGTGACGATAGTTGGTAAGTGGTAATTGGTGGGATCGAAGTAATTTTCTCATACTTATTACCACTGAAGAAGTTCGTGTAAATCTTTAGAACAAGTCATCGGCGATTATTCTATCGATACCTTCCTTCTTAATCCAAAGTTAAGTTTCCTTAACCTTTGACCGTCAGCTTTACACCTAATTCTTCTGGTGCTGACTTCGTCTTCATTCATTGTTTTTCTTGGGAACTCCTCAGTAGCAGACGCTATTCTCATCAATTTCCAAACGGAGTTGCGATCCTTGTTGTCGTAGTTGGAATTAGATGATGAAGATCCAAACTTGTTTGGATAAACAGATTCCTTGAACTCCACCTAGGTTTGGTACTCGGTGGAAAACCCTAGCTCATTGTATGTGTACTTTTCGATAGAGATGGACTTAGCTTCTTGCTTGTAGCCCAACTGATCAGTACTCTTGTCCATTAACTGTTCAACCTTGTAATTTTCAGTATAATGGCTTGAGACTCTACCATATTCATCATTGTATGAAGATCGAGCTTTGCTCTAAACTTCTCTGGACTCATTGAGCCTTGGTTTGCTCAAGAGCATCACTTTAAGGTAGCCAATCGTGCCATTGCATACGCAGGCTACTTTGTATCTTTCTTCTTCGTCATTCTGCTGATTCAGAGGTTCTATGTTTAATTTTTGAACTTTTAAACAACTCTCATAAAGTGTTGTGAATTTCAAATTGTCTTTGGCCTCGTCAAATTTTATTATCAGTTCTTAACTATTCTTGAGCTTAGACCTATTTCCTTTTTGGCTAAGAAACTTGTTGACCATACTGTGATGATTTGCAAAATAATCATAAACAGTGACTTCTATTTCTGCATCTTTACTTTCCTTCGCTTTTTCGTCTCTCAATTGTAAACTGGATCATGCTAGAACAATACGTCGAGGGTGAAAAAAAAAAAACGTTTGTTCTCGGCATGGTTTCTGGTTCAAATCCTGATATCTTGTACTCTGGATTGTAATGGACTTGTTTTGACTCTCAAATTCTTGAGTATTCTCTCAGCCTTTTCGACATGGTTTCTCGCTCAATTAATGAGGAATTCACGATCGATGGATTCGGCGGAAGTGTGCGCCCAATTCTTATCGATTTGGACAGGAATGTTGGGAGCATAAACTTTTCACAAGCTTACCAGACTTACCAGAAAGAGTTCCACGTGGGTGTGAAGTTTGAGCTGTCTTTTGGTAAGGGATTAGTGAAAATTGTAGTGCAGGTGATCAGCAGATTGCATCACTATCTTCATGTTGAATTGAATGGTCACCACTCATTATCTTGTTACAATTCATAACCATCATATCTTACTCTGGTAGACCTTTTTGATGATGTGATGTGTTCGCCTCAACGCAGCTTTCCACTATCTCTCACCAGGATCCTTTAGTTCGAGAGCACGTGGGTGTGAGGTTCGAGCGGTCTTTTAGTAAGAGTTGGTTGAAGGTTTTAGTACTGAAGGTCAGCATATTGTATCACCATCTTACTACAATTCATAGGCATCACATCGGTATCTCAAGGTACGGTTATCAAGTGAGTTCTCGTTGACAAAAATTTTGGAGTTGCTGGTCACATTTAGAGGAACTGAAAAGAATATAATCCTTGGTGCTAGTTAGAGTTTTGACGACGACAGTTTTTGTTTCATTTGGTTTGGGGTACGACACTTTTACGACATGGTACGAGAGTTTTTCACGGACAATACTGGTTGACAGAAAAGTCTTGCGAACTTGTATTTGGAGGATCGATCCTACGATATGGGAAATTGTACACCTTTAGGAAATTACTACTTGCTTATCGAGACAACAAATGTGAGGTTGATATTGCGGGCTGCAGACTGTGATATCGATAGCTTATTTGTTGGATTCATTAAGCAAGTGGGCAAAAAGATTCGTCTACAGCAGCTGATGCAGATTCAGAATTGTTATTCTTGGGACTCGACCCAAAGACACATCTATTCTCGAAGTACGTGATGTTTCGCATGCTTCGTCAAGACCCACTCTCATTTTTCAGTTTTGGTTTTCAGTATAAGTATTTTAACTTCATTCACTCTAGTTATTTGTTTTTGTTGTTACAAATGTTTTTGGAAAAGTATTTCTGTTTTCATTTTTAAGTTGATTTGAGTTTTTGATCTATATGTTAGTACATATCTATTTTGACGTTATTTGGCCTTAAATTATTTTGTGTTTTCGACCTTATATTTTATCAATGTATGTTTTCTATTTTTACACTGATGGGGAAAGAAAGTATAAGCCTGGAGGCATGAAAGATGGAATCATTGCAGCCGATCGCGACGGTGTGGCATTTTCCCTTTTGTGCAACCGCTCTTACCTAATCTCTTCGTTAAATATATGTATATTATTATTCTTCTTCATATTTTTGAGTATTTTCAGTGTAGTATGTTATTTTAAATTTCGGGGACGAAATTATTTTAAGGGGGTAGATTGTAACAACCACCCTCAAATATATGTATTATTTGTTGTTTTACCCTAAGCTGGCACGTGTCAGCCATCTAAACTCTTTCCCTTTTCCCTCTTTCTGTCCCCCACCCCCGTGACTTTCTTCTTCTTCGTCTCTCTCTCCCGAAGCTCTCTCAGTTCTCCTGTGTACCTCTCTCCCTCAACCTCTCGCATCTCTCACCCTGGACTCACTAGGACAGTGTCACCCACAGAAGAGGCTCGCAACGAACCCATGATCCCTGCCCTGCGAGTTTGACGACACGGAGCAAGTCTCGATCCTCTCCTTCTCGTTGTTAGCTTGATGTTTGGTGGTGTTTTGTGAACTAGATCCTTCCATTTTTACGTAGGTTTTGCTTCGGAATTGTTTTAGGTGAGCACACCCGTTCTCCGGCGAACCCGTGGACTTTGGGGGCTTTTTCCATTCACCTCCGACCGAGTCAAGGTTTTTGGAAGGTAGAAACCTCTTTCTCTCTCCTTGTTCTTCATGGTTGTACTTAGATCGGAGCTTGAAGCTCTAGTTTTCAGGTGACCGGAGCTGTAGCAGCTCCGGCCTTCTTCTTCCTCGGCAACCAGGCCATCCGGCCTTTCCCTCCCCCTCGGGCCTTAGCCATTTGGGCTAGCCCAGTACCATAGCCCGTTTGGTTTTTCTTTTTAGTTATAAGTTTTTAAAACCCCAAAAGGGCCTTGGGCCGGTGTCTTTAGAAGGGCTTAAAACCCAGCTCTTTTAATGAGGCTTAGGGCCTTTGTGATGTGTGTGTGTGTGTCTTAGCCGTGTATGTGTGTGTGTGTTAGTGTGTGTGTGTATATGCATGCCATGCATGCATGTGCATGGCTTGCATGTGTGTGTGTGTTTGTGGTGTGCATGGCTTGCATGTGCATGGCTTGCATGTGTGTGCATGGCTTGCATGTTTCCTTCACCCTAGAACCCTTTTAACCAAAAAACCCTAGGTTCCTAAAACCCATTAAAACCTAAACCCTAATCCGGATTCAAGCCTAAAACCTGTTTGACCTAGTTTGATCGTTGACCCTCGGTCAACGTTGACTTTAGGGTTGACTTTTCGGGTTTTCGTCCGGAGCCCTTCTTAGGGTAATTCGACGTCTTGAACCCATTTCCAATGTCCGTTTTTCCAAATTCAATCGTTTAAGTAGAGTTTGACTCAATGTACTATTTATGTGCTTAGGGGCAATTATTGTGACGTTTCCATCTTCGCTAGTGGCGCAGCTTTTGGCGGCTAAGTACTGTGAGTGGACCGCTTCTAAAATTTCATGATTTTATAGTTCAATTGCATAAATGATTAGCATGCCTACGAATTTATGATTCGATTTATGTTAAGCTTGTTTACCGAATTTATTGAATTCGTCTCGTGTTTTTTGTGAGGAAATAATGTTAGCCTATTTTGAGCTATATTTTAATATATCGTATTTTCTATAAAAACCATGATCTGGTAGACTATCTGATGGATGACGATAGGATGCTAGAACATGTTTTAGAAACCCCTCTTTATATTATAGACGATGGATGAATGTATACTATGAAGTGGTTATTTCTGAGAGGCGTAACTATTTGTGCGTACCTAGAGGACACTATGCCGCCTGGGGTGAGGATCTGGTGTTGGCATTTAGGCCGGGAGTTGGTAATCCCTAGCTACGGGCTGAGGGACATAGAGCAGGCATTGGGCCATGAGTTGGTAATCTCTGGCTACGGGCGCAGGGACCACGGAGCAGGTATTGGGCCAGGAGATATATTTATTCGGTGATCTTTCTAGCAGCACACCGCGTTTACGAGACGATCTATGATACGTTTACTGTTTTGATTTCCGCGATGTTGTTCCGCGATATGACTTTTGAGATACTTTTGGCATGCTAGGATTTTGATTAAATCCATCACTTATTATGCTAGTAGTTTCATTATATAAACTGTGGGGGTTAGTATCTTAATAACTGTTTTATTATTATTGTATATATGAACTTGGTCCACTCACCTTTGTTTTGCGCCCCCATTCAGGACTTAAGATCAAGGCACCTAATCCCGGTTTTTTCAAGACACTTCCGCAGCAGCATCTTTGAATCCTCTCGATCGAGGACCCATTTCTTTATTCATTCAATTTTATCTTAATTATTTTTAGTGATTAGGTTTAGTTGTATGCTCTGAGCACGTTCCTAAATTATTATTTCATTGTATTTTAAATTTCTAACCCTTATTTATTTCTTATTCTTAGCTTTTGTATCAATTAATGGCTTTCGTCACCCTTGGGTGTCGGACAGCACGTGTCTATCCTGGTATTCGGGGAATATCAGGGTTGGGGCATGTCAATCTTGTATATTCCCTTTAGTAGTTTAAATCCTATTTGAGATGTAATCCCATTAGGGTACGGATTCTACCTATCCTACTACTATCAATAAAGGTATAAGGGGATGATACATCATGCAACTTTGAATTACATCTCTCTTTTCTCTCTATTGCCGTCAGCCCTTTTCCCTTTCTGTCCTTTGTACAGTTCAGTCGAATAGGCCTACAACACGTTATTAGCACTCTCTTGCCAGAAGCTAAGAAACTAAAAGATCGTGGATGAGTCTTTCTTCTACAAATTCAAAGACTTTCAATTGATTTCTGCCAATTAGGTTCTTCTAAAATAAATTAAGATATTTGAAAAAACCTTGAAGCATGAAATAGGATTTCGAGTGCCACATGTCGAGATGTGATTAGTTGTGCAAATTTTAGATAGGATCAAGTCTTTCTTGAGGTGGATCTTGAAATAACACCCACCCTTTACAAATTTCCCAACAACCGTGATGAGTAAAGGATTTTTTCATGTCCTCCACATACAATTCCTCCGCTTGGTGTACCTAGACAATATAATTATGAAAATTAAAGGAAATTAATTTATGAAATTAAATGTAATATAATTAAATATTTAAAATAATTTGTGAAAACACTTATTTCCTCGTAGTTTCGGGGATTCGATTGAGTGGTGCCTTCGTAGAACTCATAGTACTTTTTGGACGTACGAGTCCAAACGCCTTCACTTGTTTAAGAACTACTCTTGACACTATCTTCCGAGACCCATCTATAAGCCCTGCAAAGAGCTTCATCTTCTTTTCGGGTCCAAGCCTTTCCTTTCATTGCAGATGTGGCCATTTGAAAGTTATTGAAAAAATTAAATGAAAGATTATTGGAAGAGGTAAGATAGTATGGAATGGTGAAAAGGATGTGAGAAATGGTGTAGGAATGACTTAGGTATTTATAGGAAAAAAAATTAGATTTTTTTTTTGAATTCAACAAAAAAAAAAAATTCAAATTCCAATGGTAATCTGACGTCAACTAGCCGTTGGCTGTCAAGTCGGCTGGGCTGCAGGGCTGGCTGGCTGGCTGGAAATGGCCAACCCGCTGGCCTGATTTTGGTTTTTTAGCCCAGTGGGGCCCAGAAACCCTTCGGCCTAGCCCTCGGTTAGAGACGGTTTACGTGTCATTTAGAGCTATTTTTAACCCTATGGCCCTTTAACTGGGTCGGTTGGAGATGGCCTAACCTTCTAAATTGTTCTCCTTTTTCTTCAAAATCTCATGTTCTTCTATGTTTTGAATCATCAATGTGTAAATGTCGTGCTGGTTCTAACATGCTTGATTTCATCAAGAATGTCCTTAATTCGTGTGATCGTGGAATTTAGGTGTAAAACTATGTGTGTTGTATGTGAATGCAGATTTATGGTTTGGAAGGTTAATCAATACAAATGCATTACCTCACTGGTGTAACTATAAGAAAGAATGGTGCGATGTGAGCTACATCATGAACTATTCTTGATGAATAGCTTGTGGCGAGGCATTAAGAAGATAAGTTTCTAATGAACGCGTCTATATATGTGTAGACGGCAGCGTGTATGCAAGATGAGACTCTATTAGGCATAGAGAAAATATGCGTATGATAGTTGTAGAGAAGATGAACAGTTCTTCATAGTCCTGGTAGGGAGAGTAAGCCTATCAAATCGGGAATCTAGGATAAGATATCCAATCTTCTTACGATTATGATTACATTATCTAATTTCTAAGATATCCTAATTTGACTTGAATTAGGGTTTTCTTACTTAGGAGACAAGTAACATCTTCAATGTGTAGTATGTCAGACTAGGGACTACGCTCATGGGTTACGAGTATTCCGGTCCCTCTTGCCACCCGAGATGCCACATGTTATAAGCCCAGAAAATCATATTCCCACATCCTGTATGTTATAGGGATCATTTTTTATTTTGTCCATACACAAAGAAACATCCATATATAGTTGGCATATTTATTTTACGAAGGAGGAAGAACATTCATAAAGGAATACAATTATGAAAATAGGGAAATGATATGCTTGGCATATTTATTTCACGAACAACAACCACAAGAAGATATCTTCACCATTATCCAAGGAAATATTTGAACCAGCTTGCTGAGAGTTTTGGGTGCCTCTTAAGTCCATCATTGTAATCTATATAGACGAAACCAAATCGTAAGGTGTATCCAGAAGCCCATTCAAAATTGTCCATCAATGACCATGCAAAGTATCCCTTCACATTTACACCATCACTGCACAAAAAAGGTGAATTTCAAATGTAAGTATGTCTAGTGTAGTGATAAGTAAAAGATATAAGTTAAACCTTATTTAACTTTTGAAAAGAACTTACTTGATTGCTTTTCGAAGATAGTCGAGGTGGTGGTAGTGGTAATCAATTCTGTGGGTATCATCGAGGGATTGAGGAAGTGACAATGTGGGATCATCGAACTCATCAACGCCTGCAATATAATTAATTTTTTATTTGATGTTTTTTTATTGATGAAGAGGTGAAGAATTATAGATTCATCATTTCATTCCTATCGATTCAACAGATTGCTAAATGTTTGGGAGTTCCCATCTAGTTTTATATGTAGATCACTTATAGATGTCAACTGCATTTTACACCATATACATGTGAAGCATTAATTATTTAGTTAATTAAGGTTTAAAAATAATTACCGTTTTCAGTAATGTAAATGAGCGGATCATTATATTTGTGCTTTGCGTAGAGTAAAATCTCTCGAATGCCTTTTGGATAAACAACTAGCCAGCTTGAAGCAGCCTGCAACCCCAATTTATGAAGGTAAGTTAACTAAATGAAAAACAATTACTCTTTGAATGCAAATAGTTTAGCTAATTGTTCGATGCGTACCGGAGGACCAATGGGGACTCCATTAAGCTCGGCTGCCACAACATTTAGGAATATGAGATTTTAAATATTTTGATGAACTTAAATTACTCAAATTAAATAATTGGTTTCTCATTTTGTACTCACTTGATTCAAAAACGCGAGCATCGGTCAAGAAGCTTGGATTTGCAGAATTATTATGAGGTTGATCGCTTGAATAGTGAGTAGTATAATAATTCATTCCAACAAAATCAAATGACCCTTTTATTAACTTGGATTCTTCTTCTGTAAATTTAGGTAATCTTTCTTTAACAAGAACTTGCATACTGTGCGGATATTGGCCGCTTGTCAATGGCTCCATAAACCTACATAATCATTGAAATTTCATCAATAAATTTTGTATTATTATTATCATATAAATGAACAGTTAATTGGGTTGATATATAAGTTTGGAATTAATAAACTTGCCATCCAAACATAAAATCCAAAGATCGATTTGCAGCATTCCGATGACGCGTTTCGTTAGAAACCGGCACAAACCAATTTGTCGCTAATGTTATTCCTATCACGCCTTCTTGAGATGCCTGCACATCACCACCCAAACTTGATTAGTTACGGTATGAAAAAAGGTAAATTAACCCTATCTCATTAATTTAATATTACAAAATTGAGTATTAATATGACCTGATATTTAGTCTTGTACACTTTAACAGCATGTGCATGAGCGAGGAGGAAGTGGTGTGCTACTATATAGGGTTCGGTAGCCGAATCACCGCCGGTGCAGTTTAAGTTCTGCCAAGCAGAACATCGCCCGGGTGCTAATTCTCCTGATGCATAGCCAAAAGTAATAAAAGTATATGGCTCATTTAGTGTGATCCAATGCTTTACCCGATCGCCAAATAACTTAAAGCAAAGTTCTGCGTAGTCTTGAAAATGATTGCTGCAACATGTGGAAAATTAAAAATCAGTTGCATGCTGATTTTGAAGGTTTACGCATTATAGCAATATACATTTGAATATCTAAACGATCAATCATCAAGAAGATAAAGAATTATTATTAATTAGAGAATCAAAGTCTACTACTTACACAATTTGACGGTTTAAGAAACCACCATATTCTTCTTCTAAAGCTTGAGGAAGATCCCAATGAAAGATTGTCGCATATGGCGTTACACCTGTGCATGATCAATAAAAGCAACACGCTCGATTATATAACATGTAACTCTTAATATGTTCATATGTATATGTGTGTGTGTGTGTGTGTGTATTTGTAAGGTGGGATGACATATGAGATTAAGCAGTTGCATCACCTTTGTTTAGGAGTTCATTGATGAGATTGTTGTAGTATTGTACTCCTTCCTTGTTCACACCCCCACTTAGCTTTCCATCTAATTATATAATTAAAATTAAACAAGAACATAAGCAAATACATTTGAAAGGGGAACAAAATAGGTTAAACTACATATATTATTGGTTCTATTACTCAGAGCAAACATCATGCATGGACACACTACTTCGTCCCAACTAATTAATGCGAAAGGGGATGATCAACTTACTTGGTAACAATCTGGACCATGAGATAGAGAACCTATAAGCATCCAATCCCATATCCTCCATAATCTTTACATCTTCCTATATAGAATAACGCAATATTTATTATAAGAAAATGCCTCATCTTCAACCTCCTTAATTTTCTTAAGGCCGTAAATTCTTTAATTCTCCTTATACTATTGAATAATTCAGAAGGACTGGAGAACAAAGTTAATGAAATTTTTGAACCTTATAGCGGTGGTATTGATCATCAGCCACGTCCCCATTGCTTCCATCAATGATTTTTTCTGCAATTAACCATGTAAAATTTTCATTATCTTCATAAACCTCATGGTTTAGGCCTCGTCCCCCATCAATGTCTAACCCTTGTAAAGGTTAAGAATAAATCTGTATTAATCAAGGTTCAATTCAATCTGGCACCGGTGTAGGTACCTGGATACTGGTGGGTGAAGTTATCCCATATGCTTGGTCCTTTACCACCTTCATTCCATGCACCTTCATACTGAAATTAATTTACACATACAAGAGTACAAAATGAGCATGTTAGTATTTTCCTGCATGTATGCTAATAGGTCTGACATTAAATAAAGACCCTAACAACTTATTAAGTGCAGAAACACTAACTTGGTAAGATGCTGAAGCTGAACCAAATACAAAGCCTGATGGAAAACTGCTTCTGTTCAGGGAAGCACTGCTATAACGACTAGGTATAACAGCAGTAGTTTTACCATCTGCCGCTGCAAAGCCAGTTAGTAGTAGCACACCCAACAGCAGTGACTGTAACCTCATTGCCATTGCTAATTAGGGCTTTTGTTGAACTGGAATGGTTTTGGCCTTCCTCGCGTGGCGTTTATATAAAGAAAGTATGTATGAGGAAAACATGTAACCGTTAATATTTAATTAAGAACGTGGATCAATACAGATAATAAATAATTAGTAAAAGTATAGATTGTAAATAAGAACCAAAAGTCTTCGATATCAATTGGCTAGACACCTTCGCAACATATTTTGTAATTATTTTAGAGTTAGATATGTTTACTTCCTGCTTGGAATTTGACAATTTGTTAAGGAAATTTAGCTGGTCTCAGTAACATAATAAAAGACTACAAAAGTGTTCTAGAGGGCTGACCACTACACCAAAACAGTCAAAAAGTGGATTGAAATGGAGATGTATCCCTACGCTAGTTTGGAGGGTTCGCGCCTAATCCATCGCTACAGCAAAATTGTCAAAAAAATTAGTTATATTGTAGAAACTATAAAAAAAAGTGGATTGAAATAGAGATGTATCCCTATGCTAGTTTGGAGGGTTCGCGCCTAATCCATCACTACAGCAAAATTGTCAAAAAAAATTTGTTATATTGAAGTTATGATAGCAGGCAACGGGAACAAAAAGGTTCCACAGTTCTGGTTCTAGACTTCTAAGAGAGTAATTAGAATACGAGACTGTAAAGGGTAAAGTTTTAGTTCTAGTTCTATACTTTCTTGAGGCAAAGGTTTTATATACACGAATTCACACATCCATCTTGAATAAAACGTTTTTTTATTTTGTTTATTTTTAAGAAACGTCTGCGATACAAGAGAATTTTATTGGTAACGAAAGAAAGTTACATCTAGCTAAAAGGGACATAAACTTTACCTCTCATAATACAAGGAAAAAAAAAGAAGCTTTAATGAAAAGAACTTGGAATAACTTTAATTTAACCAAATACTACCATAAACTATTATTTAACCGAAAAAACTTAAAATTTAATCTTAATGACAAACTATTCATTTACCAGCCCTCCAAATATAAAAACTCGCGACTGAACTAAAAGCTCAACACAATAATTTATTTATTTTTTTCAAACTTGCCCCTAACGGAAAGCCTGTTACCTTATTAAATATGAAGGTGATGAAATGGCATCCACCATCCCCACTTCCATTTTCCACTACCCATCCCACTTTCATTATTCCAACTACCACACATGCCAAACTAATAAACAAAACCAACTGTCATTTGTTTCACTATGGGTATGTAGAAAACTTGATTTTTAAAGTGAGCTTTAGAAGATTTTTGTTTTTTTTAATTCATAAAATATAGCTATTTTTGTATGTTTTTCTAATTCATAGAATATTGCTATTTTTGTATGTAAAAAGATTTAATGGTCCTGTAATTTAATTGCAGTTAAATTGTTTATTTATTTTTTGTTGCTCAAGACAGTTTTGATACATTTCTCAACGATCCTTATTTCAATTTTTTTTTCCAGACACTGCTCCTGACGGAAGAATCCCAAAAGGGCCATGAATACAAAAAAGGAAAAACGTATTTATCAAAATATTATATGTTTTTGAAACCCACAAAAAAAAACACCATAATTTTACATGAGAGAGAGGAGAGAGAATAGAGAAGAGGGGACTGAAAATTTCATGAAGCTGAATTCAAGCTGTTATACATAGCCAAATCAAAAGTAATCCATATATAGATTCTACTATTAAATAGCAATATATAAGACTACCAATTTTTGGAGAAAGACGTGCGATCAATCAAGTTTCAAGATTGGGTTATTTTGTCAAAACTTTGTCTTTATTTTGTTCGTTTTCAAAAATAGTGTTTAGTTTAATTTCTGAAATAGTACGGGGTTATTTTGGTTCAGTTTCAGAAATAGTGTGGGTTATTTTGCTGTAGTTCCCGGAATAGCGTGAATTATTCTTGTTCAATTTAAAATATTGTGTGGGTTATATTATTGTAGTTATAAAAAATAGTGTATTTTGTTCCCTTCAAGAATTTGTGTGATTTATTTTGGTTCAGTTTTCAGAAATAGTGTGTAATTTTGCTATAGTTCCAAAAATAGTATGAGTTATTTTGGTTTAGTTTCAGATATAGTGTTGGTTATTTTGCTTTAGTTTTAGAAATAGTGTTTATTTTGTTCCCTTCCACAAATAGTGTGGGCTATTATGGCTCAGTTTCAAAAATAGTATGTGACACACCTCGACCTGGAATGTCCACTAGGACTCCGAATAGAGTTGTGCTGGTGTGGGAGGATAAAATCTGGTTTCGACTCATGGGCCAATCTAAGTCACCCAGGGATGGTGTTATGCAAGGTAAACCGTAAGGAGAGCCCACGAGGAATAGGTAGGCGCACGTGTCCAGGTAACCGCCTCCACTACGGAGGATCATTGAGGAAGTGGGAAAGGAAAATATGACGTGGTGATTGTTCTCGAAGCATGCAGTCATATTACGGAGGACCACTAAGGAAGTGGGAAAGGAAGAGAGATCATGGTACTTGTTCTCCAGGCATGCTATCCTATAAATATGGAGTGGAGCACTACTACAATATACCTTATTAGTGGCGAAGCAAAAACTGACAAGAAACCCAATTTATGTCGGAAATTTAGCAAAAATCCGACATAAAACAATCTAATGTCGGATTGGAATAGCGACACTAATACTGGCGTCACAAAAAGGCTTCAGTGTCGGTTTGTACGCTTAATTCGCTAGTACGCAGCGTTGGTTAAAAGCGACACTGACACTGATGTCAGTTTAAAGTGACGCAAACTCAACATTACATCGGTTTAAAACGATGCAAATTTCAACATTACGTCGGTTTAAAGCGACGCTAATTACCAATTTAATTATAAAATATCCAAACTACCATTGGTTTTGACCGACATTACATAACATATGGATACATAAAATAATTATTATGATGTCGTTCATAAGCGACACCAAATATATTAATAATAAAAAAAATCATTTTCCGTTTTTAATTAATAATAATTAAAAATTATTATATAAAAATAAATCCCACCATATGTCAATGAAAAACCAAACAATTTTAAGCAGACTTCATATTAAAAATAAAATTTCTACCAACTATATATTAAATTTAAAATTAACTACAATTCCTAAAAATGTACAACTCATACAAATTCTTCCCGAACTCTTGCAAAAGATTTTGAACCGGTTGTGTGGTTCATAGTTTTCAACTGCCGATTATGCTTATTTTTTTCGGCAATCTCCTGAAAAATAAAAGAATTTATTAGACAAATTTCAAGGTATAATAAAATAAATCATGAAACGTTTACCATTGTTTTTTCTTTATTCCAGTATGCCACCATCGAAATTTTTCTGTAATCTTTAACCTCTGCCGCTACATGTTTCGAAAACGAAATTGAATTATAACTAATGCATTTTCCAGACGAATCAAATGAACAAGGCTGTTCTTTCCAATTCCGAATTGAGGGTCTGTATCTCTGTTGAGTTGATCCTTATAAATACAGAAAAAATAATTAAAAACCAAGAAACAAAAATAAAATTTCAATTTAAGCATAAAACTAGTTAGAATACAAAACATAAACTAAAATTAATAATCATAATAATTAAAAAATGAAACACCTTCGAGCTCTTCCTATTCGAAGTGGAGTTCCTCAGAATGTTGATCTTCAAAATGGTGATCCATAGCAAATGGGGAAGGAGAAGAGGAAAACCTGAAAAGGAGGAAGAAAGGGATGCACAGATGAAATGGGGAAGCAGAAGAAGAAAGTCTGAAATTTGGGGAGAAATGAAAGCACAGATGAAATGGGAAAGAGATGGGTTTAAATATGGGTACTTAGTTTGCGTCGGTTTAAACCGACGCCAACTTCTGACACACTTTTTGAAATTCACACAGCGTTGCTTTAATGAAACTAGCATCGCTTAAAACCGACGCAAACTTCTGACACACTTTTTGAAATTCACATAGCGTCGCTTTAATGAAACTAGCGTCGGTTAAAACCGACGCAAACTTCTGACACACTTTTTGAAATTCACATAGCGTCGCTTTAATGAAACTCGCGTCGCTTAAAACCGACACAAACTTCTTACACATTTTTTGAAATTCATATAGCGTCGCTTTAATGAAACTCGCGTCGGTTAAAACCAACGCCAACTTCTGACACACTTTTTGAAATTCACATAGCGTCGCTTCAATGAAACTCGCGTTACTTTAATGAAACTAGCGTCAGTTAAAACCGACACTAAGTTTCTCCATCCATGTCCTCATGCAAAACAAGCGGGAAATTTCCCGCCTAATATTTCAAATACTATAATTTTATAATTTTATAATTTTATAACCCTAAAAAATATACTATAATAATTATATATATTAATTTAACAATTTTATACCCCTAAAAACTATAATAATTATATATATTAAATTAAATTTTAAAAATTGGTGACCATTGGATCGGCTTAAATATACATACCATTCAATTTCTTAAGTGTTATACGTACAAAATAAATAAATTTAAATCTACTTAATATATATATATACACACACACCATTGAACTTGATGGGATACGAATTCTACGAAACTAATTTCAACGATCCAACATTCAAACTTGTTTGTATATGCTTCGAGATCGCATCAGCAAAAAATCACAAAAAACAAACATTCAGAGATCAATTAACGAGACAAAACTTTTCGACAGCTATAAAACGAAAAATCACGATTTAACGGTTATTTTAACTCCGATTTTGATGATTTTTTACAGCTACACTCCTTAACCCTATATGAATACAATGAATGGGCTCGATCTTCAATTTAAAATATATTACACTATTGGATACCACAAATTCTTATGTTATACTTAATGAAAGTATAAATAAACTCTAAGTGTTAGTGAATCTATCATTTTCATGGGATACGCATTCTACGAAACTAATTTCAACGATCCAACCATCAAACTTGTTTATATATGCTTCAAGATCGCATACGCCAAAAATTTCAAAAACAAACATTCAAAGATCATGTAAGGAGACAAAACTTTTTTACGATTATAAACGAAAAATCACGATTTAACGGTTATTTTAACTCTGATTTTGATGATTTTTTTACAGCTACACTCCTTGATCCTATATGAATACAATGAATGAGCTCGATTTTCAATTTAAAATATTTACACTAGTGGATACCACAAATTCTTATGCTATACTTAATGAAAGTATAAATAAACTCTAAGTATTAGTGAATCTATCATTTTCATGGGATACGCATTCTACAAAACTAATTTCAACGATTCAACCGTCAAACTTGTTTATATATGCTTCGATATCGCATACGCCAAAAATTGTAACAAAACAAACATTCAGAGATCATGTAAGGAGACAAAACTTTTTTACGGTTATAAAAGAAAAATCACGATTTAACGGTTATTTTAACTCCGATTTTGATGATTTTTTTACAGCTACACTCCTTGATCCTATATGAATACAATGAATGAGCTCGATCTTCAATTTAAAATATTTACACTAGTGGATACCACAAATTCTTATGTTGTACTTAATGAAAGTATAAATAAACTCTTAAGTGTTAGTGAATCTATCATTTTCATGGGATACGCATTCTACGAAACTAATTTCAACGATCCAACCATCAAACTTGTTTATATATGCTTCGAGGTCGCATACGCCAAAAATCTCAAAAAAACAAACATTCGAAGATCAAGTAATGAGATAAACTTTTCGACGGTTATAAACGAAAAATCACGATTTAACGGCTATTTTAACTTCGATTTTGATGATTTTTTACAGTTACACTCCTTGACCCTAGATGAATACAATGAATGAATTTGATCTTCGATTTAAAATATTTACACTAGTGGATACCACAAAATCTTATGTTATACTTAGTGAAAGTATAAATAAACTCTTAAGTGTTAGTGAATCTATCGTTTTCATGGTATATGCATTCTACAAAACTAATTTCAACAATCCAACCGTCAAACTTGTTTATATATGCTTCGAGATCGCATACACAAAAAATCTCAAAAAACAAACATTCGGAGATCAAGTAATGAGACAAAACTTTTCGACGGTTATAAACGAAAAATCACGATTTAACGGCTATTTTAACTTCGATTTTGATGATTTTTTACAGTTACACTCCTTGATCCTATATGAATACAATGAACTAATTTGATCGTCAATTTAAAATATTTACAGAAGTGGATACCACAAAATCTTATATTATACTTAATGAAAGTGTAAATAAACTCTAAGTGTTGGTGAATCTATCGTTTTGATGGTATACGCATCATTCGAAACTAATTTCAACGATCGAACGTCAAACTTGTTTATATATGCTTCGAGATCACATACTCCAAAAATCGCAAAAAACAAACATTCAGAAATCAAGTAACGGGACAAAACTTTTCGACGGTTATCAAGGAAAAATCACGATTTAACGGTGATTTTAACTCCGATTTTGATGATTTTTTACAGCTACACTCCTTGACCCTATATGAATTAATGAATGAATTTGATCTTTAATTTAAAATATTTACACTAGTGGATACCACAAAATCTTATATTATATTTAATGAAAGTATAAATAAATTCTAAGTGTTAGTGAATCTATCGTTTTGATGGGATACGCATTCTACGAAACTAATTTTAACGATCCAACCATCATACTTGTTTATATATGCTTCTAGGTCGCATACGCCAAAAATGGCAAAAAACAAACATTTAGAGATTAAGTAACGGAACAAAACTTTTCGACGGTTATAAACGAAAAATCACAATTTAACGGTTATTTTAACTTTGATTTAGATGATTTTTTACAGCTACACTCCTTGACCCTATATGAATACAATGAATGAATTTGATCTTCAATTTAAAATATTTACACTAGTGGATACCACAAAATCTTATGTTATATTTAATGAAAGTATAAATAAATTCTAAGTGTTAGTAAATCTATCATTTTGACATAGATATTTAAAAAAACTAAAATCTATGTCGCTTAGAACTGACGCAGGCTTTAAAATATTTAAAAACAATACTTTGTGTCGCTTAAAAGCGACACCAACAGTTTATGTCGCTTAAAAGCGACACTGTTTTGTTTAAAGCGACGCTAGTATTTAAAATTATTAAAGTATATGTCGGTTATAAGCGACATTAAATGTTTATGTCGGTTTAAAAGCGACGTAGACATTTTATGACGTTTATAAGCGACAATAAATCCGAGATCATCTTCAGTTAGTGTCTCAATTGTCTTATCCGCCATTATATTATATTAAACCGACGCCACCTACTGACACTATAAGGCCCTTTTATAGTAGTGGAGCCAAAGAACAAGGTACGCGAGGAGAACCCGAGAGAATCCAGAGAATAAAAGCCAATCGATTGACTTGAGTGTCAGAGTATCTTTTGCAGGTACCCGCCCGGGCAAGCTGCGGAGGAAGATTATTTTGGGACACCTCGAATAAGGATTCGACGAACGTGAGGATTGCGGTCAACAAGTCTGTGGAGGTATTTCTTCTCGTAGGAAATCTCGCTCCAACAGTTGGCGCCGTCTGTGGGAAAACGAAACAAAATCAAACTACAAACATGACTGGATCCGCACAAGAAGTTCTGAATCCCTCTGAAGACACATGGATTCGATCGGTACATGCTAGGTCTCAATCCCAAAATAGTGAACCCAGTCTTGCCATGGAACAATTTAGAAGGTTAACGAGGGAATTGCGTGAAACAAAAAAGACAGCAGAGGAGGCGTTGAAGAAAGCTGAAGCGAGAAATGCCGTAGAAGATGTAATAGGCACCAAGAGACAGTGTGCCAAAGAGGAAGATAAGGAAGGTAGTTCTAGTAGTGCGACATCCAGTAACCGTGTTGAAGTGACGAAAAATTAGGGCGAAGGGGGCTACAGGGGAAAAGGATTGAAAAAGGTAAAAGATGTTGATTTGCGAGAACAAATTGAGAAGATTGTGAAGGGATACAAGCCACAAACCTAAGCGGAGCTTGCCTTAGAAGCGGCCAGAAGAAAGACACGGGTCCCGGACAACCAATTCAGGTTCATGCCAAGACGCTCAATCATGGAGGCAATCTATCTCTTACGAAGATTGATGGAAAGATATAGAGATATGAAAAAAGATTTGCACATGGTCTTTATAGATTTGGAAAAGGCATATGATAGGGTCCCAAGAGACATTATTTGGAGGATTTTAAAGAAGAAATGAGTACGAGTAGTATATATCCAAGCTATAAAGGATATGTATGATGGAGCAAAGACTGCTGTAAGAACTTGCGAAGGACAAACCGAAAGCTTCCCCATAACTGTAGGGTTACATCAACGCTCATCTTTAAGTCCTTACCTTTTTGCTTTGGTAATGGATGAGTTAACTGGACATATTCAAGATGATATTCTTTGGTGTATGCTTTTTGCAAACTATATAGTGTTGATAAATGAAACTCATGAAGAAGTAAATGCGAAGCTTAACCTTTGGAGATAAGTATTGGAATTTAAAGGTCTTCGCCTAAGTCGGTCAAAGACAGAGTACATGGAGTGCAAGTTCAGTGCAAACAGAGGCTCAACTGAGTTAGGGGTGAGGATTGGAGATCAGGAAGTGCCAAAGAGCAACCTTTTTCGCTACCTAGGATCTATCTTGCAAAAAAACGGAGAGTTGGATAAAGACCTGAACCATAGAATACAAGCTGGATTGATGAAGTAGAAAAGTGCATCTGGCATGTTGTGTGACTGTCGTATACCACTGAAGCTCAAGGGAAAATTTTATAGGACAACAATAAGGCCAGCAATGCTTTATGGCACGGGATGTTGGGTGGTGAAGCATCAACACGTACATAAAATGGGTGTAACGAAGTTGAGAATGCTTCATTGGATGTGTGGGCACACGAGGAATGATAAGATTAGGAATGAGGATATCTGAGGTAAAGTAGGAGTAGCCGAAGTTGAAGGAAATATGAGAGAAAATCGGTTACAGTGGTTTGGACATGTGAATCGAAGGCTTATTGACGCTCCGGTTAGAAGATGCGATTACGGGATAGAGGTTCAGGGCCGAAATGGTACAAGGAGACCTATGAAGACTTTGGAAGAGACTCTAAGAAAAGAATTAGAGTATTTGGATTTAACGAAAGAAGTGACATAAGGCTTTGTTGTTGTTTGTTTGTTAACACTACCCCAAATTATAAAGGAGTAATTAGATTTTCTTATATTTTTGTAACTTGTTTAGACTTAACATACGTATATTCTTTTTGTTTGTAAAGGAGAATATATATATATATATACATATGTATATATATACATATGCATATATATACATATGCATATATATACATATGTATATATATACATATGTATATATATATATATATGTATATGTATATGTATGAATGTATATATGTTTCTTTACAAAATTTGATTAAGATGCTTTCATAAATTGCCAACTCAACAAATTTTTATTATTTAATATATATATATATATAATTTTTTTTTATTTGTCACTTAGTACTACGATTTAATAATATTCATGTTCACTTGTAAGTGAGAGGTCTTAGGTCCGATTCTCGTCAAAAGCAAATTCGAACCAATTATTATGGCTAATCCAATGTGAGGCTTAGCCCACTCCCTTGCCCTTTAATGTAGATAATATCGTATATATTAATATAAATAATATATATATATATATATATATATATATATATATATATATATATATCCATTTAAGCTAGCTAACAACTAATTTCCTAAACCTAGGAATTTTAAAAACTACTCGATTTTTGTTTTTCATATCTCGTTGCGAAGTATGATTTTTGTTTTTGAATCACTTGATTTCGTTGAGTATTGAAGAAGTTTTGAACGTTTAAAATTTACCCAGTTTTTGTCGAGTTTTCTAGTTTTCCCTCGAACCAATCAATTTTGAGTCTATTTTCCGACCATCTCCGGCAACCATTGGGCTTCCAAATAGGTATAATCTTATTCTACATTTTCTTATCTTCATTTTGATATATTATGGGTCGAATTTGGTTAAGAAACGATTGAGTTACGAAGCTTTGAAAATTGGTCAAACTTCCAGCCAAAAGCTTCGGGACACTTAACAGAGTTTTTAACGGAATGACGAAAATGATGGATGATGGACAATCTCAGGGACCACTTCTATTTATTTGAAATCTCAGAGACGAAAGTGAGGAGTTATGCAAATCTCATGGACCATTTTGGCTAAAAAGCCTTATTAAAAATATTAATTTAACTCACTATCACTAAAAAGGGTAATTTTTTATTTTTGTTATGAGCAATGCTAAATAGACTCTCCCAAAGTAGGACTCTCCATGGACTCTCCACATACTCTCCACCACCTCATCTTTTTTGCACAATGATTTATAGTATTGACATGAGAATTGTGGCTAAAAGACAGGACGACAGGGAATCCATAGAGAATGCCACTTTTGATAGTGTCCCTAGCATTTCTCTTATGTTATTATATTTAACTGGTCTCTTCCTTCATTAAAATATCATTAATACTTTCATAAGAGAACTTCATTAATTAGTTAAAATTTTACATATAGTCATATCAAAAATTGTATTTAAAACTTTAATTAGTTAAAATTTTACATATAGTCATATAAAAATTGTATTTAAAACTTATGATACATTTGAAAATAAACGGACCAACTTTTGGTACTTTTAGATTCTAAATATACTAAAAACAAATTGTACCAGAAATCCAAATGTACTATAAAATCAAATACACCCATATTATAAGTATTTCTTTTTTGAACAAACAATACATCTTCACTAAGGGGGTGGGGAAGTGGGCTAAGCCTCACAATGAGCTAGTAATAATATGGTTCGAATTCATATTTGGTGAGAATCGAACCTAAAACCTTTCACTTACTAGTGAAGAGGAATACCATTAGATCATAGTACTAAGTGACATATTATAAGTAATTAAATGTACCAATAGAATCAAATGTATGAAATCAAATGTACCATAAAATCAAATATACCCATATTCTATGTGATCAATAATAGTAGAATTAAAACAACAACAACAAAGCTTTATTTTACTAAGTGTGGTCGACTTCAAAAACACTATTGCCCTTGATTTTTGCACCAAGTCTTCCTGTCTCCTAATACTCCATGTATTTTGTTAACAAGCAAAATAAGCAAATATGCACATAAGGTAACGAACAAAAATAAGCAATTATGTACATAAAGTAAAAAATATTGTGCGAAAATGATTTATCTATTTAATTTTCATCTTTAAATTATTATTTTTATTGGCTTTTTAGCCAAAATGGGTCCATGAGATTTGCATAACACATCACTTTGGTCTCTGAGATTGAAAATCAATAGAAATGGTCACTGAGATTGTTCACCATCCATTATTTTGGTCATTCCGTTAAGTGTCTCCAAGCTCTTGGCCGAAAGTTTGGGCAATTTTTAAAGCTTCGTAACTCAATCGTTTCTTAACCAAATTCGACCCATAATATATCAAAATGAAGATAGGAAAGTGTAGAACAAGATTATACCTATTTGGAAGCCTAATGGTTGCCGTAGATGGCCGAAAAATAGCCTGAAAGGTGACTGGTCCGTGGGAAAACTGGAAAACTCGCCGAAAACTGGGTAAATTTTAAACATTCATAACTTCTTCAATACTCAACGAAATCGAGTGATTCAAAAACAAAAATCATACTTCTCAATGAGATGAAGAGAATGATACATTTCTTGATGGCTACCTCACCGTAGTTTGGTCAGAAAACGGCTCAAAATTTGCTGTCTTAGTCTCAAGTTAGCCACTTTCGAGCAGTTTTCTGGTCAAACCACGACGAATTAGCCGTCGAGAAAGGTAGCATTCTCTTCGTCTCGTTGATTTTAATTCTTAAATCACTCGATTTCATTGAGTATTGAAGAAGTTATGAACGTTTAAAGTTTACCCTGTTTCCGGCGAGTTTTCCAGTTTTCCTGCGAACCAGTCACATTTCAGGCTATTTTCCGGCCATCTCCGACAACCATTGGGCTTCCAAATAGGTATAATATTGTTGTACACTTTCCTATCTTCATTTTGATATATTATGGGTCGAATTTGGTTAAGAAACGATTGAGTTACGAAGTTTTGAAACTTGCCCAAACTTCTGGCCAAAAGCTCTGGGACACCTAACGAAGTTTTTAACGAAATGACCAAAATAATGGATAGTGAACAATCTCAGGGACCATTTCTATTGATTTTCAATTTCAGAGACCAAAGTGATGTGTTATGCAAATTTCAATGACTATTTTGGCTATAAAGCCTTTTTTTTATTATCATAATCTGTATTTAGCATATTCGCACGCGTTATTACTTTGTGTTACTAGGATATTTGAGCCCATAGTCAAAGCCCAATAGGCAGTGTCTGGCTCAGTCTTTCTCCAGTCTGAGCCAACACAGAACCCACCACGGACAACTTCGTCTGTTCAAAACTCAGACTCCCCAAAATACTGAAACTTCGAGAGCAGCCCGCTTTCTTCTTCTTCTACAATGGAAACCCTAGCCGTTGGCTCCCGTCAACTGCCGTCAACTTTCGCGTCACCGTCAGCGGTCTCCATTAACTTTCATAACAGAGCCTGCAGCTCTCTAGCTCTGCTTCGCGCCACTCCCCTTGTCCGTACATTGAGATGCTCGGCCCTCTTATCTCCCTCATTGGGTAAGTTTTGAGTTTTATCTTCTGGAGAAGTTGATTAAACTACATTTTCTTTCTGGGATGTGTTTGGTTTCGGAGAAAGTTTAGAACTTTAGGAGGAAATGAGCATTGGACATTCACATTTAAGTATTTGTGTCTGTTTGCTGGAGAAAGTAAAGAAATTGAATTTTTGGGTTTGTAGTTAATAGTATTTTGATTTACATTGTAAATTTTAACTTCGGTTCGATTAGCTGAACAACAGTTTTGGTAGTTGTTATCATAATTTGTCCAAAATTTCAGACTTATGATATGCAGTGAGTCAACCAATGTCGGTTTGTAATGGACTCAATGTGTTATACTAATGTGAGTTTTGATTCGTATGATTGAGTTTACTGCAGCCGACCAATCAGAGAAGTTTGTAGAAGCCTCGAAGAAGGGGAATTTAATTCCTCTATATCGGAGCATATTCTCTGATCATCTAACTCCTGTGCTTGCTTACCGGTGTCTGGTTAAGGAGGATGATAGAGATGCTCCAAGTTTTCTGTTTGAATCAGTTGAGCCGGGTTCCAAAGACTCCAATGTTGTAAGCGCCCTCAGCCCCTTGTATAATGTGTATTTGTTTGCATCTAACCTTAGGCAAAAGTGAATCACTTATTATGTTAATCTTTTGTTAGGGGCGGTACAGTGTTATTGGGGCCCAGCCATCCATTGAAATCGTAGCAAAAGAGAACATGGTTACCATTATGGACCATAGAGAAGGTTGTAGGACAGAGGAGATTGTGGAGGATCCAATGACTGTTCCTCGGAGAATAATGGAGGGATGGACACCCCAACTTCTTGATGAACTTCCAGAAGCATTTTGTGGTACGATAAGTGCACAAATAACATATTTTAAATTTTCTTGCAGTACTCATATCTTAATCCTCTTAATTCAAAGTAAACCACTTCTCCTTAGACTTGTATAGTTGCGGTGAAGTTGTTTATAAAATTGAAAACTGTGCTTTGCTTAATTTTTCCCTCTTAATCTTGAAGTTTTGGACTAGGCAAGTAGAATTGTGGGTTAGGAGTACTGCTCATATTATCCTGTACATTTTCTTAGGCTTAGATGTACTATGTTGACACTAGTGTTATGTATTGTGTGATATTCTTGACTCTCGCAAAAGACTTATTTGTCACAAACTTTCCATAAATTTATCCTCGTATTATTGTATAGTTCGGTCTTAAATAATGGAGGTTCTCGAAGTTACTAGTGGTGGTTAATAACATCCACTCTCTTTATCAGGCGGCTGGGTTGGTTTCTTCTCTTATGATACAGTACGTTATGTTGAGAAGAAAAAGCTGCCGTTTCCGAGTGCACCGCCAGATGACAGAAATCTTCCTGATGTTCATCTTGGTCTTTATGACGATGTGATAGTGTTCGATCATGTGGAGAAGGTACTGTGATTTTTAAAATAGTTTAAAATACTTAGATTCAAATGCATGTCAGAATAGAAAAGACATCTACTTCTTTTTGTTAAAATAGTTTCTTTCGTCCAAGTTACTCGCTCTTATGCTGATATTCTTTTTCTTCAAAGTTCTTGTTTGTTTTTACTGCCACGGTGAATCAAAATATCTGCATCCAGCTCCATTATTGAACTAGGAGAATTAGTCAACTTCATGCTTTGGTTGTAAATTTTTATTTTATGAAATACGGTGCTACCTTTTGCGACTATAACCATTTCTATTTTTTAATTTGTCTGCTATAGAAAGCTCATGTAATTCACTGGGTGCAATTAGATCAATATTCTTCTGTTGAGGAGGCCTTCAATGATGGAATAAATAGATTGGAAACACTGGTATCTAGAGTGCATGACATTGTCACGTGAGTAATCAACTCCTTTCTTTCACATTTCTTTTCTATTTTTCTTTTGTTGAGTTTCTATTCCTCTCCTATTTTCTACTCATCCCACCCTCTCTAATACCACTTTTGATCACGAATATATGCTTATGTCAACAGTCAATTTCAACTTGAGGTTGCCTCAGGGCTGGGGAAATTAGTCTTCTATACTTATTCATTACTATTACTTTTTTAAACTTAAGGTTGATTTAAGAATGTACCAACTGTCAATTTCAGCCCGAGGCTGCCTGCAGGTTCAATAGAGTTCAACACTCAACATTTTGGTACTAAATTGGAGGACTCAAGCTTGACAAGTGAGGAATATAAGGAGGCAGTTTTGAAAGCTAAAGAACACATTCTAGCTGGGGATATATTTCAGATTGTATTAAGCCAGCGTTTTGAGAGGCGAACATTTGCAGACCCATTTGAAATTTACCGTGCATTGAGGATAGTTAATCCAAGTCCATATATGACTTATTTACAGGTTTGCCTTTTTGCAGCAAATCATTGGTTCCAGTCTACTTGTTCACCTTAATTCTGAGATTATACGAGTATATACTTCCATGATCAGGCTAGAGGCTGTATTTTGGTTGCGTCAAGTCCAGAAATTCTGACACGTGTTAAGAAGGTAAGTAAAGGAAGTCCAAAAACCTTATCTGAGTGTGCTATTCTGTTGCTAGCTCCCAAACCTCTATGATGGTGTAACTGTAACCTTTGTTGGTTCCTACAAGATGTCCCTACATTTTATGTTTTCTTTGGCCCCTTTTGTTTTCCTACTAGAGTGTTATAATCTTCATTGGCTATAAATTGCTGGGCTGTGCGTTTCTTATTTTTGTTAATAGCAAACGATCACCAACCGGCCTCTTGCTGGGACTGTTAGAAGAGGAAAAACACCTAAAGAAGATTTAATGCTGGAAAAGCAGCTTTTGAATGATGAAAAGCAATGTGCAGAGCATATTATGCTTGTAGATTTGGGGAGGAATGATGTCGGGAAGGTTTATACTCTTTCCCTTCTCCTTTTTGTATGATTATTGACATTCTACTGTATGTCGAATTTTATTCTCCAGAGTGTAAAACCATGCATATGTTAAATTTTATTCTCCCCTGTATCTATTCTCAATCCATGGCGGGTAAAATTATTTCATTAATTCTTATTTCAGCTTTAGCTTGATAAGTTTACACTTGCTGTCTTGTCTGTTCATGGCTTAAGTGACTGCTATTTCTTATATTTTATAACATTTTTGTTGTATATTCTGTTTTCTTCATGATGTATCTTGTGACCATAGTAACGCGATTGATAATTTTTTTTATGAAGGTTTCAAAACCGGGTTCTGTCAAGGTTGAGAAGCTCATGAACATTGAGCGGTATTCCCATGTCATGCACATAAGTTCAACAGTAAGTATCTCCTTTTGTAATACATGTTGGGTTTTTTCCAGCCCATGATTAGTTGTCCTAAGTCTATTGGGAATTAATAGTCTTAGAGGATTAAATTGTTTTCCCAATTGGAGTTGTTTTCCCAATTGGAGTTGTTTTCCCAATTGGAGTTGTTTACCCAATTGGAGTTAGTTTCTCAATTGAAGTAGGATTCATAACTAGATTCCAATTAGGATTAATAATCCCTATTGAAGAAGACCTTTATTATGTCTATATAAAGGGGCTATTGTACTAGTTTTAAGGAGGGAGCAAAACAATAAATTGTATACCACTCAAGGGATTAGAGTGAGAGAATATTGTAAAGTGTGCGAGAGAAAAGAAAAGAGATAGTGTATTTCTTGTTCTTGTTCTTTCAGGTTTTTCGTCAAGTCCTAGTTCTAGAGATTTGGCAAGATTATTGGTTGTACTCATTATTGATATAGTGAAAGATTGTTGTTGCTGTCCCGTGGACGTAGGCACATATTGCCGAACCACGTAAATTCTTGGTGTTATTTATCTTGGTTATTTGTTTTTTGATTTCCGGAGTTTGTTCTTGTTTTTCCCATTCTTAAACGCGATATTCTCAACAATACACATAATAAGTGACCTAATATCTATCTATAACGATTGATGACACATTCACGCATTTGTAGACATGAGTTTCAGAATTTTTTTCTCATAGGGTCTATATATCCGTTTTTATCAGTGTAATGTACTCAACAACCAATTGAATTAAGGGATGAAAGTTTAATGCAATTGTAGGTCACGGGAGAGTTACGTGATGATTTAACTAGCTGGGATGTTCTGCGTACTGCATTGCCGGTTGGGACTGTCAGTGGAGCACCAAAGGTTTTCTTCATGAGCCGGTTTTCATTTTTTGTTGGCATTCTTGTTTTATTTCTTATTAGTTACGCTAAATTGATCCTAGACTTAATGAACATGTTTAATCCTGCAATTACAAACCTTGAGCATTAACCTAATCAGTAAGGAATTGGGTCAATTGGCTTATACACCAGTATTGGTAGTGGTAGATATATGGAGCCTGATGTCATGATTTCGTAATCTATCCTTTGTGGACTCGCTTGGGATTAATTCTCAAGTTTTCTCATTCTTAGCTCTACTGCAATGCAGGTGAAAGCCATGGAGCTGATCGATAAGCTGGAAGTGACTAGACGTGGTCCATACAGTGGTGGTTTTGGAGGAATTTCATTTTCTGGCAACATGGACATCGCTCTGGCTCTTAGAACTATTGTTTTCCCAACTAGTTTTCGGCATGATACAATGTATTCATACAAGGACGCAAACAAGCGCAGAGAGTGGGTTGCTCATCTCCAAGCTGGGGCTGGTATTGTCGCTGACAGCGATCCGGCTGACGAGCAGAGGGAGTGCGAGAACAAAGCTGCTGCTCTTGCGCGCGCAATTGATCTTGCAGAGTCCTCGTTCGTTGATAAATGAATACGTTTTCTGGTTTGTGACTTTTTCGAGTTTTTTTTTGTAATTTCAATTTTACTCGAGAGTTGAGGTGAGTCATTTTTTTGTACGAATAACGTGAGTTTGATACTTAACATTTAAACAAACTAAAATGTAAAAGTAATGGCATACACAAGCAAATGTTAAAATCCTAATTATTCACTCCATGCTTCATCTATCATTCATTGCTGCTTTTGCCCTTAAAACTTTTCGTGAACAGCATCATATGTTGAAACCCGGAACAGATTAGAACGATCACCAGACAGGCTTTCTCTTGCCTTCACCGCTGCATCCTTAGTCGGCGTGACAATTCCCGCCCAACCTCTGTTTTTGAAGAGGACTCCGGCGACCTTGCTAATCCTGGAGAAGAACTCTCAACCTCCTCTCCGTATACTCTTCACCATCCTCGTTCAAAGAAACTATAAGCACCTTCTCCTGATCCAATTTAGGAACAGAAAAAGCAGTTGCTGCCATCTTCGCCTTTTTCTTCGCGTGCATTGCAGCTCGTTGTCTTGCTTCAAAATCATCGGCATTGTGCTGCGAATGGTGGCTGGCATTGTGCTGCAGATGGTAGCTGGCATTGTGCTGTGAATGGAGGCGTTGCTGGTCTCTCTTTACTCTTACCAAATCATCAAACTTTTTCCTGTCCTTTTCATCCTTGAGGATCTCAAAGGATGACTGGAGGAGAGCTTGGAATTCGGCAAGGGCATTTGGGGCATTTGGTCCCTTATCCGGGTGCAACTCCAAATCCAGATCGTTTTAGTTGGGGAAAACAATCCGTTTGCTGTCTTTTTCGTGTTTGTATGATACATAATTTGAGTCTCAAAGAATTTTTAGGGTTTTAACTTGGATTTAAACGGTCAAAAGCGATTACTAGAATTTTTTTTGTAAGGATGATGTGAATTTGATAAAGTAAAATATCTCATGTTACAGTCAGTAGTTCACGTGCGGGGTTGATGCATCAACAGTCCCACACCTAAACAATGTTCAATGACAAACTCAAGACAGGACAAGCCCTTGCCACAACTTGAAATATCTACCATCAAGGAAATAGCAAGAAGATGGACCTCTTCATTCATCAACTTATGGTTATTGGTTGTTTACATTACAAGGACATAAAAATATACAGCATTTTGAAATTAAGCGTATGTGGTCCAATATTTTAGAAGATAGGGTGTTGGGTTTCTACCCATGAGTTCCGGGTTCGAAACTCCCCCCTCCCCTCTTAATTTTTGAGTTTCTTTGCAATTTGAGCCACATATTTACCCTGGTAAAATGCCTGCTGGAGTTCTAGCTCTGTTGGTTGACGTGATCCGTCTGCCGCAAAAGTTCCAGAGCCATAAGCTGATCCACCCTTTACAGCGTCCATCTCAAACATGCCGCTCCCGAAGGTGTACCCAAGAGGCACAAAAATCATGCCATGATGTGCCAACTGTGTTACGGTTGTTAATCTGCAAACAATCGGATATAATCAAGGGAAGTGAAATGTTAATCTTCAATGGACGAAAGGTCAAAAAACTCACGCGGTAAGCTCCTGCCCTCCGCCATGAAATCCTGTACTCCAGAAGATTCCAGCAGGTTTGCCAGCAAGTGCTTGCTTTTTCCATATCTCGTCGGTGGCATCAAAGAAGGCCTTGAACTGTGATGCCATCACACCAAAACGAGAAGGTGAGCCAAAGAGGAAGCCATCAGCTTCCACAAGCTGCTCTGGCCTTATTTCCGGCACATCATCTGCCTTAGGAGGGGCCTTCACCTTTTGCAGTATGACACTGGAGAGCGTCTCGGGCACCTGCTCCATTCCAATCAAGTCAAACAAACTCTCTTAAGAATATTGAATGATCTTACAAGCATCAAGATCTGTTGTTGATTTGATCAAATCCAAGATGTTACCTGCCAAAGTGTTGCTTCAACACCTTCAACCGAATTAACTCCACGATGTATTTCACGTGCCATAATCTCTACATGTCCATGCAAGGAGTAGTACCTGCAAGAAGTAGTTTCATGTTTCAACATCCCAAATCAGTTCAGGAGTAGAATTCTTGCGAATACAAATGTGAATGGTTCAAATATTCTCAAAAGAATGCGCGGCCGCAAGAAATTAAGAGGGATGGAGATACTTACACGATGTATATCTTCGTAGTAGCCATAGCTGCAATGTTTGATTTTCCAACTACTTATGCATGTAAACCAGTACAACCTCTCCCCTGAAAAATGCGACTGACATGTTATCAAAGCCAACGGATTTTTAATTTAGGGACCATTGCTCCATTCAACTCCATTTCTTAATGCAGAATAAAGATTTGAATGAATTTCAGCTCTTACGCGCACAATTGTACAACCTGCACAACCACGTAGACCCATACAGAATACACGCCTTAATTTCATAAATGAAAAACAACCATTCATAGATTGATGCAGTGACTAATACTACTTGCGAAGGTTCTCGATCGGAGGGCACACGCGATCACTTCAAGAGAGATTCACTGGTTGCAAACAAATCAAGCGAAGATGAACAACTTACCAAAGTGTTTGATAAATAACTCAGATTCACCAAGTTTGTGAAATATCAAAAACCGGTAAGTAAACATCCGAAAAAAGGCCTGATATTGGATGCAAGAGTTGAGAGTAATCCAGTCTCCAACAACAAAAGAGTGGTGCCATCCACACACCTCTTTTTACCTCTCACACACCCTCTACTGATTTATGTATAGCACCACCCTAACAGAAAGGAATCATGCAATGTTCTAGTCTACAATAAGTAACCAAGATTTTAACTTCCAAGTATATATCGGCTAGAATTTTCCTCCGGCGCGGTTAACTGCAGTTTTATAAACGCGGATATGTTATAGACACGCCAACACTACAGTCGTTCATATGCAGTTTACTGGCTCAAAACAATTGGAACCCTCTTTCTTCCACATATTTTGTTGTTGTTTTTTGGTAACTTCCAAATATTTTCTATTGAAACTAACAAAAGTACAGGCTTAGCATTACATGAACACATGAACTTGCTATACATACAATTTTAGGGATTTTCTAGCATGCACCTCGTAAAACTATACACCGATATCTCCGATCCTTACACGTTGAATAATTAGCTACACGTTTAACGCTTCATTTATCCGGTACATGCCATACGCGCGAGCACAATCCAAAGAGGGAAGATGAAAGGAGCTAAAAGAGATATATGTGCTTACCTGGAAAACAGTTTTGCGAGGTAGATGAAGATGGAGATGAAGAGTTGACTAAAGGACAATCGCGTCTCGCCAAACTAATAATTCGATGACGTGGTAAGCAGGGGAAGCCTTATCATGATCATTTCGATTTGGTTGTTGTCTGCAATCTAATCTTCTTCTTTCTTCTGTACTTTCGTTGCGTTACATTCACATTCATGCTTATCTTCGTACACCACACGCTCCTCCGCGGAAACAAAAACCAGATAAACTCTGGCTTCATTCGAAGACAACGACGTTTAAGGCGATGTTATTTGTTAATAATACAAATATATGTGTTAATTTAATCCGTTAGATATCGATATTACTAACGCATAACATTGCAATGATAATACATGTGCCGTGCAAATTACTCTCGCATTTGACGGCATAAAATGATGTAGATGTGTACGTTTGAACAAAAATAAGTAATCATTAAAAATGATGTCAGCTATGGTTTTTTCAACCCAACCACACCCACCCCCCCTTTTTAAATCAAAACGGTAGTTCACCTACGCATTTGCCATTTTTTTTTATACATGATAAACTTACTTGAGTTTAACACTTCTCATTTAGAGGTGAATAGTCGTAACAGCTACACCACAACATTAGTCGATAATTTTTTTAACGTTGATAAGTAAAGGTGATCAATTGCATATCTTGTTTATTTATAGATTTTGAATTGAAAGAACTAAAACAGAATAAAAAACTATAAATAAACAGGAGCATGCTGATGAGAAAAAGAATAATAGAAACTTGTTTAGCTTCTCTCATGCACATATGAATCGTGTTCATGGGTTACAGTTACGTTGTTAATATGAAATTGATATTCAATTGCAATGTCGTTCACATTGCTTTATTCGCTCTGTATCTTTAGTCTGAGTTAATCCAAAATGATAATCTTACCACTTAATTGTATCATCTCTCTAATAAAGATGAGAACATATGCTAGTGGATCTTACCTTTATTGAAAAAGTAGTACAAATATACGTAATTCCGTATATCGAGTCCGAATGATACGCAGCCCGTGCGCACGACCCATCATATGCGCAGGGAGAAAGGCTCAAAATTTGTGATGGGCAAACCTTTTAGCTAGCAGGCCCACTTAACAAGCCCATCACTCCTGCCCTTGCCATTCTTCTTCTTCTTCTGAATTCAGTTGTTCGTCCGCTGACAGTGGCACTTTTCCTCGATCCCACGATTACCCATCTCATCTTCCATCCTTCCTTTTCCTCCCAACAGGTATTTATTTTTTTCCTTTCTGACATTTTGTTTCTGATTTCTTGGTATACATAATTTCCTTTAATATTCCTGGAAAATGTTTGTGTAAAATTCTAGAAATTGTAGCAAATCTTGTTCGCTAGTAACATTCTCTGGAATTTATGGGTTTAATTACTGCTCGGATTGGCTTAATTGCTACTTGTGGGGGGGGTTAAAGGATCAAACTTTGGCTAAAGTTGCAAACTTTGTTTTTCATTTTTCATCATTAGGGTTACATTTTTGGCTATTTGTTCAATTTCGTTAGTAAAACCTGTCAATTCTTGATAGATTAGTGGATAATTCTATAATTTTGTTTGTGAGAGGCCTTTCAAATTAGACTTTGGCTAAAGTTGCAAACTTGCAAACTTTTTCTCATTTGCCATTATTAGGGGTTAAATTTTGGCTTTTTTTTTTTACAGTTTTCCCAGGTGAAAACTGCCAGTTCTTCCTAAACTGATATATAATCCTATATGAAAGAATCCTGTGAAAACTGAACTTGGGTGAAAGTTGCAAATTCTTTTCATTTTTTTATTGTTTATCGGCCAAAGTTGGAATTTGTATGATTCAATTTATGTAGTTGTAGGATGTCTTAAACATGAAGTTGATCTCTTTATTGGTGTTGAAATATTCGGACCATTTGGTATGGAAGCATGTTTCGTGAATATTACAATTTGAATTAGTTTGAGTGCGAATCTATTTTGTTTTCGTACTTGGTTGAACTTTCTGATGAGCGGTAAAGAATATGTACTTATTTGTTTCTTGTTTAATGAAAAAAACAATGGTCGGTTGCTTATCCGTGAGATTTTAATTAAAGGTTCCTTTGTGAATATTCAAGGGATGACGGAAGTTGGAGAAATATCAGGTGCAAAACCCTGTGAAGAAATCTGGGCCAAGCTTGTTCCATCAGACTCAAGATACCTGGATGTGGAGATTAGTTCGGATGAGATTGTAGTTTGTTCAGAGATCTTGTTCTCTTCTATTCACAAATGCAAGTGGTGCAAGATAACAAGGAATTCAGACCACTCTTCTGCCACAATACAAAATAAAAGGTCAAATGCAATAGTTGTTGACGGGAGTGTAATCCAAGCTGAAGACACTACTGTTATCAGATGTGGAAGTGAAATTGTTTCAGGTCTTGATAAGGATGGGTATTTAAGCTACAGGTTCAACGTATTGCCTGGTCCTGAAACTTGTCAGAAGCAGTTAAAGATTTCTATGGATGCTGAGCATGCAAAATGCTGCATTTGTTTGAATATATGGCATGATGTTGTCACCGTTGCTCCTTGCTTCCATAATTTCTGCAATGGTTGCTTCTCGGAGTGGTTAAAAAGATCACAGGAGAAACGTTCAAGTGTACTCTGTCCCCAATGTCGAGCAGTTGTGCAGTTTGTTGGAAGGAATCACTTCCTGCTTAATGTTGCAGAGGAAATGCTAAAAGCAGATTCTTCATTAATACGCTCCAATGATGAAGTGGCAATTTTAGACTCTTATGCAACAATACTATCTAATCTTGTCATAAACTCTGGAAAACATCTACGAGGAAAAAGGGCTCGCTCCCAGGTGGATCAAGAAGCTGATAATGCGTCAAATCCCTGCCCTCAATGTGGTACTGAATATGGTGGGTTTCACTGCAATCAAACCACTATCCATCTGCAATGTCAAGCATGCGGAGGAATGATGCCTTTGCAAACCAACTACAGTGTACCTCAACACTGTTTAGGATGTGATAAGGCATTCTGTGGTGCATATTGGCATGCGCAAGGGATTGCACAAAGTGATTCTCACCGCATGTGCAGTCGCGAGACTTTTAAACCAATCTCAGAACACACCATCTCTAGAATGCCTACTTCAGCACATGAAAACAATCGACATGAACAAGTTATCACTGAGAAGTGTATTGCACATTTGGGGAGAACATTGCAGGATGTTATTGCAGAATGGCTTGCAAAGTTGGACAACGGAGAAATTGATCGAACAAGGATGCCCCTGAATCATGGTGAGACGATAACTTCTGCAACACCTACATGCAATTACTGTTATGAGAAGCTGATATCATTCCTCTTGTACTGGTTTCGGGTTTCAATTCCCAAATATCATCTGCCCCCAGAAGCGTCAAACAGGGAAAATTGCTGGTATGGGTATGCATGTCGGACACAACACCATAACGAAGAGCATGCTCGTAAAAGAAATCATGTATGCCGGCCAACTAGGGGTACTAATATGTAGCTTTTCTGTTTTTTTCGTTTGTTTTGAGAATTAGAAGTTGATTTTCAAACTTATGCTTCTTTGGTACTAAGGAGACTTTCTGGAATCCAAAATCTATGCTGAAGATTTTACTTCTGTTTGCTTATAATTTTCTCGTACATTTTATCCCACGACTTCACACCTACACACATGAATCAATCCGGAAACTTTTGGAGCTCTATGCATCCTTGAGGCATGATGAAATGGTAATCGTTTGACCAAATGCGTCGTTTGTTGCTCAAAAGGAAGAAATTTTGGTATGTGATAGGTAAATCTCTCTTTTCTCAACCATCCACTTATATTGTTCTCGTACATTGAGTGTTTTGTTAGAACTCCCTTTATCTAAAGATTGTCAGCGTTTATAAGCTTCTTGAGGATTGAAAAATTGTGTCAACACCATCGGCAGCCTAGCCGGTCCTAGTAGGACCTGGGGACTTGCCGTAAGGACGGGTGAAATCTGTCTGTCTAATCCCATTTGATCAACTGCCTGGTTGACCAAAGACAATGTCTATCAAACCAGGCACATTACACCACCACAGAAACTTTAGCAAAGTACAGAAGAGCTACTTACGTAAATACTTTTGCATATGTTAAATTCATCTTTAAATTAGTCTTTTTATTCACCCTTATCCGAACAACTCTCTTGTACTTTTGATCCAAATTAAAAGCGAATGCAAGCAGACGCGGAATGAAAAAATTGGACGACAGTGTTAGGGTGCAAAAGGAAAGTGGTAGAAGACCCCGTCCAATACTTATCCGGTGGTCGCAAAGGAATTTGAGAGTAGTGTGCGTGGTGGGCAGCCCCTCCTTCGGAAATGATTCTTCAGTTTCTTCTTCACATTCTGACAAGTTTCCGGCATAATGCAAGAGCGGATGGAAAGCTTTTCTAATGTTGACAGCAATTCCTCTTCTAGAAATGATTGCGGACAATCTTCGAGATATATATATATATATATACATATATATATATACATACATATATCAGAGTTTAACCTGTCATATAAGATGCATCTAACTGTTAGAAAGGAGGAGGGAGACTAGAAAATAATGGTTTACTTGTCACTCAAGAAAAGAATTCAACAATATGAACTGATGGGCTAAAATAGCAACTAAAAATTCACACAGCATAAGGTAAACTTTGAAGAATTGTGCACCTTTTCCGATCATATCTTTTTCTGGTCGATCATTATGTTGGGAATGTGAGCAATCTTGGGCCAATCTTCTCCCGTCTCTCTCTGGCACCGTGGTGTTAGCAAATTACAGTCCCAGATTTCTAGAAGAGAAAGAGAAGTGGGTAGCCCTTCATCTGGCAACCTCTGGAGTTGAGGGCAAAAGAAAATCCTAAACTTCTCGAGAGAGATAAGGTGTCTTAACTCGTTGCCATCGATCACCTTCAGGTCGAGAATTCCGGAGACTGAGAGAGAAGTGAGAGTGGCGGGCAGCAGCCCCTCCTCCGGAAATGATTCTACTGCATCTTCACATTCAAAGAAGCCGACCCCTAAGCGTCTGAGAGAGGTGAGTCTTTGTAGACCCCATTGCATACGATTTGCGATGAGTTTTTTACAACCTCCGATTTTGAGCAACTCCAACTTAGCCGGCAGTCCCCCTTCCGGAAATGATTCCAACTCTGGACAATAAGATATGGACAGAAACTCGAGAGACGGGACAAGGGAGTGCATATCTGCTGGGAGTGACCTCAACTTCTCACATTCACGCATATCTATCTTCGTCAAGTTGGGCGCATGCAACCCTCCATGGGGAAAACCCACAAAATTTGGGCAGTCCAATATCTTCAAATTTTCAAGGGATGGGAGGTTACATTCTTCCGGAAATGATTCGAATTCTTTACATTCTTGTATAGACAGAGACTGAAGACATGGGAGAGAGATGACAATCTCTTCTGGCAGTGTCCTCAGTTTCTCACATCTACAGAATTTCAAACTTGTTAATTTGGGCACCATCAGCCTTCCTCCATTGCGAAAACCCAGAAAATGTGCGCATTCAGACATTCTCAGCTGGCGAAGCGATAGCAGTTCAGATTCTCGGGGAAACCATTCAAACTCCTCACAATTTTCTATGTGTATAAACCGAGCAGATGGCAGGGAGATGTGCATCTCTTCTGGTAGTGACCACAAGTTCTTACACCCGAACATAGATAGCACCGTCAACTTGGGCGCAAGCAGCACTCCACCACCCACAAAACCTATTAGATTTCGGCAATTCATTGTTTGCAATTCACGGAGACATGGGAGCTCAATACGGCATTCATCACATTCTTGCGAAGAAGCAAGGGACTCAATATTAGCACTCCACAATGTCAGCAGTTCAAGTCTTGGGAAGCAGTCCAACTGTAACTTCCCGGTAAGTTTGGGACAGAACTTCACACTCAGCTCACGAAGATTAGGAAAATCTCCTCCTTCGCCTCCTATACGTCCAGCAAAAGACCACTCTTGCCACTCCTGCATCCATTGGAATCTCAAATATTCCAGAGATCTAAATGCAGGCTTAGTTTCTCCATAAAACTCAGAACCAACCAATTCCACTCCATTTAACCCCTCAATTTCAAGCCTTTTGAGGAAGGGTAGCTGCCCCAATGGCGGCATTGAAAAGCAATATCGACAATCCTCAAGCCGGAGACTAACAAGATTATTGAAAGAGTCATCGCCTAACCAACTTGGAAATGTTGTACCTCCATATCTTTCTATTGTCAGTACTTCTAGGTTTGTATGGGGTTGCAGGTTGCCCAGCACTGCATTATCTTTTTGAGAATCGTCACCGCAACCATCCCATTTCAAAGTTACTTCTCTGAGATGCTTCTTATCCCCCATTTTTGCCTCCAAAGCATCCTTGGCATGGACAATATTGTGAAGCCCTGAAATATGAAGTGTTCCACGCAATTGCTGAAACCCCTTTAACTCGACAATATTCCTCCCAGTATGTTTGTCTAAAACAAATGCACCTCCTAATGTTTGAAGATCTTTCAGTTTACCCATGTGGAGGGGCATACTTTTTATCTTCGTTCCCGTGATATCAAGGTGACGCAAGTTGATAAGTCTACTCAAAGTAGCTGGCAATTCAGAAAGATCTTTACACTCTGACAACAATAATGTCTGTAAATTACACAAACTACCTATTGTTTCAGGTAATTTTTTTATTGAAGTCCAACACAGATTCAAGTACCGTAGATGTTTCAAGTTGCTAACCGAATCAGGCAACTCCTTCATGTGGTGCCCTTGTAATTTGAGCACTCTTAAACATTGCAGTTTTAGAAGTAGATCACATCGTACTGTGGGCAATGAATACCCTAAAAGGAAGGTGCGCAAGTACTTAGCTTCATATAAAGTATCAAATCTCTGGAAATCAACATCGTATGATTCCAAATAAGAGAAATGGCGAGCCTTGGTCACATCGTCCATTGAGCAAATATCCTCCAACCTAATGCAAAACTTTCCAGATACAAATTTCGCTAAATCACTTATTAAATCATGCATGATGAAAGAGTTGTAAGAGGAATATTGAAAGAATGACCTCGAAACTAGATCATCAAAGTATTTCTCTCCAACTTCTTCCATTATTTTCATCCTGTTGGGCTGTAAAAGATCTTCGGCCATCCACAACAAAACTAGTTCCGACTTGCGAAATTTATAATCTTTGGGAAATATCGAACAACAGCCAAAACAACGCTTGAGATGTGGAGACAAGTATTGGTAGCTTAGCCATAGAGCCGGTAGAATGCCACTCTTTGTATCTGACAACTCCCATATGTCACTTTGTAGTATATTTTTCCATTCTTCCAAATTTGATTCAGAGCGTAAGAGGCCCCCAAGCGATTTTGCAGCTAAAGGAAGGCCTTTACACTTGCTAACAATTTGCCTCCCAATTACTTCTTGATTTGGATCTACAAAACCACTTTCATTCTCAAAGGCATGTTTTGCAAACAGCAACCAACAATCTTCCTCAAGTATTTGCATTAGATGGTGGGTTGGACGAGTACCCATCATAGAGGCAACACCTTTGTTGCGTGTAGTGACAATGATCTTACTTCCGCGAACTCCAGACTCAAATGGACGCCTTAAAATATCCCAATCATTGTAACTCTCATTCCAAACATCGTCAAGAACAAAAAGAAACTTCTTCCTTGTCAAAACCTCCTTGAGTTTAACTTGGAGCATATTTAGGTCTGTAATATCACAATTTTGTGAAGTAACTGACCCATACAGTGTTTGTGTTATTTTAACAACATCAAATACCTCAGAAACACAAACCCATCCTCTCAGGTTAAAATGCCCCTTCACTGCATCGTCGTTGAAAACGAGCTGAGCAAGGGTAGTCTTTCCGATCCCACCCATGCCGAAAACAGGAACGACTCCTATCTTACTGCCAGTAACATCATTTGATAGCAACAACTTAATGATGGTTTCCTTGTCTTTATCTCTGCCGTACACATCAGAGCCTTCAACCAAGGAAGTTGAAGGCAGCGTTTGTGAGATTCTGTGCTTGCAACCTGCTTTCAAATGAAAGGCATCTTTTTGTTTTGCAACGAACCCTAGCCTCTCAAGAATTTCCTCTATCCTGGAGTTTATACTTGTCTCGTCAAAAGCACGAACTGAAGCAGAGATAAGACCTTGTACCTTGTTCGTGCTAGTGCTACTTCCGAACTCAGCTTCCATTTTCCGGCTTAGCGCTTCTGTCTTGATCTCGTCCAACAGGTCCTCTGCATCAAGGACTACCTCTTTGAGCTTAGTCAGCCACTGCCTCACAGCTAAGTTGCTTATTTGCTTCTCCTCGGCGTCTTCGAAAACAGCATGAACATAGATCAACGTTGTCTCCAACTTGTTCAGTAACTCACCGGTCCGTTTCTTTCCGCTGATGAAGTTCTTGACCTCCTGAGAGTCCAACTTCACAAACACTTGCTGGAAGAAACCGGAGAGAACGGCTCCACCTACCACAGCCAAAGCCATGATCGAGATCTAGAGAATGTACAGCAACTGATCAAAGACTCGGAAAGAATCTGGTCTTCCCCGTGTAGACTTCAAAGGTGATGACTTTTGTAAACATAAAAGGCCATTACAAATTTACGACACATGAGAACCACTCGTTCTAATAAAGTTAAAATCTTTTCAATCCATCTAAAACCCTTATATATATACATCGAGATTTTCTTGCCATACAAAAATACAAAGGTGCACTATTAGGTATTTGCCCACGTTATACCCAAAAAACTGCTCCTCTTACTAAACCCTTACTAATGCAGAATGTTAATCATCAATCCTAACTGCATCTTCTGCAGCAGGCTAAGTTGCAAGTGCTTTTCTTATCCTTCTGCATATGATCTTTATTGTTCTTGTTCCTTAGTAGCTTTTGCCCAGATATATGCCCAAGGAAAAAACCTAGAGAAGCTGATTGTCAAGTTGGTGCAAGAGGGACCGAGAGAAAGTGGCCGTCGGTGGTTGGTTGGTTGGGGTGGGGTTGTAAGGTAGGTTTTTTTCTAGGTTTTTATCCTATCTTTATATTATTAGTTTTAGTGGACAGTATTTTATTAGTAAGGTAACCTTGAAATTTTTATTTTTTTTTAACAAACGATATTATTTATACTAAGTAAGAGGGGATGAGTTTAGTCTCACAATGAGCTAGCAATAATATGGTTCAAATTCGTATTTGACAAGAATCCAACTCCTCTCACTTACAAGTGAAGAAGAATACCATTAAACTGTAGTACTAAATGACAGTAAACTTGGAACTTTAAGGCATTAAACAAAATTTGGGATGAACTTAGAAAGGGTGTGGAGTTTAAATAGAAAAGCTCTTATCTAAATTTGACAAAAATGTGGAGCATTTGCTTTAACCAACTTCAGTTGAATGTCCATCAAAATTATGCACGCCAAATGCACATGAGCCCCTTTTAAGACTACAAAAATTTCTCTTTTTAAACATCTGTGTTTCACTTGATTAATTTTGATGAAAATTCATCGACTTGGCGTCAATGGCCAAATGCTCTGTGCTTGTCAAACTCAAATACCAATGTCTTTTTTTTTTGGTACAATAATATTGTATTTGAAGGAGAGGGGAACTAATCCACACAATAGGTCAACCATTAATTAGGTAACAAACTCAACACAAATATAATACGTTTTCATCGTCCATAGGATTCACATGAGACTTCTCACTTAAAAGTAAAAAAGAATACCATTAGATAGCAATATAAACTGTATAGTTGTTACCTCATATAATAAGGTTAAAGAACTTATAATTTCAATACCCAAACCTTCTATTGGGTTATAGTGAGGGATCAATGCTTTAATTTACTCATATTCGTAATAAAATTTGTTTCATCAGTAATTTGTATCAAAACATTCTATTATGAAAATAAATAAATTACTTAGATTACAAATGCAAGCGATGGATTGTCATAATAGTTAGGTCTTACTCTTCAACTTATTACGTTTTGGGATTAATGCAAAATACCACTTATAATTTAAAAAATAATATAAAAATAAATTAGTTACGAACAAACTGTTTTTTTAGTTTCAAGCCTAAGACGATTAACTTATTAATTAAAAAAAATAAAAAAAAATTACGAGGTACAGTTTAGTGTGCACGTAAGCATTGTTCATTTGTTTACCCAACAAAAACTGAATCGCGATCGCAACAGGACAGGACAACGTTTGATCTCAACAGGCTGTCCGTCTCGATTTGCGATATTAGACGAACATAAAACCGATTTCTGTTTCCGGATCCCAAAAGAAATCAGAAACATAAAACCCATCTCGTCCACCGCGCTCTTATCTCCCTCGAAAACCCCGACTCCGCCCACAAAAACACACCTCACGCGCCGCTCAACCAAGAAAATGGAGGGTCTGTGGCGGGCGGCGACGGGCCAAGACCCGAGCCCGGAAGACTACACCGGAATCGAGTTCTGGTCCAATCCTGAGCGCGCCGCGTGGCTGACCAAGCAAGGCGAGTACATCAAGACGTGGAGGCGCCGCTGGTTCGTCTTGAAACAGGGGAAGCTGTTCTGGTTCAAAGACAGTCACGTGACCCGCTCGTCGACGCCGCGCGGTGTGATCCCGGTCGGCACGTGCCTGACTGTGAAGGGCGCCGAGGACGTGGTCCACAAGCCCTGCGCCTTCGAGCTGTCGACTACCAACCACGACACGATGTACTTCATCGCCGATTCGGAGAAGGAGAAGGAGGAGTGGATTAACTCGATCGGACGGTCCATAGTTCAGCACTCCAGATCGCTCGCGGATTCCGAGGTCGTCGATTACGATAGCAGCCGACAGTGATCACAACCTCTCGATTTTCATGGTACAGTAAACTGTAATTTGTGTTTTTTTTTCCCTTAAATTTGATGTAATAGTTGTTTTGTTTGATAAAAATCGGAGCTTTTCTTGTTTTCTTGCTGTCGAATTTGAACAATTTTAGGCTGAATTTTGTTTCTCTGTTGCTTTTGTTGTAAGGTAGATGATATTTTGTGTGATTGAAATGCTAATTCGTATGATTTTTGTGAAAAGGTTTGAACTTCGATGTTGTAATTTGTGAAAATTGAGTCTTGATTCTGTTAGCTGTGTCCACTTACCGGTGTTCGTAGAATTTGCATTCTTGGAGTTGAATAGAGTTGCATTTTCGACGAAACTGGATAACGTTTGAATGTTTTTGCTCAAAATTGTCGGTATGGTTTTCGAATATCTGTTCTTTAGTCGAGGATTTTGATGTCTTGGAGTTGAATCGACCTTATTAGTCATGTTGTCCTCGTGTTTGTAAATGTACAACTAGTTTTGAGAAGTTTTGCGTCGCTGTGTGAAGTTCAAAAAGGTGCTAGCTGAGCGGATCTGGTCGAATTTGCTTGCTTGTTGTAGGGTTTAGCGAATTGAGAGGAAGATAGGTCTGGATTATTGAAATCAACCGTGTTGGATCTCAAATAGACACCAAATGATTCAGTTTAGTTCAAACTGCAGACGATTAAGTTTCAACAGTTTGTGATTACTAGCAAATAATTGACATTACTGCATAGAAATGGGGTTTTGGAGTATGTTTTGAAGCATCGAAGAAGTCTCAACCTTGAAATACAACCATGATGCTTAGCTAAGAATGCAAACAGTAAGATTGAAACTTGATTATCATTGAGTTTTAGTTGCAGAGGTGTGGGGGAGATAGTAGCCACAGGAAAAATTCGTGTAGAACAGGTGCTGTGTTCGCCTCTCATAGGAATGGGGTAGGACCGAGCCTAAGCTAAACCTACGAACTTCGGCCTCCAACTCAACAGAATTCTAGGTTATTCAATAAATCCCCAACTTTGATCCTTCCCGTGAGTCTCTAACTAATCCAAACCAAAAATCGGGGTAACCCGAAACGAACTAAACCAATCTTATTTGTTTGGTTACAGTTTGGGAAAATCATGACTGAGGTAGATGGTTTCGTTTCTTCTTTGGGGAGATGAGTAGGTTTGATTTGGTGTAGTGAGGCTATGGTTGATTTGATAGCTAGTTCTTGGTCTGTAAGAAATGAGGTCAATTTGTAAAAATTCTGGAAGCTTTTTGATCCATGTTTCTCGTACGGTTTCCATATATCCTTGATATGCGTTGTGTCATTGATTACTAAAAAATCTCCCAACAGAAACAAATGAAGACCCTCCATCCTCCACAGCTTTTCTAGCCATCTCTCCCATCTCTTCCACCTTCTTCCTCACCTCACTGTCCTTCTCCATCGCACCAACCACAGCCCTCTCAATCTTGTCCGCCCCCATTACGTCATGCATTCCCAGCCCACCAAGTGATGGTTTCTTAGTCACAACCGGCTAAAGTTAACGTTGCATCAAAGAGCGTTTCCACGAGGTAGAACCTCCTCAGAGAATTTAAAGTTTTCATGAGGCTAATCTTGAGCATCACAATTCAGCTTGATTTAAAGTAGAATGTCATTCGTATAAAAGAACGAGAGCTTTAAATTTAAGAAACAACGATGAACGCACGATCAACAACACTACAATTAGTCAATGTTCCTATACTCTCGAATTCCCTAATTTTTCATACCTCATTATCAATATCAAAAAATTGCTTTGTGCGAGAAAATATCATCCTCGATTCCTAATTGGTATCGTTATTGTTTTCTCACTTGATGCGATATTGTATTTTTTATGAATAATGCTAGGTACACCAATTTTTTGCGCTAACTTTGTGCACCGAATAACGTGACACCAATCAAATTTGTACTTTAATTTAAATTATATAGTTTGAAATATGTCACATTATTTGATGTATGAATTTAGTACACTGTTCTAAAAATCCCCGCCTAGGCACTTGGCGGCTGCCCACCGTCCAAATTAATACTTAGGCGTTTGAAAATTAAGAAATGACATCTAGACCTACTGAGGCGCCCGCCTAGACCGTCTAGACATCAGCCTAGCCTGCCCAAACCCGCCTAGGCACCCCTTAAGTTATGACTCACTTAGACAAAAATAGATAACTTTAATTTTACATTTTATTTTTTTCCAATAAATTCTAAAAGGCTTATTGAATACTTGAATGAACACACATTATATGCTTGTTCTCCATGTTACACATTATATGTTTGTTCCCATGTTTTTATTATGTTCCAATAACTCATAATATATATGTAATTTTATTTTGTAGTTTATGATGAAATTATATATATTTTAAGTATAAATGGACACTTATTTATACGAAGTATAATATATTTAGTTAAATCCGTCAAATCCGCATAGGCACCCGTCTAGACCCCGCATAGCCGCCTAGACACTAGGCCCCAGTCCGCTGCCCGACTAGTTCCTAGTGTCTTTTAGAACTTTTATTTAGTATATGCAGCACCGCCTTTTTTAACAGAATTAAAAACCTCAAGTGAATGCGGCTAATGCGAGAGTGACCACAGAAGAGATGGCAACTCTAAGCACCCCCCTTATCTCTCTACCACGTCACCCACCAAACCCTCCATCGCCAACCGCCACTAACGAACTTTTCTCAAGCTACCAGCCTCTTTCCGCAATCGACCATTGCACCAACATCAAGCAGCTGAAGCAAGTCCACGCCCAAATGCTCCGTACAGGCCTTCTCTTCGACCCCTACTCCGCCAGCAAGCTTATCACCGTCTGTGCCTTCTCCTCCTTCTCCAGCCTCGACTATGCCCGCCAAGTGTTCGACCAAATTCCCCAACCAAATCTCTACTCTTGGAACACCCTCATTCGCGCTTATGCGTCGAGCACCGATCCGACTGAAAGCATCCTTGTATTTCTGGAAATGCTTTATCGCTGTATGGAAAGTCCCAATAAATTTACTTACCCGTTTGTGATCAAGGCGGCTTCAGAGCTCCGGGTTTTGGAGCTCGGAAGAGGGTTTCATGGCATGGTGATAAAGGCCTCGCTTGGTTCGGACGTTTATATTCTCAATTCGCTGGTTCATTTCTATGGGTCGTGCGGGAATTTGGATATGGCGCGGCGGGTTTTCGTGAAGACTCCTAAGAAAGATGTCGTGTCTTGGAATTCTATGATCACGGCTTTTGCGCAGGGGAATTGTCCCGAGGAGGCGTTGGAGTTGTTTAAGGAGATGGAGGCGGAGAATGTGAAGCCGAATGATGTGACGATGGTGAGTGTGTTGTCAGCTTGCACGAAGAAGGTGGATTTGGAGTTTGGGAGGTGGGTTTGTTCGCGTATCGAAAGGAATGAAATTGGAGAGAACTTGACTTTGAACAATGCTATGCTTGATATGTATGTGAAATGTGGGAGCATTGAGGAAGCGAAAAGATTGTTTGATAGGATGCCGGAGAAGGATATTGTCTCTTGGACTACAATACTTGATGGGTATGCTCAGTCAGGAAATTATGATGAGGCTTGGCAGGTTTTCGCTGCGATGCCTAGTCAAGATATTGCTGCATGGAATGTCCTCATTTCGTCTTATGAACAAAGTGGTAAGCCAAAGGAGGCCTTGGTGGTTTTTCATGACTTGCAGAAAAGGAAGAGCCCGAAACCTGATGAAGTCACTCTAGTTAGTACCCTGGCAGCCTGTGCTCAATTGGGAGCAATTGATCTTGGTGGCTGGATACATGTTTACGTAAAGAAGCAGGGTATGAAGATGAATTGTCACCTCACAACCTCACTTATCGACATGTATGCAAAGTGTGGGGATCTGGATAAGGCACTTGAGGTGTTTAGTTCAGTGGAGAGGAGAGATGTGTTCGTTTGGAGCGCCATGATTGCTGCTCTGGCAATGCATGGGAAAGGGAGGGAGGCATTGGATTGTTTCTCAAGAATGCTAGAAACCAAGGTGAAGCCCAATTCTGTGACATTCACCAACATGTTATGCGCTTGTAGCCATGCTGGATTGGTGGACGAAGGAAGAACATTTTTCTATCAAATGGAGCCAGTTTACGGGGTTGTGCCTGGTGTAAAGCACTATGCTTGCATGGTCGATATTTTAGGCCGTTCTGGAAATCTGGAGGAAGCTACAGAGTTGATAGAGAAAATGCCAATAGCTCCTACTGTGTCTGTATGGGGGGCTCTTCTTGGGGCCTGTGGACTTCATGGGAATGTTGAGCTTGCCGAAAAGGCGTGTAGCCATATGCTTGAGTTGGATCCTGGAAACCACGGAGCTTATGTACTCTTATCAAATATCTATGCCAAGACAGGGAAATGGGAAGAAGTTTCAGGGTTAAGGCAGCGTATGCGAGATGCAGGAATTAAGAAAGAACCCGGTTGTAGTGCAATCGAAGTCAACGGTATTGTTCATGAGTTTCTAGTTGGTGATAACTCTCACCCTCTGTGCAAAGAAATATATTCAAAGTTGGATGAAATAGCAGGGAGATTGAAGTCAAATGGATACGTGCCAAACAAGTCACATCTACTGCAGTTTGTTGAGGAAGAAGACATGAAGAACCATGCCCTAATCCTTCACAGCGAGAAATTAGCGATTGCATTCGGGCTTATCAGCTTAAGTCCATCTCAACCAATTCAGGTTGTGAAGAATCTTCGTGTTTGCGGAGACTGCCACGCAGTTGCTAAGCTTATATCGAGGGTTTACGATAGGGAGATCTTGCTGAGAGATCGATATCGGTTTCATCATTTCAGAGACGGGCATTGCTCATGTAACGATTATTGGTGAAGATGCAAGCTCTTTGCTAGAACCTGAACCTCAAACCCCTACAAAATGATGTACACAATTTTCATTTTCTCGGCCATCTCATGTGTATAAACCTATCATGTGTTGCATGATCATTGGTTATACAGATTGTTCGGCTATGAAACAGATTGTCGATACATCATTGGTGATGAGTCAATAGCATTGTCGCCAACAAAACGGACAAACGAGTCATCAATACATTCTCGTCAATATTGATGTGACCAAGTACGGACATCCTGCACGAATAATTTATGCCTCTTTTGAACAAATCCGTTGGAAATGGGTTTCCTAAAAAACCGCTTTTCAACTCCAAACTTGCAAGAATTTTTTTAAAAAATTATTGAAGACTTCAAACAAAAGCATAGAAGCGAAACTGAAAATCCGCACAAGGAAAAGCCCCAAATTTCTCATTCAGTTGAGGACATCAAAACCTCATGCCAGATCCGTACCCTTCTCAGCTTTCTTGTTCATGTTTCTTATATATACCAGTGCTGATTTCTTACACATTTAAGGACTCTTTGGAAAAAAAAGGAGACAATGGAAGCCCTTGCAGGATCCTCCTTAACCTTGTTTGCAAAGGCTAACAAGGCTCTCTCTCCCTCGAAATCTCTTAGGGGTCGATTCAACATTTGCATTTTGGGGTCTCGAAATTCCAATATACGTGTTCACCATACCTCTCGACTTCGACAGAAAGCGCTTCAATTGGTTGTTTCATATCAGTCAGAGGTATTAATCCATACCAACCCCGACTCTTTTATTGGGAGACGCACATAGACGAAACTGGTTACAAACTTTTTATCCAAAACAAAATTAGAGGGGACTAAACCAGCCATAAAACCACGTATAAACCACGGTTCAGTGCCCTTTATTGACATCTTAATGTCTTTTGGATTCCATTTCCAATTAAAAGTTTGTCTGCAAAATCGACCATTTGGTAATTTTCCTTCCCACAGTTGATATTCTAATTCAACTTCATCTATAAAACTCATGTCAGGTTTTTACGACCTCAGAAACAGCAGGAATTGGGGTCCAACCAACAGGTAAGTTCACTATATTCAACCTTGTTAATCATATTAAACGAGTTCCAAGTTTGTGCCAACTAGCTCTTAATCTGGTAAAATATTTCTCTTCCGATATCGAACGAGTTCCTAATTCCGAGATCAAGTGATGATCAGTGTCTGCTTCTCATAGCAATCAGAAACCGTCCGTGTCCAATTCAATTTACACAAGGAGTGCAAATTTGGTGAGAGCTTCCTCTTGGTGGGGAGTGAACCTATCATGGGACTGTGGAATCCTTCAAATGCTACACCAATGAACTGGTCAGATGGAAACATATGGAACATCGAACTGGTGAGAATTCCTATATGATTCGTTCTACTATTTTTATTTTCATATTCACAAACCGTCGACTGTAAGAACTTGGTGTCACTAGACCAAATGATGGTTACCTGCATGTGATTTACAGGCTGAATCGTATAAATCTGCATGTGATTTCTGAAATTTCATTGGTTTTTAAATTTGAATAGAATGTTCCTACTGGCATGGCAACCTGGTCCAGATCGGATTCTGCACACCTGGAGAACCAAGAACACCATATCAATTGATGAAGACTGGAAGGATTATGAACTTCAGAAGATAAGCGAAGTGCAAATTACAAATGAAAACGAGGCACTACTTGTAGACGTCGATGTGGGACCGATTATTCCCCGGAATGTTACTCATCCTGAAGATCGAGAACTGGTGTTGAATACGAAGGGTGCGAATTTTACAGATAAAACTGCCTCTGCGGATGTAAACCCACCATTTAACAGCAACATTGAGGTCATAATTGAAGAGAAGGCTATCAAATCTGCAGACGGAACTTTGCTTGGTATAAAGAAGGAAGTGCGCGTTGTAGACAATGGTAATAGCGCCGTGAAGGAGGAATCTATAAAGAAGACAACCCCGACAACCTTAACAGGAACGATTTCAGAAAGTATGAAAGATGAAGACGATAAGGTCTTGCCTGCGTATGAAGGAGGTCCTGTTCTAGGGCCTAGTTTAACTGCAACACAAGCTGTGTCTTCTGAAGAAGCAATACTGCCCAAAGGACTTGGAACACCAATACCTCCTAAAGAATCACCACCCATAGAGCTAGGAAAATATATATCTCCTGCAGAAGCAATATCCAAAGATCTTGGAAAATCAATGAATTCTAATGAACTTGGAATAACAAAGTCTACTGAAGCAGCACCGCCCAAAGAACTTAGAAAATCAATGTCTTCTGAAGAACTAGGAAATTTGATGTCTTCTGAAGAAGCACTGCCAAAAGAACTTGGAAAGTCAATGTCTTCTCGAGCAACACTACCTACTGAAGAAGCACTCCCAAATGAACTTAGAAAACCGCTGTCTTCTGAAGAAGAATTTTCGAGAGAACTTGGAACATCAATGAGTTCTGGAGAAGCACCACCAAAAGAACTAGGAACACCGATGACTACTCATGGCTCAATTGGAACTGATCCAACAGAGAGGCAGAATTCTTGATGAATCAAGTCACTACTTTCTTTACTTCTTGTTGTTAGCAAGAACCCTTACCATTTTGTTTTTGTCTTAACTGGGACTGGAGAAGAAACCGGCATGTAACTGTAAATATGGACTTCAGCACTTGGTTGACTGCCTCTTTTATTGACTTATGTATTTTGCTCACCTTGAGCAGGCCTTTCTGTTTTGCGATTTTTAACCATGTATTAATTAATTGCACAGTAACCAGCAAGCGTTTTCAATGTATTGAAACATACCGACCCGTATGTTCCATCGATCCAGGCCAATTCTTCTCGCAGTGGTTTCACCTGCAAATTTCAGCCCAAAATTAAACTACAAACTGTTTCTGTGAAAAGTTTGCACCAACGAAATCCAATCATCACTATGCTCGTCAAATGGCATCCACAAATCTTGCAAATTAATTAAGGTGCCGGGATATGCTCTTGGCAATACACATACAATTATCCTATTCAAATGGACTTCAACAACCATGAGAAACTGCAAATCAAGAAATGATTTTATGCAGAGTTGCAACATTGCTAGTCAAATGCATATATCAACTAAATCTCATCCAAGAGAAACGCCAACAAAAACCTATAGAAAAAACAAACACAACAAATCAATGGAAACAAAATTAGGATATACCTTACACAACAAAAAAGAAACAAGTCTCACATTGCATAACAGAAGGGATCTAACTGCACACAAGGGAGGCCAAAGTTGGAAATTTGGAAACATCATCGATACTTGATTTACATCATTATCTCTCTTTTTTATGATGGGTGTTACCCATTAGTTCATCAATGATTTTCCACATAGGATTCTGGTTTCCTTTGTGATACTTGTATTCTTCCCTTCTCTTTTCTTCGCTTCACTAATCTAACTTTTGATATTGGCCTAGATTATCATCAAACCCATCTTCTCACTCTTCCTTTTCACTCCTACGACGATCTGCTCTAGACTTTGGCTGAATCTCATCATCTCCATCCCTTCTCGGTCTCTCTCCTTCCCTCTTATCCTTGCCTGCTCTTGACTTCAGATCAAATTCATTGTCATTGCGTCTTCTTGACTTCTGATCTTCCCTCCTATCATAATCTTCTCTAGACTTCGGCTGATTTTCATAATCGGTGTGCCTTCTCAATCTCTTTTCATCCATCCTATCATGATTGTGTCTAGATTTTGGATCAAAATCAGCATAACCAGCATGCCTTCTCAGTCCCTTATCTTCCCTACTATCATTTTCCCTCCTACCACGATCATCTTTAGATTTGGGCTCAATTTCACCATCATTGCTATGCCTTCTTAGTCTCTTATTTTCCCTTCTATCGTCTCCCCTCCTATCGTGATCTTCTCTAGATTTCAGCTTTGGCTCAAATTCCTGATCACCACCACTCCCTCTGGGTCTTTTATCTTCCTTTCTATCATAATCTTCTCTTGACCTTGGCTGAAATTCATCATCATTGTGCCTTCTCGACCTTTGTTCTTCTCTCCTGCCATAATTTTCTCTTGAATTGGGCCCCAATTCATTATCCTCACTCCATCTTCTTGATCTATTTTCTTCCCCCCTATCATGATCTCTTGATCTAGGCTCAAACTTTTCATCATCACCCCCCTGTCTTCCCAGTCTCTTTTGCTCTCTCCCATCACTTCGCTTGGGGTGACTTTCGAAGTCCCTCCCGTTACCCTTTCTTCTGGAGTCCAATTCTCTATCACCTGATCTGAACTCTTCTTGAACTTTTGGCTCTGGAACACGATTTGGCGGAATGGTGCTAGATCTTTTATCACCCCTTTTTGGGCCCTCATAACTGTCACGCCCCCATTTCGGGTCTTTTTCACCCCAACCTGTGTTTGCAGCTCTCTGGATACAAACAGAAAAAAACATAAGCACCTATATAGCGAGATATTAATTGATTTTATATAAAAATAAACCTTTGCCTTTATATAAAACATAAACCTTTACAACTAACATAAACGATTCGGTACATAAACTCAGATAAATGAATCAACTTCAAACATTTTAAAGCATCACAAACTTAAGTAATACACAGGAATCAACCTCCTTTTCATTGCAATAAACTACATTACCACTTATTCACTAAGATATTTCGATCCACGTTCCCCAAAAGCCAAGTAACAGTGTAAAAATCAACGTGCAGTCACCGAAAAACTGAATCAATCAGATAATGTTGAACTTACCTGCTCATCGTGTGAAAACTTGCACGAATCTCCGCGTGTACATTCGCCTTTCTGGAAAGCCCGGCAAACGCCCCGCTCCTCCCTCTTCCTCTGCGCCTCCTCTTCATCTTCCTCCTCCTTCTTCTTGTACTTAGTCACATGATCAACCCTAATTGTCCGCCCCAAAATTTGAGCTCCGTTCAAATTATCCACAGCAAGAATCGTGCTCCTCTGGTCCTCATACGCCACAAACGCAAACCCTTTGGATTTCCCAGTCGCCTTATCGCGAACAAGATTCACATCCACGATCTCTCCGTATCTGAAACCGAATCGAACGTCAAAAAATTGAAAAAAAAATGGAAAATTTGAAATTAATTGAAGGGGAATTAGGGATTACTGTGCGAAAACGGCGAGGAGATCGCCTTCGGTGAGATCGAAGGGAATGCCGCCGACGTAGACGTAGGCGGAGTCTTTGTACTTGGCGTGCCACGATGCCTCCTCTGAAATCCCTAATTGGGCTTCTCTGGAATTGATGTTCTGAATGCGTTTCACTAGGGTTAGTGGGTTCATCGTTCTGATTCCGCCAAGATTTTCTGCTTTCTTTCACTCTGGGTAGTGAACTTAAACCCTAATTTTTGAAGAACAATACCCTAATTTTTGCAGAACATTGTTCTACGCTGTTTCGGATTGCGGACGATGGGGAATCTGAATAAGTGTCTTATTGGGCTTGGATTCTCGGCCCATTATGCGTGCAGTTTCATATTGAGCTTGGATTCTCGGCCCACTATTTACATTTCAAAATTGTCAGCATGCACTCTCGCTTGTTGAGTAGAGTGACAAAGGTAAGACCATCTTCAAATGAGATTTCAAATTTTAAATATAAAATTTAAATTTGAAGGCTTATGTGGTACTTGTCATTTTTTAAAATTTTGCTCTCCAACCAATATGCCAAATTTTAAACATAAAATAAAAATTCATATGTATTTTCTTTGATGCTTTAAACCAATAAAAATTTAATAAAAAAACATTTAATAATTAATTAAAAAAATTTGAAGGTGTTGTCAAATTTGGCAGCAGGGGAGAGATGTCATGCCATGTCATACAACATCAGATTTGGCTTCTCGGTTGGAAAACATTAATGTTATCTTTTGTTACCGTTATTACTGATTTAGATATTTTAACATCTTCTTTAAAGATGCTCTAAGAGATTAAATAGTTAATTGCTAAGAGGTAAAAAAGAATACACTCCAAAACGTATAACATAATTGTTTTCAATCATTGTAGTAAAGCATTATCTGCCAAGTATTAACAAATGCGCAATGACTAATTTAGAGCATTTTGTTTGTCGAAAACATCGTTGTCGTATTACAATGGGTGGTACCATCATCTTATTTTGACATGCTAGTAACAAACAAGACATGTTAAGTAAAGTTGTGCTTCACAACCAACAAACTTTGATGCAGAAGAGCGGGAAACATCTCTGATCATCACCCATCAATCTCACATGTCATGCAACCAAACGACACACACACCACGCCGAACTTGTTCTTCAACTTTTGATCATGGGGCCAGTTGTAGCTCAAAAATAACAGTGCCTCCCAGGCTCCCACGGCCCCACCACACCAAACTCCACACTTTATTTATATTCCAAGTTTTCAACTCCATAATTCTTGCAGCTGCAGCTGGGTCAAAAGCACATAGTGGAATATACTCCCACTGTTTTCTTCTGTGTTCTTCTCCGCAAATAAGATCACAGATCAGCACAGGGAAGAGCCCATTTCATTGAATCCTCCAAAACCCAGAATTCTGCAGAGAAATTAAGTGGGTGGTAACTGGTAAGTAAGAATTTACTCACTCGATCTTGGGGTTTCGTTTTTCTTTTCCCAGATTATGTTCCGTTGTGATTTGGTATCAAATGTGTTAACTTGTAGAACTGTAAAGACTGAATTTTTATCTGTTTTTTTTTTTGTTACCCTGTGTGAATGCAATATCAAGTTTCAGGGATGATTTTTTTTATCTGGGTTGATCTGATTTTTTATCTGGGATGCAGAAATTTTTACTCGGTGGTTATTTTGGTGGAGTTTTCTGTGACATGAAAGGCAATGTCTGTTTACGGTAAAGACACGGATCCAGCATTCCAGGCTGCAGGAACAAATCTGTATCCTTTATAAATGGTTCCATTTGATTCTTATATGATATGCCAGTTACCGAAAACTGCTCAAATGCCCGGAATTTGGGAAGTTTTTGGTTTACTACTGTTTCGAATGCTTAGGATGTTCAGAAGATATGTACTGCATCCATAGAAAACTATGTTGTTTCTTTTCGGATCTAGTTGGTAGGAGTTGATGGGTTCGTAGATTAAACAATTCGCTGACCGTGAGGCCTTTCTTATAGCTAGCAACAAATAATGGACAGATACAGTTGTGTTCAATGGTATTTTGTTAATTAACTATGATCCTTGATATCTCATACATCTTGTGTTGAAATTCAATGATTTATCCTTAACCTTCTTATGATTAGTGGTTTGGAAATTTGGTGTGTTGAGAACCTAAAATTGGTTTCTGTTCCAAAATCTTCGCATCGGAAATTCTATTCCGGAAGTGCATATGTCATTTTAAATGTAAGTAGTTCGAAGATTGTGCTTATTTTACTGCCATTTAGTTTTCTTTTACTCACAATATCATATCTTCAAATTAAAGTTCATCTCAGTATCATCTTAGAATGTTGGTGGATCTGCGATATCTAGAGCTTATCTGTGTATTTAACTAGTTTGACTGTTTCACTTGTTTGTCATGACAGACATTTCTGCCGAAAAATGGCCTTCCTCGGCATGACATACACTATTGGCTGGGAAATGACTCAAACAAGGTTTGAATTTGTTCACTTGTTCGGCATGCATTCTAGAAATACAAATACACCAGTTTACTAGTTTTATGTTATCGACTTGTCGTGCTAGTTTTTGACCCAAATAAAATGTTGTCTTGTTAGTATTCTGTAGAGCTGAACATACGGAAGATGCTGCAAGATTAATTACTGTTTGTGCGTGGTGTTGATAATAGAAACCTTTTCTGTAGAGTCAGTTAATTCTACCTTTAGCCACAAAACTCCAAAGGGAACGGGGAGGGTCGGGGGTAGAAAGGAATTATCTACGAGAATCCTTGTGTGTATTTTTGTTCTCGTGCTGTGACATTCTTACCTAGGAAATCGATGGCAGGAAAATATCAAGTTTTGATTTGGACAATTATGGAAAAATCTGAAAAATGAATTACTCACATCATTTGAGGGTTCTTATAGCTAATATCATATTGGCAGGAGGACTCGGCGTTGGCATCAGATAAAGCTCTAGAACTAGATGCGGCCCTAGGGTCCTGCACTGTGCAATATAGGGAGCTTCAAGGCCATGAAACACAAAAGTTTTTATCGTACTTCAAACCCTGTATTATCCCCATTGAAGGAGCATATAGAACACAACAAGAGCGCTTAAATGGTGAAACATATAAAGTCAGCTTGTTAGCTTGCAAAGGGGACCATGTTGTTCATGTTAAAGAAGTAAGATTCCTTTTTCTCTTTTGCATTTACTGCTGTTGTTTCTTCTAGACCTCTCATCAGAATTTATATCGTCAACTAGGTTCCTTTCTCTCGGTCATCATTGAACCACAATGACGTATTCATACTTGATACTGCATCGAAAATTTTCCTCTTTAGTGGGTGCAACTCTAGCATACAGGAAAGAGCCAAGGGTTTGGAGGTTGTTCAATACATCAAAGAGAATAAGCATCGGGAAAAATGCGAGGTGGCAACTGTAGGTTGGCAATCTTCTGACCTCTCTCTCTTTCCTTTAAGAAAACCATACAATTGTTGATTGTTAAAGTGCTGCAGAGGATGGAAAATTCGTTGGTGATCCCGAAGTGGGTGAATTCTGGAGCTTATTTGGTGGTTATGCTCCCATTCCCCAGGATCCACCGTCTTCTGTCCAGGAAAAACTGGAGACGCCCTTTGTGAAACTATCATGGTCAGTATTGATAATTCTTGATCACTTCTCGTGATTATATTTCTTCAAATCTTATATATCTTGCTCATAAAGTTTTGTTGACATTATTCTAAGGATATCAACTCAGGGTAAACTATGTCCATGTCGAACTGACTCACTAAATAAAGAAATGCTGGAGACGGACAAGTGTTATATGCTGGACTGTGATTCTGAGATTTTTGTTTGGATGGGAAAGCATACCTCAGTTACAGAAAGAAAAACATCAATTTCCGCTACAGAAGTAAGAATTTTTCCTCCTGTATTATTTTCATCCCCCTTTTTATTACTTTTTGAAAGAGCCCAAACCCCTCAAGGGAAGACAGATGAGTTTTCAAGTACACAAGAAATTTAGTTACGTAAAGGAAGTAAAATGCTATAATTGAAGCTCATGTTTGAGCCATGGGCATTGTTTTCCATAATGATTGCCTACTCTTTATCAGGATTTCCTCAGAAACCAAGGCAGGTCAGCGGGGACTCATTCAGTGTTTATAACTGAAGGATTAGAAACTGTTAAGTTTAGGTCATACTTTGATAATTGGCCTCAAACGGTCAAAATCAAGCTGTATGAAGAAGGCCGAGAAAAAGTAGCAGGTTTAATCCCGTAACCAAGTACCAACTTTACAATTACTAGTGCTGTAACTAAAGAAGGATTTACCTTAATATAGCTCTTATAATATTTACTTTATGGCAGCAATGTTCAAGCAAAAGGGTTATGAGGTGAAAGAGCTTCCAGATGAAGAAGACATCCAGCCATTTATAGATTGCAGTGGCACATTGAAGGTACCTTCTTACCGGAAATTTCACTCTTTCAAAGTCTGTATTTGATTCTGTTGCCCCTTAATTGCAATCTATAACATTTCAGGTTTGGCGGGTGGATGGTGATAAACTGTCCCTCATTCCAGCTTCAGACCAGCGGAAAATATTCAGCGGGGATTGCTATGTTGTGCAGTATACTTATCCTGGAAAGGAAAAGAGTGACCATCTCTTTTATGCATGGCTTGGCTGTCAAAGTGTAACGGTAAGTGGTAACTAAAGAGATTTGAATACGGTAGTTGTTGGGTGAAAATTTATTATCATTATTTTTATCTCTGTTCTGCTTGCAGGAAGATCGAAGGGATGCTATCTCTCGTATGAATGCCCTAGTCGATTCAACCAAGGGAGACCCTGTTTTGGTAAGCTTTATGTTTTCTCCTATGCGTGATCTTTTGAAATAATCCGGTGATTAAGTTAGTAGTTATATTGTTGCACATAATCACCTTTGCATTGTATATTGGTTTATTTAGAACACATTTATCTCTGATTTACCTCACATTTTTTAAGTTCAGGCTCAAGTTATGGAGAACAAGGAGCCTTCTCAATTCTTTTCCATTTTCCGGACATTAATTATTTACAAGGTTCATACCTCTGCTCTCTCTAGTCTAATATAGTTTCCATTTAAAGTTAAATATTGTTTCCGTTTCAAGTTAATCTGATGTTAATCATCCAGCAGCTTCCTGATAATAGTTTTTCTTCTTAGGGAGGTAGAAGTGTACGATACAAGAATTTTATAGCAGAAAATGGTATTGCAGATGAAACTTATGATGAAAGCAAGACTGCCCTTTTTCGTGTTCAAGGGACAAGTCCCAACAATATGCAGGCGATCCAAGTCGATCCAGTGAGCTTTTGAGCCAGGACCTTTTAATTTTTCCATCTTAGAATGGAAAGAATATTGAGATCACGCTATTATTAGCCTTTGAAAGTGTGTCTTGACTCTTGACCTCTCGCCTTGCATATGCCTGTAAGATTTGAGTATAAATTCATACTGTTGCAGGTTTCGAGATCTTTGAACTCGTGTTATTGTTACATCCTGCAAACTGGTGCATCTGCTTTCACTTGGATTGGGAATCTCTCCTCGACCAGAGACCATGACCTTCTTGACAGAATGCTCGAATTAATACATGTAACTCGATCTTTAAACTTCTCTTCTATTTTTTTTTCTCATACTTCACTCAGAATTGTATAATATATGTATTTTCTCTTGATGTCAATCAGCCAACGTGGCAAGCCGTATCAGTGAGGGAAGGGAGTGAATCCGATACTTTCTGGAATGTGCTTGGTGGAAAGGCTGAGTATCCGAGGGCAAAAGAAATAAAAGGACACATGGAAGACCCAAATTTGTTTATGTTGAGCATAACTGAAGGTACACAAAATGCCCCAACTTTGTAATTTTTCTCTCCAAAGATATTGCAGTGTTGCCTTGATTCAGAATCATCTTGGCTTTACATGGCTGTAAAAACGTTCTAATAACGGGGTTTTGCTTGTTTTGCATCTTGATCCAAATTCCTCATTCAGGTGATTTCAAGGTATACCTTCATATATTTTAACTCTCCTACTATGTGAAAATTTCATTTCAATAGTACCAGGAGTAAGGTTTCTTGGTACTTCGAAGATACTTCATCTGAATCAGTTTGCATATTTCAGGTGAAGGAGATATACAATTTTACACAGGATGATTTAACTACTGAAGACGTGTTATTACTTGACTGCCACGACGAGATTTATGTTTGGATTGGATGCCACTCTAACATTAGTTCAAAGCAACAAGCCCTTACTCTAGGCCTGGTTAGTTTTCCACCATGAAACCTACATTATGCATCAGACTAGAAAACTTTCTACTGCATATTAATTAATCATTCAATTTTTCGGTTTCATTGGTCACATTTCTATAGTTGCTTTGTTTGGCTGCATCAAAATTTAATGTAGTGAAGTGCTAGGTTTATGAATATCTTAGTACCTTTTTCATACTTTTATGCATGCTCGTATTTTCCTACATTTTACTTGTTTCTGGCCCTCTCACAGAAATTTCTCGAGACGGATGTACTGGTTGAAGGGCTATCTTTGGAGACTCCTATATATGTTGTTGGTGAAGGGCATGAACCACCATTTTTCACTCGTTTCTTCGAATGGGATCCATCAAAGTCAAATGTAAGATTGTTTGCCTACATAAATGATGCATTGTTGTGCTCCTGCTGAATTTGTTCATAAGATCGAAACTAAGATTTCCTTGATTTCTGTTGTACAACGGTGATTGTGCCATGAGGTTCTCAACTAAACTGTTTCCGTTGTAGATGCATGGCAACTCATTTGAGCGGAAGCTAGCTATTTTAAAGGGAAAACCACAACAATTAGAAGTAAGTGACTTCAAGTTGTTTCAATTTATGTAACCTCTATTTGTCTTTCAATCAGAGTAAGTGACTTCATTCACGTGTCTCTCATTGAATTTCTTAGGCACCTATAAGAAACACATGGAAAGCAAACTCCAGGTCCAGGGAGACAACCCCAGATGGTTTTAGAAGCAAGTCCATGAGTTCCAATGGCCGGAGAAGTGCTTCTCCTGCATCTGGTGGTTCAGTTTCTAATGTCAAGTCCCCAAACAATCACATCTTTTCCAGCTCATCTGCTCCAACTAAGAAACTCTTTCCAAAATCCTCTCCTTACAGTAGTCCTGGTAACGAAAGATCACAAGTTTCATGAAGTTATACGAAAACACTATCTCTTGATGCTTCCTTGTCTTAGTTTCCAACACCTACGACCTCATTCTTTTGTCTTTAATTTCTTTTGGTAGGCGAGTCAATTGTACCTGCAGGTTCTCCAGTAAACTTACTGGATAATACGGGTGGCAGTAAGGCTAATGGAAGTAAGCCTGGTGAAGGAGGCCTAAACTTGTTGACGTATCCATATGAACGACTGAAAGTGATTTCTTTAAACCCGGCAGCAGGAATAGACATAACCAAAAGAGAGGTACCCCCTTTGCACTCATCTAGAGACAACCTAATTTCTTTTCTTGGGGTTCTATGTTTAATGCAAAATGCTATACCTGGAAACCGAATATGTCAGTTTCCGAACACAAACAGCATCAAATAATTTACCTAATCAATAAAGGTCCGAAATGAAGGGGAGGAACACTACCGAAATTTCAACAGGATTTCCATGTTTCACTTGTGGAGCTATGCGCTTTCAGTTTTCATTTCTTCTCTTCTAGTTTCTCCCATATTTGGTTTCTACCTGACCATACCTGAAAACTGTGTTGAAATCAAAATTCAAAATCTTCATAGAAACCGGTTTCTTCTGCCAATGCCACGACAGTCAGCTTGATTACTAGGCCTGTTTTTACGTCCTTTTTCTTTGCCGTCTGCTTAATCTTTTCGGTTCATAGCATGCAATGAAAATGTCTATGAAAAATATGAAATATCAGTTGTACTTGAGTCCAGTAAAGCAATCACTGATCAACTTGTTCTGGTGTTTTCAGGCATATCTCTCTGATGAAGAATTCCAAGTGCATTTTGGAATGGCCAAAAGGGACTTCTATAAGCTTCCTAAATGGAAACAAAACAAGCAAAAGATGGCACTTTATCTTTTCTAAGGAAACACAAGCAACCATCAATTCTTCTACATATAAGATAACCACGGGGCATCTTTACTTTCCAAATCTGGTCTTCTAAATGGTAGTGCTATTCGCATACTCATTTTTACTTCTCACACGCCTCTCTCAATTTTTGGCTTCGGATCAAATGAATTGAAGAAAATCAACGGCAAAAAATTAATAAGGTGCGTGAGAGGTGAATTTGGACGTGTAAATAACACTATTCCTTTTAAAATGTTGGACTAAAGCAAATAGGCTTATGGTTTTTTTATTGTAAATTTGAACCTTCGGCAGTTTGATCTTGCAAGTTTGTAGTTCTGCGTATGTACCAACTATATCAACCATTCATTTAGCGTGTGAGACATTCTTAAAATATCTTATGAGTGATGTTACGAATTGCGTACATGCGTGTATCAGTCGTTACTTGATTTAGACCTTTCTTTTTAACTTTATAATTCAATTACAAGTTGTCACTTGGTACTACAATCTAATGGTATTTCTTTTCATTTGTAAGTGAGAGGTCTTAGACTCAATTCTTGTGGTATTATTTGAGGATCCTCACAAATAACACCTGACGAAAATTAGTCGCATGATGTACGATGAACGATGAACGGACACAATTAAATAATCATTTGGATCCTCACAAAAATGGTCCAAAGAGGATCCTCGTTCCCGCATACAAACTTGTATGCAAAACAAAATATAGACCCGTAGGTTTTGCAGCCGTCCTTATGCAAGATTTTTTCCTCTGTACATTTGATCCAATCAATAGTATAATTTATGTTACAAGTGCTTAATTAATTAGCACATTTGTGACAACGATTATTTCAATAAAACAGTTATATATTTAGGAAAAATTACACATAAAGTATATTTTTAGTACTTAATTTTATATTGAGACAACATTTTTTAAAACAATTCAAGGAAAGATAAAAATTAATATATGTGACAGATGACATCATTGCCTTTTTTTTTTTTAACATTTTAAGATCAAACGTTTTCCTCTGTTATCTCATTGAATTAGAATTTAATACGAATTTTGAAGGAACCAAATTGTCAAGAAGACTTCCACCCACCCACCCCACTTTGCTCCGCCGCCGACAAACCATCAATAAAACTTCCACTTACCCCAATCCACCATCGGCAACTCCCATATCTCCTTAGTCCTCATCCAGTCAAGCTTCTTTCTCTCTCCGTCTAAACTTCCACACTAGTTCATATAAGAGGTTTTGATTCAACTCACTACTTCTCACCCCACTTCAGATTTCAAAAGTGCAGGGAGATATCAAAACCAAGTTTGAAATGTGCAGCAAGGCACGGTGTTTCAATTGGAATCTCTTAATTGGTTTATAAAATTAAATTGTAAATTATACAAAGAAAGAAAAATTAAGCAACGAAAATTGAAAGAAAAAAATGGGTTAGTTTGGTGGTGGTGGTGGAACTACTTCGGTTGAAGGTGGAGACTGTTTTGCAATCTTGCATAAAGATGATGAAGGGTGATGGAGGAGGTGTAAACAATGGCACCAAAATGGATAGTTTTACAGTTTTTCTTATTTTTATTTTACTTTTCTTAAAATGGTCCCGCATTGCAATTAAATGCTTTAAATTCGTGCAGGACTTGCCTTAGTGGTGAGTCTTGCTAGCAATTCTCTTCTTTATATTTACAGTGATGAAAACAAAGTATTTATATTTACGGATTAAATTGATTCCGCAGAAATAGTTGATGACATATTGAATTGATTCTACAAAAGTGATCAAGGACTGGTTGAATGGATTCTGCAAAAAATGGTCGATGACAAGTTGAATTGATTATACAAAAATGGTCGATGACGAGTTGAACTGATTTTGCAAAAATGGTCCAAAAAGGGTTGAACTGACTCTGAAAAAATGGTCGAAGACGGGTTAAACTAACTCTGCAAAAGTGGTCGAAGACAGATTGAATTGATTCTGCAAAAAACGTTCGATGACTAGTTGAATTGATTCTGCAAAAGATGTTGATGACGGGTTGAACTGAGTCTGCAAAAGTGGTCGAATACGGGTTGAACTGATTCTGCAAAAATAGTCAAAGAAGGGTTGAACTGATTTTGCAAAAATTGTCGAGGACGGGTTAAATTGATTCTGCAAAAATGGTTGATGATTAATTGAACTGATTCTGCAAAAAATAGATGAAGACGGGTTGAATTGATTCTAATAATAAATGATACAAATTGATTCTAAATATAGTTTCAAATTTTGATTATTCAGGAATAGTCGAGAATGAGTTAAGCTTTTGGCACATATTAATTTTGTTGGAGTTGTGAGAGCTAGATTTTATTAACAACCTTAAAGCCGTAAGGGTATGATTGGTATTTTAAAATATTATTTCAAGGATTTGGACTGGGCTTTAGTTGTTTTTATATTTTTGTCTCTGCTTGACATGTTTAAAAACTACTAAAGTTCCTTAAAATATAGTGAAATTTTTTATCTCTCAATATAAAGCTTTCCATATTTTTACTTAATTAATTTGCACATTTGTGAGGACAATTATTTCAATAAAACAGTATATATTTACTCAATAAGGAACAATCCCTAGCTCATCCATCTTACCAAACACCATATACTTCTTGAAATGCCACGTGTCCCCAACCCAGTTCTTCTTTAACACTTTTTGGGCTTACGTGTCTTCAACTTCATCTCATAAATTTAAAAAGAAAAAACGTCCCATCCCAACGCTCCAGTCTCCCTCTTTATGGTCGCCGTCTTCTCTCTCTCATTTGGTGTTGAATTCAAAACAAAACAACGACTCCAAAGCGATTTATCCTCAAAGCATATATACCTTTGTCCACCGTTTTCCTCTACAAATACGAACAGTTTACGCTTCAAAGCCGGAGCCTTTCGCTTTAGCTCTCTGGGTTTTACCGGAGTTTAACAAATCCCGGTCACCGGAGATGGCTTCCCGGCGAAAACCCATCACCTGGGCTCTCTTCTTCTTCTACCTCTTGTTGGTCTCCACCCAATTCATTGCGGCGCGCAAAACCCCCAAAATCAAAGGGCCTATCAAAACGGTGGTCGTCGTCGTCATGGAAAACCGCTCCTTTGACCACATCTTTGGCTGGCTCAAGTCGACCCGACCCGACATCGACGGCCTGAACGGGAACGAATCGAACCCGATTTCCGTCTCGCTACCCGGCTCGGCTCGAGTCCGCGTCTCAAACGACGCCTTTTTCGTCGACTCTGACCCGGGCCACTCGTTTCAGGCGATTCGGGAACAGATATTCGGGTCGAACGAGAGCTCCGAGAACCCGGCTCCGATGAACGGGTTCGCTCAGCAGGCGGAGAGTATGGGCGAGGGGATGGCGAGGACGGTGATGAGCGGGTTCAAGCCGGAAGTCCTCCCGGTCTACACCGGGTTAGCAAACGAGTTCGCCGTGTTCGACCGGTGGTTCGCGTCCGTGCCGGCGTCGACTCAGCCGAACCGGTTCTACGTCCACTCGGCCACGTCACACGGCGCCATGAGCAACGTCCGCAAGGACCTCATCCACGGCTTCCCTCAGAAAACGATCTTCGATTCTCTGGACGAAAATGGCCTCGACTTCGGCATTTATTACCAGAACATCCCCGCCACGCTCTTCTTCAACAGCCTGAGGAAACTGAAGCACGTGATGAAATTCCACAGCTACGCGCTGACGTTCGAGCGGCACGCGCGGCTCGGGAAGCTGCCCAACTATGCGGTGATCGAGCAGCGGTACTTCGACGTCAAGGAGCTTCCAGCCAACGACGACCACCCGTCGCATGACGTGGCGCGCGGGCAGAGGTTCGTGAAGGAGGTGTACGAGACGCTAAGGGCTAGCCCGCAGTGGAAAGAAATGGCATTGCTGATTACTTACGACGAGCACGGCGGGTTTTACGACCACGTGCCGACGCCGGTTTCGGGTGTGCCGAGCCCGGATGGGATCGAGGGGCCCGACCCGTATTATTTCTGGTTTGACCGGTTGGGTGTGCGGGTGCCGACCATACTTGTCTCGCCGTGGGTCGAAAAGGGTACCGGTAAGTTTTTGTTGCTTCTGGGTTTATTTAGTAGTTTATTGTAATTGAGTGGTATTGTAGTTAAATTAATTAAATTTTGGTAGATTATTATATTTTAAGGATACAATTTATTACGGTCGGTCGAAAAATTAAGAAAGTGTGAGAGAAATAAAAGTTAAATTAATTTTTTTTCAATTCATTCGATTTGAAGTTTGAAAATTAAGAGGGTGAAAGAAATAAAAATAATTGTGTGGATAACACTACTAATTTTTTTAATGGGTAATTAGTAGGATGATCACTTTTTAATATTTAGTTGCAGAAATGATTATTTTGTACTAATTGCTTATTTTAATTTAGTTGAATAATTAATGTCGGGTTGTGACTTAGTACTACGGTGTAGTAGTATTCCTGTTCACTTGTAAGTGAGAGATTTTAGTTTCAATTCTTGCCGAATTTGAACCATATTATTGCTAATCCATTGCGAGGCTAAGCCCACCCTCTTTCCATTAGTGAAAATAATATCGATTATTCAAAAAAAAAAAAAAATGCCGGGTCTGTCAGATAGTGTTTTGGTTGGAATTTGGTACTGCCGGTTGGAGGTCTGTTTTTTATATATGCAATGAATTTTTAAAGCTCTTATGTTTCTTTTGATGCTAATTTTTGGCTAAAACACGTTTTGAGTTGTTGTTTTCGCAAAGTTCCACTTTCATCATTGTATTTTCAGTTGCATCGGATTTGGTCGCACTATTTTTCAAATTGTTCGAGAGATCCGTCCACTTATGTTGATTTCTTGTACGAAAGTAATCAATTCTACCCAACAATTTCTTCCAAAGGTCAACAGAAGTTGGGGGATTTCCTCGGATTGGAACAATTTGCAAGTTAAAGGGGCCAAATTAGGTGCAATTGAAAATACCAGATGAAACGAGCTTTGTGAAGACTTGCAGGACCAAAAACGTGTTTTGGGCTTCATTTTTCATATGGTTAAGTGGAATTACTGTCTTCCGGTTGTCCGTGTATTGTAGTTTGGCTATGCTTTGAGCTATCACCGATTGAATTTTAAGGGACGGTTCTTCATGTTTTCCGGCTGCTGCCAATTGAATTCATTGTTAAGCTGCTATGGGGAGGGTTGGATTTGACAATGTTCTTCGGTGTCACAAGTTGTCCTTGTGTTAGGTGTCCGCCACCAACAGGGCAATTTTCTACTGATGGTTTAGTTGTCCGAGCTGAGAAAGTTGGGTCGTGATGTATTGGGAATGGTTTTCTATGCATCTCAATCAGTGAAAACCCTCATTAAGCTGAGCAAGCTTGAACTTTGTATCAATATCATTTCTTTTACCTCATGTTTACTGTCCTCAGTGTGTCCCGAATGTTGGGGTTCGAACAGCATAATTTTGCATAAAGATGGAGTTTCAATTTTTTTACATCTAGAGTAGAGGATTATGCAGTATGTATCTACCCGACTCTGTTCAGAACCGTGTTGTTTGATATTGTTTCCCGTCTACCTCCCCTCTATATTGTCATTTCATGGTCCAGTATCTTTTGTTGATCAAGGGAGAGAGGATTGGAACTGGGGAACTCTTCTTACCTTAGAAAGGGTAGTACCGCTAGACAATAGCTAGTTGGTTTCTTGATGCAGATCTTGTTAAACGAAATTAACAATTTATTTCAAATAAGAGTCGCGTGTACTTGTTACGTTTCTTTTCAATTATAAGTTCGGACCTTTTGCTTATTGATTGATTTTTGGTATTTTGGTGCAGTGATCCATGAGCCAACAGGGCCGAAACCAGATTCCCAATTTGAGCATTCATCTATCCCCGCCACTGTGAAGAAGCTATTCAATTTGAAATCGAACTTCCTGACGAAGAGAGATGCATGGGCTGGTACTTTCGAGAATTACTTTACCCTCCGCAGTACTCCTCGTGATGACTGTCCAGGTTTGCGTAAATCCTTCTGATTATTTTCTTCCATTTGGATTACTGGTTACTGCCCTTGCATATTACCAGAAGACTTGCATTTTCCCTATTGAATGCTCATCATCATCCATTTCTCTGTTACAGAAACTCTTCCAGAGGTGACGACCTCACTGAGGCCAGGCGGACCCAGAGAAGATTCGAGCCTCTCAGAGTTCCAAGTCGAGCTTATCCAGCTTGCATCCCAGCTCAATGGCGATCACGTCCTCAACACCTACCCTAATATTGGCGAGACCATGACAGTGCGTGAAGCAAACATTTACGCAGAGGATGCAGTGAAGAGGTTCCTGGAAGCCGGAAGAGCTGCTCTAAAAGCCGGAGCGAACGAGTCTGCAATTGTTACGATGAGAGCTTCGCTCACCAGCCGAGTAAACGCTCAAGGTCATAGCTCCTACCTAGAAACTCAGTGATTATCCTATAGAAATGGCAGCTGTAAATAGTAGTAAATTATACTCGAGTAATTAAACTGTACAACAATGGCGTGGGAGCCTTCCACAACTAATTGTTATTTATATATGAAAAATGCTAAGAAAACTCTCTCAAAGTGGGACTCTCTCTAACTCTGCCATTTCACAGTTTAACGTCAATTCTCGTTCAATAGTTTTAGACTATTGAAGATAAATTGCTACCAGCCTATATATTCGGCAGTCCTGCATGATGAATCTGCTTAAAAATCCAACTCTTCGTTCATTTAGCGGTAGTCACAGTGATTCATATTTATAATGTAACATCCCACATCGTTCAGGGGAGTAGATCATGTAAGCCTTATATGTATATTCTCATCTTTACCTAGCACGAGGCCTTTTGGGAGCTCACTGACTTCGAGTTCCAATGAGTTCTATTGGAACTCCGAAGTTATGTATATTCTCATCTTTACCTAGCACGAGGCATTTTGGGAGCTCATTGACTTCGAGTTCCAATGAGTTCTATTGGAACTCCGAAGTTAAGCGAGTTCGCACGAGGGCAATCCCATGATAGGTGACCTACTGGGAAGTTCTCGTCTGAGTTCCTAGAAACGCGAGAGCAATCCCATGATGGGTGACCTACTGGGAAGTTCAAGTTCTCGTCTGAGTTCCCAGAAACAAAACCGTGAGGGCGTGGCCGGAACCCAAAGCAGACAATATCGTGCTACGGCGGAGTCAAGCCAAGAATGTGGTGGGCCCCGGGCCGGGATGTGACATATAATACCTTGATTGCTCCGCAAGTAAACCCGGAAGGAAAGTGCCCACGAGGAAGAAGGAAGCAAATTGGCGAAACTCAAATTGACGAAGAAGAGTTGGTTTTAGAGAATGAAGAGCTTCTTTTAGGCGATGAAGAATTGCTTACAGACGTCGACTTCTTGTTAGGACCCCACGGGAGCTGCCGCAAGTTAACGAAACTCAAGTTGTGCCTTTGCCACCTTCAACCAGTTTTTAGGACGGATTGTTTGTGGATGAGCTATTTTGTCAATGACGGATAGAGGAGATGTCGAGGTGGCGGCGCTGTCTAATCTCCACCGTGTGCAGAAGCAGAGTTTTGATCATGAGAGACTAATTTCGCTTCTTAGTATGTAATTAAGATGTTCCTCTGATTTGATTTCTTACTTATTCCGCAAGTAAAACAGGCAGCAGAGTTCCCACAAGGAAGAAAGAAGCAATCTGACCCTATCAAAGCAAATGACAGAAAGACACCCGAGTGTTGTTGCTATCCCCTTCATTTGTTGACTTGCCTTAAACTGCAAGGTACCCTTCAAAATATCTTCTTCTTTGTTTGAAATAGGTCCCATACTAAAATCATCATCATCATCATCATCATCATCTTATGGTGAAAGCAATCCGGTACCATATAAGAAAACAACAGAGTAATAATAGAAAATAAATCAAAGCAATCATTTGTCCACAAGACAAGAAAAACATAGACTAAATCACATCAAATAGACCTAATCAAATCAAATCTTATCAATTCCCTAACTAAATCAATCTTTAAAATATTTTATTTTATATTTTTACACCCCCTAAAACTCAAGATTTCTCACTTCGCCAGAAGGAATAAAATCTAATTTGAAACTTTGTAAATTCAACATTCGCCCTCACGTGGACCACGCACGTGAAGAAAATATTCATTGATATGCTGAAATAACGCCAATTTTTTTAAAAGCTCAGCAAATCACAATCCGCTGGAACTAACGTATTTTTTTGAACGCCCAACTAAAACAAATGTCAATCTTTTCAAAAGTCCAACTGGAACGATAGCCTCTTTTCAAAAGTCCGACAAGACGTATGAGCATGATGGAACTAACAACCTTTTCGAAAGCCCCAATAAATCTCTTGGCATGTTGGAACTAACGCAAACCTTTTCAAAAGCTCCAATAAATCTCTTGGCACGTTGGAACAAATGCAAACCATTTCAAAAGCCTAAAGACAAAATCTCCTTTTTTTTTTTTTTTTTTTTTTTTAGTCTTTTTCTCATCTCTTTTTTTTCATCCTCCTTTTTTTCTCTTTTTTCTTTCAAATGCATCGGTAGACATCCATTCTAGACCAAGATAAGCGGCTAATGCTTGTCCTAGCCACGCCCCATCGTCAAATCTTTGTTTTTTCCATCATTTTTTTTCAAACTAAATTCAAAATAAAATAGAACAAAACACTAAAGCCTTCATGACAGGAGACGTATCATACCATGGCAAAACTTTTTTTTTCCCTAATATCTTTTCTCCAAGGCAGCAATGACTCATACTTTAATTCCCTTTTTTTCCCTTCATGGCAGCAGCAACACTTTTTCTTCTTCTTTGTGGACAATCTTCACACTTAGGTTTATGGGTTGTGGGTGCACGAAGAAAATTAGCTTTATGCACTTACTGAAAAGCGCTCACCACAAAGTACAACAAAAATTCGAACTCTGCTCTGATACCAAGTTGAAAATAAAAGGCTTGTTATAAACTTCTTATTTAAGTGTGATTGTGTAAATCCTAAATTAAATTTGATTCTAGTTATTCTACCCTATTAGGATTTGTATTCCTTGGAGGTAAAGGATTTCTTCTCACCCTTATTACTATAAATAAAGGCACTGCGTAGGGGGAATGACACATCGTCTACACAACCCTACAAACACATCTTTCTCTCTATATTTTCTTAATGATGCCGGCCCTCCTCTCCTTGTCAGTTAGATATAGGCCACAACACATTATTAGCACGCTCCTACCGCTGCACTTAGGAATCTGACGTGGAAGTTTTCTGCATCAAACCAGTTCACCAATATCATCAAGCAATCAGGTTCTTTCAAAACAACATTTTTTATCTCGATATTTTTGCAGCCTTGATAGCATGAACATTCACCATAATGCATGACCCAACTTTACGTTTTTTTGAATTTTAGATTCTACATAAATTGCGTATGCATTATATCCATAATTGTTGAATTATGTGAATTGTTATTGCCATGAATTGCATCCTATATATGTTCATTCATTAAATTATTTAATTAAATATGCATTGAATTAATTTTAAAAAAATAGAAAATTTATTTTAGGGTTCTTCGAACCTATGACCCGAGCCTACACCGGAGCCAGAAGCTCTACGCCTTTGGAACCCAGACCCACAACGTAGTCCATCTACCAAACTCTAAAACCCTTCACGGTGTCCACGCATGGCTTGTAGCCATGCCCTGCGATCCTTAACGACCTGCAGTTGTCGTCGACTTTGATTTTGGCCGAGATTCGTATGAATCTCCATGGATTCGAAAACCCCAAATTCGAATTCGAGGGTTTTTGGTTTATGGACATCGAGATTTTTCTTTTTTCTTCATCAAACCATCGAATTCCATGTCAAACCCTTAACTCGTACCGAGGTCTTTTGACCAGAACACTACCGTCTAAAGCGGCGACGCTGACCTTCGTCTCCGGTGACCACACTTAGCGAAGCTGGGGTGTTCTTTTTGCTAAAACCCAAACCCAATTAGGCTAGCCTTCTCGGCTTGCAATGAAAATTTGTTCTGACTAGGCTTACTTGTTACGACCTAAGTCTAGGGCTTGACCCAAAGCGCGACACCAGCCAATAGGGTTATAGTGTCCCTGTGCCCACGATGCACCAGATCTCAGCCCCGTGTTCTGCATGCACATGATCCCAGCATGTAGCTAGTGCATCGGTGCACCTGCACCGCTCTGCATCTGATTAGCCCCGTGCTGGTGCATCCGTTTCTACTGCTGGGCTTGCAACCCAAATTCTTTTTGAGGCCTAATCAACCTGTGTCTATCTAAGCCCAGTTTTTTGGCCTGGACCACATTACAAATTTGATTAGCCTACCCGTGGGTTTTGGCCCTTATTTTTGGGCCCCAAATGTATTGCCTAATTATTTTTTAGGTCCTATGGGTTTTATAATTTTTCACCCACACTTTAATCTTTGGCCCGAAGTTCAAATAATTAATTCAATTATTATAATAGACCCTGAAGATCTATTTGCAAATTTTTGTTGCATATTTCTGTATATATATTTGTGTTTGTCTGCAGGAACACATGAACATGAAATTCATAATTATTTCGAAACCTGAAGTTTCTAGAAACATGCCTTGTTTGAAAACCTGAAGTTTTCCTTAAAACATCACCTATGAAAACCCAAAGTTTTTTCATGTAAATTTAAACCAATATATGTCTATTATAACCTGAATGTTCTACTCCTATGTGAATGGATTGATTTTTTTTTTCTTTTTCCATTACACTAACCACATCTTGTCCATTTATTTTGTGATAGGAACATGTCGAATTTGAACAAACTCTACTTCCCCGCTTTAGAAGTCTCTGGAAGGAACTACCTCAAGTGGGTCCAAGATGTGAAGCTCCACCTCATTGCAAAGAATTTGCATCCCGCCGTTAAAGATGAGACGGACAACCCGGTTGGAGAAGCTGAGAAAGCCACTGCCATGATCTTCATCCGAAGACACATTCATGATGCACTGCAAACCGAGTACCTTGCTAAGGAGGATCCACGAGCACTCTAGGTCGCTTTGGCTGATCACTTTGATCACCAAAAGGACATATTGTTGCCTAAAGCAAGACATGACTGGCAACATTTGCACTTCCAAGACTTTAAGTTTATGAATGAATATAATTTTGAAGTTTGTCGAATTTGATCACTTCTCAAGTTCTGCAACTAGACCTTGACCGAAGAAGATCTCCTGGAGAAGACCTATTCGACATTCTCTGCTACTAATATTGTCCTGCAGCAACAATGGGCTCAGAAGTTCACTAAGTTTTCTGATTTGATCTCTGTTTTACTTCTTGCTGAAAAGCAGAATTAGCTATTGATGAAAAATCATCAAGTTCAACCTATTGGGGCAACTGTTGTGCTTGAAGCACATTATAACACAAAACAACGCCCAAAACGTCAATATAGGTGTGGTAGGGGCGGCCAGAAGTCACCCCGTCAAGGTCAACAGAGCCAAAGCCCACCTAAGGGAGGAAACTAAGCCCAGAAGCGCCCTAACCTCGCTCCTAAGACCATAAACTTCAAGAATAAGGGCAAATCACCTGAAACCATGGATGCAGACATGTGATATCGATGTGGTTCAAATGACCATTGGTCCCATGTTTGCCGTGCTCCCCAGAAGGTTGTAGCTAAATATGATTCTCGTCGTAAGAAGTTTGAATCAAACTTTATGCAAGTGGATGAACCGAAAAGTACCAAGATGGAGGTTTTTGACTTTCAGGATGATATCACCCCTATGGAAGATTAGAATCTTAGACATGAACTATTTCTAGTTAAATTTTAGAATAGTGGGGCCGAATTCCACATAGTGGCCGAACCCCCCCCCCTTGTTTTTGGTTTAATTTTGCACAATTTTCCCTTATTTGTTGGTTATTTGTTCTTGGATATTAAGTTTTTATTAATTACCATCCTTTTTCAATAATGGATATTTTTTTAGAACTTTTATGTATGTGACCGATTCAAATTAATTTTTATTCTAGTTATGACTAATGGGAAAGTTAGTTGTCTGGCAAATAATGCAACCACACACACAGTTTTGCGTGAACACATCTATTTCACTAACTTCATACCTAAGAATGCACCTCTAACAACCCTCTCAGGACCATCCAACCTGATCGAAGGATACAGCAAGACATGTATAATGTTGTCCAATGGTACAATTTTGACCATTGATGAGGCATTATATTCTCCACGTTCCTGAAGAACGTTGTTGAGTTTCAAGAACATTAGAGATAATAATTACAATGCTGAAACCAATGTAGAAAATGGAGTTGAATTTATGTTCATCACTTCCTACGAATATGGCCAAAAACGTAATCTAGAGAAGATGGAGCGTATCCCGAGTGGTTTGTATACTATAACCATACGCCCTATAGAAAGCCATTATGTGGCCGGCCTTACCTTTGGGACCGCGCATGAAATTACACTTTGGCATGATTGTTTAGGACACCCTGGACGAACAACGATGTGCCGTATCTTCAAATCATCACACGGGCATCCACTAACCCGAAGTTTAGGTTCGATTCAAGGAATCGCATGTCAAACTTGCTCCATGGGAAAACTTATTATTATTAAGCCTTCTTATGACAAGATTTGTTCGAATCCTCCTATTTTTCTACAAAGGATTCAGGGGGACATTTGTGGACCGATTCACCCTCATATGGACCATTTAGATATTTTATGATTTTGGTTGACGCTTCCACACGTTGGTCACATGTGTGCTTGTTGTCCACAAGAAACGCTGCATTCTCCAAATTATTGGCTCAGGTTATCAAGCTCAGGGTTCACCACCATGATTATTCGATCAAATCTATTCAATTGGATAATGCTGGAAAATTCACATCTAAAACTTTTGATGACTATTGCATGTCAGTTGGGGTTGAAGTTGAACATCCAGAACAGCCTTGCAGAGGCATTCATTAAGCGCTTACAAATGATTGCTCGATCGTTGGTCATACATACCAAGCTCCCGATTACTGCTTGGGGCCATGCAATATTGCACGAAGTCATATTGGTTTGCCTGAGGCCTGTTGCGACCCAACCATACAACTGATTGGTCAAAATGAAAACAAGCAATCCAAGTCGAACTCGATTCGCTTTCGAATCATATGGTGTTTGGACTTGTAGCTCCTACTATTCCACATATGAAGCCCATTGTCTACAAGTGAGTTTTCATTCGGAAGCGTAATGAGAAGAACAAAATTGTGCGTTACAAAGCTCGTCATGTTGCACAAGGCTTCTCACAACACCCCATGATTGACTATGATGAAACTTATTCACCTGTTATGGATGTGATTACTTTTCGCTACCTTATCAGTTTGGTAGTTTTCGAAAAATTGAGTATGCAGGTGATGGACGTAGTAACTACGTATCTCTATGGGGATCTTGATACGGAAATTTATATGAAAGCTCCCGAAGGACTTACATTGACTGGATCAAATATTTCTAAACCCCGAAACATGATCTCAATTTAGCTGAGGTGTTCACTCTACGGTTTGAAACAATCTGGAATAATGTGATATAATTGTCTAAGTGAGTATTTAACTAGTCAGGGATAAGTGAACAACAAACTATGCCCTTGTGTGTTTATTAAGAAGTCACATTCTGGTTTTGCGATTGTTGCAGTTTAATGAAGATAAAGCGAAGCCTTCAAGTACTCATATAGTCGTTCGATCGCTAGATGCAAAATGGGATCCCTTCCATCTGAAGGAAAATGATGAAGAGATTTTGGAGCCTGAAGTTCCTTATCTAAGTGCGATAGGCGCTTTATTGTACTTAACTCAATGCATTAGACCCGACATCTCTTTCGCTGTTAATCTTTTGGCAAGATATAGTAATGCACCAACACGCAGACACTGGTTAGTGTTAAAGACATTTTCCACTACCTTAAGGGTACTATGGATCTGGGCTTGTTCTATCCATATGGATCCTCGAGTGATGTCACACCCCTTATCTCAAGTCGATTCTCGCCTTGTTGGTTATGTCGACGCAAGATACTCATTTGATCCGCACAAGACGCGTTCTCAAATGGGTTATGTCTTACCTTTGGAGGCACCATAATCTTTTGAAGGTCAACTAAACAAACCATAGTTGCCACTTCGTCTAACCATGCTAAAATTCTCGCCCTACACGAAGCAACTCGAGAATGCTTCTGCCTGAGAGCAGTTGTGGACCATATTCAAAGCTCCTGCGATCTTTACCCCGTTGTTGACGTCCCGACGATGATCTATGAAGACAACGCAGCATGGATCGAACAACTCAAGAAGGGTTACATCAAAGGAGACAACACCAAGGGGAGTGTTATAAACTTCTTATTTAAGTGTGATTTGTAAATCCTGGATTATATTTGATTCTAGTTATTCTACCCTATTAGGACTTGTATTCCTTAGAGGAGAAGGATTTCTTCTCTCCCTTATTATTATAAATAAAGGCGTTGCGTAGGAGGAATGACACATCATCTACACTAGACCTAGCATTTTGGATCCGACCTGTTAACTCAACCCGACCTGACCCGTTAATATTAGTATTTGGGTGGATGCTTAATAGGTCGGGTCGCTAACGGGTGAACCCGTTAACAACCCCTTAAATAACGGGTCACTTTGGGTCAACCCGTTAGCACCCATTATAAATTATATTGAAATCCTCCCTCGAGCCGCTTTGGGTCACTTTGGGTCATCCGCTCCCTCCACCATCTCTCCCAAGAAATTTCCTTCCTCAAGTCGCTCCAGTTCCTTATGTGCTGCACATCCCGCTCCGTGATCTGCAGGTCAACCCTCTTCTCCATCTTCTTAGAAGACATCATCCGCAGCTCCACCGCCGTATTCTCCTACTTCGCCATCATCTGCTTCCAAGAGCTCTACATCCTGCTCCAGAGGATCTAGACCCTTCTCGAAGACTCCTCCAACGGCAGTCGGATGTGGCTCTTCCTCTAGACCGAGTCTCTAGAAAACAGCTTCCACGAGCTCATCCTCGACCTCTCCACCTTACTCGACATCCTCCCCGTCAAAGAGCTATGATTAAACGACGACATAGAAGAAGTCGTCTCCCTTCTCTGCACCCAGTGCTTCCACAGCACCACGAAGTCGTTCGTTGATCCAAGAGACGATGGCCTCCGCCTCGAGGTCTACTCCATACTCGACCGCCTCAAGAGCGAGATTGTCCCCGACCACTCCAAGCTCTCCGATATTTTCACACAAATAGGGATTCGTGACACTTCAAATTGCATAGAGGAGCTCGAGAGCCTCCAGAAAGAGTTCCAAAACCAGACGGAGGAGAAATCCAAGTCGCAGTTCCTTGTCTGTTTACTATATATCCAATTGTATTGGAACACAAAAATAAATAAATAAATAAATTGTTAACGGGTGAAACAAGTGACTTATTAGATTAACGGGTTGGGTTCGGATGACCCGTTAGCTTAACGGATCATGTTCGGGTGACCCGTTAGTTTAACGGGTCGGATTGAACCCGACCCAAACCTGATAAACCCGACCCGTTTACAAGTCTACTCTACACAACCCTACAAACACGTATCTCTCTCTCTATATTACTTAATTCCAAAAACTATAAACTTCAATTTTAGCATCAGTCATTAAGGAAAAAAAGTTTAATGAGTATGTCACCAAATGAAATCGATTTATGCATCTAAATAGTATTATTGAAATAGAAAACCGAATATGAAAATCAATCAGCTGAGTGGGAACGGCCGAGTCGATAAGCCTATCCACCCATTGACCACAAGTCCTTGAAATATCCCGCACAAGCACTCACCATACATCTACCCTTCAAACTTCAAACCTCTGATTATACTGTTATACACATAACAAACAAAACTATCAAAACCCATCTCAAATATCATCCACCTCTCTTCACTACAACCACCTCTCTCTCTAACTCTCTCATGGCCGCCTCATGGGAGGAAAGCGTCGAATACTCCATCAACACCATCTACCTCCTCTTCTCCGCCTACCTAGTCTTCGTCATGCAGCTCGGCTTTGCCATGCTCTGCGCTGGCTCCGTTCGAGCCAAGAACGCCATGAACATAATGCTCACCAACGTCGTCGATGCTGTGGTAGGTAGCCTCTCCTACTACCTCTTCGGCTTTGCCTTTGCATTCGGAGAAGGCTCAGATGCCAACCCTTTTATTGGTACAAGTTTCTTTGCTCTCAGGGACATTCCCAACTCCACCTACGACTATGACTACAGCTTCTTCCTTTTTCAATGGGCTTTTGCTATAGCTGTTGCGGGTATAACCAGTGGGTCTGTTGCCGAGCGTACCCAGTTTAGTGCGTACCTCATTTTCTCTTGCTTCCTTTCCGGGTTTGTGTACCCTGTGGTGGCTCATTGGGTGTGGTCATCCACTGGGTGGCTTAGCCCAAACTCAAGTAACTTATTGTTCACCTCTGGGGCCATTGACTTTGCCGGGAGTGGCGTGGTGCATTTGGTCGGCGGGGTTGCCGGGCTTTGGGGCTCTTTCATCGAAGGCCCCAGAGTGGGCCGATTCGACGCGTTCAGGAACGCCATACCCATTAGAGGCCATAACGCGACGCTTGTGGTGCTTGGAACGTTCTTATTGTGGTTTGGTTGGTTTGGGTTTAACCCGGGCTCGTTTGATAAGATTCTCGTGGCGTATCCGAACACAAGCGATCAAGGGAATTGGACTGGCGTGGGTCGAACGGCGGTTACGACTACGTTAGCTGGATCGACTGCTGGAATCGTAACCCTGTTCGGCCGGCGCTTGCTAGTGGGCCATTGGGATGCACTAGATGTTTGCAATGGAGTGCTTGGTGGGTTTGTAGCGATTACGTCAGGATGTGCGGTGGTTGAGCCGTGGGCTGCCGTTGTTTGCGGGTTCTTCGCCGCTTGGGTCTTAATCGGGCTCAACATCTTGGCCCTAAAGCTACAATTCGATGACCCCCTAGAGGCGGCACAATTGCATGGTGGGTGTGGTGCCTGGGGTTTGATATTTACAGGGCTGTTTGCGAAAGAGGAGTTTGTGGTCCAAGCCTATAATTCCGGCGCCGTCGGTACAGTACGGCCTTATGGTCTCTTCATGGGCGGCGGGTGGGGGCTGCTCGGAGCGCAAGTGGCTGAGCTTTTGGCCATTGTGGGCTGGGTCAGCTTGACAATGGGTCCTCTCTTCTACACCCTTCACAAGCTCAACATTTTGAGGATCTCTGTTGATGACGAAATTGCAGGTCTTGATGTTTCCAGTCATGGAGGCCATGCCTATGTTCATGCAGAAGAAGACCGTCCTCGCTTTTACGCAGACTACGTACGCATTCAAGACAATGGATCGTGACTCGCGATCCAACGCCATACTACTACTCTCGTTCTTCATCTCGTAGCATTATGTAAAGCGAATCAAATTGATGTACCTATATTGTGTTCAAGCTATGATTGAAATTCAAAAAAGGAGAAAAATGGAACGAAAGTATGACAAGAACCATAACATATAAATTACTCTTTTGAAGCCAATCAAAACTATGGGCAAATTGCAATTACATGTTAAAATGTTAACAGGTTTCAAATTACAGTACAACAAGGCATGTTATATACAAATAGTTTCCGAAAGAAAGCTGTACATGAGGCTCACCGGACATGAGAATCGTAGGGTAGAAAAACAGGATCTGGCATGACAAGAGGTAGCTTCTCAACGTACATAAATAATCTCTTGCGGTCCTCTCTTAAGATTGTTGATAAATCGAGAGTATCGCATTTCTCAGTGTAGATCCAAAGGTCACCAGAGTCGACTCTTTTGAGACTATCGCGACAAAAGGGGCATGACTGAGACCTACCACGCCTGAAACAAACGGGAGACATCAGGTTCTGCTCGATATTACGAATGGAAACAAAAAGCATTTAAACGAGGAAAAGGAAAGTCCAAAAAGCAAGTCATGAAGCTTATGAAATTCAAATTCCAGATTTACACATCAGTATTATGTAATTAAGCAAGGTCAATTCTGAGAGAAGGAGCCGAAAGAGTAACCCAAAGACGTAATGATGGAGAAGGTACAATGATTTCGGAAAACAACGCTCCCCCAGACATGGGGATAAATAAACGTGCACATAAAAATCAAATTAACACCATAAAATTATTACGAACAAAAACATTAAAAATACAAATGGTCCAATGTGTACGAGAGTATTCCAAAAATGAAAAGATGACCTAATTAAGTTTGTTAACACGTATTCAAGGTACAATTTCAGTTCGCTCAATCTGTGGTACGCAGCATAGAAAGCATCGACAAGAAATCACTCTCGCGCAACAGAAACATAATTCATGGATACAACAAAAATATGTTGTATACAAATAAGTTGAAAACTATAAAGAAAACACAAGAGAAAAAGGCCAAAAAACTTACCAGTCTCGATAACACTTCAAACACAATGTATGAGTGCAGTTAGGCAACACGACTTTCCTGTTCACCTCCATGCAAATTCCACACTCTTCTTCTCTTTCAAAGTCAATTTCAGAGAATTTTCCCCTCTCGGATTCATCCCTTCTTTTGTATCTGGCAGTGCAAATCTCTTTCTGTTTCCTATCCTCCACATCTGTGATTCCCCTTTGAAGTTGCAGCAAAGAAGGAAATATGACAGCTGTCCATGAAAATATAAGTGTTCAGAAAACATATCCATGAATATCGAAGAAGAAAAAATTATATCCCGTGCCCCACAAAGCCTTCCCACCTCCCCCCTCTCTGCCTCCCAAGAAGTTTTACTTGCAACATCAAGCGTTTGCGTACGAATAATACTACTACAATAAGCATTTACGTACATCTTTACTGAATCTCACTTACCATAAAATTCTCTGATGCTGGCTTTCCTTTCATAAACAGACATGGTGGTCTTTCCATCTGGATAAGTCTGCAGAAATCGATCGCATTCCCGCAACCAAACAAAAAGTCAAATAAAATTACTACATTTTCTGAAGATAGTATGACATAAACGAATTAAAGGTTCAGAAACTGGATGGTGAAATCGCAAAGCATGCCAGAAAATAAAGACCAACCAAAAACTTGAACCCAACACCCTGAAGGCTGCTATCCCAATAGGCCAGCAGGCCCGGCAATCATACTACCGCAGTCGAAAAAACGTGGTCCCCTCAGACAATAGTACGCACCATAGGCCATCAGTTCTCATTTCATAGCCTCTTCTGTTTGAGGTGAAATAGCAGGAAATGTAAACCAGCTATTATACTACTGTTGTACTTCAAAAAATGTTCCTAATGCAGCAAACATTCGGAGGAATCCATTTCAATTTCCTTTTACTCCCTCTCTCTCACGAGAACAAAATCACGCATTGACATCATAACGAAACTCGATTTAGAAAAAAGAAAGTACCATATAAATAAGCATTCAAAGCAATCCGAGTGCTCCGGCGAGGTGACAGTCTCTCTCTCTCTCTCTCTCTCTCTCTCTCTCTCTCTCTCTCACATAACGAAAACAAAATCACGCATTGACATAACAACGAAACTCGATTTGGAAAAAAGAATGTACCATATAAATAAGCATTCGAAGCAGGCCGAGCGCTCCGGCGAGGTGACAGTCAGTCCACTGGACAAGGAAGAGGAAAAAGTTGGCCGCCGGACAGTAAGACAGTCTCATCTGAAGACGCGCTCCATCTTTCTCCCTCGGATAATCCAAGGCCCTGAAAAAACAGAGAGCCAAACAAAGCATTTGATCAACAAGCATTCCACAATTATTACATCTCTAAACTCAAATAAATGCACAAAATAAATAAAACCCTCATCATTAATACATAATTCGATTTTTCATCTTCGTTTGGCCCCAAAAGAAAAAAAGCCTAGACGATCCTAAGAATTTTTTTTTTTTTTTTGAAAACAAAAATCTACAAAAAAAAAATCAGTCTTTAAATCGAAACTATGAATATAAAAAAAAAGGGAAATTTTCTATGAAAGAATGAAAAAGTTTCTAAATTTAGCGTATAATTGAATTGAAGGAGAAGGCGGAGACTTACAGAGTATTGGCGTGCTGAATATCTGCTTCAAGCGCTTTAAGAGAGTCCCTGAACGATTTTCCCATGACTTCGATATTTTCCCACCAACCAAACAGAAAATAAGAAATAAAAGTTCAAAAACCTCAAAAATCTCAACCTTTTTATAAATCCAATTATCCCCTCAGCTTCTCGAAGCAACGAAACCAGAGAGACAAAAGCTCGGACCTCCACTGCATTGACCGCTCCAAACTCCCATTAACATGCAAGAGGGGCCGGTTTTTAAATTCCTTATCCACCTAACTCAAATTTAAATTTCCGAAATTATTTAATCCCCTGCGGTCAAGACCTTAACATGTCCTGTTAGTTAGCCATTGGTCGACGGCCACGTGGGTTGGGGGAGAGTTAAATAATTGGTATCGTGAGGTGGAGAGGTTTGATTGCCGGCTTTGATGACAGGTACAGGAAGGGAAAACCAGGCGGCGCAGCGGGTGATGGAGAGCACCAGGTTTTGTGAAAACCAAAAAAGGACGATTTGTCCGAGGGTAATTTGATTATTTCAGGATGGGTATTTAATTATGATTATCTTGATTTCACTTGGTATTACGGTTTGGTGGTATTACTTTTCATTTGAAAATAAGAGGTTTTAGATTTGAATCTCGTGGATAACGAATTCAATATCAAATAAGGCTGCCTATCGATATACTAAAAAAAATTATAATTACCTTGATGATTTCACATTGTTGATACGTTTTAAATGATTAAATGGAAGGCTAATCCTGAGATTAATTAATCATAAATTATGGTTGATCATGGTTTGTGGATAATGGTAGACATTCGTTGACACCAATGTCCTTGGTGGCCCACCTGAAATAAAATTAGTGATCCCCTACTGGATAAAACTTACAATTAAAAAAATAGAAAAATAATTACATTCTCCAGCAACTAGCATCTTCCTTTAAAAAATGGGACGTCATTGGTTTAGACTTTTAGTCAACAAAACAAAAAAGTTCCATTGTGTCACCACAACGCTTTTTATCTTCATATCTTTGCTAATAAGAGATAAAGTTAAAAAGTACATTATACGTATACATATATGTGATCAGAAAGTTATAGACGTTGAAGTGATTTAATCGCAACCGTTTAAATACGAGGAAGCTGAAAGAAAGAGAAATTTGAAAGGAAAAGAAACCTACTCCGTTTATATCATTGACTTAAAGCATGAAAAATACAACAAATTCTTGATCTAACTAGAAAATCAGTCATTAGTATTGAAGAATAATTGAAATTGAATAGTTATTAGCACTCCAAACTTTCTATAATTAAAAAGAAAAATACATTTGTGAGTAGTGTATAATGAAATTTTTGAAGTGCTAATAATAGTTTCCTAATTGAAATTAACCTGCAATATTCCAGGATTAGGTGGAAGCCAAATTAGGTCATTTAGTTAAGGATTAAGACCTTAAATTTTCCAAATGCTAAATCCAAGCAAAGGGAACATCATTGGTTAACCTTCAACATACCAAACCAAAGGCAGAAGGAATCAAAACACAAAGTCCACACCTACCTCTAATATTTTACTTTTTTAGAATCTTCTCCCGTATTTGGGACTGCTATCCACCACATTATTATTCAATCATTATCATTGGAAATGCACTGCATTTTGGTACAGGTTTGGTACAGGTTTGATCATGCATCCGTAGCAGGAAGGGAGCGTCCCTGTCAGTTTTGTTGCTATTCATTTTATTTTGGGAGTTTTAATGAAATATTTCCGGTGTTGTGAATGCAAATTTATTTCTCCTTGATCTTGATCAAAATTACACCTACAAAACAACTAACGCATTTGGTTAAGGCCAAAAACCTCACGAGTCCACGATGAATGGGGGGGCTTTGGCCGAAGAACCTCCGATGCCAAAATTAGAATTTAGAGAGAACAGTGTTTAGAGAGCTTTTTGGGAATTTTTGCAAGAGTGTTGGAATGATCTTTTGGTGAAAATGGGAGCCTATTTATAGGGATACGGTGGCCGGTCCCCTTTGGATATTTTTTAGGGTGTAACTTATGGTTTAATGTGTGATTTAATGGATTAATTAGGCAATTAATCCATTAATTGGTTAATCAACACATTTTTTGAATAAATATTTTGGGAGTTATGTAATTTATATGGGATGTTTTGAAGGTTATGAAATAATTAACTTGTGAAAAATATAGGATGAGGATGGATGAAATAACTTTGAATTTGTTACCTATTTTGGGCACTTTTGATTTGGTTGAAGGATGATTGCCCGCTGCTCGCTCGTAGGAACCCCGTTGCACCTCAAGGGTATTTTTGCCCTCTTTTGTCCAAAAATCCACATGTCGCATTGTGATTATTTTTGGCTTCACAGGTGCTGTTGACTTTTAACGAAAATAACATTTTTACTCTAAAAAGTCACTCCTGGTACTATTCACTTACAACACATTTTTATCCTTTTAATTAAAACTCAAAATTTTCAAATCATTTTCATTAATTTCCTTTTTATTTTTTCTCCTCTTTAACTCATTGATCTGATAACGTTGCAACGTTCGAGTAAATGTTTGGGCCAAACCTCACATAAGGAAGACCAGAGTTACTAAGATTGTCTTAGCGGCCTACTTGGAATATTTAGAGGGTTCCGGATCTCCTCCTGACCTTTAAAAACTGAGCATGCTGAATAGGTCATCGTGGCCGTTGAGATTTGATCTAATGGCTACAAACAGGGGGCCCTCTAAAAGTTATAATAATTGTAGCCGTTTGATCAAATCTCAATGGCCACGATAGCCTACTCAGCATGCTCAGTTTTTAAAGGTCAAGAGGGGATCCAGATCCGTTGAGATCTCTTTTACTGTGTTGCTCGCTAGAAAGATACTAAAAGCATCTCTAAATGAGATGTCAAAATCTTACGTAGACTGTTTTTGACGAAAAAAAGGGTTTTCTGGTTCTAAAGGAGATTCAAAATCCTACCTGGAATGACATTCTCCACTTTACTGCCAAATTTGAAGGCAACATCAATTTTTTTGTTTTATTTTAATGATGGCCCACATGTTTGTTTATTTTTTGTCACTTATTGACTAATTTATTAGTAAGTTTTGATCCATTTTGTTGATGCACAAAACCGGAGGGGTCTTGGAACAACGTAAATCCGACCGTGAATCTGTAAGAAAGTAAATAACACAAGATGTATCGTGGTTCACCCCAATGTTTGGGCTACGTCCACACTGATATTGTATTTCTCTGTTTGTGAGGGGATTGAGAGGGTGAGAGCTTTGCTCTGAATATGAGAGGGGATGTGAAGCTTTGGGGATCTCAGGCCTAGGAATTGGCCTCCTCCAATGAGGAAAGTGATGAGTCCTTTTATAGAATAATGGCTATTCACTTATTACATATTTGCCCCTTCATCTATTACATAATTACATTTGAGTCCCTCGAGTATTTATACGAGATCTAAATACGGAGGCCCTAAGTATGGTACAAACAGTAGTCCCCTAAGTCTTCAGTCAAGAGAGTTTTTTGGCTGGAGACTTGAAGTTCAGTCCATGTGTGGGCCGAAGTAACTAGATGTCATCTAGAACTGATACTCGATATGAGGCGGTGCCCAATCTGAAATGATGCTCAACCAGAAGTAGCACATGTTGCGAGGCTGCTCTGCTTGTGGCTTATGTTGCCTTGGTTAGCTCGACTTGTGGCGTTTGAAGGTGAGGGAGTCCCTTTTATAGAATAAGGGCTCGCTCCTCAATACAAAAAATTATGGGCTAGAGTTGGTGCTCGCGGCGAGGCGGTTGCTCAGCAGGCGGCGATGCTCTCTAAAGATGGTGAGGGAGTCCCCTTTTATAGAATAAGGGCTCGCTCCTCAATACATAAGTGATGGGTTATGAGTGATGCTCGCGGCGAGGCGGTTGTTCAGCAGGCGGCGATGCTCTCTAATGATGGTGAGGGAGTCCCTTTTATAAAATAAGGGCTCGCTCCTCAGTACATGAATAATGGGTGCTCTCTAATGAAAGTGAGGGAGTCATTTTTATAGAATAAGGGATCGCTCCTCAATACATAAATAATAGGCTAAGTCCCCCAAGTATTTTTCATGAGACCCAGTTGTGGCCCAATATATGGTACATAATGTAGTTCCCCAAGTCTTCAGTCAATAGAGTCTTTTGGCTGGAGACTTCAAATTTAATCCATGTATGGGCCGAAGTGGCAGTTGTTCGGAGGCGGTTTTTGTATACCATGCACTGAAGCTTTGTAGGTGAAGCTTTGAAGCTGGAGCTTTTGTAAATGAAGCTTTGAAGCTGGAGCTCTGTAAATGTAGCTTTGAAGCTGGAGCTCTGTAAATGAAGCTTTCGAAGCTAAAGCTCTGTAAATAAAGCTTTTGAAGCTGATTGACATGAGTGATGCTCATGAATGTTTATATGAGTGATGCTCATGAATGTTGACATGAGTGATGCTCATGAATGTTGACATGAATGATGTTCATGAATGTTTATGTATGATTGACATGAGTGATGCTCATGAATGTTTATGTATGATTGACATGAGTAATGCTCATGTATAATTTTGGAGTACTGGTCGTACTTTTGATCACCTGGTTGGTGATAATAGCGGCAAGCTGCCAAATAATTTTGGAGTACTGGGCGTACTTTTGATCACTTGGTTGGTGGTAATAGCGGCAAGCTGCTGAATAATTTTGGAGTACTGGGTGTACTTTTGATCACCTGGTTGGTGATAATAGCGGCAGGCTGCCGAATAATTTTTTTGTAATACTGGACGTACTTTTGATCACATGGTTGGTGATATTAGAGGACCTGGCTCTTTTGGGCATATGGGCCTTCGCCCTCCACATAACATTCCAGCCCATTACTTTGGGCTTGCCCTTTTTTTTATTATTATTTTATAATTATCATCTGATGAGGTTTATACAGATGTCTCCGAAAGATAAGAACAATAAATTACACCATTCAAAACAAAGGTTTCGACACAAAAGCTTCGACAGTTGCAGATCGTTGGTGCGTACTGCACTTACTGCGTACTGTGTTATTGCAGATCTTTTTCCATGTGCGTATTGCGCCTACTGAACGTTTTACCTTTTCCTTTCTCTTTATTTTTCTTTCTTTTGGCAGATGACTGACAATGGAATAATGCCATTTCCTTTTTTTGCTTTTGCTTTTGCTTTCGTTTTCTCTTTTCTTTTCTGCTTTTGTTTTTGCTTTCGGCCTGGTTGTTGCTGGGACCTTGTAGTGGGATGGCATGTGCTCTTGCAGAGGAAAGCCTATGTCATCCATGTCCTTCCTTCTGCGGTGGACCACATGGTGGGGTTCGTACATTTGGTTCTTTGTGTGACTGTAATGTCGAATAGAGCATTGGGCTCCCGAGATTCATTCTTACTAATCGCATCTTTAATCGAAAAACAAACGGATTGCATATACTTTTATAGCCTTTGGATTTAGCAAATCCCTAGGTATTTTTTTCTGCAATTGGACCATCAATCTTAATTGAAAGAGCACCAGCTGTCATCTCTTGGGAGAGAGGATTGACACCGGTGAGTTTGCATTGGGTGCCGACGATTCTCTGGAGCTCTAACCACCACCGATATCACCGCCATGACAGCGCCAAATGTTGATGCACAAAACCGGAGGGGTCTTGGAACAACGTAAATCAGACCATGAATCTGCAAGAAAGTAAATAACACAAGATGTATCGTGGTTCACCCCAATGTTTGGGCTACTTCCACACTAATATTGTATTTCTCTGTTTGTGAGATGATTGAGAGGGTGAGAGCTTTGCTCTGAATATGAGAGGGGATGTGAGGCTTTGGGGATCTCAGGCCTAGGAATTGGCCTCCTCCAATGAGGAGAGTGAGTAGTCCTTTTATAGAATAAGGACTCCTCACTTATTACATATTTGCCCCTTCATCTATTACATAATTACATTTGAGTTTCCCGAGTATTTATACGAGATCTAAATACTGAGGCCCTAAGTATGGTACAAACACATTTGATTTTATAAATAACCAACAAGTATTTTAATTTAACATCTTGGTTGTAATAAACAACTTCATAACTGTAAAAAAAATTAACATTTTAATTCGACATCTCTTGAGTCATTTAGTACTACGGTCTAATGGTATTTATCTTCACTTGTAAGTGAAATGTTTGAGGTTCGATTCTCGCCAAAAACGAATTTGAACCATATTGTTGCTAGCCCATTATAAATCTTAGTTCACTCCCCCAACCCTTAATGTAGAGAATATTATTTATTAAAAAATTTGACATCTCCTTGAAACATGATCTAACATGTGCAATGCACCTTCCTCTCCTCTCTCTCCTCATGTGACACTCGACAATGCATTGCACATGTGATAAAAAAGTTTTTTCTCACTCAAGCATTCACATTTTTTACAAAACAAAAATAATCATTATTAATACAAGTAGAACTCAAATATTCTAAAATATAAATGTAAATTAGTTTCTTGATTGGGACTCAATATTTAGGCCTTGATACTTAGCCTATGAAGTATGTAAGAACAGAGAAAAACTCTTTCTATAAAAAGATCACTCACCCTCACTTCAAGGGAATGACAAACCCTAAACTTGGTGTACCATAAATTACGCCTCCATATTTAGGTCTCACTACTTAGCCCATGAAGTATGTAAGTTGAGAGAGAAACCTAAGTTCTATAAAAGGGATCATCACCCTCACTTTAGGAGGATGGCAAAGCCTAGCTAGCCAAGCCTTTATGTACAATGTAACTCTCATTCTACATAGTGAAATCGGATCTACATCAACATGACGTAGCTCCAACTTGGGTGAACCAAGATATATCATTGTGTTCTTATGTGCGTGATTTACGGTCGCATCTAAGTTGTACAAAATCAACCCGATATTGTGCATCAACAAGCACCATGACTTGAAGCATAAGAAATTAGGTTCTCTAATTACGGATTAAGGCCTTAAGCTTTCCGGGTTTCCATATGAATGCTAAATCCAGGAAAATGGAATATCTTCGGTTAACCTGCTGCTAGACATAATCAAGAACCACATACGTACCTAGGAGCACAAGTATCCTTGTTCTTGTTAATGATCTGCATGGTGGTTCCGCAAACCAACTTATTCATTACATAACACATCCACCCCTTGATGGTGATATATATATGTATGTATGTATGTATGTATGTATGTATGTATTGAGTCATTCACATAATACAACATTTTATTGCAACATGCGGAATACAACTACAAAACAGAAGCAGAGTAGCAACTTCAGATCACTTATAAACCTCTTCATCTTCCACCGTAACGCCTCTGCCTCCGCTGAAACGAAGTCAAAGCCTCCGCAAACTCAGCTTTCCCGAAATCAGGCCAAAGAGCAGATACAAAGAAAAGTTCCGTGTAGGCCAACTGCCACAGCAAGAAGTTGCTGACTCGAATATCGCCACCAGTTCGTATGAGAAGATCGGGGTAGGGAAACTCGGTACAGTTAGTTTCGAGTTCTTGCTCGACGAGGCTTTCATTGATATCGTCCACCTGAACAAGGCCATCTTTTACCTTATGACAAATACTTTTGCATGCTTGCACAACATCGTATTTTCCGCTGTAGCTCACTGCCACAATAAGGTGGAGCCTAGAGTTGTCTTTCGTTCTCTCCTCCGTGTCACTTATCACTTTTTGTAAAGACTTTGGGAGTTTTGATGAATCTCCGATGATCGATATTCGGACACCGTCCCTGTCGAAACAAAAGGAAATTAGTTTAGTATACCAACTATGTATTTTGATTTTGATTATGAATTAGTAAACGCGTTATTAGAGAAAAAAATTAAAACATTTTCAACATACATGAGCAGAAATATGATGAATTCAAACATGTAACGTTAAATTAGAACAACAACAAAAAAAAAAAAAAAGTGCTACCTTGCCAAATTGTCGATTTCGGCGGTAATCATCTTCTCGAACAATGTCATCAAAAATCCAACCTCCATCTACACAACCAAAACCAAATCACTAAACATTTCCAAAGACATGCAGAACAACCAAAAACAAAATTCGTGCTTTTTTAAAAAGTAAAAAAAAATTAAACACAATGAAGTGGTGGGATATTGAATAGTATCAGGATTGACTTTTTAATGTAAAAATGTGATTTTTCGTTAAAGTAAACAGTACTGGGAGCTTTTCGTTAAAGTTCCCTTTAACTAAAGCGACTTGACATAATAATTTAGGGACCTTTGATTCAGTTTTAGTTTTTAGTTTTTAGCTGAATACAAGTTTGGTAACTACTTTAGTTTTAAAAAAATTTAAAGAAAACTCAAAGAAGTAATTTTCACTTTTTAGTTTTAGAAAACATAAAGTAGTTACCAAACAAGTTTCAAATTTTCAGTTTAAAAAATAAAATAAAAAGTGAAACGTCAATTTCCTTTGAGTTTCAATCTTTCAAATTTTACCCTAGATCTTCTCATTGTGTTCAAAGGAATGCTCAATCCCTCTACAACAGCCTAGACTTCGTGAAAAAAAAAAAACTTTATTTGCTTATCCCGTTTGCGTTATACTCTAGCTTTCCAGGTTCGATACTCTAGTAAGAGGTGGATGCATGTATGGACCCAGGACCACCAGAAAGTCCAAATAAGTGCTTGTGAGGACCTTTGATGACCACCCAACGGGCAGGTTGTGGAAGAGAGAAGACCATCATAGTTGTGCAGATATTGTGCAACATATGTTTTGAATCAAGAAGAAAGACCACCATGGCTTTGCTATTCTTGGACCTTGGTTCCAACGAAGAAGAAAGAGTTTCTCTCTCCCTTTCTCACATGACCAACTCCCTTTTTTTTTGTTTTTTGGTTAAGTTGTTTCTTATCAGGTTGTGTAGCCTAACATTTTAATTGATAAAGGAATGGTGCATTACTCAACCAATACTTTTTATACCATATGTTTGACACCTTTATTTCTTTTAAAATTCACTATAAATTCGTACGATATTTGAAAACTATTTTGTAAAGTACAACAAACTTGTAATCACTTGAACTTTCATATCATACTATCAAATTCACTAAAATACTAAAGCAAAAATTATGATATTTTTGTATGTAATATGTTAAATGATAAATTTAATTAAAATAATAAACTCAAATTCTCTGACACTTATTTGTATAATATATAATAAGTTTACTTAAATTCACCTAGTCTGCCTACGTCTCATCTAGGCGCTAGATCCTAATCCGTCACCCGACTAGCATACTTTAATTATAACCACCCGATGTTAGACTCCTGGATCCATCGCTGTCTTTAGTTTAACTCTATCAAACAAACACTTAGTATTGAAGTTGTCATTTTACAAGATCTCAACTTAAAACCTCCAACCTACAACGCTACAAGTGCAGATCATGAATACATCACGTCTTTCTAACCAAAAATATAAAGTAAGCACTTTCTAAGCTTGAGAACAACTGACCTTGGACCGATTCCAATTATCATACGAAAAGGCAAAAACAGTGAGAACTCCAATTCCCCATTTGGAGCTCAGCTCAATGAGCTCTCTCACCGACCGTACACCGGTCTGGTGACCGGACCCAGCCGGCAACCCCCTCCGCTTCTCCCACCTCACGTTACCGTCCATGATCACCGCCACGTGCCTCGGCATCAAATCTCGCCGGAGACCCGCGGGCAGCGACTCCTCATCCGGCGGGAAGTCTCCGCCAGGGGCAAACTGTCTCGTCTCTTCCTTGAAAGCCGCAGCAGCTGCTGCTGTGCGAGGAAGAGATAGTGGATTTGAGGGGAGTTGATGTGATCGGATTCCGGGTGTTTGCGAGAGGGAGGACCTCGGTTTGAAGGGAATGAGGGCGTTCTCGATTGGGATAGGAGAGCTCAGGGACAGGAACATGATGCTGCGGACTGTTACGTCGTCGTCTCCTCCGTGAGTTTGAACGTTAAGCCTCGCAGCGTTGGAAGACACTTGGACACTCGTACGCAGAGGCCAATTTAGCGGGAGAATTATTACAATTTGTAGTTTTTCTGGAAACTTTCTCATGCTATAAAGTACAAAAAAAATTATTGGTGGTACCCATATATATTGCTGTATTGATGACCTAGCTGACGCGCGCGGAGCCCATGTACGACACAAACGCTGTGCAGAATTAATGAAAAATTGGGGCCGTGGCGGCCTCGAACAGTGGCCTGGAGGGGATAACTCAGTGAGATATCCACCAACTAATCTGCACAACATTGATGCTCATTTAACAGCTCTTAATATTTTTGATTTCTTGTTGGTAGCGAACGATTTTTATGAATTATGATGTTGGTTAGGTACATTTTACATGTTCCACGTCTTTCCGAATTATAACTTGTATCTGATGCCGGGTTGAGACCGGGTGTTTCCACGTCTCTCTGCAGTGCCCACTCTTACATGTAGCCGTGATCTTATATACGATACCACCAGATACGCCCTTGCAATCTAATTCCTTGGGGGCAAAGAATCTAATATCGTCGCATCAATAGATACGATCAAGAATCCGTCTTCCTTCATCTGATAAGAAGTGGGGGTAGACGTGTTTATTGGATTTTTGCGTTCTTGTTTTGTACTCTTAATTTAAAGAACTTTAACAAAAAGCTCTCGGTACTGTTCACTTTAACGAAAAACCACATTTTTACACTAAAAAATCAATCTTGATACTATTCACTTTACCCTTTATTTTGTCCTTATCGTTAAAACTCAAAATTTTCAAATCATTTTCATTAGTTTTCCTCTTAATTTACCGTTGATTTATTTGATCTTGTGGTTAGAACTTAGAACCAAGAGCATGGGTGCAAAGAGATGAGCCGGGAGTTAGAATTACTTCCTTTGTTGTATTCATCTAGACGTCCTCACGTAGGACAACCACGTAACAGACTACAAGTGCAACCAATATCTCAGTCAACTGCCCTTCGCATCTCACCCACTTTCTTCTTTAACCTTCAACGTACCTGACCAAATGGCAACAGCAATAAAAAAACAAAGTACACACCTAACTGTACTGTATTAGTAACATCTCCCTTGTTAGGGGCCTGCTATCCACCACATTATTGTTCAATCATGGATGCTTCTGTAGCAGGAAGGAAAGGGACGCCCCTCGTCGGTTTCGTCCATTTTCATTTTTCTCCTTCTCTTCCGAGTAGTCGGATACCATAGCCACATTTCGAGTACATATTTCGGCCAACTCTAGCGGAAAGACGTTCTAGACCAGAGTGGCTGCTTCTCATACTGATGATTTTATCGTATCATTACAAACCATAAGAAAAAAAAGACATAATCAAAAGCCACATACCTTGGGGAACAAGTATCCTTGCTCTTGTCCATGATCTGCAATCTTCCCTGGAGCATGGTGTTTTGTGGAAACCAAGTTAAATGGATCGGTGCAAAGACTGATGGAATTACCAAAAAAAAAAGGCCTCTCTCAAGGGAGACCTATAAGCATGGTTGGCTGTCATGATTGCTGTTTTTGTCATTAAACTAATGCAGGATGCCAGGATTAAGTAGAACATAAATGAAGAGATCAGCTAAATGACTGCATATAATTCGGTTAGACAATCCGGCGTCCACGCTACTCAGGAACCTCCACAGCATTATGCATGAGGCTGCTCCTAATCAAACATGATGATTATGTATCCACGCTCTGGATAATAGTAATAGACGACACAACATCTTTCAGAATAAGCAATTATCAATGCCCCGGCCCCCTGGTAAGTGAAAACGATAATTTTGAGCAATTTGCTAGCAGTAGAATTGTTTAGCCCAAACTGTGTACTGTAGAATCTATCCTTGCGAACAAGGAGTTATGAATATTCACTTTACAGTATGACGAAAAAAATCATAGCTACAAGCACCAATGGTGTAATTAATCAAACAGGAAGTACACAACTGTGCTACAATGTGGAGCAATAATTACTTTTAGAGCGTAAGATTAACGCAAAATGGACTAAAAAAGTAATGTTTACAGCAAACTGTTAATTTGTTTGCCTTACCATTTGAACGAGAGATAATGCTTTACATAATCTTCTTGCTCCTGCAAAACAAAGTCTTCATGCTATCTGCTCATGGACAAACCCGGGTAAAATTAATAATTGGAAGTGCCTGTAAATCTGAAATAATCAGATGAAAGAGAAGATATGGAGAAACAATAGAATTACAGAGTAAGAACGATTCATTCTATGACCATGATGACACTAATTTACCGTTGGTAAAGCCATAACTAGGAAACAACCAGGTAGACGGGCAGACACGCACATGCTACATAGATTCATAAATATTTGATGCAACTACTGATACAGGGACTGAGACAATTAGATCAAGAAAGAATATTCATTACATGTGCAACCAGCATATGATGCTGATATTTACACAACGCCTCTGTCACTGCCTCTGCTGAAAGGAAATACAAATTCGTCACTTATAGATCTCTTCCACCATAACGCCTCTGCCTCTGCTGAAAGGAAACCAAGGCCTCCACAAACTCAGACTTCCCAAAATCAGGCCAAAGTGCCGATGCAAAGAAAAGTTCCGTGTAGGCCAACTGCCACAACAAGAAGTTACTGACTCTGAGTTCGCCACTTGTTCGTATTAGCAGATCAGGGTAGGGAAACTCGGTACAGTTAGTTTCTAGTTCTTGTTCAATGAGGTTTTCATTGATATCGTCCACTTCAATAACGCCATCTTTTACCTTTTGAGAAATACTTTTGCATGCTTGCACAACATCATATTTTCCGCTGTAGCTCACTGCCACAATTAGTTGGAGTCTAGAGTTGTCTTTCGTTCTCTCCTCTGCATCACTTATAAGTTTCGGTAAAGGGTTAGGGAGCTTTGACGAATCCCCAATGATTGATATTCGAATACCTTCGCTGTCAAAGCAAATAGAAACCAAATCAGATGTTTTAACACTGTGTAACTCAGTACCTCATTGAGATTGAGTACACCAGCCACCCATTCAATCTAGCAGGTCTCAACTTGCCAGTGAGTTTTCAACGAATACATTCTAAAGATAAACACCATAACAAGACAATATACAATTAGGTTCACCGGAACCAGTTCAGTTAGGAGTTTTCGGCCACAGTCTACCACGAAAATGTGCAATTCAAGTTTTTAGTGCAATAAAAATCCCTAGGAAGTAAAAACAGTTTCAAAGCTCACAAAAAATGGGACAAACATTTCAAGCTGCAGCACATCCCAATAAAACCTATGCAGAAATGTGATGAATTCAAACAAATAACAATGAATTCAATGTGCTACCTTGCAAAATCGTCGATTTCGGAGCTAATCATCTTCTCAAACAAATCCAGCAGAAATTCAACCTCCACCTACATTATAACCAAGCCAAATAATTCCATGGTTCCAAAAAGAAACACAAAACCAAAACAACAACAAAAAAGCACTTTACATCAGAAAGCACTTTTCTTGCTTCTGAGTTTTGAACAACTGACCTTTGGCCGAGTCCAATTATCAAAAGAAAACGCAAAAACAGTGAGAACCCTAATCCCCCATTTACAGCACAGCTCAACGAGCCCTCTCAGCGACTGCGCACCCGCCTCGTGACCCGACCCGGCCGGCAGTCCCCTCCGCCTCTCCCACCTCACGTTGCCGTCCATGATCACGGCCACGTGTCTTGGCATCAACTCTCTCCGTAGGCCCGCCGGCAACGGCTCGTCATCCGGCGGGAAGTGTACACCAGGGGAAAATCGGTCATTAAATTGCTCTCTGCTCTCTTCCCTGTGAACAACCGCATCGGTTGCGGTTGCGCAATGAAGAGAGAGAGAGTTGGATAGGCGCGGATGTGATCGGATTCTTCTGGGTGTTTGATTGCGCGAGAATCTGGGATTGGAGGGAGTGAGAGCGTTCTGGATTGGAACAGGGAAGCGGAGGGATAGCATTATCCGGGATAGGGATTTGATTTAGACTGTGAAGTAGTTGTTCTTGTGCTGCTGCTGCTGCCTCGGCTGCGTTGGGCGGCGGCGCTGTGGGTTTTGACCGTTCATTTCTTGCAGACGACAGTCGTGCAGAGGAGACCCGTTTAAATTGACCCTAATGTATGACCCGCGCTGCTTCGGATTATCCAAACCTTTTCGCGGGAGAATAATATTTTCGGCGTGGTACACAAAGTTTGGTTTATGAGTCTTCAATTTTGTATACTGATATTTTAATTTGAAAAACAGGTTAAAATGATATGAAATAAAATTCTAGTTGCATTAACGGAAAGAAATACACCACATAAGTGTATTATTTGACGGGTCAAATGCTGTGTATATGTTACATTAATTAATAAATTTATATGATTCGATGTTGATTGTATGCATCACTTGTCACAATGACAAGGTACACAAAAGTGATTTAAAATGTGGTTTCCATAGCATTACTCGAAAAAGAAATTAGTTATAAATGACGCATCGATTAAAATATTAACAATACAACTATTATATATCGATGATATACTTAGAACTAATTATTTCAGCTCATTCGACTAATGACACATCCCGATCCTAGAATCAGGGCGTGCTGGCCGTCACGTGAGTGTGACGTAACCATAAGTGCGACGCGGAAGCATAAAGGATAAAAGATATACGAAGGAATAAAAACCAACTACTAGCAATAATAATCCAACTAACATGCTAGAGTGAGTTTAAGTGTGAAACACACATATTCAGAGCATAAGTACTAGGTGCAGTCAAGTAGGACCATTACTAAATTACAACACCCGCATGTGAGTCCTACATTTAAGTAGTCTGTCAGAATGCCATGTGAATCCTCGTGAGCCACCAACGCTGCTAACTAAAACCTGGAGGGGCGCAAAACAAAATTGAGTGGGTCAGTAAAACAAAGTTTTTCAAAAATATTTCAATGAATAACAATTCTAACCCCTCGTTGTAAAACCTGTATACTTTCCCAGAAAATAGCATATATAAACATATATAACCATTTAAAACATATCTCAAGTTATGCTATCAACATGCCACTACGCATATGCCATGCTATGCCTCACAATAATATAAGGATGCAACGATATAACAGGTGAAGTAAGAAATCAACCGGAGACCCTGCAGTTGGTCCTGTACGGTTAATTCTATACCTCAAAATCTCATCCAACCGGAGTCACCACTGTGACCTGTACGGCACTACTCTGCACATAAATTGGAACTACCTATAGTAGTCTGTTCGACTAGGATGGTGTAATAATACGCTCTAGTGCTTCTCTCATCAATCATCTGTGCACATAATCTAAGGTCACCTACCAGTCGGAACCACCTCTAGTGGCCCGTACGACTAGTATGCCGGAACCACCTCTAGTGGTCTGTACGACTAGCACCTACTTGGATCCAAGGTGAGCGTGTGGTGCGGGGTGAATAATATAAGCACTAACACCAGGGGTGCAGGTTATGAGCTCACAACACAATTCACATCAACAGTAAATCATATGAACAATATAAAACTCACATGTGCGTCCACAGCACCATTTCACATATATGCATCAAATACTAATTCATATATTTCATATAATATGCATGCATGGCATTTTAAAACATACTTTCATTTAAATTCGATTTCTGGGAAAATCAATAGTATATAGGTAAATACAGAAAATAACTGCTCATTCACTGATAAGTCGAAGGGTCGTAACCCCCGTGACGCCCTTGAATGCGCTCGTCCTCGGGATAGGTCTCACATATATGCGAAACAACTATAAAAACGTTATTTAAAGCACATAACCAACAATTCGAAATAATTTCTTATACGATGCTCAATTTGGGTATATGAATATACCACAGTGACCTACTCAACGTCGAGGTATTTTTAGAATAAATTTTTGAAGCCCCACGCGCCGACCAAGGCACGGCCAGATGCGCGGTTACGCGCAGGCCACGCGCCGCGCGTGTCGTCTCCTACCTTGGGCTCGCCAGATTGGTTTTGCCGGCGACGGAAAAGTCACCAGTTTCTGGATTATTTTCAAATCGCCATAACTCACTCATTTCTTCACTATTTTCCACGTTCTTTATATCAAAATGAATATCTCGACGAGATAAACAAATCCATACCTGCCTCGACCCCCAACTCGCCGGGGATTCACCGGAAAAAGCCTCGAAATTCCGGCCAAAATTGAAAAGCTTTGTTCTCAATCCTCCGACGTCCAAATTCTACCAACGAAGTACCCCGAAGCTCGTGAGGTCCTCTTTAAGCTCACTGTGAGCTTGAAATTCCCTGAAACACGATGTTTTACGTGTGCATGAACAATACTCAAAACTGGGGGTTCGGATTTCAGGAGTTTTCGAAGGTTATAAGTTCCAAAAATGGTACCAATGAACTCACAAGCTTGCAAGGATAAAGGAACTCACCTTTTTGGCATCGATCCGTGAAGAAATTGAGGGTTTTGGTCCTCGTCCGTACGAGTTCGAGAGGGAGAGAGAGAGGAAGAGTGAATTGAAAGGGAAGGAAGAGAAGGCACGAGGTGAGGGTACGTGTCCCGTGTGTGTGTGTGGTCCAGCCAAATTAAACCCCTAACCACACAAACCACACATAACTTTTAATCCAAATTAAAATTTCCAAAAACTTAGGAAATCATGCTTTATACAAATAATATGTCACACCCATACCTTAGTAACCTTTAAGGGCAATTCCGTCATTTCGTATCAATGAATATGAAATTCCGGGACGGGCTGTGACAACTAATTTCTCTTTTAATTTTGTGTAGAAATTTTTTATGCGGCCGTTTCAAGTCATTAAAGCACACCATTTATAATACTTGGAGAGGTTCTAAGTTCGTATCTCTTTGTGGATAAAAAAAGGGTTCGTTTTACCACTATTGATTCCTAGGCTAGGCGATATAACATTATCGAAAATTATTAACATGATTATGGCTAATGGGAGGCTGAAATGCCTCTGTAAGTTTACTCGACCCCTAAAAAAGCAAACTGCTTGAGGAAGCCACCAACTGATCCTCTTTTCAAAAATAAAAATAAAATTATTAAGACGTGAAATCAACTAGTGATAAAAAGCAAGACCATCTAAAGCTAAACAATGTGCAATCAATATGAGTGAAATAAGAATTAGTATGGGAATACATTAGTTCGTTAATTTGAAAACGAGTAAATTGTAGCAATGGTCCATCAACTTTAATCAAATTGGAGCAATGGTCCCTCAACTAAAAATCCATTACCATTGGTCCCTCAACTTATCAAAATGTGTAGATATAGTCATTTTCATCAATTTCATCAAAAATTTGTTAAAATAAGTTATGTTGGAATGACCATTTATACAATTAGGGTCCCTCAACTCATCAAAGTGTGTAATTATGGTCACTTTCATCAACTACGTCAAATTTTTTGTCAAAACGAGTTATATTGGAAAGACCATTGCTACAATTGGGTTAAAGGTAAGGGACAATTTCTCCAGTTGAATTAAAGTTGAGGGACCAATGGTAATTAATTTTTAGTTGAGGGACCATAGCTGCACGTTTTGATGAGTTGAGGGACCAATGGTAATGAATTTTTAGTTGAGAGACCATTGCTCCAATTGAGTTAAAGTTCATGGACCATAGCTACATTTTACTCTTTGAAAAAAATGAATTGGTGACAACATGGGTGGACATTGAATGTGTTGGTTGGGTTGAACTTCAATTCGTTGGTCAATTTAATAGACTCGGGTTAGAGTTTTTTCAACCCATTGCCACCGAAGAAAATAGACAAACCAACCCACTCAAATAATTCTTAGGCAGGTTGGATTGAGTTTCAAAGCTTGAGCTTAATTAGTTTCTTTCTTGTTCCTAATGCGAGTGTAAGTGACAACAAAAATCAATACTCCCGTCAAATTAGGTCTAAATCATTTAAATTTAGTGTTGTAATTGAGAAGCATATCACCAATCATGTCACAATCGATGCCTAATGTAATTCAATTACATATTGGTGGCGCATGAAAATTGCTTTAGCATAAATGAATACTACAACTACTCCTTACATAATACGAACCCACAAAAAAGTTCAACAAATTAGGTATAATCCTACTTATCATGCCTATATATCTTTCACAATATTTTATTTTCTTTATAATGTGTTTACCAATTAATTATTTAGAGTTATACAAAACACATGATTATTAACTGCACAATTATGCGGCAGCAGAAAGAAGATTAATCGTAACCATACATTTCTCCTAAATAAGGTATAATAATAAAAAAAAAATTAAGTTATGTACTGCAGTACATTTTATTACATTAGTTTGAAATATATCTAAAAGCTGATTTTGTAAAAGTTCCACAACCATCACAACTCACTCAAACTGAAAAAAGTTGAAGAATATAATTAAGGTACAGTATCACAATTTACTTATTTCATAAATATGATCACAAACTGTTAGCTTGAATTGACAAAATACTTAATTTACAAGTAAAAGTGTTGCTATGGGCAAATTGTCTACTTTGAAGGTACTTATGTTATTACTATTACTCTCTACTTATTTTCTCATATTGTTTGTAAATTCACAATGAAAACCCGAAGCATCACGTGAAAACAAATGGGTGGCAACATAGCATTGATGTTTCATGAACACTTTATTTTTGTAATTTGTAAATAGAGGAAATTGTAGCAATGGTCTCTCAACTTTAACCAAATTAGAGTAATGGTCCCTCAATTAAAAATTCATGACCAATGGTCTCTTAACTCCTCAAAACGTGCAGCTATGGTCCTTTCGTCAACTTCGTCAAAACTTCTTTCAAAACGAGTTGTGTTGGAATAATCATTGCTACTATTGGGTTAAAGTTGATGAACAATTGCTCTAACCAATTGGATTAAAGTTGAGAAACTATTTCTCTAATTGGATTAAAATCAAGAGATCATTTCTACAATTTTTTTCATTTAGTTTCTCATATTTATCCCTTAATTCCTACTTCACGTGGTTAAAGGTCCCACAAACTAGAAGAATTGCGTTGATAAAGGCGGTGCGTCGGAGAGCGAAAATGAAGCGGAAGTGGAGGAGGTTCTGGATGAAAAGAAGGAAATGGAAATCACCCACCCATTACTCTTAGCCTAAAAAAAGTTTGCAAAGTAAGCTCCTTTACCTTTTTGAGCTCGTTTGATAACTATTTCGTATTTACTTTTTAACAGTTTTTTTTTAATACTTTCCCTAAATATCGAACACGCAAAAGGAAAATTCGAAACTAAAAACGAAATAGTTATAAAACATGTATTCTTGTTCACTGTTTCATGATTACGTATTGTGTTAATTAGATTGGCTTGCTGATTGATTGATCCTTAAACTGTACCTCGAGGTACATTTTTGTCACTACACTATGCACTAATTGACTAATTTACATTGAAAATCAAAGCTACAGATTTTGTTGTTAGTTTGGCTTTTGTTTTGAGAACAAAAACCGAGTGCCAATGCTTGACTAGCAAGTAATCTTCACCGGTCTCACAATTAGTCTTCAACTAGTCTGCACATAGTGCCTTCTTCTACAATTTACTAACAAGAAGTGTGCATAAAAGTTGAGGAGCGACAATGTGTTACACATTGTATTCAATTTAGAGGATAAAACCAAAGCCAAATGTTACTTTACTTATGAATAAATGCACATCACGTACTTTCCTTGGGAGGGTTTCCAATCCATCAAAGTTCGAACTCCATGGTAGCAATCCATGCGACAAATCACTCAAGCCAACCGCAGATTCCTTCTCCGATGAGTTAATAGGCATCACATACGTTACTTGTATGTGATGGGAAGAGAATATATTGACACTATATATATGGAAGGGAAGAGAGTACTTTTCCACTCATATCAATCATAAATACATAAGAGAAAAAGAAAAAAAAAAGCTCCCTTAGTTTTCTTTTTCTTTTGGTGAAGATCAGATACATCAGTAATATGGCTGAGGCGATCGTTTCTATGGTGCTCGAAGGCTTCAAAAGCCTCCTTGTGAACGAAGCCAAGTTCTTGAGTGGAGTCAGTGATCAGTTTGAGCATGCACAGATCGAGCTCTACTTGATGCGGGGCTACCTAAAAGATGCAGATGCAAAACAAGGAGACGATGAATTAGTACGTATTTGGGTTGGTCTTATTAGAGATGCTGCTTATGATCTGGAGGATATCATTGAATCCTTTGTCTTGAAAGTGGCTTCTGGGAGGAAAAGAAGTATGGAGCTTGTTCTGAAAAGGTCTGCTTGTATCTTGAGTGAAGGAATTAATCGTCACAAGATAGAGTTGGAGATTGAGAACATTGCGACCAAACTTTCTAAGCTGAAATCGAGCTTAGAAGGTTATAGCGTAGCAAGGCAAATAGGGGGGAGTGTAAGTGCTACTTCTTTTGAGAGGCAACAAGATTATCGGTTAACTTATTCTCATGTTGTTGAACATCATTTTGTTGAGTTAAAGGAAGAGATTGACCTGTTGGCCAAAAATTTGGTGAAAACAGAAAAACAAGTTGTTTCTATTTGGGGGATGGGCGGTTTGGGGAAGACCACCCTTGCAAAACAGCTTAATAATCATAAGGATGTTAGGGCTGAATTTGATTGTTTTGCTTGGGTATGTGTAACTCAACACTTTCAAAAGGAAGATGTATGGAAGAAAATTTTTGTTCAACTTAAATCTGATGCCGACAAGAAAGAAATTGAAAAAATGGAGACGGATAAAATTGCAAGGGAGCTTTGTGTACTGCAACGAAATAAGAAATGTTTAGTGGTTCTTGATGACATATGGACTCGTGATGCATGGAAATCTTTAAGCGCTGGATTTCCAATGAATGAGGAAACAGGAAGTCGAGTAGTCATCACCACTCGCAACAAAGAAGTTGTTTCGGAGGCGCATGAAAGAGTTTACTTGCACCCAATTCTGCCCCTGAATGATGCTGAAAGCTGGGAACTGTTCAAGAAGATAGTAACGTTTGGAAGAGATAACACAAGTATTTTCTCAACCAACCTTTTCATCTTTACTTTTCGTATTAATCAACTGAGCATTGTTAGATGTTACGTTACTCCATTTGGCAGTGCATTGAAACAAAAATCTAGAATTTATGCACAGATATTTTCTTAAACTGCTAATTATACATTGTGCTGTGCATATCATGTCATTCATGGTGAGAAGAAAACTTTCAAACTACTCATAAATGTATTAGCATTAAGTTTCATAATCATAAGGATACAAAACTAAAACTGTGTTATAATTGTGATTCTCCTCTGAATGTTGCTCTTTGATGTAACACGCAATAGACTAAACTTAGCAAATAAACAATAACTAGAAACACAAACACACAAGATTTTTGTTGATTCGGCATATTTTTGCCTACATCTAATTGTGGTTTCTCTATTTGGATAGAGAAACCACGGTATCTTTGATTAATAATAGAGTACACACTACTTTTACAAACCCTATAACTAACCTCTCTCTCCTCTCTCGGCTGTCTCTGTTTTTCTGCTTGGTTTTCAGCCTTGCCGCACCATGTTTATAAGTATAGGGTGTGGTTTACATGCCTATTTTCGATTAGGTTTCCTATTCTATATGGGATTGGAAAATACATTTTCTTTCCTATTCCAATTCTGCTTGTAGGATTCCTAATCTAATTGTATAAGAAAACTTAATTCTTTCTTAACCCTTGTAGGACAAGAATCTGTGCACATTAGCTTTCCTAATACAATCCTAAACAAAATAGAAATTGACAAACCAATTCCTAACAAACTGAACATTCTATTTAACTGAAAAAAGTGTACGTCTAGGCGTCACTCAATGCGTTTCTCCAGTAGGGATGTCAGTCAGTTGCACTGTTAGTGTTAATGTAGTGAAGATCGATCAACATTTACTGAAGGGCAGATGGACATTTGTTAGTAGCAAGCGTGCATACTTTTGGAATATCATATTAAGTGTTGTATGTTTTGCAATATATGGCAAGTGCAGTTAATTTATTCGGAATTTCTGTTCTTTAACCAGAGTCGGAAGTCGACAGAAAGAAGGAAGAACTAGGGAAGGAGATGCTTAAACATTGCGGGGGTTCGCCATTGGCTATCATCGTGCTTGCAGGACTTCTAGCTAGAAAAGAAACAGTTGAAGAATGGGAGACTGTGCAAAAGAATGTTGGCGCATACATAGGGAGAGGCACAGACCTTGAATCACGGTACAAAGGTGAAAATAGTGAAGGTACCTCACGTGTATTGGCATTGAGCTATGAGAGCTTACCGTATCATTTACAACCCTGCTTCCTATATTTGGGTCATTTTCCTGAGGATCGTGAGATAGCAGTGAAAAGATTGATTCAATTGTGGATTGCAGAAGGTTTTATCTATTCAGCATCTGGAGAATTGTTGGAAGATGTAGCATACAATTGCTTAAATGAGTTGGTCATAAGATGTATGGTTCAAGTTGGACGTCGTGGTTCAACCAATAAGATTAAATCTTGTCGCCTCCATGATCTTATGCGAGATCTGTGCTTGTTAAAGGCGAAACATGAGAATTTTTTCCATATTTCAGATTCTTTTGCCAGGGCGACCCCGGTATCACCAAGCGGTAAAGTTCGAAGACATGTCATCTATTTAGAGAAAATAGGTGATATATTAACTCCCCCAACAGATGGTCAACTTAGGTCTTTGTTATACTTTACTTGAGAAAAGCTATGGTTTAGAAAACCAATTCGACCAAGGTTCCAGAATTTCAAATTGCTTAGAGTTTTGAGTTTCGAAGGGTTTGGAAGAGAAGTAGAGTTACCGAGCACAATTGGGAATCTAGTGCACTTGAGGTTTTTTAGTCTAAAGCTTTGTAACGTAGCACGATTTCCATCATCTATGTCTAAGTTGGTATGTTTGCAAACTCTAGATTTACGTTGTTTCTGGGGCCTTGGCATAAAAGGGCATTACAAAAATCTGCACAAAGTGATTCGACATTTGGGACAATTGAGACACTTATATTTACCAGCTGTATGGTTCAGAGCAGCAGAGAAGAGAGTCTTGCCATTGGCTACTCTTGGAAATTTGCAGACATTAGTCAATGTTTCGAACTATGATTGTCGTTTGAGGGATCTTGCTGGATTAGCCAATCTTAGGAAAATGTTCATCTTTATTGTAGATGAGATGAATATCGTTGATTCTGAAACCATACAATTCAACCGTCTTCAGTCGTTGTCTCTGGATTCTTCAACTGAGGTAGAGGTTTCGGTAAGGATTCTACAAAGCTGTGGTAATATATACAAGCTGAAACTTGAAGGGCCAATTGCAGAGTTACCGAAAGACCTCCTGAACTATCCAAACCTGACCAAGATAAAGCTTTACAAAACTTCTCGCATGAACGAGAACATAAAAATACTAGAGCAGCTGCCGCATTTGAAATTTCTTTGGCTTGTGGACGTCACTTTGGAGGATCCAACACTTGTCTTCTCCAAACAAGGCTTTCCTTGTCTCGAATTCCTTTCCATTTCTGGGATATCTCAACTAGAGGAGTGGACGGTGGAAAAAGGAGCCATGAATTGCCTCCGCAGATTGCAAGTTACATGGTGCTCCGAGTTGAAGGAAGTTCCAGATGGGCTTCGATATATTGAAAAACTCGAGGAATTAACCATCAGGATGCCCCGTGGATTCTGTAGAGCACTTCGGAAAGGAGGAAAGGATTTTGACAAGATCAAACATGTCGCTTCTGTTAACTTTGAAGATTGGTGGATGCCTCCATCTCACTAATCAGGTACAAACTCCGTCAGCTAATACTAATCTGTTAATAATCGAAGATGGCAATGGCATACATCTGTTGCATCAACTTGAATTCTCTAGTGCAGTTAACTTGTTCTCAACTTAAAATTCTACCAACTCATCATTGTTTCTTTCTTTGTTTTGAAAGATCCGAGCGAAACAAGAGGCCGGATTGGGAGCAGTTCAGTTCTGAGGAATCTACAGCGGATGCTGCGTGAGATTGACTCTGTTCTTCTACCAGTTGTGTATGAAACATCTTTTATTTCTTTGTTGATTTGTTATATTAAACATATAGCTCGTGATGATCAGCTGCTACTCAGGAAATGGTCGAATAAAAGTTATGGATAATAATTTGAATGATCGTGAGCCTCTTCATCCATTACCAATCGGTTTTGAATTGAATGCTCGCAGTCTAATAGTATTTAATTGTCTATGTTTCACAATATATGTGGTTTAATCTACGTTTGTACATAAATAATTATGAATTCTATGATTGTATATTCTGTATTTTTAAGGGATTTTAACATTTTATATTTCCACTTTTACTTGTAAATTTAATCTTACATATTTTTATACACTCTAAAGTGTATAGTATATACTAGGTAATAAGCCTGCGTTGCGGCGGGAACCAACTATTTCAGGCGTAATTGCTTGAATAACATCATTCTCTAGTGCTTATCAAGAGTATTTTCTATTAGCATGTTTACAAATTCTCTAGTATGTCCATCAAAAAGTAAATAAATTCTCTAGTATATATGTTTTCAGTAATCGTACTTGGTGGTGAAACAAACAATGTTTACTGATGCATTCAGATTAAGGACAGATAATAATCCGCCAATGGAATTAGATCTATGCAATCAATTGAACATGTCAAGTAAAATCATATTCAGTTGAATCCAAACTATACCATGCTAAATAAAGACGAAAAATGATACAACAGTAGAAACTTCTGAGAATAGACATAAAAGAATTTTATGTTCTGAAAACTTCTAATAGGAAGAGAAAAGTTCAATGCACTCACAACATCCTCCATTGTGGTACACCATCCTTGCATGGACGATAAACCCTATCTGACACATCCATTCTCACAAATTTTGGAGAACTTTTCAGTTTTAGGAGTGCTCAGATTGCACCCATTCCAATATGGAATTAAATGAGAACTCAATAAAAAACTATAATCCTACAATTCAATGCTGAAAAACTAAAGTAGCCAAAAACCAAAATATCTAAGTGACAACTTGTACGAACGTTAGAAAATGCAGGACGCGAAACACATTAAAACTTCTAGAAACTTGAAGGATATAATTCTCCTCTCCTTATATTCTTCCCCCTTCTCTAACCAAATAAAAATTCCCAAAAATATGCACAAAAATTTCAAAAAAAGAAAAACAATACAAAATTAATGCAAGCAAAGAAAATGAAACGAAAGCTCTTTTGCCAGATTCTGTTAGTTTTTTAGTAACCAGCAGTGAAATGTTTCAGGCGTAACTGCATGAATAACATCATTCTCTAGTGCTTATCAAGAGTATTTTCTATTAGCATGTTTACGAACTCTCTAGTATGTCCATCAAAAAGTAAATAAATTCTCTATTATATATGTTTTCAGTAATCGTACTTGGTGGTGAAACAAACAATGCTTACTGATGCATTCAGACCAAGGACAGATAATAATCCGCCAATGGAATTAGATCTATGCAGTCAATTGAACATGTCAAGTAAAATCATATTCAGTTGAATCCAAACTATACCATGCTAAATAAAGACGGAAAATGATACAACAGTAGAAACTTCTGAAAATAGACATAAAAGAATTTTATGGTCTGAAAACTTCTAATAGGAAGAGAAAAGTTTAATGCACTCACAACATCCTCCATTGTGGTACGTCATCCTTGCATGGACGATAAACCATAACTGATACAACCATTCTCACAATTTCGGAGAACTTTTCAGTTTTAGGAGTGCTTAGATCGCACCCATTCCAATCTAGAATTAAATAAGAACTCAATCAAAAAATTTAATCCTACAATTCAATGATGAAAAACTAAAGTAGCCAAAAACCAAAAGATCTAAGTGACAACTTGTACGGACATTAGAAAATGCAGGACGCGAAACACATTAAAACTTCTAGAAACTCGAAGGATATAATTCTCCTCTCCTTATATTCTTCCCCCTTCTCTAACCAAATAAAAATTCCCAAAAATATGCACAAAAATTTCTAAAAAAAAAACAATACAAAATTAATGCAAGCAAAGAAAAAGAAACGAAAGCTCTTTTGCCAGATTCTGTTAGTTTTTTTGTAACCAGCAGTGAAATATTTCATCCTCTCACCAATTAATTAATAAGCGAATAAACAAATTACTAAACTTTCTTTAATCACAAAAGGCACAAAGCAAAAAACAAAAATCATTTACCTTGATGACAAAGTACTCTGGAGTCTGAACGGGTACATTTTCTCATTGTTTAAAAACTGAAAATCTACAAAGTGTAACATTTGCACATATATCAGAAAGGCATTATAGCTTGGATTTATCCTTTATGAAAACCGACAACAACTGTAATGTAAACTACCAAATACCAAATTAAATACTCGAACATGACAACCCCAAACATAAACAAAATTCTATATGAATTCAAAACAATATTAATTAGGGCAAAAGAACCCTAAACATAAACAAAATCCCAAACCAATTAAAAAAAAAACTTAGGCCAAAATAGGCCAACCCGTGCATTCCTCATCCTTCTCTCCTTCTCTTGTTTTTTTTCACCCTCACGCCATTAATCTGTCTCCTCTTAGAATTATATAAACACAGCAGAAAACATTAATGCAGTAATAAAAATAAACAGACCTTAAGGAAAAAAAAACCAATTACGCATCAACTCCATGTTTATATAAAAGAGATGAGATTATTGGAGATACAGAACCTTGGTTAGAATGCAAGAGCAAGACTGACTGAAATGATGAAACTTAAAAGAGAGATATTACATGGATCAATCGTCATTATACGAAACAGGGAAACTGGTAGTGCAGCTGGATGCCTCAAGATCCTCAGCCCCACAAAAGTCGTAGAGTGCAAGAGCAAGACTGAATGAAATGATGAAACTTAAAAGAGAGATATTACATGGATCAATTGTTATTGAAGAGGAATTTTTCTCTCTTCCCCTCAATATTCCCAGTCGACTGGGAAATAGAAAATACAACCAAAATGCCCAAAAAGCAGAAGCTCAAAGACAAAAATAGAAAATAAAAAGGCATTTGAAAAGAGAAAGTCGTTGAAATTTACCCAAAAAGTACAGAGATCCAGGAATCACAGATAAATTAATTTCAGGATCAAATACTAAAGGGATAAGAAACTTTACCCTTTTCTCATTTGCAGGCACCAAAATCAACTTACAAAATTAAGGTTAGGGTTTTCATATTCTCTATTGGGTAATGAAAGTCATGTGAAAAGTTCGGAAATAACCAAACCAACATCCAATTTAGTACACACCTAAGAAAAACATAAGTAAGAAACTATTTCCAATTCGTCATTCATTTATCAAACACAGTAATAGAGTCATAGAAAAACTCTTAACTCACTTATCAAAATTGAATTAATTAAATTGGATGTTGGGGTCAAAATTTTGTGTCCGCCTAACGATATTTGAGGCTAAAAATTTAAGTCTACTCAGTAGTTATTTTATTTTCGGTCTTCAGATTTAGACTAAATATTTAACATTCCATAGTGTAGTTTCAATTTCAACTTTCCCATGAGAGCTTGTACTGGATTTATCTTCTTTAGCCTTTTGTTTGCAATTTGAATTACATGACTCAAAATACAACCCAAATAGAACACAAATGGCCCATAGAAAAAATAAATGCGAAATATTTACCAATCACTATTCACAGTTTTAGTCAAAGAACTCAAATTTCAGAGATACAAAACAGAGAAGCTTGTATAAATCATTTATAAAGGTTACCTCCTTTTGGTTGAAAAACTGAAGGGTGACACCAATTCTTCTTCTGCTTCCACCTCCTTATGGAACTTGACTCACATTTGAACGTGAACCTGAAATCAGCAACCAGTCAGTACCTTTGGCAAGCTCATGGGGGTATGACAACATGTATGGAAAGATTATTGCAACTCTAATATAAAACAAACGCTTATGAAAAAAGAATTTTTTTTGTCAGAGGTTAATGACTGACAACACTGATAATAGGGTAAGCATTTATGTACATATGAAGGTTATCACCATTGCCATCAAAATTTAGGGAGTAACTGAATGAGTGTTTGTTAGTAAACCGATAAGAAACATAATCAACTACAACATTATGGATCTTGCTTGATTCATTGAGTAATATGTGCTGTAATCATTAGGAGGATCAGGGAGAGGACCTGATGCAGGTCCTTGAGAATTGCACAGATCTACAGTTCAAGCTCCGAACAAAGTATCAATTTATCACCAATTGTGACATTCATTATTCCTAAAAAAGTTATTGATTCACAAATAAACAAATGAAAGTAATCGGAAAAGAAACGCTTACCACATACTGGCTAAATCCGAGCTCAAAATGACCACGATATTTTCCTGGCGATCATTACAAAGAGATTGTTGTCTGGGACTTCTATCCATCCCCTAAACTTTCGTTCAATTAAGTCTCAAACACTTTAATTAAGTCCAATTCTACCAAAACTATTTACAGAAACCGAGAAAAACAGAACAAACAGTGGTGCAAAGGTGTATAATGACACTAAATCTTCAAATGAAATTAAAAAAAATACCCAAACCAATAAAAAGCCAAAGTCATTCCTAGCAACTGTAAAATAACAATTAAAAAACGAAACCCATATAAGTTCACAACAAATTAAAACGCCTAGATCAACATTAACATTAAATTAGCTACAAACCTAGATAAACCAACACTAAATTAGACTAAACTAATAAGACATAAGCTTCAAATCAAATTCCAAATAAAATATTTGGACAAAACCAACAACAAAACCACACCTTGTTCCTGTTCTGTCTCCCTTCTCTTGCTTTTCTCTTTTGCCTACTCCCCACATTAAGCCTTTTTTCCTCATTTTTTCTCTTTTGGCTGCTCATTTAACCCCCATTTTTTTTTCTCTTCACTTTCCTCGATTTCCAGTCCCCCCTTTCTTCCACATCTATCTTTTTTCCCTTATTTTTTCCATCACTACTCTTGACACTAATTCTCCACTCTTTTTTATCTTTTAATTATTTCACTCAATCAAAACATGGGATCACATTTTCTCAAGCAGCCCAATATCAGAAAAACATCCAAACTAAAACATACAATCACCATTGTCCAGCAGCAAACGATAAATTAGAAATACAAAACAAATAAAGGAAAAAAAAAAACAGAAACCGCAAAAACCCAAATGCAAAAAGAAACAAAAGGGTGTTGCTTTGAATGTAAACGGGGAAATACCTGAGCATCAGAAGAAGAGGACTTATCATTTTCTTCATTTGGAAGCGACATGACTCTGCTAAATGGGATTATAAACCTACCCAAAATACAGAAAATTTATTAGAATTCATCGCCAAACAAAAGAAGAAATCGTTTTTCAAAAGCAAATTTGATATTAAATCAAGAGTTTAAGAGTATGTATATCAGCTCAGAATTTATAAGCATACAGATCGTGTATTTGAATTGATTGAACTGAGAGAGAGAGAGAGAGAGGGACTTACTGGTTGTTTCGAAGGGAGAGAGGGAAGTGATCGGAAGCTGCTCCCTTACTCTTTCACCCTAAACCCATACCTCCATACCTCCCTTACTCTTTGTCGAAGGGGGGGGGGGAGAGAGAGAGAGAGAGAGAGAGAGGAAAGGTGGGTTCGTGGTGAGTGAAGGGGTGAAAAGAAATCCCTGGAAATCAGCCTACTCCATACTTTCTCCCTTACTCTCTCCCTAAACCCATACCTCACCGCCGAAAATCCTCTCCCCACTCCCCCAAATCCCGGCGAACCTCTCCCTCCAACCCGTCAACCCTTCTGTTCCTCTTCCCTCTCTCTCCCCGATTCAAAGTCCAGATCCAGCCCAAACACTGAAAAACCGTTCTTACGCCCAGTGGCAATCGTGTAAATAAATCGAAATTTGGGTTGAAATCAGCCCGATGGCAATTTTGTAAATAAACTGAAATAACCCAAAATTGCACAGTGCCATCCTCCCTTCTACTTTAGACAAATGTAATACTCTAAGGCCTCGTTTGGCAGCTCGGACTGTACTGACTATTTCAGTCGGATAGGATAAATAGTCGTCGGATAGTACTGACTAAATTAGTCAGGCGTTTGGTATTGTATCGGATTAATTTATGCATCGGATAATACGTCGGACTATAATAATTTTTTTTTTAAATTCACAATAATTGTTGTTAAAATTAAACAAAACAAAAAAAAAAGGAAGAAAAAACAGAAAGAGAAAAAAAGAGAAAAACAGAAGAATAAAAAACCCAGGACTATTCTCAGTCGCATCTTTCTTCCTCACCATCTTCCTCGCGCATCAATCCCACCATCGACGACCGATTGCAGAGGAGTAGCGGCCAGGGTCGATAACTCGGAGCCTATATTCGAATTCTTGTCCCCCTCCTCGTCGGAGCCCATCTCCCTTCCTTATCGGAGCCCAGATCTGAGTTGCTATCCCCCTCCTCGTCGGAGCCTAGCTCCCTTCCTCATCGTCCTTCTCGTCATCGGAGTCCAGATCGAAAGAATTTGAATCATCATCTTCCTCCTTCAACCCATGGAAAGTTTTGTTGTCAGAAATCAAAGGCGAACATAGAGGTGGGGGGTGTGTGTGCAAAGAAGGAGGAAGGAAGAGAGACAGAAAAAAAAAGATTGCGACGAAGACGAACTTGGAAGTAGACGAGAGATAGCAGGCGATGGGACAGAGTTGAAGGAGAGTGCGTGAGAGAGGGACGGAGTGAGCCAGTGTGAGCGAGAGAGATGCACCCGACTAATAATACAGAGGTTTGGGACGGGATAAACAAGCGGGTATGAAGGGGATAAAACAAGTGGGGCCGGATTAAGTAATCCGGTGCTTATTTAATACGACGTTCACCAAACATTCGCTTCGTATTATTAGTACTATCCGGTGGTCTTATACGGCGTGCCAAACGAGGCCTAAAGAGTCGAAACGACGCCGTTACGAGACCCCTTGCCCTTTGGTATGGAGAGAAAGAAACTCCATTTTGGTGGTACGACCAATGTATTAAATATCGATGATATCGGAAATATCGGTAGTCCGAAAACACGAAAATATCAATGAAAATATCGGGATATTATCGATATCGATAAAAATAATATGGAAACCACGGAAATTGTAAGAAAAACTTGGAAATTTTTATTGAAACTTTGCAGGATGTTTATTTAGTCAATTATCTATTAGTTTATCACAAAAAATTGGAAGGAAATGCATTGCTTGATGGATTTAACATTATCAAGTTGATTATATAGCGAGCTGTCAAACATTGTGAGTGTAGAAAATATGTAGTAATTAATGAAAGAAGTTTAAACACACCATAATCATTTATATATAATGAATTAGTACAATATTTTACACTTTATACATTGCATGGTAAGATACATGAGTGACTTAGTACCACATAGAGTTCCTATGAGGTTCAAAATTTTGACTATCTTCATCATCTCTATGTGTAGAGTAAGTGTATTGTGAAGAGTAGTCATCAAATGATAAATCCCCAAAATAGTTTTGCATGTAATTGTTAACATGCCACCCATATAGATCCGAGATTAATTATCACCATTTTTTTTTTACAAAAAATAGATCCGCAAACTAAACACAATCCAAAAAAAATTTAATTTTGTTCAACAAAAGATTTAAGAGAACCAAAAATTTTAATTTTGTTCAACAAAAGAAAAGAACATTAATGTTTTTGTTCTAGCATGTGTTGAAACATTGGATCCCCTTTCAATTGCCTTGAGCCATGAGCCACTCTCATTTTCAAACAAACCCGTGTAGAAAGAAAAAGGAGATGCTTTTCAGATTCCCAACCACTCTCTCACTCTCTCACTCTCTCTCTAGAATATGAGAGATGCTCTCATTTCTCCAACCTCAAGCCCAGCGCCCATTCTTACAGCCTTCTCTCTCACAGCAGCTCCACTCTCTCATAGCTCTTCATTATTGTCTGCAACCTGAAGCCCAACAACATACACACCTCCGTGTCTCTATAATCATGAAAACTGAGATGCATGAAGGTAAATCCCTCCTCCATGTGTGTTAATTTTTTTTGTTCTTTCGTTTCAGATTTATGTGTTGGACTGAAATAGAGCGAGATCTAACACATGCATGTGCTTTCGTTTCAGATTTATTTCTATTTCTATTCTTAACCTCTGAATATTTCCATCAATTCTGGAGGGTTTTGATTTAGTTTGGTGAAGGAATAGAACTGATTCTAACCCTGGACAATTTCTACATCTTCTCTGCAGAATCCAGTAAGCTCCGGCGATGTCAAAGATCTGGAGGATGAGCGACAGAGCAAGTCCGGGAGGCGATCCAAACGACGCAACCTTTCCGACGACGGAGCCACGAGATTGTTTCGATAATATCGAATATATCGTGATATTATCGATAATATCGCGATATTTTGACGACAATTAGAGGATACGTGGGAAAATATCGGTTTCTCTGATAAACGATAATATTGGAGATATTTCGCCGATATTATCGATATTTTAGTCATTGGGTACGACCATGACGGAACGCGTGCGACCAAATTTGAAAAACGTAAGTTCGTATATACCCCTACCTTTGAATTCTAATTCCAGTAATACCCTTCATTCTGCTTCCCCATATAGTACTAGCGCGAAAACATTCGAAAGTAGATAGATCAGTGCCGTTTTTTCTGAACGGTACTTAAGTAAGTTCATCTCGCGCGAAAACATTCGAAACCAGAAGAATGACGTTCCGGAAGGTCGTCATTGAGAGAGACTCGAACTCCGAGCAGAGCTCACCCTAAGAACAAGAGGGAGAAGAAGTGTTGGAGAGCGAAAACGAAGCCAAAGCCGACGAGGTTTTGGATGGGAAGAAGAAAGGGAAAGCGCCCACTACTATTAGCCTCAAGAAATTTTGCAAAGTAAGCTCCTTTAACATTTGATGACCGTTTCGTTTTAATTTCGGGTTTTCAATAAATTGGGTTTTTGTGTTTTGGAGGTTTTGTTTTGCTTTTTGTTGGAGTTGATGTAGGCTCAATTTGAAAAGCTTGTCGTGTCAATGTTCGTCTTAGTTAGTTGCAATTGTAATGCTTCGAAGAAAGTTAGAGTTCTACCATAAGAAAGTAGTCCAACTTCTTATAAGCCCGTGCAAGGTCTCTCCTCCTATCGAATCGATGTGGGACTCATTCTCAACACGCCCCATCATGTGTAGTGAATTTTCTTGGCAATATGGGGAGTAGCCCAACCTCTTATAAGCCCATGCAAGGTCTCTCCTCCCATCGATGTGGGACTTATTCTCAATACGCCCACTCACATGTGGCGAATATTCTAGCCTAACACGTGGACAACACAATGGGGTGACGTGGAGCACATGAGGCTGTTTGGCTTCACACGTGTGACAACTTGCTTTGATACCATGAAGAAAGTTGGGTTCCACTATAAAACTAATTGACAATATAGGAAGTAGCCCAATTTCTTATAAGCCCATGCAAGGTCTCTCCTCCCATCAATATATGACTCATTCTCAACATGCTTAACGTATAAATTCATTCATTTTAGCTAGTCTCAGTTTAATCGTATAGAAACTGATTTGTGTATGTGGTCTGTTTTAGGGGCCAAACAGCTGGAGGATGCTTTAGGGAATGGATATCAATGCAGAAAAAGGTGTTGTTCTTGTTGCCTACAACTTTGGCTTTCTGTACGATTAAGTATATTTTACCTGTTTTGTTTATCTTAAGTTCTTAACTGAGATAAAGAAAGATATAATCAGATAATACAGAAACGGGAAATATGCTATTGAATTGTGTAGTCAGTTGATACAGTGACACATTGTTTAGCACGTGTTTTCGTTCTTCCCCCGTTCCCTGTGAGATGTCATATTTTTCCCGGGTAGAATATTTGGTAAGACAATAAGTGCTTGCTTTGATTTCTTTTTGGGGGTTGGTTAATATATTGCTTTATTTGTTAATTTTTTTATGGTATAGCGTTGATTCTCGCTTCAATGACAACTGGGAAGCCAATTTTGATCCATAAGAAAGGTAGGTAGCAAAGTAGTTGGACTTCACTGTGCAGCCGGACCTTCTACTGAGTAATGGAAATGATCACTTTGTAAGTTTCTGATTAACAAATTTGAAACATTTATGGATTGCATGGTTGTCTGGAATTCTCTGCATGCCTGTACGTATTGTCTGTTTTCATCTATGTTCGAGCTCACTTTACTCTAATTTCGCACTATTCACCGGCATGCTGAGTTGTTTGTGTTGGCAGTCCCATTTCAGTGGGGGAAGTCAACAAGGATGATTTTAAATATGATTACCCTACTCTAGCTAATACCGAAGCTTTGTGTGATAAAATCTCACTCCTGACGGATTGGGCAGGTCGTAAAGTTGGAGACAGTATCGGTGTCATTAGAGTGGGTCCCCCGGGCCCGTCGATCTAAAAAATTTCAACAGTTTGGCCATATCTCGTACTTTCAAGCCTCTATTTGGGCAGGCAAATGCTTTGGCATTGATAACCACCCTTGGGAATTATTTGGTAGTAGAAATCTTGAGTCTGTACGAATATACGAGTGTTGGAGAGGTAGATCAGATAATGAACATATTACAGTTTCCATGATATGATCAAAGAAATAAGAATTAATTCCTAGGGTTTCAACCTTGCATCTCACGTATGACTTGTGGTATAAGCATCTTCACACTCAAACATGATGCCAAAAGTACTTTCCCCCCTATTGCAATTTATTAACGAGGTTACGTATGATTTCACCAATATGTTCCATAGGGACTCGCCTCAAGCACTGATGACGGTTATGGGAGCTCTTTATGCCGCTTGCTTGTTTCTTGGGGTCAATAACGCTTCATCAGTTCAACCAATTGTTTCAATTGAGAGGACAGTATTCTATAGAGAGAAAGCAGCCGGGATGTATTCTCCATTAGCTTATGCAGCAGCCCAGGTAAGCGCCATACTATAATGAAAATGTTTGCAAAATTTATTCTAGGAAAGAACATGCGAAAATTATCTTATTTGCCTTCTCGACTGCAGGGCCTTGTCGAGATCCCATAAATTGCTGTGCAGACAATAGTATATGGCGTAATCACATACTTCATGGTTCATTTTGAAAGGACGCTCAGTAAGATCCCTATTTTTTCCTTCGAATACACGTTATTTGGAATTGATCTTTTTCATTAACTGTGATATTACTGTAGTATTATTTTCTAAATTCACAAGTGAACACTGCAACCCGAAATTCAAATTCTGTTTCGTTATGTGTTGTAGGAATGTTTTGCTCTATATTGTGTTCATGTTCCTCACATTCACCTACTTTACCTTCTATGGTATGGCGGCTGTTGGTGTCACATCTTCTCAACATCTTGCCGCTGTTGTCTCCTCTACTTTCTACTCTTTGTGGAATCTCCTCTCGGGGTTTCTTGTCCCAAAGCCAGTAAGTAATATGCTTACAATCGCTGCATATCTAGTTCATTATTCAATGTCTCGGCCTTTGTTTCAGAAAAACCAATCATTTTACTCGTTAACTAACCTTTGGTTTTTGTAAAAAATTCATTTCAGCATATTCCGGGATGGTGGATTTGGGTTTACTACATCTGTCCAGTGGCATGGACCCTTCGGGGTATTATCACCTCGCAACTTGGTGATGTGGAGACCATGATCAAAGGACCTAGGTTTCAGGGCACCGTGAAAGAGTATTTGGAGGTCAATCTTGGTTATGGCCCTGGGATGATTGGAGTTTCAGTCGCCGTTCTTGTTTGCTTTTGCATCCTTTTCTTCAGTGTCTTTGCATCCTCAGTGAAGTTACTCAACTTTCAGAAAAGATGAGTCGAGCGTTCAGTTCTCTCAACTTCGTGATCTTCCCGCTTTCAGAATGTTGAAACAACGATCCATCATCCATGTCATGAGTAAGAGACTAAGTTCCACTTCAAAGTTTTTGGAGAAATCAAAGCTCAAGTGGCAGAACCTTTGTTTACAGTGCCATCTACCGGTCAACAAAATCACAATTTTTCCCTTCTCACTACTAGAACTCATGAGGATAGTTACAATCTATGGAGGGTGTAGAACATTTTATCAGGCTGTAGAACATAGATTATTATCTAACTGTACATTCTATTATCGATTAGCTGTCTGATTTGGGACCATTAATGTTGAAGTTTGAGGCTTAATTACTCTTCATCTAGTTTCGGAATACTGATATCCTATCAGACAACATGGCTTGATTGCTTGAGATTATGTGTCCACTGTCCAGTTGTAACCTTGTTTTGCAGAAGTATCATCAGACATTGGACGCTAAAGGACTGACCTCGGATGTTTAGGGATTTTTCTCAAGAGAGATTCGGAAAAGGAAGGTAGTCAAGCAGAAGTGAGAGGATAATAGCATGCAAGCTGCCTCCAAGCGAAGACATCATAAGGTAACACAATTTCTTTTTCGTGTTGATACTATGTTTATAGCGGTTTTGAACCCGTTTTTGTTTTACGGATAAGCATTTAGGATTTAGGGTTTCTGCTAAAGGGTTGAAATCATATACAGATTGCATGAATTAGCTTGTCAACAATATGAAAAAGATAATATTAAAACCTGTTGATGCACAAAACCGGAGGGGTCTTGGAACAACGTAAATCCGACCGTGAATCTGCAAGAAAGTAAAGAACACAAGATGTATCGTGGTTCACCCCAATGTTTGGGCTACGTCCACACTGATGTTGATTGTATTTCTCTGTATGAATGTATGGATTACAAGTGTGAGGGGGAGTCCCCCCAGAGAAAGAGAGAGTTTGAGAGTGTTTCTCTGTTTGTGAGAGGGTTGCTGGATGTGAGGCCCCCTGATTGTGAGGATGAGGAGTCCCTTTTATAGACTAAGGGCTCCTCCCCTTTTACATAAATCATGGGCTCAATGTCTGGAAGCCTAAGTAACGAGGCCCAATATAATATGGTACCAACAGTAGTCCCCCAAGTCTTCAGTCAAAAGAGTCTTTTGGCTGTAGATTTGAAATTCAATCCATGTGTGGGCCGAAGTAACTAGATGTCGTCTAGAAATGATACTCGATATGAGGCGGTGCTCAATGTGAAATGATGCTCAACTAGAAGTAGCACATGTTGTGAGACTGCTCGACTTGTGGCTTATGTTGCCTTGGTTGGCTCGGCTTGTGGCGTTGGGGAGTCCATTTTATAGAATAAGGGCTTGTTCCTCAATACATAAATGATGGGCTAGAGTTGATGCTCGCGGTGAGTCGGTTGCTCAGCAGGCGGCGATGCTTTCTAATGATGGTGAGGGAGTCTCTTTTATAGAATAAGGGCTCACTCCTCAATACATAAATGATGGGCTGGAGTTGATGCTCGTGGTGAGGCGATTGCTCAGTAGGTGGCGATGCTCTCTAATGATGGTGAGGGAGTCCCTTTTATAGAATAAGGGATCGCTCCTCAATACATAAGTGATGGGCTAATAGTCTCTCTCTAATGAAGGTGAGGGAGTACCTTTTATAAAATAAGGGTTCGCTTCTCAATACATGAATAATGGGTGCTCTCTAATGAAAGTGAGGGAGTCCCTTTTATAGAATAATGGTTTGCTCCTCAATACATAAATAATGGGCTAAGTCCCCCAACTATTTTTCATGAGGCCCAGTTGCGGAAGCCCAATATATGGTACATAGTGTAGTCCCCCAAGTCTTCAGTCAATAGAGTCTGTTGGCTGGAGACTTCAAATTCAATCCATGTATGGGTCGAGGTGGCGGTTGTTCGTAGGCGGTCTTTGTATACCATGCACTGAAGCTATGTAGGTGAAGTTTTGAAAGTGAAGCTTTGAAGTTGGTGCTTTTGTAAATAAAGCTTTTGAAGTCGGAGCTTTGTAAATGAAGCTTTCGAAGTTGATTGACATGAGTAATGCTTATGAATGAATGTTTATGTATGATTCACATGAGCGATGCTCATAAATGTTTATGTATGATTGACATGAGTGATGCTCATGTATAATTTTGGAGTACTGGACGTACTTTTGATCACCTAGTTGGTGATAATAGCGGCAGGCTGCCGAATAATTTTGGAGTACTGGACGTACTTTTGATCACCTGGTTGGTGATAATAGTGGCAGTCTGCCGAATAATTTTGGAGTACTAGACGTACTTTTGATCACCTGGTTGGTGATAATAGAGGGTGAACCTTAAGTGGAGGGATGGAGGTTGGAGTTTGAAGCCATAGGGCTTGGCTCTTTTGGGCATATGGGCATTCGCCTTCCACATAACATTCCAGCCCACTATTTTGGGCTTGCCGACATTTTGCCTTTTTTTTTTTTTTTTTTTTTGCATACTGCCTTCTTTACACATCAGTATAACTATACAATAATTGCTCCAGTTTGCAGAAGACAACTTAATAAAATATTCATCAATGACAGTGGGTATGGGCTGTAAAGATATGAGTCTTATCTTTGTGGTTGTTTTCCATGAGTGCGAATGGATGATTGAGTGTGGCAAATGAGAGACATGGGCATGGTGGGAATGATGCTCGATGTCTTTTCTTTGTAGATTTACATGCCTGCTTTACAGCAAACACATCATTAGCTTTTCCATACCGTCCACCTTCAAATCAGCAGCCAATTAGTCTCTTTAAATACACCCACTTGCTCATTTTCCTGTAGCTTTTTCAGAAAAGTGGGAGCATGCATGATGAAAGTTTTCTTTTTCAAAAGTTGATGGCATCTTCTGACGGCTTGGTTTTCTTCATGTTCGTCATAGTCTGGGGCTGGGAATCCAACTCCGCATCTCCGGCGATAAAAGACGGGGACGATGTCGGCCTTGTACTCGGCGATCTTGAGGAACATGGGCATGGCCATGTCGAAGTGGGTGCGGGGAGGGTTGCACCATCTCTCTCCGAATGGCTCTCAGCCTCTTCTCTCTCTTGCATCTCATCGACTTCGTCATTGTTTCTGCACTGCCTTTGCCTCTCTTGATTTTGTGGCTGCGGAAGATTGCGTGGGCGGCCATGGAAGAAAGAACTAATCATCAAGTCAGCTACTTTAGCAAGACCATAATCCAAAATTCCAACCACATCCAAAGCTTCCAAAACTGTGCGGAGCTCAATCCCATCGTTTCCATCAATATTTAGTACATATTTGACACAGATTCTATTTAATTCCCGCTCAAACCGCACCGTATTTCCGATAAACCTCACAAGCACCTTTTGAATCTACAAACCCAAACCGAATTCCTCTTCTGAAAGCATTCTGACCACTCATTCCTCAGCAAGCTGTACACCACATGCTCTCTCTCATCAACACAATCATCATCAGAAATCCTAAAAGCTTTCTTCAGCTCCCTCAGTTCCTCGGCGGCGAACCTTAGCCATCCATTCCTCAACCCCTCTCTCGCGCCATTCAACTTTTCACTTATTGCCAGAATTGCCCTCACCAACTCCAACAATGCCTTTTTCTCCCTCGCCTCTTTCGCCGTGGCGCTCATCTTCTTTATAATCTGCCCAATCTCCGCCTCGATTGGGCGGTCAGAAATCGAACTCAGAAGCTGATCTACGTCGTCGAAGATTTGATTGGAGCGCGTAACGGTGTCGTTGCAGACGGAGAAGAGGTTGGCAAAATCTTGGTGGTGAGAGATGAGGTAAGATTGGATTTTGGACTTGATTTGAAGCGAGTGGGAGTCAGAGGCGTTGGATGAGAAGGGGGAGATCCGGTGCGGACAGATGGGTCGTGGGGTCGCTGAGGTCCTGCGCCGACATGAGCTCTCGAACGTTGATTGAGTCGAAAAGGGCGTCTATTTCCGGTGAATCGCCCGGCTGGGTCTGCCGTTTGGCGAGACTTAGTCGGACTCGGAGGAGTGTACTTTGTATCAGAATGGTGGATGAAGAACGAATAGACGAGACTGACGGAGGTTTCAGGCGGAGTGTGATAACTTAGTCACATCCCAACCGTCCAGCGCGCCAAACGGGTCATAGAGGTTGCGCTTAAATGCTGTTAACGCTTGGATCTCCGGTAAAGATGCTTGTCGTTGAGCGGGCGTTAAAGCGACGGCGAAGCAAAATGGAACAACAAATGTTGCAGAAATAGACTGAGTGAGAGAAAAGGTGGCTCCGTGGGTTTTCTGGAAGAGTTTTGGGTTCTTGGTTTCTGCAGATTCACGGTGGACAGTGTGGTGGTCTCACGGTGCTGAGATGAAAAAATGAAAGAGAACCGACATAGTTTTTCATGTCGATTCCCATAGACGGCGCCAAATGTTGATGCACAAAACCGGAGGGGTCTTGGAACAACGTAAATCCGACCGTGAATCTGCAAGAAAGTAAAGAACACAAGATGTATCGTGGTTCACCCCAATGTTTGGGCTACGTCCACACTGATGTTGATTGTATTTCTCTGTATGAATGTATGGATTACAAGTGTGAGGGGGAGTCCCCCAGAGAAAGAGAGAGTTTGAGAGTGTTTCTCTGTTTATGAGAGGGTTGCTAGATGTAAGGCCCTCTGATTATGAGGGTTAAGAGTCCCTTTTATAGACTAAAGGCTCCTCCCCTTGTACATAAATCACGGGCTCAATGTCTGGAAACCCAAGTAACGAGGCCCAATATAATATAGTACCAACAAAACCAAATTCATAAAAACAGATACCTAAATCTTAGCATAACTATGGCCATTAGCATACAAATGAGACATGTTATGACAAATATACTAACAGCATCTAAGGTAATATACTTTTCTCTCTGTTTTGTTCATCTCTTGGGGAAGGTCAGCAACATAAAAAAATGCAGAAGTAAACACAGATGCTAAGCATGTGAAATCCAGCACGAATATGACGTGTGTCGAATATTAAAACTTAGGAAGTATGTACGTAGAGCTTGTAGTTCAAGCGGTTACCACATTTACCCCCGAGATAATAGGTTCAATTTCCGCTCCCTTCACAGTTAAAGTGAGGCTGGGGACAAGATGAGTAAAAATAGGAGGAGACAAAAACACCCTGTGTGATCATAAAATAAGGAAAAAGAACTAGGGCAGTCGACAAAAACATGTATAGGAGGAATTTGTGGTGCTCCACATTCTCCACAAATTATTGGATCAACTTTAACCAACAGTAAAAAATTCATATGCATTAAGGTATTAATTTTTCATATCTCATACAATTTATCCAGTACAAGATTGAATCCAGTGTCTTATACCTTACAGTAAACCGTAGTCGATCAACTTTGTTTTGGGTTCCCAATAGCTTAAACGGACAACGAAACAAGATGTCCAAGAATTCCCAATTAGCCAAATTTTCCATCTCAGTTTGAACTAATCATTTCTCTGCTACAATTTCTTTCCAAACCTCTTTCTTGTCAGCCAAGGATTTCGAATACCAGAACTCCTACGAAAATGCACTTTCCTGTATTACTTCTACTCCGAATTTCTCTCAAAGAGCCGTCCAGATTTCCTTCCATGTAAAACTTGGCCCATTGCTTGCATTGTATGACTGACCGTCAGTGGAATATGAGTACAAATCATCATTGGTTGTTGCCCAAATATACCGCTGAGCTACTGGCCTTGCATCCCAGCCATCGATGCAAGTCTCTTTCCAACACCTTTTTGTCCCTTCAAACACAAAAGACAGCTCCAAATGCTTACACATGGTTCCTTAAACGCATAAACTCCCCATAAAAGTACAAAGTCCTACAAGAACTACCAATTAACAAACCAGGCTTGTGTACCGGCCAGCCTTCCTTAAGCAAGTCTTCTAGGACATAGTAAAAATTGCACCCTTTATCCACTCTCGGGCAATTTTCATTGTAGTACGGAGCTTCTACTTCATCATCAAAAGGTCCTTGCAACGACATGTAACGCTTCATCCCTCTCTGGAGATAAACATGCTTCAATGCCTTCGCTTTCGGAACAATGGAATCCAATCCAATGCATTCGACATCATAGTCTTATTCTACACATAACACTAAATGTTATCCAACTGGTATTGGCTTGGCCAAGTGAGCCAAAACACGAGAGTAACATCTTGCAACATTGAAAGCCGATCTTTGGTTTCCGAAGGGTTTAGCAGATCACATTGGATGAAATGGAAGTTCGATGAACATTGATCAATGGGTAACATGATCTCTAGCTTTCGAGCTATGCCATAAACCTTCCATTTGGGTTTTGTGACCAACTATCTGGCCAGAACCTTCCCAACTAGCCCCGTGACCCTGAAAATCGCTACTACATGTTCAATCCCAACCTCTGGATTTTAGTTTCTTCAGCTGCCATTAACACACAATTGTAAACTCTACCTTAAGCTTGAGTTTTGCACCGTCTCCTATAGGCTGGACTTCATTATATGCTCACTTAAATTCAACAACATAAACTACCTGCTTGATGTCCCACTGTAAAATCAATTGGTAATTTGAGAGTGGCTCAAGTACTTATAAGCTCATGCAAAGTCTCTTCTTTCCCCGATGTAGGATTCATACTTTCAACACATCCCCTCAAGTGTGGCAAACTTTCAAGCATAGCACATGAACAACACAAATCGAGTGACCTAGAGCACATGTGGCCGTTGGACTTTACACAAGAGACAACCTGCTTTTATGCCATAAAGAAAATTGAGGTTCCAACATAAAACCAATAGGCAATAAACTTGCAATGTCTCTTCTTTTCCCGGTGTGGAATTCATACTTTCAACATCATAAACACAAACAACTTGATGTACTTTTCCACATATCATAATAAGAGTGAAGGGCACGGTTGATATGTCCCAATAAAGTATATTAATAACAAATAAATTCATGTCTTATATATAAATAGAAGAATAACGTTGCATGCCGTGTTCTAAATACATTAAAAATTACTAGAAATAGTGTCACCTTCTTTTGAAGATTGCTGGCACAATTTCAAGCTTGCAATTTATGGTAGCATATAATTGGATTAGAATAGGATGCTAGTTGTATTGAAGATGACTAACATACTTATTCAAATGGCTTACTTTTGATGGATTTTATATTAGTTTAGTTTATCTTTTTGGATTTGGCTTTGTACTGAATCCGTTGGAAGATGCCAATTTGTTCCAACTTCAAAGCCTATTATTTGGCAAGTCAGCCGGCATAATTTGTGTGAAACTCCACCTCCAAATTAAATTGTATTTTCATTTTGTCCCTGAAATTTTATAAAAATGTGCAATTAGGCCCTTATCATAATCTAATTTGGACCCTCCATCTAGATTGTCTTTCTCCCCCACACTGCCACATGGCAGGCCACTAGCCCACTTACCCTCTCTCTATTTCCCCAGTCTCTCTCTCTCAGCTCACTCTTCTCACTCTCTCTCGGATCTCCCACTCTCTCAGCTCTATATCTGTCTCTCTCCCTTCCCCGATCTACCCATACATGCACGTTGAGGAACACCACCATCACAACGTCAACAACACCACCACCATCACCATTGTGGACTCTCTCTCTCTCTATCTCTCTCTCACTCTCCCTCGTATTCGTGAAGTACGGGACACCCATACCCCACTCAAAAACCCCCGGCGCACCCATGACCTTTGAACCCAGATTTCGGCCACCCTTGGCCCTTTTCACGACGAACTAAAGGTACCAACTTCTCCCTCTCACCTTTATCTTCATTTTGGCACTTAGATCGAAGGTTAAATAGGTCGATCGTCGTCGACCGGAGCTCGGGAGGCTCCGGCCTTCTTCCCTGGCGAGAACAGGCCTTCGAGCCCAAACCAAGGAGACCAGGCCCTTTGGGCCGAGTAAAACCCAAGCCTCAGGCCCGCTCGCCCAACCCAATCTTTTTCCTTTTATTTTTATTTATTTATTTTCTTTTAAAACCCAAAGGTTTTGGGCCAGGCCTTCAACCCAAGGCCCATTAGGACCAAACCCAAAACCCTTAAAAACTTAGGCCTTTAAGCCATGTGAACCTAGGCCCAAACCTAGAGACCCAGGCCCAAAAGCCCAAGCCCAAACCTTGTCTGAACCCCAACCCAGCCACACATGAGCTTGCGCATAGGCAACGGCCGGTGCCGGTGCATGAGGTGCACGAGCCACTGTCCACGGCGGCACCGGTTAATTTTCTGGCGACTTTTCAAGCATTCCATGGCGGATCGTGGCCATACTCGAGGTCCATTTTTATATTATTCGATGTCCTGAACCCGTTTATAACGTCCGTTTCCTGAAATTCATTCGTTTAACTATAGTTTCATTAATTGTATCCCTTATGTGCTTAGGTGCAATTACTAGCGATAATTACGTTATCCTTATTTCATATGGCTCTACTACGACGGAGTATTTGTGAGTGGACCCTTTCTAAAATGCATGTTTTAATAGTAGAAATGCATACATGAAAAGCATGATTTAATGATTACGTTTTATGAGATATTATGCTTACTTAGAATATTTTGGAATACCATATTTTCTATTGAACCCATGTTCTTGTAGGGTATCTGATGGATGACGATATACTATTTGGAACATGTTGATACACAAAACCGGAGGGGTTTTGGAACAACGTAAATCCGACCATGAATCTGCATGAAAGTAAATAACCCAAGATGTATCGTGGTTCACCCCAAGGTTTGGGCTATGTCCACACTGATATTGTATTTCTAAGACGATTGTGAGGGAAAAAGTGTGAGGATCCTCATGGCCTAGGAATTGGCATCCCCTAATGAGGAGAGTGATGAGTCCTTTTATAAAATAAGGGATCATCACTTATTACATATTTGCCCTTTCCTTTATTACATAATTACATTTGAGTCCCCCGAGTATTTATATAAGATCTAAATACAGAGGCCCTAAGTATGGTACAAACAGTAGTCCCCTAAGTCTTCAGTCAAGAGAGTCTTTTGGCTGGAGACTTGAAATTCAGTCCATGTGTGGGCCGAACTAACTAGATGTCGTCTAGAACTGATACTTGATATGAGGCGGTGCCCAATCTAAAATGATGCTCAACTCGAAGTAGCACATGTTGCGAGGCTGCTCTACTTGTGGCTTATGTTGCCTTGGTTGGCTCGGCTTGTGGCGTTGAAGGTGAGGGAGTCCATTTTATAGAATAAGGGCTCGCTCCTCAATACATAAATGATGGGCTAGAGTTGATGCTCGCGGCGAGGCGGTTGCTCAACTGGCGGCGATGCTCTCTAATGATGGTGAAATAGTCATTTTTATAGAATAAGGGCTCGCTCCTCAATACATAAGTGATGTGTTAGGAGTGATGCTCGAGGCGAGGCGGTTGCTCAGCAGGCGGCGATGCTCTCTAATGATCGTGAGGGAGTCCCTTTTATAAAATAAGGGCTCGCTCCTTAGTACATGAATAATGGGTGCTCTCTAATGAAAGTGAGGGAGTCCCTTTTATAGAATAAGGGCTCACTCCTCAGTACATGAATAATGGGTGCTCTCTAATGAAAGTGAGGGAGTCATTTTTATAGAATATGGGCTTGCTCCTCAGTACATAAATAATGGGCTAAGTCCCCCAAGTATTTTTCATGAGGCACAATATATGGTACATAATGTAGTCCCCCAAGTCTTCGGTCAATAGAGTCTGTTGGCTGGAGACTTCAAATTGAATCCATGTATGGGCCGAAGTGGCAGTTGTTCGGAGGCGGTATTTGTATACCATGCACTGAAGCTTTGTAGGTGAAGCTTTGCAAGTGAAGCTTTTGAAGCTGGAGCTTTGTAAATGAAGCTTTTGAAGCTAGAGCTCTGTAAATGAAGCTTTTGAAGCTAGAGTTTTTGTAAATGAAGCTTTCGAAGCTAGAGCTCTGTAAATGAAGCTTTTGAAGTTAGAGCTCTGTAAATGAAGCTTTTGAAGCTAGAGCTCTATAAATGATGCTTTTGAAGCTGATTGACATGAGTGATGCTTATGAATGTTTATGTTGATTGACATGAGTGATGCTCATGGATGTTAACATGAGTGATGCTCATGAATGTTTATGTATGATTGACATGAGTAATGCTCATGAATGTTTATGTATGATTGACATGAGTAATGCTCATGTATAATTTGAAGTACTGGGCGTACTTTTGATCACCTGGTTGGTGATAATAGCGGCAGACTGCCAAATAATTTGGAGTCATGGGCAAACTTTTGATCACCTGGTTGGCGATAATAGCGGCGGAGTGCCGAATAATTTTTTGTAGTACTGGGCGTACTTTTGGTCACCTGGTTGGTGATAATAGCAGCGGGGTGCCGAATTATTTTTTGTAGTACTGGATGTACTTTTGGTCACCTGGTTGGTGCTATTTTGGGCTTATGAGCCTTCGCTCTCCACAAAACATTCCAGCCCATTTATTTTGGGCTTTGCCATTTTTTTTATTACCCTCTGATGGGGTAATACAAATGTCTTCGAAAGATAAGAAAAATAAATTACATCATTAAAAAATAAATCCGACCCTCTGCTCAATGAGTCACGCCCATAATTCTCTTTTCTGCATGCCATTACCACCGCAATTATGTCTACTTCTTTTTATCTTCTTTTGCTTTCTGCTTTTACTTTCTCTTTTCCCTTTTGCAGATGGCAGACAAGGAAATCATGTGGAGTGTCTCTTTTCCCTTTCTGCTTTTGCCGACAAAATCAGTGGAGACTTCAGATTGCAGATGGCTTTTACTTTCTCTTTTTCTGAAATATTCTTTCAACTAGTACATCCCACTCATCCCTCGGGGGAGATCTGAAGCAAGAAGAAGATTCCAAAAACTGAGAAAAGTTCATGTTTCTGTTCCAGCGAACCCAGTTGTAAAATTCTAAGGCCAACTGCGGCGAGTTCCGATTGCGTGAAGATCGCGGCAAATCAGACGGCTTGTTTTGGGCGAAGAGAAGAAGCTTGGAACCCAGTTCATCAAATAGCGCCACTGTTTCTAGAACAAAGCTTGAGACCTCAAATCCAGTGCATCATCACCATTCACTTCGCAGATTGTTTCGTTTCTTTTGCTTGAGAGTTTCTCTGTGTGAACGTCAACTTGTTGAGTAGTGTCGTATGGTCCGTGTGAGCAGAGATGGAGAGTCTGATCTTGATGCGTGCTGAGAGATCTCCATCTGAATGCGGGGCCTCTGTAGACAGAAGGGCCAAGACCAGCTGATGGTTGAAGAATATGGGCATTATGGATGTTGAATACGGACCCAGAACCGATAATCTCAAAAACACTGTAATCGAACTGCAGCATTGAGCTCAAACCAGGCTTCTTCACACATACCTTCATCAAAGCTTCCCCTGGATACTTACTGTATTTTTCAACAGAGTCTTCTTCAGAATGAAAGGGACCCAACAAAGCAAAAACAGCAACCTCATCATCGGCGTACTTGAAGAATGGTTTTCCGGAACGGGTAAACTGGAAGAGATTGCCGACAATCGGCCATCCCGACGGACCGGGATGGAGATTGGGGTGCTTGGATTTGGACTTGTGGGTGAGCATGAAGATTATACCAGAAACGAGGAATGCAAGGAGGGTGAAAAATGGTGTCGGTGGGTGGTTTGGCTGCAGACAGAGTAATGAGCACCGCCAGATCAGATCAGATCTCATCCACCGGTAATTACAATTTACCATCGAAGAGAGGTCGTCGGAGATGTTGGAGAATTCTTCCTTGGCCTTCTTCGAGATCCATAAGCTCTCAACTTTCAAGCTGTTCACTTTTGTCAAAGCTTTCTCCATTCTCTCTCTCCTCCGCTTTCTTTCTCTCTCTCTCTCTAGTGAGTACAGTGGTGGTTGTAGTTTGACAAATGGTGTCGGTGGGGGGTTTGGCTGCAGGGTAGACTCTGTCAGCCATTGTGTGTTTATGGGAAAGAAAGATTGGGAAAGTGTTTGATAGTTTTTTATAGATAATACACAAAGAGAGGGGGACAAAGTGTTTGCTTGGTTCGGAAAGAGATAGATTTTTTGGATTTCTTTTTGTTTTGGTTCCTGGGTTTTGCAGATCCACAGCGGAGGTGAAAAATTGAGAGAGAACCGACACAACTTTTCGTATCGATTCCCACAGATAGTGCCAAATGTTGATGCACAAAACCGGAGGGGTCTTGGAACAACGTAAATCCGACCGTGAAACTGCATGAAAGTAAATAACACAAGATGTATCGTGGTTCACCCCAAGGTTTGGGCTACGTCCACACTGATATTGTATTTCTGAGAGGATTGTGTGGGAGAGAGTGTGAGGATCCTCATGGCCTAGGAATTGGCCTCCCCTAATGAGGAGAGTGAGAAGTCATTTTATAGAATAAGGGCTCCTCACTTATTACATATTTGCCCATTCCTTTATTACATAATTACATTTGAGTCCCCCGAATATTTATACGAGATCTAAATACGGAGGCCCTAAGTATGGTACAAACAGAACATGTTTTCACATACTTCTTTATAGTATAGATGATGGACGACTTTATACTGTGAAGATGTTTTTGAGATATATGTACCTATGTTTGGAAAGATTATGTTCAATGTTTTTGTGCATATTTAGTGGTCACTATTCCGCCAAGGGCGAGGATCTAGTGCTGGCATGTGGGCTAAGAGAAATAATCCCTGGCTTCGAGTCCATGGACATGGAACTGGCAAGGGGCCTAGAGAAATAATCTCTGGCTTCAGGTCGAGAGACATGGAGCTGGCAATTGGTCGGGAGATATTATTATTTGATACCATTATTTAGCACATTATATACGAGATATGCTTTCTGAGATGTTTTATGGCATGCTAGGGTTTTCGGAAAACCTACCACTTATTATGCTATTAGTTTTCATAAGGCTTTGGGGGTTAGTATGTTGATAACTGTTTTCTTATATATATATATATATATATATCAACTTTGTCTACTCATATTTGTTTTGCGCCCTCTCATGACCAATACAACCTGAGCTACGAGGCATTCCCCTACCAGTGACATCGTGTTATATTCTCTCTGCTTTGGCATCTATTGTAATAGCACTTCTCTATCTTACCTTCCGCTTGTACTTTGTATTAGTGTATGCTCTGAACATGTCATGCATTATCATAACAATTCATTGTTGGCAGTTGAATATTGTTATTGCGATAGTACTCTATTACTGCATGAATAGTCACATTCTATTATCCTACTAAAATTTAAGTGCATGCTTCACATGTTCTTAGCATTTGCATTCATAAATGGCTTGTGTCACCTTCGGGTGTTGGCCAGCACGTGACCATCCCGATGTACTGAGTTGCTGGTTACATTATTAGGTTAAATACAATTTTGAGTGGTTTTGTGGTATTTAAGCTATCCATATATGTGGGGTGGATCATTTTATTGGTAGAGCACTTAGTTTGTATTTACAATAATAGTTAGACTTTTGTCTGAGAAAAAAAAAAGTTCAACTTTCACTCTTGAATTTCCAACGGCTACAAAGATGTTTTTGCGATATTCTCTTTTAATATGGCTACCGTGGAAGCAAAATGTATCAAAGAGGTTCATAAGCAAGGTAGATAGCTAAAAGTGCAATTAGCCATTGTGATGTGAAGTTTCATCTTTGCCCTTGGAAGGAAAAATTCGTAAATTCATCATTGTATACAAGAACAAAGTTAAGTATAAAATGTGCAAGTGGTAACTAAAATCCAAACTTTGTTTTATTCACTATAATCTTCTAAATTTTTTTCTTCATTGATGGTTTAAATTTGTTTTTGTTTAAACTATATGGTGGAAACAGAACTTGAGGATTGTTGACAATAGCCAACTCAAGTGTTAGGCCTTTCATAGTATGTCAGATATAGTGTGTGATACCAATATATTGATTTGTATAGGAATTAAATCACACTCATCTGAACTACAATAAAACGCCTTAGGCAAGTTAATTGTTTAATCAATTAACTTTGTAAGTGATAACTCAATTTATATATAGCATGTATTATAATTAGTTGGTGCTATGAAGGGAAGGTTGTTTGGAAACACAAGAATAAACCAGATAACATTCCTTTGTTGGGAAGCAATCTCCATAAGTGGTAGCAAAGTTAGAACATACACAAAATTGGTAGGACATGTCACATGCACTAGAATAAAAACATAAAATTAATGAAAATTTGTTTTCATTTTTTTCTTTCTTCACATTTTAATTATTTATAATTTTTAAACTGGAAGAAGAAAAATTAGGGACAAAAATAAATAGGAATGTGCATAAATTATTTTCTAACTAAATAACTTGAAAGTTGATGATTGAATAATTACTAAAGTATTGATTAACGTGTTTATTTTTTATTGATGACATAATTTAGTTTGCAAATTTAGTTTACATGTTTAGTCTATCTAGCAAAATGCTAAAAGGAACTCTCTCAAAAGTGGATTATCCATGGATTCTTTAACACCTCACAGTGTAACGTGAATTTATGTGCCAACATTAAAAATCGTTGTGCAAAAGTGAAGTTGAACTCCAAAATGAAGAATTTTTATTTCCATGATATTATTATAATTGAAAAATACAGCTGCATTTCCTCTGCTTAAATCAAGCTCATGCAATTTGCCACTAGTTTAACCAAAATGAAGCAAAAACCTTATTCAATGGACATGAGAGCAGAAGTCATATACAAACATCTGAGAGGAAAACTTTGCCTTCATCTCCAAGTGCAGAGTCCACACTATGAATTTATTACCAATGGAGACAAATGAATCAAAATCTCTTGATTTGGGATTCCATGATATTCAAGCAAACAAGATTCCAGAGGATGGTTCATGCACTGTTCCCAAATTGCCCACAATTGTCTCATCTGTCATGAAAATCCATAATATACTTATTAGTGTAATGAAATTACCAGCTTAAAACTTTCTTTTACACTCATGCTTTATCCTTTAGCATGAGGTGTAAACGGAAGTGCAAAAGTCACCACGTACTTTTTTTTTTTTTTAATTTATGAAAAATGCTAGGGAGATAATCTTTTTAGACCATATGTTGTAACCATATGATGTGGTGGTTGATGATTGAACTCCTTTTATAATGATTTAAAGAATGAATTCAATCACCAACCGTCACATCATGTGGTCTGCAAAATATGATCTAAAAAGATGCTCTCTTTGTCATCTTCTAAGTGCATTAGAACAATAGCCACTTACTCATGGGAATTTTGTCAACAAAAAAGCATGCAGCAATAACAACGTAGCATAGAAAAAGAATGACTCCTTTCATATAATGTGAAGTTCCATCCTGGAAAATAAGATAAAATTTTAAATTTTTTAGCCAAAAATAAAATTAAAAGAACAAGAGAATGTATTTTCATTACTACTAATTTACATAATCCCCACCAAAACGTGAAAACTATATAGAGGCCAAGATTTAGGAGGAAACCTGCAATGTGAAGGCTGTGATGATTATAGTGAAAGCAAGAGAACCAGTTTCAAGGAGACTGAAATCAAGGTCCATTTGGATGCCCATTATCCATGCAACAATCACACTTAAGGGGACCTGAAAAATGACAGGAAAATTGATGATGTTTTACCGCAATGGCTAAAAGCAATCATGTTTATGCACTCTAGTGCGAGGTCGATTCCCATTGATCCCCTTCTTCCATGACAACTAATAATTTAACCTACTAACTGTATCGTTTGTCAAAAAAATAAAAAAGAAATGACATGGAAAATTTGGTTTCTCAGGAGAAGTTTGAAGAAATATTTTTCTCAATTTTGTGCCTATGTTTACTTAAATTAATCTTACCACAAACATAGAAATTTGGGATGCAGAACCTAAAGCAACTCCCAAAGATATATCCTGCATAAAAATCAAAAATTGGTATTCAGATTAATTTCATAACAATGTAATATGTAAAAGAAGATTATGAGTGATGTTTTAATGAAATTTTTCTTTTTAATTTTTAGGTGTAACTTACCAACTTGTTCTTGAGAGCAAAAATTATGGAACCAGCATGTTCAGCAGCATTCCCAACAATTGGTAGCAAAATAATGCTGATGAAGTTCACAGAAATTCCCCAAGAATTTGATGCAGCCTAATTGAGTTAAAATGCATATGATTAGGGATTTATTGAGAAACTAATTCTTCAAAATTAATTATTACGGAATTTTAACCGAAATTATGAATATCTAATCAAGTTTAGTGTTCTTATAATAATGATCATGTCTGTCTATACATATGTATATACCTCGATTGTACCCACAACATACTCAGACAAGAGAGCTATGATAATTGTCATACCAACCAGCCAACTGAATGCACTCCAAAACCCTATCACTGCTTTTTCTCCGTCTTCATCTTCATCTTCCTGCTTATATATTGCATTGGAACAAGTTACAGTCACTAGCCAATATTACAAAAGAACGAACGAAATCCCCTCAATATGTAGGATTTTAGGGCCTGTTTGTGCATTTATAGAGACTAAAAGCACTTACGACAATGGCACTAGTTGATTACAAAAGCACTTCATGGAGCATTTTTAAATTTTTTTTTTTTTTTTGAGAAATAGCTTAGATTTGTGATATAAGATTTTTTTTTTCTTGTTTCTAACAAAAGTGCTTATCAGTGTGCATCCCACACAATAAGCATTTACTAAAAGTGCCTTTATTAAAAAAAAAATGAAATTTTAATAAAAATACAAGAGTTTTGTGAGAAAACACTTGAAAGTGCTTCCTAAAGATTGTCAATTGCTTACAAATTTTTTTGGTTATTTGAAACTGCTTATAGTCATTCTAAAAGTATCTCCAAACAATAAGATTAAAATATAAAAATAGAAAACTCTTTAAGATCATTCCACTCTCTCTAGACAACGGATTTTTTAGTTGATGTGTGCGTATCCTACTCTCATCTATTTATGTTAATTATTGATAATTACTGCACAGTACTAATCACCTCTTGTGACTCAAACAATTGCCGGTGGGTTTTTAACTGGAAGAAGATATAGGTAACATATGCTATGAGCATAAAAATGCTGCTTGTTCTTGACAACTGAAGAGTGTCGATGGCAAAGGGATTGCCCAACCCTGAGGCATATCTGAACATCAGTGGCAGCATGTGGCATAGTAAACCCAGCAATAAAAGTAGTGAATTCACATCAGCCTGCTTCTGTTAAATCCAAAAAACAAAATGAAATTAACAAAAATTCTCCCATTAAATGGTTTTCTACATTGTTGAATTAAAAGGGTTAATTTGTTGATAATTAAAGTTTGGATCAATTAATAATGATTAATATTTCTTACTCTGTCATATCTTTGTTCTTTTTTCAGGTTGGCCAAGCCTCCAAAGAGAAGAGAGGTCCCAAGAACAAGGAGGAGGTTTGAGAGAATGGAACCCAAAAGGGAGTATTTCACAACATGTATTTTGTTTTGGCTAAGAGCAAAGAATGCTATGATCATCTCTGTTGCATTTCCACATGTTGCATTGAGAAGTCCTCCAACTGCAAATTAAATCTAAATTAATCAACCCCAACAACACACAAACACACACACACACACACACAATCATATATATATATATATATATATATAGCATCAGTTCACACTGATTAAATATTGTTTAGCAATAATAACTGGACATTCTAATTAGAAGTGAGATCAATATACCTGTTGGACCAGTGAAGTAAGCAATTTGCCTGAATTGTTTAATGTTTTTTAGTAGACGAAATTGGAGGATAAAAAAACAATGTTAGAACTTTGTGTACATATATATGTGTTTGTTTCATAAGAGAGCTGCTATTTGTACTCTGAAAAGTTCATCATAAACTCTTTTTTAACGAAAAAGTATACGAAGTAAGATGATTTTTTCAGAGTACTAATAGCAGTTTCATTTTATAAAAATACTACTTTCTAATTAGCAAAACTGCTTACTCAGTGAGGAAGCTGACACGTTCAGCAAGTGGGGTGAGTCCGAGCAAACTCAAAGCAAAAATCCAAGGCTACATTGCACAATAAGAACAAATATAAATGATCATAAAAAATAAAAAAAAAACTATTTAATTAACAAAACAAGGAAAATTTTCATTTTTCTGATTAATTTTTTTCAGATTAATTAATTAAATGAGATCATGCACTTACTCTCCCAAAGTGATAGAAGTCAGCCAGAATTGCAAGGGGGATGGCTGGGAAGAGCACTGCAAGCTTGGTGCCAAGAACAACCTCATGCAAATTGTTGAGAATATTTCTAAGCATTTGGAAGCGAACATTCGAAACAAGAATCGGGTCGGATTTTTTTCGTACAATCGAAGCTGACAAGTTTTGTGGCGTCTTTGATCCGTTAATCTCCTTATTATTTCCTAAACCCTTGTTATAATTACTAATCCCATTCTCTATGTTGTTCAAAGCCTCCTGGGATTCTTCCATGATAGATATGTCGATCAAAACAAAACCCTAAACCCTTCCACTTTCTCCACTGCGAATGACTGAAGTATTTAGAGGGTTGATGAACAGAAAATGTAGTCTCTCTCTTTCTTTCTCTGTTTGTTAAGAAACAAAGGGTTTTACATATATAAATATAGGATATGGCAGCTTCCTGGAATTTTCTCAGTTTGTTTATATTCATGCATGAGTCTCCACGTACTTAAAAAAGACTGAAGTCTCTCAGGAGTTACAAGCGGTGTAAGGTTGACTACAAAAATAAGTAATTAATACCTGTTAAAGCACACAGATAGGCACGCATATTCATCCATATAAGGCTGTTACAAACAAATAATAATTAAATTTTCTAAATACAAAAGGGAAATTATTTATGCACATTAAAGCAATGGTGGATTCGGGAAATATTATTGGAAGGTCAATACGATCAGCGAGCATCGCACAAAATTTTTTGAACGGAGGAATATACAAATTGGTATTTCATTGAGCTTTGGTAAGCTTGAGGTCATTTGCAAAGTCATAATGCACATCTTTCGACTGATTTCAATAGTTTTTGAGGGAGCATGCCGACTAATATAAATAGCTTTTGATTAGCTTATCAAAAGATGCCCATTGCAATGCATACAAAGACATAAGACTAGCAGCTATTATGTCCAGTGCCTATAAAAGCAATTCATTTTAATTGAATGGCAGCTTTCAAGAACATCTCAGATTTTGGTTACATACTTATATTTCCACCTAGCATAAACGATCTTCCTACCAAGAAAAATTCGAACTTATCATTTTACCTATACAAAATGAAAAATAAATAAAATTGTTCAATCATACACACAACCATGGTATTTTTTTGTATTTATAATTAAGGTAGATGATTGTGGCAGAGTACAGCAGTTAGATTTGGTATTTTTATTTATTTGTAGTAGTGTTTCTGTAGGGGCAAAATGGGAAGTTTGATTTGCTGGGTATATTTATGCTGGGATGAATCAACTTGCAAAAATTCCAACAGGATCCTTTCCGAATCCTTTTGGTGAGGATCTTGGGGTCCGTGAATTATGTTCGTTTATCGCAAATTGTATGGTCAGTTTTTTTGTCAAGTACTGTTTGTATTTAATTTTAAATAAAAATATTTAAAATAATTTCTGACTACACGATGTACGATGAACGGACATGATTGACGGATCCTCGAGATCCTCACAAAGAGAATCCGGCGAGGATCCGAGTTCACAAAAATTCATTGTTGATAAGTAATGAAAGTTTCACAATAATACTTTCAGGGCTAAATGATTTTTTATTTTGAGTGAATTTGTACAAATTTCATTAAATAATGGCCTGAATAATAATTGTTCAGATCATGAAATTACTTTGTGGAACGGATCTAAATGAATAGTGCTGTTCTGGAAATTATTTTTCTCACTGTCAATGTATTACTTATGTTTGTGACTCATCCATTAACACTTGTAGAGCACTGCATGCATGCTCTATCCTCTTACAGATCAAAACGCACACCTACCCAGTAGTCACTCAGTGACACGCACACACACATAGTAATTAAGAATTTAAATCTCTTTCGGGTGTTGCATTTCACTGAAAGCACTGTGTCATTGGTTATAATTAGCTCCAATATATATCAGTATGCTCCATGGAAGCAGTGAGGGGAGAGCTCTCTCCTCGAGAGGGTAATGGCAGCAACAATCTGCATGTACGTATCTGTCGTACTCAATAGTCCGAACTTTCGTGGAATTTTCAAGCCTTCCTCGGAAGAGAATCAAACGGTTGTCATGTCTTACAGTTTGATCAAACAAAAAAAGGTTAAAAAAACCATAAATTGACATAAATTTACAATACTGGTCACTTATTCGACGAAACAAAGTATTTGACGAAGTTTCCTGAAAAACATACCCTCATTTTCTTCGTCTCCTTGCACTTCAAGATATGGAAATTGTGATCCGTATGAAAAAGAAACCCTGTTGGATACGTTTTGTCTATTATTGTCATTTGTTGATATGTTACGACAACTAATTTGTAGTTAGGATTGTTTGAGGACTCGTTACAATACATGCATTTATTCGATATATTCACCATCTAATGATTAAATACAGTTACATATATGATATTCTCTTATTTTAGTTGCATATTTGACCATTAGTGAATATATTAAGTAAATGCATGTCCTGTGTGTAATTTTGTCCTATAAACTTCAATTTTTCGCTATAAGACGTTATTTCACTCGTTTGTGTCACTATTTGAATGCATTATTCATGTCATTTTACTTTACATGTCCATAATGCCCCTGCATGTCTTTTGAAGAATATCATAGATATCTCTAGCTTAAAGTATAAAAAAAAATAAAAAAAAATAAAAAAAAAGGCTTCTTCTAAACTTGAGTACGTGACTAGATGGTAAAAATATGACTATTGGGCAAATTGCACACACGAATATATACACAAGTATCGAAACCAACCTATACATGTATTTGTAGATGATTGCACAAGAAGTTACATATTTTCATAATCATTCATATGATATAGGGGTACGCCTGGGCTTGATGTTGTGGCAATGTGAGTTGATTCTGTGTGATGGTGTCGGTTGAGTAGTGGCGATTTTGGGCACGTGCAATAGGTGCCTTTACACTTGGCCCTCAATCCTAAGGGGTCCCTAAAAGATAATATTATCTACATATGTACGAGCTTGGTTTAGGGCAAAAAAAAGCTTCATCTTTAGAAAATTTTATAGATTATGCATGTTATTAAGAGAAATATGGCCTTCATATGCATAAGAGAAATCAGTTTTATGGTTTTAGTTTGGTTATACCAACTATGCTCTAAGTATTGTTTTTATTTATTTATTTCATAATTTCTGTTGATTTGAACTATAACTCAAGCAATACTACTCTATTTAGATCCCTTATTACTACAACTATAGATATATAAATTAGCTTTGTAGCATGAGCTCTATACTAGGGCTCATTTATTATCTTTCGCACAATGCTTCTAAAATATCAAAGCCAGCCCTCCAATTGGGTAAGAAGATAAGTTAATTGAAAAAATATCTAATGTGTATTGTATATTTCTTTCTTATTGATTATAACTCGGAACTTTTACACCAAACCAAAAAAGAAAAACAAGCATGGGAAATTTTGATTTAAGAACAAAGGGAAAGAAAAACAAAAGTTGCAATATGTGGCATTAATAGAAATAACAAAACTTGTAACCGAGTAATGAAATAACAAAAACCAATGTGGTAAAGCATGATTTACAAAAATAAAGGAGGCAATAAACATGAAGTTTCATAAATTGTTAGGGTCGGTTTTGAGGTTTTTGAGAATCTCAAAGTTTTGCGTTTAGAAGCTTCAAGAACAGAGGAACCAAAACGCAGAGCAGAAGCAAACCCTAGCTCACGAAATGGCCGAGAATTTGGCACCGGAGAAGCGCCATAGCTTCGTCCACAATGGTAAATCTTTCTTCCTTTTCCAATTTTCACGTTTGATTTTGGTTTTCCGCGACTGAATTTTGTGTTCGGATTTAAATTTTAGGTCAGAAAGTGTTTGAATGGGATCAAACCCTAGAGGAGGTAAATATGTACATAAGTTTACCCCCAAATGTTCCTTCAAAACAATTTTTCTGCAAAATTCAGTCGAAACACGTTGAAGTCGGCATCAAAGGCAATCCTCCGTACCTCAATGTGAGTAAATTCAATGTAATTTGATCCATTTTCGTGAAAAGATTGAAGCTTTTGCTATTCGGTTTAAACCGGTGCGTTTTTCGGTTTCGGGTCTACAGCATGACCTTACTTGCCCGGTGAAGACGGACTGTTCTTTCTGGACACTAGGTAATTAGTGTTTAGTTTTCAATTTTCATAGTTTCTCTAATTTTGGATATTTTATGCTGATTTTGTTATTAATTATATGTTAGAGGATGATATAATGCACATAACACTCCAAAAGAGGGACAAAGGTCAGACATGGGCATCACCTATGGTGGGCGAGGGTCAGCTCGATCCTTACTCCACGGATCTTGAACAGAAGCGCCTTATGCTGCAGAGATTTCAAGAAGAGGTGAATTACTCTTATGCATCTTATTCTCACTGTATGTATTTATGTATTGCTGTTTGAATTCATGAAATGAATGTGTTGCTAGTTTATTATGTTAGTGTTCCTTGTGGTCTGTGAGATACTCTAGCGACAGCGTTTCTTTAATATCAAGGAGATTGATTTTGAAAAACGAACAGGATTTTGGATGCATAAAAAATGTAATTGCGAGGTAATTGATAATAGGAGATGCAAAGCTCAGCATTGTGTTGTTGTGCCTTATGTTCCATGATTACAGGGTTTTCTTGCTACTAATTGGTCTATACTTTTACTAGGCTTTCGTAGATTAGCATGTGGCGCTTTTATTGTTGATTGTACCCAAAAATTCACATGCTGAATTTTACTCGTAAGAAAGAATGGAGAATGTTTTTGACACAATTTTACCTGTATACAATAGTTTTCACTAACAAGACTATTAGCTTGATTTTCTATCAAGATTAAATGCTGATGCAAAAATGAGACAACGAAGATGAAAAAATGTTGATGCCGGATCTGAGTAACTTTATGTATTTCAACTTAGTTTAATTCTAGTTACCTTAACTAGGACTCTACCCATGACGCTGACTTTGATTATTAAATTGCTAAGAAAATCAATGTTTTCTGGTTGTCTACCGATCATATGAACCTCAACCAAATTTGCTCTTTGATGAATTTTCTGATAATATAGCTAGTGTTTCTTTTGTCCTCTGCAGAACCCGGGGTTTGATTTCTCACAAGCCCAGTTCACCGGAGGCTGCCCTGATCCAAGGACCTTTATGGGCGGTATCCGCTCTGATTGACGAGTTTGCTGCATTAGTTACCTCTATTAGCCTGGTATGAAATCCTGACCAACATCTAGTAAATAAGACAACTTGATTAGCTGGCCAACTTGGCTTCCTGTGGTCCCTGTAAGAACTTCAGTACTACTTACAATTTGTTCTTTTTTATTTTCAACATCTTGTCTATGACTGAAAAGTTAAAAATCTAGAATTTACGTAAGTTATCTTCCAGTGTCTGCTTCCCTACTTTCCGGCAATGGCACGGCCAAATAAATCTCTTCTTTTTTTTATGAAGTATGATGTGAAGCTTTGAACTATGATGCGAGAAATAGAAATTTGGAAGTATCTTGATAAACATGCTGTCAGTATTAGGTCTTCCATTTTCTTAATTCCTTGTGAATATCTAGCACCGAATACTCGAGAAACTTAGAATATGATTTCTTGCTGCACATGCCAACATTTGAGACCATATAGTAACTTGCTCCCATCTTGCTCTGTTCTGAAAATTAAAGTTAGCAACATACGAATGTTTGACATTTTGTTTGGCAGGTTCTAACACCCCCGATCCCGATATCCTCCAAACACCATGATGGGCACGTACCGGCCAACACTCGAAGGTGACGAATCCATTTTAACATGCATGTCAGTTATGAAGAAAAGAACGAACGTAACTAAAATATGTAACTTTATATATAATGAAAATGTAGCCTCCGAATCAATTGATACACGAGCCCAGCAGTCAAAAGCAAATAACATACCTGTGATCACTCTAGGCTCCTGATTTGCCTCCTACTGTGTCAATAGCATTAATGGGTCCTGCAACTTGTTGTCCCCGAATTGCTACTACGGCCTCCTCGAGTGCGAACACCCTGATTACCCCGGCTACACACCCCAACCCAGATATACAATGACACCTGGATGGCATGTGTTGGTTGCCACTCGAGAGTGACGATAGCTATGTCTACATGAATTTGCGAGGACAAGAGGGAACAAGTAATCCAAAATCATGCGACAAACAATAATCACAAAGAATATACAAACACTAAGAGGCAATAATAGTACTCCAAATTAAACATGAACGAAATAGTGTCCAACGGCCACAAATTCGAAATAAAAGATGTATGAATATGTTCAGAGCATACCACTAAACGGAAGTACGAGTGAAAGGTAAGACATCAAGTTACAATTATTCATAAAGAAAGTCGTACGGAAGTGGAAGAACGCATGATCACTGGTAGGGAAATGCCTCGATGCTCGGGTCGTATTCCTAGTCACTATATCCTAAAGGGGGCTCAAAAATAAAAGGTGAGTGGATCATAATTTATATTAATACCAATAATAGTAAAAATTGATTTCTTTTTTAACATATTAACCTCTTGTTTTGAAAACATATAATATAATACTACATAGGGTAAATTACATAGTAACTCCTCAAATTTAAGGTCTATTACAATCCCATACAACATCTTTAAAACATTTCACTTTCATACCTCAAGTACTATTTTATTTCAATATAATACATCCGTTAGATTTTTCATCCATTAATCCGTTAAATGCTGACGTTGTTGCCACATGTGTGCCACGTGGCAAAATTTTTTTTTTTTAATTTAAAAAAAAAACCTAAATCTTCTAAATAAATTTAAAAAAAAAAAACCAAAAACCAAACCCCACTTCGTCTTCCCTCCCTCCCCCCCCCCGCCCCAAAAAAAAAACCCAACCTGCATCTTGCAACCCAGAAGAAGAAGAAGAGAGAGAAAAAAAAAAACTCATCTTCATCTTCCCGACCCCCTTCCTTGCAACCCACCGCTTTCTTCCCCCCTCCCGTCTTTCCCAAACCCACCGCACCCATCCTCCACATCCTCCTCCGCACCCACGCTCGCACCCACCACGCACCCACCCCCCCCGCACCCACCCTCGCACCTCCTCTACACACCCCACTCCTTAAATCCATACCCCTTGGGGAAGATGGGATTTGGGTTGTAGGGAAAGGGAGATAAGTTTTTTTTTTCTTTTCTGGGTTGCAAGTAGTGTGGAGGGGGGCTTGAGTGAGATGGGTTGCGGGGTTGGGGGGTGCTACGGTGAGGTTGGTCGCAAAGGGGGGGGTTGGGGGGAGGGATAATCACTAGGGGTGGGATGGGGGATCTGGGGAAGGGATAATTGTTTTTGGGGGGGGGGGGTGATGGTGGGTTTTCTTTTTTTTGGGTTGAAGATTCAGTTTTTTTTATAAAAAAAAATTTGCCACATGACACACATTTGGCAGTCACGTGGCACAAATATGGCAGCCACGTTAACATTTAACGGATTAGTGGATGGAAAATCTAACGGATGTATTATATTGAAATAAAATAGTACTTGAGGTATGAAAGTGAAATGTTTTAAAGATGTTATATGGGGTTGTAATAGATCTCAAACCTGAGGGGTTATTATGTAATTTACCCTACTACATAGTATGTTTTTTTGAAAAACCTCGCATGCCATAAAACCATTGTAAATCATGTACGTATAAAACAATGCTCAATAATGGTGATATATGAAGGAAATTTTGTGAAAAACATGTTCATTTGAGCAACATCAATAGCATGAAATTAACAAATTAAAGGCGGAATCATGCTTGCATGCACTCAAAAACAAAACATCAACCATGAAATTCAAAGCCTAGTAGATTGGTGAACCTTGACTCAACTTTTAAATCAACATTTATTAGTTGAGAAATATTTACCTTTGTAGATTCCTCTTTGCATATGCAAAGGATAATCACCCAAGAGATAGGGTCTTCATTCCTTGCTTCTTAGCTCCATGGATTTGGTTGAAAGAATAGGATTCTCCAAGTTCCCAAAATAGAGAACCTCTAAAGATTCTACACCAAGGTTGGATTGGAGAGGAAATGAGTGACCTTGAGGAAGTAGAATTGCTAGACAATATCCCCCAAGGTGGTTGGCCTCTTAGAGAGAAATGGAAGCTTTGTGTTCTCACCAATTTTCTCTAAAATCAACAACTTATGAATTTTAGGTTATAAAGTTCTTTATATAGTTACTTCTTTAAATGACCTAAAGAACCAAAAACCCTAATTCAACACTAAATGGATATGGGCTTTTGGGCCTTTGTGAATCTTCATTAAGTTGTCATACAACTTAAGTCAATGGGCTTTGACGTTCGAAGCCCATTGGGCCTTAAGGTCCAAAACTATCCCGAGGTCTTTAACGAACTTATTCATTTGATTAATTAACATATTAATTAATCCTTGCCATAAATAATTAAACCATTTAATTATTCTTATTCATCTCCTTTGTTTCTTTAATCTCCACCTTACACGGTGTACGATACATTAGGTTCCTTTTAGCGAGGCAGTGGGCGATTAAAACCATTTTACATCGATTGTAAATTGAAACTTACTTTCAATTCTCCCTTTAGTGATTACACACGTTTAGGGCTTCCACAAACCATGAGTGACACCTAGCAGCATATCATGGCTACCCAAGCTAATCAGAAGAGGTAGAGAACCTATTCAGTTTAGGATTACAAATGCAATACGGTCTTTCTCTAATCTAATACTCTTGACCACATTGTTTGGTTTGATAGTTTATTTATTCATGTCTACTATCCAATGTGATTCGTTTGCTTATATGATTACCTTGAATGTGAATTGGAACGCATTCCCAAATCTCATTCATACTCTGGCCAGAGATTTTAATCATATCATAGAGTATTCTCCCTCAAACCATTTTGAAGGTTAGAGATCCCTTGTTGCACATTCACTTGTCTCCATGACTAAGTGGCTTAACCCCAATGATGTCGTGGACACCCCGATGGGGTGACTTTGACATAATCAAAGATCAAGGACTTAACCACAAGACAACAACTGTGATGCCTCAGGTCAAAGGACTAATTTGCATTATCCCAACCATGAGTTCTCATGTGACATGAGTATGAGAACTCCTCGTTGATCGTGTTCAGTGGACTCATTCTCTATTGAGCACCTACGTACTTGTCTTGATGTCACACACACCAATGACTCGAGACTAGTCACTCTCCCTGAGAGAAGACATAGCACGTACTGATCTTATCGGACTGTCAATGCCCAATTGGCAATCCTATGATCAGGAACGTTTAGGATGTGTCTACGAAAGAATGGTCTCATTAATCTAACTTCATTAGATTGCATTCTCCCAATCACATATTCCTTGGACTTTATCGTTTAAGCATATAACATTTATATGAGACGCCTCAAACAATAATGTTTGCCTTTTATATGTAAACTAGATTAGTTTAACATGTGAAATATCCGTAAAGTATCATCAAATGATTGGCTTTATGGCATATTTCCAACAATATAGTCGCCCGAAGAAAAATCCATAAAACGTCCGTAAATTACATCAATGATGTACTTAACTAGGGGTATCATAGCCGCCCGAATGCATAATCATCACTCGAAGGTGAAGTTGTACAACACTGGTTATTATGCCAGTGAAGAAATATAGTGGGGTCCATCACCCGAAGGTGAAGTTGTACGACATTGGGTTACACCAGTGAAGAAATATAGTGGGTCCATCACCCGAAGGTAAAGCTGTACAACATTGGGTTACGACATTGAAGAAATATAGTGAGTCCATCACCAGAAGGTGAAGCCGTACAACTCTGGGTTACGCCAGAGAAGAAACATATACATATAACATAACACACCGACACTAGTCGTGGCTAGTGAAGCTGTCCGACACTGGTTTCGCCAGTAAAGTTGAGAGCATGTCCTAAATCTCATCACTTGTGTCCTATGGCCATAGACGTCTATATACTCGTGTTGTGTGTATATGTTGTATGATAGCCCACTAGATTATGCACCGAAAACGTATCTCAAAAACTCATATATCAAATTATCGGAGCTCAAAAGCTCAGAGCATCATCTCATAATTCCATAAATGTGATTTCTATAAACATGCCATTTTATAAACTGTAAATAGATAAACCATAAATATTTCATAAAAGCAATTTAAATAAATCATAAATTCTCCTTAAACCATAAATATAGAAATCCGTAAAACATAATATAAAACATACTCAATTCATGAAATATGAAATGCCTGCAAGCTTAATATTTTATAAAAACATGCAATTTGAGAAGGGGTCCACTAACAAATATTCTGCTACTGTGGAACCGCTCGAACAAGGGAGGACTGGGTCGCTTCCAACCGACGCACCTAAACACAAATAGAGACCATTTAATAAAACTCTACTAAAACGATAGAATTTGGGAAAACGAACAGCAGATTCAGATTTGGCACGTCGAAAAACCTAGGGAGGCACCTAAGGTTTCCCTCATGAACCACCACGGGGCTGTGGCCCTGGAGGCCATGTGCCACCGCACGCACCGTCACGTCCCGAGATGAGTAAAAAATTTAGTGGGAAACTACAAACGATCCCAGCCGCCTATCGGCCAATGATATAGGGAACTTTTCAGAGTCTCTTTTAAGATTATTTTATGAGTCCTCAGTAAAGCAAGTAAGAGACAAGAATTCTATACACTTCGCCAGGGCAACATGTCAGTGACAGAGCTTTATTGTACTTTCCGACGATTGGCGAGACATGTTCCCTCTGTTTATGGGCACCCACAAGAAATGATGAACCAACTTGAGATTGCTCTGGGGGTGATGTTATTCGCAACTTTATGTCAGCACATGAGTATAATTCCTATGAGAGTATGATCAGAGCAGCTTTGAGAGTGAAACAGTCACTTTCGAATCGCAGTAATCAGAATCCGCTTCGGAAGTCAGTTTAATCGAGGTCGAGGTTGATCTCGGAACACCAGGGAATGTTCTTCATCTTCTACTATTAGCCCTAGACACTTACTTTCAAGAGTCGCGGTCAGGGTTTAGGATCTTATAGCGAAAGATCGGGTAATGAGTCGTCGAGACAGTATTTAGTCATTTCACATCAGCCGCTCCAAGTTGTATGCGTTGTGGTAGACGTTATCAGGTAGATTGTGTTGTAGGGAGTGATTCATGCTTTAGGTGTGGAGGCACTGGACACTATGCTCATGATTGTCTTATTGGTCGATCAGCAGAGTATTGTATATGGTTCGGGTTATGGAGGAGGTAGTAGCTCAGGTACTTAGAATCAAAGCCAAGAACAGCATGAGAGTTCATAAATAGTTTATAGCAGTCGTGCTCAAGGTAACCGCGCAGGCTGGGGTAATCAGGGTGTTCGCACTCGAGGAGGCCGTAGTAGCAGTTCGGGACAGCAAGTTGCAGGACATATTAATGCTATGACACATTAGGAGTCAGAGCAATACCCCATATTGATCACTGGTATGTTATTGTTTTTGATCGTTGGGCTTATGTTTTAATTGATCCGGGGGCTACATTTTCATTATATTTAAACTTACATATTTTAATTGCTTCGTCATCTTCGGGTGTCGGCTGGCACGTGCCCACCCTGGTGTCTAAAGGATATCAGAATTGGGTCGTGTCAAGTTCCAAAATAAAGATGAACTGGTCAGGTTTCAAAATCATGTACCTTTCTATAAAGCGACCATAGAAACAAAAATGTAACACCGTTTCTTTGAAACAATTTAAAAGAGTGGCCTGAAAAGGATGTAGGCCGCTTTATTTTATTTGGGTCTTGCAATTTGTAATATAATATGCCATTTTAGAAGGTTGTAAATGAAATGGAATCACATTCCCAGGCATCGCCATTGGACAATAGCTATTTTTTATTTTATTTCGATCAAGTGATATTGGAGGAGGGGGGAATCGAACTTGAAACGTTGGGTGCACGAGGTCAATGCTCGTAACCAACTGTGTTATAAGCCCTGTGTTGTTGGTTAGTAGCGGTTATCAGTGGTGCGTTTGTAGAAGTACAACAAAAACCTGATGGATATTCTGTTGTGTCAACTGCTTTAGGGTAGTGAATTGCGGAACTTCACACTTTCATTTACTCCATATGCATTCCTCTCCTGTTCATATGCTTTGATTCTCCGTTTCTTGGCTTAACCACCAGAGCATAACGTTGAGAATACGGAGTGCAATTGGAGAAAATGAGGGTGTGCAAATCGTCACTCCTTCCTTATGCTCTGTTTGGCTAGTTACTTGGTTACCTTTGCCTTTTGGTCTGTTTTTTCTTTATGGTTCTGATAACCTTGTAGACATCGAAATTTCGGTAAAATAAATGTTAACCAATAATTACAATTTCAACGTTCACGTGTCACATAAATTTTACACTTAGCATGTGACTCAACGAAAAATCGAGAATCATCAGAAAAGTCATCAAACATGACACGTGTCAACACTTGGCAGAAATGATTTATTTCATCTGATTATTTAAATCCAAAAATCAAATTTTGGAATTTTATAAATAGGAAGCCAAGGCATTCATTTTGGGACACCAATTCATAACCAATTCACATTACACCAAAACCTTGAAGCTTTGAAACTCTAAAGCTCCCAAGCGAATCCCGAATGATCAAGAAAGCTCTCTTCGTTCTTCGTCAAATCCTCCTTCAAGATCAAGCCCTGACGGCCCTTGAAGAACTTCCACCAATTCAAGATCAAGCCTCGACAGCCCTTGAAGAAAGTGTTCATCATTCATCATCCGTTCATCCCTAGATCAAGCCCCGACGGCCCTTTGGATCAACGACGTCAACAAATCCGCACAACTGTTTATCCTAAGATCAAGCCCCGACGACCCTTAGATCAACAGCCCAATCCACAAATCTACACATTACAAAGATCGAATCAGAGGCTAAATTTGTAGAAGAGATTGTAACCCCTAAATCATTAATACAAATATTATTTTGTACACGTGTTCTTGTTTCGTTCATCGCAGGAAATTCCGTGTTTACAAATTTAGCACGCCCAGTGGGACAATCTCTACCTCTCATCTCTATCTTTGAATCCGCAAAAATCACAAATGGCATCAAAGAAGGCTAAAGTTGTTCTCGCGGCCAATGCAAGGAACAAGAGCGTCATCACCACATGCGGTGTCACTTCGGGCGTCACAACTCGAAGCAAGGCAATAGCTCTTTCTGCCACCTCTTCTACCCTTGCATCAACTCCGCCGAAGGAACAAGAGTACCTGAGGCACGAACCTGTGATCACCCTGGCCTCGCTAAGGGCGCCAAGGGAGGAAAGCCCAAGGAAGTACTCTGGTTTCATGCTTTCCGATGCCGACTCAAGCGGCAGCTCAGCCATGCAAGTCATGACCACTTGAGCGACTTCAATCGATGAGCAGCTGGCTCATATAAATGAAGCGATCGCAAGGTTAACACGAATTGTGGAAGAAAAAGACTCACAAATCGCTGCACTCGTTAACCAATTAGAGGCGTAGCAAGACGAGAAACCCGACCTAAAAGGTAATCCAGTAAAGAAGGAAAACGACGATGATGAGGAGCCTCCTGTGGAGAAAGTCGAAGAGAAGCTAAAGCCAGACCAATCAGTGGCACTCATGGGATCTCTCTCTATCCAGCAGCTGCAGGAGATGATCGCCAGCACCATCAAGGCATAGTACGAAGGAAGCTCACATGACTCCGTGCTGTACTCAAAGCCCTACTCCAAAAAGATTGACGCTTTGAAGATGCCGATGGGTTATCAACAGCCAAAGTTCATGCAGTTTGATGGAAAGGGAAACCCAAAGCAACATGTCGCCCATTTCATTGAGACATGCAACAACGTGGAGATAGAATGAGATTACCTCGCCAAACAGTTTGTACGCTCGCTGAAAGGAAATGCCTTTGAGTGGTACACGGACCTAGAGCCTGAGTCCATCAACAGCTGGGAGCAATTAGAAAGGGAATTCCTCAACCGCTTCTACAACACCCACCGCACTGTGAGCATGCTAGAGCTGACGAGCACGAAGCAATGAAGGGATGAGCCATTTGTGGACTACATCAACCGACGGTGCAATCTAAGCCTCGATTGCAAGGACAGGCTATCAGAGATCTCTTCAATCGAGATGTGCGTCCAAGGCATGCAATGAGGGTTACACTATATCCTTCAAGGCATCAAACCACAGACCTTTGAAGAGTTAGCCACATGTGCCCACGACATGGAGATAAGTATTGCCAATCACGGGAAGAAATAGCCGATCATCGACTTTAAGAAGGATAAGGTGTTCTCCCCAAATGTAGACAAGATTGGGAAGAAACCCCCCAAGGAAGCGTTCACGGTCAACACTGTAGCCATCAAGACCGTCTTCACGCCTATCAAGATCTCCTCCAAAACCAAAGCAAAGGAGATAAAGAGAGGTGATCCTCTTCGCACCCAAGACAGGTACAAAAGCACCTTGAGGGAAATGGAGCAGAAGACGTACCCTTTTCTTGACTCAGACATGGATGCAATGTTAGACGACTTGCTGGAAAAGAAGGTAGTCGAGCTACCTAAATGCAAGCGGCCTAAAGAGATGAATCGCGTAAACGATCCTAAATACTGCAAGTACCATCGAATCATGAGTCATCCTATTGGTAAATGCTTCGTCCTCAAAGAGCTCATCATGAAGCTAGCACAACAAGGGCAAATCGAGCTCGACCTCGAAGACACGGCCGCAACACATACTACTACAATTACGTTTGGATCATTCGATCCCATACCTTTCCAAACGACACTTGACCATTCCCGCCAATGCTCAAGCCGCACGGCACCTTCGACATAACCATCACCGGAGGCAAGCGATCAAGATGCACATAACGATGACGAAAAATGATGGACATTGGTGACTTACAAAAAGACAAGGAAACCAGAATCACAAGCCACAAGGCCGAAAGTGGAACAAGGGAGAAATCATCGTCGCCGCAACAGTAGGAAGCCCAAAAAAAACGTAAAAGCTGCTAAGCCAACGTATGCTGGGGAACCTATGGAGTAAGATCCACGCATTCCTGTCTCCTTGCACGAGTACTTCCCAAATGACTTCTTCCAACAGTGCACTATCGTCGCCTGTCACATGGTTGAAGTAGAGATAGAAAAGCTCTCAAAAGGCAAAGCTATCGCCATTAAGGGAGAAAAAACTCTCACGCTCAAAGAAGGTCTGTCAACACACTTTAGCATCAAGGAAGCGCTACGATTGCCAAAGAAGATGCGAAGAGCACTGGCAGCGGTCTTGGTAAGTCTCGACGATCACGAAGTGCAAGAAAGCAGGAATGAAGGCTTGAAGCTTCGGCAACATGAATGTGCCACATGCTGTGCCGCCGAGGACGTAATCCACTTCACCGACGAAGACTTGCTGCTAAGATCCAAGCCTCACAATCGTCATCTCTTCGTCTCTGGGTACGTAAGGGAGCACAAAGTCAACCGCATGCTTGTGGATTGGGGATCAGGCATAAACATCATGCCAAAGTCAACAATGACTACAATCTGCATCAAGGCGGATGAACTGTCCTTAAGTCGTCTACTAATCCAAGGTTTTAATCAAGAAGGACAAAGAGCGATGGGCATGATCCGAGTTGAGATGACTATTGGTGAACTCAAGTCAAGCACGATATTCCACGTGATTGATGCAAGAACTTCCTACGGCTTGCTCTTAGGAAGGCCTTGGCTCCATACGAATAGAGTAGTACCGTCCACCCTTCACCAATGCTTAAAATTCTACCGAGAAGGAGTGAAGTTGATCTATGGCGACACCAAACCATTCACCGAAGCCGAATCACATTTCGCAGACGCCAAGTTCTACATGGATGAAGACATAGTGCCTGAAGCTCTTCCAAAAGAGATCAAATCCACGGGCAAAGCAACACCTAAAAAACAGAAGTGGCAAGCCATGCCCAAGAAGCAAGAAGGAGAAACAATGCCGTCTTCAAGCAAGAACGATGATGAGCTTGCTAAACCTGCAACAACCAAAGGGAGTAGGACACCCTCAAATGGACCAAACACACCCGTCTTTCGATACATCCCGATGTCTAGAAGAAAGAATGGTCAATCTTCGTTCGAAACTGAAGCAAGCAAAGCCGATGCACAGCGGCACATGGATAATGTAAAGTTGCTCAAGACGAATGCAGTTTTGCCTCTGACACGGCTAGGCGACGCTAAGGTTGCAATACTACCACAAGGCTTCATAAAAGCTCTACCACATGGGGTGGAACCAAGCTTTCTCCCAACCAAGAGGACCGACGAAGGTTTTGATCCAAACGCCTACAAACTCATGTCGAAAGCTAGGTACGATTTCGCTTCTTCTTCGAATCCTGGAAAGAAGGTTTCAAACACCGTCAACAATAAAAAACATGACCTCACCGAGACTCAAAAGAAGTTGAAGAAGCATGGTTACAGAGTTGACAACAACAAAGTTAGACTTGGCTTCACACCAAATGCACCCTTGAAGATTTCAAGCAAAGCGAAAAATGCTAGCACTCAACACATCAGCGTGAACATTGAACAAAATGAGCCTAAATCCGCCCCTCGGACGTCAGTCTCCGATAGGATGAATCGCTCAAGACTTAGAATGTCAGCACTTAATCACATTGGTGGTCAAAACCGAACCTCCGTCTTCAAGAGGCTTAACATGCCAACATCCCAAAGCTCTGATTTTGAAAGGTTGTCAAAACCTAAGAAGCAAAGCAACACAGCTAGCTCTCCTTCTCGTCGGTCAGCTTTGGAAAGACTTAAAGACAACATAAAGTTTTCTAGAAATAGGGAGACAACGTCAAAGGAAGAAAAGCTCGACAGGCTAGTAGAAAAAGGCGATATTCGAAGCTCAATTCCTTCAATGATAAAGCGCCAAGCAATCTTGGAGGTTGACACAAATAAACCACTGAAAGTTAGAAGGCGCACCATCATCCACAGTGGACAATCTTCATGCCAACAAGCCCAAGAAGACGACACTGAAGGGGAGGTCCAAGACATCTTCCCCGTCACGATCCAAAAAGACAAAAAAGATGAAATCCCTAAGGAAGACGTCGTTTTTGGCTCTTTCGACTCAAAGTCGTCGCCTCGACCGCTGGGGGCATGCTCCAAGTTAAGCGAAGTTAAAGGATGGACCCATGTCGCTTCAAAGAAATTACACATGAAGCCTACGTTGCATCCACAAATTCACCAGTCGAAAAGAGGGCAAGAAACCATTGTTAACACACTTTCAAGCCTGGATGAAGTTGAGATTGACAACATGATCGAAGGTGATCTAATTCAAGAGGTCATGGACTCAGGATAGAACTTAAATGTTACCTTTAAAAAATCAGAGGAACTCCGCACTTGCATAAATTTTCGTAACTACAACACCCGAAAGGACGGCACTGAAGAGGAAGTCCGAAGATGTCTTCCACATCACGATCTAAGAAGGCAAAGAAGACGAAATCCCCGAAAAAGATGTCACTGCTGCGCCATGACAACTTGAGGATGGGGGGCAAACCACGGTTGATGATCTCAATGAGCTCAACTTAGGCACAAAAGATGAGCAGAAACCTATCTTCGTAAGTGCACTGCTAAGTGCGAACGAGATAGAGGAGTATTACCAACTGCTATCATAGTACAAATATGTCTTTGCTTGGACTTACAAGGAAATGCCCGGCCTTGACCCGTCATTATTATGCATCATCTTGCAGTCAAGCCTGGAACGCGACCGATAAAGCAAACTCAAATGCGCTATCGATCCGAGCTCATTCCACAAATCGAGGCAGAGATTGACAAGCTAATCGAAGCAGGCTTCAAGAGGTGCAATACCCCAAGTGGATCTTCAACATCGTCATCGTCTTTAAGAAATCTGGACAAATATGTGTTTGCGTAGACTTCCGGGACCTCAACGACGCTTGCCCGAATGACGACTTCCCCTTGCCAATCATCGAAATCATGGTGGACGCAACCACTGGCCACGAGGCACTATCATTCATGGGCGGCTCTTCTAGATACAATCAAATTCACATGGCTCTCGAAGATGATGAACTAACAGCCTTCCGCACTTTAAAAGGTATCTACTACTACAAGGTGATGCCTTTTGGTCTGAAGAACGCTGGAGCTACATATCAACGTGCAATGCAGAAAATCTTCAATGACATGCTACACAAAAACGTAGAATGTTACATAGACGATGTGGTGGTCAAGACAAAGAAAAGATCAGACCACTTAAAGGATTTACGAATAGTGTTCAAAAGGTTACGAAAATACAACCTCAAGATGAAACCGTTAAAATGTGCGTTTGGCGTCACATCCGGAAAGTTCCTCGGCTTCATTGTCAAGCACCGTGGTATTGAAGTGGACCAATAAAAAATCAAGGCCATTCAAAACATACCTGAGCCAAGAAACCTGCACGAGCTGAAAAGTTTACAAGGACAGCTAGCCTTCATCAAACGTTTCATCTCCAACCTTGCAGGGCATTGTCAACCGTTTAGCCGACTCATGAAGAAAGATGTTCCATTTATATGGGATGAAGCATGCCACAATACTTTTGAAAGCATAAAAAAGTATTTGTCAAGTCCACCTGTCTTGGGGGCGTCTGTGCCTGGGAAACCACTCATATTATACATCGCCGCTTAGGAAAGTTAAGTAGGAGCACTATTGGCGCAATAGAATGAATCCCAGAAAGAATGAGCGCTCTACTACCTCAGCTGAACTCTCACCGGCGCCGAGTTGAACTACTCCCCAATAGAAAAGATGTGCCTTACCTTGCTGTTCGCCATTCAGAAGCTCAGGCATTACATGCATGCTTACACTATCCACTTGGTTGCTAAAACTGACCCAATCAAATACGTCATGTCCAAACCAGTCTTGACAGGGCGGCTCGCTAAATAGGCGTTGCTTCTTAACCAGTATGAGATCATCTACGTCCCAGCTAAAGCCGTCAAAAGGCAAGCGCTAGCAGACTTTCTTGCCGATCACCCAATCCCAGCCGATTGGAGAATCTCAGACGACTTGCCTGACGAGGACCTGTTCTACATCGATATATTCCCGACATGGACGATGTTCTTCGACGAATCTACCCGAGCGGACGGAGTGGGGGCATGAGTAGTATTCATGTCGCCACAAAGGCAAATACTACCTTATTCCTTCCAACTAAGCGAATTATGCTCCAACAACATCGTTGAGTACCAAACACTAATCATCGGGCTCCAAATGGTGATCAACATGGAAATCATAACCCTCGAGCTATATGGTGACTCCAAGCTCATAATCAATCAACTCTTGACTGAATATGAGGTGAGGAAAGATGATCTTGTCCCATACTTCTGGCTGGCAACTCAATTGCTACAAAGGTTTGAGGCTGTAACACTAGAACATGTGCCAAGAAAAGAAAATCAAATGGCGGATGTTTTTGCCAACCTAGCCTCAAGCATGGCATTAGGAGAAGACGAAGCTGCAGACGTGCCAGTCTGCCAAAGATTGGTGATCCCCCTCGTCACTGAAATGCTACTAGATGATACAAATGTCATCTCAATACTTCCAGTCGATGTTGAAGAGTGGATACAACCGCTGATCGACTACTTAAAGCATGGAAAACTTCCAGATGATCCTAGACATCGCTCCGAAATGCGTCAACGAGCACCTCGCTTCCTATACTACAAAGAAACACTTTACCGGTGCTCTTTCAAATGAGTACTTCTGAGATGCCTAGGTGAAGAAAAAGCTAATCAAGCGATGGAAGAAACACACTCAAGCGTATACAGGGCGCATCAATCTGAACCAAAGCTACATTTCCAGCTCAAAATAATGGGTTACTACTGGCCAAGCATGGTGAAGGACTACCTAGAACATGCCAAAATGTGCCAAGCCTGCCAATTCCATGCCAACTTCATACATCAACCACTTGAGCCATTACACCCTACATCTGCTTCATGGCCATTGATGCATGATGATTGGACGTCGTAGAACCAATTACTCCAAAGTCAACTGCAGGAGAAGCTTACATCTTAGCTGCAACATATTACTTCTCCAAGTGGGCTGAAGCCATACCCCTAAGGGAAGTAAAGAAGGAAATTGCCGTCCGTTTCATTAAGAAGCATATCATCCACCGATATGATGTGCCTCGCTACATCATCACTGACAACGAAAAACAATTCTCCAACCAACTCGTGGATGAGCTCTGCTAGAAGTACAAGTTCAAGCAGCACAAGTCTTCCATGTATCATGCTCCGGCCAACGGTCTTGCAGAAGCATTCAACAATACATTGTGCAATCTCCTACATAAGGTGATCGGCCGAACAAAGAGAGACTGGCACGAAAGAATAAGCGAAACACTTTGGGCATATCGGACGACACATATGACTCCTACCCAAGCTACGCCTTATTCTCTTGTATATGGCGTGGAAGTTGTTCTACCGTTCAAAAGTCAAATCCCTTCACTAAGAATGGCTATACAAGAAGGCTTGACTGATGAAGAGAATGCAAAGTTGTGCCTTCAAGAGTTGGAAGCACTCGACGAAAGAAGGCTCGAAGCTCAACAACACTTGGAATACTACCAAGCATGGCTATCCAAGGCATTCAACAGGAAGGTCCGCCCAAGGTCTTTCCAAACTGGAGATCTTGGCTCGCATTGTGTAGGCCTATCATCACAACTCACAAGACAAAAAGCAAGTTCACATCAAAGTGAGATGGACCATATGTAATACAAGAGGTCTACACCAACGGCGCCTACTTAATCATGGCAGAAGACGGCTTGAAGATCGGCCCCATCAATGGCAGATTATTGAAGCGCTACTACCCCTAAAACAAATACACCACGCTCCTGGCCCGCAAGAGCATAAACTGTGTACGACAAAATCATCATCAAAATCACTGTTAAATTCATCGCTCATTTGAACTAAGTCATGACTTGATCTTTCCTCAACCGAGGGTACGTAGATAACTTGAAACTTCAAAACTTCAAGTACAGTCACATCACCAACAAAAAAAAAACACTTTGAAGAATGGAAAGGAAATTAAAAAATGTAAATACTTTATTTCTTTAAAATGAGTCGGCTCCAAAGCCTTATTACAAGAAAAACAGAAGATACTACTTGAAAACTATGTCCCTAAAACTACGAATGCTATCTTCAAGCAAGCCTTCCAAAGTCTTCAAAGTCTCTGCCTCAGTGGGAGACAAGATGGGCAACTCCACAGTCATGCCCTTCTCTCGTTCTAGGCGTTAAATCTCATTTTGGTACTGAGAAAATGTAGTTCCCTGCTCCGCGAGAACACTTTCAAGTTGCGATGCTTCGATTACCAACTGCTCTCGCTCTCGCACCAACGCATCTAGACGCACCTGGACAGAAGTTAAAGAAGTCTATATGACTTGATAATCTCCCGAAGTAGCTTGCTGAGAAGATCAGACTTGAGCCAGTGACAAGTTTATTGTTGCTAGCTGATGAGCTCTAGCATCTGGACTCAACTTCTCCAATGAAATAACACGTAAGGAAGAATACTCAATCGAGGCGACCATAAGTTCGACAATCTTGATCTTCAAGGATGAAGAATCAATGTTAAGGTCGTCAATCACAGAAACAAGCTTCGACAAATCCTCCTTGAGCAACGTAAGGTCTTCCAACAGGCACTTAGAAATCTTCTCCTCAATATGGCTGTTGATATCTATTGCCGCACCAAGACTGATGTGATGGATGAGTTGCTCAGTACTGCTAGGGTTCGGCCCTCTCAAAGAGATCTCAGAGCTAGCTGGCAAATGTGTTGGACGCATGACGGGTTCTTGCATACCTACACCTACACATGGCAAACTCGGGAAGTTTGACTAATTTGGAACAAGCTCTGCACCAGGCGGATCCCTAATCTCCCTGTCTGTAGGTAGGTCACCTTCAAATAGCATCTCCGTATAGGAATAAACATCTGAAGTTGCCAAATCAAAAGGACAAGAAGGCCCAACCTAAAGAAGATAAAGAAAGATGTTAGAAACGAAAGCCAAAATGGTGAAAGCAGAAGAAATCACGAGAGAAGGAAATACATACATCTCTCTCAAATGGCACACGATCATCGAATTGAGGAGGCCTAAACATTTCTTTCTTCTTATGACGAAAATTGACATCGTTGTCAACCTGAGCACCCTCAAGTGGTCGCTTGTTTGAAACTTGTCGAAGCTGCTGCAAAATAAACCCATCTTTGTGTGAATCAACTTCATCTCCCGCCTCTTCAGAAGCATATGGATGTCGAGGAGACAAGCATGAGCGTTGAGGAGCTAAAGCTACAGGTCTATCTTGTAAGGGAGCCATACTCGCGCAATCAAGAGATACCAGTTGCATAGGAACCACAGGGCAACCCTCTCTCGACATATCATCGCCTGAGTGAGAAGAATTGGTACCACTTGCCATCCCCAAGTTCTTATAATGTACCTTTGACCACCAACGTACGTAAACACGGGTCATTGGATTACTCTTGAACTCATCATTGGCTAGCAGCGTGATAACAACATTTGTACATGCACGAGTACAAGACTCACAATGCATATACACAGCTTGCAAGGATGCCGATTGGTTCTTTTCCTTCAACTTGCCTGGCACGTTTTGGACAAAACCAAATTGCATGCTGAAACGGTGGGAACTATATGGCTGAACAATGTATCGATCTTATTGCCGCAAAGAAACAAACCCCGAGCGAAAACTTATAAGATAAGACAAGTCTGAGAAGCGGAGATGTGAATCGTCTACGATGCCTCGCCACACTGAGCCAACTCTCGCTAAGGGGTCAATCCTCAAATCTTCACAACTTTTAAACAGCGCTCGCGCCTGCAAATCATCAAGGCTCTTCACAGAGAGCACGCTAGAATACTTCGTCATCAAAAGCCCTAGCTTGGCTGCAGTTGATGAAGAAGGCCTTGACTTGTCTAGAGTTGACGAAGAAAAATGAGTGCTAAAGTATTCACCCACCCAACCATACACATAGTGGTAAGGAAGCACCGCAACACGATCTTCAGTGCTTGCCAAGTTCGAAACAATGCTCAAGCCATTGTAAATGTTGGCTAAGACCGGAATAGTAAGGCTAAAAGACTCACCTGGAGCCATCTTGCTAGGAACTCCGATGCTATGCCAAGATCCTCAAACGCTCTCAACTCGTCAGAAGAGCGGCGCCTGGTTGAGCCAATAACACCGGACGAGTCTGAGTCTCCTTTTGGCTTAGTGGTATTGTTACGGCCACTTTTCTTCAAATGCTTCTTATACCTCATGGCCTCCCAGTACCAAAATCAGATCCACGAGGAAATCCTCACGCCTGATTTACCTTAAGCATCCTTGAAAAGCTTGTGATACGCCCAAAACAAACAGCGGCAACTCGCAGGCAATCCTCGGCTATTACAAAGAGAAAGTTCCTCCACGCTGGAAACAACCTCGTCGTAAAACTTACCTTGGATTGGCAAGCCTCCTATCCTGTGAAGATCCCAAAGTGAAGTTGACATCTCCCCTTGCGCCGTGTGAAGTGTGTTGGTCGCTGAACACTAACGCTCAAAGAATGCACGAATGATGGCGATCATAACTAAACAAAGATACGTACACAGCGGGGTAAAAGCCCACGTTAGTAAGCATATCTTTAGATCAGCTTAAGACATCTTCAAGCCATTCCCAATAAAACTCATCAAAGACGGCCTCTCCAGTAGTCGACATGGTACCATTCCAAGCCATAGCTCCACTGCGGATGTGATCACCAAGAAGCTTAAACAAGGCCGAATGATTGTCACGAGCATGGTGCGAAGGATTCAAGATAAGAACCCTCGATGTGCACGCATTCTTCTTCGTATTTGGTCGAACAGAGTCTACCACCTCGCAAGAGACTTCAGAAGACCACGACTTAATATGCATGGAGTTGTCTTTCGCGAGAAGAGCAAGCGCCTTAGGACCAGTCAGTGGCGCGTAAAGCTTCAATGTTGTTCCCTTATCTTGCGAATTGCCGTCCTTCGCGGTGTTGCTCTTAAAACTCTTAAAAAATACCATGGCTGCAACGGAAAGATCAGCCACAAAAAAAATTGAGCAGCGTAACAAAGAAGACTGCAATAAGCTTCAAGTAGCGGCAACGACGAAGCCACCACCGAGGAAAGTGGTGACCAAAAGGCACTACACAGCATAAACTCGCTGTAGTCTTTTGCATAACCCCACATGGTAAAAGTAACGCACTGCAACAAGCTCCAAGCATGGGCAAAGGAACCTTTGTCGAAACAGCAAGGGAATCCACCAATGTACTAAGTACCTACAAAAAAAAAAAGTCAAAATCAAAAGCCACGTGAACCGTGTATGTGTTTAAACATATATATATATATATATATATATATATATCTACACACACATGACTAGTCAAAAATCAAAAGTGTGGATCATATATGTGTGTTTATATATATATCCTTTCGGTACCCAAAAAAAAAAATTCACAGCAAGACCTGAACCTGCGGCAACAAGCGTAAAGAAAAAAAAAAGGTGCAACGCAACGAGATGTGATCAGTGGTAGTCGTGGCACAGCCCAAGCACTCTGCAACTTAAAGAAAATTGGATGGGGATCAGATACCTGTCTAAAACCTTACAGGAAGGTCTATTTATATACAAATCGACATTACAGAACACATGCAATGGAATGATGGTGCCCGACATTGCAAACAGCATATTTGGAGCAAAGGAAGTTTAAGAAATAGACGGTAAAGGAGAAAGCAAAGAAGTCATGGTGTGGTATGAGTATGATGGCCATCAATTAATTAGTAGTGGTGGTTGTAAACATCACCGAAAGCAAAGAAAAGAGAAATAATAAAAGAATAAAATAAAATAAAATATTACTTGAAAAAAAAAAGTAATGATGGGCAGTTTGAAACTCACAAAAGTAATGGTGGGCATTATTACTTGAAAGATGGTGCCATGTGCGGATATATTTGTTGTAATTTTGTGGAGTTTGAAACTCACATGGTGTCAGACAACCCTTATGGTGCCAGTCGCACCGACAAAAATAAATAAATAAATATATATATATATATATATATATATATATATATATATATATATATCTATACTGAATGGAATAACACTCATTTATTGGTTCATCTGATAAAATTACATAAGTGTACATTTACATGGAAAAAAAAATTACAGGAGGGAGCCTTCACAAAGGTTGATCAGGTGGTGCCTCATCACTCGGCAGAAATCCAGGAAGAAGAGGCATCGGAGGTTGATTGTTTGAAGCCTCAGCAGTTGGTAGAGCTCTGGAGGACGAAGGCAATAGGTGCCTTTGGAGTAAAGCCACAAACATCTGATGGTCACTCTGAATCCGACCTTCGGATTCCTGCAGTTGGTCGAGCTTTCTTTTCATGCTCGTTGAGTAACTATTTGCGAGCATGAACAACTCTCTATTTTCATGCTTAAGCCCTCTAATTTCTTGTTTAAGACTCGCCACCTCAGCCATCAAGGATTCGACTTGACGAGAACGAGCAAGAAGGCATTGGCCCATATTCGGTACAGAGCCCGCACACTGAACAATGAAAGTCAGAGAGTCCTGAACAACCAACTCATCAGACCGCTTGGAAATGATCATGTTGTCCTTGGGGGTGAGAAGATTTCTAGCTACCACCGTAGCGGTTATGTCATTCTTCATCACAGAGTCCCCAACTGTAAGAGGACCGGTGGCGGATAAGAATGATGGATGCCATATGTTGTCTGGAGAAGACATATCAACATATTTCCCAACATTCAAATCAAGACGACGGTCAGATGGGCAAGCCATTTGCAGGAATGATGAATGAAGAAGAGGTCGTGTAAATCGAGTTTTTAAAAATACAAAAAGAGGGAAATTCCTAAAGATGGCAACTCTCTAAGTGTTTTTTTTAACACGATTCATGCCTCTATAAAAAAGAAGAGGCAATAGGGCATGTTCAGAAATCGAAGAGGCAACATGGCCGTTTAGAAATCAAAGAAGCACCACTCCCTAAATTTCAAAAGTCGAGCCGCTTGTTCAGAAATCGAAGAGGCAACAAGGCTACTTGTTCAGAGATCGAAGAGGCACCGCTCTCCGAATTTCAAAAGATCGGCTTTTCAAGATTTGTCAGCACCTTCCACACGCAACCTCAACTTTTCAGAAAGCACGGGTAACTTTGTCAAAGATTTCTGACAAAGTCGAAAATGCGTGAATCTTACTGTTTCAGTTACCCAACGGTTGCCGGCAAGAGTAAAGGAATAGTGCTGCTACTGGCTGTTGGAAAATTCCTATATATGTCGACCTTTATCCTCCATAGCAAGGCAAACCTGCAAAAAATGCCCAACCCTTCCTCGCTTCCGACAGTGCACTCCCAGCAAAGCCTATCGAAATACTCAATTTTCTTCATATCTGGGAATACCCTTACAAACAAATGACACCAAAGCAAAAGTATCTCATATCACCAGGGTAGAAAGCAAGAGTATCTCATATCATGCTTTTTCCCTGTCTTTTCCTTTACCCTTGCTCTTACCTGCAAGACAATGAGAAAGAAAGCAATCAGTCGGGACCTGAAATCAAACTTCCGACCTGGAACTGATTGCCTGGAACCTTTGCCTGGTTGCTTACCTGGCATTGCTCTCGAGTGCTCATCGCCGCTGAGAAGTAGTGCTCTGAAAGACCATTTAAATGCAAATGTTGCATTCCACTCTTGCATCGGGGACAAATACTGCAAGAGACTGAAGTAGAATGATCAATGATAAGCCGGATCAGATCATTATAGCACGATGCCCTTCCCTGCAGAACCGCATAACCCAGATGGAGGAGTTTAAATCAAAGCCAGGCTCGGCATCGTTGCCCTAATCAAAGAGCTTGAGAAGCTTCAATAGTCTTTCGCTGGCACCATCGCCGAAGAACAAAGCCTGACTGTGCAACGCTGTCAAATCACCACCACTTCTTCGAAAGCAAGAGCATTTCATATCATGTTTTCTCCTTGTCTTTTTCTTTGTCCTTGTTCTTACCTGTAGGACAAGAAGAAGAAGAGCCATCAATCAGAACTTAAAGTCAAACTCCCAGTCAGGAACCGACTGCCTGGAACCCTTCCCTGATTGTTTACCTAGCACTGCTCTCGAAACACCCATTGTTTCAACATCTTATACTTCCAGAAAAGATACCACATATGCCTGAAGAACAGATAAGGCAAGGGAAAATGATACATTGAAGCATGTGGAGACAATCACAACAAAGCACGTGCCGATTCATCCGCTACTTCTTCAAAATCAAAAGTATCTCATATCATCAGGGTTGCAATCACTCTGGGTTTGGTGGACTTGTTTTGACCCTCAAATTCTTGGGTCGACTCGCTAGGCGTTGTGAGATGCACGTGCCGATTCACCACCTTTGAATCAAATCCTTAAAGATCAAGTCACAAACTGGAAGAAGTGCCCACTACTCTTGAAGATCATACCGTTGACCAAACTGCTCAGGTGTGAATTAGAAAGATTGAACAAAGAAACAGGACATCACCTTCACCTCGTGCCTGCTTGCCATGTGTTCGACTCAACCTTGAAGATCAAGCCTCAACAACCCTTGAAGAAGCTTCCAACCCAATTCAAGATCAAGCCTCGACGGTCCTTAAAGAAATCACAAGTACAATTCAAAATCAAGTGTTCATCACCCTTGAATCAAATCCAGCTCCCCATAAAAAAAAAAAAAAGTAAGTTTAGACCTTCGGAGAAAACCATAAAATCCTCCAACCCAGTTCAAGAATAAGCTGTGGAAAGTCAAAAATCGGAGGAAGCCAGAAAGTCATCCAACCCAGTTCAAGAATAAGCTGTGGAAAGTCAACAGTTGAAGGAAACCAGAAAATCTTCCAGCCAAATTCAAGATTAAGCCCCGACGACCCTTGAAGAAACTTCCAGCCCAACTCAAGATCGAGCCTCGATGGCCCTTGGATCGACATCTACATTAAGGGACTTTAAAACACATCTCTTACACGTGACAAGCACATGTATACGATGCGCCTTGAAGTGGGGGCATTTGTAGACATCGAAATTTCGGTAAAATAAAAGTTGACCAATAATTACAATTTCAACGTTCACGTGTCACATAAATTTTACACATAGCATGTGACTCAACGAAAAATCGAGAATCATCAGAAAAGTCATCAAACATGACACGTGTCAACACTTGGCAGAAATGATTTATTTCATCTGATTATTTAAATCCAAAAATCAAGTTTTGAAATTCTATAAATAGGAAGCCAAGACATTCATTTTGGGACACCAATTCATAACCAATTCACATTACACAAAAACCTTGAAGCTTTGAAACTCTAAAGCTCCCAAGTGAATCCCGAAGGATCAAGAAACTCTCTTCGTTCTTCGTCAAATCCTCCTTCAAGATCAAGCCCCGACGGTCCTTGAAGAACTTCCACCAATTCAAGATCAAGCATCGACGGCCCTTGAAGAAAGTGTTCATCATTCAATATCCGTTCATCCCTAGATCAAGCCCCGACGGCCCTTTGGATCAACGACGTCAACAAATCCGCACAACTGTTTATCCTAAGATCAAGCCCCGAAGGCCCTTGGATCAACAGCCCAATCCACAAATCTACACATTACAAAGATCGAATCAGAGACTAAATTTGTAGAAGAGATTGTAACCCCTAAATCATTAATACAAATATTATTTTGTACACGTGTTCTTGTTTCGTTCATCGCAGGAATTTCCGTGTTTACAAACCTATCTCATCTTCCGAAACGGGGACTGGAGCTCCGGAGCTTGTGTTTGGTGTGTACTCATGTTCTCCACTTGTTTGTGGATATGTAGTATTGAAAACTCTTGTCAAATGTCCAAAGAGTAGGCTAGTGCTCACATGTTATTCTTTACGGAACAATAAAAATGACAATCTTAAACCAACAAGACTTTCCTTGTGAGGGTTAGGGAAGTACGTCTATCGTATGCACTCTTACTCTTACTTTGCGAAGATATTGTTTCCACAGCTCGAACCCATAACCTTTTAATCACAAATGAGCAATATTTTCACTACGCTAATGCTTGACCTTGCTTTACAGAACAAGTCATCTATTTATTTATGGTCTCATCATATCCTTTTTGAAACTACATTTGGTTACTTTTTTTTTTTTTTGATAAACCATTTGGTTTTTTTATTTTTATTTTTTGTCAATATTTGGTTACTTATTCTTGGTAGTGTATATCGTTTTTTTATTTTTTGGACTTTTGAATTCTCACAATTTTAGATGTCGGATTTGATTAAATAAAAGCCAAAGTTTGAGATTTTATTTTTTATTTTTTATTTTTTATTTTGGAATCAAAAGTTCAATTTCGCATCCAATTTGCACTGTGTGGCTATGTACTAGTTCATTTCAATAATTTTTGTAGTTAGACAAGATAGACCCGTACCACGTTTTCCAATCTTATGCGAAGAGATTTTGTTACACAATCAGAATATTTTTGTCTCATTAAGTTACTAGCTGATACTAGATCTGTAAACGGATCGGGTTTATTGGGTTTGGGTCGGGTTCAACCCGACCCGTTAAGTTAACGGGTAATCCGAACTTAACCCGTTAAGCTAACGGGTCATCTGTTTCACCCGTTAACAATTATTATTATTATTATTTTTGCATAAAGTTTATTTTTTGTTATTAAGACTTTACTAAAATTATTAAAATTTCCTCAACTAACGGGTGTTAACGGGTCCTAACGGGTTGTTAACGGGTTCACCCGTTAGCGACCCAACCCGTTAAGCATCCACCTAAATACAAATATTAATGGGTTTGGTCGGATCGAATTAACGGATTGAGTCCAAAATACCAGGCCTAGCTGATACAATAATAAAGATTCTCGATAAAGCTCGAAGAAATTACCATCCGCGTGTTATAGGAGATTTTGAGAGAAACACAATCTTAATATAAATATTTCTTAATGAATCTTAATAATAAATTTAGAAACTTGTTTAGTGTAATAAGAGATATTATTGTCCTCGTATTAGTTTATTAGTATTCATTTTTACTGAGATATTTTAGATTCGACTCTTGCTAGGAGAATTTAAACCACATTATTTCACTCTCACTTTGGAGAAATTTTTCATTATGATGGAAACATAGGTGATACACTATGTATTTTTATATAAGTGATTGAAAATTGTATTCTTTAAGTTATTAACTTTTTAGCACACATATTCTATCATTGATATAGTAATATGTGATGTATCATTTCGTGTTCTAATTATACTGAAAAAATCTTTCCTCATTTCGTGTAAATAATATCCTTCGTTAAAAAACAATTATAGTGACAATTACCAATGGTCCTCCCCCTTTCCGCAAACCAAAGTAGGAAAGGCGGAGGGCCGTCAGCAGCGGTCAGCCTCCCGCCATCTCATCCACATGCAGTATAAATCTTTACGACACCTGCACATGCAAAAATCCAAAACTTTGTCTTCTTTCCCGTCATCTGTTTATTCTCTCTCTCTCACCCATGATCCCTAAACCCACCTGCGGATCACACAATCGAATCCAAACCCGCCAAACCCCACATGGGTCGAGGCCCGAATCAACCCAATCCAGCTCCCCGGGTCCTAATCGCCGGCAACTACTGCCACGACGTTTTATTCAAAGACGGCGTCGTTTTGGCCGAGACTCCCGGCGGGGCCGCCTCCTTCATCTCCAATGTCTTCGATGGAGTTTCCGTTCCCTACAATTTGGTGTCCAAAGTCGGGCAGGACTTCGCTTACTCGGTCCTGCGTGACCCGATTGCTGTACCCGATTGCAAAATCACTCTCTTCCACGCGCATTTTGATTCCGGCGTCGGCGGTGACGAACGGCGTGACCGGGTTCTGCAACGGGTAAGAGCTTGCGGCCCGATTAGGCCCTCGGATCTCCCCGGATACAGATTTGATTTCGGAATGGCTGTCGGTGTTGGCGGCGAGATCACCGTTGAGACGGTGGAGAAGTTGGTTGAGACTTGCAGCACTGTGTTTGTGGACATTCAGGCTCTGATTCGAGCTTTCGACGGAGTCGACGGGACCGTGAAGCTTGTGGGTTTGAAGGAGAGTGGCTTCTTCCACCTCTTGCCTCGAATTGGGTTTTTGAAGGCTTCGGCGGAGGAGGCGTTGTTTATGGAGGTGGAGGAGGTGAGGAAGCTCTGCTGTGTTGTGGTGACGAACGGGAGGCGTGGGTGTAAAGTTTATTGGGGAGACGGCGAGGTGGAAGTTGGGCCTTTTCCGACGAACCAGGTTGATCCGACGGGCGCAGGAGACAGTTTCCTTGGCGGGTTTGTTGCCGGACTTGTTAATGGCTTGACTGTGCCTGATGCTGCATTGCTCGGCAACCTTTTCGGGTCACTGACCGTTGGGCATATTGGATTGCCCAAGTTTGATTCCAAGTTATTGCAGGTTTGTCTCATTTTTCATTGCCATTGTTCTTGCTTCGGTTTTGGATTGCAGAGAACGTCTTGTTTAACAAATATCTAATTGTAGTCTCTCACCTTATGGCTTGCAGAGAGTTCGTGAAGAGGTGCAGAGGAGAAAAATGCAGTGCGGTAATTGCCGCGAAAGAAAAGATGACAGGTTTAGGTTTGTGAACATAGCAGGACATGAGCAATTTCATGCATCTCTAGGAGCAGCTAAGCAGACAACAAAGTGCCTTGCTCAGGAACCTCAATGGGATCTGCCAAGTTCTCCCCCCAAGTCAATGGAACGGGGTGTCCTCCCTCAATACGCGACACAGCCTAAATTGGTACCGGTCTCTGTCAATGAAGAACCAGTTCAAATCGTTGACACTGCCGGTAAACCATGATTCTCGACAGTGTAGCGGTAAGTTTCTTCATCCATAACCTTATGCTGGATCAAGTAATAATGTAATGTAGAAATCTATTTGCATAGGGTAGGCGGAATTGCATCATGTCGAAACCAGATGCGTGTATCTTTACTTTTTAGATCGATGTACAGTAGAACCCCAATGCAAAAAAAAACAAAAAACAAAAAACAAAAAAAATAAAAATAAAGGGAAAAGAAGAAGTTGCTTTCTCTAAAGAGAATTTTACTTCGAGTAGCAATAGTCATGAATTTGGTGGTTTTCTTTCCAAATATCGGATCCCCTTAGAGTAAGTATCAACATGCGAGTATTTTATTTCGATTGAGAAATGGCGGAAGGTGCAAATGACCTTTCATTACAATGGTAGAAAATAGTTGAGCTCTTATATGACGATGTGGATTCGAACCCATCGATCGCTAATTTAATAGAATTTATCGTTTGATAAAAAAAAAAGAGACGGAAGGTGTAAATTGGGCCGGGCCTATCCGAGTAAAACGTGTGTGTGAGAAGTTACAAATAGTGAAAATCACATGTAATTGGTGAAAAGCATTCACTTTTGCATACGAAGTTATCAGTCATGCATTCGACGCTCACGGGTATGCTGTCTCTGTTTTTATCTCTCCTCCTTAATTACTTGACAGGTGTCCATCCACTTGAATCAAAACTTAAACACAACGGAAAAGATGCATAAACCAACGTTCAACATCAGCAGCCAACGCCACCACTAGTGTCTCTGCTTTTGTAAAGTTAAAACAAAAGAAATATGCTTTTTAAAGTTTACCTAATCTAAAATTCTGGTCAAAAGGGCAATCAATATAAAGAAAATATGGTCCCAGACTCAACGGCCTCTATTTATCTCACTTACTAAGACTTAATTAGCCCTGTGAAATGTTTTTGGGTCCACTATCCCTTGAAAGATATTTTGTTCAACTTTGCCCTCTCTAAATTATTTTTTGGTCTCTAACTTTATCTGCTGAACTAATCCAATAAATGTGTTAATGTGACCAGAGTTTTGAAATTGATATTGCAGAAGTGCATAGAATGTTGAAGCTAATCTTGTAGAGGCGCATGAACTCTGAATCTGATTTTTTAAAATTGCAGAATTAATTTTTACAAATTTAAAATCAGTTGAAAAATTTGTACACAGTGAAATTTTAGAATTTTAATTTACTTGTTTTTGAAGGAGGATTCTCTCTCATTCTATCTCCTCCTATTGAATGGTTACGATTAAGCCATATCAATATTTTATATTGAATTTTTTTTTTATAAAGACAATAAGACAAAAAAACAAAATGTGAGAGGAGAGTGTTCGATTCTCATCAGCTCCCTAATAATAACATTTTTTTTTAACAAACTATATTATCTACACTTTAGGGAAGATGGTGGACTTGGCCTCATAATGAGCTAGTAATAATGTGGTTCAAACTAGTCTTTGGCGAGAATTGAACCTAAGACCTCTCACTTACAAGTGAAGAGGAATACCACTAGACCGTAATACTAAGTGACACTTAACCTAACATTTCTATCGTTTAACCAAAAAAAAAAAGTTACTTAGTACTACGGTCTAGTGGTATTCTTCTTCACTTGTACCTGAGAGGTTTCAGGTTCGATTATCGCCAAAGACAAATTTGAACCACATTATTATTAATCCATTGTGAAACTAAGCTCAATCTCTTCATCTTAATGTAAATAATATCATGTGTTCAAAAAAATAAAAGGAATGAGAATAAAAAAAAAAAGGAAAAGGAATGAGAATAAAAAAAAAAAGAGGAGGAAAATGAATGAGAATAAGAAGGAAGATAATCTTATTTTTGATATGCCCGGGCCCCACAGATTCCCCGATAATTGGAGTAAGTCGGATTATTTTCCTTTTGGTTCAGGGAAGTCCAAAACAGCTGTCCCCCAATATCACAAAAAAAAAAAAAAACAAACAAAAACACGTGAATCCTGTCAACCATTCGCCAACCCCACCCCCACAACGACCACCTCCATCTGATATTTTGAGAAATCCCCGAATTAGCCATATCCGCTTCTCTAATTCTCCAATTCTGCCCCCGCTCCGCCTCCGCGATCTAGGGTTTCTGATCTTATTCCTTGCCCACCGGCCGGTCTCAGAAACCCTAATCCTCGGATTTTCGCGTTAGGGTTTTATATCATCAGTCTCCAATCGTCGGCATCGTGACGGATTCTAGTCAAACCCTAGCTGTTTCAGCAGCGGCGATGAAGCACACAAAGAGGATAAAGAAGAGGAAGAGCTCGGCGAATCCGACGCGGGTCGCCAAGGAAGACGAAGAACAGAAGTTAATCCGCGCGCTTACGGAGGTTTTCTCGTTGGTATCGCTTGACGATGCCATTTATGCGTATCGCGAAGCCGATGGCGACGCGAACAAGGCCGCGGAGATTTTGGAACGGGCGGTGGCTGAAACCGAAAGTTCTGAAGAGCCGTTCACGAGCTCTACAACGAGTGGTGGATCGGACGCGGGCTCGAGCTCGGGCTCGGGTTCGGGTTCGGGTTCGTCGGAAGGGTTTGAGTCGGGTTGTATTCAGAATTTGGTGAGCGAGAAGGGTTTTAGGGGTAAGCAGAAGAGGGTTGTGGCGGCCGCCGGAACGGTATCCACGGTTTTGGGTAAGGAGTACGTGAGCTCGATTCCCAGGAGGGGTCCAACGTCGTCAGAGATGTCGAAGCGGAAGGGTTTTGGTAATGGAGGTGCTGCTGGAGAAGACGAAGCTGAGCAGTTTCTTTGTTCTATGCTTGGAGATGAGTCTGATCTGAGCTTGGCGGTTGTTAGAGACGTCCTTTGTAAGTATCCTCTGTTTGTTTTTATGTTTATGGTAGCGGAAGCGATGAATGAAGGATGAAATGTCTTTTCGTCGTGGAAATAGGGTTTCTTGTATGACCTGAAATTTTGCTTTTGCAGGTCAGTGTGAGTATGATGTTGAAAAGGTATTAGGAGCGTTGCGAGTTAGAAAAGTTATCATCTTTTCTGTTCTCTTCTGAGTGCTGCCTTATGCCAAGGAAGATGAGTTAGTTGTGGCTAGCTTGTATAGAGTTTCTATTATGTTTCCGTCAGTGTTTAAGATGATTGCAGAACAGTCATCAGGCGTCACGGGCATTTTAGAAACTTGGTCCGAGCTAAAAGAGAACCCATAATTTCACCTATAGGTTGTTGCTGTTGTAATCTGATGATTATTTATGTGCTTCTTCAGGCCTTGGATGCATTGCTTGAGGTTTCTTCTTCGTATGAACAGTCCTGTAGTACGTCTGACTATAGTATGTTTTTTAAGGAAGATAGTAGACACCCCTTCGAAGAGTCTGACGTTGTAAGTATGCTTTTTGTGTTCTTAAATGTGTGAAGATATTTGGTAAACATAATAGCGAAGGTTGTGCTCTTAGTTGTTTTCAGTGTGTGGAACATTATTTGATAGCTCACATGCATGGTTAACCTCACATGTTTATGGTGGCATTCTCTGATTTGTTGTTACAGTGTGAGTTTGTAGGTTTGTGCTTTGATGCAGGACAACCTCAGTTTTGGGAGGATGTCAGTCTAGTTTGAGTCTTGTTGAATTTATGAGTTGTAAAAAGAAGGCACAGCAGATATTTGAAAGAAAGATAAAGGAAGATTATAAGGATAGAAACTACTAAGTCAGTAGTATTGACTTCGCACCTGTAGGGTTTCTAGGAATCACTCCTAGAGGCCGTAGGCATCACACCTAGGGTTAGGTTGCATCATACAAACCTAGAGAGAAGCAAAGCTCCAGCAATTCTATGAGATCTTTAAATCTTTCCCCAGAGAGTTGGATGTAATTTATAACCCTGCTGGAACCGGCATCCTGTATTTTTAAAACCCTAGACAGTAAAAGACTAAAACTCCCTTTGCCCACATGACAGACTTTAGGGCGGCCTTCACTTTTGTTCTTCATTGCTTATGGTAGTTGTGTTTTATTGATACCATATTTTGTTTCGTATTCAGGAGCATCTCTAGATGCTTTCTTGTACTTGTATATTTTTTTGCTAAGAATCTGTTCTTATCAGTCCCTCGCCATAAGTTACTAGACTGTGGCCTGTGGAAGAACAAATACTCCTCTGAATGTTCTGCTCTGCTTGGCCTCGCTTCTTTGCAAGTGAGGGATTGAGTTTCTGGAGGCTGGGATAGTTTCAACTCATTTCAAGTATACATGACTAGTGCGATGTCACTTAGAATTTTAAACTATCAGATCATATCTGGCTTTTTTGGTGTATATTGTATTTTTAAATTGCAGCAAGCAACACCACCTCCTCTCTCCTGTCTCTCAAACACACACATACACATGCATACACACAACGTACATACAGACTGACAAATAGAAAGTTAGGTTTTGGGTTTGACAGATCAGGATGGGTCTCTTGGTTTAGGTTTGACTCTTTTAAATCAGTCATGCTGCCCTGGATTCATTACACTTTTAAAACAGTTGAAGAGGACTTAGTTATTACCACTTTTCTTTTTTGATAGGACGTAGACGTTACCCTGGTTTTCCAGAAGGTTGTCTTATTGAAATTGAGATGTGTTTCTGTTGTGGTCCGTAAGAGATTAGTAAGTGGCTTGACGCGTTGGCTTATGAAGGATAGTCACTGGCAGTGTAGTTCATGTTATTTTTTATGAATTGTTATTTGTACATATTTTGGCCCCTAAAACGTTTGTGTCTACTTGTTAAAATTTATTTTCCTCATTGCATATGTATTGATGGCATAATTTTGTGACAGCTGACAGATAGGGCATCTGATTGCACTTCTCATTCATCTGAATACGAGCAGGATAATATATGGTATGCTGGATACACTTGCAGGCAAATTATTCTAATTGACTCTTCTTTTTACGTCTATTTTTTCTTGATGAATGCTTAAACCTTACACTGTAATTTATATCCCTAGCTGTTGTTTATTCTATTTTAAAGGAAAGATGTAAGATTTGAGTATGCTTAAAACTTATCAAAATGTATTACTTTCGTCGAGTTCTATGGTCATGTTGTAGTGTGTGGCCATATAGGATTTTGATGGTTAGGAACAATGTTTAATATGTTAACCAGCCATCTTGCATCAGGATGTGCACTGTAATATTATGTTCAAACATTAAGAGCCATGCATTTAGTTAGCATATGATGTTTGCTTATCATGAGAACCTTTGGACAGGCGGATTATGTTATTGGAGAATTCACTCATTTTGGTTCCTTTGAGGTATTTCCCGGAGATACAGTTGATATTGTCCAAAACTAGATGTCCAATTTTTTTTAATCTGGATGGTCATAATTTGTTCTTTGGTCAATCCATTTTGTTTGTGCTCATTATGTCAGTAAGTATTTCATTCACCATTTAAATGCTATTATGCAGCTTTTAGCCAAATATGGCACAATTTAGACTTTTCTTAGTCCCTTTTGTAGGCCAGAATTTTCAGCTCAATTTCTTTGGTTCATTGCTTTGAGGATGTTAAAAATTTAGAACCTGATGGTGTTTTCTTTGTTTTAGGAATTATGGGAAGGTACTAACTAATTCTGAAGCTCATTCTCCTGTTAGCCCCAAAAGTACTCCGGCAGATCTCCCTCAAAAGGTGTTGGAATCTTTGTTTAACATCTCCAAGAGTCCCGAATATGAACCAAAAACCATGAATTGGAAGAATGTTGCAACTAAATTGCAGTCATTGGCACCTGGGTATAATGTTTGCACTTCTGGCGCAGCAGAGGCACAGCAGGACACTTATGGTACTAAACTTTTGATCTCCTCACGCATCTTTGCAGTTGCATCTTGTCCTGTGCTAGGGGTTAATTTCATTTTATATTAATGGTTTATTTATTTTCAGAATGAATGTTTTGATTTATTTATTGAATGTATCCTATTGTTTCTTGGAATGAACTGTTATCTATCCCAAAAGTATATAAAGTTCTCTATCTGCCCAGCTATAGCAATGTCTTTATCTTTGTTGTCCTCTATTTTTTTGTCTTAAATGTAGTTAAAGGAGATGAATATCATGCATTCAGAGGAACTGCAAAGGAGCACTGGGATTCAGTGAGGTCCTATTATCAGAAAGTAAGAGTTTTAACATCTTACTGTCAGTGGTTATTTTAGTAACTTACTGATGATGGAACATTTTTTCTGCAGGCTGCAACGGCATATTCAAGAGGAGCACGGGAACATGCAGGTTACCTCGCTGAGCAGGTTTGGGCTTCTCTAAGAGCATAACATTGTTTTTGTTGTTTGGGAAGTGTGCTTTCTATGTATTGAAAAATATGATGTGCTTTGAGGCATGCATGTCAGCTTTTGCTATTGATGGTGGAGTGTCTGGCCAGTGTGTTTTCTAGATTTGTGGACTTACCATCCAACAAAGCAGCATTGGTTTCCCTCTTATCAATTTCCTTATCCACTCAATGGTGTAGGATAAAACAATATCCTAGGTGATGCCCCTTTGAGTATTAGTTTAAGGTTCTATTTCCAAGAGGACTAAGCCTCACGGACAAGTGTTTTGTAATGTATTTAGTTATATTTTATAGAAAGGGAGTTGAATTCAAGTTGAGGTATAAATGTTACGTCTTATCTTTTGATTTGCTAGGGGAGGATACAAACTAAGTTGGCACAAGTGGCTGACGAAAAGGCAAGCCAGGAAATCTTTAAAGCTAGGTTGGTGCAATACTGGCTTGAAAATATTAGTTCTTATTCAACTCTCACATTTTGTGTTTGTAGACAAACTAAGCTAATGCTCTAATCTGCAGAAACAAGGGCATAGAAAATGTGATAACAATTGATTTGCATGGGCAACATGTCAAACAAGCCATGAAACTTTTAAAAATCCATCTACTGTTTGGGACGTATGCACAATGTAAGTGTTAGCAATTTTCTTTTGCTTTCCCTTTGAACAAATTTATTCTGCAATTTTATTAAGTATGATCTATTTACTTGCTTGCTCTGGTGCAGCGGTTCAATTCCTCAGGGTTATCACAGGGTACGGGTCACATGATTATGGAAAGTCAAAGCTGAAGCAATCGGTAGGGGTTTCAAATTCACTTTGGCATGAATTTTTGGGGGATATAGTGGGGGTGCTTGGTAATGCATATTAAAATTTCATACTGGTGCCCGTCTTAATGTATGTGCAAATAAAATGTCTGTTACTTTATGATGGTGCTTTTTTGTATGTTGCTAGTGTAGTTTTTGGTGTTATTTCACTCGATTGCATATTGATTAGGGATTCTTTTTGAAGCGGTTGAACGCTAACAACAGTTTTCTTTTTGGGAAGTTTGAGTTTTCATAACTGTTATCCAGAGTTTGTTTTTTCTTTTCTTCCCCTGCCAATATGTGGGTATATAGCATAATAAATGAAAGTAACGATCAATAAATTTTACCTTGCCATCTTTTTATGCAATCATTGTAAGAAGAAATGTTAGAACTATCCAAAGTATATCTTGGTTTCTTTAATTGGATTATTTGATCTCTTAACCTTAGAAATATAAGCTTCGTTCAATACTTTTCTTGCTGCTTGCATTGTACAGGTCATTGAACTTGTTGAGAATGAAGGTATTCAATGGAGCGAAGAGAATCGAGGAGCAGTATTAATTAAGCTAGGTTCACATAGAGAGTTCAGCTTTCTGGATGCGGAGAGTGATCCCGACTAACCTCCTTTAGCATGGTTACCAGGCATGATCCCTTTTCTGGTCAGTGTTGTTGTCAGTCAATAGGGAGGTAAAGTGTAGTCTCCTTAATGTTGTGTTGGAGGCCAGGTTAACAGATGTCCATATTCATCTCTTTTCTCTAGGTCGCTAAATTATTTAGACGCCTTCATTGAAGAAACTAGCTCAGCTCAAGTTGCTCGTTGTACTTACTTGTGTGTAGGGCATGTATATAACTTGAGAAAACTGTATAAATTTAACCGAGTTGACAATGACCTGAAACTGAAACAGTTTGATCATAACATGCATTGTTGTTTGATACTTTTTCCTGGTTCCTGTTTTGCATGCTCGTAAGTTATGTTTTCGCGCCTCATATACAATTAAGACAGGCTCTTCACATGCCAATTTCAGTATTTTAGATAGAATTTGACGGATTTGGCAGACAGGAGGTAAAACAGAACACTTAAAACATGGTTTAGAGGGAGCCATCCAACCGTGTTACATGTTGTCTACGGCAGCAAGAAATGACAAGAGGCAGAGTATTCCCTACCGGGTCTTCCTATCCTTCCTGCTGCTACTCTGGCTAGACGGAGCTTGTGAGCAAGAGTTCTCCCCCGGAAAGCGGCTTTCTATTCTATGTTAAGAGTCAAAATGTGTTGGAATCGAAGTGAAATTCGTGAACAAACTTCACAATATAATGATGATTTGTAAGCCTGGTGTTATTGACGCTAAAGGTAAGTTCCTCTTTCGAGTCTTTCCTCTTCTTCCTCAAGTTCACATGAAGCCCTAATTTTTGGTTTACCCAATTCTCGAGGATTAACGTACATTAACCTTCAGGTTTAATATTAAAAGTTGAGACTAAACTATAAAAGCACGTTCATTTATTTTGGGGTGTGATGTTCACACATCTCATTTTACTTCTTACACATCTTTTTAATTTTCGGCTGTCGGATCGTATGAATTAAAGAAAATCAACTGACATAAATGATCAAGAGGTGTGTGAGAAGTAAAGTGAGGTGTGTGGATAGCACACCCCATTTATTTTTCATGCTTGATATCAAATCGAATAATGTATTCTCTTTTTTAGTTAGAAAAAATGAAATTTTAACGAAAAACTCTTAGTATTGTTCATTTTAACGAAAAACCACATTTTTACACTAAAAAGTCAATCATTGTACTATTTATTTTACACTTTATTTTGTCTTTATCGTTAAAACTCAAAGTTTTCGAGTTATTTTTATTAGTTTTTCTTTAAAAAAATTGGAAAGAAGAATGCAATAACTTTATTGGGACATTTGGTATATGAAGTTTTTTTTCATTTCAGAATCATACATGAAATCTTAATTTTGGAACAGTCTATACATCCGTTAAGCTGACTATTAAGTTAGTCGTTAACTGGTGATGTAGCGCTCACGTAGATATTAAAAACTTAAATAATAATTTTTTTTTTTTGAACAAAAAAACTAAAAAAGTTAAAAAAGAAATCTTCCCGAACCCATTCCTCCTATTGCACTCCCTTGCTCCTCTTACAGCACAAACCCAGCAACAACTGCGTCCTCACTGTTGTATTTGAACAAATTCTGGGTCGTCGATCGGGAGGTCCAGATGGTGGGTGGGTAGGCCAATTGTTGAACTGAAGGTTTTCAACAAAAGGTGTCTGAGAGACTTCAAGGACGAAGACGGTGAAGGACTGGAAGGGAGGGGAGGTGAAGAGGGTGGAGATGGATGACTTATTGGCCACAAAGAGTCGAGCTTGTAGATGTGGGGACCTCGGTGGGGTGGGCTAGGCGGAATCTAGGGCTGGGGTAGGTGGCGGTGGCAATGTCTTGCCCGTTCCCACCAGGGCCGGTCTAGAGATTTTTGAGGCCCGGGGCGATGCCAAAAAAAGTGCCCTAACTTCATATAAGAAAATTATTTATTTTCACACGTAAGACATTGATAAAATTATACTTAGAAAAGCACTTCAAACTCAATAATTTAGAAACACAAAAGGACTAATTTATTTTGTATTGAGAGAAGAAAACCAAACAACTCTGGGCTTATAAGTAGATAGATGATGAGTTTTGTTTTCCATTTGAACTTTGAAAGTGTTTTTGTATAAATCATGAGGTGTTTTTTCTTATTTACTAACCTTATCAATATGGGACTAAAAAAATAATGATGTTTTCGAGTCTTTAATTGATATGTATTAGTAATGAATGAGCATTAAATTAAATATTTTGATAACACGTCATATAATTTACAAATTTGCGCTACAAATTTGGTCTACGTATTACTCATTGTTGAAGATTAGACTTGAATTGAAACGAATATTTAAAAATAACAACCTACATAGCTAGTAACTAAAAATAAATTAACAACCAAACAAAAATTTGTTAAAATTGAAAAAAATAAACATGCCCATAGCGTTTCGAACTTAGGACCTCTTGCTAATTTTAAACAACAAAAACCATTGCTTCTAATTAAACTTCTTGATCCTTTAACCAAATGTTATAAATTTATACTCTTATGAAAAGAAATTTGTAAAAATTAGAAAGTAAATAAGCACATGTGGTGTTTTGAACTCAAGACCTCTCATTATTTTCAAATGACCAAACCACCTCTTCTACTTAAATTTCTGTGTCATTGAACCAAATTGTATAAATTTATACTCTTATGAAAACATATATAAATATATCACCCTAATAATTTTGGTGCCCCCAATATTTTTGGGCCCCGGACGGTTGCCCTGCTTGCACTGGGCCTAGACCGGCCCTGGTTCCCACCTTTGCCGTGTTTGACATTCTTACAATTTGCCGGAACCGAAGCCTTTACGTCTCTCCAACCGGAGTACAATTATTGACAGCCGCACGATTTGTCTTCCGTAATCTCCAACCTCGCTCTCAAATTTGCAGACTCACTTTCGCTCGAGCTCCGACGAATAGATCACCACAACTACGCCTCTCCTGTTCTCAACTCAGCCAGTTGCTACTCCTCTCCATCGTCGGAATCGCCATGATGAATGCCAGAGAAGGGGAAGAAAGAAAGGTTCTGCAAAAACCCAAGGAGAAGCACCCATCCCTATGACATTTTTTATTTGTTTTTTCTTTAATTTTTAAATTTTAGTTTTAATTTTTTTTAATTTTTTTTTAATATCATGTGGGCCCATATTAACATGTGGTGCGTAGGCATTGTCCACTTGGACGTTACGTCATTAGTTAATAGCTGACTTAACAGTTAACCTAACGGATGCATGAGACTGTTCCGAAATTAAGACTTGAGGTGTGACTCTGGGATGAAAAAAGCTCTATGTACCAAATGTTGAAAATCACGAAACTTCAAGGTAATAAATTGATATTAACCAAACTTAATTTATTGAGTAGTGAAAGAAAATATCACATATTCCATGCAGTGTAGAGAAGCTGCAGCAAGAAGCCACCAACAAAGATATGGTCGGTGGTTTCCAATTCCATGGAGTAATTTTGTGCGATATAAACACAAGAAGTTAAACAATAATGGCAGTAGACAAGATCCTTCCCCAATAATTGGGGCTGGAGTACCATTAATAGTGGAAAAAAAAAACTTTTGTAAGGCTGGTTTAAGTGGTGAGATATGTCGAGAATCAAATTACTTTTAGCAAGGTCATCTGTATTTATTTTGACCCCAGGGAATGAATGGGGATGGCAAAAAACAGGAACTCTAGAAGGAGCTTTATAGGACTCAACCGAAATTTCAGGAGACTAAAAGTTTCTTATCCAAAAGAGGTATTTATCGATTCCTCCTTTCCGCCTTCCGAAAACTTGTTAAGAGCTATCAATTTCTCCCTTGAATTTTAATTTTAGCTGATTAACTCCCTGAATTTTAATAATCGGCAATTTCCTCCCCGCCGTTAGATTTTGGAAATTCTCATCCAATTTTGCATCTATTTTGGCATATGCATAGCACATGGCAATAGTCAGAGGACAAAAGGGTAATTTTATCCCTAAATATGGACAACATATTGGTTTCTTTTCTTCTTCTCTTCTGTTAATTCACTTCGCACACTTTTGTTTGAATTTTATCCCTAATGTGGACAACTATGAATCTTCTCCATGGTCTTGCATTTTCAGCAATATGTTGGTGTTGTGATGCCATTTTGTTAGTCTTTTTTGTGACTTGATTCATATGACCGTCTTGATTCACCTATTTAATTTCAAGACCCAAATTCAAATAAGAAAAGTAATTACTCATCTCAACAAATTCATTACTGGAAATTGGCCAATTATAAACATTTAGTGGATAATCAGCTAAAGTTAAAGTTCAAGGGGAAATTAGTTAATTATAAAAGTTCAAGGATGTAATCGGCTAAACTAAAGTTCAAGGCAGAAAATGGCCAATTATAAGGCCATCTCTATCCGAAAGAGCTAAATATAACTTCATGCAAAATTATAGCCCTACGAAAGTTTATTTTTGAATGAACAGTATCAGGTCATACTCATATATCATCTCCAATTGAATGAGATAACCATAGCCCCCTCAATAATTTATTAATTTTAAGTTTATACTTTAAAATTATTGGTTAATTTAGTTAAACTATTTTTAGATGATTTCAAATCTAGCCGTTGAATTTTAATCAATTATTGCAACTGATGAATATTGCCCAAAAAAAAGACTAAGAGGGGGGTTACATTTGGCCAACTTGATGCCATTTTGGCCAACTAATGGCCTGGTGGGCTTTATAGAATTATAGCACAACCATTGGTTGGAGATGAGTTTTTTGGCAAATTAGGCTATTTTTTAGCTTTTAAACCTTTAACCCTCTCCATTAGAGATGGCCTAAAAGTTAAAAGGGGTAATTGGCTGAACTTAGGAAATTGCAAGGTCCTTAAACTCCAAGGCTAGAGTAGAATGACAAAGGTGTGAAAAGGAAGGAGGCTTACTTTCTAAATAACCATAAATAAGAAAAACCCTGATGCTTGCCAGACATTGTAAAGTTGTGGAGAAAACCGCTTTGATATAAAAACAAGCCATAGATCCGAGAAGGAACCTGTATGTAGAAAATTATCTTTCATGATAGTTTCTATAGTCTTTGGTCAATAAGACAGTTGAGCATCGGAAAAAAAAAAAAGAAAAAAAAAAGATAGTTGAGCACATAATGCCATGGTAGGACTGCGACGAGGAGGCAGATTATCTGCCCTCCTGTTTGGGTGCCCTTCCCATCATCTTTTATTTGTGCGGTCACGGTTAAGCTACGTCAACATTTTATATTGATTTTTTTATAAAGATAATAAGACAAAAAGCAATAAGAATATAAAATGTTGACGTGACTTAACTGTGACCGCACAAATAAAATGGGATGGGAAGGGCACCCAAACAGGAGGGCAGACAATCTGCCTCCCTGCAACGAGGGTGCCGGTGGTGTTGACACAAACATCCTGAAGAACTTCGTAGAGGATGACAGTCTTCAGATTCTGATCAAGTTTATATGCCAATTTGTGAGCTCTGGTTACTAAACTTATGAATTCTTAATTACTTCTTAAGCATGAGCATTGTGAATATTGTTTTTCTTGGGGAATTAAAGGGTTGAATGGAGTGAAGTCAGTGGAGTGTGAGTTTTAAGGGGGAGTTAAACCTGCATTTAGATGTTTGGAACTTCAGAGGTTCGACCACATGCGGGAGTGGCAAGAGTGGTCTTCCGAACAAGATCATGGGGATTTTCCTAATCTTCCTGATAACGAGGATAATACCGTTAGACTACTTCCCAAGACTGGAACGGCTACGTTGTATAATGTGGATGTGAATATGGAATCCCTTGCTTGTTCGCAAGAATGCAATAAATTCCGTATTGAACTCTCCTATCCCTCCTTGAGTTGCAAATATCATTGCCTAATCTGGTATGTTTTGCATTTGCCTAGGTGAAGGTACAAATAATATTTGCACGAGAGGCCGATGAAAAGGCAAGCCAGGAAATCTTTAAGCTGGGTTGGCTTGAACACATTCATTGTCTACTCTAATTTTTACCTAATGCTGTTATTGTTGGTGTTAAAACTTGGACGGGGTTTGGACTGTGTTCAACACTTATTTTCTCTGAGTGTTGCTTTCAGTCTCGGCGTCAAGGGATGACTCAAGAGAAAGAGAGAATAACTATGCCACTGTTGGAGGCTGCCAACAAACAGTGTTTGTGTTCGAGTGTATGTGTGTGAAAGTTGCGGGTAAATCTAACTTCTTAACCAAATGATTATGCACCGAGTGGGATGTTGGTTAAGTTAAATTCTTTTATGTGTCTCAAGTGAATGAGGACTTAAAATTCAGTGTAACTTCGTGTATGCTTGCAAAAAGTAAATGAAATCAAAATATGAACTAAAACGAGAAACAAAATGTAACCATTTCCTTGTGAAATCAAGATTACAAAAGTAAAATTTAGGCCGAGCCGAGCTACACAACTTGAAATGTAAATTGACTGGAAATGTAAAGAAAGTTGTAAAACTCTAGCAGAATTCAAACCATGAAGGGCGAGATAATGCTAGAAAAGTCTACCGAGATCACTAGTGTCAAATTGGACTTAGTACAAAACATGCGCCTCATAGAGGAAATCAGGGTGGTTGGAATTGCAGATCAACTGAATCATACCTTGGAGTGCCAAAGCTGTAAAGGTTTAGATCTCATGAATCATATCTAGTGTTTGCTTCAAGGGAAGAATTTTAGATTGTAGCTGAAGAGCTAAGAGAATTTTGCTGAAGACCAATTGAGTCTGTGTTAAAAAGTAGTGGGGTTGATCTTAGAGATTGAATTTGATAAAGATCTTGACCTTGAAGGTATTTGGCTCTATTTATAGGCAGGGGAGAAGAAGCAACCTCGATCATATTGCTAAGCTGGAGCAGGGGTGGATCAATCATCTGTCGTTGATAATGATTGTAATTCTTGGTAGGTGGCCTACAACTGCGTCTTCTGGTGGTTTGCAGGATCGTAGTAGTAACCTCATTGTGGCGGATGACGTGTGCATATGCATTTAAGGGAGCGAGATATTCTCCGGCTCTGGTCGTTTGTACGACATATGCACTTCAGATGAATTTTTGTGTGATTGTTTGAGCCCTAATTTGGACATCGAAGTTGGTGTACCGAGGTCGTGCAAATTTTGTGTAAATACAAATGGATGGGCTCCATAGCAGACCTTATCTTTATTTATGGCCCAAACAGTGATCTGCAAAAACAAGAGCATAGAGATTGCAATAATTATTGATATGCAAGTGCACCATGTCGAACCAGAGGGATCCCTGTTTTTCTAAAAAAATAGGAACATCCTCCTGATCGTTGAATTAATTTTAATGAAATTGTGTGGTTGAGATTAAATCACAGACCACATAATCTCAACCACACAATTTCATTAAAATCAAATCCAAATATCAAGATGGTGTCTCTATTTTTTTAGAAAAATGAAGATCCCTCTTGTTAAAAGGATTCTTCTATATATATATATATATATGAAGTTATGTTTCGCTCAATACTTTTCTTACTGTTGGGTATTGAAGGTACCTTGGATGACTGACAGGAGTTGGAGATGGGAGGGTTAGATGCCGTAAAGTGGATGAGACGTGAGAAAAAAAAAAAATTGAGAGAACACATCGGAAAAAACAACACAACTTTATTTATTCAACAACGAAGAAGAAAAGAAATCACACATTACATTCAATAGTGAAGCTGCAGAAGAAGCCTCTGGTACCTCGACCAAGACAAGGATCTAAAAACATTGATGCATAAGGATTGAGAGATTTTTCAGTGCGTGGAAACACAGAAGGTACATCACATGTCATTACATAAGTGGTAGGACACTTGAGAAATAAAACTTCATTCCGCTTATACAATGAAATGTAATATACCATTCCGTATTTTGTACACATTAAAAAATTTCTCGTGAGGATCAAAAGAGATCTCAAATACCACAGTAGGCTTTGATAGGATGCTTAATTTTCTGTGCCTCCTCAGTTTGAAAGAAACGAAGGTAATCAAATTGATCAAATGGCTTATATCGTAAGGGGTGTTTGTCATCAACTAGCTCTTCAGGTACTTGCACAATCCCATTTTTATATGAGAATAATGCCACCGAATATCTTGTTTTCTCCTCTTTCATGATGACTTGATGCTCACTTGCGTATGCCCTGTCGTTACTCCATGCCTACCAAATGAAAGTAGAAAAAAAAGTTCATGTGCGTTTGTGCCTGGCACCTGAATTCTGTAAATTACTATAGTTTATAAAAATATAAGATAGAATTATATGATATGCGAAAGTGATCCACGTACCATGAGTACATCGGCTGCAAATACTATAAAAGATGAAGGTGAAGAAGGTGCATAATCAATCCGTTGGCCAGCCCTTGTTTTGATCTGCAAACCATTGACCTCATTTTGATGCAGTATGGTTGTGAAACCCTTGTCTGTGTGAGGAAAGAGTCTCACGTCACTCTTATCCGTCTGCTGTATGGCCTGTATTTGATATTCAATGCATCTAAGCTGGTAAGTGGTTGATGCCTTGTGAGAGTCATAGAGCCTCTCCACCCCATAAATATCAAATACCATTCTTGTCACCATTTGATCCAATTCTACCAACATCCTTGAGAAGGAATGAACACTTTCACTGGTTCAAAGAACAAAGAGTTGCGCAATGTTAGGCACTATATATGTATACCAATGTTGAAATTTAGTTACCAGTAAAAGAAAAAGGAAATTTAGGAGTGAGAAACAAAATACCGAAAACGTTCATTTCCTGCAGGCCACATGATACTAGTGAACTTTTGAGCTCCTTCTACAGTTTCTGGATTCTCAATGCCAGTGGAAAAATCGTGAGGAAAGAGCGGATTTCGGCCAAAATAGCTGTGGAGAGGCTTATCACTGGTCTTCTGCATTTTAGTTTCTAATGGAAGATCACAAAAATCTTTTATCGCAGAAAAAATGGAGTTTTGAGTTTCCGAAGTATCTTTTTTGTAAACAGCTTCAAAGCAGCCGAACTCTTCCAAGGCATGCTGGACTTTTTTGCATGCCAAGAGCCATGCATCTGTTCCAGGCTTCATGTTTTCACTGGATAAGTCCACAACGGGAACCACAGGAGGCTGAGTTTGTGACCCCATATTTCTCTCTTCAACTCTCCCAATTATTAATTTAGTCTTCAGGAATTGCTTCACTGATAGATCTAGCAATGGGATGAACATGGTATCATTGTAGACAAATTTATAGCCATATAATGATAAGTTTAGGTGGGAGCAGGTGTTGTGCTTAATTTTTTTAGTACAATTATTAGATGGTAATATTTGAAGGTCACGTGCAGTAGCACTAAGGTCATGAATTTAAAAGTGGGAGGTTTTAAGTCCCGATCTCTTGGATAGCGTGTTTGATTTTTAATTACATTGTTTTACTCGTCACCGCCACAATTAATCCCTAGCCGTTCGGAAAATAAGAAATGGCGCCTAAACCTTCCTAGGCATCTTCCTAGGAGCTTGCTTAAGTCGCGATTCTCACTTAGACTAAAAATAGATAACTTTTCATTTTGCATATTATTTTTTTAATAAATTGTAAGAGATTAGTTGGATATTTGAACGAACACTCATTATATGCCTATTCATCATGTTTTCAATATGTTCTAGTTATTCTGTTTTACAATTTCTATATGGGTTACTTGGAATCAAGTCCAAAAAATTGAGGTGTGGTTGGATTTAGTCCAATTTCCTTTTTTTTTCTTTTCAATTTAATTAAATTTATTGATTTTTGGGTAAAATTTTTAATAAAATTTAGTTTGAATACTTAAATATTAAAATCTAACCACTTTTATGTTAAATGTTTAAAATATAATTAATGTGTCATCATATATGTGATAGATATACCATAGATTGATAAATTACATTTAACCTATGATACAGGTATCTACGAAAATAAGTAAAAATTAATCTACCTATCATCCATAAACATAGTTCACAAAATTTTCATCTTTCACATATTTATAAATTCATACTAGTATATATGTTGATATATTTATAGTACTTACAACATAGATTGGTTAACATAGTTAACCTGTGATGGAGGTAGAAGGAAAATCTGAAATGCGAATTAGGAGCTGGAAAAATGAGAAACAATATTTAGTTCTTATATTTAACCCTAAATTGAGTAAAACAAAACATATAAATAAGGGACAACATTTATCACAATAATAAAAAAATAATTTAAAATTTTGATATTGATAATCAATGAATGGACCTAATCCAACAGAGTAGGGGCGGACATCAGTCGGATTGGGCACGGTTGACACTCAACCCGTAGGCCGACCCATGATGGTTGGACCATCATTCGGCCAAACTAACACCTACCAAATATATTTGTATTCCGACTCGCCCAACCCAATCTATTTTCGGGTGAGTTGGGCGGGTTTGCAGGTAAACGATGGACTATAGTTTCAGATAATAATGAGTTTCTGAAAGCCAAAAAAGTTGAATACTTAACCAGGAACTTGTAAGAGAAGGATTAAGGTGAGGAAGTGAGAGTTGGGGACGAATCGACGGCAAATTCCGTTTGCAGGCTTGGTGCGTCGGCAGGGGAAAAATAGATAGAGAACAGGGATTTCAATCAATTGCTTGAATTAGGGAGATGATACTTACAAATAATAAATGGCTTATGATCATTTAGTAGTGTAGACACCACATTTCTAAGTCAATGTCAACAATAAGACCATTTCACATGTAAACATAATGCGCTTAGGGTGGTTTCGGCCCACTACAGGTTAGAATTTTACACATAAACTAGATACTAAAAAAATAAACAATTTGAATCATTAAAATACATTACAGAATGAGCACTACAAAAACATGTGTAAAAAAATTTTGTAAAAAAAATAGTGTCGTTGATCTGCCTCTAACCACTATTATTTTTATTTTAATCAAACTTTATTTTAATCAGTGACATTTTGACCTAAAATAGTTTAATTCTACTCAAACCTTTAATATTTTATATATCAATAGCCAACTCGTGGAAGGAACATCTTGCGTTATTTGACCAAAACAATAGGAACATTTTTTCTTGGTTTGCAAGACTATTTCTCAACTGGGCGAGGGAGGAAAAAGCCAAAATGCAGTTGAGTTTTTTAATCGGCCGCCTCGACACATTTCCCTCTCTCTGGGGGATCGTCCGGGCACTTCGATGGTGATAACAATTCATAATTTTGATCTCTAGCTTTGACTCTTTCTTTCTCTTACAGTGCATTTACACATAGATTGAATTTATTAAATAATGGGAGGGTATGGATTGGGAACGGTTTCTTCGGGAATACAAGCATTACCTAGTGAATATGACTCTTCGAAGGGCCATTTCTTTTGTGTGTGTTTGTTTGACAAATGATAGAATATTTATGGAGGAATTCGAACACGAAAACTCGAGTGCAAGAATGGAGGTTCTTAGCCAATGAAGTTTTCCATTTCTTTTGTGTTTCAGATTTAATAAGATATCGCCTATTATTATTACATGGGTTTTTAAAAATTTTATCATATCGGAATTCGGAGCCTATAATAATACACCAGTTTAGACAATAGACTTGTATAACGTTTGCATGTTTAAGGACAATTTTATTTTTTGAACAACAATATTATCTACACTAATGGAAAAGAGGTTGGGTTTAGCCTCATAATGTGCTTCAATAATGTGGTTCAAATCCGTCTTTGGCGAAAATCAAACCTAAGATCTCTCACTTACAAGTGAAGAAGAATCTCACTAGACCGTAATACTAAGTGACAAGTATAACTTATTTAGTTCAATGTGTTTTGGGGCTGCATGGAGGAGGCGGTTTTGGGGTTTTTCTTTTTGTTTGAAAAAAAAAATTATATATTATTTAAAATATTGTAGAAGAACAATTTATTTATTTATTTTTACATGCGTGGTGTATCAAAATAGAATATGTATGTACGGGTAATACTAGGGAGATAAAAAATTTTAATCCAAATTTACAAATCAAATGATGTGGTTATTGATGATTGGATTATTAATTAAGTGTCGATTAATGAGCTTGTTTCTTATTGGTGACATATCATTTGATTTGCAATTTGGTTTAAAAATTGGGTAAGGTTAGCGAGATTAAATTTGTAGACAAAATTTTGGAAACTAAAAAAATATGGAAGTTAATTACTGGTTTATTATTGAAGCGTTGATAAACGTGCTCATTCATAATGGTGACACATTATTTAGTTTGCAAATTTTGTCTCTAAATTTAGTCTTCTTAGTTGTACCGTTTAAAAATTTGATATTTTTAGCAATATCCGTACCAATAATGATGGTTTCTACATGGCCCACTTTTGATCTAAAAATATAAAATAATATATTGTTTTGAACAACAACAAATTAGCCCAAAAGTCGTTGACTCTTGCCTCCAAACACAAACACAATCTCTTTATTTATCTATTTATTTGATTCATTGTATTAGGGGGAAGGGCGGCTTTTGGGTTGTTTTTTTAATTTTTTTGGTGGAAAAAATATATTATTAAAACATTGTAAAAAACAATTTATTTATTTATTTTTACACGCATGGTATGATCATGTACCAATAACGAAAGCAATGTTTTGTACACATATCATGCCCAATATTGAACTAAAATTTTGACAAACTTAAGGGCAGGCGAAGCGGGACATAAGAACGTGATTAGTAAGACAAATTGGGTCAAATGACTATCGGTCAAAGAATTTGCAAAAACTTAAATGAATCTATACTATACAACATTAGAAGTACAATGATCCATGAGGTGTGCTATCCACACACTTCTTTTTACTTCTCACACGCTCTTTGTTAATTTATGTCATTTGATCATCTTCAATTCATCGTATTCGACGATCGAAAATTAAAAAAGTGTGAGAAATAAAAAAGGTATTCATGGAGAGAAATATTTCTGGGCCAAAAAGATTAGAAGGTGGATGGATTGTTTCTCATCAACCAAGTGCATGACAAGCTCCACACCATCACTACAAGAAAAATGGGCTAAGAACACAATTCATTTGTGCCCTTTTCATTATCATTGAGCACAAATACATATGTGTGCTTTTTAAATATCAATGAGCACCAAAAACATCTCAAATGTGCCCTCTAAACAAAGGGCACATTGGTTGGTGTCCTGCATTTGTGCCCATTAAAATGTTTGCACCAAAATTTGTGTCACTGTTTATAAATATCAGTAATCATAATTTTTTATTAATTTACGTACACACATAAATAATTTTTGTGCCCTTTGATTTAGTATATTTAGTATATTTAATTTTATACACATAAGTATCTTGTTTTACTTCAACAATCTGAAGACAAAATCTTATTTTAATATATTTTTATTGATCAAAACCCACCATACACCCCCCTTTCTTTCCCTTTACTCTCTCATCTCTCTCTCCGTCTCTCTCATTTCTCTTTTCATGTCTCTCATCTTTCCTTCTCTTTTACTTTCCTTATCTCTCTCTTTCATCTCTGCTTCCCCAGATTCAATCCAACCGCCCTTTATATATTTTTATAGACGTATGATTTGGTTATTCATTTTTGTATGATTATGTGGAACTCGTTGGAAAACAAATAAGATGGTGGGTAATTTCGTCTTTTGTGGGGCTTTCGAGTTCAAGACACTTGGTGATAAATATTATATTTTATTTAAATAATACTTATCGTAATGAACGCGTTGTCACAAACGGATGTGAATTCGAAGTTAAAACGAGTAAGTTTCGAATTTTTAAAGTTAGAAGGCAAAATGGTAATTTTGGGATTGAGAGTATTTTAGAAGCCAAAGGCTTCTCCCATTTTACTTTCCGGGCAGGCAGATGCAGTAGGGACCCACCCACGTGGGTCTTCACCCTTCCCATGTATATATAATTATTTGTTGAGTATTAATCCAAGAGTCTTCTGTCTCCCTCCTGGTTATGTATATAATTATTTTATTAATTTTCTAATGGGGTTTTGTGTTCTGTGGGACCCACCCACATGCGTCTTCACGCTTCCCCGTGCTTCTACTCCTCTCTGCACGCCATCATTCTTTCCGTCTCCCTCCTTCACGCAATCATCTCTCTCCCTTTCTCTCTCTACTTCTTCACACTTTTCTCTGTCATCTCCCTCACCATCTCTGTGTGCTCACTACACAAAAAACCGCAGCATCCATCTCCATCTAACTAGCCACTCCGGCGAACCTTGCCACCATCCAAACACTACACTGCCACCCTTGCTTTCTCACAATCTTTCTGTCTCTCATTCTCAGCTTCTTCCTTGACACAGAGAAGCACATAAGTAATGACGGTAGCAGAGTTGGCGATCTCCGGCGAGGCAACCACCAGCGTCACTTTCCTCTCCTCACTGGAGACTCCCCATTACCTTTTGCTTTCTAGAAATCGAAACCGACGCGACGAAATGACAAGCTCCATTGCGTCTTGACTCCTCGGCGATATTTTCCATCGAATCCAGTAGAGTTGAGTCTCGAAAACACCTTAGTTAGGTTCTTTAAGTTGTTTAGAGACATTTTTGTGCACTGCATGCCTGATTTGGTTAAGTTTGGAAGCAGTTTCAACTCAGGGGACAAATTCCCCAGATTTCCAGTGAGGGCTATGATTTTCAGGCTGATTTTAGGCTATCACCGGCCACCCAATGGCCCCGAAGAAGGTAAATTTTAAATACTTACCTTTGTAGCTTTGTTTTAGCTTTTGAATTGTTGAAAATGGTTGTGTTTTGGACCAAAACAGACTCTGAAACCCCTGGCGTGGCTGCAGGTCGCACTGTTGGTGCTTGTGGTACTGTTGTGGATGGCGCGTGGAGCACAGGCGCCTCCACCGGAAGGATGACTGCCTTTCAAGGATGAATACACGTTTTCAAATGTTTGTTTCAGATTGTAGGGTATTTCGAATTTGTTATTTTTAATTTTTTTTTAAATTTAATTGATAGGGCACAATTACAAAAATTGTGCTAACATGAATCTGAAATGGCATCTGACACATGTGTCAGAACATGGCACAATAAAAACCTTATTTGTGCTCAACTCTTTCAGCACACATGGCCTTATCGTGCCCTCTAATCAATGGTGACGCTCGTAGAGGGCACATACTTAAATATAGTAGCTGCACTGTTGCTATTGTCTTATGGGCACAATTGTTGGTGCTCTTTGGTCTCAAAGGGCACATATAATTTATTGTGTGCAGTGCCCATATTTTTTGTAGTGCATCTACAACTGGAGTCTCCAACAAATCCGGCCAACCACGCCACATTACGTTTGAACTAACCCAAAATACAGTCATTTTATAGTACTAATGTTAATTTGCAGATATCCTGCCCTTAAGACTTTCTCTATTATATATCATACATGTAAACAGATTTGAAGAAATTGGTAATATTTGGGGAGACGGAAATTAGGCGCCGCACGGTGGCCTGTGAGGTTTGACACCGATGGCCTGTGAGGTTTAGCCAATACTCTAGTAGTGGGAGCGTCTCAATTCTCTACTCACATATACTTTTATTCTCTTTTTAATGTTAGTTCATTAACAATTTAACATGTTTGATTAAAAAAGTTGGAAACTTATTATCGACACTCCAAAAATATCATCATATACTCCAATAAAGTAAAAGTGAGGAGAAATTATACTAGTGAATAATGCAAGAAGAATGAAGACAAATAGTTTCATTTGTTTGGGTAACATCGTTTTATTCTTTTTTCCTCCTGTCCATGTAGAATGACAATTCAACCTGTTAAACCCGATAATCGTAGATAACCGCCCAAATGAGGCGGATTAAGTGATAAAAACTTGGGTATTTTTATGAGATGGGGAAAAAACCATGGATATTATTTGATTGCAGTTTCGAATATGGTTATAGAGGTCCCCCATCCGTAATGGTTTTCGAATCTGTCCCAATATTATACAATATAATATAATAATATTTACTATATTATAAATAATATAATATTTACAAGTATTTTTGATAATTTGCTTCATCTTTCTCCCGAGTAGCTATTATATTTGCTTCTTTTTTATGGGATCAATTTACCTTAATTTGCTAGCATAAAAACCTCTAGAAGGTATTGTTATGGTTTTTGATGATTGATGTGAATATTTAATGACGGAATTAATATCTATTAAATTATAATGTGCCAGTTGAATGAATAATTTTTTTTGCATTGATGAAGATGTAGATAACCGTTAACCGATGTAAAATTCATTAACTGGTGGGTATGGTTATGGTAATCTCCGATGGTTAATTTGTGGTTATAAATATGGTTAATTTTCGTCGTGCTTCACCATGATCGTGCTTCTCCAGACCAAAAAAATCGATTGTGCAGTTAGCCAACATACCAGTATTTAGAGGAATGGACGCCCAGTTAGATCCAAAAGAGATTTAGCGCGCCAAAATGAAAGTTAAAATGAAGTTGTTTGGGCTGATAGTTATTTTGGGCTGAGTTTAATTAGGCCCAGACACTTAAAAGCTATTGGACCGTTGCTGGGTACTTGGTTTTGGCAAAAGTTTTGGCCCAATGATTATTTAAACGTTATGATGCGGCAGCTATTGGGCGGCAAGCCTACAATGGTCAGGATGAGAAGGTTTTGCAGGAAAATGTGCCTTTCAATGGCAAAAACTTGTAAATAAGAAAGAATCAAGTGTGAACTCACCTCTTGCTGAAGACAGCCACATCAACCACTTGATAGAGAGGGATTAAGCCAGAAAAGAAAGGGTAATCTTTTATAAAGTAGCTGGAGAATCAGTGGAATAGGAAACTCAACTCAACAAAAGAACTCCCAGCAAAGACCCTTAAAAGCTGTGGCATTTTCCTTATATTTCTTTTGCAGTCAAGCCATCCCCTTCATAGTTATTTGTTGTAGTATCGAGCTCAAGTTGTATTTACTTAATATTACTTCTTTGTAAGCCAGTTCATCCTTTGTAACTTGCTAAAAAGGTGCGCAACAGACTTTGCCCAACAAGGTTGAAACTTTGCCAAACTCTGATATTTGTTTCCTAAACCCTAAACCCTAAACCCTAAACCCTTATATTTTATATTTCGGTAACATGATTTTTTTATTTTTACCTAGACAAAGTTAACTCATCTGGATATTTTTTTAAAAGAAAAAACAAACAAACAAGCAAGTTTACGTATAATTTACAGGTCGAACTCTTAGATAAGAATAGCAGTACGCCATTAACGACTCTATTGGCATTTGATACCGTTAAGATCAGAGTGCTATAGCCAAAAATGTTATTTCGTAATAAATTTTTAATAGGAAATTTTAAGAAGAATTGTTATTTCGTCAATAAATTTTTAATAGGAAAATTTTAAGAAGAATAGTTATTTCGTCAATAAATTTTTAATAGGAAATTTTATTTGAACAGAAGAAGCTATTTTGTCAATAAATTTTTAATAGGAAATAAGAGGTTAACACTTTAAAAATCTCATTTGGTACTCCAACCTTTCTATAATTAGAAAGGAAAATACACGAGGAGTGTAAAACAAGATTTTTGAAGTGTTAATAACATTTACATTCCTTTTATAAAATAAATCTCTAATTGATTTTTTTTTTCCAAAGAGACGTCATTTGCGCCCCCCCTCTTCCCGCCATGAGCTCTATAATTGCATATATTATAGGGAGTTTTAACGAAAAGCCCACGGTATTATTCATTTTAACGAAAAAAGAAGAAGAAGTTAACACTTTAAAAATCTCATTTGACACTCTAAACTTTCTATAATTAGAAAGAAAAATACACGAGGAATGTAAAATAAGATTTTTGAAGTTCTAATAACATTTACATTCCTTTTATAAAATAACATCTCTAATTGATTATTTTTTTTTCCAAAGAGATGTCATTGTAGACGTCGAAATTTCGGTAAATAAATGTTGACCGATAAATCAAAATTTCAACGCTCATGTATTACATAAATTTTACACGTAGCGTGTGTCTAAACGAAAAATTGAAATGAGTCGGGAAAGTCATCAAACAGGACACGTGTCAACACCTGGCAGAAACGACTTATTTCATCTGGGATATTATATTCAAAATTAGGCCTTGAAAAATTCTATAAATAGAAGCCAAATTCATTCATTTGAGGGGGACCACAAAATCATTAGGCAAAATTCTTGAAGCTCTGAAGCTCTGAAACTCCGAAGCTCTTAAGCATCCAGGTTCCCGAAGAATCAAGAAAGCTCTCTTCGTTCTTCGTTCTTCCAAGATCAAGCCCCAACGGCTCTTTGGATCAACAAACTTCCACCAATTCAAGATCAAGCCCCGACGGCCCTTGAAGAAAGTGTTCATCGTTCATCATCCGTTCATCCTAAGATCAAGCCCCAACGGCCCTTTGGATCAACAACGTCGACAAATTTACACATCCAACCGTCCTTCAAGATCAAAGCCCAAAAACCCTTGAAGATCCGTTCATCACTGTTCTTCAAGATCAAGCCCAAAAGCCTTTGAAGATCCGTTCATCACCGTTATTCAAGATCAAGCATCAACGGCCCTTGAAGAAACGCTCATCCTCAAGATCAAGCCCCAACGGCTCCTTGAAGATCCGCTCAAATCCACCTTCAAGATCGAGCCCACGGCCCTTGAAGAACGTTCATCCTTAGATCAAGCCCAACGGCCCTTTGGATCAATCGCACATCCACATATCAACACCTTACGGAGATCGAATCAGAGGATCAAATTTGAGAGAGATTGTAACCCAAAATCATCAAAAAAACAAAATATTTATTTTGTGCACGTTGTTATTGTCTCTTTCGTTTCAGGAAAATTTCGTGTTCACAAATTGGCACGCCCAGTGGGACAATCTCTACCTCTCATCTCTTTCTCCGTTCAAGAAATTCAAGCACACTTCCAAAATCAATGGCATCAAGCAAAGGACAAGCCGTTCTCATAAAGGGAAGAAGCCTGAGCACTTCCGCCATGAACGGAGCATCCATTGGCGCCACAACCGCTCTTCAACATGCCACTTCAAAGTTGGTGCTGCTAAAGGAGCAAGGGGAACATCAAAGGCACGAGTCCGTCATCAACCTGACCTCGCTAGGGGCACCGAAGCATGATGCTGAGGCACACAAGATGACATCCCAAAACAGCCAACGACGTTCTTCATCAGCATCCTGGATGTCTAAAGGAAAGTCACGTCAATTGGTTGCACAAGTCATGACCATCGACGTTACATCCATTGAAGAACAACCGGCTCAAATGAATGAAGCGATCGCAAGGCTAACCCGAACTGTGGAAGAAAAAGACTTACAAATTGCAGCACTAGTCAACCGACTGGAGGCGCAGGACAGCGAGAAACCCGACCCAGAGGATGATCCACTAAAGGGAGGAGCTGGCGGAGAAGAGGAGCCTCCGGTGAAGAAAATCGATGTGAAGCCGGAGCCAGACCAAGCAGTGGCACTTATGGGATCTTTTTCTATCCAGCAGCTACAGGAGATGATCACCAACACCATCAAGGCACAGTACGAAGGGAGCTCAAATACCTCCGGGTTGTACTCGAAGCCGTATTCAAAGGAGATTGACGCCTTAAGGATGCCGAGGGGTTATCAACCACCAAAGTTCATGCAATTCGATGGAATGGGAAACCCGAAACAGCACGTTGCCCACTTTGTTGAAACTTGCAACAACGCAGGGACCGAAGGAGACTACCTCGCCAAGCAGTTTGTGCGCTCGCTGAAAGGAAACGCCTTTGAGTGGTACACAGACCTAGAGCCTGAGTCCATCAACAGCTGGGAGCAATTGGAGCGGGAATTCCTCAACCGCTTCTACAGCACCCGCCGCACTGTGAGCATGCTAGAGCTAACGAGCACAAAGCAGTGGAAGGACGAGCCAGTCATTGACTACATCAACAGATGGCGCACTCTAAGCCTCGACTGTAAAGACAGGCTCTCAGAAACATCTTCAATCGAGATGTGCATCCAAGGCATGCAATGGGGTTTGCAATACATCATTCAAGGCATCAAACCACAGACCTTCGAAGAGTTAGCCACCCGCGCCCATGACATGAAGTTGAGTATCGCCCATCATGGGAAGAAAGAACCAATCGCCGACTACAAGAACGACAAAATTTTGGGGCCAAATGTGGATAAGGCTGCGTGGAAATCCACCAAGGAAACAATGACGGTCAACACAGCTCCCGTCAAAGTCTCTACACGAGGCAAGACGATTCAAACCGAAGCTTTTCGTGATCAAGAGATGCGTAAACGCACTTTGAAGGAGCTTGAAGAGAAGACTTATCCATTCCCCGACTCTGATGTGGCTGCCATGTTAGAAGACTTGTTGGAAAAGAAGGTGATCGGTTTGCCTGAGTGTAGACGGCCAGAAGAGATGAATCGTACCAATAGTCCAAGGTACTGTAAATTCCACCGTTTCATCAGTCATCCAACGGAAAAGTGCTTCGTACTGAAAGATCTCATCTTGAAGCTAGCACAACAAGGGAAAATCGAGCTTGACCTCGAAGACACGGTTGCGGCACACACTACTACTATCGTGTTTGGATCATTCGATCCTGTGCATCTCCGAAGCATGCATGACCATTCCCGTCAATGTTCAAGTCACAAGGCACCTCCTACACAGCCATCACCGGGGGCAAGCAACCAAGATGCATCTACTGGTGATAAGAAATGGTGGACGTCGGCGACCTACAAAAAAACGAGGAAGCCAAGACCACAAGCCACAAGGCCAAAAGAGGAGCCTAAACCCGCCATTCGAACTTCAGTCTTCAAAAGGTTGAATCATTCAAAACCTAGAATTTCGGCACTTGATCGCATCAGTGGTCGAGACCGAACTTCCGTCTTCAAAAGGCTTGAGACGCCAACACCGCAAAGATCTGTCTTTGAAAGGTTATCAAAACCCAAGAAACAAAGCGGCACAGCTAGATCTCCTCCGCAACGGTCGGCTTTGGACAGACTTGAAGAAACTAAGAAGCCTTCTAGAAACAGGAAGACAACGCCAAAGGGAGAAAAACTCGACAGTCTAGCAGGAAAAGACGATGTTCAAAGCTTGATTCCTTCAAGGATGAAGCGCCAAACAACTTTGGAAGTCGACACAAAAGAACCGCTGAAGGTAAGAAGGCGCACCATCATCTACACCGGCCAATCTTCACGCCAACAAACCCAAGAAGACCGCACTAAAGAAGTAGCCCAAAAAGACAAAGAAGACGAAATCCCAGAAGAAGACGTCACTTCCGGCTCTGTCAACTCAAAATCTTCACCTCAATCGCTGGGGGCATGCTCCAAAACCATGCCAGTCAAGCCGAGTGAAGTTGAAGGATGGACTCGTGTCACTCCAAAGAAACTGCACAATAAGCGTATGTCTTCTCCACAAGTGCACCAATCAGAAAGGGGGCAAAGCAGCTTTCGCCAACCTCCAAAGCGATGTGAAAGTGTTGAAGATGAGGAAATTTCGACACAAAGATCGACCATGAGCAATCTCTTCTTCATCAAAAAATTATTCAGCTACTCGGTCAAGGCTCCTTGCTATAAAGATTGCGAAGAACGCCTCTCCAAGCAGCAACCATCTCTTCCACAAGTTCACCAATGGGAAAGGGGGCAAAGCAGCTATTGTCAACCTCCAGAACAATGTGAAAGTGTTGGAGATAATGAAACTTTGACACGAAGATCATCCATCCCCATCACAATGCGTGACGTCTTCCCAGAATACTTCTTCAACTACTCAATCAAGGCTCCTTGCTATGAAGATTGCGAGGAACGACTCTCCCGGATCGCTTGACGAACCAACAATGCTCCTTGTCCACACGAGCCTAAACTGCAGGACACAAGGCTCATCGCCTGCACGAGCATAAACTGCATGGCACTACGCTCCTGGTCCGCACGAGCATAAAAGGCGACACCAAAGCTCCTTGCCTGCACGAGCTGAAACTGCAAACGGCACAAAGCTCCTGGCCCGCAAGAGCATAAACTGCGTACGGCACAAAAAAAAATCCAAAAAAAATATGTATTTGAACTACGTTACGACTTGATCTCTTCTTTGGAGGGGTACGTAGGCAGCTCGAATGTTCAATTTTTTCGTGTTCAGTCACATCAAAATAAAAGAATAAATGTTTTATTAATAGTCAATTTTATTACAAATTTATTTTGTTAAGAAAATTTGCAATTTTCTTTGTACAAAATTAAATTACAGTTTCTTCGAAAAAAAAAAAATGAATACATATGTTATTATGTATTTACAAAAAAAAAAAGAAAAAAAAAGGATATATATATATATATATATGTCTAGGCCCAGCAGCAACAAAAGGCTCAAGACCACTAGCCACAAGCCCAATCCGCGGTCAAGTAATGCCTGCTCAAACTTTAGTTACAAATCAGGGCCCGGCTCTCAAAGCCCATCTCCCATTTCTTGCAGCATTGCTCAAAACAGCCCATCCAAAATGAAGCCCAAGTGCTGTCGAATCTGCCCCAACCCGGAGTGCAACAGTGGTGCTTTGCTGGCCCAGCTAAGTTTTGGAACCAAATGTCTTGGGATATAAACCCATCACCATCAGCAGCTAGAAGTTGCAGAGTCGAAAGGAGTCAGGGCAGCGCCGTGTTTCTCTGCTGATGCTTCCGCCTCCAATTCCAAATATAATCGGACCATTTCCGTTTAGGTGGACGAGGAAATAAAGGCAGTCATCGTCAACGACATCTCCGCCAAATTCGCTGATCTCAAGTCTTCACCACAAGTCCACCAGTCTACCTCATTCTTCTCTTCTTCTTCCTGCTCTCAATCTGCTCCACCTCATCTTCTGCTTCTACCTTCACCGTCAATCAGACCAAAGTTAAACAAATCTCACCAAACCCTAGAGCTTTCGTGTACGAAGGTCTGCTGATAGACGCCGAATGCGATCACTTAATCTCAATCGCGAAATCGGAGCTGAAGAGATCCACCGTCGTCGGTAACTTGTTCGGTCAGAGCAAGCTCATCGAGGTCCGGACCAGCTCCGGAATGTTCGTTCCCAAGGCCAAGGATCCCGTTGTTGCTGGTATTGAGGATAAACTCGGCAGCAAGGGGCTGATAAGAGAGCTGTTCAACGGGTTTTCAACTGTGATGAGCGCTTCAGGTGTGAGCACGATTGCGGGAGGGTTCTCACTGAAGCCTGGGCGCGAGGACGGCCCTGCTCAAAACGCAACGTTTTCGCCAGATATTGAGATGGTTTTTGCTGCTGATCAGTGCACGCTGCTCGTCTCTGATCGCGGGAATCAGTTGGTCTGGTTGATTAGTCTCAAGCCGGATGACTGCTCTGGGACTTCTCCGTCCAAGCTTGGTGCAGTTTTCGGTCTGGATTTTGGGACAAGCGGCTCGGCTCCAGCGTAATGTCATGTGGAGTGGTCTATGTCTTCCCCCAGTCCCACCATGGAAGTTCAGGACCCCATGAATGCTTCAGCACCCACATTTCTTCTCTGCAAGCTTATCTCTTCTGCCCATCAGTCTCGCTTTTATGCAGCGAGCGTAGTAAACAGCGACTGCAGTGCAACAGCGCCTCCTCGCCACAACGGCCTCTGGACCAACTTCACTCGCAACGGCAGCTTCATGGTGCAAGCGGTGGTGAAGCTCGAAAACACTGCCCTCCATAATCCTATGTCTCTGGGCTTCATATTGTTGACGCTGCTGGTATACCCTCTGATCCAAACCATCAAGTCGAATAGCCTTCAGAACGTTCATGCTCTCCGCGACAACCACAGCAGCTCTGCCTCTAGTTCAAGTCACCATCTCTGCCGTAACGGCTTCAGCCCTCACCTGGCCTCCCTCGAGCTCGTCACTATGACCATCATGATAGCAAAGAACTTCAACGACCGCCGTCAAACGACTAGCGGTCGTGAAGCTCGAAGCATCATCTTCTCGGCCTCCCTGCTCCGCTCCCTGCAAATTCCCCAACCCATCATCGAAATTTATACAAAAATAATAATAATAAAAAATGAGATGGTGGAGCAAAGTGGTGCTGGCACCACGTGAAAAAAAAAAGGAAAGAAAAAAAAAAGAAAAGAAAAGGAAGATAATGATGGAAGCTTGCTGGATGCACGACACAAGAGGAAGAAAGAAAAGAGGAGTGGGGTGCACCCAGCACCGAAAGTTAAAGAAAATAATATATATGTTTTGGGTGGTGCATCCAGCACCAAAAGATAGCGGAGATTATAATTATATATGTACATATGTCTTGGGTGCATCCAGCACCGAAAAAAAAAAAAAAAAAAAAGAAGAGGAAAGGGTTTTGGAATGGTGGATCAATCCACGTGAAAAAAAAATATAATTAAAAATAATAATAAGTGTATGTGTGTGTGTGTGCGCGCACGCATAATATATGTATGTATACAGCAAAAAAAATGCATTAAGAGAAATAAAGTCCATTTTATTTATTTTTTTCTCTGAAAAATTTACATAAATGTACATTTTACATACCTAAAAAAAAGAAAAAAATAGTCAAATCAAATTTACAGGAAGGGATCTTCAAGGACGATCAGGTGGCGCCTCATCACTCGACGGAGCTCCAGAAAGACGAAGCACAAGAGATTGATTATCCGGAGCTTCAACACTTGGTGAAGCGCCAGAGGACGAAGGCAGAAGTTGCCGCTGGAGTAACGCTACAAACCTCTGATGATCACTCTGAATCCGAACTTCGGACTCCTGCAGCTGGTCAAGCTTTCTCTTCATGCTTGTTGAGTAATTAGTTGCGAGCATGTGCAACTCTTTATTCTCGTGCCTAAGCACTCTGACCACTTGCCGAAGACTGGCCACCTCAGCCATCAACGACACAACCTGACGAGATCGAGCAAGAAGGCGTTGGCCCATGTTTGAAACTGAGCCTGCACATCGGACGCTGTAGGCTAGAGAGTCCTGAACAACCAGCTCGTCGGACCGCCTGGAAAGTATCCTAGTGTCTCTAGGAGTGAGAAGATTTATGGCCACCACCGAAGCGGTTGTATCGTTCATCATCATAGAATCCCCAACTGTAAGAGGACCATTGGGAGATACGAAGGACGGCTGCCAAATGTTGTTTGGAGAAGATATGTCACTATCTTCCCCGACATTCAAGTTAAGACGACGGTCAGAAGGGCAAGACATATTTGAAGGTGTGAAGAAAAAAGAAGAGGTCGGACAAATCAAGTTCTTAGAAGTGCAAGTAGGGAGCTTCTACAGGTGGAAAATTCAAGTGTGCTTCGGAATGTGATCGTGCCTCTCTTTAAAAAATTAGCACTCGACGGAGCTTCAAAAATTGAAAAGGCAAGCTCAAAGATCGAAGAGACGTCTGCTTTCTCAAAAGCTGGGCTGCTCAGAAACCACGGGCGGATCTCAGAAATCGAGAGGCCACTTGCTTTTTCAGACGTGTCATCACCTGTCACATGCACACTTAGCTTTGCGAAAATCACGGATAATTTGTCGAAGCGCCGATCTCAGATATCGAAGAGGCGCCAGTCTTTTTCAGCCTCGTCAGCACCTGTCACATGCACACTCAGCTTTGCGGAAATTACGGGCAATTTGTCGAAGATTTCTGATGAAGAAGAAAACACGTGAAGCCATACTGTTTAATCATCCAACGGTTGCCGACACGAGTAAAAGAATAGTGCCGCTAGCAGTTATGAAGAAATCCCTATTAAATGTCAACCTTCACAGCAAGGCAGACAGACTCAATCTTTCTTCATCTCCGAAAATGCATTCCCAACGAAGCCGCTCGAGTCATTCAGTGTTCCTTATCCCTTGGGGTACCTCTGCAAACAAGTCATCAAGAGCAAAAGTATTTCATATCACGAAGGTTGAAAGCAAGAGTATCTCATATCATGCTTTCTCCCTGTCCTTTCCTTGTCTTTGTGACAAGGAGAAAGCGAGCAATCAGCCAGCACTTGGTGTCAATCTTCCGATCTAAGAACCGACTGCCTGGAACTCCTTCCTGATTGCTTACCTAGCACTACTCTCGAAGTACCCATTATCTCAACATCTTATGCTTCCAGAGAAGATGCCACATCTGCCTGAAGAACAGATAAGGCAAGTGAAAATGATACCTTGAAGCATGTTGAGACAACGTGCTAATTCATCTTCAAGATCAGTCTCATTTTCCTTGCTAAGAAGTTCCCCAGCCCAGTTCAAGAATAAACCTGTGGAAAGATACTTCTTCAAAAGCAAAAGTATCTCATATCATCAGAGTCAAAGGCAAAGATATCTCATGGCATGCTTTTCCTTTACCATTGCTCTTGCCTACGAGACAAGGAGAAAGAAAGCAATCGGTCGGCACTTGGACAGATTGAACAAAGAAACAGACCATCACCTCTACCTCGTGTCTACCTACCGTGCAGAAGAAACAAGCAGAGAAGAATGCTGCCTGCACACTCAATCAACCCAGCAGAAGGAGTCTGAGTTGAAACCAAGAACTCGAGAAGCTGCCACATCTGCCTGGAGAACAAATAAGGAAATGTGGCATGCACAATCAACTCAGCAGAAGGAGTCCGAGTTGAAGAATTAGAGAAAAGAAGGAGTCTGAGTTGAAGAACTCGAGAAGCTTCAACAACATTTTGAGGGCACCTTCGCCAAAGAGCAAAGCCTCGCCATACAATGCCATCAAATCATCAGCACAAGGAACTCTCATCTTCTTTGCTCAGAACTCCAAACCCAGTTCAAGAATAAGCCTGTGGAAAGTCAAACAATTGGAGGAAACCAGAAAATCCTCCAACCCAGTTCAAGATCAAAGCTGTGGAAAGTCAACAAGCGCAACAAAATACGTGCCGATTCATCCACTACCAAAGCCAAATATCATCTACCACATGAAGCTCCTTGTGGTCCAATTTCAACCTTCAAGATCAAGCCTCGACGACCCTTGAAGAAATTTCAAACAAAGTTCAAGAACAAGCCTCAACGGCCCTTGAAGGAATTTCGAACAAAGTTCAAGAACAAGCCTCAACGGCCCTTGAAGAAACTTTCAGCCCAATTCAAGATCAAGCATCAACGGCCGTTGAAGAAATCTCAAGCCCAATTCAAGATCAAGCCTCAACGGCCCTTGAAGAAATCTCCAGCCCAATTCAAGATCAAGCCTCAACGGCCCTTGAAGAAATCTCCAGCCCAATTCAAGATCAAGCCTCGATGGCCCTTGGATCGACATCTACAGTAAGGGACTTCAAAACGCATCTCCTACACGTGACAAGCACATGTATACGACACGCCTTAAAGTGGGGGCATTTGTAGACATGGAAATTTCGGTAAATAAATGTTGACCGATAAATCAAAATTTCAACGCTCATGTATTACATAAATTTTACACGTAGCGTGTGTCTAAACGAAAAATTGAAATGAGTCGGGAAAGTCATCAAACAAGACACGTGTCAACACCTGGCAGAAACGACTTATTTCATCTGGGATATTATATTCAAAATTAGGCCTTGGAAAATTCTATAAATAGAAGCCAAATTCATTCATTTGAGGGGGACCAAAAAATCATTAGGCAAAATTCTTGAAGCTCTGAAGCTCTGAAACTTCGAAGCTCTCAAGCATCCAGGTTCCCGAAGAATCAAGAAAGCTCTCTTCGTTCTTCGTTCATCGTTCTTCCAAGATCAAGCCCCAACGGCCCTTTGGATCAACAAACTTCCACCAATTCAAGATCAAGCCCCGACGGCCCTTGAAGAAAGTGTTCATCATTCATCATCCGTTCATCCTAAGATCAAGCCCCAACGGCCCTTTGGATCAACAACGTCGACAAATCCACACATCCAACCGTCCTTCAAGATCAAAGCCCAAAAGCCCTTGAAGATCTGTTCATCACTGTTCTTCAAGATCAAGCCCAAAAGCCTTTGAAGATCAGTTCATCACCGTTATTCAAGATCAAGCCTCAACGGCCCTTGAAGAAACGCTCATCCTCAAGATCAAGCCCCAACGGCTCCTTGAAGATCCGCTCAAATCCACCTTCAAGATCGAGCCCACGGCCCTTGAAGAACGTTCATCCTTAGATCAAGCCCAACGGCCCTTTGGATCAATCGCACATCCATATATCAACACCTTACGGAGATCGAATTAGAGGATCAAATTTGAGAGAGATTGTAACCCAAAATCATCAAAAAAACAAAATATTTATTTTGTGCACGTTGTTCTTGTCTCTTTCGTTTCAGGAAAATTTCGTGTTCACAGTCATTTGCCCCCCTCTTCCCACCATGAGCTCTATAATTGCATATATTATAGGGAGTTTTAACGAAAAACCCACGGTATTATTCATTTTAACGAAAAACCATATTTTTACACTAAAAAGTCAAACCTACTACTATTCACTTTACCCTTTATTTTGTCCTTATCGTTAAAACTCAAAATTTTCAAATTATTTTCATTAGTTTTCCTTATATAGGACTAGCATGTTCATGGTTGCTTTTTTTCTTTCTGCTACCAAACTCGGACGTTTGCTTTCAATGGTGTAGCCATAAATTATTCGGCAGGTGGGCTAAGTTAAAATTGTTACTACGAAATCAAATTTTTAATCCTATGTTGCCTACATAAAGTTATATAATAATAAAAACTTGAATGTAGTAATTTGAAGCAAGAATTTTGTGCTATGTTTTCTAGGTTTTTAGCCTTCAAAGCTTTCAAGTGAATAAAATAAGGAACCATTTGTGGTATAGAAGTTTTAATTTATTACTATTAAATATAATATTGGTTAAAGTGATGAGTTTATTTAACATCTATTAGCTCTTATTATTCTTAAAAACAACCTTACTAATAAAAAAATTCATCTGTTAAGTGGAATATGACAATTAAAAATCACAAACTAACCCAAAAATTAATATTTTTAAGCTTGAAGAACCAAACTCTCCCTATGTTATAGCCTAGGGGAGCCTTGTACTTAACTCCGGCCTTGTTTGCTTTCTCTCTCTACCAAACCAAGACACATGCTCTCTCTCAACCAAACCAGTTATTTGGGTTGCCATCAACACCACCACAATAATAACACCATTACCTTCTTTTCACAAACCAACTTTTCTCTCTACAAACTTTTGTTCTCTCGAAATATAACAACTCCACTGTTAACATAACTGTTGGAGGAAAGTTGGCTATCCCACTTTTCCCACTTATTGTCAGATACTGGAGAACGCAATCATGATACTTTTTTTTTTTTGTTCATACAACAAAGCACTAAGATTTTAAAAACCAAAAAAGCCCTGAAATTAAAAGAAACCAATTATCTACTTTTCCAACAGCAAGTAGTTGTAACTTACTTTTCTTGATTCGAAGAATTACAGGATGATTATTTTAGTTAGTTCACTTTTTCACATTACAATTTTTCCATCGTGAGTTCCAAACTTAAAACATGATAGAAAATAAACTAAAGAAAAGGAAATTTCAACATATCTATCAAAACATTTTTAATCATCTTCAAGAGCCACAATATCATTAGTGACTACATTCTCTAGCCCTTGAAGTTGTAAATTGATCAGTATAATCCACTACACATTCTTGTCCAACCTTGTTGCTTTGATCAGAGGCATCATCAAATTCTTGTTGCTAAAAAATTAAATGACAAAATTATGGTTACAGTCAGAAACCTTTAAGTTATGACTCACAACAAATGGACACAAATTATAAGCAATTATACTGAATTTGATCGAATGAAATTTGAAATCTCATCCAAAGGTCACACGATCAAATCTCAGTAGCAATCATTCTAATGTTGTAATGCATAAAAGTGGTAATTTTAAATTGTTAGTAGCAGTCTAGGTGGTGGTCTAGTGTTAATTAAGGTGTAAAGATTATTAAGGTCCTTGCAATGTCTGCAAGTTTGCAAGTCCTTGCAATGTGCTGCTTTGTGTTCTAGGTAAACTAAAAATTCTTGTAAAGTCGAAAAATTGAAAGAACAAAAATCTTGGTGCTTGAAGTTTTGCATCTTTCCAATCATCACAAAAGTAGTATAGTTTCCTTTTATATTGTGTTTTCATCTCGAAAAGAATCTCAAAGAAAGAAAAAGAGATCTCATGAACAGATGCCACCCGTGGTTAAGGTTGATGAGGTTGGGCAATTTTTATCTGCACCAAGAATCAAGTTATGTCTTTGCAGTATTAATCAAAAGTCCTTGCAATCGTGTTTTGGGGTGTAGACAAACACCGGCATAGTAAAACAAATACAATGTAATATTAAAGTATGAAATTTGACCTAAAGAATAAACAAACGAACAAAATATCCATAAATCGAGTCATACCTTAGTTAGAGGAATCAAAACTTCAAAATCACCATCCATCAATAGAAAAGCTTGTTTTTCTCTATAAAAAAACTATTAGGGTTTTAGCCGGAATGAACATAGGATAAACAAATGGTGATGCTAGGATTTAATTATATTATGTGGATTTATTGATAAATTTGAGTTTTATTATTAATTTTATTTTGTACTTAATAGTAATTATGCAATAGGATAAAATAGACAATTAATATTTAAAATTTAAGTTGAGTGTAGAAAAAAATTATATGAGTTTAAATAAATTTTCTCTTTTTTAATTCATGGACCAAACCTACAATTCGATGATGGCTTCGGAACTAATGCTCTGATTTTCCTTTTTTTTTCTTTTTTTTTTATTATGTTGGAAAAAAAACCTTTTGGGGATTCTTGATAAGACTCAATACTAGAAACATTAGGAAGAACTGTATTATTCTAATACCCCCATCTACCATCTACAGTGATGCTCACACGCCATTTGTTCTCACACCACAAATTTCGCTTTAGCCTCATAGGGTTTCCGTTCATCACATCCTTAACCCTCTTTGGAGGCGCCATCGCTCCAAGTACCCTTGAACTCAATCTTGTGACTAATACGCGAAACATCCGAGCTTAAATTCTTGAGCTCGGAGAAGACACACAAGTTTTGATTGACGAGGTCTTTTTTTTTTTTTTTTTAATTTTTAATTTTTAAATAATCATATTAAGAAGTTTTGATTGACAAGGTAAGGTATTCCAAATTTCTCCAAAAGATTGGACTCGAGCACACAATAATGTTTTTGTATGCTACCATTAATGACCCTTTGGCTTTTGTTTTCTTGTAAAGGAAGTAAATGACCAGTGGGATCAAACCCTAAACCCTCCATCCCAATACCATTATCATAATTTAACCGTTGTTATGTTTATTGAAGTTTTGATCGGAAAAAGGAGAAAGACGACCTGAAAACCTTGCTTTTGATATGCATTAAATATTTCCAAGAATTTTCATATATTTGACATTTATGATAAGAAAATAATTAACATGATAAAATTTTCCTAGACTTTTATTCTCTCAAGCTAGCTACGAGAGAGAGGGAAGCCAATTCCATGGCGTCTGGAGGGGAATAAAACAAACAGCAAGCTGCATACGATACCAGTTCCGACATGGAACGCCACCAAAAGCTGCCTGGCCTCCTCGCATAGCTTGGGGTAGAAGCAATTGACGACATTTTTATCCAACATTGCCACCGCAGCAAATACAAGTATGGACATGAAGGCATGGAAAAAATCTATGAACTTTAGCCTATATTTAGCTGCCTCCTCCGGCGAAAGTGTGATTTTGGACCCGTCGAGGATCCACAACCCTTTAAATGTTGCCAACCCATATCGCACCTTGCCTCGTTCGTCCCTCAAGCTATCGGTCAAGCACAAAAGGAAGCAGGTAAGGCTGCAGAACGTTAGGAGGAGCAGAGTCACGGTTTGGTTGAGGATGGCCGGGCACTTCCCTTGGCATGTGAAAGCGGGGGAGAACATTTGGAACACGAGGACGGTCCCCGTGGGGAGAAGATTAGACAAATGGGCTGTGGCTTTGAAGGTCTTTCTAATGGCCTTTTGTGCCGGGGTTTTTGGTTGTTTTGGCTTTGGGGCAGTTGAACTTGATCCTTCTCCTCCTCCTCCTGCATTATTATCCAAAAGTGGTTGCTGTGCTTCCTCGACTGCTGCCATGTCAATCCGATTACTGTTGAAGCCTTTTACCCTTGAAGCCTTAGACTCTTTCCCCTCCTCGAAAGAGCTAGGTCAGCCTTCCTCCTGCACAAATAGATCGAACCAACGAAGAACGACATGGACGAAGCTAGAAATTTCTTCTAGCCGGGGCAACCCGAAAAACAACTAAGAAAACCTTATTATAGTATGACTTATAGTCAATATGATAACATGAATTATTTCAAATGATGATGTATCACAATTCCAATGTTACAAAAATTTCAGTATAGTAGTGAAAAGTGGCAAAGTGATAAGAAATATACTAATACATGATAGGTAGAAGATGATTTTTTCCGTCTGAATGACAGAATAAGAGCACTTTTGCTCATACAATATTTGATATGAAGTATAAGTAGTATGAATATATGTTGAATATTAGATATATATAATTTTCTCCAAAGCTAAGGCATATATATTATATAACTGTAGTCTGCAACTAAACAAACGAATTACTTGAGTGGGGGCATCTGTCCCCAGTGAGCCTTCATTGGCTCCGTCCATGAAGAACGATGAGATTAACACTGGTTTAGTAAATAATAAAAGGAATTATAAATGGTTAAAGAAACTGAATATTGAGATTAACAAAATTAGGATTTGTTTTTCTGTTTGGTTTTGGCAAGTGAATACTAAAAACTGGTGATCAACTGCTTTCATAACTGACCATGCCTTCCAGAAACTCTTGTAAAAATTAACGTTTGTTTGGGAGTTTCATTTGATTGGAGGGGACCAATATGAAACGTTCGAATTATTTCAAAGGAAAACTAATAAAAAAAGCTTGAAAACTTTGAGTTTTAACCAAAAATTAAGTTATAAGTTTATTTAATGGTTAGTACAAATCCAACATTAAATCAGCCCAATAAGATTAGCCCAAGCAATTAGTTTCCAATTTTACCCTTGACTTCTAGTCTTGACCCGTTTAATCTTCTCTCCCTTTCTCGATCTCTTCATCTAATCTCTACTATCGCTTTTATTCTCAATTCGATTCCAATTTCACCATTTTGCAATTGAATAGATCAAATCTCTCTCTCTCTCTCTCTCTCTCTCTCTCTCTCTCTCTCTTTCTCAATCTCTACCCAATCTCCATTTTCGTACCTTGAGACAGTTTGAGCCTTGAGGTGCCCAAGCAAATATATGAAGCAGCTCCTCCATTGTCGAAGAGAAGTGAGCAGAGGGACAAGGAAGGGCGGCAACCCCTTTGCTCGTCGAAAATTGACAGTGAGAGTGAAGATTCCGCCCCTCTGATCTTTCAACCCTGCCGGAATTTGGGTTTGCTCTTGGTTTGCAGCACTGCGCTGATGCTGCTGCGTTTAATTTTTTTTTTTAAAATATCCAAGCCCTTCTAATGTTTCTAGCATGAATTGTGGTCATTTATAGAAGGTTTGCTGCTGCGCTTCAGCAATATGCCGCCCATCAGTGGTAGAAAGTTGAAACTTAGATGGAGAAAGCTAGAGAGAGAAAGAGAAGGATCATGATAGAAAAGGATGATGGATGTAGAGAACACGTGGGTTCTAGAGAGTAGTTTTATTATTTTAAAAATGTAGGTTCAATAAAATATTGTAGTCTAATAAAGTGATTGATTTGATTTACAATAAAAAAAAATTAGAAGGAAAAAACCTTGTTTTTCTATTGGGACACAATTTTATTTTTTTATATTTTTTTTACCAAAAATATAGTGTAAAAATGTAATAGGTTCCACCAATGCCAACCTTATTCAAATATGCATGGTCGGAAAGTGTGGAAGCTATAAGGTAGTGTATACGCTTCTTATATTGGCTTTAGTATTATTGATTGTAACCACTTTTGAAAACTAAACCAAAATAATACACACTATTTATGTAATAGAACAAAATAAACACCATTGTTAGAATTATAGCAAAATAACCATATTATTTTTGAAACTGAACCAATATAACCCACACTATTTTTGAAACTATAGCAAAACAACCACAATATTCTGAAAATGAATCAAAATAACCACACTATTTCTAAGACTAAACCAAAATAACCACACTATATCTGAAACTACTGCAAAATAACTCACACTATTTCTGAAATTGAATCAAAATAATTCACACTATTTATGAAATTACAGAAAAATGACTCACACTATTTATGAAACTGAACCAAAATAACTCATATTATTTCTGAAACTATAGCTAAATAGCCACACTATTTCTAAAACTGAACCAAAATAACCCACACTATTTCTGAAACTATAACAAAACTTGAAACTACAGCAAAATAACCCACACTATTTCTTAAACTAAACCCAAATAGTCCACATTATTTCTAGAACTATAACAAAATAGCCCACACTATTTTTGAAAATTAAAACAAAATAATCTACATTATTTCTAGAAGGAAACAAAATAAACATTATTTTTTAAATTACAACAAAATAACCCACATTATTTTGAAACTAAACCAAAATAACCAATATTATTTTTGAAACTGAACAAAAATAACTCACACTATTTTTGAAACTGCAACAAAGTGACACCTATTTTGAAACTGAACCAAAATAATGAGCTTTAAAACTAGGAGATTTGCAGTCTTATGAGCCAAGATTTTCACTACGTTGTGTTTAGATAAGGATTTTGAAGAGCACTAATGAGTTTTAAATTATTTCTTTACTCTTCACAACTACTTAACTTATTTCCTTGATAATAACATCTAATTGCATTGATAAGGGAAATACAAAAAGAGACAAAAGGGTGAGGGCACAAACGTCCAAACCCAGATAAAAGATGGAAAATAAAGGTGATTTGGCCCAAAAACAAAAAGAAAAAAAAACAAAGGTGATTTGACCCACATGAAAAAAAGAAAACAAATGTGACAGACAGAGACATGGACATAACCAAACAAATACTTAATGGGAATGTGGCCCCAACAAACTTCACATAGTTCAAGGCCTAATGGAAAAATTCATCTTTTTTATAGAATGGACTGACAGAATGAGAGGCAATGGCTGAAAAAAAGAAAAATTAGTGTTGCACATGGGCTTCTTTATTATTGATGAGGCTTTAGCTTTTATTCTTATTATATTGTATTTTGTCATTTTTATTAAATTTCAAGTCTAATATTAAATAAAGTTATAGGTCAGTTTTTGGTTAAAATAAACTTATCTCAATTTGTTGTAAATAATGGGTATGTTTGCCCACATGTGTATAGTAATGTGTATAGTAAAGTATCACATGTATATACTATATACTCACAAGCTAAATAATAATGTTTTGTAATTTTCCATTGAAGTAGCTCTATAAATAGAGCACTTCAATTGTGCAAAGAAGATGAATGAGAAAAAGAAGAGAAAAACATCTAATAGCTATAATATACATTACTTATTCTGCAATAGCTTGTGTTGGTATAATACTCTGCAACTGCTTTGTTCCTGTCCCGAGTAAAGGTTATCTCTCTAAATTTTGCCTATTTATAACACGTTATCAGCACGACTCTTTAATCATTTTTCTCATTTCCCTTCACCGAAAGAAAAAAAAAATGTTTCCTCTAAGATTTTTACTGTTCTTCTTCTTCCTCTGTCTCAATTACTGGATATACCCTCGCGAAGAACTGTTTTCACCATGTTTACTTCTAGTTCTCCAACTAACAGTTACTTATATCTTTGATTTTTTGTTTGGTGTAAATCTTGACTATTAACCTAGTGTTTATTTATGCAATCCAAGATGGTGCGGTATCATCGCCTATGTTGGACTACAGATCTAATTTTGCTGTAAATTTTAAGTGGAGTGGTATAATCGCCCACCATATCCTGCATATTTAAATTTACATGTGCTCTGCATATTTAATTTTATCGCAATTTTAGGTGGTGTGGAATAATCACCCACTCTGCTCTACATATTTAATTTTATCGCAATTTTAGGTGGTGTGGAATAATCACCCACTCTGCTCTGCATATTTAAATTTTATCGCAATTTTAGGTGGTGTGGTATAATCGTCCACATTGCTCTACATATTTAAATTTTCTTGTTGTTTAAAGTGGTGCGAAATAATCGCCCATCCTATACTTGTTTCGATGAGAATGGTGCGGTACAATTAATCATGTAAATCTCGAGCCTGAAGTTTCGAGTACTTATCATTTTGGCCTGAAGATCAATAATTTGTAAGAACCAGAAGTTCTAACAATATATTCCTCCAGAACACATATTATTGCAAGTTCTTACACACCTCATTTTTCTTTCAGAAAAGAAAATGGCAAACTTGGCAAAACTTGATTTTGCTGCCCTGGACATTACTGGAAAGAATTACCTTACCTGGGTACTGGATGCCAAGATCCATCTGGAAGCAGCGAATCTTGGTGATACCATCAGGGAGGAAAGCAGCTCATCCTCTCAAGATCGGGCGAATGCCATGATTTGTATTCGTCGCCATCTTGATGAGGCACTAAAGAGCGAGTACTTAACAGTTGAAGATATGTTAGCCCTCTGGAAGGCCTTGAAAAACAGATACAATCACCAGACGACGGTGATTCTTCCAAGAGCTCGCTATGACTGGACTCACCTAAGGATCCAGGATGTCAAGTCTGTGGCTGAGTACAATTCGGCGTTGTTCAGAATTACCTCTCAGATGAAGCTCTATGGGGATACTATTACTGAGGAGATGTTGCTGGAAAAGACTTTCAGCACATTTCATGCATCCAACATGATTATGCAGCAGCAGTATAGAGCGCGAGGCTTCACTGAATACAACCAGCTGATATCTGTGCTCCTGGTAGCTGAACAGAACAACGAACTCCTGATGAAAAACCATAATGCCCGACCTACTGGATCATCACCATTCCCAGAAGTGAATGTTGCTTCCCTTGAAAGGTCTCTCGTGGCAATAATTACAAACGAGGACGTGGCCACAAGCGAGGCAGGTGGAACGGGAAAGGCAAGAACCATGGTGTCCAGTTTCACAACCAGGTTCCAAGGTATAATCCAGGCCCGAGCTTTAAAAATGCAAATCGCCAGAAAGGAAAAGCTCATACGAACACTCCTAGAAATCCTGAAGAAGGTTGTCATAGGTGTGGTGGCAACGGACATTGGGCGCGTACTTGTCGCACCCTAAAGCATCTGGTGGATTTGTATCAAGCATCCTTCAAGGATAAGGGTGTCGAGATCAATTTACTTGACCAGGCTCAACCAATGGAAACACCTTATCAGGTGACAAATTTATCGGGACAGTTAAACACAACCCACATGGATGTTACAGACTTTGTTAATGAAAGAGGGAATGAAGTTTATGGGTCCGATTGAATTATCTATGTTTAATGTACTCTTGTTATTTGTACTTGTGGTTTAATGCTCGCATTTTTAATTCAATAAAAGTAGTATTCCAGTATGAATAAACTGCTTTTTCTTTACTCAGAGATCATGGATAAAAATTATGGTTATTATCAAAACAAGAGCAATGGCGGAGACTTTTGTCTTGCAGACAGCGCAACCACGCATTCAATACTTCGCGATCGAAAATATTTCTCGAATTTGGTACTTGCAAAAGTAAAGGTAACAACAATATCAGGGCCATCAGATGTAATTGAAGGCTCAGGAAATGCCCAAATTATGTTACCAAATGGAACAATATTGTCTATAAAGAATGCATTGTATGCTACTCGATCCATTCGAAATTTGTTGAGTTTTAAAGACATACGTCTAAATGGATACCACATTGAAACGAAAAGTGTAGAAAATGTGGAATATTTATGCATTACCTCCAATGATACCCAGAAGCGTATATTGGGGAAGTTGCATGGTTTATCGAGTGGATTGTATTATACATACATAAAGACAGTTGAGGCATATATGATAGGAGCATATTTATGCGACTTAATTGGCTTGTTCTCGTGCGTTTACGTTGTGTTTCCTTAGTTATTTTAGTGTTTTAAGTCATTTTCGTTTGTTTGTAGGTCTTAATAACAACCTTGGCAAGAAAAGTGCATTTTGGTGCATGTTGGATCAATATTGGGCTCAAATGGATTGCATGCATGAGGATGGACGTTTTGGGCATATGTGTGTGCAAGTGTGTGTGTGTAATTGCAAGGATAAACAATGACAACTCATACACATGCAAACTCAAGGCAAGAGAGGGAGAAAACACATGCAAAGAAGCCCACATGCAAAGTGAAAGGGACACACATGGCATGGAAGAAAGCATGGCAGCACACACATGGGAAAGAAAGGCACGGCATGGGCAGGAAATAAGTTGAATTGTGGCTGAAATAATGAAGAGCATGTGTGTGTGGAAGTGTGACAGCTTGTACATGTGGAAATGATGACTAGATGGCAGCACACACACATGGGAATGCAAGGAAACACACGGCATGGACACCCAACAAATTCGTCAAAACTGCCTGTGCAGATTAGCTGACTTTGGAATCATGTTACGAACAACTCCAAATGAATGAGAGAATGAACCTTATATGCTTGGAAAGCTACGGATGTCTATTTTCTGGAGCAATTTACAGATTGTTAATATCATTTTTCTAGAAGAAGTTATGGGCATTGTAACACTGAAAGGTTCAGAAACGGGCTAAGCAGATTTGGCTAATAAAATGAGAAAGTAAAGGCACTTGTTTTGTGTTTTGCTTTGTCATCAACACTCAGCAACAAATGGGGTTATGATTACACTCATTTGTCTTTGGAGCAAGTGGAAATGCACAGCTAGAAGAGAAGGCACAACACATGCAAAGGAAAGGAGAAACATAGGCTAAAAATAGGTGGATTGGTGGTTGAAATGATGAAGCATGTGTGTGTAAATGTAAAGGGGAAACATGACAACTCACACCCACACAAGCTGCACATGCAAAGGAAATGGAGTGGTCATCTCTCAAGCCTATAAATACCACCTCCCATACACATGAAAAATACTCCCTTTGATCTCAGAAATTCGTCCAGCCACATTCCACACCATTCTACACTCCCAAATCACCATACATCCATAATTCCTTACCTTTGCCGCACCCTCCACCTATCCTAAACACTACCATACCATCTCACATCCATTCTACACCATAAAAACCACCCAAAACCGTCCAAAACCTCTAGTGCCGCTGCTTGCAAGGAAGGAAAGAGAAGGAACATCTTGTGCCGTGCCTATGCCCAAGCCTTGGGAGTGTTGGAGCGTTTCTAGGTGTTTTCTATCTTTGATTTCAATGTTTAAATTGAGTTATCTTTATGTAATTGCGAGTATAAGGAACTAAACCCCCCTTGGCTAGGGGGGGATTCAAAACCATGTTTATGCTTGCTATATGATTTGATTACTTCCAATTGCGTTTCATGAATTGTGAATTTAATTTACTTATCTCTATGAATTAAAACTAATTTGTGTATGTTGGTTGAGAGTGCACGCTTAATTTTCATGCATAAGTTTGATGCTAGGATATAAGGAAGTTTCACCTAATCGTTATGAACTTATATTCATAAGTAGTAAAGGTTGTTGATCACAATCGTGTTAAGTAAATTCTTGGCATAAGTTTCATGCAATTCATAGTAACGAGTGCCTCGTCAATGCTTATGTTTTTCATAGAACTTAATGATTCTTGCTTGTATCTCTATTATGCAATTCATGTAGGGAACTTGTAGGGAATGTTTTGGGTTGTCGTATGCAATCATCCAACCCAATAACTTGTGGAAAAACTGAGGGTTAATTAGTGCAATTCACGGTTAATTTGGGGCGTTGAGTATTCATAGTTTATCGAAAAGCAATTGGAAATCATTTTGTATGCAAGTATAACATGTGTGGAGAAGAACCCCTTAGCTAGCTTCTCATCCGTTTAATTTGATCAATCTCGTTTTAAAACCTATTTTGTTTTACAAAGTTCTTGTTTTGTTTTCAAATTCGTCTAAAATCAATCCCCCTTTATTTTGTTGAGTCATATTAGTTAGAAATCAATTTAGTTTGTGTTTTTAAGTGTCTTGAGTCAAGTTATAACATATTTTCGTTCAAATTCTTCCTTAGTGTTCAAAACTGCCCAGATTGTGTCTTTAAGGCAGTTTTGAGTCTTTAGGTGTTGTTTTGAATCTTTTGGTTTGTTTTAGTGTTTTAAAGTATAGTTTTGCATTCTTTGAGTCTAGTTTAGTGTTTTAAACTTTGTTTTTACGTTTTCAAGTCAGTTTCCAAGTGATTTAGCAATCCCTCCTAATCCCCGGCCTAGAACGATCCCTACTTACATACTTTACTACATTTGATAAAAAGAGGGTTTAATTTGTGTGCTTATATATTTCGCATCAATATACTGTCATGAACCAGAAGTTCATTGATTCAAAGGTTTACATGCTTTGGCATGACCGTCTAGGTCATCCAGGATCTACCATGATGCGAAGAATCATTACCAACTCTAATGGACATCCATTATTGAGCAAACACATTGATGTCTCAAATGATAACCCTTGCAAGGCTTGTTCCCAAGGGAAGTTGGTAATTAGACCATCACAACTAAAGGTTGATGATGAATCCTCATCATTTTTGCAAAGAATTCAAGGGGATATTTGTGGTCTTATTCAACCACCTTGTGGACCATTTCAATATTTTATGGTTTTGGTTGATGCATCTACCCGATGGTCACATGTTTGCCTATTGTCTACTCGAAATGTAGCTTTTGCGAGACTTCTTGCTCAGATAATTAAGTTGCGAGCACAGTTTCCAGATTATCCCATTAAGTCCATTCGACTTGATAACGCTGGTGAATTTACGTCTCAAACCTTTGATGATTACTGCATGGCACTGGGCATTGATGTTGAACATCCTGTTCCTCATGTCCATACCCAAAATGGTTTAACGGAGGCATTTATCAAGCGGCTTCAATTAATAGCCCGCACTCTGCTCATGAAAACGAAATTACCAGTCTCTGTATGGGGACATGCCATCTTACATGCAGCATCATTGGTTTGACTGAGACCCATAGCCAACCACCAATACTCATCAATACAACTCGTGTTTGGACATCAGCCAAATATTTCACATTTACGAGTTTTTGGTTGTGCTGTTTATGTGCCTATTGCACCGCCACAACGAACTAAAATGGGACATCAGCGCAGACTGGGAATTTATGTGGGTTTTGATTCACCATCTATCATTAGATATTTGGAACCTTTGACTGGTGATATGTTTACAGCTCGTTTTGCTGATTGTCATTTTGATGAGACAGTTTTCCCGTCGTTAGGGGGAGAAAAGACCGTTCCAGAAGAACGGCAAGAGCTAACATGGGTTGTTCCCACCTTATCTCATTTTGATCCACGAAGCACTCAATGTGAAAATGAAGTGAAAAGGATCGTTCATCTTTAAGGTATTGCTAATCAAATGCCAGATGCATTTAATGATGCTTCGAAAGTGACACAGTCATATATACCAGATGCAAACGCACCTGCAAGAATTGATGTCCCTGTTGGACAAAATAAAGTGGCAGCGAATGATTCATCCAATGCACGCCTGAAGCGTGGTAGACCCCCAGGTTCAAAAGATTCAGCCCCTCGAAAGAGAAAGATGAGGGCACAGTTGAACCCAAATGATATCATTCAAGAAAATGAATTGAATGATAAATCCACAATTCTTGATTCTGTAGTTCCAGAAAAAGAAAATGTTCTTAATGAGACACATGTCCCTGAAGAAACAGAAGTACATGAAAGCAAAGAAATATCCATAAATTATGCATGTACTAATGAATTGTGGGATCGAAATGAAATAATCATCGACGACATATTTGCATTTGCAATAGCCACTGAAATTATATTAAGTGATGATATTGAGCCCCGCTCTGTTGATGAATGCAGACAGAGACAAGATTGGCCTAAGTGGAAAGATGCAATCCAGGCAGAATTAAATTCCTTGGAAAGACGAAGTGTTTTTGGACCAGTAGTCCAAACCTCGCCTGGTGTGAACCCCGTAGGTTACAAATGGGTATTCACAAGGAAACGCAACGAGAAAAACGAGATTGCAAGATATAAAGCACAACTCGTTGCACAAGGTTTTTCACAAAGACCTGGAGTTGATTATGAAGAGACATACTCTCCTGTAATGGACACAATTACGTTTCGTTACTTAATAAGTTTGGTGATTTCAGAAAAACTTGACATGCGACTTATGGATGTCATCACCGCGTACCTATATGGAGAATTAGATACTGACATATATATGAAAGTCCCAGAAGGACTTAAGTTGCCTGAAGCAAATAACAAACCACAGGGTATGTTCTCAATCAAATTAAGGCGATCACTATATGGGCTGAAACAATCTGGGCGAATGTGGTATAATCGTCTTAGTGAGTATTTGATTAAAGAAGGATATGCCAACAATGTCATCTGCCCTTGTGTGCTCATTAAGAAATCAAATACTGGATTTGCTATAGTGGCAGTATATGTCGATGATATGAACCTAGTTGGAACCCCTGAAGAGCTCAACAAAACTGCTGAATATCTGAAAAGCGAATTTAAGATGAAAGACCTTGGGAAAACCAAATATTGTCTCGGCCTGCAGATCGAGCATTGTGTTAATGGAATTTTGGTCCATCAATCAGCTTACATTGAAAAAATACTGAAGCGATTTGGCATGGACAAGGCTTATCCACTTAGCACCCCAATGATCGTTCGTTCTTTGGACATTAAGAAAGATCCATTTCGTCCAAAAGAAGATGATGAACTGGTCCTTGGTCCAGAAGTACCATATTTGAGCGCAATAGGTGCTTTATTGTATTTAGCACAATGTACTAGACCAGATATAGCTTTTTCAGTTAACTTGCTAGCCAGGTACAGCTCTGCTCCAACAATTCGTCATTGGAAGGGAGTCAAAGATGTTCTACGATACCTTTGTGGGACAACAGATATGGGTCTCTTCTACTCAGACAAGCCTACAAATGAACATATCCTTGTTGGATACGCAGATGCTGGTTTTCTCTCTGATCCGCATAAAGCCCGCTCACAAAATGGATATGTGTTCACTAATGGAGATACTGCAATTTCATGGCGATCAACGAAGCAAACGCTAGTTGCTACATCTTCCAATCACTCGGAAATAATTGCTTTACATGAAGCAAGTCGTGAATGTTCTTGGTTAAGATCAATGATCCATCACATCCGGAATTCATGTGGTCTACCTTCAAAGACAGACACTCCAACTGTCATCCATGAAGATAATGCAGCTTGTGTCGCCCAGATGAATGAATGATTTATCAAAGGTGATAGGACTAAACACATATCTCCAAGATTTTTCAGCGCACATGAGCTTCAGAAGGCTAAAGTTATTGAAGTCAGACAAATTCGTTGCAATGAAAATTTAGCAGACTTGTTCACCAAATCTCTACCAAAGTGCACATTTCAGAAGTTGGTGCAGGGAATCGAATTACGTCGGCTTACAAATTTGAAGAATGCGGAATCAGGGGGAGATAGAATTCAGGGGGAGCATCCATGATACATGCATGTTGTACTCTTTTTCCTTCGCTTAGGATTTTTCCCACTGGGTTTTTCCTATCAAGGTTTTAACGAGGCACCATAAGCATGCTCAACACCATCCGGGTAAAGTTGTACTATTTTTCCTTCGCTATGGTTTTTTCCCACAGGGTTTTTCCAAGCAAGGTTTTAATGAGGCAACTGATGTTGATATGTGGGCATCCAAGGAGGAGTGTTGTAAATAATGGTATGTTTGCCCACATGTGTATAGTAATGTGTATAGTAAAGTATCACATGTATATACTGTATACTCACAAGCTAAATAGTAATGTTTTGTAATTTTCCATTGAAGTAGCTCTATAAATAGAGCACTTCAATTGTGCAAAGAAGATGAATGAGAAAAAGAAGAGAAAAACATCTAATAGCTATAATATACATTACTTATTCTGCAATAGCTTGTGTTGGTATAATACTCTGCAACTGCTTCGTTCCTGTCCCGAGTAAAGGTTATCTCTCTAAATTTTGCCTATTTATAACACAATTCATTTTCTTTAAAGCTCCCTTCTTTCAAACAGGGTTGGACTTGCAAGGTCAACCACATCACCATATCCGCCTAATATTATTTTTATGCAGATGTTAAAAGAAACTAAATTTTGAACACGACGGAAAAAAGGACCGATGAACCCGCCCGCTGTCTGTGGATACCATCACTACGGTTGTCCGGCTGCTGCCAATCTCCCACCAAAATGGTGTGATTCCGGCATTCGGTATATTTCGGCACGAACAACGAGTATAAACATGAAATGTTACAAAAGGGACCGGCTTCCGGCTTCCATTTACAGCAACGCGGATAATACGTCGTTACGGGATCGCAGAGTCCCTTATCTTCCCCATGCAATGCACGTTTAGAGTTGTCCATCGATTCCCACGTTTTCAAATTCCCTTTTACATAACAATACGGAAAGCAACATAAACAACCAAAATTGCTATAGAGGGGGCGCGCATGAAATGAATATTTCCTTTCAAAGTAGCGCGACTCCGGTTCATCAGGCATTGTGGGGGAGACAACGGACAATTTATGTTCTCTTTAGTATATTTACATTCAAAAGGGTCTTGCTCTTGGTGAACTGCCGAGCGTTTGAGCTTTAAGTAGCGTTGTTTCCTGCCAGGGATCAAGAGTGTACGACGTAGTAGGACTTAGCTTGTTATACGATGAGTAGTCGCTCAAATTGTAACTACTTTGTCCCATCATGGCATAAGTTGGATGAGGAGGAGAAAGTAAAGAGCTCTTGTGTGTCTGTCCATATTGTCGTAAGGGGCTTGAACAAGGAGACACAGGCAAAGATGTAATCATCCTTATATTCTCGCTGCATATCCAAGATTGATAAGAGTCATTTAACATAATAACACGCTCGACAGACTACATCGATGGGGATATGACAGGAAAATATATTTACCTAGGGCTCCGCCAATCTCTTGAAGTTGCGATTGTGGGCTTTGCTGTGTGATCTGCATCACTCAAGGTGAAACTTGTTCTGTTGGAGTGTAGCTCTAATACTGGCTGCTCAAAGAAAGAAATGAGAATGAAATCAGGTAGGGCAAGCGCTTAAGTTTGATAGACACTTGTCGGAAATACTAGTTTAACGATTCAAGACATAACATTGATGATGATATGCGAATAATTCGTTCAAAAATTGCGGTTACGTTTCATTGTAACTTATCCGAATAGTCTCAAGCACCTTAAGACTATAGGCCAGTAAAGAAACTAAATTCCACACTTCTTTCTATAGGAACAAATTTCCACACTTCCACCTCCTTCACACATTGTGCACTTAGTTTCAATGATTTGACCAATATATAACGTTATTTATGCTAGAAAGTAGAAACAATTCAAGCATGCAGAACCTTCTATTAAGCGCATGCGCGCGCGCACACACACACACACTATGTTGCCTGAAAATTGTCCATTGTTTAATAGGTTTTTCTATAGCCACTTTCTAGCTCCAAAGCAAGTATGAATTTGTAATTTGGCCCACAAACTAAAAGCTTAAAAAAACGCAGTAGAAAGTTATAGGCTTTACCGGCGTCCTGCTTCCGTGAAAAGCATATGGGAAGGCATCCTTGGTTACTTTGATGTTAGAAGATCTTGTCGTTGTTTGCTCCCTAATGAAAGGGTGGTCTAGAAGTCCAGAAGCTGTAGGACGCTCTGATGGGTTCCGTTGCAAACATAGCCTCACAAAACTCTTTGCCTCGTTTGAAAGATGATCAGGAATATGTGGAATATCTTTGCTGTTTCCAATTTTAAAAATTGCAGCCACCTGTTGAATCCGATGTAAGGAAACAAGTTTTGGTGCAACAAAAACTTTGTAGCTGATGATAACAAAGAAACTTGTAAAGCAATAGGTTCTGAACAGTATATCGCACCCCTTCATACTGGCTCCAAGGAGGTTTAGAAGTTGCCATTTCAAGAATTGTACATCCTAAGCTCCATATATCCACGGCAAGGCTATAACCGTTCGTATTCATTACGACCTGAAATTAACATTTCATGAACACGAAAATTCCACTACAGTGAACTGGATACTAACAATACAAAAGAAAAAAGAGGGAAAAAGAAGTTGAGATAGAGAGAGAGAAAGAGAGTACCTCTGGGGCCATCCAATAAGGACTTCCCTTGAATGACAGCATTGAAGCACAATTTGTGATCTGATTCAGAAAATAAAATCATCAGATTTCTCAAATTTGATTTAGAAAAATGACTAGGAAAACTAACAATTACATACTATTCTTCTATTTCCTTAGTCAAATGCCACTCTTAGATACTTAAATCTATGTGCTCAAGTTCGTCGAAACGATTTCCCTCTTTATATTGTCTCTAAGAAACAAGCATTATTGCTCATTAGTAACTCATTAAAGTATAAAGCAGCAGATAAGAAATACAATGATGAAACTTATTAACCGCGCTTCAATGTGCAAATTAGAGAAAATGATAACTCCCGAAATTGAGGAGAAACCAAAGCCCAAAGTATAGTCTGATCTTACTGTATCCCCAATAACCTCCACTCTATCTCCTCCATACTTTAAAATATCCTCTCGAACCAAAGCACCTGATAAATAGCCAACAGACCACCTTGTGTAAAACCTTATATTTCTTTCCCTCAAGCAGTTTCTCACAAGGAAAACAGATCCTTGTGAAATTAATCTGTCCTGGTTTCCTGAATGCTAAGACATATCATATAGTTAACAGTTTCATTCTTACTCTTCCTAGACACATTCATGTTTGAGATAAATTAGCAATTCTACACCTTCATTACTTCACTAAGACTTCATTGTGCAGAGGATAGATGCAATTTACATGTTTAGCCATGCCAAAGTCTGCCAACTTGATTTCACCATTAGGACCCACTAATATGTTTGCTCCTTTGATGTCCCTGCAAGGAAAAACAAATTAGTAAAAATATTATAAAGATATAATACAACTGTCACAACTTTAATTAAAAAGATATAATAAATTATTATCAGTGCAAAGTAGGAAGGTACAAGATGAATAAAAATATTGTAGGATTCTGAAAAGACAAAAAATTAGATTTAGTAAGAAATATTGCCGACCAAGAAAAAAGGGAAGACAAGTATTCACATGACCGAGCACCATATGACTGAAAACAAGGGAAAGGGCGATAATGAAGACATTATAGGTATTAAAACTCATATACCTATGAACTGTATTTCTCTCGTGTAAGTAGGCAAGACCAGATACAATCTGTCTGGTATAATTTTGAATCACAGGTTCCTTAAAGGCGCCATATTCTTGTAGTAGTTTATAAATTGAGCCACCAGACACATATTCCAAATAAACAGATAGTGCATCTTCACCCTGAAAAAGACAAGCCAAAGTTGATATTAAGCTAGGATGCAACGTCCAAATCAACAACTAACCCATTCAATTGAAAATATATAACCCATCGCTCTCTTTTCCTATCCCCACACCAATGTATGTGTTCAGGCAATGGCATGTGTTTTTAATCTTTGATTGCTAATGGGCATGCATGTTTATCAGCATTTTAAAGTAGTATATTAGCTCTCACCAATTCACTTCCATAATATCGAACGATGTTTGGATGTGAGAGCTGACTAAGCAAATTTATCTCCTGTCAACACCAAAAAGTTAGATGCAACCAGTCAGCACCAACAATCAGATAAGAGAAATTTCTAGCCATGTAAATTTACTGTAAATGCTCAGTGACAGCTCGAAAGACAAACTCAATGGGAGTAAAGCATCATGCCTGATATTTTCAGAGCTAGCTGGACAAAGTTACCTGGTTCAGTTGCTTAAGACATTCTTTTAATGATTGATCGTCTGTAACAAGCCTGACTTCTTTAATTGCACACATTTGCCCACTTTCACTGTCAACATCACAAATAAAAGTTTAGGAAAAGGAATATGCATACTTGGTAAGAAGGCGTCTTGTCTGCACTCCAATTATTGCAAAACAATTATTTGGTGCCCTCATTTTGGAATCCATTTTGTTTCCTTTACATATTCCGGGGTAATGTGCAAAGTGCAGGCATACAATCATTTTTGTGCCTGAAGTTTTTGTTTCCTTGCCCAAAGAATAAATATTCAATTTAGTTCCCAAAACTTACGAGCATGGTTGTTCACTTTCTTTATCAATCAATCCACACACAAAAGTCAAAATCACCTGTTAAATCCGACATAAACATGGCCAAAGGTCCCTCTTCCTAAAAGCTTTCCCTTCTTCCACTTTGATAGCGCACAAGTTGAGTTTTCAGTCACTGGACTAGTTCTACTGCTGGGCGAGGCAAAAGGGCTAGTTGGAGAACCTGGAGGGAGCGGAAGAGGATGACACACACTTTTTCCCTCGTCTTGCTTTCCTGTTGGAGACTCCAAACTCATGGCACATAATCGTGGATGAAGAGGAGATGTTGGACTAGTTGGCCCCCTAGACCTAGGACCTGGGCTTTTCGGCATCATGCTGACCTTTGGATCACCAATAAATCTGTGAACAATATAGGACATTGATAAGATTCAACATGCCATTATTCTTTATATTAAAACTTGTTGCACATCAAAAATACCCCAATGATCCAATCATCTTGTGGGAATATAAGAATAAAGCCATCAATTTAATACATATTATGTATGACTTCTGATAGTACCAAGTCCTAATTCTTACCATGAACACACACGTCCATAATTATTCTAGTAAGATTTATAGCTTAAAATAACTATGTTAATCATCATGATGTGGTTAATGCTAAAAAAATGGCCTCATACAAAGACAATCAATCATCATGATGTGGTTAATACTAAATAACTCCAAAAGTAGCAGACAATCACTCGAATTTGGACAGCAAAAACTCTATGGAGAGGGCAAGAGTATTTAGCTAACTGATTACTAAGTTGATATCCAATAAGTAAAATAAATTCACAAATGAAACAGTTAAATCACATACATATGGAATGGAACTGAACTGAACGTTTGAATTAAAGTTCTTACAAGCATGAATTGAATTGATTCCAATTGAATGAAAAACCAGCCAAAAGTCCGAAATTGTGCAAAAACAGAAAAATGTCTAATCCGAAAAGGCAGGGGTTTTGTGGAGAAAAAAACCAACCTATAGCTGGAAGCAGCACCGCATTGAGCAACCGGTGGGTCGTCAGAGCCAGAGGAGCTGACGCTTGATAAAGAGGCGGACCCAGATCCTAACCCATTCCCCTGATCATTTCCCAAAGGCAAACCCTGCAGGGACGATACCGATGGGCGAGGCAGGGGATGAGCCGCTCTCTCACCGCCGTCTGAGTCAAAACCCAAAAAGCCAGAAGAAGAGACACCAACAGGGCCAGCAAATTCCCTGCTGGCTCTGGGTGATCTCCGCGTTACATGCTCATCGAAGCTCCTCGGCCTTTCGTCCTTCTCCTTGTTCTTAATATCGTTACTGGTCGAAGATTTGATGACAAAGTTGTTGCTGTTGCGGTTAGAGTAGGGGTTTTTATGCTGGACTGCCTTCTCTTGCTCTTCTTTGCTCTTGCTTGATTTTCTTCCCCACCAAGCAGGCATTTTTACCTCAATTTATCTATTTTTACCTCAATTTATCTATTTTTAACATAAAACAAGAATTGAAATATCAAATAATTTTGCTTGATTTTCTTCACACCAATTCCAAATGATCAGACCTCAACGATCAATTTCAAAAATTGACACACAAAGATTCAGACTTCGAAGACGAATTTCAAAATTCCTAAAAATAAACATCAATTTCAGCTGCGAGAACTTCAAATCAAAATGAATTTCAACAAGATTCCCAAAATCAGAAGCCCGAAATGAACAAATTCTCAAAACTCAACCCCCGATTGCAATCTCAATCTCAATCCAAGCCCAATTACATACCTTTTAATCGAATGGAGGAGCTGGCGGCGGAGCTCCAGACGTGAACGGCTGAGCGCGACGGAGGGAACTAGAAAATATTAGGGGCGGCCTATAACATCCTCCGCCGTCTGAGGCTGAGGCTCTCTAAAAGTAAGAAAATTAATTTAATTCAATAAAATTTAATTCGATTGAGAGGAGAGAGAAGAGGACTCAAACACGGAGGAATTTGAGATAGAAAAAAGAGCTTGAATTTGGGGTTTGTAGCTCGATTTTATATCGCACGAGGAAGAAGAAGAAGAAGAAGAAGAAACGGAGACTTTTTTCTTTTAGAGAGAGAGAGCGTGTGTGGGACCAGTGGAGGAGAGAGAGAGAGCGCAAGTGTGAGGAACAGCTCAGCGAAGAGGGAGAGGACAAAAGAGAGAGTTTGGAGACGGCAGCCGGTGGTTGGATGAAAGCGGGAGAAATGACGCGTCAAGTTCCTAGTTGCGAGATGACATGCATGCATGCATACATAAGTAGCAGGTGAGTGTATGATGAGATGATGCTGCATGCATGCATGATGTATGCATGTTATATGTTGGCGGAGTGGACTGCGTCAAGGGGAGTAAAGGAAACTTGTGGGTGGGTGAGGCAGTGACCATGACTAGTGAGTGTAATGCGGATTTGGTATTTTTGTTAAAATATTTTAAAAACAAAACTGACCGCATGATTCACAACATAAACCATTAATACTCACGAAGACAAAAAATGATTTTCGGACTTTATTTTTTCTCGTGTTTATAGCCACTTGATCCAGTTAATTGCAGGTAGTTAAGTGATAAACTAATGAAAAGTGCAAGAGGCTAAAAGTAAAGTGCAGAAATCATTTCCATAAATAAGGTATATGTTAGTATTCATGTAATGTTGGGGATGACGTGCCGCACATTGCAAAATTATTGAGATACAACTTTGCAAAATTATTGCAATACAACTCGATCATTACGTTGCATGACTACTTAGATGGATTGAGTCAAAAAATGTGGCATGTTAATTTTATCCTACTTGACATTATGATATGAAACTAATACGCCACCCTAGTAGTGTAAGTGTAACCAGTCTATTTAAGTTCCATTACGTTCGTCGTCAGTAAATCAATTAAGTGATGACATCATCATCATGTCATGTGCTAGATTCACTTTGCTTTGCTTAGGTGGACTAAGTAATTTAAAGAGATGCATTTTTTGAACACATGATAACCGTCGCTTAGGCAATGTCGTCACTATGACTAAATTTTAAGAGTAAATTGTAGCAATGGTCCCTCAATTTTAATCAAATTGAAGCAATGGTCCCTCAACTAAAAATTCATTACCATTGGTCCTTCAACTTATCAAAATGTATAGCTATAGTCATTTTCATCAATTTCATCAAAATTTTGTCAAAATAAGTTATGTTGGAATAACCATTTATATAATTAGAGTCCCTCAACTCATCAAAGTGTGTAATTATGGTCATTTTTGTCAACCACGTCAAAAAATTTGTCAAAACGAGTTATGTTGGAAGGACTATTGCTACAATTGGGTTAAAGTTAAGGGATCATTTCTCCAGTTGATTTAAAGTTGAGGGATCAATGATAATGGATTTTTAGTTAAGGGACCATAGTTGCACGTTTTGATGAGTTGAGGGACCAATGGTAATGGATTTTTAGTTAAGGGACTATTGCTCCAATTGAGTTAAAGTTGAGGGACCATAGCTACAATTTACTCAAATTTTAATTTCACTTTTCTCTAGTCTAGTAGGGTTATGTAGATGTTAATCGAATTTAAAGTAAGAACACTATCGGTACATGGACTATAACATCTTCATCGGTCTTACACGACGAAAATCAAGAAGTCGGAACAGTTATTGTCACTCGGTACATGGAGAGACTACGAGAGGAACGTCTAGAGAGGAAGTTCACCACTGTCGGCAATCACAACTTTGCTCTTGGGTGTGCCACTCTGATTTCCTTCAGCTTCAACCTTGTAAACCACATCCATTCCAGACAGCACCTTTCCGAATACAACATGTCTGCCATCCAACCTATAAGCATTCAAATACGGAATCAAACTTCAGCTTTGATAAGTATACATGTGTAAACCAATGGCTGTTATTTGAAAACAGTAGTAGACCGCCTCCTTATTAAGGGAGAGGTCTTCAAATCAAACGACTAATGAAATCGGTAGTTGAGAACAAGTTTAAATGAGCGCAAATACGGTGTTATACAATGTAAAGGTCTGAAATTTAAGAAATGTGAGATGGAATCAGTAGAAAAAGGGGACAGAATGAACCCGCCATCTGTGGATACCATCACTACGGTTGTCTGGCCGATGCCCGACTCTCACCAAAACGGTGGGAATCAGGCGTTCCCTGTAAGCACTATTAGTCTCCACAAGAAAGCAAACCAAAACCGCTTCCTCTAATCAAACCCAACAAGTGCCAGAATTATACAATTTAAGAAAGCAATGCATCAAGCAGAAGAAGATAGTCATTCTAGAAATATTATTCGTGTTTTCAAGCATGCATGGATGCACATAGAATTACCAGTTAGTCGTCACAGTTGTGATGAAGAATTGTGAACCATTGGTGTCAGGACCAGCATTTGCCATTGACAAAAGCCCTGTACAAAAGAGTAAAGAGCACTTAGTTCACTCCATAATATAGGTTCAAACTTCAGTATTATATTGGGTGCTAGCCAGTAGCCATCCATGCCGCTGGAAAAGAAGGCAGGTGGGATGGGTTATTTGTCTACCTGGGCCGGTATGCTTTAGCTTGAAATTTTCATCAGCGAACTTCTCTCCATAAATTGACTCTCCCCCTCTTCCATCACCTAGTGTGAAATCACCTCCTTGGATCATGAAACTGGGTATAATCCTGTGGAATTTGCTACCCTTGAAATGGAGAGGTTTTCCACTCTTTCCAACGCCTTTCTCCCCTGAATTATATGGGGGGAAAAGAAGGATGAAAATTTTATAAACATTATTGACTCTTACAACTTTCTAATCACTATGTTCTGGGGAAATGCAGTATGCAGAAAATTTCTACGTAACAACTAAACATTTGCATCCTTCAACTGAACTCAAAGGCTTCGACCAAGGGACCATTTCATATACATTGCTGATGATAGACCCAAAAAAGTAGATACTACATATCAACTACTAAACTTAATACGAGGAAACGAAGATGAGTAACTGGTTACCTGTGCAAAGAGCTCGAAAATTCTCTGAAACACCAAAGGAGTGAATTAGTAATGTTCTGAGATTGTTAGCTTCAGTTTAAACACATAGAACCCACAAAATGGGAGTGATATTATTCAATTTAATACCTGCAGTCTTGGGAACCGCCTTCCCAAAGAGACCGATCACAACCCGTCCTGAAATACAGCGATCGAAACAAGTATCAATACCGATTAGCCAGAAACAAAAAGCACCACCACAAAAAAAAATCCCAATAATTCATCAAACTATGGCACCCAAATTTTCATTTGCAACACTCTATATGCACATAAACATTTCTCCAACTCCAAAGAAACAAATCCACCTCTACACAAATGATCACCCTTCGGCTTTCGGTTCCAAATTGAGCTCACACATCATGTCAATCGAATATCAATACCAAATTTGGATTAAAATACCTTAATTAAATTGAATTTTGAGCAAATGGGTCGAATTTGTTCTAAACATTAACAAAATTATTGCAAATTAAACAGCATACCAGCTGGCTTTCCAGAAATCTCGACATCAAAGTAAACCTTGTGGGTCACTTCCTTCAGATCCTCCTTCGACTTCTTTGCCTGATCAAGAATTTACACAAAATTTAAAGATCAATCCTTGAAAATGCAATTGAATCAAACAAAATTATAAATTCAAACAAAAATGTTAATTTTTTACCTCAATGAGAGCTAGGGTTCCGAAGAGGACGAGGGTACAGAGCATCAACGACGTCGTTCGACCCATCTCTTTGCTTTTTCAGTTCTGCATCTCACTCTCCAGATTCATTGATTTGTACTGAAGTGTATGAGTCATAGGTTTAGCAGTTCAGCCAATAGTGGTTTGACACGTATGATATTAGGAGAATGCGAACGTCAGTCGCGGTTACGCGCATGAAGCATTTTCAATCGCTGAGGAGTGTGGCATCCATTTACCAAAAAGTAAACTGCCGATTTGCCACTTGAACTATCACCCAACTTTTGATTTTCCTCTTGAACTTTTTAATTGGAAAATTAAGGACTTAAACTAATTTTTTTGGCCGATTTGTCCCCTGCTGTTAATTTTTCATTCATTCCATCCAAATTTCTGTTAAATGGAAGCATGTGCACAACATGTGTGAGTAGTTTGGTCGCTTCATTCTTTAAAATAATTGAAAACCCTAGATTTCTATAATATAAACCTATGCAAATATGTGTGATTCTATAGCTTTTGTGTTTGAATGTATAGTGAAGTAACGTTTTTGTTCACAAATGAGAGTTACGTGTTTTGCACATGATAAGAGTTAACGTTAATTTGGATGAAATCTATTAAAAACTAACGGTAGGGGGAAATCGACCAAAAAATTAGTTTAAGTCCTTAATTTTCCAATTAAAAAGTTCAGGGGGAAATCGAAAGTTGGGTGATAGTTCAAGAGGCAAATTGACAGTTTACTCTTTACCAAAAACTCACGTGCCCACGCAAGACTAATGGTAGCATTCATGTTAAAAATAGAAATATAATGGGGTTAATTAGGGTTGTGTCATTTTGGAGAGGCATTTTAGTTAAAATGGTCAATGAGAAGAGCATAATTCTTTATTTTGAACTCTAAAATCTGAAATCGATAAAAGTGATGGTTGAGTTTGTCTACCATTAATCATTTAGGTTATTCCATAAAAAAATCTTCATTAAACAAGGATGAAAATGACAAAAATACTCTCAATTTTTGTTAAATCATGTTGGCCCATTGTTCATTAAATTGACGGCATTTTTGTCATTTTGGTCATTATTTTAACATAAATTTTTACGGAATAATCAAAATGATTGATGGTAGACAAATTCAATGACCATTTCTATTAATTTCAAATCACGGGAACCAAAATAAGAAATTATATCAATCTCAAAAATCATTTTAGCTAATAAGTTTTTGCATATCATGAGTTATATATACGTAGAAATTCGAATTCGTATTTGTCAGATAATTGAAAACTTACTAATTTGTAATTCTTAGAGTGGTAGACAACCAATTTCAGGTTACTGTCCTTTGCTTCCTAACCTTTTGGTACCAACTACACATTTGATTGAAGTTAAGCTTTTCTTGATTTCATTGTGCTCCCATTTTGGGCTTCATCCTTGATATATTTGGAGCTTGTGGATTATCCTTACAATTATTGATATTTTTATTCAACTCATTGTCTTCTGAATTTAAATTGAATATTTGGCATGTGGTAGCATTGAAGTTTATAAATTTCAATCCTTATGAGAAGTAAAAATGAGTGTGTGGATAACACAACCTTATTATATTCCAACAATGAAACACCCCAACCCCTTTTATATTTTTAAATTTGGTTTAGTACTTAATTGGTGAGCCCGTGGGGCCCACCTTGTTTTATTTTTATGTTAAGGTATTCATCAATTTCCCCCCTGAACTTGTGACTATTGGCCAATTTCCCCCATCAACTTTAATTTTGGCCAATTTCCCCCCTCAACTCTCATAATTAGTCAATTTCCCCCCTCAACTTTAATTTGGCCAATTTCCCCCTCAACTCTCATAATTAGTCAATTTGCACCCTACTTTTAATTTTTTAATTTGATCATAATTAAACAAGTGTGTGTAAGAAACTAAATAAGATGTATGTTAATCATTTTCCTATGTCTTTATCCTATTACAAATAGATTAAAATTTAGAATTTTACAATTTATCATAGATAGTATTATTGGTCATAATAAATCAGTATGGAGTAATTTTATTTGATTTTTTACTATAAAAATTTGATAACGAAAATGATTGATGTGTACATTTTTGTATGCGAATACAATTTTCTTTATAAAAGTAAAAGCTAAGTTCAAGTAAATTGCGGAGAATCGAGTTTTAGTGCAAAAATGGCTAGTCAATTCATAATTTTCGACTCCTTATTAAGAATAACGCATTTTATTGAAATATGTATGATCCATGAGTTTATGATTATTATTTCTTCTTCTACATGCTTTAAACCCGATTCATAACTTTTTCTTATAATCAACCCATATCACATACTAATTGTATTATGTTTTTGTACATTTTACCCTATATTATGCAGGTGAGTCTATGTTAATTTTAGTACTTTGTTGGAAGTTATTAGAAAGATTGAAAGAAAAAAAATAGATGGAAAATTAAAAAAAATTAACAATAGGGTGCAAATTGACTAATTATGAGAGTTGAGGGGGAAATTGACTAATTATGAGAGTTGAGGGGGGAAATTGGCCAAAATTAAAGTTGAGGGGGGAAATTGGCCAATGGTCACAAGTTCAGGGGGGGAATTGATGAATACCTCTTTTATGTTTCCCGGTCTCTTTCTCTCTTCTCTCAGTTCTCTCTTCTCCTTCACATTTCCCGCAACTCACTCTCTCAGGCCTCTCTATCTCAACCCCTTGGAGAGTTTTTCTTACCAACAAACATCACCATCGTCTTTATCACGTCACTACGAACTCAAGCATAGTCTTGGCATCTTGGAAGTCGAACCAGGAAGCCCCGTACACGAGCTTCGACGCAGACCGCCCCTTTGGAGGCCATTTCCGGCCAAACCACGGCGAGTTGGCTGGCGTGAAAGGTATCAATCTCTTCGTCTCGTTGAGTACTATAACTTTCCTTTTTGTTTCACTCAATTTCGTTGAGTATTGAAGAAGTTATACTCATTTGAATCTTACCTAGTTTCCGGCGACCTCCGAGGTTTTCGAGGCATTTTCCGGCCAAACCACGATGAGTTAGACATCGTGTGAGGTATCATTCTCTTCGTCTCTTCAAGGGCTACAACTTTTGTTTTTGTCTCGCTTGATTTCATTAAGTAGTGACAAAGTTATGGCCATTTAAGGTTGGGTGGTTTTCAGGCCAAATTTCCGGCCTTCTTCTTCGGCAAAACCAGGCCTTTCAGGCCATTAGAACCCCCTCGGGCCTTAAGCCCGTTTTTCCTTAGCCCAAAACCCCAGCCCGTTTCATTTTTATTTTTAATTATGTGTTTTTAAAGACCTAAAGGGCCTTGGGCCGGTTTTTGCTAAAGGGCTCAAGCCCAGCCCTTTTTGGCCTTAAGGCCTTCGGGCCATAGGTTTGTGTGGGTGTGTGAGTGTGCAGCCCATGTGTGTGTGTGTGTATTTAGGGTGTGTGTGCATGCATGTGTGTGTGTGTGTGTGTGTGCATGTGCGTGAGTGCATGTGTGTATATGCATGTGCATGTCGTGCATGTGTGTGTGCTTGTGTGGTGTGTGTGTGTTTGGGCTTAAGCCCAAACCACATTTCTTCACCCTAAACTCTTTTAACCAAAAACCTTAGAAAACCCAATATATCCTAATCTTATTTAACCTACACCATAATCCGGATTTCAAGCCTAAAACCTGTTAGACCTAATTTGACCGTTGACCCCCGGTCAACGTTGACTTTAGGGTTGACTTTTCGGGTTTTCGTCCGGGACCCTTCTTAGGGTAATACGACGTTCCGAATCCGTTTCCAATGTCCGTTTTCCCAAATTCAATTTCTATTATATAGTTTTATTTATTGGACTCCTTATGTGCTTAGGGGCAATTATTGTGACGTTTCCGTCTTCGCTAGTGGCGCAGCTTTTGGCAACTAAGTACTGTGAGTGGACCCCTTCTAAAATTACATGATTTGATAATTTAATTGCATAAATGATTAGCATGCCTACGAATTTATGATTTGATTTATGTGAAGCCTGATGATTTAATATATTGATTATCGTCTCGTGTTTTGGTGAGGAATTAATTGTTAGCCTATATTGAGCTATATTTTAATATATATCGTATTTTCTATAAAAACCATGAACTGGTAGACTATCTGATAGATGACGATAGGATGCTAGAACATGTTTTTGAACCCCTCTTTATAGTGTAGACGATGACCGGTATCTATGCTATGAAGTGGTTATTTATGAGATGCGTAACTATTTGTGCGTACCTAGTGGCCACTATGCCGCTTGGGGCGAGGATCTGGTGTTGGCATTTAGGCCGGGAGAAATAATCCCTAGCTACGGGCTGAGGGACATGAAGAGGCATTGGGCCGGGAGTTGGTAATCTCTGGCTACGGGCGCAGAGACAATGAAGAGGCATTGGGCCATGAGTTATATTTATTCGGTGATCTTACTAGCAGCACACCGCGTTTACGAGACGATCTACAAGATGTTTTACGAGATGATTTATATGATGTATTCCGCGATATGGCTTTGAGATATTTTGGCATGCTAAGATTTTTATTAAATCCATCATTTATTATGCTAGTAGTTTTCATTATATAAACTGTGGGGGATAGTACCTTGATAACTGTTTTATTATTTTATATATATAAACTTGGTCCACTCACCTTTGTTTTGCATCCCCATTCAGGACTTAGAATCAAGGCACCTAATCCTAGCGTCAAGACACTTCCGCAGCAGCATCTTCGGATCCTCTCGAATGTAGGACTCACTCCTTTATTCATTAAATTTTATCTCAATTCTTTTTAGTGATTAGGTTTAGTTGTATGTTCTGAACACGTTCCTAAATTATTAACTCATTGTTTTTAAATTCATAACCCTTATTTATTTCTTATTCTTAGCTTTTGTATCAATTAATGGCTTTCGTCACCCTCGGGTGTCGGTCAGCACGTGTCTATCCTGGTATTCGGGGAATATCAGGGTCGGGGCGTGTCAAACAACAAACCCAAAAGAAATGAAGAAAATGACAATTGAGAAAAAGTTTAGACATGGACATAATTACAGAATTTTTTTGTGGATACAGGATTTATCAACAAAATTACTATCCAAGCAAAATTTTAAACAATCAATCTGATTATGCGTCTTATCTAACTGCTTAATGTGTCACATTAAATATTTACTAACAAACATAACCATATGGATAACTATGCAATCAGAACATCAATGATTAATAAAACATTCGATAATTCGATATTGAGTGATCGAATAGGCGACAAAACCGAACTCAAGATTCTCCCCAACTCACATGCTTGAACCTCGTTGACAGGCTCCACTTTTGAGGGACCAGAAAACCAGAATTCCAATAAGAAAATAATAGAACAATCAGATGACACATTAACTAACCGTCACACACCAACTACCATTCCTACCCAAAATGGAACCAAAACACGACTTTTTGGTGAGCTTCGCAGCCTCCTCACCACCGCCTTTGCTTCCTCAATGGATGCTGCCTCCCAAAACTCCCATCACCCAGGTAAAGTCTTAGAATCCAAACTAAAAAAAAAAAAATCATTCTTTCCTTCTTCTTTTCTCTTTTTCGTATAAATATAACCAACAAATGTCAACGTTGAGCTTTGTGCTTTCAGCATGGAAACCCCAGAACCAGATCGAAGAGAAGATCAATCCTTTCCATCATCTTCTTCTTCTTCGCCATCGAGCTCACGGGTGGAAGAAGAAGTAAGTGACAGACGTTCAAATGGGGACAATTTTGATGAGCAGCAGCGGACGAGATGGTCTAGGACTTATCATGTGAACTTGTTGTTGTCCGATGTAGAAGCGTCTGAGGTGAAGGATGATATTTGGTCGGCCCTTGCTGTGCTTGTCACCTTTTGGTTCTTTGGTCAGTTTCCCTCATCAATCACTTGTTTTTGTGCACTGCTTGTGTGAATTTGTTTCATGTTTCTTTTTAATTAGTTTTGGATTCGGGACAAGAGAAACTTACCTATAATTGGGACGCCACAGCGGTCGTATTTCAAGTCAACCAACTTCTGTTACATTAGAAAGTTAAATAGAGAAATGATTTTTGGACATCATTTTCTCCTCATGCACATCTATGTGTATTTTTTACTTTTAGATTAAATAACTCAAAAGAGAATGAAGAGACGATGTGCGTAATGAGAAAATAGGTATGTGAAGATCATTTCTTTGAATACATGGTAGTGTTTTGTTGGTATGAAATACCAACACAATGATCTGTAGCATGTAGGTGCGTTCTTCTTGAAAGAAGAAAATACTTCTGACAAAAAGTGAAACCAAATTTTTGTCCAGTCAAACTCTTTTGCTTGTTTCATGTGTAGTTGAGGAGAGGGTTTTGAGTTTGGTTCTTTCATAAAATGGACTGAAATTATATAACTTTCAATTGATTTATAGGGCTTTTCCTCTTCTCTTTTTTAAGTTTTTCCATATATTGTTATGTACTGAACTCGTTTGTTAATGACTTGAGCATCTGATTAATATGGTTTGTTGGTACTACTTTTGGTTTTTGATGTTCGTCACGCACAGCATCTATGACTATGATTCTTGGTTTCTATGGATCTGGCAATCTACAATTGGGCCCGAACTGCTCGCGCTTGATACAAACTAATCCGTTCTTTGTGCAATCGATTAAGGTGATCAACCGCATTTCATCTTGTAATTCTTGTTTAGTAAAGAACTGGTGTGCAGTAAAACTTCTGGTCTATAAAACAACAGGCACAGGAGCTTGATGAGCAAAAACTTGGGCCAGTGTTATATGGATTCAACAAACCTCCTCCCTTGGATGTTGAAATAGCATGGACGGAAACACAGCATACGCTTGTTCCAGCCAATTTTCACAAGGCAAGATCTTCCTTACTTTTCATGTAACATCGAATGTTAAATCATTTTTCCTTCTCTCATATTACTCTAACTTTTTGTCCTCTGCTTTGATTGATGGGATTAAAGTTTATTTTTTTTCATGTAACAGGCATGGATATACTTTCTAAACCAAGGGTCTGGTTTGGATATTACTTACCGTGTGAAGCCTACAAGTTCCTCGCCTTTAACTCTTGTAATAGCACAAGGTAATTCCCAACTTCTGATTTGGATTTCTTGTTTGTTTTCTATCAAAGTACCTCGTAAATGGTTATCTAAACTTAACGTACAAAGGTCTAGGATTTATGTCGAATCAAATAGTTGTAGATTTGGGATAATATTCTGTAGCAGCTTCTTTACTCTCCGGAACTTGGGATAGTTGTAGATTTAGTAAAATTTCAAAACATCTCCAATTTCTGAGTTGTCCTTCCTCTCCGACTCTTAAATCTAACCACTTTCCCACGAGGCCAAATGCTTCTGCAGAAGGTTTATCTAGCGTATATGATATGGGGACCTTTTGTTTTTCGGTTCTTTTCTTCTTCTTTTTTTGTGCCGGTGGTGGTAGAGGTGTTAGTAGAACTCAATGTATCTTCTGGTGTTGAAAACTTTTATCTAAACCTGCAGGTAGTGAGAGCCTGGCTGAATGGATAGAGGATCCGTCATATGGTAATGCAACACTGTCTTGGAATATAATTTATGGTGAGATTCATCACTCAAATTTCTATTCTCTCTTTCAGAACCAATTACAATGTTCTGAACTTCTACGTCAACCTGTTTTCTTCACAGGAAGTGGTAGGATCCAGCAGGAAATTCCAAAGTCTTCTACTTATTATATAGCAGTAGGAAACTTGAACCCTGAGAATGTTGAGGTAGTTATTCAAATGTTTATTCCACTGGAAATAATTATATGATTGATAATAATTAGTTTCCAGCTTTATTGAGCTTCCAATGTTGATATATAACACAGGTAGAGTTGGTATTCAACATAAAATCTATTCTTTATAACACAACCGAGGCGTATTACAAATGCTCTTTGTATAACCGGTTATGTAGCTTAAAGCTTTCCCTCTTGGGGGCAAATGTTGCTGTCATAACTTCTCCAGGTCCTAAAGAGGTAATGTAGAAGACTCATCCCCGAGTTTTGTTTTTCTTCTGTCCCTTTCGGGCGGTTGATACAGTTTCCGTCACTTTACCATGATAAATATGTTTCCTGAATCCTTAGGGTATCCCTAATGATGATTGGTATGTAAGCCTGTCTTATGGACCGCGATGGGCCATGTATTTTCTTGTAGCAGGTTACTTCTTGTTATCCTTCATATCCTTCTCGTAACATTGGAAAATAAATCGTTTTATTTACATCTACCTCTTTGTTTGCTTGTAGGCGTTATGACTCTGCTCCTCTTAACGGCCTTTATATTTTATAACAAATTCCAGAATTCTAGTGAAGACACAACCGGATTTCAAGCAGAGGAGGGACAATCCGTGCAAACCCCGCTGCTTTCACCCAAAGACGATGATACTTTGAGTTGGGGTTCGTCGTATGAATTTATTTCCAATAATGAAGAAGATTTGGATGAGTGCCTTGCAGTGAGTTCCCTTGAAGGAAGTTTAACAAATGAAGGAGATAGCGACAATACTGGGCGTCTTTGTGTCATATGCTTTGATGGTCCTAGGGATTGCTTCTTTCTTCCTTGTGGGCATTGCGCTGCCTGTTTTGCTTGCGGGACAAGGTATACAAATCTGAATCAATGTCGTAGTCTTCTGCTTATAACCCTTTACGCGAAACGTTAGATATAATGACTTTGAACATAACCTACATACACTTGCAACATTTTTAACTTCTACCAAATCAAAGAAGAGTTAGATTTCTAAACGGATTAATGGTGCAGGATTGCCGAAGAGGCTGGTACGTGTCCCATATGCCGTAGAAGGATGAAGAAAGTGAGGAAGATTTTTACAGTTTGAGCTTGTGTGTATATGTGAACCAAGTTTGTAGGAGCTCCCTTGAACCATAGTTTTTATGATTCTTAGTGGATATTTTTTCACTAACAGATGAAGTAGTAGTTTCTATTGTACTATAAGGCCTTTCCTTCTTTTTTTTTTCTTTTTTTTTTCTGTACAATTATGGTTTTTGGCATGAACCTTTTGAGGAGGTTTGCAAATGTGATTACCCCACATGTAATTTGTGCATAAACTAGAGTTAATTTTGTATAACTCAAAATTTTCACACATTATCACAACCACAAGCAAGAGCGGAGCCATGATTTTTTTCTTGGTGGGCTCGTTGAAATTAGTACCATAAAATCATATGTTTTTTTTGTCTTATATAAAATTATATAATAATCAATATAAAAGAACAACAATAGAATATAAACAATTATCAAAATCATAACCCTAACCGACAACTTCAAGGACCATATAAATAATTAACTTACTAAATAAATCAAGAATAAGTAAATAAAAAGATTAAGAACAATAGAATATAAACAATTCTCAAAATCATAACCCTAACCGACAACTTCAAGGACCATATAAATAATTAACTTACTAAATAAATCAAGAATAAGTAAATAAAAAGATTAAGAACGTACCAAAGGTTCCATTCATTGGAAAATCGGAACAAAAAGTAAGGACTTACGGAGATAGAGATTTAATTGTGAACTAAAAGAAAATTCTTTTTCTTTTCTTGAGTAAGAAGTCAGAGGCTAAACCGCATAAGATAAATAGTCTTTTTCTTTAACGAATATGATAGAGGGGGAGGAGAGATATAACTAATTTATTATTATCAGCATAAAAAGTATTATTTATTACATATCTTCTATTAAATATACATGAAATAATAACCTGTATTGGAGATTAGTGGGCTATATAGGCTATATGCATTAACATAAGCCATTAAAGCATGAGTTTAAAAAAAGGATAGTGTTATTCACACACCCTTATTGATTTTTTTGTCATTGATCTTCATCAGTTCATTCGATCCGAAAGCTGAAAACTAAGAGAGATGTGTGAGAAATAAAAATAGATGTGTAAATAACACTACACTTATAAACCTCCCTGGGCTACAGCCCACCTTAAGCCTTGTAGGTGGCTTCTCCTGTGACCACAAGAATTACAACTGTAATCTCTCCAAAGTACAAATAATGTATATGAAAGAAATGAGTATCGTTATTATTCATGTATTTACTAGCAATCAAATGATTTGGCTGTCATTCTTGACAATTTAAGGTATGATGTTTATCCGACACACATTTATTCTCATCCTCAAACCTTCTAATTCTCACACAAAGTAATTAAACATACTCTAAAAGTTGTGCTAGGGACAATTACCAACGTCGGCTGCTAAGTGATTGCCAGCCCCTCAACAAGCTGTGGAACTCACATCCATGAATGGTTGAGTAAGCGAACAACTGTTGAGCATTTATCTTCCCTAATTGAACTTTTCATTTACACTATTTTGAGTTAGATATCTGAATTTTAACTTATTTTGACGACTTGATTTAGTTCGATTATGTTGCTGAAAAATGATCTCCTACAACCAAACCAACCGCGCAAATTTACCGGATCAAACTGGCTCGTGCCCATCCCTTAAACCTATAATAAAATAATAGGAAAACTAACGAAAAATTCAAAAAAACTTTAATTTTAATGAAAAATGACAAATAAAAGTCTAGTGAATAGTTTAAAAAAAAATGTTAAAATCTAATTTTTCACTAAAAACGAACAATACTGAAAATGTTTAGTTAAAACTTCCAAAACTAATTTGATGGGTGATTACCGATGATTGAGCCTTAATGGACCTTACCAAAATTTTAAACTCGAATGCTTTGTGAAGCAGGTCCGCTTCCCAGTTTATAGCGCGTAGGGTCGTCCCCCGCCATCCATTTTTTCCCGCGAAATAAACACCAAACGCGGGGAAAGCCGGTAAACAGCTACAAAAATCTACCCACGTGGCAAACGCTGCTTCCTGGTGGGACCCAACTGAAACAGAAAAAGCTTGGACGTTAGCTCAGCCACACCTAGTTCCACGCAGCTACAAATTTACAAGGCGATCAGTAGCAGCAGGAGCACTGCAGCTCATCCACCGCTACCGCATCCGATCATGGCGGCTCCGAGATCCGCCGCGCCCTCTCACATCCTCCCATCCGTCATCGCCCTCTCCCTTCTCTCTCTCGGCTTCGTCATCTACAAGGTCTCAAACGCAGCGTCGTTTTTTCCGGTTTTTCATTTTTTGTTTATTTTTTCTAAAATATTTCATTGGGGGATTTTGTCGAACAGGTGGACGACTTCGCCACTCAGACCAAGACACTGGCCGGCCACAACCTCCAGCCGACGCCTTGGCACTTCTTCCCGCCAAAAACTTTCACCGACGAGACCCTCCACGACCGAGCCTACAAGCTTATCCACTGCTCATATCTCGCCTGCCGCTACAAAAGCAACGAAGTCCCTGAACGACGCCGTCCTCCGTCGTTCCGTGCGAAAGCCCCGAAATGCCCCGAGTTCTTCCGTTGGATCCACCACGATCTGGAGCCCTGGGCCCGGACCCGGATCTCCGCTGCCCATTTGGAGACCGCCAAGCAACACGCAGCGTTTCGCGTGGTGATTGTTGACGGGAGGCTGTATGTGGATTTGTTCTGGGCTTGCGTGCAGAGCCGCGCCATGTTCACCATTTGGGGTTTCCTGCAGCTCCTTGCCAGGTATCCGGGTCGGGTTCCGGATGTGGATATCATGTTTGATTGCATGGATAAGCCCATAATTAACCGGACCGAGCACGAATCGATGCCTTTGCCGCTTTTCCGGTACTGTACGGACGGTGATCATTTTGATATCCCATTTCCTGATTGGTCCTTCTGGGGTTGGTAAGAATCATGATTCTTTGATTGTCTTCATATTCACATTAATTGTTAATTTTCCAAGTTTATAGTTTTTTTCGGGTAATTTTTCGTGTTTGCGTATGCTTTATGAATGATTCAATGGGAAAGAACCTGAATTTGTTAATTGTTCGTGTGTGCTTGAATTACTGTAAAAATTTCTGAAAGTATATAAATTACTGTATGCTTGTATGCATGCATAAATTACATGCTGGTTATTAGGCGGATTGATTTACCAAGATTGACATTGTTTGCTAAACGTTTACTAATTTGTATGACATGAAAGTGTTTCATTCATTTGGGCGTCAAGTGCGTTGTTATGGTTTTATTTGTGCTGATTGTCTTTATAGTTTATGATTACTGCACAGGCCAGAGCTTAACATTCATCCCTGGGAAGAGCAGTTCGGGGAAATCAAGCGGGGTTCTCAGGAAAGAAGTTGGAAAAAGAAGGAGCCTTTCGCATATTGGAAAGGAAACCCAGATGTTAGTTCCCCTATTCGTACGGAGTTACTTAACTGCAATGACACAAAGATGTGGAGAGCACAGATTATGCGTCAGGTTGAGTTAAAACTGCATGTTGATCTCTCTTTAACTTGAACTGTAGAAGTGATAGGCATAAGACCAGACCTGACATTGTCTTTCTAATATGAATCGTAGGATTGGGAAGCGGAAGCAAGAGCTGGTTATGAGCATTCCAAACTATCTACGCAGTGTAATCATCAGTAAGTACATCTTCTAAAAGTGATGGTTTATCATCATATTCTCAATATATAGTCCAACTGATTAGCTAGGAAGATGTGGCGTGATCCTTTATTATGTATTGGCCTAGGATATTGTCCCGCAGTTGATATGTTGAGTCTGCTTTGTAGTCCTCTTGCTTTTGTCTATCTAGTTCAATTTTCCGCATCTATGAAAATGATGTAGTTTGCAGTTTATAGTTTTGAAGTTCTGAAACCTGGGCAGCCTTTAACATTCAAGGAGGATTTGACATTCTCTTTTGCGTGTTTTCTTTTTATCTAGTGGATCTTGACTGTTCCAATGATGCACAAAATGTTTCCTTCTCTTCTTTCTCGTCGGTTGACGAGTAGCTGTTATGTATAGTTGTACTCCGTTGATGTCTTATTATCTAATTGGCATATGGATTTGATCCTGCAGCTCAGAAATCTTTTCCACTTTTTGTAGGTACAAAATCTATGCAGAAGGCTATGCTTGGTCTGTCAGCCTAAAATATATTGTATCATGTGGTTCTCTTACACTCATAATAACCCCGCAATATGAGGATTTCTTCAGCCGCGGTCTCATTCCTAAGATTAATTATTGGCCCATCTCCCCTAACGCTATATGCCCGTCTATAAAGTCTGCTGTTGACTGGGCTCAGGGGCACCAATCTGAGGTATCTTTCAACTGTTAGTAGTATGCCATATCATGTTCTCGTTCCTGTTGTTACATTTTGCATCAGTAATGTACAATTCAGTTTTACCCCGGCTTTCCCTTCAAGTTTATATCTTCTTTTGAAAAAACAACATAATCGAGGCTACAATATACTCCAATGGCTGAACAGGCTAAGGCAATGGGACAAAGAGGGCAGGATTTCATGGAAAGCCTAAGCATGGATCGGGTCTATGATTACATGTTTCACCTCATCATGGAGTACTCAAAGCTGCTGGACTTCGAGCCAGACATTCCAGCTTCTGCTATGGAAGTATGTACAGAATCCCTGCTTTGTCTTGCTGACCCGAAACAAAGAGAATGGCTTAAAAGGTCTACCGCGTACCCTTCTCCTAGCCCGCCGTGCACTCTCCCGTCGGCTGATAGTAATCTCATCAAGAGATGGAAGCGGAAAAAACAAGAAACGATGGACGCTGTGGAGGACATGAATCCGAAGGGACGGAGACGATGAAACTAGGATATATGCTGGCGTAGTGTAAGAATCATAATTCTTTGAGTTTTCAGTTTTGTAATTAAAATACTATAATTATTCTCTTCCCATGAAAAGGGTATTATTTTTAGTTTTTTCTTTCTTTTTCCTGACGTTATGATGCTTGGATCAATGTCGATTGCGTGAGTCCACTGCGGCTAGTTCCTGGTAGTCTACTCTCCGAATAGCCGCGAAGGTGGTCATTATCCGGAGAATGACCTATGTGATACACGAATCGAGTTATTATCGGGTCACCTGATAAGAATCTATTAAGATTATGGATTTGAGTCGATATTATTCGTTAAGATAACTAGTATTATACGAACGCGACAAACACAATCCGTTTCTCAGCCTAAAAATGTTTGTATTTTTTCCATTGATATTGGGTGTCACAATGGTAGAACGCTATATAGATTGATACTATTTTAAAACTCTTGAGAATAATGTGAGAAAATTAGAAACTCATAGCCTATTTTAAAAATTATCCCGAACATAGAGAGTTTGAAATGTAATAAGTTCTTATTTTATTTTTACTTTATCAGTAATATATTTAAAATACATGTAGAATACGTGTGTATCACTGAAACTAGTGTGAAAATTTCGTGATTTAAACGTAAAAAAGATAAATAAATAAAAAACGTAATTTAATGAATCAACCGTATACTAAAAACTCCATTTTTTTGCCAAAAATAGATACGGGAAATCTGAGTAGCAGAGTGTGCGTGTATCCCTGTTCCATACCATTATTTATTGGGTAAATTACATAGTAACCCTTTAGGTTTGTGGTCTATTACAATCCCATACAACATCTTTAAAACATTTCACTTTCACATCTCATGTACCATTTTATTTCAAAATAATACATCTGTTAGATTTTCCATCCATTTCTCTGTTAAATGCTGACGTGGCTGCCACGCGACAAAAAATATATTTTTTTAAAAAAAAAACCTAAATCTTCCAAAAAAAAATAAAAAAAATAAAAAAAAAGCCAAAACAAAAACGCAACCCTCAAGCCCAGAAACCCCCACCTCCCCTTACCCGCACCTCCCTTCCCCTTTACCCGCACCTCCCTCCTCCAAGCCCAAAAACCCCCACCTCTGCTTACCCGCACCTCCCTTCTCCAAGCCCAAAAACCCCCACTTCCCCTTACCCGCACCTTCCTTCCCCCTTACCCACACCTCCCTTCTCCTCCCCCCCCCGCGGGGCCGCACCTCCCTTTCCCCAGTCACCGGCACTTGCCCGCCCCGCCACAGACCCATACCCCCATCCCCACATGACCCACCTCACCCTCGCATCCACACCCACCTCTTTTCTCCTCTACGCATCCCATTTCTTAAATCCACACCCATTCCTCCCATTTTCACCTCACGGAATCTGGGTTTTTTTTTTTTTTCTTTTTTTTTGGGTTGCAGGTACAGGGGTCTGCGGAAGAAGATGAAGATGGGGGAGAAGAGAGATGGAGGGGAGGAAGACGGAATCTGTTTTGGGGGTTCACGAGGTGCACATAAGCACCTCTAAATTAAACTTCAGGGGCGCTGGGGCTAGGGTTTCTGGTTTTTTTTTTTGGGGGGGGGGGGTGGGGAGGGTCGCTGGGATGGGGTTTTCTTTCTGGGTTTTTTTTGGTTTGGGGGTTCATGCGGTGTTTCAGCTTTTTATTTTTTATTTTTATTTTTTAAAGAAGATTTAGGTTTAAAAAAAAAAAAAATTTGCCACGTGACACACATTTGACAGCCACGTCAGCACTTAACAGACTAATGGATGGAAAATCTAATGGATGTATTATTTTGAAATAAAATGGTATGTGAGGTATGAAAGTGAAATGTTTTAAAGATGTTGTACGGGGTTGTAATAGATCTCAAACCTGAGGGGTTAATATGTAATTTACCCTTATTTATTTTATACCATTTCCATATCATCATCTTCTTCCCCTTCACTTTCCATTCTCCACCACCAATCCCCCAAAGAATGGCTGACAGAAGCGGTGTCATCACCGTCTACGGCAAAGGCGCCATATAAGAAACCACCACCAAGTCCTCCCCATTCTCTGTCAAAATCGGCCTCGCCCAAATGCTCTGCGGTGGCGTCATCATGGACGTTGTCAACCTCGCCCAGGCCCGCATTGCTGAGGAGGCCGGTGCTTGCGCCGTCATGGCCCTAGAGCGAGTCCCTGCCGATATCCGATCCCAGGATTGTGTCGCCCGAATGTCCGAACCCCAGCTCATCAAGGAGATCAAACGCTCCGTCACTATCCCCGTCATGGCCAAAGCTCGCATCAACCATTTCGTCGAGGCCCAAATCCTCGAAGCCATCGGTGACCTTCGCCGACGAGGAGCACCACATCAACAAGCACAATTTTAGAGTCCCGTTCGTCTACGAATGTCGGAATCTTGGCGAGGCGTTCCATAAGATCCGCGAGGGGGCTGCGATGATCAGGACAAAGGGGGAAGCCAGCACCGGAAACATCGTAGAGGCCGTTCGGCATGTGTGTCACGTGATGGGGGACATTAGGGTCTTGAGGAACATGGACGACGATGAGGTGTTCGCGTACGCGAAGAAGATCTCGGCGCCGTACGATCTCATGATGCAGATGAAGCAGCTCGGGAGGCTGCCGGTAGTGCATTTTGCCGCCAGCGGCGTGGCGACTCCCGTAGACTCGGCGCTGATGATGTAGTTGGGGTGCGATGGGGTTTTTGTCGGGTCGGGCGTGTTCAAGAGCAGTGACCCTGGCCGAAGAGCCCGAGCTATTGTGCAGGCTTCCACCCATTACAGTGACCCGGATGTGCTGGCGGAGATCAGCTGCGGATTAAGCGAGGCAATGATCGGGATGAATCTGAACGACGAGAAGGTCGAGTGGTTCACATTTCGGTTTGACTGAAACAGTAAGATTCAAGTTTGGAGCTTTCTGGTGATCCCCAAAGGACCAAAAGCTAAAGGTTCCAACTTTTAGAAGAAAACGAACATTGCCCATACATACCGTTTTACATATTTTGATTTCTTAGCCATGGTACGTAAATTTAAATTTCATGACTCAGTTGGATTTATTTCTGGAATTTTTTTTTGGGATACTTTGGATGCGGTCCCTAATCCTTAACATTCTTTGACTAAAACCTTAATAGTATTCAAAGTTTGATCAAAGTCCATTGACTTTGTACACCTCATTCTATTACAATTAATATTTATATTTTTATAGTTTTGACATTAATTGTTTGATATTTTATGAGATATATAATCCTATAAATTTAAAATCTCTCATTATAATACTATTAGAAATTGTTACAATAAAAAAATTCAAACATTTTGATTGAATAAATGGATAAAAACTATGTAAAAATAAGAAATAAGAAATGGCAAATGAATGTATCCATAGTGTTAAAAAAAATTGGTACATCTTACAAAAAAAATTGGTACACTTCACATATAACAAAGTGGTACATTAATAAAGAAGAATGGGTACATTATAAATAAATTAGGGTACAGATAAAAGATTAAAAAATCATAAGTACAAATGAATTTAAAAAAAATATAGGCGCTAAAAGAAATTAATACATGGGTACAAAATAAAACTAAAAAGAAAATACTACAAATTTAAAAAAATGTTGCAAATTAAAAGTGGGTACAAACTAAAAATATAAATATATGATACAAAGTTTAGGCATAAAATATAAATATACCATATGTAATTTTTCTATCATTGATTAAATATACACGTGACGGTATACATATGGGTACAAACACAAATAAAACTTTAAAAAATATGGGCACAAAAAGAAACTAAATTATGGGTGCAAATTAAAAATGAAAAAAAAATTGGTACAAATTAAAAATAGGTACAAACTAAAAATAAAAATATATGATAAAAAATTTAGCCATAAATATAAATATACTAATTGTAACATTTTTAACACTAAAGGAATATATTTAAAAATAAAAATATTTTATTATTCAAATAATTAATGATATTATTAATACCCAAGGACCTTTATAAAAAATTGAAAATGAATAGGATTTTAATCAATGGAGTAGCAAAAAGAAGGATGTGAACCTAATTTCTCTTTTTTTTCTTCTTTCTTTCCGGATTCTGCATTAATTCAATGTGTTTTGCTCAATTTTAGCTTGATTGTTGATGAAGCATTAAGACATTTGATTTTGCTAATGCTATTGAGCTCACGTCATGTCATTTTCCACTTTCTATTTCTGTTTCAGACATTAGCTTTTCCTTTCTCTAGTTCTAAGGCTATCTCCAACCGAAGGAAGGTCAAATGACTATATTTAGCCCTATACAAGAAATTATATTTTCATGAACAGTGTCAAACCATATTTTATACCATCTCCAACCGAGGGGACCACAAGGGCCACATGCCAAAAATAGCCATTTGACAAAAAACTCATCTCCAACCGAGGATGCCAAAGGGGCCAAACATAATTTATTATTTTAATTGAATTAATATGGTTAATTAAATTAAAGGGCAAAAGACAGTTTACTACCCTCATGTTTAGTGGTTTTCAACATTTAGTACATCAATTTTTTTTTCATTCGAGAGTCATACCTAAAGTGTAAATTTTGGGACAATCTCATACATCCGTTAGTCAAACTGTTAGTTCTCCTGTTAAGTGATGACGTGGCGCCCTAATTGGGCGCCACGTGTCATTAAAAAAATTATATATTTAAATAAAAATAATATTTAAAAATATTTAAATAATAATAAAATATTTTTTTTTTTCTTCTTCTTCTTCTTCTTCTTTTGGGTTCGGTTTCTCTCTCTTTTTTTTTTTTTTTTTTTTTGTTCTTCCTCCTCCTTCTCCTTCTCCATCCTTCTCCATCCTTCTCCTTCTCCATCCTTCTCCTTCCTCCTCATTCTTCTTCTCCTTCTTCTTCTCCTTCTTCTTCTTCCTTCTCCTTCCTCCTCATTCTTCTTCTCCTTCTTCTTCCTTTTTCTTCCTTCTTCTTCCTCTTCTTTTCTGGGTTCCGTTTTTTTTTCCTTTTCCTCATTCCTTCTTCTTCCTTCTGTGTTCTCATGAACTGATTTGGGGATGTGTCTGAAGAGGAAGAAGAAGGAAGGAGGAGAAGGAAAAAAACAGAAAAAAAAAAAACCGAACCCAGAAAAGAAGAGGAAGAAGAAGGAAGAAGAAGGAGAAGAAGAATGAGGAAGAAGAAGAAGGAAGAAGAAGAAGGAGAAGAAGAAGGAGGAGGAAGGAGAAGGAAGAAGAAGGAGAAGGAGGAGGAAGAAGGAAAAAAAAAAAAAGAGAAACCGAAGCCAAAAGAAGAAGAAGAAGAAGAAGAAGAAGGAGAAGAAGAAGGAGTAGGAGGAAGGAGAAGGAAGAAGAAGGAGAAGGAGAAGGAGGAGGAAGAAGAAGAAGAAAAAAAAAAAAAGAGAAACCGAACCCAGAAGAAGAAGGAGAAGAAGGAGGAGGAAAAAGAAGGAAGAAGAATGAGGAGGAGGAAGAAGAAAAAAAAAACCGAACCAAGAAGAAGAAGAAGAAGAAGAAGAAGAAGAAGAAGAAGAAGAAGAAGAAGAAGAAGAAGAGAAGAAGAAATTTTTTTTTTATTAATATTATTTTAAATATTATTTTTATTTAAATATATTTTTAATATTTTTAATGACACGTGGCACCTAATCAGGGCGCCACGTCATCACTTAACGGGAGAACTAACAGTTTGACTAACGGATGTATGAGACTGTCCCAAAATTTACATTTTAGGTATGACTCTGGGATAAAAAAAAATTGATGTACTAAATGTTGAAAACCACTAAACATGAGGGTAGTAAACTGTCTTTTGCCCTAAATTAAACTACCATATTAAAATAAGGTTTTCGAACATATTTTGAGTGTCACTTGTCGTCAAATAAATAAACCTCCAAATTTTTTATTTTTATATAATCTCAATAATTTTTCGGATAGGATTTCCAATGACACGTGTCGCTAAAGTGAGTAACTCTTCAGATTTCTTATCTTTATGCAATCTTAATAATTTTTTGGATAGGATTTCGACTGTCACGTGTCGAGATGTAATAAGTTGTGCAAATTTTAGATATGATCAAGTCTTTCTTTAGGTGGATCTTGAAATAACACCCACCATTTACAAATTTCCCAACAACCGTGATGAGTAAAGGGTTTTTTCATATCCTCCATATACAATTCCTCCGCTTGGTGTACTTAGAATTAAATGTAATATAATTAAATATTTAAAATAATTTGTAAAAAAACTTATTTCGTCGTTGTTTCGGGGATTCGGTGGAGTGGTGCCTTCGTAGAACTCATAGTACTTTTTGGACGTACGAGTCCAAACACCTTCACTTGTTTAAGAACTACTCTTGACACTATCTTCCAAGACCCATCTATAAGCCCTGCTAAGAGCTTCATCTTCTTTTTGGGTCCAAACCTTTCCTTTCATTGTACATGTGGCCATTTGAAAATTATTGAAAAAAATAAATGAAAGATTATTGGAAGAGGTAAGATAGTATGGAATGGTGAGAAGGATGTGAGAAATGGTGTAGGAATGACTTAGGTATTTATAGGAAAAAAAATTAGCATTTTTTTTTTGAAATTTGTCCAAAAAAAAAATTCAAATTCCAATGGTAATCTAACGTCAACTAGCCATTGGCTGTCAAGTGGGCTGCGTTGCAGGGCTGGCTGGAAATGGCCAACCCGTTGGCCTAATTTTGGTTTTTTAGCCCAGTGGGGCCCACAAACCCTTTGGCCTAACCCTCGGTTAGAGATGATTTTCGTGTCATTTAGAGCTATTTGTAACCCTATAGCCCTTTGACTGGGTCGGTTGGAGATGGCCTAACCTCCTAAATTGTTCTCATTTTTCTTCAAAATCTCATGTTCTTCTATGTTTTGAATCATCAATGCGTAAATGTCATGATGGGTTCTAACATGCTTGATTTCATCAAGAATGTCCTTAATTCATGTGATCGTGGAATTTAGGTGTAAAACTATGTGTGTTGTATGCGAATGCGGATTTATGGTTTGAAAGGTTAATCAATACGAATGCATTACCTCACTGGTGTAACTCTAAGAAAGAATGGTGCGATGTGAACTACATCATGAACTATTCTTGACGAATAGCCTATGGCGAGGCGTTAAGAAGATAAGTTTCTAATGAACGCGTCTATGTGTAGATGGCGGCATGTATGCAAGATGAGACTCTGTTAGGCGTAGAGAAAATATGCGTATGATAGTTGTAGAGAAGATGAACAATTGTTCATAGTCCTGGTAGGGAGAGTAAGCCTATCAAATCGGGAATCTAGGATAAGATATCCAATCTTCTTACGATTATGATTACATTATCTAATTTCTAAGATATCCTAATTTGACTTGAATTAGGGTTTTCTTACTTAGGAGACAAGTAACATCTTCAATGTGTAGTATGTCAGACTAAGGACTACGCTCATGGGTTACGAGTATTCCGGTCCCTCTTGCCACCCGAGATGCCACATGTTATAAGCCCAGAAAATCATATTCCCACATCCTGTATGTTATAGGGACCATTTTTTATTTTGTCCATACACAAAGAAACATCCATATATAGTTGGCATATTTATTTTACAAAAGAGGAAGAACATTCGTAAAGGAATACAATTATGAAAATAGGGAAATGATATGCTTGGCATATTTATTTCAAGAACAACAACCGCAGCAAGATATCTTCACCATTATCCAAGGAAATATTTGAACCAGCTTGCTGAGAGTTTTGGGTGCCTCTTAAGTCCATCATTGTAATCGTAAGGTGTATCCAAAAGCCCATTCAAAATTGTCCGTCAATGACCATGCAAAGTATCCCTTCACATTTACACCATCACTGCACAAAAAAGGCGAATTTCAAATGTAAGTATGTCTAGTGTAGTGATAAGTAAAAGATATAAGTTAAACCTTATTTAACTTTTCAAAAGAACTTACTCGATTGCTTTTCGAAGATAGACGAGGTGGTGATAGTGGTAATATTATGTGGGTATTGATAGGAGCATATTTATGCGACTTAGTTAGCTTGTTTCTTGGCATTTATGTTGTTAGTTCGTAGTTATTTTAGTATTTTAAGCTATTTTTGTGTGTTCGTAGGTCCAAAGGGTTAATGTGGCACAAAAGTGCATTTTGGAGCATTTTTGGGCATGGAATGGATGGCATATGCTTGGAGCAAAAGGAATGGACGAAATTTGAAGTTTGTGCATCATCATCTCCCTATAAATAACCATTTTAGCACACTCATTTCACCCAACACATCCATTCACCTACCACTACATCCACTCATTTCACCCAACACATCCACTTATTTCAACCACCCAACACATTCACCTACCACTACATCCACTAATTTCACCCAACACATCCATTCACCTACCATTACATCCACTCATTTCAACCACCAAACACATTCACCTATCACTACATCCACTCATTACCACCACCCACTACATCCTCTCCCTAGCCTATAAATACATCCATCCACCCTTCACCATAGGATATAGATCTCCATCCAAAGACACTACATTTTCACATCTCACAACTCCATACACTTACACTTTCATCCCTTTCCGTGACCTCCATTTAGCCACTCCCCTTTCTTGTGCCGCAACAAGGTGGTGAAAAAGAAGGTCCTTGGCGTTTCAAGCTTGAAGATTGGAGCGTTTTAGGTGTACTTCGTTATTGCTTTCAATGTCTACTTTGTTATTTTCTGATTTTGTTGCAACTATGAGTGGCTAAACCCCTATTTAGTTAGGAGGAAGTTTGAAGCCATGAACATGCTTGAGATATGAATTGATTTCTTCCAATTGTGATTTGATAAGTTATGATTGCAATTCAATTATCTATTTTATTCATAACTGATTCTTGTATGTTTATTAAGGATGCATACTTAGTTTTCATGCATGAATTAGATGCTAGAATATAAATGAGTTTCACCTAATCGTTACAAGTTTATATTCATGACTAGTGAAGGTTGTTTATCACAATCGTGTTAATTGAATTCTTGGCAAATGTATCATGCATTCATAGTTATAATTGCCTCGTCAACACTTATGCTTTTCATTGCAGGTAATGATCTCTGATTGTATCTCTATTATGCATTCATATAGAGGACTTTTAGAGAATGATTTGGGTTGTTGCATGCATTCATCCAACTCAATGAGTAAAGAAAAATCTGAGGGTTAATTTGTGCATCACAGTTAATCTGGGGTGTTGAGTATCATAGTTTATTGAAAAGCAATTGGAAATCGATTCATGTACAAGTGTGTCATGTGTGAAGAACGGACCTCTAACTAATCCACCCATCATTTTATTTCTCAAATTCATTTTATAATTTGTCTAATTTTATAAGTTGTTTGTTTGTTTCGAATTCATAAAAACCAAAACCTCCCTTTTACTTTCTTGTTTCAAAGTGTTTAATTTATGTTTTGGTTGTGTTTTAGAGTGTTTTGAGTCAAGTCAAAATCCTAAATTCATCCAAAGTTGTGTTAGAGTCAAAATCTGCCCATTTTGTGTTTTTAGGCAGTTTTGAGTGTTTTAAGTTGTTTTGAGTCTAGTGAACTTGTTTTGAGTCTTTTGAGTCTATTCGAACGTCTTTAACTTTTTTTGATGTTTTTGAGTTAGTTTAGAGGTTTTAGCAAGCCCTCCTAATCCTCGGTTTAGAACGATCCCTACTTGCATTTATACTACAATTTGACAACAATAGGGTTTAATTTGAGTGCTTAACTTTCTTCGCATCAAATTTTGGCGCCGTTGCCGGGGATTAGAAATTTTGCTAATCCCTCATTGTTTCTTTTTATTTATTTTGGTGTGTTTTTATTTTAGTTTGTTGATTGGGTTTATATCTTATTTTCAGGTACTAGATTATGACTCGTAGTTCTCAACATATTAGTGCAAACATCTCGGAGTTCGACGGCGATTTTGAAAGAACTTTGAGAAGAAAGAGGAGGCATCTAGAACCTATTGAACCTAGTTCAAGTTCAGAGGCCGAATCTGAATTTGAAAAAGAAGAAAAAGAAGTCATGGTAGTGGACAATCGTACAATCAAAGAACTCTCGGCCTCGGGGTTGGCCAATGCCGCACCCCTTTGCATTCAATACCCCATGGCTGCTCAAGGCAAGACCAATGAGTTCGAATTGAAGTCAAGCTTGTTGCATCACATTCCTAAATACCATGGGCTGTGCATAGAAGATCCAAACAAGCATCTTAAAGAGTTCGAAGTGGTTTGTTCGAGCATGACACCTATCAATGTCGATGGGAACATTTTGATGATGAAGGCTTTTCTATTCTCTCTCTTGGAAATGGCTAAAGATTGGATTTACGAGTTAGCACCCGGAACGGTCACTTCTTGGGAAAGCATGAAGATGGCGTTTTTAGAGAAGTTCTTCCCTACTTCGAGAGTCATTCTCTTGAGGAAGAAGATTAGTGGGATTCAACAAAATCAAGGTGAATCGTTTCCCACATATTATGAACGTTATAAAACTCTTGTTGCTTCATGGCCACAACACCAAATGAAGGAGGAGTTGCTCATTCAATACTTCTACGAATGACTCATCCCCATTGAACGTCAAATGCTAGATGCCTCGGCGGGTGGTGTATTGGTTGACATGACTCCGGTGGTTGCTAAGACTCTAATTGCAAACCGAGCACACAATGCACAACAATATGAGGGTGTTGGACAAAGAGAAGGCCCACAACAACATAGTGTGAATGAGGTAAATGCAATTTCTGAAATTCAATCACAACTTGCTAATCTTACCTCTCTTGTGTCTCAGGTTGTAATTGGGTCAAAACCACAAGAAAATCAAGTTTGCACCGTGTGCTCCATCCAAGGGCATCCATCCGAGAAATGCCCTTAGTTGATCGAGAATGGTGGATGGGAATCTACTAATGCTATTGGATTCCAAGGCCAAAATCAAACCAGATACGATCCATACTCGAACACATACAACCCCGGATAGAGAGATCACCCTAATATGAAGTGGAGAGAGCCCTAACAACCTACACAACAAGGGGGATTTAGGCAAAACCCTTTGGGTTCCCACGGCCATATCAACAAAATCAACCACCCCCGGCCTAACCGAGAACAGGTTCGCCCATGGATAATGATCAACTTGTTCAATTGCTAACCAATGTGGCGCAGGGCATGCAAAATCAAGCCAAGAAGGTGGAAGATTTGAAAAAACAAATGGGATAAATGGCTGAATTCATGGGGCAATTCAGTAAAGAACAAGGCAAGTTACCAAGTTCAACAAATGTGAATCCAAAAGGCGGATTCGAATCCGCCAAAGCCATCATGTTGCGTAGTGGAAAAGAAGTTGGAAGTGAGTCTGACACTCCCAAATCTGCCCAAAAAGAGGATGAAAAGCTACAAAACCAGGAGGGGAGCACTAGCACACCCACAGAAATAGTGAATCAACCGTTGCCCGAGGCCCCTATCATTCCTAAATCGGCCAAACAAGGTAAGTTGAGTTCAAATTCACTTAATACTAATCTGACTCATGTTTCTTTTCCTCGCAGGTTCATACAATCGAAGAAGGACGAGAGTGAGAAGGACATTCTTGAAACATTTCAGAAAGTGCAAGTAAACATTCCACTCCTTGAGGCAATTAAACAAGTCTCGAAATATGCCAAATTTCTCAAAGAGTTGTGCACAACCAAGAGAAGAATGTCGAACAAATAGGTAGTTAAGGTAAGTGAAAATGTTTCAGCCGTATTGCAATGTAAACTGCCTACTAAATGCAAAGACCCTCGGAAGTTTTACGATTCCCTGTGTGATTGGCAATACTCGATTTGAAAATGCAATGCTAGATTTAGGTGCATCTATAAATGTCATGCCTTACTCTATATATGCATCTATAAACTTGGGTGAATTGAAAAAGGATGGTGTGATTATACAGTTGGTTGATCGTTCTAACGCATACCCAAAAGGTGTTTTGGAGGATGTTTTAGTACAGGTGAACCATTTGATTTTTCCGGCTGATTTTTATATTTTAGACATGGAAGATTCACTCCATTCCACCTCTTTGCCGATTCTTCTTGGTAGGCCATTCATGAAGACAGCCCGTACAAAGATTGATGTATACAAGGGAACTTTGACGATGGAATTCGATGGGGAAGTTATCAATTTTAATATTTCTGAAACTATGAGATATCCCGTTGATGATCATTCTTGCTTTTCTATTTATGTTATTGATTCTTTGGCGCATGAGTATCTTGAGGAATTGAACGAGGATGTCCTTGAAATAGCCATTACGAAGGGCATAGAACTAAAAAACCAAGAACTTGGGGCAATGCAAACCCGCGGCCAAATTGGGGAGCTCAAAGCCGTGCCCTTTAATGAGGAAGTTGTGGAGGTTGTGGCTGCCATTGAGTCGCTTCCACGACAATATGGTAAGGTTCTGCTCTCAATTTCAAGTTCAGTTTTTACTAAGATGTTACCTTCTGTTGATCAGGCACCTACTCTTGAACTTAAGCCGTTGCCGGACCATTCGAAATATGTGTTCTTGGGAGATGATGAGACATTGCCCGTCATTGTTTCTTCAAGTCTCACGGCACATGAGGAAGAAAAGCTTGTGAGGGTGCTACGAGAGCACAAAACAGCCATAGGGTGGACCTTGGCCGACATTAGGGGAATTAGCCCCACCACTTGTATGCACTGCATACTTCTTGAGGAGGGGACTAAACCATCCCAAGAGGCTCAACGCTGTCTCAATCTCCTATGATGGAAGTTGTGAAGAAGGAAATAATCAAGCTCTTAGATTGTGGCGTGATCTATCCTATCTCCGATAGCCATTGGGCTTCACCAGTTCAAGTCGTTCCCAAGAAGTCTGGAGTTACCGTTGTCAAGAATGATGAGAACGAGTTGGTACCTACACGAATTCAAACCGGATGGCGTGTTTGTATTGACTATAGGAAGCTGAATGCTACAACAAGGAAATATCACTTTCCTTTGCCATTCATCAACCAAATGCTTGAAAGGTTAGCCGGTCGTGTGTTTTATTGTTTTCTTGATGGATATTCAGGAAATAACCAAATTGTGATAGCACCGGATGACCAAGAGAAGACCACATTCACATGTCCCTTTGGAACTTTTGCCTATGGTCGCATGCCATTCGGCCTATGCAACGCGCCTGCCACTTTCCAAAGGTGTATGGTAAGTATATTCTCCGATTATGTTGAGAAGATAATTAAGGTATTTATGGATGATTTCAGTGTATTTGGGGAGTCTTTTGATAATTGTTTGGATAATTTGACCTTGATTTGAAACGATGTGTTAAAACTAACCTTGTGTTGAATTGGGAAAAATGCCACTTTATGGTTAAACAAGGTATAGTTTTAGGCCATATTGTTTCAGAAAAAGGAATTGAAGTAGATAAATCAAAAATAGACCTTGTACGTCACTTACCCTCTCTTACTTCGGTTAGAGAGGTTCGTTCGTTTCTTGGCTATGCAGGATTCTACAGGCGTTTCATCAAGGATTTTTCCCAAAATGTCCAACCCCATTTGCCGATTGCTTAAAAAAGATGTGCCCTTCCAGTTTGATGAGGAGTGTGAATTAGAATTCAAGCAGCTCAAAGAGAAGCTCATTTCGGCCCCTATCATTGTTCCTCTCGATTGGAGCCTTCATTTCGAGCTTATGTGCGATGCATCCGACTATGCATTAGGCACTGTTTTGGGGCAAAGAAAAGACAAGCAGCCGCACGTTATATACTATGCCTCTCGGACGCTCAATGATGCCCAATCGAACTACTCCACAACGGAAAAAGAACTTCTAGCTGTTGTCTTTGCTTTAGATAAATTTCGATCTTACTTAATTGGAACTAAAGTGATTGTTTATACTGATCATGCAGCTTTAAAGTACTTACTAACAAAGAAGGAAGCAAAATCGAGGCTCATTCATTGGATGCTTCTTCTTTAAGAGTTTGACATCGAAATCCGAGACAAGAAAGGAAGCGAGAATGTGGTGGCTGACCACTTAAGCCGAAGGTCCATGAGGAGCATGAGCATAACGTGCCTATCCCTGAAACTTTCCCCGATGAGCAGCTGCTGTCCATTGAGGTAAGTGAACCATGGTATGTCGATCTAGTGAATTACTTAGTGTCTAAACAAGTTCCTAACACTCTCACCAAGCACCAATGTGATAAACTTCGAAAAGATGCACGTTTCTATGTTTGGGATGATCCCTATTTATGGAAGTATTGCTCTGATCAGATTTTACGTAGATGTGTGCATGATTGTGAATTTCTTTTGATCCTAAGATTTTGTCATACTTATGCTTGTGGTGGACATTTTGGCACTCAACGAACGGCATTAAAGGTTCTTGAATGTGGATTTTATTGGCCTACATTGTTTAAAGATGCTAGAACTTATTGTCTAACGTGCGATCGGTGCCAAAGAATGGGAAACATAGGTACCAAGGATCAAAAGCCACAACAGCCCTTATCCTTTGTTGAAATTTTTGACGTTTGGGGTATTGATTTCATGGGTCATTTCCCTCCATCTTGTAGTTTCACTTATATCTTGCTAGATGTTGATTACGTTTCAAAATGGGTGGAAGCAAAAGCCACTCGTACTAACGATTCTAAGGTTGTTGCAGATTTTGTGAAAACTAACATTTTTGCTAGGTTTGGAATGCCTAGAGTTCTCATTAGTGATGGAGGCTCCCACTTTTGTAATCGAACCATTGAGGCTTTGCTCAAGAAGTAAAACGTTACACATAAGGTTTCAACACCTTATCATCCTCAGACCAATGGGCAAGCCAAGGTTTCAAATAGGGAGATAAAGCAAATCCTTGAGAAAACTGTGGGGCCAACAAGGAGGGATTGGAGCTTGTGCTTAGACGATGCATTGTGGGCTTATCATACGGCCTACAAAACTCCCCTTGGCATGTCCCATTTTCAGCTCATCTATGGTAAGTCATGTCATTTGCCCGTCGAGTTAGAACACAAGGCACATTGGGCTGTGAAGACATTCAACATGGATATAGATGCCGTCGGGGTGCATAGAAAGCTCCAATTAAATGAGCTCGAGGAGATTAGGCACGAGGCGTACGAGAATGCTCGGATGTATAAGGATAAGACCAAGGCGTATCATAACAAGATGCTTCGTACAAAGACATTCTCCAAGGGGTAGAAAGTGCTCATCTTTGATTCCCGCCTTCGATTATTCCCCGGTAAGTTACACTCTAAGTGGATTGGACCCTTTGTTATTACTAATGTTTTTACCCATGATGCAGTCCAAGTCCAAAGCATGAAAACCGGCCATGAATTTAAGGTGAATGGGCATCGTTTGAAGCCCTATTTCTACCTGTTTGAGAAGCATATGGTGGAGGAACTATCCATCCATGCCCTGGGCTCTAAAGATGCTTGAAGGATGGTAGTCGTCCGGCTGCAAGACGTTAAAGAAAGCGCTTATTGGGAGGTAACCCATGTATTCAAATAAAGAAGATCTATGAATCGCTCCACAATCAGTTTTGCGTTTCTAAAAACCTTCCCTCTACTGCGTTTATTTTGCCTTGATTGTCATTTTTAGTTGTTGCTTGTTTGATTGCTTTTGGTGTGGATTTTTGTTTGAAACATTGACAGGTAAACAAGTGTTTTTACATTGACTTTAGTAGAAAATGAACATTTGGTAGAAAAATTCAAAGATGTGCATACAAACAAGAAGGAGCCTTCATTGGTCAGGAGGTGTCGTAGCTGTCGAAGGAACATCAGAAAGACGAAGCGCCAGAGCTTGATTGTCCGAAGCCTCAACACTTGGAGAAGTGCCAGAGGATGAGAGCAGAAGTTGCCTCGAGAGTAACGCCATAAACCTTTGATGATCATTTCGAGCCTGAACTTCACACTCCTGCAGCTGGTCCAGCTTCATTTTCATGCTCGTTGAGTAACTAGTTGCTAGCATATGCAACTCTTTATTCTCGTGCCTAAGCCCTCTGATCTTCTGCCGAAGACTAGCCACTTCAGCCATCAAAGACTCAACCTGACGAGATCGAGCAAGAAGGCGTTGGCCCATGTTTGATACTGAGCCTGCACATTGGACGCTGAAGGCCAAAGAATCTTGAACGGCCTGCTCGTCAGACCGCTTGGAAAACATCCTACTGTCTCTCGGAGTAAGAAGATTCCTGGTAACCACTGCAGCCGTTGTATCATTCCTCATCACAGTGTCTCCAACTGTAAGATGACCGTTAGAGGATATGAAGGACGACTGCCAAATGTTGCCTGGAGAAGACAGGTCAATATCTTCTCCGATATTCAAGTTAAAACGACGGTCAGATGGGAAAGACATTTCTGAAAAGTGTTGAAGAAAATGAAGAAGTCGGACAAATTAAAATCTCAGATGTGAAAGAATGGAGTTTTTACAGGCGATAATTCAAGTGTGTTTTTGAACATAATGCATGCCTCTATAAAAACCCAGAAATTGAAGATGAGTGAACTCAGAAATCGAAGAAGCGTCTGCTCCTAAATCGAAGAAACGCCTACTTCCTCAAAAGCTAGGCATACTCAGATCCCACGGGCCGATCTCAGAAATCGAAGAGGCTACAACTTTTTCAGCCTCATCAGCACCCGTCACACGCAAACTCAACTTTGCGGAAATCACGACCAATTTGTCGAAGCACTGATCCTAAATATCGAAAAAGTGCAAATCTTTTTCAGCCTCGTTAGCAGCTGTCACATGCAAACTCGGCTTTGCGGAAATCACGGGCAATTTGTCGAAGAACCGATCCCAGATATCGAAGAAGTGCCAATCTTTTTCAGCCTCGTCAGCAGCTGTCACATGCACACTCAGCTTTGAGGAAATCACGGGCAATTTGTCGAAGATTTCTGATGAAGAAGAAAACACGTGAAGCGATACTATTCAATCACCCAATGCCGACACGAGTGAAAGAATAGTACCTCTACAGGTATTAAAGAACTTCCTATAATTGTCCACCTTCACCCTCCATTGCAAGGCAGACATACTCGACTTTTCTTCATCTCTGAGAATGCATTCCCAACGAACCCTCTCGAGTCACTCAGTGTTCCTCATCCCCTGGGATACCTCTGCAAACAAATCTTTAAGAGCAAAAGTATTTCATATCATGAAAGTAGAAAGCAAGAGTATCTCATATCATGCATTCTCCATGTCATTTTCCTTGTCTTTGTTCTAACCTCCAGGACAAGGAAAATAAGAGCAATCAGCCAGCACTTGGTATCAATCTTCCGATCTGGAACTGACTGTTTGGAACCCCTTCCTGATTGCTTACATGGTATTGCTCTCGAGTACTCATCTTCCACTGCTGATGTACTTCCAAAGAAGCTGCCACATCTACCTGGAGAACAAATAAGGCAAGCGAAAATGATACCAGCAGCAGAATGAGTCTGAAATGAATAACTCGATAGCTGCCACATTTGCCAGGAAAGCAGATAAGGAAATGCAGCCTGCACAATCAACTCAACAGAAAGAATCTGAGTTGAAGAACTCGAAAAGCTTCAACAACATCGCCAGAGAGCAAAGATTCACCGTACAATTCCAATCCAATTCAAGATCAAAGCTGTGGAAAGTCAACAAGATCATCTACCTCCATAACCAGATTTACGGTCCTAAACTCTACTCTTTCTTGTTTTTACCTTGCTATACTTGTCATGTTTGATTAGTTGAGTTGTTTGCTTATTTGAGTGTTAGTCTATGTTTGAAACATTGAGGACAATGTTTGGTTTAAGTGTGGGGGGGGGGGGGTAAACAAACTATTTTGAATGATTGTTTTTTTTATTCACCTATCACTTACAATGTTGTTTCTCACTGTTTTTAAGTGTTTTTAGTGCATTTTGAGTTGTTTTAAGTGTGTTTTGGCATAAAAATCCAAAAATTTGATAAAAAATTGAAAAATTGTGTTGAAAAAGCCAAAAAGAGTTGTTTTTGTGTTTTGTTTGTGTCTTAGGATACCTTCCAACATAGTGATGAGGATTTGGTTTTTAAGTGCATGACTGTTAAAGAAAGTTACAAATATGGATGGAAGTTTCATATGCTCTTGGGTTTATGCTTGGTTGTAGTTATAGTTTACAAATTCACATGTAATCACAAAGGAAAAAAAAAAATCAGTTTTTGTAATATGCTTGAAAGAATGAACTCAAATTAACGCTACAACCCTGTGAGACTTGAGCTTAAAACGTTCTCTGAAGAGTTAATAATTCGTGCATCGTTGTTTTCTAAAGTTGTTGCATGATCTCATTATTTCTTTGCTTAGTTTCTACTTAGAATGCGTTTTCATCATTATATTTCCAAATATTAGAACTTATGCCCGTTCCATTCAAAGCATAACATTGATTTGCATAACACATATTCAAGATGAAGTTGTTTAGTGAACCAAAGCCAAATAGCTCAATCCACCTTGGTCATTTGTTTTGTAGGTTTAAACCCCGTTGAGCCTTGTTTAGCCTATTTTTCTTTGTTAATCACATCATATAGGACTATCCATATCCTTGTTCTTGAAGTATAGTGGAGCATAACTTAGAAAGAATTCATTTTGATCAACATTATTGCAGAAAACAAGTGTGGGGGAATTTAGATTTCAAAGTTGTGTTTTTTTTTTGTGCCAAAGAAATTGGGCACGACAAAGAGAAAAATTCGTGGAAAAAGAAAAGAAAAATAAATGCATGAGTTGCATGAATTTTCCCTTGTGTTTAAAAGTAGATTTCTGCATTCTAAAGAGAATTCTAAGTATCTAAATCGTTACTTTGCTCACTATTGCTTTAAGAACGTTTGTTTACCCTTACCTTTCTTTGTTAGCCAACGCCCTTAACCCCGTTACAACCCTTGACTTCCATCTTGAGTATTGTGTATTTCAATATGTGGAGTTTGAAATTGGTATGAGCATATGATATCACTGGTTCTCGCTTCTAAGTAGTGGCAATCCGTTCATGAGATCATATATATACATGCATTAATAATTCCAGAAATTGTTTCTTTGTCGAAAAACATATGTGAGTACTAGTCTTCTTGTTTACATCAATCTTCTCACATATACCTAGTGTAGGGTGTGTAGTCAGAAAATCTGAGTGAAAATTGAGTGCATATCTAGTAGGGAATTGAGGGATTTCTCTAAGGCATGTTACTACATTCAAAATGTTGTTTTAATTGATTAAAATGTAAGCTAGTGAATCATGACTATGATTAAGTAATGCTCGAGGGTAAGGATTGCTTAAATCTATGTGAGTGGTGATCTTTGGCATGTCATATTTCATTGAAAATTCCTGAGGCAAATGTTGGAAGGTATAGGTTATGTTTTGTTTGTTTCGTTTGTTTTGTTTTGCTCGAGGACTAGCAAAAGCTAAGTGTGGGGAAATTTGACAGGAGCATATTTATGCGACTTAGTTAGCTTGTTTCTTGGCATTTATGTTGTTAGTCTGTAGTTATTTTAGTATTTTAAGCTATTTTCGTGTGTTTGTAGGTCCAAAGGGTTAATGTGGCAAATAAGTGCATTTTGGAGCATTTTGGAGCATTTTTGGGCAGGAAATGGATGACATATGCTTGGAGCAAAAGGAATGGACGAAATTTGAAGTTTGTGCATCATCATCTCCCTATAAATAACCATTTTAGCACACTCATTTCACCCAACACATCCATTCACCTACCACTACATCCACTCATTTCACCCAACACATCCACTCATTTCAACCACCCAACACATTCACCTACCACTACATCCACTCATTTCACTCAACACATCCACTCATTTCAACCACCCAACACATTCACCTACCACTACATCCACTCATTTCAACCACCAAACACATTCACATATCACTACATCCACTCATTACCACCACCCACTACATCCTCTCCCTAGCCTATAAATACATCCATCCACCCTTCACCATAGGATATAGATCTCTATCCAAAGACACTATATTTTCACATCTCACAACTCCATACACTTACACTTTCATCCCTTGCCGTGACCTCCATTTAGCCACTCCCTTTTCTTGTGCCGCAACAAGGTGGTGAAAAAGAAGGTCCTTGGCGTTTCAAGCTTGAAGATTGGAGCGTTTTAGGTGTACTTCGTTCTTGCTTTCAATGTCTACTTTGTTATTTTCTGATTTTGTTGCAACTATGAGTGGCTAAACCCATATTTAGTTAGGGGGAAGTTTGAAGCCATGAACATGCTTGAGATATGAATTGATTTCTTCCAATTGTGATTTGATAAGTTGTGATTGCAATTCAATTATCTATTTTATTCATAACTGATTCTTGTATGTTTATTAAGGATGCATACTTAGTTTTCATGCATGAATTAGATGCTAAAATATAAATGAGTTTCACCTAATCGTTACAAGTTTATATTCATGAGTAGTGAATGTTATTTATCACAATCGTGTTAATTGAATTATTGGCAAATGTATCATGCATTCATAGTTATAATTGCCTCGTTCAACACTTATGATTTTCATTGCACGTAATGATCTCTGATTGTATCTCTATTATGCATTCATATAGGGGACTTTTAGAGAATGATTTGGGTTGTTACATGCATTCATCCAACTCAATGAGTAAAGGAAAATCTGAGGGTTAATTTGTGCATCACAGTTAATCTGGGGTGTTGAGTATCATAGTTTATTGAAAAGCAATTTGAAATCGATTCATGTACAAGTGTGTCATGTGTGAAGAACGGACCTCTAACTAATCCACCCATCATTTTATTTCTCAAATTCATTTTATAATCTGTCTAATTTTATAAGTTGTTTGTTTGTTTCGAATTCATAAAAACCAAAACCCCCCCTTTTACTTTCTTGTTTCAAAGTGTTTAATTTCTGTTTTGGTTATGTTTTAGAGTGTTTTGAGTCAAGTCAAAACCCTAAATTCATCCAAAGTTGTGTTAGAGTCAAAATCTACCCATTTTGTGTTTTTAGGCAGTTTTGAGTGTTTTTAAGTTGTTTTGAGTCTAGTGAACTTGTTTTGAGTCTTTTGAGTCTATTCAAACGTCTTTAACTTTTTTTTATGTTTTTGAGTTCGTTTAGAGGTTTTAGCAAGCCCTCCTAATCCCCGATTTAGAACGATCCCTACTTGCATTTATACTACAATTTGACAACAAGAGGGTTTAATTTGAGTGCTTAACTTTCTTCGCATCAGGTATCATTGAGGGATTGCGGAAGTGACAATGTGGGATCATCAAACTCATCAACGCTTGCAATATAATTAATTTTTTATTTGATGTTTTTTATTGACGAAGAGGCAAAGAATTATAGATTCATCATTTCATTCCTATCGATTCAACATATTGCTAAATGTTTGGGAGTTCCCATCTAGTTTTATATGTAGATCACTTATAGATGTCAACTGCATTTTACACCATGTACATGTGAAGCACTAATTATTTAGTTAATTAAAGCTTAAAAATAATTACCGTTCTCAATAATGTAAATGAGCGGATCATTATATTTGTGCTTTGCGTAGAGTAAAATCTCTCGAATGCCTTTTGGACAAACAACTAGCCAGCTTGAAGAAGCCTGCAACCCCATTTTATGAAGGTAAGTTAACTAAATGAAAAACAATTACTCTTTGAATGCAAATAGTTTAGCTAATTGTTCGATGCGTACCGGAGGACCAAGGGGGACTCCATTAAGCTCGGCTGCCACAACATTTAGGAATATGAGATTTTAAATATTTTGATGAACTTAAATTACTCAAATTAAATAATTGGTTTCTCATTTTGTACTCACTTGATTCAAAAACGCGAGCATCGGTCAAGAAGCTTGCATTTGCATAATTATTATGAGGTTGATCGCTTGAATAGTGAGTAGTATAATAATTCATTCCAACAAAATCAAATGACCCTTTTATTAACTTGGATTCTTCTTCTGTAAATTTAGGTAATCTTTCTTTAACAAGAACTTGCATACTGTGTGGATATTGGCCGCTTGTCAATGGCTCCATAAACCTACATAATCATTGAAATTTCATCAATAAATTTTGTAATATTATCATATAAATGAACAGTTAATTGGGTTGATATATAAGTTTGGAATTATTAATAAACTTGCCATCCAAACATAAAATCCAAAGATCGTTTTGCAGCATTCCGATGACGCGTTGCGTTAGAAACTGGCACAAACTAATTTGTCGCTAATGTTATTCCTATCACGCCTTCTTGAGATGCCTGCACATCACCACCCAAACTTGATTAGTTACGGTATGAAAAAAGGTAAATTAACCCTATCTCATTAATTTAATATTACAACATTGAGTATTAATATGACCTGATATTTAGTCTTGTACACTTTAACAGCATGTGCATGAGCGAGGAGGAAGTGGTGTGCTACTATATAGGGTTCGGTAGCCGAATCACCGCCGGTGCAGTTTAAGTTCTGCCAAGCAGAACATCGCCCGGGTGCTAATTGTCCTGATGCATAGCCAAAAGTAATAAAAGTATATGGCTCATTTAGTGTGATCCAATGCTTTGCCCGATCGCCAAATAACTTAAAGCAAAGTTCTGCGTAGTCTCGAAAATGATTGCTGCAACATGGAAAATTAAAAATCAGTTGCATGCTGATTTTGAAGGTTTATGCATTATAGCAATATACATTTGAATATCTAAACGATCAATCATCAAGAAGATAAAGAATTATTATTAATTAGAGAATCAAAGTCTACTACTTACACAATTTGACGGTTTAAGAAACCACCATATTCTTCTTCTAAAGCTTGAGGAAGATCCCAATGAAAGATTATCGCATATGGCGTTACACCTGTGCATGATCAATAAAAGCAACACGCTTGATTATATAACATGTAACTCTTAATATGTATATATGTATATGTGTGTGTCTGTATATATATATTTGTAAGGTGGGATGATATATGAGATTAAGCAGTTGCATCACCTTTGTTTAGGAGTTCATTGAGGAGATTGTTGTAGTATTGTACTCCTTCCTTGTTCACACCCCCACTTAGCTTTCCATCTAATTATATAATTAAAATTAAACAAGAACATAAGCAAATACATTCGAAAGGGGAACAAAATAGGTTAAACTACATATATTATTGGTTATATTACTCAGAGCAAACATCATGCATGGACACACTACTTCGTCCCACTAATTAATGCGAATGCGGATGATCAACTTACTTGGTAACAATCTAGACCATGAGATAGAGAACCTATAAGCATCCAATCCCATAACCTTCAAAATCTTTACATCTTCCTATATAGAATAACGCAATATGTATTATAAGAAAATGCCTCATCTTCAACCTCCTTAATTTTCTTAAGGCCGTAAATTCTTTAATTCTCCTTATACTATTGAATAATTCAGAAGGACTGGAGTACAAAGTTAATGAAATTTTTGAACCTTATAGCGGTGGTATTGATCATCAGCCACGTCCCCATTGCTTCCATCAATGATTTTTTCTGCAATTAACCATGTAAAATTTTCATTATCTTCATAAACCTCATGGTTTAGGCCTCGTCCCCCACCAATGTCTAACCCTTGTAAAGGTTAAGAATAAATCTGTATTAATCAAGGTTCAATTCAATCTGGCACCGGTGTAGGTACCTGGATACTGGTGGGTGAAGTTATCCCATATGCTTTGTCCTTTACCACCTTCATTCCATGCACCTTCATACTGAAATTAATTTACACATATAAGAGTACAAAATGAGCATGTTAGTATTTTCCTGCACGTATGCTAATAGGTCTGACATTAAATAAAAACCCTAACAACTTATTAAGTGTAGAAACACTAACTTGGTACGATGCTGAAGCTGAACTAAATACAAAGCCTGATGGAAAACTGCTTCTGTTCAGGGAAGCACTGTTATAACGACTAGGTATAATAGCAATAGTTTTACTATCTGCCGCTGCAAAGCCAGTTAGTAGTAGCACACCCAACAGCAGTGACAGTAACCTCATTGCCATTGCTAATTAGGGCTTTTGGTGAACTGGAATGGTTTTGGCCTTCCTCGCGTGGCGTTTATATAGAGAAAGTATGTATGAGGAAAACATGTAACCGTTAATATTTAATTAAGAACGTGGATCAATACAGATAATAAATAATTAGTAAAAGTATAGATTGTAAATAAGTACCAAAAGTGTTCGATATCAATTGGCTAGACACATTAGCAACATTATAAATAATTTAGAATATCACGAGAATATACCCCTATATAATCTAATCATGATAAGGTCATGACTTGCATAGTTGCATTAAGTTGCCCTATATAATCTAATCGTGATAAGGTCATGACTTGCATTAAGTTGGGAACGTGCACATAGCGTACATGAAACTTAATATCTTTGAGATTTCAATGAACAGATTATGGTGAGGTGAAAATTTTATTAGGGATGGGGTAAAAAAAGCAGGGGGTGAAAGTCTATTTCTTCACGTTTTTCCTCCAAACCTATTGAAATGTGTAACAAGTTAAGAGGTATTGCACATACAAAAACGAATTTAAGTACTTGTTTGTGGGAACTGGATATACTGATTTGTTAATATTAATGATGTTCCATATTTTGTAATTATTTTAGAGTTAGATATGTTTACTTCCTGCTTGGAAATTGACAATTTGTTAAGGAAATTCAGCTGGTCTCAGTAACATAATAAAAGACTACAAAAGTGTTCTAGAGGGCTGACCACTACACCAAAACTGTCAAAAAGTGGATTGAAATAGAGATGTATCCCTATGCTAGTTTGGAGGCTTCGCGCCTAATCCATCGCTACCGCAAAATTGTCAAAAAAATTAGTTATATTGTAGAAACTGTCAAAAAGTGGATTGAAATAGAGATGTATCCCTATGCTAGTTTGGAGGGTTCGCGCCTAATCCATCGCCTCAACAAAATTGTTGAAAAAAATAGTTATATTGTAGTTATGATAGCAGGCAAGGGGAACAAAAAGGTTCCATAGTTCTGGTTCTAGACTTCTAAGAGAGTAATTAGAATACGAGAGTGTAAAGGGCAAAGTTTTAGTTCTAGTTCTATACTTTCTTGGGGCAAAGGTTTTATATACACGAATTCACACATCCATCTTGAATAAAACTTTTATTATTTTTTTTATTTTTAAGAAACGTCTGCGATACAAGAGAATTTTATTGGTAACGTAAGAAAGTTACATCTAGTTAAAAGGGACATAAACTTTACCTCTCATAATACAAGGAAAAAAAAAAGAAGCTTTACTGAATAGAACTTGGACCTAACTTTAATTTAACCAAATACTACGATAAACTATTATTTAACCAAAAAAACTTAAAATTTAATCTTAATGACAAACTATTCATATACCAGCCCTCCAAACGTAAAAGTTGGCGACCGAACTAAAAGCTGAACACAATAATTTTTTTTTTTTGAACTTGCACCTAACGGAAAGCCTGTTACCTTATTAAATATGAAGGTGATGAAATGGCATCCACCATCCCACTTTCATTATTCCAACTACCACACGTGCCAAACTAATAAATAAAACCAATTGTCCTTTGTTTCACTATGGGTATGTAGAAAACTTGATTTTTAAAGTGAGCTTTAGAAGATTTTTGTTTTTTTAATTCATAAAATATAGCTATTTATGTATGTTTTTCTAATTCATAGAATATTGCTATTTTTGTATGTAAAAAGATTTAATGGTCCTGTAATTTAATTGCAGTCAAATTGTTTATTTATTTTTTGTTGCTCAAGACAGTTTTGATACATTTCTCAACGGTCCTTATTTCAATTTTTTTTCCAGACACTGCTCCTGACGGAAGAATCCCAAAAGGGCCATGAATACTAAAAAGGAAAAACATATTTATCAAAATATTATATGTTTTTGAAACCCACAAAAAAAAAAAAAACACCATAATTTAACATGAGAGAGAGGAGAGAGAATAGAGAAGAGGGGACTGAAAATTTCATGAAGCTGAATTCAAGCTGTGATACATAGCCAAATCAAAAGTAATCCATATATATATAGATTCTACTATTAAATAGCAATATATATGACCACCATTTTTTGGAGAAAGACGTGCGATCAATCAAGATTCAAGATTGGGTTATTTTGTCAAAACTTTGTCTTTATTTTGTTCATTTTCAAAAATAGTGTGAGTTATTTTAGTTTAATTTCTGAAATAGTACAGGGTTATTTTGGTTCAGTTTCAGAAATAGCGTGGATTATTTTTCTGTAGTTACCAAAACAATGAAATTTCGTTAATCGGACATCACATATGGAATTGGGTATCAAGTTTAACCTAGGAAGGTCAAGGGATGCCTCGACCCACGCACCTCCGTATCCGGCTATTGACCGCCCCCACTCGCCGGAAAAAATAAACTATTTCTAAAAATTCTCAAACTTCACCGAAATGAATATCTCAATGAGTAGAGCAAGTTTTATACCTGCGGCCAAGTCCAATTTGGCCGGGAAGAGCTTCAAATTGCCAAGAACTAGCCAGAACCCTAGAATTTGGGTGTCCTTTAATTCGATCAATCCGCAACACCACGGGCCCTAAAAATGTTTGGGCTTTGTTCTTGACCTCCAGAGAAGTGTTTTTGTGGTGGTGATTGAAGGTAAATGTTTCAGAAATGGGTGGATCGCCGCCTAGTACCCACGAAGCCGTGTGTCGGCCTTCACAAAATTAGAACCAAAACTCTCTGTTTTTGGGCTGAAATGGTGTATGGGAGGCCATATGAGTGATTTTCAGGTGATGGTGGTGATCAACGAGAAAAATGGCGGAAATTCGTCAGATTTGGAATCGGGTTGAAACTAGGTTGTGCACGGGTTGAAAGGGAAGGGTTTATGATCCCGTGCCTCTCACTCCTTTCTCCTTTCTTCCCTTCTCTTCCTCCCATTGGTCCACTCACCTCCTCCTTCTCTGGTTAGTCCACCTCCTATCAGATGGGGACTTCCTCCCCCGTACCACATTCCTTCCCTTTCTTCTCATTTTCTGATTGGTCATCTCTTTCTTTTAACTTAGTGGTCCCTTATTTCCTTCCCTTACTTCTGATTGGTTACCATTCCCCATGGTATAAAATATTGATGATATCGGAAATATCGGTAGTCCAAAAACATGGAAATTTCGATGGAAATATCGGGATATTATCGATATCGATAAAAATTGAATAAAAACCACGGAAATTGTAAGAAAAACTTGAAAATTTTTATTGAAACTTTGGAGAAAGTTTATTTAGTCAATTATCTATTAGTTGATCGTAAAAAATTAGAAGGAAATGCATTGCATGATGGATTTAACTAATTTAAGTTGATTATACAGCGAGCTGGCAAACATTGTAAGTGTAGAAAATATGTAGTAATTAATGAAAAAAAGATTAAACACACCATAATCATTTATATATAATGATTTACTACAATATTTTACACTTTATACATTGCATGGTAAGATACATGAGTGATTTAGTACCACATAAAGTTCCTATGAGGTTCAAATTTTCACTATCTTAATCATCTCTATGTATAGAGTAAGTTTATTGTGAAGAGTATTCATCAAATGATAAATCCCCAAAATAGTTTTGCATGTAATTATTAACATGCCACTCATATAAATTAATAAATATAAATATTTTAGCATATTATCACTAAAACATAAGTGATATATCGTGGTTAAGGTGTTGGAGGAGTAAAATGGGAGGGGTTCAAATCCATTTTGTGTTTTTTTTCCTCCTTTTTTTCCCTTTTTTTCTTCTTTTTCTTTTTTTTCCCTTCCTTTACATCGATATTTTCGATATTTTAGCAATATTACACCGATATTTTGACAAAATAATGCTGAAGTGTGAGCGAAATTATCGACATCAATATTTTGCGATATTATCGTCGATATTGTCGATATTTGTACGATATGTACATGGATATGTTCCGAAATATCCGTGATTCGAAAAAACTGAAATATCCTCGATATTTCGTCAATATTATCGATATTTCAGACTATGCCATTTCCAAATAGTGGGAGTTCAAATAATTTATAATCTAAAATGTAAGTAATCAATTTCAAAAGTCTGTAACTATACCGTTATAATCCGGACTCGCAAACGGTCTTCGCCTATGCGTTCATACGATCGAGTACTACGCAAATACCTTCACTTGTTTAAGAACTACTCTTGACACTATCTTCCGAGACCCATCTATAAGCCCTGCAAAGAGCTTCATCTTCTTTTCAGGTCCAAGCCTTTCCTTTCATTGCAGATGTGGCCCTTTGAAAATTGTTGAAAAAATTGAATGAAAGATTATTGGAAGAGGTAAGATAGTATGGAATGGTGAAAATGATGTGAGAAATGGTGTAGGAATGACTTAGGTATTTATAGGAAAAAAAATTAGCATTTTTTTTTAAATTCGTCCAAAAAAAAGAAGCTAAATTCCAATGGTAATCTGACGTCAACTAGTCGTTGGCTGTCAAATGGGCTGGGCTGCAGGGCTGGCTAGCTAGCTGGAAATGGCCAACCCGCTGGCCTGATTTTGGTTTTTTAGCCCAGTGGGGCCCAGAAACCCTTTGGCCTAGCCCTCGGTTAGAAACGGTTTTCGTGTCATTTAGAACTATTTTTAACCCTACGACCCTTTGACTGGGTCGATTGGAGATGGCCTAACCTCCTAAATTGTTCTCATTTTTTCTTCAAAATCCCATGTTCTTCTATGTTTTGAATCATCAATGCGTAAATGCCGTGATGGGTTCTAACATGCTTGATTTCATCAAGAATGCCCTTAATTCATGTGATCGTGGAATTTAGGTGTAAAACTATGTGTGTTGTATGCGAATGCGGATTTATGGTTTGAAAGGTTAATCAATACGAATGCATTACCTCACTGGTGTAACCCTAAGAAAGAATGGTGCAATGTGAGCTACATCATGAACTATTCTTGACGAATAGCCTATGGCGAGGCGTTAAGAAGATAAGTTTCTAATGAACGCGTCTATGTGTAGACGGCGGCGTGTATGCAAGATGAGCCTCTGTTAGGCGTAGAGAAAATATGCGTATGATAGTTATAGAGAAGATGAACAGTTGTTCATAGTCTTGGTAGGGAGAGTAAGCCTATCAAATCGGGAATCTAGGATAAGATATCCAATCTTCTTACGATTATGATTGCATTATCTAATTTCTAAGATATCCTAATTTGACTTGAATTAGGGTTTTCTTACTTAGGAGACAAGTAACATCTTCAATGTGTAGTATGTCAGACTAAGGACTACGCTCATGGGTTACAAGTATTCCGGTCCCTCTTGCCACCCGAGATGCCACATGTTATAAGCCCAGAAAATCATATTCCCACATCCTGTATGTTATAGGGACCATTTTTTATTTTGTCCATACACAAAGAAACATCCATATATAATTGGCATATTTATTTTACGAAAGAGGAAGAACATTCCTAAAGGAATACAATTATGAAAATAGGGAAATGATATGCTTGGCATATTTATTTCACGAACAACAACCGCAGCAGGATATCTTCACCATTATCCAAGGAAATATTTGAACCAGCTTGCTGAGAGTTTTGGGTGCCTCTTAAGTCCATCATTGTAATCTATATAGACGAAACCAAATCGTAAGGTGTATCCAGCAGCCCATTCAAAATTGTCCGTCAATGACCATGCAAAGTATCCCTTCACATTTACACCATCACTGCACAAAAAAGGCGAATTTCAAATGTAAGTATGTCTAGTGTAGTGATAAGTAAAAGATATAAGTTAAACCTTATTTAACTTTTCAAAAGAACTTACTCGATTGCTTTTCGAAGATAGTCGAGGTGGTGGTAGTGGTAATCAATTCTGTGGGTATCATTGAGGGATTGCGAAAGTGACAATTTGGGATCATCGAACTCATCCATGCCTGCAATATAATTAATTTTTTATTTAATGTTTTTTATTGACGAAGAGGCGAAGAATTATAGATTCATCATTTCATTCCTATCGATTCAACAGATTGCTAAATGTTTGAGAGTTCCCATCTAGTTTTATATGTAGATCACTTATAGATGTCAACTGCATTTTACACCATATACATGTGAAGCATTAATTATTTAGTTAATTAAGGTTTAAAAATAATTACCGTTCTCGGTAATGTAAATGACCGGATTATTATATTTGTGCTTTGCGTAAAGTAAAATCTCTCGAATGCCTTTTGGATAAACAACTAGCCAGCTTGAAGCAGCCTGCAACCCCAATTTATGAAGGTAAGTTAACTAAATGAAAAACAATTACTCTTTGAATGCAAATAGTTTAGCTAATTGTTCGATGCGTACCGGAGGACCAATGGAGACTCCATTAAGCTCGGCTGCCACAACATTTAGGAATATGAGATTTTAAATATTTTGATGAACTTAAATTAGTCAAATTAAATAATTGGTTTCTCATTTTGTACTCACTTGATTCAAAAACGCAAGCATCGGTCAAGAAGCTTGGATTTGCAGAATTATTATGAGGTTGATCGCTTGAATAGTGAGTAGTATAATAATTCATTCCAACAAAATCAAATGACCCTTTTATTAACTTGGATTCTTCTTCTGTAAATTTAGGTAATCTTTCTTTAACAAGAACTTGCATACTGTGCGGATATTGGCCACTTGTCAATGGCTCCATAAACCTATATAATCATTGAAATTTCATCAATAAATTTTGTATTATTATCGTATAAATGAACATTTAATTGGGTTGATATATAAGTTTGGAACAAATAAACTTGCCATCCAAACATAAAATCCAAAGATCGATTTGCAGCATTCTGATGACGCGTTTCGTTAGAAACTGGCACAAACCAATTTGCCGCTAATGTTATTCCTATCACGCCTTCTTGAGATGCCTGCACATCACCACCCAAACTTGATTAGTTACGGTATGAAAAAAGGTAAATTAACCCTATCTCATTAATTTAATATTACAACATTGAGTATTAATATGACCTGATATTTAGTCTTGTACACTTCAACAGCATGTGCATGAGCGAGGAGGAAGTGGTGTGCTACTATATAGGGTTCGGTAGCCGAATCACCGCCGGTGCAGTTTAAGTCCTGCCAAGCAGAACATCGCCCGGGTGCTAATTGTCCTGATGCATAGCCAAAATTAATAAAATTATATGGCTCATTTAGTGTGATCCAATGCTTTACGCGATCGCCAAATAACTTAAAGCAAAGTTCTGCATAGTCTCGAAAATGATTGCTGCAACATGGAAAATTAAAAATCAGTTGCACGCTGATTTTGAAGGTTTATGCATTATAGCAATATACATTTGAATATGTAAACGATCAATCAGCAAGAAGATAAAGAATTATTATTAATTAGAGAATCAAAGTCTACACTTACACAATTTGACGGTTTAAGAAACCACCATATTCTTCTTCTAAGGCTTGAGGAAGATCCCAATGAAAGATTGTCACATATGGCGCTACACCTGTGCATGATCAATAAAAGCAACACGCTCGATTATATAACATGTAACTCTTAATATGTATATATGTATATGTGTGTGATCTGTATATATATATTTGTAAGGTGGGATGATATATGAGATTAAGCAGTTGCATCACCTTTGTTTTGGAGTTCATTGATGAGATTGTTGTAGTATTGTACTCCTTCCTTGCTCACACCCCCACTTAGCTTTCCATCTAATTATATAATTAAAATTAAACAAGAGCATAAGCAAATACATTCGAAAGGGGAACAAAATAGGTTAAACTACATATATTATTGGTTATATTACTCAGGGCAAACATCATGCATGGACACACTACTTCGTCCCAACTAATTAACGCGAATGCGGATGATCAACTTACTTGGTAACAATCTGGACCATGAGATAGAGAACCTATAAGCATCCAATCCCATATCCTTCATAATCTTTACATCTTCCTATATAGAATAACACAATATGTGTTATAAGAAAATGCCTCATCTTCAACCTCCTTAATTTTCTTAAGGCCGTAAATTCTTTAATTCTCCTTATACTATTGAATAATTCAGAAGGACTGGAGAACAAAGTTAATGAAATTTTTGAACCTTATAGCGGTGGTATTGATCATTAGCCACGTCCCCATTGCTTCCATCACTGATTTTTTCTGCAATTAACCATGTAAAATTTTCATTATCTTCATAAACCTCATGGTTTAGGCCTCGTCCCCCATCAATGTCTAACCCTTGTAAAGGTTAAGTATAAATCTGTATTAATCAAGGTTCAATTCAATCTGGCACCGGTGTAGGTACCTGGATACTGGTGGGTGAAGTTATCCCATATGCTTGGTCCTTTACCACCTTCATTCCATGCACCTTCATACTGAAATTAATTTACACATATAAGAATACAAAATGAGCATCTTAGTATTTTCCTGCATGTATGCTAATAGGGCGGACATTAAATGAAAACCCTAACAACTTATTAAGTGCAGAAACACTAACTTGGTAAGATGCTGAAGCTGAACCAAATACAAAGCCTGATGGAAAACTGCTCCTGTTCAGGGAAGCACTGCTTCTGTTCAGGGAAGCACTGCTATAACGACTAGGTTTATTAGTTAGTAGGTTTTCCACCGGCCTCTCGAATTCCTCACTCTCCCTCTCACTTCCAACCCCAGTAGACCCAAACCCACCAGCCCCTTCAAACGAAAGCCTCCCCTCACTCGCTCCGAACCCGCCCACCTGACTCACCAACTCCCCCTGATCCCCGGCTTCGCTCTCCACCCTGCTGGCCACCACCCCTTCCTGCTGGTCCGTACTGTCGGAGCTCTGAACCGGAATCACATCGCACTCTTCTCGCTTGACCGCCGAGTTCAAAACCCTCCTGCTTTTCTGTTTGTTTCTGGGGAAAGTTGGGTTTTTTGGGAGTTTGGAGGTCAAGATGGGTTTTGGGTGAGCGGCAATGCGTTTTCTGGGTTTGGGGTTCGGGAGAGAGAGGAAGCTCTGAGCTGCTATGGAGTGGATGGCGGCCATGGCTGACCGTTGGGACAGAGTCGGGAGGGGCACCGAGTTAAGTCTGAACATTGTATCTCGCCGCGTTGGAACGGGGAAATGCGATTGGTTTGGATATGGTAGCTGTGGCGGGAGATGCGATCAAGTGCGCTAAGGAATATAATTTCAGTTTGGGGAGCCGTTGGGTTTTGTAGATGTTCTTAGATGAACCGATGGAGGTTTTGTGGTTGATCTTGAAGAGGGGTGCAATCGTGTAGGATTTTAATTGGGTGAAAAGAGGGTGGTGTAGATTTTTATGATGAGGTGCTGTGTTGAGGATGTTGTTTTGTTTTTTAGGGAGAATATGGTGATGAAATGCAGGCCACATGAAAAAGATGATTGTTTGTTAAGCCAGACAAAATGGATAAATTAACAAATTTGAGAGATGCAAATAATTGGACCTTGACCTGAATATTCCCAGGAGAACGATGTCGTGCTGCTCTTTTACTCATACCATTACTCTTTTTTCTAAGTTGGCCATATAAGCTGACGATATGGTAGATATGTCCTATTTTAACATATATTTTTCTAATATCTCATCATGTATGACATGTGTTACTTGGTGTACATTTTTTTCTAATATCTAAAAAATTTGATACCAGTCAATCGATTCCAGATAGATTTCCAGATAACTTTGCAACACATATTTTTGGCTGCAATTTTGTATGCCATTCAAGTTTCCATTTCAAGATTTCAGATAGAATTCCAGATAACTTTGCAACACATCAACAAAACAAAACAACACATATTTATGTTGTTGCCGCAGTGAATCAGGGAGTCAAAGCTCTTTGCCTGGAATTTTCTTCATCCTCTGCCCCTCCCCTCCATCAAGGTTAGTAGGTCAGAAGTTGATTTGAAATGTGGAATCAATCCAAGAACCTAAACTGCAGCCAAAATCATATCCTTTATAAACAAAGAGTTGAACATTTCCTGATAACCCAATTGGATGAACAAATAACTTTTATCGAATTTACAAAAGTTGAAGAGAACGAAAACTGAAAAGATGAATCACTAACCCGATGAAATTTTTCGATTTTTGGAGAAAAATTTGTTCCGAAAGCTCAAATCTTTTACTAATTTCTGTCACTGAGTTTTTCGATCCTTTTTTGTTTGGAATGAACTGAAACCACACAGCGAACTGAAAACCAAAATTAGCCTCCTTCCGATTACACATCTCTAAATACTGGTGGTATGCAGGTGGTTAGTGTTGAACCTTCCCACCAAACTCAGATCGTGGAAATCTTTGGGGGAGAAAACTGCCCACTACTGCTTAGCAGTTTGAGAGGCTTAAGCACGTCTACTTGTTTTTTTTTTTTTTTCAAATTTCTGTTTTCTTTTCCAATACTTTTTAGATGTTTTTTTTTTTTTTTTTATATTTTCTTTCTACTGTAACCTTTTTATACTTCTTTTTTACCTATATGGTAAATGTATTATTTTTTTTTAGTTTGTGTTTTTAAACTGCCCACTACTTCTTAGCAGTTTGTGAGGGTTAACTGTTAAGCACGTATGTTTATAGATTTTATTTTATTTTATTTGTTTTCTACCCAATTATGGTGTTTTTACGACTTTGTCCTCATTTTCTAAACTTTTGTGGTTTTTAATTGTGAATGAAGCAAAGGGCAATATTGGGTTTACTGAATGTTTCACCAAACTGGGGCTCTCACTATATATATATACTAGCCTCTCCGCACGCACTAACGTGTGTGCGAGAGGCATTTTTGCATCACGGGCGCTACGCGCCCCTAAAGGTGTTTTGTGTTTTTTTTTTTCTATTGTAATTGTCAAGATATATTTTAGATGTATTGGGCAAAGAGGAACTTTATCTTTATCATGCACGTCTTAAAAAGTTGTCATATTTTTTGTTTTCACTTTGCCTAAAGTAATGATTTAAATGTTATTCATGCAATTGTCAAACAACATCATTTGGAAGCAAGTTCCTACCTAAAGTTCATAAACAATAGTAAGTAGATGTGAATAAAAAAAAGTAGATGAAAACATTAAGTACTTGTAGCAAAATACAAAACAACTTAAATGTCAAAATATAAAACCTACATCACAATATGTACATTTTTCACAATACCCATAAAGTCTATATGTCATTGTTTCTTTTGAAAAGAAAATTGACATCAATGCTGCAATTTCCACCCATTCGTTCCTGATTGACACTTCAAATTTTCATTGCCAATCTACAAACAATAGTGAGAAAATTAACTATTTTGGCAGCAAGCAAACTTCTTGTTTTTGTTAGGCTCTTTTTTCTCTAACGTTTCAGTTACTCAGTACTGAATTGCTTAACTATATTTCTTTCTATTTTTTTCCTTCTTTTTAGTATTTCTTCTCCATAGGCAGTGTGTCACAGCCCGTCCCGGAGGTGTGTTTGACGGGAATGTGAAAGGACAGAATTGCCCTTGTTGGACATTAAGGTAAGTATGTTTGTGACGTTATTTTGGTTCAATATTAATCTAGTTGGAAGAAATATATTAGTAAGTTGGATAATATTGAAAGTTTGATTTTTGTTATGTATGGTTAGGATGAAAATGGATGGTGTGGATTAGTTTGGACCACAAAAAGGACCTCTCTCTCCTTCTCCCTCCCCGTGTCTTCTCTGTCTCTCTCTCTCACGATCTCTAACACTCACACACCCAAAACGTACGGCACACACCCAAATCCTCCGAAAACTCGACGGATCGAGGCAACCAAGGTATGCATCTTCATCCTTTTTACGTTCTGAGTTCATTGGTGCTAGTTTTAGGAAGTGAAACCCTCGAAATCATGTGGAACCCGAACCTCCATTTTTGAGTTACTGTTCATGCACACGTAAAATGTCGTGTTTCAGGGAATTCTAAGCTTATAGTGAGCTTAGTGAAGTCCTAAGGAGGCTCGGAGTGCTTCGTTTGAAGGATTTGGAGGTCGAGATCGTGTAGTTCCATTTTGGCCGAATTTCTTGGGAATTTTCCGGTGAGATTTCTTGATTTTTAGAGCCTTAAACTAGTCTAACGTGATTCTACATGTTTAGGGCTTCAATTTGATATAAAATAAGAAGAAAATGGGTGAAAAACGAAGGAGAACGAAGAGTTTTAAAACTCGCCGGAAAACGGCCGCCAGAAAAGCCAGTCCGGCGACCCAAGGAAGAAGAAGGGCGCGTGGGGGCGCGTGAGCCCTCCAAAATTTTTTCTAAAACTTTCCCGACGCTCGTGACGTCGAGTAGGTCGATGTGGTATATTCATATACCCAATTTGAGCATCGTATGAGAAGTTATTTCGAATTGTTGGTGATGTGTTTAAAATTAACGTTTATAATTATTTAGAATATAGGTGGAAATGTGAATTGACGATCCGACCGTTGGATCGTCACCAAACTTTGATACGTTGTAATACATAATATTTAAGGATTATAGGAACTTACGGATTGGGAATCCGATTTACGGATCTTCCGGAATTGGAGTTGTAAGTCCATAATATAGAATGTTAACCGTCACTTGGTTTTGGAATTTACGGAGATCCGACCGTTGGATGGTAATGAAATTTTAGGATGTTGTCCTAGAGGTATATTGTGGACCTATGGAAGTTATGGATTGGAAATCTGAGTTACAGATCTTCCGGATCGAATTGCGTAGTGACGTGTTTTATATAAGTTATATATTCTATCGATATGATTTCTGAGGTTTGATTTGATTATTGTTCTAGGCGCCGATCGTCATGACGCCTTGATGTATTGTGCTAGGGAGTTGTAGGGCGAACTCCAGGTGAGTGGGCAGTATTTTCTGTATTTACCTATATACTATTGATTTTCCCAGAAATTGAGTTTTTGATGAAAATATGTTTCTAAAATGCCATGCATGAATGATAGGCATGATATGATTGATATGCATGATAGGAATGATATGCATGAGATGAATGATATGATTATCTGAATTGGTAATTGATGCATATATATATATGTGAATTGGTGCTGTGGACGCACAGGTAAGTATCAGGTGAGTTTTATGTTATTCATGTGAATCATTGATAATGTATATTATGTTGATAGCTCATAACCTGCAATCATGGTGTTAGTGCTTATATTATTCACCTCACACCGCACGCTCACCTTGGATCCAAGTAGGTGCATGTCGTACAGACCATGTGATGGTTCCGACATGTCGTACAGACCATGAGAGGGTTCCGACTGATAGGTGACCTTAGATTATGTGCACAGATGATTGATGAGAGAAGCACTAGAGCGTATTATTACACCATTCATGTCGTACAGACTACTTCAGGTAGTTCCGACTTATCTGCAGTGTAGTGCCGTACAGGTCACCGAAGTGACTCCGGTTGAATTTGATGTTGAGCTATATAATTAACCGTACAGGACCAACTGCAGGGTCTCTGGTTAATTCATTATTTCACCTGTTACATTGATCCATCATTCAAACTGTTTTTGAAAGTTTTGACATGGCATACTTTCTGGTTTTAAGAAAGATTGATGATTTGAGATTTATGAAAAACTATATGCTATTATACTATTTTCTGGGAAAGTATACAGGTTTTACAGCGAGGGGTTAGAAATGTTTTAAAGGAAAGGTTTTCGAAAAACTTTGTTTTACTGACCAATTCAATCTTGTTTTGCGCCTCTCCAGGTTCAAGATAGCAGAGCTCTGGTGGCCACGAGGAATTCAACGGTGTTCTGACAGAATTCACAAATATAGAACTCACCCTCGGGTGTTATATCTTAGAATTTATATCTTTAAAGCTTCCGAACTGTGTAAATGGTTACGTCACTCTCACGTGACGGCCAGCATGCCCTCATTCGGGACGGGGTGTGTCACAGTGCATCTCACAAACATGCAGGGAACCGAAAATAAATAAAAAGGAACGAAAACCTAACAAAGAGGAAATTATTTATAATACATCCATGAAAATTAAAGAAAACCTTATAATATGTTTCAAAGACACGTTTGTAGTTACCAACATTAAAAATAAAATAAAATAGATCCATCCATGAGTTAAATTTTCTTGCAACATGAGCGCCATGGTTGCCACCCATTTGTTTTCACGGGATGCTTCAAGTTTTCATTGTGAATCTATAAAAAATATGAGGAAATTAGAAGTCAAACTATAAAAAAACAAAGCATCATTATATAAGTAGAGAGTAATAACATGTACCTTTAAATTAGACAATTTACCCATACCAACACTTTTACTCCAATTGCTTGAAGAAAACTGTAAATTATGTATTTAAGTATTTGTTCAAGTTTGAGTTAAAAGTTTGTGATCACGTTTATGAAATAAGTAATAATGTGATGTTGTACCTTAATCCTATGCTTCAACTTTTTCAGTTTGAGCAAGGTATGATGCTTGTAGAACTGTTACAAAATTAAGTTTGAAATATTTCAAACTAATATAATATAATGTACTGCATACTTAACTATTAAAAAATGTTATTATACCTTATCTAGAAAAATTGTATGGTTACGATTAATCTTCTTCCTACACCCACATAATTGGCCAGTTAGAATATTCATGTGTTATAATTATGAATAATTAATTGGCAAACATATTATAAAGGAAGAATATTGTCAAAGATAGATAGGCATGGTAAGTAGGATTATACCTTATTCGTTGAACTTTTTTGTAGGTTCGTATGATGTGAGGAGTATTTGCATTTTTCATTTCTGCTAAAGCAATTTTCATGCGCCACCTATATGAAAAAGGTATATATAAGGTTCAACGTTTCCTCTCAAAATTTTATTTTATAAAAAAATTAAGAAGAAGGCTAACGAATACATACTGCTCATGCTTCTTCTTTTTAAACTCTTTGAGAATTAGTTTGCTAAGTTCAACGGTTTTCACCCCAACGGAGATGCCTCAACCAGGCGAAAAAATAGAAACACGTCTGCTAGGTAGCTCATTTTTAGGTGGTGCCATCTTCACTTTTTGTTGCATTTCTTGTAGAGTTCCTATAAATAAACAAAATAAATAACTTTTGACACAACCAAAATAAATATGAAAAATGCACGACTTTTGGGCATATGTATAACATATGTCCCATTTTAGGACATCTTAAAATGCAATGCATATGTTAAAGAGCCTTTCTTAATCACGCGTACAATTAGTATTCAGAGATTGTCTATACTTAGTGTCTTCATATATGTACGTACAAATGTTTTTAAACCTTCTTACAATGCAACACGATAGTCTCATACTTTCTTCGCACGGTAAAATATAAAAAAAAGTCACTAACAAACGTGTTAGAAAATGTCAAAGGCATAGAGACAATAACAGATGTCATCTCAGGTACTAAATTGTCAAGCTTTTCTTACTGCTTGTGCTCATTGGAAATAAGAAGGATCCAATTATTCAATCGTCCAAATAATCTATTAACAAAAGGCACTTCAAAGCTTGTCTGGCATACATGCAATAATAGAACAATGACATACCATATTCTGCAACCAAAGGAATGGAGTCCAAAATTTTATACTTTGGGTCAGAAATGAGTGTCATAAAGAAATCCAGTAAAAGACCACGAAAATCAAAGGGCAGCATTCTTTTTTCTTCACTAAAGCACAAAACTACAATACACTTTAATACATCAGATAAACCGAAATCCGCCAAAACTTTGCTATGTACATATAGAGTGAGATTAAGAAGGAAAAAAATGCTATCCTTAAATAATTTATTTTCCAAAAGAATTACCACTGTGTTTTGGTTTGCTTCTAAATTCCAAGTATGTAGGTGTAGCACACAATTAGAGCAGTAAACAATCTCCAATTTTCTTAGCACCAAAATGTAATTGACTTACATGTTCAACCTATCGAAACTAATTTCCGAAATCAAAACTAAGTACAATATCGCTTTCCGGCATTTCTACTACGAAATTACCAAAACATAAACAAATTTGAGCTTCATATAATCACTGTAAACGCGTACAAATACAAAATTTGATTACCTGAGGGAGTGCTGTCAGTTTGCAATCAGTGCCGAAAGCCTCAGTATTTGATAATTCAATGAGCATTGAGAATTTAGATAATGAACGACAGTACCACACCAAGTATGGACATGTAGAAACACGAAAAAAGAAAATCATTGCTAATGCCATACAAACAATGTTAGCCATCCAGTAGACACAATGTAATTAAATTTACTTCATGCAACTACTCCAAAACCACAGATGGAAGGCGCATTTCTCTCAATGTGGGTGGGACCCAATAAGTCCAAAACAATCAAATTTATTTGCTACCCAGTAATCCAATTTTCCCAGCAACCAAACAGTAATTATAAAATATCAAAAATTTGCTTTTTGGAAAATGAGAATAATAAAAAATAATTCACGTTTTTTACCTTTTACTTTTGCTTGCCTTTTCTTCACCGATCTCCTTCTCTGCTTCTTAGTCTTCGATTTTCCGACTCTACAAAACCCAAAATTGACTACAATAAACTCAAAACCCATTAAAAACTTGAACAAACCTAAAAAACCAAGGAAAGCACAGAAAATATGAGAGTGAGTATTAGTGAAAATGCTTACCAGATCGTCATTGAAAGTTAGAATTTCAAGGTTTTTAGTCTAAAAGAATGAGTGTGTATTCTTCCTTAGTGCAATGAGAGAGAGAGAGAGAGTAATGGAAGGTACCTAAGGCCACCAAACGAAAAGATAGAAAAAACAATGTGCAAACGATAGGACAACAACAAAACGGAAATTGAATAAAGAGGGGGAAATACTCACCGATTTGTGTGAATCCTAGCGTTTATTTTCTGGATTGCCAGTTGCAGATGAAGAAATCATACAGAAAAGGCATGGAGGAGGGGGTTTTGTACGGAAGACAAAAGTGAGTTTGAGAAAATCATCCAATTTTCCCTTTTGTATGTTCTGTGGGAATCGAGAACGTGCGATAAATGGCGGTTCCATGTCCGGTCTGTCAACTGCTGCAACTGCTGCTCTGAACGTGCAATAGATGGTTTCACTCTTTCCATCTGGAGTGTTTCTTCAAATAGGATGTGATGTAGCAGTTGTGGAATAATTGATCTAAAAGGTGAAAATGAATTTAAAGTGTGAGTGTCTTATCCAGTGGTTGTGAATTATTATCGTTGAGAATTCCGTATTATTACATTTTTAACCCTATTTTTTAGACAGTTAGCTTTTGGTATTTTGCATATGAAGTGAGGGCATTTTGGTTTGTTAATATTAATGCTTTTCCTTCACAGGAAACAAAAATATTTAAAGGCATGGTAGATTTGCCAAAACCATGTGCGATATCATTGAACGCTAAAAACTAATTTAAATGGTAAACCTTGATATTTTATAAGAGTTAATTAATTAGAACAATGGTCTTTTAACTTTAGTTGAAATTGGAGCTTTAATCTTCAAACTAAAATCCCATAAATATTTGTCCTTAAACTGATTACAGCGTGTAGCAATAATCATTTTGGTTTACTATGTTATAAACTTATAATTTTCCTCCATTTTTTATTCTTTAAACCCTTTGCTTTGGATAAAATTTCTAACTGTGAATGATCATTGCTCTACATTATGACAAATTCATGAACCAATACTTATATCTTTTTAGATCAAGAACCAAAGCTCTAATTAGACCAAAATCTGTAACCAACAGTGGTGGAGCTAGGATTTTGTGTGTGGGAGGGCCTCTCACATATATAGGTAATTTGAACTTAGAATATGAGAGATGAAGTAATTTGCATAAAAATTGAAAGACCCTAAATTCAATAGGGAAAACAAAAACATTGTACAAAACCCAGAAACCCAAATATGAGGTAAAAAGTAAGCAAGATTTTTTTTTAAAATATAAGTCAAAGCCAAAGAAAAGTTAATGGGAAAATGAAGGGAAGTAAAGACTGCACTGTAATCAGAGGGATGAAGAGAAAATTGAGGTCTGGCCTGGAATGAAAAAGAGTTTAGAGTGAGGACACATTTAATTTTTAAGGGTATTAGATTGAAATGCAGCAGCATTTGTTAAGTAGCAAGAAGAAAAAACAAAGGCAAGATGGGCCATGGATCCTTTTGGTCCTTAAGAGGACTTCCACCGGGGGTGGGATAGGTCGGCACACAACCAAAAAAATGGCCTAGCACCTAGGGAAATCTCTCTAGCCCACGAGATTGCCTGGCACCCAGCTTAAGTTGGTCTCCAGGCGAGCCCAAAATTGACAGACCTTGGGACCGGCCTACATGACGTCAGGTTGACGTCATGATCTGAAATTGGTGACGACGAACTCCATCTCCGGCGAGGAAGACAGCTGGACGACGCTACCTTCGAGGACGAGGCTGCCGACTCGAAACTTGTTTTTGAGGACGAGCTGGTCTTGGAAGCTGTTGAGGAAGATGATATACAAATCCGGCGATGCAGCTAAAGGTCAGGGCGTAGGTTCAAAAGCGCCGAGTTTGAAGCTGGTGAGCCCGGGCGCCGATGTCGACCGATTTAGGGCGGGTCATACTGCGGAAGGCGGTGGAGAAGAAGCAGAGAGTGAAGGGGAGGTGGGCATTTGATGGAGGGTGGAGATGGGGGGGATGGGTCGGCGTGCTCTGGTCTGAGGAGCATTTTTTGGGAGAAACTCAGAAAGTAAAATTCAAATTATTAATTTTTATTATTTTATAATAAAAATTAATAATATTTTAATAAAATTGACTAGGCTATTTAGTTTTAGGGGTAGAGATGTTTTGGCCTATTACTATTCATTGGGGTCTATTACTGTTCACTTGAGTGGATAAATGCGCTAAATGCTGGCACAAAGTCTTTAGGGGTGAAATTGCTCTTAGTGGCTCCACTACTGATAACCAATGCTCTAATGTTCTAATTCACACCTATTAGATACATCGATTATTTGTCCAATACTTTCTTTTTAATGCAATGATAGGATTTCGTTGATAGAGCCAAAAGGTTTTACAGCGAAAAGCCACAACAAAGCATCAGACAACTAAAAACAAACTGGCAGAAACTAACAACGATCTTTCAACTAGTAAGTCACCAAAGTTTTCCAAATGGATTAGAAACATTAGACGCAGCCTTAGCAACCTTTTCTTGAGATTCACGAGCGACGTGATCATGGGCGGAACCACTAAGGGACCTGACCTATTTTGCCTTTTTTTTCTTGCTAAGCTAACAGATGTTATTGCTGCATATCAATCTAATACCCTTAAAATTCAAGTGGATCTTTAATCCAAACTATTTTCCGTTCCAAACCAAATCTTATTTTTATTTGAATCCCTCTCATTGGGGCACGGTCTTGCAAAATATGAGAATCCTTTTTCTTAAGGGATATTATTTTCTTTTAGTGAGGGGATGTCATATCAACTAGTACTAACTTGATGTGCCCTCGTACTTGGATTCAGGATAACTACATTTCTACACGTCAAATTTAAATTAATTTTCTCACATTGCACTCCCAAACTTGAAATTTAATAAATTTACATCATCTGTTAAATTGTAGTCATGGCGGGTCAAAAAAGGGACACATCCAAAAGGGCATGCCATGCATCTACCAAAAAAGAAGAAAAAAACATAGCAACCCATTTCCATATTTTGTAATTATTTTGGAGTTAGATATGTCTACTTCCTACTTGGAATTTGACAATTTGTTAAGGAAATTCAGTTGGTCTCAGCAACTTAATAAAAGACTACAAAAGTGTTCTAGAGGGCTCACCACTACACCAAAAACTGTCCAAAAATGGATTGAAATGGAGATGTATCCCTATGCTAGTTTGGAGGGTTCGCACCTAATCCATCGCTACAGCAAAATTGTCAAAGAAATTAGTTATATTGTAGTTATGATAGTAGGCAATGGGAACAAAAAGGTTCCACAGTTCTAGGTCTACACTTCTAAGAGAGTAATTAGAATACGAGAGTGTAAAGGGTAAAGTTTTAGTTATGGTTCTATACTGACACATCCCAACCCTGATATTCCCTGAATACCAGGATAGACACGTGCTAGCCGACACCCGAGGGTGACGAAAGCCATTAATTGATACAAAAGCTAAGAATAAGAAATAAATAAGGGTTATGAATTTAAAATACCATGAACTAACAATTTAGGAACGTGTTCAGAGCATACAACTAAACCTAATCACTAAAAAGAATTAAGATAAAATTAAATGAATAAAGGAGTGAATCCTACATCAAGAGAATCCGAAGATGTTGCTGCAGAAGTTTCTTGACGCCGGGATTATGTGCCTTGATTCTAAGTCTTGAATGGGGGCGCAAAACAAAGGTGAGTGGACCAAGTTTACATATATAATAATAATAAAACAGTTATCAAGATACTAACCCCCACAATTTATATATAATGAAAACTATTAGCATAATAATGAAGGATTTAATAAAAATCCTAGCATGCCAAAATATCTCAAAAGCCATATTGCGGAATATCATCGCAGAAATCAAAATAGTAAACATCTCATAAATTGTCTCGTAAACGCGGTGTGCTGCTAGAAAGATCACTGAATAAATATAACTCCCGGCCCAATGCCTGCTCCGTGGTCTCTACGCCCGTAGCCAGAGATTACCAACTCCCGGCCCAATACCTGCTCCATGTCCCTCAGCCCGTAGCTAGGGATTATTTCTCCCGGCCTAAATGCCAACACCAGTTCCTCGCTCCAAGCGGCATAGTGTCTACTAGGTACGCACAAATATTTACGCCTCTCATAAATAACCACTTCATAGTATAAAGTCATCAATCGTCTATACTATAAAGAGGGGTTTCTAAAACATGTTCTAGCATCCTATCGTCATTCATCGGATAGTCTACCAATTCATGGTTTTTATAGAAAATACGATATATTAAAATATAGCTCAAACTAGGCTAACAATTTATTTCCTCACCAAAACACGAGAAGAAAATCAATAAATTCAGAAAACAGGATTAATATAAATCAATTCACAAAATTCATAGGCATGCTAATCATTTATGCAATTGCTATAAAATCATGTAATTTTAGAACTGGTCCACTCACAGTACTTAGCCGCCAAAACCTGTGCCACTAGCGAAGACGAAAACATCACAATAATTGCCCCTAAGTACATTAAATGGTACAATTAATGAAACTATATAATAGCAATTGAATTTGGGAAAACAGACATTAGATACGGATTCAGAACGTCGAATTACCTTAAGAAGGGTCTCGGACGAAAACCCGAAAAGTCAACCCTAAAGTCAACGTTGACCGGGGGTCAACGGTCAAATTAGGTCTAACGGGCTTTAGGCTTGAAATCCGGATTAGGGTTTAGGTTAAATATGATTAGGATCTATTGGGTTCGAACTAAATAAGGGAATTGAGTTGGATGGGTGAGGCCCTAATAGATTTTAGAACCCTAGGGTTTTAGGGTTAAAAGGGTATTAGGGTGGAAAATTGGTGGTTTGGGCTTAAGCCCAAACACACACACACAACAAACACACACACACATGCACGGCATGCACATGCATGCATAGCATGCACATACACACACACACACGCCTAAATACACACACACACACACACACCACAAAGGCCTTAAGGCCTCATTAAAGAGCAGAGCTTTAAGCCCTTTAAAAGGAACCCGCCCAAGGCCAATATATATAAGGCCCGAGGCCTTATGGGGTTTTAAAAACGATAAATAACTAAAAGGGTTGGGGTTTTGGGCTAAGAAAACACGGGCCTAAGGCCCGAGGGGGTTCTAATGGCCTGAAAGGCCTGGTTTTGCCGAAGAAGAAAGCCGGAAACTCGGCCGGAAAACCACCCAACTTTAAACAGCCATAACTTTATCACTATTGAACGAAATCAAGCGAGACAAAAACGAAAGTTGTAGCCCTCAAAGAGACGAAGAGACGAAGAGAATGGTACCTTGCATGATGTCTAACTCGTCGTGGTTTGGCCGGAAAACGCCTTGAAAGATGTCGGACTCGCCGGAAACTGGGTAAGATTCAAATGAGTATAACTTCTTCAATACTCAACGAAATTGGATGAAACAAAAAGGAGAGTTGTAGTTCTCACAGGAGGCTCCTGGGATTTCGTCGTCCTTTCTACACAGGAGAGAGAAAACTGTAGAGGTTGTGATGGTGATGTCCTCAGCAGATGGAGTGGCTGAGTGTTGCTCGGGGAAAAGGGAGTTGCAGCGAAGGAGAGAGATGAGGTCCGAGAGAGAGACACGGGAGAGAGAGTTACGGAAGAGGTGAGGGAGAAGAGAGAACTGAGAGAGGAGAGACCGGAAAAACATAAAATAAAACAAGGTGGGCCCCACGGGCTCACTAATTAAGGCTTTTAAAACAATTTTTAAATAAAAATGGGGTTGGGGTGTTTCAATCTACCACCCTTACAAAAAATTTCGTCCTCGAAATTTAAAATAACATACTACACTGAAAATACTCGAAAATAGGAAGAAGAATAATATACATATATGCAACGAAGATATTAGGTAAGAGCGGTTACAAAAAAGAGAAAATGTCACGCCGTCGCGATCAGCTGCAATTATTCCATCTTTCGTGTCCCCAGGCTCATACTTTATTTCCCCATCAGTGTAATAGTAGAAATCATACTTTATAAAGATATAAAGTCGAAAACATACATTGACGTAAGGTCAAAAATGAGTACGCAAAATACTATAGCGTCAAAATAGATATGTACTAACATATAGTTCAAAAACTCGAATCAACTTAAAAATGAAAACAGAAATACTTTTCCAAAAACATTTGTAACTTCGAAAATACAAATAACTAAAGTAAAGGAAGTTAAAATACTTATACTGAAAATCCAAAACTGAAAAATAAGAGTGGTTCTTGTCCAAGAATTCGAAACGTCAAGTACTCCGAGAATAGATGTGTCTTTGGATCAAGTCCCAAGAATAACAATTCTGAATCTGCATCAGCTGCTGGAGACGAATCTTCTTGTCCACTTGCTTAACGAATCCAACAAATAAGCTATCGATATCGCAATCTGCAGCCCGCAATATCGACCTCACATTTGTTGTCTCGATAAGCAAGCAATAATTTCCTAAGGATGAATAATTTCACACGTCGTAAATTCGATCCTCCGAATATAAGCTCGCACAACTCTTCTATCAACCAATGTTGCAAATAGCAACTTTCATACCATGTCGCAAAAGTGTCATATCTTTTACTGAACAAAACAGAGACTATCGTCGTAGAACTCTATCCAGCACCAAGCATTCTATCCTCCTCAGTTCTTCCAAATGTGACTAACTACTCCAGAATTTTACCAATAAATAACCCATTTGAAAACTGTACCTTGGGATTCAAGAGAAGTGGCTACCATGTTAGTAGTAAACCCAAAAGCTCGAACCAAGCAAGCAGAAAACGAGAAGTCATCTTCCTCAACACGCAATATCTCTTGGGAACTGTTGTAGTGCTCAATCCACCTCTCCATGTTTGATTAGTTGCATATTTCTAGTCAACCAAGGTCAAAGTTGGTGGAAAGAAGAACGACTCGCAAATGGTCAACCTAAAAACAAAAGAGAGTACACACCTTTCGAGAGAAGTGTAAAGATTATCCAATTCTCGCTTCGACCGTCCCGTAGTGCCATTCCAGAATGCACCAAACAGATCTGCTAGAAATGTTTTAACAACCACGTACTCACAATAATAAGGTTCAGAAGTGAAGCAGTGGAAATATGCGTTGAGACGAACACATATCGTTGGAAAATAACCGATGTGATGCCTATAAATTCTAGTAAGATGGTGATACACTATGTTGACCTTCTGTACTAAAACTTTCAACCAACTCTTACTAAAAGACCGCTCAAACTTCACACCCACGATGAACTCTTTATGGTAAGTCTGGTAAGCTTGTGAAAAGGTTATACTCCAATCGTTCTTGTCCAAATCGACACGAACTGGGTGCACACTTTCACCGAAATGATCGATCGTGAATTTCTCACTGATTAGGCGAGAAACCATATCGAGAAGGCTGAAAGAACACTCAAGAATTTGAGGGTCAAAACAAGTCCATTACAATCCAGAGTACAGGATATCAGGATTTGAACTAGAAACCATGCCGAGAACAAACGTTTATATATATATATATATATATATATATATATATATATATACCCTCATGTAATGTTCCGGCATGATCCAGTTTCACATTAGGAGATGGATAAGCGAAGGAAAGTGAAGATGCAGAAATAGAAGTCACTGTTTATAATTATTTTGCAAATTATCACAATATGGTCAACTGGTTTCTTAGCCAAAAAGGAATTAGGTCTAAGCTCAAGAATAGTTAAGAACTATTGATAATTTGACAAGGCCAAAGACATTTCGTAATTCACAATACTTTGTGAGAGCTGCTTCAAAGTTCAAAAATTAAACATAGAACCTCTGAATCAGCAGAATGATGAAGAAGAAAGATACGAAGTAGCCTGCGTATGAATGCAGTGACACGATTGGCTATCTTAAAGTGATGCTCTTGAGCAAACCAAGGCTCAATGAGTCTAGAGAAGTTTAGAGCAAAGTTCAATCTTCATACAATAATGAATATGGTAGAGCCTCAAGCCATTACACTGAAAATTACAAGGCTGAACAGGTACGCTGCAAGCAAAAAACTAAGTTCACCTTCGCTGAAAAGTACGCGGACGAGGAACTAGGATTTACCACCAAGTACCAAACCCAGGTGAAGTTCAAGGAATCTGTTTATCCAAACAAGACTGGATATTCATCATCCAAATCCAACTACAACAACAACAAGAATTGCAACTCATTCGGAAAATTGGATGAGAATAGCGTCTGCTACCGAGGAGTTTCCCAAAATTTCGATGTAGAGCCGACTCCGCCCGCAATTCCTAAGGAACGCATGTTGCAGAGTGGCATCACCATTTCGAATCTACAGCTGGTCTTTACCAGAATTTCTCAAATTGAGATTTCTAAAACACGTCGCTGAATATCGATCCGATGTTGAAAGTCGTCCAACAATCCACTTCATCACTGTTGAGGCACAATCCCGACACGAATTCTTGTATTTCAACCAAAAAGTGACAATTTAAACAAAGAGAGGTTTGCACAACTGTGCTGAATGGCACCAAACCTAGAAGTCCAGACATACAAATGATGTCAAAACCGACACTTTAAGAGAATAGAAGAGAATCCTAAGTATGCTTTGAACAAACCATGCTCTGATACCAATCTGACACACCCTGACCCTGATATTCCCTGAATACCAGGATAGACACGTGCTGGCCGACACCCGAGGGTGACGAAAGCCATTAATTGATACAAAAGCTAAGAATAAGAAATAAATAAGGGTTATGAATTTAAAATACCATGAACTAACAATTTAGGAACATGTTCAGAGCATACAACTAAACCTAATCACTAAAAAGAATTAAGATAAAATTAAATGAATAAAGGAGTGAGTCCTACATTAAGAGAATTCGAAGATGCTATTGCAGAAGTGTGTTGATGCCGGGATTACGTGCCTTGATTCTAAGTCCTGAATGGGGGCGCAAAACAAATGTGAGTGGACCAAGTTTACATATATAATAATAATAAAACAGTTATCAAGATACTAACCCCCACAATTTATATATAATGGAAACTATTAGCATAATAAATGAAGGATTTAATAAAAATCCTAGCATGCCAAATATCTCAAAAGCCATATCGCAGAATATCATCGCATAAATCAAAACAGTAAACGTCTCATAAATCGTTTCGTAAGCACGATGTGCTTCACTGAATAAATATAACTCTCGGCCCAATGCCTGCTCCGTGGTCTCTGCCCCCGTAGCCAGAGATTACCAACTCCTGGCCCAATACCTGCTCCATGTCCCTCAGCCCGTAGCTAGGAATTATTTCTCCCGGCCTAAATGCCAACACCAGTTCCTCCCCCCATGCGGCATAGTGTCTACTAGGTACGTACAAATATTTACGCTTCTCGTAAATAACCACTTCATAGTATAAAGTCATCCATCGTCTATACTATAAAGATGGGTTTCTAAAATATGTTCTCGCATCCTATCGTCGTCCATCGGATAGTCTACCAGTTCATGGTTTTTATAGAAAATACGATATATTAAAATATAGCTCAAACTAGGCTAACAATTTATTTCCTCACCAAAACACGAGACGAAAATCAATAAATTCAATAAACAGGATTGATATAAATCAATTCACAAAATTTGTAGGCATGCTAATCATTTATGCAATTGCTAAAAAATCATGTAATTTTAGAAATGGTCCACTCACAGTACTTAGCCGCCAAAACCTGCGCCACTAGCGAAGACGGAAACATCACAATAATTGCCCCTAAGCACATTAAATGGTACAATTAATAAAACTATATAATAGCAATTGAATTTGGGAAAACAGACATTGGAAACAGATTCAGAACGTCGAATTACCTTAAGAAGGGTCCCGGACGAAAACCCGAAAAGTCAACCCTAAAGTCAACGTTGACCGGGGGTCAACGGTCAAATTAGGTCTAACAGGTTTTAGGCTTGAAATCTGGATTAGGGTTTAGGTTAAATAGGATTATGATCTATTGGGTTTGAACTAAATAAGGGAATTGAGTTGGATGGGTGAGGCCCTATTAGATTTTAGAACCCTAGGGTTTTAGGGTTAAAAGGGTATTAGGGTGGAAAATTGGTGGTTTGGGCTTAAGCCCAAACACACACACACATGCACGGCATGCACATGCATGCATAGCATGCATATACACACACGTACACATGCACTTAAACACACATACACACACGCCTAAATACACACACACACACAAACACACCACAAAGGCCTTAAGGCCTCATTAAAGAACAGGGCTTTAAGCCCTTTAAAAGGAACCGGCCCAAGGCCAATATATATAAGGCCCGATGCCTTATGGGGTTTTAAAAACGATAAATAACTAAAATTAAAACTAAAAGGGTTGGGGTTTTGGGCTAAGACAACACGGGCCTAAGGCCCGAGGGGGTTCTAATGGCCTGAAAGGCCTGGTTTTGCCGAATAAGAAAGCCGGAAACTCGACCGGAAAACCACCCAACTTTAAACGGCCATAACTTTGTCACTACTCAACGAAATCAAGCGAGAAAAAAACGAAAGTTGTAGCCCTCAAAGAGAAAAATAGAATAGTACCTTGCACGACATCTAACTCACCGTGGTTTGGCCGAAAAATGCCTCGAAAGATGTCGGACTTGCCGGAAACTGGGTAAGATTCAAATGAGTATAACTTCTTCAATACTCAACGAAATTGGGTGAAGCAAAAAGGAGAGTTGTATTTCTCAGGGAGATGAAGAGATTGATACCTTACACGCCGGCCAACGTGCCATGGTTTGGCCGAAAATGGCCTCAAAAGGGGCGATGCTCGCCGGAGGCTCCTGGGATTTCGTCGTCCTTTCTACACGGGAGAGAGAAAACTGCAGAGGTTGTGATAATGATGTCCTCAGCAGATGGAGTGGCTGAGTGTTGCTCGGGGAAAAGGGAGTTGTAGCGAGGGAGAGAGATGAGGTCCGAGAGAGAGACATGGGAGAGAGAGTTGAGAAAGAGGTGAGGAGAAGAGAGAACTGAGATAGGAGAGACCGGAAAAACATAAAATAAAACAAGGTGGGCCCCACAGGCTCATCAATTAAGGCTTTTAAAACAATTTTTAAATAAAAATAGGGTTGGGATGTTTCATATACTTTCTTGGGGCAAAGGTTTTATATACACAAATTCACACATCCATTTTGAATAAAACTATTTTTTTTTTTTTAAGAAACGTTGGCAATATAAGAGAATTTTATTGGTAATGAAGGAAAGTTACATCTAGTTAAAGGGGACATAAACTTTATGTCATGCTCCAATCCCGACATACTTCCAGGATCGACACGTGACATAACCAAATTCCCGTTTCTCTAACATACCTCGCTTCCGGGATATGTACAAGCCTAATTCAATACTCGAATTGCGTTGTAATTTTTGTATATTTTATGGCTGCATCTAATCTCCTTGTTAAACTGCCTACGTACCCTCAATAGGAATCAAGCTATTCGCAGTTCATCATTCACCAAAATCAGACATTTATCCCACTGAGTTCAAGCATAAAAACATAACATTCCTCAATCATTTAATATAACCTAATAGCATGAAAATCTTGGGCCCAGGCTACATAACAAACCCTCATGAAATCATGATTTCTCTTCCATCATATATATAAATCATTATGTCTCATCATGATATCACAATTCACAACATACATCATATTTAAGAACCGACGAAACACAAAACCATTCTCTAGCCACATTAATTAATTAATTTGATCAAAGTAATAACAATCATTCCCATATCTTCTAAATTCATATCTTATAAAATCATAATCGAATCGTAAAAAATTCCGAGGAGTCACCCCCTTATGAAATCATAATCGAATCCTAGAAAATCCCGACGGAGTCACCCAGACGTCCAACATCTTTTCTAACTCAATTCACAAGATTCTCGAAACCATTGACACAAATATATATAAAACTAAGGCTAGAGTGACACAGTTAGGCCAAGCCTACTTCTCCAAATAATGGGATTTCAGACCACTCTATGAAAATCCAACAACCTCGGGTTTCGGACCACTTAACGGAACCAAACTAAATATGATCGCCTATCAAATGTACCAAGTACAACTAATCATTTATACATTTAGAAAACAATTATGTTGCTTCTTCTCTCTTCTTCCACCGCCATTTCTGATCTTGCAAGCAGGTCAAGGTTTGAGCCTCGAAGGATTCTGGTGCTATCACAAGGTATATAAAAGGTATAAAACCTCATTGTACCTTATCTTATCTTCATATAGGAATTTTGTTGGTTTTTCAATTTTATCAGGGTCCCTTTTTTTACCTCCAACGTCTGGCGTTTGTTGATGAGTTTTTTTTTTTTACTTTCTTAGTATGGCTTTTAAATTTTTTTGGTAGTTTTTGTAGATATAGCCTACAAATGTTGATCCGAAGGTTGGGCATAATCATTACTTCCTATTACAATTTATTAACGTTAATTCAATTAACTAAAGTTGATTGGAATCTGACGATGATCGAGATATTTGCATAGGTGAGAGAATCTCGCTGACAATTTTCGATATTCAGATGGGATTTGTGTATGAATTTTGTTTTTGTAATTTTGGGTTTTGTTTATATTGTTAGACTCGTCGTCTGGGCATATCGTTTCAGGAGACATTACTCTTCGTTTCTTGGGGCTTCTGTGTGGAGCTTTCGAAGCCTTTTGTGCTCAAGGTAAATAATTTTGGTTTTTTCCCTTGAGGCTCTTGTGGAACAATTTTTTTTTTTTTTTTTTTTTTTTGTAATATATTGTGAAAGTTTTATATTGTATATTGTGAAAGTTGATTGTTTGAGAAACAGAGTAACTGTGTATTTGTCTGTAGTTATGGTATGAGACGTGATATAAATTGAACAGGGTGAGATAAGGTATTTAGGTATCACAACAATTGATCGTGAAAAACTATTAACAAACTACATTGGAAACATTCATTCATTTATGTTATATGTGGTGGTTCCAAGCTTGAGTTCTTTTTCCATGCAGCCTTCTGTTAACCAATACAGGTCTATTCATTCTGGTAATGCTGCAAATGGACAAATCACATCAGAGCGATCTGCTACCCCTTTGTTACCTGATTTCATGGATTCATCTAAGTGCTATCTCCATAACTATTATCTGTCTGCTGCCTATTACGATGGAGGTAAAACTTATGGGTGAACTCTTTGCTTTCATTATATGTTTATATAATGTTCTGTTAAATTAGAGTCGATTATTGGATTTCATGTATTGTTAATTCGAACGTTAACATTGTGTGTTCAAAAGGATCCCCTCTAATTTTCAGAGATTAATATTATTCAGTATGCTCATTCAATCACTACTCCATTTGGCAATAAGCAAAACAAATTATGAAAAGAAAACTAACCAAACAGGCTAAAAATAAAAATCAAATTCTAAAATGTTCTCAAATTTGATTTTAAAGCCAGCATCTCCCCCATATTCAGCTAACCCATTTAGAAAAAACGATAAAGAAGGCCATTGGGACTCAAAAGTTGTTTTCAGTTTAGCATGATTATCACTTAAATAAACGTACAAGGAGAGCAAATCTCAAAGAGGTTTTTGCTCCAATGTTAACAATATTTGCTTCATTTTTATTTTTTGTAGTCTTTATAAGCATTTTTTTGTTTTGATGTAAAAAATAATAATAATATTTTTCACTCTCTCCTCTCTCTCCTCTCTCTCTCTCTCTTTCGTGTTTTTGTGGACTTTGGGTTTTATTTCTTTTTTGGGTTTTGAGTGTTTTGAATTTTTCTTCTGATAAAGTATTGGTTTTGCAGTAAAGCGGCAATCCTCTGCTCCCAGCTTCACTTCCACGTTCTCACTATTCATACCCAACCTGCCCATTTCTTTCTAAATTTCTCTTTGCACCCACTGGAAAAAACAGAGTTTTGTTTTTGTTTCCTCAAAATATAAATTAGACAGCAATATTCTGAATGCTTAGCTTGTCTATGTTCTTTGCAGGAAGCTCAAAGGATGATAAACAAGAAAAGGAAATCACAGATTGCAAATTAGATGGACAATAAAGGGCAATAGAAATTGTGACTTCTCCTGGTATGAAATTGTTAATTGTTAATTGAACATAAATGTAGAACTTATTACTAGAAATAAGTATGGTTACTTATGTATCACATTCTTAATTAAGATAGTTATGCAGTCCTTTTGTAATTTTGTGTATCTATTAGCTCTGTACTGACTTACAAGTTACACACACCTCAAAATTTTCATTTTCTTTCAAACAATCTTGATCCGCAATATCTGCAGGATTGCAATGAAATAACTGTGAGCAGCATGTATAATGGGAAGGATTTACAAAGGTTTCAACTATTGAACTTGCTTATGCTCTTATTTGAACGACTGTAAAAAAGATTTAGTAGGACAAACTGGTATTGGCTCAAATCAATTTATCATTGATAATTTGATTCTGTTATTCGTAGACCATTCTTCCGAATCTCTGAGTTGGAAGCAGATCAATTTTTACATTTTTATGTTTAATTTTAGGAAGAAATGAATATGAGTTTTGCCTTTTTCGAGTGTTTCGTTAGTACTAGCTTGCTGCATATGCTATTCTCTGGGTGTAAATATAATTCTCTAAGCAAGCTCACTTATTTTTTAACTCTTTTAACTGATTTGTGGCTGCAACAAGATTTTTTTTGGGATTTTTCCCAGTCTTTTTAACAGTATCAGGTTTCTGTCCTGCATGTCACCAGGCTTATTCTTTTTTCAATTCACATTGATCACCGATTTATAGTTGATTGGATTTCATTTTGACTGCTGTAAATGGGTTTTCATCAGCATGTCTGACATGATAAAGCCACGTCTTTTGGATTAATTCAAACAATGTAAACATTTCATTTGTATTCTTGAACTTTGTAAATATTATAGTTACACGTCTAACGAAAAAGGATTTCTTTAAATGAATAATATGTGTCATTACCCAAAATGAGTTACCTTTGCTTAGAGTTTGCTGTTTCCTAGGTAACATGCATTTGAAACACTTTGTGCGGAAGAAGATACCCATTACAACCACCTCAATCCAATAAAACTTTTTATCACTCTTAAAACATTATCTCAACTTTCAGCTCAAGTAAGTCCTCAGTTTCTATATACTTTTTATTTCTTAATATATGCGCGGTTTTCATAGTTTTTAACCATTAAATCACGTAACTTTATATTTACAATTATATTCTTTCTAATTGTTTGTATAGTTTCTTTTTTGCTCCCTGCAAGATGATGTCATGGCGTGATTTAGTGGTGTTGAATATAATTGGAGAAACTGATTCTTTAATTACTCATGCTGTAGGATTTCAAAGTTGAAACCCATTTACTTTCAATCTTTTGGAACAAATTCATTTCGTAAAGTAACAAAACAATGATATTCCTAAAGGAAATAGAATTGTTTGCTTTGTTGAGGTACTTCTGTTTAGATAAATCAATGCTATAGTGCATTTGAAACCTAAGTTATGGATTTATTAGTTTCAATTTAAACACATCTAGAAACTTAGAGATACATTTATTAGCTCACATTTATATACTGTTGGAAAGTTAGAGACTAGATTTAACTTTAGTAGTTTTTCAAACATAATTACCCATATAATTTCTAATCCCGCAGCAACGTGCGGGCATCACTTTCTAGTAAGAAGTATTTTCCAACAATTGAATGGGTTGATGATTATAAATTCCGAGAGCTGATGGGACAATTTTTTCTGTTAAGTGGTACAAGAAAGAAATGTAGGATGTCATGCAATGGACTTTATGGATCTCATGAGCCCCAAATCTATGAATTGAACAAGAAGCCATTCACGATGAGACAAGATGGCAAGTCGGTCTGCATTTATCTCTCCTCCTCCTCTATGGAGATGAGATCTTCTTCACCCAAATACCCTTGTGGTCTTTCTGTGCTTTTGGTTTTTGAACTAAACATAATTAATGTTAACTTGATCATAATTAAAATAATAAATAATAAATCAAAACATCAGCCAATTAAGGAAGACACAAAGATGCCACAGGGGTATTTGGGTGCAGAAGATCTCATCTCTCCTCTATGGCCTGAGTGGCTATCCAGATTGGCGGAACCACTCAAAATTTCTAACTCTGAGACTGCTCTATAATTAGTTAAACTATTACTCAATTAATGCTTCCATTCCTCGAGGTGGAATTCAAACCCTTTAACCAAAGGCTTATAGATCAGCAAATGGTAAAAACGTTAATATATTTTAGATGACTAATATGCAGTGAATCAATTAAAAACACTAATAAAACTTGTATAAAAAGTGGGGGGGGGGATATATATATATATATTTTAAAGGGAGACAACTGGTAGCAAGTCACGGTTATCCACCTCTTCTGGGGGCCGGGAAGACTCACAAAGGCATTTCAGCCTTCCTCTGGCCACAAGTCTACCTTCCACACCAGCAGCGGGTTTCAAACCGGAGATCTCCAATTTTTAGTTTTAAAGAAGTCTCGTAATTTGCTCTTTACCACTAGACCACAAGCTCATGGTTAGAAGAAGAAGAAAAAAATATTGACATGGCATACATAATATAAATTGTAATAATCTAGACAAAGATTTATGCATTATGATGTCATCTAAATCTTTAGAGATTGGGTGATTACCACATAGATACAGCTGGCTTTTGCAATTAGCAAATCCTAATTAATAATTGATGATACGTGAAATGTAGCAGGTAGCATCAATCTCGTTGTCAATTTATTTATTTACTAGGGTTTTGTTGCAGTCTAATTTGTTACATTTGTTAGGTTAAAAATATGTTTGATTAATTTCTACGTGGGTTGGGTTTATCTGTGCTTTGGTTGGCACTGGGGCTGCGTAAGCATATATTGAATGCATGCATGACTATGGATTGTGATGTTTCAGACAGTGAATTGTCTGCTTCCACAAACTGTTAGTTTGGTGGGTTAGATGCAAAAACGAGCACGTGTTCACACTCACTCGACGCAGTTGTTCAAATTCTCACAATATAATTTGTCGCCAAACTCAATGCCTATGTTTTTTACACAAGCCACATCATATATGACATTTCGATTCATATATGACATTTCGATTCGAAAAAAACTTTGGTTTCCTTCTTCGAACATTTTTTATGAAATAAACTATTTGACATCTACTTTGGGAGAACATTTACATAACATGAGTATTACCACTGCAATGGCGTCGTGTGCCAATATAAAACACATGTATAAATCTTTTTGTCCATATATTATTTGTTATTGGCACAGAACAACACGTGGCAGTGTAGCCATATTATATAAGGAGTGTTAACGAAATACTTCCGATTTTGTTCACTTTTAACAAAAAACCACATTTTTACCTTTCTTTAAAACTATTCACTTATTTTTCATTAAAACTAAAGTTTTTTTTAACTTTTCGATAGTTTTCCTTACTATAAATTATTATGCTCTTCGTACAATAAGAGTTTGTAATTTTACACATCTCAGATTATTTTACTTTATTTTTCTGTTCACACATAATGGACCCTATTCCCCAAGCTAGCCATTAGATTTATCTATTTGTCTTGGTATTATTTGATTTTTACCCTGTATCTCACCTCAATTTTAATTAAGATACTGTTATTCTAGAGAAGGATTTTACATTCACGTAAAGCTTCGTATCTTTCATTGCTTTAAATTTTAGGGACGCATTGACTTCTTTCTTGACTTCTAATTGCGTTTACACTCAGCCGTGTTTCACGAGTGCCAATTTTTTAGCATAAAATGGCAGTCAACAATTGATACAATGATACAAGAAATTATTACACGTACTCAAATACGTAAAAAATATTATTATATATACATTATACGTGATTGAATAACTATGAACCGTTGATACAATAACCTTAAAAACTAAACAAAAGTATAAAAAAAATGCCTACGCATTATGCATGAGTGATGTGATCAGAGAGAATCAACAACAATATCAACCTTGAGGGGATGCATCAGCACTACAATCATGCATCATAATTCACACGTAATACGTTTTGAAAAAGGGGAAAGGAGAACACAAAAGGTGCCAAACAAACCGGTGAAAAACGAGAATATTAAAAGACTGTCTGTCTAACTTCATCTCGACAATTAATCCACTAATCAAAACATCAAATATATAATTAAACCCCCAAAGCTTACACCCTTTACATTCCTACAAGGCCACAAGTTTACAAACCCTCTCTCTCTCTCTCTCTCTCTCTCTCTCTCTCTCTGCCATATTCTAAAAGCTCTGGTTTTTGTTCTGGAAATTAATCGATTAAGAGATGGGGAGTTATAGGATGTGCGTGTGCTTCACTAGGAAGTTCAGGGTGAAGGAGGAAGAGCCACCGCGGGACGTGAAGGAAGCATTCGAAAAGTACGCTGAGGGTGGGACCCAAATGACAGCGGAGCAGCTGCGCCGTTTCTTGGTCGAGCTCCAGGGGGAGAAAGATGGCGGCGGCGCGTCGGTATCAGACGACGCGGAGCGGATCGTGGAGCAGGTGCTGCAGAAGAGGCACCACATTACTAAGCTGATCACAAGGCGCACTCTTTCCCTCGAAGACTTCCACCATTACTTGTTCTCTCCCGACCTCAACCCCCCTGTTCGAGATCAGGTAATCTTTTTTAATTCTCTCTTTACTTGGTTTTCTGGGTTTTGTTTGTTTCCCGAGAAAGTGTAGGAAAGTACAAGATTCCTCATGTTTAGTTGAAACTCTGTTAGCTTGTTTAATGAGTTTTTTTAACAGTTTTTCTTTTTGACTTTTGTGTGAAAGAATATTTGTCCCCAGTCGTTCAAATCACAGTTGAAACTCTGCATCCTTTGTTTTTTCTTTCTTTTCTATCAGAATGATGTCTGCATCTTTGGAATTTAAAGATTTTTTCCTTTACTGAATATAGCACTTGGCAAATGATGCTCAATATATTTTATGATTAAGACAGTTCCTAATAATTTTATTGTTTGGGTATTTTGGTTTCAGGTTCACCAGGACATGACAGCTCCGTTGTCCCATTACTACATATATACTGGCCATAATTCGTACCTGACTGGAAATCAGCTAAGTAGTGACTGCAGCGACGTTCCGATCATAAGGGCACTCAAGAGAGGTGTGAGAGTGGTGGAGCTTGATATTTGGCCAAATTCCACAAGGGACAATGTGCATGTTCTCCATGGAAGGTAATTAATCTCCAATTATGTCCAACCTAGCTCCAATTTTTTGAAATTTAGGCTACAATCATCACGAGCGAGCATCACATGATTAGAGATGAAAACACAAGGTTATATATCCTAGACTTTACCTAAAGATTTCTCATATTTTAGGTCGGTTTTTTTCAGTTGAGTTGTTATTGGCACTCAAAACATGTCACTATGTGTACAAAAAAAGTGGTCTGTTTTTCTAAATTTGAAGTGCATGAAGACTTTTTTAGAGCACCAATAACAATTCCGTCATATGTTCCAAGTCATGAGAGAGATATTTAAAGTGTGTATTTGTGAATGTAGGACCTTGACAACCCCTGTTGAACTTATAAAATGCTTGAAATCAATTAAAGAGCATGCCTTTTCTGAATCTCCATACCCTGTCATCATAACTCTTGAAGACCACCTTACGGCTGATCTCCAAGCTAAAGTAGCACAGGTGAACTTCTTAATCTTCTAATAGTTTTAATCAAGTTCTTCACACAACTACTACTGAAAATTTTCAATTTGTTTTGTATTTTCCAGATGCTCATTCAAACATTTGGTGAAATGTTGTTTTACCCCGAAACCTGTTGTTTGAAAGAGTTACCTTCGCCCGAAGAACTTAAATATCGAATTATCATATCTACAAAACCTCCTGAGGAGTACCTTAAGGATAAAACTTCCAATGAAAATGGACTTGACTCACATAAAAGTGAGGAAGATTTATGGGGGAAGGAACCATCAGAACTTACCCATGAACGGGAAGATGATGATACGGTGTGTTTGCGAAATTATTTACCAACATGCTTAACCTCCATTATGCTCTGCCTCTTAGGTGATTAATTTTTGGGTTGCAGAGTGACAGTGATACAAGTGAGGACAACAATAACAACAATCATGGATCATTTTCATCAGTAGAACACGATTACAAATGTCTAATTGCAATCCATGCTGGAAAACCGAAGGGTGGTTTAAAGGACGCGCTAAAAGTTGAACTCGATAAAGTCAGGCGGCTTAGCTTGAGTGAACAAGCACTCGAGAAGGCTGCTGAATCTCATGGAACAGATATTGTTAGGTACTTAATTTTCCTCTAGCACAATGAAATGCACAAAGATTCTCTCCTATTATGAATGCAGTCAGTATTGACATCTATACTTCAAAACCTTTTTCATAGATTTACACAGAAGAACATTTTAAGGGTGTATCCAAAAGGTACTCGGTTCAACTCCTCGAACTACAAGCCGCTTGTTGGTTGGATGCATGGTGCTCAAATGGTTGCGTTCAATATGCAGGTTGTTTAAAGTTCTTGCATTTCAGTCCCAGAAAAAGGATTTCTTATCTTCCATTTTGTTAGTTTTATTTTCTCCAACGATCACGCAGATTATAACATTTCTCTGGTTTAATGGCAGGGATATGGTAGATCTCTTTGGCTGATGCATGGGATGTTTAGAGCCAATGGGGGTTGCGGTTATGTTAAAAAGCCTGATTTTATTATGAAAGCAGATTCCGATAATCAGGTTTTCGATCCTAAAGCAAAACTGCCAGTAAAGAAGACTTTAAAGGTAAGCACATTTTCCATTCCTTTTCTCTGTATATGAGGTTGGAAGTAAGGGGATTTCCAAATCATAGCTACTTTTATCTCTCTCTCATTCCCCGGTTGAAGGTCCCCATATATATATATATATATGTCTAGCTCTGTCATTGCGTACGTGACTAAAGAATGTCGTTCTACTAATTGTGTTTCGTGGCAGGTGAAAGTTTATATGGGAGATGGATGGCATTTGGATTTCAAACAAACACACTTTGATTTATATTCTCCACCAGATTTCTATACTAGGGTAAGATGGTCAATTAATCAAATGATAAACCAATTAATGTGGAGCTCTACTCAAAATCAATTGATGTATGACTTAATTGCTTGATTAACAATAATGTGGTGATGTATGCACTGGTTAGTGCTTCTATTTTAACAGTTAATCCTATGGCAGGTTGGCATAGCAGGAGTGCCGGCTGATGAAATAATGAAGAAAACGAAGAAAAAAGAGGACGATTGGACACCTGTATGGGAGGAAGAGTTTACATTTCCCTTGACAGTTCCCGAGTTGGCCTTGCTTAGAGTTGAGGTACATGAGTATGACATGTCTGAGAAGGATGATTTTGGTGGCCAAACTTGTTTGCCAGTCTCCGAATTGAGACAAGGGATTCGTGCAGTCCCTCTCTTTGATCGCAAAGGAGTAAAATACAATTCAGTAAGGCTTCTAATGCGATTTGAGTTCGTCTGAGCATTAATTTGGTTCTGTTCATCGGAGTTTTATTCCGTTGCCCACTGCAGTGCTGCTATAATTTTTGTTTATTTCGCTCACTGTAAAAGAACTATTGATTTATGCAAACTTCCACTTACATGCTCTCTTTCTCTCTAGAAGTAGATAATCAGTGTCCTTTTGTTTTTCCCTCTTTGTCTTTTTTCTCAATTATGTTTCAAGCTGCAGATCGATATGGATAAATTCATTCTTTTTTCTTGGGCCACAGAACCAAATGCTGTTTGAAATTTTTTCTTTCCGGAACCATATAAAATGTACATGCCTTGCGTATCACTCCTCGAAATGGCAATATGCAAAAAACGTTTTTCATATTTACAGGTCTCCCCTTATATATGGAATCGCATATCGCCAACATAGTAGTTGTCCGAATAGGGGATATAAAGTATAAAGTTCTTGTTAGCCAATTTGCACTGACGAGAGAGAATGTACAAGTGAGAAAGGCAGGTATAAAGAAACATCTCTTTATTTGTGGCCAAGAAAAGTTTGATTGAGATATTGAAATTGTCATATAACAGCTTGTACCTGACTTTTACAGAAATAGTAGGGAATGTGGAGTTTTGGGAATTAAAGTTTTCAAGAGCACAAATTCTGACTTCGCTGCAAAGCCAGTCCTAAGAATTTCAAGCCAAATATGTTCCTTTCAGGAGATTCTAAACATTTGTTAGCCGTTGATGTATGCAAGTTCCTGTGTAGGCCACTCGTACATAAAAGCCGGGATGAATACGTAGATGACTCTCGAAACCAAAACTTAATTCATTTCATCCCTTCTCTGTTCAAATAAAATAAACTGGAGAAAGCAGTTTCAAAAATGTCTAATAAGCAGTCTTTCAATGTCTGCTTTTGCTTCCAGAGAAAATTTAGGCTCCGGATGGCAGAGCCTCCTGAAGATATTAAGAACCTTTTTGAAATTTTCGCGGAAAATGGCATCATGACCATCGATGACCTGCAGTGTTTTCTGATTGAGTTTCAAGGAGAATCCAGTGCCACCAAGGAGGATGCTCAGACCATTTTCAATAGTCTCAAGCATCTCAACATCTTTCAACGAAAGGGTCTCCACCTTGATGCCTTCTTTCGATATCTCCTCGGTAACCTTAATCCTCCTCTCTATTCAAAGGTAATCTCATCAAACTTTTTATTCTCTGGTTCGACTCACATCGACGGAGGGCTGAAGGTTATTTCATTTTTTAGAAATACTAGCACATCTAAACTTTCTAAAAAAATATTCGCAACGCTATAGCATATTAACGTGACAAAATGATGATTAATGTAACGAAATTTGATGATAAATGTATTTGGATTCAGGTGCACCATGACATGAATTCTCCATTGGCTCATTATTTCCTATTTACCGGCCACAACTCTTACTTAACAGGAAATCAACTCAGCAGTAACAGTAGTGTACATCCGATAATTAACGCCCTGCTTCAAGGTGTTAGAGTTATTGAATTAGACTTGTGGCCGGGTTCTAAGAAAAATACTGTGGAGGTTCGTCACGGAGGGTATGAGTTTAATCTTTGGTTGTTCTCTTTCTAATTATTTGTCCTAACGGATTAACAATATTCTCATAATAGAATTTGATCTCTTCGAACCCTTAGGACGCTTACAAGACCAGTGGACCTCATCAAATGTTTGCGTGCGATCAAGGACAACGCTTTTGTTGCTTCTGAGTACCCTGTTATCATAACATTTGAAGACCACCTACCTTCAAGTCTTCAAGCCAAAGTGGCAAAGGTGAATAGAATGTTCTACCTTAGGCTTTCCAATTTTATAATTTTCAATGATTTTTTGTGACTTCAAATTTTTTTTAAATGTGATTGCAGATGGTCACTGGGACATTCGGTGACATGCTGTACTCTCCTCGTTCAGAATTCTTAATGGAATTCCCTTCACCGGAATCATTGAAGAGGAGGATTTTGATTTCGACCAAGCCACCGGAGTATCATGAATCACAGAGACGGAGAGATGAATCTGGATACACAAATCATGTGAAATAATCTACATTGTGCTAATAAGCCTAACATATATATATGCATAAGGCATCAGAAATCATGTTACCTTTTCTAATGTATCATTACCCAATTGATAGCAGGAAAGGGAACAAGATGATGAAGATGAAGAGGAGGATAATGCTACTCCGGAGTATAAACAGTTGATTGCGATTCACGCAGGGAAGCCGAAAGGTGGATTAGATATATGGCATATCGATCCAATTAAAGTCAGACGTCTTAGCTTGAGCGAGCAACAACTCGAAAATGAAACAAAAAATCGTGGATCCGACATTGTCAGGTGATGTTATGCATAAGAAGTTCTGGTTTTATGGTAAAGTTTTTTTTTTCACCATCTAAACGATCGAATGTGCTTTAATCTTTCTCTAGGTTTACTCAGAGGAATTTGTTGAGGGTTTATCCAAAGGGTACACGTTTGGACTCATCAAATTATAATCCTATGCTTGGATGGAGTCATGGAGCTCAAATGGTGGCATTCAATATGCAAGTTAGATTTCTTTTGAAAATTGTAGTTTACTTTTAGATAATCGGCTTCTACTTTTTGGACATTTATGAACATGTAGTTAAGAACTTACTAGGAAAGGAAAATTTTAGCACGGCCCTTTGGACTGGTACATTTCATCTGATTTGCCCATTTGATTTCAAATTGGTGGTTTTGAGCCCCCCTAATCATTTAGAACGTGACAATTTGGCGCCTACCGTCAAATCTGTCAATTTTTTTCCGTCAAATTGAGAATTATTTTTATCCATTCAAGAGAAGCAAAACTAAAATAAAAGTGATAAATTTGACTGTTGGAGTGTAAATTGGCACGTTTTAAAAGATTAAGGGGCTCATAACCAAATAGAAAGTTGAGTGAATTAATGAGGAATTGATAAACTTTTCATCTTTCTACTCACCCCAATTCCCTGCTTATATATTACAACCGTGTATTTCTTAAAGGGACATGGAAAGTACCTTTGGACTATGGAAGGAATGTTCAGAGCAAATGGAGGTTGTGGCTATGTGAAAAAACCTGATTGTTTGCTTGCTGTTGGCCCAAATGATGAGGTTTTTGACCCTGATGAACTTTTTTTACCAGTGAGAACAACTTTGAAGGTTGGTTGAACGCATCTGATCAAGCTTGTTAATCATGTCAATTACTCTTCCTCCATAACATTTTCGTTGACAAGCAGGTAAAAGTATACATGGGTGAAGGATGGCATTCAGACTTCCCCCATACACACTTTGATCTATATTCTCCACCGGACTTCTTCGTGAGGGTATGACAACAAAATGTTCGTTCACATTTACATCCCCATGCATCCTTTATTTAGCGAGAAATTATTGATTTCCAAACAGTTTTGAATGTTATGTTGTTAGATTAACAAACTAATTCAATATATAGGGTTCTAATTTGAGTAGCCAGTCTGAAAAATTGTCCTACAAATAAAATATTAGCCAATAACTAGTAAATGCTATAAATCAATAATTCCAAAAAAGAGTATGTATATACATTTGTATCTTAACTTTTCGTTACCCTACTGTGACACATGACATGTCAATTGTGCACTGGTTATACATCAATGACGTTGAACTTTAATACATAGAATCTGCTATAAATGTCATCTTTCGTTCTCAAGCATCAACTTTTTTTTTTTTTTAATTTTCAACTGACCTGATATATAACATTAGGGGTGCAACTCGGGCGGGTTGGGCAGGTTAGAAAGTCAACCCAATTCTAACCCAACTTTTACGATTCGGGCTCGAGTTCGGGTTGGGTTTCATTCGGGTTCATTTGGACTCGGGTTTACTTGGGTTACGGTTTACTTGGGTTGGATTCGGAGTGCCTAACTTTTTCAAGTATAATCTTGTGATAACTTAGTTTCCAATAATTCCTAATAAAATTAAGCCAAGTGGCTTCAAGGCTAGCTAACTTTAATTTCATAAATCAATATACTATAAAGCTTTAGGATTTAGAGACTACGAATATGGGCTGACTAATCAAAGTCTATTATTTCCTAAAAGCTTAAGTAATTATAAAGAGTAATTTATTTAAAAAATATTAGAAAGTGCATTGGTTTTTTGACTTGGCTAACTTTGGTGTAGTAAGAGCATTAATTGATATGGGTTACAATCTGATTAGATTGAGTTTGGTTAGTCAGGTTGGGTTGGGTTGAAGATGGACGGGCAAATGATCAATCTAACTCAACCCAGTCAATGAACGGATTGAAACTGGGTTGGGTTTTGACAGGTTATAACTAAAAAAAACTCACTTATTCGAATTTAAAGTTGGGTTGGACATGAACAGGTTCGGATTGGCCCAACTCAAGTTGCACCCTTGCATAACATAACACTAACTTATACAAATAAATGAGATTCAAAATGAATTTAAATATAAACAAATTAAATATTAGCACATCAATTGCAGTTTGAAAAAATTGAGTTAACAGTTCGCTCCCGCCTGTAGTATATAAAAACTGCAAAATTGCAGTGCAGTGAAATGTGGTAATGATTAATTGGGTTTGTTTGTATAGGTTGGAATTGCTGGAGTCCCAAAGGACACAATAATGATGGAAACCGAACCAATAGAGGACCAATGGGTACCTATGTGGAACAAGGAGTTCATCTTCCCATTGACGGTTCCAGACCTGGCTGTGCTTAGAGTTGAAGTCAAAGAGTATGACACTTCTGGGAATCATGACTTTGGTGGCCAAACATGTCTGCCAATCCGAGAGCTCAGAACTGGGATCCGAGCTGTTCCTCTGCACAACAAAAGAGGTCAAAAGTATAAATCTGTGAGGCTTCTGATGAGATTTGAATTTTACAATGAGAATGAGATTTGAATTTGACAATGAGGAGTAAATTAAGTGTGCTTACTCATAATATGCTGTATATTCGATGTTGAATATTACACACAGTAAACTTGCTGCTGCTATAAATATATATGTCGTTGTATCCGAAATTCTGTGTTTGATATATCCTATTTCTACCCCCAATGTTGAACTCTAATGCATAAGAAATAGAGCATGCAACGAAATACAGAGCTTGTAACCCAAGTAGCATATTCACCGCTGCACTCGAGCTTTGTTTTTCTGCCATAGAATCATAGCCGTTGAATTGTTTTTGTCCAATAATTTTTTTTTTAGTACATCGATATTTTTACACTAAGGGAAGGGAAAGTTCTGCAAAACCACACAATTGGTAGTTTAATTTGGTATCAAATTCATCATCTACGAGATTCGAACCTAAGGCCTTTCACTTCCAAGTGAAAAGGAATATCACCAGACCGTAATACTGAGTGGCTTTTGTCCAATAATTAGATAGGTGTGTCAAAATATATGTATATATTAACTTGCATCCCTTGGATCCTGCCCCAAAGTAGAATTATCCTATATTTTGTGAGGTTCATTAGATAGCATGTGGCTTTGAATTTTTATGTAACAAAGCCACCTACAGTAGTTTTTCCTTTTTAAGCGAATGGTGTTTTAACACTCCTGAAGATGTACAACCAACAAAGAGAACATCTTAAATGAAATTAGGATGTTTTTTTTAAACTGTAACATTTCAATCGTAATAGACAAGTTAAAACTAGCTAAACAATGGGCAACCTCATTAACTTGATGGCGAACATTTGAAAAAAAATTGGGTAAAAGATCCCTAGAATCCTCCCAGGGCAATAGTTTGAATGTTGATAAACATTATAGTAGGTTCCTACTTCCTATTGCTTCACATGATTTATCATTTAGTACCTAATTAATTAATAAGCTAACTAGTAATCTAAGACTTAATATTTTTTATAACCCCAAGCTCATCATCAGCACATAGCTGCTGTACAGCCTGTCGTGTATCAAACAGTGCAGCCGCCGGAGGCACCGCGTTTTTTTCAATTAGTGTGACTCAAAATTATTTCTCTCTTTGTTTTTATTTTTTAGGTCAACTTTGTGATTTCTTTTTCTTTTTTAAATGGATTTCGAATAGTTAAATTCTATACACGGAAGCATACTTGACTTGTTGTGTGCCACAATCATGAAATTGCGAATTCACATGCATTACATTGAAACCGCTAGTTGAAATTACATTTTAATAGAAAAACTCTTTTTTCAACGTGAGTTAATTCTTTTTTTTTTTTAGTTTAAGCTATGCTTTTATGGTAGGTTACCGAATTTGAATCCTCGGATGCACACAAGGATGGAGGCAACTTGCCCCCCCCCCCCCCCCCCCCCCCCCAACAAACAAAAAAAGTTTTGTGTGAAGAAAAAAGTCATAATGCTTACAGAAGAGACATAACATAACATATTTACCATATTATTCATGCTCCTTCAAATGATATATTAAGTAAAAGACATATATACCTTGAATCATGTTTAAGTACTTTAATTGATCAGTTGAAATTTTCAAATAACTGTATAATAATCAACTATCATTGTGAAAAAATGCCTACAAGTTATAGAAGATATGTCCTAAATCTTGAATTTTTTTCCTCTAGTATAACTGGAGGTTAAGGTGCCTCCATTAAAAAATTTATAATGCTTATGTAAATGCTTTTAATCAACTGAACTATAAACTTTAAACTATTTGTAAGTTTCGAAAAGTGATTAAAGATCCCACTTTGTAGGGATTAATGGTGTTGATTAGAATCTCTATAGCCCCATGTCTCCCACACCAACAAAGTCTTCCTCAACAACTCCGACGTTAAAAGCAAAATGTGAAAAGATACTCTTAGCACCTCAAACAAGATCACAGAAGGCCATCACGTCAAGAGAAAAAAAATATCTTAATAACAATTAGGGTAAAGCGCGAAATAGAAAAAAAAAAAAATTGGTATGGAATCAATAGGGGAGAAAAGAATGAACAATGTTTTTGGGAATGGAATTTTACAACGAGGGGAAGGAAATTGTGGTAGTAGAGAAGCTAAAAGGATCATCCTCGCAAAGAGCAAGAGCCCTCTCTAAATTGGCAACAATGTCAGTCATGCTAGGCCGTTCCTTCCCCTCCAAGTTCACACAATGCATAGCAGTATAAGCCACTAGCTCAATAGCTTCGCCTTCCTTCGGGTCCGGCTTCCCCACCCTTTGATCCAACATGCTTTGCAGCTGCCCTGCCACTATTCGCGGCCCTGCGTATTCCACAACCCCCATTGGACCTCCGTCTTCACTATTTATAAACAGAGCCCTCTTCCCTGTCAAAAGCTCCAATAGCACCACTCCAAATCCGTATACGTCACTCTTTGCTGTCAAAACGTTTGACACAAAGTACTCGGGATCAATGTACCCAACTGTTCCAACCGCTTTGGACGACATGATCTCTTGGTCTGATTCCGGCCCCAATAATGACAGTCCAAAATCGGATACCCTTGCATTCCAATTTGCATCCAAAAGAATGTTTGAGGACTTGATGTCCCTGTGAATTATTGTTCGCACTGCATAATTGTGAAGGTACTCTATTCCCCTGGCTGCATCAAGCGCAACTTTTATCCTCATTTTCCAAGAATTCACAATGCAGCTATTTTCCTGCACATTGTTCTTGCCATGCAAGTGATCATGAAGCGAACCGTTGCTCATGTACTCGTAAACCAAAAGCCTCTCATCGTTAACTTCACAGGATCCCACTAGCTTCACCAAGTGCTTGTGGTGAAGCCGGGACAACAATGCTAATTCGGAGTCAAACGAGCTCTCTTTCTCCTGAAATTTCTTGGTCTTGGTACTTGTATCTCCCCTCTTGATGGCCACTTCACGACCATCCGCAAGCTTGCCTTTATAGACAATGCCAAAGCTCCCAGCACCGATCTTGTTTTCGGTTGAGAAATGTTTGGTGGCAGTAGAAAGTTCTGCCAGGTGAAATGACTGAGTCTTGTCACCGTGCTTCGATGATGAACCACTTAAACTGCCCTTCATGGAACTTGAACTTAATGGAGCATTAGGAACATTGGCGATTCTAGCAGCAGAAGAACCCACATTTGGATCAGTAGAACTTTCAGTTTGCACAGAGTCATGACAGTTTAACCAAGAACCACACAGTCCAGTCCATAGGCAAAAGACAATAGTGCAGAGTCCTGCAAATGCCCCAACTGATCCAACTATTACAAAAACCAACAGAAGCTTATTTCTTGTTATGGATAACGAAAAACCCGGCTCTGAAGCTTGGGTAGGTTGATTTATTGGAGGCAATGGAAGTGCTAATGGGAGTTCAACCTGGCATGATCTGCATATTTTCCCTGAACCACCACAAAGAGTCTCCGAATTCGGGTACACACAGCTAGTACATGGACCCTGCACACATGGACCAGGAAGAATCATTCCCAGTGGAAGGTTATCACGAGAACCAGACCACCCTGGTCCCCAACAAATCACTGATAAGTTACTCGTTGTCACACCGCACACGAAATCCAAACCTGCAGAAATTAACTCAAATGAAACATTTGTAATTACAACACTGTCATATTCAAATCTGTTTCTTCCTCCCCAGCATACAACAAATCCATTTTTTCGCTGAATGGCACAAGTAAAATTTTCCCCCAACGCAAGGCCTGAAAACTGGAAAGTCGAAGTACTTGAAGGTACATTCAATTGCCCGAAATCATTGTTTCCTCTGCAGACCAATGTTCCATTCATACTCAAGCCACAAGCATGAGATTCTCCTGCAACAAGGCTTGACATTTTCACATTCTCAAACCCTGTTTGAATATCATCTCCAACACCACTCTGGCCCCAACACAGAACTCTCCTATCATTCATCGAAATCCCACACGAAAATCCTCTTCCCGATGCGATTGTTTGAAACTCCAATGCTTCCCCAGGTGAGGGAAACAAAACCCCACTAGTATTATCTCTTCCTCTCCAGCACCTGACAATTCTAAAGTTGACTTCTCTGGCGCAAACTTGTTCATCACCCACAGCCAGATCAGTCAAAGCTACATTCTCACTGTGATATATTCGTTTCGGTCGAAACCTATTTGAGCTAGACAAGCTGGTCTCCCAGCAGAGAAGGGTAAACCCTCCAGACCTGAGGCCACAGAAGAAGCTCTTGCCTCCAGAAATGGATTCAAAAGAAATATTGGGTTGGACTGAAATGGTGGTTTGAGTGTTTTGATAGCATTGTATGCTCTGTGTGGGGTTCTCAGCCACAATGCCACAAACCGTTGGATTGCCATATGTGATGGCTGTGGTGGAGGCTAGGCCAAGGGCATTGGCCACCCTCCAATTATGTGGTGTGATGAGAGAAGATATGAAGGTTGTGATCAAGATTGTGGTGGTGATGAGAGAGAAGGGTTCATGTGAAAGTGTCATTTATGAAGGTTTGGGTGATAGACTGATCGGTAAGTTGGGTTTCTGGCTCTCTTTCTTCATTGGGAGGGAGAGGGGGTTGGGGAAGTAGGTGACGACGATAAAAATAAGAGGGAATATAATAGGCAAGGGGGTTGGGGTATGTGGTCCCTTTACGTTGGTAGTGTTGTTGCTAACAAGAAGAGAACATGCAACTACTTGGCTCTTTAGCCTTTATATCTAGGCTTGTTTTATTAACACCCCACATTTGTTAACTACACCTCACATACTTAATACACCCTACATCTACTTTTTAACTAAAAATTTATCTTAATACACCTCACTTATTTTCCAATACTACCCTTACACCTCACACCCCTCTACATACACGGCCCTCACACCCTACTTAAACCCTACAATCAAACTCTTTGTTAATTACATTATTCAAATAGTTTTTGATGTTTTGTTTTTCTGCAAAGAGCTTGCTAGAGTTTTGGGGGAGAAGATAGTCATAGATTTCTTAAATATGTGGATCACGTTATGAGAAGAAGTATATGTGGATCAAAGAAGAAATTTTAATGTTACGATTCATGTCTAGTATCTAAAGCTCCACCCAAAAGTTCCCTTTGCATATCAATTAGAGATTTTAAATGATTTTCATGCAAAGGAAATTGTATGTCAAGAGATGTATTTTTGAAGAAATATATAAGCACATGCAATTTTTTTTTAAATTCTAATAATACAAAAGTTGGAGATGACATTTTAGTTTCAAACTTACAGATGATATAGATGTTGGAATCAATGTCGAAGTTACAAATGATACAGATGTTGTAGTCAATACCCAAGTGACAGAGCTACGGACGACCTCAAAGCCTCCAAAACATTGATTTCATGTTTCATTCGTCAAAATTAACCTATTTTTTTCATTAACTATGTTGTGCTTTTAGTTAGGGTTTTGTTTTATAATGGAGGTGAGATTATCTTCAAGAGCTTGAAAGAAAACAATCTTAGAATACATATTGACAAATAGTTGGGGTGTATTCAGAAAATAATTTTTGTTTTTTAATTCATATATGGCCTAAATAGTAATTGCATATTAGGGTATACAAGTTATTTAGTAATAAAATATTATGTGGGGTTTATTCAATACTTAATGAGGTGCTAATAAAAATAACCTATATCTATTAATAAGTTATTTCTTTTTGCAGAAAAATCGCATTTAAATATGAATGTAAATGCGTCAGACTATGATTTGTAGTTATAAAGAAGAATGACATTTTACGTGCAACGAGAGAGTATCCAAGAACATCCGTAATGAAATTAGAAGCTTCTTAACTATATCATCAAACAACCTACTATACTTCACTAGTTTGATAGGCATTGATCAATGATCAATATACAAACACAAATCGTGGCAAAACGTATTAGACTGTCCGAAGAAAAAACGTTATGCCGTTCGGTTTTGTGCCAGTATTAATTATAGAAGATGAAATTTCACTGTGGCATGAAAGATTTCTAAACCAAAGCTAAATTGGAAATGCTTCTGGTTGAAACTAAAGTGTCATACAAAAATTCTCTTGATATAACATCAGCTAGTTTTGTCTCTACTAAACCTGCAGTTACCTTCTTATCAGCTAATTTGGTCTCTTCCAATCATATGAGAGAATCGAATCTCAACCTCCATTGGTGGCTAACTTTGTTTCTGTTTTTATTTTTTGGTTCTTCTCTTAAATAGAAGATGTGAATAATTCATCAGAAAATAGGACCATGAAAGCTTAAACCTCTATTATATTTTTGAGAAGGGACACCGACTGTGTGAGTGACTCCGTGTTCGATTTTCTACGTCGCCGCCGGCTCTTGCCATGGCAAGGCCAGTGGCAATCCCTTGATTTCCCTTTGTCTTGTTCTTTTTCTTTCTCGGGCGGTTTTTTGTAATAACCCTAGCCCCGTTTCCTTCCAGATCTTCCCACAATCTCATCTTCCTGGTACTTTGTTTGACTCTGTTTTCATCATCCCGAGCCTCAAATATGGTTCACCCGTTAACATCCATCTCATTCGGTCCCTTCCCCTATACCAACATCATCACTTGGCTCCATTTTCTTTCCACCAATCCTAATTTCGATTCCGCCAGTTTTCACCTCGATTTATCGTTGTTCCATGGGAGGGTGTGTAGAGCTTTGGTTCAGGTGTTCGCACCACCACCTTTGTTGACCCTTGTTGGTTCTTCCCATTGGTCGCCCTTGTTGGCGATGTCGTTCGTGGGATCTCTCTTCCCGCGGGCTTCCTTTGTTCTATGGTGGCGATCATTTTGGTGGTTTGTGGAGGATGGAGCGGCTTTTTTCTTCCTCAACTCTGGGACTCGAGATGGTGTGATGGCAGGTCCTTGTGGCAGAGATGGCTTCGAATTGTTGGGAAGTTTAGGCGGCAAGAGGAGCAGCTACAGTAGCTGTGATTTAGGGTTTCTTTTGTTGTGTGGTGTGTTTGTACTGGGTCCCAAGGCTTTCTTTGGGCTTTGTTTGTGTTTTTTAGGGTCCATTTTTTCTTTTGTTTTTTGTGTGTATTTAAGCCCTTCTTGTGTTTTGTTTCTTTGTGGGTAATATATTTTCCTTTCTCCCAAAAAAACAAAAAGGACTTTTTCTCATTGGTCCTCAAATTTAAATGTCGACGGCTAAGGTTCCAAAACAAGGCTTCTTTGTTTATTTATTATTTTTTTGTTAAATCAAGAGGATTATATAAATGATTTTAATCTTTTTGTGTAACAACAATATTCTATTCCAACTATCTAATTCATAATGAAGATTCAAATTGAGGTGCAAGAGAACGAGCACACTGCCTTGACCAAGTAAACTAACCCACATATGCAGAAAATGATTTTTTTTCTAAATGACTCATAATTTAACTTAGATAGGCCAAACTTCATTAAGACGTGGATGATTAGGCAAACTAGCATGTAGGAGCATCTCTAAGGAAGGTAACAATTGTGCAGCAAAGTTAGATTTGCTATGCCACGTAAAAATTAAAAAAAAAAAACACATCTCCAACGAAGGTAGCAACCCAATTAGTAAACGGTTTGAAAAAAAAAATTGAGTCCGGAAGATAAAATCAAGTTAAGATACTAATATTTTATGGTGGAAGATAAAATATGAAGAGTGGATTGGAGTAAGAAAATTTTTTGATAGTGCTATTTACACCTATTTTTACCTTTGCACACATTCTTGTTAATTTGTGTCATTGATCTTCTTTTATTCATTTGATCCACAATGAAAATTGAGAGGGATGTGTAAGAAATAAAAATGACTTTGGATAGCATTACCCAATTTTTGTTTTTTAACAAGCAATATTATCTACACGAAGGGTGTGAGAGTGAGCTAAGCTTCACAATGAGTTAGCAATAATGTGGTTCAAACTCGTCTTTTGGCAAGAATCGAAACCTCTCACTTATAAGTGAAGAAGAATACAACTAGACCATAGTACTAACTGGCAAAAATGACTGATCACAATCTTTGTTTAATTTTGAACTTCCTAGAGCAAGAAGAGTAACTCATGCAATTCTGATCTCAAAAAATGTAGTTCCTTTGGCAGACTCTTTCTACAAACAAGTTATGTATATACTGAAAATACCAAAATCCAATAGACTTGAAATACCTAGTCGAACGACTTTGGCTGTTATTACAGTGATTGTCATCTAGAAAAAGAAAAAACTGAATAACCTACGTACCGACCAGATCGTGGATTTACCGGCCAGCTGGAATTCACCTCCACCAAGCACCCATCTGATTCCATCATTTCCTTCTCATTTTGTACGCTCTTATGGAGTAGGGGCAGGTGTTTAGTTATGCTGTCAACTGTAAATTTTAGATTCAAGAGCACCTCGCTATAACGGGTTTGACCCCTTTACGGCGCCAGTGGATCTCCTCCATCAGCATCACCCATATGGTTATCATAACTTTCGTACTCATAATCTTCATCTAGATTCTCCATAGTTTTCCCAAAAACAAATGATTTTGTCCCCATTGTCGTGAAAGGCATTAAACCAAAAGCTCGAGCTGTTTTGATTTCCCTGGCGACCTTCCTCTGAGCTTTGGCGCTAATTCCAGTCTACATTATGAGTGAAGAAACATAAAACCATCAAATTTCAGCGCACGTTTAACAAAGTTGACGTCACTGGACATGAAATCATATTTACCTTGCTTCTTTTGATGAGAATTCCAGCCTCTGTTATGAAATTCGCAAGGAATCTCACATTCTGCACAGAATAATACATTTAGCTATAACACGTCCGAAGCATCAGAGATCAAAAGCAACCTAAATTAGCATTAAAACTGCCTAATTCAGAGCTTCATTAATATACGCAAGCACACCTGTAAAACCGGTGAAACAAGATTTCAGATTACAGATTTCAGTGGAAGCCCAGGACCAAAAAAAGATGAGCTAAAACCTACATTTGAACAATATCTAGTGGCAGGGGGGAGAGTAAAAATGACATCAAGGCAACTGCGCCGAGCATTTTACATCAACCTTTCTACTGTGCTAAAATTTAAGTTCTCGAATAATCTAAATTAGTTGCAAGTTGCAACCAACAAATATAATAAAGATAAGAGTATTCTGCAATTATCTAAGAAAACATGAGGCACCATGATAAATATTACCTAGAAATCCAGCCAACAGGCCAGCATGATCCAAAATCATATTCACTAAATATAATTATAATTCCAAAACCGAGTCTCAATCAAGATAGACCATCCATTGCATAATTTAGATGGATTTATTTTGCATAATTTTAGGTCTCAAATGCTAGTTATGCATAGCAGGACAAATAGGTTTAGGGTCATCATCAACAATAAAACAATGCTTTAGATTGGACTTAACATATACAAAGCAACGGGGATCCTCCATTTATTTATTTTTGCTATGTAATCCTTTGGAATTCAATATATTTGGGAGACTGACAGGTAGGCTTACCCTGAAATCAGCTTTTCTAAGAACTTCCTTTGTAGTTACTTCAAACTCATACCTACGGGGAAGTTTACGAACTCCTGGCTTAGTAAGATCCAGATCCTACATAGAGTCACATAGTACTTCCATGAGACAGGAATATTTGAGGAAAAAAGGCATAAACAGAACAAGAACACTGCAACAAAATAATATGGTTCGGTTGTAAATGAGGAAGGGCTGAATTGTATGCATTTTCCACTTGGGAAAAATAAGAAGGCCTAAAATCAGGTTATAAGTTTGTAATACCACAGAATAAGGAACAAATAATTAGAAGGAAAAAAAAACAAAGGTTCGGTTGCTCCATAACATACTTTTGTCTCATAAGTCATTCCTGGCTTAAACGTCATATCTGGTCTGAAAGAATAATCATCTTTGTCTACTTCTTCCTCATCAAACTCAAAGTAGGTGGCTGCTTTCTCTAATTTTCCATCCATTCCATCAGATAATGTGTTAAAACTCTCATCTAAGCCGTCGAGTATACGGGAGCCACTTCCACTTCCAATTCCTCCACCCAGATCTGAACCATGTCCATCACGAACCTTCCCGAGCCTATCGAGCTTAGTGAAAAAACTACCCCCAGAAGTTTCACTGAAGATCCGCCGCTCGAAATCATCAGAAGATTCAAAGGAATTAGATTTTTTCTCATCATCCATTCCTCCACCTGACACAGAAAAATGGTAATGTGCATAGTCCGGTTTGAAGCTTTTAAACTTTTAATCAAATTTTATTTTCTTTCCAGATTGAATAATACTTGAAAAATAAGCTTTAATATAAGTGAAAACAAATCATGCCCTAATATAACCTCCAAAGACCAGAGTAAAATCTATTGCCGTACTACCTCAAGCAAAATTTCAACAAATAAATTATCAAACGCACACGGAAATGATACCAGCAAGAGAGTTACAGCAAGGGATTGTACGAAAACGTACCTGATGTCCTGTTTGTAGAAAGAGTTCTCAAATGTGGCTGATGAAATCGGCGTGATACACAGTCATTGAAGGATCGTAAAGCAAACTGAACAATTTTCATTTCTGCAAAATATCAAACTTTGTGAAGAAGTAAAGGTTGGAACCTCTGGAGGATAGATACATATCAGAAGAATCTTATTATGTGTAAAAATAAAGGTAACTAATAACAGTCACTAGTAATCAGACACTACTTAATAAAACAAACATGAACGTTGATATTGCTAGTGAACCCTATGAAAATTTGCAATGATTAATTGGAGCCTTCCATTTCCAGAAAATACAACCAAAAGACAGGAGCTAATTGAAAGAGAATTCGCCACCGGAATGACATGTTGCTTGAATATTTTGACAAAGAAATCTTATTAACTAACTCTAACAACAGCTATACAATACAAAGAATAGAAACAGAATCATGTTCAAAAGTCTTATGTTCTTGCTGACTAAAGCACCGAAAAGACTACATGCCCGCGTTTTGAGGATTTTTCGATTCATCCATGGCTACCCAACTGGAAGTAATTCTTACCATACTTGTATAACCTTGGAATTTTTCTTTCCTTTCTAACAGTATAAGGTAATTTCTTACTACGTGTAGTATCAGCTATCAGTCTCTCAACTTCAACAAAAACTAGAAATTAAGAACTCTTATGAGCAAAGGGCACCAGTCAGAATAATTTCACCCAATTTTCAGACCAAGATTAACGCTTTCATAAATAAATCATCAAGCAGAAGAAAACCCAAAAATTAAAGGATACCCGAAATGAAAATTAATTGAACACTTCGGAAATGCCCATTAAGATAAACAAGATGAAAAACGAGTTCAGATGCAAAAGTAACAAGAACAAGTTCGAACTTACAGACCCAATTCGAGAATATCAGAAATTCAATCAGTACCTAGAGCAATTGGCGATTCCGAGATGAAACGAAGACCGCAGAAGAAGAAGAAGAAGAAGAGAGAGTTCAGTCGTCTGTTTTCCAGGGCTTAAGCGAGAACGGAGGGACTTGAGCACCAGTTGAGCTTAATTGGGCTTGAGATTTGAGTAGAAATTGTGGTTTGGATTTGGGCCATGATAGAGAGAAGTCCATGCCCCAATTTAGCAAGCAAGAAGCCCAACACAGATGTCAAAAAACTTTAATGATAGATTCACATCAACAACGAAATGACAGAATAGATGGGAGCTCTTTGTTTTGGTCTCCTATTTTAAATTCACGTTCAGACTTTAATCAGTATCCATCTCCCAACCTTTCTCCAGCCATAATTGTCCGAATTCCGCTGAAACTGTCAACCAGTCGAATCTAAATGTGTTGGATCATTGCGTGTATTGTACAATACATGTGTAGAATCACAATTTTAATATAATTGTGTATTTTTCTTAAAAAAATTATTGACATAAATTTCTTTTGGATCTTTTTAATGGTGGGTTGTTAGGGGATACAGTTCTCCTACTTTTGAAACTGTTGTGAGTGGTAGGGGAGGTGGTGGTGGGGAGTCGGGGAGGGGTAGAAAATAGGATGGTTGAGGTTTGAAGAGATAGGGTGGCTGGAGTTGCCAATTGCTGATTTTTTTTTTTTTTTTTTTTTTTGTCTTGTTGGGCGTAGAAAGAAAATTATGGGCGTATATGAAATTTCAAGTTAAAAAGTAATAAGTTAGGTGTAGAAAGAAAATAAACGGGTCTAGATAAAATTTTCCTTGTGTGTTTTGCCTTGTTAGGTACCAATACCAAACATGACATCTTGACTAAAACAAGTGTTGGAGTTTAAGTGATTAGAGCATTCATTCGTGTATTTGAAGTCTTGTATTTGATTTCACCACATTCAGCGGTATTACCTTTCACATAACATGTTTACTCGCAAGAAAATGAGTTTGTTCAACCAAAACAAAATAATGAGTGAGCATGCAAACTATGGGTATTGTTCTAGTCTTGTGTTATTAACAAGAAAGAATCATATATATGCGGGTCTTACACTAAAATCAGTTATTTCATAGTGAATAACCAGGTATCAGATCACCTAAGAAGTATGTTTGAGTCATACTTGAAAAACCTAGAATCACCTAAACAGTATATATTCATGGCTTTCTCGATTGCAAATTAACATTCTAACAGTGTTAGAAAGAAGTTCAAACTTAGAGTCAATGTGTTTGAAACAGTAATTCGAAATAAAAATCAGTCTAACAACGTGACACCTTAGATTTAACCAAAGATTAATTTACATATTGATGTTAGGGGATGATTTAGTACTAGTAGGTTAAAACAAATATCACCAAACCTAGGGCAGTGCATGCATCACAAACAGATTGGGTTAGACAATAGGGTAAATGCAAATGGTGGTAAGTAGTTTTCAGCCACATAGTGAGTGGGAGGTTGAATATGTTCATCAAGAATCTTTACATAATTGGAAATCCATCATGTATTTTGGGGACCCTCTCTTTCCCCTCTCTGAAATTAGGGTTTGGTCCCCGCGCCCCCCCCCCCCCCCCCCCCCCTTCTCTTCCAAAAAAAAAACACACTGCCCCATTTAGATCTTCCATTATTTTCTTCCCCACTTTAAGATCACCGTTCAAGTCCTTTTTACATGGACAACCACAATGCAACAATGGTGTCGCATCATGATCAAACCCTAATCTTATCGTTCAATTTTGGGATCTTTTAATGGCACACAATGCAAGACATGTTGCTTTATTTTTTATGGAATTATTCACCATGTTTGCCTAATCACAGTGTCCCAACCATCCACATTGCATGCAAAATAACCCCAAAAGTGACATAATTAATTTGGATAATTAGAAAAACCAAGATAAGAGTGAGTAAAGTTATATTAGCATTGACATCAAAATTTGTATTTTTTTTTTATGGTTGAGATTCTTCATGTTTTGTCATTTATTATTATGGTTAAGTGATATTCATTTTCGTTTGTAAGTGAATTCTTAAGGATGCAGAATTGGATACCAATATATGTTATAACTGACTCATTACGTAACTTAAGCATAAATTTCCTCCATTTCGCCAAAATATCGTTATACTAAAAAAAATTGTTCACTTGCCAACGAGGGTTGGTTAAGTTGGTAATGATTGCTCTTTTTGCTAGACTAAGGCTTAGGTTTAAGCCCCGCTATCAACAAATCTTTTTTATGGACGATCTGTAAAAACCAAAACAAGAGCTAAGACCCTTCTGTAAGTTCTCAAAGAGGCTTGTGGTATACCTTGACCCTAAGATGTGGTAGCATCATCTTCCCCTAAACTTTTATACTGCAAAGAAAAAAGAAGTTTTTTGTTCCGGCTAAAATGATCTGTGAGATTGGCATAACTCTTCACTTTGGTCATTGAGATTTAAAATCGTTAGAAGTTGTCCCTGAAATTGTCCACCATGAATCATTTGGTTCTTCCGTGAAAAAATTCCGTTAAATTGAGGGTATTTTTTTTGTCAAATCAATCTGTCCACTTGAACCAGTGGTTTCTTCAAATTAACGAAAAAATTTCCCAAAATGATTAAAGGTGGACAATCTCAATGACCACTTATATTGATTTTAAATATTATGAATAAAAATGAGAAATTGTGTCAATCCCAAAACCATTTGTTTAACTTTATATGTGCGACAAAGTAAAGAAATTTTACGTTTACTTTTGTATTCACCTTTTTACACTTTAGATAACTTTAACGAAAAGCTTCTAGTATTGTTCACTTTAACGAAAAACCACATTTTTCTACTAAAAAATCAATTCTGGTACTATTTACTTTACCCTTTATTTTGTTCTTATCGTTAAAACTCAAAGTTTTCAAGCAATTTTCATTAGTTTTCCTTTTTTTTAATCAACTTTTACACTTACTTTATAAGAGAATATAGATCGGTGGGATCTAAGTGGCGTTTGAGGCAAAAGTTCTTCTCGGGTGCACTACGCAACTGTGATGTACGAGGCAAAAATTCTTCCAAAGTAATGAAAGACAAACAAATAAGCAAATAAACCTAATTAATAAGCTCATACCTGATTAACGAGGATTAGTTTATAGAGCTTTTCTCATGAAATCACTTGCAAAAAGACCTTAGCTAGTTGTATAAGATGAGTCCTAATTAGGTTTATTTGCAAAATCGGTGCCCTTGGACTTCGCACAGGATGTGAAACGTTTTGGCCTCCTGAATCAGCGAGATCGTGTGCGGATTTGCTTGTTTTCGTTATGGCGGTTGTCGTCTCGTGTTGCTTGTTGAAGAGCTTGTATTGTATTCGAATCTCACCTGAGTCCTAATCTTGGCTTCCAGTGAGTTGGTTTGTTTTGAATCATATTTATTTTGCTCCTTGTTTGCATAAACCCTCCTTGGTTTGGGTTCATGTTGTAGCAAAAGTTTCTATTTGGCCCCATGTTCACATGATATAGTAGATTCTCAATCACATAATGAGTGAGATATCTACAAAAATTGTATAGGTATAACAAATGTGTGCCCTCAAGTCTTCCATAATTATATGTGTAAGTTTATTTCTCAAATGACAAATCACGTTGTCTGAGTTTGATTTCTACAACATTGTTGTTGTAGTAATGTGAGTTAAATTTATAGAAAACTTCATTTTAATCCTTAAAAAAATGAGTTTTAGATTATAACCATATGTAAGATTAAAATCCAATTTTAGTCCCTAGCACATTTAATCATATCATTTATTAGTTGTATTTTGATGTTTTATTTTATCTTTTTATTTTTATTTTAATGTATTAATTACATTTAAATTTAATTTTTATTTCATTCATCATAATATATTTTAATGTCTACATTTAGGCAACTAATTTTTTTATAATATATATTCCGATAACAATTTTGTATGTTCTTTATTTAGGTACATTAATACATTTGAATATTTTGGTATATCCATCGGTACAAACATGTAGTTACATTGATTCAATATAATGCATTTCGGTCAATATAATGTATTTCGTTACGTACACTTTGGTACACACATTTGAGTATTGACTTTTATGTACATTAATTCAATTATTATATTTCGGTAAATACATTTAGGTACATACATTTTGGTATTGATATTTAGGTACATACATTTTCAGTATTGACATTTAGGTACATACATTTCGGTATTGACATTTAGGTACATTAATTCAATATAATACATTTCGGTACATACATTTAGGTTTATTATAATATATTTCGGTACAATCATGTAGGTACAACTATTTCGGTACAAAAAAGTCAATTATATATATTTTGGCACAATCATTTCTGAACACTTATGTATTTATATATTTTTGTATCACAATTTTTTTTTAATATTTTCTCATTTACATTCATTTCTAATTAAAAAAAAAACTAAATATGTGCATATTAATAAAATTAAAATTTAATATGGAGAGATTAAATAAAAATACACATTAAATAACAAAAATTGAATATAAATTTTGATAAAAGTACACTCAAGGGATTAAATTGAATATTTAATCTAGCACCAGGTTTTTTTTAAATTTTAATCTTTTGCAAGGATTAATGTTCAAAAACCCCTTAAATTTATGGCTTTACTATGAATAAGAATTAAATTCACAGACCCATATATTGCACTCAACAACTAAACTTACAACATAGATCTTAAACTTTTGCATATATTCACATGAGTTATATCTAACCAGTCTCGATAATATGAGTGCAAATATTTGACTTTTGCGTAAACAAAAGTCAACATCATCACTTTGCAAGCTCCAAACGATTTAACAAAACTAATCACTTCTTTATTTGCAAGTCTAAAACTACTTACCAACGATCCATATTCAAGAATAGACCAAACTACGCATACCAAGTAACTAACCCCCTCATACTCCAAAAGATTAATGGAATATGTTTCTTCATGGTCTGCCTGAGAACGTTTTGGTAGAAAGTATTTTTGCTCGTAAGTGTTTATAAAATCGCTTGTGTTAGAAACATATTTTTTTTTTGGAACTTTAACGAAAAGCTCACGGTACTGTTCACTTTAACGAAAAACCACGTATTTACACTAAAAAGTCAATCTTGTTACTATGTATTTTATCCTTTATTTTGTCCTTATCGTTAAAACTCAAAATTTTCAAACCATTTTCATTACTTCTCCTGTTTTATTTTTTCTAGTTACAAATTTAAGTACTTTTCATAAATACATTAAAAAAAAGTGCACTATGAGAAGAAAAGAATCTGACATGCGTATCTTCAAAAGCACCAGAAAAGTACTTGTAGAATCCCAAATCACTTTATTGATCTGCCAAAACTCTTTTTGTTTATTTTTATCGCATATGCTTTTTTATTTTTGTTTATTTTTATCGCATATGCTTTTTTATTTAAAACTCGCTTTACCGTTCTATAACTATTCCCACCAAGTCTCTCAAAACTTTTTTTTATTTGAAACTAAGCCTATATTCAATGGACCCGGCTTCTCTGCCTTTTCAGTTCTCATACATTTTCATTCCTCATATTTTGTGCGATCACGGTTAAGCCACATCAACATTTTATATATTTTTTTATAGAGATAATAAGACAAAAAGCAATAGTGATATAAAATGTTGATGTGACTTAATCGTGACCGCACAAATAGGAGGGGATGAAAGTGTATGGAAACTGGGAGGGCAGAGAAGCCAGGTCCATATTCAATGGGAAATGGATCCACTCCATATCCGTTACACTAAATTTACCAATCTGGACCCTTGAAATTTCATCTAACAACTATAAACATTGACCCCCTTTAAAAGTTATAATAACTTTAGTTGTTGTATCAAATTTCAAGGATCCGAATTGATAAATTTGGTAGATTTGGTGAAAGATATCCGGAGATGATACCTTTCTTATTCCATATTCAATGGAAGACTTATATTTTTAGACCTATATTTTTATATTTGAGTAAAAAAAATACAGTGAGTTTGAGAGGTTTTTTTTTCTTTTCTCCTCGGATGTAAAAGACGTATTTAAGTTTTTGTTCTAAAAAAAAACTTATTTAAGTTTTTGTTCTAAAAAAAAAACTTATTTAAGTTTTATAATTTGATTTCTGCATTGAAGGAGATAACTTCGGAGTTTTGAGTTTTGACAAGTTGTGTATTTGCATCGGAGATAATTGTGGTCAAAACTTATAAGTAAACTTATATAAATTCACATGTATTATAAAGTACACAGGTAACGTGGTTGATAAGGAAAGATGATTTCTTTTCTTTTTTCTAAAAGCACCTTTTAGAATGGCCTTTAAAGTAGCAAATGACATGTGAGAAGTTCAAAGAATAGCTAACAAAGTCCCAATAGAGTCATATAGACCATACACAATTGGCAAAACCAACCAACTGTTTGTTGTCTGGTGTGTGCACAAAAGAGGAACAGAAACCACTGAATGTGGAACAAATGCAGGCATTCCAAATTAAGCAAAAGTCACTTTATGCAGAAAGTGACATCCATGGCCTATGAATGAAAAATCTCTCCTCTATTATTAATTGGCGTTAACGTTGTTTATGTATTCATTCTTGTTTTACACATTTTTTTTAACGTCAAATTAAATGAATTAAAGATAAATAGTGAATAAAAACTAATAAAGTGTGTAAAAAATGAAAAAAATGTATGAACAATACCATCCTTAATTTATTACCACATCTAGGTACATCAATTGTCATAATATAATTTGTTGGAATTTTTTTTTTCAAGTTTATAATCAATTGTATTATTTACAATTCATGTACCGAACTGTGTTTCTACCACACTGAAAAATCTATCCATAGAGAGTTCCACTTTGAGAGAGTCTCCTTAATATTTTTCATAAGCTTTACATCCAATATTTGGCTTCTTATACGTAAAAAGATGTGTTTTGTTTCAATGACCTGATATCATTTATCTTATGAACATTGTAATATGAGCATTCATTCTCTTTTTCTTCGTCTAAAAATGATTTCTAGAAGATTTATTTCTCTTTTTCTTCGTCTAAAAATGATTTCTAGAAGATTTATTTGGTTTGGAGTGCTTAGTCATTTGTATTTGTAGAATAAATCAACAGTTATAAAAACAAGTAACATTTTCATAATAAACTACAAATTATTCTGATTCATATGGATAACTAAATTGTCTTTTAATTGAATAAATTTTCTAAAAATAATATGTAGATGTTAATAAAAAAAAATTCTGATTATAAAGATTGTACATTAAAATAACGTCAAATCGTCATTCAAACAAGAATAAATTTTTACTTATAAAGAATTAAACAGAGTCTAATCGCATCTCCAAAAGCCTAATCAAATGACCAGGCAATTCCATTTTAATGCGCCATACGTGTCAGCAAATCACACTTCAATAGATTATAAACGACTATACAAAAATACCTAGTGGAGCTTGATAAGACTCTTTGTCTAATTCGAAAGGTTTAGGAAAAGCACATCTCGCTAACAAATTACTGCACCAGCTACCAATGTAAAATTTTACTCAAACTTCTGCCTAATCCTTTGGAAAATACTCTTATCTTTATTAATATTTTATCTTCGGGTCAGTTTTATTAACTTCTTTGGATAATGGTGGATTCGGAGTTTTCAAATAATGAATCATAATATTAATCAAAAAGCTTCGTTCGAAGCATATAGCAAGCACCTGCCAATTCGTACCAATATATGTCGAAATCTTATACCAACATATGATGACAACTACTATTATTTGTAAAGGCTTGTCGATGGTGGATGGAAGATAATGTGGAGTAACATTAAAGATTGTCAAGACTTATCAACTAAAGTATTTTATCGAGCATATGGTGCTCACAATACAGTCCCCACACAATAAGAGAGAAAGGAAGACAAATATGATAGAAGAAAATAAAAGAAATAGGAGAAGGAGATTGTAGTTAGTTTTCCTTGGTTGTTTATAGTGTTCAAATACAATACACAAACAAATATATATGGGTTTGAAGTTGTTGGGTCAAGAATAATCAATGACCCCATGTTGGCTCCGCTACTGTTTTTAAAACTTTGATTAGGATCTGGATTCTCTCCCGGTTCATTTTCTCCTCCCCTTCTTCCCTTCTTATTTAAACTCTAAAAATTAAGCTACATTATCATTTTGTTTTACCTTATCGTAGAAAGGAAAAAAACTGAGAGAAGGGGACGGGAAGAGAATCCAACTCGCCTGTGAGTAAGGGTTGGCAAGTTGATGCAAGCAAGTCCAAAAGAAGCTGTCACGAGCAAAGAGCTTTTTGGTGGGGTGTGGGATGGGATTATCGGGGCGACTCTTTTGGCGTTGAGAGGGTAAGATGAGAAGATAGTGATATGTGCAAGAATAGCACTAGCAACCATAAACATCAACTCCAACATTATAGGAGAGAGAAAGAGAGGAGAGGATGAAGGATTACGATGCGAATATAAAGAGATTGATGGAGAGATTATGTTCACATGAAAGGTTTTAAGTTTGCTTCTAGGGTTAGTTCAGTCCAATAAATTAAATAAAATGTTTGCTTCTGGGGAAGGTTTATATGTCTGGCAAAAAATTTAAGATAGAAACATGTTGTAGGACCATTGATGTTATCGACTGTAAAGGTGAAATAAGGGAAGTATCAAATTACTCGTTTTAATGTGTAGCCTAACTTATTTTTTGACCATTTACGTGTTAGTAAATGTAGAAAAAGTAACAGATCGTGCTTTCCTGCAATGATAGAAAGTAATTATGTTTGTACACTCTAGCGCGGATTCAATTCCCATTGATTTCCATTTCCCAGTAAAATCCACTAATATTATTCCTCTACTACTAAAAAAAATTAAAAAAAAATTAATAAATCAGAATGATGTTAATTATTTTCATGCTCACATCTGATAGTAGAAAACATGCTATAAGAATTAGGCATGCTTGCTTACTTGGAAATGAAAATTCATGAATTTGGAAATTCATGAATGGAGAATAGGATCAACCACTTCCCCCCTAATTGAAGTCTGTTTCAAAGAGTTTTTAAAAGAATTAAACACAGTTTCAAATCAATGCAAGCGGTTCTAATAATATTTAGCAGAAAAAGTTATAAGTGCTTTAAGTTTACAAAAAGTACTTAACATACATTCTAACATATATTTTTTTATAAAAAATATTGATGTGCTTCTAATAAAAACGCGTCTTAAAATTTAAAGATCTTGCTCAAATCGATGGCTATACAAACCATATTTTCATCAACTCTGAGAAAGTCAAAGTGGGATTTGCTTACAAGTGAAGTGTCCTCTCCTCACATCTCTAGTTTTTCAAAGGTACGTAGTTTTCTTGCATAGATTTGGGAATCTAAGTTAGAGTTGCAGATCTTCAAACTAAGATTTTTTTTTATTTTCTTTTGGAATGAGAGAAGTAGAAGTGTGTAAAGGCAGCGCAAGCAAACAAGGGAAAAGGAAAAAGGAAAAGGAAAGGGAAAAGGAAAGGACAACTACAAAGAACAAAAACAAGAAGTCAAATCAAACACCTTTTGCCCATCTTCACCTCTTTCTTTTGAAACTTTGAGATTGAAAAAAAAAAAAAAAAAAAAAGTCTTAACGAAGCATTCTTCGTACTGTTCACTTTTAACGTTAAAAATAGTTTTACTCTAAAAAGTCATTTATGATACTATTCACTTACAATATATTTTTGTCATTTTGATTAAAACTCAAAGTTTTCAAGTTTTTTTTCATTAGTTTTCCTATAAAAATATTTAGATGAAAACATCCAACTACATCATTTGTAGGCAATTTATTTGCAAGAAATTGCTATTCTTGTGGCACCACTGTCCGATAGCCCTTGTAGAATCCAATATTACTGCCTTACGAGGCTTTTTAAGGACCAAGTAGTGTCTATCCGGATATTGAATTTTTGAAGAAGCTGTATGCACTAGTTGAATTGTGGTGGATTTTGTCATAGAACCTCTCTATTCATAGAGAACGACTGTCACAAGGGCATAAGGTTACTTATATTTTGACCTCACTTAACTTTTAAATGACTATGTAGACCGAAAATAAATGGTTAATATTGAATTGAGGAAATTTTATTTTTATTTTTTGAACTCGCTAATCTACTTGATAAAAAGTCGAACTACTAGTAGTCGAATTACACCATGGTATAGACTACTAAAAATAACCCTTTAACCCTATGCATCGTTTCAAACGAGAACATTAAGAGTTGATCTAATCATGCAGTCTAATGATATTTTACCCTAAAAAGAGGCTAATGACACTGAAACTGAGTCGTGAAATAATTCAAAAAAGGCCTGCCTCGCCCGTGATAGGCATATATGGTCCAACATATGACTAAAATTCCCATTAGGTCCCCCAAGGGCTTTTTCTACCAAGTGTTCAGGTGGGGGCTGCCTTGAGGATGGCTCTTGGTTGGTGTTGGGTCACTCCCTCATATGCTTTTGTTGATATAACTTTGATCATATCTTTATAAATAGTATAATATAAGTTCAAGTTGCTTTCCCTCTCAAAAACTTTATATCCATTTTACATATTTTTTTTATTTTTTTTGAAAGCTCCATTTTACATATTACACTTGTGTTTTGTGGCCATGTAAACTTGCTAATCTGATTGGCTGATGTGTCAATTAACAGATAATCACGATTTAACTAAACTTTATATCCATTTTACATATTATACTTGTGTTTTGTGGCCATGTAAACTTGCTAATATGATTGGCTAACGTGTCAATTAACAGATAATCACGGTTTAACTAATTTAAAAGTTTAAGTTTATTGAAAAAGGTAAGCAATTTGGATTTCTCTTTATACGAGAGTGTGAATCACTGCTGTCACAATATTGTTAGAATTTTATTACGACGTTTTGCTGTGACAAGGAAGTCTCGATTGAGTTGAAGTTTATCTTCGCAACAATTTCGGTTATGTCACTTATAGAGGAAATCATGAGGTACGAAAGTTTGAGGAAACAATCCATGCTAATTGTTGGAGAATAAATTCCACATCACAAATATAACAAAATAATATACAACATAATACAGAGACATTTTGTAATGAAACCAAACACCTAATAACAAGTTATTAAGTTAGATAATATTGATGATATTAATGGTGGACTAGGATAAGCCTAAAAAGTTTATTAGTAATGACATTACTTGCTCAATAGACGCTTGTCATTTAAAAAGTAAACCACCGAACTAAATGCTAATGCTATTACATCTGGTTTGAGTTGCCTAATTTTTTTTAAAAGCAGCTTCTTAAAAAAATTGGTGTCTTAATTGCGTTTGTTAAATTTGTATTATTTCAAAATTATGGGTTCAAAACATCAGAAATCAGAATCAGCTCTACATGCGCTTCTAAAAAAAATTCATTGGAGGTAGGTGAATAATACTAATAAATTAAACTTTCATATTGACAGTCCTACTCTCATTTTTTTTTTTGTTTTTTTGCTAAAAGTATTTTTAGCAATATAGTTTACAAAATATTTGCCTATTTTTTTTTACAATTATTTATTTTCACAGCACAACAGATTCAGTTTAATAAAAAGACACAACAATCCCAAATTAGTTGTGAGAAAAAGCCATGGAATAAGTAAAAGACATATGGCACGTGTGATGTGTATATTTTACGTTAGTCCTCCAATGCCTCTATCAATTATTCACTTGGACATCACCAATTTTAGAAATTAATAAGGCTAATTCTGAAGGGCTCAAAGCCTTGACGTTGACGGCTAATGTCATCATGTTGGTCCATTTGTATGAATCCGGATCCTATTTGTGAGAATTTCGGAAATTCGTGAATCGTCTTCGTGAATCGTATATCGTACGATTAGAATTTATTTTAAATATTTTTATTTAAAATTAAATACAAATAGTACATAATAAAATTGCTCGCATAATATACAATGAATAAACACGATTCACGAGTTTCTAAGATATCATCAAAAGAATCCGGAGAGGATCCTGCTGGCATTTGTATTGTTTCTCTGGTGGACACGGCATCAGGATCAAATATCAATATTCTCCCAAGCAATAGGGGTTAAAAGTAGTTAAGAACATTGCATTCAAAAATCTTGTGCTTGATTCCTCTCACAATCATCACTTATGCCGTCTTTCACAGGAGGCTGAAAATTTGAGTTTGATTTTAATTTATAAAATTTAAATGTTTGTGTAAGAGCGATTTCAATGGTTGAGTTTAGTATAATAAATTCATAGTTTAACTACCATAGATAGATTAGTGATTGAAGCTGAATTTCAGGTTTATATTTTACACGGTACATTTTAGGTTCGATTTTTTACGCTGGTGAAACACACAATAGTGGTCAAAGGGTGGCTGAAACACACTATAATTGTCAGGGAAAGCTGAAATGCGTATGTGAGTCTTTCAAATTCATGAAAAGGTGGACTGCCACAGTCTCTGTTTCTAAAACAAAAAACTCATAGTTTGATATTTTTCAATAAATAACACTTTTAAAAACTTTAAGGGCCTTGCCACTTAGTACTAAGGTCTGATGGTGTTCCTCTTCACTTGGAAGTGAGGAGGTCTTATGTTCGAATCTCGTGGAAGGCGAATTCGATACCAAATTAGGCTGCCTATTGTGTGGTTTTAGCCGAACTTTCCTCCTCTTAGTGTAAAAATATCGATGTATTAAAAAAAACTTTAATGGCCTCGAAACCACACGAAAGACAAGGACGCAAATAGAAAGAAAGTTACAAGTTATTGGTTTTTTTTACAGCTCATCAAATAGAAAGAAAGTTACGAGTCATCTTTTTTTTACAACTCATCGGTGCATGTAATGTGCTGATATTTGAAAGTTTAAATTAAAAATATCAAAATTCAGTGTTACAAATCTAACCGTCGAGTTACACTTAATACACTACAAAATTTTCGTACAAATCATGAAGATGTCACATATTCTGATGCATCGGACAACTGAATTTACATAACTGAATTTGCATGTCGAATCCCACTTATGCATTGTGGAAGTCACGGCCAAACTTTTCCAAAACAATTAAAAGCCAAAGGGAAGGAGAAGAAAGAAGCGAATTTATGCTGATGCTCAGTTTGTAGGAACCGGATCCCCTCCTGAGCATGGGACCGGAGTCTGCTGGCAACCCATTCTGGTTCTTGAAATTTGATTCAACATCGTGAAACAAAGAGACACATATAAAGTTATAATAATTTGAATTGTTAAATCAAATTTTAAAGAACGAATGGGTTGCTTAGCATGCTCTGATCCCCATGCTCCGGTTGCAGTTTGTATTAATGCCTAATCCAAGGTCCCATCACCTCCCCCCACCCCACGCCCTAAAACAGTTGCTACACCCGCGGCATTTAGCAACCGGTACACAACACCAACAGAACCAAAATCTCTTTCTCTCTCTCCATTTTATACTCCTCGCACATTGCATAATTTAATCGAAGCTTTCTCAAATATATTTCCATATTTTATTTCCTTCTCAGAAAGGCGGGATTTTTGTGTCTTCGTGTGTATCCATCTGTGCATATATATTATTATACACGCTAGCCGGCGATGCCGACGCCGGTGAGCGCAGCGAGGCAATGCTTGACGGACGAGGCGGCACGTGCTTTGGACGACGCCGTTGTTGTAGCGCGCAGGCGGAGCCACGCCCAGACGACGTCGTTACATGCCGTCTCGGCCTTGCTTTCCTTGCCGTCCTCGGCCCTCCGCGACGCCTGCGCCCGCGCCAGGAGCAGCGCGTACTCCCCACGCCTACAGTTCCGGGCTCTCGAGCTCTCCGTCGGAGTTTCCTTGGACAGGTTGCCGTCGTCCAAGGCACAGGACGAGCCTCCGGTCTCGAACTCGCTCATGGCGGCGATCAAGCGGTCTCAGGCGAACCAGAGGCGGCATCCGGAGAGCTTTCACTTGCACCAGATTCACAGCCAGCAGCAAGCGGCATCGCTTTTGAAGGTTGAGCTGAAGCACTTTGTCTTATCTATTTTGGACGACCCGATTGTGAGTCGGGTCTTCGGAGAAGCCGGGTTTCGGAGCTGTGATATAAAGTTCGCGATTATTCACCCGCCGGTCACGCAATCCACCCGGTTTCCTCGGACCCGGTGCCCGCCCATTTTCCTATGCAACTTAACGGACTCGGACCCTGCCCGACCCGGATTCAGCTTCCCTTTTTCCGGGTTCGAAGACAGAGACGAGAACTCCAGAAGAATAGCCGACGTATTGGTTAGAAAGAGCGGGAAAAATCCGTTGCTAATCGGCGTTTGCGCCGGCGACGCTCTGAAGAGCTTCACCGAGGCCGTGCAGAAGGGTAAAGCGGGGATTTTTCCAGCTGAAATCGATAACTTTAGCGTGGTATCCATCGAGAAGGAGGTTTCTGAGTTCGTCGTCAATGGCGGAAGCGAGGAGGAGATGGGTTGCAAGTTTGAGGAGGTGGGTCGAATGGCTGCGCGTTGCTCTGGAGCTGGAAGTGGTGTTATTGTAAATATTGGGGATTTGAAGGGTTTAGTGGGTGAGGGTATGGTGACGGAGGAAGCTCTGAGCTTTGTGGTGCTGCAGTTGAAGAGCTTGTTGGAGATTCATGGTGGGAAATTACGGTTGATTGGCGCGGCTGCAAGCCACGAAGTGTTTACAAAGCTTTCGCTTTGGTTTTCGACGATTGAGAAGGATTGGGATCTTCATCTTCTTCCCATTACTTCTTCTAAAGCTTCAATGGAAGGAGTTTACTCGAAATCCAGGTGGTTATCTAACTCTGTTTTTTGTATTTAGTGCAAATGCTCAATATGCTCCTGTGGATTGATGCTTGATGTGTGTCTGAAGTTGCTTGAAGTCATAATTTGGTTGTGGTTTTGAGTTTGATACACGAAAAATATGATGTTTTGTTCCGAAAAGACGAGTATTGTTTGATTTCATTACTCTGGTTTAGGCTTTTTAATTTTCTTTTTGAATAGAACTGATTTCAGAGTGAGAGTGTTTGATCCATATATGCATTCACGTCCCAACGTACATGTTATAATGTTTAAGTCGATAGCAGTGGTATAAATTGCGTGAATGTATAGAGTGTATGTTCCAAGTAATACACTTAAGTGTCTGACTGTTCTGTGCTCGTTGGATCTCACAGTTCCGTGCTCATGATATACTTACAGTTTGATGGGGTCCTTCGTTCCATTTGGCGGATTCTTTTCTGCACCTTCCAACTTCAAAAATCCATTGAGCAGCACATATCAATCGTTTGGACGTTGTCATGGGTGCACAGAGAAGTATGAGCAAGAATTTGCTTCTGTTCTGAAAGTAGGATCAACTGTTTCGGTAACTGATCAGCGGTCAGATAGCTTGCCTTCTTGGTTACAAATACACAAACTTGGCACTGGCAAGGGAGATGATCTAGCAAAGGTGTGTAACCCTTCGAGTTAATTTTATGGATCAAGTTGGAATAACTTCTGTGCACACATAAGCATGCCTTCACGCACAAACACATGGAGTTTAACGAGCATGTTTCTTGTAACTGGCTGGATTTTAATCTATTACCTGTATTTGCTCGAGCATATGTGTAAGTGTGTTTCATTATTCATGCAGACCAAAGATGATAAAACAACAATGAATGTTACAGTATCAGCACTGCAGAAAAAATGGGATGATTTCTGCCGACAAAATCTTCACTCTCAACCATTCCCTAAAGTGGACATTTATCAAGCAGGGCGCCAAGTTGCATCTGCTGAGGGCTCCCTAGCTGTTTGGGATAGAAAAGAAAACAGTGGTGAAGACTCATCTCCAAATGAAAGTGGATGTGCTATTCAATTTCACTGCCAGCCGATGGATATGCAAACGAGTTATCTATCAAAACAGAACTTGCCTGTGCAAGTAGTTTCTGATGGTGAGAATACCAGTCTCCAGTCCGAGCTATTGGCAAACGATTCGAAGGGTCAGCGAGTTGAACTGGGAAGTCCCTGCCGAACTACTTACCCCATCCACAATCTGCCCACCGACTACACATCATCTGCGTTGGTCACTTCTGTGGCAACAGATTTGGGATTGGGAACATTATACGCAGCAACCAGCCAAGGGCCATTAAGTCCTCAATTACAAGATATTAAAGGGAGTTCCCGCCACCTCTCTGGTTCCATTTCTGCTGAATTTGATGCATTGAGTGAAAATAGTTCACGCCAAATAGCTCAGTCCTCTTCCTGCTCTGCTTCTGATCTTGGAGGGCAGATTGATCCAAGCGATATCAAATCACTTACGAGAGTTCTCACAGAAAAGGTTGGCTGGCAAAATGAAGCCATTTGCAGTATCAGTCACGCTGTGGCACGTTGCAATTCTGGTGGTGGAAGGAATCAGGGTTCAAAAGTTAGAGGAGATATATGGCTGACTTTGATTGGACCTGACAAAGTCGGAAAGAAGAAACTTGCTTTAGCACTTGCTGAGATACTTTTTGGCTCCAGAGAAAGCTTAATTTCTGTGGATCTGGATTCCCAAGATAGGGGTTACCAATCAAACTCAGTTTTTCAATCCGAATGCGCAGATGATTACAATTTGAAGTTTAGGGGTAAGACAGTTGTTGATTACGTTGCAGGGGAGTTAAGCAGGAGACCTCCTTCAGTGGTCTTCCTTGAAAATGTCGATAAGGCGGACTTTATTGCCCAGAGTAGCTTGTCCCAGGCCATTAGGACTGGCAAGTTTCCAGACTCTCATGGGAGAGAAATCAGCATTAACGACATAATCTTCGTGACAACCTCTACTATAAAAAAGAGCAGCAAAAACCACTCTGTAGAGATTGAACCCCATAAATTTTCTGAGGAGATCATACTTGCCGCCAAGAAATGTCAAATGCAAATTCGGAATCTTGGGGATGCCAACCAAAGCAAGGGCATGTGTGTGAGGATTGCACCAAGAGAAGGAACCTCGAACCCGTATTCGTCTGTAAATAAAAGAAAGCTGATTGACACCAATGCCTCCATAGAGCAATCCTCTGAACTACAGAAACGGTCCAACAAGCAATTAAGGAACTTTCTCGATTTGAATTTGCCAGTAACGGAGACAGACGAGAACATAGATTCTGAAGATTGTGACAGTGACTCCATCTCCGAAAACTCGGAAGCTTGGTTGGAAAGTTTCCTCAATCAAGTGGACGGAAAAGTGGTTTTGAAGCCATTTGATTTCGATGCACTTGCTGAGAAAATAGTGAAGGAAATCAATCACGAATTTAAGAAAATATTCAGATATGAGGTTCAGCTGGAGATTGATTTCGGAGTCATGGTTCAGATGCTCGCAGCTGGCTGGTTATCGGACAAGAAGAAAGCCGTAGAGGAGTGGGTGGAACAAGTTCTCAGCCAAAGCTTTGTCGAAGCACGCCAGAAGTTCTGTCTCACTGCTCATCCAGTAATGAAACTGGCTGCTGCTGGAACTCTTTCCGTCGACGAGCAAGCTCCCGGCGTTTGCCTTCCTGCTAGAATTAGTCTGGACTAATTTTTTTGCTAAACTGTGCTTTTTGTAAGTACATGTACGTACACTGTAGCTTTTAGCATATAGCATTTGGCATTAGAAAAGCCTCTGTTTTTCTAGTCAGTCCTATAATTTATTGGTAAATCCATTTTGTGCTGTATTAGTGACTTGTTTGTAAGAATGTAAATGTTCCTGTTGATCTACGGCAGTTTAGTTTTGTAATTTGCATTGTGTTGTGTTGTCAGTTTAGCATATATGCTCATTTACTCGATGGAAGAACTTATATATGAAACTGAGACGTCAAAGTGCTGGTATCTCAAAGCAATCACGTAATGTTATGCCTTTCATAGTGGATGAGGTGAGTGTGATACCTATATATAGAAATCAGGTATCTTAAGCTTAATTTCTATAACAATACTATTACATTACTATGAGTTCAATCTATTGTACTACACGTTGAGTGTGATATATTGAACCCATGAGTTCAATAAATTCGTATCATGTTCAAATTTCCCGGCCCATTATAAAAGTGTGACTCCTGTATGAGTCAATGTATTGATACCACACTCTCTGTTTCCAGCGAAGGTCTAAGGTAGTTAAATTAAACCACATAGAGTGGGCTAGGAATACCCTAATACCATCGTCTTGCAGCCCATAGTTTATGTACTTGGGCCTCTTTAGTCAATGTTTTGGGTTGGATCTCTGAACAACTCTCTGCCCTCCTCTGTGCTGGGGAACAAAACCTTGGGTCCGGATCCGAACTCAAAGTAATTATGTAAACATTAAAGTATATAATAATTAAAAAAAGGTAGGGTATATAATAAAATTTAAAGACTTGTTTGAAATTATTTTTAAAATAAATAAAATGCTTTTGATAAAAATATTTTTAATATAAATTTTTAATAAGAATGTAAGTGAATTTATAAAAAAAAAAAAACACATGAATTGCTAATGAAACAAAAAAATATTTTCTCTACAAACGGTTCAGCTATTTAAAAAATTATTTCAAACAAGCTCTACAGTCTTGATTCCATCGCTCATTTCTTCCCATGTTTTTTAAATTTTTCCCAAAACAAAAAAAGTCCACATACAGCAGTGACACCTGTCCCTCTAGTAACATGTGCATTGTTTGTCATCCAACTTTCTCTTCACACTTTATGAAAAAGAAAAAACAACAATTGAGATTTTGGAAGAAAGTGAATGCATTCCACTTTCTGAAAAAGAAGGACAATTGAAATTCGAGAATTTTAACGAAAAACTCTCGGTACTATTTATTTTAATAAAAACTCATATTTTTACATTAAAAAATCAATCATGGTACTATTTACTTTACCCTTTATTTTGTCATTGTCGTTAAAATTCAAAGTTTTCAAACCATTTTCATAAGTTTTCCTTTGAAATTACCCTTTCTCTTTAGCTGATTTTCTTCATAATTTTTTTTTATCATCTAAAGATAGGTAATTCGACCATGGTCACACAAGTAATTAACTTTTAGTATCGGAACGTCGTGTGAAATGAAATTCTACTTCTTTTAGTCGCTTTTTCACAAAGAATGTTGAAATACTTTTCGATGCTGTTTCAAAAAAAAAACAAACGAATAATAACAGTAAAAAAAAAACAAACAAACAAAGAAACAAACAAGAGGAGACCAAAAACAAGCATACAGAGTCCCAGGTATCAACATCTAATTACAATCTAAAAACTTTGATGCTGATAGGATTGAACTAGTGTGATCACACACACATAAGATGTCGTTTTCCACCGAAGTAAACGACACAAAATGACACAGACCTGCCGCTTATCTTGTATTGCACGTAATCTTTGATGTCGCTTTCTCACTTGCATAGTCAAATTTGGCTTTTGATTTTTGGGACACACTTTGAGCCGTTGATTTATCCATTGTTCATGGATTGGAGGATGATCGTCCGATTGTCTTTGGGTTCAAGTTGGAAAGTTTGCTTTGAAGAAAAGTACTAAGAGTTGGTTTGGTATTACTGTGCTTTGAAAAAAAACTGTTTCTGCTGTGCTGTGAGAATAAACTTATTTTTGTTGCTTCACGTTTTCAGTTTTTTTCATCCAAAACTGTAAAAATAAACTGTTTTTAAGTGTTTACCAAACACCTTTTTGAGCTCAGTTTTTTTTTTTTATACTCACTTTTTATAAAAACACTTCAATACCAAACCAATACTAAGCCATAAGATGGGGCTTGTCCACTTAGTCATCAATTGTCACTTCGTTCTTTGTCTTTCAACTCAACTTAATATTCCTGGCTTTAAAAAAATATTAAATGGTTCCTATAACTCTGGTGTACTAGTTAATGTGCTCACGTTAAATGCTAGTATGGAGTGGATAACTGTTGAAAGTATTTAAGTAGTAAGTCTACTTCAAGATGAGTGCTCTCCTATTCCGACTTCTTGGGAGCCTCCAGTAGCACATCCAAGACAACAATGAGTTTTATGCCCCTGCGGGGATGGAGTGACAAAAGTTTTGAGAATTCTAGGTTGATTGTGTATCCCTTTAGTGGGTTGTGGTTCCCTTAAATGAGTATTATGGTATTGCTGAGTGGTGATGACTTGATGTGGTTTCGTTGTATGACAGTGAATTTTGTGTGCTACCAATACAAGTCTGTTGTGATTGTAACGTAAATGTATTAGTGTCATTTGTTTCTATGTGCATACTTGGTCCAAAAAAGGATGGATCTTGAGCTTCTATGTATTGCTCAATCATCATGTGGATGCTCTTATTGTGGACAATGTTGTTTTTAACTTGGTAGCGTATGATGCATAAATTTGGAACTTCCAGGGCTTTTAGTTGGTACCATTTATCACCGTCGCCGCCACCACTACTAGCACATTTTTTAACTACTATCCCTCATTTATATATTAATGTTTCTATACACACATTAAATTCTGCATTCAAATTTCATTGTTATTTTATGTTAATTTTCACATCCAAACACGTGTAAGGAATCAAATCATTGATTGGATTTTGTAATGACATATATATTCTTGGCAACTAAAATAATTACATATAGATTAAATTCAATGGGTGTCACAATTGGAGCACTTGCTAAATCGTGACAATTACAACTTGCCTATAATTTTTTTTTTCATCTCACCATGTGTATTTCAACCGATTTGTAATTTTTTATTTATAACAAATTTTTTTTTTTCAAAAAGAAGAAACAGAAATGATTGGGCCGCCACAGCAAATGCGCTCGCCCAAAAAAGCAATAACAAAAATTCATGTACGGTCTCGGTTTTTCGAATGTAGCAAGAAATGATACTTTTTACCTCGTCTCTTAAGAGGCAAAATCTTGTATATGTAATGAAGCAAGAGTAAATTAAGAAGAAGATTAGTACATGGTTTAAAGATGATGGCGATGATTAGGCAGAGAAAATAAGGCAATTTGCAAATCATTCAATTTAATTTTTGAAAAAAATAATCCAGGAAAAAGGAGACAGCTTAAATGACAGAGAGCCCCACGATGGCAGACTTTTTTTTTTGGCCAAATTTATCTACCAGAAAAAAAAAATCGAAGAAAAAGACTTTTTTGCTCCATTTATTACGTCATTAATTTAATAAAGTAGAATTCAAATATTTATTAGGTTGCAGGCGAAACGAAAGCGAGGGTTCTAGAAAAAGCATCGACCCTCTCTCATTCGTCGATGGCTCCAAGAATTCCAAAGTGCCGCAGTGAACAACGACTACCACCCCGAACCGATAACCTCACCGAACGTCTCCACAACCCTACGCTGACAGACAAATCATCGACCTTACAGTTGAAAAACTGCACTTCCAACGGGGAAGAGATCCTCTCCTATTCTCTCCTACCAAAACCAACCAATCAATTAATTTGGACTTTTGAAATTTGCCGCTACAAACAGAGAGCCCTTATAAAGTTATAATAATTTTATCCGTTGAATCAAATTTCAAGAATCCGGATTAGTTGATTGGTTGGATTTGGTGAAAGAGATCCGGCCCAACACATTGATTCAAAATTACCAACCAATAAGATATCTCAGTGACAGTAGGCAAAACTATCATGATCTAGAAGCGAATCGATTCTTTTCCTCCTCGGATAACGGACGGTGGAGGTATCGCCACGTCATTTGTTAAGACAAAAACGCGTAGAGCGGTGACTGTCCCGGAATCTGCACACATCGCTCTGGTGTGGTCGGTTTCACAGGATCGTAGACACGCGGCCATCCACTACTCGTGAGCTCTTAGATATTTTAAAAACAGCGGGACCCTCAGGAATTTAAAAATAAAACGAATTTATTAGCTTCTCTTTTAATTTGTTTTTTTTTTTTAAATTTTCTGGAAGAAAGAAGGGAGAGAGAGAGAGAAGAGAGAGAGATAGAGAGAAGGAGCGCTTGCATATTTAGTAGGCTCCTTCTTTTTTGACTGAAGAAAAAAAACCATAAAAACTCAGAAGGAAGGAACCAAGAGTCTCTGTCTTTGCTAATAGTTTGGTTTTTTTGTAGAGTTAAAAGAGGAGGTGGGAGGAGTTGGGTTTTTTTCTGAGCAACTCTGAGAGTTCTTTCTCCTTTGTATATCATTTCTCTGCTGCAGTAAGGTATGCCCGTGCTCTTTAATTTTTGTTTAATTCGATTATTTGGGGTGTAATCCCACTTGGGTTTTTGTTTTCTGGAATTTTTTGTTGATTTTTCTGTTTGGTTCTTGAGAAAATGGGAATTTTGAATGAAAGTTTGGTTCTTTTTCTTTGATGGGTTTGTTTGTTATTTGTTGGGCATTAAAAAAAGTTGGAAGAAAGAAGTAGAAGAATTGAGTTTTAGTTTTCTCTTTTACTTTGATTGGTTTTGTTATTTATTGGGATTAGAAGTTTGGAAGGAGTAGAAGAATTTGTGTAAGAGTTGAGTTGTGGATTGGTTTACTAGAAGGGGGTAGAGAGAGAGAGAGAGCTATATGTGAATTTTCTTTTCCCATTTTCCTGGCAACCAAACAAGTGGTGGTGTTTTTGTTACGAGGGGCTGTGTTTGTAACAGATTTCTGTTTCAGTTTTTGCTTGAAATTGGGTAACATTTGTGTGTTGACAATACGGTTAAATGATGACAACAAAGTTCGAATTTTTATGTTTTGATCAAATCCCTAGCACACCTTTTTCGAATTGATCTTTATGAATATTGCTTTTATGCCTTTGGATGATAGAATTTCGCTTTTTGTTCGTGTATCTTTTTCCTCCATAAAGTGCCCATGCTTGTGATCTTGCTGACAGAGGGTGTTTGAATTGATGTGTTCTTGTTATAGGAAGATACTGTTTTGAGATCCATGTGCAGTGGTTCCAAGACGAAACCTTCTTCCACTGATATGGTCATGGAGCGTGAGAAACAAGAAGGGATGCGGTATAGCTTTTCGATTTTGCTTGAACTAGCAGCCTGCGATGATCTTGAAGGGCTCAAAAGGGCTGTCGAAGAAGACGGTCATGATGTTGATGAGGCGAGCTATTGGTACGGGAGGCTGATTGGATCGAAGAAGTTGGGGTTTGAGGAGAGGACGCCCCTCATGATCGCTGCTATGTTCGGTAGCAAGAACGTGTTGAATTATATTCTTCAATTGTGTCTTGTTAATGTTAATAGAGCCTGCGGTTCAGATAGAGCCACTGCTCTTCATTGTGCTGTTGCTGGTGGCTCTGCTGCTTCGGCGGAGGTTGTCAAGCTCTTGCTTGCTGCTGCTGCTGATTCGAGTGCTCTTGATGCTAATGGAAACCAAGCTGGTGACTTGATCACATCTGCTTATGGTTCGAGCTTCAATTCGAGGAAGAAAGCTTTGGAGGGCATGCTCAAGGGTGTTCCCAGTATTGATGAACCTTTTGACTTCTCGGAGCAAATGATTAATGAGACAGAATGTCAAGAACAGAAAGAGATTACAACTCCTCGTGCTTCAAAAGATGGAACGGAGAGGAAAGAGTATCCTGTTGATCTCTCTCTTCCAGATATCAAGAATGGGATTTATAGCACAGATGAGTTTAGAATGTATACTTTCAAGGTTAAGCCTTGCTCTAGGGCTTACTCACACGACTGGACAGAGTGCCCATTTGTCCACCCTGGAGAAAATGCAAGGCGGCGTGATCCAAGGAAATATCATTACAGCTGTGTTCCTTGCCCGGAGTTCAGAAAGGGGACCTGCAGGCAGGGAGATGATTGTGAATATGCACATGGTATTTTTGAATGTTGGCTTCACCCTGCCCAGTACCGCACACGTCTTTGTAAGGATGAGACAGGATGCACAAGAAGGGTATGTTTCTTTGCTCACAAGCCAGAAGAGCTTCGTCCCTTGTATGCTTCGACGGGTTCTGCTGTGCCTTCTCCAAGGTCATTCTCAGCCAGTGGTGCTTCTCTGGATATGGGGTCAATTACCCCACTCTCCCTCAATTCTCCATCCATGATGATTCCTCCTACTTCAACTCCGCCCATGACTCCCACTGGACCTTCTTCTCCTAGGAGTTGTTTCATGTGGCAAAACAATCCAAACTTTGCACCCCCTACCTTGCAGCTCCCTGGTAGCAGGTTGAAATCTACTCTAAGTGCTAGAGATATGGATTTTGACATTGAAATGCTTAGCCTGGAGAAGGATCGCCGAAGGCAGCAACGCTTGATAGATGAGATATCTGGTTCCCCATCTAACTGGAACAATGGCTTATCTCCTGCGTCGCCCTTTTCTGCCTCTGGGAATCGAACAGGGGAATTGAATAGCCTGGGAGGAGTGAACCCTACTAACCTTGACGACATTTTTGGATCTGTTGATCCTGCAATTTTGCCTCAATTTAATGGCCTTTCGCTTGATTCAACAGCATCCCAGTTACATTCTCCGACTGGGATGCGCCAAAACATGAACCTGCAGGCCCGTCCCAGTTACTCTGCCAGCCTCTCATCCTCTCCTGGAAGGGCTTCTTCGATGTTTGGAGTTGATGCATCTAGTGCAGCTGCTGTTTTTAGTTCAAGGTCAGCTGCATTTGCAAACAGGAGTCAGAGTTTCATTGAGCGTAGTGCTGGCAACCGTAACACTGGAGTTTCTTCTTCTGCTGATTTTGGAACATTAAAGCCCTCTAACCTTTCAGATTGGGGCTCACCTGGTGGCAAATTAGACTGGGGTATGCAGGGGGAAGAGCTGAACAAGCTGAGGAAATCTGCTTCTTTTGGAATCCGAAGCAACGGAAGAAGTTTCGCAACAGCTTCATCCACGATGCCAACACATGGTGATGAACCTGATGTATCATGGGTTCAATCTCTTGTGAAGGATGGACCTCAACCCTCGCAACAACGTGGGCAATTTGGTTTCGAGGATCAGCAGCAGCAGCATAACCCTAACAACGGAGGTCCAGAAATGCTCCCCGCTTGGGTGGAGCAGCTGTACTTTGAGCAGGAGCAGATGGTGGCTTAAATTGATGAATCCCCGGAGTGCTCCTTTCGTTGACGTTTAACTATGTTATTTTCATTCGCCATTTTTTAAATTTTTATCGTATTCATCGTAATTAGTTTGAAGGAACCGGAGAAGAGAGGAAATAACCCGACGGAGAAGAAAGATAAGTCAGTGCAGAATGCAAGTTCTGTACATAGTGTTTCCTTTTAATTAGTTCGTCTTCACTGTAATCTCCTTGTGAAACTCAAGCTGAAAGATGCTGAAGAACATGAGATAGCCTTTCCCCAATGAGATCATTAATTATCAAGTTAATTAAGATGTTTTTGGTCGATTGTATACCTTATATGTATCACCAGCTCTTGCACTGGTGAATTATTCATAAATCGATAATATTCATCAACCATCTGGCCAACTTTATGTTATCATGCTGAATTTTCTGTCTGCATTTACTTGTCAACCGAAAGATATTGAGAATTTTGGGTGTCATCGAGTGTATATACTCGTGCGTCACTATTTCTCATCCTATGATTACATGATGAAAGAGATGTGTCATCCTGTGATTACATGATGAAAGAGAGATGAGATGTGTGGCGTGACACGCATATGTACGCACATGATGACACGGGAAAACCTTTCCTTTCCGTTTGAACTTGGAAATAGAATTCCCCCCACCCCACCTCCCAATCTTGTGCAATCAGAAGTATCCAGCTTTAAGACCTTTTACTTTCCGAAAAAATGATTTCCACACCTTCTTTTGCACACTCATATTCGTTTATATCCGTTGATTCTCTTTTGATTCATTCAATCTAACAGGTCAAAAACTACACAGGAGCGTAAAAATGGCAAAATTGCGTGAAAATCACTTCCGTTAATCTATCTTTTTCTGATATCTGCATATTGCTTTCGGCCTTCCAAAGGTGAATCTCTTCCCAATCTTCCCAATAGGTGATATTTAGCAGAGCACAAAGGCAGACCTAATCTCTCTACTTTTTCCACCTTTCGATCTGCTTTTTAGGAGTTGGGTAATTGCTAGTGGCATGAGCACTAGATAAAGAGAGGATTAGTGGCTTCAGTCCCAACACCCAGAGATGCCTTGGCCCACAAGTATCAACAATATACTTTAAATCCGGGGAATTTGATATTTTTAAGTTTCTACCCACTCATCTTCAAACAGTAATATCACAACACATGTACCCTTTTGGATTGAGGTTGAACTACCAACTTTATTACTAGTAAACTAATTAAAAACCTCCTTTAATAAAGGGTGATATGGGGGGATTCACCCACCTTTTAATTTTCAAAACAAGTAAGCATTTTTTCCCCGATAGAATAACAACAAAGTTCAGTTGTATAAATCTTAGAATGTCATTGTACTAATTTTGCGCTAAATCTTCTGTTAGCTCCAAGTACTCTATATTCATGATCGTATTTTCTAATCAGAGCATTTTATGTCTTTGTTTCACATGTCCAAATCACCTTGAATGATTTTCTCTCATCTTATCTTCAATTATGGCTACTCCTACTTTACTTCGGATATCCTCATTTTTAATTATGTCCTTGTTCGTGTGTCCACACATTTAGCGAAGCATTCTCATCCTGCTATACTCATATTTTGCATGTATTGATGTTTGACCGCCCAACATTCCGTCACACAAAACTATGAGACTCTGAATTTTGGTCTTACTCGACCTCATGTTGGTCTTAATCGTTTTAAAAATTATCTTAGTCAGGCAGTCGTGCCGGAGTTTCTCTCTTGATATAGATCTCCATGAATATTTATTTACTCTAGTTTACCAATTCAAGGTTATTTCTCTTGAAACTTGACCGTGCATTTTAAATGAAAATTTGTTGCTTCAATTACTTGACTAGGAACTGCCTCTCTTGGAACCCTGGTGGCTAAGTCGTAATAGTCCAAGGGAAGATGTTCCTACTTTAAGTAGAGAGGATAAGAATTAATTATGCATCGTTATAATTGAAGCTCGAGAAAGAATCTGCCATGCAATTAGGATATGTCGATGACTCATACAACACTCATCACATGACTAATTGATACATTCCCTTGTGTTTGAAACATTCTTCGTGCTGCTCACATAATGTGTCTATCCCTCTGCATCGAAGTTCAAATCTAACTCTTCCTAATTTAAATTTAATCAAGACAGATTAACTATCGCTCGAATGAAGAAAAACTATGCTTCTAGTAAATACAATATTTTGGTTGATTTCATTTATTTTGATGCCAAAATTTACAAAGGTTGTAAATCTTACAGGTTCTGAATTTCCATGGGAAAATCAGCAAATTGATCTACAAGCTCGTCTAATAATTGACCAAGAATCTGTGACTCGAAATCTGCACCAATGCCTGCAGAAATACCTTCAAAATTCCACATGCCTTTGTTTTTTATGATCCAATTTGAACCGACCAATTCAGCTTCAGTCAGCCTACAAATCTCACTCGACATCCCAATGTGCTTTGCTCTCTGGAATTCTTTCTTCTTTGATCCAAGACATTTGCTTTCTCTTGTCTTTGTTCTTCTTGCATCACCATTTGGACCATTTTCTTTGCATGAATTGTCTAAACTTGAATCTTCTTCTGTCACAGGAAAAATATTGATTTTAATATACATAACTATGTTTTACTTTGAACTAATTTAAACTACACGAAGAGGATTCGAAGTTGATGACATAAGAGGAGCACATTCCCTTTGGCCAAAACTGTTACGCCCACGTCTGCTAGGTGGTTTAATATTTACGAGTAGGGTTTGACTAAGGGAAGTAGTTAAGGGTAGGGTTTTCGTGAGTTTTGATACGAGTTTGTAGATGGATCAAAGTTCAAGTACCAATTTGAAATCGACTCTAATTTTTGAGTAATTCTAGGTAGTTTAACCACCGAATTAAAAAAAAAACATAACCGCGAAAACACTAAACAAACACTAATCCCTATATATAATATTAAGTTTAAAGAAACCCCTTTATTTTTTTGTTTAGCGTCCCTCCAATTCTGTTTTTGATTCAAAGTTAAAACCGTACTTAAATAATTTGCAAATGACTGAAACAAATAGTGCAACTCAAGTTGAAAATTGGTCTACAAAATTGAGGAGACAAACCTGAAGAAAGGACTTCCGGATCAACAAGAAATTGACCACAATCGAGAACTGAAACCGGGCTTAAATCTTCTGAGCTGAACTCAGATTCTACATTTGTAAGCACATCACATATAGTCTTCTTCTCTATCATCTTTGTAGCAATTGAAGTACTTTTTGAATCTTTATCAGAAGTGCTTCTATCTGAAATGCTTCTGCTTCTCAGCATCTCTCTTCCATTCAAATCTTTCAAAGTCCTTCTGCTTTGTCCTCCTTCAAGTTGCTTCTTCTTCTTCTCTGCCTTTCTTTTTCTTCTGTTTTCGGTTTTTTCGCTCTGTTCCTTTTCACATTTGCTCCCTTTTGTTTCTGTTTCCTTGCTTTTCCTCTCACTCTCAAAGCTGAGAACAAAGAATTCCTCATTATCTAGCTCAAGAAACGTAGGCATCTCTCTAAATGACCGACTCGACTTTACCCGGCGATGCTGCATTGAGTCACATCCATCGAACCGGTCTGCAGAATTCATCGATTTGCTGCGTGAAACTGAATTTTGGGTTGATTGGCTGCTGACCAAGTTGTCATCTGGAATTGAATCCAATCCCATCAGCCTTGCCACAATGCTTGGAGGGGCAGAGATCTCTGTTTTCTCCCCTGTTTTCTCATCGGAATTGAAATCTTGATCCTTGGAACTAGGTTCCACAGAATTTTCTTTTTCTTCTGTGATGTGGTCAGAAGGGTATGTGGGGAAGCTACCATAGCATAGAATTCTGCGCAAAATTCCGGCAATGCAGCCGGCGGTGGCGCTTTTCGAACTGCACATTGTTTCATCAAAAGCAGTGGTAGTGGATGATGATGAGCATGATGAAAAAGAAGGGGAAGAAATTAGTAACTTCATGATTGAAATTGGAAGAAATTAGTGAGTGAGTGAGTGGGATTTTGGTCTGGTGGAGTTTCAATTTTCAAGTTGGAAAAAAAGTGAAAAAAGAAGGATGAAAAATGCAGTGATAAAAGAAAAAGAGAGATTCAAATTTGTTTGTAGTAGCAAAACTGCAAAAGCGTTTAGAGACAAAGTGGGGAGAGAGAACTGGCGGGCTGTGGATTTGAATAATGTGGTGTTCAGGAATATGTTACCATGCGTATGGTAAAGTTAATTTTGCACGACATGTTGTCACATGGTTAGATTTAGTCACATTATTGAGAGGAATGTAAAGTACACTAGCCCACGCCCGTGGCGCGACTAGGTTGTGATGGATTCACTTATGGATGTGTGAAGATTACTACCCCTACTCGTTCATTTTGCTACCTGTATGTTCCAAAATTTCATAGAAGCTTGTTATGGTGTAAGCTGTTTGACAAAAGTTCTCAAAGAGAGTTGAGGTATGACGAGAAAAGACAAAGTGACGTAAGTATGGATTATTGGGTTGGGAAGGAAGAGAAACAGTTGTGTGGATTTGGGGCTACATATTTGCTCCTAAGAGCAAAGTTTTTAGTATGCGTCGTTGTACTTGGGTGATTGTTAGCCATAGATACACATGAGACTCGTACTTATCAACGACTAACAGTTACTCACTCGTTCGATTGTCATGCACAACTTAATTGTTAGTGTACAAGAGTGTGTGTGAGGAAGAATTATTATTGGAGAGGGAGGATTGAGTGTGGGATAAAATATTTTAGGTGTGGTGGCCACATTGGTGAAGTATGGGATTTCAGATTTGCAGCCCAAGATGCAGACCTTTCCCTGCATTGTTCAAACTGATGAGCCAACTTTGAGAGTCAAAAAGAGAGGAAACATATCAGTTTTGGGCCGGACGGTAAATGCAATGTTCCCCCGACCGGCTCTTCTGTCATCTGTCAACTTCTTTGACCATTAGGGTTGGTCCCATTGCATCAACACCTACTCATGATGAGACTTGGCATTGCTGTAGCGACCGTACAGAGCAAGCAAGATGATTTGGTTCATTTCTTGGATTACATGACCTCAGTTCATGCTATCCCAATGCACTGAAAAATTTTGGACTCTGATTATATTTGAATATAATGCTTCAGAACTTAACATTCATATATGATTTTTGAGTCGTATTAAAATTTAAATTTGAGTTCTAATATAAGATTTGAGTCTAAAGTAGAGCTCACGCCAATTGAGAAGCATGTATTTTTTTGCTATGTCACTGAAAAATTCATTAAAAGAAGACGATGTTATAGGGAGGAAGATTTGAAATTAGATGCAAAAAGGAGTACATATTCCTTTAATCAACGATTATCTCCAGATTTAGAAATTGTAAAGATGTTACAATAAAGAGCTATAATTGATTCAAAATTTACAATATATAACCTCCATTGTTAAACCCCTAAACCATATAAGAGAATATCTTCAGATTGGGTGCATAATCACAATCTCAATTCAACCCAGTTTGTTTCTATTTTGAAAGCTGTTATAATTGACAATCTGAAAATGTCATTTAGCACCTTTTCTTTATACAACCGATTAAGTTGGATCATCCGATTTGATTTCACCAAATATGCCAATCCCAATTGTCACATTATATTCATAAGATTTTATTTTATTTTTTAAACGAAACGGTACAGACGTCAATTAATGCATCATGGATAACATCGGAGCATCGTCAAACTAAAGAATTTATGCTAAAAAAAAATAAAGTTAACTTGATCAATCTATGCGCTACGACATTGGATGTCTGTCGAGTGTGAATGATACGGGAGTTGGAGAAGGATCTTATGTTGGAAAATAATTTAGAAATAAATAAAAATAACAGAAATAATAGAACTTGAGATTCTAATACTTTATTAACTAAAAATACTAGCGCAAAAACTATGTCCTTCAAACAGTATTTCCGTCCCACTCTTGTACTCTTGTGCTTGTGGTTCTACAACGTTTACTCGACCAGGATACAACTACCCAATTCTACAACCCGCACTGGTTATAGAATTCTAGCGAATTGCTTTGTGTGTTTACTCTCTTAAATGTTTGTACGGAAGAGAAGGAAGAAGAAAAAATGATTTCTGATGGAACTGAGGACTCCAGTTATATAGGCTCTGAAGCTATACAACTCTTTGGAAATTAATCAAAACGTTTTTTAATTAAAAACTTAATTCCAAATTAAAACTAATTGATCAGATTAATTTTAATTCTTAGGCCCCAAAGTGCCCCAAGGGCTCCCTTATTAATATTATTGTATAATCATCAAGCCTAATTCCACATAATTAGTGGCCCAAGCCTCCATCCCCATTTCAAATGGTCCAACACCTAATTACTAATAAAGAAGACTAAGGTAATATAAGGATCTTAAATTCCCTTGAGTTCCCCCATGTGGGACTTAAAAGGAGCTCAAAACTCCAACAATACTCTCAAACCATATTTAATGTCATCTATCAAGGGGCTGAGATGAGAGTGATCATGTAGGAGACTACCCACTGCCTACAGTAACTGAAGAGGACCACTTTCCAGGATAATGTGATCAAAATACTTCTCCAAACACAAACGGATCCCCAGCCTTGCATCCAAAGCTTCAACCAAGGCAGTATCACGTCAATGGAAGGCAATGCACTGTATGTAGTAACCATTAGATTTGAGTCAACCAATTACGTACTATCTCAAATTAGAATAATTATTACCTTTGATTTAGGGGGTATATTATATATGAAGTTTGATTGACTTTGATTGATTATGAAATCTAGGTGTATTCCATACATACATCTTATTAAATAAAGACTTTTTATGACTTCTAAAAAGTCTAGAAAAATATTATGGTATTCAATTATGACTTTTGATGAGTCTACAAAAATTTAGGTGTATTCAAAATTTCATTGATTTTAAAGGATTTTAAAAGTCATGGAGTTGGATGACGTTGAGCGCTTTTATATAGTATGCTTATTGTCAAATCAAATCCAACATCTACCCCTAAGATTTTTATGGATTTTATTTATTCATTTTTGTATAAATATTCCACCATTCATCATAATGCAATAAATATCCTTCAACTGCCATGTCGCTACTGTCTTCTTACCATGACGAGTCCCACAACCACTATTGTCATCATCGCCTTCACCACCGTCATCGTCATGAGCAACATCCCCACAACCACATCCACCCCCATGCCACGTCAATTACTACCACCTTACAAAGTGTTCGCGGCAGGAATCTCCGTCGGGGATGTTCCCTGGCCGACGAGCACACAGCTCCCCGAGAGGTTGGCGCCGGTTGATGCTTTGCTGTCGAGCTTCTGCTTCACTGGACGACTTGTCGGGCAAGGCTTGTCGGGCAAGGCTGAAAGAGAAGGACATAGTTAACTTTGAAAGGTGCCTTTGTGTGGCCTTAGGTGTAGGCCTTGAGGCTCACAATCAAGATTAACTTTTAAGTGCTCAGGCGTGCCACTGCCATCTTCAGCATGGCAGATGTAAAACGGATGTTGAGTTTTGGTTGTATAAATATATATGCCCGAGAGACCGTGTTAGTTATGACAGGTGCCTTTGTGGGGCCTTATGTGTAGGCCTTGAGGCTTCCAGTCAATAACTAAACCAGTACTCGAACATATAACGTTTGTTTCATTGTTTTCAGGAGTCTTATGCCTATTATACTTCTGATCACCCAAGCTCGAGGAACATAATGAATCCAAATAGGTGCCTTTGTGGGGCCTTAGATGTAGGCCTTGAGGCTTCCTATCAGAATTAACTCTACGCTCAAACGTTCTAGCCCGAAGAGCAGAATGAATCCAAATAGGTGCCTTTGTGGGGCCTTAGATGTAGGCCTTGAGGCTTCCTATCAGAATTCATTCTATACTCAAACGTGAATAACGACATTTATGAACTGATAATGCTATCCAAAACCACTATTACTGCCAAGCCCGAACTGCTTGCTTCTTCTCTTCTCTTCTGGAATTCGGGCACAACACCTTTGACTTCCTTATGGGTCCCATGTCTCCAACTTTTATTGACATGGCCCAGGTCTTCGGGCTAAGGCCATCGGGCAGGATAGTGGACGTTACTCAAGACTGGGCTCTCCCTTCCTTTGCTGAAAGCTCAGGTTCATCCACCTATTTTCTTTCCTTGGAATATAATTCTGCGACTTTCAAGAGTTACGGGACATCTTTCAAGGGATTCATCCCTTTTGTAAAGGAGAATTTTGGAGTGGGTTCTTCTCATGCTAATAAAGATCAAGAACACATGTATTTCCTCTTATACTGGCTCAACAAACATGTCTTCCCCAATAAGTCTAAATGAGTGAAGGTTGAATGGATCCCCCTAGTAGAAGCTCTTCATAATTTTGATGATGTAGCTACAGGTCTATTCCGTCTTTCTCATCTTTACCATCTTCTTTTTGAAATGACTCAAGGCGAGCCATTTAAGACCAACCTGAATGGACCTATCTGGATGATACAAACCTGGCTTCAATGGTACTTTCTAGAGTTTCGGGCTGCCAATTTAGAGTTCCCAGAGGGTGTGGCCCCTGCCCGAATCCTAGCTGAAGCTGTTCCTACAAATCACTCCACCTTTGCCTGTTTTTACTTCTTCAAAGTTTGTAGAACTCGATCAGATTTGGAGTGGGGCGCGTCAGTCTTGAGAAGATATCCTTGGTTTTCTAATCAAGCCTTTCAAGATGCTCCTGGTGAAGATGCCACCCCTTTTTGTAGGGAGAAATTTATTAGTTGCATTCAACCGAGAGACTTGGCCTGGGGAGTTTGGGGCAATCGATATGATCGAGGGTTGGAGGTGTACCATCCTAATTTTTGCAGTAAGCAGTTAGGCTTTAGGCAAGCCATTCCCATCCCGTTCTTCGACTCTGTCCATTGTGGCACTTCCTTTCGATTACCATCTCCCTCCGAGGTGACCTTTCGAGCTGCCCGACGTAGTCTTGAAGTCATGAGTCAGGCTGCCCGAAAGTCCATCATTCTTAATTTTGAATGCACTTCACTCTTCTTTTCTTGGTGGGAAGGAAAATGGACCAAGAAATATGGATGACACTTGAAAGAGACTCATTATCGCCTTTTCAGTCAACTTTCTCTCAAATCATACCCCAGTTCGGGCGAACTTGAAAATTGGAAGGAGATGATCCAGCAGAAGAACCGATTCCTTTTGATAGGTATTCTTCTTTTTCACTTGACTTTGTCTCCCTTCTGAAGTTATTTGAATCTTGCTTTACTTGATCCTGCAGCCCAAGTAGATGTTGAGATGACATCCATTGAGTCCGAGGATGACTCAGCTGATGCAGCAGTTCTTCATGGAGCTGCAGCAGAGGCTGAAAGACGAGAAGCTGGAGAAGGCGAAGATGTTTCGGAATCCTTTGGAGATGCAGAGACTGAAGAAGCTCCTGAAGTCATTGTCAAAGCACCTAAGCGAAAGAAAGCAGTTGTGATTGAGACTTCAGATTCTGATCCTGCAACTCTACCCAAGGCTAAACGAAAAATTCTTACTAGAAAGAGTAAGAGAGCAAGAACCGTCCAAAACCCGAAGTCTTCAACCTCATTCGCTCCAGTCTCTGAGGCAGGCAGAATGAAGCAAAAGTCTTCAAGTGAGTTTCTGCTCTTTTTGATCAGATTACCATCATTTTTCTTTATACAACTGTCCTTGTTTTTTTCTTGAAAAACAGGACCTAAAGCATTTAAGAAACCAACCATTGCTTCTAAGGAGGATCCACTAGGAGCTGGAATGTACAAATAGGCCGAAGAATTGGGAAATGTCACTCTCAATGAACTTGAGGTATGGCCTATGTTTTTATTTTATTTTATTTTTATAGTTTTCCTTGCTTTCATAAGACTCTGAGCATGATTACTTGAGTCAGGCTGCGAGAGAAGAAAACCTCATTCGGCTCGAGACCTCTTCGCCACTTGCCCGAAAGACAAACATCTCTCATCCCCAGGTTAATCCTTCAGATGTGCATCTTCTTCCTTCTCGAACATTGGGTAGCTATATACTCTCTGGAACTAATGCCCGAACCTTTCTCTTCTTCTATCTTTATCCAGGTCGGGGTATCAGCCTCCTCGCTCAGTCAAGATTCTCTTTTGAAGTCTCTGGTTTCTCCTTCTGCCCTGGAGGTAACCCCATCTTCTATCTTCTCAGTTTGATCCATCCACATGAGTCATGTTGCACTTTGTGGATGAAAGCAGTAACTTGGTGAGCAACTGTTCTTGCATTAAATTCCTATATATTGCTCTTATATTAACTTCTATTCATATTTTCCGCAGCCTTCTCCAATATACGAGCCACCCCATTCGTCAGTGGTATCAGATAAGGAACCCATAGTCCCTGAGATTCCTGTAACCTCAGAGGTAGCGGTTTTGCAGGTGTTTGCTTGCCCGACAGTTACCATCGATGAACCTCCTCCCCTTTCTCCTCAGGGTCAAACTCAGGTATGAGAGTATTCTCTCTTTGTTTTCCTCTTATAATCTGCTTACTAACAACTGCTGCTTTCCCCGGATATCTCTAGGGGATTGGCGAAGGTTCAGGCGCAGCCTTGTCTTCCCCTGTTGGTGATAGGGAGTCTTCCCCTCAATCAGGAGTTGGTGCTCTTCCTTGTGAAACCCCAGGGCTCAGTCAGGTATGTTTCTTCTCCCCAAAGCTCCCCTTTACTTCAGACTGTATTTTTGTTTTGGTCTGATCTTCTTTGGTTTTTGCAGCAAATTCTGAAAAAAGCTTATCCTCCTCGCTTGGTTCATAAGTCAAAGCTCTCCCGGCCTCATTCTGGAGTTGAGAAGACGACCAAGAAGAGAAAAATTGCCCCATCAGAGGATACTACTCTATTGGAGGAAACTGGAGTGCAAAATCCTCCTTCTTCCTCTTCATTCTCAAAAACTGCTAAGTTGCCCAAACTTTTTGAAGAACTCGGGCAACTTGAAACGGATTTAAAATCTTCAAAGCATCATTCAGCACCTCCCGGCTTTCCAGAGCGATAACGAGTTTTCCAAGAATAGGCAAGGAAGGACTTCTAAGCTTCATTCAGCCTCAAGGCTCTTTGTGAAATAGAAAAGGTTGCGATTGAGCTTTTCAAAGCCGGTCAACTGTCAAAAGCCCAGCATGATTCGTTTCTCTCATTCTTTGAGAATTTGAGGGCTCTCAGGGAGCAACATCAGAAAGCTGATAGACAAGCCAATCGGGTAAAATGCTTTATGGAGAAAGAATCAAGCACCTCTGCTTAGTTTGAACGGCTGATGGGTGAAAGCTTACTGACAAAAGAAAGGATCGGAGTTGTGACTTCTGAAATCCAGAAGCTAGAGGAACAACTGGCTGTTCTTAAAGTCGAGCAAACAACTTTTCTTGACACTCTCGAAAACCAAATCGAAGAAGCGAAGAAATCAAACTCGGAGTTAGAGCAAACTAGGTCTCATCTTGCAAATAACCATACTGTTTTGGCCGAACCTAGTAGGATTTTTGTGATCATGCAAACATATCATTCCCGAATAATCACCCTGAGTGAAGATGTAAAATTATTAGACTAGGATTACTTGTAATCCATTTTTTAGCAGAATGAACATGTATTCTGTCTTTTGCTTGCTTTGCTTCTGACTTCTGTCTGAACTTATTTCGGATAACTCTTTGCCCCATCGCTTATCTTCTTCTTTCTTTTGCTTTCCTTACCAACACCAATTTTGGGATATGATTATGATCCCTTGGTCCCCCTTCTGGTACCTTTATTTGAGTGAAGGTGTTGGGACAACCTGGGATCTATCTCATTCCTTTGCTGTAATGACTGATGACTCTGGCTTCTCTACCCAAATCAGGTTGATCATATTGATAGGGGCATCCGGGAAAGGGTTTGTATCAACCATCATACTAGCTTGGGGCTTATCAAGCAACAACTTTCCCTTCACTATAAGGTCTTGTATCCAATCTCTGAACTGGACACAATTGGCTATAGAATGGTTGAAGGTATAGTGTAACTTACAATACTTCTTCCCCCTCAGCTCTTCTGGCTTGGGCATATTTTTAGTACTGTCACTCTTGCCCGCACCAGTTCTTCATAGATCTCCGGTGCCCTGGCCAGATCAAACGAATAACTCTGGTACTTGGGAGGTTTCATGGGGACGAAGCCTCCATCATTCATCACGATTTTCTGATCTTTAATAGGCTGAACTAGCCCTTTCACCATCAGTGGTTTGAAAGGCGTGGTCATTTCAGCGGCACACACATCAATGTCCTCTCCATCATGGCCATCTTCATGCTCTGGCCTGGTTTCTCCTACTTCCACATGATGAATTGCAGCTTTGTTTTTGTAGAAGGGAAGAGCTTTGGAAGTATGCTTTACTTGTTGCTCTTCTAGCAACAACCTTTCATATTTTGTAGCGGCAATTACCAACTCTTGCAGCTCGTTGAATTGGGTATCATAAAATCTTTTCCTCAAAGGTAATCTCAGAGCCATTTGAGCAATTGCTATGAGCTGAGCTTGGTTAACAGGAAATTGACATCTCATCCTTGTTTTTCTAAACCTCATCATGAAATCCTCTGTGGACTCATGATCATATTGTTTGACTTTAACAAGATCATTGATAGTCAATTCTGGCTCTATCCTGTAAAATTGTTCATGGAAGGCCATCTCCATCTGCCCCCAATTGGCAATAGAGTTAGGGGGTAATAGGGAGTACCACTGAGATGCTAACCCTGCCAATGAATTCCCAAACAGCCTCAACTTGTAGTTTGGGTTGTCCTCATATGCCACACAATGATTGGAGAATTTGAAAATGTGGTCTCTAGAGGACACGCTGCTATTTTCACCTGTGAACGTTGGGAATGCAAGCATCTTGAAGTTGAGGGGAAATGGATTCTGCTAATCAATGTACTCGGGATAAGGCTTTTGATAAGTAACCCTGAACACTGGGCGAGCCCGTGGTTGAGCATTCTGAGCCACCGTCCTTCTTAATTCAGCCAACTCCTCCCTCAGTTGTTGAGTAGCTGTATTATTATTTTGGAAGAGAAAGACAGACTCGTTCTTCGGGCTTCGGTCATTGCTTATGCCTGCTTCTTTTCTCGACTCAGGTTTCCTCTAATTGGCTCCTCATCCCTTATTAGCTAGCGAGGGTGGCATATAAGGAAAATGTTTGTCTGAAGTTGTGGAGCTTTCTTTTCTGCTGGACTCTCCTGTTGATATAGGCATCCCATACTTCATTCTTTCTCGCTCGCTCTGCCCTCTATTATTAAGTGATAACAATGGGAAGCTAGGAAACTCTTTATCCAGAACTGGTTCTATCACAGGTTGACTTCCTTCAGGAACTACCTTCTTCTTTCCCCTATCATTTTCTTCTTCTAAGAATGGGAACAAGGGAATGACTGGTTCACTTCTGATGGTAACCTGGCTTATTCCACTTCCTTGAGCACCTTTTGGAGTAGAAAACTCCAGATCTAATCTTCTCTGTAGATTCCCTGTTAAGGTACACAATCTACTTACTTCCACCTTAGTTTCCAAAGAGATTTTTTCCATGCTCTTTAATACTTGTATCATGGTAGCCTGTAGTTCTTCATTAGTTCCTCTAACTTCAGACTTCTCGGATGAAGTTGGGCTTTCCAGGACCACCTGTCCTGATGGGGAAGAAGGATTTCCTGATTGATCTGCCATTCGTAGCAAAGGGGAATTGTCCTTTGTAATCTTTCTGCAAGGTTTATGGCTTTTCCTTTTGGACATACGTATTTAAAACAAATGTATCCCACCGGGCGTGCCAAAACTATGTTCGCGGCAGGAATCTTCGTCGGGGATGTTCCCTGGCCGACGAGCACACAGCTCCCCGAGAGGTTGGCGCCGGTTGATGCTTTGCTGTCGGGCTTCTGCTTCACTGGACGACTTGTCGGGCAAGGCCTGTCGGGCAAGGCTTGTCGTGCAAGGCTGAAAGAGAAGGACATAGTTAACTTTGAAAGGTGCCTTTGTGGGGCCTTAGGTGTAGGCCTTGAGGCTCACAATCAAGATTAACTTTTAAGTGCTCAGGCGTGCCACTGCCATCTTCAGCATGGCAGATGTAAAACGGATGTCGAGTTTTGGTTGTATAAATATATATGCCCGAGAGACCGTGTTAGTTATGACAGGTGCATTTGTGGGGCCTTAGGTGTAGGCCTTGAGGCTTCCAGTCAATAACTAAACCAGTACTCGAACATATAACGTTTGTTTCATTGTTTTCAGGAGTCTTATGCTTATTATACTTCTGATCACCCAAGCTCGAGGATCATAATGAATCCAAATAGGTGCCTTTGTGGGGCCTTAGATGTAGGCATTGAGGCTTCCTATCAGAATTAACTCTACGCTCAAACGTTCTAGCCCGAAGAGCAGAATGAATCCAAATAGGTGCCTTTGTGGGGCCTTAGATGTAGGCCTTGAGGCTTCATATCAGAATTCATTCTATACTCAAACGTTCTATGGCAATCATAATATAATAGGAGTAAAACTGAGAGATAGGTCGATTACTTGCGCCCCAAGTAACTTCGGACTTCTTGTTTATCAAAGACTGTCGTGGATGGGTTAAGTCCACATAAGGTTCTTTTTATGCCTTGAGGTCAAGGACTTTTAAATGATCAAATCTTACATGCCCGAGGGCTTAGAACTTAGATCTGGTTTGAACTATGAAGACATATTCAAATCGGATTCAAGTACTGAGAGAGTCTTTTAATAGTCATCTTACTAGAAATAACTTGAATACAACTGGAAGTATACAACATATTGCTAGGCTAATGAACGAAAAGACAAAAACAAAGAGGGTTGGGCAAGGCTGATCGTCTTGCAACTTCCTATCTTTGTGGTTTATCAAGGGGTTTGAAAGCTTAGAAAATGGGGTAAGGAGATGAGTTTACAGAGAAAAATCGATACTACAACAAGAGTTGAACAGGGTAGCAGAGCTATTACAAAGGCTTGAGTGAGGGTTTATCCCGAGAGGGTTGAAGACTTGCTGACTACAGCTTCGTTTGAAGGCAAATCTGGCTTTTGAGCAGAGTTTGTGCTTGTATTTGTTTGTTTGATTGAGTGTTTTTATTCCTGGTTTCTCTTTCTTCTTTTATAGACATCTCGGCTTGGCTTCTTGTAGCAGCAACCTTGCCACTCATCAGCTATTTTACTTGTACTGCCACTATAAAGTACTTTATGGGCTGTATAGCTGGTCAGTCTATACCACTTGGCCATTGGGTAGATGAGCAAGTGGTTCTCCTGAGCTGCACCAAGTCAGAAAAGGCCTTTTCTGCTTTCTGGGCTTCGGCTGGGCTTCGACCATCTCTCCCTCTAGGCTTCCTTTTGGGCCAACTCCTTCCCGAGCCCAAAGTTCAAGTTTTGATCCAAACACAAAGAGTGCCACCACGATCCCATTTCCACCATCTTGTCACGATCATCACCATCATACCACAACCTCCTACGACCACCTTTTTAGTGTCGTCGTCACCACCACCATGACCACCATCGACACCACCTTCATCATGACCGCCACCTCTACCATTGTCATCACCACCCCATCCCTACTCCTCCACCACACCCCACACCATGCCGCTGCCACTATTTAGACCCCTATTATTATCGTGGCCACCAAGACATCATATTTACTACCACCATATTGCCAAAAATCACCATATGACTCTTCCACCACCTCATACGACCACGTGTCATGGTCATAATCACCATTTCATATAATGTGCAAATTTCGAAAAGCGAAAACTCTATTAATAAATTGGCCATTAAAAAGTTCATGACAATCCACATATCTCTATTAAAGTCCATGATAAAAGTCTCACAAACCCCATTAAAATCTATGTAGAATTCGATCTAAATTCACGTGAATTCTATGGAAATCAAGTAAATTCCTTCAAAATCCATGTATTCATAACTCTATAAAAACTCATCAAACTCTATATACAATAGACCTTATAAACTTGATAATGTAGAAAATTAATAGTGCAACAAACTACAATTGTAGGCAATGCCTTTATTTCTCCATGGCATTTTAGATCCCAAAAAGATTCATTTCTCCATTGTCACTGACATATTTCTCTTCATTGATGATGCTGGTAGTTAAATCTTAATCAAGTGAAGTAGAATTGGCCCCGATTTCTTCGTCTCGCGATGATATTTCCCTAATACAAATCTAGCTGCCTTGGTCTGTAAGATAAGTAGGCATGCATAATAATTACTAATACAAAACCGATTCAACAAAACAATTAAGCAACACAAAGTTAATTATACACAGTCACGGTTATCAGTCGGTTTTGTAAATTCGTACATAAATCACTGTTCAATCTATTTATTTTTTCCTTCGTCTCACTGTAAAGTTTTCAAAATTAAGGTAAGACTTTCCGTTGAGATTCTTGAATGTAGAACCCCATTGGACAATGTTATGGGTCTCACTACTATATTTTTCACTTATTTATTTAGTTTCCGGTTTAAATATTATGCTAAATATACATTTGTTGCTCAATAAACCATAAACTGCTTCCAAATTCCTTCAAACGTTTAACTTAATGCTCAAGAAAAATATCTTGCCAAAATAAAAAGTTTGCATTTTTGTCAAAAATCATGGGTATTAAGCGGGCTCGGCGCATGCAAAACGAGACTGACTTAGCTCACGTAGAACGAGGCGAACCATGACACGCAATGTGAAATCCCATTCCCGGATTTTACTGTTATAATCTACGTATTTGTACTATTAAGATTTTATATTATTTCTCGAGAATTTATTTTAAATTGTTTGAATTTAGATTTTAATTAAACTAGTTACGAAAAGTGAAGTTTGAAAAATAATTATTTAAAATTCGTTGACCTTTTGAGGTCACAAGTAACGTTTTCGAATAGGTCTCGAAGCCACGAGTGCATAGGCGAAAGCCGTTTGCAAGTCCGAGTTATAACGGTATAGTTACGGACGTTTGAAGTTGTAAACTATAGATTGTGGAAATTATTTAATTGTGGGTTAAAGGTTAAGGGAGTTTAATAAAAGGGGGAAGGAACCAATCAGATTTTAGAAAGGTGAGAAGCAGCCCAATCAGGAGAGAGCAAGGATGGGAAAGGAGAGAGACCCGAGTTGGGTCATTTTTGACCCGCGAAACTCCATTCTTGATCCGCTCATATCTCATTCATCCGATCTCCGTTTTGGGTGATCTTTGTGTCCATAGAAAGCTCTTGATGAGCCCTACAGCCTGGTAGTGTTATATTTCCCAATTTCTTTCCCATTTTTCCAGTTCGAAGACACAAACCCACGGGTGTTCCGGCGGCTTTATCCCTTTTCGCGGTGGCTCCGGCAAGTTTCACCATCCATGACCACCACCAAAAGACTTCTCTCAACCCCAGGAACAAAGCCCAAGCAGTGTTGGAGGTGTCGGAGTTCGATTGGAAGCCGAATCAAAGCACACAATTTTCTAGGGTTTCGACGGGTTTGAGTGAAATTGAGGTGTTTCCCGGCCAAATTGGACTTGGCCACAGGTATAAAGTTTGCTCTACTCTTTGAGATATTCATTTCTGTAATTTTTGGTAAGTTTTAAAAATAGTTAAATTTTCCGGCAAGTCGGGACGGCTGACCACCACTCGCGACGGCGAGTGCGGCGGCGGCCTGGCCAGTGGGCCGACAATGTCCTTTTAAGTTCAATTAGATGCCCTGATTTCATAATTGATATCCTTATGATATGGTTTGATTGTTTGAACCTAATTTCATTACGATACGTGGTTAGGTCAAAATATGATTCGACGATCCGACCGTTGGATCGTCACCAAACCTTAATGCATGATAGAACATAATATTTGTGGATCATAGAAACTTATGGATTGATAATCTGACGTACGGATCTTCCCTAATTGGATTTCTAAGTTGGTAAAATTAAATGTCGACCGTCACTTGAATTTTGAAATTGGCGGAGATCCGACCGTCGGATCGTGTTGAGATTTTATTATGTTGTTATTTGAGCATAATGTGGACTTTGGAAAGTTACGGATCCGAAATCCAATGTGTGCATTGTTCGGATTGAATTGTGGACCCTACTTTTAACCGAGAGTTGACTTTTGGTCAACATGTCTCGAAACGTCCTAATTACTAAAATTAGTACTACGGGAGACTAAGTGAAGTCTAGTGGGCCTACATTGGTTAGAGAGTGACTTGAATATATGTGATATGGTTATTACCTTAATTTCCTATGTTAGTATCCTTTGTGAAGATGAATTGGTTTTATAAATGTGATTTCTATTGAAATGTGATTTTTATATATTTAGCCAAAGGCCTATGATTATTAAACATGATTTGGCTTGGTACTGATGATGGTTGTGACATATGTGAGTTAAATTATCTTTTTAGTAATGTGATTCATGTGTATAATTATTTTTATGACAATGTGATCCTAGAATCCTATTAGAAGTATGTTGTAGCACTTATATGCTTTGGTGATATATTAGTGGTGACCTCGAGAAGTTGATGGTGTAGGTGACTACATTGTAACTCATAGGGGTTGAGATGTGGATAAGTTGAGGCGTTGAGTTTACTACACCATGTAGTAGTTGTACATTGATGGTCCTGCTTGATATATCCGCATTGGGGGACCATACACATTCTAGGAGTGATTATGCTTGGTATATCCGCATTGGGTGATCACTACCTACCTGATTATTTTGACCCGGCTTGGTTAATCCGCATTTGGGGGTTATTAATGGTCCTGCTTGGTTAATCTGCATTAGGGGACCATACTATATATGGATCGCGCTTGGTTAAATCGCGTTGGGCAATCCTTATAGCCATGTATGCTTAGGAGTGATCATGCTTGGTTAATCCGCATTGGGTGATCACTTCCTAATAGTTGTAGGGGTGACTCTGTTTGGTTAATCCTCATTGGGGGGTCACTGCCTACTTGGTTACTTTCTCAAGGGTGGCTCTGCGAGGTTAATCTGCTTTGGGGGGGGGCCACTTCCTGTTTGGTTACTTATGTGGGCTTCAGTTGAACTGGCTCCCTCTAGCCTTAGTTTTAATGTACATATGAATGATGGTTTTTTGAGAATCTTGGTGGTTTGAATGGGATAAGTCGTTGGATGTCTGGGTGACTCCTTCGGAGTTGTTAGAGACTTGATTATGTTTTCATATTTACGAACTTATATTTGAGGTTATAAACTATGATCAATGGTTTTTCTTTTTATTGATTATCTCATACTTGTAATTTGGTTCCGTTAAGTGGTCCGGAACCCAGTGTTGTTGGATTCTGTTGAGTGGTTCGGAATCCTTCCTTTTGCTCATTTCCATAAGGTTATCTTAGAATCCTAGATTCGAGTGAATGAGAATTACGCACAATGGATCTTGTGCATACAAATTAGAATTACCATGTTATTATTCATAACCCAAGTAGGGAATTATGTAGAGTTCTTTAATTAAACTTGTGAAATGATGTACTATCTCACTGATTGATTAACGTAATTAAATATTAATATTGTGCTTCGTGATTCTCTGATATGTTACAAGCTATAGATTGAGATATAATGTTGGAAGCATAGTGATTGGTATGATGTAGTGAAATGTGATTTGACTTGTGCATTGGAAATGGTTGTGTCATGTGATTGAAATGCATATTGAATTGCTTAGGAGATGTGAGATCTAGTAATGGACCGATAACCCATTGTGATGGGGATTTGTTGCTCGATATTAGTTCGTTTCGTTGAGTCTTCGTGAATTGAGTAACTTGAATCCTGTCTTGTTCCTTCAAGCCGTAGTTATGCTTATTGGATTTCCGTTCGGTTCTGTTGAGTGGTTCGAAACTAAGTTCTGTTTGGATTCGGTTGAGTGATGGTCCAGAATCCCTTCTACTCTGTGATTCGGTTGAGTGATGGTCCGGAATCGTATCCTGGTTTGGATTCCGTTGAGTGATGGTCCATAATCGTATCATTGACTTGTTAGTTCCTTGGATTTGATATCAACTTTAGAGATGTAGGCTTTGGCCAAACTGTGTCGCTCTAGCCCTGCATTTTGGTATATGATGTGTTGTTGATTGATGTGATTGTGGAATAATGTTGGTTGTGATTATTGTCATTATAATTAGACTCGTTGACTATTTTGGCTAGAGATTAGCATGGTGATCCGTTGATTGTTTTTTTGAGTTGTTGCATACTATGAAATGGAGAATCATGTGAAATGTAGTGATTTATATGAAGGATGAAATGGAAAATATATGTGTGGGCATAGCATACCTGCGTGCATGACAAAATGATAATTATGTATGACTTATGGTTGATGCGTAGTGTGGTACCCTATGTTTTTTTCACTATAAGTATTTTATGAAAAGATTAAAGTTTGACGAACGTTGAACTACGAATGGATTGATCCCTATTGAGGGTACGTAGACAGTCTAACGAAGAAGTTAGATGCAGCCATAAATTGTACGAAAAATGTTATGAAATTTGAATATTGATTTATGCTTTGTACATATCCCGGAGGCGGGGTATGTTAGATGTACGGGTATTGGTGACGTCACAAGTTGATTTTGGACGTATGTTGGGATCGGGGTGTGACACGCAAAACAAGGAAGGCTTCGTTTACAGACAACTTGGTGGGCTTCTGGCACGCAAAACGAGGCGAGTTTCGTGCACAAAAAACGAGGCTGGCTCTATGCACGCCAAAACAACGCGGGCTTTGTGGACACAAATAGAGGTGAGCTTCTGGCATGCAAAACGATGCAGACACCTCACATGCAGAACAATGCGAACCCATGCTCAGAAAAAGAGTTGGGCTCTGCGCATGAAAAATTATATTTTGAAGAATATAAATATGATAGTTTGTTGTAATGGTAAGAGAAATAAAAGAAAAATTAACAAAAAAATTCAAATTCTTAAGGGTGCCAGAAAGTCACGCGTGCCTTTGTGGCAGCCAGAAAATCCCGTGTGAGACTTTTTGGCACCCCAAGAATTTAAATCATATATATAACTAAAAAAAAATTAAAAAATATACGCGTGCCTTTGCTATTTTTTGTTTAAGCCTCACCTACAGGTGATTTTAACATATATAACTTAAAAAAATTTAAAAAATATAAGTATACATTTTAACATCTCTATATTTTTCACTTATCGGCTTAAATATTCTACTAAATATACACTTGTTGCTCAATCAATTGTAAATCTGTTTCTGAATACGTTGTAAAAATTTCCTTACTGCTCGGGAAAAATATTTTGTGAAAATAACAAAATTTACGTTTTTTTACGAAAAATGTGAATTAGCACTCACGTAACACAGATTGGTGTAATAGGGATCACTTACGGCTTCTTCAAGGTGCAAACTAATGTGGTAAACGCTAGTATCGTTGTTATGTACATAAGAACAATGCTAATCACGGTCATCTTGCAACGATACCAAGGGAGATTTCCTTTTGTATCCATGGTGATGCATGTGACAATATTGTCCAATCGTTATGACTCGTCAGATCGTTAGGCCTTATACATTAGTTATGACTCGTCAAATCGTTAGGCCTTATACATTAGGTTCGATTGATTCGGTACAATCAATTTGGTATGATTTGTATTTTTATGTTTTAGTTCATTAAGTCCGATAGTTTCAGCAGTATTGCTTCGTTGGATGTGTGGGCTTACGAGTTATGATTTGTTAGGCCTCATACATTTGGTACGGTATGATTTCAAATCGTTAGACCTTTATATGTTAGTTATGATTCGTCAAATCGTTAGGTCTTACACATTAGTTATGATTCGATAAATCGTTAGGCATTATACATTAGTTTCGGTTGATTCGGAATGGTTTGTATTTTTTATATTTTAGTTCATTAGATTAGATAATTTCAGCATCATCGATCCGTTAGGCTTCATACATTAGTTATGAATTTAAAACCTGATGCTTTACAATTTTTTTTTTGAACCCACCTGATGACTTATTTACCCATCTTGTTGTAGTCAATTAAATTACACATATTACAATTACCTCATGCCGTCGTGTCATGAATGCCACTGGTGGCACGAATATGGCTTTCTTGTTATGAATGCCACTGGTGGCATGAATATTAAACACTAATACATCTAAATCATGCAGGTATAGGTATCCCCTATTATTGTGTCTAATCTGTCCACTACAGAGTGACTCATCCTAAGTGTTCTCTTTCCATTCAAATTGTTTACGATTTACATGTATTAGTGTTTAATATTCATCTGACGACTTAGAGTTAACTGAGTTGTGGCTATTATGTATTACATGGAGCATTTAGCAGAGGAATGACCACAAAAAGACATTTTTGAGGTAGGTGAACTTACAATGATGATGGCAAAGATCATAAGTATGTTGCTGAATGTATTGATAGAGGGGTGCATTTTTGCTCACAAGCCTCAAGTCGTGGTAATGCTCATCACTTTACTTATTATCATTGCATAAGTTTAAATTTTGAGATTTGTGTCCATACACTACACATATCTCGAAATTTAAACGGATCTAATAGAGATAAATAGGATAATGAGCATCACCATCACTTGAGGGTGATGAGCAAAAATATTACCCCGATAAAGAGGGGAATGAATTAGTTAGAGCCTTTTGTAACCAAAAAGAAGTCGTTGGAGTTTAATTACATACCGTCAATGACAATAGTATATTAGCGTTGAACATCTTTGTGGAAACAAGAATTATCATAATTTTTTGTTTTTGTTTTTATTTTTTTTAAATAAATGTTTACGAGTGTACTTAATAATTATTCCACATCTGGTATGAATGAATTTTCTGATGTGGTGATGATTCGATCAGTTTGTTTGGTCATACTTTGGTTTGTACCTCCCGATGCTTAGTGTTTTGATCACTTAGTATTCTGTTATGTGGATCTTAATATATGTTAGTTTGTATTTACCTGATACTTATGATCTTTGCAGCTTGTACCCGATACCATATGCTTCTTGTTAGTTTGTATTTACCTGATACTTATGATCTTTGCAGCTTGTACCCGATACCATATGCTTCTTGTTTATTATGGTTTGCTTCTTTTTTGGTCACTTCTGATGTAAGACAAATTACATTTGCTTCTTGTATGAAAAAAAAAAGGAAAAGGAAATTTGTTGTCTTCATTTACACACACACATGCGCGTATGATTCCGAAGAGAGTATTGCACATGTTACAGTGCAAATTACAAATCTCATCATAGGATTTGTTTGGTATCCTATTTGAAATTTTTTATAATTTCTCAAAACATTTCTTAAGAATTTTTCTTGAAAACAATTTTCTTTAAGACTCAAAAACTTGTTTGGTATGTGGTTTAAAATTTTAAATTTTACAACTTAAAATGAACAAAGAGATCAAAAAAGAGGGGGTCGAGAGAGAAAGAGGAGAGAGGAGGAAAGAAAGTAAGCGATGATTGGAGGAAAGAGAAAGAAGTGAGAGGATCGAAAGAGATAGAGAGGAAGAGGAGTTCGATTTGGCTATGTATAACAGCTTGAATTCAGCTTCTTGAAATTTTCAGTCCCCTCTTCTTTATTCTCTCTCCTCTCTCTCATGTAAAATTATGGTGTTTTTTTTTGTGGGTTTCAAAAACAGATAATATTTTGATAAATATGTTTTTCCCTTTTTGTATTCATGGCCCTTTTGGGATTCTTCCGTGAGGAGCAGTGTCTGGAAAAAAAAATTGAAATAAGGACCGTTGAGAAATGTATCAAAATTGTCTTGAGCAACAAAAAATAAATAAACAATTTGACTGCAATTAAATTACAGGACCATTAAATCTTTTTACATACAGAAATAGCAATATTCTATGAATTATAAAAACATACAAAAATAGCTATATTTTATGAATTAAAAAACAAAAATCTTCTAAAGCTCACTTTAAAAATCAAGTTTTCTACATACCCATAGTGAAACAAAGGACAATTGGTTTTGTTTATTAGTTTGGCATGTGTGGTAGTTGGAATAATGAAAGTGGGATGGTGGACGACAGTGGAAAATGGAAGTGGGGACAATGGCGGATCCAGGAAATAATATTAGGGGGGTCAGTAAGAATAGCGCGCGCAACACGAAATGTTTTTTAGACTAGAAATAGCATGCATATTGTCATTTCATCAAGTCTTGGTAGGCCTGAAGTCATTTGAAAATGCATACTACAGACATGTTAATGTAAGCAAGGGGTGGCACCCAAGGTATTCATGGACATTCATCAGGTTTTGGTAGGTCTGAAGTCGGTTGGAGGGCAAGTATGAAGCAAACTCTAATCTTCAAAAGGGCAACACTCAAGGTATCCATGGACATTCACTCAAGTTCGGAGGGTCAGCACTTAAGGTGTCTATGGACGTTCATCGAAGTTCGGGGGGTCAGCTGACCCCCCTTGCCCCTTAATAGATCCACCAGTGAGTGGGGATGGTGGACGCCATTTCATCACCTTCATATTTAATAAGGTAACAGGCTTTCCGTTAGGGGCAAGTTTGAAAAAAAATAAAAATTATTGTGTTAAGCCTTTAGTTCGGTCGCGAGCTTTTATGTTTGGAGGGCTGGTATATGAATAGTTTGTCATTAAGATTAAATTTTAAGTTTTTTTGGTTAAATAATAGTTTATGGTAGTATTTGGTTAAATTAAAGTTAGGTCCAAGTTCTTTTCATTAAAGCTTTTTTTTTCCTTGTATTATGAGAGGTAAAATTTATGTCCCTTTTAACTAGACGTAACTTTCCTTCGTTACCAATAAAATTCTCTTGTATCGCAGACGTTTCTTAAAAATAAAAATAAAAAAAATAAAAAAAAGTTTTATTCAAGATGGATGTGTGAGTTCGTGTATATAAAACCTTTGTCCCAAGAAAGTATAGAACTAGAACTAAAACTTTACCCTTTACACCCTCGTATTCTAATTACTCTCTTAGAAGTCTAGAACCAGAACTGTGGAACCTTTTTGTTCCCGTTGCCTGCTATCATAACTACAATATAAGTAATTATTTCGACAATTTTGCTGTAGCGATGCATTAGGCGCGAACCCTCCAAACTAGCATAGGGATACATCTCTATTTCAATCCACTTTTTGACAATTTCTACAATATAACTAATTTTTTTTTGACAATTTTGCTGTAGCAATGGATTAGGCGCGAACCCTCCAAACTAGCATAGGGATACATCTCAATTTCAATCCACTTTTTGACAGTTTTGGTGTAGTGGTCAGCCCTCTAGAACATTTTTGTAGTCTTTTATTATGTTACTGAGACCAGCTGAATTTCCTTAACAAATTGTCAAATTCCAAGCAGGAAGTAAACATATCTAACTCTAAAATAATTACAAAATATGGAACAACATTAATATTAACAAACCAGTATATCCAGTTCCCACAAACAAGTACTTAATTCGTTTTTGTATGTACAATACCTCTTAACTTGTTACACATTTCAATAGGTTTGGAGGAAAAACGTGAAGAAATAGACTTTCACCCCCTGCTTTTTTTACCCCATCCCTAATAAAATTTTCACCTCACCATAATCTGTTCATTGAAATCTCCAACATATTAAGTTTCACGTACGCTATGTGCACGTTCCCAACTTAATGCAAGTCATGACCTTATCACGATTAGATTATATAGGGCAACTTAATGCAACTATGCAAGTCATGACCTTATCACGATTAGATTATATAGGGCTATATTCTCGTGATATTCTAAATTATTTATAATGTTGCGAAGGTGTCTAGCCAATTGATATCGAAGACTTTTGGTAAATCTATACTTTTACTAATTATTTATTATCTGTATTGATCCACGTTCTTAATTAAATATTAACGGTTACATGTTTTCCTTATACATACTTTCTCTATATAAACGCCACGCGAGGAAGGCCAAAACCATTCCAGTTCACCAAAAGCCCTAATTAGCAATGGCAATGAGGTTACAGTCACTGCTGTTGGGTGTGCTACTACTAGCTGGCTTTGCAGCCGCAGATAGTAAAACTACTGCTGTTATACCTAGTCGTTATAGCAGTGCTTCCCTGAACAGAAACAGTTTTCCATAAGGCTTTGTATTTGGTTCAGCTTCAGCATCTTACCAAGTTTGTGTTTCTGCACTTAATAAGTTGTTAGGGTTTTTATTTAATGTCAGACCTATTAGCATACATGCAGGAAAATACTAACATGCTCATTTTGTACTCTTATATGTGTAAATTAATTTCAGTATGAAGGTGCATGGGATGAAGGTGGTAAAGGACCAAGCATATGGGATAACTTCACCCACCAGTATCCAGGTACCGACACCGGTGCAGAATTAATTGAACCTTGATTAATACAGATTTATTCTTAACCTTTACAAGGGTTAGACATTGATGGGGGACGAGGCCTAAACCATGAGGTTTATGAAGATAATGAAAATTTTACATGGTTAATTGCAGAAAAAATCATTGATGGAAGCAATGGGGACGTGGCTGATGATCAATACCACCGCTATAAGGTTCAAAAATTTCATTAACTTTGTTCTCCAGTCCTTCTCATTTATTCAACAGTATAAGGAGAATTAAAGAATTTACGGCCTTAAGAAAATTAAGGAGGTTGAAGATGAGGCATTTTCTTATAATACATATTGCGTTATTCTATATAGGAAGATGTAAAGATTATGAAGGATATGGGATTGGATGCTTATAGATTCTCTATCTCATGGTCCAGATTGTTACCAAGTAAGTTGATCATCCGCATTCGCATTAATTAGTTGGGACGAAGTAGTGTGTCCATGCATGATGTTTGCTCTGAGTAATATAACCAATAATATCTGTAGTTTAACCTATTTCGTTCCCCTTTCGAATGTATTTGCTTATGTTCTTGTTTAATTTTAATTATATAATTAGATGGAAAGCTAAGTGGGGGTGTGAACAAGGAAGGAGTACAATACTACAACAATCTCATCAATGAACTCCTAAACAAAGGTGATGCAACCGCTTAATCTCATATATCATCCCACCTTATAAATACACACACACACACATATACATATATACATATTAAGAGTTACATGTTATATAATCGAGCGTGTTGCTTTTATTGATCATGCACAGGTGTAACGCCATATGCGACAATCTTTCATTGGGATCTTCCTCAAGCTTTAGAAGAAGAATATGGTGGTTTCTTAAACCGTCAAATAATGTAAGTGGTAGACTTTGATTCTCTAATTAATAATAATTCTTTATCTTCTTGACGATTGATCGTTTAGATATTCAAATGTATATTGCTATAATGCGTAAACCTTCAAAATCAGCATGCAACTGATTTTTAATTTTCCATGTTGCAGCAATCATTTTCGAGACTACGCAGAATTTTGCTTTAAGTTATTTGGCGATCGGGTAAAGCATTGGATCACACTAAATGAGCCATATACTTTTATTACTTTTGGCTATGCATCAGGAGAATTAGCACCCGGGCGATGTTCTGCTTGGCAGAACTTAAACTGCACCGGCGGTGATTCGGCTACCGAACCCTATATAGTGGCACACCACTTCCTCCTTGCTCATGCACATGCTGTTAAAGTGTACAAGACTAAATATCAGGTCATATTAATACTCAATGTTGTAATATTAAATTAATGAGATAGGGTTAATTTACTTTTTTTCATACCGTAACAAATCAAGTTTGGGTGATGATGTGCATGCATCTCAAGAAGGCGTGATAGGAATAACATTAGCGACAAATTGGTTTGTGCCGGTTTCTAACGCAACGCGTCATCGGAATGCTGCAAATCGATCTTTGGATTTTATGTTTGGATGGCAAGTTTATTAATTCCAAACTTATATATCAACCCAATTAACTGTTCATTTATATGATAATAACACAAAATTTATTGATGAAATTTCAATGATTATGTAGGTTTATAGAGCCATTGACAAGCGGCCAATATCCGCACAGTATGCAAGTTCTTGTTAAAGAAAGATTACCTAAATTTACACAAGAAGAATCCAAGTTAATAAAAGGGTCATTTGATTTTGTTGGAATGAATTATTATACTACTCACTATTCAAGCGATCAACCTCATAATAATTCTGCAAATGCAAGCTTCCTGACCGATGCTCGCGTTTTTGAATCAAGTGAGTACAAAATGAGAAACCAATTATTTAATTTGAGTAATTTAAGTTCATCAAAATATTTAAAATCTCATATTCCTAAATGTTGTGGCAGCCGAGCTTAATGGAGTCCCCATTGGTCCTCCGGTACGCATCGAACAATTAGCTAAACTATTTGCATTCAAAGAGTAACTGTTTTTCATTTAGTTAACTTACCTTCATAAATTGGGGTTGCAGGCTGCTTCAAGCTGGCTAGTTGTTTATCCAAAAGGCATTCGAGAGATTTTACTCTACGCAAAGCACAAATATAATAATCCGCTCATTTACATTGGTGAGAACGGTAATTATTTTTAAACCTTAATTAACTAAATAATTAATGCTTCACATGTATATGGTGTAAAAATGCAGTTGACATCTATAAGTGATCTACATATAAAACTAGATGGGAACTCTCAAACATTTAGCAATTTGTTGAATCGATAGGAATGAAATGATGAATCTATAATTCTTCGCCTCTTCGTCAATTAAAAACATCAAATAAAAAATTGATTATATTGCAGGCCTTGACGAGTTCGATGATCCCACATTGTCACTTCCGCAATCCCTCAATGATACCCACATAATTGATTACCACTACCACCACCTCGACTATCTTAAAAAAGCAATCAAGTAAGTTCTTTTTAAAAGTTAAATAAGGTTTAACTTATATCTTTTACTTATCACTACACTAGACATACTTACATTTGAAATTCGCCTTTTTGTGCAGTGATGGTGTAAATGTGAAGGGATACTTTGCATGGTCATTTCTGGACAATTTTGAATGGGCTTCTGGATACACCTTACGATTTGGTTTCGTCTATATAGATTACAATGATGGACTTAAGAGGCACCCAAAACTCTCAGCAAGCTGGGTCAAATATTTCCTTGGATAATGGTGAAGATATTCTGCTGCGGTTGTTGTTCGTGAAATAAATATGCCAAACATATCATTTCCCTATTTTCATAATTGTATTCCTTTATGAATGTTCTTCCTTTTTCGTGAAATAAATATACCAACTATATATGGATGTTTCTTTGTGTATCGACAAAATAAAAAGTGGTCCCTATAACATACAGGATGTGGGAATATGATTTTCTGGGCTTATAACCTGTGGCATCTCAGGTGGCAAGAGGGACCGGAATACTCGTAACCCATGAGCGTAGTCCTTAGTTTGACATACTACACATTGAAGATGTTACTTGTCTCCTAAGTAAGAAAACCCTAATTCAAGTCAAATTAGGATATCTTAGAAATTAGATAATGCAATCATAATAATCGTAAGAAGATTGGATATCTTATTCTAGATTCCCGATTTGATGGGCTTACTCTCCCTACCAGGACTACTGTTCATCTTCTCTACAACTATCATACGCATATTTTCTCTACGCCTAATAGAGGCTCATCTTGCATACACGCCGCTGTCTACACATATATAGACGCGTTCATTAGAAACTTATCTTCTTAACACCTCGCCATAGGCTATTCGTCAAGAATAGTTCATGATGTAGCTCACATCGCACCATTCTTTCTTAGAATTACACCAGTGAGGTAATGCATTTGTATTGATTAACCTTTCAAACCATAAATCCGCATTCGCATACAGCACACATAGTTTTACACCTAAATTCCACGATCACATGAATTAAGGACATTCTTGATGAAATCAAGCATGTTAGAACCCATCACGACATTTACGCATTGATGATTCAATATGTAGAAGAACATGAGATTTTGAAGAAAAAGGAGAACAATTTAGGAGGTTAGGCCTTCTCCAACCGACCCAGTCAAAGGGATACATCTCTATTTCAATCCACTTTTTGATAGTTTTGGTGTAGTGGTTAGCCCTCTAGAACACTTTTGTAGTCTTTTATTATGTTACTGAGACCAGCTGAATTTCCTTAACAAATTGCCAAATTCGAAGCAGGAAGTGAACATATCTAACTCTAAAATAATTACAAAATATGGAACAACATTAATATTAACAAACCAGTATATCCAGTTCCCACAAACAAGTACTAATTCGTTTTTGTATGTACAATACCTCTTAACTTGTTACACATTTCAATAGGTTTGGAGGAAAAATGTGAAGAAATAGACTTTCACCCCCTGCCTTTTTTACCCCATCCCTAATAAAATTTTCACCTCACCATTATCTGTTCATTGAAATCTCCAAGATATTAAGTTTCACGTACGCTATGTGCACGTTCCCAACTTAATGCAAGTCATGACCTTATCACGATTAGATCATATAGGGCAACTTAATGCAACTATGCAAGTCATGACCTTATCACGATTAGATTATATAGGGCTATATTCTCGTGATATTCTAAATTATTTATAATGTTGCGAAGGTGTCTAGCCAATTGATATCGAAGACTTTTGGTACTTATTTACAATCTATACTTTTACAATATTTTAAACTGAACAAAAATAATTCACGCTATTTCGGGAACTACAGCAAAATAACCCACACTATTTCTGAAACTGAACCAAAATAACCCCGTACTATTTCATAAATTAAACTAAAATAACCCAGACTATTTTTGAAAATGAACAAAATAGAGACAAACTTTTGACAAAATAACACAATCTTGAATCTTGATTGATCGCACGTCTTTCTCCAAAAAATGGTAGTCTTATATATTGCTATTTAATAGTATAATCTATATATGGATTACTTTTGATTTGGCTATGTATAACAGGTTGAATTCAGCTTCATGAAATTTTCACTCCCCTCTTCTCTATTCTCTATCCCCTCTCTCATGTAAAATTATGGTGTTTTTTTTTTGTGGGTTTCAAAAACATATAATACTTTGATAAATACGTTTTTCCTTTTTTGTATTCATGGCCCTTTTGGGATTCTTCAGTCAGGAGTAGTGTCTGGAAAAAAAAATTGAAATAAGGACTGTTGAGAAATGTATCAAAACTGTGTTGAGCAACAAAAAATAAATAAACAATTTGACTGCAATTAAATTGCAGGACCATCAAATCTTTTTACATACAAAAATAGCAATATTCTATGAATTAGAAAAACATAAAAAAATAGCTATATTTTATGAATTAAAAAAACTAAAATATTCTAAAGCTCACTTTAAAAATCAAGTTTTCTACATACCCATAGTGAAACAAAGGACAGTTGGTTTTGTTTATTAGTTTGGCACGTGTGGTAGTTGGAATAATGAAAGTGGGATGGTGGACGGCAGTGGAAAATAGAAGTGGGGATGGTGGACGCCATTTCATCACCTTCATATTTAATAAAGTAACAGGCTTTCCGTTAGGGGCAAGTTTGAAAAAAAAAAATTATTGTGTTGAGCTTTTAGTTCGGTCGCGAGTTTTCATGTTTGGAGGGCTGGTATATGAATAGTTTGTCATTAAGATTAAATTTTAAATTTTTTTGGTTAAATAATAGTTTATGGTAGTATTTGGTTAAATTAAAGTTAGGTCCAAGTTCTTTTCATTAAAGCTTTTTTTTTCCTTGTATTATGAGAGGTAAAATTTATGTCCCTTTTAACTAGATGTAACTTTCTTTCGTTACCAATAAAATTCTCTTGTATCGCAGACGTTTCTTAAAAATAAAAAATAATAAAAAAAAGTTTTATTCAAGATGGATGCGTGAATTCGTGTATATAAAACCTTTGTCCAAAGAAAGTATAGAACTAGAACTAAAACTTTACCCTTTACACTCTAGTATTCTAATTACTCTCTTAGAAGTCTAGAACCAGAACTGTGGAACCTTTTTGTTCCCGTTGCCTGCTATCATAACTACAATAGACGTTTCTTAAAAATAAAAAAAAATAAAAAAAAAGTTTTATTCAAGATGGATGTGTGAATTCGTGTATATAAAACCTTTGTCCCAAGAAAGTATAGAACTAGAACTAAAACTTTACCCTTTACACTCTCGTATTCTAATTACTCTTTTAGAAGTCTAGAACCAGAACTGTGGAACCTTTTTGTTCCCGTTGCCTGCTATCATAACTACAATATAACTAATTTTTTCGACAATTTTGCTGTAGCGATGCATTAGGCGCAAACCCTCCAAACTAGCATAGGGATACATCTCTATTTCAATCCACTTTTTGACAATTTCTACAATATAACTAATTTTTTTTGACAATTTTGCTGTAGCAATGGATTAGGCGCTAACCCTCCAAACTAGCATAGGGATACATCTCTATTTCAATCCACTTTTTGATAGTTTTGGTGTAGTGGTCAGCCCTCTAGAACACTTTTGTAGTCTTTTATTACGTTACTGAGACCAACTGAATTTCCTTAACAAATTGTCAAATTCCAACCAGGAAGTGAACATATCTAACTCTAAAATAATTACAAAATATGGAACAACATTAATATTAACAAACCAGTATATCCAGTTCCCACAAATAAGTACTTAATTCTATTTTGTATGTACAATACCTCTTAACTTGTTACACATTTCAATAGGTTTGGAGGAAAAACGTGAAGAAATAGACTTTCATCCCCTGCTTTTTTTACCCCATCCCTAATAAAATTTTCACCTCACCATAATCTGTTAATTGAAATCTCCAACATATTAAGTTTCACGTACGTTATGTGCACGTTCCCAACTTAATGCAAGTCATGACCTTATCACGATTAGATTATATAGGGCAACTTAATGCACCTATGCAAGTCATGACCTTATCACGATTAGATTACATAGGGCTATATTCTCGTGATATTCTAAATTATTTATAATGTTGCGAAGGTGTCTAGCCAATTGATATCGAAGACTTTTGGTACTTATTTACAATCTATACTTTTACTAATTATTTGTTATTTGTATTGATCCACGTTCTTAATTAAAACGGTTACATGTTTTCCTCATACATACTTTCTCTATATAAACGCCACGCGAGGAAGGCCAAAACCATTCCAGTTCACCAAAAGCCCTAATTAGCAATGGCAATGAGGTTACAGTCACTGCTGTTGGGTGTGCTACTACTAACTGGCTTTGCAGCGGCACATGGTAAAACTACTGCTGTTAGACCGAGTCGTTATAGCAGTGCTTCCCTGAACAGAAGCAGTTTTCCATCAGGCTTTGTATTTGGTTCAGCTTCAGCATCTTACCAAGTTTGTGTTTCTGCACTTAATAAGTTGTTAGGGTTTTTATTTAATGTCAGACCTATTAGCATACATGCGGGAAAATACTAACATGCTCATTTTGTACTCTTATATGTGTAAATTAATTTCAGTATGAAGGTGCATGGGATGAAGGTGGTAAAGGACCAAGCATATGGGATAACTTCACCCACCAGTATCCAGGTACCTACACCGGTGCCAGATTGAATTGAACCTTGATTAATACAGATTTATTCTTAACCTTTACAAGGGTTAGACATTGATGGGGGACGAGGCCTAAACCATGAGGTTTATGAAGGTAATGAAAATTTTACATGGTTAATTGCAGAAAAAATCATTGATGGAAGCAATGGGGACGTGGCTGATGATCAATACCACCGCTATAAGGTTCAAAAATTTCATTAACTTTGTTCTCCAGTCCTTCTGAATTATTCAATAGTATAAGGAGAATTAAAGAATTTACGGCCTTAAGAAAATTAAGGAGGTTGAAGATGAGGAATTTCTTACAATACAATTGCGTTATTCTGTATAGGAAGATGTAAAGATCTTGAAGGATATGGGATTGGATGCTTATAGGTTCTCTATCTCATGGTCCAGATTGTTACCAAGTAAGTTGATCATCCGCATTCGCATTAATTAGTTGGGACGAAGTAGTGTGTCCATGCATGATGTTTGCTCTGAGTAATATAACCAATAATATATGTAGTTTAACCTATTTTGTTCCCCTTACGAATGTATTTGCTTATGTTCTTGTTTAATTTTAATTATATAGTTAGATGGAAAGCTAAGTGGGAGTGTGAACAAGGAAGGAGTACAATACTACAACAATCTCATCAATGAACTCCTAAACAAAGGTGATGCAACTGCTTAGTCTCATATATCATCCCACCTTACAAATACACACACACACACACACACACACACACATATACATATATACATATTAAGAGTTACATGTTATATAATCGAGTGTGTTGCTTTTATTTATCATGCACAGGTGTAACGCCATATGCGACAATCTTTCATTGGGATCTTCCTCAAGCTTTAGAAGAAGAATATGGTGGTTTCTTAAACCGTCAAATTGTGTAAGTAGTAGACTTTGATTCTCTAATTAATAATAATTCTTTATCTTCTTGACGATTGATCGTTTAGATATTCAAATGTATATTGCTATAATGCGTAAACCTTCAAAATCAGCATGCAACTGATTTTTAATTTTCCATGTTGCAGCAATCATTTTCGAGACTACGCAGAGCTTTGCTTTAAGTTATTTGGCGATCGGGTACAGCATTGGATCACACTAAATGAGCCATATACTTTTATTACTTTTGGCTATGCATCAGGAGAATTAGCACCCGGGCGATGTTCTGATTGGCAGAACTTAAACTGCACCGGCGGTGATTCGGCTACCGAACCCTATATAGTGGCACACCACTTCCTCCTCGCTCATGCACATGCTGTTAAAGTGTACAAGACTAAATATCAGGTCATATTAATACTCAATGTTGTAATATTAAATTAATGAGATAGGGTTAATTTACCTTTTTTCATACCGTAACTAATCAAGTTTGGGTGGTGATGTGCAGGCATCTCAAGAAGGCGTGATAGGAATAACATTAGCGACAAATTGGTTTGTGCCGGTTTCTAACGCAACGCGTCATCGGAATGCTGCAAATCGATCTTTGGATTTTATGTTTGGATGGCAAGTTTATTAATTCCAAACTTATATATCAACCCAATTAACTGTTCATTTATATGATAATAACACAAAATTTATTGATGAAATTTCAATGATTATGTAGGTTTATGGAGCCATTGACAAGCGGCCAATATCCACACAGTATGCAAGTTCTTGTTAAAGAAAGATTACCTAAATTTACACAAGAAGAATCCAAGTTAATAAAAGGGTCATTTGATTTTGTTGGAATGAATTATTATACTACTCACTATTCAAGCGATCAACCTCATAATAATTCTGCAAATGCAAGTTTCCTGACCGATGCTCGCGTTTTTGAATCAAGTGAGTACAAAATGAGAAACCAATTGTTTAATTTGAGTAATTTAAGTTCATCAAAATATTTAAAATCTCATATTCCTAAATGTTGTGGCAGCCGAGCTTAATGGAGTCCCCATTGGTCCTCCGGTACGCATCGAACAATTAGCTAAACTATTTGCATTCAAAGAGTAATTGTTTTTCATTTAGTTAACTTACCTTCATAAATTGGGGTTGCAGGCTGCTTCAAGCTGGCTAGTTGTTTATCCAAAAGGCATTCGAGAGATTTTACTCTACGCAAAGCACAAATATAATAATCCGCTCATTTACATTACTGAGAACGGTAATTATTTTTAAACCTTAATTAACTAAATAATTAATGCTTCACATGTATATGGTGTAAAATGCAGTTGACATCTATAAGTGATCTGCATATAAAACTAGATGGGAACTCTCAAACATTTAGCAATTTGTTGAATCGATAGGAATGAAATGATGAATCTATAGTTCTTCGCCTCCTCGTCAATTAAAAACATCAAATAAAAAATTGATTATATTGCAGGCCTTGACGAGTTCGATGATCCCACATTGTCACTTCCGCAATCCCTCAATGATACCCACAGAATTGATTACCACTACCACCACCTCGACTATCTTCGAAAAGCAATCAAGTAAGTTCTTTTTAAAAGTTAAATAAGGTTTAACTTATACCTTTTACTTATCACTACACTAGACATACTTACATTTGAAATTCGCCTTTTTTGTGCAGTGATGGTGTAAATGTGAAGGGATACTTTGCATGGTCATTGATGGACAATTTTGAATGGGCTTCTGGATACACCTTAAGATTTGGTTTCGTCTATATAGATTACAATGATGGACTTAAGAGGCACCCAAAACTCTCAGCAAGCTGGTTCAAATATTTCCTTGGATAATGGTGAAGATATCCTGCTGCGGTTGTTGTTCGTGAAATAAATATGCCAAGCATATCATTTCCCTACTTTCATAATTGTATTCCTTTATGAATGTTCTTCCTTTTTCGTGAAATAAATATGCCAACTATATATGGATGTTTCTTTGTGTATGGACAAAATAAAAAATGGTCCCTATAACATACAGGATGTGGGAATATGATTTTATGGGCTTATAACCTGTGGCATCTCGGGTGGCAAGAGGGACCGGAATACTCGTAACCCATGAGCGTAGTCCTTAGTTTGACATACTACACATTGAAGATGTTACTTGTCTCCTAAGTAAGAAAACCCTAATTCAAGTCAAATTAGGATATCTTAGAAATTAGATAATGCAATCATAATAATCGTAAGAAGATTGGATATCTTATCCTAGATTCCCGATTTGATGGGCTTACTCTCCCTACCAGGACTACTGTTCATCTTCTCTACAACTATCATACGCATATTTTCTCTACGCCTAATAGAGGCTCATCTTGCATACACGCCGCCGTCTACACATATATAGACGCGTTCATTAGAAACTTATCTTCTTAACACCTCGCCATAGGCTATTCGTCAAGAATAGTTCATGATGTACCTCACATCGCACCATTCTTTCTTAGAATTACACCAGTGAGGTAATGCATTTGTATTGATTAACCTTTCAAACCAGCATTTGCATACAACACACATAGTTTTACACCTAAATTCCACGATCACATGAATTAAGGACATTCTTGATGAAATCAAGCATGTTAGAACCCATCACGACATTTATGCATTGATGATTCAAAACATAGAAGCACATGAGATTTTGAAGAAAAAGGAGAACAATTTAGGAGGTTAGGCCATCTCCAACCGACCCAGCCGTTAGGCCATCTCCAACCGACTCAGTCAAAGGCCCATGAGGTTAAAAATAGCTCTAAATGACACGAAAACCGTCTCTAACTGATGGCTAGGCCAAAGGGTTTCTGGGCCCTACTGGGCTATAAAACCAAAATCAGGCCAGCGGGTTGGCCATTTCCAGCCAGCCAGCCAGCCAGCCTTGCAGCCCAGCCCACTTGACAGCCAACGGCTAGTTGACGTCAGATTACCATTGGAATTTGAATTTTTTTTTTGGACGAATTTAAAAAAAAAATGCTAATTTTTTTTCCTATAAATACCTAAGTCATTCCTACACCATTTCCCGCACCCTTTTCACCATTCCATACTAGCTTACCTCTACCAATAATCTTTCATTTAATTTTTTCAATAATTTTCAAATGGCCACATCTGCAATGAAAGGAAAGGCTTGGACCCGAAAATAAGATGAAGCTCTTTGCAGGGCCTATAGATGGGTCTCAGAAGATAGTGTCAAGAGTAGTTCTTAAACAAATGAAGGTGTTTGGACTCGTACGTCCAAAAAGTACTATGAGTTCTATATAGGCACCACTCCCCCGAATCCCCGAAACTACGACGAAATAAGTGTTTTCACAAGTTATTTCAAATATTTAATTATATCACATTTAATTTCATAAATAAATGTCCTTTAATTTTCGTAATTATATTGTCTAGGTACACCAAGCGGGGGAATTGTATACGGAGGACATGAAAAAACCCTTTACTCATCACAGTTGTTGGGAAATTTGTAAATGGTGGGTGTCATTTCAACATCCACCTCAAGAAAGACTTGATCCTATCTAAAATTTGCACAACTAATTACATCCCGACACGTGGCACTCGAAATCCTATTTCATGCTTCAAGGTTTTTTCAAATATCTTAATTTATTTTAGAAGAACCTGATTGGCAGAAATCAATGGAAAGTCTTTGAATTTGTAGAAGAAAGCCTCATCCACGATCTTTTACTTCCTTAGCTTCTGGCAAGAGCGTGCTGATAACGTGTTGTAGGCCTATTTTACTGAACTGTACAAAGGACAGAGAGGGAGAGGGGCCAGCGGCAATAGAGAAAAGAGAAATGTAATTCAAATTTGCCTGTTGTATCATCCCCTTATACCTTTATTGATAGTAGTAGGATAGGTAGAATCCGTACCCTAATGGGATTACATCTCTAATAGGAATTAAACTACTAAAGGGAATATACAAGATACTCCTAGATACACTAGGATTTACACAATCACATTTCTAATCCGATAAGAGTGCAATATTATTTTCTTTTTTCTCTTATTTTTTTTTCTCCTTTACATTCTTTACTTTTGTTAGCATTAATTAGCTTCTTCATCTCTAGCATATATAAAGGGATGGAATCGATGGATGACTTGAGGAAAACATCATCATGACTATATTAAAACAAGGAATGAATCAAGCTACAAACAGGAAGGCCTTTATACTTTGTCGCGTTTATATGTATTCACCCACACTAAACAGAGTCCTTAAATTTCCTTGTTCGCGTTAACGTTTGGAATTTATCATGAAGGAGAAGGATGCCTTTATGATTCTACTCCATTATAATACTTATATCTTTTTCAAGATAAACAAAAAAATTAAAATAATTCACACTAGTTTTGAAACGTAACTAAACTAATTCACACTATTTCTGAAACGTAATTAAAATAAAGGAAAATTAATGAAAAGGGTTTGAAAACTTAGAGTTTTAACGACAAGGACAAAATAAAGGGTAAAGTGAATAGTACCATGATTGACTTTTTAGTGTAAAAATGTGGTTTTTCGTTAAAGTGAACAGTACCGGGAACTTTTCGTTAAAGTTCCCTTAAAATAACTCCATCTATTTCTGAAACCCCGGCAAACTAACTCATATTGTGACAACCCGTTCCTAATTTTACATTTTTATTAATTTTAAAAGCGTGAATTGACGAAAATGCTCTAAAGGCAAGGACTTTGACTTCCGTTGACCATCGTCTAGAGAAGCGTGTGACTTATTCTATTGGCGTATTTGCATAGTACTCGATGGAATGAACGCATAGGCGAAGACAGTTTGCTAGTCCGGATTATAACGGTATAGTTACGGACGTTTGAAATTGGTTACTTACATTTTAGATTATAAATTATTTGAACTCCCACCATGTGGGAATGGTAACAGTTTAGAAGTAAGGGAAGGAAATAAGGGACCGCTAAGTTAAAAGAAAGAGATGACCAATCAAAAAATGAGGAGAAATGGAAGGAAGGTGGTACTGGGGAGGAAGTCCCCATCTGATGGGAGGCGGAAGAACCAGAGAAGGAGGAGGTGAGTGGACCAATGGGAGGAAGAGAAGGGAAGAAAGGAGAGAGGAGTGAGAGGCACGGGATCATGAACCCTTCCCTTTCAACCCGTGCACAACCCAGTTTCGACCCGGTTCCAAATCCGGCGAATTTCTGCCATTTTTCTCGTTGATCACCACCATCCATCGCCTGCAAATCACTCATGTGGCCTCCCGTCCACCATTTCAGCAAAAAAACAGAGAGTTTTGGTTCCAATTTCGTGAAGGCCGACACACGGCTTCGTGGGTACTAGGCGACGATCCACCCATTTCTAAAACACTTATCTGGAGGTCAGGAACAAAGCCCAAACAGTTTTAGGGGCCGTGGTATTGCGGATTGATCGAATTAAAGGACACCCAAATTCTAGGGTTCTGACGAGTTCTTGGCGATTTGAAGCTCTTCCCTACCAAATTGGACTTGGCCGCAGGTATAAGACTTGCTTTACTAACTGAGATCTTCATTTCTGTGAAGTTTGAGAATTTTTAGAAGTAGTTGATTTTTCCGGAGAGTTGGGGCGGTCGACCGTCGGATACGGAGGCGCGTGGGTCGAGGCGTCCCCTGACCTTCCTAGGCTAAACTTCGTACCCAATTCCATATGTGATGTCCGATTAACGAAATTCCATTGTTTTGGTACAATTTCGGTAAGGTCCGTTACTTGGTCATTATAATTAAGAATCGACGATCCAACCGTTGGATCATCACCAAACTTTAATAGCTTATTATTCATAATATTTGAGGACCTTAGGAACTTACAGATTGGGAATCCGACGTACAAATCTTCCCAAATTAGATTTGTAAGTTTGTAAAATAAAACGTTGACCGCCACTTGAATTTGCAATCCAACCGTTGGATCATAATGAAACTTTAGTATGATGTTCTAGAAGCATAATTTAGATCTTTAGAAGTTACGGATCGAAAATCCGAGGTACGGATCTTCCGGATCGAGTTACGTAGGGTTTCAGACCCTACCGTCGACCATTGACCGATAGTTGACTTTTGGTCAATGGGTTTCAAATCATTTTAGAATGTCCATGGGGATGTGTTTTATGTAAGTTACGTGTTCTATCGATAAGAATTCTGAGATGTTATTTGATAATTGTTCTAGACGACGATCGTTCGTGACACCTTGATATTCGTGCAAGGGAGTTGTAGCGCGGACTTCAATTGAGTGGGCTTTTGGTTTTCTATATACATATATATGCTCTACATTTTCCCAGAAATTGTTTTAAATGGATTTACGATTTTAAATGCCATGTCAATTGCATTACATTTTAGAATATGCATTAGAATAGATATGCATGTTGTGGTTTGACGCTGCGGACGCTCAGGTAAGCTTCAAGTGATATATATTGATGATAGTGGAATGTATTGTTGTGATTATACGTAGATGCATTTAGAGCTCATTATCCCGCATCCGAGTGTTAGTTCTCCCGCCCGTGGCTAGGGCACAGTCTTTCATGTTATGTTCACCTCCCGCACCGCACGCTCACCTTGGATCCTAGTTTGGTGCACAACGCTATCGTACAGACCGTAATAGGTGGTTTCGACTCGTAGGTGACTCGCGATTATTCGCACAGCCTTCACGTGATCGTAGCACTTGAGCGTACTTATCTACACCCAGCCTTCTCGTACAGACCACAATAGGTGGTTCGGACTCGTGTGCAGGCTTACTTGACGAGCTATAGATTCAGCCATACAAGTCACATTAGGTGACTCCGGCTGGCATACTATTTTACATTGATTCGTATCACCTGGCTTACACATTTTATGGTTGAACATCTTGACCTGGCATACCTCTGTTTTCACTGCTACTGAGCATTATCCTTATGTACCTACGTGTTATTATTTTCTTGGAAATTATACGAGTTTTACAGTGACGGGTTATTACTTTCAAAAAAGAGAATTGTGTTTTCTAAAGTTATGTTTTTGCCCACTCACCCTTTTGTTTATCGCCCCCCAAGGTTCTAGTAGCAAAGTTTTGTACAGACGAGGATTATTGGCAAATCTTGGTGTAGACGATTACCATAGATGGTATAATTCTCACCCTATTTTACTGTACTGTACTTATACTATGTCATTACGTGTGAATTGGGTTCATTCCCGCTCACAGCTCACTCTGTATTTAGGCACTTTTAGGTTTAAATTTATTCACATCTTCCACATCACTACACTTCATGGCTTCGTCACATTCCAGGTGTCGCCCAGCATAGCTCGATTCGGAGTCCTAGTGGACATTTCGGGTCGGGGTGTGTCACATACTATTTCTGAAACTGAGCCATAATAGCCCACCCTATTTGTGGAAAGGAACAAAATAAACACTATTTCTAAAACTAAAGCAAAATAACCAACACTATATCTCAAACTAAACCAAAATAACTCATACTATTTTTGGAACTATAGCAAAATTACACACTATTTTTGAAAAACTAAACAAAAATAACCCACACTATTTCTTGAAGGGAACAAAATACACTATTTTTATAACTACAACAATATAACCCACACAATATTTTAAACTGAACAAAAATAATCCACGCTATTTCGAGAACTACAGCAAAATAACCCATACTATTAATGAAACTGAACCAAAATAACCTCGTACTATTTCAGAAACTAAACTAAAATAACTCAAACTATTTTTGAAAATGAACAAAATAAAGACAAAGTTTTGACAAAATAACACAATCTTGAATCTTGATTGATCGCACGTCTTTCTCCAAAAAATGGTAGTCTTATATATTGCTATTTAATAGTATAATCTATATATGGATTACTTTTGATTTGGCTATGTATAACAGGTTGAATTCATCTTCATGAAATTTTCAGTGCCCTATTCTCTATTCTCTCTCCTCTCTCTCATGTAAAATTATGGTGTTTGTTTTTTGTGGGTTCAAAAACATATAATACTTTGAGAAATACGTTTTTCCTTTTTTATATTCATGGCCCTTTTGGGATTCTTCCGTCAGGAGCAGTGTTTGGAAAAAAAAATTGAAATAAGGACTATTGAGAAATGTATCAAAACTGTGTTGAGCAACAAAAAATAAATAAACAATTTGACTGCAATTAAATTGCAGGACCATCAAATCTTTTTACATACAAAAATAGCAATATTCTATGAATTAGAAAAACATACAAAAATAGCTATATTTTACGAATTAAAAAAACAAAAATCTTCTAAAGCTCACTTTAAAAATCAAGTTTTCTACATACCCATAGTGAAACAAAGGACAGTTGGTTTTGTTTATTAGTTTGGCACGTGTGGTAGTTGGAATAATGAAAGTGGGATGGTGGACGCCATTTCATCACCTTCGTATTTAATAAGCTAATAGGCTTTCCATTAGGGGCAAGTTTGAAAAATAAAATTATTGTGTTGAGCTTTTATGTTTGGAGGGCTGGTATATGATTAGTTTGTCATTAAGATTAAATTTTAAATTTTTTTGGTTAAATAATAGTTTATGGTAGTATTTGGTTAAATTAAAGTTAGGTCCAAGTTCTTTTCATTAAAGCTTTTTTTTTCCTCGTATTATGAGAGGTAAAGTTTATGTCCCTTTTAACTAGATGTAACTTTCTTTCGTTACCAATAAAATTCTCTTGTATCGCAGACGTTTCTTTAAAAAAAAAAAAAAAAAAAAAAAAAAAAGTTTTATTCAAGATGGATGTGTGAATTCGTGTATATAAAACCTTTGTCCCAAGAAAGTATACAAACTAGAACTAAAACTTTACCCTTTACACTCTCGTATTCTAATTACTCTCTTAGAAGTCTAGAACCAGAACTGTGGAACCTTTTTGTTCCCGTTGCCTGCTATCATAACTACAATATAAGTAATTATTTCGACAATTTTGCTGTAGCGATGCATTAGGCGTGAACCCTCCAAACTAGCATAGGGATACATCTCTATTTCAATCCACTTTTTGACAATTTCTACAATATAACAATTTTTTTTTTGACAATTTTGCTGTAGCAATGGATTAGGCACGAACCCTCCAAACTAGCATAGGGATACATCTCTATTTCAATCCACTTTTTGATAGTTTTGGTGTAGTGGTTAGCCCTCTAGAACATTTTTGTAGTCTTTTATTATGTTACTGAGACCAGCTGAATTTCCTTAACAAATTGCCAAATTCCAAGCAGGAAGTGAACATATCTAACTCTAAAAAAATTACAAAATATGGAACAACATTAATATTAACAAACCAGTATATCCAGTTCCCACAAACAAGTACTAATTCGTTTTTGTATGTACAATAACTCTTAACTTGTTACACATTTCAATAGGTTTGGAGGAAAAATGTGAAGAAATAGACTTTCACCCCCTGCCTTTTTTACACCATCCCTAATAAAATTTTCACCTCACCATTATCCGTTCATTGAAATCTCCAACATATTAAGTTTCACGTACGCTATGTGCACGTTCCCAACTTAAAGCAAGTCATGACCTTATCACGATTAGATTATATAGGGCAACTTAATGCAACTATGCAAGTCATGACCTTATCACGATTAGATTATATAGGGCTATATTCTCGTGATATTCTAAATTATTTATAATGTTGCGAAGGTGTCTAGCCAATTGATATCGAAGATTTTTGGTACTTATTTACAATCTATACTTTTACAATATTTTAAACTGAACAAAAATAATTCACGCTATTTCGGGAACTACAGCAAAATAACCCACACTATTTCTGAAACTGAACCAAAATAACCCCGTACTATTTCAGAAATTAAACTAAAATAACCCATACTATTTTTGAAAATGAACAAAATAGAGACAAACTTTTGACAAAATAACACAATCTTGAATCTTGATTGATCGCACGTCTTTCTCCAAAAAATGGTAGTCTTATATATTGCTATTTAATAGTATAATCTATATATGGATTACTTTTGATTTGGCTATGTATAACAGGTTGAATTCAGCTTCATGAAATTTTCACTCCCCTCTTCTCTATTCTCTATCCCTTCTCTCATGTAAAATTATGGTGTTTTTTTTTGTGGGTTTCAAAAACATATAATACTTTGATAAATACGTTTTTCCTTTTTTTGTATTCATGGCCCTTTTGGGATTCTTCCGTCAGGAGTAGTGTCTGGAAAAAAAAATTGAAATAAGGACTGTTGAGAAATGTATCAAAACTGTGTTGAGCAACAAAAAATAAATAAACAATTTGACTGCAATTAAATTGCAGGACCATCAAATCTTTTTACATACAAAAATAGCAATATTCTATGAATTAGAAAAACATAAAAAAATAGCTATATTTTATGAATTAAAAAAACTAAAATCTTCTAAAGCTCACTTTAAAAATCAAGTTTTCTACATACCCATAGTGAAACAAAGGACAGTTGGTTTTGTTTATTAGTTTGGCACGTGTGGTAGTTGGAATAATGAAAGTGGGATGGTGGACGGCAGTGGAAAATAGAAGTGGGGATGGTGGACGCCATTTCATCACCTTCATATTTAATAAAGTAACAGGCTTTCCGTTAGGGGCAAGTTTGAAAAAAAAACATATTGTGTTGAGCTTTTAGTTCGGTCGCGAGTTTTCATGTTTGGAGGGCTGGTATATGAATAGTTTGTCATTAAGATTAAATTTTAAATTTTTTTGGTTAAATAATAGTTTATGGTAGTATTTGGTTAAATTAAAGTTAGGTCCAAGTTCTTTTCATTAAAGCTTTTTTTTTCCTTGTATTATGAGAGGTAAAGTTTATGTCCCTTTTAACTAGATGTAACTTTCTTTCGTTACCAATAAAATTCTCTTGTATCGCAGACGTTTCTTAAAAATAAAAAATAATAAAAAAAAGTTTTATTCAAGATGGATGCGTGAATTCGTGTATATAAAACCTTTGTCCAAAGAAAGTATAGAACTAGAACTAAAACTTTACCCTTTACACTCTAGTATTCTAATTACTCTCGTAGAAGTCTAGAACCAGTAATGTGGAACCTTTTTGTTCCCGTTGCCTGCTATCATAACTACAATAGATGTTTCTTAAAAATAAAAAAAAGTTTTATTCAAGATGGATGTGTGAATTCGTGTATATAAAACCTTTGTCCCAAGAAAGTATAGAACTAGAACTAAACCTTTACCCTTTACACTCTCGTATTCTAATTAGTCTTTTAGAAGTCTAGAACCAGAACTGTGGAACCTTTTTGTTGCCGTTGCCTGCTATCATAACTACAATATAACTAATTTTTTCGACAATTTTGCTGTAGCGATGCATTAGGCGCAAACCCTCCAAACTAGCATAGGGATACATCTCTATTTCAATCCACTTTTTGACAATTTCTACAATATAACTAATTTTTTTTGACAATTTTGCTGTAGCAATGGATTAGGCGCTAACCCTCCAAACTAGCATAGGGATACATCTCTATTTCAATCCACTTTTTGATAGTTTTGGTGTAGTGGTCAGCCCTCTAGAACACTTTTGTAGTCTTTTATTACGTTACTGAGACCAACTGAATTTCCTTAACAAATTGTCAAATTCCAACCAAGAAGTGAACATATCTAACTCTAAAATAATTACAAAATATGGAACAACATTAATATTAACAAACCAGTATATCCAGTTCCCACAAACAAGTACTTAATTCTATTTTGTATGTACAATACCTCTTAACTTGTTACACATTTCAATAGGTTTGGAGGAAAAACGTGAAGAAATAGACTTTCATCCCCTGCTTTTTTTACCCCATCCCTAATAAAATTTTCACCTCACCATAATCTGTTAATTGAAATCTCCAACATATTAAGTTTCACGTACGTTATGTGCACGTTCCCAACTTAATGCAAGTCATGACCTTATCACGATTAGATTATATAGGGCAACTTAATGCACCTATGCAAGTCATGACCTTATCACGATTAGATTACATAGGGCTATATTCTCGTGATATTCTAAATTATTTATAATGTTGCGAAGGTGTCTAGCCAATTGATATCGAAGACTTTTGGTACTTATTTACAATCTATACTTTTACTAATTATTTGTTATTTGTATTGATCCACGTTCTTAATTAAAACGGTTACATGTTTTCCTCATACATACTTTCTCTATATAAACGCCACGCGAGGAAGGCCAAAACCATTCCAGTTCACCAAAAGCCCTAATTAGCAATGGCAATGAGGTTACAGTCACTGCTGTTGGGTGTGCTACTACTAACTGGCTTTGCAGCGGCACATGGTAAAACTACTGCTGTTATACCGAGTCGTTATAGCAGTGCTTCCCTGAACAGAAGCAGTTTTCCATCAGGCTTTGTATTTGGTTCAGCTTCAGCATCTTACCAAGTTTGTGTTTCTGCACTTAATAAGTTGTTAGGGTTTTTATTTAATGTCAGACCTATTAGCATACATGCGGGAAAATACTAACATGCTCATTTTGTACTCTTATATGTGTAAATTAATTTCAGTATGAAGGTGCATGGGATGAAGGTGGTAAAGGACCAAGCATATGGGATAACTTCACCCACCAGTATCCAGGTACCTACACCGGTGCCAGATTGAATTGAACCTTGATTAATACAGATTTATTCTTAACCTTTACAAGGGTTAGACATTGATGGGGGACGAGGCCTAAACCATGAGGTTTATGAAGGTAATGAAAATTTTACATGGTTAATTGCAGAAAAAATCATTGATGGAAGCAATGGGGACGTGGCTGATGATCAATACCACCGCTATAAGGTTCAAACATTTCATTAACTTTGTTCTCCAGTCCTTCTGAATTATTCAATAGTATAAGGAGAATTAAAGAATTTACGGCCTTAAGAAAATTAAGGAGGTTGAAGATGAGGAATTTCTTACAATACAATTGCGTTATTCTATATAGGAAGATGTAAAGATCTTGAAGGATATGGGATTGGATGCTTATAGGTTCTCTATCTCATGGTCCAGATTGTTACCAAGTAAGTTGATCATCCGCATTCGCATTAATTAGTTGGGACGAAGTAGTGTGTCCATGCATGATGTTTGCTCTGAGTAATATAACCAATAATATCTGTAGTTTAACCTATTTTGTTCCCCTTACGAATGTATTTGCTTATGTTCTTGTTTAATTTTAATTATATAATTAGATGGAAAGCTAAGTGGGGGTGTGAACAAGGAAGGAGTACAATACTACAACAATCTCATCAATGAACTCCTAAACAAAGGTGATGCAACTGCTTAGTCTCATATATCATCCCACCTTACAAATACACACACACACACACACACACACATATACATATATACATATTAAGAGTTACATGTTATATAATCGAGCGTGTTGCTTTTATTTATCATGCACAGGTGTAACGCCATATGCGACAATCTTTCATTGGGATCTTCCTCAAGCTTTAGAAGAAGAATATGGTGGTTTCTTAAACCGTCAAATTGTGTAAGTAGTAGACTTTGATTCTCTAATTAATAATAATTCTTTATCTTCTTGACGATTGATCGTTTAGATATTCAAATGTATATTGCTATAATGCGTAAACCTTCAAAATCAGCATGCAACTGATTTTTAATTTTCCATGTTGCAGCAATCATTTTCGAGACTACGCAGAACTTTGCTTTAAGTTATTTGGCGATCGGGTACAGCATTGGATCACACTAAATGAGCCATATACTTTTATTACTTTTGGCTATGCATCAGGAGAATTAGCACCCGGGCGATGTTCTGCTTGGCAGAACTTAAACTGCACCGGCGGTGATTCGGCTACCGAACCCTATATAGTGGCACACCACTTCCTCCTCGCTCATGCACATGCTGTTAAAGTGTACAAGACTAAATATCAGGTCATATTAATACTCAATGTTGTAATATTAAATTAATGAGATAGGGTTAATTTACCTTTTTTCATACCGTAACTAATCAAGTTTGGGTGGTGATGTGCAGGCATCTCAAGAAGGCGTGATAGGAATAACATTAGCGACAAATTGGTTTGTGCCGGTTTCTAACGCAACGCGTCATCGGAATGCTGCAAATCGATCTTTGGATTTTATGTTTGGATGGCAAGTTTATTAATTCCAAACTTATATATCAACCCAATTAACTGTTCATTTATATGATAATAACACAAAATTTATTGATGAAATTTCAATGATTATGTAGGTTTATGGAGCCATTGACAAGCGGCCAATATCCGCACAGTATGCAAGTTCTTGTTAAAGAAAGATTACCTAAATTTACACAAGAAGAATGCAAGTTAATAAAAGGGTCATTTGATTTTGTTGGAATGAATTATTATACTACTCACTATTCAAGCGATCAACCTCATAATAATTCTGCAAATGCAAGTTTCCTGACCGATGCTCGCGTTTTTGAATCAAGTGAGTACAAAATGAGAAACCAATTGTTTAATTTGAGTAATTTAAGTTCATCAAAATATTTAAAATCTCATATTCCTAAATGTTGTGGCAGCCGAGCTTAATGGAGTCCCCATTGGTCCTCCGGTACGCATCGAACAATTAGCTAAACTATTTGCATTCAAAGAGTAATTGTTTTTCATTTAGTTAACTTACCTTCATAAATTGGGGTTGCAGGCTGCTTCAAGCTGGCTAGTTGTTTATCCAAAAGGCATTCGAGAGATTTTACTCTACGCAAAGCACAAATATAATAATCCGCTCATTTACATTACTGAGAACGGTAATTATTTTTAAACCTTAATTAACTAAATAATTAATGCTTCACATGTATATGGTGTAAAATGCAGTTGACATCTATAAGTGATCTACATATAAAACTAGATGGGAACTCTCAAACATTTAGCAATTTGTTGAATCGATAGGAATGAAATGATGAATCTATAGTTCTTCGCCTCCTCGTCAATTAAAAACATCAAATAAAAAATTGATTATATTGCAGGCCTTGACGAGTTCGATGATCCCACATTGTCACTTCCGCAATCCCTCAATGATACCCACAGAATTGATTACCACTACCACCACCTCGACTATCTTCGAAAAGCAATCAAGTAAGTTCTTTTTAAAAGTTAAATAAGGTTTAACTTATACCTTTTACTTATCACTACACTAGACATACTTACATTTGAAATTCGCCTTTTTTGTGCAGTGATGGTGTAAATGTGAAGGGATACTTTGCATGGTCATTGATGGACAATTTTGAATGGGCTTCTGGATACACCTTAAGATTTGGTTTCGTCTATATAGATTACAATGATGGACTTAAGAGGCACCCAAAACTCTCAGCAAGCTGGTTCAAATATTTCCTTGGATAATGGTGAAGATATCCTGCTGCGGTTGTTGTTCGTGAAATAAATATGCCAAGCATATCATTTCCCTACTTTCATAATTGTATTCCTTTATGAATGTTCTTCCTTTTTCGTGAAATAAATATGCCAACTATATATGGATGTTTCTTTGTGTATGGACAAAATAAAAAATGGTCCCTATAACATACAGGATGTGGGAATATGATTTTATGGGCTTATAACCTGTGGCATCTCGGGTGGCAAGAGGGACCGGAATACTCGTAACCCATGAGCGTAGTCCTTAGTTTGACATACTACACATTGAAGATGTTACTTGTCTCCTAAGTAAGAAAACCCTAATTCAAGTCAAATTAGGATATCTTAGAAATTAGATAATGCAATCATAATAATCGTAAGAAGATTGGATATCTTATCCTAGATTCCCGATTTGATGGGCTTACTCTCCCTACCAGGACTACTGTTCATATTCTCTACAACTATCATACGCATATTTTCTCTACGCCTAATAGAGGCTCATCTTGCATACACGCCGCCGTCTACACATATATAGACGCGTTCATTAGAAACTTATCTTCTTAACACCTCGCCATAGGCTATTCGTCAAGAATAGTTCATGATGTACCTCACATCGCACCATTCTTTCTTAGAATTACACCAGTGAGGTAATGCATTTGTATTGATTAACCTTTCAAACCAGCATTTGCATACAACACACATAGTTTTACACCTAAATTCCACGATCACATGAATTAAGGACATTCTTGATGAAATCAAGCATGTTAGAACCCATCACGACATTTATGCGTTGATGATTCAAAACATAGAAGCACATGAGATTTTGAAGAAAAAGGAGAACAATTTAGGAGGTTAGGCCATCTCCAACCGACCCAGCCGTTAGGCCATCTCCAACCGACTCAGTCAAAGGCCCATGAGGTTAAAAATAGCTCTAAATGACACGAAAACCGTCTCTAACTGATGGCTAGGCCAAAGGGTTTCTGGGCCCTACTGGGCTATAAAACCAAAATCAGGCCAGCGGGTTGGCCATTTCCAGCCAGCCAGCCAGCCAGCCTTGCAGCCCAGCCCACTTGACAGCCAACGGCTAGTTGACGTCAGATTACCATTGGAATTTGAATTTTTTTTTTGGACGAATTTAAAAAAAAAATGCTAATTTTTTTTCCTATAAATACCTAAGTCATTCCTACACCATTTCCCGCACCCTTTTCACCATTCCATACTAGCTTACCTCTACCAATAATCTTTCATTTAATTTTTTCAATAATTTTCAAATGGCCACATCTGCAATGAAAGGAAAGGCTTGGACCCGAAAATAAGATGAAGCTCTTTGCAGGGCCTATAGATGGGTCTCAGAAGATAGTGTCAAGAGTAGTTCTTAAACAAATGAAGGTGTTTGGACTCGTACGTCCAAAAAGTACTATGAGTTCTATATAGGCACCACTCCCCCGAATCCCCGAAACTACGACGAAATAAGTGTTTTCACAAGTTATTTCAAATATTTAATTATATCACATTTAATTTCATAAATAAATGTCCTTTAATTTTCGTAATTATATTGTCTAGGTACACCAAGCGGGGGAATTGTATACGGAGGACATGAAAAAACCCTTTACTCATCACAGTTGTTGGGAAATTTGTAAATGGTGGGTGTCATTTCAACATCCACCTCAAGAAAGACTTGATCCTATCTAAAATTTGCACAACTAATTACATCCCGACACGTGGCACTCGAAATCCTATTTCATGCTTCAAGGTTTTTTCAAATATCTTAATTTATTTTAGAAGAACCTGATTGGCAGAAATCAATGGAAAGTCTTTGAATTTGTAGAAGAAAGCCTCATCCACGATCTTTTACTTCCTTAGCTTCTGGCAAGAGCGTGCTGATAACGTGTTGTAGGCCTATTTTACTGAACTGTACAAAGGACAGAGAGGGAGAGGGGCCAGCGGCAATAGAGAAAAGAGAAATGTAATTCAAATTTGCCTGTTGTATCATCCCCTTATACCTTTATTGATAGTAGTAGGATAGGTAGAATCCGTACCCTAATGGGATTACATCTCTAATAGGAATTAAACTACTAAAGGGAATATACAAGATACTCCTAGATACACTAGGATTTACACAATCACATTTCTAATCCGATAAGAGTGCAATATTATTTTCTTTTTTCTCTTATTTTTTTTTCTCCTTTACATTCTTTACTTTTGTTAGCATTAATTAGCTTCTTCATCTCTAGCATATATAAAGGGATGGAATCGATGGATGACTTGAGGAAAACATCATCATGACTATATTAAAACAAGGAATGAATCAAGCTACAAACAGGAAGGCCTTTATACTTTGTCGCGTTTATATGTATTCACCCACACTAAACAGAGTCCTTAAATTTCCTTGTTCGCGTTAACGTTTGGAATTTATCATGAAGGAGAAGGATGCCTTTATGATTCTACTCCATTATAATACTTATATCTTTTTCAAGATAAACAAAAAAATTAAAATAATTCACACTAGTTTTGAAACGTAACTAAACTAATTCACACTATTTCTGAAACGTAATTAAAATAAAGGAAAATTAATGAAAAGGGTTTGAAAACTTAGAGTTTTAACGACAAGGACAAAATAAAGGGTAAAGTGAATAGTACCATGATTGACTTTTTAGTGTAAAAATGTGGTTTTTCGTTAAAGTGAACAGTACCGGGAACTTTTCGTTAAAGTTCCCTTAAAATAACTCCAACTATTTCTGAAACCCCGGCAAACTAACTCATATTGTGACAACCCGTTCCTAATTTTACATTTTTATTAATTTTAAAAGCGTGAATTGACGAAAATGCTCTAAAGGCAAGGACTTTGACTTCCGTTGACCATCGTCTAGAGAAGCGTGTGACTTATTCTATTGGCGTATTTGCATAGTACTCGATGGAATGAACGCATAGGCGAAGACAGTTTGCTAGTCCGGATTATAACGGTATAGTTACGGACGTTTGAAATTGGTTACTTACATTTTAGATTATAAATTATTTGAACTCCCACCATGTGGGAATGGTAACAGTTTAGAAGTAAGGGAAGGAAATAAGGGACCGCTAAGTTAAAAGAAAGAGATGACCAATCAAAAAATGAGGAGAAATGGAAGGAAGGTGGTACTGGGGAGGAAGTCCCCATCTGATGGGAGGCGGAAGAACCAGAGAAGGAGGAGGTGAGTGGACCAATGGGAGGAAGAGAAGGGAAGAAAGGAGAGAGGAGTGAGAGGCACGGGATCATGAACCCTTCCCTTTCAACCCGTGCACAACCCAGTTTCGACCCGGTTCCAAATCCGGCGAATTTCTGCCATTTTTCTCGTTGATCACCACCATCCATCGCCTGCAAATCACTCATGTGGCCTCCCGTCCACCATTTCAGCAAAAAAACAGAGAGTTTTGGTTCCAATTTCGTGAAGGCCGACACACGGCTTCGTGGGTACTAGGCGACGATCCACCCATTTCTAAAACACTTATCTGGAGGTCAGGAACAAAGCCCAAACAGTTTTAGGGGCCGTGGTATTGCGGATTGATCGAATTAAAGGACACCCAAATTCTAGGGTTCTGACGAGTTCTTGGCGATTTGAAGCTCTTCCCTACCAAATTGGACTTGGCCGCAGGTATAAGACTTGCTTTACTAACTGAGATCTTCATTTCTGTGAAGTTTGAGAATTTTTAGAAGTAGTTGATTTTTCCGGAGAGTTGGGGCGGTCGACCGTCGGATACGGAGGCGCGTGGGTCGAGGCGTCCCCTGACCTTCCTAGGCTAAACTTCGTACCCAATTCCATATGTGATGTCCGATTAACGAAATTCCATTGTTTTGGTACAATTTCGGTAAGGTCCGTTACTTGGTCATTATAATTAAGAATCGACGATCCAACCGTTGGATCATCACCAAACTTTAATAGCTTATTATTCATAATATTTGAGGACCTTAGGAACTTACAGATTGGGAATCCGACGTACAAATCTTCCCAAATTAGATTTGTAAGTTTGTAAAATAAAACGTTGACCGCCACTTGAATTTGCAATCCAACCGTTGGATCATAATGAAACTTTAGTATGATGTTCTAGAAGCATAATTTAGATCTTTAGAAGTTACGGATCGAAAATCCGAGGTACGGATCTTCCGGATCGAGTTACGTAGGGTTTCAGACCCTACCGTCGACCATTGACCGATAGTTGACTTTTGGTCAATGGGTTTCAAATCATTTTAGAATGTCCATGGGGATGTGTTTTATGTAAGTTACGTGTTCTATCGATAAGAATTCTGAGATGTTATTTGATAATTGTTCTAGACGACGATCGTTCGTGACACCTTGATATTCGTGCAAGGGAGTTGTAGCGCGGACTTCAATTGAGTGGGCTTTTGGTTTTCTATATACATATATATGCTCTACATTTTCCCAGAAATTGTTTTAAATGGATTTACGATTTTAAATGCCATGTCAATTGCATTACATTTTAGAATATGCATTAGAATAGATATGCATGTTGTGGTTTGACGCTGCGGACGCTCAGGTAAGCTTCAAGTGATATATATTGATGATAGTGGAATGTATTGTTGTGATTATACGTAGATGCATTTAGAGCTCATTATCCTGCACCCGAGTGTTAGTTCTCCCGCCCGTGGCTAGGGCACAGTCTTTCATGTTATGTTCACCTCCCGCACCGCACGCTCACCTTGGATCCTAGTTTGGTGCACAACGCTATCGTACAGACCGTAATAGGTGGTTTCGACTCGTAGGTGACCCGCGATTATTCGCACAGCCTTCACGTGATCGTAGCACTTGAGCGTACTTATCTACACCCAGCCTTCTCGTACAGACCACAATTGGTGGTTCAGACTCGTGTGCAGGCTTACTTGACGAGCTATAGATTCAGCCATACAAGTCACATTAGGTGACTCCGGCTGGCATACTATTTTACATTGATTCGTATCACCTGGCTTACACATTTTATGGTTGAACATCTTGACCTGGCATACCTCTGTTTTCACTGCTACTGAGCATTATCCTTATGTACCTACGTGTTATTATTTTCTTGGAAATTATACGAGTTTTACAGTGACGGGTTATTACTTTCAAAAAAGAGAATTGTGTTTTCTAAAGTTATGTTTTTGCCCACTCACCCTTTTGTTTATCGCCCCCCCAGGTTCTAGTAGCAAAGTTTTGTACAGACGAGGATTATTGGAAAATCTTGGTGTAGACGATTACCATAGATGGTATAATTCTCACCCTATTTTACTGTACTGTACTTATACTATGTCATTACGTGTGAATTGGGTTCATTCCCGCTCACAGCTCACTCTGTATTTAGGCACTTTTAGGTTTAAATTTATTCACATCTTCCACATCACTACACTTCATGGCTTCGTCACATTCCAGGTGTCGCCCAGCATAGCTCGATTCGGAGTCCTAGTGGACATTTCGGGTCGGGGTGTGTCACATACTATTTCTGAAACTGAGCCATAATAGCCCACCCTATTTGTGGAAAGGAACAAAATAAACACTATTTCTAAAACTAAAGCAAAATAACCAACACTATATCTCAAACTAAACCAAAATAACTCATACTATTTTTGGAACTATAGCAAAATTACACACTAATTTTGAAAAACTAAACCAAAATAACCCACACTATTTCTTGAAGGGAACAAAATACACTATTTTTATAACTACAACAATATAACCCACACAATATTTTAAACTGAACAAAAATAATCCACGCTATTTCGAGAACTACAGCAAAATAACCCATACTATTAATGAAACTGAACCAAAATAACCTCGTACTATTTCAGAAACTAAACTAAAATAACTCAAACTATTTTTGAAAATGAACAAAATAAAGACAAAGTTTTGACAAAATAACACAATCTTGAATCTTGATTGATCGCACGTCTTTCTCCAAAAAATGGTAGTCTTATATATTGCTATTTAATAGTATAATCTATATATGGATTACTTTTGATTTGGCTATGTATAACAGGTTGAATTCAGCTTCATGAAATTTTCAGTGCCCTATTCTCTATTCTCTCTCCTCTCTCTCATGTAAAATTATGGTGTTTGTTTTTTGTGGGTTCAAAAACATATAATACTTTGAGAAATACGTTTTTCCTTTTTTATATTCATGGCCCTTTTGGGATTCTTCCGTCAGGAGCAGTGTTTGGAAAAAAAAATTGAAATAAGGACTATTGAGAAATGTATCAAAACTGTGTTGAGCAACAAAAAATAAATAAACAATTTGACTGCAATTAAATTGCAGGACCATCAAATCTTTTTACATACAAAAATAGCAATATTCTATGAATTAGAAAAACATACAAAAATAGCTATATTTTACGAATTAAAAAAACAAAAATCTTCTAAAGCTCACTTTAAAAATCAAGTTTTCTACATACCCATAGTGAAACAAAGGACAGTTGGTTTTGTTTATTAGTTTGGCACGTGTGGTAGTTGGAATAATGAAAGTGGGATGGTGGACGCCATTTCATCACCTTCGTATTTAATAAGCTAATAGGCTTTCCATTAGGGGCAAGTTTGAAAAAAAAAATTATTGTGTTGAGCTTTTATGTTTGGAGGGCTGGTATATGATTAGTTTGTCATTAAGATTAAATTTTAAATTTTTTTGGTTAAATAATAGTTTATGGTAGTATTTGGTTAAATTAAAGTTAGGTCCAAGTTCTTTTCATTAAAGCTTTTTTTTTCCTCGTATTATGAGAGGTAAAGTTTATGTCCCTTTTAACTAGATGTAACTTTCTTTCGTTACCAATAAAATTCTCTTGTATCGCAGACGTTTCTTAAAAAAAAAAAAAAAAAAAAAAAAAAAGTTTTATTCAAGATGGATGTGTGAATTCGTGTATATAAAACCTTTGTCCCAAGAAAGTATACAAACTAGAACTAAAACTTTACCCTTTACACTCTCGTATTCTAATTACTCTCTTAGAAGTCTAGAACCAGAACTGTGGAACCTTTTTGTTCCCGTTGCCTGCTATCATAACTACAATATAAGTAATTATTTCGACAATTTTGCTGTAGCGATGCATTAGGCGTGAACCCTCCAAACTAGCATAGGGATACATCTCTATTTCAATCCACTTTTTGACAATTTCTACAATATAACTATTTTTTTTTTTGACAATTTTGCTGTAGCAATGGATTAGGCACGAACCCTCCAAACTAGCATAGGGATACATCTCTATTTCAATCCACTTTTTGATAGTTTTGGTGTAGTGGTTAGCCCTCTAGAACATTTTTGTAGTCTTTTATTATGTTACTGAGACCAGCTGAATTTCCTTAACAAATTGCCAAATTCCAAGCAGGAAGTGAACATATCTAACTCTAAAATAATTACAAAATATGGAACAACATTAATATTAACAAACCAGTATATCCAGTTCCCACAAACAAGTACTAATTCGTTTTTGTATGTACAATAACTCTTAACTTGTTACACATTTCAATAGGTTTGGAGGAAAAATGTGAAGAAATAGACTTTCACCCCCTGCCTTTTTTACCCCATCCCTAATAAAATTTTCACCTCACCATTATCCGTTCATTGAAATCTCCAACATATTAAGTTTCACGTACGCTATGTGCACGTTCCCAACTTAAAGCAAGTCATGACCTTATCACGATTAGATTATATAGGGCAACTTAATGCAACTATGCAAGTCATGACCTTATCACGATTAGATTATATAGGGCTATATTCTCGTGATATTCTAAATTATTTATAATGTTGCGAAGGTGTCTAGCCAATTGATATCGAAGATTTTTGGTACTTATTTACAATCTATACTTTTACAATATTTTAAACTGAACAAGGGAACTACAGCAAAATAACCCACACTATTTCTGAAACTGAACCAAAATAACCCCGTACTATTTCAGAAATTAAACTAAAATAACCCATACTATTTTTGAAAATGAACAAAATAGAGACAAACTTTTGACAAAATAACACAATCTTGAATCTTGATTGATCGCACGTCTTTCTCCAAAAAATGGTAGTCTTATATATTGCTATTTAATAGTATAATCTATATATGGATTACTTTTGATTTGGCTATGTATAACAGGTTGAATTCAGCTTCATGAAATTTTCACTCCCCTCTTCTCTATTCTCTATCCCCTCTCTTATGTAAAATTATGGTGTTTTTTTTTGTGGGTTTCAAAAACATATAATACTTTGATAAATACGTTTTTCCTTTTTTGTATTCATGGCCCTTTTGGGATTCTTCCGTCAGGAGTAGTGTCTGGAAAAAAAAATTGAAATAAGGACTGTTGAGAAATGTATCAAAACTGTGTTGAGCAACAAAAAATAAATAAACAATTTGACTGCAATTAAATTGCAGGACCATCAAATCTTTTTACATACAAAAATAGCAATATTCTATGAATTAGAAAAACATAAAAAAATAGCTATATTTTATGAATTAAAAAAACTAAAATCTTCTAAAGCTCACTTTAAAAATCAAGTTTTCTACATACCCATAGTGAAACAAAGGACAGTTGGTTTTGTTTATTAGTTTGGCACGTGTGGTAGTTGGAATAATGAAAGTGGGATGGTGGACGGCAGTGGAAAATAGAAGTGGGGATGGTGGACGCCATTTCATCACCTTCATATTTAATAAAGTAACAGGCTTTCCGTTAGGGGCAAGTTTGAAAAAACAAATTATTGTGTTGAGCTTTTAGTTCGGTCGCGAGTTTTCATGTTTGGAGGGCTGGTATATGAATAGTTTGTCATTAAGATTAAATTTTAAATTTTTTTGGTTAAATAATAGTTTATGGTAGTATTTGGTTAAATTAAAGTTAGGTCCAAGTTCTTTTCATTAAAGCTTTTTTTTTCCTTGTATTATGAGAGGTAAAGTTTATGTCCCTTTTAACTAGATGTAACTTTCTTTCGTTACCAATAAAATTCTCTTGTATCGCAGACGTTTCTTAAAAATAAAAAATAATAAAAAAAAGTTTTATTCAAGATGGATGCGTGAATTCGTGTATATAAAACCTTTGTCCAAAGAAAGTATAGAACTAGAACTAAAACTTTACCCTTTACACTCTAGTATTCTAATTACTCTCGTAGAAGTCTAGAACCAGTAATGTGGAACCTTTTTGTTCCCGTTGCCTGCTATCATAACTACAATAGATGTTTCTTAAAAATAAAAAAAAGTTTTATTCAAGATGGATGTGTGAATTCGTGTATATAAAACCTTTGTCCCAAGAAAGTATAGAACTAGAACTAAACCTTTACCCTTTACACTCTCGTATTCTAATTAGTCTTTTAGAAGTCTAGAACCAGAACTGTGGAACCTTTTTGTTGCCGTTGCCTGCTATCATAACTACAATATAACTAATTTTTTCGACAATTTTGCTGTAGCGATGCATTAGGCGCAAACCCTCCAAACTAGCATAGGGATACATCTCTATTTCAATCCACTTTTTGACAATTTCTACAATATAACTAATTTTTTTTGACAATTTTGCTGTAGCAATGGATTAGGCGCTAACCCTCCAAACTAGCATAGGGATACATCTCTATTTCAATCCACTTTTTGATAGTTTTGGTGTAGTGGTCAGCCCTCTAGAACACTTTTGTAGTCTTTTATTACGTTACTGAGACCAACTGAATTTCCTTAACAAATTGTCAAATTCCAACCAAGAAGTGAACATATCTAACTCTAAAATAATTACAAAATATGGAACAACATTAATATTAACAAACCAGTATATCCAGTTCCCACAAACAAGTACTTAATTCTATTTTGTATGTACAATACCTCTTAACTTGTTACACATTTCAATAGGTTTGGAGGAAAAACGTGAAGAAATAGACTTTCATCCCCTGCTTTTTTTACCCCATCCCTAATAAAATTTTCACCTCACCATAATCTGTTAATTGAAATCTCCAACATATTAAGTTTCACGTACGTTATGTGCACGTTCCCAACTTAATGCAAGTCATGACCTTATCACGATTAGATTATATAGGGCAACTTAATGCACCTATGCAAGTCATGACCTTATCACGATTAGATTACATAGGGCTATATTCTCGTGATATTCTAAATTATTTATAATGTTGCGAAGGTGTCTAGCCAATTGATATCGAAGACTTTTGGTACTTATTTACAATCTATACTTTTACTAATTATTTGTTATTTGTATTGATCCACGTTCTTAATTAAAACGGTTACATGTTTTCCTCATACATACTTTCTCTATATAAACGCCACGCGAGGAAGGCCAAAACCATTCCAGTTCACCAAAAGCCCTAATTAGCAATGGCAATGAGGTTACAGTCACTGCTGTTGGGTGTGCTACTACTAACTGGCTTTGCAGCGGCACATGGTAAAACTACTGCTGTTATACCGAGTCGTTATAGCAGTGCTTCCCTGAACAGAAGCAGTTTTCCATCAGGCTTTGTATTTGGTTCAGCTTCAGCATCTTACCAAGTTTGTGTTTCTGCACTTAATAAGTTGTTAGGGTTTTTATTTAATGTCAGACCTATTAGCATACATGCGGGAAAATACTAACATGCTCATTTTGTACTCTTATATGTGTAAATTGATTTCAGTATGAAGGTGCATGGGATGAAGGTGGTAAAGGACCAAGCATATGGGATAACTTCACCCACCAGTATCCAGGTACCTACACCGGTGCCAGATTGAATTGAACCTTGATTAATACAGATTTATTCTTAACCTTTACAAGGGTTAGACATTGATGGGGGACGAGGCCTAAACCATGAGGTTTATGAAGGTAATGAAAATTTTACATGGTTAATTGCAGAAAAAATCATTGATGGAAGCAATGGGGACGTGGCTGATGATCAATACCACCGCTATAAGGTTCAAAAATTTCATTAACTTTGTTCTCCAGTCCTTCTGAATTATTCAATAGTATAAGGAGAATTAAAGAATTTACGGCCTTAAGAAAATTAAGGAGGTTGAAGATGAGGAATTTCTTACAATACAATTGCGTTATTCTATATAGGAAGATGTAAAGATCTTGAAGGATATGGGATTGGATGCTTATAGGTTCTCTATCTCATGGTCCAGATTGTTACCAAGTAAGTTGATCATCCGGATTCGCATTAATTAGTTGGGACGAAGTAGTGTGTCCATGCATGATGTTTGCTCTGAGTAATATAACCAATAATATCTGTAGTTTAACCTATTTTGTTCCCCTTACGAATGTATTTGCTTATGTTCTTGTTTAATTTTAATTATATAATTAGATGGAAAGCTAAGTGGGGGTGTGAACAAGGAAGGAGTACAATACTACAACAATCTCATCAATGAACTCCTAAACAAAGGTGATGCAACTGCTTAGTCTCATATATCATCCCACCTTACAAATACACACACACACACACACATACAGTGGCGGATCCAGGAAATAATGTTTGGGGGGTCAATAAGGATAGCGCGCGTAGCGCGCAATTTTTTTTTAACAGAAACGGCTATAAGTATAACCTGCGATACAAGATATGATACAAGAAATGTGGGAAACATACGCATTAACAAACTCACATGTATGGGCATCTCAGCTATGACCAGGTTGCTACTTTCTTCAAGACTTTTGAGAGTTACTACCTCACCCCCGACGACCATGTTGATTACAATCCCATCTGCACGTATTTGTACAAAGTTATCGCAAGAGAGCATACCCCATTAATATGCAACTAACAAAGTAGTACAACTTGGTAGGACGAACCTGCAGCCAAACAAGTTGTCATACGGCTTGTATATGTTTCCTGCACAGAGGATTGTAAGGAAGGAAGCATATATACATGAGAAAATAGAAGGGACGCAGTATGTAATGCATAAGGTAGCAAAACCACATGCAGTCCCATGTATACAACTGTTATAACACAGAATTCAATCATTAACGACCTTGAAATGGCACAACAAGAGTAACTGTCAGCATAAGTGGATGCGTGAAATTGCAGTACATCTAAGTCCCAATTCCCAAAAGGAAAAATGAGAACTGTACCTTCTTTGTCGGTAACTCATAATTTATAAGAACACGGGCAGCTATAGGTGACTCCCCAGAAGGAAGCAGCGGAAGGCATGCATCTCTTGCAACTATCATATGAGATTTTTGTTCATCTTTCACAGACTCATTATCAACTGCTGATTGAGCACTCACTTCTGGGTTCCATCTCATTGTTGCTTGCCGAAAATGCTCTAATATTAAAGAACGGTCTGCCTCAGCAAGGTCAGTGTACTGCGATACAAGATATGATGCACGGGCTATAAGTACAAACTTTATCAAGATTCCTTCAATGAGTTTTGAACTTTGAATAGAGATGAAGGTGGTTCTTTCAGACCTTTCGTCGAACACTTGGTGTGCAGCCAAGGGGTCTCACCAGCAACTCCAAGGGGTCTCACCAGCAACTCCAATGGATCTCTAAGGTTGTTTCCATGGCTTCCAAGGGGTCGTGCGACCCCATTGACCCCACTGTGGATCCGCCACTGCACACATATACATATATACATATTAAGAGTTACATGTTATATAATCGAGCGTGTTGCTTTTATTTATCATGCACAGGTGTAACGCCATATGCGACAATCTTTCATTGGGATCTTCCTCAAGCTTTAGAAGAAGAATATGGTGGTTTCTTAAACCGTCAAATTGTGTAAGTAGTAGACTTTGATTCTCTAATTAATAATAATTCTTTATCTTCTTGACGATTGATCGTTTCGATATTCAAATGTATATTGCTATAATGCGTAAACCTTCAAAATCAGCATGCAACTGATTTTTAATTTTCCATGTTGCAGCAATCATTTTCGAGACTACGCAGAACTTTGCTTTAAGTTATTTGGCGATCGGGTACAGCATTGGATCACACTAAATGAGCCATATACTTTTATTACTTTTGGCTATGCATCAGGAGAATTAGCACCCGGGCGATGTTCTGCTTGGCAGAACTTAAACTGCACCGGCGGTGATTCGGCTACCGAACCCTATATAGTGGCACACCACTTCCTCCTCGCTCATGCACATGCTGTTAAAGTGTACAAGACTAAATATCAGGTCATATTAATACTCAATGTTGTAATATTAAATTAATGAGATAGGGTTAATTTACCTTTTTTCATACCGTAACTAATCAAGTTTGGGTGGTGATGTGCAGGCATCTCAAGAAGGCGTGATAGGAATAACATTAGCGACAAATTGGTTTGTGCCGGTTTCTAACGCAACGCGTCATCGGAATGCTGCAAATCGATCTTTGGATTTTATGTTTGGATGGCAAGTTTATTAATTCCAAACTTATATATCAACCCAATTAACTGTTCATTTATATGATAATAACACAAAATTTATTGATGAAATTTCAATGATTATGTAGGTTTATGGAGCCATTGACAAGCGGCCAATATCCGCACAGTATGCAAGTTCTTGTTAAAGAAAGATTACCTAAATTTACACAAGAAGAATCCAAGTTAATAAAAGGGTCATTTGATTTTGTTGGAATGAATTATTATACTACTCACTATTCAAGCGATCAACCTCATAATAATTCTGCAAATGCAAGTTTCCTGACCGATGCTCGCGTTTTTGAATCAAGTGAGTACAAAATGAGAAACCAATTATTTAATTTGAGTAATTTAAGTTCATCAAAATATTTAAAATCTCATATTCCTAAATGTTGTGGCAGCCGAGCTTAATGGAGTCCCCATTGGTCCTCCGGTACGCATCGAACAATTAGCTAAACTATTTGCATTCAAAGAGTAATTGTTTTTCATTTAGTTAACTTACCTTCATAAATTGGGGTTGCAGGCTGCTTCAAGCTGGCTAGTTGTTTATCCAAAAGGCATTCGAGAGATTTTACTCTACGCAAAGCACAAATATAATAATCCGCTCATTTACATTACTGAGAACGGTAATTATTTTTAAACCTTAATTAACTAAATAATTAATGCTTCACATGTATATGGTGTAAAATGCAGTTGACATCTATAAGTGATCTGCATATAAAACTAGATGGGAACTCTCAAACATTTAGCAATTTGTTGAATCGATAGGAATGAAATGATGAATCTATAGTTCTTCGCCTCCTCGTCAATTAAAAACATCAAATAAAAAATTGATTATATTGCAGGCCTTGACGAGTTCGATGATCCCACATTGTCACTTCCGCAATCCCTCAATGATACCCACAGAATTGATTACCACTACCACCACCTCGACTATCTTCGAAAAGCAATCAAGTAAGTTCTTTTTAAAAGTTAAATAAGGTTTAACTTATATCTTTTACTTATCACTACACTAGACATACTTACATTTGAAATTCGCCTTTTTTGTGCAGTGATGGTGTAAATGTGAAGGGATACTTTGCATGGTCATTGCTGGACAATTTTGAATGGGCTTCTGGATACACCTTAAGATTTGGTTTCGTCTATATAGATTACAATGATGGACTTAAGAGGCACCCAAAACTCTCAGCAAGCTGGTTCAAATATTTCCTTGGATAATGGTGAAGATATCCTGCTGCGGTTGTTGTTCGTGAAATAAATATGCCAAGCATATCATTTCCCTATTTTCATAATTGTATTCCTTTATGAATGTTCTTCCTTTTTCGTGAAATAAATATGCCAACTATATATGGATGTTTCTTTGTGTATGGACAAAATAAAAAATGGTCCCTATAACATACAGGATGTGGGAATATGATTTTATGGGCTTATAACCTGTGGCATCTCGGGTGGCAAGAGGGACCGGAATACTCGTAACCCATGAGCGTAGTCCTTAGTTTGACATACTACACATTGAAGATGTTACTTGTCTCCTAAGTAAGAAAACCCTAATTCAAGTCAAATTAGGATATCTTAGAAATTAGATAATGCAATCATAATAATCGTAAGAAGATTGGATATCTTATCCTAGATTCCCGATTTGATGGGCTTATTCTCCCTACCAGGACTACTGTTCATATTCTCTACAACTATCATACGCATATTTTCTCTACGCCTAATAGAGGCTCATCTTGCATACACGCCGCCGTCTACACATATATAGACGCGTTCATTAGAAACTTATCTTCTTAACACCTCGCCATAGGCTATTCATCAAGAATAGTTCATGATGTACCTCACATCGCACCATTCTTTCTTAGAATTACACCAGTGAGGTAATGCATTTGTATTGATTAACCTTTCAAACCAGCATTTGCATACAACACACATAGTTTTACACCTAAATTCCACGATCACATGAATTAAGGACATTCTTGATGAAATCAAGCATGTTAGAACCCATCACGACATTTACGCATTGATGATTCAAAACATAGAAGCACATGAGATTTTGAAGAAAAAGGAGAACAATTTAGGAGGTTAGGCCATCTCCAACCGACCCAGTCGTTAGGCCATCTCCAACCGACCCAGTCAAATGGCCATGGGGTTAAAAATAGCTCTAAATGACACGAAAACCGTCTCTAACTGAGCGCTAGGCCAAAGGGTTTCTGGGCCATACTGGGCTAAAAAACCAAAATCAGGCCATCGGATTAGCCATTTCCAGCCAGCCAGCCAGCCCTGCAGCCCTGCCGACTTGACAGCTAACGGCTAGTTGACGTCAGATTACCATTGGAATTTGAATTTTTTTTTTTTTGGACAAATTTAAAAAAAATGCTAATTTTTTTTCCTATAAATACCTAAGTCATTCCTACACCATTTCTCGCATCCTTTTCACCATTCCATACTAGCTTACCTCTTCCAATAATCTTTCATTTAATTTTTTCAATAATTTTCAAATGGCCACATCTGCAATGAAAGGAAAGGCTTGGACCCGAAAAGAAGATGAAGCTCTTTGCAGGGCCTATAGTTGGGTCTCAGAAGATAGTGTCAAGAGTAGTTCTTAAACAAGTGAAGGTGTTTGGACTCGTACGTCCAAAAAGTACTATGAGTTCTATGGAGGCACCACTCCCCCGAATCCCCGAAACTACGACGAAATAAGTGTTTTCACAAGTTATTTTAAATATTTAATTTCATAAATAAATGTCCTTTAATTATCGTAATTATATTGTCTAGGTACACCAAACGGAGGAATTGTATATGGAGGACATGAAAAAATCCTTTACTCATCACGGTTGTTGAGAAATTTGTAAATGGTGGGTGTTATTTCAACATCTACCTCAAGAAAGACTTGATCCTATCTAAAATTTGCACAACTAATTACATCCCGACACGTGGCACTCGAAATCCTATTTCATGCTTCAAGGTTTTTTCAAATATCTTAATTTATTTTAGAAGAACCTGATTGGCAGAAATCAATTGAAAGTCTTTGAATTTGTAGAAGAAAACCTCATCCACGATCTTTTACTTCCTTAGCTTCTTGCAAGAGCGTGCTGATAACGTGTTGTAGGCCTATTTTACTGAACTGTACAAAGGACAGAGAGGGAGAGGGGCTGGCGGCAATAGAGAAAAGAGAAATGTAATTCAAAGTTGCATGTTGTATCATCCCCTTATACCTTTATTGATAGTAGTAGGATAGGTAGAATCCGTACCCTAATGGGATTACATCTCTAATAGGAATTAAACTACTAAAGGGAATATACAAGATACTCCTAGATACACTAGGATTTACACAATCACATTTCTAATCCGATAAGACTGCAATATTATTTTCTTTTTTTCTCTTATTTTTTTTTTCTCCTTTACATTCTTTACTTTTGTTAGCATTAATTAGCTTCTTCATCTCTAGCATATATAAAGGGATGGAATCGATGGATGACTTGAGGAAAACATCATCATGACTATATTAAAACAAGGAATGAATCAAGCTACAAACAGGAAGGCCTTTATACTTTGTCGCGTTTATATGTATTCACCCACACTAAACAGAATCCTTAAATTTCCTTGTTCGCGTTAACGTTTGGAATTTATCATGAAGGAGAAGGATGCCTTTATGATTCTACTCCATTATAATACTTATATCTTTTTCAAGATAAACAAAAAAATTAAAATAATTCACACTATTTTTGAAACGTAACTAAACTAATACACACTATATCTGAAACGTAATTAAAATAAAGGAAAATTAATGAAAAGGGTTTGAAAACTTAGAGTTAGATATGGAGTGAGTGGAGAAAAGAAAAAAGAAAGGAGTGAGTTTAAGCAAGGGTGGGCAAACAGGTCCCAGACCTATGCGTCGGGGCGGGTCTACGAAATTAGCGGGGAGGGACGGGTCCAAAAATAAGAAGGAATGGACCCCCGGCCCGACCCGTTTGTAGCATGGGATAATGGATTGGATTAAAGCAACGCCGTGGCCCTCGACTTACAAGGTTGCCCTTCAAATTGGACCAGATTTGGGAGGCCCTCAATAAGGTCTCTGGAACCAATACATAGCAGAGCATTTTTATATATGATTTAATTAAATCCAACTCTCTAGCATTTTTATCCCTCATCTCAGAGACTTTCATCTATCTCCCATTTTCCATTCATTCACACTCGAGCTTGCGTCGAGTTCTCGACAACAGTCGCCCAGACCATCACCGCCTCACGACCACCATGACTGCGCTGCCCTCGAGCTCTTGCTGAAGTCGCTAGACCGTCAGATCTCGATCGTTGACCACCTAACAAGGTAATTACTAGTTCAGACTCCCAGACTCCGAGATCTCGGCCGTGGCTTCGAGCTTTTGCTAAATCTCAGACGAAGATGGCTTGTTGCAGATCGGAGAAGACGGTGGGTGTGAGGCTCAAGATCGGAGAAAACGATGGGTTCAAACGATTTATATGATTGTTTTGCTTTGAAAAAGCTTTTCGGATTTAGCAGGAGATATTGGAGGTTTTGGGATTTGAATTTATATGATTCATTTGGTTAATTTGTATGCATGTCAACCTTTTTTAGGCAAGTAGATGTAGTACGAGTTAAAAAAACTGGAAATCCCAAAACAATCAAAATACTACTGCTTTGAGAACCATGAGTCGTACAAATTCTTATTGCAGATTATCATAATGCTACTACTTGCGATTTGAGCATCTAGGTTATCGATGGAGGAAGATGAACGACGAGTTAAAAAAATTGTAATTGGACCTGTGGACCCGGCCCAAATCGGCCCATTTCAAACGGGCCGAGTTAGGTCCGGTTCCGAATTCATAAATGGCATTACTTGGCCCGGCCCACCCCGTTGCATTTTAAAACTAGTCCAGTCCGATTCTTTCAAATTTGGCCCAGCCCGTGCCCACCCCTAAATTTAAGTTTAAAAACTCTACAAACTCTTTTTTTTTTTTTTTTTTTTTTTGTGTTTTTAGAGAATAGACTATATTTTTTAGTTAGTCTTGAGTTTAGTTTTTGAAAATAGTCTAACCAAACAAGTTTTTAAGGCCTAAAACTTAAAAATTGTTTTTGAGTTTAAAAAGTTGAATTCAAGTAGAGTACCAAACATGATCTAGTATTTTTGGCAAATGAAGGCCATAATTGTTTTTCACACGACATAACCAATCGTACCTATTCGTTCGAACCCAACCGACCGTGCCTAAATACATCTGTAATAGTCAACATGATTTAAGCATGATTATCCAATTTTAGTAGGAGTAACAACAAACCAAGAAATGGGAGGACACACGATTAGTATGGGAGGACACAATAGTATCTTTGACACACGATTTGTATATCAATTCTTCACAACTAACCAAGAAATGACAGAAAAGAAAACTAATTTTTTTTTCGATCAAATGACCAAAACGAAACGAGACACAAATTTATTGAAAAGTAAATCTTTATTGAAAATTGTCTCATAATAACCAAATGAAACATAGTTCTAGGAGTAACAAAATTAACTAAAATCACCAAAATAAAAAACCATAGTTCTAGCGCCAAGATAAAATAAAAAGATAAGCTCTCAAATATGGGTTTCGCATGTGCGGGAATTATGTTGCCCAAGTCGATGACACCTCCCATATGTTATCGGCCTTCATTGTTCGCCAAAAGATTTCATCCTCTTAAGCTTTGGCCTCCCAAAATGTTTTTGGTCAATGGTGGTTCCACTCCAATTTCTTCAACCCCATCAATATCAGGCTTGCCAAAATTTGGAATTGGATATATTGGGAAGGCGTTAGAATGCTTGTAGTATTTAGCAATGAAGAAATCTTCAATATAGTCATAAGAATTCTCGTCATCCTTATAAACTTAGCCACTACATGCTCACACGGAAACCCTTTGATTTGCCATTAATAACATGATGTCATGAATAGAAACAGTGTTTCAAATATTATTTAAAAATATATATATTTTTTAGGGATTAAAATGAAAGTTTTCTATTAATGTAAAAATGGAAACAAATTGGTCATGTAGTGATTGTGACTATGCTACTTCCACCACAATTGGTTAACATTGCATCAATTACTCATTAGGTTAATTTGTTAGAGAAGTTTGTACAATCCTTTTAATTAGAGTTTGAATCCATTTCCTCGTAAACTAGAATAGTTTAAAATATCATTTTGATTAAAACGGAAACGACAACATTATTATGCATGTATTCATGTCTAAAAAGCTTAATTTCAAAATTCAGTGACAAAATTAGAGCCTCAAATAGAATAATTATGTAGAAACTTCATAATATATATTTATAAAAATATGATAATGCAGAAACTTAAAACAACAACAACTAGGCATTGCCTTCATTTCTCCACAACATATTATATCCCAAAATGATTAATTAGACTTATTCTTCAAATATTTAAGACGCTGAGGATCTGTCTGATAGAAAACAATTCCTCCATTGTCACTGACATAGTTATCTTCGTTGAGGCTTGTAGCTAAGATCTTGAGCAGGTGAAACGGAATTGGCCCTGAATTTTTGGGCTCACGATAATACTTCCCTAGAATCGGCTTAGCTGCCTTTGTCTGCAAAAGTAGGTATGGATGTAAACCAAAAGTTACAGAACAACTGCAAAGACAAAATCAATAAGCAAGTTCATCAAGTGATAACTAGGGATCACTTACTGCTTCTTCCAGGTGATAATGTGGAATTTGAGGAAACAGATGGTGTATAACATGGGTACCAATATCATGATGGATCTTGTTAAACATTCCGTAATCACGATCAACGGTTGTAAGCCCTCCTCGCAAGTAACTCCATTCCTGCACCAAAAATAAAATAAAATAAGTCAGTACGCTTTACTACATGGGTATTAATGTAAGAAAAGGATTAATAAAGCATCTTAATAAACAATTGTTATGTACATAAACGCGATGTAAAACACATCTATTGACAGTATAAACATAATATTTTTACCTTGCCGCGATACCAAGGGAGCTTTGTCTCGTAACCATGGTGATGCAAGTATGTGACAATGTCCAACCACATCACAAAAACCTGTGAAAATATAGTGCATGATCAAATTCCAGAAAACAAAACCCTAATTCGATATTATGGTATTATATTACCAACTAAACAAGACTTTTAGAATCAAACTCACCCAATAAGGAACAAAATATAACTTAAGCATTTGAATAGGGCCCTGCAAAATGGAGAAATACAAAAACAAAGCAGCCACTAGAACAACAGAAGCAGTTGAAGTTATAACATCTAATCGTTCATTTGGGGAGAATAGGCCACTGCTTGGATGAAAGTGAGATCCTTCTTTACCAGGAGATCTACAAAACTGCATTAGCGGACAAAAAAAAGTAAAAGTTAAACAACTAATGATCAAGTAATAAAACCCTCAAAAAACTGTTTAACTAGCTAGACAGATTAGTCCCATAATTAAAATAACTCTCACCAGGTAAACAGGATAAGCGAGAAACGGAAAAGGAATTGTGAATCTCAACGTTTTTGTGCTATTATCCAAACTTTTGTAGAGCGACTCAGTCATCTAAAATAAATAATAACCAAGTTAAGAAATTGAAATATTGAATATCAACAGAAGTAGCATAGCAAGAGAACTAAAATAAGTAAAACACGTACAGGAACCCAAGACTCATCTTTCTCAACATTTCCATGGTTCTGATGGTGAGTTCTGTGGCTAATTCTCCTGCCACATTAAGAAGTAATGTTGATAAGTACAGTAATTTAAGAAATCACATTTATAAGACACATTGTAAACAACATCACTAACACGTCCATCTTCTGTTAATGATCATTTGCAACATAAACATATTATTTAATATGTCAAACATGGCGACGTGATCAAGGAAATATATCGAAAACCCACCAGCCATGATAAGGTACGAGAATGGAAGAGTGCGAAATGTGTCCCACAAAACTATTCAGCAAGCGAGAGTCTGAGAAGCTTCCATGGCCACAGTCATGCCCGATAACAAACACAGCCCAAAACATGGTTCCCTGAGCAACCCAGTAGATTGGCCAAACATACCAACTGTCTGAGTATTTGGCTATGGCTGACAGTACAAAACCGACCAAAAAATCCCGAACAACATAACTCAAAGACCTCCATGGATTCTTTACCCAGCAGTGTTTGGGGATTGCATCTCTGATATCAGCAATCTTGAACGGTGGAGGGGCACTTGGGTCAAAATCAACTTGGTCTCCAGTTACAATAGTTTCCATTTTTCTGCAACCAACTAAGAATTTTTAGTGAAAAAATTTATAAGAAAATAAATTTACCACTAACTAAAATTATTTGATATTTAAACTATGTCCAAATTTAAACTACAAGATATAAAGAAAATGAAGGAGAGCAACTTACAGTAGAGACCCTTTGAACCCCTTCGACTCTAGGTATTTCTGATTTAAGAAGGCTATATTTATATGTGTTTAGGCTTATTTAGTTACTTAAAGAGAAATGCCAAGGGGACTCTGAAAGTAGAATTCTTCATGGACTCTCTGTTACCTCGTGTATTTGGCACAATGTTTTATAATATTTGCACGGAAAATATGCCAAAAGCATAAGTTGGCGGATAGTCCATGGAGAGTCTTACTTTTGAGCAAATCTCCTAAGTATTTCTCTTTCTTTCCAATGGATGTGTCAAAATTTATTTTATTAATATATTAGGCTCATAGTTATAACTATTAATAAATAGGGTAAAAGACTGTTTACTACCCTCATGTTTCATGGTTTTCAACATTTAGTACATCAAGTTTTTTTCGTCTCAGAGTCATACCTAAAGTGTAAATTTTGGGACAGTCTCATACATCCGTTAGTCAAACTATTAAGTCTTCAGTTAACTGTGACATGGCGCCCACTTCTTTCTTCTTTCTTCTTCTTCTTCTTCTTCCACCCGACTGCAACATTTTTTTTCTCCTTCGTTCTTCTCCTTCCTTCCCCTTCTTCCTTCTTTTTCCTACGAATCTGCTGGGGAAGTTTTTTTTTTTTTTTTTTCTTCTTTCTTCTTCCTCCTTCCTCCTTCTTCCTCCTTCTTCCTCTTCCTCTTCTTCTTCTTCCTCCGAATCTGCCCAGATTCGGTTTTTTTTTTTTTTTTTTTTTTTTTTGAGGAAGATGAAGAGGAAGGAGGAAGGAGGAAGGAGGAAGGAGGAAGAAGAAAGAAGGAAAAAAAAAAAGTTGTAGGAAGAAGAAGAAGAAAGAAGAAAAAAAAAAAAAAAAAAAAAAGCCGAATCTGGGCAGATTCGGAGGAAGAAGAAGAAGAGGAAGAAGGAAGAAGGAGGAAGGAGAAGGAAGGAGGAAGAAGAAAAAAAAAAAAAAAAAAACACTTCCCCAGATTCGGAGGAAGAAGGAGAAGGAGAAGGAGAAGGAGAAGGAAGAAGGAGAAGAAGGGGAAGGAAGAAGGAAGAAGGAGGAAGAAGAAGGAGGAAGAAAAAAAAAAAAAACGAATCTGGGCAGATTCGGAGGAAGAAGAAGAAGGAGAAGGAGAAGGAGAAGGAGAAGGAGAAGGAAGAAGGAGAATGAAGAAGGAAGAAGGAGGAAGAAGAAGAAAGAAGGAAAAAAAAAAAAAAAACGAATCTGGGCAGGAAGAAGGAAGAAAAATAAAAAATAAAAAACTTCCCCAGATTCGGAGGAAGAAAAAGGAGAAGGAGAAGGAGAAGGAGAAGGAGAAGGAAGAAGAAGGAAGAAGGAGAATAAGGGGAAGGAAGAAGGAGGAAGGAAGAAGGAGAAGGAGGAAGAAAAAAAAAAAGTTTGCAGTCGGAGGAAGAAGAAGAAGAAGAAAAAAAAAAAAAAAAAAAAAAAACCGGTCACAAAAAAAAAAAACGTGGCTGATACGTGGCGCCCAGTCATTGACCACATGGGCGCCACGTCACAGTTAACTGAAGACTTAACAGTTTGACTAACGGATGTATGAGACTGTCCCAAAATTTACACTTTAGGTATGACTCTGAGACGAAAAAAACTTGATGTACTAAATGTTGAAAACCATGAAACATGAGGGTAGTAAACAGTCTTTTACCCTAATAAATATATAAAATTGATTTTAGTTCACATCTTATTAGTTGTCATTAAGACCCATGCATTAAAAAAATTAAATTAAAAGCATTCGACTCCATAGTTGTTTGCTGTAAAAAAATAAAAAAATGAAAAAAGATAGCTAGAAAGTGAGGCGTCAAATGACTTAGCTGTCACGTCATATATGGCATCTTCCTTGGATAACACCTTGATGTCTTTTAGCCCTAGTTGGCGTATTTGACATCTCCTTTGAAAATGGTCTAATTTGACATCTTCATTGAAGATGGTCTTAATATGTAATTTAGATTAGAAAGAATAATAATTCTAGGAGGAATGTTAAGAGGACTCTCTTAAGGTGGGACTCTCTATAGATTTTGTACCACCTCATGTTTTTTGCACAATGTTTTATAATGTTGACACAAGAATTGACGTTAAACTGTGACGTGGCAGAGGTTCCATGAAGAGTTCAATTTTTTAAAGATGTGGACACATCTTATTAATGGTGTAATAAATTTAATCTAGAATATTTCAGGGATTTTCCTTTTGAATATGTACCTTACTGCCAATTTCTCACTTTGAATTAATGATTTTTAATTAAGGTTATTTAGCTAAAAGTCAATAAAAACTTTACTATTAAGCCATATATCAATGACATTGTTTTGTTTTGGACTTAATTAATCAAAGATATATTTTTATTAATTATGAATAGGTAAATGATGAATGCCCCATAGGCTTTACGTCATTATAAATAGTTAGAATTTGACTATTCTATCATTCTCTCTCTTTCAATGTCATATGGGCTTAATCTATTATAAATATGAATTTAGATCCTCTTCGGATCGATTTTGTGGAGATCCTTCAGACCAATGGATCTCATCCATTGATACAAATTCAACAGCCAAAATCTCTTATCCTTCCTCTTTTCCCTTCAACTATTCTCTTTCTTCCTCACTTCGAAGCTCTCAACCTCTAACCACCAACTCCCTAAATTCCAAATTAATTCAACCCCACATCAAAATTAGCCCCAACACTGCCGCAACTTACACAACCCACAAACACTAATTGCAGGTCCCTCACCTTGGCCTCTCCAAAATTAGCCCCAACATTGCCACATCCCTCAATTGCAAGTCCATTGACCTTAAAATCTCAGCTGATGTTAACGAAACAACAAAGAGAGGGGTCATGCAAACCAATGTCTTTTGGTTGCAGAGATCTTTTTATAACTAGGGAAGAATTATAGAGAGAGAAATCTCAAAGGTGAAGAAGAAAGCGACAACAAAAAAAAACAAAAAAAAAAACTAAAATAGTAAGGGACGGCGAAAAAATAAATCAGATTTAGAGCACAGATGACATGCAATTGAATTTGGGGTTGGTTAACAACGGTGGGGTGTGAGGTTGCGAGGGAGAAAGATGAGTTGAGGGGGAAGAGAGGCGGGGGAAGAGGCTTTGGCAGTTGGATTTCTATTCCTATGGAACTAATCTTGAGAGGATATGAATCCTATAAATAGTTAGAACATGTATATTCTATCACTCTCTCTCGCCCTTCGTTTACATGGAGGAGTCACTACATTACAGTGCCTTAATCTAATGTAAAAAACAGAGCCAGGAAACTAACACTGCATTACAGTTTCTAAATCTAAATGTAAAAATTAGGAGTCACGTGAGGTGTGAAGTGTAAGAGACATGTAAGTGATGGAAAAAATAGAACCAGGAAACGAACACTGCAACGTACTGTCTGAATCCAAAAGTGAAAAACAAAACCTGAAAACGAACAATACATTGCAGTGTCTAAATCCAAACATATAAAGGAACATGTAGGAGGTGTGTGAGTGATGGAAAAAAACGAAACCAGTAAATGGACATTGCAACGCAATGTCTGAATCTAAATGTAAAAAACAAAATAAGGAAAAGTACACTGCAATGCATTATCTAATTCGTATTGACTTATTCCAAATATAAAAGTATGAGAAAGAGAGTGTTAGTTGAAGTGGGTGTCAGCTATAATGGCAAATTTTGTAATTTTTTAAAAATGCATTTAAGTATCATAATACATGATTGACTTATTTATAATTAACAAAAATATTGTTGATCTATTGTTAATATTGTAACTTTTTATTGATTTTTTTACAAAATCACCCTGCATTCAGTTGATGCATCAATGCATTCAGGTAACATGCGACATCTCATATGTATAATATATCATGTGAACGTAAGAAACCATACGAAGGCTGACGAATACTTGCATTCAGTTGATGCATCAATGCATGCATGTAACATGCGACATCTCATATGTATAATATCATGTGAACGTAAGAAACCATACAAAGGCTGACGAATACGCAGACTGACCATGACAGAAATTGAATGAAAGGAGTTGATCATCTGAAAGTTGAGGATGATGTGAACGAGAGTTTGGTTAAGATCCCCAATAACGCAACTTGGAAAGGGATGTGACTTACAATTAACTAACTAACTATCAAAGAAAATGAGTGATAAACTCCACTTGCTGAAACAGTCGTAGACTCAGCAATGGAAGAAAATGTTGGACATTTCACCAAGAAAGAAGAAAATGTTGGACAAACTTGTGAATGGACCAGAAAAGTCAGTAAACAGCGTCCGCCTTCTTCTGGAAAGATATAATAATATGAGACATTTCAAAATTAGGGTTCAATTCAACTTTGATGTTTCAATATTATAAGTCAGGTGGCATAATTAACGTAGTTGTTAATGGGACCTAATCAACTTGTACTTTCATCGTGTTATTCAAAGTTTGAGACCGGGTGCCGGTCGTAGAGGTGTTAAATCAATTTATTAGGTTGTTAATAGATACCCGTAAGGACTAGTTTAATTTGATATCACCATATATAATATGAAGGTGACATTGATAGTGATGATGGTGTCAAGTGAAATCGAGGGATGTCAACAGTTCAGTTTGGGGACGGAAATGCTATATTCATCTTCATGACAACGAAAATTAACATATCCATAATCGCCAATTAACTATCAGGTATTATCTATAACAATATCCACTGACTAGTGGACTTTCCATCGGTTAGCAGTTATATCAATCTTCGTCAATACAAAAAAAAAAAAAAAAAAAAAAAAAAAAATCGTTTAGTTGACACATTATAACCGTTGATACACCCCGACAAACGAAGGTCGAAGCATGTTGGCCGTCACCGTGAGGTGACGTAACCATAAGTGTAAGTTATGTGAAAAAGATGAATAAATTAAAAGCAAACTAAAACTAATTTAAACTAAACAATGAAAGAGTGCGCAGTCATGGGAAGAGCCCACGATAATTATTCAGAGCATAATAGACAACACGACTACAGTAGTAGTCAAAGTAGCTAAAGCACACTTATTACACAACAATGGACAAGTTCATACTTCTAAACAGAGATAATGTCAGAACTACCGAAAGTTCCTTGAACGTCACAAAGAGTATGTAAACAACCGTACAACAACAATATAACCAGAAATATGCCAAGTCATGATATATCAAATGCCACAGTAGTATAATCATGTGATAATCAAGTATAAACAAGTGCTCATCCATCTAAGCTAACACACGAGTTCGTACAGATAATTTCGGACACGAACAGGACTGGGTGTAATCAATACGCTCTAGTACTACGATCACGTGAAGGCTGGTGCAGAAGCACGGTTACATACGAGTCAGAATTGCCTAGTGCAATCTATCCGACAAGACTGGCACCTAACTTGGATCCAAGGTGAGCGAACGATACGGATGTGAACATACACGTGAAGGACTGACCCTGGGGTGAGTACTAACACCGGGGTGCAGTAATATGAGCATGTACAAATATGTATGAATGTCATGACAGTAATATCCCAACCATATAACAAAATTTATCACAATTAATATCACAATAACGAATACTTAACAATATAAGCGTAAAAGTGAAGTAAATACGCATTTAGGAAAACTATAAATATGTATAGGTATAAAATAAATTGCCCACTCATAAGTATGTCGTTGGATCGTAGCCCCCGAGCCTTGCCTGACCCCTCAAGTCCTCGGGACATGTTTCCCCTATATGTGAAATAACTATTTATAAATTAATTAAAATACATGTATGGAAACTTAAATAAAACCCTCATAGTTTGCTTAAACCTAGGGTTTAAATACATGAAATTGATCTAATCGACGTCACGGACCTACATAAATTTTCAGAAAATTTTTGGATGCCGAACACGCAGCCACGCACAGGCTATGGCGCAACCACATGCTCCACCATGCACAAGCAGAGGCTGATGGAGGCCTAACAGCCGTTAGGAATATTTCGTTAAATGCTTAACAGAAGTTAACGACGTTACCTGACGCCGTTAGAATATTCCACCAACTTTGACAGAATATTCCGTCGTCTTCTCCGGTGTTCCTCGCCGGTTGCCGCCATCCACCACCGTCTAGTTCACCGCCATCCACAAACTTCAAACTTCGTATCTTCTTCATTTCTCAACCATTTTTCACAAAATTTATATGGAAATGAAGTTATGAAGAGTAGAGTTGCGTTATACCTTTTTGGAGTCCAAAAAGTGGACAGAACTCAACTCTTCGAAACCTTGTGTTTTTTATGTCAACTCCTTACCAAAACTAATCTAGGAGTCTCGGGGAGTTGTAAGAGAGCTTCCCCGACCTTCAAATCTCCTCAACTTGGCCTAAAAACGTTGAACTCAAACTCACTGAGTTCGGACCTTCCAAGTTCAACTTTCAAAACTCGGTCAAATCACGATCTGGTTACACGGTTGTGTTCGTAGTGACAAGGGGAGTTCAACCATGTAATTTTTAGATCACGTTGGTGAGGTTTGGTGTTCGTTTGAGTGAGTTGCAGAGTGAGGGAGCTCTGCGAGGGAGAGAGAGAATGAGTTGCTTTCTGATTGGGTAAGAGGTGTAAGGGAGTGATCTGATTGGTGATTGATAAATAATGGTGAAGACTTTTGAGAAGGAAATGGGGGAAAGTGATTGGCTGTTTGTGTGAAGGAAAGGGAACACATATCCTTTTTTGTGGGATTGAATGACTTTCAGTGTTTTAGACACTGTAAAATCCGTACGCGCGTGTATAAGATACCTGTGATTAACGTACTTTAACAGAGTGTAATTTTTTTGTTACAAGTCCGTTTTGAGTCTATCACGCCCTCATGCGTTCGTATCGATGAGTACAATTTAAGTATGAAACTAGGAAAAATAAATAGTAGTCGAAAACAATATCCACGTCAGATTACACGTTTCCTAAAAAGGGTAAAAACGTTAATTTACACAAACGGAAAGGGAAATTACAGTGAAAATTAAGGACGGATCGTCACAATCTACCCCCTTAAGAAAATTTCTTCCTCGAAATTTTAACACTGACTATAGATCATAATCAAAGAACTGACGTGGATACAATTCTCGCATGCGCTCTTCTGTCTCCCAAGTGGCTTCCTCAACTGAGTGGCTCTTCCACAAGACTTTCACCATCCAAATGGTCTTGTTCCTAAAAAATTTATCTTTCCAATCAAGAATCGTCATTGGTACCTCGTCATAGGTCAAATCTGGATTGATCTCTAATGGCTGAAGAGGGATCACATGTGATGGATCAGAGATGTATCTTCGTAGCATCGACACGTGGAACACATTATGCACCCTCGACAACTCTGGTGGTAAAGCAAGTCAATATGCAAATTCACCAACTCGTTCAACGATCTGGTACGGTCCGATGTACCTAGGGCTGAGCTTCCCTTTCTTTCCGAATCGTACAACACCTTTCCACGGTGAAAGCTTTAAGAATACCCATCACCAACCTTATAAACTTTGTCGGTGGAATGTCTGTCGGTAATACTCTTCTGCAGATCCTGGGCTACTTTCAGGTTAGCCTTTATCACCTGAATGTTATGCGTTATCTCATCCATAATCTCAAGGCCCACCAAAACTCTTTCACCAACTTTAGACCAACACAGAGTGGTACAACGTGGTTTTCCATATAACACTTCAAATGGTGCCATACCAATGCTAGAATGGAAGCTGTTGTTGTAGGTGAACTCTATCGATGGTAAGCATTTGTGTCAAGCTTCTCCAAACTGTAGAACTAATGATATCAATATATCTTACAGTGTCTGGATAGTTCTCTCTGACTGCCCATCAGTTTGAGGATGATATGCGGTGTTGTAGAGTAATCTCGATCCCAAAGCTTCTTGGAAAGCTACCCAGAACTTCAAAGTAAATTAGGGGTTCCGGTCAGAAATGATACCAACTGGAACACTGTGGTACTTAACAACTTCAGAGATGAACCATCGGCCAATTGACTCAACGAGTAATTCTCATGAACGGGTATGAAGTGTGCTGACTTGGTAAGTTGATCAACAATTACCTAGATACCATCATAACCAATTCGCGTATGAGGTAATTTGTACACAAAATCCATCGTGATATTTTCCCATTTCCACTGGGGTATCGGGAGTGGTTGTAGCAACCTAAATGGTTTCTTTCTTTCCACTTTGACCTGCTGACAAACTGCACAGCGACTCACATACTGTGCAATTTCTCTTTTCATACCAGGCCAACAGTAGAAGGGTCGGATAGTATGATACATCTTGGTACTCCTGAGATGCATCGTATAAGCTGAAATATGCGCTTCATCCAATGTTTTTTTCTTTAGTTCGTCAACACTCGACATATACATCATATCACCTTGCATCAGCATACCATCGGGCCTTCGAATCTTGAAGTCTTTCTTTTTCCCGTTTGACACTGCCTGTATTGATTCCTGAGATTTTGCATCATTCATCTGGGCTTCGAGAACATGATTTTACAGAATCGGTCTAACTTGAAAACTATAGGGCTCCACGTCGATCCATTTTTAAAGCTATTCTAGTAAACCTTAGGTCAGTCAATAGAGGAATACGACTTGCATAAAGATTATTAAGTCAGGCATGATGTTTCCTGCTAAGAGCATCAGCTACAGTATTCAGACGACGGGGGTGATACTCGATTGTGCATTCATAATCACTGAACAACTTCACCCACCTCTGTTGCCGAAGATTAATCTCTTTCTGAGTGAAGAGATACTTTAGGCTTTTATGATCAGTGAAGATCTTACACTTTTCCCCGTAAAGATAGTGCTTCCATATTTTTAGAGTGAAAACGATAGCTGCCAACTCGAGATCATGAGTAAGATAATTCATCTCATGAGGCTTTAACTATCGTGAACCATACGCAATCACCATCCCATGCTACATCAACACACATCCAAGACCATTAAGAGACGCATCATTGTAAATCTCGAAGTTTCTACTGTTGTCGGGAAGTGCTAAGACAAGTGCGTGAGTGAGAAAGTACTTGAACTATTGGAAACTCCGTTCACATTCTTCACTCCACACAAACTGAACTCATTTTCTATTCAACTTTGTCAGAGGTAGTGCTATGGCTGAAAAGTCTTTCACGAAGCGTTGATAGTAGCCGGTGAGACCAATGAAGCTTTGTACTTCCATAATTGTCTGAGGTTGCTCCTAATTCTCCATGGCTGCTACTTTCTGAGGGTCCACAAGTACACCCTTAGTCAATATCACGTGCCCTAAGAATGACACATGATCCAGACAGAGTTGAAATTTACTGAACTTGGCGTACAATTGATTCTCCCGTAGCTCTTTCAAGACCAGATGCAAATGCTTAGCTTGGTTAGCCTTGTTCTTAGAATACACCAAAATGTCATCTATGAAAATAATGACGAACCTATCGAGGTACGGATGAAATACCCGATTCATCAAGTCCATAAAAGCTACTGGTGCATTAGTAAACCCGAACGACATCACAAGAAACTCATAATGATCATATCGAGTCTTGAAAGCTATTTTCGAAATGGCGTCGCTTCTGACCTTCTAGACCTTAGATCAATCTTTGAGAACACACATGCATCTCTAAACTGGTCGAAGAGATCATCAATACGTGGTAACGGATAACGGTTTTTAATCGTCACCCGATTCAATTGCCTGTAATCGATGCATAACCTCAAAATTTTGTCCTTCTTCCTTTCATACAAGACCGGGGCTCCCCAAGGAGAAGTACTCGGTTGAATGAAACTCTTGTCAACGAGCTCTTGCAACTAGGTTTTAAGTTCCTTTAACTCCGTGGAAGCAATACGGTAAGGTGTAAGAGAAATATGATTAGCACCTGGAAGTAGGTCGATGGTGAACTCCACTTCACGATCTGGTGGTAAGCCAGGTAAATCCTTGAAAAAACGTTCAAAAAGTGTCTGACTACTCCGACTCTTCCACATATGTAGTAGTCTATTCCGCTAGCATTGTATGAGCAAAATAGCCTTAACAACCTTTACTTAACAATTGCCTTGCCTTCATAATAGTGATAACTATGTGCTTTAGACCATTACGTTTGCAGACAAACATGACAATAGGCATGTCCAGTAGGTGAAAGGTAACAACCTTCTGATAACAATCCAACTTGGCATGATTGTAGTGTAACCAATCCATGCCCAAGATAACGTCAAAGTCAACCTTATCCAAAAGAACAAGATTAGCCTGCATGACTACATCTTCGATAAGGACATGACATCCTTGATACTCCTAGCTAACGTAGCAAATTTCACATCTAGGCATCGAGAACTTCAACTCGTAGCTGAGGGAATTGGGGTGTGGTTGAGTCGTTTGAGCAAACTTATGGGAAATAACTGAATGGGTAAGTCAATTAAAATTCTAGCAAAGTGGCCTAAAACATTCAATTTACCCATAATCAAGTTCGGATTAGCCTAAGCATCATGTATGGTGATGTTGTTGACTATTCCATATGCTTGTTACCTGACTCCGCAACCCCTGTTTGCTTGAGTTTGATTACCTCGTCCCTGGTTGCCTCAACCTTGGTTGGGTGGATTTGCCTGCCCACATGTGCCTCCACTGCTAAACACTATGTCTAGGTTCTGATATTGCCCTCCAGTATACATATGTGCTCCACCACCCTGATATGGCGTATAGTCTCCCTGAAACTGCTGATAACCTCCCTGATAGTTGGGAACCTCAGGTGTGTACTGGTATGGTTCTTCTTGGTGCGAGGCTACGTCTCCCTGATAGTGGAAAGCTCTACCATAACCTGTTTGCTGATGGGTACCAGGTTCTGGAAACTGTTGTAGGGGGATTGCATGTGGTAGATTAGCAGGCTAATTCCTCTAATTCTGAGGACAATTATTGGTTATGTGCCCCATCTGTCCGCAAGTGAAGCATCATCTGTTTCCTTTCTTACACTCGCCAAAGTGACGGGTGTTACACCTGCGACAAAGCTGAGCACCTAAACTGCTGGATTTTCCTTAACTCTGAAAACGAGAACTGTTAGTGGATTCGCTGCCTCTATAAGGTGTACCAGAGTTTGAACCCTCGCTTGATAATCCAGAGCTGTTTTTGCTTTTCTCAAAGTTATGAGTCTTTCGTGGACCAAGTGATGATTGCCTCATGTTACTGTTCCTCTAGGCATTCTTGTCATCATCCTCAACCTCGTCATCATGAACATTCTCCAAATCTTCAACCCGAAGTAAAACCTCAAAGAATTCTTGATAGGTAGGAAGTAGTAGTTACTATAGAACACAGTTTTTTATGAGTTCCCCTCTTAAAAAAACGGAGCATCTCCCTGGGATTAGCAGCAGTCTTCGGATAGTAAGGTGATAAATCTATGAACTTTTGGTGATATTCAATGGCTGACATCTTACCTTGCCTCAGATATGAGAATTCATCATTTTTACGATCCAAGTACTCTGGAAGAATAAATCTAGTCTGAAATAAACGCTTGAAAATATCCCAATTCATGGCATCCTCAGCGGACCATGGGCGTGACTCCTGAGCCACCAAGATTTCGCTCCCAAATGAAAGAACCAAGTCACTATCTGGACCCATCTCTCTACTGGAAGATTTCTCTACCGCTGCATGACTTGAAGGGTCTTTACAACATGGTTGAGCCAAATCTCGGATTTCTCATACCCTTCATTAGCATAGAAATCATTTATCTTCAGGTGAGATACAATATCCAAGGTGTTCCTCTGGGGAGGACAAAATGCAAACTGAATAACACTGGTTATAGCCTCACCAAACTGCCTAAAGTTCAGAAAATTATTCTTAGCAGGAACACGTGGCTCTCTACAATGTGGCATGGTTTTGACATAAGAAAACAAGAGTTAAAACATACTAGGAAGTGCATGACTGTCTAAACCTATGTTTTGATGTCAAGCTGACATACCCCGACCAACGAAGGTCGAAGCATAATGGCCGTCACAGTGAGGTGACATAACCATAAGTGTAAGTTATGTGAAAAAGGTGAATAAATTAAAAGCAAACTATAACTAATTTAAACTAAATAGTGAAAGAGTGCGCAGTCATGGAAAGAACCCACTACAATTATTCAGAGCATAATAGATAGCACGACTACAATAGTATTCAAAGTAGCTAAAGTACACTTATTACACAACAGTGGATAAGTTCATACTTCTAAACAGACATAATGTCAGAACTGCCGAAAGTTCCTTGAACGCCACAAGGAGTACAACTATCTAGGTCCGAGAAGGGCGAAAAACAAAGTTGAGTGGGTTAGCAAAACAACGTTTGTAAGAAAACCTTTATTTTCAAACATAGTAATCCCTCGCTGTAAAACAAGTATAGTTTTCTTAAAACATGCTACATAAGAATGTAAACAACTATACAACAACAATATAACCAGAAATATGCCAAGTCATGATATATCAAATGCCAAAGTAGTATAATCATGTGATAATCAAGTATAAACAAGTGCTCATCCATCTAAGCTGACACACATGTTTGTACAGATAATTTCTGACACGAACATGACTGGTGTACTCAATACGCTCTAGTACTATGATCATGTGAAGGCTGGTGCAAAAGCATGGTCATATACGAGTCGGAATTGCCTAATGCAATCTATCCAATAGGACTGGCACCTAACTTGGATCTAAGGTGAGTGAACGGTGCAGATGTGAACATACACGTGAAAGACTGGCCCTGACCTTAGGGTGAGTACTAACACCGAGGTGTAGCTAGATGAGCATGTAGAAATATGTATGAATGTGTTGACCCTAAAAACTACTAAGCCTACGTGGCGCGCGGGCTGAGTAATTAAAAAGCTAACTACATCATCAGGTTGTATGCGGGGCGTGCCAACTCGATGACCGAGCTCGGCCAGTGAGTAAAACGAGTTCATGTTATGTTGGGCACGCTGTTGACTTCTGAATATCGCGATTGGGGCTGAGGAAGGAACTCGTCTCAGTCTTCCGGTTCTAGAGCCTGAAGACAAGAATGCTAGTTTTGCAAAGTTCACGAATCGTCGGCGCCGGGTTTGGTCACGGTGATTATATTCGTAAAAGTATAAGTACGCCAAATTGGCACCAGACTATATTGGCACAAGTACTCAAAGCAAATATACATCTTAATCGTAAATGTAGTTCGGCTGTCAGAATGTTGAACTCTAAATCCCACTTGTGAGTATCCAATCATAAATGTAGTTCATCGTTAGATCGTCGTAGCGCATTCATAATGGATATGAGCATAATATTAACCGTCGTCCCATAATCGACGAAAATTTTGGAGATTGGATAACCTTTAATGTGAGCCGTGACATACAACAGCTTCAAATGTTGAAGATTAACCAAAGTCGAACGGGTATGGCCAAAGTCGCAGCGACAATGAGAGTTCGACCATGTAATTTTCAGATCACGTTGGTGAGGTTTGGTGTTCGTTTGAGTGAGTTGCAGAGTGAAGGAGCTCGGCGAAAGAGATAGAGAAGAGAGAGAAAAAATGAGTTGCTTTCTGATTGGGTGAGAGGTGTGAGGGAGTGATCTGATTGGTGATTCATAAATAATGGTGAAGACTTTTGAGGAAATCGAAAAAGGAATGGAGGAGAGGAAATCGAAAAAGGAATGGAGGAAAGGAAATGGGGGAAAGTGATTGGCTGTTTGTGTGAGGGAGAGGGAACACGAATCCCTTTTTTGTGGGATTGAATGACTTTCAGTGTTTCAAACACTATAAAATTTGTACGTGTGTGTACAAAATACCTGTGATTAACGTACTTTAACGGAGCATAACTTTTTCGTTACCAATTCGTTTCGAATCTAACATGTGCTCACGTGTTTGTATCAACGAGTACAATTTAAGTATGAAACTAGGAAAAATAAATAGTAGTCGAAAACAATATCCACGTTAGATTACACGTTTCCAAAAAAGGGTAAAAACGTCAATTTACACAAACAGAAATGGAAATTACAGTGAAAATTAGGGATGGGTCATCACAACCGTTATATGCACCAACTCCTTGACTCTCAAACTCTTGCCAAGAGATGATAAACTTGGAGTTTATGATGTATAAAATGAAGGGATATTGTGAAGTATAAAAATTAAAGCATTGAATTCGAAGCAGTAATTATGTTGGCTGATCTTTGAGCTCTCCCATCAATACCATTGAATTTTCATTAGTTTTAAGTCAAAACCTTCGAACTCTCTCATGAATGCAACTTTCTCATTCTCATGGGTAATGGTTCCGTGAATATACATATATTATATATATAGTATCATATTGCATTATATTATATATAATATATATTATTCGGGGACGAATTCGGGGACGGATAGGGATCTGGGACCTCTATAACCATATCTAAAATTGTAACGAATAATATTCACGGTTTTTTCCCATGTCCAAAATATGCCCGAATTTTCATCTCCAAATTCGCTCCATTCGGACGGTTATCTTCCGTTATCAGGTTTAACAGGTGAAGTGCCATCCCTAATGAAATTAAACTAAAAATTCTTAATTGGTACCCATTGACAACCCAATGAATTAATTGAGCACTTCTAGTCGGCCATCTTAATTTAGGTTAATTTGTGGCTAATACAGTAATACTATTAAGCATTAACTAGTAGGTATGTGGTGTTAGGAAGCTACCAATTCTTCTAGGACCCGGATAGTCATTTCTTGCTAGAGTAAAAGAGAGGAGGGAATGTGAAAGAGTAGAATAATAGCTCGATGAAATGTCTACTTACATGAAATCGAAATCAAAGACTACCTAATACAATTTTTTTCCGTACGTCTCATATCTTTAAGTTCTCTAATTTTTTCAGTCTCTCATTTCTGTTAAGTAAACATGCTCGATCTAATTTCAGTATAGAGGGTGATAATTTTATTCCCTAACTAGCTACTTAGTGCCACCTGTAAAGAGTCTTTATGTGCTCGCCCTATAAAGCATTATTTGGAGTGTTGGGGCCTAAAAATTGCACATGCAAGTCCAATTACGTCTCAAAGCCCTATTGTCGTAAGATATTCCAAGTCAAGCTTAACACACATGCATAAGTGTGGATCAAGAATATTTACAATAATGCCACGCTAATAAAATAATAAATTAGGGAATAAGCGTTTGGATAATCATGCCAAGCCTATGCATATTCACTACGCCAAGCTTTGACACGACATCATTGTCATGTACAAATCATGCTAACTATGATACATGATCGCGTAAGCTTAAGCCACGTGTCAAGGCTTGCCAAGTGGATCGTGATGTGGATGGTTACGAAAGTTTATCAAGTTTATGTGGAATCAAGATTATGGAATGCTTTGGGCTACTTGTGAGCATCAGGGATCAAGGCCCATAACCTTGAATCCCACGTAGGTGAGTTTAGGAGAGAACAAACTAAGTTTCCCTTTCCCTTAGCAAACCAACTAACCCAATTAGGAAGAAACCAAAATCCAAAGCCTCTGGTTCATGTGAAAGCCTAGTGCAAGGCGTCCACTCATGAAGAAACAAATGATTTTTCCTTTCCCAGCTCACACATAAGAACGATGATGGAAAACAAGGAAGCTTGTCACCAAAAGTAGCGGTTGTGTGGAAAGCTAACCAGGGAAGAGGGCGCTCTAGGTAGATCGAGCGAAATGTCTTCATGGGAGCAAATGCGTTCATCAATGTCATGCTAAAAAGGAAAGTCATAGTTGCGCTAGGGGGAAGAGAGATGAAGACTTAGCCAAAACGAGATGAAGTAAAGAAACCAAAGGATTCCCTAGGGAAACCTAGGAAAGACACCCTCCACCTATAAAAGGGAATGATCAACTCGATACAAAAGGTACAGAACAGAACAGAGATAAAAAACAAAGATGACTCAGGATTGCATTGCACCAAGCAGGGAAATCATAGGTGAAAGGTATGATTTCCCTGCTTGCATTGCATCAACTTCTCTAAGTGCAAGCAGTTTTGAATCCTTAGGGAAATCATCCTTCTAGGGTTTCAACGGTTCCCTTAGGTTTCCTTTGGATCTCCTATAACTTTAGGAGGCAAGTCATCATTTGCCTAATCATGCTATCTTTGAGTCATTGATCTAACCAATATACTTCATAAGACACGTTAATTCTTTCGAGGTATCCTGGAACTTTGTATGCAAACGGACCATGGAAAGCTAAAGGATGTCCACCAAAGCGCAAGTTCAACTTGGCCTAAAGTCCCCAACAAGGAGCAAATAACTTTTCCACCCCTAATTAACTATTATTAGACGTGTAGAATCTTTTATGTCTATATACTCATTTTTTTATAGGAATTGTTATTAACACTCTAAAAATCTCATTTGACACTCCAAACTTTCTATAATTAGAAAGAAAAATACACTTGTGAGGAATGTAGAATGAAATTTTTGAAATGCTAATAACAATTCCCTTTTTGATAATGAGTAAAATAGACACATTATGAAGGTAAAATGTAGAAAGAAGAACTTGAGAAGACACTAATTCTATTTTGTTGGAAGTTAAAGTATACATGGATAAGACATTTCTAACAACCTAATTAAACTAACTTGCTTATCTATTTAACAAAAAAATCAGAAAAATTATAGCTCTAAGAGATTACCTATCAGGCACTAGTAGAAAAAAGCTCATCTACCACGGTCAATGCCCGTGATAGATTGCAATCCACCACGGGCACTGTGCCCGTTAGTAATCTGGATGTGATAGAAAGTCTTAGTTTCTACTACAGACTATGCCCGTTGTCAAATGTGAGATAAACACGGATTGTGCCCGTGGTAGATTGTGATCTAACACCACATTCATTATAGCCGTTGTGAATTACAAATTGACCACGGCTAATGACCGTCATAAAAAAATTTCCTAAAAAAAAAAATAATAATAATAAATCATTTAATATATAAACAAATTTACTACAATATAATAATTACATAAACAAATCGCAAAATCAAATATTACAAACTGCACACTAAAGCTAACGATCAGTTATACTAGAAATACCAAACTATCCACAATGTATCAAATATGCCTCCAATAACAAGAACACTTGAAGACTTCAGATTTCTTTGAACATCTCCAAACAAAGGACCTTGAGAGTGAACTACTGCCCCTAATACTTGAGCCTCAATAATTGCTGCCTCTCTATTTGCATGGACATAAGCATATGGATCACAAGAAAAAAAATCTTGGTACTCGTATAGGTGGAAATATACATTTGATCTCAATGTGAATAGAGTTTCTGCCTCTAAACCTTTCTACTCATGCATTCCTTTGCAATTGAACTCTTGACAAAATTATAATAAGAGGAGTCCTTGAGAAAAGATAAACACATGATTAGATTATGAACCTACTAAATAGAGCCACTACATATAATTCTGCAAATATATACTATACAAGATTAACCAAACCAATACCATAAACATAGATTTTATTTTTTTATGAACCATAAACAATAGTAACCATATCGAAAGTAAAATCTAATAAACAATAGATATTTCAGAAATTGAAATTATAGAAATATACAGAGGACGCACCTGTAGAAGTTAAACATAGAATCACAATTTCATCAATGGTGAAGATTCGCCGCCTAGAATTTAATTGATCTGTACGATTCACTGTAGTGCAAAATAGCATACATATCAAATATACCTCAATTCATTGTTTTTCCTTCCTTGTTTTATTTATTTTTAAATGAAAGCTTAATAATTCAAGAGTAACTTGCAAATTGTAATAAGTTTAATAACCCTGAATTAACAAAAGCAATAGTAAAAGAAAAAGAAGCATTAAGACCTTTAAACTAGCAAAACCCAGCCACTTGCAAAACATCTATATTGGCAGAATTAGCCAAATTTCAACCCCTTGTTCCTTCTTTCTACTTCTATTAGTCACTATAATAGCAGTTCGCCTACAAAAGGCCAAAAAATTAGGAAAACAAACAAAAATAGGTTCAAAGATAGCATCGTTGAGTCTTCGAGGACATCAAAATTGAAAATGAGAGCGGGACCAATTGAGGGAGATCCTTCACATATAAATTTGTCAGAAACCAAAACTATACAAACAATTCACTTATCAAAGAAAAACAATGTCTCACATCAGTAATTTAAAGCTAGAATCCCATTATCGTACCCCGGTTAGCACCATTTTCATACTAATCAGCATCCTCAAAGCAAATTCTTTACCAATCAGTGCCTACCAACGTCAATTCAAGTTCACAATTCATCAAGAATGCCACTTTTAATAACTACAGCTACAAATGTAAAGCAAACCAGTTCCAAAAAATAACAGAAAGTGTGAATGTAAATGTACCTCAGCCAGGTCGAGATGCAAATCGTCTTTTAAATGGAAAGTTAAAAACAGACAGCAAGCCCTGCAAGGCCTAGGACACCTTGAACAAAATACCATGGCAACAGCCACATTGTCAGGGCACAATTCGACCCCGAAAAATTTCACACTGCTCGTTCTATGCTTGGTCATGCTTGGAGAAGGCGTGCTTGCCTCCTAGTTATCAACATATCCCTTTCTCTTGCACCTTATCGTATTGAACCAAAACTAAGTAAAGCTTTAATCTTTATCACATTTAGCCAAAATTGAATTGTAAAAAACATACTTATTCATAATTACACTTTAATTGCAGAATAATCACGGTATCATTTCAATAAACGGAATTAAATTTTAATATCTTTACAAAGAAATCGAGAGACATACTAATCCTGGAATTGAGGAATGGCTGGTCATCCAAGTCGAGCCAGCGACTGGGCGAGGCCATGGGGACGACGACCGACATGTTGTTCTCTAGAGAATGCTTCTGGCGGGCTCTGCGTCAGTGACGAGTTCTTGTGTGGGCGCCGGATAGAAGATGGTTGTGATTTCGAAGAAGAGGGGGGCGGGGGCTTTGGAGAGAGAAATGAGTAGTTTGGAGATTTCAGAGAAACCGTCGAAGGAAGCGAATGGGTGAGACTGGGTGGTTGGTGGTATCAGATCTGGAATTGGTATATAGATTGGGTTTAAGATAGAGTTGGTTCTGATAACAAATTTGAGAGTAATATTAAATAAATTAACCTACAACATTCATATACCGTGATTGATTTCAAGAAGGCGCTGTGATTAAATTTATTTCAACAACGGGCTACCCTCGTGGTTATATCAAATAACTGCAACGAGCTTTACTTGCGCGTTATTATTCTAACATGTTCTATTACGGGCCAATTTGGCCCGTTGTTAAAACCATTTACTCACAACGGACTTTAAATGTCCGTGGTAATATTGGATATTCTACAACGAGTCTTTTATGTCCGTGGTGAATTAACTGTGATAAATGTGGTGCTGTCTTGTAGTGAGGCTCGATACTGACTTTACGAACAAGCACTTGCTATATTTAGTGAAGAGGAAAGAAAAATTAACTAAGCATAAAAATTATAAATGCATTGCACGCTCCTGCTTTATCCCTCTTTCAAAGTTGTTCTAGTGTCACTTTTCGATTCCTTTGATATTGTCGTTAGACGCCGGAGAACCATGAGTTCTAATTTCTAGGCATTTGTCTAACCATTTTCATTCCTCATGTGCAGAGGGACATGCACACTTCTCCGGCTGATTAGCTTAAATCACATATGTTTAAAAAATTAGACGCGATTAACTGCTCTCTTGTCATATAATTTTAACAATATATTAGAGTGTTCGGTATTCTAGACAGATGCAAATATGAGGTTGATATTCAAGTAAAGACTGAGCAAGATCAAAAAATTCACTCACTGTCACACACACAGTAATCTGGCAAAGGGAACATTTTTCTGAAATCCCATTTACCAAAAACAAATAAATAACCCCAACGTGAAACACTGTACCGGTCATTTGTCATTTTCACTCTCAGTCTCACTCTCACCCTTCTTTTCTTTATATATACAAGAAGATGAGCATACACTTTGTGTGGACAATTTCATTTTCTTTTTTGTTTTTTATTAAGGAGTGTGATTAGTTTTTAAAATTTTTAAAAAAAGTATGAGACAATGATGATGAAATCTCTTAATAAAGGCATATTTTTCTTAATATTACATAATTACCATTTTGCCCTCTTTATGTAATTATTATGTATCAAAAGTGAGGGTAAAATAGGAAAATGGGGATATGATTAAGGAGTGTGATTAGTTTTTTAATTTTTTAAAAAGAGTATGAGACAATGATGATAAGATCTCTTAATAAGGGCATATTTTTCTTAATATTACATAATTACCATTTTGCCCTCTTTATGTAAATATTGTGTATCAAAAGTAAGGGTAAAATAGGAAAATTGGGGATATGATTGTCATTTTCTCAAAAGATATAAAATTACTATTTTGCCCTCCTCATGTCAATATTGTGTATTGAAAAGTGAAGGCAAAATTGGAAAAAGCGGGGAAATAGAAGAATATATATATATAATATGTAATATTTTTCTGGGAATGGGTGCATAGCTCACATTTATGGCTCGTATACTAATTCGTAATCAGATTGAGAGGAATTGAATCGAGAAGGAATTAAATTGATGAGGAAATAGAATAAGGCGGAATCAGATTTCTGTCGGAGTTGTTTACTAAAATTGTCTAGAATCGGAGTAGGAATGACATTGATATATATAAACTGTTTACTAATTCACATTAATCGGAATGACAACTAATATGATTACTAAAGTACCCCTACCTTAACTAATTTATTTTATATGCTAATTATTTTTAGTAAAACTTTTATTCTTTTATTTATTTATTTTTACTAGAGAGAATAATTTTTGTATCTTTTATAAAACTTTAAAATTTTCCTAATCACATAGACTACTTCAAATTGATATGAAAGAATCATTTTTTATTTGCTTCTAACTCTTAATCACCCTAAACCCTATTAGAAATACCAATATAAAGTAAACTAAAATAAAATTTTACTTCCTTCTCTCTCTTCCCCTTTTCTTTCCAATCTTTGTTTGCAACCGCTTGACCAAAACGCTCAAACTCACCATCAAACTCTCATCCAATGGATGTTGCCAAATACACAGTATCCACACCCCACCATCCAATCTCAAGAGGAACCACGAAGCCACGACCCACACCATCAACAAAAAAAAAAAAAAAATCCAATTTTTCAAGGTGAAAGTGATAAAAGTTCTTTCCTTCTCTTCTGTTTGGGTGTGCAAATCGCAATTTTCTTGAGGATTTAGGCGTTCGTTGTTCCAAATCATGGTCGTCGTTGTGGCATCGTTTCAAACCCCAGGCGATCGTTGTTCCAAATTGCAGGCGTTCGTCGTTAAGTGCTAGGACATCATTTCAGATTGCGAAGGTAAGGTGGTCTATGCTGTGAGAGAAACAAATACAGAAGGGAGTGATTGATGAATGTAGGAGTTGTTTTAGGAATATACATGGGTATTTTGGGTAGAAAACTTTGATTTGTGATGGAGCCCTCTACCCAGAATTCAATTACCACCTCTACAAAGGTAATCCAATTCCAGGAAAATCTGGAATTGAACTCCTAAAATTGGGTGGACCCCACATAAAACATGATTCCCAATTGCTAGTAAACGGCAGAATGCTTAGGGAGGAATTCAATTCCATTTCTCTCCATTCCACTCCCAATTGGTAAACACACCATTAATATATTGCCATGTATCGATCTCTCGTTGTCTTATCAACTGTCCAAATTCACACGATTCCTTTTCTAACTCAAAAAATTTAAATAAAAAATAGACTCTTGTGATTATAAAAAGCTCATGAATGACACAATGTTAAATAACATCCGGATCCTCTTTGTAAGGATTCTGGAGATCCTCTAATCATATCCATTCATTGTACATTGTGCGATCAGTTTTTGTCAGGTATTGTTTATATTCAATTTTAAATAAAAAATTTACAACATGATGTACGATGAATGGATGTGATTTGAGGATCTCCAGAATTCTCCTACTTAATAGCATCAGCTATATATAAAGAAAATCTTATCAAAATATAAATTAAAAATGTTCTCTCTACCTTTTTTCTGCTTAAAAAAATTAAACGAACAGTAATTAATTGATTAAGAAATTTCACTTCATAATATTTGATATCTCTAGATTTTGATTTCTTTCACTCCCTCCGTCTAATGCGTTTGTATAAAAAAAGTTTAAACGAAATTAGAAATGGGTGCAATCATACTGTTTAATCTCAATCAACTTTTTCTTTTATGTTTTAGGGCAGAAAGGAGAAAAAAGACATAATGCCTTTTCTTTTATGTCTGCAAATTAACAAATGTCTGAAAGATATGCTTTTTCTTTTATGTGATCTGAAAAGTATATATGCCTGAAACAATTGGGAATAAAACCAAATTTTGTACACGCATGATCTAAGATATATTGATGCTATGTGTATACTGATTATTTATGTTTAGTCCTACACATTTTTCTATTAATTATACTTAATTGCACACCTTCTAATGAGTATCTCTTCCATACGTGACAAACCAAAGATGCTATTACTGGATATTATTTTGGCTTTTTAGTCAAAATGGTTCATGAGATTTGCATAACTCATCACTTTGGTCTCTGAGATTTGAAATCAATAGAAGTGGTCCCTGAGATTGTCTATTATCAATCATTTTGTTCCTTCCGTGAAACATTATGTTAAATAATTATCAAAATAACAAAAATATCCTTAGTTCAATAAACAATAGGTCAAAATGATTTGACAAAAATTAAGGGTATTTTTGTCATTTTATTCTTATCTAGTGGATATTTTTTCACAGAATGATCAAAATAATTAATGGTGGAAAATCTCAGGGACCACTGTATTTATTTCAAATCTCGAGGGCCAAAATGAGGAGTTATACAAATCTCAGATATTATTTTGGCTAAAAAGCCTATATTTTTCCCTTTAATTTTCAAATTTGGGATCACACCCTCCTCATTGCTCGGATTCAGCTTTTAATTTTGGTATATGGGACTTTGGTGATGAACAAGGATTATCTCCCTTTTTTTTTCCCTTCATTTCTTGTTTGAACGCTCAAGATTTTATCTTTATAGAAAGAGAAATATATATATATATATATATATATATATAAAGAGTAGAGAATAGGGGTTGTGTGCTCTAATTTTCTTTTCTTAGTAAAAAACAAAAAGAGATCCTAGCATATGCCTTCTTAATAAATTAAATGTCAATAAAGGTTTTCTACAAAAAAAAAAAAAAAAAAAAAAAAGGTGATAGGGAGTGGATTTTTAATGCAATTGAATCTATAAACTTACTTTTGTGGTTGTAGGATTTTTTATTGTTGGATTCTTTTTCGCGATTTTTTTCTAATGCTTGTTATACATCAGAGCACAAAATAATTTTTGGCTTGTAAAAGTATATTATGTGTAACCGATCTAATAAAGGTAACGTTTCACCTATACAAATATGCATGTATAATTTCTATTAAAAACGTGTGATAGAATATAATACAAATAATGTGGTTTCTCTGACTTTTTGGTCAAACAGACGTACCATATTTCTTTTTATATATAAAATACACCACAGCATCTATACTATTATTTTCTTAATACGTTCTCATTGTAATAAAATTCTTGTGCCGGTACTAGGCCTGGCAAACAGATCATGTATGTCGTGTTCGTGTCGTTTTCGTGTAACACCTGTTATCTTAACGGGTTGTGTCGTGTCACACCTGTTATCTTAACGGGTCCTTAACAGGTCGGGTCACTTTACCCAACAGGTAAAATGACATGACCCATTATGACCGGTTAAGAAAAATATAAATTTTCTTAAATTTGCATATACCACACATTATCACATAAATATTATTTCAAAACATTAAAACATATTTGTCATTTAAGTACTACATCTACACTCGAAAATAAGAGCTTAATAAAAAAACAAGTTTGACAGTTGTGATCTCGAAGCATATACAAACAAGTTTGACAGTTGGATCGTTAAAATTAAATTCATAGAATTCGTATCCCATCAAAACGATAGATTCACTAACACTTAGAGTTTATTTATACTTTCATTAAGTATAACATAAGATTTTGTGGTATCCACTTGTGTAAATATTTTAAAATTGACGATCAAATTCTTTCATTGTATTCGTATAGGGTCAAGGAGTGTGGTTGTAAAAAATTATCAAAATTGGAGTTAAAATAACCGTTAAATTGTGATTTTTTGTTTTATAACCGTCGAACAGTTTTGTCTAATTACGTGATCTCTGAATGTTTGTTTTTTGTGATTTTTGGCGTATGCGATGTCGAAGCATATACAAACAAGTTTGATGGTTGGATCGTTAAAATTAGTTAGAATTCGTATCCTATCAAAACGATAGATTCACTAACACTTAGTTTATTTATACTTTCATTAAGTATAACATAAGATTTTGTGGTATCCACTTGTGTAAATATTTTAAATTGACGATCAAATCCATTCATTGTATTCATATGGTCAAGGAGTGTAGTTGTAAAAAATCATCAAAATCGGAGTTAAAATAACCGTTAAATCGTGATTTTTTGTTTTATAACCGTCGAAAAGTTTTGTCTAATTACTTGATATATGAATGTTTGTTTTTTGTGATTTTTGGCGTATGCGATCTCGAAGCATATACAAACAAGTTTGACAGTTGGATCGTTAAAATTAGTTTAATAGAATTCGTATCCCATCAAAACGATAGATTCACTAACACTTAGAGTTTATTTATACTTTCATTAAGTATAACATAAGATTTTGTGGTATCCATTTGTGTAAATATTTTAAATTGACGATCAAATTCATTCATTGTATTTGTATAGGGTCAAGAAGTGTAGTTATAAAAAATCATCAAAATTGGAGTTAAAATAACCGTTAAATCGTGATTTTTTGTTTTATAACCGTCGAAAAGTTTTGTCTCATTACTTCATCTTTGAATGTTTGTTTTTTGTGATTTTTGGTGTATGCAATCTTGAAGCATATAAAAACAAGTTTGACAGTTGGATCGTTGAAATTAGTTTCATAGAATTCGTATCCCATCAAAAACGATAGATTCACTAACACTTAGAGTTTATTTATACTTTCATTAAGTATAACATAAGATTTTGTGGTATCCACTAGTGTAAATATTTTAAATTGAAAATCGAATTCATTCATTGTATTCATATAAGGTCAACGAGTGTAGCTGTAAAAAATCATCAAAATCAGAGTTAAAATAACCGTTAAATCGTGATTTTTTGTTTTAAAACCGTCGAAAAGTTTTGTCCCGTTACTTGATCTCTGAATGTTTGTTTTTTGCGATTTTTTGCTAATGCGATCTCGAAGCATATACAAACAAGTTTAACGATTGGATCGTTGAAATTAGTTTCGTGTATCCCATCAAGTTCAATGGTGTGTGTGTGTGTGTGTGTGTGTATTTATTATGCAGATTTAAATCTGTTTATTTTGTACGTATAATTATTATAGTTTTTAGGGGTATAAATTTTAATTTAAAACTTAATATATGTATATATATATATATATAATTATTATAGTTAATATTTTGGGGGTATAATTATTATAGTATATATCATTATTATAATTATTTTAGTTAATATTTTTGGGGTATAATTATTTTAGTTAATATTTTGGGGGTATAATTATTATAGTATTTTTTAGGGTTATAAAATTATTAAATTAATATTCTGCTTATTGTGTATCGTGTTACCCACGTGTATACATGAACCAACCCGTTATCTTAACAGGTGCTTATTGGGTTACCCGATAACACCTGATTCGTTATCGTGTCGACCCGAACACCTGTTAATTTCGTGTTGTGTCGTGTCAGGTTATCGGGTCGTGTCAGGAATTACCAGGCATAGCCGGCACTAACCTTGATTAACCTACTAAAATTGCAAAATAATTTCTATGACCCGTAAAAATATATTTTTAAAAAAAAGAAAACTAATGAAAAGGGCTTGAAAACTTTGAGTTTTAATGATAAGGACAAAATAAAGAGTAAAGTGAATAGTATTAGGATTGACTTTTTAGTGTAAAAATGTGGTTTTTCGTTAAAGTGAACAGTACCAGGAGCTTTTCGTTAAGTTCCCTAAAAAAAATGCCTCTGTTTACGTACCCGACCAATAATTCTTTGGGCTTTATGAAGTTATTACATGACTGATAAACTCATGTATTTTAATTTACTTGTTCTATAGTTTCAAAAAATACAAAAATAAGAACACACTTTCGGTTGCATGGGGTATCCAACCATATTGGTGCAAGTGTAATCTGTAAAAATGTCTCAGAAATAGGCATAACCGCAGACCAAAGCTGCCAAAGACATACTTGAAGATGAAGGAAGGCATGTCCAAGTTCCCATAATCTAAATCATCTCCGGATCTCGCATTTTGGAGCCGACAAATCGAGTAATTCAGATCTCTTATTTTAAATTTTATGGTCCCATTAGTCCATTTTGCTGGTCCACACAAAAACCAAAAGTCTAATCTCTCTCTCCCTCTTTTGAACGATTCGAATTATGCAGTCCATCAACTTTGGACTGCAAAATCTGGAGAGGATTTGAATTCAACTTTGCATACCCCCTCTTTTGAAAAGTGTAATAGAAAAAATTTATTCTGATCTAAATATCTTCTGAATTTTCTATCTCTTTTCTTCTACATCGTGAAACCTCGATGTTCTATCTTTATTGATATATGTTGCCAGAGCCACACAGCCACGTTGTAGTGAAGCATTCATCCAACCCTATTGCTCAAATGTGGGCGATTCTTCCGACACCATTACCCCATTGCTCACTTCTAAGAAAATTTTTGCTTGTCCCTGTTATTATTTAATAGTGGATGAAATGGAATTTTCTGTACAAAACTGTCATTTGGACTCTCTCGAATAAGTCCAGCATTTTCAACAACGCCAGTAATATTTTTGTTATTTTAGCAAGAAAAATTGTTAGTTAGTTTTAGATTATTTTTCGTGATTTTTGAATTAAAGTAGCTAAACAAGATAGTTTAGTTAGTTTGCTAGAGATGTTATTCTCATACATGCATTTCTTACCTTAAACTTATGTTGCCGCTTTAGCCTATTATAACAAAATATAGCAATGTTCCTAAAAAAACTGAACTGAAACAATATTACACGTGTTAGCGATAACTTGCTTTTGAGATTGTTTGAACAGTAGCTTTAGTTTTAGGGAAAGAGATCCTCTCCAGATCTATGCATCAGAAGCTCAGGGATCAAATGATCTCAGCCTTTAAAATTTGATTCAACGGTTAAGGACAGAGAAGTTAGTAAAAACGTTTAAAAGCTACAATAATTTTTTACTGTAGGATCAAATTTTAAATGCCCGGATCATTTGATCTTTGAGCTTTGAATGCATAAATCCGGAGATGATCTCTTTCCATTTTTTAGTGCGCTTGAATGGTATTAGAAGTCTTGTATATTTTTTAATAAGAAAAAGAAAATTACATAGAAAAGTCCCTAGGGTGCCACGAAAGCAGAGCAGAAATCTAACCAATCTTTACAATCGCATGCATCAGCAACAAAATTTGCCTTATGAAAAATACAGAAAAATATATGTTCTGAAAAGTGGCAAGCTGACTTTTGAATACTGGAGAGAAGGGTTTTGAGACACCATAGATGGAATCAATGAGAATCCTTGAGTCACCTTCCACCTCTTCTGGAGCAATCATCCAATAAACCATCAAGCAAAGCTTGACCTTCCATGATTAGAGATAGTAGCTACTCATTGGTACTGAATCCCTTAAAGCACTTTCACCGTGCTAAATAGCTCGATGGACAGGCTTCCCCACCAACCCAATGGCCCGAGCTGCATGCTCCAGCCCACAAAGGCGTGTGGATGAAAGGGGGCTCGAGCGAGAGGCCTGTGGGGAGTCGTTGGCCCGAGAGCCCGAAGTGGGTATGATGCAAGGATGACGTCAGGGCAACGTCGGCCACATTTTCTCTCTTTTTTGCGTCAGGCGCGTGCGCTTCAAGTGAGCGTGGGTGCGCGTCGTCCGACAAGGTTTCAGACGTGGGGCTCGCAGCACTTTTCTGAAATGTTTCGGTTGGGGAGGCCACGTGACTTCCCCATGTTCGTTGGATTTCAACGACAACATTTTATGGACTGTTGGATTTCCAACTGTAAAAAAAAATTAAAACCTTATTTAATTTCAGCCGTTGGATCTGAGATCAACGGTCCACGTTATTCGGCTTTATAAATTAAAAAAAACAATTTAAAATTCTGAAATCTTACCATTGTGCCACGTGGCACAATCTGGAGTGTTGGAATTCAATTCTTTTTTAATCCAACGACAGAGATTAATTATGTGAATAAAAAATTAAAAAAAATATATCTTTTCGGATAAAAATCTTATTGAAATCCATAACCAATAATTGCCTTTTCGGATAATGACACGTGGCGCAACGAGAACGATTAAAAATCTTATCTGAAATTACAAATTAAATTATTTTGTATTATTTTATAAATAAAAAATATCAATATTTTATTGCCTATTGCCAGGGCTATTTAGTGTAGGAGTTGAAATGCAAAATACAGTTACTGTTCATTAAGGACAATTATTGTATACTGGGTGAATTAAATACTGAATAGCCCTAGGGGGCATTTGCAACGGTGGAGTTGCTCTTAGACCATCTCCAGGAGTAAAACCTAAAATTTTTAGCTCATAAAATTTAGGTTTTAACTCAGAAACAGTTATTAAGGAATAAATTTGGGCTAATTTTTTTTTAAGTAATTTAAAAAAAAAAATTATGTACACTATCCTAATTTAATTTTATGAATATTTTAACTTAAAAATATTTAGATTCCGATAAATATTGAAAAACGACTAAATTTTGGTGAATTTTGAGTTAAATAATTTTTTTAATTATTTTAGCCTTTAGGTTTAAATTTGGGTTGTTAGTGTTGAATGTAATTCAGAAATGATGAGTGCCATGTCAACATAAGTGGATAGTGATTGGAGTGCCATGTTAGCAGGGTTTTTAGATAGGTTTGTTAGAGTCGGTTATATAGTTAGAATAGTAGCTTGGCTACTAAGTCTTGAGGGAATATATATATATATATATCAACCTTAGCAATGCAATTGTAGTCATTCAAAATCATCAATACATAAGATTTCATTTATCTCTCTTGTTTTCTCTCATTTGTTCTTTAACATTTCTTTCTGTTCTTCTGGGTTTTCTGCATTCTGGTATAGCTGTTATCATGGTATCAGAGCCAAAGGTTTCGATTTTTGGGGCTGTTCTTCCGCTGTGATTGCTGAGGATTTCTTTCTGTTCGCCAGGGTTTTCTGGTAGCTGGTGATTTGCTGGAGTTTCTCTGATGGGGTTTTTCGATCACGAACTCAAGTCTTAGGTTTTGTTACTAAATTTTGCACTCCATCTGTTTGCTTAAATGCCGCAGTGAAAATTTGTTTCTTCGATGTGGTTTCTTGTATGAAAGTTTCTCTGTTAAGGCTGACATCCATTTTTTGCGAGATTGTTGAATGAATACAAAGGTCTATAGCCATTCCTTTCTGTTGCTTGATTAGTTCTTGGTTGTTTGAGATTTGTGCACTCAAAAAAGGCTGATTGCCAAGAATGTGTTGAATGCAATTTGTTTTCTATAGATTGTTGAAGGAATACAAAGGCTGATAGCCATTCTTTTATGTTGAATAGTTTGTTCTTGATTGTTTAAGACTTCTGCACTTGAAAAGGCCGATTGCCAAGAAGTGTATTGATTACAACAAACCAAAGGTTAATACTTGCTTGAAGTATGCCAAGATTCTGTGTTCTTAAGAAGATATGGCGTTCAATACTGTCAAGATTAAGAGTCTTTTGGGTATGATAACTGTGAAGCTAGAAGTTGATAATTTTTTCAAATGGAATTATCAGTTCTAATATGTTCTTCGAGGTTATGATCTTTTTTATTTCTTTGATGGGGAAACACAATGTTTGCCCAAGTTTTGTATCATTGCTGAAGCTGGAGTGACAAAGAAAGTCTCCACGGCTTATAAAGAATGGGTTAAGACTAATGTATCTTTATTGAGTTTGCTCATTGCTACTCTTTCGGATGGAGCCATAGACTATGTTATTGGCTGCAAATCCTCTCATAAAGCATGGAAATGTCTCCAAGAACGTTATGCATTTGTGTCTGTAGTCAAGATTAATCAGCTTAAGACTGAATTTCACATGATACAGAAGGGATCTGACTCTGTGGATAAATATTTGTTACGGTTGAAGGGTATTAAAGATCAGTTAGTAGCTACAGAGGAGAAGGTCACTGAGAATGATTTGGTCATTGCTGCTTTATCTGGGTTACTATCAAAATTTGAAACGATTAAGGACAATAATTCTGGCTCGAGAAACACCAATATCACTGACAAATTTTATTGCACAACTTCTAGAGGCTGAAGCAAGCATTGAGTCTAGATTACATAGTTTGTCTCAGTCTATTTCTGCGATGTCTGTTTAAGGGCATTCCTCACATTCACAAGGGTAGTGCCAAAGCTATAAGAAGGGTGAAAGCTCGAATTCACAAAGGTCACAAGGAAAAAATTTCAATGATGGTTATGGAGATGGGAGTTTTAATGGAAGATATGGTTATGGAAATAATGGGGGCAAGAATTTTCATCAAAGGCCAAGTTATAACAATTTTAACAATAGAAGAAACAATGTAGGAGGCAACAACTTCAGGTTTAACTCTAGAAACAGATTTAGTTCTACCTTTTCTCATGATAATGGGAAAGGTTCTCAGTTCAATGGGTCTCAAAATTACTCCAGTGGAAGCAAGAAAGTTAACTCTGGACTGGAAATACTAATTACAAGTCTGCTATATCTCCTGAGTGCCAGATATGTACAAGAAGGGGTCATACAACACCTAATTGCTATTTCAGATCTGATAGTAGTCAACATTCTACAGGATCCGTGGTTTGTCAAATATGTGGCAAGAAGGGACATATTGCTTTAGAATGCTTTCATAGGAATAACTTTTCGTATCAAGGTGCTCCACATCCTGCTTCAATTAATGGAATGACTGCTCAGAGTTATACTACTGCAAATGGAGTCCAGAATATTCAAGATTTTACATATGCTGATACTGATAGGAGCATATTTATACGACTCAATTAGCTTGTTTTCTTGCATTTATGTTGTTATTTCATAGTTATTTTAGTATTTTAAGCTATTTTCGTGTGTTTGTAGGTCCAAATGGCTAAAGTAGCAAGAAAGTGTTGTAAAATCGACGGTGGGTGCAGTGGAATAAATGGAACAAGACACAAAAATTTACGAGGTTCCTCTACAGTCAGTGTGACTGGAGTACGTCCTCGGGGCTGCAGTGGTGCTTTCATTATAATCTAGAATAATAGGAGTACAAAGATAACTCTCTCTATTATCTCATCCTCATCTTCCTCTTCTTCCTCTCTTTCTCTTCTTTCCTCTCTCTCTCTCTCTTCCTTTCTTTCTTTTCTTTCCTCTCTTTTCCGTGAACTCATATATCTTCTTCTCTTCTTCAAATATATAAACAAAAGAAAGCACTATTCACTTTACAAATTTTCCACAAATGAATAGTGAAACTACTATGCATAAATAGTAACAAACTATTCATGTGGGCCATCCACATATTATTCACAACACTCCCCCTTGGATGGCCACAAGTCTTCGATTAACTCTTTAAAATCTTGATCTGTTTTGAATGCTCCCCCTGATGAGTATCTCCCCCTGATTTCAAATCATTTAGGTTGATCGTTGATCGTTCTGCTTTAGTCTCTTGGTAAGAAGAGTTGCTGAAAGAGTTGCGTTACTTGTTGTTAACTTTCCACAGGCTTTTTCTTGAACTGGGTTGGAGGGCCTTCTGCTAGACTAGCATCGAAGATCTGAATTTACTCCTTTTATCGTTAAGAGCTTCATGTGGCAAGTGATCTTCGGTTTTGTCAGGGATGAATCAGCACGTGTTTGTTGCACTTGTCTCCACATGCTTCAAGTATCAGTTTCACTTGCCTAACTTGCTCCCCTTACTTAAGTAGTATTTTTCCTGGTTTTCCCCCATGCATGTGTGGCATCTTCTCCTGCAGTATTTGCCTTTTGATGCAGGAGTGGAATGCAACCCTTGCATTTGGATGGTCCTTCAGAACATTCCCTCACAATGACTCATCTTGGCAGCTTCAGTGTAAAGAGCCACTATCTGATCTACTGTCATGAGGTATTTGCCGGTGGAATTCATGACCTTGACAGCAGTTGAGGATGAGTACTCGAGAGCAATACTAGGTAAGCAATCAGGAAAGGTTCCAGGCAGTCGGTTCCTTACCGGGAGTTTGAGTGGAGGTTCCGACATATGGCTTTCTTTATCCTTGTCTTTGCAGGTAAGAACAAGGACAAAGGAAAGGACAGGGAGATTGCATGATATGAGATAATCTTGCTCTGGTCCCTGAAGATATGTGATAATCTTGCTCTGGTGTGACATGTTTGAAGAGGTATTCTCGAAGAGGAAGAAAACTGAGTATTTCGAGATGCTATGTTGAAGATGCATTCTCGGAGATGAAGAAGAGTTAGGTATTCTTGCAGTGTTGCAGGTCTGCCTTGTTATGGAGAACAGAGGTCGACATATATAGAGATTTCTCAATAGCAAGTGTGGTGTTGTGCTTTTACTCTTGTCAGCAACTGTGGTGTAAATAGAACAGTAAGATTTACGCGTTTTCAACTTTGTCAGAGATCTTTGACAAAATTGCACGCGACATCTGAAAAAGCTGGGATTACGTCTGAAAAATGCCGACGAACTTTATTCAGGAAAATCTGGCTTTTGAAATTCGGAGAGCGATGCCTCTTCGATCTCTGAATGAGTGGCTCTGTTGCCTCTTCTTTTATAGAGACATCGATTGTGTTCAAGAGTATGCTCAGAAAGTTGCTGCCTGAGAAATTTCCCCCTTCTTGCTCTTTTGAAATTTTATTGGACCTCCATTTTCCTTCATCATTTCTGAAAATGACTTGCCCATCTAATATTTGTTTAGATTTGAGTCTTAGGAGTTCTACAGATGAGCAGCATCAAGATAACATATGGCGCCCGTCCTTCTTATCTTCTAATGGTCCTCTTACAGTTGGGGACTCTGTGATGAAGAATAACATAACCGATACTGTGGTAGCTAGGAATCTTCTCACTCCAAGGGATAACAAGATCCTTTCAGAACGGTCTGATGAGTTGGCCGTTCAAGACTCATTGGCTCTCAGTGTTCAGTGTGCTGGCTCTGTTTCCAATATGGGCCAACGCCTACTTGCTCAAACTCGCCAAGTTGAATCATTGATGGCGGATGTGGCAAGTCTTAAACAAGAGATCAAAGGGCTCAAGCACGAGAATAGAGTGTTACACGTGCTTGCAAATAGTTACTCTACGAGCATGAAAAGAAAGCTCGACCAACTGCAGGAATCTGAAAGTCGAATTCAAAGTGATCACCAGAGGTTTTTTGCTAGATTCCGAAAGCAATTGATTCCTTCCCCTTCTGGTGTTTTGCTAAGTACTGGGGTGCCACATGATCAATCTCCAGTGCCTCCCCCTTCTGGGGTACTTCCGAGTACTGAGGCTTCACATGAGCAACCTTTGTGAAGGCTCTATCCTCATGTGTATGTACATATCTGTAATTTCTTGGAGATATTAATAGATAAGCTTTATTTCATTCAATGTATTGTGCCGAATACAATAAAGCATATACTTCACTAAGATGTGGTACTTCTGGACCAAATATTAATTTATCTTTACCCTCACGAAGATAAATGATTATTCTTAGTGTCTTCATCATTTGAGTATTCAACTCATAATCTTCAATCCATATGGTTCTTTTAATATCATAAACATCATGGATAATATTCGTGTTGGTAGATTGTTCGATCTGCAGCTTGAGACAATAATTCTCTCAACACTTTATAATCTTTCTTGACTTTTCAGGAGTCTCAATTTAATATCATCAACTCTTCAGGAGTTCTAATTTAATGTCATTGACTCTTGCAAGAGATTTTAGCATGTTGCAACAATATCATAATGATAGTACTCACTAAGGCAATTTATACCATCCATTGGTATTGAGTACATATTTTATGCTTTACCCTTTGGGGGCTTACTTCAAGCAATTTGAATCCTTCAGAGATTTTCTACACTTCATGACACATTTTCCTTTGGAATTTATACAGAGCAATTTGCTCCCATGTATACTTGAGGGATTTACTTATAGAGATATAATGTGGGCGACTCACAACCCTTCGTATATAATTCTCCATTTATATGAACTCGTTTACAAGAACATAATTTCGGGTTTCAATTAGTAACCTTGTGTCATATCATGTGAGTGTATTTTCACTGTATTACAAATGCCCATATGTAACCTCTTTGGTTTAACATCTTTTGGCTATTTGTATTATATACACATATATAGGTCCATTTTTCCACGTTCTTACAAAATTGTAATGGAATTGCCTTTCTCCATTTTGGCCAATAATTTTCCTTTTGTCGACGAACAAAAGAACGTGACTCAATATTAACACAGCTCATTGATGAATTTAGTAGCTAATTGTAAAAACCAAAATTACCATTGGTCATCATCAATTTGTGATCCCATATTCTCATGTGCATGCGCATGCATAAAAGTTTTTCATTTCTTTGGATATCCATTGCCTCTTCAAGGGCATGACACTATCTCTTCCAGGATAGTCATAATTTAGAGAATGCGGATCATAACCTCTTCTTGAGCGTTATAGAGCTTGGATTTTAATCTCCACTTCCAGGAGTTGAGTCATTTAGAACCTATACGTCAATCATGCTTCATGCATGAGACATCATCATTCCCATGTCTGCGGATTGTCCTTTCTGGGACGTGTATCCATGCAACGACTGTCATGCTTCTGGCATGCAACAATTATGCTTCAGGAATGTAATAGTTCAGTAGTGCCATATTCTTCTTCTTTCGAATAACTGAACCTTTTGAGTCTAAAAGTCTGCCACGCTTCAGGCGTGCAACAGATAAATCATTTACTATCTCATTATTTTGTCCAACAGGGACATCAATTCTTGTAGGCACTTTCATTGCATCATTCAATTATTCTGATTTCATTTTCTCATTGATTGCTTTGTGAATCAAAATAAAACAAATTCTCTTCGTTCTTCTGGAACGGTCTTTTCTTATCATTCTTCTGGAATGATATTTTCTCATCGTTCTTCTGGAACAATGTTATTTTCTCCCCCTAATGACGGGAAAACTGTCTTATCAAAATGACAGTCCGCAAACCACGCGGTAAACATATCCCCAATCAAGGATTCCAAATATTGAATGATAGATGGTGTTCAACATCAATGCCTAATCCACGATGATGCCTTATTTCAGTACGTTGTGGCAGTGCAATAGGCATATAAATAACACAAAAAACTCGTAAATGTATAATGTTTGGCTGGTTCCCAAACCCGAGTTGTTCTGAGAAGTATTGATGGTTGGTAACATGTCTCAACCGAATTAATAATGCATCATGTAAAGTTTACATGTCCCTATGTAGAAAACTGGCAATTTCGTTTTCATGAGCAGATCGTTGGTAATCAATTTCACCCACTTAATAAATGCTTCTGCTAAACCATTTTGAGTATGGACATGAGGAACTTCTGGTCCTTATTTAATAGTCTGTGAACTGAGACTCTTATGTTTTTTATTACAATTAAGTTGAGGCACTGTGACACTTCAAACTTACGATACTCATCAAGGAATTTCATGTCCTGATCTTCAAGATCAAGGAACTTTATGCCTAATCCTTTTGCATGATGGAACTTCAGGTCCAATCATTTTTATATGATGAGGATCAAGAAACTGCAGGTTCTGATCTGATCAAGGAACTTCAGGTCCTATATATACTCATTGTAACAAAAGGTAAGTACAATAAATAAATTAAAGCAATATGCGGTAATTCTAGCCATAGTAAATAAATTGCATTTAAGTAAATAAAGCTTGTGACAAAGGCTTTAATTCAGCACCATTCACATAAATCAAAACTTAAAGCAGTAGGCGGTAAAACCGTCCATGATAAATAAATTGCTTTAAAGTAAATAGAACTTGTGACATGGGCTTTAAACCAACACCATGCACATAAATATCAAAGCTTTAAAGCAAAGGGTAATAATTCTACCCACTGTAAATAAATTGCTTTAAATAAATAGAGCTTGTGAAAGTGTTTTAAGCCAACACCATTCACATAAATAAATATATATTTTCTTCTTTCTTTTCAGATGGTATAACACCATCCAAAAACCTCTTTTTTATTATTATTATTTTCTTATTCATTTTTTTCACATGGTGCCGTGCACCATTCAAAAACTTTGCTTTGCTTTTTGTTTTTGTTTTCTTTCACATGATGCAACGCATCTTTCCAAAGCTTTGGCCCCCATTTCTCTATTATTATTTTTCATTCAAATGGTGCAGATGCACCAGGCACCAAAACCTTTTGTTTCTTTCCTTTTCAAATGGTGTTGTGCATTATTGCCTTTTTCAGATGGTGCCATGCATATTCCATAAACTTCCCCCTTTTTCTTTCTTTATCTGTCTCTACCAGTCTCGAAACCCAGGACCAGCTGGGTTGTTATGGAGGTCACACAAAACCAATTTAATCCAAAATGGCTACTAGAGACTGGCGTTGTTCTTACATGGCCTAGAGAACATGATATCACAAAGCAAGAACCTCCCTACAGAGACATAGATGACAGTGGGGTTGACAGAGGCACAAGAGATGGAGGCTTAAGTGGAGTTAGTTTTGCCATCACCATCTCAGACAGCTGAGTATTCATGGGAGTTCTCAAGATCCGTAAAAAACGACGCGATCTGGGTTTCCAAGTCTGATGAGATTCTTCTGGATCTCTGGAAACCAATTGTCAAGTACGAGTTTTCTCATCTCGTGACGACTACAGGTCGTTGTAAATTTCAATTCTCACAGGAATTCAGTAAGGCGCTTCTGGCGCGGTGGGAGAGACGGAAAATGGACATACCTTTTATTCTGTGAAATTTTTGGCTAGCAGAGGTGAGAGGTAGGTAATGCTTCACAGGATTTATAGCGTTGTGCTTTCCACTGACATGAGAGCTTCTCGTGCTGATAACGTGTTGTAAAATCGACGGTGGGTGCAGTGGAATAAATGGAACAAGACACAAAAATTTACGAGGTTCCTCTACAGTCAGTGTGACTGGAGTACGTCCTCGGGGCTGCAGTGGTGCTTTCATTATAATCTAGAATAATAGGAGTACAAAGATAACTCTCTCTATTATCTCATCCTCATCTTCCTCTTCTTCCTCTCTTTCTCTTCTTTCCTCTCTCTCTCTCTTCCTTTCTTTCTTTTCTTTCCTCTCTTTTCCGTGAACTCATATATCTTCTTCTCTTCTTCAAATATATAAACAAAAGAAAGCACTATTCACTTTACAAATTTTCCACAAATGAATAGTGAAACTACTATGCATAAATAGTAACAAACTATTCATGTGGGCCATCCACATATTATTCACAACAGAAAGTACATTTTGGAGTTTTTTGGAGTAGTTTTGGGCTTGGAATGGATATCACATGCATGGAGCAAGGTGGATGGACGAAATTGAAGACCAAAAGAGGCTAGGATTATGCTGAAGTTATAAAGAAATTAATTCAAGAAAAGGAAGTTAAAGATGCAAGCAAGAAAGCAGGAATGTTAGCTAAAGTTACCTTATTTTGTCCTAATCCTAAACCACCTAATTTCCAGCTGCAAAGAGGATATCTAATTATTTTAGGACACTAAATAAATGATTCTAGAAGACCTAATTTCATTCCTGATCTATGCCGTACCTTTCTTACCCTTTTCCTTGCATTGTATGACTTTCCCCTTTTCTCCTAGTCCTTGCCGCATATCTCCTTACCCTTTCTTCCAAAATCTGCCACATATCTTCTTTCCCTTTTTCTCAAAGTTGTGCCACACCCCACATTCCCTTTCTTCTTAAATTCTGATATTTATTTCTCTTTTTCCTTGTGGATTTGGGATCAAACCTGTTTACAAAAATTAATTAGGTTGTGCCTTTCCCATCCCTATAAAAAAACCCCTTGCCGCACCACTTGGGGGGTTCTGATCACCACAATACCAATCCACCCTTCACCATAACTCACCTACATCCATCCACAACCACAATTCACCACTCATCCATCATCATAACCCTTGTGCCGCAACAAAGAAGAAGAAAGAGGACCCTTGGATGTGCTTGCCATTCAAGCTTTGTTTTTAATGTTTAAGTTTAATTATCTTTGTTTTGCTAACATGAGGAGCTAAACTTCTTTAGCTAAAGGATAATTCAAAGCCATGAACATATTTGTAATATGAATTGATTACTTTCAGTTGTGATTTCATAAATCATGAATGCAATTTACTTAACTGTTTGATTCAAAACTTATTTTTGTATGTTGATTAAGAGGGCCCGCTTAGTTTGCATGCATGAATTTGATGCTAGAATATAAGAGAATTTCATCTAATCGTTATGAACTTATATTCATAAGTAATGAAGGTTGCTAGTCACAATTGTGTTAAGTAGATTCTTGGCAGGAGTATCATGCTGTTCATAGTTACGAATGCCTTGTCAATGCTTATGATTTTCACAAAGCTTAATAATCTTTGATTGTATCTCTATTATGTTGTTCATGTAGGGGACTATTGAAGAATAATTTGGTTGCCGATGCGTTGTCCATCCAATTCAATGACCTAAGGAAAATCGGAGGGTTAATTAGTGCTGTTCACGATTAATCTGGGGCGTTGAGCTTCATGGTTTATTGGAAAAACAACTGGAAATCGTTTTGTATGCAAGTGTGTCATGTGTGGAAGGACTCTCTAGCTAGCTTATCACCCATCCATTTACCCCAATTTCGTCCAAACTTTGTTTAAGTTTACAATCTGCTTGTTTTTACTTTAATTTCGTCCAAAACCCAATCCCTCTTTACTTGGTCGTTTCTTTTAGTTAGAATATGTCCCATTTTGTGTCTTTTAGTATTTTGAGTCAAGTTGAAGTTATAATTCATTCAAAGAAATTCCTAGTGTCTAGTTTGAGTCTATTTGATTGTTTTGTGCTAGTTTGTTTTGAGTTCTTTGAGTCTAGTTAAGTGTTTGCAAGCCTAGTTTTATGTTTTTAAGTCAGTTTTAAATAAATTTGCAATCCCTCCTAATCCCCAGTCTAGAACGATCCCTACTTATATATTTACTACAATTGTCAATAAAAGGGTTTAATTTGTGTATTAGTTTATATCACATCAAATTTTGGGTCTCAAATTTACTCCAGTGGAAGCAAGAAAGTTAACTCCGAACTGGAAATACTAATTACAAGTCTGCTATATCTCCTGAGTGCCAGATATGTACAAGAAGGGGTCATACAACACCTAATTGCTATTTCAGAACTGATAGTGGTCAACCTTCTAGAGGATTCGTGGTTTGTCAAATATGTGGCAAGAAGGGACATATTCTTTAGAATGCTTTCACAGGAATAATTTTTCGTATCAAGGTGCTCCACATCCTGCTTCAATTAATGGAATGACTGCTCAGAGTTCTACTACTGCAAATAGAGTCCAGAATATTCATGATTTTGCATCTGCTGATACATGGGTGGTTGATACAGGTGCAACTCACCATATGACATCAAATCTTGATGTCTTAAACAATATTACTTCTTATAATGGTGATGCAAAGATAAATGTTGGTAGTGGATAAGGTTTGCCAGTTTCAAATATTGGCTTATCTATATTTAAAACACCTCAGCATACTTTAGTTTTACATAATGTTTTGCATGTTCCAAAGATTGCAATGAATTTATTATCTGTCAAGAAATTATGCAAAGATAATGGATGCTGGTTCATTTGTGATGATTTGGTTTTCTTTATACAAGACAAGGCAACTCGGATGGTGTTGTACCACGGAAAGAGTGACGATGGGGAGTTATTCCAGATTCTTGTTAATGTGTTTTCAAGGTCTTTTGTTGCAAAGCTTGGGAGTAGTACTGCTTTTGTTGGAAAGAAAAAAAAGAGTTCAATATGGCATAAACGGTTGGGTCATCCTTATGAGGAAATATTAAATAGGATGTTGAATGTTGCTCAGTTGTCTGTTACTTCAGATTCTAGTCAATCCATATGTACTGCATGTTTTCATGGCAAGATGAGTAGGTTACCGTTCCCTGTAAAACAAGAAAGATCACATGTAGTATTTGAGAAGATACATTCAGATGTATGGGGACCTACACCTGAAATCTGTTGAGGGTTTTAGATATTACATAAGCTTTGTTTATGACTATTCCAGATTTGTATGGATTTTCCCAATGTTGAATAAATCAGAAGCTTTTCCAATATTTTGCAAATTCTATGCATTTATTGTTACTCAATTCCATGCACATGTCAAGTACTTTCAATCAGATGATGGTGGTGAGTATATGAGCAACATGTTTCATAAGTTTTTAGAAAGCTAAGGAATTGTACATCATACTTCTTGTCCACATGCACCTCAGCAAAATGGTCTAGCTGAAAGAAAGCATAGACATGTTGTGGAAACAACAATTAGTTTGATGCAAATGCCAAGTTACCAACTCAATTTTGGTACCATAGTTGTTCATATGCATCTCTTCTGATAAATAGAATGCCCTGCAAGAATTTGGATATGAGGTCTCTTTATCAAGTTTTGTTTAAGTGTCATCCTGATATTACTTCTCTTAAGATTTTTGGAACTGCAGTATATCCTTTCCTCAGACATTTTAATGACAATAAGCTTCAACCAAGATCAGTTCAGTGTATTTTTCTGGGTTTTTCCAGTGGATACAAAGGAGTATTGCGCTATAATATTCATACAAAGAAATTTGTCATTTCCAAAAGTGTAATTCATGATGAAGAGGTATATCCTTTCAAGCAGTTTTGTGATACAAATGGTTCCAATAATGCACAAAAGAGGTCATCTTCTCCTGTGATAGTGCATATTAATATACCAAGTGCAGGGTCTCAACAATTGTCTAATTTTCATAATGTGATTCAAGAAGGGATTAATGTATCAATATATGAAAGAAGTCAGTTTTCAGGATCAAATGAAAGAGAAGTTCAATCTCCTGGTTCCAGTATTAGTTATAATTCTGGAAATTCAGATAGTAATGGGATTATTCATCATAACAATGGATCACAGTTGATTGAATCAGGTTGCAACAATGTCCAAGCTACTTCTCCAAGTCATCACTCTGGTACAACATCCATGTTGCATGTCCACTCCTCTAATCAGCTTGAGGTAATTCTTCCTATCTCACCTAATTGTGAATCAATTCAGTGTGACACAAGGATCAATACACATTATATGACTACCAGGCTAAAAAATGGAGTGATTGAGAAAAAGAACTATGCTACTTTAGTAGCTTCATTTCCTGAGCTTCATTCTTTACACATTACTGAAGAATATCCAACCACGGGTGGTTATTCATTTATCTCTGAGATAGCTGATGTGCAAGAACCTTCTTCATTTAGAAAAGCATCTACAATACGTCAATGGCAGGTCGCAATGCAGGATGAATATGACTCATTGAGGGCTCAAGGCACTGGGGTTTTGGTACCTTTACCAGAAGATAGAGCTATAATTGGCAGTAAGTGGGTATATAAAGTAAAGAAGAATCTAGATGGTACAATCTCAAGGTATAAAGCAAGACTTGTTGCTCAGGGGTTTTCTCAAGAACATGGCATTGATTATATGGACACATTTAGCCTTGTTGTTAGACACACTACAGTTAGAATTGTCTTAGCCCTAGCTGCTATTAATCACTGGAATTTGAGACAAATAGACATTAAAATGCCTTTCTTCATGGAGATCTACAAGAGGAGGTATACATGAAGCAACCTCAGGGGTTTGTTGATGTTTCTCATCCCACTTGTCTGCAAACTTGTCAAATCATTGTATGGTTTAAAACAAGCTCCAAGAGCTTGGAATTCGAAATTTACAGCCTATCTGGGAGCTTTGGGATTTTGTGCTTCTACATCTGATACTAGTTTATTTGTGAAACAGGATGGGTCTGATATAATCATTTTATTGTTATATGTTGATGACATAATCCTAAATGGTTCCAATTTTGTGAAGATACAAGGTGTGATACAAGAGCTGTTTGAAGTCTTTGATTTAAAAAACATGGGTAAGCTCACATATTTCTTGGGGCTACAGATACAGTATAAAGATAATGGGGACATCATTGTCAATCAATCAAACTACATCAAAGATTTAATACATAAAGCTGGTATGGAGGCATGTAAACCAGCCCCAACTCCTTGCAAACCTCATCATCAACTATTAACTTCAGAAGGTACATTGTTGACATATCCAACTTTGTATAGGAGTATAATAGGTTCATTGCATTTGACCTTTACCAGGCCAGATATTGCTTATGCAGTCAATACAATTTGTCAATTTATGTCATCACCGATTGAGATTCATTTTGGGGCTGTGAAAAGAATTATGCGCTACTTGCAAAGGACAATGACTACTGGAATCATGTATTATGCAGATACAATTCCACAATTAAATGCCTTAGATTCTGATTGGGCAGCCAACTTGAATACAAGGAGATCAATCACTGGTTATGTCCTATTTTTAGGCAATAATTATATCTCGTGGCAGTCTAAAAAGCAAACATCAGTGTCTTGGAGTTCAACAAAAGCCGAGTATAAAGCCTTAGTTTATACTGTAACTGATATAGCTTGGGTGAAAAACATACTAAAGGATCTGGGAGTGTTTTTATGTCATCCACCAAGTATTCATTGTGATAACATGTCAGCTATTACACTTAATGCCAATCTAGTATTTCATTCACATATCAAACACCTTGACACAGATTTTCACTTTGTCAGGGAACGAGTACAACAAGGAGATTTGGAGGTATTGTATGTTCCCACAGAAGATCAAATCGCATATATATTGACAAAAGGGTTACATAGTCCTTCTTTTGTTAAACATTTTCGCAATCTCAAACTAGGAAATCCTAGTTGAGATTGAGGGGGGATGTTGAATGTAATTCAGAAATGGTGAGTGCCATGTCAGCATAAGTGGATAGTGATTGGAGTGACATGTCAGCATGGTTGTTAGATAGGTTTGTTAGAAGTCGGATATATAGTTAGAATAGTAGCTTGGTTGCTAAGTCTTGAGGGAATATATATATCAACCTCAGCAATGCAATTTTATTCATTCAGAATCATCAATACACAAGATTTCATTTCTATCTTTTGTTTTCTCTCATTTGTTCCTTAGTATTTCTTTCTGTTCTTCTAGGTTTTCTGCATTCTAGTAGAGCTGTTATTAGTTAGATCTTTTTTTGTACCGTTAGATTTTGTCATATTAGATATCAGCCATTGGATTCAATGAAATTATAAATATATAAAAAACAAAACAAATATAAATATGGACCGTTGGTCCATTTGAATTGTGGTCATTGGATCAGAAAAAAAGAGTCGTTGGGCTCATTATTATGGCCGACAAGAGGGAACATGCCCACATGGGTGGGGTCCAACTAGTTATGGGCAGTTGATGGGCTGACGTGTGCCAGCACGTCTGAGCGTGGATCTTGGGCAAATGGGCTTCACATCCCGTTTTCCACTCTCACATATAGGCTCCACCACTAATCTTGGCCTAATCTGACCCCTTTTTTTTCTTTTTTTTTTTTTGAGTTTTAAGACTTAACCCCATTTTAGAACAAGGGTTGGAATAAAATGGGAGAAATAGAAGGGAAAATTTAAACAATGGTTGAAGTTAGTCTTAGTAGAAAGGTCTTGGTCCATTCATTGGCCACAGCTAGAAACCAAAGCTATAGTGGGTAGTGGGCATAGTATGGACAAGTAACCCAGCTGGCCTTCAGGATTTGGTGGAGAATTGCACATGGCAGGCTGCCTCATGTTCAATTTTTGGAGGTAAGATTTGGCCGAAAGGCCACAACTTGTGACCAAAAGACATGCAAATTTCTCGATGACTGGAATGAGTGATGAGTATGATGACCACCCTTTTACTCCATCTTTTGATTTTTCTTTCTTTTCTTTCTTTTCGTATCACAAACAAATGTACGAGTGCATCATGACCAAGCGTAGAGATCTTTCTTGTACGTGTCTGCTTACGTGATGAAGTACTTTCATGCAACGAGATGTTTTAGACCAATCACATATTATCATAACGCAAAGATAAAATGTATAACAATGCATGTTTGACTTTAGATACTGCACAATGATATTCTTTGTAAATAGTTTTTTTCTTTCTAAATGGTACAGTGTACTCTCGCTCTGTGCATTCATTATGCAACCATATTATCCAGCTCATTAATGGTGTACTCTCGCTCCGTGCATTCATCATGCAACCATATTATCCAGCTCATTAATGATGCACCTTATTCATCTAAGCATAGAAATTTTTGTGTCCGTATGAAGAACTTTCATCTCATTATGACAGTATCTTAAATCAATTTCGTACTATCGTGGTGAACTTGGAATATTGTCACTTGGTCATCTTTGTTGTAAGTAAGGTTCTCTTCTATGCAATGGGATGATGATTGTGCCAGTTTTTCAAATCAATTATATATGTACTATCATGCATGAAGTACAAAATGTAAAGTATGGACTCAGAAAATAGTCGTTTGGGCTATCTATTGACCTAAGATATCGACACAAGAGGATTCTGTTGATCTGAGATACTGTCACAATGAAATACTGTAGTAAGTTTCTCTAGTGTGTATGGTACGGTGTACCCTCGTGCACCCATCATTGCACTGTGCTTAGGCTTATAAATATAGAATCAGGAGTGTCTCCTGAGCATTTCCCTAGGGATCCTAGGGATCCCGCAATCTTGTCCGTTCATCGTATATCGTGCGGTCAGAAATCATTTAAAATTTAAATTTTAAAATTCAAATATGAATAGTACCTAACGAAAACTGATCGCACGATATACGATGAACGGACAAGATTGCAGGATCCCTAGGGAAATGCTCAGGAGACACTCCTGATTCATAAATATAAACTTTCTGACCTTAACCTCACTGCCTGTAGCAGCCCTCTTGTCCGCTCCACAGTGGATACAGAGATTTTGAACCAGTGGTTTCCTCCTCCTCCACCAAAGGATTCAACTTTTGCTACTATGGTGGAAACTCAGACTCAGAAGCAGCAGAGCAACCCCATCAATGGCGTCAATGGGATCTACAACCACCACCATGACGAAGCAGATTTCGACCCAAGTGCCCCTCCTCCATTCAAGATAGCTGAGATCCGAGCTGCCATTCCCCAACACTGCTGGATCAAGGATCCATGGAGGTCTCTGAGCTATGTTTTCAGGGATTTGTTTGCGATTTCTGCAATGGCAGCTGCTGCCATTTACTTGGAAAGTTGGTATCTTTGGCCTTTGTACTGGGCTGCTCAGGGAACCATGTTCTGGGCTGTCTTTGTTCTCGGACATGATTGGTAATTTTCCCTCACTCACTCACTCACTTCATCCTCCATTTTCTGTACATTTTTCTGCATCTGCTTGCTTCTAATGTGGTTGGTTTTTGGATTGAACAGTGGCCATGGAAGCTTTTCAGACAGTAGAATTCTGAACAGTGTTGTGGGGCATATATTGCATTCTGCAATTCTTGTACCTTATAATGGATGGTGGGTTCCTCGTATATCTCTTTGCTTCATAACCTGCTTCAAATGATTTTTTTTCGTGAAGTGATTTTCGTGCTCCAGTTTTATCTCCCCTGCATTTCTCCCGTTTGTTCTAGCCTTTGGATTGAATAAATCGAAAGAGAATAAGTGACGGAAACAAGAGGAGTGCACAAGAAAACGAGAGTGTGAAAATCACTACCCTGTTATTTCTTTCTATTTTTGACCTTTTAGCCTTTCCTTTTGAAAATGTTGTTGATTTTTTAATCTGATTTAAATTTTTACATTTTCATGTGATTTCTCCAGGAGAATTAGCCACAGAACTCACCATCAGAACCATGGACATGTTGAGAACGATGAGTCATGGGTTCCTGTAAGTGCTTCTCTTAATTCAAACTGTTTCATCTATTATTAATCATAATGCTCTTACTTTGCACAACAGAAATAATTAGTTCTGGAATCTAAATCTGCTGATGCTGCTTTACTTAATTTTCAATTAGTAATTGATTACCCTGTATGTTTGTTGTTATCTTTTTGGATATAGTTGACTGAGAAGGTTTATTCGAATCTCGATGAAAGTACCCTGAAATTCAGATTCAGTGTGCCTTACCCCATTTTTGCATATCCTTTCTATCTGGTGAGAAAAACCCATCTTTTATTGCTCATATGTTTTTTGAAGAGTGATTTTCGCGCTCCCCTTTTCTCCCCGCACTTCTCCCTTTTGTTCGAGCCTATTGATTGAATAAATCAAAGAAGAATCAAGGGCGAGAAACAAGAGGAGTGCAGGCGAAGAAAACTGACTGTCGTGTAATGTTCAGATTCAAAATTGTGTGTTTCTGATGGTTCATGAAGCTAAATTTTGCCTCTTTTTTCGGTTGGGTTGCCTTTCGCTATCAGTGGACTAGAAGTCCAGGAAAGCAAGGTTCTCATTTCAATCCGTACAGTGACTTGTTTGCCCCAAATGAAAGGAGAGATGTGATAACATCAACTACTTGCTGGACTATGATGGTTTCCCTGCTTGTTTATCTGTCATTTGTCGTAGGCCCTGTCCAAATCCTCAAGCTTTATGGTGTCCCTTACTGGGTTAGTCCAATTTTTCTTCCTGATAAGTTGAACTTACCTGCAGACAGTTTTTTTTTTTCCTTATTCTCATCAACTTCGGCTTGCAGATTTTCGTAATGTGGTTGGACATGGTCACATATTTGCATCACCATGGTTATGACGAAAAACTTCCTTGGTACCGCGGCAAGGTAAAACTGATACATTAACCCTACTACGTTGATCATACATGCTGCAAGTGAAGATCGTATCAGAAGGGTTAAATCAATTAAGACTCTTAATTAAGAAGCTCTATTTCCTCTCATGGTTTTAATTCTGCAGGAATGGAGTTACCTACGAGGAGGCCTCACAACCGTTGATCGTGATTATGGAATGTTCAACAACATCCACCATGACATCGGCACTCATGTCATCCATCATCTCTTCCCTCAAATCCCACACTACCACCTAAGGGAAGCAGTATGTTACTTGCCATGCTCTTCCCCACTTAAAACAAATTAACCTTCTATTCACAATTTACAGATATTAGCCCTGCTTGTTGATTCTAATGGTTGCATTCACATGATTATATTGCAGACCGAGGCAGCTAAACCGGTTTTGGGGAAGTACTACCGCGAGCCGAAGAAATCCGGGCCGTTTCCGGTTCACTTGATTGATAATCTGTTGTCAAGCATGAGCATTGATCACTATGTTAGTGACACCGGAGACATTGTATACTACCAGACAGACCCCAAGCTGTTCAAAAGCCTCAAGGGCAAGTCCAATTGACTTTTCTTTTTTTGGGGTTAGCTCAATTGGGAAGGCAGATATGAATTGTTTTCTGTATTGCATTATCTGCCTAAAACCTTGAGAAGGACACTTGTATTTGGTGATTTGTTTAGTTTCTAGCAAATAAACAATACACAAGATTGTTAGTTTGCCTCGTCCCGTGAGTTATCCTATCCAAGCTAATTTTAGACAACAAACAAGGCCAAAGAGTAGATGAAATCGCAAGAAAACACAAAATATTTTTCTTCACCACCCCCCTAAAGTTTTTCATATGAAGTGTCGTCGTGAATAATGTGTTGCATTTTTATTTTTTAAATTTAGAGATATGGTATGATGTTATGTGGGTGAGGGAAAAAAAAAAAACAAGAAGATTTGGTTTGTATGAAGTTACATTACTGCCGATGATTTTATTTTGTGATATAAAATCAAATTATTTTTTCATTATCTTTTGGTTGACAAAAAATATTTTGTTAATAGGTACACTAGCAATCAATACGCGTGTGCAATTAAGTTTGTTTTTTAATTTACTGCAATTTATCATGATTAAGAATAGCAATTGAAAAATAAAAATAAAATAAAATAAAAAAAGAAAAAGAGACTGATCCATGCTGCTCTCTCTTCTCCATCTTCCAACATTTTTTCGCACTGTACCAAGCCACCTCCCCCACCTTCCCCTTCCTTCCCCATTCGTACATCCCCACTTATCATCGCCCCCAACTATACCCACCAAATCCCCAGCCCCAATCACTTCAATTGCAGATGCCAATCTTTTAAGTTAATTTTAATTTTTAAATACGACTGTTATTATTACCTTGAGGTTCAGGTAAAAAATAGTAAAATTCGTTTTCATGTAATTACTGAATTGCCCATAATTTTTATTTATGTTCAGTTTTAATTAGAAGGTTAGCATGGTAATTTTTATTATGTTTTGGTTGACAATGAAAGTTTTATTAATATGTAGTTTAGATTAGATAAAGAGAGAAGGCAAAAAGGCGAAACTTTCATAATATCCAAATTACTCTTCTCCCATTAGAATTTCAAAAAAAAAAAATTAAAAAAAAAATCATAAGAAAACCTACATATTAGGACTATGGGTGGTTACGTTTATTATTTTTTAAAATATATTTTAATGAAAATAATAATATCTACCATAAATAAAACTAAAAAAAATATTAAACAATAAAAAAAAAGTCAATTGCTAAACAACTTCAGGGTGTGACGAGATTTGTGTATATTTAAGATTCGTACGCAGAGGCGCAGGAGAAAGGTGGTGCAGAAGCAGAGGCGGTGCAGAAGTGGTTAGGATCGAGAGGTTGTTAGACAAATGGCGATAAAATCATGATGAGAAAACTATTTCTGTATTTCCTTAATCAATAAGGTTACATTCTGGTGCATATATATACAAGTAAGATAGATCCTTCTAGCTAATGACAGCTCATCTAACTAATTACAGTTAGGAAAACTAACAGAAAATAATTAACTTGGTTTACAATGCTACCCTTAATATGTCCAAAGAATATGTGTCTAAAGATAAAAATTGGGTGCCCAAACAACACTCTGACCGGATCCACAACTTGAGTGCAGAAATCGATAAAACATATTCGTTCTAGAAGCCCAAAATTATTTGGGCTACACACAATGAGCTGAGACCAATATCTCAAAAGGTCCAAATAACCATCTTCCTCTCTCTCTCTCTCTCTCTCATATCTGTAGAGTGCAGCAATGGATCGATCACAGATTGTTGTGCTAGGGTTTTCACCACCATCATCACTTCCAGCTTCCGGAGTGTTGGAATGCATGAAGTCATATCTTTTGTTAAAATGCATGCATGAAATAAACATGTTGGATGACTAGTGAAGTTAGGCTAGTCAACCTTCTTTGTGTAAATTAGGCAAGTTATCTTGCAGGTATTTTCCAAACTAAAGTTATCTTTAATTAAAAACTCAATAAAATGTTAATTGTAAAATGGTAATTAAGCTCAAGAAACACTCTTTGGCATACTACAGTAAGCTGTTATTTTCCATTAAATTTAAATTTAATCCTTGGGTTAAGCAGTTAAGCATCTGTAATTGTCACCCACGAACCCCTCATTACTTAATTAACTATACTACTGCATTATAATTTGTTCTCGTAATCCAACTCCGATGGCTAATTATTTGTAATTGTCACCCACCAACACCTCATTACTTAATTATTTGTTCTAGTTGTCCAACTCTGATGGTTAAACAAATTCAACTTAAAACTTGAAATAAATAGTCACTTGAATTTTTTTATGCATTATAATTTGACTATTTGGGTTTAATATATTATAATTTGGAGAATTTTCAACTCAGTTAGCTGGATCCATGTATCAAGACAGCGTGTCCCCGTCTAATTTTTGTTGAATTCAAAGTTAGGATACGTAATATAATTGACTTGGCTTTTGCCTTGAAAACTATGATCTTGGTAGAGGAAGGACACTTGCACAACCATCCTGCCTTTCTTCTTCATATAAACTTTCCTACTTGTTTCACTAATCCACTGTCAGTTGATTCCAAACACTAAACATGGCTGATGCGATCGTTTCCGTGCTGCTAGAGCGGTTGGCTTCAGCAACTTTTCATTACATAGAAGATAAGATGAAAAACGTTTTGGACGTTAAGATATACGTTCAAGAATTCACTAGCAATCTCAAAGCTGTTCAAGCTGTGCTTCAGGACGCTGAGCGAAGGCAAGTGGAGGACGAAAGCGTGAGAAACTGGTTGGATAACCTCAAGGAAATATCTTACCAGATGGGGGATGTGCTGGACGAGTGGAACTATGACATTCTGAGGCAACAGGTTGAGAAGCAAGAAAGAGAAGGTGCAGCTGCTCTTGTTCCTGAAAAAAAGGTCAGATTTTCTGTTTCCTCTGGTTGCTTTTGTTTTGGCCAAGTCAGTCAGATCCTTCTTCGTGATGACATTGCTGCTAGGATAAAAGAGCTGAATGAGAGTTTAACTTTGATTTATAAGCAAAGAAAAATGTATGGGTTTCACATAGAGAAAGGCACTCAACGACTTGAACGACGGATAACTTCGTCTTTCGTCAATGTATCTCACATCTTTGGACGAGAAAACGAAAAAGATGTTTTGATAACAAAGTTGTTGACTGATAGTAGTGAACAAGGGAGGGGGACCCTTATCATCCCTATTGTAGGGATGGGAGGAATGGGCAAAACAACTTTGGCACAACTAGTATATAATGATCCCAAAGTTAAAACCCATTTTGAAAAGAGAATATGGGTTTGTGTGTCAGATCCTTTTGAGGAGATTAAGATTGCCAAAGCTATTATTGGTAATGACCCCTCAAGTTCAAATGAGTTGGACCATGTCTTGCAACGCGAGTCTGAAGTCATTGAGGGCAAAAGGTTTCTCCTTGTCCTTGATGATGTGTGGACCCAAGACCGTGAAAAGTGGGAGCAATTAGAGGTACCATTGATCCAAAGTGGTGCTAAAGGCAGTAGAATATTGGTGACAACAAGAAAACATGAGGTTGCTGGTATGATGAGAGCAACAAGTCACATGATCAGTATGGGAGAATTGAGTGAACAGTCTTGTTTGTCAATCTTCAATCACGTAGCTTTTTATGATAGGGAAGTAGATGAGTCCAAGAAGTTTGAAGATATTAGTCATGAAATTGTAAAGAAGTGTAAGGGTTTGCCTCTTGCTGCAAAGACTTTAGGTAGTCTGATGCACAACAAGAGAACACGGAGAGAATGGAAAGACGTTTTGAGCAGTAAAATATGGGATCTAGAAGATGTCGAGCAAAAAGTTTTCCAACCATTGTTACTAAGTTATTATGATTTGACCCCAACAGTTAAATGTTGCCTATTATATTGTGCTGTTTTTCCTAAAGATTATGAGTTTGACAGAGATTGTTTGATTAATCTCTGGATGGCACAAGAGTACCTTAATTCGAAAGGGAATAAAGATAAGGGAATGATTGGTCAAACATATTTTGATAACTTAGTAGCACGTTCTTTTTTCCAAGATTTTGAGAAAGATCGTGGTAGTGGTAAAGTTGTAAGTTGCAAAATGCATGATATTGTGCATGATTTTCTGCAATTTCTCACCAAGAATGAAAGCTTGATTATTGAGGGTGAGGGTGCCACCAATGAAATAGCAGTATTGGGTGATAAGGTTCGCCATTTGACCTTAGCTTCAGTACCCGAGGGTCCACTTTCACCAGCTATCTCATCTTCCAATTGCAAAAATCTACGCACACTCACAACTTTTAAATAAAAAATAACTGCAATAAGCTCAGATTTTATTTTGCAATTGAAATGTCTTAGGACATTAATTTTGAGTGGTGAATGGATAGGTTATAGTTACGTCAAAGAACTCCCAGAGGAGATTGGACAATTGATACATTTGAAGCATATTGATTTCTCTTATAATAGTAGTTTGGAGAAATTACCGGATGCTATTTGTGAGTTGTACAATTTGTGTACCTTGCGCCTTTTCTATTGCGTCGCACTCGAAGAACTACCTGATAACATGGGAAAATTGATTAGCTTAAAACATCTTTATATTGAAGGATGTCTTTCTCTCGAGTACTTACCAAAAGGGATTGGGAGGTTATCAAGTTTGCAGACACTGGATATGTATATTGTGTGTTGCGATGACAAGGAAGAAACATTACAATTTGAAGATCTGAGAACCTTGAAACTTCAAGGTAGTCTTGTCGTACTGGTTTCTGGGGATGTAAAAGATGTGAGGGAGGTTGAGAAAGCTCAGTTGTGGGATCAAAACCAACTTTTTCATCTCGGAATAGATTGTAGAGATGTGCACTACAAGCAGACAAAATGCAGTGTAGAAATATTGAATGTCTTACGACCGCACAAAGATTTGGAAGCTTTGGACATTCTTGGGCATACTGGGACCGCCTGGCCAATTTGGATGGCATCGTTAAACCACTTGAGAATCGTTACCATTGTAGGGTGGGAAGAGTGTGAACTTTTGCCTCCTCTTGGGAAACTTCCGTCCCTTGAAATACTGACCATAGATGGGATGCCAGGAGTGAGAAAGGTTGTTGGTGAATTTTTGGGAATAGGAGATCAAACATCATTCAAATCATCGCCATCATTATTCCCAAAATTGAAAGAACTCCGCCTTCGCAAAATGGGTAACTGGGAAGAGTGGGAAGGCGTGGAAGGGTGGAAGAAAGAAGAATCTGAAATTACAATCATGCCATGCCTTTCTTACTTAGAAATTTATTTCTGCCGTAACTTGAAGACACTACCAGACTTCCTTTGCAAAGTACCACTACAAAATCTTATCATCAACAGATGCTCGAGCATCCTTGAAAAGCTTCGCGAAGAAGGCAGTGGAGAGGAGTGGCCCAAGATTTCTCATATCCCAAACATCCATTTTCTATCCGAACGGAGGGCTCCAAATCTAATGCATCCTGAAACTAGAAATTGGCGGACCCTGGAGCTTATTTCAGAGTACGAACCCTGAAAATACCAATCTCGTCCACTTCTTCTGGTAATTGAACTATTATGTAGATATTTATGTATGAGATTATTAATAGTCACTGCCATTATATTTGTTTTCTTATTTTTCTTTTAAATCTTCATATGATCTATGGACATGATTTGTTTAAAGGAGCCATGTCGATCAAGCGGTGACTTGCTAGGCATAATCTTCTTATAGCACATGATGATCATCAAGTTTAAATTGTCCTGTACTCCCGTGGGGATATGTATGATCAGGAGCAATGCCGCACTTAGTCCCAACATCTTCTTACTGCAATCCGAGGATTACTGATGCTGATGGGTAATTTCTTCAACTATCAAACCATGATTTTATTTAAGCTCTGGGTTTGTCTCACTTTCTTGTATCCTTTTTGTTTTCGTTTATAGAGGGGTAAGGTTTATGTCCCCCCTTCTTTTGCATGTTGTTTTTTCTCCTTTTTTTATTGTACTACAAAGGGTTAGGTTTATGTCCTCCCTTCTTTTGCATGTTGTTTTTTATCTTTTTTTCTTGTACTATGAGGGGTTATGTTTATGTCTCTCTCTGACTAGGTGTAATTTCTTTTTTCGTTATCAATAAAATTTTCCTCGCCGAGGTTTTCTAAAAAAATAATAATAATAAAAGTAATTTTGACTTTGTATGCACGAGCGTTCTTAACGACTTAAGTAATGTTGTATTTATCGTTCTATCTACAAAGAGTTTTTCGGTTTTTCTCTCTTTGCTATCAATGGATGTCACACTCTTCGTCCTCCTTTCTTTCTTCTTTTTATTAAATTTTTTTTTTTCAGTTTATAGTTTTAGTGTTAAATTCTCTATTATATCAAATCAAATGTAACTTGTAAAGGTTTAATTTTGGTTTATTTGTACACTTGTTTGGGTATCCAAACCAATGTTTTTTTTTCATTTGTTAGGCAAGCAATTTTGTTTAAGGAATGAATACCTTAACCAACTGAATTTCAAGCTTCTTACATATCAAAATTCCTTCATAAATTTTCTATATAATTCTCCAAAGAAAGCGATTGTCTAACAAGACACATGTAACTCAAGTAGGTAAGAGCGTTTACCTTTAAGAAGGTAGTTTTCACTCTTTTTAGCTTCATGCATCTCTCTTTATTTTTAGTCATCGGATTGAATAAATCAAACAAAATTAACGGACTGAATTAAACAGGAATGTGTGAAGCTACAAACGGTGTGTGTTTATCATTTTTCTACCTTTAAATCAATCATTATCTCTCCCTCCATTGTTCATATTCGTCTGAAATGAGAAAATGACCATCAATGGGCTAGTTATGGGCTAGAAGCCCAAATTTATTTGGGTTACACAGATGGAACTGAGCCCAAAGTCTCCTTGACGCCAGCAAGCTGGTTCCGGCACCTCCTGCTTGGTATTATTCTCTTCGTGCAAATAGATTTGGTACCATTGCATCCACTTGGCTTCTCGGCAATGCATTTCAGTCCTTCCTCCAAGGCACTGGTGCTTTCGAAGTTTACCTCAACGATGAATTGGTGCGCAAACCCCTTTTTCTTCTTGCTGGGAGCTAGATTATCATTTCCTATTCGTTTAATTCCTTTTGGTGAAAACATCAATAGAATGTTTTGTGATCCGATTCTGCATCAATAGAATGTTTTGTGGATAGTTGTAATGAACAGTTTCCCATCCAGGTTCGCGTTCGTCTCAATTTCTCAACCATTTCGTTTTCTCTGAGCTTTTTTTTTTCCCCTTGATCTTTGAAAAATTTGGAATTTCGATAGATTTGATTGGAATAAAATTTAGGGTTTTTTTTTATGGATTTCCTAGTGTTCATTGCGAATTGTTTAATCAAATTCAAATTTGAATCTCGAAATTTGGTTGTTCGGTTAGATTATGTTCAATTCACCGTACTTGTTCTATTTCAATATGAATTTGATTGTTTGAATCTGGAATTTCTGTTTGGTTCCGAGAAAATGTGCAATCAGAAACGAAAACTCCATATATGATGGGATTTGCATATTTATGTTGAAATTTGGAATTTACAAAACTTTCTCATCTCTTCACCCACTCGAATTTTCCTAAATTTTTCGTCATTTCTCAATTCTCAAGTGTATTTCTAATGGAAATTGTGAAATTAGTATTTCGTTTATCCCTATCGAGCTTAATTTTCTCTTTTTCGCAGAAATCCAAGCTTGAAACAAAATGACTGGGCGTGGCAAAGGAGGCAAGGGTCTCGGAAAAGGGAGGGGCAAAACGTCACTGTAAGGTTCTCTGCGACAACATCCAGGGCATCACCAAGCCGGCCATCCGCCGTTTGGCTCGCAGAGGCGGTGTGAAGCGTATCAGCAGCTTGATCTACGAGGAGACACGTGGCGTGCTCAAGATCTTCTTGGAGAACGTTATCATAGACGTCGTGACATACACTGAGCATGCTAGCCGCAAGACCGTGACCTCCACGAATGTGGCCTATGCGCTCAAGAGGCAGGGCAGGACCCTCTACAGGTTCAGTTGCTAGGGTTTTTATTTCGTGTTCTTGAAGTCTTGCTGTTAAGAAATGGGTTAATGGGTTGGGTATAGTGGTTAATTACGTATCCATTAGGTGTTTTGTTAAATTAGTCACTGATAAGTTTGACAAAAAAAAAAGTCACTGATAGGATTTGCATCTACGCCCTTGTGAAAGGGGACAACAACTTTTTTGCATGGGAATATTTCTAGGACAAGGATTGCCCTCTTTGTTTCCGTGCCCTCTCATGCCTTCTTGTTTGTGTGGTCACATATAAAATGTTAACATGGTTTAACCGTGATCACACGAGAACACAGGAACAAGAAGAGCAAATAATCCTTGCCCATATTTCTATTTCACCTTTCTGTTTTTTGTGATTTGTCTTTTTTATTTTTTTATTTTTTTATGAACATGGTGACAGCTGGCAACAGTGGCAAGTTAGAGTTGATTGTGTCGGCCACTTGAAAGGTGCGATCGCTTTAGAGCTGGAAAGTGATTCATTACAGGAAAGAGCCAAAGCTAAAAAAGAAAAAGCCAAAACACTCGGTACAAAGTTTTCACTTTACAGGAAAGGGCAACCGAAAGATGACAACAAGTAGACTTGGCATTAGTGTCGTGTTTTCCGTGTTCGTGTCGTTTTCGTGTCATACCTGATATCTTAACGGGTCGTGTCGTGTAACACCCGTTAAAATAAACGGGTAAAATGACCCGACCCGAAATCGACCCGATAATATTAACAGGTAATATGACCCGACCCGTTACCCGTTAAGGAAAATATATTTTAAACCAATAAATAATCAAATGAAAAACATAATACTAAATAAGTATATACATTCCATATTATCACATCCAAAACATAAAAACACAATTTTGTTTTAAGTATATTTTCGCTTACCTAAAGTCTTTAATAGTTTTTTAATTAATGTAGAAGTGTAAAAAAATATAGAAAAAAATATATAAACACTCGTAATGACAAGCTTTATAACTTTCATGAAGAGTTTAACTTCGAAATTCGCCACTATAATCATATAATTCATAAATCAAAATTTAACCGTTGATTGTTGTTTACATTTATACTTCATTGTTCTCACCAAATTTCGTTTTTTTAGGTTTTCTTTTTTGAAAACATGATCTATTAGAGGGTGCAGGTAGATGAACAGTTTGGATCGTTGATATTATATTTAGAGTTTTACGGTTAGTGAAAATATTGTTTGATGTTTATAAAGTTTCTACAAATTATATGACATTGACTCATATTTCAGTTAACCGTAAATATCGAAACATGATATCATCTTCTTACATCCGCCAGATGATCATGTTTTCAAAAAATAAAATTTTAAAAATGAAATTCAGTAAAAAGAATAAAGCGTAAATGACAATCGACAGTTAAATAAATTTAAGGTTTCACTACTACAAAATTATCTATTGATGGCGGTCCAAAAACTTTTTTCAACAATCCAACCGTCAAACTTATTTGTACACATTCCAAGATTGCATACGTAAAAAATCGTAAAAAACAAACATTCAGATATTACGTAACGGAACAAAAGTTTTCGACGGTTATAAATGAAAATTCACAATTTAACGGTTATTTTAGCTCCGATTTTGATGAATTTTTACAGATACACTCCTCGACCCTATAAGAATGTAATGAATAAATTTGATCTTTAATTTAAAGTATTTACAATAGTGGATACTACAAAAACTTATTTTATACTTAATAGAAGTATAATATTAACTCTAAGTGTTTGTTTAATCTACCGTTTTGACACAATATGCATTCTACGAAATTTTTTTCAACGATCCAACCGTCAAACTTATTTGTACACATTCCGAGATCCCATACGTAAAAAATCGTAAAAAAACAAACATTCAGAGATTACGTAATGGAACAAAAGTTTTCGACGGTTATAAACGAAAAATCACAATTTAACAGTTATTTTATCTCCGATTTTGATACTTTTTTATAGATAGACTCCTCGACCTATAAGAATGTAATGAATAAATTTGATCTTTAATTTAAAGTATTTACACTAGTGGATATCACAAAAACTTATTTTATACTTAATAGAAGTATAATATTAACTCTAAGTGTTTGTTTAATTTACTGTTTTGACGCAATATGCATTCTACAAATTTTTTTTCAACGATCCAACCGTCAAACTTATTTGTACACATTCCGAGATCGCATACGTAAAAAATCATAAAAAAACAAACATTCAGAGATTACGTAACAAAACAAAAGTTTTCGACGGTTATAAATGAAAAATCACAATTTAACGGTTATTTTAGCTCCGATTTTGATGATTTTTTACAAATACACTCCTCGACCCTATAAGAATGTAATGAATAAATTTGATCTTTAATTTAAAGTATTTACACTAGTGGATACCACAAAATCTTATTTTATACTTAATAGATGTATAATATTAACTCTAAGTGTTTGTTTAATCTACCGTTTTGACGCAATATGCATTCTACGAAACTTTTTTTAATGATCCAACCGTCAAACTTATTTGTATACATTCCGAGATCGCATACGTAAAAAATCGTAAAAAAAAAACATTCAGAGATTACGTAATGGAACAAAAGTTTTCGACGGTTATAAACGAAAAATCACAATTTAACGGTTATTTTATCTCCGATTTTGATGATTTTTTACAGATACACTCCTCGACCCTATAAGAATGTAATGAATAAATTTGATCTTTAATTTAAAGTATTTACACTAGTGGATACCACAAAAACTTATTTTATACTTAATAGAAGTATAATATTAACTCTAAGTATTTGTTTAATCTATCGTTTTGACGCAATATGCATTCTACAAAACGTTTTTCAACGATCCAACCATCAAACTTATTTGTACACATTTTGAGATCGCATACCTAAAAAATCATAAAAAACAAACATTCAAAGATTACGTAATGGAACAAAACTTTTCGACGGTTATAAACGAAAAATCACAATTTAACGGTTATTTTATCTCCGATTTTGATGATTTTTTACAGATACACTCCTCGACCCTATAAGAATGTAATGAATAAATTTGATCTTTAATTTAAAGTATTTACACTAGTGGATACTACAAAAACCTATTTTATACTTAATAGAAGTATAATATTAACTCTAAGTGTTTGTTTAATCTATCGTTTTGACGCAATATGCATTCTACGAAACCTTTTTCAACGATCCAACCGTCAAACTTATTTGTACACATTCCGAGATCGCATACGTAAAAAATCGTAAAAAAAACGTTCAGAGATTACGTAATGGAACAAAAGTTTTCAACGGTTATAAACGAAAAATCACAATTTAACGGTTATTTTAGCTCCGATTTTGATGATTTTTTACAGATATACTCTTCGACCTATAAGAATGTAATGAATAAATTTGATCTTTAATTTAAAGTATTTACACTAGTGGATACCACAAAAACTTATTTTATACTTAATAGAAGTATAATATTAACTCTAAGTGTTTGTTTAATTTACTGTTTTGACGCAATATGGATTCTACAAAACTTTTTTCAATGATCCAACCGTCAAACTTATTTGTACACATTCCGAGATCGCATACGTAAAAAATCATAAAAAACAAACATTCAGAGATTACGTAATAGAACAAAAGTTTTCGACGATTATAAACGAAAAATCACAATTTAACGGTTATTTTAGCTCCGATTTTGATGATTTTTTACAAATACACTCCTCGACCCTATAAGAATGTAATGAATAAATTTGATCTTTAATTTAAAGTATTTACACTAGTGGATACCACAAAAACTTATTTTATACTTAATAAAAGTATAATATTAACTCCAAGTGTTTGTTTAATCTATCGTTTTGACGCAATATGGATTCTACAAAAAAATTTCAACGATCCAACCGTCAAACTTATTTGTACACATTCCAAGATTGCATATGTAAAAAATCGTAAAAAACAAACATTCAGAGATTACGTAATGGAACAAAAGTTTTCGACGATTATAAATGAAAAATCACAATTTAACGGTTATTGTAGCTCCGATTTTAATGATTTTTTTACAGATACACTCCTCGACCCTATAAGAATGTAATGAATAAATTTGATCTTTAATTTAAAGTATTTACACTAGTGGATACCACAAAAACTTATTTTATACTTAATAGAAGTATAATATTAACGGTAAGTGTTTGTTTAATATACCGTTTTGACGCAATATGCATTCTACGAAACTTTTTTCAACGATCCAACCGTCAAACTTATTTGTACACATTCCGAGATTGCAAACTTAAAAAATCGTAAAAAACAAACATTCAGAGATTACGTAACGGAACAAAATTTTTCGACGGTTATAAACGAAAAATTACAATTTAACGGTTATTTTAGCTTCGATTTTGATGATGTTGTACATATACACTCTTCGACCCTATAAGAATGTAATGAATAAATTTGATCTTTAATTTAAAGCATTTACATTTTTTTATATATGAGTGATTGTATATATATATTTTTACATTTTTTACACTTTTACAATAATTATTATTAATTTTATTAATTTTGCCCTCAAATAAAAAACATTATTCATGAGGGTTTGAAGGATTTTAAAAATCTAAACGATAATATAAGGGTAACAATTATCTATTCGTAGAGGAATAATGATAAATCACAAGTGTTTATATATTCTTTCACATTTTTCATACTTGTATGTATGTCTTCTTAGTTCTTGCATATACAAATACTATACTAGTATATTTTAATTTTGGACAAGAATATGTTATGTAAAATTTATCCTAGTAATGATAATAAGGAACTCTCATAATAAAAATAAATAATGACTAAAACTTTTTTTTTTTTTTTATAATTTATATAGAACGATAATACAAAACTATATACTTAATTTAATATAGAATATATTGTATATATTAATATGACTATTGTATTTTATAATAAATCTTTTAGTAATTAAACTTTAAAATTATTAAAATAATTTTTTTCTTAACGGGTCGAAACGGGTTACCCACGTGTATACCTGTTAAGAACCCGTTATTAACGGGTTCTTAACGGGTCACCCGATAGTGACCCGATAAGTTATCGTGTTGACCCGAAACCCGTTATTTTCGTGTCGTTTTCGTGTCGTGTCACCGTGTCGTGTCAAAAACTGCCAAGTCTAACAACAAGGGTTGATAAATAAAAAGATGACAGGGTTTGATAAAATAAAAAGATGACAACGAGGGCAACTTAAAGGCATAGGGTTCGATTCACGTAAGAGATTAGTTTCTTCTTTTAACTACGATGTGTGTAAAAAAAACGCAATAATTGCAAAACAAAGATCAAAGACCATTAACAACGACTGATAAAATTACCGAATGATCAAATGCAATACAAAGACCATTAACTACGACGTCTTTGTTTATGTTTATCAGCCACTTAAAGGCATAGGTCTTGGTTTAGTAGCAATCTTAGTTGTTGCTTGAACAATGAACATGATCGCAAACTATGTAATTTGTTTTATTTTATTTTAAATGTTATCGTTTTTATATTAACCACTTGCTAAGGAGACTCTCTCAAACCAACACGTTTCACATTTATTAATATTTCATTTAATTTACTCTCTATTGCTTTGAGCTGTAAAAATCCCTTAAGTTTATAAAAAGTGAAATTTTCAAAATATCCTTAAATTTAACATTTCTTTTAGGAGTTAAAGCGAGATAAAATCAGTTTCAAAGAGAAAATTATAATACATTAAACTTAATTAATGATACTAATTGAGTTTAATGTATTATAATTCACTAATTGGAGAGATTTTTTAATGTGCTCGGAACACAGAGCGGTACATCACGTGTCTTACAAGTGATGAGATTCTTGTGTTAAAAAATTAAGGGTTCTTTAGAGAAAGGTTCTTGAAATTCCTATTTTTCAAACAAAAACCCAATTAATATTAAACATTCAAATAAAACCCAAATTTCAAATACACTACCATGTAGATAAATATATAACCAATTATTACAACATATTTACAACTTATGCCACAAAACCCTAATTATGTTAATAAATATTATTACTCACCCTAATTATGATTAGCAATTAACCCCATATGGATATTTTACCTTTTTTGTTTCATAAATATTATTAACATATATATATATATTAATTTACCCATATTTATAAACAATTATAGGCATATTTTTCGTATAAAAAAAGGATCCTTTGTATAATCAGTTATTTTGCATCAAATAATATTGTTTGATAAAAAAAAACAAGAATAAATTAATATTCTTTTATTTTGTAGGTAAATAATTTTACACAGATTATTACATACATTAGCCATTTTGATTTGTTATTATATATTCGTGTCAAAAATAATTTATCTATATTTATATGTAAAGTATAAGTAAATTAATTTTTTATAAGAATTAAATAATAGGTCAATTATATTGTAGGTACATTATGTTTTTTAAAAAAATTGAAATTTATAAACAAAAAGTAGTAGATATATTATCTTTTCAATCAAATTACATTCCTTTATTTTGTAGATATTTTTTTTAAAGCATTATTGTCACATCCCGGCCCGGGGCGGATCACTTCCCGGGCCATCTTCACCACCGTAGCACGATATTGTCCGCTTTGGGCTTACCATTCCCTCACGGTTTTGTTTTTGGGAACTCACGAGCAACTTCCCAGTGGGTCACCCATCCTGGGAGTGCTCTGGCCTCCTTCTCGCTTAACTTCGGAGTTCCTACGGAACCCGAAGCCAGTGAGCTCCCAAAATGCCTCGTGCTAGGTAGGGATGGGAATATACATTTAAGGATCACTCCCCTGGGCGATGTGGGATGTTACAATTATTACATATACCGGGCACATTTTACTACTAATATATATATGTGCAAATATATATTAGTTTTAGTAGGAATTATATATTGTAGGTACATTACGTTTGTACAAAAAAAAACAATAGGTAAATTAAAATTCATAAAAACAAAGTAGTAGATATATTTTTTTAATCAACTTACATACCTTTATTTTGTAGGTAAATAATTTTACATGCATTATTACATATATTGGGCACATTTGAGTAATATATATGTGCAATTATACTTTATTATATCAAATGTAGATAAATTAATATTGAATCAAATAACATTTTTTTATTTTGTAGATAAATTATTTTGCATGTATTATTACATATACTGGGAATATTTTATTACTAACACATATGTCCAAATAATTTACCTATGTTTTTATGTAAATTACTCCATAGTTCTCTTTCAGTTTCCATTTGGTAAGAAAATGACAAGATTAAATTAAAATTGTCTAATTTTATGCAAATTTAGAAAACAATTACGGAATCTAAAGGAAAGTATAACATTAATGTTTATTTATTTATTTATTTTGCCAGAAGCATTAACATACAATTTGTTATGATATATTAATATACAATGAATTTAAACATTAATACATTTTTTTCATTAATCCCTCCCTTCAAATTTGCATAGAATTAAATGTATACATTAAAATTGTAATTAGGGGTATTTTAGGCATCTGAAAAATACAAAATGTGTAAAGTCAAACATAATTAATGAATTTACTTATGTAGAGCCTAGTCATTGTGTTTTATTCAAGTAAAAAGACTATGTCGGGTTTTATGTAAAGAAACTTGAGTTTCAAGGGCTAAAATCATATTTTCAGAAAAATTAATAACATAAAAACTAAAATTTCTCACCACTTATCTAAGAACACGTGATGTACCACTCTGTGTTTTGGTTGGGCATCCTGAAAAATTTCTCCACTAATTGAGTTTAATGTATTATAATTTCAGCTGGATTCGTGTATCAGGACAGGGTGTCCCCATCTAATAATTTTCGTTGAACTCAAATATAATTGAGTCTTGACTTGGAGTTTGCCTTGAAAACTATAAACTTGGTAAAGGAAAGGCACTTGCACAACCATCCTGCCTTTCTTCTTCATACGTACTTCCCTACTTGTTTCACTAATCCACTGTCAGTTGATTCCAAACACTAAACATGGCTGATGCGATCGTTTCCGTGCTGCTAGAGCGGTTGGCTTCAGCAACTTTTCATTACATAGAAGATAAGGTGGAAAATGTTTTGAACGTTAAGAAATACGTTCAAGAATTCACTAGCAATCTCAAAGCTATTCAAGCTGTGCTTCAGGACGCAGAGCGAAGGCAAGTGGAGGACGAAAGCGTGAGAAACTGGTTGGATAGCCTCAAGGAAATATCTTACCAGATGGGGGATGTGCTGGACGAGTGGAACTATGACATTCTAAGGCAACAGGTTGAGAAGCAAGAAAGAGAAGGCGCATCTGCTTTTGTTCCTGAAAAGAAGGTCAGATATTCTGTTTCCTCTGGTTGCTTTTGTTTTGGCCAAGTCAGTCAGGTCTTTATTCGTCAAGACATTGCTGCTAGGATAAAAGAGCTGAATGAGAGTTTAACTTTGATTTATAATCAAAGAAAAAGGTATGGGTTTCACTTAGAGAAAGGCACTCAACGACTTGAACGACGGATAACTTCATCTTTCGTTGATGTATCTTACATCTTTGGACGAGAAAACGAAAAAGATGTTTTGATAACAAAGTTGTTGACCGATAGTAGTGAACAAGGGAGGGGAACCCTTATCATCCCTATTGTAGGGATGGGAGGAATGGGCAAAACAACTTTGGCACAACTAGTATATAATGATCCCAAAGTTAAAAACCATTTTGAAAAGAGAATATGGGTTTGTGTGTCTGTTGACCCCAGAAACTACAAAGCCTACGTGGCGCGCAGGCCGAGTAATCTAAAAGCTAACTACGTCATTCGGTGAATGCGGGCGTGCCAACTCGTCGGCCGAGCTCGGCCGAGGAGTAAATTTGTTGATGTTGCGTTGGGTCGCGCTACTGACTTCTGCGTCTTGCGATTGCGGCCGAGAAAGGAACACGTCTCGGCCTCTTGGATTCTCAAACCTGAAGACAAGGTTACTATTATTACGAAGTTCACGAATCGCTGTCATCGGACTCGGTCACAGTGATGGTATTCGTCAGAGTAAACTCACGCCGAATCGACACCAAAGTGTAAGGACACAAATACTCAAAGCAAATATAAGTCTTTATGGTGAACGTAGTTCGGCCGTCTGAATGCCGAACTCTAAATCCCACTTGAGAGTATCCAATCATAAAACAACTCGGCGTGCAATGCGCCGAGCTCGGTAAATGGTAACACTTCACTTCGCCGAGAAGGCTGATGAAATGACCTCAATCGATAAGGACTCGGACGTCCTTCTCGACTAAGACTTGGATAGATAACCGACCGTGCCCGCCGTAGTGCTGTTGATGCCAACGGAAGGTACTGCGAGTTCGGCCAATTCTACGGTGACAGAGCTATCTATGCCGACTTAAGATATCACCGGTTGCTTCCACAGTGCTGTTGATGCCAACGGAAGATGTGTCAGCGAAAAGATAAAATAAAAAAATCTCAAAGTTGTTGAGAGAGTTTGCGCAGGGCAATTGTGTGTTGAATTGGAGGTCATTTTTACTGACGCACAGCTTCCCCTATTTATAGCACTGGACCTTGAGTCAAAATCCTACTCGAACTAGGTTTTTCTTCTCCGGATCATCATCATCTCGACCAGTCCTATCTTGATTAGGATTGTGAACCTAATCCCTTATTGAGTCGGATCCCTTCCGGACTATTAAACTTGCCGAGACTCCTTGTTGTACTAGGACTCGTCTTGCAAATGACCTAGCCGGCCTAGTTTTAGAAGCCCACGATCTGAACGACCCGAGGCTCCTTTGTTGCCAGGCCTTTCGGGCCGAGAATGGTTCTATACTCGGCCCAAATTAACATTTTGGGCCCAAACATTGCCCCCTCGCTTCTGAGGTCCTCGGCCTGAGCCCTTTGGCCGAGTTTCGACCTTGAAGAAGCGAATCTAATTCACATAACCCAAGTACTCTATTTTCAAGGCGCATTTATTGAGCACGATCGCTCGATCTTGATCCTGCAAACCTCCATACCACGTGGCAGCCTGTGACTCGGCCACTTCCTAATAATGACGTCTGAGGCGTGCGGTTACTCGAACCGTCAGGTCATCATGATCTTATGGCTAAACCTAGCCACTTATCTCAATCCGCGAGCCACTTCTCAGCGTGCGGGCGCCGAAACGTCCTTCGCCATTAATCTCGCCGTCACACGCAATCGTGCGCCCCCAAAACCTGAGACCCCCGGTCTTCTCAACTGCATTCCCTGAATGTTCATCATGATCAGTGATTTCTTCGGTCGATTTTACCCTTTATTTTGAATTTCGAACGATTGCATTTCCTCCCCCAACTCTATAAATACCGGAATTTTACCATTTGCACTTTACGCTCTCAAACTTTCTGAAATTTCTTGCCATTTCTCTCTAGTGCACCTCTTTCGTTCAGGTCTTCGTTTTCAGATCCCTCAACCCAGAAAACTTTTTACGCCGTGCTTCCTTCCTACAATGGCATCCTTCATTTCTAAGCTTTCCAGAGAATGTGACCAGTATCAGAAAATACTTGATCGGAGCTCGATCAAAACCATATGGTTTGAGAGTGACATGAGCACTCCCCACCAAATCATGGGTCCTCTTTTCAAGGCGACAGTGCCGCTGGCCATTACTGGCCTTCTCCAGGAGCACTGCCTAACACCCTTGCTTCAAGGGTTTGAATGGTCGAGATGGGATGCGGCGAAACCCCAAGGCTCCTGGCCTTCGACGACCACAACCTGGGCAGCCTGGGTCGTTCGAATGGAAAGGCTCATCGGCGAGCAATGGAAGGTCCTTGGCATATACGACGCCATCTTTCTCTCGTCAATGGATATTGTGCCCGACAAGGAGCTTCTCCTAGCCGCCTTGTGCTTCTGGTGCTCGGCCACCAACACCATGGTTCTTCCTCTTGGTCCCATCGGCCCCACCACTCTTGATGTCACGGCCATTTTGGGCACTTCAGCAACCGGGATCTCTATCGACGCGGCCCTCTCTGGGTACCCGTCGAATATTGACCTGAAAACGCTTTTTGATCGACGGGCCTTCGAGACGCTGAACTGTGAAGGTCGAATCCCGTCGAAAGAAGACATTCAGAAACTCCACAAGAACTTCTTTAATTACAACACCCTCTACCTCCATTTCGCCGGCCGATGAAAAGATGACCTGCGAGAAGGGGAACATGAAGCTTTCCTCTTCTATTGGTACAATAAGTACATTTGTTGTACCAAGTCGAACAAGTGCTTGGTCGAGAATATGCCGGTAGCCAAGGCCCTGGCTAGTGGCCACGATCTGTCACTGAGCTCCAACATTCTCGCCCATCTATTCCGCTGCCTGGCCGAAGCGACCCTGCACAAGATCGATCCACACCAAAACGGTCCCCTTTGGGTCTTCCAACTCTGGTTACAAGTTTATTTCGCCTCCCTTCGGCCGGCCATATCCGACTTCTCACCAACGGAGGCACTTGGGCTTCAGCTGGCCTCCCTACCGACACCTCCTCATCAAGCCGAATAGGTATTTAGGTACCTCTTCGCCCTTGATGACCTCTCCAACGACGAATTCCTGATATGCCGTCGTCGAGACTATCCTTCCTCCATCAGACTGCCTACATCCATGTGGGGCGCGGGGGAAGATGTCGACCTTCGTCAATCCTGGGGGTCGTTTGTGCTCACTCGCGACCTTCCCCTTGGCTGCGATGGGAAACGAGCGGGTTGGGAAGTGTACCATCCCAACTTCCTTGCTCGACAGCTCGGCTATCTCCAAGGCTGCCCGGTCCCCCTTCTCTCCTCCCGGACAGTCTTAAGTCGCGGACGTGAACCCCGTTCTTCGGAGAATGAATGCAGGACCGCTGCGAGGGAGTTTCAAGAGCAATGCCAAAAATTCCGCCTTCGACCGGTCACCCCAGAAACCCTTTGCACTGACACCTTCGGTGAATGGTGGGAAGTTTACATCCAGGAATTCTTTGGTGCTCCGGTCGAAGATGTGATGAACAAACTCTTCGGTGACCGACCTAAGAAAGCCTCGGCCCCCCAAACTCAAGGTAACTGTTCATTTATCCCCTTTTCCTTCATCTTTGCATATCGATTTGTTTTGCTGATTTGCTTTTACCTTCTCAGGTAATCGGTCAATGAGAAGAGTAGGGGCAGTTGCCGCGGCCGAGAAAAAATCGGTCGTGGCTAAGAAAGATAAAACTGCTGGTCGGGCCGTGCTGACCAAACGGCCTCGCCAAGAGGCCGGGCCGGCTGTCGAACCTCAGCCGTTTGCCAAGCGGGTAAAGAAACTGGCAAATAAAGGCGCACGGGAGATCCACGTCATCTCCAGTCATACTACAGGGGCGACGACCTCCAGTGTTTCCCCTCCACCTGCCGTCGGCCAACCCTTGGTCGAGGAACGACCAGCTCCGGCCGCAGAGATAGTTCAAACGCGGCCTGTTTCCGGGGCCGGTATACCAGTTGTACCTCCTCCTATCGAGGTTGCACCGACCCTGGAAAAGGCGGTTTCTGCGACCGATGGAGCTTCCCCTGTAAATCCAAAGTCCTCGGTCTTCGTTCTGGATGAGAGCGAAGGGAGCGACGAGGCCCCGCTGGCAACTCGCCCTCATACTCGCCGACAACCCCCTCCAATATCCGAGAGGGCTGTTCAAGCAAATCCCTCAATGGCTGATCGTGGCAAACGTCCGGTCGAGGAACCGGCCATGGTGGCCGAACCTTTCACTTCTCCCCAGGACCAGGACGTTCCCCATTCGTCCGAAGCGGCTATCCCCGTCGGCCCCTCGGCAGTCGATCGCGGCAAACGACCGACCGATGAGCCAGAGGCAACGGCGGAGACGCCCGTTCATCCTCAAGACCAGGACCTCCGCATTCCTTCATAAGAAGCTACTTCGGCCTTCGTAAGTACCCTCTATCGTCTTTCCTTAATTACTTTTCTGCTTTAGAATTCTAAACGAGGAAAATACTAAATGTCAGGTGCCTATACACTCTTTTCATCAAAAATTCTATGCGTCGAAGGGCGTTATCTATATTTTTTGGCCGCTTCAGTGGCCATTGAACGTAGATAACCTCCATCGGCCGCGAGAACTGAGAAGCAATCTGAGACACTGGGCTCGACCATTGAGTTCTTTAGGTTCGAGCAACGATCCTGGAGACATGGCCGAGGTTTCCTCTCGACAGGTTAAAAGAAACGAAACTTTTCTTGCTCTTTTTGTAACTTCTTTGGAGCTTAATCTGATTTGTGTGTGCAGGCTTCATGGGAGGTCGAATTCAAAGCTCTTTTATCCAGCACCACTGGAGGGGCTGGTCCTTCGGCCGCCGCATCCGAAACTGCTGATTTAACTGCTCTGACCCGGCTGCAAGAAGTCATGTCGCTCTCGGCGTCGCAAGTCCCTGAGCGCAAAGGTCTTGATCTGCTGGGCGAATGTCTAAACGACCTCGGAGCCGACGGTCAACTGAGCGGCGAAGCTGTTGTTCAGGCCTCAACTGCCTTGGAGCGGGTTCGAGAAACATTCAATGCTTCCGAGAATACTCTGAGGGTTGAACAAGACCTGCAGGCTGCCATGGCCGTTCAAGATGCTCTCCGCCCGAAGGTCGACGTGCTGAAGACTAAAAGGGAGGTCTTGGCCGACCTCGACCGTCAGATGGCCGAATTGTCGAAACGAAGATCGGCCATTGCTTCCGATCTTGCTAAGGATTTCGAGTCGGGCGGCAAGGCTTGCTTGACCGAATATGCGGCGAATGCAACACGGGTCGAGCAGTTGAAGCTGGAAAAGAAAAACCGGCAGGCCCAGGTCATCATGGGGGAAGTACGGTGGTTGGAGCTGAAGGCCCTGCTCGGCACTCTTCTACCCCCTTCACCTTGAATGTATCTGAATGTAAACCGGTCGACCTACTCATTTTGTAAATGCCTATTAATTCTAATGGACTGGTTTTCTTATTCTCGCATTTCCCATGTGACTGGATAATATTTTTTTTAAAACTTTCCATTGATTGGTAACCTGTGGACTACACCAGTCCGGTCTTTAAGATGATATGCTCCTTTGCCGTATACTTTATGCACAACGAACGGCCCTTCCCAATTCGGCGACCACTTGCCGAACCTAGGATCTTTTAGTCCAACAGGCAACACCGTTTGCCACACCAACTCACCCTCGCCGAATGTTTTTTGTCGCACCTTTTGATTATAGGCTCGCTCGGCAATCCGTTTTTGTGCCACCAGTAAGTTATAAGCGTCAAGTCGCGCTTCTTCCAAATCTTCTAGTTCCTGTCTCATGGACTGATTATATTCGGCGCTAAACAAACTACTTTGTTCGATTAATCGCAACGAATTTACGCTTAACTCGACTGGTAACATTGCATCGTGTCCGTAGGTTAATGCATACGGGGTTGTCGCAGTTGCTGATCGGGGCGATGTTCGATATGCCCATAATGCCTCGTTCAACTTCAAATGCCACATGCCGGGCCTTTCTTTTATTATTTTTTTGATGATGCCGATCAACACTTTATTACTTGCCTCGGCCTGCCCATTCGCCTGTGGATAATACGGTGTAGACTGTTCGAGCCGAATGCTCAAATTCGCCGTATACTCTTTAAACCTATCGGCGGTGAAGATGGTTCCATTGTCAGTTATGATCGTTTCTGGTACGCCAAATCTAGTCACGATGTGTTCCTCCACGAAGTCACAAACCTCTTTAGATGTTAGTTCGGCATATGATTTCGCTTCGACCCACTTAGTAAAGTAGTCGGTTGCGACTATTATCCATGCATGCTTAGCGGCTCCAGAAGATGGCGTGATTTTGCCGATCACGTCTATGGCCCATCCTCTAAACGGCCATGGCTTTATGACCGAATGCAATGATTCGGCCGGGACCCTTTGTATAGGTCCGTGGATTTGGCACTGTACACATCCTCGCGCAAACTCGATACAATCCTTTAGTATCCTCGGCCAAAAATAGCTGTGCCGTCGAAGTAGCCATCGCATTTTCCGTCCGGATTGATGAGCTCCGCATATCCCTTCATGGACTTCTGTAATCGCCCGAGCACTCTCTTGGGGGCCGAGACATAGCAATAATAAACCATCTTCGCCTTTTCGGTATAACTCGTTCTGATACATGACATAGTTCGTGGCATGAACTCTTGTCTTGCGATCGTGTTTATTACTGGGATTGTCAAGGTATTGCATAATGAGCCCTCTCCAATCATCTGGTATTGCTTCAACGGCGCATACGTCCACCGGGTCGTCTCGATCTAACAACGAAGGTAAGGACATGACTCTTGTACGTATCACGTTGTCGCGCTTGAGGACTTGTTGGTTAACCAAGGCCGGGTATAGCTGTCGCAACACGGGTATTTCTCGGCCTAGCTTGCCCCCCAAGAGTTGTGCGCCGGAGGCGATTTGAGCCAACTCGTCTGCGTCAGTATTATGACTCCGGGAAATATGTTTAAATGTAATACCATCGAAGGATTCGGCCAAATAGCTGGCGATCATGTGGTAAGGCGCCAGGGTGCAACTCATGCAACGAAAAGAACCATTAAGTTGGTTAATCACAAGTTCGGAGTCGCCGAGGACGAGGGCGCGGGTCGCCCGTAGGTCATGAAGGATCCCAAGGCCGATGATTAGGGCTTCGTATTCGGCCTGATTGTTGGTGCATTCAAAATCCAACTTAAGCGAAAAATACCAACGATCGTGGTTTGGGGATTGAATGACAATTCCTACGCCCGCCGAGGATGACGTACTGGAACCGTCAAAATACATCGTCCAATGATTGTCGCGCGTCGCAACCATGCCGATTTCGACATCGGCATCCCCAAAACCGTGGGGGGAAGGGTGTTGAGCAAGGAAGTCGGCCATCGCCTGGCCCTTGACGGCTTTCTGAGGCACGTATTGCAAGCTAAATTCGGACAACGCCATCGTCTACTTCCCAATTCGGCCTTTTACGATTGGTCGGGTAAGCATGTACCGGATAACGTCGGTCTGGGCAATGACTTGGGTGACGGACGGGAGCATGTAATGCCGAAGCTTGGAGGCGGCGAAAAATAAGAACAGGCACAGTTTCTCGACGGCGGGATAATTGATCTCTGGGTGGCTGAGATGGCGACTTAGATAAAAAATAGCCTGCTCTCGACCGGCTTCGTTGTCTTGTGCGAGGAGGCAGCCGATGGACTATTCGGCCCCCGAGATATAAAGCTTAAGAGGTTTACCGCGCCGAGGAGGAACCAGGACATGTGGTTTCGTGAGGGAGACTTTGATTTACGTAAACGCCGCCTGATGTTCGTCGTTCCATACGAATTTATCTGAGTCCTTGAGTTTCAAAAGCGTGGAGAACGCTTTCATTTTACCGGCCGAGTTAGCAATAAATCGACGGAGGAAATTGATCTGACCGAGTAAGGACTGGAGTTGTTTCTTCGTCGTTGGAGGTGGGGCATTGATTATTGCGCGTGCCTTATTCGCATCGACTTCAATCCCACGGTGATGCACGAGGAAACCAAGGAAATTTCCAGCCGACACGCCGAAGGCACATTTGGCGGGATTCATCTCGAGGTTGTGCTGACGCATGTGGAGGAAAGCCTGTCGGAGGTCATCCATATGTGTCTGTCGGCGTTTAGATTTGATGACAACATCGTCGATGTAAACCTCGACGATGGTTCCAATTAAATCGTGGAAGATGGTGTTCATCGCCCGTTGATATGTGGCGCCGGCATTTTTAAGGCCGAATGGCATGACAACCCATTCGTAAGTGCTGAGTGCCCCCGGGCAGCGGAAATCAGTTTTGTGCACATCGGCTTCGGCAATGAAAATTTGGTTGTACCCGGCATGTCCATCCATAAAGGATAAGATCGCATGATTCGCCGCGGCATCGATTAACAGATCTGAAATCAGCATTGTATACTCATCTTTGGGAGTTGCCAGATTCAGATTTCTGAAATCGATGCAGATGCGCAGTGCACCATTTTTCTTTAAAACGGGAACGATATTTGCCAACCATTCAACATATCGAGCTGTCCGAATGAACCCGGCCTTCAAAAGCCGAACCAGTTCGTCCTTGATGCTGAGTTGCACTTCGGTCGAGAATCGACGTGGAGGCTGGCGGAAAGGTTTACATCCCGGCTTAATACGTAACTCATGATCGACAAGAGTACGATCTAAGCCGGGCATTTCATGGTAGCTCCAAGCAAAACAATCTTTGAACTCCGTAAGCAAGGCACGAAGCTCGTCTTTCATGTGTTGGGGAAGTAAAGCACTAATAAACAAAGGCCGTGGGTCATCGGCCGTCCCAACATTAATCTCTTCCAAGGGATCCTTAACTTGGGGCCTATGGTCTTCGAGCTCGGCCGGGGCTGCTTGAATTTTATCAAGAGATAAGACATGACCATTATCCCCTTCGGCAAGGAACTCAACGAGATTAACGGCCGAGTTTGGTTGTCTAGATATAGTAAACCAATGGGCCAGCAGTCGTTCCATCGTGGATGAAACCGCGGCCCTACGTGTTTCCCGATCGGTGTCAGACATCGGCTTCGGGGAGGAAGTTGGCTAATCCGAGTCTCGCCGAATCCTGGTGGACAGTCTCGGCGCCAACCTCGATAGCTTTCTGTACAGAAATTCGAGTCGGCCGTCCTTCGTCATTGAAGCCTTGCAAAGTAATGTAGCCGACGTGGTCATCATAATACCGTGCTTGGATTATGTTAGCCTCGAAGGGCTGGCTATCGGCCGGGTGAACAATGACCGATTTGCCGTCCCAAAAGACAAGCACTTGATATAATGACGAAGGAATACAACTGGTTTGATGAATCCAATCTCGACCGAGCAGTGCATTATACTCAGTTTTGGAATCAACCACGAAAAAGGCGGTCATGTGAGTGCGACCGGCAATATTCACAGTTAACGGAAGTACACCTTTGGTTTGGGATTTGTCACCGACAAAACTACTCATTGTGATCCCTGACGGAATCAGTTCGTCATTCGAGCAACGCAAGGCCTTCATGATAGTCACGGGCATGATATTGACGGTAGCCCCACAGTCGACAAAAACTTTAGAAACTGGGTATCCCTCGATATGGGCCGTCACATACAATGGCTTTAAATGGTGAAGTGCGGCCGATGATGAACGAGGGAACAACTCGGCTAAGGCGGCCTTTAGGCTCTCATCTTTCGTTGCTGACTCACCTTCGACAACAGATACAAAATCCACATGGCCGGCGTCTTCGGCGACGACGTCACCCTCGAGGAAATTTGGTTGAGCCGTGCTTGATTGAAAATCAGCAGGTAATACATGGACCATACTAATGTCCATGTTATCCAAGATTGACGGGCCCATCGGGTTGGAATTCTCCTCGTTATCCTCATCTTTCGTTTGATCAGCGACTACGGACTCCGTTTTTGTCAAAGCCGGACAAAGAGACTCTTCTGTTCCTTCTACAATGGCTTGCTCCGGCGGTGCTGCTTCGGCCGCTTGTTGGGTCCGCGAAACTGCCTCAGGTGAGGGTGAGGGCGACAGTGTGCTTGGGGTCGGGATCCGAACCCGCTCCTGGTAATGTATCCGGGCATCCATGGTATCGAGATACGCATCCAAACGTGCAACACGTGCTATTTCATCGGTCGTAAGGCCGAAGAGAGAAACAGCCGAAAATACCTCGAAGTGACATCGTAAATACTGAAGGTCCTCCATTGAGAAAGGAAGTTCGGCTGCTTCCATATCAATGTATGGGTCGACTTCAAATCCAAAGACGTGGGCTTCTCATATGTGCTGGAACCTTGCTTTCAATCCTGGGTCTGAGGTTTTCTGGATGATTCGCTCGGCATCAGGACAAACCAGGACCAGATCAATGGTGTCCTGGCATGCCTTCGGCAAACCATACAGGTCGTTGGCCGAATGCTTCTTGTGAAATTCTCGCATATACTCCAAAGCTTCCCCAAGGAACGGTGGATGCAAATTTCGTCGAATTTTGATTAGAGGTTCTTGTATGGCCGGCTGGGCTAATTTGCCTTCGGCCTCTTGCCTGAAATGTTCAAGGCGTGCCTTCATCTCCCCTGGTCGAATAAGAAGTTTGATCCGTTTATCAGCCTCTTCAAACATGGTTTCGACATCTTGGTCGACCAGCTGCTTCCCTTGAATCGACGCTGTCATAATAGCTGGATGCGGTTGCTTGTTGTCATTAGCAATTATGTCTTTCGGCCGCCATTTAGGGACCGAAGCCTCTTGGGCTGCCCGTCGGCGTGTCATGCAATCTATCCTTTGGTGCCGGCGTTTCTGGGATTTGGACAGTGCAGTGTAGACGCCTTTTGAAGAATGATATGTATACCAACGTTGATCTCTAGGCTCGGGAGGTTTGAAAGTTTTTTGGCTCCGCGATGATTCCGAACTGCTAGAATTACGTTTATAGTAGTCATCGTCGTAAAATGCAGTATCAAAGTCGAGGCGCCGCCTGACTGAGGGTGTCTCTTCCATCCGTGCTTTAGGACCGAGCCTATCAAAAACCCCCTGATGCCGGCTCACGTTGGCTACTTTTTGCTGGATTGCGACCGTAGGTCGTTCCGTTATAAGCGAATAGGGCTTTACCTCTGGCTCACTGCCGACCTCGGTTCTACACTTACTGCACAAAACCGCCGTCCTACTGTCTTCATCGGTGCTATAATCCCTCATAGGTTTAACAATAGCGGGCCCCGTTAAAGCTGTAGGTGGTTTGTTTGAACGAAAATCGGCCATGAAACGAGGCCGAGAATTCTGATTACGAAAACGTTGTGTCTCAACAACTTCGACCTTCCTTTTCCCTTTGTCCTTAGGGGGGCATGCATCGACCATATTTACTGTTGCCGTGGGGAACGGGTCAGTATCGACACTCATCTTCTTCTCTGGAAATTTCAATTTACCATTATCGATCCAGCTTTGGACGTTGTCACGAAACACGACGCAATTGTTTGTCGTATGTTTGCTTGAATCGTGGTATTTGCAATACACCTTTCCTTTAAGTTATTCGGCCTTGGGAATGTTGTGACCAGGCCGAAGCTTAATGATTCTTGCTGATAACAGTTGGTCGAAAATTGCGTCAGCCTTTGTAATATCAAAAGTATAAACTTTTGACGGTTTCGATGTTCCTTTAGTGGCTGAACGGCTTTTGACTTCCCTAGAGTCAACTTGAGTCAATGCCTTGCAAACAAATGGCTTATCTATCACTATCTCGGCTGCATCCACGCTAACGCATTCATCCTCGATTGATGCATAATTGACAGTAGGATTCTTGTAAATCGTCCCCCGAGATGGAGCTTTCGAAACCTTTACCTCGCGGAGCAAATAGTCATATTGTTCGACATGTTGGGCTAATTCGTACATATCCCGAAAGTTTGCCCCCAAGAACTTCTTTTTGTATTCGACGTCGAGGCCGTTCAAAGCAAGTCTGACGAATTCGACTTCGGGTAAAGGCACTCGGCACCAGTTCCTGGATGATTTGAACCTGGTAAGATAATCCATTGGTGACTCATCAGATGCCTGAGCCATCCTTGCTAATGAAGAAACCGACACCTCCATCCCTGGCCGATAAAACTGCTCGTGGAATTTCTCAACCAACTTCTCCCAGTTTTGGACGGAATTAGGAGGAAGATTGATATACCAAGCAAATACCGAGCCGGTCAATGAGAAGTTGAACAGCCGTAGCTTATGAGAAGTTGAATCGAGCCACGTGCTCCAACGAAGACATAGACGATTCACCGGCAAAGAGGCTAAAATCTGGAATCTTGAAACCTTTCGGGTATCCGAACGTTTCTACGTAGGCCGGGTACGGATGGATAAACTTAGGAAACTTCGGCCCCTTCTTCATGGCCGAGTCGATCATCCGCTAAACTTCGGTCATATCAACAGGTGTTGCTTCGACCCTCTGGTCGATTCCGTCTGACCTACTATTCGACCCTCCTCCTTTTTCCAAGTCAATTGGCTTGAGCCGAGCAGGAATTGGCTCGGCCTGTACAATTGGTAACGGATTATTTCTTGGTGGCAAGCGCTGGGGAAAATCGAAAGACCTGCCGTCACTGACTTTATTAACCAGCATTTCGAGCAACCTGGTCTGTTGCTCATTGGAACTGAGTATCACGTCATGTAGCTTGTCAATACCTCGACTAAACGTCTGCTCGACTGACCGAGACTGCTAGTCGAGTCGCTTTCGAAGAAACGACCTTGTTGGTGGGTCGGATCCTTCATCGCCATTCTCGTCGCAATCCTCCATTATCCCTTCATTGAGAACGCATGTGTTCCTGTTAGGGATTTCTAGACCGCGGAGTTGACTGCCGATATTAATTTCCCTCTCTCGGCGAGTCGCGCTTGTGGACTCGGGTGTCACAGCGCTAAGGGGATTCTGCGCCTGGGGCACACTCTGTCCTATGTTCTGAATCGGCAAATCGGCTGTTGATTTTCCCATAGCTGTTTTCTTTTTTACCGATCGCGTTTCAATTGGCATGAACTTCGTAGTTTAGCACTAGGTCCCACTGGGCGTGCCAAAATGTTGACCCCAGAAACTACAAAGCCTACGTGGCGCGCATGCCGAGTAATCTAAAAGCTAACTACGTCCTTCGGTGAATGCGGGCGTGTCAACTCGTCGGCCGAGCTAGGCCGAGGAGTAAATTTGTTGATGTTGCGTTGGGTCGCGCTACTGACTTCTGCGTCTTGCGATTGCGGCCGTGAAAGGAACACGTCTCGGCCTCTTGGATTCTCAAACCTGAAGACAAGGTTACTATTATTACGAAGTTCACGAATCGCTGTCGTCGGACTCGGTCACAGTGATGGTATTCGTCAGAGTAAACTCACGCCGAATCGACACCAAAGTGTAAGGACACAAATACTCAAAGCAAATATAAGTCTTTATGGTGAACGTAGTTCGGCCGTCTGAATGCCGAACTCTAAATCCCACTTGAGAGTATCCAATCATAAAACAACTCGGCGTGCAATGCGCCGAGCTCGGTAAATGGTAACACTTCACTTCGCCGAGAAGGCTGATGAAATGACCTCAATCGATAAGGACTCGGACGTCCTTCTCGACTAAGACTTGGATAGATAACCGACCGTGCCCGCCGTAGTGCTGTTGATGCCAACGGAAGGTACTGCGAGTTCGGCCAATTCTACGGTGACAGAGCTATATATGCCGACTTAAGATATCACCGGTTGCTTCCACAGTGCTGTTGATGCCAACGGAAGATGTGTCAGCGAAAAGAGAAAATAAAAAAATCTCAAAGTTGTTGAGAGAGTTTGCGCAGGGCAATTGTGTGTTGAATTGGAGGTCCTTTTTACTGACGCACAGCTTCCCCTATTTATAGCACTGGACCTTGAGTCAAAATCCTACTCGAACTAGGTTTTTCTTCTCCGGATCATCATCATCTCGACCAGTCCTATCTTGATTAGGATTGTGAACCTAATCCCTTATTGAGTCGGATCCCTTCCGGACTATTAAACTTGCCGAGACTCCTTGTTGTACTAGGACTCGTCTTGCAAATGACCTAGCCGGCCTAGTTTTAGAAGCCCACGATCTGAACGACCCGAGGCTCCTTTGTTGCCAGGCCTTCCGGGCCGAGAATGGTTCTATACTTGGCCCAAATTAACATTTTGGGCCCAAACAGTGTCAGATCCTTTTGAGGAGATTAAGATTGCCAAAGCTATTATTGGTAATAATCCCCCAAGTTCAAATGAGTTGGACGATGTCTTGCGATCTGTGTCTGCATCCATTGAGGGCAAAAAGTTTCTCCTTGTCCTTGATGATGTGTGGACTCGAGACCGTAAAAAGTGGGAACAATTAGAGGCAGCATTGATTCAAAGCGGTGCTAAAGGCAGTAGAATAGTGGTGACAACAAGACAGCATGAGGTTGCTGATATAATGAGAGCAAAAAGTCACATGATCATTATGGGAGAATTGAGTGAACAATTTTGTTTATCAATCTTCAATCACATGGCCTTTTATGGTAAGGAAGTCAACGAGTCCAATAAGTTTGAAGATATTAGTCAGGAAATTGTAAAGCAGTGTAAAGGTTTGCCTCTTGCTGCCCAAACTTTAGGTAGTCTGATGCGCAACAAGACAACACGGAGAGAATGGCAAGATGTTTTGATCAGTAAAATGTGGGGTCTAAAAGATGTCGAGCAAGAAGTTTTCCAACCACTGTTACTAAGTTATTATGATTTGGCCCCAGAAGTTAAATGTTGCCTATTATATTGTGCTACTTTTCCTAAAGATTATGAGTTTGACAGAGATTGTTTGATTAATCTTTGGATGGCACAAGATTATCTTAATTCTCTGGATGGCCAAGCATATTTTGATAACTTAGTAGCACGTTCTTTTTTCCAAGATTTTGAGAAAGATCGTGGCAGTGGTAAAGTTGTAAGTTGCAAAATGCATGATATTGTGCATGACTTTCTACAATTTCTCACCAAGAATGAATGCTTGATTATTGAGGGTGAGGGTGAGGGTGCTACCAATGAAATAGCAGTATTGGGTGATAAGGTTCGCCATTTGACCTTAGCTTCAGTACCCAAAGGTCCACTTTCACTAGCTATCTCATCTTCCAATTACAAAAATATGCGCACACTCACAACTTTTAAATGGAATATAACTACAATAAGCTCAGAGTTTATTTTGCAATTGAAATGTCTTAGGACATTAAATTTGAGTGGTGACTTGGTGTATGGTAATGGCTTCGAAGAACTTCCAGAGGAGATTGGACAATTGATACATTTGAAGCATATTGATTTGTCTCTTAATAATAGTTTGAAGAAATTACCGGATGCTATTTGTGAATTATACAATTTGCATACCTTGCGCCTTTTTTGTTGCGGCTCACTTGGAAAACTACCTGATAACATGGGAAAATTGATTAGCTTAAAACATCTTTATATTGAAGGATGTTGTTTTCTCGACTACTTACCAAAAGGGATTGGGAGGTTAACAAGTTTGCAGACACTGGATACGTTTGTTGTGTGTTGCGGTGACAAGGAAGAAGCATTACAATTTGAAGATCTGAGAACCTTGAACCTTCAGGGTAGTCTCGTCGTACAGCTTTCTGGGGATGTAAAAGATGTGAGTGAGGTTGAGAAAGCTCAGTTGTGGGATCAAAACCAACTTTTTCATCTCGGAATAGATTGTAGAGATATGCACTACAGGCAGACAAAAAGCAGTGTAGAAATATTGAATGTCTTACGACCGCACAAAGATTTGGAAGCTTTGGACATTCTTGGGCATACTGGGAGCGCCTGGCCAATTTGGATGGCATCGTTAAACCACTTGAGAATCGTTACCATTGTATGGTGGGAAGAGTGTGAATTTTTGCCTCCTCTTGGGAAACTTCCGTCCCTTGAAATACTGACCATAGCTGAGATGCGCAGACTGAGAAAGGTTGGTGGTGAATTTTTGGGAATAGAAGATCAAACATCATTCAAATCATCGCCATCATTATTCCCAAAATTGAAAGAACTCCGCATTCGCAGAATGCTTAACTGGGAAGAGTGGGAAGGCGTGGAAGGGTGGAAGAAAGAAGAATCTGAAATTACAATCATGCCATGCCTTTCTTACTTAGAAATTAATTGCTGCCCTGATTTAAAGACACTGCCAGACTTCCTTTGCAAAGTACCACTACAGAATCTTATCTTCAACACATGTTCGAGCATCTTTGAAAAGTGTTGCAAACAAGGCAGTGGAGACGAGTGGCCCAAGATTTCTCATATCCCAAACATCCATTTTCTATCCGAAACGAGGACTCTAAATCCATTGCATCCTGAAAATAGAAATTGGCGGACCCTGGATTTTCATTCATGGTAGAGCCGTTGGTTATCAGAGGTGAACTATTATGTACATATTTATGTATGAGATTATCAATTGTCACTGCCATTATATTGTTTACTTATTTTTCTTTTAAATCTTCAGATGATCTCTGGACATGATTTTGTTAAAGGAGCAATGCCGCACTTAGTCCCAACATCTTCTTACTGCAATCCGAGGATTACTGATGCATGGTTTGATTTAAGCTAGAGGGTTTGTTTCACTTTCTTGTATCTTTTTTGTTTTCGTTTCTAGAAGGGGTAGGGTTTTCTACTTGTTTGGCTCTGAACATGTTAGATTGGATCCTCGGGGTTGGGCTATATTTTCTTATCGAAAGAATTTGCATTTGGTAGGGGGAATGCGGTAACAATGACCAAGATGTTGGAGGCTGCGTTTCCTGGAATCCATGTTGAACTTTCGAACTGTCCCCCGCCCCTTCCAAAGCTGGTTCCGGTTGCTCAAGTTGGAGTTTTTGGGATTATAATGGCGGGCGAGCAGATATTTCCTATGTTGGGGATTACCACACCTCCTGCTTGGTATTATTCTCTTCGTGCAAATAGATTTGGTAAGCATTGCATCCACTTGGCTTCTAGGCAATGCATTGCAGTTCTTCCTCCAAGGCACTGGTGCTTTCGAAGTTTACCTCAATGAATTGGTGCGCAAACCCCTTTTTCTTCTTGCTGGGAGCTAGATTATCATTTCCTATTCGTTTAATTCCTTTTGCGAAAACAGCTTTTGGCCTTTTCAATAACGCTCGTCTTTGATTGATGCACACGATTTACTGTTAGCTTAGTGTTAGCTTCTGTTCTCTTGTATATTGCAGGTTTTCTCTAAGCTGAAGGAGGGAAGATTTCCGGGTGAGATTGAACTAAGTGTGGCATTGTGAGTAAGTTGGGTAGTTCAAGAATCACAGACTCGGCTTTATGGTCCTAGTCTAGCAGCTTGATTGGAAAGTCCAAATGATTGTGGTTGGAGTTTCAAGCTTGCATCGCATACTTGCTTAGTAGGTTCAAAGGCTTCGAGGTAGGAGTTGTTTTGAATTGTCACTGTTATACAAACAAGACACATCAATAGAATGTGTTGTGGATAGATTATGAACGATAATCCGATTCTCTGCATCAATAGAATGTTTTGTGGATAGTTGTAATGAACAGTTTCCCATCCAGGTTCGCGTTCGTCTCAATTCCTCAACCATTTCGTTTTCTCTCTTTTTTTTTCCTTTGATTTTTGAAAAATTTGGAATTTCGATAGATTTGATTGGAATAAAATTTAGGGTTTTTGATGGATTTTTAGTGTTCATTGTGAATTGTTTAATCAAATTCAAATTTGAATCTCGAAATTTGGTTGTTCAGTTAGATTATGTTCAGTTCACCGTACTTGTTCTATTTCAATATGAATATGATTGTTCGAATCTGTAATTTCTGTTTGGTTCCGAGAAAATGTGCGATCAGAAACAAAAACTCCATATATGATGAGATTTGCATATTTATATTGAAATTTGGAACTTAGAGAACTTTCTCATCTCTTCACCCACTCGAATTTTCCAAATTTTTTTGTTATTTCTCGATTCTGAAGTGTATTTCTAATGGAAATTGGGAAATTAGTATTTCGTTTATCCCTATCGAGCTTAATTTTCTCTTTTTTCGTAGAAATCCAAGCTTGAAACAAAATGTCTGGGCCTGGCAAAGGAGGCAAAGGTCTCGGAAAGGGAGGAGCAAAACGTCACTGTAAGGGTCTCCGCGACAACATCCAGGGCATCACCAAGCCGACCATCTGCCGTTTGGCTCGCAGAGGCGGTGTAAAGCGTATCAGCGGCTTGATCTACGAGGTGACACGTGGCGTGCTCAAGATCTTCTTGGAGAACATGATCATAGGCGTTGTGACATACACCGAGCATGCTAGCCGCAAGACCGTGACCTCCATGGATGTGGTCTATGCGCTCAGCAGGGTCCCATGGATGTGGTCTATGCGCTCAACAGGTAGGGCAGGACCCTTTACGGGTTCTGTGGCTAGGGTTTATTTCGGGTTATTGAAGTCGTGCTGTTAAGAAATGGGTTAATGGGTTGGGTTTAGTGATTAGTTACGTATTAATTAGGTGTTTTTACTTTGTTTATAATGTTAAAGGGTTCTTGTTATATGGCTTTGTAAAGTGATTTTGGACTAAGTTTTGTATGTGCGTTTGGAATTGGAATGGTTCTGTTTGATCCAAAATTATTTTTTTTATTTTTACATATTTGTTTACTAAAATCACTTCCTCACATTTTTTCGATTGCAATTAATTTATATACAAGAGTTAGTTGGGAAGTTAGTGTAGTTTAATACGTAGTATTGATAATATTTGTCTTATACAATTGATATTGAGGGTTCGAGGGAAGGGGAAATGGAGATTTCGAGTGCAATTATAAGTGCAATGCTTTCAACAAATTTAATTACAAATTTCTTGTTAAAATGATAGTATCAAAGTTTGGTACAATGTCATTGTTTCCAAATTAATATGGTGTATGTAACCAAAAGTGACTCTGACTTGATTGGTTTCGGTTGTTTTAGGTGGCATTTTCTTCCAAGTTTGGTACAATGTCATTGTTTCCAAATTTTTCATTTGATAGAAACATCATGTAATATAAAGTTATAATAATATATTTATCAAACCATTAAAAAATATAAATTAGTATATAATATTTCAATATGCATCTATAATGTGACGATTTTTTTGAAATGTGTAAATTACTGATACCGTAGCCACATCACAAATTTCGTGTTTGAATTTTTTTTCCCTCTCTAATGTCGCAGATTAAAAAATAGTTTGATAATTTTTTTTATATTTTTATAAATTTAGAAGGTAAGAGATATTAGAGAATGTAAACACAAAAAAAGTTAAATTCTTTATTACTTTCTTTGGCGTGTAAAAAGAGGCAAAGCAAAAAAATGAAAAAGCCAAAATACTTGGTACAAATGTTGGAAATTCATTACGAAGCTTTCACCTTACAAGAAAGGGCAACCGAAAGATGACAACAGGGGTTTGATAAATAAAAAGATGACAGGGTTTGATAAACCAAAAAGATGACAATGAAAACACTAATTGAGTTTAACATATTATAATTTTTTTCCCCATCTGATTTTCGTTGAATTCAAATATAATTGAGTCTTGACTTGGAGTTTACCTTGAAAACTATAAACTTGGTAGAGGAAAGGCATTTGCACAACCATCCTGCCTTTCTTCTTCATACATACTTCCCTCTTTGTTTCACTAATCCACTGTCAGTTGATTCCAAACACTAAACATGGCTGATGCGATCGTTTCCGTGCTGCTAGAGCCGTTGGCTTCAGCAACTTTTCATTACATAGAAGATAAGGTGGAAAATGTTTTGAACGTTAAGAAATACGTTCAAGAATTCACTAACAATCTCGAAGCTATTCAAGCTGTGCTTCAGGACGCAGAGCGAAGGCAAGTGGGGGACGAAAGCGTGAGAAACTGGTTGGATAAGCTCAAGGAAATATCTTACCAGATGGTGGATGTGCTGGGCGAGTGGAACTATGACATTCTGAGGCAACAGGTCGAGAAGCAAGAAAGAGAAGGCACAGCTGCTCTTGTTCCTGAAAAGAAGGTCAGATTTTCTGTTTCCTCTGGTTGCTTCTGTTTTGGCCAAGTCAGTCAGGTCTTTGTTCGTCATGACATTGCTGCTAGGATAAAAGAGCTGAATGAGAGTTTAACTTTGATTTATAATCAAAGAAAAGGTATGGGTTTCACATAGAGAAAGGCACTCAACGACTTGAACGACGGATAACTTCGTCTTTCGTTGATGTATCTTACATCTTTGGACGAGAAAACGAAAAAGATGTTTTGATAACAAAGTTGTTGACTGATAGTAGTGAACAAGGGAGGGGAACCCTTATCATCCCTGTTGTAGGGATGGGAGGAATGGGCAAAACAACTTTGGCCCAACTAGTATATAATGATCCCAAAGTTAAAACCCATTTTGAAAAGAGAATATGGGTTTGTGTGTCAGATCCTTTTGAGGAGATTAAGATTGCCAAAGCTATTATTGGTAATGACCCCTCAAGTTCAAATGAGTTGGACTCTGTCTTGCAACGCGTGTCTGAATTCATTGAGGGCAAAAGGTTTCTCCTTGTTCTTGATGATGTATGGACCGAAGAGCGTGAAAAGTGGGAGCAATTAGAGGTACCATTGATCCAAAGTGGTGCTAAAGGCAGTAGAATATTGGTGACAACAAGAAAACATGAGGTTGCTGATATGATGAGAGCAACAAGTCACATGATCAGTATGGGAGAATTGAGTGAACAATCTTGTTTGTCAGTCTTCAATCACATGGCCTTTTATGGTAGGGAAGTAGATGAGTCCAAGAAGTTTGAAGATATTAGTCATGAAATTGTAAAGAAGTGTAAGGGTTTGCCTCTTGCTGCAAAGACTTTAGGTAGTCTGATGCGCAACAAGAGAACACGGAGAGAATGGAAAGATGTTTTGAGCAATAAAATATGGGATCTAGAAGATGTCGAGCAAAAAGTTTTCCAACCACTGTTATTAAGTTATTATGATTTGACCCCAGAAGTTAAATGTTGCCTATTATATTGTGCTGTTTTTCTTAAAGATTATGAGTTTGACAGAGATTGTTTGATTAATCTCTGGATGGCACAAGATTATCTTAATTCGAAAGGGAATAAAGATAAGGGAATGATTGGTCAAACATATTTTGATAACTTAGTAGCACGTTCTTTTTTCCAAGATTTTGAGAAAGATCGTGACAGTGGTAAAGTTGTAAGTTGCAAAATGCATGATATTGTGCATGACTTTCTACAATTTCTCACCAAGAATGAATGCTTGATTATTGAGGGTGAGAGTGCTACCAATGAAATAGCAGTATTGGGTGATAAGGTTCGCCATTTGACCTTAGCTTCAGTACCCAAAGGTCCACTTTCACCAGCTATCTCATCTTCCAATTGCAAAAATATACACACACTCACAACTTTGAAATCAAACATAACTACAATAAGCTCAAATTTTATTTTGCAATTGAAATGTCTTAGGACGTTAAATTTGAGTGATGAATGGGGAGGTGGTAATTGCTTGAAAGAACTTCCAGAGGAGATTGGACAATTGATACATTTGAAGCATATTGATTTGTCTCTTAATGATAGTTTGAAGAAATTACCGGATGCTATTTGTGAATTATACAATTTGTGTACCTTGCGCCTTTTCTGTTGCTTCTCACTTGGAAAACTACCTGATAACATGGGAAGATTGATTAGCTTGAAACATCTTTATATTGAAGGATGTATTTCTCTCGATTACTTACCAAAAGGGATTGGGAGGTTAACAAGTTTGCAGACACTGGATACGTTTGTTGTGTGTTGCGGTGACAAGGAAGAAGCATTACAATTTGAAGATCTGAGAACCTTGAACCTTCAGGGTAGTCTCGTCGTATGGGTTTCTGGGGATGTAAAAGATGTGAGCGAGGTTGAGAAAGCGCAATTGTGGGATCAAAAGAAACTTTTTCATCTCGGAATAGATTGTGGAGATATGCACTACAGGCAGACAAAAAGCAGTGTAGAAATATTGAATGTCTTACGACCGCACAAAGATTTGGAAGCTTTGGACATTCTTGGGCATACTGGGAGCGCCTGGCCAATTTGGATGGCATCGTTAAACCACTTGAGAATCGTTACCATTGTAGGGTGGGAAGAGTGTGAATTTTTGCCTCCTCTTGGGAAACTTCCGTCCCTTGAAATACTAACCATAGAAAGGATGAACAGGGTGAGAAAGGTTGGTGGTGAATTTTTGGGAATAGAAGATCAAACATCATTCAAATCATCGCCATCATTATTCCCAAAATTGAAACAACTCCGCCTTCGCAGAATGTATGACTGGGAAGAGTGGGAAGGCGTGGAAGGGTGGAAGAAAGAAGAATCTGAAATTACAATCATGCCATGCCTTTCTTACTTAGAAATTAATTTCTGCCCTGATTTAAAGACACTGCCAAACTTCCTTTGCAAAGTACCACTACAAAATCTTATCTTCAACGAATGTTCGAGCATCCTTGAAGAGCGTTGCGAAGAAGACAGTGGAGAGGAGTGGTCCAAGATTTCTCATATCCCAAACATCCATTTTCTGTCCGAACTGAGGGCTCCAAATCCAATGCATCCTGAAAATAGAAATTGGCGGACCCTGGATTTTATTTCAATGTACCGACCCGCTATAAGTGAGGACTGCACATCGCAACCGAAGTGAGGATTTTATTTATGAGATTATTAATTGTCGCTGCCATTATATTTGTTATCTTATTTTTCTTTGAAATCTTCAGTTGATCTCTGGACATGATTTGTTAAAGGAGCAATGTCGATCAAGCGGTGACTCGCTAGGCAAAATCTTCTCATAGCACATGATGATCATCAAGTTTAAATTGTCCTGTGGGGATATGTTTGATCAGGAGCAATGCCGCACTTAGTCCCAACATCTTCTTACTGCAATCCGAGGATTACTGATGCTGATGGGTAATTTCTTCTTTTGCATGTTTTTTCTCCTTTTTTTCTTGTACCATGAGAGGTTAGGTTTATGTCTCCCTTCTTTTATATGTTTTTTCTCATTTTTTCTTGTACTATGAGGGGTTAGGTTTATGTCCCCCTTGACTAGATGTAATGTTTTTATCATTATCAATAAAATTTCCCTCGTACCGCCGATGTTTTCTACACAAAAAAAAAGAAGAAAGTAATTTTGACTTGTATGCATGAGCATTCTCAATGACTTAAGCAATGTTGTATTTATCGCTCTATCTACGAAGATTTTATTGGTTTTTTTTTCTCTTTGCTATCAATGGATGTCATACTCTTCGTCCTCCTTTCTTTTTTTTTATTTATTTATTGTTAGAGTAAAATTGGCAGTTCCTAAACAAAACGTCTGAGTATGTAATCTTAGCCTAGTGCTTTTTTTCAGTTGTAATTATTTTAGTCTAAGTTTGTCTCACGTGCTCTCGATCACAAAATGGCAAGCGTTTCAGAGACATTCACTCAGGTAAATTTGGCATGCATATTCATATAGTCTAAGTTTGCATTCGATGGGCCATTTAGTTTAACTATGCATTAGTTTAAGCCCATGATTTAAGTCAGCATAAAAATAAAATAAACCCTAGCGTATATGCTATTGGTCCTTGCCGCATGACTTGGGCGTTATGCATAATTAACGCTGATAAAGTCAAATGGTTTTCAGCCTTATCAGGGTACATGTTTATCCTATCATCTTTAATTGAATTAGTGGTTAGGTCTCTCACTTATTTGGTCCACATGATCTTCAGGTTCGTATGTTAACCTAATTGCTGCGTGTATATATATAGGGGTCTAGGTTCATAAGGCTGCACTGCCGCATAAATATATCCAACTAAATTCATCTATATCTCATGCTATTGTATTTGAGATGGGTCTCTTTTTCACTGTGTGTTTTGGGTCTTTCAGTTGACGTATCCTTTCTATATTAATTATTAAAACTTGTTTTCATAATAATCTAATTGCACGATAGGACTTATCTGTTTGCATGGGAGTTATCTGATTGCATGTTGATAGAATTATTAAACTACATGGATTGCATTGTAGTTCTTATCAGATAAAGGGCCGGTGCTTTTTGCATATATATGGGAAGTCAGGAACGTGAAAAAGTTGAGCCATATATGCATGAAAACTGATTTTATTGAAAAGAATTTTTAGAAGCACCAGCTTTGGTTTTTTGTGCGTGGAAAAATAATTTGAATACTGCTGTTATCTTGTGGTTCCAACAGCATGGGTTTTTAAGAGAAAATATTATTTTTCATGCTGATTTCTTTGAGGTTTTAAATTGAATATCAATTATGGAAATGTGCCTTGTGATTTTCGTAATTGATTGTTTTTCAAACAAACACTTCATCATATAAACATTCTGCATGATCGAGTTAGCATCTTGCAAAGTTCGAGGGAAAGGTGATTGACGGCTGCGTTAGTGCCGTGCCACTTCAACTCGAAGACTGAAGAAAGATCGAGTAGCAAAGCGTGGAGACAAAGCTGCCAACTGGTATGAGTGTTTAGTTGATGAGTTTTGTAAGTCTTTATGTATTCTTTCTTTCTTAGTGTTTCCTGGCTTGGGAGCCCGAGGATTTTCCCGGTGGTGGGTTTTGCCTCGTTAAATCCTACATCCTGTGTGCACATTTTATTTATCTTTATAATTGCATATGTGTAGGATAGTTTATATGTGATGTGAATGTGGAATTAATTTGAGAACTGAAAATTAAATTGAAAATTGAATTGGATTTTTAAATTGGAACCTATTCACCCCCCTCTAGGTTAAACTAGTACCATCCTAGAACTTTCATTTATCTTCAGTTTATAGGTTTAGGGTTAAATTCTCTATTATATCAAATCAAATGTAACTTGTAAAGGTTTAATTTTGGTCTATTTGTAAACTTGTTTGGGTATCCAAACAAATGTGTTTTTTTTATTTGTTAGGTAAGCGATTTTGTTTAAGGAATGAATACTCATAATCAACTGAACTTCAAGCTTCTTACATACCAAAATTCCTTCATAAAATTTCTATATAATTCTCCAACGAAAGCGATTGTCTACTAAGACACTTGTAACTCAAGTAGGTAAAGAGTGTTTACCTTTAGGGAGGTAATTTTCACTCTTTTTAGCTTCATGCACCTCTCTTTATTTGATCATCGGATTGAATAAATCAAACGAAATCAACGGACTGAATTAAACAGGAATGTGCAAAGTTACAAACGGTGTGTGTTTATTATTTTTCTTCCTTTAAATCATTATCTCCCCCACTATTGTTCATATTCGTATAAAATGAGAAAAATGACCATCGATGTGCTAGTTATGGGCCAGAAGCCCAAATTTATTTGGGTTACATGGATGGAACTGAGCCCAAAGTCTCCTTGAGGTCCAAACAATATTATCTGCTACCTGCCGGTCGAGTCAAAACAACCATTTTCGTCTCCAACACTCTCTCTCTCTCTCTACAGTCTCTGTAGACTGCATCAATGGATCGAGCACAGCTTGTTCTGCTAGGGCTTCCGCTCTTCCTCTTCTGCACGGACCTCCTAAACCTCTTCACGCCGCCCCCTCCTCCGCCCCACAAGCCTCCCCACCACCACCATCCCCACCTCCAACACCAACACCAACCTCCTCCAGTCGCCAAAGAAACCCTAGAGTTTCCCTCACAGGTATTTCAATTTGAATTCCTCTTAAATTCCCAATCTTTGTTGCAATTGATTGCATATTTATATCGTGTTCTAATTCCCGTCTGTAATTCTTTGGTTTGGTCGGATTTCAGAAACCAAGCGCTTTCGGTGCCATCGGCGTCGGCAGCACGGTCAAGATTAGCTTCTGCACTTCTTGCTCTTACAAGTAATTCTCTTGTTTCTTTTGTGATTTCTTAAATTGGGGTTTTAACTTTATGTCGAATTATGATGTGGGATAATAGAAGATCAACTTGAACAGCTATTCATTTGAAATTGAATTGTTATTCGGATCCTGGGGTTTATCGGTTAACCTGTAAAATGCTCTTGATTTATCTTTTAGCTCCGAATTAGTGCTCCGAGAAATATGTGGTTTTCTACTTGTTTTGCTCTGAACATGTTAGATTGGATCATCGGGGTTGGGCTATATTTACTTATCGAAAGAATTTGCATTTGGTAGAGGGAATGCGGTAACAATGACGAAGATGTTGGAGGCTTCTTTTCCTGGAATCCATGTTGAACTTTCGAACTATCCCCCGCCCCTTCCAAAGCGTTTGGTCAGCAAGCTGGTTCCGGTTGCTCAAGTTGGAGTTTTTGGGATTATAATGGCGGGCGAGCAGATATTTCCTATGTTGGGGATTACGACACCTCCTGCTTGGTATTATTCTCTTCGTGCAAATAGATTTGGTACCATTGCATCCACTTGGCTTCTTGGCAATGCATTGCAGTCCTTCCTCCAAGGCACTGGTGCTTTCGAAGTTTACCTCAACGATGAATTGGTGCGCAGACCCCTTTTTCTTCTTGCTGGGAGCTAGATTATCATTTCCTATTCGTTTAATTCCTTTTGGTGAAAACAGCTTTTGGCCTTTTCAATAACGCTTATCTTTGATTGATGCATACGCGTGAGTGTTAGCTTCTGTTCTCTTGTACGTTGCAGGTTTTCTCAAAGCTGAAGGAGGGAAGATTTCCGGGAGAGATTGAACTAAGAGATGCCATTGCGAGTAAGTTGGGTACTTCAAGAATCACAGACTCGGCTTTATGGTCCTAGTCTAGTAGGTGGGTTTGTAAAGTCCAAATGCTTGCGGTTGGAGTTTCAAGCTTGCATACTGGCTCGCATACGTGCTTAGTAGGTTCAAAGGCTTCGAGCTAGGAGTTGTAATGAATTGTTTCCCATCACTGTTATACAAAGTTAGGAACGATAACCTGGGCCTGCTTGCGTCCTGAGACGGTCATTGATTCGGTTTAAAATTGATTTCAACTCTATTAAGCCTGTTAATATAGTTTCATTTCGCGGGATATAGTATTCCGTATCGGCTCAAAGTATATATTCTTCCTGGTTTGGGCGTATTAGTATGTTTTTTGGGTACTTGATCATGTACTCGCTCTAAGTTCTTCTCTGCATACCGGAACTGCCTCGGATGAAATGGAACTTGAACGTGCATTTCAATTTTCTTGAGTTTATGGAGGTGTTTTGGATACGTAATGCATGTGTTTTATTTTGTTCAAAACTTCTAACTCAAGGGAGATGACGGTTTACGTTTCATATCAAGAAATAGCCGAACACGATGGTTATATTGCCAACAGAATTGCAATGTAAACAAGTTTCGGTAGTGTTTCGAGTTGTAATTGTACGTACTTGTAAAGAACTTCAATTGACACCGCGGGACAATAATACACGATAATACGATGTGATGGCAACGCTGCACTTCAAGAATGATATCCGAAAGGAAACCAAATCACATTAGTATTCATATAAACAGGCACAATATGTCCTATAAAATCTAAACAGCAAGAACATCCTGTGTAACCCCGTCGTTCGAAAGCCATATGTTCTTAGAAATGAACAATAAGTAGAGTGAATAAGAGCACCACGTCATACGACACAAAACATGGCAATCGTTATCATATCTACATCATCTCTTAGTACTTTATTTTATTTGTTTATTTTACCGCGGGAGTGGTTCAATCGCCACCGCCACCATCAACCGTCCATTGAATCCAATCCCTAACCATCACAGCACTCACCGCCGCCACATCATCATTGCCACTGCAGTTTGGTCTCGCCTCTGCCGCCAGCATCACCTAGTAGCAGTATTCATGCTACTAAGTTTCTTCGTTTCCTTGTCAAATCTAGATTCTGCTTATATCGCGCCCAAACACGAATGTTGTAAGCCAATTGATCGCCACATAGAATCTGTTCCTCCAGCTTATGACTCGGGTTAAATATGCCGAGCGCCAAACAAACCAACTGAAGAACCCAGCCATAGATACGCCTTTACCCGCCTGCAAATATGTGCGCTACATAAGGTCAGTTATCTTTAGCTTAAAGCGTGAGAGCAGAGGCCTTGAAGTGGCTTGAAATTCACCTTGCTCTGTCTGAGGTCCACAAGAGCCTTGTATCTCCCCAGAGTGGCCATGCTTCCTAAATGCTTGTACACAAATGGTTCCTCGTATTTATACTCTCTTGCAGCGTTGGCACGTCCTCCACCAGCTTTGCCAATTTTGTTCAGTAAATTGGCCAAATACTTTCCTTGCCTCTCTGCAACCTTCATATATTTTAAACAGAGATGCATAAAGATCATTTCAGTTGCCCTTTAACAGCAGACTGTAAAATCTCAAATCACTTTTTAAAAGAAAATAACTTCATTGAATTTGCCGGTTGGCTAGACCTTCATAGTATAATACTACCATTACACAAAGTTTATGGACTTTTGCACACATGGGAGATGGGATTCTATGAGAATAGATAATCGAACAAATCCTAACCTGGGCCAAAGCTGGAAGAGTTGGTTTTCCGGTACTTTCAACAAAACCGCTACAGTCTCCAATTGAATACACATCCTGCACTTCAGGAACGCGCAGCCACTCGTCAACGCCAATCCTGCAATTAGAGGAACGGGTTATAAAAAATTACGCCAACAGGATATTTCATTCTAAAGCATACTTAACAATTTGGGTAGTGAAATAGGGAGCAAGAATGAGAAACATGGACCAAATCATACCGAAACCTTATGATATGAAAAGAAATATGACATTTAAAACAATTAAAGACAGCTGGTATTGAAATGAAAGATTTGTGTTGCAGAGGAGGAAATGGAACAATATAAACTGAATTTGGGGCGAAAAGTGAAGTAAAAAGTTCACCAGAAGGTACCAAAATTTATGAAAACCCATGAGGTTCTAAGATGAAGATCAGAACAATACTATTCCATAAGCTTAGATTTGTTAGAAACTCCAGTAGTTGAAAGGAGGAACAAACTCATTTCATTAGAAACAAATTAAAGTATTACCTTCCACCAGGAGACTTTGTCAGCGGCAATGAGTTCACCAAAGGTGATGGACCAACACCGGTAGACCATACCAAAAGACCATAAGGAACCTCTGTGCCATCATTAAGAATTATTTTCTTATCCTTGACATCCTTAACGATCCCACGGACAAGACGAACTCCTGACTGAGAGAAACAATCAAATGTGCAATGAACATACCCAGCAATTAGTGGGAAAACTGTAGCAATCAACAACTGTAGTTTGTGGGAGATAATCCCTGAGAATCACTATTAGTTCTTTAATACAACAGGTGGTGTAAGGATTTGAAGTTGCCATTGTGTGCATAAGAGCGATTCTTAGAGATGATCCCATTTGACTAATAACAGGGCAATAGGTTCTGTTATGAATAAAATATCTCTTACCTTCGTCAGCTGTTTCGTAGCATAGTGCCTCAGCCGATCATCAAATGATGATAATATCTCATTTGCCTATGAAGACAAGAATGTTACTAAGTTTCCATATAGAAATCTACTTACTCAGTTGCATGGACTGCATTTTTATCTAATAATTCTGCAAAAGGTAAGCCATGAAGGAGTATTCAACATGGTTGAATCTCGTGGTGAGGTAATGAACAAACCTCAATTAAGGTAACATGAATATAATTTTTCACATGACCATATCGTTCCTGAACATCTTTCTGAATAAAGTCACTAAGTTCACCGCTGAACTCAACTCCCGTGGGACCACCTCCGACGACAACACAGTGTAGGAGTCTGCTTTTCTCTTCCTCTGAAACACCTGCCTCCAAACCAAAATCAAACGAAACACAGTGAGATCTCATATCATGTGATTGTTGTTCTCTAGTAATTAAATCCAACTGCAGCAGTATACCAGGCACATCCGACAACATCAAGTTTAGGAGCAGCTTCCTACGGATTTCCTGGGCATGAGAGACTTCACGAAGAAAAATTGCATGTTCATGTACACCTTGTATGCCAAAAGTGGTTGGCATTGCTCCCAAAGCAATTACCAATTTGTCATACGCAATTTCAAACTTCCATGGCTTCAAGGGTTCAGCTCCATCAGTTACCGTCTCGCATTTCACCTTCATTTCCCAAACCAGCATTTTTGCAAGTAAGGCAATCTTAAAATCCAAATATTCTCCAACATTTTGTATATTCTCTCCACCAAAACAAAAAAAAAAAAAAAAAAAAAACTCAAATCTTTGTAGCACTTGAATCAAATAATGAGTTAAAATTAAGCCACTTTCAGCTGAACAATCATATTTTTTATCAAAGATTAACAACACAGAAGCTAATTATTTGATCCACATTTTTCATTACAGTGTACAGAAAAGCAAAAGTTCAATTAAGTAATGATTACCCATTGCAAACTTAACCCAAAAGTTTCAAAATTTTACCAAGAAAGTCACTAATCCCGTAAATCTAAAGCTACCCAATTCACTATTTACTATTCAAGAACAAAAAACTAGGAACAAATTGACGTACCACATGCTTATCAGGATCGAGGCCGATACAATTGGAGAGGAAGAAATACGACCCGGTTTCTCTCGAAATAGCGGGTTGGATCCTCGCAATGGGCTCGGCTACGGACCGGAACTCCAGAGTTCCGACGCAGGTAGACGCCAGCAGCGGCGTGAACACCATGTGGTTCCTCGGCGACACGCAGACGATGTCGTATTGCTCGGTGTCCAATCCTTTCATAAGCCGGCACCCGGCCCAGCCCGAGCCCAGGACCACCACCCTCGGCTTGTCGCCGGGCATCGTGGGGCCCAGACCCGAGTAAAAGGTCGGCGGTTGAGGGGTCGGAGTCGGAGCCGGAGTCTCATGGATCGGACTCGGTCGAGCCGGCTCAGAGCTGAAGCGGGAGAGCAGAGTGTAGGAGAACGGGTCGGAAATTCTGGGTCGGGCCGATGATCTGGCCGTGGTGGCTGAGACTTGGATGAGGCTCCTGAACCAAGACATGGCGTTCGGATGGGTTACGACGTCGTTTAGTGGAAGTTAAGAGTAGAAAGTGGCTCTGCAGCACATATACGTGAGCTTGACGAAGGTGGAGAAAGTTCCAATAATTTGGTGTCGTTTTCTGCGGTTGTGATGAATCTGTGGCAGGTCGTTTTACGAACTTGACACGTCAACAGTGGCCTTCGTTCTCGTGGCAGTTACATTCGTGTTACAGTTGGCTTGGCTGAAACGTTCGGACAAGCTGTAATTCTATGGGTACCGTTTCTAGCGTTTCCTTGGTAAATCCGTAAAGACTTGGAGAACAACCAAGTTCATGAGAAATTTTTTAGCATATCAAAAACACCGCCTAGTACACGTGTCATTAAATAACAACCAATTATTTTACAATTCTTGATTTATCGGACAGTGTTTTTGATACACTAAGTTCATATTTAAATGATATGCTAAATTTAAATTTAACAGCTTCTGAGGCACTTTATATGTCAAATTTTAAACATAAAATAGAAATTCATATTTAAAACATTGCATTGGTAAGAAAATGAATTAAAAGGTATACAAATATTTAAACATTGCATTGGTAATGAACAATAAAAAGGCAATGCTTTAAACAAACAACAAAAATAATAGAAAGCATTTAGTAATATATTAAAAGAATTTGAAAGTGCTGTCAAATTTGGCAGTAAGGGGTAGAGATGTCATTTCATTATCATTTCATGTTATGTCACATTAGATTTAGTTTATCGGTTGGAAAACATTAATGTTATATTTTTTAACTATTATTGCTGATAAACACTTTAACATCTCCTTTCAAAATGCTCTAAACAAAAATTCCAAGTTCAACATCATGCACAAGGAAATTACCACGTTGAATTGTAATATGTTACATGTTTTCGAGATTTTCGGCTATACTTCGAGCTCTCATTAATCTATTACATTCTAGTAAAAAATATAAGGAATAAGATTTAATGACAAAAATGTCAAATCATAAAATACTTTGAAGATACATTGAAAAAACGGTGAATAATACAATAAAGTTGATCCACTTTCCCAAATTAAAAGTGAGATAAGCTAGAGTACTTATTATACATATGTTTTCTTCTTATGAGCACAAAATTTCAGTGTACAGGTAAGTATTATTAACTACTAGCCTAACTTTTTTTTTGTTTTGTTTTGCAGAGGTTTGTGCAGTTAAGAAGAGAGGCATTGGGTCGAGATAGAGTGGGGTGTGATGCTTTGATGACATATAGGCGAAGAAGAGAAAAATAAACATAAAATTCTTTTGGTGCAACTACCTTGATGTCCATAATTTTTCCTTTCTGATATTTTTATGGAATTATGAATATAGACCAAATCGTCTTTCCACACTTTTTTAATTAACAAAAAAAATTGTCAACAGATAATATATGTAAGATCTCACATCGTCCAGGGAAGTGATCCTTATATATATATATATATATATTCTCATCCCTACCTAGCATGAGGCATTTTGGGAGCTTACTGGCTTTGGGTTCCATCAGAACTCCAACGTAGTTAAGCGAGTAGCGCGCGAGAGCAATCCCATGATGGGTGATCCACTGGGAAGTTCTCGTGTGAGTTCCCAGAAACAAAACCGTGAGGGCGTAGTCGGGGCCCAAAGCGGACAATATCGTGCTACGGTGGTAGAGCGGGCCCGGGATGTGGTGGACCCCGGGCCGAGATGTGACAATATAGATTACAGTCATCGCTTATTTAATGTAGCTAAAAGTTAGAATAAGAATATTTTGAGTACAATTTTATTTGAGATACAACTTGGGTGAACTCAATGGAAAAAAATTAAAACACGTTATATATGAGGCAATATATTAGCCTTTTCAAGCAATATATTTCATTTTTAAGTTTTAGCCCTTCGGGCCGCCGCTTCCTTTGGATTTGACCCTTGAGGAGGCAGGGGAGGGATCATGCCCACGATTGGCAGTTGGGTCGTTGTAGTCATTTGTCGTCACCCTCAAAGACCTACCCTCCATCACCATGGCCATCACCACCTCATCATCTATAGTATATAACCAAGCACCAACAAAGGAAAGAAGAAAATTAGCCTCCATTGCATAATATTTAGTACATTACAACGATAAATAAACACCTTGTTAACAAACTAATTACAAAAGATATATGTATATTAGTATATACGAAATAATGTTTTATTGTCAAACTTATATTGCCTTACAAACACTAACGTTATGAGACCTATATTGTGAACATACAAGGCACACTTAGCTAATCAAGAATCAAAGCAAACAATACATATCCTTATATGCCCTCTATCTTAGGGTCAAAGAATAAAAATGACACTGCTAATTAGTCCAAGGACTTCTCCACCCATTTCTTTGGCTCCTGTCTTTATTTCTCACTTCACGTGACACGGAAATGAGAATATTAATTGTCCTTATCTCTCACTGCATGATAAAGGAACAATAAACGGGGATATGGAAGTTCCTCTCCAACGAGAGGATCTAGGGCTTATAGGGAAAATGGTTTAAACAAAGTTTCAATTAGTGTGTGAGCAGTGTCCATAAGCACAACTAGCAAATATACAAATAATATATAAAAGAGACAAAACACATATATATGGATGCACGAGATGAGAGTCAAGAGACTATACGACTATGAATGCGCAAACCCAGCTGGTGTTGCACACACTTCAACACCCTGCAACCCAATTCCAAAACGCAGGCAACGGATACCTGACCCTTGCTGATCAATAATGAATTATTTATTCCTAGATTTATATTCTTTATATTAAATAATAGTAAGGTTAATTTGTATATCGTAACGAGAATATAAAGAGTATTATAGAATTAATTTCCAACATAATAATCCTCCAATGGTTAAGATTGGAAAAGAAAAGCAAATTCAATGGCTTTGGAGATGATTGTTTTTATGAATCAGTTGAAGGACGGTAGGAGAAGACTTGCTTGCAACGCGTTTCATATCCTCTCTCTTCACATGATCAATGAAGATCGATGCACAGAAAGAAGGGTATGAAACTCGACTCATTGCGGGTAAGTTTTACGCCAACAAGTGGTTGAAGTAGATATAGGTAGAGAGAGACATATACGGCGGCATACCTGAAAATAGAATGGTGTTCCGAGCAGATGAAGATATTACAGCAAAGGCAAGCAAGAGAAACAAGCACAGCTGAGTACCTCCAAAGCCCATCTCTCTCTCTCTCTCTCTCTCTCTCTCTCTCTCTCTCTCTCTCTCTGTGGTCGCATGGGAGGCCAAATATTTGCTCCATTTATAGGTTGAATAATACTACTACCGAGAGACTTTTTGGCATCCTTTATCACCATCATGATGTGTATTATTTCACTCATATTATCATAGTGTATTTATTATTTTATTAATATATCTTATAAGTAGAGATATATGAACCCTAAACCCTAAACATTTGTCACGTATTATTCTACGTGTTATGCATTAAAAGTTGACGTTAACAGATCATGCCATCATGGTTGTCACGTTCACATATGAAGGAACAAAGGCAGACTCCTGGGTGAGTGCTTCTGAAGATGATGACTTTTAAAAGTCAACGGTGTTGATGTCGATCCCCTCCTTTAATTACCAGATAAGGAAGCCAAGCGATGACCAGACCGAAGCAGGCAGCAGCAGCAGCTTCCTTTTCTCATTCAAAAGTTGTAATCAAGTATATTTATTTTGTGGCCAGTAATTGTATCACTCTCTACTCTAGTCCATGTACTATGCATCGCTGATGGTATAGATCATTGTCATGTATTCAAATAATAAATTATTTGTCCATTAAATATTTGTTACACCAGAATCTCTCTACAAACACGTACTCTTCCTATTTTTTAGTTAATTCGACCACACAGTAACAAGCAATGTCTTATTGAGCGGGCCTATATGCCCAACCACATGACACCCCTCCATTCACTTTGGATATAATAGGTTGTTATGGTACTTTAAGTAACAATAACAAAAACAGAGAGAAGATGCGAAACTAGGTTCATGCACTACCTGTAGCCATATATAGATAGAGCATTAGTGATAATTAAAACTACAATAATTTGATCTCATTACATCAAGGAGTCCAAATGTATATCTAACAATCTCCAAATACAAATCACTACAACATTAACGAACCTGGAAAATCCGTAGTTGCATTCATCACAAACCCTCACAAGCGTGCAAGGACGAACGTAGGAGTCACAGACCACACACTTGCCATCACACTTCTCGCATAGCAGTCCAATGGCGATCCCCGGTTGTTTCCGGCACATTATCAGATCAGGGTGACGTTTGGCCATCCCTCACCTTGTAATGATCTGCAGACATCAGACAGACGTTGAATGGTGCTAGTATTTGGACTTGGAATTGATACAAGACAAAGCTCAGGCATTAAAGTACTAAATTTAAAATAATTAACATAAAGAACATGAAGACTAATATATTCTTGTCATACTGTCTAATCTAACCAAACCTGTTAGCATATTTACGTTATATGTTGTGAACCTAAACCAATGTCTAATATATTATGTTGTCAGATTATTGATAGTTCATTGGGACAATGCGAAATGATAGAATAAAAACCATTGCCCAACACATAACCACAAATATAGAGAGCTCCGTGTTATCAGTTTTGGTGTTCACATTCAGCGCAACATGTAAATAGAATTCAAACTAACCTCCAGCCATGATTGTCCAACAACAAGTTTCTAGCGGCACATCAAAATTGAAAGCTCCTACAACTCTAGTTTAAGTGATCTTCTAGCCTATTGCCACTCGAGTACCTTTCCCAGATGGAATGCAAGGCTTTATATAGGTGTTTGGATCAAAACTTGAACTTTGGGCTCGGGAAGAAGTTGGCCCAAAAGGAAGCCTAGAAGGAGAGATGGTCGAAGCCCAGAAAGCAGAAAAGCCCGTTTCTGACTAGGTGCAGACCATGTGAACAACTGCTTGCTCACCTACAAAGGCCAAGTGGTATAGACTGACCAGCTATACAGCCCATAAAGTACTTTATGGTGGCAGTACAAGTAAAATAGCTGATGAGTCACTACCCCTCAAGCTGCATTCGGGCAAGGTTGCTGCTACAAGAGGCCAAGCCGAGTTGTCTATAAAAGAGGAAAGAGAAACCAGGAATGAGGACACTCAAACAAACCAAAAATACAAGCACAAACTCTGCTCAAAAACCAGATTTGCCTTCAAACGAAGCTGTAGTCAGCAAGCCTTCATCCCTCTCGGGATAAACCCTCATTCAAGCCTTCATCCCTTTCGGGATAAACCCTTTGTAATAGCTCTGCTACCCTGTTCAACTCTTGCTGTAGTATCGATTTCTTTCTATAAATTCATCTCCTTACCCTCTTTTTCTAAGCTTTCAACCCCCCCTTGATAAACCACAAAGATAAGAAGTTGCAAGACAATCAGCCTTGCCCGACCCTCTTTGTTTTTGTCTTTTCATTCATTAGCCTAGCAATATGTTGTATACTACAAGTTGTATTCAAGTTATTTCTAGTGATATGGCTATTAAAAGACTCTCTCAGCGCTTGAATTCGATTTGAATATGTCTTCATAGTTCAAGTCAGATCTAAGTTCTAAGCCCTCGGGCATGTAAGATTTGATCACTTAAAAGTCCTTGACCTCAAGGCATAAAAAAGAACCTTATGTGGACTTAACCCATCCACGACAAGCTCTGATAAACAAGAAGTCCGAAGTTACTTGAGGCGCAAGTAATCGACATATCACTTAGTTTTATTTCTATTATATTATGTGACCATAGAGCGTTTGAGTACGGAATGAATTCTGGTAGGAAGCCTCAAGGTCTATCTAAGGCCTTACAAAGGCACCTATTTGGATTCATTCCGTTCCTCGGGCTAGAACGTTGAGTATAGAATGAATTCTGATGGGAAGCCTCAAGGCCTACATCTAAGGCCCTACAAAGGCACCTATTCGGATTCATTCCGTTCCTCGGGCTAGAACGTATGAGTATAGAGTTAATTCTGATAGGAAGCCTCAATGCCTACATCTAAGGCCCTACAAAGGCACCTATTTGGATTCATTCTGTTCCTCGGGCTCAGGTAATCAGAAGTATAATGGTTATAAAACTCATATAACCAAGAACACGAACCTTATATATTCGAGTACTATGTTAGTTATTAACGGGAAGCCTCAAGGCCTACACCTAAGGCCCTACAAAGGCACCTGTCATAACTAATATAACCTCTCGGATATATATATAATCAGAACTCGACATCCGTTTTACATCTGCCATGCTGAAGATGGCAGTGGCACGCCTGAGCACTTAAAAGTTAATCTTGATTGTGAGCCTCAAGGCCTACACCTACGGCCCTACAAAGGCACCTTTCAAAGTTAACTTTGTCCTTCTCTTTCAGCCTTGCCCGACAGGCTTTGCCCGACAAGCCCGCCAGCGAAGCAGAAGCCCGACAGAAAGCACCAACCGACGCCGACTTCTCGGGGAGCTGTGTGCTCGTCGGCCGGGAAACATCCTCGACGGTAATTCCCGCCATGAACAATAGGCTAGGCTAGGGACCCCTTAATCTCACGTGAAAACAAACTAACTCCACTAATCCCTACCATCAAGGGATTCGCGAGCCAAAATATATCCTCTTATTTGTCAACTAGAGTAATGCTTGGAGTGGGTTGTTTGACTAATTCATACCTTAACTAATTACCAATATCAATAACTAAATATTAATGACTAATATGTGGGCCACCTTAAGTGAAAATATTTGAACGTTGCTAACATTCTCCCACTTGGTCCACGTATTAACATTAAGAATGATATAGACCTGAATAGACAGATAGGTTGATCAAAACTTTCCGGACAAATAATGACAAGAAACATAACCCAAATAGAACATTTCAAACATAAATCATGGCAGTCAAGACTCAAAACCAATCCTTTCCCTTCTTACAATGTCTGAAACTCTTCATTTGAGTCCTTTATGAACAACTTTTAACTTGTTATTTTTGGTCCTTCTTTATCAATTCCATTGAATTGAAAAACTTTATTGTGCATAAAATTAAAAACACTTTATTGAATTCAAAATGCTTAAATACAAGGCTCAACAATTAATTACAGAGATGATTCAATGATTCTCATATTACGTACCCATATGACTCTTATACAAATTTGCTGGCAAACCTTTAGTCATGGGGTCTGCTATCATTTGTTAAGTGCTTATATGTTCAATAGAAATTTCACCATTTCTAACATGTCTTCTGACAACCAAATACTTGATGTCGATATGCTTATTGTAGCTTCCACTTTTATTATTCTTTGTGATACAAACTCCAGCCATATTATCACAGTAAATCTTCAAAGGCCTTGCAATACTATCGAGTATCAACGATCTTTAAACATGTGACAAAATTCCTCAACTAATTCACATGCGTAGAAGCTTCAAAAATAGTTGTGTATTCTGCTTCCATGGTAGACGAAGCAACTAAAGTTTGCGTGGCGCTCCACCAAGACACAACTCCTCCAGCAAGGAGATAAATGTATCCTGAAGTTGACTTTCTTAAGTCTATACAACCAGCGAAGTTTTAGTCTGAATAACCAACTACTTCCAAGAAGTTGGGGTGTTTGTATGTAAGCCTATATTCCTTGGTTCCTTGTAAATATCTCATGACTTTCTTAGCAGTCTTCCAATGTTCCAAGCCTTGATTACTATGGTATCTACCCAACATTCCAACTGCGAATCCTATATCAAGTCTTGTACATATTTGTGAGTACATTAGATTGCCAACAACTGAAGTATAGGGTATATTCCTCATTTGTTCTCGCTCCAAGTCATTCCGTGGACATTGATTAAGACTGAACTTGTCTCCTTGGACAATGGGTGCAATACTAAGCGAACAATCTTGAATCTTGAATCTTTCCAAAACCTTTTCAATGTAGGACTTTTGAGATAGGCTTAATGCTCGTAGAGATCTATCTCTGTGAATCTCTATGCCAATGAAATAGGAGGCTTCACCCATATCCTTCATATCAAAATTTTGTGAAAGAAAATTTTTCGTTTGATGCATTAAACCCAAGTCACTGCTTGCAAGTAAAATATCGTCCACATTCAAAACTAAAATTATAAATTTACTCCCACTGATTTTAAGGTATACACATTGATCAACAATATTAGCCTCAAAACCATAAGAGGTAATTACATTGTCAAACTTTGAATACCATTGGCGGGAGGCCTGTTTCAGATCATATATGGATTTTTTTAATTTGCAAACTAAATGACTTTTCTTTTCGTCAAAGAACCTTATGGCTGTATCATGTCTACTTCTTCTTCAAGATCTCCATTCAGGAATACCGTTTTCACATCCATTTGATGTAACTCTAAATCAATATGAGCTACTAAAGCCATGACTATTCTAAACAAATCCTTCTTTGAAACCGGAGAGAAGGTCTCATGGTAATCAATGTCTTCCTTTTGAGTGAAACCCTTAGCTACAAGTCTCGCCTTATATAGTTCGATACTACATGATGCATTTCTTTTGTTCTTATAAACCCATTTGCATCTAATAGTTGAATGTCTATTAGGTAGTTCAACGAGCTACCACACTTGATTTTTATCCATAGATTCCATTTCTTCTTTCATGACATTATACCAAAGATTAGAGTTTGAACTCTTCATGGCTTGGGAAAATGTGCACGGATCATTTAGTGGTCCAAAATCATAGTCAGACTCTTGAAGGTATACAACATAATCACTAGAAATAGTTGTCTTCTTTATTCTTGTAGATTTCCTTATCTCTACTCCCTGGTTTTCGTTTTATTCATTTTGAGTAGTAAGTTCCACACTAGCTTGTTCTTCATGGAGTGATTACACTTGAATGGGTTGTATTTCAGGAGAATCATTTGAAAGATTCTCTTGAAAAACAATCACTCTTCATTCTTTCAAAGAAGACTCATTAGCCTCATCAATTTCCTCAATTTCTATATTACGAGGCAATTCACTCCCACTAAACTCATGAATCATGATCTTCAAGAAATTTAGCATTTCTAGCTTCAACAATTTTGGGTGTGTGTGAATGACAAAAGAATTTGAATCCCTTTGAATTAGGTGGATAGCCTATGAAAAAACCACTCACTGTCCTTGAGTCAAGTTTCTTTAATTGTGGATTATAAACTCTCACTTCAACTGGACAACCCCATACGTGTAAGTGTCTTAAGCTAGGTTTCCATCCATTCCAAATTTCAAATGGTGTTTCAAGAACGGATGGAAATTTGGTTAAATCTTAAATAAACTTAACATTGGATTGTCAAAGCAAACCTTAAAAAGTACCAACTTTGAAACTAAAATTAAATTTCTAGAAAAAGACGGAACATAAAAAACATTTTCCAAATCTAAATTAAAATCAGATGCTGATTTTATTTTAAAAGTCCTCACTACTTCAACACTGGAGCACATCCGATTTCCTGAGTAGATGTGTTGCTTATTGCCCCTCGGCTTCCTGTAGTTTAGGAACCCCTAAATGACATTGGTAATGTGAATTGAAGCACCAGAGTCAATCCACCATGTATTACTAGGAGCCTCAATAAAATAAGATTCATGACACACATAAGCAAATAGAGTACAAGCCATTTCTTGTACTTGGCGCACTCCTTCTTCTCGTGTCCCTTCTTGTTACAGAAGAAGCATGCATCATTGTTGGCAAAATGCTTCATCGGTTTCTTTCCCTTGACCTTAGGACCTTTCTTGGCACCTTCATGCTCGTTAATTACCAAATGAGCAGTTTTCAATTTCTCAAGTTTCAATCTCTCTTCCTCTTGAACACACATGGTCAGAAGTTCATTGGAAGACCACTTTTTCTTATGTGTATTATAGGAAATCTTGAATGGTCCATACTCAAGAAGAGAGAATTGAGAATGAAATTGACCAAGAGTGACTCAGAAATCTCTATCTCTAAAGACTTCAGTGGAGCAGCAATGTCGCTCATTTCCATAATGTGCTCACGCACTTTTGGAATTGTCGTGCTTCATGCTTGAAAGTTTCTGCATCAGGGAGCTAGCAAGTGACTTATGAGATTTCACAAACTGTTCTTCAATGGCTTTCATGAAATCTGTCACCTTATCACATTCTAGGATAGAACTCCGAATGCTCTTGCTCACATTGGATTTGATGAGCATCAGATTTAAGCGATTAAATCGCTCCAAACGCTCATACGCAGCCTTGCCTTCTTGAGTGCTTGATTCCATGGGCATGGGTAGTTCATCTCCACATAGAGCAAGGTCGAGATCCATGCACCCCAAAGCTAACAGGACTTTGTCGTTCCAATCAGAAAAATTGTCACCACACAACATTGGAACACAAGATGAATCAAAAGAGATAATTGCAAACCAAAGAAAAAAACAAACAATAATCATGCTTTCAAAATGTAAATTCACACCTTCTTGTGGGCAGAGGTTGTATAACACAAGAATTTACATATGCTTTTATGTAATCAAGACATCAAAACCAAAAATCCATACGTGTGGGAATAGAAAAACTAACACTTATATGTCTAGATTGTCATTTTGCTTTTCACTAATATTAAATAATTACTTCCTGCGGGTAGAATAGTTAGTTAGATTACTGTAATTTGTAGATGCCTCATTCCTTATTTCATGTTTTTAAAACTAAACTCCTTAAGTGATTAAAGCACACACTTTATAGACTTAAGATGATGTGGCTAATCTTAAATCAACATGAAGCAATTATATATGTATCAATTTACTGAGTTCAAATGAAAAGAAACTCATAATATACATGGATATGGCATCAACTTACAATTTCCATATAATAATGAAATATAACTCGTAATATGAATAGATCAAACAAGTTTGAACCCTTAAGCACGATCAAACAATATCACTTCGTGCCGTAGGAAAACTGAATTGTGAACAATATGTACTGAAGGTGACTCTGATACCACACGTTATCAGTTTTGGTGATCACATTTAGAGCAGCAACATGTAAATAGAATTCGAACTAACCTCCAGCCATGATTGTCCAACAACGGGTTTCTCGTGGCACAAAAAAATTGAAAGCTTATGTAACTCTAGTTTAAGTGAACTTCTAGCCACTGTTCTAAAAAACACCATAGGCGCCTTGGAACTGAGGCGATTTTATGCAAAACGGCTGGAAAAATCGGGGTGGCTCTAGGCGGTGCTAGGCGGCTGGGTGGTTTTTTTTTTTTTTTTTTTTTTTTTTTGAAATTTGTTTAAAGTCTAAGTTCTAATTATACCTTGAAATTTTGTTAATTTTATAGAATAGGTGTGTTGTGTACCAACTTCAATTCCGGTATGCTAAAGATAAGTATCTTACATTACTAAATTTCCTTATTTTCCTCCTATTTTCCATATTTTATGTTATTTTAAATTGTGAACTTGTTGTACATGTGTCATCCTACAATACTCCTCACTATGGTTATATGGCATATATGCTTAATATGTTTTTAAATTTTGGACTTGTTGGATACTCTTTTTGCATTTTATCATTCTTTTATTATCTTATCCATGGATTTCATACAAGTATAATTTTTTGTAAGTGTCAATATGTACTTATTTACAAGATATACAAGAAATTTACCTAAATCCGCCTAGGCGCCGCCTAGCTGCCTAGGCGTTAGGCGCTAGCCTACCGCCTGACTAGCGCCTAGCGGTTTTTAGAACCTTGCTTCTAGCCTACCTCTTAATCTCACGTGAAAACAAACTAACTCCACTAATCCCTACTATCAAGGGATTCGCTGAGTCAAAATCTCTCCTCTTATTTGTCAACTAGAGTTATGCTTGGGGTGGGTTGTTTGACTAATTAATATCTTAACTAATTACCAATATCAGTAACTAAATATTAATGACTAATATGTGAGCCACCTTAAGTGAAAAATATTTAAACGTTGCTAACACTCCGCTCTATGCAAACACAACATATTAAATAATAAGACCCATCAATCAAAGTTGCACCTAAAGAAACAAATACATGAAGATTGTAACGAACAAAAACATGATAATTTATAATTCATGTCACACAATCTAATAACACGAGACAATCCATCAGGTCGCATTGTCAGACTATCAATCCTTTCATCAACCGACACTAACACAATCTAATCTATCATGACATAAATAAGAACGATCTACCACGCTGCATTGTCAAACTCACAAATTCATTCAACCGACACCAACACAGTCTAATATAATACAATATGATCATAAACGGCGATCTACCTACCGTGTTGCGTTGTCATACTGTCAATAATTGGTTCCACCAACACCAACCTTACACTCGTGACCACGAATACAGGAATTAAGAGAGCGCATTAAACAAACTTGAACCATCTATCATTGTGGAAAAATGAGTTTTGGTATATTTCCAATTGATGTTTTGTGTTTACAGCAAGAGGCATTATATGAAGCAAAAAAACACAGGGCTAAACATATGGCTTTTGACTGATTTAAAAGCATTCCATGATTTAAGGAGATTTACATCATGGAGTCACCTAAAGACCCTAAGACCCTAGTTTCTAGGAGCAGCAGCATGTTGCTGCAGGAAGGACAGCGATAGGACTTGCTGCTACTGAAAACTAGGGTGGCTGCAGAAGACTTTAGGGGTTGCCTTTGTTTAATGCTTGTTTCCCTTGCTGTGGCTTTTCGTTCAAGAATCAGCAATCATCAAGCTTGATAACTGATAAGAAATCAACAAAGTTCAGAAACTAAGAGATCGAACACAACGTTTATCAAAAAAAAGAAAGCAGCCTAAAAGTTAATAAAAAAAAAATTCACCTAAAAGTCTCTAAAATCTAATAAAAAATTTGAATAAAAAACCAAAAACAGAACAATTGTTTTCTTTTTTTATACGAACCCAATCATATCAAATAAATTGACAAAAAAACGAAGATAATATACATATATCATACAAGAGTTTGTCACAGAAGGCTAACCTGCGCCGCAGAAAGCAAGTTCAGGTATCTTTAACTTCTCCGAGATGCTAACTCGCGCCGGGATCGGGAGTTAAGAACTCAAGGAAAACTTCTGCCGATCGCTGTTTTGCTATCCTTCAGTTAATAAAGGAAAAGAGAAGCTGTTGATGTTTCAAGAAAATCCGGACTTTCAAGTTGGCACTAAAAAGGTGCCCACTATGAATTGGTTGTTAAATTTAGAGAAACGGGCTTTAGTAGTTCGCTACAAAGTATGCTGAAATTTTTGTTAAATTTACATGTTATTCTCCATGATATAAAAAGGGCACTATCCATATAAGAAGAGTTGGGGCATATAACGTTTCGTCACAGTGGTAAAAAGTAGAGGTGGGCATTTTAGTGGTCTACCGACCAACTCACCAGATATGGGGTTTTTTTTTTTTGGTAAATACAATAGATTGTTTCATTTTATCCATGTGGTAAAAACCCAAGCGTTTACATGAGAGTTTTCAATGCCTTAGAGTACATTCTTCTACAAGCAAATCAATAATAACACTTAGAGGGGAGGTACCCCATTCACAACTTTGGGTCAGAGTTAGTCTAATCCGTGCAAGTCGGTAGGCTATAGAGTTTGCCTTGCAGCGTGTATGGGTCACAGTAACTCACCAGATATGGGTTAGGTTCTAAATATTAAAACTTAATTTTTGAATAAAAATCCGACCACTCCTTCAATTGGTGGATTGGCTTTAAAGTCAACAATTTGAAGCGAAGAACCGAGGTGATTCAAATTCATTTTTGCTCTATTAAATATATATCTCTCTCACTTTGCGTTTTGTTTTTGGGTTCCAATTGTGTTGTTCAATCTCTCCCTTCTGTTTTGAGATTTTTTTTAGTGTACCGGGATCACGGACCGGTATACAAATGTCATAAAGTGGTTGAAATTTTTTCTCAAATGTCCAACAATTTAATATATTGAGCTGTGTTTCTAGCACACTAAAAAATCTCTCATTTTTCTTTGGCAAAATAATGAGTTGTAAGTTTTTCTTTTACTATTACTAAGGGGGACAAAGAATGCGAAAGCCACATTAAGAGTTTATTTTATTTTATTTTTTATTTTATTATTATTTATTATTTTATTTTATTTTAAGAAAAATTATGAGTGTCAAAATAAAAGCACGTGATATTGTCTTAGGGAAACTTTCAATACTTTTAACGATCGGTCATTGGTCCGATAAAACGTGGCAAAGATTTGAGAAAGACGTAAAATATAGTTTCGGGTAAAGTACAAAAAACTACCTCAATTATTGATGTCACGACACTTTCATACCTCATTTTTTAAAATTGACAATGTCATACCTCATCTTACGAATTTGTGCCAATATTATACCTTCCGTTAGGTTGGTGTGAATTTATCAGTTAAATGATGAAGTGGCTTGATCCGGAGCCCATTTTCTATTAAAAAATTAATAAAATATTATTAAAAACTAAAAAAAATATTTAATATTTTTTAAATATTAAAATAATAAAGAAAAGTTAAAAAAAACCCTCAAGTCAATTCGTCCTTCCCACCCCTCTCTCTCTCCCCATCTTCCTGCAACCCAGTTCTCCCAACCCAACCCATCTCCCCCCCCCACAACAAACCCAAAAAGAAGAAGAAGAAGAAGAAAAAAAAAAAAACACCAAACCAAACCCAGTTCGTCCCCCCTCCCCCCACCACAAACCCAACCTTTTGCAACCCAGAAAAAATGAGGAGGAGGAGGAAGAAGAAGAAGAAAAAAAAAAAGAAAAAAAAAAACCCAACCCAACCCAGTCCCCCCCCCTCAACAAACCTAGAAAGAAAAAGAAGAAGAGAGAGAAGGAAAAAAAAAAAAAAAAACCCAGTTCGTCCGAACCTCTCCCCCCCCCCCCCCCGGCGCACCCACCCTCTTCCCTCCACACCCATTACCCTCATTTCTCCGCACCCAGGTTCTCAACCTTTGGAATCGGCCTAGCGAAGGTTTCCCGATTCCACCTCAACGGGATCCAGGTTTTTTTTTGGTTTTTTTATTTTTTTTTATTTTTGGGTTGCAGGTAGTGGGTGCAAGGTTGGGTGCGAAGGTGGGGAGGTTGGGTGTGGATAGTGGGTGCGGGGAGAAAAGGGGGTGGGGAGGGGGGAAGACAAATTGGTTTTTTTTTTTTTCTCTTCTTTTTTATGGGTTGGAGTTGCAGGAAGGGGGAAGAAGATGATGATGGGGAGAAGAGAGAGAAGGGGGGGAGGGGACGAATTCACTGAGTGTTGGTTTTATTTATTTATTTATTTATTTATTTTTACTTTTCTTTATTATTTTAATATTTAAAAATATTAAATATTTTTTTTTAGTTTTTAATAATATTTTATTATTTTTTAATAGAAAATGGGCCCCCGATCAAGCCACGTCAGCATTTAACTGATAAATTCACACCAACCTAACGGAAGGTATAACATTGGCACAAATTCGTAAGATGAGGTATGACATTGTCAATTTGAAAAGATGAGGTATGAAAGTGTCGTGACACCAATAGTTGAGATAGTTTTTTGTACTTTACCGTACAGTAAAACATTCCAAATGGAGTACTATTCGATTTGAACTACTATTTGAATGATTTCCTTCAAAAACTTAACCCTTTCAAGCATCTAATTTTAAATGAATCATGCCTAATGACAAATGGATAAGTGTCTAATTATAGCTTTTAACTTCAATTATTCAAATACGTGTCAATTTGTAATTGATTTTTTAGCAACACATGTTGCTCCTCTTTCAATAGCTAGCGAAACATAGTTCATTTTAAATTCTCGTAGATCCATCAGTTTACAAAGGCAATTACTGTTTAGAGTGAGGAGTAATATCAATTTCACTGCCGTTACCGTTACCTTGTTCTTGCCCCCCTAAAACAGGTGAACTTGATCTAAGCGCTACCACCACTGCCCATTTTGATTTGTTAACGAGACCAAGCCTAACCCTAGGTTATGCTACAAGTAGTTTGGCAGTTACAAGTCTGGATTTTAAAATTCAATACAATATCATATTATAGGCACTCTCATTGGTTTATAGAAATGCAAATTATGTGTAATTTCTATAGTTTTTGGTACATGAGTTGTATTAGTTGTATAAGTGCATTAGTATTAAGTGTTGTCATTAGTTTTGCATATAAGAGAAAAGAAATAGGTAAATAAAATATTAAGAATGATTATGCAAATAACTTGTTCTACATTTGGATGCATAAATAATTTTCGATTCAAATAATTTTTACTGGGATAATATTCAGATAAAGATTAAGAAATTGAACCTTTCTAATTATAAAAATTTATACGGAGAAAATGCGTGGGAGAAATTCCTAAGAGATGCGAATATTATCGTAAAATGAATAAATAAAATGATGTTTTAAATAGCCATCTCATCACGTACAAAAAGGGCCTTATGGTTAAAACATTCAAATATTTATAGGTTATATAAAAAAAAGTAAAAAAAATAGTGAGGACAAAATGATAAAAAAAAAAAAACAGATAAAGATAAAAAAAAGAACATGAGCGCTTGCATATAGGTTAGTCTTAACAAATGTATTAGGTTAAAGTTGATCTTAGAATCGAATATAAAAGAAATAGGGTAAAATACAAAAAACTACATCAACTATTGGTCTCACGATACTTTCATACCTCATCTTTTTAAAATGACAATGTCATACCTCATCTTATGAAATTTGTGTCAATGTCATACCTCCATTAGTTTTTCTATTAGTTTCTCTATTAAGTGCTGACGTGGCTTAAATAAATTAATAAAAATTAAAAAAGTAATTAAATATTAAATATTATAATTAAATGTAATATTATAAAATATAAAAAATTAAGAATAAAAAAAAACAAAAAAAATTTAAAATGGCCTAGGGTGCAGGCCTTCCATTTCCTCCACCCGCACCAACCTTCTTCTTCTCTTCGACAGCCACCAAACCCATAAACCTTCCTCCACCTGTCCCCCAAACCTTCCCCAACCCACCTCCATCCCCCACCTCTTCCCTTCCCCTAGAGGTGCGGGCCTCCCATTTCCTCCACCTACACCAACCTTCTTCTTCTCTTCGACAACCCCCAAACTCTTCCCCACCCCCCCAACCTTCCCCAACCCACCCACATCCCCCACCTCTTCCCTTCCCCTAATTCTTCACGTCCATTTAGAACCCAAACCCTAACCCTAATTCCCCATTTTCAAACAGAAAACCCCAACCTTCCCCACCCGTCCCCCCAACCTTCCTCCACCACCTTCTCTCTCTTCTCTCTCTCTCTCTCTCTCTCTCTCTCTCTCTCTCTCTATCTGGGCTACCTGCAGCTTTTCCTGCACCCTGCTCATTTTGAACCGCGCGTTCGAGAACTCCGGGTCGCCGATGAGTGAGTCGAACATCGCCGGATTCTGATATGGCGGGTAGCGAGCAGGTGCTTCATCTCGAGCTCGACGAGGACGACAACGGGTTTTTGGTGGCGAAGAATCCAAGCTTCGGAATTACCGACGGTAGGACGCACAATAGCTTCGTGAAAGAGGATAGGGAGTTCATGGCATTGGGGAGAAAAAGTGTCGACGTTTCATCAATTTTTGGGCCACTGAGGAGAGAGAGATGAGAGAGAAATGATGGTGGAGGAAGGTTGGGGGGGATGGGTGGGAAGGGTTTCTGGGTTTTGGGGATGCAGATGTCCGGCGAGAGAGGAGAAAGGTGAGAGAGAGAGGGTGGGTTGTACCTTTTCTCTCCCGCGATCGCCGATTTACTCCCCCTTGAATTCTACGGAACTCCGTCTGCCTCTGTCGCCCAACTCTTCTCTGGCGGAGTTATCTCTTGCATCGACGGAAGCCTCGACGACGGCTTGTGGTTCTCTTTCTGCAGCACGGTTGAGATATTAGGCATTGATTGAGCGATAACGGAAGACCCTTTTCGCGAATCGGTCAGATGAGTCTGAAATTTGACTTGTTTCTTCAATGGGGTCAGTTTCGATTCGGGTTCTTTGGACTCATCTAGGCTCATGTATTTCCTCATTAGCCATGATTCCATGAGTTCCGCGTAGGCTCTGTATCTAGGTCCTATCTCCATGGAGTAGCTCTCGGTGCCGAACCTCAGGGAGACTGGATGCTGATCTGGGTTAGGGTTCTGTGAGAGAATCAGAGCGATGGGGTTGAGGGCTTCTGTTTGAAAATGGGGAATTAGGGTTATGGTTTGGGTTCGAAAGGGACGGGAAAATGTAGGGGAAGGGAAGAGGTGGGGGATAGAGGTGGGTTAGGGAAGGTTTGGGGGACGAGTAGAGGAAGGTTTTTGGGTTTGGTGGCTGTCGAAGAGAAGAAGAATGTTGGTGCGGGTGGAGGAAAGGGGAGGCCCGCACCCTAGGCCATTTTAAATTTTTTTTGTTTTTTTATTCTTAATTTTTTATATTTTATAATATTATATTTAATTATAATATTTAATTAATTTTTTAATATTTTATTAATTTATTTAAGCCACATCAGCACTTAACAGAAAAACTGACGGAGGTATGACATTGACACAAATTTGTAAGATGAGGTATGACATTATCATTTTAAAAAGATGAGGTATGAAAGTGTCGTGAGACCAATAATTAAGGTAGTTTTTTGTATTTTACCCAAAGAAATAATATACTTAGAATCGAATATAAAAGAAATAATATATTTGACCATTTGTGATTTTTTTTAACGAACTTACGCTGTCAAATTAAATATATAATGCCTAAAATCATCTTGATCAACAATAAATTTCACACAACATAAGCATTAAGTTTTGTAACATTCTTCCATGCACCAGTTTAATTAATGGCTTGATTTGTATGACTAAATTTTTACAATCATAATCTAACTATCAAACCATCATGCATCCGATCAACATCTTGTTAAACATTGAGTGGTAAAAATAGCGGAGAAGGATTCTCTTTCCTATTTTCCCTCCTTCCCTCTCCTTTTATTTAAACTATCACAGTTAAGTCATTTTAATATTTTAATATTAAATTTTTATAAAAAAAGAAAGATAAAATAAAAAATATGAGAGATGAAGATGAAATAGGATAAAAAGAGAAGGGAAAAGAATCCAAATTCAAAAATAGCACATGTACACAGACAGACCTATGACTGATTTAGGAGCCACCTTTCCAATCCATCATTCTCTCTTTTTTTTCATAGATTTTGCCTAGGGTTGGAGAATGGACCACAGGTCCCGTGTCGGCACCATAATATTCAGAAACCAAAAAAAAAAATTAGCATGCCACACAATATGATACACTAAATGTTATAATACATTTAGTGTAATAAGTTATAACCCCGTTAGATTGAAAAATCTTTTAAAAAAAAAAAAATTGTCTAGCATGCAGGGACCCGATCGAATACAACAAGTGTCATCATACATTAAGCATATTGAGTTGTAATCCTGACACAAGGCAAAATTTTTGAAACAAACAACATCGTGGTCCCACTTGTAGAATAAACAAATGGACCTTTGTCTCGCTAAAAAAGGTAGCCGTCCCATTTATCGTACCAGTTTGATATAATAATTAATAAGCAGCCTCGTGCCCAACAGCAAGACGATGACCTCCATTGTTCTGAGAAAAAAATGGCTTCTGAATCCTACCCTCCACCGTTTCGTTCACTTCCAGATTCAACCCAGGCCGTTGATTTGGATGACCAAGTCAACCCGGTTCCTGATTCGGAGGATCCGATTCCTGTGGTGGATCTCCAGAGCCTGAAACTTGGGGAGGCATGCGAGTTTTGGGGAATTTTTCGTTTGGTCAATCATGGAGTTCCTCCAACCCTTTTGACCCAACTTCGGGAGAATGCCAAAATGGTTTTTTTCCTGCCGTTTGAGTCCAAACAGAGCCTTATCACCAGCCCTCTGTCCTACTTCTGGGGTACCCCTGCCCTGACTCCATCTGGGGCGGCCTTATCAACAAAGGGTAGTAGTACCCTCCAGAATATCAACTGGGTTGAAGAACTCAACGTCCCTCTAGTTCAACTCAGTCAATTTCAAACTGACAATCCCATAATTGCTTCTTTCAGGTATCTTTCTTTTCATTGGTTGTAAAGTATGGTTTGGAAATTTTGACCCAATTCAATGTTTTTTTTATTGTATTTGCATTGAAAGGTGTATGTACTTATGAATGACTTCTTACATGTACGAAGAAAGATAAGAAAACTGTCTAGAATAAGAAAAGATGAGAAGCATGGTTTTACCCTTAAAAAAGGAATCCTAATGACATTATTATAGGAAGATTCATTAGGATTAAGTCCACATATATACAAAGCTAAGGTCCCTGCTTACAACACACAAAAACTTATATGAACGTCCTATTAGCTCGAGTATAAATGAGTTTTGAGTGTGCAGAAGACTTTGATCAACTAACATATTATGGATTCCAATACGATTTTCATCGAAGGAGAAGTCCATGGTTGACCCTATTCCGCATGGTTTTGTCAAAGATGGTTCATCTTTCCTACATGCCATGTTGACTTCTAGTACTTTATCAATTGAGCATAATTTATGGATTCTTTCAGGTTAGTGTTTTTAGTTATTTATAAAATATATAAAGTCTAACAGTTGGTATCAGAGTAGGTCATAATACAACTAAAGACCTACTTTGTAAACCCTAAAAATTGATGTCTTGAATCGATGACATGTTTTAAGTTTTGCTCAATTTCCATACTCATGTTTCCTAGCAAAAAGAAATTGGTTTTCTATGTGAGTTGTGTTTTAACCTAACTTGCATATTGAAATTTGAGATAACTATATATTAAAACTTGTCTTTTGACTTGAAGGAATATTACAACCTATTAATTGATATTGCATATTATTTCGATTTAATTGTCGTATTGGGTTTATACATGTTTATTAGCTTTATCAAAACTACCTTAATCAAGTCTCCTATGTGGTTATGCATATATAATTTGGAATGTTAAAATTAAAAATTTCTTAAAAAGGCATTAAGTATATATAATTGTCATGAACTAGAACTTCTTGAGGCTGGCATATGTATGTATATAGCATGATGACAAATCCTTTTTTGTCACATACATATTTCAGCAAAAGTGGTAAACATGGTTATTAACCTATTAATTTTCCTTTTTTTAATTTTTGTTGACATAGAGAACTTTGGGAATGTAAATAGGCATATATTTATAGAGAATTGTTATTAGAACTCAAAAATTCTCATTCTACACTCCAAACTTTTCATATTAGGAAAAAAAATACACTTGTAAGGAGTGTAGAATGAGATTTTTGGAGTACCAATAACACGTCCCTACATGAAAATTGGAAAATTGTATGTTTTCTCTAACTTTGCTAAATAAGCATGCTCTTCGATTGAAATATTTATTATTAAGACATGCTAAAAGTTATCATCAGATCAATATTTTTGAGATGTTCTTGGGTGAATGGAACACAACAAATATGTTCCATTGATTCAAGGGCTGCTAAAAATTCAAAGTTTAGTTGATCAAATTGTATTAGTAGTCATAACAATATGACTATATCTCCAAACAAAGGTGTGACTAGTCTTATTGGTTCGATTACTAGTGGCTTAGTGTAAAGTATAGATTATGTGAAGCCTGTGATAAGTGATAATTGATTGCCAAACAAAGGTGAATAGTTTTCATGTCTATATTTTGCTCACATGATTTATATTTTAATACTGAAAACTGATTAAGCTTCAACCAAACAAAGGTGCGAGTTGTTTCAGTTGTAAAATTTACAGGGTATTTGTTCATTTGTGAATTTAAAGTCATGATAGGTCTATGTTTAAAGTTTTGAATGCTTTTCATATGAACCCCCTTAAATTCCATATTGGGATCGATAATGCATGACATAGAATTTGTTTTGGTCTTAAGGCTTCTCGACCAAATGTAATCTTCATTGGTTTAAATTAATTTTTGGATCAAAATACACGTTTGATTAAATTTTCCTTAATTCAGTTCAAAAGTGGCATATTGTAGTGTATTCATAGATGGTGGTATGTTTATCTTGTCAAAAGTTTTGGATTTCTTCAAGATTGGCCATGTGATTTAATGTTTGTTATGTGTTGTCTTCTCTTCTCAAAATTAAATGGAGCATATGTTGTTGAACACATAAAGGATAATCACAATTGCCTAAGGTACACATTGAAATCTACTGCTATGTTATTTATTTGCATATCTTTATGGTTCAAGATTTATTCATGATAAAGCTATATGTTGAAGTAGACTTCTTAAAGCTTCTTTAGACACCAAAATTACAAAAATACATGAAGAATTGAATTTTTGGTGGTTTTATCAAGTTGACATAGATGCACAGAATTTTTTCTGCTGGAATATGTATTTGGAATTTAACAAATGACTGAGCTATTGTTCACCAAATGATTTGAAATTTGAATAAGTTCTTCATATATATGTCTATTTTTAGATTGCAAAATTTCGTTATTTTGGGTTGTGTAATTTATTCATGGGGATTTTATTAGTAACCCGTGCTCAATTGAAAGTCTAGTCTGGCAGTTTTCATCGCTTTAATTAAGTTTAACAAACGAATGATTGAATGATCTCAGATTGACATGAAATTTGGATATGTTGTTCATATATATGTCTACTTATAGACCGGAAATTTTCGTGCTTATTGGTGGTGTACTCTATTTTTGGTGATTTTATTAGTAACTTGTGCTCAGTTGAAAGTCCAGACTTGAGTTTTCATTGTTTTCTTATATGTTGAAAAAATTGAGCTATACTTTAGCTCTAGAACAATTTCATATTCTATTTTATAAAGTTTAATGTCTTTCGTATAGTCTACGTGATTTTGGGACAAATCAATTATACGTTAATTATGTAGTTCCTCAAGTTAGAATTTTGGTTTTTGGTATAGTATACTACTTTACTAATATATTTTGGGAAATTCTACACTGGTACAAATAAAAATATATATTTTTACCTATATGCTTTTCAAAGTAACAAATGCAATGGGTGTTTGCCCAAGTGGGAGAATTGATAAACAAATAATTGGGCTTCACACTCATTGAATCTAAGTCGCACATGTTAAGTTCTAAAGATCCGTGAGAGTTGTTCTTATGCTTATAAACGTTTGTAAAGTTTTGAGTATGAAACTTAGTTTTATATTTGCATGTTTCTCCCTAGAATTTTAAAATCGAGTTTGTGGAAAAAAGATGCATGCTGTAATTGAAATTTTCTAGATTTTATTAGGATTGTCCAGTTTTCAATCTTAGGATTGTTCCACTGTTTATTTTAACACTCGTGACATACATGATTAACTATTGTTCGGTTAAGTTCTTGTAAAGACAATTGCTTTTTAAGTTGTTTGGTACATACTATTTGGAAGTAATTAATGACTGAAATAATTGACATGAAGTTATACTTGCTAAACGAATTTGGCTTAACATATTTATTGTTGTACAACATGATTAAGTACAAAGTGCAAGAACGTGTTTTTTTTTAATGAATATGTCTATCTATTTATTGTGTTTGCTTCTCACAGTCAATATTAATTATAATTGATTAGTGGGAGGACCAATTTAAATGTGTGGCTTATGTCATAAGGGATGTTTCGCTAATTATATTGATATGTGCCTCACTTGTTTGATTTATGAATGTGGGTTTAAATTTCAGTTCTTATATATATATATTTGAAATTGTGGCCGGTTATGACTAGTCAAATGAGGATCCAAGTTGGCATTACACATTTATATAAGATTGTCGTGATTTACTAAGCTGTGAAGATTTAATGCAGCTGTTAGTTAGTTTAGTTTGTGATTCATGACAATAAGGAAGCAACAAAAATTACAAGTTGCATTAAGGTATGGATTTAATCTTTAGTTTATGTTGTGAATTCCATAAAGTAGCAAAAATGTATTTTTAGTTGCGTTCTAAGTACTGGGAGGATTGAGTTTTGTAGTTCAAAACACATAAAGTAGCAGCGAACGTCTTAAACTGCAAAAGAGTTGTGTCATCCTTTTTTTTAGACACAAAAGTAAGCTGGTTTTGTAGTTTATGAGCATCATATGAAGCATAAGGCACTCTTAAAAAGATTGATAGGGAGGACCAACAAATGAATGAATTGATGCTTTCAATTAAGGTTTTGATTCACTTAACTACCAAATGTATGACGTATGTCTCCGATAGTTCTAGATAAGTAAACTCCATTTGACAAAACATGTAGGAAGCTTATTAGTTGACTAAATTCATTGGCCAATAAAGTAATCTTACTTATAAATCCTTTAAAGATCTTTTATGAATTAAATGTTTGACCTAGTGGGAAAATGTTGGACTTTGGATCATAGTCCAATGACTAATAGGTCTACACAGTTAATTCAAGAATTGCTTGGAATGTAACTAAGACTGGGATATAGTTAATAGCTATAGCTTGTACCCCAAGTAAAGTTAATATATTCCGGATTTCCTTGGGGAATAAGGGCTCTTAATTCTATCATATTTGGAATGAGATTTGGTGTATTAATTATCCTTGGATTGCCAGGAATCCTAATGATATTATTATGGGAAGATTGATTAGGGTTAAGTCCAAATAAATGCAATGCTAAGACCCCTGCTCACAACACATAGAAACTCATATGAATGCCCCATTAGTTTGAGTATAATGGAGTTTTGAGTGTGCAGAAGACTTTGGTCAACTAACAAATTAATCTGCAGGATTCCAATACGATTTCCACCGAAGGAGAAGTCCATGGTTGTTGCGCACGGTTTTATCAAAGATTGTTCATCTTTCCGACCTGCTATGTTGACTTTGAGTACTTTATCAATTGAGCATAAATTATGGATTCTTTGAGGTTAGTATGTTTAGTTGTTTATGAAATATATAAAGTCTAACATCTAGCACACTAAAAAATCTATCATTTTTCTTTGGCAAATAATGAGTTGTAAGTTTTTCTTTTACTATTAGTAAGGGGGACAAAGAATGCGAAAGCCACATTAAGAGTTTTTTTTTTCTTTTTTTTTTTTGTAAGAAAAATTTTGAGTGTAAAAATAAAAGCACGGGATACTGTCTTAGGGCAACTTTCAATACCTTTAATGATCGGTCGTTGGTCCGATAAAACGTGGCAAAGATTTGTGAAGGACGTATAAATATAGTTTCAGTAAAACAGTCCAAATGGAGTACTATTCGATTTGAACTGCTATTTGAATGATTACTTTCAAAAACTTAACCCTTTCAAGCATCTAATTTTAATTGAATCATGCCTAATCACAAATGGATAAGTGTTCAATTATAGTTTTTAACTTCAACTATTCAGACATGTGTCAATTTGTAATTGATTTTTTAGCAGACATGTTGCTCCTCTTGCAGTAGCTAGCGGAAAATAGTTTATTTTAAATTCTCATAGATCCATCAGTTTACAAAGGCAATTACTATTTAGAGTGAGAAATAATGTCAATTTCAATACCCTAAACGTTACCTTGTTCTTGCCCTCCTAAAACGGGTGAACTTGATCTAAGCGCTACCACCACTACCCATTTCGATTTGTTAACGAGACCAAGCCTAACCCTAGGTTATGCTACAAGTAGTTTGGCAGTTACAAGTTTGGAATTTAAAATTCAATACAATATTGTATTATAGGCACTCTCATTGGTTTCTAGATATGCAAATTATGTGTAATTTCATTAGTTTTTGGTACATGAGTTGTATTAGTTGTATAAGTACATTAATGTTAAGTGTTGTCATTAGTTTTACATATAAGAGAAAAGAAATAGGTAAATGAAATATTAAGGATGATTTTGCAAATAACTTGTTCTACGTTTGGATGCATAAATAATTTTCGATTCAAATAATTTTTACTAGGATAATATTCAGATAAAGATTAAGAAATTGAATCGTTCGAATTATAAAAATTTATACTGAGAAAATGCGTGGGAGAAATTTCTAAGAGATGCAAATATTATCCTAAAATGAATAAATAAAATGATGTTTTAAATAGCCAACTCATCAGGTACAAATAGGGCCTTATGGTTAAACATTCAAATAATGATATAATTGTTGTGTTTATAGGCTATAAAAAAAATATAAAAAAAAAGTAAAAAAATAGTGAAGACAAAATGATAAAAAAACAGATAAAGATAAAAAAAGAACATGAACGTGTGCATATAGGTTAGTCTTAAAAAATGTATTAGGTTAAAGTTGATCTTAGAATCGAATATAAAAGAAATAATATACTTAGAATTGAACATAAAAGAAATAATATATTTGACCATTTGTGAAATTTTTTTTAACGATCTTACGCTGTCAAATTAAATATATAATGCTACAAATCATCTTGATCAACGATAAATTTCAAACAACATAAGCATTAAGTTTTGTAACATTCTTCCATGCACCAGTTTAATTAATGGTTTGATTTGTATGACTAAATTTTGACAATCATAATCTAACTATTCAAACCATCATGCATCAGATCAACATCTTGTTAAACTTGGAGTGGTAAAAATAACGGAGAAGGATTCTCTCCCCTATTTTCCTCTTTTTCTCTCTTCTTATCTGAACGGTAAATCATGTCAATATATTTATATTAATTTTTTATAAATAAAATAAAATAAAATAGAAAGTGTGAGAGATAAAAATGAAATAGAATAAAAAAAATAAAGAGAGAGAATCCTAATTCAAAAATAGCACATGCACACAGACAGACCTATGACTGATTTAGGAGCCACCTTTCCAATCCATCATTCTCTCTTTTTTTTCATAGATTTTGCCTAGGGTTGGAGAATGGGCCACAGGTCCCGTGTCGGCACAATAATATTCAGAAACAAAAAAAAAATTAGCATGCCAAGACACAATACGATACACTAAATGTTATAATACATTTAGTGTAATGAGTTACAACCCCGTTAGATTGAAAATTCTCTTTATAAAAGAAAAATTGTCTAAAATGTAGGGACACGATCTAATACTACAAGTGTCCTAATACATTATGTATATCGAGTTGTGATCCCGACACAATGAAATTTTTTTGAAACAAACAACATCCTGGTCCCACTTGTAGAATAAACAAATGGACCTTTGTCTCGCTAAAAAAGGTTGCGTCCCATTCGTTGCACCAGTTTGATATAATAATTAATAAACAGCCTCGTGCCCAACAACAAGACGATGACCTCCATTGTTCTGAGAAAAAAATGGCTTCTGAATCCTACCCTCCACCGTTTCGTTCACTTCCAGACTCAACCCAGGCCGTTGATTTGGATGACCAAGTCAACCCGGTTCCTGATTCGGAGGATCCGATTCCTGTGGTGGATCTCCAGAGCCTGAAACTTGGGGAGGCATGCGAGTTTTGGGGAATTTTTCGTTTGGTCGATCATGGAGTTCCTCCAACCCTTTTGACCCAACTTCGGGAGCATGCCAAAATGGTTTTTGCCCTGCCGTTTGAGTCCAAACAGAGCCTTATCACCAGCCCTCTGTCCTACTTCTGGGGTACCCCTGCCCTTACTCCATCTGGGGCGGCCTTATCAACAAAGGGTAGTAGTACCCTCCAGAATATCAACTGGGTTGAAGGACTCAACGTCCCTCTAGCTCAACTCAGTCTATTTCAAATTGACAATCCCATAATTGCTTCTTTCAGGTATCTTTCTTTTCATTGGTTGTAAAGTATGGTTTGGAAATTTTGACCCAATTCAAATTTGTTTTTATTGTATTTGCATTGAAAGGTGTATGTACTTAGGAATGACTTCTTACATGTAAGAATATTATAACGTTTTGAAGAAAGATAAGAAAACTGCCTAGAATAAGAAAAGATGAGAAGCATGGTTTTACCCTTAAAAAAAAGGAATCCTAATAATTATTATGGGAAGATTCATTAGGATTAAGTCCATATACATACAAAGCTAAGGTCTCTGCTTACAACACGCAGAAACCCATATGAACGTCCTATTAGTTCAAGTATAAATGAGCGTTGACTGTTGAGTATGCAGAAGACTTTTGTCAACTAACATATTATGGATTCCAATACGATTTTCACCGAAGGAGAAGTCCATGGTTGATCCTATTCCGCACAGTTCTGTCAAAGATGGTTCATCTTGACTACATGCCATGTTGACTTCTAGTACTTTATCAATTGAGCATAATTTATGGATTCTTTCAGGTTAGTATTTTTAGATGTTTATGAAATATATAAAGTCCAACAGTTGGTATGTCATAATATAACCAAAGACCTACTCGGTAAACCCTAAAAATTGATGTTTTGAATCGATGACATGTTTTAAGTTTTGCTCAATTTCCATACTCATGTTTCTCGGCAAAAGGAAATTGGTTTTCTATGTGAATTGTGTTTTAACCTATATTTCATATTGAAATTTGAGATAACTATATATTAAAACTTGTCTTTTGACTTGAAGGAATGTTACAACCTATTAATTGATATTGCATCCTATTTCGATTTAATTGTCCTATTGGGCTTATACATGTTTATTAGCTTTATCAAAACTACCTTAATCAAGTCTCCTATGTGGTTGTGCATATATAATTTGGGATGTTAAAATTAAAAATTTCTAAAAAACGCATTAAGTATATATAATTGTCATGAACTAGAACTTCTTGAGGCTGAGACAAACCCTTTTTTGTCGCATACATATTTCAGCAAAAGTGGTAAACATGGTTATTAACCTATTAATTTTCCTTTTTTTAATTTTTGTTGACATAGAGAACTTTGGGAATGTAAATAGGCATATATATATAGGGAATTCTTATTAGCACTCCAAAAATCTCATTCTACACTCCAAACTTTCTATATTATGAAAGAAAAATACACTTGTGAGGAGTGTATAATGAGATTTTTGGAGTGCAGATAACACTTTTCTATATAAAAACCAGAAAATTGTATGTTTTCTCTAACTTCGCTAAATAAGCATGCTCTTCGATTGAAATTTTTATTATTATGACATGCTAAAAGTTATCATAAGATCAATGTATTTGAGATGTTCTTGGGTGAATGGAACACAACAAATTTGTTCCATTGATTCAAGGGCTGCTAAAAATTCAAAGTTTAGTTGATCAAATTGCATTAGTAGTCATGACAATATGACTATCTCCAAACAAAGGTGTGACTAATCTTATTGGTTCGATTACTAGTGGTTTAGTGTAAAATATAGATTATGTGAAGCCTGTGATAAGTGATAATTGATTGCCAAACAAAGGTGGATAGTTTTTATGTCTATATTTTGCTCACGTGATTTATATTTTAACACTAAAAATTGATTAAGCTTCAACCAAACAAAGGTGCAAGTTGTTTCAGTTGTAAAGTTTATGGGGTATTTGTGAATTTGTGATTTTAAAGTCATGATAGTTCTATGTTTAAAGTTTTGAATGCTTTTCATATGAACCCCCTTAAATCCCATATGGGGATCGATAAAGCATGACATAGAATTTGTTTTGATCTTAAGGCTTCTCAACCAAATGTAATATTCATTGGTTTAAATTAATTTTTGGATCGAGATACACGTTTGATTAAATTTTTCTTAATTCAATTCAAAAGTGGCATATTGCAATGTATTCAGAGATGGTGGTATTTTTATCTTGTTAAAAGTTTTGGATTTCTTCAAGATTGGCTATGTGATTTAATGTTTGTTATGTGTTGTCTTCTCTTCTCAAAATTAAATGGAGCATAGGTTGTTGAACGCATGAAGGATAATCACAATTGCCTAAGGTACACATAGAGATCTACTGCTATGTTATTTATTTGCATATCTTTATGGTTCAAGATTTATTCATGATAAAGCTATATGTTGAAGTAGACTTCTTAAAGCTTCTTTAGACACCAAAATTACGAAAATCCATGAAGAATTGAATTTTTGGTGGTTTTATCAAGTTGACATAGATGCAAAATGTTTTCTGCTGGAATACATATTTGAAAATTAACAAACGACTGAGCTATTGTTCACCAAATGACTTGAAATTTGAATAAGTTCATCATATATATGTCTATTTTTGGACTGCAAAATTTCATGATTTTGGGTTGTGTAATTTATTCATAGGGATTTTATTAATAACCAGTGCTCAGTTGAAAGTCTAGTCTGGCAGTTTTCATTGTTTTAATTAAGTTTAACAAACGAATGATTGAATGATCTCATAATGACATGAAATTTGGATATGTTGTTCATATATATGTCTACTTATAAACTGGAAATTTTCGTGCTTATTGGTGGTGTACTCTATTTATGGTGATTTTATTAGTAACTTGTGCTCAGTTGAAAGTCTAGACTTGAGTTTTCATTGTTTTCTTATATGTCGAAAAAATTGAGCTATCTTTTAGCTCTAGAACAATTTCATATTATATTTTATAAAGTTTAATGTCTTTCGTATGACAAATCAATTATACGTTAATTATGTAGTTCATCAAGTTGGAATCTTGGTTCTTGGTATGGTATACTACTTTACTAATATATTTTGGGAAATTCTATACTGGTACAAATAAAAATATATATTTTTACCTATATGCGTTTCAGAGTAACAAATGCAATGAGTGTTTGCCCAAGTGGGAGAATTGATAAACAAATAATTGGGCTTCACACTCATTGAATCTAAGTCACACGTGTTAAGTTCTAAAGATCTGTGGGAGTTGTTCTTATGCTAATATACGTTTGTAAAGTTTTGAGTATGAAACTTAGTTTTATATTTGCATGTTTCTCTCTAGAATTTTAAAATCGAGTTTGTGGAAAAAAGATGCATGCTATAATTGAAAATTTCTAGATTTTATTAGGATTGTCCAGTTTTCAATCCTATGATTGTTCCACTGTTTATTTTCGAATTTGTATGCATGTATGACAGTATTCTCATGTTTTAACACTCGTGTCATACATTGTTAACTCCTATTTGGTTAAGTTCTTGTAAAGACAATTGCTTTTTAAGTTGTTTGGTACATACTATTTGAAAGTAATGACTGAAAGAATTGACATGAAGTTATACTTGCTAAACGAATTTGGCTTAACATATTTATTGTTATACAAATTGATTAAGTACAAAGTGCAAGAACGTGTTTTTTTTAATGAATATGTCTATCTATTTATTGTATTTGCTTCTCACATTCAATATTAGTTATAATTGATTAGTGGGAGGAACAATTTAAATGTGTGGCTTATGTCATAAGGGATGTTTAGCAAATTATGTTAATATGTGCCTCACTTGTTTGATTTATGAATGTGGTTATAAATTTCAGTTCTTATATATATAGTTGAAATTGTGGCCAGTTATGACTAGTCGAATGCGGATCCAAGTTAGCATTACACATTTATACAAGATTGTCGTGATTTACTAAGCTGTGAAGGTTTAATGCAGCTGTTAGTTAGTTTATTTTGTGATTCATGACAATAAGGATGCAACAAAAATTACAAGCTGCATTAAGGTATGGATTTAATCTTTAGTTTATGTTGTGAATTCTATAAAGTAGCAAAAGTGTATTTTTAGTTGCGTTCTAAGTACTAGGAGGATTGAGTTTTGTACTTAGGTTATGTAGTTCAAAAGACATAAAGTAGCAGCGAACGTCTTAAACTGCAAAAGAGTTGTGTCATCTATTTTTGTTAGACACAAAAGTAAGTTGGTTTTGTAGTTTATGAGCGTCATATGAAGCATAAGGCAATCTTATAAAGATTGATAAGGAGGACCAATAAGTGAATGAATTGATGCTTTCAATTCAGGTTTTGTTTCACTTAACTACCAAATCTGTGACGTATGTTTCATGTGAATGGAGAGCTTATTTAAGTGATTATAAGAGCTCATGGATGCTACCAAGTTCATAGTCTCCGATAGTTCTAGATAAGTAAACTCCATTTGACAGAACATGTAGGAAGCTTATTAGTTGACTAAATTCATTGGCCAATAAAGTAATCTTGCTTATAAATCCTTTAAAGATATTTTCTGAATTAACTGTTTGACCTAGTGGGAGAATTTTGGACTTTGGATCATAATCCAACGACTAATAGGTCTACACAGTTAATTCAAGGATTGCTTGGAATGTAAATAAGACTAGGATTTAGTTAATAGCTATAGCTTGTACCCCAAGTAAAGTTAATATATTCCGGATTTCCTTGGGGAATAAGGGCTCTTAATTCTATCATATTTGAAATGAGATTTGGTGTATTAATTGTCCTTGGACTGCCAGGAATCCTAATGATATTATTATGGGAATATTGATTAGGGTTAAGTCCATATAAATACAAGGCTAAGACTCCTGCTCACAACACACAGAAACTCATATGAATGCCCCATTAGTTCGAGTATAATGGAGTGTTGAGTGTGCAGAAGATTTTGGTCAACTAACAAATTATTCCGCAGGATTCCAATACGATTTCCACCGAAGGAGAAGTCCATGGTTGACCCTATTGCCCACGGTTTTGTCAAAAATGGTTCATCTTTCCAACCTGCTATGTTGCCTTCGAGTACTTTATCAATTGAGCATAATTTATGGATTCTTTGAGGTTAGTATGTTTAGTTGTTTATGAAATATATAAAGTCTAACATCTAGCACACTAAAAATCTCTCATTTTTCTTTGGCAAATAATGAGTTGTAAGTTTTTCTTTTACTATTAGTAAGGGGGACAAAGAATGCGAAAGCCACATTAAGAGTTTTTTTTTCATTTTTTTTTTAAGAAAAAATTTGAGTGTAAAAATAAAAGCACGTGATATTGTCTTAGGGCAACTTTCAATACCTTTAACGATCGGTCGTTGGTCCGATAAAACGTGGCAAAGATTTGAGAAGGACGTATAAATATAGTTTCAGTAAAACAGTCCAAATGGAGTACTATTCATTTGAACTACTATTTGAATGATTACTTTCAAAAACTTAACCCTTTCAAGCATCTAATTTTAAATGAATCATGCCTCATCAGAAATGGATAAGTGTCCAATTATAGTTTTTAACTTCAATTATTCAGACACGTGTCAATTTGTAATTGATTTTTTAGCAACACATGTTGCTCCTCTTTCAGTAGCTAGTGAAACATGGTTCATTTTACAAGGGAAATTACTATTTAGAGGGAGGAGTAATGTCAATTTCACTACCCTTACTGTTACCTTGTTCTATCCCTCTTGAAATGGGTGAACTTGATCTAAGCACTGCCCCCACTACCCATTTCGATTTGTAAACGAGACCAAGCCTAACCCTAGGTTATGCTACAAGTAGTTTGCCAGTTACAAGTCTGGATTTTAAAATTCAATACAATATCGTATTATAGGCACTCTCATTGGTTTATAGATATGCAAATTATGTGTATTTTCATTCGTTTTTGGTACATGAGTTGTATTAGTTGTATAAGTACATTAATGTTAAGTGTTGTCATTAGTTTTACATATAAGAGAAAAGAAATAGGTAAATGAAATATTAAGAATGATTTTGCAAATAACTTGTTCTACGTTTGGATGCATAAATAATTTTCGATTCAAATAATTTTTACTAGGATAATATTTAGATAAAGATTAAGAAATTGAACAGTTCTAATTATAAAAATTTATACAGAGAAAATGCGTGGGAGAAATTTCTTAGAGATGCGAATATTATCCTAAAATGAATAAATAAAATGATGTTTTAAATAGCCAACTCATCAGGTACAAATAGGGCCTTATGGTTAAACATTCAAATAATGATATAATTGTTGTGTTTATAGGCTATCAAAAAAAAAGTGAGGACAAAATGGTAAAAAAACAGATAAAGACAAAAAAAGAATACGAGCATGTGCATATCGGGTTTTCTTAAAAAATGTATTAGGTTAAAGTTGATCTTAGAATTGAATATAAACGAAATAATATATTTGACCATTTGTGATTTCTTTTTAACGAACTTACGTTGTCAAATTAAATGTATAATGTAAAAATCATCTTGATAAACAATAAATTTCAAACAACATAAGCATTAAGTTTTGTAACATTCTTCCATGCACCAGTTTAATTAATGGCTTGATTTGTATCACTATAGCTTGATAATCATAATCTAAGTATTCAAACCTTCATGCATCCGATCAACATCTTGTTAAACATTGAGTGGTAAAAATATCAGAGAAGGATTCTCTCCCTTATTTCCCCCATCTCTCATCCCTCTTCTCTTCCCTCTTATTTGAATGATTACGGTTAATCTACGTTAACAACTTATATTTATTTTTTATAAAAAGTGAAAGACAAAATAGAGAGTATGAGAGGTGAGGATAAATGAGGATTAAAGAGAATCTTAGTTCAAAGATAGCACATGTGCACAGACATACCTATGACCGATTTAGGAGCCACCTTTCCAATCCATCACTCTCTTTTTTCATAGATTTCGCCTAGGGTTGAAGAATGGACCACAGGTCCCGTGTCGGCACCATAATATTCAGAAACAAAAAATAAAATAGCATGCCGAGACACAACATCATACACTAAGTGTGCAATAAGTTATAATCCTGATAGATTGAAAAATATCGTCTAGCATGCAGGGACACGATCATATACTGCAAGTGTCATAATACACTAAACATATCGAGTTGTGATCATATACTGCAAGTGTCATAATACACTAAACATATCGAGTTGTGATCCTGATACACTAAAAAATATTTGAAACAAACAACATCCTGGTCCCACTTGTAGAATAAACAAATGGACCTTTGTCTCGCTAAAAAGGGTTGCCGTCCCATTCATTCTTTTGGCTGGAAGATTTTTCAGTGTGCCAGTTTGCTATTATAATTATTAAGCAGCCTCCTGCCCAACAAGAAGACGATGACCTCCATTGTTTTGAGAAAAAAATGGCTTCTGAATCCTACCCTCCACCGTTTCGTTCACTTCCAGATTCAACCCAGGCCGTTGATTTGGATGACCAAGTCAACCCGGTTCATGGTTCGGAGGATCCGATTCCTGTGGTGGATCTCCAGAGCCTGAAACTTGGGGAGGCATGCGAGTTTTGGGGAATTTTTCGTTTGGTCAATCATGGAGTTCCTCCAACCCTTTTGACCCAACTTCGGGAGCATGCCAAAATGGTTTTTTCCCTGCCGTTTGAGTCCAAACAGAGCCTTATCACCAGCCCTCTGTCCTACTTCTGGGGTACCCCTGCCCTTACTCCATCCGGGGCGGCCTTATCAACAAAGGGTAGTAGTACCCTCCAGAATATCAACTGGGTTGAAGGACTCAACGTCCCTCTAGCTCAACTCAGTCAATTTCAAACTGACAATCCCATAATTGCTTCTTTCAGGTATCTTTCTTTTCATTGGTTGTAAAGTATAGTTTGGAAATTTTGACCCAATTCAATGTTGTTTTTATTGTATTTGCATTGAAAGGTGTATGTACTTACGAATTACTTCTTACATGTAAGGATATTATAACGTTTTGAAGAAAGATAAGAAAACTGCCTAGACTAAGAAAATCTGAGAAGCATGGTTTTACCCTTTAAAAAAAAAAAGAATCCTAAAGACATTATTATGGGAAGATTCATTAGGGTTAAGTCCATATAAATACAAGGCTAAGGTCCATGCTCACAACGCACAGAAACTCATATGAGCGCCCCATTAATTCGAGTATAAAAGAGTGTTGCGTGTGCAGAAGACTTTGGCCAACTAACATATTATTCCGCATGATTCAAATACGATTTCCATCGAAGGAGAAGTTCATGGTTGACCTTATTCCACACGGTTCTGTCAAAGATGGTTCGTCTTTTTTATATGCCATGTTGACTTTGAGTACTTTATCAATTGAGCATAATTTATGGATTCTTTCAGGTTAGTGTTTTTATATTTTTATGAAATATATAAAGTCTAACAGTTGGTATCAGAGCAGGTCATAATACAACTGAAGACCTACTCGGTAAACCCTAAAAATTGATGTCTTGAATCGATGACATGTTTTAAGTTTTGCTCAATTTCCATACTCATGTTTCACGGGAAAGAGAAATTGGTTTTCTATGTGAATTGTGTTTTAACCTAAATTTCATATTGAAATTTGAGATAGCTATATATTAAAACTTGTCCTTTGACTTGAAGGAATATTACAACCTATTAATTGATATTGCATCCTATTTCGATTTCATTGTCCTATTGGGTTTATACATGTTTATTAGTTTTATCAGAACTACCTTAATCAAGTCTACTATGTGGTTGTGCATATATAATTTGGGATGTTAAAATTAAATATTTCTAAAAAAGGAATTACGTATATATAATTGTCATGAACTAGAACTTCTTGAGGTTGGCATATGTATATATATAGCATGATGACAAACCCTTTTTTGCCACACACATATTTCGGCAAAAGGGGTAAACATGATTCTTAACCTATTAATTTTTCTTTTTCAATTTTCGTTGACATAGAGAACTTCGGGAATGTAAATAGGCATATATATATATATATATATGTATAAGTTTCGGTTTTGACTTTCAGTTCTTAGTTTGAATGTTGATAAAATTCTTGGGAATGGCATATGGCATAGTCGCATATATACTACATAATATGATGGACTAACATTTATTTTATCATGCTTGTATTCCCAGAAAAAGGAAAAGTACACATCCTTCTAAGTTTTATCATTATTCAAGGTTATTGCATAATTTTTGGCAACATAGAGAATTTAAGGATGTTAATAATCATTAAGAATATGTGGCAACCCACAATTTGCTTAAACGTATGGTTTTGACTTGGTTTCCTTGTTCAAGTTTTTGATAAATTACTTTCTAGAGATTCTCGGTACTACTAATGTAAATTGTGTTGCAGGTTCTTGGTTAGTTCACATACATGGTAAGTCTTGATATGTGTATAAATATACGAAAAATCTGATAGCGTGAAAGTGGTAATTTAAAGAGATTTTGATTACCTTTAATTCATTAAGTTTATGTTATTGCTATCAGTGGTACTTGCAGCCTTGCAATTCATATGCACATATGTAAATCTCATGTTTGTCTTCAGTGATATACATTATTTTTCAGGCATGATAAGTCCGGAATGCATTCGGTGAGGTGTGCATATGTTTAAAGTCATGTATGGCTTAGTTTTCAGCTTTAACTAATGATACTTCATGACCTTGAATATGTATATTGCTTATCTTATAGCCCATGTTTTGGTATTATGATATCAATTAACTATTGAGACAACAGTATGCAGACTATATTATTGATTGAATATCATAGATATATATTGCTGCTGAAATTGGCTAAAAGAGGGAACAACCTAGTTAAGAACATTAGAGGACAACGTGTCTAAATCACATTTGTTTCATGAATATCTATTATTATTGTATTAGCATGCTAGTTGAAATATATGACTAAATGCATGTTAAAAAGGTACCTTACAAAATCAAAGAATATATCGTATTCAACTCATGAGTTGTATCTTAAATAAGACATATGTCAGGATTTAATTTGGTCTTCAAGCTCACTACTACCCAGATTTTGTTTGCAATTTGTTTTATAAAACTAGTATCTTCTCACAATATGTTGATATGCTACTGCATGCTCAATCTCTATTTGGACTAGTTAACATTTTCAATTTAATATATATGATCAAACTGAATAATTGATATAAATAACTAAAACTGGAAAAATCATTCATATATATATCAATATTTGGTTGCCTAATATTTTGCAAAAGTCATGCTAGAATTGCTTTCAGGTTTTTTCAATTCTATAGCAAGCTATTTTTCTTATCATGCATATATGAAATTAGTTTCACATGTTTTAAATATTAAGTCTAATTAAAACCGGAAAATTGTATGTTTTCTCTAACTTTGCTACATAAGCATGCTCTTCGATTGAAATTTTTATTATTAAGACATGCTAAAAGTTATCATAAAATCAATGTTTTGAAATGTTCTTGGGTGAATGGGACACAACAAATCCGTTCCATTGATTCAAAGGCTGCTAAAAATTCAAAGTTTAGTTGATCAAATTGCATTAGTAGTCATAACAATATGACTATATCCCCAAACAAAGGTGTGACTAGTTTTATTGGTTCGATTGCTAGTGACTTAGTGTAAAGTATAAATTATGTGAAGCCTGTGATAACTGATTGCCAGACAAAGGTGGATAGTTTTTATGTCTATATTTTGCTCACATGATTTATATTTTAACACTAAAAACTGATTAAGCTTCAACCAAACAAAGGTGCGAGTTGTTTCAGTTGTAAAGTTTATGAGGTATTTGTTCATTTGTGAATTTAAAGTCATGATAGTTCTATGTTTAAAGTTTTGAATGCTTTTCATATGAGCCCCCTTACATCCCATATTGGGATCGATAAAGCATGACATAGAATTTGTTTTGGTCTTAAGGCTTCTCGACCAAATGTAATCTGCATTGATTTAAATTAATTTTTGGATCGAGATACACGTTTGATTAAATTTTCCTTAATTCAGTTCAAAAGTGGCATATTGCAGTGTATTCAGAGATGGTGGTATGTTTATCTTGTTAAAAGTTTTGGATTTCTTCAAGATTGGCTATGTGATTTAATGTTTGTTATGTGTTGTCTTCTCTTCTCAAAATTAAATGGTGCATATGTTGTTGAACACATGAAGGATAATCACAATTGCCTAAGGTACACATTGAAATTTGCTGCGATGTTATTTATTTGCATATCTTTATGGTTCAAGATTTATTCATGATAAAGCTATATGTTGAAGTAGACTTCTTAAAGCTTCTTTGGACACCAAAATTACGAAAATACATGAAGAATTGAATTTTTGGTGGTTTTATCAAGTTGACATAGATGCACAAAAAAATTTCTGCTGGAATACGTATTTGAAAATTAACAAACGACTGAGCTATTGACCACCAAATGACTTGAAATTTGAATAAGTTCTTCACATATATTTCTATTTTTAGATTGCAAAATTTCATGATTTTGGGTTGTGTAATTTATTTATAGGGATTTTATTAGTAACCCGTACTCAGTTGAAAGTCTAGTCTGGCAGTTTTCATCATTTCAATTAAGTTTAACAAACGAATGATTGAATGACCTCAAAATGACTTGAAATTTGGATATGTTGTTCATCTATATGTCTACTCATAGACTGGAAAATTTCGTGCTCATTGGTGTACTCTATTTATGGTGATTTTATTAGTAACATGTACTCAATTGAAAGTCAAGAGTGGAGTTTTCATTGTTTTCTTATATGTCGAAAAATTTGAGCTATCTTTTAGCTCTAGAACAATTTCATATTGTATTTTATAAACTTTAATTTCTTTCGTATCGTCTGTGATTTTGGGACAATCAATTATACGTTAATTATGTAGTTCCTCAAGCTGGAATCTTGGTTTTTGGTATAGTATACTACTTTACTAATATATTTTGGAAAATTCTATACTAGTACAAATAAAAAATATATATTTTTACCTATATGCTTTTCGGAGTAACCAATGCAATGAGTGTTTGCCCAAGTGGGACAATTGATAAACAAATAATTGGGCTTCGCACTCATTGAATCTAAGTCACACATGCTAAGTTCTAAACAACCGTGGGAGTTGTTCTTATGCTAATATATGTTTGTAAAGTTTTGAGTATGAAACTTAGTTTTATATTTGCATGTTTCTTCCTAGAATTTTAAAGTTGTGTTTGTGAAAAAAAAATGCATGCTATAATTGAAATTTTCTAGATTTTATTAGGATTGTCCAGTTTTCAATCCTATGATTGTCCCACTATTTATTTTCGAATTTGTATGCATGTATGACAGTATTCTCATGTTATAACACTCATGCCATACATGATTAACAACTGCATTAAGGTATGGATTTAATCTTTAGTTTATGTTGTGAATTCTATAAAGTAGCAAATGTGTATTTGTAGTTGCGTTCTAAGTACTAGGAGGATTGAGTTTTGTACTTAGGTTTTGTAGTTCAGAACACATAAAGTGGCAGCGAATGTCTTAAACTGCAAAAAAGTTGTGTCATCTATTTTTGTTAGACACTTTTAAGCTGGTTCTATAGTTTATGAGGACCAATTAGTGAATGAATTGATGCTTTCAATTCAGGTTTTGATTCACTTAACTACCAAATATGTGATGTATGTTTCATATGAATGAAGAGCTTATTTCAGTGATTATAAGAGCTCATGGATGCTACCAAGTTCATAGTCTCTGATAGTTCTAGATAAGTAAACTCCATTTGACAGAACATGTATAAAGCTTATTAGTTGATTAAATTCATTGGCCAATAAAGTAGTCTTGCTTATAAATCCATTAAAGATCTTTTCTAATTTAACTGTTTGACTTTGTGGGAGAATGTTGGACATTGGATCATAATCCAATGACTAATAGATCTACAAAATTAATTCAAGGATTGCTAGGAATATAAATAAGACTAGGATTTAGTTAATAGATATAGCTTGTACCCCAAGTAAAGTTAATATATTCCGGATTTCCTTGGGGAATAAAGGCTCCTAATTCTATCCTATTTGGAATGAGATTTGATGTATCAATTATCCTTGGACTGTAAGAAATCCTAATGACATTATTATGGGAAGATTCATTAGGGTTAAGTCCATATAAATACAAGGCTTAGGTCCCTGCTCACAACACACAGAAACTCATATAACGCCCCATTGGTTTGAGTATAATGGAGTGTTGAGTGTGCAGATGGAGTACTAGTCGATTTGAACTACTATTTGAATGATTACTTTAAAAAACTTAACCCTTTCAAGCATCTAATTTTAAATGAATCATGCCCAATCACAAATGGGCAAGTGTCCAATTATAGTTTTTAACTTCAATTATTCAGACACGTGTCAATTTGTAATTGATTTTTTAGTAGCACATGTTGTTCCTCTTTCAGTAGCTAGCGAAACATAGTTTATTTTAAATTTTCGTAGATCGATCAGTTTACAAAGACAATTACTATTTAGAGTGAAGAGTAATGACAATTTCAGTGCCTCTATTGTTACCTTGTTCTTGCCCTCCTAAAACGGGTGAACTTGATCTAAGCACTACCACCACTACCCATTTCGTGTTAACGAGACCTGGCCTAACCCTTGGTTATGCTACAAGTAGTCTGGCAGTTACAAGTCTGGATTTTAAAATTAAATACAATATCGTATTATAGGCACTCATTGGTTTGTAGATATGCAAATTATGTGTAATTTCATTAGTTTTTGGTACATGAGTTGTATTAGTTGTATAAGTACATTAGTGTTAAGTGTTGTCATTAGTTTTACATATAAGAGAAAATAAATAGGTAAATGAAATATTAAGAATGATTTTGCAAATAACTTGTTCTACGTTTGGATGCATAAATAATTGGCGATTCAAATAACTTTTATTGGGATAATGTTTAGATAAAGATTAAGAAATTGAATCGTTTTAATTATAAAAATTTATTTGGGGAAAATGCGTGGGAGAAATTCCAAGAGATGCGAATATTATCCTACAATGAATAAATAAAATGATATTTTAAATAGCCAACTCATCAGGTACAAATAGGGCCTTATGGTTAAACATTCAAATAATGATATAATTGTTGTGTTTATAGGCTATCCAAAAAAAAAAGGAAAAAAAATAGTGAGGACAAAGTGATAAAAAAACAGATAAGGATAAAAAAGAACATGAAAAAATATATTAGGTTAAAGTTGATCTTAGAATCGAATATAAACGAAATAATATATTTGACCATTTGTGAATTTTTTTTTTTAACGAACTTACGTTGTCAAATTAAATATATAATGCTAAAAATCATCTTGATCAACAATAAATTTCAAACAACATAAGCATTAAGTTTTGTAACATTCTTCCATGCACCATTTTAATTAATGACTTGATTTGTATGACTAAATTTTGACAATCGTAATCTAACTATTCAAACCTTCCTGCATCCGATCAACATCTTGTTAAACATTGAGTGGTAAAAATAGCAGAGAAGGATTCTTTTCCCTTTTCAGTTTTCACCCCCCCTCCCCTCTTTTTCATCATCTTTTACTTGAACGGTCACGGTTAAATTATATTAACATCTTATATTTATTTTTTTTTATAGAAAAAGTAAGATAAAATAAAATATGTGAGAGAAGAGGATGAAAGAAGATAGAAAAAGAAGGGGATCCTAGTCCAAAAATAGCACATGTGCACAAACAGACGTATGACCGATTTAGGAGCCACCTTTCCAATCCATCATTCTCTCTCTTTTCATAGATTTTGCCTAGGGTTGGAGAATGGACCATAGGTCCCGTGTCGGCACCATAATATTCGGAAGAAAAAAATAAATAAATAAAAAATGAGAAACTTGATATAAGTCTAATTTTTTGAACCAATAATAGGAATAGTCCAATTCCTTAAATTTAATTATTTTTATTATCAATAATTATCTCTTTAATGATAAGATTTATTATAAAAATCAAATTTCTTTCTAATTATCTCTTTGATTATTTCTTTTTATTTATTTTTTGTTTTTTTTTGTTTTTCCTCCTTCTTTAAACCTCATTTATAGATTTTATTTTTAATTTTTATAATCAACCTATATCAGATGTTAATTAATTTATCTACCTATATGATAGATTTTTTATAATCAACTAAGATTAATGTGTCTTGCTTGTAGGTATCTATGTTTTTTCTACCTTTTAGTTAGGTTTCATATATTGCTTATAGGTATAATATTCATTCATATATTTGTTACTTGAGTTAGGGTAGAATGTTTTACAGATAGATTTATGTTAGTATATTAGTTTTTTTTTGCTATAAGATATTAATTATATTTTTTGGAGTTGGAAAATGCATAATATTAGAAGGTTTTAATTGATTTTAATATTTTTATACAAAAATATAAAATGAGTATAAAAGAAATAAAAACATGTAATTAGATACTGGACTCACTCCTAAAAATCATCTATGTTTTTGGACCTGAATCTAAAAGCCCCAATAAAAAATTAGTATGCCGAGACACAACACGATACACTAAGTGTCATAATACATTTAGTATGATGAGTTATAATCCCGACAAACTAAAAAATCTCTTTAAAAAAAAGAAATTGTCTAGAATGCAGGGACACGATCTAATACTACAAGTGTCATAATATACTAAGTGTATCGAGTTGTGATCTCGAAACACTCAAAAATCTTTGAAACAAACAACATTCTGGGCCCACTTGTAGAATAAACAAATGGACCTTTGTCTCGCTAAAAAAGGTTGCCGCCCCATTCATTCTTTGGTTGGAAGATTTTTCAGTGTGCCAGTTTGCTATGATAATTAATAAGCAGCCTCCTGCCCACCAAGAAGACGATGACCTCCATTGTTCTGAGAAAAAAATGGCTTCTGAATCCTACCCTCCACCGTTTCGTTCACTTCCAGATTCAACCCAGGCCGTTGATTTGGATGACCAAGTCAACCCGGTTCATGATTCGGAGGATCCGATTCCTGTGGTGGATCTCCAGAGCCTGAAACTTGGGGAGGCATGCGAGTTTTGGGGAATTTTTCGTTTGGTCAATCATGGAGTTCCTCCAACCCTTTTGACCCAACTTCGGGAGCATGCCAAAATGGTTTTTTCCCTGCCGTTTGAGTCCAAACAGAGCCTTATCACCAGCCCTCTGTCCTACTTCTGGGGTACCCCTGCCCTTGCTCCATCTGGGGCGGCCTTATCAACAAAGGGTAGTAGTACCCTCCAGAATATCAACTGGGTTGAAGGACTCAACGTCCCTCTAGCTCAACTCAGTCATTTTCAAATTGACAATCCCATAATTGCTTCTTTCAGGTATCTTTCTTTTCATTGGTTGTAAAGTATGGTTTGGAAATTTTGACCCAATTCAATTTTGTTTTTATTGTATTTGCATTGAAAGGTGTATGTACATACGAATGACTTCTTACATATAAGAATATTATAACGTTTTGAAGAAAGATAAGAAAACTGCCTAGAATAAGAAAAGATGAGAGAAGCATGGTTTTACCCTTAAAAAAAGGTTTTGTATCTTTTTCTTTTGGTTGATTGCTCTTATTTTCATTAGAATATTGTGTTGCTGTTACGATTGAGCAGTTATTTCTCCAGAATCTATTATTCCTCTGTAACTATAGATTGTAATGTCACACATATACAAAAGTAAATGTGCTTCATGCAGAAGGAAAAATAAATAATTATATGTAAAGAGCTAGCTAGTTTAATTTTTGTAACAAATAATATATATATATATATATATATATTTATTTATTTCATCTCATAAGTCTTGTGCTAGAAGACTATAGAAATCATCTAAGAAATTTGTTTTTAACAGAGAATTACAGTTTGACGCATGAAAAGAAATAGTCATATATAATTGCTGGTTTGAAACGATAAATAATTTTGTTACATGTAAAGAGCCAAATATTTTTCTATTGTTTATACATAAACTTGTTAAACAAAGGGTATAACTTCTTTGTGCCTCAAAAGCCTTGTGCTAGAAGAATATGGGAAGCACCTAGCTAGGCTAGCGACAACTGTATTTGACGCTATGGTAATAAACCTTGGATTGGATCCAATAGAATCCAAATCCCATTTATCAAATTCTACTGGCATTGTACGTGTCTATCGCTACCCACCACATTGCTCCAACTCCAGCTCTGCATCTGCATGGGGCATGGACGTGCACACTGACAGCTCTGTGCTCTCGATACTAAATCAAGATGAAGTCGGTGGACTCGAAGTTCTCAAAGACAATGAGTGGTTCAGTGTTAACCCAATTCCCAACACACTGATTGTCAACCTCGGAGACATGATGCAGGTCATATATATGATTAAACATGATTAACTCCCTAGGTTTTTGCTGAGTTCGGTTGGTTATGCACGTGTGAGAGATTTCTGACCATAAATGAGACGTAAGCTTCACTTTTGGTCGAAACTCACACATGCGTGTAGGCGACTAACTGTAGCACAACTCTTGTTTGATTGATGTGTTTGTTGACGGAATTTGTGCTTTGGTTTTAGGCGATAAGCGATGACAAGTACAAGAGTGTGAAGCACAGAGTGAAGGTGAACAGAAGCAAAGAGAGAATTTCAATCTGCTATTTTGTGTTTCCGGGAGAAGGCAGTGTGATTCGGAGCTCAAACTATAAGCCCTTTACTTATAGGGATTTTCAGAACGAAGTGCAGCAAGATATAAAGAGTGTTGGGTATAAGGTTGGGCTTGAGAGGTTCCAAGCTCAGTGAAGAGGGTCTGTTAATTGATGATGTTAAATGGGCTATGACAGTATGCTTGTGAGCTATACAGATGGAACAATGTGGGATATAAGGGCACCACGTTTGTTTTTTAACATTTTATTTTGTTTAATTTGTTTTGTACTTTTAGTTTTGCTCTAATCCAAACCAGTTCTTTTTTGTTAATTTACTTTGGACTTGTGGGCTTCGTGTTAATGGTCTAATTAACTTAAGTTTTATATAGGGTTTTGGTAAAAGTATGACTTTAGTCCTTGTAGTTTGGACGAAGTCTCAGTCTAGATGTAGTTTGAATTCTTGCAATTTAAGTTAATTCATACTAAGTACAAGGACTGTCGTTTAATATATTTGTGATTGTAGAATTTGTTTATTCAATTAAATAAATCATAACTCCCATTTAAACCCACTCAAATTAGGGTGTTTGATTTAAGTAAATACCTCTTAATTATCTTTGTGATAACCAAAGAAAACAAAAATGAAAGGTTTATTATATTAATACCTTACAAATTGTTGAATAAATCTTACATACTTAATACACCCCACATTTGCTTTTTCAATTAAAAATTATCTTAATACACCCCACATACTTCCTCATAATACTCTCACACCCCACATTCTTAATATACACCTTGCATTTTCTACATGCACCTTATATTTTTTATACACCCCATATTTCTCAAATCTTATCAAGCTTTTAATTTGGACAAAAATGCCAACTGAAATTTTGACAAAAGATGTCGCCTGAGATTTAAAGCATATGTGGGTTGTTTTTAATTCCACCATTAAAACCCATGTCGTCTGTTTTTAATATTTGGTGGTAATTTTAGATGTTTAATTCTTCATGTAAAACATGTGATCCCTAAAAGATAAATACGAACATAGAAGCTTGAATAACGCATCAAAAGCAAGATTAAATAATTATCGATGTCGTCAAAATCACTAAAACAATAAAAAATATGAAGTCGTACCTCATGTGAAGCTTCTGAAACATCGATTTCGTATTTCATTCGTCAAAAATAATTTTTCTCAATCAACATGTTTGTATTTTCATTGGTTAGGGTTTTGTTTAACAATAGAGGGTCGGAGGGGTTTTGATAGTTGAAGAAGATAAATAATAGGTTAAAAGTGATTTGGGGTGTGTATATATATATTTTTTAACCTAATAAGGTCAAAATTGTCATTACATAGTAGGGTAAATAAGTCATTTAATATTAAATTTTAATGTGGGGTGCATTCAACATTTTGTGGGATGCTAATATAAAAATCCAAAATGAAACATTCTCAAAATTTTTAGGGTGTTTGATTAAGTAAATACCTTTCACTTACAAGTGGCGATTGTAATTAGAATACTGGTAGATCTTATTAATTTAGGATTGTATTACTTGTAAGCAATAAATCCTTGAGGCACAGGTGATAGAAAATACACATGACAGAAATTCTTCAACTCTCTCTCTCTTTTGTCGCACCGCACCCTTGAGTAAAATAGGCTACAACACCAATTCTTCTCATGGTCGTGGTGGAAATGGTTGTCATGGGGGTTTTAGTCGAGGAGAAAGCCGATGTAATCGGTAACAAACCACCTACTGGTCTTCCTCGTCTCCCCGAGTCCACCTCCGATCTCCTCTCCTACTTTCAGTATTGTGTGCAACAATCCTGGTCATCATGCAACTGTTTGCCAGATCTCACTCCGCTACTCAAGAGTCGACTCGTAAGCTGAGGTATCTTAACTTGTACTCTAAGTCTTGTACATATGTGAACTCTTAGTGACGAATAAAAATCATTAAATTCAAATCTCTCACCCTTTATTGTAAATATATCGTCATAGTAAAGAAAAATTTATAAATACCTCTTAAACTCAGTTTTGTAAAAAGAAAAATATTTTTAGTGTATTCTCATATTATGTGATTTAAACACATAAATATATATAATTTCCTTTTGATTACAAGATCCAATCTGAATGTTGATCTTTACATCTTCTAAATGCCCAAACTAATATACTAGATACGCAGCTGACATTCTATGCATTCATATTAAAAAAAAACTTAAAGAAAGTATAGATGTATTATTAAAAAAAATGAGTATATTTATACTAATCAAAATTAAGAAGTACGAATAAATTACCTGATATATTTGGTGTAGATGCCAAATTAAGTTATGCGATATATTTTGTGGGTTGATTTGATAATAATACTTGTGATAGTACAATACAACAAGTACATACGAATTTTTTATCAGATGTAAATTAAGCATTTCGTGCACTCAGAATGAGGAAACATAGATTCTTCATGCAATTCCTATATTTGCCTTGATGCATGTTTCTTATTTGCTTTACACTTGCAACATTTATTTTTTGGGCAACTCTTAATCCTACTACTGTTGCAGTCTACTTTTCTCCGCACTCGTAGCCGTTAGAAGAAAGCAAATTCTAATAAAAATAAAAATAAACTATTTTTTTTACGGATTTTAATCATAGTCCCATAAAAAAAATTTATGTGACTATGATTGAGAACCATCAAAATAGTAGTCAGGGCTTTAGTTCACGAAATTGGATAGAGGCAATACATTAACATGTCAAGTTGAAGTAGTAAATTATTGGGAAACAAATCATTCTGCTTAATGGCGTGTTTACTAAACTGGAATGGAGGTAGAAGAATGGGAATTGAATTCTTCCCCAACTGATTCCGGCGTTTACTAAATTTTGGGAATGAAAATATTCGTGGGCTCCACCCAAAATCAGTAATCAGATTTCTAATATTGCCGGAATCCAATTACTAACTTGGAGGAGGTATTTGAATTCCGGAAGAAGGCCAACTTCCGGAATCAGACTTTTCTACCGAAATTAGCCTGCCCCTTTCATCACGATTCAACCATGAAAAGCACACTCATCCCCACCCCTTAATCAACTCACACCACCGCACCACCTCCTACACTGCCATGACTCACCACCAACCGACCCCAACAGTTCTACCAACAAACTCCCGACAGCCGCAAATCCAATTCCAGTTGTGGAGAGACAGATGCAGAGGAATATATAGATAAAAGTAAACCTTATGATTTGCACACTGAGAATCGAATTGGAAAAATGGGAACTTGACTTACAGTATGGTTTTTTTTCCCAATTCGATTGCAGACATTTTTACATATAGCATTGAGCGGCTGACAAGGGGTTGAGAAATCCAAGAATGGCTGCCAACAAGGAGTTCATCGTTTACAACTCGATGACCCGACAGAAGGAGAGTAAAGAACAAGGTCAGGAGATGATCGCAAAAACCAATTGAGGATGCAGAGGAGGGAGAGTAAAGAAGGTTGTGGTGGAAGTGGAACCGTGAAGGTTCCAGAACCTCTCCCGACTCCTATTATTTTTGTTGGGTTTTTTAACTTTTTTCGTCGAATGAGTTTTTTACTCATGAAAGAGTAAAAAGTGAAAAAAAAAAGAGTTAAAAGAATTCAAGTTTTATTAAAAATAACAAACACGGGAATTGTTAAAATTTTAAATAATTTTTTTTCTTACTATTATATATTACATCAAAGTTTATTAAAAAAAATATATAAAATATTTGATTTGGGACTAGGGCATTTTAGTAATCATACTAGTTTATATTCCGATTCTGTTAAATTAGTAAACAGCTTTATGGAATTAGTGTCATTTCTATTCCGATTCCAGAACATTTAAGTAAACAGCTTCAACATGAATCTGATTCTGACTCCACCTCATTCCAATTCTCCCTCAATTCAATTCCTCTCAATTTGATTACGGATTAGTAAACGCGCCCTAAATGTACACAATCGGGTAGATTACGGCAAACAGGTATAGAAATCGCGGGTTGGGACGGGTACGGGCCGGTTCCAATTTTTTAATAAGAGAAACAGGGCAGGATGGGGCAGGGTAGGCCGATTCCAGAAGTATAAAAAACGGGTACTTAGACCGGCCCCTTTGTAACATTTTCCCATTCCTCTCCTATTTTCTCACACCTTCTTGAAGACTCTCCTCTCCTCAGTCCTTCTTTTCGGATCTGTCGATTCTCAATCTCCTCCATCTCGATCTCTCTCTCCCCCAGTCTCTCTCTCTCTCTCTCTGGACGCCTCTGTCTCTGATCTACGCAGCTTCGCCGGTTTTTGCTCCCTCCCAAACTGGAGATCGCCAGACTAGAGGTTTCGAACGCGGTGGAACGAGCGAATTCTGAAAGCGGGTTGGGCTTGGCCGAGACAAGGTCCTTGAGCGATTTGAGGATGGAGTCTTACGACTACCTCTTCAAGTACATCATCATTGGCGACACATGTCTCAATTCCTCCAATCCATAGCTTTCTGATATTTTTTTTTTAATTTTTTTTTTGTTTGGTTTAAGAAACGAGGTTTTAAAACAATTGGGTTTTGGGTTTGGATTTGTAGGTGTCGAAAAATCTTGCTTGTTGTTTCAATTCACGGATAAGAGATTCTAGCATGTGCATGATTTTACCATCGGTGTCGAGTTCGGAGCTCGAATGGTCAGCATCGATGGTCGTCCTATCAAGCTCCAGATTTGGGACACCGTTGAGGAAGGCAACGAGGAGGTGCGAAACGTGGTCACTTTTCGAGTCGGAATCTGAATCGAAGGAAATGACACGGTCGACAGTTAGGATGTGTGTGTCTGTGTGGGGGACGAGTGAGTTGAATCCTTTGGAAACGGTGCAGTAGCGAATGAAGGTCTTGATGTCGAAGACTGAGTCGAAGATCTGGAGGATGAGCAAGTCCGGGAGGCGATCAAAACCGAGAAAAAAAAAGTAAGAGGACCCGTGGACCCGTCCTGAACCAATCTGTTTGAAATTGGCCAGGTTAGGTCCCGTTTCAGTGATCAGATTTGCAATACCCGGTCAGGCCCATACCCACCCCTAGATTACACAATCCATCAATCACTAATTAGGTATTAAACTCAACCCAAATACAATAAGTTATGCCCATCTATGTAAGTCAAACATGAACAGCAGTATTTGTTATTTTTATGAACAATTATGTCCCCATTGCCATACATTGATATTCATACCATGTTTTTGTACCATATTTTCATACCACCTTAGGTGGCATTTGATGTGGACAGCACATCATTTGAATTAATCAGATTTTTAAATTTAGTTCATTATTTAATAAACTAATAATGAAAAAAAACTAGTTAATTAAATGATGATTGTGGTCTACTAGGAGTCTTTCTCCTTCTTTTCCTTGGGTTTTGCAAATTTTTCAAATGATGTGGATGTCCACATTAGATACCACCTAAGGTGGTATAGAAATATGGTATAAAAACATGGTATGAATAACATTACTCTTAAAACATTCCCAGTCGAGTCAATGCCTCTCCTTTTTTGTTTCCTTTTCCCTCACCCCTTAATCCATGCAAAATCCAACGTCCCCAAACTCACGGCGAGAATCCCTAACCCCGAACACCCAACATCAACGGTCCAAATTTGACGGTCCAAGGTCATGAAGAACTTGGTTTTGAACAATGTTTTCATTATATGACTTGCTGCAATGGACAGCAGATTATATATACATACATTATTACATACGCATGCATTAAACAAATGTAATGCAAGTGATGTCCTTGCTGCCCACGATGCAGCAACCAGAACACAGGGTGCAGAAACCATGTGGTAGTCTAGCTGTCAAGAAATGGATCCATGTGCAACATTCCTTTTGTTCCAGGTTGTACAGCTTTGCAGATTGCAGCAGGAAGTTTGTGGGTGCTGACATGGACGTTTTAGGGTTGAGGCCGAGAACTAGAACTAGGGTTTATCACTCCCCCGCAAGCTGACGGGGCGTTGACGAACAGGAAGCTTGGAGATAAGATAATGGAAGCGGACAGAGGACAAACCCTTGGTTAAAAAATCAGCAATTTGGTCTGTGGTGGCCACATAACCAACTTCTATTTCCTTGCGAATGACCTTGTCTCGGATGTAGTGATAATCCACTTCAACATGACGCATGCGAGCTTGATAAACGGGATTGGAAGCAATAGCAATTGCGCTGATATTGTCACACCAGAGACGAGGTGGCTGTAATGGAAGATATAAATCACGGAAGAGATTGCGAAACCATGAGAGATGGGCAGAAGTATAGGCAAGTTGACGATACTCCGCCTCTGTGCTAGAACGTGACACTTCACGTTGCTTTTTCGAACTCCAGGAAATTAAATTATCGCCAAGAAATATGCAGTGACCGCCAGTGGAACGACGGTTATCAGGGTCTCCAGCGTAGTCAGCATCAGCGAAGGCAGTGAGCGTAAGAGGACTGGGTTTGTAAAGTAAGCCGTGATCATGTGTACCTTTCAAATACCTTAAGATGCGTTTGACTGCAGCCCAATGCGCAGTAGTTGGAGAGTGCATGAACTGACACACTTGGTTGACAGCGTAAGCAATATCAGGACGCGTAAATAGAAGGTATTGAAGGGCGCCCACAACACTGCGAAAAGAAGATCCATCTGAGAGAGGCTCACCATCATATAAACTCAAGCGTTTACCACTGGGAACTGGCGTTGAGATGGGCTTGGCGTCAGCCATATTGGTTTTCTGTAGAAGCTCCAAAATATACTTGGATTGAGTGAGATAGAAGGCAGAAGGCGTCCGGGAAACCTCCATCCCCAAGAAGTAGTGTAAGGGCCCAAGATCTTTCATTGCAAAATGAGTATGAAGCTGCATGATAAACTGAGACAAGTGATCATTGTTGTTCCCTGTGATTAAAATGTCATCCACATAGATGAGAAGATAAATGATTGTGGAGCCATCAAAATAGGTGAAGAGAGACGAGTCAGCTTGGGAAGCCGTGAAGCCCAAGTCTTCTAGCTTCTGGGAAAAACATTGAAACCAAGCACGGGGTGCTTGTTTCAAACCGTATAGGGATCGTCGAAGTCGACAGACATGAGACGGAAACTGTGGATCAACGAACCCTGCAGGTTGGCGCATATAAACTTCTTCATTCAACGTGCCATGAAGGAAGGCATTTTGAACATCAAGCTGGCGGATAGGCCACTGAAAGTGAAGAGCAATAGAGAGAATGAGTCGAATGGTGGCATGTGTGACCACTGGACTGAAGGTTTCACAGAAATCAATGCCCTCTTGCTGATGAAAGCCATTGGCAACTAGGCGTGCTTTAAAACGCTCGATGGAACCATCAGAGTTCTGTTTGATGCGATACACCCATTTATTAGGTAACACGTTCATAGAGGACTTGTAGGGTACCAAAGTCCAAGTGCCGGTACGCTGTAAAGCGTTGAATTCATCCGCCATTGCTTGGCGCCATTGGGAAGACTTATTTGCCTGTGAGAAACATGTGGGCTCAACCAAAGTATTAGTAACGTGAGTGATGCAAGCATATCTGGGATTTGGTTTTCGAATTCCTTGTTGACCACGCGTGATCATGGGATGAGTGGATGGAACAGTATGTGGAGTGGTGTTGGTAGGTTCAATATTCATGTGGGTAGTGGAAGTTGCTGGGTGAGATGGGAAGGCTGGGGTAGATGACGGAAGAGGAGTATGGGTAGCCAGGGTAGGTAGTGGTAGGGAGTGAGGGAGTGAGGTGACGACAGTCGGTGTTGGAAGGGAATGAGGGGTTCGTGGGGTCGAATGTGGTTGGGTGGAATGGAAGGTATCAATGTTAAGGACATGATCCAACTGACTAGGGTTTGACAAGGTCGGAGGAGCAAGTTCTTTATATGGAAAACTCTTTTCATTGAAAATGACATGACGAGACAGAAAAGACTTGCCAGTGGTAGGATCATAACATTTATAACCTTGATAATTTAATGAGTATCCTAAGAAAATACATTGTTTTGATCGAAACTTAAGTTTAGAGTCAGTATAAGGACGTAAATAGGGAAAACAAGCACAACCAAATACTTTGAGAAAATCATACTGGGGTGATTTTGAAAACAGTTTTTGAAAAGGGGAGACGGCATTCAAGATTTTGGTGGGAAGACGATTAATGAGATAATTTGCAGTTTGAAAAGCGTCATCCCAGAAAGTGTGAGGGAGAGACGCATGAGCAAGTAAAGTTAAGCCAATTTCAACAAGATGACGATGTTTGCGTTCTGCGAGACCGTTTTGCTCAGGATGATGAGGACAACTGAGTCTATGATGAATGCCATGTTGAGAGAAAAAATGTTTAAAAGAGGAATTGACAAACTCTCCTCCACCATCAGATTGAAAGAATTTTATTTTGGTGTTAAACATATTTTCTGCAAGTTTTTTAAAATTAACAAAAGTTTGAAAAACATCAGATTTTAACTTTAAAGGATAGAGCCATGCATAACGAGAAAAATCATCCACAAAAACAACATAATACTTATAACCATTAATTGAATAAGAAGGAGAAATCCATACATCTGAATGTATTAATTCCAAAGGAAACGATGACTGGGAAGAAGATAAATGAAATGGCTGTTGGAAGTATGCCCACAAAGCCACTCATTTGATGTAATAGCTTTTTGGAATACTTAATATGTTAAACTTTTATATGTTTAACGGAAGGGCAATACTTATTGTTAATCACTATTTATTGAATCATGTGTTTAATCAATAAGAGAATCCAAGGGATGTATTTGACATAAGAGATAAGTGATCTAATGAGTTAGATTAAGGAGACCTTTCTCTTATGTTCATTCCTAAAACGTTCCTAGCCATAGGATTGCCAATTGGGCATTGACAATCCGCTAAGGTTAGTATGTGTTATGTTGACTCAAACGTGAGTATGAACTAGTCTCAAGTCATTTGGTGTTGGACACTAAGACAAACACATAGGTGCTCGAAAGAGTAATCGAGTACACTGAACTGCGATTAATGAGAGTTCAAACATACATGTCATGTACGAACTCTAAGGTTACAATATGCAAAGTAGTCCTTAGACCTGAGGCATCATAGATGTCTAATGGTTAGGTCCTTGATCTTTGATCATGACAAAGGCATTCCCTCGGATTGTCCACGGCATTGTTGGGGTCATGTGATCTAGTCATGTAGGCATATGAATGCACAACAAGGGATCTCTAACCTTCCATGGTGAAAAGAGTATACTCTAAAATATGATTCTAAAGTCTTTGGCCAAAGCAAATGAATATGACTAAGGAAGATGTTCCAAATCATATTCAAGGGAATCATATATGAAAGTATCACATTGGATAGTAGACATGAAACAAACTATCACTTAAACAATGTGGTTAAGAGTATTGTATTAGAGAAGGACCGTATTGCATTGTAATTGTAACTGGATAGGTTCTCCAACCAATTCTACTTAGCTTGGGTAACCATGACATACTGCTAGGTGTCACTCATGGTTTGTGGAAGCCCTATTGATTAGCAAACACTAATCATCAAAAAGGGAGAATTGAAATGTGGTTTCAATTCACAATCGATAGTTAAGAGTAACATCGCCCACTGCCTCGCTAATTGGAACCTAATGGATCGCACACCAAATAAGGATGTATGTGAAGCAATTAAATGAAATGGATAAGCAATTAAATGGTTTAATTGAAGAATGGTCAAGATTAATTAATTAGTTAATTAATTATACGAAATATTCGTATTGGGCTTTTAAGTTGGTTTTAGGGCTTCGGGGCCCAAAAGTGTTTTGGTCCACAAGGCCCATTATGTTTAAGTTGTATGACAACTAAAACAAAATGGGCAATAAGCCCAATAACAATGTAATGGCCGGCCATGGTAGATAAATTGGGCTTTAGGTCCTTTAGGTCACTTATTTGAAGGGACTATATAAAGGACTTTATAGCAAAATTCAATTAAGGGTTTTCTAAGCTACTTGGGGAAAGTTATCTAGCAAATTTACTTCCCTAAGTGATCCATTTTCATCCTCACAAATTACATCCTTGGTGAAGAGACATAGAGACATCAAACTTTTGGTGTTTTGGAGAACTAATCCTCAAATCCTCAAAGAAGCAAAGGAGCACTAAAAGGAGGAAAATCACAAGGAAGATCCAAGGAGCAAGGAGGTGACTTGAAGGCCCTCCACTTGGGTGAATCCCTTGTGTAATCAAGGATGAGCTTCAAGGGTAAAGAATCTCTAAATTCTTAATTATCTTTAATGTTGTTAAAGAGTCTTTTGGTTCACCATATACTAGGCTTTGAAAGTCATGGGTTTCATGAATTGTTTTTGGATGCATGCCTACAATGGCAACTTATGACTTTTGCCAAGGGGACATGATGAACAAAAGTCGTAGGTTGCATTACCAGTTAAGGATAATTTATTTTGGGAAATGAGACTGCGCAAAACAGAAAATGCAGGGTGACCTAACCTAGAATGCCAAATAGCATCCGACACTCGAACATCGACAAATGCAGAGACACCATGGTTGTCCATAGAAGAACTTGAAAATGGATAAAAACCATTTTTACTCCGGCCTTGCAAAAGCATCTTCCCCGTTTGAAGGTCCTGAACACGGTAGGAATTGGGATATAAGGTTAGTGAACAATTGTTGTCTTTGGTAAATTGATGGATGGAAATAATATTAGTAGACGCATTAGGGCAGTGAAGGGTGTTGGGAAGGTTAAATGAGTGATGGGGTGTGTGAATAAACGAAGTACCAACATGAGAAATGTGCAAACCTGATCCATCCACCACACCATTAACATTGTCAGTGCCATTGTAGGGACGAGGATTAGAAACCTGATTCAAATCATAGGTGATATGTGCATTGGCTCCAGAGTCAAAGAGCCAGTTTTGAATGCCAGATGGAGAGACAGATGCCGGGGACGGTGTAGCAGCAGCATAAGCTTGGAGACGTGGAGTAGGAACACGTCCTTCATAGGCCATATTAAGACGATTGAAACAATCGATTGCAGAATGGCCATGACGACGACATATTTGACATTGGATACGGCCACCATATTGTGTTGGAGAAGGATGAGCACCAAGAACGCCATCATGAGGTTGTCGGAGTAGAGCAGCATGGAGTGGAGGAGCATGGTGTTCCTGACCTTGAGGACGGGGAGGAAACTGGCCACGGCTGCCAGTGAAGTGACCACGGCCTCCGCGAGGAGGACCTCGACCACGGTAAGGTCCTGAACGACCTCTTCCAGCAGCAAGGGCAGTGAGCCCATTTTCAAACACAGTGTGTAGCTTTTGACGTCTTTCGGCACCAAGAAGAAGAGCCTCCAAGGTACTGTAAGTGATGGCCTCATCCCGTGCTTGTGCAGAAGCAACCGTACTCTCATAAGCAGGTCCAACATTATTTAAAATAATGGCAACAAGATCAGAGTCAGCCACAGGAGAACCAGAGAGGGAAAGAGTGTCAGCAAGACAATTAATGCGATCAAGGAACTCAGCAATAGAAGAATCACCACGATGGGTATTCATAAGTTCACTACGCAATTGGAGGAGGTGGCCAGTAGACTGAGAAGCATACCTGTCACGTAGACAAGTCCATGCAGAAAGAGAACTTGTCTTGCTAATAAGAGAGGCAAGAACTATGGGATGGACTGAACTGTTGATCCAAGAGAGAACCATAGCATCTTGCTGAATCCATGCATCAAAGTCAGGATTAAGTTTATCAGTGAGTTGGCCGGCATCATCCTTCAAGAAGGCAGGAGGACATGGGTTGGTGCCTTCGACAAAAGACAGCAGATTCCTGCTGCGAAGCAAGGGCAACATCTGGGCATGCCATAGGGGATAGTTGGTACGATCCAACTTTATAGTCAGAAAATTGGAAGGATTTGGAAGAGAAGGAATAGCAATGGGATTTGAACTGGACGCCATGAGAGAAAAAAAAATTGAAGCTTTTGGTCGTTTAGACTGTCAGCTCTTTGATACCATGAAGAACTTGGTTTTGAACAATGTTTTCATTATATGACTTGCTGCAATGGACAGCAGATTATATATACATACATTATTACATACGCATGCATTAAACAAATGTAATGCAAGTGATGTCCTTGCTGCCCACGATGCAGCAACCAGAACACAGGGTGCAGAAACCATGTGGTAGTCTAGCTGTCAAGAAATGGATCCATGTGCAACATTCCTTTTGTTCCAGGCTGTACAGCTTTGCAGATTGCAGCAGGAAGTTTGTGGGTGCTGACATGGACGTTTTAGGGTTGAGGCCGAGAACTAGAACTAGGGTTTATCAGGTCACACCCTCCCACCCGCACCTGATCATCCATCTTTATCGACATTGATCTGCGGGAGAATAACGGGTACAAAACAGATAGACCGGTTAAACAAATGGGATGGCGCCACGTCAGAAACCCGTACATGCGGAGCTGACGTGGAGGAAAAGAGAAGCGAGAGCAGAGATATTTACAGTGTTTGCAGCAGCAGAGCATCAAAGTCTCAGTCTCTAGTAGACTAGTTCTGAGCCTGTTACTTGCTGCCAAAGCAATACTAGCGAGAGAGAGAGAGAGAAATAAGCCCAGTAGAGCGAGAGAGAAGGAGAGTCTCACTCTCTCTCAACCCTCTGTTCTCTCTCTGGCTCTTCAATGGCGGTCATGGAGCTCGAAGAGCCCAAAAAACGAAAACGTAGGACTCAGAATCCACGGAAGCTTCTCGTTAATGCCAAAGTTGAGGTAATGCCGCCTTTTTCCTGCTTTTATCTTTCTGGGTTTTTCAGAAGTTCGAGTTTTTGGGCTGTGATTCTCGTCTGTTTTTGGATTTTTTTAATTTTCTGGCTTATTTGTTATGGGGTTTTCAAAATTTTCACAACTGATGAAATCAAGCAAGTAGATTTTGTTGAATATTTTGGGCTCGAAGAGGCATGCATGGCTGCCGATTGCACTGATTTTCTGTAAAATGGGCTGTTTTCCTTTGATTTTCTGCAACATTCACTACTTTGCTGGCGACCGTCGCATGCCGCCCAGCCGCCGCCGACACTGTGAATCCTTATTTTATCTGACTCATTTTGTTTTTTGTGAAGAAGAAGACTGTAAGTGATGTGGTCCGATCTGGGGACCAAAGCATTACCTCAAACGGCTGAGCATCCAAATCAAAGTTTGGGTGTGTTTTTGTTTTTTTCTATATTTGGGTTGTTTTTTAAAAATTTTGCTAGTCTCTTTTGGGAAATATGTTTTGCCTCTGTTGGTTTGTTTTTGCTGTGTTTTTTTTTAATTAATTTCTGGGTTCAATGCCAAAGCTTTTTTCTTTTTTGTATTAGCTTTTGGGTTCATGTCGAATTCTCCAAATTGATTGTGGCTACCTTGCCTTTAATGTAAGTATGTTACTCATTATTTGACTATCTATGGCTTCTTTCGGTTCGTTTCGCCATTTATGAAATGTTTGATTTTTGGTTCCAGTAAGGTAATGGAGGTTGAGCTCATAGTTTGCTTTAGTGCTTTCTATTGGGGGTACTCAGTGTAGATATGGGAAATTGTTCATTAGGAATTTCAAGTTTTGTTTTTTAAATTAAAAATATGAACTTTTGCAGGTGAGGAGTGTAGAAAATGGGTTTCAGGGGTCGTGGCACCCCGGGATTGTCATTGCATGCGATCAGCAAGGTCATCGTCAAGTTGAATACAACCATCTTCAATCTGATGATGAGTCTGGTAAACTGGTTCATGTTGTGCCTATTTCACCCATTTTGGATGGCATTGGTTCATTCACTGGGAACAGGAGTAACTATCGGGGCTGTATAAGGCCAACGCCACCTCGCATTCAGCCAGGGGAATGGGACCTTCCCTATGGACTCTGTGTGGATGTGTATCACGAGGAGGGTTGGTGGGAAGGTGTCATCTTCGATCACAAAGACGGTTCAGAGGAGAGAAGATCTTCTTCTCGGATTTGGGTGATGAGTTAAATGCTCGGATTGACACTATCCGAATTGCTCATGACTGGGATGAGGTTACTGAGAAATGGAAGCAACGCGGTACTTGGATTTTACTTGATTTGGTTGAGAAGTATGATAATGAGAGGTACATTGCTGTTTCCCTGAAGCAAATTTGGTATGATGTGCGAGAAAAAAAAGGATTTGAGAATGTCAAGGAGTGGACTTCTCCAATGAGACATCTGTGGGAAGAGTTGGTGTCGGCGGTCATTGATGATAACATAAGCATCACAGTTGATGAACTATTCGGTGTGCTAGACAAGTCAGGATGCTTGTCACTAGAAACCCAGGTAGAGTTGGAATCATCAGCTCATATTTCCTCTGATGCTAATACAAACCCTAAAGAAAATATGGTTGACTCTTCACCTATTATACCTGTCCACAACCAGCTGTGTAGTGATCCGTTAGTTGATCATGAAGATACTTTCAATAATGCAATCAACTGTGTTCCGAACTGCAGTGTTGGGATTATTAATGAACAAGATGTAGATGGAGGTTTGTCTATTAATCCAGACTCTGCCTGTGTGCAGCAGGTTCAAGAGAAATCTTATATGGATAAATTGATCTGTGTGTCAGGGGATGAAAGACCAGATAAAGGAGTGTCTGTTCTACCTCAGGTTTTGTCGGCATTTCCTTCTAATCTTGATGGGAATTCATGTGTCAATTCTGGTATCAGAAATGGTGGAATTCATAGTTTTAAATCCAAAAGAAAAAGTACCCTTAATTGGCTACCTTTGGACTTTCAAGCTGTATATTGCCCTGTTGCTGTTGAGGAATATTCGGATAAGTGTTCTAATTTCATAGGGACAGCTGTTAGGCAGCACCTTCAATATCTAGGGTGGAAAATGGAATTTGCAATTGATAAGGGCAAGTATAGACAACGGTACTTGTCTCCTGATGGAGGAGAATATGAGTACTCTCTTTTTCAAGTGTGTAAGAAGTTGAAGAAACCCAAGAGAGATTCAACTAATTCAATCTCTGAAAATGCAACCCAGGGTTTGAACAGTTCAGAAGAACAGCCTCTTCTCATTGAACAACCACGGGAGATTCAGCAACCTAGTAATTGTCCTCGGAGGTCAGGGTCTTCTTACCACAAGGAATTTATTTACAAACCTGAATATTGCCATGAAGCAGTTGTGGAATATTATAACCATGCAGTGGGCAAGATAAAGAAGAAGAAAGTACGAAAAATGAGATCAAAAGCAAAGAAGCACCTCTCAGCTGTGGGGTGGGTTTTCTTATAAAAACAAGGAACTTGTGCTACAAATCACCCAAAGGAGTGGTGCATCTTACACTTCAGAGTGCATGCAAAAGCTGTATGGATGGAGATTTTGCAGAGAGACCTGCTGAATGCATGTATGTCATTGAGGAAGACGATGGCCAGTCAACTAGAAACAGAATATGGTCTGCAGCACGTAATCTAGGTAATCATGAAGGCTTGGTACTGTCAAAAACTCTGACCAAAAAATGTTCTAGAGATACTGTTAGCATGGTCACTGTTCTAAATAAGTTCAGTCTCATGTTTTTCTGTCAGATGTTTTAGGGTGATGACAATCTATCTTGGTCACTGTTGAAGTTAAATAAGTGTGATACTCATGCTACCTATGAACATGATATTGATGATGCCTTGACGGACAGCAGGCTCAATATTGCTCTTGATGTGGTTCATGAGTGTTTTCTGCCTGTTAAGGAACCTCTTACTGGGAGAGATCTTGTAGAAGATGTCATCTTCAGCCGGAGGTGTGATATTCATACTGTCATTGTCAAAATTTCTTTTGCGTGCCTCGCTAAAATACTGCTAATACTTGAGCTTAGCACATGAGGCTGTTCATTCTCCCCTAAAAAATTGTGTTCACTGTTAAATTTTTTGTTTAGTGATAGTTACATGAAATTGTTATTTCACTTTTGAAGACCTGTTTGTGGAATTTTGCAGGTCACATCTTAATCGCCTGAACTTCCAAGGGTTCTATACTGTGCTTTTGGAGAGAAATGACGAATTAATCACTGTGGCTACTGTAAGGTGAGGTTTTCAGTTCGCTGCCAGTTAAGAATTGGTGAGCTTTGTTGCGGATTAGATTGTTCCTAAACTGGTAGTTTCTTGTTCAAAAGGATTTTTGGAGACAAAGTGGCAGAAGTTCCTCTTGTGGCTACCAGATTTCAATATCGTCGACTTGGAATGTGTCATTTATTAATGGATGAACTTGAAAAGGTAACGTATTGAGTGTTCCTGCAGTTTGTTGTCACCCTCTGTGTGTGCTTGTTTTCATTTCTGTAGTGTTCTTTCCTGCAGTTTCTCATTATTGCCTTCATTTTTTGTCAGTTGCTTATGGAATTAGGGGTGGAGAGATTGGTTTTGCCCGCAGTCCCTAGTGTGCTAAACACATGGACGACTTCATTTGGGTTCTCAAAGATGACACCTTCCGAAAGGCTAAAGTTTCTGGATTATACTTTCCTTGATTTTCAGGGTACCATTATGTGTCAGAAACTGTTAATGAAGAATGCTCCAGCCGAAGCAAGGCCATTAGAAAGTATCTGTAATGTTGTTCAGCTTTTTTCCCCTTTTCACCCAAACAAAATGAAATCCACCATTACCAGAATAACTGGTGCCCACTTTCTTATATGGCATTTTGCAGGAACTCGGCTTGATCTTTACGGTGATATCTGTGGAAGTCGTGACAATGCTGGTTTTGATAGCTGCAGTTACGATACTGAACTGTATCAAGAAGAACAAACTGAGGATGGAAGAATTATTTACCAAGGAGTAAAGTATGTCCACATCTCACTACTTAATATTTAGAATGTTGAAATGGAAACTAGAAGACATACGGTATTAATGCTCGTTAAGACAAAATCATGACCTAGTAGATTGTGGTTAAAGCAGTTTGGATACGTCATACGATTAGTATATAATTTGGCCAATTACGGAATATAAATTGGAAATTCACCCCATAGCATGCCTACCATTAATTTTAGCTTACTTGATCTCCAAGTTACTTGAAGAAAATGCTAAACTATTGACAGTGCTATATTTCACCAGCAATGCTGCCGGTAATGAAAGTAGACCGCGCGTGGGTGAGAGCAGTCGAGAGTTTTCTTGCTTCGAGGATGCCAACTGACAACTAAACCAACAATAGTCATTGGTGGATCTTTCGAATTGAAATTGATCCACCGCTTTATGTAATGGACGATTGTCAAGAGCTAAAATATAGAGTTGGTTAAAAAATTTCATCGAGATTAAAGATTACATTACTTTAATCAACTTAGCTAAACCGTCGCAGAAATATGCTTCCGCAAAATATATTTTAGAGCTTATAATGTCACGAAAGAGGACTTCAATGAAATTGCTTTGAACCTAAATTAGAACTAATGAAAATGGGATGAAAATGAGTAAAGAGAAAAAACAAATCCTCCAAGAGAAACATAAAAATAATAAAAACGTTATAGAATTCTATAATTTAAAAAATAATGAGGAAATAAGAACCTCATTTTAAAATTTCCGGTGTGTCAAGAGCATAGCTTGGTATACTAATGTATTAATACAATTTGTTAGAAACATTTCTTTTCAAATTTTCAACCAATTGTATTACTACACTTAGTATATTAGGCCGTATTCCCGACGCACTGAAAAATCTCTCCACTAACACTAACAATGTATTTGCATCACTTTTACAAGATAGAGCTGCAAATTTCGCACTCTCATCATAAATGTATCACAACATAAAACAAAACCTAAATAACTTGTTAATTAACTAAAAATCAGAAGAGCAAAGTTGTGTAAAAGAGTTGGTTCCAAGTGTCTGGCAGTCCAGGAAGGCACCAATGGCTGCAATCTGCTGAACGGTCAGGATTGGCTCTCTGCTGAGGGCTTAATTCTCCACTGTAGATTGATGGGTGCCCGTCTTTTCTCAGCTCTGAAAGCATTGTGATGTCCAGCAAAGATGGAGGATTTTTCATGTCCCGGATCACACTGTCCATCACTCTCATTTGGTCTGGATAAGTTGTCCCGGGATAAGTTACTCCGCTCGCTTTCATAGGTGATGTTTCTCCATAGCAGTTCTTGGTGGTTCTAGGAGTTGCACCACCATTCCATTCATTTGGGCTGTCAATTTAGCATGTTAGTCAAGTTTACCATGTACAAAAATCCATGTCATGTTCTAAGCATAAACGCACAATCCATAGTCACTAAATTACCCGATTCTCACTTTAGTCCTTCCGTCGAAAGTCTATTATTTGTTCCTATAAATTTTGATTGAAAAGTAAATAATTTTTTACGGAATTACCAAAGTGACATAGTTTAACTTTTGAGGATAATAGAATTCTAAAGCTAAATTCCAGGACCAAGATGAGATTCGGATAATAACTGAGGAACTATAACACTAAATTATCTTCAAAATATCTTCGTCCAGTTATTAGACCCCACCATCTATGGCTAGTGTACCGACCTAAATACAGAGAGATTTTTAGTGGGCAAGAGCACGGCCGCTACACCAAATGTATTATAACACTTGATGTACCAGACGGTGGGTCTGTTCCCGGCACACTCAAAATTTTCTCTTAAATAAAAGTTAGGAATCAAATCAACATTTAGCAACCCAAAAAGATAATTAAAAAAATGGAGTAAATCTTTGGTGCTTGGATCTAGCAGTGCCTAGCAAATTCCAACATAAAAATTATGAACCCTGAAAAATTGGAAATTGGAATTTCCACCAAACACAATTATTGGAGGGAAGGAGAGAGAAAGAGGAGGAAAAGAGAGACTCACTCGAAGTGTGTGGGAGAAATGGAGAGGAAGAAAACTCGGGTCCGTGCGGTGTCGATGTTGGAATCAACCCAATTAGCCCATGTTTTCATCCCCTTCTCCAAAGCAGCCAAACGGTCCATATCTTTGTAATATTTCCCTCCTGACTCCATGTAATCCCACCTACACGTTATCAAAGTCCAACACAAACACAATGATCTTAAATTTCAAACCAACTTACATTAAACGAGTACACCACCACTTTAGTATCTCAAATTTATATAACTCTCTACAGGTAATAGGTTTAAACACCAAAGTGACGAGCCAAAAGCATTTGGAAGTGCTTTGGAACATGTCAAAAACATTTTGGACAACCCCATAAAAACGTTTTACAACTTTTGGTACCGTTTTGGTTCAAAAGCACTTTTGCTTCAAAACGTGCTTCTATACTCTAGAAGTCATTTTCACTATTTCTACCCCACTTTACCAAATGCTTGACTCTGTATGTGACTATGAATTTGACCCTAAACTTACCATTGCACAAAACTACCATAAGCTAAACAAAACACATGAATTGCTCACCCTTGGAGACCTCCGTCGTGGCTCCACCAATGACCGGTGTTAAACGACAGAACGTCGGCATTCTGCCACGCCTTGCCGTTCTCCGAAATGTCCTCAAGCTTCAGAACTCTCTTCCCTTGATAAATTTCCACGTCGACCAGGTACGGAGCTTTGTAAAATTGCAGTGTCACACCGTAGTCCTGCATTATAGTAGCAAAACCCAATAAGAACCTGTTTGGATTGAAACGAAATGATGCTCTCATTTCCTAGCTCGTGACTTTATTGGGACAAAGAACATGTTGGTGCTATCCTGCTGTCTTCACCAACAGACCCAAAGGGTCCCTCATACAGTTTCCCGATGTGATTCTTTTGGACTAACATTTCAAATCATTGTCAAAAAATGGGAAAGTAATTTGTTCATTTATTAAATGAACTTGCAATCTTTTTGTTCCTACAACAATAATAGTGTATGAAAATGCCTTGATGCACATTTATGTGATATGGAAAGTTGATTAGGGCAATTTGTTCGCCTCTCGCACTCAAATTTGAATTTCATTTTTCCGCAAATTGGAGTAGTTTAAAATATTCCTCGTAAAAAGACATTTTGGCATTGAATTTGAATCTAATTGCTTCAAGAAAACAAAGTACCAAGCCCAGAAAGAAGCAAAGCAAATTAATCAGAGACTCACCAGGAAACTGAATGTTGAAAGTGGAACTCCTTTGACCATTTGAGTCTGGGTTTGTGGATTTGCAGAGTAAATGAGACAAACCAAAGACTCCCATTGATTCTTCCCAAGTGAATCCCCTACAAACATCACTGTTTTCCCTTTCATTTTGAGCAGAAACTCAGCCCCATCGAACCTACCAAGAACAAGCAGCTACACCAAAAGTCACCACAATGTAAACAAAATCCTAAACTCACAAAAACCCATTTCACAAAATCACTTTTCAAAGTGCTTTTGCTTACAATGGGAGCTCACAATCAAAAAACCAGCACAAACCCATTTCACAAAATCACTTTTGAAGTGCTTTTGCTAAACCTTCGGAGCTCAAATCAAAATCAGCAAAACCCCATTTCACAAAATCACTTTTGAAGTGCTTTTGCTAAACCTTCGGAGCTCAAATCAAAACCAGCAAAACCCCATTTCGCAAAATCACTTCTGCAGTGCTTTTGCTAACCATGGAAGCTCAAAATCTAAAAACCAGCACAAACCCATATGAAAAAAATCACATTTTGAAAGCACTTTTGGTTACCTTGGGAGCTCACAATTGAGGGGTCTCCATCTGTACTTGAGGTAATCGGAGTCCGGGCGGCCGTACATTTGGCAGTTGAATTCTGGGTCGATGATTAGGGGGCACTCAGAGGATTGGTACATTGGGTAGGAGTCGTCTTGTACCCAAGTGCCTGCAAACAATGCGCAACTGGACTGGTTGGTTTGGAACATTGGAGCTGTTCTGTGAGGGTGGAAGTTGTGGTGGTGGTTCCTCATGCTGTATATTATGGCAGAGTGGGATTGAACAAGAACTAGGCACAGAATAGTTAAGCATGAAGCAGCAGATTGGGAGCAGAAAAGAGCCATTACAGATTATTGGGTAATGAAGAAAAAGCAAAAGCTAGCTGAAAAGAGGAACTAGAGAGAGAGAGAGAGAGAGAGAGAGAGAGAGAGAGAGAGAGAGAGGATAAGTAATGTAATGTAAATTTAAGAATAATAGTTGAAATCTTGGTTCTGCAACTGCAAATGGGCCTTATATATAAAAATGGTAAGAGGAATTTGGATTTGTTGTGTGCATGTGAGAGGCAGGGTTCACTCTCACACGTGAGATAAAAATTGAGATGGATTGGTGACGGTGGATTTGTGAGATTTTTATTTGGACCCCTGAAGCCTTGAAGCTGAACTGACACTATTTGCTTTGTCATTGGAATGCAAGTGGTTTTGTCCACAAATCATCATGGGGTCTTGTTGAATATGGTATTCTTATGAGAAAATCTTAAGTACATTAATATTTTGTTAAAATTTTATAATGTACTAGTGTAAGGGATGAACTATTGTATTGAATTGCATGACTGAATTTTGATAGTTTCAATCTAGTCGTTCAAATATCAATGTATAGACATACATTGCTAAAATTAGCGGGTAAATATATCTTGAAGAATTCTATACAATTTAATTTGTGTATATGAGTCGCTTAAAAGCCACAACATATTATACATTGGTGTAAGGTAGAAAGGCAATGTATGCCTATGTATGAATCCAAGAAAAAAGAGGAGAATCGATTTATTTATGGTCTTTTGATTGACTATACCAAGGAGAATAGGTGTGCATAACTCATTTCTCTTTCTTAAAAATGGTCTTAAAGGGGTTGAGAGCTCTTTCATTTATCAAGCATAATTGATGAATTCATGAATCTGCTACTATTAATAATGTTATGCTGTCTTCAACTTGAGTGAATTAAATGCACCAACGAGTATGTCACATTACAACTCGTAAATAATTACTCGTTGTTGAGATTTCATGAAGTTCAAGTTGGGACCAACTGGCCAAGGTTGTGTGCTGAGGGAGGCAGGCAATATGGGGTGAGGTCATCTCAACTTGGTGTCTAATGTCTAAGAGAGCCTATCTCTCTGTGTGCTGTTATGTTAGGCGCCTCAAAGTTGGATTCTTTTATCTCCCCATTAGGCACTGCACCTTTCTATGAGAACATCATTCTTCCAATGCTTACTTTGCTTTATGGAAAATATAGGTACAAGCCTCATGCAACATCAACATCCAAAGTATCACCTTCATCCTCATGAATTTGGGTTTATGACAAAAACTTTTAGGTGAAATTGTAACCCTCTTTGGCTTCTTCTCCATTGAAGTTCTCGTGAATAGAGTTGTTGTTAGCATTCTATGAAAATCATAAAAAAAAAGTAGTTAAGAATGTTTATTGTTGCATGTCGGTGCTCGATCTCTCTTACTTGAGATTTATCAAAACATAAGGAAGAAAGTACCGTACACCCGAAAGAATGCAAGAACTATTTTAGAATACTAGAATACTAACAACTACTTTCAAAGATGTCATTCTTAGAGTATACTTTTAGGGGGTGTGATATCCCCACATCCATTTTTACTTCTCCCACACCTTTTTAGTTTTCGGCCGTCGGATTTGATGAATTGAAAAAGATCAACGGACAGAAATTAATAAGGGGTGTGTGGATAGCACATCCCTACTTTTAGTAGATGATCCATGTCCTTTTGTGGCAGCTGCATGGCAGAAAAAAAAATCCTATTTACTTTAACCGGAAAGGAAACTTGTGATCATTTACTGCTAAAGCTAAAGTTTATTTAAGGTTTCCAGGGTTAATTTGTATTAGAAATTTTGAGGCATTTCACAATTCGCTATCATAATGTGAATGACTCAGTTGGCTTTGGAATCTTTGCCTTTATTGAAGTGAGGTTTTCTTTTCCATATATATGAAAGCACAAGTTTAGTTTATGCCAAGCCTCTAATGTGAATTTAAAGTTTATATGATTCATATTGAATATTATTTAGGACACCCTCTTGATTATATTCAATACTCTTGTGTGAGATTTCAGAATCATATCTTAGAGTATTTTCATTCTTTATCGAATGTAGATATTCATTGTCACATGCCTCTACGAATAAGTCTAAGACCTCAACAATGCGTTGAATAAACTCAAAAATCATGACACATCGTCAAATGATAAAAAACGTCTCCATAAGTAGGACAATTGTCTGAAGTCTAAAGATTAATTGCATTATTGTAACTTTAGAGTTTCTTATTTGACATGTAAGTAAAGACTTCCATATTAGAACTCTAGTTTGACCCCTTTAGTGAACTCATTCTCTATTGAGCACCTACATACTTGTATTGGTGTCTTTCACACTAATGGCTCGAGACTAACCACTCTCTCAAGTGGAAGACATAGTATGTATTGATATTTAGCGGATTGTCAATGCCCAATTGGTCATTCAATCAGAAACATTCAGGATATGTGTATGAGAGAGAGAGAGAGGTCTTATGAACCTAACATCTTTAGATTACAATCTCTCTATTACATATTTCATGGACTTTATTATTTGAGGTTGACAATATTTCCTACACACAAAATTTCACCTTCTCTTTTGGGATTTATTTTTTTATTATGACCGTTGCACCATTATGTGGTGGATTAATATACATACTAGTATATGGGCAGTGAGAAAATTTTTTATTTTTGTTTTTGAAATAGTAGGAGAGAGGAAGAGAGTGTGGAAGTGGGAAGTTTTTTTTTTTTTTTTAATTAGAGATATGTTATGATTACATGTAGGTGAGACTTTGAAAAAAAAAAGCAAAATTTGATTGTGTGAAATTACATTTCTTATTCGTGTTCTATTTTAATTAGATGATTAAACTGATAATTTCATAAGATTTTAGTTGACGATTAGTGTTTTATTAATTAGAAGGGTAGAGAGTATTAATATTTATAATATAGTTGAACGACGATGTTGTTGTATTGTAAATTTGCAATAACTCGTGAGAAATAGTAATAAAAGTTTTAAGCTCAATCAGACAATAAAGTGGCTGTAGTTTAGTGGTAAGAATTCCACGTTGTGGCCGTGGAGACCTGGGCTCGAATCCCAGCAGCCACAATCTTTTTTTATAATTTTTGACATTTTTTGGTACCATCCATTCATAATCTTAATTGGGCCTTCGAAAAATGTCTGTACTTTTGGCCCCCGAATAGCCCGCTCTATTATCGTGAAGAATCAAACGCAAGTAATTAGAATGTTCGGAAATTCTTCCCCACACATTGTTTTTGACAATAACGGTTGAGATTTAAGACTTATTTAAAAAGTACTTTTAAATGACTGATAAGTGTGCGGATATCATTTCCCCATTCATAATACGTTTGTTTATCCAAACAAATTACTGGCCTCGAATTCACCAGTTTTTTTTTATCAACCTCTCCAATTTGGACGAAAAAAGAAGAAAGACACCATAACATATGCAGGTTCATTTCTTATTATTCAAAGTGAGAGACAAAGAGGACTGAAACCAAAAGGAAACATACATAGAGGTTCTTCTAACCTTTAAAACATCTCCACAACAACATTAGACAACACACTTGAGAATACTACAACATATGACCACACAAACATCTATTGGAAACCACTGTGGCCTTTTGCTTTCAACTTTACATAGAAGCCCCCATTACATTTTTTACATCGAAAAGACATCGCAAAGCCTCTTAATTCTGTGATTAGTAATCACTGATTACCACCCTTCTTAAAACTTGAGGGTTCAGGTCCTCCTTCGGGGCATTACTAACTGCGGATCGCAACCCCCGCGGTGCTCGCTTTCATCTGAGGTACATTGTCGATGATCTCTGGAATTCCGCTAGTCACCGGTGCACCCTGCTTGTCATAAGCTTGTTGATGCACTTCAAATATAGCCCTGCCAGATGGGTCAAGATTTTTGGACCATTCGGCATCCCATGCCACAGCTGTGGCTGTGCTGCAGGCCACACTCGGACCTCCAGGCACCGTGTTCCTGGCCGAGTTCTGCATTACCGGATTATAAGTATAGTGAGTTAGGTCTCTATGCTAACATCTGGTCTAGAGTGGTATTAAATCTCATGGACGAGAGTTTGTTAGGTTTTTAGAGTTGAAGAAAAAGAACATAAACAATCAAATCGTTCGGTATATTTACCTGTGGGAAGAACCTTTCGAAAATCATTCGGTAGTAGTAGGCCTCCTTTGTATTCGGAGTGTTGTGGGGGAAGATGCGTTCAGCATTCATCATCATCTTATCAGTGACCTGAAAGTATAAGTTTAGCATCGATCATCAGGCAAGTCAATCTAATAACATCTTCTAGATTACTACCAACAAACGTAAAAGAGATGCGTAAAACAAATTGGATAGATGTGTACATGGAGAGCAGCATGGGATTTGAGGCCGTCAATCCAACTATAGCCAACCCCGTCGCTGAACTGCTCCTTCTGCCTATACAGAATGTGCTGCATGCATTGAACAGGGTTTGTAAGTTCACGAGTTTGTGTTATGGATGTCAACTTCTCAGCAACACTTACACGAAAGAAAGAAACAAAAGGGTATACCTTTGGCAAGTAAGGTTGCTCCTCATCATCAAACGCCTTTCGGAGGACCCATTTCTCAATTCTTCCTTGGTCCTTTTTTATCTGTAATTTAATCACAAATATATTGAAAAGCCAAGTGATCAGTAACTTTAAAAGTTCTGTTAATACTGCAAACCGAAGCAATCCCAATATTTATATTCTTATGTCTTACCATTTTAAACTCGGGATCAATATCCATTGCAACTTTGATAAAATCCTTGTCCAAGAATGGAACTCGGGCTTCTAAGCCCCAGGCAGATGTTGATTTGTTTGCCCTGAGGCAATCATACATGTGCAGTGCCTTGATCTGCATGCAGCAAAAAGAACAACTCCACGGTTATTTCCTTTTCATTCAAACTCTACGATAACCACCTATTTTCGATGTAAATAAAGAACAATCCAGTACCTTTCTGCAGGTTTCGCGGTGGAACTCTTCCTTGTTGGGTGCCTTGTGGAAGTACAAGTATCCACCAAAAATTTCATCAGATCCCTCACCAGAAATCACCATCTTAACCCCCAAGGACTTGATCTTACGCGACATGAGAAACATAGGGGTACTAGCTCGGATAGTGGTAACATCATATGTTTCTATGTGGTATATGACATCCTCGATCGCGTCAATTCCATCCTATCACATCCCAAAGGCAAATAGTTACGATTTTGGCTCCGATAAAGAGAGGAGCAAACTCTCTAGCTTAGACAGGTTTTTTATATTGATACCTGAACTGTAAAATGAAACTCGTGGTGAACGGTTCCCAAATAGTCTGCAACTTCTCTTGCAGCCTTCAGATCGGGTGAGCCCTGCTCAGCATATGGACACACTTGTTTAGGAATCTATAAGTTCTCATGAGATACATAGTGGATCTTTCTTAAATATTTTAGAATTCTCACCTCGAGTCCAACACAGAAGGAATGGAGCTGTGCACCCCATTGCTTGGCCGCCTTGGTGCCTGCCAAGTGACGAGCAGTGATAGAGGCGACCAAAGATGAATCCAGACCTCCGGAGAGAAGAACTCCGAAAGGCACATCAGTCATTAGCCTTTTTATCACAGCCTGCATGTAATACACTCGGCCCATAAGCTGTAGTTCCAAACAAATTCCGACATCTATGCGAAATAGGAGTAACTCAAGTAACCTATGGAAACAAATTATAATCCATCTGAAATTGCAAGTGATGAATTCTTACAGTTTCAAAGGCGCGCCTCAGAACAAGCGGATCATATGGCGCTGATGGAATGGTCTCCGAGAACCAAGTAGGGTTGTACCACCTCTTAAGTTCACCTTCTTTGCTCGAGTACAGATGACCGGGTGGAAAGCTCTCAAAGTGTTCGCAATCATCATTCAACCCCTTCAGTTCCGATGATATCCAAACCGAGCCTGGATAAAAAAAAATAACACACGTTGATGTCAAAACCGAAGGAATAACTGCAGAGGAAAACAAGCAAGCTAAAACAAGACGTTACCATCAAGACTCCAGCCGATATAGAGGGAAGTGATTCCGATAGCATCACGAGCAACGATGAAGCTGTTGTCGCGGGTATCCAGCAGCACAAACGAAAACATGCCGTCCAGCATATCAACGAAATTCTCCCCATACTCTTCATACTACGCAAACAAATAAAGAAGGAAAAATATTAAACACTGGTGATGCTAACCCAGAACTGTATGTCCATCAGCACACTCAACATCCAATCGCCTTGATCAACCCGGTAATTAATAAGAAATCGAAACTTTAAATACACGAAAATGACTTATATCTCATCCGAAAAATCAATCATAAAGCTCAAAACCATAGAAATATAGTAAGGTGACATACCAGATGGGCAATGACATCACAATCGCTGCCGGTTCGGAACTTGTGATTCGGCAGACGGCTCCTCAGCTCTTCATGGTTGTAAATCTCTCCATTCACCTATGATTTAAAAATAAATAAATAAATAAATAAACGCTTGTATCAGCAATGAAAAATTTATCCATTTTTCGAATATTCAACATAATTAAACCCCACAAAAACAAGAATTATATGACGTGGTTTTACCGTGACAACAATTGACTTGTCCTCGTTATAGAGAGGTTGATCACCAGAGGCAGGGTCAATGATGGCCAACCTCTGATGAGCCAAGAAACAATCTCCATGCTGGTACAGCCCACTCCAGTCAGGTCCACGATGCTTCAATCTATCAAACAAAAAAGAAAGATAAAATTTAATAAATAATTACATTTTTTTTTTGAGAAAAAAATAATTACATAATTAAACTACGTGATTTCAATTGCCGATCAATTGTTTTTTTTGTTTAAAAAAAAAAATAATGAAAATAGCTTGAAAACTTTGAGTTTTACAGTTCACTCAGGTCGAACAGTCCACCTAGTCTGACTAGTCTCGAAAGCCAAAATTTATCAAATCTTTGACATCTGTAAAATGGCTTAAGTCAAACCAAGATTCAGATTAGTAAAAATTTGGTTTTGGACGATCCAGACAAAATAAAAGGTAAAATGAATAGTACCATGATTGATTTTTTAGTGTAAAAATATGTTTTTTCGTTAAAGTGAACAGCACCGAAACTTTTCATTAAAGTTCCCTTTAAAAAAATGAACACAAATTCTAATCATTTTGGACCCCCACAACCTAATACATGAAAGGTAGCATGAATTTTGGGACCACTCCAAAGTCACAAAAAGGGTCGGAATCAAACGTTTTGATTTTGACCAAACACTAATTTCTTGGCGTAACCAAAACCAATTACCATATTTATGATCATATTATTGTGATGCTTGTTGAAAAATAAAAGAATGTGCAACAAAAAGGTCGCCATGTTACTTGTTCGTTTTTATAATACAACTAAACGTCAACAGATCTTGGCTCTGAGTAAAACCCAGATGAATCGCACACCAGAATTATCATATGTGAACAATCTAGATGTATGCAAGTGCTAATTAGCTAAATACAAAAATTTAAAGGCATTAGTCCATTTTTAACTTTTGACTTTGTGGTACAAATAAAAGTCAACATGTAGTGGCTTCGAGCTTCCACAAGAAGTATATGTTAAAAAGGAAAATAAATGAAAATGACTTGAAAACATTGAGTTTTAACGATAAGGACAAAATAGAGGGTAAAGTAAATAGTACCATGATTGACTTTTTAGTGTAAAAATGTAATTTTTTTGTTAAAATGAACAGTACTGAGAGCTTTTCGTTAAAGTTATATGTGTTAAAATCTAAATGCATGAAGGGTTTGTAACTCGGATGTTCAACAATATTTTACTCGACAACCAGATAAGAATTTTTATAGACAGGCAGCCGCATCTTAAGCCAATTACATATTATTATGTGATAAAGTTAAAAACACACGTAAGTGCGTCATTTCTTAAGATACGCATCGTCGACCTTTATATTCGAGATATAGGTAAGTTTCTCATGTTCAAATCCTTCTCCCAATAACGCTTGTACAGAAAATGAAAGGAATCAAGAGACATGCAAGTGGTACTTAACTTAATTCAACCAATAATTAAGAATTATAACCTTGAAAACCACCTGAAAAATTAAAATAAATAAATAAAGAAAGAAAGAAGAAAGGAATTAGGAAATTGCCTGCGCGAAAGCTCAAGAACTCGGACCCTCTTGGCCTGAGAGTCATCAGAGCAACCAAGAACAGCAAGAATTCCACACATTGTGAGTGATCAGCTCCAAAAAAGAACACAGGAACAAAAGCTAAGGATGTGTTTGGCTTTTGATGCAACCGAGGAAGGTGAAAGCAGAAGGAAAAAGAAGAAAAAAGGGAAAGGTGGCAGGGGAACTAGGAGGCAACAACACGCACGAGATTTTTCCTGCGGTGCTGGGCAAACACGTCACAAAAAATACCGATATTTCGGATGGTGTTCTTGCTTGAAGGAGTATGTTCTTCCGCGTCTCAGGCTCCGTATTTATAGGGAACCTCTCGGGTCTGGTGGGTCCCGACCAAACACCTAAGCGGCGACGTTTCCATCATTTTTCCGGGGTTTTGTTCTAGTGTTTAGTGTTTACCGTCCTCCACTGGCTCGAATTATACACCCCCGGACCCACCGAAGATGTCCTCTCTTTGATCGCCACGTGATACGCTCTTTGTCTACTTTTTTAAGTTTTTCACGGTCAGGCTTATCCATTTCTGAACTTTGAAGTCAGCTTTTTTATCTTTTTACGTTTTACCGCAAATCAACATCATTGTACTGCATTTTTCAACCGTCCACGTGTATATTGCTAGGATACTCGGTTCCACTGGACTCATCTACCTTGCTGACGTGCTTTTGATTGATATTTTCGACTCTCTTTGGATCTTTTTTTAGGAATTTTAGCATCTTCAACGTGCAGTCAGTTTTCGTCATGTATAATTTATATTTTATTTTTTAATAAATAATTTAAATAATTTTTAACAACACGATGTATGATAAATAGCTAAAATGTGAGAATTCTTAAGATTCCATAATTTAGATCTGGATAGGATTCAAATCCATATTTTCAGAGTCAGAAATCCATATTTTCAAAGTCAGAAATGCATTCAGTGTCAAAAAATTATTTTTTTAAGTATCTATTTACTTATGACACTTGGTGTTTTGTATTGAAAATCCAGAAACCTCTTTTATTTAGTAACATATTGGCTATGTGAGGAACCACTCAAAAAGAGAGGGCAAAGTTTGTGTAGAATACCCAATAGCTTATCCGTTTGACCCATGCCTTCCATGTCATGCCATGTAGATTATGATTCATGACAACAAGGAAAATAAATAAATAAATAAATAATAATAATAATATGTTGCAACTATCTGTTACAAATTTCATAATTTTTTGTTGATAGTGCCGCAGATAATCATGTTTTGCATTTTAGTGGGGTTTAATGTATACCGATTCTTCTTTCCTTCATAACTAATTATTTAACTTACTAATATTATTGCTCTTCTCAAACAAAATTCCACAAATTTTTACTTTTTGACAAACAATAGATAATTTATGCTGAATATTGTTAAGACAATCCACAGTTGCTACAAATTCCATAATTTAGTTAACTCATTATGTAAATTGAATTTAATTAATAAAAACTTGTAAATTGAAGTTTAAGGAAAACAACAAGTGTTTAAAAAGTCTCCGCCTAGCGCCATCTAGGCCCTTGCCTAGGCTAGGCGGCTGGCCACCGTCAAAATTAATCTTAAGAACTTAAAAAATAAAAAATTACGTCTAAATTTGCCTATGTGCCTGCCTAGAACCGCCTAAGTCATGAAACTCAAAAAATAGAAATAAATTACAAAAGAGTTGTTGGATACTTGGATGAACAATCATAATATGTTTGTTCCTATGTTTTGAATATGTTTTAATACTTTGTAATTTATATGTCATTTTACTTTCCAATTTCTGTAGCCAATACAATTATGTATTTTTTTAAGTATGAGTGAACATTTATTTATATGTTAAATTAAAAAAACTTGCCTAGGCTCCCTTCTGTACACCTACGTGTTAGGCTTCTGCCCATCGTCCGACTGGCACCTAACGTCTTTTAAAATCTTTAAAAAAAGTAAACTGACGCTGCTAAACCCTAGTACTTTACCTATAATTTATATCTTATAGTATATCAAAAGAAAAAAACTAAATTTTTTCCTTTTATTTCCATTGTAAATTTTCCTCTTACTCTTTGTATTGGCATAGAACACAGGGTTCCCCCAATTATGTGACAAATGATCTTCAGTATGGTGTTCAAATCTAGACGTTAATCTGATCGATCTTCGTATTAATACTTAATTCCATCATTATTTTATCAATTAAATGATTCATAGTTTACTAGCGCGAAACTTAAAGGATTACAAGCGTAAATCTTTGACAGACAAATTATTTTGAGAGAAATCTCAAAGTTTGTGTTTTGATTAATTGATTGAAAGATTACAATAGGGGGCTGCCAATGACTTAAGTAAACTGATTACAACACCCTAGAGTAACTCAAAGGTCTTCGAAAATTAAATGAAAACAAAAAGACATTAATTAGACGACAAACAAAATGTTTGATTTTTATTACAAAATTTAAAATGCAATTTTATAAGCCTAACGACCTTGAATAGCTCAAATCCATCATAGGTCACAACAAAACAATGAGTTTGAACCCGAACGTCGTGCCCTGTTCGAGAATGTATTATGCCCCGAAACAAAACTCAGACACCAAATATAGACTCCCCATGCGTTCTTTTTGTCTTTTTTTTTTTTTTTTTGGGAAACTGCGTTCTTTTTGTCTTATCAATTTTAAATCCCTTTCTTTTCTTTACTTTTCCTCGTAGGAATTCACCAGTCTAATCCTACATCAATTATGAATCTATTTATTTTAATATATGCCGACATAATAGCATTCACTCATATTCTCCAAATTATCTCCTAGAAACGTCTCGCCCAGTTCTCAAGAACGGGTGTAGATTTTTTTTTTAAATTCATCCACTAAAATTCTTAGTATATAAGGTTTTTTTTTTTCCTTCTTACATCAGGAAGATAATTTGTAAATCGTACTGTAAATTCTTAATATAATCTATCTTTCATGCCTAGCTAAGCATGCATTATACAATTCTATATAAAATTAATAATTAAGAGCGGCAACAAATATGTGGTGTCGTCAAGGTTCTAAAAGACGCTAGGCGCTAGTCGGGCGGCGGGCTAGGGTCTAGCGCCTAGGCGCCTAGGAGGGGTCTAGGCGGATATAAGTAAATCCATTATATTTCGTGTAAATAAGTGTCTGTTTATACTTAAAATATATATAATTTCATCATAAACTACAAAATAGAATGACATGTATTATAAAGTATTGGAACATGATGAAAACATGAGGAACAAACATATAGTGTGTGCCCATTTAAGTATTCAACAAGTCTCTTACAATTTATTGAAAAAAATTAAATGTAAATTGAAAGTTATCTATTTTCAATTAAAGTGAGTCGCAACCTAGGCAGGTGCGTAGGCGGGTCTGGGCGGGCTAGGCGGTCTAGGCGGGCGCCTCAACTGGTCTAGGCGCCATTTATTAATTTTCAAACGCCTAGACATTAATCGGGGCGGTGACCAGCCGCCTAGCGCCTAGGCGGGGCCTAGGCGGGGATTTTTAGAACAGTGGATGTCGTTACTTTTCGGGACCAAGACTACTACATTAACGTAAAACAGAAAGTTAATGCTTAACCTAATTAAGCTACGGAGGAAAAGACAATTTACAATCATGTTTACCATCACTATGTGAGAAGAAGTGAGTGACAAGACAGACAAAAAACAGTTGATTTCATCGGTGGCAAATTTGTATGCATACGTAATTAGTTCCATGATTAGCAAAGATATCATGAGCAATTAGTGCATGTGGTTCCTACCAATTCATCATGCATGCATGGGGACCTAGGGTTTCCTTCTTCCTCTCTCAATCAATGTACGCACCATGGCTGGGACTGGAAACCAATCCCCACCTCTGTTTTTTACTGTAAAATATAATTTCATTGCTCAACCCCAAGAGTATAACGGATAGCAGCACGCCAAAAGGTGTGGCTCAGATAAAACCTCATCCGGATAAACCACATGGGAAATTAACGAATCCCCACTTGAACAAGTTCGGCAAATAGCCATTTTTATACCTATTACCAACCAATAATTCGGAGATAATTAACTAGATATGAGCAAAACTATTTCTGGAGAAATCTATAGATAGACTAATCAACAAAAAAATAGATAAAGAATATCTACCACTCTGGGATTTGTTGCAGTGCATTGAAAAGCCGCGAGATAAATATATGAAAATTAAGATGTAATAATAATATGATGTGCCTTAAATTCAAGTGATATGAGATTAAGAGTGGGTTCTAAAAACCGGAAAATCGAACCGAACACCATATCAAAGCCGGAAAAAAAAACAAAACGAGAAAAACTCGAACCGAATTAGAAAACCAAACTGACCTGAAATCTGTTGGTTCGGTTTCAGTGGTTCGGTGTGGCATAAAATAATAGAAAGTTTCGAGCTTTCGGTTTGGATTAAGAAAAGGGCTCTCAAATTTCCACCTTTGTTATTTGATAATAGTAAGTTTGTGGGTGGGTCGGTTCCTGTGAAAGCAAATGGGTCGTGTGAATGTTTGAAGGGGTCAAAATTCTAAGGGTCAGTTTGGGATTGCAATGCTTTTTTTTAAAATTGTTTATGTTGTGCTTTAATAATAATTACTGAAAATATGACTTTGGCCCCTAAAACTTAATTTTCTTTACATAAAACTCGACATAAGTTTTTTTCTTAAATAAAACTCATTGACTAGATTCCACATCAGCAAATTCATTAATTCTATTTGACTTCACACATTAAAAAATTTCGGATGCCTAAAATACCCCTATTTGAATTTTTTTTATAAACCCTATTTGAATGTTTGATTACATAATTAATGCCATGCGGATGGATGGTAAGGGAGAATTAATTATTTTACAATATATATATATATATTAATGTTATAAATTCATTGCCTAATATATATTAACATAAAACATGTCTTGACACACCCCGTCCCGAAGGAGGGCATGTTGGCCGTCACGTGAGAGTGACGTAACCATTTACACAGTTCGGAAGCTTTAAAAATACAATTACTAAGATGAAACACCCGAGGGTGAGTCCTATTTTTGTGAATTCTGTCAGAACACCGATGGATTCCTCGTGGCCACCAAAGCTCTGCTATCAAGAACCTGGAGGGGCGCAAAACAAAATTGAGTGGGTCAGTAAAACAAAGTTTTCGAAAACTTTTCATTTAAAAACATTTCTAACCCCTCGCCGTAAAACATGTATACTTTCCCAGAAATTTATTATAAAAACATAAATACATAAATCATCAAAACTCCGCTCACCATCTATCAACATAACATTTCAGAAAGAATATGCCATGCCATGCCAAAATATAATATGAATGCATCGATATAAATCAGGTGAAATAATAAATCAACCGGAGACCCTACAGTGGTCCTGTACAGCTGATTCTATAGCTCAACATCCCACGCAGCCGAAGTCACCATAGTGACCTATACGGCCCAACTCTGCACGTCACTCGGAACTACGTATGGTAGTCTGTACGATGAAAGGTGTATAAATACGCTCTAGTGCTTCTCTCATCAATCATCTACGCGCATAATCTATGGTCACCCACCAGTCGGAACCCCTCTAATGGTCTGTACGACTGGCATGTCGGAACCACCTCTAATGGTCTGTACGACATCCACCTACTTGGATCCAAGGCGAGCGTGCGGTGTGGTGAATAATATAAGCACTAACACCTAGGGTGCAGGTTATGAGCTTTCAATGCAATTCACATAAATAAATCGTATGAATAATGTAAAAACTCACATGTGCGTCAACAACGTCAATTCACATATATATGCATCAATTATCAATTCAAATATCTCATCGATTGCATGCATGGCATTTTAAAACATATTTTCATATAATTGCATTTTCTGGGAAAAACAGTAGTATATAGGTAATACGAAAATAAAACTGCCCACTCACCTGGAGTTCGCCCTACAACTCCCTAGCACAATAGGTCAAGGCGTCATGACGATCGGCGCCTAAAACAATAATCAAATCCAATCTCAGAAATCATAACGATAGAATAAATAACTTATATAAAACACGTCACTACGCAGTTCGATCCAGAAGATCTGCAACTCAGATTTCAAATCCATAACTTCCAGAGGTCCAAAATATACCTCTAGGACAACTTCCTAAAATTTCATTACCATCCAACGGTCGGATCTCCGTCAATTTCCAGAACTAAGTGACGGTTAACATTCTATTTTATGAACTTACAACTCCAATTCCGGAAGATCCGTAACTCGGATTCCCAATCCATAAGTTCCTATAATCCTCAAATATTACGTATTACAACGTATCAAATTTTGGTGACGATCCAACGGTCAGATCGTCAATTCACATTTTCACCTAATCACGAATCGAAACGAACTTAGGTTCAATTACTCAATTTAAGTCCATCAATTATCAAAACTGAACCTAGAACCTTAAACACATGCTAAGAATAACATTGGTGGGCCATTGGCCACGCGCCACCGCACGGGCCGCCGCACGGGCCGCCGCGGGTGGCGGTTGGCCACCCCGGCTCGCCAGAAAATCCAACTATTTCCAAAAATTCTCAAAAAATACAGAATTGAAGATCTCAATGAGTAGAGCAAAATTTATACCTGAGGCCAAGGCCAATTTGGTCTGGAAGAGCTCCAATTTCATCAAACCCGTACGAAACCCTAAATGTGGTGATCTTCAATTCGTCCTCAATTCAACTCCGCTGCTCCAACCAACAATTGGGCATTGTTCTAGGCCTCAAGTGAAGTGTATGTGTAGTGCCAATTGGAAGGAAATGTTTCAAAATTAGGAGAATCGACGTAATACCCGCCGGAGTCACCATTGCCAAATGTCGTGGATTTGACCCAATTCCTGTCGAGTCTTGAGAGAATGATGAAGGAGAAGAGATGTGGTGGTGCTTGCAGGTGGAGATGGGACGAAAATCGCCAGAAAAATGGCTCAAAACCGCCGGAATTTCGCTGGGTCAGCGGGTTGGGTGCGCGGGTCGCCAGGATCCGACCGATCCTCTCCTTTCCTTCCTTCCTCATTTCCCACCTGTTCTCTTCCCTGATTCGTCACTCATCTTTCTCTCTCTCCTTCCCATTCGGCCTCATCCCCTGATTCCAGATTAGGCAGCCTTGCCCAATCCCGTTTTGTCTCTGTTTCTTCCTTCCTTCCCCGACAGCTTCCCATACATACACACACAAAACCTTTCTCTCATCCCAACCATCCATTTAATCTTCATTAAATCTGGGCCATCCAAATTCTAATAATAAAATTTATAAAATGCCCAAACTTCAAACTTTAAAATCTTTTTCGTTATAACTCCAAATAACGAACCGTCAGCGCCCACACGTTCGTAGCGACGAGTACTACGAGGATATGTCAAGAAAACAAATCTTAGATGGCACGATATAACGATTAACCTCGAATAATGCACGTGCTTCAAAGGGCATTTTGTAAAATCCTTTATTAAAACTTTAAAAATTCTTAAAATTAGGGATGGGCTGTCACAATCTACCCACCTTAAAAAATTTCGTCCTCGAAATTTATACAATCTTTACAATCCATCAATATCCATAGGACAACCTGAAACACATCTCTCTCATTCGATCTTTTGTCTCCTAAGAAGTTTCTTCTGCTGAATGATTCCTCCATAAAACTTTTACCAAGTACACTGTTTTATTTCTCAGGACTTCCTCTTTCTATTCCAAAATAATCATGGGTTCCTCATTATAAGTCAAATCCGGATTAATCTCCAAGGCTGAACCGGAACCATACACGATGAATCTGCTACTTTGTAACGAAGCATCAAAACATGAACTACACTATACGCCTTATCCAATCCCGAAGGTACTCCAACTTGAAAGTATTTCACCGATTCCTTCAATCGTCAAAGACGACCTGATGTACTTAGGATTTAACTTGTCTTCCATTTCGACCCGAACCGCACCTTTCCAAGGTGAATATTTCAAAAAAAACATCCAATCTCCTGCATTACACGTCCGGTCAGTGGCATGGTTGTCTGCTAAGGTCTTCAGCCGATCCTGGCTCACTTCCAGGTTAGACTTAATTACTTGAATATTCCGAATAGTCTCCTCCACTAACTCAGGGCCATGAATATCATCCATCCACAATTCTAACAATTTCGAAACACAAGACACAACTTTCCATGGCCTTATGGCGTTACTCTAGGGAACAAACTGAAAGGACCAACATACCCAAGAAGTTCAACAGATCCGTAAACCCAAATCTCTTTTCCATAAGACAGATAAATAATTGTTGCACTTCTGGAAAGGTTACTGCTCTTTCATTGAAGAATACTGCGCTGATTTAGTAAGCCAATCAATTATCACCTCAATTTCATCATAACCATCTCGTGAACGAGGAAACTTGCACGCATAATCTATATTAATATTTTCTCATTTCCGCTTTAACCTGCTGACGGATGATACGCCTACTTACATACTCCACCATTTCTCTTTTCATACTCGGTCAATAGTAAAATGTTCGAATGATATGATACATTTTAATACCTTCAAGATGCCTTGAATAAGTTGAACAGTACGCAAATTCCAAAATTGCTTCCTTTAATTCCATAACATTAGGTATAAACACCTTGTTCTCTTGCATAAGCTTGCCATCTGATTCTCTAACTCTGAGGTCTTTCTTTTTCCCGCTATTCCTTGCTTTAAATAAATTCTTGAATTTCTTCGTCAAACACTTAAGCCTCGAGTACGACCTACCAAACAGGCCTAACTTGAAAATTAGCAAGTACGTTTTCTTTTCGATCTTCCATTCCCAACTTTACTCCAATAGATTTCAAATCCACAAGAAGATGGACATGGCAATCGTACCAAGCATTAATTCTCGCTGGGGTCTTCCTACTAAAAGCATTGGCCACAACATTTGCACGATCACCTGGTCGTGCAATCATAATCACTAAGTAACTCAATCCACCTTCGTTGTATAAGATTAAGATACCTCTGAATAAACAGATATTGGAGACTCTTATGATTCATAAAAATCTTGCATTTCTCACCAATAATATAATGTCTCCATAACTTCAAAGTAAGAATGATAGCCGCCAATTCCAATCACAAGTAGGGTAATTCATCTCATGAGGTTTCAATTGTCGTGAAGTGTAATAATCACTCTATCATGTTGCATCAACACGCATCCAAGAACATTCAAAGAAGTATCACTATAGACCACATAATTATCGTTTGGGAGTGCGAAAACAGATGCATGAGTGAGGGAATATTTTACTTGCTAAAGCTTTACTCACAATTTTTCATCCCACTCAAACTTAACCTCTTTTCTCATCAATCTCGCCAAGGGCAAAGCAATGATTGAAAAATCCTTTACAAACGTCTATAGTAGCCTGCTAGACCAAGAAAACTCAGTACCTCAGTGACGGCTCAAGGTTGTTCCCAATTATCCCCAGTTGTCACTCATTGAGGAGCTATCTGAATACCTTGTGTAGATATCACATGTCCCAAAAATACCACTTGATTCGTTCAAAATTGACATTTGCTAAACTTAGCATACAACCGAGGTTTCCTCAAACATTTTAACACCAACTCAAAATAACTAGTATGCTTTACTTTCACTTAAGAATATACCAGACCTCAACTCTTTCCTTGAAAACACATAGGCACCTCTAAGTTAATCAAACAATCATCAATGCGCGGCAATGGATAACGGTTCTTACTCGTTACCCGATTCAATTACCTAATATCCTTACATATTCTTAAGGTCCCGTCTTTCTTCCTTATAAACAAAGATAGGGCTTTCCAAAGTAACGTACTAGGTTGACTGAAACCTTTATCAACCAATTCCTGTGACTGAATTTTCAATTCCTTTAACTCTGTGGGAACCAATCTATAACATAAAGTCTGTACTTTGAGACAATTCAATAGTGAACACCACATCTCTGTCTGGTGGCAATCCATGTAAATCATTCCGGAAACACATTAGGAAAATGTCTACCACTCGTACGTCATCCACAATACTAGGAGTACGATCCTGCAACACCACATGAGCTAGGTATCCTTGGCAACCTTTTGAGAATAATCTTTTTGCTCTCACAACAGAAATAACGGCATGCCTCACTCCACTTTGCTCAATCACAAAAGTAACCTTTGATAATCCAAGACAATGGAAAGTAACTGATTTCCCGTAGCAATCCATATTGGCATGATTATAACGTAACCAATCTGTGCTTAAAATCACATCGAAATCCACAATGTCTAACGGGATAAGATTCGCTGGCATAACTACTTCTTCCACTATCACTGGACACCCTAAATAATCATAAATGACATAGAATGACCTACCTGTTTACTTGCTTAACGAATCCAACAAATAAGTTATGGGTATTACGGTCTGCAGCCCGCAATAACGATAACTCATTGTCGTCTCGATAAGTAAGCAACAATTTTTAAGGGTGCAATATTATCATTTTACTCCTCACAGGGAAAATACATATATACGCCTCGATCGTGCTCATTCACTACTTCCTTTGGCAACATCGTCAATAATAAGAATTATATCAGCCGGAGTCAGCTAGAATGACCTGTACGGCTGAAGCTACAACTCGACCATCCCTGCTAGCACATAAGTCGGAGTCACATATAGTGACCTGTACGACTTACTCATCAATTTTCCAAGTAATATGCCAAGGAAGACTGTTGGGTAACAACTGATCCCAGGGACAATTCATACCGACATGCCTCATCTAACCACATGAACACATTCACAACTTCCCACACTCTCCAAAGTGCCTAATATTGTACCTACGGTACAAAGATACATTTCCTCTACCAGTCACCTTGCCTCAGAAATCTGGGATCACTAATAAATCTATCATTTCGCCTCTGACCAGTGGCACTAAAACCTCAGCTGGGAAAATTAGCTTTAGTTTCACTTCTTTTGAAGCTCTGAGTCTTCCAAGGTCTTTGATATGACGGATCTTTAACTTTATCGTCTTTCTTCTGATTCTCATTCCTTTCTTATTCCTCTTTACTCTCGTTGATCATGTTCTCAGAGTTCTCAATGCTCAACAACATCTTGTAAACTCCTGGTAAAAAGTACAATGAATAGTGGTCGCCAAAGAACGCCACTTCTTCATATTATCCAGCCAGCCAAAAACGACATAAAACCTCGACCGGATTAGCAACAACATCTGAATGGAAACAAGGCAAGTCTGTAAACTCTCTATAATAATATGTCGGAGGAATGAACTTTTCCTTAAACAATTCTTTAAACGACTTCCAAACAGTTGTCCTTCCGATAACATCGGATAACATTCCTATCTCCATCAGAATGCAGATTCAACACTCAAAAACTAGGTAGTCATCTCGACCCACATGTCGGGAGGAATATTCCCTTGACTTTGCATAATCCGAAACGCCTTTTCCCAAATGATTAAGCCATCAATCTGCTCCCTTAGGTTCTTCATATCCCTAAAGTGATTCAAATTTAACTTATAACCAGTTTCAAAGGTTCCTTTAGATAATAGACTGAATCACAATGGCAATAATTTCCCCCCAAACTACTATATCAGGGAAATTAGGTTCATCCGAACTACGTGGCTCGCTACGAGGCAGTATAGTTCTGACAGAAGACACTAGGAAATTCTCAAGATGTCCAGGACTGCAACCTAGGCTCTGATACCAACTGACACACCCCGTCCCGAAGGAGGGCATGCTGACCGTCACGTGAGAGTGACGTAACCATTTACACAGTTCGGAAGCTTTAAAAATACAATTACTAAGATGAAACACCCGAGGGTGAGTCATATTTTTGTGAATTCTGTCAGAACACCGATGGATTCCTCGTGGCCACCAAAGCTCTGCTATCAAGAACCTGGAGGGGCGCAAAACAAAATTGAGTGGGTCAGTAAAACAAAGTTTTCGAAAACTTTTCATTTAAAAACATTTCTAACCCCTCGCCGTAAAACCTGTATACTTTCCCAGAAATTTATTATAAAAACATAAATACATAAATCATCAAAACTCCGTTCACCATCTATCAACACAACATTTCAGAAAGAATATGCCATGCCATGCCAAAATATAATATGAATGCATCGATATAAATCAGGTGAAATAATAAATCAACCGGAGACCCTACAGTGGTCATGTACGGCTGATTCTATAGCTCAACATCCCACTCAGCCGGAGTCACCACAGTGACATATACGGCCCAACTCTGCACGTCACTCGGAACTACGTATGGTAGTCTGTATGATGAAAGGTGTATAAATACGCTCTAGTGCTTCTCTCATCAATCATCTGCGCGCATAATCTAAGGTCACCCACCAGTCGGAACCCCTCTAATGGTCTGTACGACTGGCATGTCGGAACCACCTCTAGTGGTCTGTACGACATCCACCTACTTGGATCCAAGGCGAGCGTGCGGTGTGGTGAATAATATAAGCACTAACACCTAGGGTGCAGGTTATGAGCTTTCAATGCAATTCACATAAATAAATCGTATGAATAATGTAAAAACTCACATGTGCGTCAACAGCGTCAATTCACATATATATGCATCAATTATCAATTCAAATATCTCATCGATTGCATGCATGGCATTTTAAAACATATTTTCATATAATTGCATTTTCTGGGAAAAACAGTAGTATATAGGTAATACGAAAATAAAACTGCCCACTCACCTGGAGTTCGGGTTTGATGAAATTGGAGCTCTTCCAGGATCCGACCAATCCTCTCCTTTCCTTCCTTCCTCCTTTCCCTCATGTTCTCTTCCCTGATTCGTCACTCATCTTTCTCTCTCTCCTTCCCATTCGGCCTCATCCCCTGATTCCAGATTGGGCAGCCTTGCCCAATCCCGTTTTGTCTCTGTTTCTTCATTCCTTCCCCGACAGCTTCCCATACATACACACACAAAACCTTTCTCTCATCCCAACCATCCATTTAATCTTCATTAAATATGGGCCATCCAAATTCTAATAATAAAATTTATAAAATGCCCAAACTTCAAACTTTAAAATCTTTTTCGTTATAACTCCAAATAACGAACCGTCAGCGCCCACACATTCGTAGCGACGAGTACTACGAGGATATGTCAAGAAAACAAATCTTAGATGGCACGATACAACGATTAACCTCGAATAATGCACGTGCCTCAAAGGGCATTTTTGTAAAATCCTTTATTAAAACTTTAAAAATTCTTAAAATTATGGACGTGCTGTCACATGTCTAATATATGTTATTATACATGTTTAATTAAGTCAATAAAATTATATTTTACATATTAATGTAGGTAAATTATTTCTCACACACACACACACACATATATATATATATATATATATATATATAAATGCCTGATATATGTAAAATTCATGCAAAATAATTTACCTACAAAAAAAAAAAAACATTTGATTCAAATAGTGCACCTACTATTAAAATTTTAAAATGTTAGATTGCTTAAAAAAGAAAAATAATATACTCAGTATATGTAAAATACATGAAAAATAATTTACCTACATAATAACAAACCCATATATGCAAAATACATGCAAACTAATTTACCTTATGAATTCATTGTTGTTGTAGGCATAATTTACTGAACAATTATGGAGGCCATAGAGAGAGGGGTGTGGCATAGATAGAGAGAAAGAGAGAGATTTGTAATTGTGGGTGTGTGTTATTCCACCCCTTTGTGCCTTTATTTATAGTAGTAGGATAGGTAAAAACCTTCCCCTTTATGATTACAACATTTAATAGGTAATATACTCCTAATAGGAATATAAGATACATTATCATATCTACTAGGATTTACACAATCACATTCCTAATCTAATAGGACTGCAACACTTCCCCTTGAGTGTGTAAATACTCAAGTAAATGGAGCATCAGGTCTTCAATGATGAAGCAAGTATAGTTGATGAAGTCGTTGGCACAATGAGTGAATGCGAGTCTCAAATCAATGGAAGAATGCATAAAAAGTAAAACTCACAAAACCTCGCTATGGTAAAACCCAAGGTGGGAGAAAAACCCATAGACTAATGAGAAAAGTGAGAAGTTGCATTAAATCAAAACTATACGTCTTTTGGACCCAAGTAGAATAGCTCACAAGGGTATGATCAGCCCAGGATGGGTGCCTCGTTAAAACCTAGTTAGGTAGCAAAAACCCAGAGGGAAAATGCTCATAATCGTAGGGAAAAATAGTACATTAAGATAAAGTGAGTATACTTATGGATACCCCCCTGAGTTTGACATAACTTCCAAATGAGAACTACAAGCATTGTATATGATAGTTAGGCATACCAATTCCTCAGACAAGCTTCTGGAAGGTTGACTTCAACAGTGACGTCGTGTAGAGGTCGACAAGGTTGTCTGGGATCGGCTTGCATGATTTCAATCTCCTGATGCTTTGCTGATGTAGATGTAGATGTAGACACAATATGTCTTAGCGTTGACTTCGTTCATGTATCATGGCTTGGTCGGGTTGATACATGCGGCATAATCTTCATGGATAGTCGTTGGGACTCAACGATAGATGTAAACACAGCAAGTACTTCGAATATGCTCAACAAGAACTTCTAACCATGTCTCACTTGTGGCATAGTGAAGTAAGGTGAGTCTTGGAACGATTCGAAGATTTCACAACTAAGGTCATATCGTGGACCTCCAAGATATTGCGATATCCCTAATGGTAAAGACATAACCATTTGGGGATTTTGCCTTGTGCGGGTTTGATAAGTAACCTGCGTCAGCATAACTACAAGGCAAGCATCATTTCGAGAATCAGGGGGTTAGATCCGCTGAGATGCGTTGGGATTTGCCCATGTAGTACCTTCAGGGTACGTCTTTAATACCAATTCAGTGGTTGCGTGTAGGCGCGGTGCTGCATCTTTACCAAGATCAACAGCGAATGAGATGTCCTGTCTAAATACAATGAGCTAAGTACAACGAAGCGCAAAGTCGAACTTAGATATGAAATTTCAGATTCCATAACCTCTTCAAGGGTCTCTTTTGCATATAACGTATAGACGATCAAAGGTATACTCAAAGGTGACACATTCAGGGTGTAGTTCGACTGGTAGACCAAAATACCGTCAGAACAACGCTTGAACTTCAGGTCAAAGCATAAACGAGTTTTCCTAAGATCTTTCATCTCAAATTCCATCTTTAGGTGCGAGGCAATTTTCTCAAGCTCTTCCAGAGTCTTAGTGAGATTTGTGTCAACGACATAAACTGTAACTCTAGCAATTTGGAATAAGACTTCATAGTTTAACACGCAAGGGCATAATTCATATCCCTAACTGATCAAATAATCACTTAGACGGGTATACCACATCTGTCGGATTGTAAGTGAACGCCTCAAAACAAGTTAAGAGGGTGTTTCGTGGTTTTGGAACTATTTGAAACAGTCCATGTAATTCTTTGGGAACTTACATGTAAATCTCCGTATCTATATCCCCATGGAGAAAACACTAACCACATTTCATAATGCTACTATCAATCACATGACGTTTGAGAGAAACCTTGCGCCGTAAGGCGTGCATCATATTGCACTATTTCATTCATCTCATAACGCTTCCTTTCCCACTTGTAACACAACAGGGTTACCTTGGGCATTGTAGGAACGACATGTCCAATATTAAAAAATAGGTATATTTAGATGAAAAAATTGGAACATTTTTACATAACAAAGTGGTACCTTTTTTTTTATAAAAAATTAGTATATTATAAATAAATTATGGATACAAATAAAAGATTAAAAAAAATTATGAGTACAAATAAAAATTTAAAAGTATGGGCACAGAAATAATTAAATATATTGGTTCAAATTAAAATTAGAAAGAAAATTGGTACAAAAAACAAATCGTTGCAAATTGAACATGGGGACAAATTAAAAATAGGTATATATATATGCAGAAATTTTAAGCATAAACATAAATATACTACATATAAATTTTTAGCACTAAATGAATATATTTGAAAATTTAAATATGCTAACATGTAAATATGTTAGAATTAAAATAATGACATAGATAAATATCAAAGGAATAAGGTTTTTTTTTCTTTTCAAAATTGGACAACTAGTGGCAAGCCATGATTATCCACATCTTTCAGGCCCAGAGAGCTATGGGGAATTTCACGATGTCCATGACCACAGTCAAGCAGACTCATCAGTTCGGAGTATAGAATCTGGAACCTCCCAGATTTTTTGTTTATTTGGGAGTCGCAATTCGTGCCCTTACTACTAGGCCACTTGTTGTGGTAAAAAGAATAAGGTTTCAATCACTGAACGGAAAAATGAGGGATAGGACCTTAATTTCTCCAAAGAAAAACAAATAGTACATTTTAGGTATGCGTTCACACGTCATGCTTGCATGCATGGGTATATAAGACAGATAACTGACGAGTGAAAACCTATCGCACATATGTAAAAGTCGTTTCTTTTGGAAACTTCAATTTTCTATTTCTTTCCCAACAACAAAAATAAAATATATTTCTAAGATGGTTTATTTGATCCGAATATACGGCTACATGCCTTCCTTCAAATTCAAACTCAAATATATTATGGCATGAACCAAGCCCTCATTGCTTGCGTAGGGGGCATTATGTACCTGTATGTACCTCATGTCTGGATTAACAGTTGAACCAAGCCCTTCACAACAAGTGATTATATTAATTGGCTCGAAATTTTGTTATAATATAAACTAATTAAGCGTTGGTCCCTCATTGTATCAGTTTAAGCTTTTACAAGTAATGTTTATAGGTTGTAGACTGAATAACCCTTAATTTTTCTAAGTTATTATCTAACAACGTTGTTACAATATTAATGTGAAAGTATTTCTTCTAGAGAGATTATATTCACACACCCTAAATTACTTTTCCCACACCTTTTTAATTTTTTAATAATTTTTTTATCAAGTGTTAATGGTGTGTAGAAAATATTAAAAAATTAAGAGAGTGTGGGAGAAGTAAAGTGGGGAGTGAATATAATCTCTCTTCTTCTATTAAAGTAGAGAAGTATAGACTGTTTATTAGGCTAATTTTATGAAGTTAAATGATAAATACACACATTTGTACCTTTTACACACTCATGCATGTTTAATCATGTCCGTCATTTGTTAATTTTTTTAATCTGATAGTCAGAATAAATATTGGTGTTTAACAATTGAGAGGATTAATAAGATATAAATATACTAGCTCCCATGGAATAATTAAAACCCTAGATCAGATTCCATGTTCTACAAATATTGTAACTAAACCAAAATGAACTTTTAATACTTTTAAAGGAATCCTAATCATTGAAATCCATATTTTGTGATATATGTATAAATGGAGTTTACACTATGAATGAAATCATTTAAATTAATATTTTTAGGATACTGTTATAGGCAATCCAAAATTCTCATTGTGCACTTCAAATTTTCTATATATAAACTCGATAAATACATACGCTTGTGAGAAGTGCATAAAAAGATTTTTAAAGTGCTAGTTTTAGTTTCTATTTTTATGCTTTAGATTATTAGAAGAAAAAGAAAGGCTAAGCCTCATGTGTTAAAATAGTATAGGGCAATTAAGCTTTCGCTAGAGATGTGGCTTTTGGATAAATGGATAAGCCATGCTTAGTCAGCTTTCACCACCTGCTTCAATGCTGGCCTTTACAGAGTACTAAAGAGTTATATATATTCTGCATATATAAACGGCTCCGGGTGTTTTCATTTCTTCGAATCTCCTTTCACTCACTAACTTTTGGTAACATATGTACGTCCTTCATGCTTGTATACAATATAATAAATATAAATATATATTTTTCTCAAGTTGGCAGTTGGAAATTTTCCGAATATACGTTTTGGTTGAAAATGACAGAATATTTCTCAAATTTTCTTTTACCACCTTGCTCTTCCTCCTGTCACAGCCATGGCTATAATATAAGCAATCTTAAGTTCACTGGTTAAATAGTAAATTGTTAGGGGAGATGAAAATTGGTGAAGATCAAATTCGTTTCAAAGTGCATAACCATATGATTGCTTCCCTAGGTGCATATCACCACGCAATGTTATTGTTACAACCAAACTATAACAAATAAAGTTTCATTTCTTATTAATGTACTCTAAAAGTTGAACATACATCATTCATTTATCTTATAACCCGTGAAATACTGCACCATGTAACAACTCATATGGTCAGATATTATCCATACATTTCATGTGTTCGTCCACCAATAATTCACAAAAGGGTTGGGATAAGGTTGATAAATGGTGGTTGCGCACATGGCGATAATGCATAATGCTCTTTCATGAATCAAAGAATATATATTTGCATCATATGGTTTGTAATGTACAATTTAAAATATGTAAACAATATGTTTGCATGAACTTTGTTGATATCGTATTGGTGATGTTGCTGTTTCATATTATTATTGTTGTTGTTATAATTATTGGTGTTAATATTATTTAACATCATCATCAATCGTCATTAACATAAACTTAATATATCTATGCTCTATTATATTATATGTACTACATAACGATCACCATGACAACATCGATCACACACCAAATCTAGATCGCTGAACTTTTCCCCAGTTTAATTTAGTGATATTTTTTCTTGGGCAACCATATTTTCTCTGTAATTTAGTGATCTCTTAGGGTTTGCTGTTTTATCCTTTTCTCTGTATTTTTTATTACATAATTGTGTTGTCAAAATTTGCAATCAAATCCCAATTAGATTACACTGGCTAGAGGATCTTTAGTAAAAGAATCAGATAGTGATGGCAAAACAACAAACATTATTTTCAGAAATTGTAAGCCCCATCATACAACTTGGCCGAACAATTGTATTGCATGCAGGCATGCATTGACACAATATGGGTCTTAATATCTACTTCTTGTTCATACAACAGGGCCGAACAATTGTACTGCATGCAAGCATGATCTTGACACAGCATACGGGTTTATAAAATTCAGTTCATACGTCGGTAGGCATAGAAATTTCTACAGGTACTTGGAATAAAAGCTATTATTCCACGTGTATTTCATATGAGGTAATAAGAAGGACGATATGGTTTATATGTTTTATTTTTAGGTTATTAATAAAATGATAAATTCCAGTGTTATTTGAATAGAATAATACCGCCGACGAATTTGAGATAGAGAAAGGATCATTGCCGGATCCTTTTTGTGAGGATCCTGGGGATCCTCCAATCACATTCATTCATCGTGCAACTTACGGTCAGTTTTCGTTAGGTACTATGTATATTCAATTTTAAATAAAAAAAATTACAATAATTTCTGACCCCATGATGTACGATGAGCGGATGTGATTTGAGGATCCGGCGAGGATCCTCACTCTTTGAGATGCACCCCAAAACATTGCTTGGCAGACCTATATATATGCCTAAACATAAAAATAAACCCGGAAAAAGGGGAGAAAATAAGAAGAGGAGAGAAGCAGATTGAAGAAAGTTGAGGTTCCACCATATATAAGCTCAATTGGGATGGAGTAGCTCAAATACTTATAAGCACATGCAAATGTTCTCTTTTCTCCGAAGTGGAATTGATACTCTTAACACGTCTCTTCACGTGTAACAAATTTTCAAGTCGGATGACGTGCACGTGACCGTTGGATTTCACACGAGGGACAACATGCTCTTATACCATACAAAAAAGTTGAGGTTCCACCATAAGATCAATTAGTAATATGAGGAGTAATCTAATTACTTATAAGCACATACAAAGTTCTTTTTTTTCTTTCTTGAAAGTGAAATTTATACTCTAAACACAAATAAATGCAGACAAAGAGGATCACAATCATCTACTAGATAGAGTACATATAATTGGCCTTATCCTGTTCCTAGTGGTAGACAAAAAGGAAAAAGACACATATGGCAATGGCACTTGTTAATTTGACGAACCAAATGGATAATAATGTAAATGTATATATCTCATTGATTTCTTCCTTTGAACAAATTATTGTGTATTTGATATGTGATGTCTTGCATCGAATTTACTCAAATTATGGAGAAAATTTTCGGGTGTGTCATATCATCAAGTAACATATTGATGATGCGTATCGAATTCATTCAAATTAGTATAACACGAGAGTATTGATATCTCCGTTTAAAGTTTAAGAGCCTGCCTGCAGAGAGATAGGAAGTGAGAGAGAGACTGTGACACCATTCATAGATTTAGGCAGGCTCTTAAACTTTAAATGGAGTCGCGATCTCTAAATCTATGAATGGTGTCACGGTCTCTCTCTCACTTCCTATCTCTCTATAGGCAGGCTCTTAAACTTTAAATGGAAATATCAATACTCTCGTGTTATACTAACTTAAATGAATTCGATACACATCATCAATATGTTACTTGATGATATGACACACCCGAAAATTTTCTTATTGTGAGCCATATCATGAAGGCGGAGTAAGCTGTTAATTAATAATTTATATACTGATGGGCAAGAACCACTGGTACTTGTAGAGTTGTCCCGTTTTGTCGGGAAGTGCCAGGATGGGAAAAAATAGGCCATGTCATAAGATCAGGACTATCCATCTGTGATCATGTGATAGAAGTTCCAATTATTCACACTTATATCTTTCTGAAATCTGACAAGACTTACTCTAATTCTTAAAGTAAAACTCAAGATTTAGTTTCCAAACTTATTCTAATTTGCTCTAACTATTGAGCCAAATAAAAGTTTTACCCAAAAAAGAGGCAAATTTAGGCCATAATTCCCCTTGGTTAGTGTGTTGGCCCACTATATATAGGTGAATTTTTTTTTTTAGTTTTATATTTATAAATTCAATGAATTTAACAGTTAAGATATAATATGATCAAATCTAACGGTAAAAAAAAGACCTAACTGTCCAAGTTTAAATCTAACAAATAAAATAATTAAAAAGAAAATTTCTTTCATGTGTTTCATATTCTTTCATAGTGTTCCACGAGTTTCATAATGTCGATTTAGTGATTTTTCAATATTTATTAGAATATAAATATGTTTAGGTTAAAATGTTCATAAAATTAAATTAAGATAGTCTACATAATTGTGTTTTTTTTTAAAGTTACTTTAAGAAAAAAATAATTATCCTAAATTTATTCTTTAATAGTTTTGGGCTAAAAATTTAACCCAAAATGGTTGAAGCAAAAAAACTGTTTATAGGTTAAAACATAAAAAATTTAGTTTTTTACCCAAGAATTAAAGATGATCTAAAAATCAAGTGTAACCGCGTTCAATTCCAGGTTCCCGGAGATATTGTTGTAGTAAATGCAAGTAAAGGAAGAAATGACAAGAAATGACAAGCAGGTTCCCGGAGATATATATGTATGTACTATTTTCCAAGAAATTAAATAATCCGAGACATCAAATTAGAGAGAAGTTTTCTTCATCTTAACATATGTTACAGATATATGTGTTATAACTAACATGTGTCATAATACGGTGAATTTCCTTGAAAACCATATATGTATGTATAGATCCAATCTAATCAACTTGGTTATCTTTGTAATTAGCCTACTGTCACCTGCTTGATTTTCATTGCCAAAATCTTTTACTCAAGATGTTATCGAATTTTTAAAAGGCATGTGCTATTGCTTTGATTAGACAGGTTTAAACTTTAAACTCTTAGTTTTATGGAAGGGATCTACGGAATTGGATCCGCTCCAGACCTTAGTGTTCGGAGTCTAAGGATCAATCCGTCTGGCCGTTGATTGGTGTTTAAAAAAAAATTAGAGATGTAGGTATGTGTGTGGTGGGCCAGAAAAATGAGTTAATGGAGACCGTTGAATTCAATTTGTATGACCCATTAGTTGATCCTTAGGCTCCAAACACTAAGGTCCAGAACGGATCCCATTCCGGGATCTACACCTATAATTGGTTCCACTCAAACGTTCAGATTCTGCTAGATTATCTTTTGTAAACAAAGAATAATATAATCTTAAGTACTTCAATGGATTTTTTATATAATTAAGAAATCGCAGCAAAGAATGCAACCGAAAGGTTTGAATAATATGAACAAAAGGTGAGAAGTGTGATCTCTCGTGTTAATCTTGTCCCAAATTAGTGCAAATATTCCTAAATCTGTACCCAATTTTCATGCTCAATTATGGCAGACAAGGAAGATTTTTCTTAATTGTACTCCTAACCGCAAAGAATCATGTGTTTAACACAATGCTGATCACTTTTTATAATACAGATGCAGATTCTCTTACTTGTTTATAGTCATGGTTCATCTTGATTATTATTAACTCAAGGAAAAAAACCATGCCCTTGAGTTGAAAAAAAAAAAGTGCCGTTATTATAATTTGTTTTCATGTGATTTACGGAAAGAAAATTGAACACAGTTCTGATTCATGTGCACAAATAAATATTTAACTAGTTAAACCACAAATTTATTGGACGAAAGAGTTTAATTTCGCACCGTCTTTGTTGATCCATTAGAAACTTCTCCATTCCAAGTAAAGCCAAATACACTTACGGGACCATTATTATCAAACAAATACTTTGTTACATACCTAGCTACGGAATTTTTTTGGTCAAATCACGTATGCATGTACTGCATAACACTCAATAATGTTCCTATATACTATAGCTAGTTGATAGTAAACAATGATTCGTGTACAAGATATGTGGCGTGAGGAATCCGCTGCTGTTGTTTGACAATTTAGCAATAGTAGTATAATCTCACCAAGAGACTCTCTTAAAAGTGAGAGTTTTCATGGACTCTCTGCAATCCACAGTTTAAAGTTAGAATAATACTTGGTTGCTCAAATAATAAATAGGAGTTCCTACTCAAAACTCTTCATTTCTTATTCATAAACCTTTGTGTTTATTACTAGATCACCATTCATATTATAAAGATCATGCAAACAATCAATTAAAACTAAGGTTGTTTAGCCATTGAATTGTATTAGAACAAATGGACATAAATGGTAAAAGCATTACAAACCGTCTATCTATTTACTACAGTTAATCGACTTAATGACCTTAATTTTAATTCTTTTTTTTTTTCTAGAGATGATCTTTACAAAGTAATGTTTAATATAAACAGTTTCGATTATAAGCACGAAGAGTTTTTGGTAAGAGCTCCTACTCATCTTTGAGTAGCCAAGCAGTACTCTTAAAATTAATTCTCATGCCAACATTATAAAACATTATGCAAAAAATATGAGATAACAGTGAATCCATGGAGTCTCACTTCATTTCTCTCTCACTGGTATGTATGGGGACCAATTTGTTGAAAACGAAACCCTAATTCTCAATTATTGCAACACTTTGTGAGTGAAAACGATTGATAATGTAACCACCGGTTGCTGATAACCGTCCAGAAAGTGGAGTCTGATTTAGCTTTGTTTAATAGCTAGGTAAGCTCGAAGAAAGTCATCACAATGCATAAAGTAAACTGTCTTATATTTAATTGGAGCAATAGCTAGCTAACTTGCTAGGCTTAATTTCCAATTTCATCTATAAGATATGCTCACAACTTGCCATGGCGTGCGGCAACACGACTAAGTTGCGTGTTTTATTGATGACCAGTGACATATGGCGCAGTTGGAATATTATTTGTGGCAAGAGTTTGTCTTATCGCAAACGAGAACTCAGACGTAATGTTAAACAAAGACTGATTCTCTAAACGAGCTTAAACAGTTAAACAAGTAAGTCAATAATGTATATCACCCTAACGTAACCCTTAATCGGCTGATAACGACTGAAAGCTTTGACACAATTTTATTTAAGGATAATGCTAGGATGACCTAATTTTTAAACCAAATTTACAAACTAAATAATGTGTAACCAATCAGAAATAAACACGTTAATCAATACTTAAGTAATAATACAATCATCAACCACCATATCATTTAGTTTACAATTTTGATATAAAAATTTGATCTCCCTAACATTACCCTTTATTTAATGACTAAACGAGTGTAAACTGTTAAAGCATCTACAAGAGACTCTATAAAACCAGAAGCTAGTTTAAAGAGCCAAATTCATAAAAATCATCTCCAATAGACTCTATAAAGGACTCTATATAATAGCAAAGTGAACAATTGTTCTTTGAGTTTATATTCACTGTTTAAATGTTAAATGTTAAAGATATAACAAAATTCCAGGATGGACCCGTGAGCCAAGGAGAAAAGAAAGAGTAAGAAGATGGTTTTAGAAAATGAGTATGTTGAGTTTTTTATGCACCCGCTAAACTAACAAAAATTTAACAAATTGTTGGAGATCGATGCTCTAAGAAATAAGTCAACAGCGTAACCCTAAACCTAATCAAACACTGAATATGAGTTTGCAGTTTGTTTATATGCAAGAGAGTCTGAGGGAAAAAGTAAGATTCGTAGGCATTTATTTAATTAAAAAAAATTAATGAAAAGAACTTGAAAATTTTGAGTTTTAATCAAAATGACAAAAATGTGTTGTAAGTGAATAGTATCATGGGTAACTTTTTAAAATAAAAATGTCCTTAACGTTAAAAGTAAATAGTACCATGAGTGTTTCGTTAAGTCTCCCATTAAAAAAATCTGCCAAATTTCTATATAATTAAGCTTTGAAAATGTCGTAAGAGATCCTTAAATTATATTGGGAATCGAATCACAGTGTATGACGAGGACAAATTGAGAGATTCATCACTTGATTAACACATATTCTTATCGTTTGTTTTGAGTCTTAATTATAAGAAAAAGTGTAAAAAGGGTTTTCACATTTTTGTGTTTGGCTTCTATTTCTACAAGGATACAAGTGACGACTAAATTCATAAAATATAGCACCTTGATTAGGATCTCTTAATTTTTGAAGGTTAGCGTGGTGCACGACTTGTTTAGCATTTTGCTATCATGGAATCCCAGAGGAAAAGCAGAGGGGAATGGAAGGCGTGAAGGAGATGAGTGTTAGGTATTAATTATTAATCAGCTACTAACTTCTCCAATAGGAAAAGAGAAATGCTAAGGAGGCTTTCTAAAAGTAAGATTCTTCGTAGAATTTTTGCTACCTCACAGTTTAACGTCAATTCCCGTCGTAAGATTATAAAATATTGTGGAAAAAACATAACGTAGCAGAGAGTTCATGGAAAGTCTTACTTTTAAGAATCTCTTTAGCATTTCTCTTACAAAAAAGTTATAACAATGACGGTGATGATGATAATATTGACATTTGTTCTTGCTAATGAATAAATTATCTGTTTTTTCTTTTCTAAATGACAATTATTATTATAATTATTTACTCTCGGGGATGTTTTTGTTTTGATATTAGCTATGCTACTTGTATTTTACATAATCTTAATTTATTTTTTACACTTTGTTTTGTCTCATTGACATGAGGAGGTGAAGAACGCATGTGTTAGTATCATTTGACATGAGGAGGTGAAGAGCGCATCTGTTCAACCTTTCGATTTTAGTTTTTTAAAGCTGAGTTAGTTTTAATCCATTTATTTAAGTTTTCTGATCGTTTTAAATCACTTTTGACTATAGTTTTAAATTATATTTCAACATGACACCATTTTATTGGATTTGTAAACCCCATATGTGTGTCACATCAACAAATTAACAGAATCTTAACGGAATGACCAAAATGATGCACGATAATCAATTTCAAGGACGACATTGATCAATTTTAAAATTAAGGGACCAAAATGAGAAGTTAAGTCGATTTTAAAGACCATTTGTGACAAAAATCCAAAAAACAAAACGTTCGAAAGAGAAATTGCTACTATGGTTTTTTGCAATAGGTTGATGTGTGGAAGAAAATGCCCTAGGGAAATAAGAGAAGAGACTTAAAGAGACACTTTACAACGAGGGAAAAAGAAATCGAGGATATGTTTGAGGGATTTTCAAGCCACAAAGACATTGAAAATGGTTTTAGTGGGATCCATCTCTTTCCTTGGCAAGATTGGGCAGTTGGGGATGGCTTTTGGGGTAGATTTTGTTTCTAGTTCATTTCGGCTTAAGCCCAAGGGGGGTGCAAGCAACACACAAACATTTGTATTTGGACCTTATCACCATCTACACAAAAATTAAAACTTTTAACGTTTTTTTGCTAGAAATTAAAGATGGAAAATAAAAAAAACAATTCCAAAAGCATTAAACGTCTTGGTTTTTGTGTGAACAAATGACGCGTGACAGTTGTTAAATTGAGAATGTCCAAATGCGAAGATTAGTGCAAAGGTTACTAGCATTCTCTAACAAAAATGGTTTGGTGAAAGTGCTCTAATACATAATTCACTTTTTCTATTGTTGGAAAATATGCGTACAAAGGACAGGCAAACTATCCAAAACTCAACTCAAATATCAAGAACCAAAGTCGCATCTTAAATTAATACACTACCAAAACAAGAGGCATAAAACAAAATTATAGAGAGACTCTCTAAAAAATGAGATTCTCTGGACTCTCTATCACCTCATATTTCTTTCATAATGTTTTATAATGTTAGCACGAGAATTGGCGTTAAACTGTGAGATGACAGAAAGTTCATGAAGAGTTCCACTTTGAGAGAGTCCCTTAACATTTATCGAAGTATAAATTCTTCAAAACAAGCATCGAAACAGCAAACTAGACATCATACACCAATCACTTCAAAAACAATAAAAAGACATTATACACCAATAATTTGGGGCTCGGTGAAAAATCTTTCCCACTGAAAACCAAGTGGGCCCTTAATTCAATAATAATGGGCCTCAAAAGCCTCATTGTCTAATGGACGATGTGGGCTTTAAATTGGGCCGAACAAGTTTTTATTTTGTTTTGGTCAGAGTCAAACCAACTCGGTTTTACTTGTTGCCGTCTAAAAAATCTCTCTCTCTCTCTCTCATCGTCTCCGGCCAGCTCCTCCGAACCCTTTCTTTCGTTATCTGAAAACGGTAAGTCATTCCTCTGTTTGGTTGGTGAGAAAATTTTGGAATAAGATAGAAAATTTGTAGGATTTGATATGTTTGGTTAGTGTTCTTTTGCAGAACAAATGTTGAAATACAAATTTGAAACTTGCACTGAACTGAATCTGCCAATCCCTTCACACTGATTTTTTTAGGGTCCTTTCTTTAGCTTAGAATAAATCTTGTGCACAATCCCAATTTTTTTACATACCCATTTGTTGGTTTCTCAATAAAGTTCTGTAGGAATCCAATCAAATATAAACATATATATATATATATATGTATGTATGTATATAGATGGGCAAGATCACAGCCAAGCTCTAAGCTTTACAGTCCACTCCATCCTACTAGATTATTTAGTGCTGGAATTTCTGTGAATTGATTTTTTTTTTCCTGTGCTTATTTACTCATGTTTTTTTTTTAATCTTTGGATATGGTTTTGTTGACTTGTTTTTTATCTGGGACATCTTAATCCGGCACTAATCTTGTGCTTATTGTTTGTAGATTCTGGAGTTATGAATTGGGTTCAACGAAAGATCTATCTTTACAATGTGACATTTGGGCTCTATATGTTGGATTGGTGGGAGCGTTATCTCTTCAGTATCCTGTGTTTTACCTTATCTTCGCTTCCGTATGTCGGATATTTGTCTCGTTTTAGTTTAGAGAGCACATGAGTTTGCATACTTTCATGAGTGAACTTATTTCCTCGATTGGGTACATTTAGGGTATACAATTTGGAATGTTTGGGTAACTATTTTGTTTTTAGTTTTTAGTTTCTAGTTTTCGTTTTCGTGTTAGATATAGAGGGAAATACATGGGAGAAATGAGGGATATAGAAGAGTGTAGGGAAGATGGTGGGAGAGATGTAGAACAATCTACGGGAAGACACAAACTGAAAACGAAAAACGAAAAACGAAAAACCATTTCAAGTTGGGTGCACTTTCTAGATTTGGTTTTCATTGTATTCTTCTTTATTTCTTCACCTCTCTCTCAACACACTTCTTCATCCCTCTTTTTCCTCATATCTCAAGCACAAAAAGTGAAAACAAAAAAACGAAACGGTAATCAAATGGGCCCTTAGCATTTTTCTAGCTTATATGAAATTCTTCTTGCCGTTATGGTTTGGAAAAGTGCCTCTTCGTTGGCAGTTTCTTAGATCACCGTTTGCTAAGAACCAACTCAAACTTTTAGATTGTTTGATTGTTTCTACCATACTGTCATATATAAGTACCATAGAAATTTGTGTTTTTGGTCATTAGCGTCTGGTGCATTGTTATAAATCTTGATAATAGCAGCAAAATGCTTGTTGAGGAAGCAATACTATGTGGATTCAATATTTTTACCATATATCCCACCATTCTTTTTCAAATTTAATTTGGATTTCTCTGCCTTCCTTTCTGCTGTTATATTGCATTTGTCAGTTCCTTAATCTTGACAGATATTTTGGTCGTTGTGTTGCTGTGGTTCCTGTGTTACAATGGGTCACGATATTTAATGGAGTTCGGGAAGAGGTAACATTCTAACCTTTGTCTCTTGTCGGATATCATTAGGTGGTAGCATCTTATCATTATGTTCTATTAGACTTCGGACTCTGTACTTTGCTATGATGTCATTGGATGTGATGGTATCACGATCCAATAGATACATGTGGGATTTGAATGCCATCTAAAAGTGAATCGGTTTATGGCTCTTGGTTCAACCTCCTTTGTGACATTGAACTTCTCGAGTTTACGTATCTATTTTGGATAGAAGAACTCTACCCTCTTTCATAATGGGCAGCTTCAAAAATTCTTGAATTAGTTGTTCTAATTGTGTTTTACTTTGAATAGATTATTAGACTTCTTTGTGAATTTTCACTACAAATTTTACACATGACGAGATGCTTGAAGGTAACCATCTGAACATTTTGATTTATATCACTTTCCATTACTGTCCAGGAATTGTTTCAATGTTATGCTAAAACAGTTCTGAGGTTTACTCAAGTATTTTTAGACTTCTTTCACATGCACTTTTCGGGCAATTAAGAAACATACAGACAGAACCATGGAAGGTGAAGTCGCTTATGAAATTCCTAAAAGACAGACGAATTTTGCAGGGTTGTCTTTTTAGTTAGTAGAAAATACCCAAGCATTTGTCCGAGGCATCGACTGAAGGTCCTAGATTATACTCAAAACCTTTAGGACGGCGTTTAGGCTTCCAAAAATAAGAAAACAAATTTTCATTAACAAAAAATAAGAAGTTCCCTAATGGACATCTCCATACAAGTTATTGTTCTTTCTGCTTCTCGGATGTTTACAGACTGATTTCAGTTGAACTGAAAGATTGCAAACTAGCTTTAACTTGTCATTCTGATTTAGTGTCAGGCGTCTATGGTGAGGACTGGATGTAGCGTCGACCTGGAGTGTTCGGATTGATGACTGAGCGATGATTTGAATGCAGCTGCACCACCGTGTGCTACACTCCGTATTTAGATTTGACTTGTGTGAAGTGTTGATTTTGTGAGAGTAATTGTGCATGTCCTACACCATTTGCTTGTGTTTTAGACTTAAATTTCTGTTAATATAGCAGATAGTTTTACAGTTGATTTGTCGTTAGATGATGTGATTCGTTTTGTTTTCCACTCCTCGAAAGCTTTGTTATTTATTTGTTTTCCCCATCGCTTTGTCCTCCATATCAGTTTGGCCCAGAGCTAGCTTAATGTTTGTGTTATTGCACGTTCAAGGTTGAAACTGGCAGAAACTTTTCAAGCACTTCGTGTTGTTTTTGTTCATTTTGGGACGCCTTTAAATGCAAAAAGGCGCCCTTAGTGATCAAGAAAGTTGGCCAAGCGTTTCCAAAAATTGTGTGGTGCTTCGGAGAATAAGATACTTTAAGCTTTTTAACTGTTATATCTTGATTTTTTAATCTTTTTAAATAAAGATCTAACAATTAAAGTTTCATATTCCGGGAAATTGTTGGAATTTCAATTTGTGTTTTTGTCAAGAGTTTTCCAAACCGTCTTATTTTTTCGTTTTTCAGCATAAATCCCTACAACTAGACATAAGTAGGTTATCGAAATGCTCTTGAATGAATAATCGTGTGTGATTTTTTGTCAACTTTTGTAACCAAAATCACTTTTTGTCCTTACGAAACACACAGTGAAAAGTGAAACGTTGGTGGCCAAACTTGAGACTAGGCAAAATGTTGAAGGACCAAAGTAAGAAGAACCCAAAGTTTGGTGGGGAAATATGAAATCACGTACTTGCCAACCTTGGCCTAGAGTAAACTAGGAATCCGGAACTTCGCTGGATCCTCATTGTGAAGATTTCAGAGATTTATGAATCGTGTCCATTTATCGTACATTGTGCGATCAGAAATCATTTTAAATATTTTTATTTAAAATTAAACACATAATACCTGATAAAAACTAACTGCACGATGTACGATAAACGGATACGATTCACATCGCTACATAATCCTCACTAAAAAGATTCGGAGAGGATCTTGTTGGGTAAACAGTAAACTAGGGCAAGGTAAAAGGGATGAAAAGAATCTGAACCGTTGATCTATAAACTCCCCCCGAGCTCTTCTCCCTTGGTACCCTATATATTCAGGCATCAGAGCAGCCGCTTCGTCCAATCCCAAATTTCAAACCTTCCTTCCTTCTCTCTTAACTTTTTCTGTATTTTTTTTATAATTTTCATTGAAATTGTGTTGCTTTCGCCTTTTTTTACAAATCTCTCCCTCAAAACTGCGAATTTGGGGAGATTCAGAACGCTGGAGCACCTATGCTTCCAATAACCCGTTCATAAATTTTCAATCTTTTTTTTTTTTTCAATGAAAAAAAGGCTTTGAATTTCGTATTCAACATGCACTTAACATTCGAACTGGGTGCGTGTTATGCTTTGAGAAGAGCCGAGAAAGATGTTCTCCTAGCTATCTAATGCCACGATTTCTGTGTGGTATTTGGACGTCGGAGAACTAAATCCAACCTTCCGCTCCCTTTCTTTTGTTTTTATACAACTTTATTTTTCTTTACCTTTTACCTCTGTCGAACATTTTATTCTAAATCAAACCAAAAAAGATAAAATACCCAGATTTTCATTAAAATTACTGCAGTTTTAATGCAAACAGTGTTCTTTTAGAACCGTGGTGTAGGTTAATCGTGATCATTTACTGGTTGATAGGATGAGAGAAGCATAATTATTTTTTTGTCATGGAAAAACGGGGGACATAAAACCTAACCACTCTAAAGTCGATTCTAAAGGTCTAAACTTGCAAAATAGAATAACATCACAAGATTAAAGAAGACAAATCAATAAAGTAAGATAAATACGCATACAAACCGCCATTGGAGAGGAATAAACGTAACTTTTTAAATGAAATTAAGAACGAACATTGGTTAAAAGTACATATTCGAACAAGAGTGTTGGGTCTGCATATTTAAATTACTAAACCAAGAGCCGTTAGATCAAAAGTTAACGAGATCTAATGGCTTTTATTTGGACGTGTAACTTAAACATGCGCCGGAGAAAAATCATAGTTGCCTCGACACCGTTTTCCAAGGAGCTTATTCTGCAGGTTTCTCAAAACTGTGTTAGGAGTTCATTCCTAGCTAATGTGTGCTGGTGGACTCTGTGTTTGTGGAAATCTGGGGGTTTTGTTTAATGGAGGTTTAATCGAAGAAGGGTAAATTTGGTATAATGGAAGAAAATTTTGATTGTGGTGTGTTTTTACCATATGCGAGGTGTTAATAAAGCAACCGTTAAAGAAATGATTTTTTTATTTTTTTATTTTGACTACAATAGTTGTATATTTATTTAATACCATTACTATCTCACATGAATTGTATCTAACTATCAGATGACAATTATATAAAATAGGGAGCATTTTTGCTCACCACCATTTAGTGTGGTGTATACTCACCATCCTATTTATCACAGTTAGATGAGTTTGAATATTGAGATTTGTGCTTATCTACTACACGAATCTCGAAATTTAAATTCATTTAACTGTGATAACTAGGGTAGTGAGCATACACCACACTAAATGGTGGTAAGCAAAAATGCTCCCAAAAAATAGACTATAAAAGAAAATTTGTTTAAGTTTGTTTGGTCTTGGGCCTGCATATTAACCAAAAGCAGACACGGTGCAAGGCCTTTTTTATCTCTCAGACTCATCAATGCGAGTGCAACTTACATCGTTTAGAAGTGTATTAAAATGATCAAAAACACTTATGATTAAAATATTTTTGAAACTTATGCTTACATCTCCAAAAGCGTTTTCAGTAATTTTATAGGGCACTTTGAAACAAGCCCATAGTGAACTCAATATTAAGTTACGGCCTACTACAACTTAATGCGAGTAAGATGACATCCCGATGTTAAAATGCATTTGTGAAATCATATTATCACCGGGTCAAAGTCCAGCATAATAAAATCGTCCACACCTAATCACAAAGAACACATCACAATCTAGTTGTATTCAAACTAAACAATTATGCCTAACCCTTAGTGGGGCTTAGGCCACTCTCCCACTTTTTAGGCATTCCACAGTAATTTGAGTAAGTGTGATACCTATATATAAGAATCAGGCAATCTGAGTTTGATATTGATAACACTACTGCTACACTAATATGAGTTCAATATATTAGTATTACACTCATGAGTTTAATAAACTAAACTCATGAGTTCAATGTATTGGTATCATATACTCGAATTTTTTGACCAAATATAAGAGTGATTCTTATATAAATTCAATATATTGATATTTCATAAACTTTTTCCGTCCTACCGTGAAAAATTTCAGTGTAGATAATAATTAAAAAAAATATCAAGAACGTTCCGGGAATGTGATGTAACATGAAAATTTTCAAAGATCTATAATTCTATAATGAAGAATGTGAACGGTTTGCTTAGTTTGAAAGAGAAAATTGTCAACGAGTTGTAATTGAGTGTTTTAGTCCAGCGACAAAGAGTGTATTTAGACCAATACGTGTAGCAATTTGATTGGGTTATGCTACAAATCAAGATTTTCAAAGTGCGCGGTGGCCCCGTGGCGAATAAAACCACACCAGAAACAAGTGTAAAACCGGAATTTTAAGGTTCGACATGTTGACCGTTAGTAATCGCGCCCAGTATCCCAACGGTCGTGTCTCAGTCACATCCCAGTCAGCTCCTCCCCACTTCGACAACAACTTGTACGCACGACAAATTTTCAAGTCTTTAAATTCCCAAAAAATTCAAAGAGAAGGAAAATTTTAAATTTTTTCTTACCTTAGTGCAGCAAGGAAAAGAACAACAATTAGAGACGACTTTTTGCAAAGGCAAGAGAAGAATAAAGTTAGGGGAGGGGGAACAAATTTTCTCTGGCTTCTCTCTTATTTGTTGGAATTATGATTGTTCTCCAAATTTATTTAAGGCTGAATTAAATAGGTATTGGGGCAATTGGTTTCTTTTTTCTAAAAGAAGTCTATCTTTAAATCAAGAAATGAGATCTAGTTCAAATTGGGAAACAACTCTACAAGCCTATGCAGCTTAGGATTTCTACACCTACTGCCCTTTTCCTACAAGCATCCTAGCAAGTGTGGGGCATTTGTGGAGCCTAAAATAATCCCAAATACTCTGGAGGCGACACGCAGCTCACACGTTCACACCCCTGAAGGTCCTTGTAGATTAATATGACTACCCACAGCTCACCTGCCATTGGCAAGGAAAAGTCAAAACATTAAAGATAAGGATTAATTACCCAAATCATATCTTGAATACATTTCTAATTAAATAGTGACTTCATTCAAATAAATAATCCATATTTAAATCAATTAGAGATAATTACTCTATTATCTTACAAGATTATTTCCTATTTAATATCTTGAGAATATTTATCCATAAAACCTTGGCCAATAGGATGCCGCAATAAGTATGGTAAAACCCTAACTCCATGGCCAGCCACTTCCCTATATATACCTCATATTCCACCAAATTTCGTTAACCTTTTGCTACCCCAAAAAGCCCTAAACACTTTACTCTTATCAGAGAAACTAATTTAGGCATCGGAGATCCATTAGCCTAACTCCCACCTCGTGGGCGCGTGAGGCTTAGGTCCTTGATAAAAGGTGTTGATTGTTTTGCAGGTGCATTTTTGTCAAAGCTAGAGACGGCGGAAATTTACATCGACAACTGCTACATTAGGTTGAGTTCAATATATTAGTATTATACTCATAAGTTTAATATATTGAACTCATGAGTTCAATGTATTGGTATCATATACTCAAAAAATTTTGACCAAATATAAGAGTATGATTCCTATATAAATTCAATATATTGATATTTCATAAAATTTTTCCGTCCTACCGTGCAAAATTTTAGTGTAGATAAGAATATAAAAAAAAAAAATCAAGAACATGCCGGGAATGTGAAGTAACATGAAAAATTTCAAAGATCTATCTTCTATAATGAAGAATGTGAACGGTTTGCTTAGTCTTAAAGAGTCAACGAGTTGTAATTGAGTGTTTTAGTCCGGCAAGAAAGAGTGCATTTTTTTAAGAACAATACGTGGAGGAATTCGATTGGGTTACGTGGAGCAATTCGATTGGCTCCGATTGGGTTACGTGGAGCAATTCGATTGGCTCCGATTGGGTTACGTGGAGCAATTCGATTGGGTTATGCCAAATTAAGATTTTCAAACTATGCGGTGGCATCGTTTCAATTTCCCAACGATCGTGTCTCATTCACATCCCAGTCTGCTCCTTTCTGATTTTCTTTGGATTCTTTTTGTAAGCATATAGGAATCCTCAAATCGTATTCGTTCATCATACATCGTTAAAAATTATTTTAAATTTTTTTATGTAAAATTAAATATGAATAGTATCTGATGAAAATTAATTGTACAATATACGATAAACATACATAATTTAAGAATTATTAGAATCCGAAACACGATGCAATATTGTACGTACGAGGATGCGTTCACAACGGTAACTTCGCAGAAGCTCATAAAACCAGCAATGAGGGGAGAGAGGGAGAGCGTGGGGGCCCACACTGACAGCATTTAGCTTAGTTAGTAAGGTGTCAAACACCGTATTGAAATTAAATAACGTGTTTGACCCCTTAAATATCTCTTACTTTTTTATTTTTTTAACACCGGCACGCGGGCCCTCATCCGATTTGTAGCGGGGCACCCGGTTATGATCGGACGGTTTTGCCCCTGTAGGGTTAAACGCCACTCAACAGTAAAAGCTTGTAAAATTAGACGAAAATAACCAACTATAACAATATCTATAAACAAATTGTTTTGAATATATTCAAATTGGTTAGGTTTTGATGTTGTTATATCCAATAATCTAGAACCATAATCTGCTTGGATAATATTAATTTAATTTGACTTTCAAAACGTATAGAGATCGTTTGAAAGTGTTTTTAAAATGACTGAAAACGTTTTTGGAACCAATTCTTAGTAAAGTGTAAATAAATTTGAAAGAAACATATAACGGGTGATTCTTGCAAAAAGAATTTCAAATGCATTTTGAAACAAAAAAACATCTTTTTTAAAACTCTTTTAGACATTTTAATAATACTTCCAAACAAACTCATAGTCTTGTTGAAATAAAATAAAATAAATTGTTTTAACATTAAAAATAAACTATTGTCACCAAAAGAACAAGATAGAAAAATTAGTGGTATAACTCATAGAGTGGAGCTAACAAACTATTGTCGATGCTCTAAAATTTTAATTAAGTACTCCTCGCTACTGTAAAATGATAATGAAGAAAATGTACACAATAACTAGTTGGTAGTATTCATTTGTTTAATAAAATATAATTCTAATATTAATAAAATAAAATTAAATTAAAATAACATGTTAACAAGCATCGAACGTAATTAATAACAAATCCAACCTTCACACTAAATTTTAGAAGAAAATTACTGGGAGTTCGTCGACGTCCAATCTCAAGTAATGAATAAAAGTCAAAGCAAATCCAATGAGGGGTAAAACCGACTTTTCAAAAACAGTGACCCAAATCACTGGTCAAAACAGTGTTTAAATATAGCCATGGAGGGCCCCACAAACACGGAAAATGACTGGACCCACTCCGAGGAGCCCTATATATTCCAAAATTCTCTCCCATTTTTTCTTCATCCAAACAAAACGCAGAAAAATCGTAAAAGGAAGAAGAAGAAAAAAAGAACAAACGGCACAATTTCTTAACCGGAAAAACAAAGCCGAAAAGGAAAGGATAAACGATATGTCGTGCTCCGTCGCAGTGGCTAACTCGCCGGTATTTTCCCCGCCGTCGTCTCTGTTCTGCAACAAATCCTCCATGATCGCTCCGGCCCCAGAAACCCTGACTTCGGCGTCATCACCGGCGGGATTGGCTTCGTGTTCGTCTCCGTCTTCGCCGTGGATTCGGATCCCTAAGCCGCCGAGCGGGTTGTCGTGCTCGGGTCCGGGGTCTCCAGTGTCGCAGCTGAAGAGGAAGAGGCCGGCGAAGCTTTGTATTCCAGTGGTGTCCTCGGGATACGGGACTGCTCCACAGACGCCGTCGAAGGCGGGGAGGAGAGAGGTGGTGGAGTCGGATAGAGAAGGACACTACTACGTGTGTTGCAAGAGAGGGAGGAGAGAGGCTTTGGAGGATCGCTACTCAGCTAGTCTTAATCTTGAAGGTGATTCCAAACAGGTAATTCTAAAGTTTCTCTCTTGTTTTTCTTATTTTTTTTAATTGTAATTAATTTGTTTTAGTTATTGAGCTGAATTTTGAGAAATTTGAATGCTGTATGTAGAATTTTGGGAAATTTGAAAGCTTTACGTAGAATTGTGAGAAATCAAGTTGGGGTTTTTATATGAACCGTAACCAATTTAGTTAATTTTTAATTTATGTTGTATGTTTTAGTTGTTCTAGGGTCTGAATTGATGGAAATTTTAAAAACCTTTTCTGAAATGATGGAATTTGAGGAAAATATAGAATATTTTGATCTATTAGAGCACAATTGTGCTTCAGGTTTCGGGACTTTATTGATTTTAGTTAGTCGAATTAGCGGCTTGAGAATTGGAATTCGATATGCTGAAGCTTTTGTTTCTGCAGGCGATTTTCGGTATATTTGATGGGCATGGAGGTGCAAAAGCTGCTGAGTTTGCAGCAGAGAACTTGTCAAAGAACATTTTAGATGAAGTTGCGAGGAGGGGTGGTGATGAAATTGAGGAAGCAGTCAAGCATGGTTATCTGAATACCGACTCTGATTTTCTCAAGGAGGATTTCCGTGGTGGATCATGCTGCGTGACGGCTTTGATCAGGAACGGTAACCTTGTTGTGTCCAATGCTGGCGATTGCCGTGCTGTCTTGAGCAGTGGAGGCGCAGCCGAAGCACTCACATCTGATCATCGGCCATCAAGGGAAGACGAGAAAGCCAGAATTGATAACTTGGTAAGCACTATGTTTCTGTTGTCCAAAATGTTATACATTGAGGTTACTTCAGATTCAAGTTAAACCTTATTCGGATTGTGATTGATGGTTGTAATGAATTTCTTTTTGTAGGGTGGATATGTCGATTTATGCCATGGTGTTTGGAGAATTCAGGGATCTCTAGCTGTATCGAGAGGAATTGGCGATAGGCACCTTAAACAATATGTAACTGCAGAGCCAGAGACCAAAGTGCTCAGAATCAAACCCGAACACGAGTTCTTAATTATGGCCTCAGACGGATTATGGGATAAGGTATTTAGTAATCCCGTTATCATAATTTTGCATTTAAATCAATAGAGTTCCATACATACTATTTAGATCAATTAGTTCCACATCAACTAAATCGGATTATATTCCTTCGTTCCAGGTTAGCAACCAAGAAGCAGTGGATATCGTACGTCCTTCATGCTTAGGCACTGACGGGCAGCCGTTGGTGGCTTGCAAAAAGCTGATAGAACTATCTACATCAAGAGGCTCTTTCGACGATATTAGCGTGATGGTAGTCCAATTGAGACCCTACTTATGATTTTCGGCTGAACAAGAGGTGGTACGTCAGAAAGATCAAGGTGTTTGGACTTCAGAGTAGCCATGTCTATGCTAAATTATTTAACCATTTTATCTGCAATTTGTTTGACACCAATAGAAGATAAATGGCGCTTAGTCATTGATTTGTATAATTGTTGCAGCCTTATTCTTTAATTATTTGTATAACTTGACTTAGTTCAAGATGTTGATTAATTCATTCTTTTAGAATAATACGACTTGCACATTAGAATGTTACCAACTTTTGTTGCTCTCTGACCTCTTCTCCCCGTTGATTCGGTACAACGGTTAAAATCAACATTTCATGTACAATTTTGAACCCTTGTGCTTAAGATTTTGTCTTGTGGAAGATTTCAGATGTGTTTAGAAATTATTTTTTTTGTCGAAGCGCCCGCACCTCGAAGGGTTGGACTAGCTCTAGTTGGCCTGGAAAGGTTAAAGGCATTTCAATCCACCCTAACCACAGTCAACTGCACACATCGTCTCAAATCTTTTAACTAGAGAATCATCGGAAAGGTTAAAGGCATTTCAGTCCACCCCTAACCACAGTCAAATGCACACATCGTCTCAAATCTTTTAACTAGAGAATCACCCGTATCGTCAATAGTTGGTTTGAAATTTGTAAATGATCGTCTTAGAAAATTTTCTAGAGTGTACCTATGTTTAGGAAAAACCAAATCCGACTCTTTAACACTTGCCTACTCGAGCCCCCACTCAGTCTTCTCCCTAATGGACCTAAACCATGCCAAGTCCGCTCAACCCGCCACCTCCAACCACCACCCTCCCCTTCCCCACCTTTCTAATCTCTTAGTAGCATCTTCTACCGTAGCACCCTCTCAACCACCCTCTTAAACGAGGGGTCAACTTAGACAAACTTAAAAAAAAAACAAAAAAAACGAGGGCAGTTTATATGGAACACGCTCATTGTCATAGTAGCATTGTGGTCCAGTAGTGGTCTAGTAGTGCATGTATGGTATTACATTTGAATAATGTTATTTGTACCACATTTTGTCATTATTTTTCTAATAGATGTGGACTCCGTGTATAAATGTCTATTCATTTATAAATTTGGGACTTGTGATCCAAAGTAAGATAGGATCAAGATCATGGAATCATTTTCTATCATATAGACTGCTGCACAAATGTACTTATAAGTAATTGCATCATAGATTTTAGGGAACTTTAACGAAAAACAACATTTTTATACTAAAAAGTCAATCATGATACTATTCACTTGTGTTAGAGAGACGGCCATCAAGATGAAACGCTTCCAATAAGTCGGACATTGCCATTTTATTTGAACAAACACTACTCGGGTATGTCATGCCATAAAATTTAACCACTACAAATAAATTCATCTTCCAACTCTTTCATAAAAACATAAGATGAGATGTACATAACGATCCACCTTCCTGCCTACTACTCCGCCCCCATGTTAAATTATGCGGTTGGCATTCGAAGATTTGGTATGCTGCATAATATCTTTGCCTAATTATCTTAATCAGATAACTAACAACCAAAGAAACCAATGAGATAACACGAGGAACACGCTAACAAACATGACCAGTTGTCAATAGGACCCCCTTTGCCCTAAAACTCACCTAAAAAATAGGAATTTTGATCCTCCCCGAACTTTACTGTCCGGAGCCTAAGGATCATGAAATCCAGGCCTTTGGTTTGTGTGAAAAAGATATCGAAGCCCTTGGTTTGTATGAGGTGAACCAGTAGAATAAGTTAACGAGGACTATCAAATTCAATTTAAGTAATCTGAATTGTCAAATCTTTGGATTCCGAACACTAAAACTCGGAGTGGATCTATGTGATAACAACAGCACATGAATCCGACCAAATGACTTTGAGTCCACCCACACCGCATGTTCTCAATCATTTATGGTGTAACCTCTCCTAGAAAAATCCCAGGTTGGCTGCCTTTGGACTTTTCAGCACTACTGTCACTGGTACTAATCACCATGTTATGTTGTTGTACCAAACATCATGTCTAATTTATCAATCAAATTCCACCAACAACGCCTAATTACATGAGTTGTATATGGCTCTTGTGCAACCAGATCACGTCATGTACTTGCTTCAGATCTAGAAAGGAAACTAATGCATGAACTCTAAGTACTCGCCACTCACATAATCTCACATAATTAAGGCTTAGTTATATTTCGATGATATATGAACTATAATCCGTCTCTTATTTTTTCAACTGAAAGTCTGAAACCGACTTACTCTGGTTTCTTGATCTACGTGGGGATCATTAACGTGAATGTGTCACATCATCTATTCTAATGAAAAAAAAAATTATAATTAACAGAATGTCTCGTCTTACGAACCACACAAACTGAGTTTATTTGAATTTTGAATAATAAAATCAGACACGAGATATAGTTAAAGGGGCATAAGTATAATTAAGCCTATAATATTTAGTTCGTGTCTTTAAAACGTTTATTTGGATCTTTGACGAATGTTGTGACATAACTCTAGCGGTACTCGGTCTCTATTTAGTTGTGGAGGGTGTCAAGTTCAGTCCACACAAATGTAAAGACGACGTTATCAAATGACCAAAAAAGATGAAGAGTTGAGGATTGCCTGTCAGCGTCAAAAGATGGAATCGTTTTTGGGTTCATGCATGTTGTTATTGTCGGCCCTCCGATCAACGTTTGTTCTTTTGTCTTCATCTTCTACGACATAGTTTAGAAGCGTCGGAACAAACTTCTAAACCTAGTATATCAACTTATAGACCACTCAACCAACAATTTAAAAAACAAACCCACGTTTTTCTGATTACAATTATATAATTAATCATAGGCTATAATTAATATTTAACACTTCCAGCAACAATAGCTAGACTGTATAATCTTAAACAATAAAGTTTAAAATTCTAAATAATACCTACGAGGGTCTCGGCCGCTCGCGTGGATGCTTTTCTTTAGGCGGAACAAAAGGGACACCTTCTATACTATACCTATCTAACTCTAAATCATTCTCTTGAAGTCTATCATCTTCATCATAAATGATCCGCCTGGAATTCATGATTCTCATAAGTGGGTACATAAATAAAATGAATTTATTTTGCATCCGAGGTTTTAACCTAAGGACGAATACACAAGCATACATTTCATTTTTGTTTGAGTAATAGCGAGGGCTAACACATAGATACCATTCAACCGGAGCAGGTTTCTTTCAATAAGATTCGTCGCAAACCAAAGAGATGTGAGCATTCAAAATTACTGACTTTTTTTTTTGTTCGAAAAATTGTAAAATCGAAATGTCGTGTAGTTATAAGAAAAAAAATGTGTTCGAGTTGTAGAATACTTAAGTTTAACAAAGTATGGTTTCAAAGGTAATTGGAGTCTTTTAGCTTATCGAGAGTTAATTTTATTAAATACGTTCTATAATTCTACAATGACGGAGCCACACTACTGAAGGATAACGAGGGTGTAGAAAACGCTTATTATCTTACAGTTCCCCCCTATTTTTTTCTTGTAAAACATTACTTAGGTGCACTTCTGAGGTGTATCTCCTCATGTACCATGTCATAATTAACGAATTTTTACCGTACACATGCCACAATCAAAATTATTCCTTCTTTGCTAGGTATCAATGAAGATCATATGTGAAAAAAAACAATAAATCAAATCGAAAATTGTTTGGTATTTAATGTACGGTCTATCATGCTAATCTTAATTGTTATCAAAACTGTTGTTTTTTTTCAGCACATATGAATTACGATCGTCAATTTTATTTTATTTTTTTCAGAGAATGACCTTTAATTAATAACTAAGCAAATAAAGGGTTTCGTTTAAAACATTTATATAAATGAAAACCATAGGTTAATATTCCAATTCAATGTACAAGGAGGTGCATATATGGTTTTGGTTGGACGGTTTTGAGAAATTTTACACATAGGCATATATTGTAAGACAGATACTTAACACAGACCATAGATCATAGATATGCTATTAAATCACGAAGCACAAGAACAATATTGCAGTGCAAGGACAAAAATAAAACATACCTGCAGAATTCGATGCAGAAGAAGAAGCCATGACTGCTAGGGTATCAAGGAGGAACTGGGTTCAAGAATACAGCAGGACACGTAAGCACCAAGCCGTGGCACTGCGTGTACAATCCGACTTCTTCATCTTCTTTAACTGTCACATGGACGCATACCAAGACACCCTCTACACACAACCTTCTCCTCTCTGCAAAACTCAATGCTCTCCAAGTTATAGGTAATTGGAACAATAAGAGCGTGTTTTTGTGAGAGCAGGGGCTTGTGGTTTTTATACTACAAAATCTGGATTACCCTATAATAATCCTACAAGGAATACAAGACCAAATCCTTGTACAAGTATGAGTTCTATTCTCAAGCCAACAGTAGAGTTTCAATCCAAACCAAAGTTGAATTAACTCTTATAAACACATTAAGACCTCTTTATACCAATCTGAAATAACAATGATTATTACTAAACTGTGAGAATCACACTCATACTCTAACATATATATCATTAAGCGAAAAGGACAATGTTATTGACTCATGCATGTTTATCTTTCCCCTTAAGGAAAACTAATGAAAAGGGCTTGAAAACTTTGAGTTTTAACGATAATGACAAAATAAAGGGTGAAGTGAATGATACCAAGTTTGACTTTTTAGTGTAAAAATGTGGTTTTTCGTTAAAGTGAATAGTACCGCGGGCTTTTCGTTAAAACTCCCTTCCCCTTAAGGTATCTCCCAAAAATTGAAGTTCATCTACTTCCCTTTACGTTCTTACCCAATCTTTTGGTGTTTGCTTTGCCTTTTTAAAGCGTTATAGGCAGTTTAGTAGGCAAATCAATTTTGCAGACAAAAATTAACTCTAGTGGTATAGCCAATTGAGTTTCCAAATTTTTGTCTACTCTCTCAAAATTGACAAATGTTATCTATAGTTCCATGAACAGTCATATTGGGCTTCACGTCTTTTTATTAGTACAATATTTCATGTGGACGAAGATGATAAAACTAGTGAAAACTATAAGAAGACCAAATTTTTAGACAATCTTTTGTAAATCACATGAAGTGACGGTTGATGTTTTGGATCATTTTTTAATCATCTAAAAAAGAAGTCTAACTATCAGCTGTCATACTATGTAGTCTATAAAAAATGGCCTAAAAATATAGTCTCTTTTGCATCACTCCAAAATTAAATGTTAAAACCGTAAAAGTGAATGTTATAAATAAAAATAATAAAATTTAATTTTGCCTACTTAATTTGCTAATCCGAGTGACAACAATTAAGTAGATATCAATGCACATTAGCCTTTCTAATCCAATTTTGCCTGCTTTTAATTGTCCGTACAATTAGGGACACCTCATTCGGAGATGGATTGTCTGCCCTCCTCTCCCCATACCCTCTCAATGCCCTCCTATTTTGTGCGGTCACGGTTAAGCTACGTCAACATTTGTTTTTTGTCTTATTATTTTTATAAAAAAATTAATATAAAATATTGACGTGACTTAACCGTGACCGCATAAAACAGGAGGCCATGAGGAGAGTATGGGAAAGGGAGGACAAACAATCCATCTCCACCTCCTTCTCCTTTGCTTAAAAGCTTGTACCAACTTTTACAACATCTAGAACACGTGGCCGAAAACCCATAAACCTAAATGTAAGGGGAGATCTCCTAACTTAATGATATTAGCTTTTGACATGTCACATGTGACACAAAAAAAGATGGCTCTCGAAACTTCTGGTACTTGCTGCTTCTCTTCATCATTAAGTTAATCTAAATTCCCAAAGAAAAGTTAACACCCAACTCCGTACGGAGACTTCTTCGTTGTTCCATTACTCGGTTTTTGAAGCTTCCCTATACCTGTCAATTGCTAAATTCTTTATTCTTGCCTAATATTTTGGCCCTCATGCTCCCCTTACATATACAGCGGGAGAGATAATCTTGCATACCGTCAGATATATAAATTGTTATTAACTAACAATATTTTTCATGCCGAAGATTAATAATGACGTGTCAGTTAAAACAAAACACATGTTGCAAAATTTGAACAAAGAATAAAACTAAAAATCGATAACGAGATAAAAAGAGATGATCTAACTTCTTTATGTGAGACATATTGTTAATCAACTAAACTGCAAATTTTCAACTAATAAAACTCTTTGAAGAGAGAAAAGTAACATTTTTATGGTGAGTCGACCCTACTTACGTATTAGGAAGCAAAAATAATTACCGCAATCTTAGTCTCGTTCGATACAAACTTTAATGTCAACAAACCATTTTTCTTCAATTTTTAATAGATATAGTAGTCCCAAAGTGCTCTTGCCAACAAGTTAGGAAGAGAAAACATGTGAAAGTGCCAGAAGCCACAAAATGTGTTTGATATTTCATGTTATGGGTTCCCTTCCCCTCATCCTTTTCACAAGATACGATTTGATATGGATAGCTGGTTTTGATGCCAATTTGTCACTCACCACCACAACCAGTTTCACATTATTTTAATCCAAAATATTTTCTTCCACATGGACTGCAACAAGGACACGTCGTCGCCAGACTCCTCACTCACCTTCTTTTCTCACTTGCCAAAAAACAAAAGGCCACCCACAAGCATCTCCCTCCCTTGGGGACCAGGAGTGTCTCCGGATCTTTCCCTAGGGATCCTAGGGATCCCGCAATCTTATCCGTTCATTTTATATTGTGCGGTCAGTTTTCGTTAGGTACTATTCATATTTGAATTTTAAAATTTAAATTTTAAATGATTTCTGACCGCACGATATACGATGAACGGACAAGATTGCGGGATCCCTAGGGAAATGCTCAGGAGACACTCCTGGTCCCTCCCTTGGCGCCATCCAAAGTTATCCCGCCAACGTGGACCTACCCTTTCCCGCCACGTCACCACAAGGCAGGCCCACCAACTAAAAGTTGTTGTGCCTCTACATGGAAAAGGATCCTAGGGATTCTGTGATCTCACCCGTTCATCATATATCGTGCGGTCAGTTTTCGTTAGGTACTATTCTTATTTAATTTTAAAATAATTTCTGATTGCACGATGTACGATAAACGGATGAGATCACAGGATCACTAGGATCCCTATCCTTTTCCCCTCTACATGAGGGGTAGAGCTCCCACCCGCTCCAAATATATTTGGCAACCAATTTTTCCACCTCTCTAATATTCAAAAAATAACGAATTATTTAATTAATCGTTATATGGTGTGGAGTATTAGTAGTTAAATATTTAATATCCAATGGAGGAGCAACAGCAAGACTGAGAATATAGTTTAAGTCAACGAATCAAAGGGTCCAGATCCTGTTGCCCACCTAACCCCAATGCCTTCTACCACCCCATCATCCAGCACTCTATTTTTCTATTTTCTTTTTATTTCACAAAAACAAAAGTAAGTTGGCGGCAAGGCGTGGTAAGTATTAACCCATGTCAACCACATGTCGAAATTGAATATTGGTGTCATAGCACACGTCATCTTTTGGTCAAATGGATGTCTTAAGAATGATACACTCTGTCAACCAATAATTTATAACTGCACATGAACGCTAAAACACATAACATCAATTTTTCTAAGCAGATCAATCATTGATTTTAATCAAAATGAAATTTCGCTCCAAGATTTGGACATAATATTCTGATACAAGATAAAATATATCATTTCATCCACTTATATTGCTCGTGTTTGTAAACCTCACATGCAACTTTTAAACGAAAGTCAAACAAGAATTACAATATTAACTATGATTGGTAACCGACACCACTTCATGATCAAATTTCACCACATGAATTAGCTTCGAGACATCCACATACGACCTATACAATCGGACCTTAAACACTTGGACAAGTGAAGAGGTGCCAAATCGACGGTCCAAGATCGAAACACAAATTCGGTCATTTGGATAAGGATAAACCTCCCAACCCAAGTATCTTCCGCACGGAAAAAGATCGGGCGAGGATTCTTTTTCTAGGGATCATGCAATCATGTTCATACATCATACATCGTACGGTCAGTTTTCATTAAATATTATTTATACTTGAATTTTAAAAATTTAATTTAAAATAATTTTTAATTGTACGATGTATGATAAACGGACAAAATTGCAGGATCCCTAGGATCTTAGGAAAATGATCGATCCTTTTTCTTCTCCTCCCCCTATCCGTTCCCTATGTAAACACAAACCAAACGGGCAAAGATGCCTCACTGACGTCATCACACACGCGCCTTTCCCCTGTTTATCCATTTGCAATTTCCATGTCACCCTCACAACAAAAAATGTTCTTTTATCTTTTCCCACAAGCTAAAAAAATAAAAAAGGTATATACGAACTTTCGTTTGGATCTCCCGCACTTATAAATACCCGGTTGGACCCAAATCGAAAACACAAAAGAAAACAGCAAAGAATTTCCGACATGGGAAAAATGAACTCAAAACTCTCAACATTCTCACGACACGGTTTCTTGGGTACGAGGAAAATGCATAGGAAGAGGGTCGTTCGGCACCGTCAGCATCGGGTCAGCAAATCGGGCGGTCATGTCTTCGCCGTCAAGTCAGTCGATCAAGTCGCATGTCTTCCCGGCCAGCTGGAGGCGCTGGAGAACGAAATTCGAATCTCCGATCGCTCTCCTCGCCGCACGTTGTGAGTTACCTCCGGTATGCTGCATAATATCTTTGCCTAATTATCTTAATCAGATAACTAACAACCAAGGAAACCAATGAGATAACACGAGGAACACACAAACAAACATGATCCGTTGTCAATAGGACCCCCTTTGCCCTAAAACTGACCTAAAAAATAGGAATTTTGATCATTCTCGAACTTTACTGTCCGGAGCCCAAGGATCATGAAATCCAGGCCTTTAGTTTGTGTGAAAAAGAGATCGGAGCCCTTGGTTTGTATGAGGTGAACCAACATAATGAGTTAATGAGGACCGTCAAATTCAATTTAAGTAATTTGAATTGTCAAATCTTTGGACTCCGGACACTAAGACTCGGAGTGGATCTCTGTGATAACAACAGCACATGAATCCGACCAAATGGCTTTGAGTCCACCCACACCGCATGTTCTCAATCATTGGTATGTTGTTGGTACTAATCACTGGTACTAATCACCATGTTATGTTGTTGTACCAAACATCATGTCTAATTTATCAATCAAATTCCACCAACAACGCCTAATTACATGAGTTGTATATGGCTCTTGTGCAGTCAAATCATGTCATGTACTTGCTTCAGATCTAGAACGGAAACTAATGCATGAACTCTAAGTACTCACCACTCACATAATCTCACATAATTAAGGCTTAGTTACATTTCGATGATATTTGAACTATAATCCGTCTCACTTTGTCAACTGAAAGTCTGAAACTGACTTACTCTGGTTTCTTGATCTACGTGGGGATCATTCATTGGTTCATACTATCTATGTTGTGGTAATGAAGAAAATACCCTTTGTGTATGTGTCACATCATCAATTCTAATGAAAAAGTTTTATAGTTAACATAATGTCTTGTCATATGAACCACACAAACTGAGTTTATTTGAATTTCGAATAATAAAATAAGACACGAGATATAGTTAAGGGGGTATAAGTATAATTAAGCCTATAATATTGAGTTTGTGTCCTTAAAACGTTTATTTGAATCTTTGAGGAATGTTGTGACACAACTCTAGCAGCACTTGGTCTCTATTTAGTTGTGGAGGGTGTCAAGTTCAGTCCACACAAATGTAAAGACGACATTATCAAATGACCAAAGAAGATGAAGAGTTGAGGATTGCCTGTCAGCCGTAAAAGATGGAATCATTTTTGGGTTCATGCATGTTGGATTGTCGGCCCTCCGATCAACGTTTGTTCTTTTGTCTTCATCTTCTACAACATAGGTTCGAACCGTCTGAACAAAACTTAAACCAAACCTAGTATATGAACTTATAAACCACTCAATCAACAATTTAAAAAACAAACCCACGTTTTTCTGATTACAATTATATAATTAATCATAGGCTATAATTAATATGTAACATTTCCAGCTACAATAGCTAGACTGTATAATCTTAAACAATAAAGTTTAAAATTCTAAATAATACCTATGAGTAAACCTGTAAACGGGTCGGGTTTATCGGGTTTGGGTCGGGTCCCGTTAAGCTAACGGGTCATCCGAACCCGATCCGTTAAGCTAACGGGTCACCTGAACCCAATCCGTTAATCTAATAGGTCACCAATTTCACCCGTTAACAATTATTATTATTATTATTATTTTGCATAGAGTTTATTTTTTGTTGTTTAGACTTTACTGAAATTACTAAAATATCCTTAACTAACGGGTGCTAATGGGTTGATCCAAAGTGACCCGTTATTTAACGGGTTCACCCGTTAACGACCCGACCCATTAAGCATCCACCCAAATACTAATATTAATGGGTCAGGTCGGGTCATGTCGGGTTAACGGGTTGGGTCCAAAATGCCAGGTCTACCTACGAGGGTCTCGGCTGCTGACGAGGATGCTTTCCTCTAGGCGAAACGAAAAGGGCACCTTCTATACTAAACTTATCTAACTCTGAATCATTCTCTTGAAGTCTATCATCTTCCTCATAAATGATCCGCTTGGAATTCATGATTCTCATAGTGGTTACATAAAGAAAATGAATTTCTTTTGCGACCGAGATTTTGACCTATGGGCGAATACACAAGCATACATTTCATTTTTGTTTGAGTAATAGCGAGGGAAAACTAACACTTAGATACCGTTTTACTGGAGCAGGTTTCATTCAATAAGATTCATCCCAGACAAGAGAGATATGAGCATTCAAAATTATTGACTTTTTTTTTGTTCGAAAAGTTGTAAAATTGAAATGTCGTGCAGTTATAAGAAAAAAATGTGTTTGAGTTGTAGAATACTTAAGTTTAACAAACTATGGTTTCAAAGGTAATTGGAGTTTTTTAGCTTTTCGACAATTAATTTTATTAAATACGTTCTATAATTCTACAATGATGGAGCCACACTACTGAAGGATAAAGAGGTGTAGAAAACACTTATTATCTTGTAGTTCCCCCCCTTTTTTTTTTCTTGTGAAACATTACTTAGGTGCACTTCTGAGGTGTATCTCCTTGTGTACCATGTCATAATTAACAAATTTTTACCGTACACATGCCACAATCAAAATTATTCCTTCTTTGCTAGGTATCAATGAAGATCATATGTGGAAAAAAAAACAATAAATCAAATCGAAAATTGTTTGGTACTCAATGTACGGTCTATCATGCTAATCTTAATTATTATCAAATTTGTTGTTTTTTCAACACATATGAATTACTAACGATCGTCAATTTGATTTTATTTTTTAGAGAATGACCTTTAATTAATAACTAAGCAAATAAAGGGTTTCGTTTAAAACATTTATATAAATGAAAACCATAGGTTAATATTCCAATTCAATGTACAAGGAGGTGCATACATGGTTTTGGTTGGACACTTTTGAGAAATTTTACACATAGGCATATATATCATTAAGCGAAAAGGACAATGTTATTGGCTCATGCATGTTTATCTTTCCCCTTAAGGTATCTCCCAAAAATTGAAGTTTATCTACCTACCTTTACATTCTTACCCTCTCTTTTAGTTTTTGGCTTTGCCTTTTTAAAGCATCTTTAGTGGTATAGGCAGTTGAGTATGCAAATCTATTTCACATATAAAAATTAACTCTAGTGGTATAACTAATTGAGTTTGTATATTTTGTCTACTCTCTCAAAATAGACAAATGTTATCTATAATTCCATGAATAGTCAGATCGGGTTTCACGTCTTTTTATATAATCTTTTGTAAATCACATGAAATGACGGTTGATGTTTTGGCTCCTTTTTTAATCATCTATAGAAGAAATCTAACTATCAACCGTTACATCATATAATCTACAAAAAATGATTAAAAATTTTGGTCTTTCTAACATCACGTCAAAACTAAATGATCAAACCTTGAAAGTAGATGTTACAAATGAAAAATAACAATTTAATTTTACCTACTTAGTTTGCTAATCCAGATGACAAACTTTTTTATGTGACAATTAAGTAGATATCATGCACATTAGCCTTTTTAATCCAATTTTGCCTACTTTTAATTGTCCGTAAAATTACGGACACCTCCTGCTTTGCTTAAAAGCTTGTACCAACTTTTACATTGAACCAAACTTTCGTCTAGAACACGTGACCGAAAACCCATAAACCTAAATGTAAGAGGACATTAACTTAAATGATATTAGTTTTTACCAAAAAAAACTTAATGATATTAGCTTTTGACATGTCACATGTGACACAAAAAAAGATGGCTCTCGAAACTTCTTGCTCCTTGCTACATCTCTTCACCATTAAGTTAATCTAAATTCCCAAAGAAAAGTTAACACCCAACTCCGTACGCAGACTTCTTCGTTGTTCCATTACTTGGTTTTTGAAGCTTCCCTATACCTGTCAATTGCCAAGTTATTTATTCTTGCCTACTATTTTGGCCCTCATGCTCTCCTTTCATATACAGCAGAATAGAGAATCTTGCATACAGTCAGAGATATAAATCATCGTTAACTAACAATATTTTCCATGCCGAGGATGAATGACAACGTGTCGGTTAAAACAAAACACATGTTGCAAAATTTGAATCGCGAATAAACCTGAAAACCGATAATGAAAGAAAAAGAGATGATCTAACTTATTTACATGAGAAAAATGTTGTTAATCAATTGAACTGCAAACCTTCAACTAATAAAACTCTTTGAAAAGAGAAAAGTAAAATTGTTATGATGGGTCGATCATACTTACACAGAAAGAAACGAAATTGATTGTTGCAATCTTAGTCTCGTTCGATACAAACTTTAATGTCAACAAGCCATTTTTCTTCAATTTTTAATAGATATAACTGCTTTTGCCAACAAGTTAGGAAGAGAAAACATGTGAAAGTGCCAGAAGCCACAAAATGTGTTTGATATTTCATGTTATGGGTTCCCTTCCCCCTCATCCTTTTCACAAGATACGATTTGATATGGATAGCTGGTTTTGATGCCAATTTGTCACTCACCACAACCAATTTCACATTATTTTAATCCAAAATATTTTATTTTACATGGACTGCAACAACGACACGTCGTCGCCAGACTCCTCACTCACCTTCTTTTCTCACTTGCCAAAAAACAAAAGCCACCCCCAAGCATCTCCCTTCCTTGGCGCCGTCCAAAGTTATCCCGCCAACGTGGACCTACCCTTTCCCGCCACATCACCACAAGGCAGGCCCACCAACTAAAAGATCCAGAGAGATGATAGTGCAAGGAAGAAGTATGAAGCAGTTAAAACCTACCCAAATTTTGGGTTTGGGAGTTAAAAAAAAAAAAAAAAAAAATCCCCTAAGGCGCGCCTAGGCGGCTTCGACGACGCCTTCCGCCACCTTCCGCCCACTCCCTCAAAACAGAGACAACAACCTTCAAGCCCAGCCTCACAGAGCGCCTAAGCACACCCTGAGGCGAGCCTTTTAAAACATTGGGCGTGGTATGTCCGCATCAGTATTCATGCAGACTCACCAAAAATAAAGTATTAGTAGTTAAATATTTAATATCCAATGGAGGAGCAACAGCGAGACCGTGAGAATATAGTTTAAGTCAACGAATCAAAGGGTCCAGATCTTGTTGCCCACCTAACCACAATGCCTTCTACCACCCCATCATCCTGCACTCTATTTTTCTATTTTCTTTTTCCGTCACAAAAACAAAAGTAGGTTGGCGGCAAGGCGTGGTAACTAGTAACCCATGACAACCACATGCGAAATTAAATACTGGTGTCACAGCACACGTCATCTTTTGGTCAAATGGATGTCTTAAGAATGATACACTCCCTTACGTTGTCAACCAATAATTTGTAACTATACAAAAACGTTAAAACGCATAACATCAATTTTTCTAAGCAGATCGATCACTTATTTTAATCAAAATGAAATTTTTGACAAGGTTAAGCTCCAAGATTGAAGATAATGTTCCGACCGATTATAAAATATATCATTTCATCTGCTTATGTTGTTCATGCTTGCGAATGTTACGTACAATTTTAACCAAAATTAAATTTCTAACAAAATTTCGCTTCAAAATTTGAACATGATAAAATATATCATTTCCGCTACTTATATTGCTCGTGCCTGTAAACTCACATGCAACTTTTAAACGAAAGTCAAACAAAATTACAATATTAATTCAATATGATTGGTAACCGACAAAACTTCATGATCAAATTTCGAATTAGCTTCGAGACATCCACATACGACCTATACAATTGGACCTTAAACACTTGGGCAAGTGAAGAGGTGCCGAATCGACGGTCCAAGATCGAAACACAAATTCGGTCATTTGGATAAGGATAAACCTCCCAAACCAAGTATCTTCGCCCACCCCCACCCCAAACCCCACTATCCATTCCCTACGTAAACACAAACCAAGGGGCAAAAGATGCCTCGCTGACGTCATCACACACGCGCCTTTCCCCTGTTTATCCATTTGCAATTTCCATGTCACCCTCACAAAAAAATTCTCCTTTTATCTTTTCCGACAAATTAAAAAATTAAAAATAAAAAAGGTATATACGAACTTTCGTTTGGATCTCCCGCACATATAAATACCCGGTTGGACCCAAATCGAAAACACAAAGGAAAACACGCAAAAAAATTCCGACATGGGAAAAATGAACTCAAACACTCAACAATCTCACGACACGGTTTCTTGGGTACGAGGAAAATGCATAGGAAGAGGGTCGTTCGGCACCGTCAGCATCGGGGTCAGCAAATCGGACGGTCGTGTCTTCGCCGTCAAGTCGGTCGATCAAGCCGCGTGCCTTCCCGGCCAGCTGGAGGCGCTGGAGAACGAAATTCGAATTCTCCGGTCGCTCTCCTCGCCGCACGTCGTGAGTTACCTCCGCGACGACGTTTCGTGCGAATCTGCGACGTCGTTTCGTAATCTCCACTTGGAGTACTTGCCAGGTGGCACCGCCGTGGACGCCGACGTGGACGAAACGACGCTGCGGTTGCGCGTTTGGTGCGTCGTTTCGGCGCTGAAGCACGTTCACTCCAAGGGCATTGTTCACTGCGACGTCAAGGGGAGGAATGTCCTGGTGGGCCCCGCGATTAACCAAGCCAAGCTAGCCGATTTCGGCTCCGCGATTGTCTTGTCGGATGACATGTGGACGAATAGAATCACGCCGCGAGGAAGTCCGCTTTGGATGGCGCCGGAGGTCATTAACGGGGAATATCAGGGGCCGGAGTCCGACGTATGGTCGTTGGGCTGCACGATTATCGAGATGGTGACCGGAAAGCCCGCGTGGGAGGATCGCGGGATGGAGACGCTGGCTCGGATCGGGTTTGAATTGCCCCGGTTCCCGACCCAGTTGTCGGAAACGGGCCGTGATTTTCTCGGCAAGTGTCTGAGTAGGGACCCGAAGGAGCGGTGGAGCTGCGATCAGCTGCTGCAGCACCCATTTTTGGCTTCCGCGTCGCTTAATGCAGTCGCCGATTCGTCGCCACGGTCCGTGCTCGACTGGGTTAACTCCGAGTTCGGTGATCAAACCGACGACGTCGATGTCGAGGACGAGGAGGAGTGCGAGGTTTCTGCCAGGAACCGGATTAGTAAATTGGCGACGGAGGCAGGGGCGAATTGGGAATCGGACGGATGGACGGTGGTGAGGGAATATTCAGGTGGCGCGAACTCTTGTGAGGAAGAAGGGACGAGTGAGGAATATTGTAATTGTGGAGGGGTAGAATTGGAATTAGACAACCTAAGTGGCGGTGGTTCAGTGGAGCGAGGTGTTAACTACAGTGGGTGGTGCGCGGCTGGCGCCAGCGGTTCGAAAAGGGAATATTTGGCGGTGGAAAGGTTAGGAGTTGGAAAAAGGTCACGTCAAAGCTTGTGTAATTTGTGCGGAAGCAAAGTATTATTATTATTTTTATATTTTATTGGGATATTCTTGAATAAATTACGAATTCTATTTATTTGTTATATTGTTTATGTTTCATTATCTTGGCATGGAGATATGCATGTGATGATTGAACAAAGTCTACTCGTTGTTAAACGAATCAAAAGTTTGACGTACTTCATTAAATGAATCAAAAATATAAAGTATTGCGTTAAATTGATCATTTTTACTGGTAAATAAGAGATATCAATGTACATTCGTAACTAGTACGTTGTGATATGAAAAAGTGTCATATTTTATCGTAATTTATTTCTTGTGGACTAGTGCGAGTGCAATTGGGACGAGTTGAGTTTGCAAGTTGTTGCAAATTGGAGCGGGGTTATACCATCTAATGTTGATAGGGACGAGAGATTTGCTAAAATATCGAAATTATGGATGGAAGTAGGCCTGGCGAAGAAGAAACAAGTGGGGAAATGAGAAGATTATGCACTGCAATTTTCAACACAAACCACGTGGTTTCTTAAACAATTCGATAGGGACTATAACTGTTTGTTGACATATGAGATATTTGGTGGGTTATTGAGGTTGATCGTTTAATTGGTCATGAAAAAGTTTCTCATGAATGTTTCTTGACTCTTTACCAAACAATAAACTAATGCACCAAATTGAGTATAATTGCATTTGATAATTCACCAACAAACACTAAACTAATGCACCAAATTGAGTATAATTGCATTTGATAATTCACCAACAAACAAACACTACAATCTAATGGAAACGATCTTGACACTTTCTTTTGTCCTTAATTTAGCGTTGATATATGGCAGGGGAATCCATCTTGGGGCAAGGTGGGTCAGCTGACTCCTAAACTCAAAAATTCTCCATGTAAGAGCTATGTGCTGTCTTTTGAAAATCTGAGATGCCCTTGAAAACTGTCCTCCAAACGCTCGCGACGCAATGGATATAAAGCTTAGAATTCGTTTCAAGTTTTGATCTCGATGGTGGACTGCTGTGACAATTATGTTTGTTTCTTTTGAAATAAAAATGAAATATAGTTTTCTTTTTTTTTAAGAAGCGATTACGTTAGTGGGTTAAGGTGTTAAATGTTAAGGAGGGGAGGAGGATCAATTGGGATCAAACTTGCACTAAAATACGTAGACATTATCGCTTTCTGTCAATGCAGTAAAGTGTCATCAAACATAGTTGAAGATAGAAAAGTAGGAAAAGAACAACTAGCCCAATGAGCTAGTAGAAGGCCACCCCGAGCTTAAACTAATAAGGGTGCCCACATATCGGTCTCGTTATTTTACCAGCCAAGCCCATACAATAAACCAATCGGCATGTAAAATAAACCCTAAACTCCCCATTAATATTTTTCTTTTTTTCAAAAAAAAAAAAATTGCAACATTTTAAACTACTCTTTGGGAAACGCTACTCTAATTCGAGTTGAAAAGGTGAACTGGCTACTTAGATCAACTAGTCTAACTTACATAATTGTTTTTACTTTATGGCTATAATTTTTTTCCCTCAAAATATCTCAATTTACTGATAAATAAGACATCATTTTCAATCTATTGCGTCTCGAGTTTAAACTCTCTTCTCTCACTTCGTTAGTAATTAAAACAGTAATATACCTTACAACTTTTTATGGGTTGATAAAATAACTTAAGGAACAAAAAAAAAAAAAATTTACCTTTTGTGGGGTTTCTTAGCTACGAAGTGTTTAAGATTTCTAAACTATTATGTATAAAACAAACATACAATGAGATAAAATTGTTACACAATGTGATAAGCACACATTATTCTACGGATTATGTATAGATTCTATCCGGATGTAGCAGTCTGGAGCTCATGAAACAGAAAATCTTTATCACTCAAATTGAATTCAACGGTTTTCATAAACTCATTATGCTGGTCACCTCACACAACCAAGGACCCAAATCTCTTTGTCTCTCTATTGAACGGTTCAGATTTCCTAATCTTTAAACTCGAAACAGTGGTGTCCCGGGAGGATCCAAATTCATAAAAAACGCATGGTGACTTCTAAAATTAGAAATATTTCTGCTTTTTCATCAAAATGCTTCGACTCACGTGCAATCCTTGTACGTTGACAAGTGCGTTCGACTAACCCATCACGTTCACAACGTACAACCCCACTCAGCAATCGATTCACAAATTTTGCGCGTCAAAAAACGCATACTATAGCTCCTCCTCTTCTGTATACATTCGCATACTACAAGATCCACACAGACTCTCTCTCTCTCTCTCTCCTCTGCAAATCCACAAACAGAAGCTTCTGCTGTGCCACATTCTTCTCCGCTTATCGGGTCCTCCTATCGAAGCCCCGACCCAGGCACCATGGCCGCCGCTAACGCCCCCATGACCATGAAAGAGGCCCTCACGGTAATGCCACCTTCATCTCGATCCTAATTTCATCGAACCGTTTCTGGGGTTTCCTCATTTGATCCAATGCTTCATCGGATCGATCCAGATCCTTTATAAAACTGCATTTTCACTCTGTTTCCCAGTGACCCATTTGCGAATTATGTATTATTTGTGCAATTTTCTGTATTTTGTTTTGTTGGATTTTTGGCATTGTGTTTGAGTGATCGAGTGCGATAATGTGATTGTTGATTTGTATTTTGTGTGGTTTTTCAGCTGCCTAGTATTGGGATCAATCCCCAATTCATTACGTTTACGCATGTGACTATGGAATCGGATAAGTACATTTGTGTTAGGGAGACATCACCGCAGAATAGCGTCGTTATCATAGATATGAACATGCCCATGCAGCCGTTGCGTCGACCCATTACCGCCGACTCGGCTTTGATGAATCCCAATTCCAGAATTCTTGCTCTAAAAGGTAAAATTTGAATACTTGAAATCAATGTATTGATGCAATTCCAATGTGTAGTAATGCATTTTCAGCTTGAGTTACCACTGTGAAAGTATATCGTAACTGTGTCATTGCTATTCACATGCACCATTTGTTGATTGTCAGAAATGATTGGTTACTGCTTAAATGAAGGATTATGTGAAATTTATTTCTGTGGAATTCAAACTGACACTGTTTGTGTTGAGTTGTTTAATTTATTTTCTTAATTATTTGTTGTGGCGATTGCCTCGCTGATCGATGGCTGAATTTAATGTGTAGCTCAAGTCCAAGGAACTACTCAGGACCATTTACAAATATTTAACATTGAAATGAAAGCAAAGATGAAATCACATCAAATGCCTGAGCAGGTGATGATCTTGCCCTTTTTTGGCATTCACAACGTTGAATGTGATCTTGTGAACGTTTAAAATCTTTTCTTATAGCTTTGATTTGGTAACTGGTTTTAATCCTAATGTTTCTGTTTGCTCATTGTTTCGGTCTTTGTAGGTTGTCTTTTGGAAGTGGATCACTCCAAAGATGCTAGGTCTGGTCACTCAGACCTCAGTATATCATTGGTTAATTGAAGGTAAGTCGTCTTTACATATCCTTGAATCTGGTTTCTTTTATTTTGTTTTCTTCTCATTATCTCATCTCTCCACATGAGCTTTTTTTTTCTTATATTTTTTGCACATGTTTTATATCTATTTTACTTTTAGGTGATTCCGAGCCTACAAAGGTCTTTGAGCGGACAGCTAATTTGGCAAACAATCAAATAATCAACTACCGTTGTGATCCTTCGGAAAAGTGGTTGGTCTTAATTGGAATTGCTCCTGGTTCAGCAGAGGTGAGTGATTATCTTGTTTCCCTTTTTTTGCCTTTGTACTGCTTTTGTCTCTGTAATCCTGTCGACGAATTCTCAAAATTTGGTGTGTGAACTGGCGCCTCTATAATTGTACATTACTGTATGAAAATATTTTTTTCATTAGATGGTTAATATGTTTGGACATGACCCATTATTGCTATTTTCTTTTTAATTTTTACTTTGTTGTGAAGTTGCTAAAAAGATTTAGAAGAGTGGTCAAAATGTTGTGCTGTTTTCAGTTCATGGGAGCCGGGATTAGATAAGATGTTCTAGTTGCACTCATTATACTTCAGCATTTTATCCTTTTTATTTTTACTAATACTTTGGGTATGTGATTATTTTATGGAAACGAAGACTTTTGTCATTTTATTTATTTACTTTTATTTCATTAATTATAATTCAACGACTGGAACTAATTATGGTTGACCAGATTTAATGACATCTTTAACAGTTAACATATTTCTTCTGCCAAAATGATTGCAGAGGCCACAACTTGTCAAAGGAAACATGCAGCTTTTTTCTGTGGAACAGAAACGTAGTCAGGCTCTTGAAGCACATGCTGCATCGTTTGCCACATTTAAAGTGCGGTGCCATACTTCTTTCTCAGTTTCTCTTGGCTTAAAGATAAGCAGTTTACTACACTGCTATATTTAATCCTTACTAACTTTTCTGTTACATGCAGGTTCCAGGGAATGAGCATCCTTCAATTCTTATTTGTTTTGCCTCAAAGTCCTCCAATGCTGGACAGGTTACATCAAAGATGCATGTAATTGAGCTTGGTGCCCAGCCAGGTACACTGCTTCTTCACCGGATTCCTTTTAAAATATATGAGAATATATCACTGCACATCACACAGATCTAACATTTTTTGTTGGCTAGCTTTTCTCTATATATAATCCTTTTGTAGTCTTATGCATCTGTGACATACTTTACTCTGATTTAGGATTAATTTCTGGAACTAATTACTGTGAATTGTCATCAGGAAAACCATCATATACTAAGAAGCAAGCAGATTTATTCTTTCCTCCGGATTTTGCTGATGACTTTCCAGTATCAATGCAGGTCTTACTTTTGGCTGTTATTACTTTGATTTATCCCATATATTTTACCTATCAATCAAACTGCCTTCTATTTTTTCTCTTCTTGATTTCAGATATCGGAAAAGTATGGGTTGATATATGTTATCACAAAGCTTGGACTTTTATTTGTATATGACCTAGAGACAGCAACTGCAGTTTATAGAAATCGAATCAGTCCAGATCCTATATTTTTGACAGCTGAAGCTTCAACTGTTGGGGGTTTTTATGCAATCAATAGGAGAGGCCAGGTCTTACTTGCCACTATAAATGAACAAACAATTGTACCATTTGTTAGTGGTCAGGTATGCTTTTGAATCGTTTTGTGCTTTTGACTACTGGAGAAAAGAAAGTGTTGGGTCTTTAATTTATTGTTTGGGGATTTTGCAGTTAAACAATTTGGGGCTTGCAGTGAGTCTTGCGAAAAGAGGAAACCTTCCTGGTGCTGAGGACCTGGTAACGATTGCAGTTGGTTTTTGTCATAAATTTCTGAAATTGGCACGTTTATCTTAGTTGTCAATACTTCTTGCGGTGTTGAAGAAGGAAATCAGTATATAACGATAGTGTGGGTGTTTTTTTTGGTGCTTGTCTTTCCCCCTTATGCAGAGTATGTAGTGATATGTAGAAACTGGATCATTCTTATATTCACTCTGAAAACAACCTTTTTTCTGGGAAGTTCTATGGTGCATTTCCGTAATTTAAGTCTTTGTGGGTGTTCACAAAATATGAATACACAATTGTTTTCTGTTTGTACTTTGGTGACATCTTGAAACTACAATATATGGTTGTCATGCTCAGGTTGTCCAGCGGTTCCAAGAGTTGTTTTCTCAGACAAAGTATAAGGAGGCTGCCGAGCTTGCCGCGGAATCTCCAATGGGAATACTCCGTACTCCTGATACTGTTGCTAAATTTCAGGTATAGCATTCTGATATTTTATTCATGTGTCAGTTTATAAACTTTATATACATATATATTCTTCATAGTTTTGTGCTTCTCAGTGTCACCTTTAGATTACCTTTGGATACATTGTGCTTCCTTTACAAGACTATATAGTATGTAATCTTTGTATCAGGATCTAATTTACACACATTATTTATTCTTTGCAGAGTGTTCCTGTGCAAGCTGGGCAAACCCCACCTCTATTGCAGTATTTTGGAACTCTTTTAACTAAGGGAAAACTCAATGCTTATGAATCATTAGAACTGTCACGTTTAGTTGTAAATCAGAACAAAAAGAATCTTTTGGAGAATTGGCTAGCAGAGGACAAGCTAGAATGTAGCGAAGAGCTTGGAGATCTTGTGAAGGTCTGAAACAGATCTTAGCTAACCTAAAAAGAGAAAGGAGAGAATCATGTTAGACAGCTCTTCAAATTTTACTCAACAATGTCGTTGTTGAGTCTGCTGCCGCTTGATTTTCTTCCGAGTTATACTGTCATACTAATATTCCGAAACATATATACAATGCAGACAGTGGATAATGACCTCGCTTTGAAAATATACATCAAAGCTCGAGCAACGCCCAAAGTTGTTGCAGCATTTGCTGAGAGAAGGGAATTTGACAAGATTTTGATATACTCAAAGCAGGTAACACAACTTTACTTTTCTTTGAACTAGAATCTTAATGAGATACAATTGTTCAAATTCTCTCATTTTGAACATCAATATTATCTTTGCTGAAAACTATTATTGTGTCAGTTTTGGTATTATCATTATAAATAACATGGGCCATGGCTCTTACTGGATTTTTATCTTATTATGATTTTTAAATTGTCACAGGTTGGATATACACCTGATTATTTGTTCCTTCTCCAAACAATTTTGCGGGCAGATCCCCAGGTACATGCATTTATCTTGAAAGTTTGAGGCACTTTTCTCTTTACAACGGTTTTGTAACTATGTACTTTGCTCTTCTTACAAGTTGAGCTAAATTGTCTGACATTGAAAAAACTTCAACCATCTTGATGGCAGGGGGCTGTTAATTTTGCTCTAATGATGTCTCAAATGGAGGGAGGTTGCCCCATTGACTACAATACCATCACCGATCTGTTCCTTCAGGTTTGAATTGAATATATGCTTTTATGTTGTGTCAACAATTTTTGGTTGGAATATGTTCTTCATTTTGTTGTTTTTCTGAAGAGTATGAGTTTTGGGACTTCTTATCTGTGTATTTTCTCTTATTGTTCAGAGGAACTTGATCCGTGAAGCAACAGCCTTTTTGTTGGATGTGCTGAAGCCGAATCTACCTGAGCATGGATTCCTTCAGACAAAGGTTCATAACCCTTTCTCTAAACTTTGGTTTCTTTTCCACTTCCTTGTCTTTTTATTTTTTATTTTTTAATTTTTTTTTCAAAAACAAAGCTAAAAGTACAACTAGAGTTGGTATCTTCACATATCTGCTCCATATTATGTTTCATTTAGGTTTTGGAAATCAATCTTGTGACTTTTCCAAATGTTGCGGATGCCATATTGGCCAATGGTATGTTCAGCTATTATGATCGCCCACGCATTGGTCAACTTTGTGAAAAAGCTGGTTTGTATTTGCGTGCCCTACAGGTATAGTACTTCTTGGATTCTGATAAATTTCATTTAAAAATGATAATTTGTTTCCTGACTAATAGTATGTTTAATGTGCAGCACTACACTGAATTGCCTGATATCAAACGTGTCATCGTGAACACACATGCAATTGACCCTCAGGTTGGCACTTAAATGTCCTTATAACTTGATCATATGTGGAGTAGTATATATCTAACTACAATGTGTATTTTAGGCTCTTGTCGAGTTCTTTGGAACTCTGTCTGTAGAATGGGCTCTTGAGTGCATGAAAGATCTTCTGCTGGTCAATCTTAGGGGCAATCTTCAGATTATTGTACAGGTAAAGTGCTTTTTTTTTAATTTTTTAATTTTAATTTTAATTTTTATATATACATAATTTTTACCAGTTATTGCTCATCGTTTATAAAGTTGAGGCTTACCTGATCATTTTCGTACAGACCGCCAAAGAGTATTGCGAGCAACTGGGTGTAGATAAGTGTATAAAATTGTTTGAGCAGTTCAAGTCCTATGAGGGGCTGTACTTCTTCCTAGGCGCATATTTGAGCTCCAGGTATCAGTTTCTTTAAGTGGAAGAGAAGTTTACAGATGACATTCATTTGCTCCGCAAGTTTTGTGGCATTCTTTTTCCTTTGTCCCTTTCATTTATTCATCATTTCTGAACAGCGAGGATCCTGATATTCATTTCAAGTACATTGAAGCAGCTGCAAAAACTGGACAGATTAAGGAGGTGGAGCGTGTGACACGGGAATCAAATTTTTATGACCCTGAAAAGGCTAAGAACTTTTTAATGGAAGCAAAGCTTCCAGACGCACGTCCTCTAATTAATGTCTGTGATCGTTTTGGCTTTGTTCCAGATCTCACCCATTATCTGTATACGAACAATATGCTTCGTTACATTGAAGGTTATGTCCAAAAGGTATTTGTACTTGGAGGCTTTATGTCAACGTTTTTCTTTCTTTCCAATTGCAGGTTTCCTGTTATATTTCTTATGCTTTGTCAATGTTATTATTCAAATTGAGCATCGACCGTTATAGATCTTATTTGGCTTGATAGGTCAATCCAGGAAATGCTCCTTTAGTTGTAGGGCAGCTACTGGATGATGAATGTCCTGAAGATTTCATTAAGGGTCTTATTCTATCAGTTCGTTCTCTTCTACCGGTTGAGCCCCTTGTCGAGGAATGTGAAAAGAGGTGTAGTGATCTCTTAATGATCCCATTTTCCCTTCATCACTCACATTAGTTGCTTATCGTTTCTGTGATTTCTATTTGCAGGAATCGTCTTCGCTTGCTCACTCAATTTTTAGAGCATCTTGTGAGTGAGGGAAGCCAAGACGTACATGTCCACAATGCTCTGGGTAAAATCATCATAGATAGCGGCAACAATCCTGAGCATTTTCTCACAACTAACCCATACTATGATTCTCGCGTTGTGGGTAAATATTGTGAGAAAAGGGATCCAACCCTTGCTGTTGTTGCATACCGTAGAGGGCAATGTGACGATGAGCTCATGAATGTTACAAATAAAAATTCCTTGTTCAAACTCCAGGCCAGGTTTGTGTGTTTCTGTTTGGCAGTTAGATGTTATTGGATCATGATTGTATGTAGCTCTCTTATGCTATTTACTTGATATATGTATGTCAGATATGTCGTGGAAAGAATGGATGATGACCTCTGGGCTAAGGTCCTTGATCCTGAAAATGAATATAAAAGGCAACTAATCGATCAAGTTGTATCTACTGCCTTGCCTGAAAGCAAGAGTCCTGAGCAAGTTTCGGCAACTGTTAAAGCATTTATGACTGCGGACCTTCCACACGAGTTGATTGAGCTTCTTGAAAAGATAGTGCTGCAAAATTCTGCTTTTAGTGGGAACTTCAATCTGCAGAATCTGTTAATTCTGACTGCCATCAAAGCTGATCCATCCAGAGTCATGGACTACATCAATAGATTAGACAACTTTGATGGACCCGCAGTTGGAGTAATGGCTGTAGAAGCTCAATTGTATGAAGAAGCATTTGCAATCTTCAAGAAGTTCAATTTGAATGTTGATGCTGTGAATGTCCTGTTGGATAACATTCAGAGCATTGACCGAGCTGTAGAGTTTGCATTCCGGGTTGAAGAAGATGCTGTTTGGAGCCAGGTGGCCAAGGCCCAATTGCGAGAGGGATTAGTGAGTGATGCCATCGAATCATTCATCCGTGCAGATGATGCCACCCACTTTTTGGATGTCATACGTGCTTCTGAGGATGCAGATGTATATCATGACTTGGTAAGGTACCTTCTGATGGTTAGGCAGAAGACCAAGGAGCCGAAGGTCGACAGTGAACTTATTTATGCGTATGCTAAGATTGATCGGCTTGGTGATATTGAAGAATTCATTCTTATGCCAAATGTTGCTAATCTCCAAAATGTTGGGGATCGCTTGTTTGATGAGGCCCTATACGAAGCAGCCAAGATCATATTTGCCTTCATTTCTAACTGGGGTAAACTAGCATGCACTCTTGTGAAGCTAAATCAGTTTCAAGGTGCCGTTGATGCAGCTCGGAAAGCTAACAGCTCAAAAACGTGGAAGTTTGTTTGCTTTGCATGCGTTGATGCTGAGGAATTCCGCTTAGCTCAGATTTGTGGACTCAACATCATCATTCAGGTAGCCTTTACTATTTATGTTAATTTTGCATGTCTTCCCGAAGTTATATCTGATGCTTTGTCTATTAAGATGTTTCCTAAAATGGGAGGTGTATTCTTGGATTAAGTTTTTGTTAAGTTGTAAGCACTGCAGATTGTAAGCACCATAGGACACAATTAATTGGTTGGTCAATTATACTTTTGATTATTCCTTACTCCTGCATGTTTTATTTATAGGTGGATGATTTGGAAGAGGTCTGTGAGTATTACCAGAACAGGGGATGCTTTAATGAGCTCATTAGTCTCATGGAGAGTGGGCTAGGGTTGGAGCGTGCACATATGGGCATCTTTACGGAATTAGGAGTTCTATATGCAAGATACCGTCCTGAGAAGCTTATGGAACACATTAAACTGTTCTCTACCCGTCTGAACATTCCCAAGCTTATACGAGCTTGTGATGAACAGCAGCACTGGAAAGAATTAACATACTTATATATCCAATATGATGAGTTTGATAATGCTGCAACTACCATAATGAACCACTCCCCAGAAGCATGGGACCACATGCAATTCAAGGATGTTATTGTCAAAGTTGCAAGTGTCGAACTCTACTATAGGGCTGTGCACTTCTACTTAGAAGAACATCCTGATGTTATTAATGATGTTCTTAATGTGATTGCACTTCGTGTCGACCACACCAGAGTGGTGGATATAATGAGAAAGGTTTGCTTCTCTCTCACGATGTTATTTATACTGGTCTCTGCTGCCAAATTTATCTTCTGGCAGGGTTTGGAAAGAGTTCTTTTGTGCTTACATTTTCAATCCCTTTGAGTTTCAGGCTGGTCACATCTGTCTCATAAAGCCATACATGGTTGCAGTTCAGAGCAACAATGTAACTGCTGTAAATGAAGCTCTAAATGAAATATACATAGAGGAGGAAGACTATGACAGGCTTCGTGAATCAATAGATTTGCACGACAGCTTTGATCAGATCGGTCTTGCTCAAAAGGTGAGGTTGAAGTTTCTCATACATGGGAAGTCTTTGATTGAGGCTTGTACTTATTATTTTTTATTGATGCAAATGAGCAGCTGGAGAAACATGAGCTTTTGGAGATGAGACGTGTTGCTGCATACATTTACAAGAAAGCGGGTAGATGGAAGCAATCCATTGCCTTGTCAAAGAAAGACAATCATTACAAAGATTGCATGGAGACATGCTCGCAGTCTGGTGATCATGAACTTTCGGAGGAACTGCTTATCTATTTCATTGAGCAGGTCTGTGTTCTTTCTATGCACTAGTTAAGGAGTGCTCACGTATACCAAATAAAGCAAGGATTTATCTGCTCAAACATACACATTTATTTCTTTCCCTCTTTCCACCTCATGAACTAAAGAAGGCGGTTCAGTCCATGCTTATTTCCCTTTCTCTTTGTAAAGTATTATTTTTTATGTGGTTTTGTAATCATATTCTTCTGTAATGTATATGCAGGGAAAGAAAGAGTGTTTTGCTGCATGCCTATTTGTTTGTTATGATATGATCCGGCCAGATGTTGCCCTCGAGCTTGCGTGGATGAACAATATAATTGATTTTGCCTTACCATACCTTCTGCAGGTAATGCTTTTATTGGTGTTGTCTTTGTCCATTAGTTACCTTTAATTGCTCCTCACTTACCCAATCTTCTCTCTCTAGTTTATTCAAGAGTACACAGGAAAGGTTGATGAACTTATTAAAGACAAAATCGAAGCTCAAAACGAGGTGAAAGCCAAAGAGAAAGAGGAGAAGGAATTGGTTGCCCAGCAGGTATTTCTGTTTTGCTTTATCCTTGTGTCATTGAGAGCCTTTCTTTTAAATTTTGTGTCTTCAAGAAATGTACAATTCTTTTGAAAGACGATTGTTTTTTGGATCTGCAGAATATGTATGCTCAGTTGCTGCCTGCCTTGCCTGCACCACCGGGAATGGGAGGTTATGCCCCACCACCAATGCCGCCAATGGGAGGGATGGGGATGCCGCCAATGCCACCATTTGGAATGCCGCAAATGGGCCCCTCTTACTAAATTTTGAGGCGGATTGAGGTTTTACGAGCGCTCTAACAACTCCTACTGGTTGAAACTAGTATGTCCGGAACTCTTCTGTCAGGCTGAAGGCAATTCGTTTTCAATGAAGGGTTGAGCCAGTACAACATCTTTGTTTAATGAAGGGTTCATGGCTATGGTTGTGGCAACACTCTTACTACCTGTATAGGAAATTTTGTTGAACTTGTTCTTGTTAGTGTCAAGAAACTTTTCATTGGTCAAATTTTTGTACTAATACTTCCCACTTGGTGAGTAAGACATTTCTTTCCATTGCTCTTGAAGATTGTCCCTCCCAACCCCCGGCCCCCCCTTAAATCTGAAGGGCACAAGAAAAAGTATTTAGTATATAGATATATAGGGACGGATTCGTGATACTAGTTTTTTTAAATAATTTTTTATACACGTTTTTGTGGGGCTTTGTAATATATTTCAATGATCCGAAAAATCTGTCTTTTAGGTCTTGCCTCAAAGACCATGGATATGTTTTTGGGTTTCAAAAGCACTCCAAGTGATTTTCTAGGTTTCACTTGCATTTTTACTGATGATGGGTTCCAAAAACATTTTCACGAAAAGTACTTTCAGCTATTCTAAAAACACTCACAAACGAGCCTTTAGTTCACATTAAACTTGAGAAGTTTGATGTTTTGACTTTGAGAGTTGAATCTCTAATTATAACTAGCTCAATGTGTGACTCAAAGATTTTTGGGCTTAGTGATTTGGGCCTTTTTGTTGTTATTTTGAATCGCCGTCTTTGAGCGTGTTACTGCTCACTCTCCTGGTATAAAAACCCCAACAACCCTCAACCTTCATCCCGTTCCTAATTCTCTCTCTACACGCTCCTATCTGATATCTCTCTTTATCTCTCTACAATCTCCTACCACTCCTACCTCCTACTTTCTTTCTCTACAAGATGTCGAGTGCCGCCGATCCCGAGCACAGAGAAGACGAGGAGGCCCCACTCGCCGGCGACGACGAGGACACCGGAGCTCAGGTCGCTCCGATTGTCCGGCTCGAGGAGGTCGCCGTTACCACCGGCGAAGAAGAGGAAGACGCCATCCTCGATCTGTAAGCATCTCTCCCCCGATTCATTTCTCGTCCGATTCTAGGGTTTTTTGCTTTTTACACCGATCTGCAAGATCATAGCTAGGGTTTGATTGATTCGATTCGGTTTGGTTCGATTAGTGTACTCAACACTGTTAAATTCTTATTAATCTCTCTGCTGTGTTTGTGTAATTAGGAAGGCGAAGCTTTACCGATTTGATAAAGACGGTAACCAGTGGAAAGAGCGAGGTGCTGGCACTGTTAAGTTTCTCAAGCACAAAAAGACGGGCAAAGTCCGCCTTGTCATGCGCCAGTCCAAAACCCTAAAGATCTGCGCCAATCATCTCGGTTAGTCTCCCACAGTCCATGTGTTCCTTTATGAACGTACAATTTTTATGATTTGTTAAGATTTTGTGGGTTTAGGGTTTTGAATTTTTTTGCTTGTGCTCTGTGATATTGTTAATTGCAGTTCTACCGAAGATGACAGTCCAGGAACACGCCGGGAATGAGAAATCTTGTGTTTGGCACGCAACTGATTTTGCCGATGGGGAATTGAAGGAGGAGCTTTTCTGCATTAGATTCGCTTCAATTGAAAGTGAGTATAGTTTGTTTGAATCAACTTGATCTTTTCGTAAATGACTTTTAATTGAGTTTGCTTGCTGATACTGTTACTTTTATGTGTGTGTCTATATATATATATATATAGAGGAAGCTTTAAGGAGAGGGATCCCATTTTTTTTTATAAAAATGGGGATTAGTTATGGGGTCCACACCACATCAAACTTTAACGATCCAAACCGTCTATTTTTCAAGTTGTACCTCATATAGATAAAATATTAGCCAAATTGGAAATGTTTAAGACATCTAAATGGGTTCAAAGAAATGAACGAATACTTTGTTATATAAGAAACAATGAAATTTGATCTTGATAATTAAATAGGCAAATGGTTTCGGATTGAATTGAATTTTTGCAAGGATGATCTATGAATCGAGACTTATAAAATAGACGGTTTGTATCGTTAAAATTCGATGTGGAGTGGGCGCCACACCTAATCCCCATTTTTTCAAAAAATGGGGCATAAAGGGCCTATATATATCTGAGTCTGTTCTATGCTTTCATATGCAACCTAAGTTTGTTTCTGTGCTAGTATATTTGACATTTCGAACTCATGAAGTACCCAAATTTAATAACTTTTCTTTCTATACCTTTGTCTGAGTTTAATAAGGATACGGTTTTTATTAATGGTGTCAGTTGAACATTTGATAGTGGTTTTGAAGAGGGATGCAAGTGACATTAAAATTGTGAGTTAAACTTGTTTGTGATGACGGGTGTGAATAGAATCAACCATATATATGTGTGTCTTTGTGTTATGAGTTATTTGATGATTTACATTGCGTTGTTTATTTTATGTATTAGCTGTTTCTAGAGTGTGATGCTCTCCAATAAGTAACTGTTCTATAACCAACACTTAAGCATTGGCATTTTAACTTTGAAAAGATGTACTGGGTGGACATGTGTGTATGTTACAACATGTCTTGTTCTTTTATTGGTGGTTAAAAATTTAATGTACAACTCTTTGTTTTGTATGGATTTGTTTTTATTTCTCTTAGGTGAGTAATTTTCTGATTGGGTTAATCATGTTTGTGAAGTTGATTTTTATCCTTAATTTTTCTTTTAAAGCTATGGTCACGTCACTGAAATCAACATGTTTGAATCTGTTCTGCCTTTTCTTTTGAAAGAAAAAGGAATGGTACACTTAACTAAGATTAAAACCTATAGAGACATCGTGTACTAAGAATTTATACCCCTTTGCACATAGAGTGTAAATTTGGACCTTTTTCCAATCTCTACCTGCATGTTGGAACTTCTCCAAGAATTTATACCTTTTGTCTTCTTGGCATTAATGTTGCCTGCAAGTGCTAAATGTGTTTATAGCATATCTTGGTACAAGATCCCGAGCATCATCATGAAATTTGCTTGTTGATGTTTGGTTGTTTGTCTGCTGTATCAGATAACAAATTGTTCATGGAGAAGTTTCAAGAAGTTGCCGAATCCCAGAGTCCAGAAGAAGAAAGCAAGGAAGCTACTGAAGCTGCTGGGCTTCTCGATAAATTGAGTGTTGGGGAGAAGTCTGAGGCAGAGGCACCTGCTGCAACCAAGAGTGATACGGTAAAAGAAGCAGAAGCACCTGCCGAGGAGAAAGAAGAAGAAACGGCACCTGATGTCAAGGGGAAGAAGAAAGATGATTAAGAGTGAAGGTTGATGGTATTTTGCAATGGGTCTGGTTTGGTCCATTTGGTGTCGGTGTTGTCGTCGTCGTCGTCGAAAGTTGGGTTAGACTTTCGGGTCATGTTTGAAGGATGAAGGGTTGTGTGTTATTCTCTCAGTACGGTTTTGTTGTCACAGAGTTTTCCCCATCCTATTTGATTACGTGGGAGTAAGTTACAGGTCAGTGAAAATTGATATAAACCGAGGACCGTTTGTTTGGATATAATTTCTTGATTTGGTTTTAGGGTCTTTGAGTTTTATTTATGGGCAAATATGTGTGAGGCTCTATTGGATTCACATTGTGTTAGTCAGTCTGTTTTGGTACCTTTGTTATGAAAGAATTTCCCCATCCTATTTGATACCGAAACATGCCTTATCTATTCATGAAACAATTTGCACGTTATAAACATATCAAATCCATTACTGCTTTATGAGTACTTAAGAGTTACCTTTGTTATGAAAGAACAATACTTGGTTACTCAAAAGATGAGTAGGAATTCCTACTCAAAATTCTTAGTGTTTTAATCATAGAGTTTTGTACTCATGATCAGAACCGTTCATACTATGAATCACATTGTAAAGATCATCTCTGCAAAAAATAAATTAAAAGTAAGGTTGTTTAGACAATCTATTGTAGCAAATACATAGACGGTTCGTAATGTTTTTACCAATAATGACTAAACAACCTTGGTAACTATTGATTTTTATGCAGATGTGATCTTTATAGGGTGATATATAAGCCGTTTTGATTATAGACACGAAGTTCTATAAATTGATAGCGAACAATGTTGAGAAATTTTGAGTAGGAGTTCCTACTCATCTTTGAATAATCAAGTATTGTTCATTATGAAATATTGTTGGTACACGGGGAACTCGTATGAATTTAGCTTCTTTTGCACATGAGTAAAGGAGCGTGCGAAAATCACTTGCTCTGCCAACTTCACAATTTTGTTCAAGTTAAAGGTAAAAGATGTAAGACTACTGATTACGATGAAAATTTATCCAGTCCAATTGTTTGGTGGATTAGTAGGAGTTTGATAAGTCTCGTTCAGGCTAAATTCATCTTCTACCTTCAATTTGGACAAGATTTTAAAGTTGACCATTATTTGTGTTTAAACACATTGAATCTTGTGAGTTATCCAATCTAATTTAAAACTAATCACCGAACGACAGCATATACAAGACATCTCGCTATATGTCGTTTTATCATTTTGGTTATGCCGGATAATCAAGATATTTGCACGGGAGGGTTCATGGTGAATGGTGGGGAGCAAACTTGCTCACTTTCCTGTAGAGCTCTCCTAAGATCCTGAGAACTTGTTGAGATCATTTTTAGATGAGTCTTAAGATTGATTAAGTTACAATTTAAATAATTCATGTTACACGGAAAACAAAATACTAATCGATAAACCAAAAAAAAAAAAAAAAAAAAAAAAAGAAGAAGAAAGAAGAAGATTTCACCTCACGTCATGTAGATATACAATAAAATAATAAATACTTCATCTATTTTAGCTTATCTTCTGGAAGGGTACATATTTTTACTAGGCAAATGGCCACATCAACTATCAAAGTACAAATTTGTTTCAAGAAATCGTCTAATTTTTTGGAGATGCTCTAATAATGCTTCCACTTCAATTTCATAAGTGCAGTTTCCAAATCCCTTGCTTGTTGCAGTTTCACAAGTGCAATTTCATATGGTAAAAGGAATATGAAATTTCAAATGTGAATGGTAAGTGCAAAACTAGTAGGCATAGGCTCATATCCTTGGAAGTTAAAGTTTCACTAATCTCATGAGAAAAGCTTGCAATTTTTGTCACAGTCCGTACGAATTTAAGCACTTTTCATAGCTCTTAAATTCTTAATTGTAACTGCATATCCTTTCTTTTTTAATTTTTTTTCTTCTAATGGCAATAAATTTTCAGATATTGCAAAGATTAGGGAATTAAAGGATGTTCCGTGTATTTATGGACGTTTAGGAAATGACTTGGGGATTAATCCAAAAGAATAAAAAGGAAATGGCTTGGGTACCAAGGTATATTACCAAAATATTTACTGTCAATTACAATTAATTTATAACGGTCCAGAAAAAACAAATATATACGATTCAATTTAACAGTCTTATTACGTTACATGTTAAGTATCGATACATATACAAATTATTTCTTTCTACCATACCAAAAATCATATTAATCTTTAAAATCACAAATTATTTTTTTCTCCTTTAGTTTGGCACTCACTGAATTACCATACATAACCCCAAATGAGTCTCTTCCCCCTTCCCCAAGAAACCCACAAACTTATTTCACCTCCAAAACAAATCTGTATATAAATCCTTCTTACTCTTCTTCCTCCTCCCAACAGCCACAAAGATCCAATCCTTTCTCCCATTTTTGTTCGATCAACACTTTGTTTGATCAACAAAACACAGAACCTGAATCCCAAACCCCGCTTTCGAGCTCTCCTTTTTCCGCCATGGCCACCAGCATTGGCTCCCTAGACTCGTCAAAACCTGCCAACAACTGTGTCGGTTGCCCTCCCCAAAACAGTGCTGCCACCATCTACGACTCCTCCCACCCTCCCTCCGCCATCGCCTCTGCTGACTCCACTCTCGGCCGCCACTTAGCACGCCGCCTGGTGGAGATCGGGGTGGGGGACGTGTTCTCTGTCCCCGGGGATTTTAACCTAACCCTACTAGACCATCTCATTGCTGAACCGGAGCTCACCAACATCGGCTGCTGCAATGAGCTCAATGCCGGGTACGCCGCTGATGGGTACGCCCGGGCCCGTGGCGTGGGGGCGTGCGTTGTCACGTTTACCGTGGGTGGGCTTAGCGTTCTCAATGCCATTGCTGGAGCTTACAGTGAGAACCTTCCTGTTATTTGTGTTGTTGGAGGGCCTAACACAAATGATTATGGCACCAACAGAATTCTTCACCACACCATTGGCTTGCCGGATTTCAGCCAAGAACTCAGATGCTTCCAGACTGTCACTTGCTATCAAGTAAGCCCCCAACTGTTTGATTTGCCCTTTTTCGTTTTGAAGGATGTGATATTTTAAACTACTCTAATTTATGAGGAAGACATTCAAACTTTTCGGTGTGAAAAGAGGGCATATACTGCCTCGACTAACTGATCCAACCCACATCTATATTTGGCTTGCATATTTATTTCTTGAATCTACGAAGTTGATTTTATCCTTATTTAACGAAAAATTTTCACGGAATGACCAAAATAATTAATGGTGGACAAACTCAGAACAAGTTCTATTGATTTAAATCTCATGGAGCAAATGAAGAGTTATGACAATTTCACAGACCATTTTTTGGCTAAGCCTATAATATATTTGTGCTTTGGCCTAGTTAGGAATTGGATTTATTATAATATAATATTGTTGTGTTATTTTATTTTTTGGGAAAAATTTGGACTTGGGTTATTTTTCTAATGTTATTATGTATTAATTCTTGTTTATGTTATTTGCTGTGGCAGGCTGTGGTAAACAACTTGGACGATGCACATGAACAGATTGACACAGCCATTTCTACTGCTCTCAAAGAAAGCAGGCCTGTATACATTAGCATCAGCTGCAACTTGCCTGCCATTCCACATCCAACTTTTAGCAGAGAGCCCATTAAATTTTGCATCTCACCTAGGTAATTTATTTGTTTATTGATCTTCATGGTTTTTATGAGTTCGGTTGCCGTATATCAAACATGTTATGCTGTAGACTGTCGATTAACATGTTTGATTGACAGTCTGGCAACATAACATTTTCTCTTTCTTTACTTTGAGATGTAGTTTTATAACAATTTGATTATTTCATGGTACAGAGTGACCAACAAGATGGGGCTAGAAGCCGCTGTGGAGGCGGCAGCTGCCTTCTTGAACAAGGCAGTGAAGCCAGTTGTGGTTGGCGGACCCAAGCTCCGAGTGGCAAAGGCTCATGAAGCCTTTGTTGAATTTGCAGATGCCAGTGGCTATGCTGTTTCTGTGATGCCATCAGCCAAAGGGCATTTCCCCGAAACACATCCTCGCTACATCGGGATATACTGGGGAGCAGTCGGCACGGCCTACTGCGGTGAGATTGTGGAGTCTGCTGATGCATACGTGTTCGCCGGTCCAACCTTCAATGACTACAGCTCGGTTGGCTACTCTCTCCTTCTCAAAAAGGAGAAGGCAATCATTGTGAAGCCCGATAGCGTGGTGGTTGGCAATGGCCCTTCTTTTGGGTGTGTCCTAATGAAGGACTTTCTTCAGGCACTTGCGAAGAGGGTCACCAAAAACACAAGCGCTTACGAAAACTACGCCAGAATCTTCGTCCCAAATGGCCAGCCTCCCAAATGTCAGCCTAATGAGCCTCTGAGAGTGAACATTCTGTTCCAGCACATTCAGAAAATGCTTTCAGCTGACACCGCGGTTATTGCTGAGACCGGTGATTCTTGGTTCAACTGCCTGAAACTGAAACTGCCGGAAGGATGTGGGTGAGCATGCAACAAAAACCCTATCTATGTGATATGAGGATTTTTATTTTCTGTCTCATTAGAGAGAAAAAGTTGGTGTTGTAGGTATGAGTTCCAGATGCAGTATGGCTCAATCGGGTGGTCTGTTGGTGCAACTCTTGGCTATGCACAGTCTGTTCCAAAGAAGCGCGTCATTGCTTGCATCGGTGATGGGAGCTTCCAGGTTCAAATGCTTCAACCGGCGTTGATTAAACTTGATATTTTAGAGAAAAGTGGTTGATTCGTCTCAATATGTAAAAATTTTCCTGGATGGCAGGTGACTGCACAAGATGTGTCAACGATGATCCGATGCAATCAAAAGAGCATCATCTTCCTCATAAACAATGGAGGATACACCATAGAAGTTGAAATCCATGATGGGCCTTACAATGTGATCAAGAACTGGAACTACACCGGTTTGGTGGATGCAATCCATAACGGCGAAGGAAAATGCTGGACAACAAAGGTTTGTGATCGATATAAAAGCAAGGGTGAATAAGGCAGCTGCTATTCTCACTCTCGGATGACAAACTGAGAGCGCGAATAGCATTGGACGTGCTTTGTTAGACTATGTTGAGTTGGAGAAGTAAATTATGACCTAATGTATGTGTTTTTTCCTTTCTTTTTCGGTCTCAGGTTCGTACCGAGGAGGAGCTAACGGAAGCGATTGCAACAGCAACTGGGGAGAAGAAAGACTGCTTGTGCTTCATTGAAGTGATTGTTCACAAGGATGATACAAGCAAAGAGCTGCTTGAATGGGGATCAAGGGTCTCTTCTGCCAATAGCCGCCTGCCAAATCCTCAATAAAAAAGCCATGCTTTAGAATGATCTCAAAAAATCCAAATTAGAATAAGATCTTAGTACTTTAGTACATTGAATTATTTTATTTAAATTAGAATAAGGGCAAAATTATATCCTAGAATTGTATTTCTAGATTAGTTTCTACTCGTGAAGGAATATCAAAATTTATGGATTTTCTCATTTACTTGGAATTATTTTTGCTTCACTCAAACCATTTCCTGTGTTTTGGAACCTTTATTTAATAAACGAGCTCAATTAGAGGGCGAGTCTCGGCACAACGGAAAGATTGCTCTTTTGTAACAGAAAGGTCATGGGTTTGAGTCGTGGAAACAACATCTTTGCAAAGTAAGGGTAAGACTGCATTGGCTTGGGGTCACCCTTTTTAATAAACGAGATCAATTGCCATGGAACAAAGGGGAAAAAATTAAGTTCCATATTATTATCAAACACAAATATTGGTGTGCTAAACATTTGTAGGGCACAATTCCAAGTCTGTACACAGTGCCGAGTTTTTTAGTAGTGTTAATTATGTCTATAAATTGCAGGATACATAGCTAGATTTAAGCTGCGAGGTTGTTGTACACCTTAAAATGTGTTGCTTTCGTGACACCAAAAGCTTGTTGTAATGTGGTCAACCCAATTAACATACCAATCCACTAGCCCACCTGGATATTACTAATATGCCTAAAAAACAGCCTGTATGATTGGTCTGTTCTTATTTTTGTTTATTTTATGTGGGCAGTCGTAGCAGGGTAAAAGACTTGGGTGTCATCGAGTATATACGAGTCGCACTAGTGGATCATGTGATGAGTGCTATAAGATAATGAAGAAAACTTGAGTTAGACTTCCTAATTAGGTGATTATTCGCTCGGTCAATTTCAACAAGTGTATTTACAAGTTATTGACTATCGACATATCGTTCATATTATTGATAGTGTCAATACTTCAGTTACATAGTCATCATATATACTCATGTCGATAAGTTTGTAACCCTAAGTTTTTCTCCACTAGTTGCATGCAAGGATCTCCTCATTGAGGGAAGACTGAGTTATGACTCTGTACAAGCTATTGCTAGAACTGTTTAAGTAGGGGAGTCAAATTTGATTTTTCTGTTTCCCTTAATTTGGGGCATGTATGTCAGCCAAATAAATTCTCCACCTACTGACTGCTACCTAGTTTCTCAATCTCCTCTACCATCTTTGACCAATAATGCTTAAAAGCATTTTACATGGCACGAATTCATCGTCATCATATTGCTTGTACTAACAATACAATATAATATCATGTAGATAGAAACTTACACCTATCATTGTGTTATTGAAAAAGAACGCCATGTAAAGTCATTCTCCAAATCAATACACTTGTTCGGATTTGAGCCTTGAACAAGTCGTTTATCTACGACCCCCCCCCCCCCCCTAATAAGGTTCCCTTACCTGTAGGGTACTTTGATCAAGGGCAATATAGGGTATGGGGTCCCCTAGAAATTAAAGTTGTATTTGAAGGACATGCGCTAAGATCAGTGAGAAGAAGAATATATTATAAACCCTTGTAAAAGATTTAAAGATTATGCCCATGCCAAGTAATTACACCTCAAGTCTCTAGGTGAACATTTTGAGCTACCTTTCTGTTCAGCCTTAGTGATTTACTGTTCATCACCATGATAATACAGTTGTGGCAATGAACAAAATTTGCCACCTAAATTAGACGTGAATTATGCTAGTTGGTTAGAACAATGTGTTCGTTCTTTGTATTATAAATTAGAATAATTTAAATTATCGTCTTGTCATAAACCATGATATCCAAATAAATATTATTATATTACTAGAATATAAATGCGAGGTGTTTTCATGTGACGAATGTATTGCCAGATAATTGCATGATGTAAGTAGCCTCCCAATGGAAATGATACAGCCAGTAACCACTCATATACCGCAACTATCCTGCAAGATTTGTCATGCCATGAAGAATTTCCAGATAAATGTGACCCTTAAACAGAAATATGACAACCCCACCCCATTTTATTTTTACTTTTTTTTTTTCAGGAAGGACATGAAAAATAAAGCAAGAAATAGGGGAAGATCTGAATCTGGTAGGCTGTAAATATCAAGGCTTTTACTTTTTCTTTAATTTTCGACTGTCAGCATATATCCTTCTCTGTTGCTCTCACTTCTCCTTCCCTTTTTTTTCTTTTTTTGGCTTTCGGTTTGCTTCACAAGCAAGGAATAGACAATTGGCATTCAATTTTGTAATAATCTCACGAAGGATTATTATATCAATTGGCATGTCAACCGACCTATATATATATGCTAGTTAAGATTTACCTAATGATTTCAACATCCCAGCCTGAGGCTCCCTGGACAACAAACACTTGTCCAAGAAGTTGGTTAATGAGCATTAAGTTGTTAGTTGGCAATCAATCATGTACCATTCGCTATTCAGGCCGAAGCTTCACAAATCTACAGGTAAAATATGATGGAAATGACATTTTCATGTAAACCTTAAGACAGAATATCTCACGCATCCAATACATTGTTTTAATGACGTCTCTTCCACTTGTGATAAGCAGAAACTAAGAGGAGAGAGAATAAAAGAAAAATAATCATAACACTCATTTGTAATTGGTAGGAGCCCTAACCATATTACTTATCGGGCACTATGGTATCCGAGTCTTAAGAGAAGTTACTCGAGGCCATGCCTTCGATTCTCCTCACTCTTATATCGATTATATATATATATAAAAAAAGAATGAAAATAAAAATTACTTTGCATTCGAAGTTATGTGCCGAATATCGCTTGTATGAAAAAAGAAAAGAAAAACAAAACTAATGTTAATGTACAATTGTTGCCCTAATAAACTAGTCACTAGAGTCTAGAGCATCAGTCGTCAGGTTTACGTGAACCCACCAAATCTTACGTCAAAAGTAATACCACATAACATAAAAAGGAACGACCCAGCAACTCATCTGCCACCCCTTCCCATCTTCTTCCACTGAAAGCAGAGCGGACAAGGAGGATGCCAGAAGAAGCTGAAAGCTCCGAGATCGTCGTCTTTCTCACTAAAGAACTCGAAGCCTCTCTCGAAAAGAACGGCTCGTTGGAGAAAGAAAACCATGAGTTGAGGCAAGAAGTTGGTCGTCTCAAAGCTCAAATAACTTCCCTCAAAGCACACAACAATGAGAGGAAATCTGTGCTCTGGAAGAAGTTTCAAAGCACATTGGAGCAGACTCCAGCGACAGAGAAACCGCATCCGAAAGTAGACTTCACAGAGTCAGAAGCCACAAAGGAAAGATCGGCAGCAAGATTGTTACCAACCAATGCACCACTACCAACGCCAACGCCAAGGCCTCCTCCTCCTCCTACTTTGTTCAAGGAGGTGAAGGAAAATAAAGGGCCGTCAGCACCAGCACCGCCGCCTCCTCCTCCGCCCTCAAAAGCATCAATCGGGTCAAGAGGAGTGCGACGTGTCCCGGAAGTAATTGAGCTGTACCGTTCACTTACAAGGAAAGATGCACACATGGAGAACAAGGCCAACCCTGCAGGAGTTCATGTTTTTGCACTTACTAAGAACATGATCGGAGAAATCGAAAACCGTTCATCTTATGTTTTAGCTGTAAGTTAATATTGCAAATGATTTCCGCACGCCTTTTTGCAAAAGTAGAAAACGTGTTTGCGGGAATCACTTCCCTATAGCAAACCCTATTCTTCTTATTCCATAACTCATACAGACAGAAATTTTTCTGATGTTATTTTCTACATTCATGGACAGATAAAGTCGGAGGTCGAAACGCAAGGAGAGTTCGTAAACTTTTTGATCAGTGAGGTCGAGTCTGCAAAATTTACAAACATTGCAGATGTGGAAGCATTTGTGAACTGGCTGGATCGGCAGCTATCTTCTTTAGTCGATGAGAGAGCAGTGCTGAAGCACTTCCCGCAGTGGCCGGAACGAAAAGCAGACACGCTGCGAGAAGCCGCTTTCAGCTACAGAGACCTGAGGAATCTGAAAAACGAAGCCTCATCGTTTGAGGACAACATGAAGGAGCCATCAATCCTTGCTCTGAGAAGAATGGAAGCATTACAAGACAGGCAAGCATGGAGTACAATAGCTTATTACTATTCCATTGATATCGGAAACTACAGATGCGGGTTAGGTCAGTTGACCGGAGCAATAATTTAGAATAACGCCTCGTTTAACGTCACAAATCCGGTTTTGCAGGTTGGAAAGAAGTGTGAGCAGCACAGAAAGAACAAGGGACAGTGCCAGCAAGAGATACAGGGATTTTCAGATCCCATGGGAGTGGATGCTGGACACAGGGCTGATGGGTCAGGTAGGTAGAGAGCGATTACCAAATTAATTACTGTTTTACTGTTTACCATTATGGCTTAAGGTCCCCTGTGGCCTCTGATGACTATGGCTTACCAATAGCTTTAATTTGGCAATCATTCAAATAATAATTTAGAGAAATATTCACAGGTCATAAGTGGGACTCTTCATGAATTTTCTACCACCTCATGTTTTGATACAGTGTTTTATAATGTTGGTACAAAAATTAACTTTAAATTATGAGGTGACAGATAGTCCATGAAAAACTTCACTTTAAAAAGTCCCTAGCATTTCTCAATAATTTATGAAAGAGTGAATTATATGTTTACTGTTGACTTCCATTAACATGGTACTAAATTCAGAATAATTAGAGCTTTAAGTCACTAAATATCTACCTTCTAGCTAAGCAATCCACATCTAGTTTCAATTTTCAACTGATTAACATTAATGTGGAAGCTAGAAAGTCAGAATACTGATAACACGAATTGACAACATTTCTCACTATTCTACGAATTATGCATCACAGATCGCAAGAAATGTTATTAGCACTCTAAAATAGCTTTTTGCATTTCACGACTGTTTCAAAGTGCTAACGACAATAGTTGAGGAGTGGATTTGAAGCATTTGAAAACATCTTCATTTCCTCAAAAACCATGGATTGATAATAACTGCATATCTTGTACACATGACCACTTGCAGATGAAACTGAGCTCACTAAGGCTAGCCAAGGAATACATGAAGAGGATTATTAGAGATGTGGAGTCTGGCGAATGTCATAGAGAGGAAAGTCTCCTGCTTCAAGGAGTCCGTTTCGCTTTCCGGGTGCACCAGGTAGTGAAGCGCTCTTCACAAACGCAGTTCCAAATTTCTAGCCCTACTTGTTAACTTGTTGAACCAGGTACTCACACACAGAATTCAGTTTGCAGGTGGTTTTGATTCGGAGACGGTTCTCGCGTTTGAGGAACTAAAGAAGATACGCACAAATAGTAAACGAAATGGCACGATTTAGCTCGCTCTATATAGACTTGATCAATTCGCGTTTCCGGGTTCAAGTGACTTGAACCCGGAAATTGATCGATGGGGTGTAAGCAGATTAGTAGTAGCAAAAAATGTGTTTGTAAAAAGGCCAACATAAAATGTGTTTGAAAATGTTATACTGGCAAACTCCTAGATTGGTTTAATTTGAACATGGATTCGAGAGGTATTCACTCTAGGGAAATTCTCCGATTTAGAGGACGGCGGAAGTGGAGGGCGTCTCCCACTGCACTGGGCTCCTCCCACTGCACTGGGCAGGCGTCAGCCCCCTTGATACGCCGCCTGGATCTGTATCAAATTCCTCTCCAGCAAGAATATACCAATTCTCTTGAGACTAAGCGTTCTGGGATCCAACAGGTGAATCTCGTCACTCCTCCAATGACTCGCAAGAACAGGACTCCCTGTATTTGAAGTCATACGCTCCTACTTGTGGAACCCTAATGCAGGGAGTTCGTGAGTGGCCAATATTTATCATGAATCCTTCTCCATAACACCCATAGGCCAATATTTCTCCACTAAATATAAACACAATGTGGATCATCGTCAACCCTCTTCATTAAATCAAAATCCACTATGTTTACTCTAAATTCGAAGTATCATAGTCTCTCCAAATCCTAAGAAAATACTAGATTAAGCTAGTGGACCACGTCACTTATCCGACCACACATAAAAAGCAACACTCCATATTTGGGTCTCAAAAGATAGAAATTTTAGTGTAGAAAACCAAAACCCTACGTCCCAGACCAAAAAACCACCCTACGCCATCCCCTGATTGTCAGGCTAACACCTACCCCACTCTTTGATGCCAACCTCTCTCTTTGGCCTAGTCTGATTTTCGAACTCTCTCTTCGGCCTAGTCCGATTTTCGAACAAAAGAGGGTGGGGGACCAAAAATGGGGTAGATGTGAACGTGAAAAATCAAGGAGGTGGGATAAAGTGGTTTTTTTTGTCTGAGCCACAGGGTTGAGCTAGTCTGGTGCAAAACGTTAGAATTTCTGCCTCTACATGATGCGAAAATTAACTAACGCACAAAATTAAACCCTCTTGTTGACAATTGTAGTATATATGCAAGTAGGGATCGTTCTAACCGGGGATTAACTAGGGATGCTAACCAAAATAAAATTAAATTAAAAACGTAAAAACAAAATTTAAAACACTAAATTAAAATCAAAGCACTTAACTAGAATCACTCAAAATAAAACTAACAAATAAACTAAAACAAATCAAAAGACTCAAAATAATTCAAAACTCAAGAAAACACAAACTAAATTAATTTCTAACAAACCTAACACTTTAAAATAAACGGGGGATTGATTTTTGACGAAATTGAATTTAAAACAGAAACTTAAAAACAAATTTCAAAGAAAATATATTTTATAGAATTAAAATGATAAGACGTTAGTTAGAGGGGTCCTTATCCACACATGAATAAATGCATATAATTTGATTCCCAGTTATGACTTCAACAAACGAATAAATGACAACGCTCCAAGTTAATTAGGTCCGCTTAAATTAACCTTCAGATTTCCCTATATTCATTGAATTGGACGGGATACGCATCACAACCAAATTATTCTTATCAAGTTCCCTAACTATGGAATACGCATGATAGAGAGACATATCAAAGATCATTAAGTTCAATGAAAATCATAAACATCGACTAGGCATTCATAACTATGGAATATGCATGTTAATCCAACCTAGGGTTTATTAAACACAATCGTGACTAGCGATTTTTACTACTCATGAATATAAGTTCATAACGATTAGGTGAAATTCCCTTATATCCTAGCATCAAGTTTAAGCATGCAAATTAAGTGTCGACCCTTAACCCACATACATAAACAAGTTATTAATCAACACAGAAAAATAAACCACATCCAACGTTCAAGAAATCATAACTGGAGTAAATCAAATCATAATAAACATAAATCCAAGGTTTCAAATTCGCCTCTAACTAAATAGAAATTAAGTACACATGTTTAATATAATTGAAAAGCAAATTAAATTAAACATGAGTTTTGGAAAAATAAAACCAAACGAGTTTGGAACGAATTAACCGAGAGAGGATTGCAGTGAAACTTTGCTCTGCCCTCACTGTCCACGAGTTCCTCCCTGTTATTTCCGTGTGCGCTGACCTTCTTAAGCTGCCAATGGCAGCTTCCAAGTTTCTGCCAGCCGTCAGTCTCTCCCTCTCGCGTCTCTATTCTTTTATGGCAGCCTCCTTTCTGCCAAGCAGCCAACCTCCATCTGCGCACAGTCAGCTGCAAAGGCAGCTTTGCCCTTCTGTTTTTTTTTCTGCCCTGCGTCTCTGACTTGCGTCCTCGTCTGACCTTTCCCTCACTGGCTGCCTTCGTCCTCGCCTGTTTCTTCCTTCCCGAGGCTTCTCCCTGCGTCTCTTCTCTCGCCAGCTGCCAAGGGCAGCTCCTCCTCTTGGTTCTCTCTAGCTGCCAGGAAGGCAGCCCTCACCTTTTTTTCCTTTGTCCAATTTCTTTTCCTTTTATTATGTTTTCTGCTTCTTTTTCGTTTCTGCATGCTACCCTTCTCCACTTGTCTTTTCTTTATTTTTTTTTCTTATCTTTCTTTACTCCCAGGCACCAATCCCCCAAATGCCGAAAGTTCATTTATTCTTTTTATCATTTTTTTTTATATTATTTACAAAACAAACCATGATGATGTTTCAAACATCATCATGAATCATTATTATTATTATAGATATATATATTATTTAATTTAAAAGCTAATCTACATTGACGAATTTATTACATAAAATCACACTTATGCTATTTTTATTTTCTTAGCTAGATAAATTCTATAAAACACCAAAACAAAGTAAATAGCACAAAAATATGAGGAAATAACTAACAAAAGACAAGAGAATTTGATGTAAAATATATATAAATATGAGCTTATCAAATACCCCCACACTTAGCTTTTGCTAGTCCTCGAGCAAAACAGAGAAAATAGAAAAAAGTAATAACATGAAAATTATTAGTTTCCCCCTATATGACCCTCATAGAATTTCATTTGAGAACATAATCATCAAGAACCATAGCTAACACCAAACAAGCAATTTAAGTTCATTTTCCTTACTCAAATATTAGCAGTAATCTTTGAAACATCCTTGAAGTGTAGTGTGTGAGATAGCCATGCTAATGCAAATTCAAATTTTTATTATTAAAAACACCATATGCAAACTAGCGACCTTCTCACTGGAATTTACACTCAATCACACATGTGTTTAGTTTTAATGTGTTTCTCTCAAAGAAACAAATGTGAAAGTTCTACCATAAGCTTGCATAAAGATCACTTCTCCACAGTCATAATTGCAAAACTTAAATCAAGAGGACTTTTATTGGATGTAATGAGGCTTAGGGATAAGGTTATTGAAACGAAAGAATAGGAAAACACAAGTTACAAGCTACATTGCAAGCAATTATTTTCTTTAGATTTATAAGAACTCAAGCTCTCCAACGATTCTTCAGACATCTCCAACCACACCCATAAACTGAAAATTTAAAAACTTTTTATTTTCTTTGTATACAATCTTTCTTTTTCTTTTTTTCTCTTTTTTTTTTTTTTTTTTTTTTTTTTTTTTTTTTTTTTTTTTTTTTTCAAACAGAAACAAATATGAAAAACCCCCACACTTATTCTTTTGCCAAACACCCTCAAAGTACTTCACAAACATTCACATAAGATAATCTTGCATTGCTCGCTTGGAAAGGGTAAGGAAAAAAATGTTTCAGGTATAAGGGTAGACATATCTGGTGATAAGAAATAAAAGGCTCAACAAACACGGCTCAAATTGGCAATCTAATGATATCATTTTTCTTTGGGAAACAAGGTTATTTGGGCCATGGTGGTAAACCTAATGCCTCTATCATTTTCAAGTTCATGCAATCAATGACAAAAAATTTCGAAAGATCGTTATGCAAGTTCTAGAGATGTATCTCACATAAGTTCATCACACATGAAAGGATAGGAGTGTATGAAAAATGCACACACTTTCAATAGGCTCAAAAACTCACATAGGATATATATGGTCACTAAATTCACATATGGATATTTAAATCATGCTTTAATTTCACATCAACAAGGCTATGTGCGTTTAGTTTTTCAAAGATGATTCAAATATGTACAAACTAACACGAGAATTAGGAATTTCACACAACACATGTTAACTAGATTCTTGATCATCATGGTTCAAATTTTATCCAATTATATCATTGGGTCGGGAAACTAACAAAAATCTAATTCAAAACAGGAAAACAAGGAAATATTTTTGGATTTTTTTTAAATTTTTGGATTTTTTTTTTTTTTTTTTTTTAATAAAACAAAACTAATTAAGAAAACAAAGCAATAACATGGAAATAAATGAAATCAGTTCAAAGTCGAAGGTACAAAATTTTTCAATTTGGTCATTTTTAAAAATTTTCAATTTTTCAATTTGGTCATTTTTATACTCTTTACCCCCACACTTAAACTAGACATTGTCCCCAATGTCAGAAAATATAATAAAATGCATATAAAAATAAAATAAATAAATATAAAGAAACAAAATAAAGTAATAGGACTGAAAACTTCCCTAATTTGCAGAAAATCAAGCGATGACCCCCAAGCTAAAATTTTGCAATCAACTTCAAGGGTGGAAATAACCAAAAGTTCCTGCAAAGAAAAGAAATAAATCAGTTACGCACGCAAGAAAATATAAAAGAAAACAAACGAAAAATTGAAAATGAAAATAAAAGATAATGAATAAAACTAATAAAAATGATCATTGGTCCTGTTTGGTGACTTTCCACAGCTTTGAACTTGAACTGGCCTCGGAACTTCTTAGCAAGGAAAATGAGACTTGATTGGTGGTGTTGTTGAAGCTTCTCGAGCTCTTGGTTTCAACTCAGACTCCTTCTGCCGGGTTGATTGAGTCTGCAGGCTACATTCTTCTCTTTTTGTTCTTCTGCATGGCAGGTAGGCACGAGGAATAGGTGGTGGTCTGCTTCTTTGTTCAATATGTCCAAGTGCCGACCGATTGCCTTTCTTTCACCTTGCCCCGTAGCCGAGAGCAAGGGTAAAGGAAAAGCATGCCATGAGAAATCTTTGCCTCTGACTCTGATGATATGGGATACTTTTGCTTTTGAAGAAGTATCGTTCCACAGATGTATGCTTGAACTGGGCTGGGGAACTTCTTAGCAAGGAAAATGAGACTTGATCTTGAAGATGAAGCAGCACCTTGTCTCCACATGCTTCAAGTAACATTTTCACTTGCCTTGGCTGTTCTCCAGGCAGATGTGGCGACTTCTTCGGAGGTACATCAGCGGTTGAAGAAGAGCACTCGAGAGCAATGCTAGGTAAGCAATGCTAGGTAAGCAATCAGGAAGGATTTCCAGGCAGTCGGTTCTTAGATTGGAAGATTGACACCGAGTGCTGGCTGATTGCCCGCTTTCTCCTTATCACAAAGACAAGGACAAGGACAGGGAGAAAGCGTGATATGAGATACTCTTGCTTTCAACCTTCATGATATGAAATACTCTAGCTCTAGATGATTTATTTGGAAAGGTATCCCAAGGAATGAGAAACACAGAGAAACTCGAGAGGGTTTGATGGAAAGGCATTTTCGGAGATGAAAAATATTCGGAGATGAAGAAGTGCTGAGAGAGTTTGCCTTTGCAATGGATGCGAAGGTAGACGTTTATAGGTCTTTTCTTCACAACCGAAACTATTCTTTTACCCCTGTCGGCAGCCGGTGGATGGATGAACAGTACAAGTCACGCGCTTTCTGAAAAAGCCACCCGTAATTTACGCAAAGCTGACAGCGCGCGTGACGAGTGACGACAAAATTGGAAAAACTGTTCGCCTCGTGATTCCTGACCGCTCCGGCTTTTGATAAAGACGCCCGAATTTTGAGAGAGCGGCGTCCGACTTTTGAGAAAGGAACCGACTTTTGAGAACGGCGACGCCGCTTTTGAGAAAAGAATCCGGCTTTTGAGAAAGGAGCCCGGCTCTTCGATTTGCGAGAGGGCGCCTCTTCGACTACTGAGTGATGCCTCAACGATTTCTTCTTCTTATAAGAACGCTCATTTTTGTTCCACAACACACTTAAGCTCCCCCTGTAAACACTTCCTCCTGTAAACACTTCCTCCTTTAAACACTTCCTCCTTGCATTTCTTTTAATCTTGATCAGTCCGACTCTTCATTCTCAACACCTTCAAATATGTCTTGCCCCTCTGACCGTCGTCTTAACTTGAATGTTGGGGAAGATAGTGATATATCTTCTCCAACCAACATTTGGCAGCCGTCCTTCATATCCCCAAATGGTCCTCTTACAGTTGGGGATTCCATGATGATGAACGAAACAACCGCATCGGTGGTGGCCAGAAATCTGCTCACTCCTAGAGACACTAGGATACTTTCCAGGCGGTCCGACGAACTGGCTGTTCAGGACTCTATGGCCTACAGCGTCCGATGCGCAGGCTCCGTATCAAACATGGGCCAGCGCCTTCTTGCACGAACTCGTCAGGTGGAGTCGTTGATGGCTGAAGTGGCTAGTCTTCGGCAGGAGGTCAGAGTGCTTAGGCATGAGAACAGGGATTTGCACATGCTCGCAACCAATTACTCCACAAGCATGAAGAGGAAGCTGGATCAGATGCAGGAGTCCGAAGTGCGGATTCAGAGTGATCATCAACGGTTTATGGCATTACTCCCGAGGTTTGTGTTGCCTTCGTCCTCGGGAGCAGCACCAAATATTGAGACTCCGAATGATCCAGCTCTGGCGCTTCGTCTTTCAGGGGCTCCATCAACCTCCGAGGCACCACCTACCAATGACCAATGAAAACTATTAGTTTAATTTATTGTAAATTATTTATGCTTTAAAATTTATTTAATTATAAATATAAATATAAGTATTTTTGTTTTGTTTTGTTTTGTTTTTTTTTTTTTTTTTTTTTTTTTTTTTATTATTATTATTATTATTTTTTTAATTATGTGATGTTTATTATTATTATTATTATTATTATTATTTTTTTTTTTTCATTTTTTTTTTCATTTTTTATTTTATATAAATGTAAAATAAGTAAATCAAAGTAAAAAAAAACTAAGTTTAATCTCCTAAACAAAAATCACAACTAAATAAACAAAACAAAAATCACAACTAAATAACAAAACATAATGAAATCAACGTAAAAAAAAATCAACGTAAAATAAATTCACACAAGAGCAAACAAACAATGAAAGAACTAAACAAAGTAAAATAAATTCAGTAAAGAGAAGGGATTAGGAATGCAAATCTGATTGTGGGTGATTCCTAGGCCTCCCTTCATTATTCAAATGCATGGGCTTATCATTAAACGGACGGTGGTACTTGAAATGATCCGACAACGGTCTAAGTTCTAATGACGGTGCCTGAATCATCAAAATTAGATTGTTAGTATAACATAAAATTAAAAATTGAGAAGATGGCTTACTATCTTTTTCCGACACAAACTCAATGACAAACACCACATTTTTGAACATTTCCGGGACTTTGAACTTAGCCAGGTTTACTATGATGGTTGTGGCTTGTCCCGTGTCATCAAACTCAACTGCTTTGGGCTTGATTGTCTCATGCACAGCCTCTTTGATATGTTCAACAAATTCTCCGGCCACCTCATTTTCTGGAATCCCTCTTCTTGGTGTAGAAATCTCTTTGAATGTTTCAACGTCATCGGGAACATGATTTGGTGCACCAAGAATTGGGATCTCATTTTGCACCTCTGGAAGAACTTCCACAACATTTTTTTCATTCACTTCTTCCTTGGGATTTAAAAACCTGCAAGGAAAAAGGACATTTGGTGGAACGATGTTAGAATGAATTGAACTTAGAACCTCCTCACCTGAGTTGGATGACATAAGGACTTGGGGGGTTTGCGATAAGAATTCTTCTAAACTGCCCAAGTCGTCATCCTCATCTTCTTCTTGAATTGGCAATTCATCCATGTTCGGGCTCTGTTTGGATGGTTCTGGGACAACTTCATCCTCCATGTCACCTTGATCTCGAATCTGTGCCATGAATTCCATAATCTGCCCAACTTGCTCCTCCAAAGCATCCACCTTGTTGGCTTTATTTTGCATCTCCATGTTTCGATTTTCTACGTCCTGGGTCAAAGAGGTTAGTAACTTATTCAAAATGTCATTATCCGAGGACGTACCTGAATTTGGTTGGGGAGATTGTGGTGGAGGCTGTGGTGGTTCATATGGCCATTGATAGTACTCCTCCGATGGCTGCCAATATTCTGCTTGGTGAGTCTCCTCAGCTTGATTTTGTGAACCCTGCGCCAAAGAAATGAGTCCATCAAGAATTTCATTATAATTAATGGGCACACTTGAATTCGATTGAAATTGCTGTGGGGGATGCTGTGGTGGCTGCATAGGTCTTGAATAGAACTCGTCTTGCTGCCAATATCCACCTTGTTGAAATTGTTGAGGTTCATCCCACATATACTCTGAATTACTTCTCCAATCCGAATTATAAGCGTTGGAAAACATGTTGCCCCTTGATTGGTTATAGCCTTGATATCCCCAAACATCTTCATTTGCAGAAAATTGGGGATATTGATGAGTTTGAAATCCTTGCTCATAGGGCATATCAAATGTAGGGCCACTTGGCATTGTGGTCCGTTCGGCATTATGAGTCAATTGAGCAGTGAGTTGTGCCAATTGAGCTTGAATGGATTCGAGTGCCATGTCTCGCTCCATTGTACCTAAAATCAAAGAAAACTAAATCAAATATCAAAAGTAAAAAAAAAACATAACAAACAAAAACAAATAAAATAAAATAAAATAAACACAAATAAAATAAAATAAAATAAAAAGTAAAACACAAACAAAAACATAAACAAGGGATTAGCAAATTTGCTAATCCCCGGCAACGGCGCCAAAATTTTGATGCGAAAATTAACTAACGCACAAAATTAAACCCTCTTGTTGACAATTGTAGTATATATGCAAGTAGGGATCGTTCTAACCGGGGATTAACTAGGGATGCTAACCAAAATAAAATTAAATTAAAAACGTAAAAACAAAATTTAAAACACTAAATTAAAATCAAAGCACTTAACTAGAATCACTCAAAATAAAACTAACAAATAAACTAAAACAAATCAAAAGACTCAAAATAATTCAAAACTCAAGAAAACACAAACTAAATTAATTTCTAACAAACCTAACACTTTAAAATAAACGGGGGATTGATTTTTGACGAAATTGAATTTAAAACAGAAACTTAAAAACAAATTTCAAAGAAAATATATTTTATAGAATTAAAATGATAAGACGTTAGTTAGAGGGGTCCTTATCCACACATGAATAAATGCATATAATTTGATTCCCAGTTATGACTTCAACAAACGAATAAATGACAACGCTCCAAGTTAATTAGGTCCGCTTAAATTAACCTTCAGATTTCCCTATATTCATTGAATTGGACGGGATACGCATCACAACCAAATTATTCTTATCAAGTTCCCTAACTATGGAATACGCATGATAGAGAGACATATCAAAGATCATTAAGTTCAATGAAAATCATAAACATCGACTAGGCATTCATAACTATGGAATATGCATGTTAATCCAACCTAGGGTTTATTAAACACAATCGTGACTAGCGATTTTTACTACTCATGAATATAAGTTCATAACGATTAGGTGAAATTCCCTTATATCCTAGCATCAAGTTTAAGCATGCAAATTAAGTGTCGACCCTTAACCCACATACATAAACAAGTTATTAATCAACACAGAAAAATAAACCACATCCAACGTTCAAGAAATCATAACTGGAGTAAATCAAATCATAATAAACATAAATCCAAGGTTTCAAATTCGCCTCTAACTAAATAGAAATTAAGTACACATGTTTAATATAATTGAAAAGCAAATTAAATTAAACATGAGTTTTGGAAAAATAAAACCAAACGAGTTTGGAACGAATTAACCGAGAGAGGATTGCAGTGAAACTTTGCTCTGCCCTCACTGTCCACGAGTTCCTCCCTGTTATTTCCGTGTGCGCTGACCTTCTTAAGCTGCCAATGGCAGCTTCCAAGTTTCTGCCAGCCGTCAGTCTCTCCCTCTCGCGTCTCTATTCTTTTATGGCAGCCTCCTTTCTGCCAAGCAGCCAACCTCCATCTGCGCACAGTCAGCTGCAAAGGCAGCTTTGCCCTTCTGTTTTTTTTTCTGCCCTGCGTCTCTGACTTGCGTCCTCGTCTGACCTTTCCCTCACTGGCTGCCTTCGTCCTCGCCTGTTTCTTCCTTCCCGAGGCTTCTCCCTGCGTCTCTTCTCTCGCCAGCTGCCAAGGGCAGCTCCTCCTCTTGGTTCTCTCTAGCTGCCAGGAAGGCAGCCCTCACCTTTTTTTCCTTTGTCCAATTTCTTTTCCTTTTATTATGTTTTCTGCTTCTTTTTCGTTTCTGCATGCTACCCTTCTCCACTTGTCTTTTCTTTATTTTTTTTTCTTATCTTTCTTTACTCCCAGGCACCAATCCCCCAAATGCCGAAAGTTCATTTATTCTTTTTATCATTTTTTTTTATATTATTTACAAAACAAACCATGATGATGTTTCAAACATCATCATGAATCATTATTATTATTATAGATATATATATTATTTAATTTAAAAGCTAATCTACATTGACGAATTTATTACATAAAATCACACTTATGCTATTTTTATTTTCTTAGCTAGATAAATTCTATAAAACACCAAAACAAAGTAAATAGCACAAAAATATGAGGAAATAACTAACAAAAGACAAGAGAATTTGATGTAAAATATATATAAATATGAGCTTATCACTACACCATATGCACGTCCCACAGATGTCTCCGACGTTCATGAGCATGGTTGGACTAGTTACGTTGTACACCAACCAAACACAAGAGTTTCTGCATACAACCACAGGCAAGCATGCCAGTTCTTCAAGATGCAAATATAAGATGGTCACTGATGAAGGATTCATGGTCACAACCTATAGATTTTTATACCAAGAGTTGAGATTTAAAGACTCATTCATTTAATCTCCACCAATGGTCAAATCTAATGGTGGATGACCACACATTCCATGGTCACCAAACATTTCCTAAAAACATAATTGGGACAATCAACAATCCTCCTAAACAAACCTGAATGAATGTTGCCATGCACAACAACCTTATATAAATCTGTATTTCTTAAAAAGGAGAAGAGTTAGGGTTGGATGATTTTTTTTTTCACTCAAATTTAAGTTTGGAGAAGAATGTAGGAAGGATCAATGATTGCCTTCACCCAACCCTAACCCTTCCCTAAAACTTCCCCATCTTTGAGAATAAAAAAAATAAAAATAAAAAACCAACCCTTCAATCTTTCCATTAAACTTCCCAAATTTTGAAAACTCCTCAATCTCTTTGCCAAATTTGAGAAACCCTCAACTTTATCCCCAAATCCAAATGGGTTTTCATGGTTCCCAAATTTAACTAAACAATTTGAAATTCAACCCCAAAATTTAACATTCTACTCAGGTATACCACAATGCAAAACATAAACAACTCAAACAACAAGTAAAACCACAATTTCATCAAACCAAAGCAATCATAAAAAGCAGTCAAATTCCATTTAAATATTAAGAAATGCAGCAAAGATAAACAGATAAGAACGCCAAAGGTTTCACATTAACTCTAAACAAACCGCTAAGTCGGACAAAATCCAAAAGGACACGAGAACCCCCATGCGAACAGCTACACGCAGCAGCTGCTCTCACTTGGATCTCTGCCTCATCTTTCGGCGCTTCCTCTTCAACCTCCTCATCCTCTTCTTCTTCCACTGCAATCACACGGCACAAATGATCTCAGCTTCATAATTCAAGGATCGGAAACTAAGGCATTGTTTGGCAGAGCTCATCTCTTATCAGAAGCACTTTTCGGAAAAGCTAAAAATTGAGGATGCAGAAATGTAAACAGCTAGGAGTTGTTACCTTGGCTCTCATGGCGGCGAAGCGAGACTGGAAAACCTTGCGATATTTGTTGGAGGTCGTCCGAGGAGAACCGGCGGATGAGAAATGGGAGATGCCTTGTGGGAGTGAGGGAGCGAGGTGCTAGCGTTTATGAGCAAAACCCTAGCTATATTTTGGGCCGTTGGATGTAATCGGACGGACATGGGCTCGAGCTAGGTGAGAATTATAGGGCATTATTGGGCCATCTTCAAAATAAATAGATCTTTGTTGTTGCTTGGGCTTCGGCCCGTAATTATTATTCCCGATTACATCGGAGGAAATCCAAACGTTGCTCTTGCACTTGAGATTCTGTGTTCGAATTTCTTTTCTGTAATTTAGATAAATTTAGTGTAAATTATTCTATTATTTGTAAAAATTGAAATGCAAACCTAAAAATGATCCTTCTACATTTTCCAATGTTTGAGAAAAGAAAACTACTCACTTTGGTCCTTGAGATTTGAAATCAATAGAAGTGGTCACTGAGTTTGTCCATAATCAATTTTCCATGAAAAATTCTGTTAAATAAGGATAAAAATGACAAAAATACTCTTAATTTAATAAAAATGGGCTTAAATGATTTGACAAAAAATTGAGGTATCATTGTCATTTTCTTTTTATTTAATTGAGATTTTTCATGGAATACCTAAATGATTGATGATGGACAAACTCACGACTCATTCCATCGATTTCAAATATCAAGAACCAAAGTGATGACCTTGGTCAATCTTAGGGACAATTTTAGTTAAAAAGCTATCAAGATATTTTTGTGGGTAATGTTAGGGAGACTAAATTGTAAACAAAATTTTGTAAACTAAATGACATGAAATCGATAATTGTATTATTACTTAAGAGTCGATGAACGTGCTCATTTGTATTGGTAATATATCATTTAGTTTGTAAATTGTATACTCTTTCTAGCTTTACCCTATTTATATTAGATTGTTAATCAGAACTAATATAGAACTCTTTTAGATGTGCTTTTAAAATGATTCAAAGTGCTTTTAGATAGCTAAACACGTGTCAAGCAGAAGAAGCGAGTATATCTAGAAAGCTATGCAGTTAGCCATGGCAGTGGGCCCCATCGTCTAACCAGAAAGCTAATCCAACCCAAAGCCAGGCCGGTAAGATATAAATTCAATCCAATCCAAAATTTTCCAATCCCACTCGTTCTCCGTCCACTCCCATTCTATCCAGTCCCCAAAACTCGCACCACCAAACACGCTCAACGCCATTTCTGAGCGGAGAATGGGGACTGGTGCGTCCAAGAGGACGGATGACGGCTCCCACGGCGGCGAGGAGCCGGAGGAGGAGGAGCATTTGGACCAGGGAGGAGGACAGCTCTACGTGTCGTTGAAGATGGAGAACAATTACAAGCTCAAGAAAAGCGAGCTTGTTCCTCACGTCTTCGGCTCCGTCCCGCTCGTCGGCTCTTGGGATGCTTCCAAAGCTGTAATCTTTCTACAAAATCAATCCAATTAGTTCACTTTCTTTCGGTTGGTTAATCCCGTTTTTTGTTTTCTGATTGCTGATTGATTGAATTGGTTGTATGAATGATTAATAGCTTTCAATGGAGCGGGAATCGACTTCCATGTGGGAATTGAGCTTTGTTGTTCCTCCGAATCACGGTAATTTATCATTCCGCTTTCAATTTTCGAATTTCATTACCACGAATTGTAATTATAAGCTTTGAATTGCTGTACTAGTATTTGCTTAGTTCAATTCTGTTGCCACTGTGGAGTCGAAAGGTCTTGGTTTTCGATTTTTGATTGGATATGATTGTGTTTTTTGTGCCGGAACTAGAAACTTTGGACTTCAAGTTTCTTTTGAAGCCAAGGAACAACAACGCACCTGCACCTTGTGTTGTGGAGGAGGGTCCAAACCGCCAACTCATTGGAGGGGCCTTGCAAGGGGATCAAAGGCTGCCCATATTTAGGCTTAACAGTGATGAGGTTCTCGAGTACCGGGTGTTCATTAAGGCGGATAGAGTATCGCCGTTTGATCTTGCAGCCAGTTGGAGAGCTTATCAGGATAACCTTAGGCCTTCTGCTGTTCGCGGAATTCCTGATGTCAGTTTAGATACAGTGCCAGAGATAGGTGCTGAGGTACTTTTCAAGTCAGAAGATTTGCATCTCTTTATTGCTCATTCATTTTATTGACATTTTATCGGTTGTAATTGTGGTCCTGGTTGGCTCAAATCAAAGTGAGGTGGTTAGATTGTTTCTATACCTGTTTAAGAAGCTTTTGACCATTTTCGTTGGTTGGCTCAAAGTGGGGTTGTTATATATGCAGAATGGCTCTTCAGCTAGTTTGGAGCTTGACCTTGAACATTACGTTGTTCCAGCTCCTTCAACTTCTGCCAATTCAGGTCATATGTATGAAGCTAACATGACAGAGACTCCAAGGTCATTAAATCTTTCTGGAATTTTTACCAAAGCAGATGGCTCTACCAGTGCTTCATATACCTTCAAGGATAGTGGTGTTTTATCCGATCGACATGCAACTACAAAGGTTAATAAATATATAAACTACTCTCTCTCTCTCTCTCTCTCTCTCTCTCTCTATTCTTACTTTCGCATTGTTTTGTTGCAACTTTGATCAGAACAACTTTGGTGCATCTGAATGTTAACTTCTACAGTAAGAAGCTCTAAGCATATTCTGGGACAATAATTGACTGTGGAGAATTTTAATCCATTGTACCGTATTACATATAGCATACCTCTAATTCAAAGTTTATGCAGGAGATGGAGGTTGATATCCCAGATTCATCCAAGCTCTATTCTCCCTCTGGGATGGTTGAATCAAAGTCAGTGGGAACGTTTTCACCTTTCCAAAAGCAAGATAGTCACAGGGGTCTCTTTGTGGATAGGGGTGTTGGATCTCCTAGGCTAGTTAAATCTTCTAGTACTAGTACTTTCTCCGAGTCCAGATTTGATACAGAAAAAAAGGTCTGTAGGGACGAGCATCTGGCCTTGAAGATTATCAAAATTTAACTCATCTCTACCTGCAGTGGGTGTTGTTCTGAAACTCTATCTTTCTATGCTTTTTATCAGAATTCAATGCCAGAAGCTGCTGGAGCGGTTGCGGCTGCAGCCGTAGCTGATCAAATGCTTGGACCAAAGGAAGATAAGCATTTGGCAATTGTCCTGGTATTGTCTTGCATGAGTGGTTGGCCACACAGCTTAGAACTTTATAAATATAGTTTTAGTGTTGTTTATTAGTTTGTTTTTTCTTTAGTTGTAAAATTTAAACGTATTACTTAGTAGCCTGAAACGTGAAAGGTTTCATTTTGGTTGATTCATAATTTGTTCTTGAGTATATTTTAGAGCAGACAGTTCTAACAAGTTTTACGTACTTCAGGTTGGTTTGCCTGCTCGTGGAAAAACTTTTACAGCAGCTAAGCTTACAAGGTATCTCCGGTGGTTGGGTCATGATACCAAGCACTTCAATATTGGAAAGGTTACTAGCTATTTTTATAATTGACAATTGTTTGTTCTATTCAATGTTTGAAATATATGAAAGTGGACACCAACATGACCTTTTTTGTATTTCTTGTTGCAGTACCGCCGTCTTAAGCATGGAGCTAATCAGGTAAAATTATAGGAAGTTGAAGTTTGGTTTGGTTGATTAATTGGCAGAGTTTTTAGAAGTCCTTAGGTTAACTGGTTATCTGTTGACTGATGAGTGATCGTACAAAATGCAATCCATTCGTCTCTCTGCCTAACTTTTTCATCACTAGAATCTTAGTTTAAACTTTTGCAAACATGTCATGTGGTATTCCTGTGTCAAAAGAAAATTGACATGGTTCTACAATAGTGAAGATGTGGGTATGGACTATGGATATAAATTTAAACACTGTTTAGATTATTTAATCTAATAGTTCTTGGTGCCCTACAAAATTTCACCATATTTTATTCATGCAGACTGCTGATTTTTTCCGACCTGACAACCCTGAAGGCATGGAGGCACGTAATGAGGTGAATGTCCTTGGATTTACCTTCTTTTAGACTAGATAAATCATGATAGATTCTCCAGTTTAGAAAAGACCCATCTTGAACGGATGTTTCTCAAGTGAAATAGATGAGGTATTCTCCTGTTTAGAAAAGAATCATCTTGAACGGATGTTTCTCAAGTGAAAGAGATGAGGTCTTATAAGAAACACGAAAGAGAAAACGAACCTAATGAAGTGAAAACACTTTGAGGGTGAGCACTTTTAGCTTATGTCAGTCAGGCATTAGTGTATGACAGTCTATAGGTGCTTATAACTCTGCCGAATATTTGCACTTGAGAGTAGTACTATTTATAGTAAATTGGATTTCATGAGGCAAATGGCTAAGTTAACACAATATTGACCTTTTTCTTTGTACATAGTTTTAATATATCACGTGCTACTAGGTAGCAGCCCTGGCATTCGATGACATGGTTTCTTGGATGCAAGAAGGTGGCCAGGTAAGCCCTTCTACGTGAGTGATTTTGATCTCTAGTGGCTTCTGATTAATCCTTTCTTTTTAACATATCCAACTGGATTATAGGTAGGAATATTTGATGCCACAAACAGTTCAAGGAAACGGAGAAATATGCTCATGAAATTGGCTGAAGGAAAGTGCAAGGTACTATGAGTATTGAACGGAGTGACAGTTCCCAACAGACATTGTAAAAACTTGGTCTTAAGCCTTTATCGTACTTGTTTTGTCTATTCATGTTTATGTATTTCTTTGCAGATTATTTTTCTGGAAACGTTATGCAACGATGAACGCATTATAGAAAGAAATATACGTCTTAAAATTCAGCAAAGTCCTGATTATGCAGAACAGTATGTTTAGACCTGGACCATTAGTTCCATATCTTGATTGATTATGCGGTACATTAACTGTTGTCCCTCTGCAGGACAGATTTTGAGGCTGGATTACAGGACTTCAAAAGTCGACTGGCTTATTATGAAAAAGTACTGCCCTAAGACATATACTATTAATTGTTTGGTGAAGTTTGGTCTTTAACTATTCTTGTTAATCATATTTAGATTTACTTTTATGCTGCCACTGCTAGGTTTATGAGCCAGTAGAGGAAGGGTCGTACATCAAAATGATTGATATGGTCAGTGGACATGGAGGCCAAATACAAGTAAGGTCAAATCATTTTTGTATCATTCTCTTTGGAGAGTAGTGAACTGCGGTAACTAAATCAGAAACATCACTTAGGACAGCATGTGTTTTGTTTGTTCCAGAGGTAGATATAACTAATGGATTTTGATCTTTCTACTTCTGAAATTATTAAGCATGTTGTTGTTGAACCTCCTACATATATGTAAATTCAATTTAATGCCACTAAGTTCTTCCCCCCTTTAACATCCTTGGCCTAGATTTTTATGCGTGTGTGGCTTTGACTTTTGATTCATATCCACTCAGAAGCTTTCTGTTTGGTTCAGGTGAATAACATCAGTGGATATCTTCCTGGACGAATTGTTTTCTTCCTGGTATGTTATTCCTTGAAGAATATAGCTTAGTAAAAGGTTCCTCTCTTAAATTGTCTTAGTAAAAGGTTTCTCTTTTAAATTGCACTTGTGAATACCTTTCCAAAATCTTACAGTAGAATGTCCATATAAAGAACCGAGATTAGTTGATTATCCCCAAGCCCCAAACCCCCTCCCCACCCCCACTGCCTGTTTTGTGCTCCCTTGTCACTTTGTCTCTTCATACTTTGGTAAGGTATTCATATATTTCTGGTACACTGTTGTAGGTGAATACACACCTCACGCCCCGCCCAATATTACTTACTAGGCATGGAGAGAGTATGGATAATGTTAGAGGCAGAATTGGAGGAGACAATCCTTTGAGGTTTGCCTTTGCTGTTGATTATCTTGATATAATAATACTGGTTTACTCGTTAAAATATGCATTTAGTCTAGTAACCGCTCAAACTTATCTGATCCTCAATTCTATTAATCTCATTTTATAACTCGTTAAGTATGCAGCTATTCATGTTTCTATTTACTAACATATGATGGCATTGCTCCCACCACGGTTTCATATCAGTCAATTATACAATTTGGTTTTGCCTCGTTATAAGACCTGTTCCTTAAGATTTTTTCAACCTTCTTCATAATGCTTTTTAAATTCCACGTAAATTTTGATTTTTGATGGTAGTGCTGGGTTGTGCCTTACCAAATGATATTCCACTTGTTTCAACAGTGATACAGGAGAAATTTATGCAAAGAAACTTGCTAACTTTGTTGAAAAGCGACTGAAATCAGAACGTGCTGCTTCTGTAAGCTTCAGCAATATCTAATATTCAGTTTTAATTTTGTAGCTTTCCATATGAAGTACATGCTTGCTGTGGGTTGATCCTTATTTCTCATGTAGTCTGCATATATCTCTGTTGATCCGGAAAAAAGTCTACATCTATCTCTTACTAAAATCATATGCTTTGACCATGGGTGGTGTGACGGATAAAGCTAAATGTAAACTTGAGGATATATAATAACATCTGTTTAACATTGGAAAACTATATAACATGCTTTTGAATGTACAGTTGCTAACTATTGTTTTAAGAATCTAGAAAGAAAATACTTCTGAATCGTACCAACGTAATTGAGGATTGAGTGTTGCATTTTTCATGGATAGGGTTTTCATTGTTGAATAGATGAACAAAAGTGGAAATGCAACCAGGATTTAAATGCAAAACAAATATGTTATGTGTCCTAATTATCTTACTAGTCCAACATATGTTAATGTCTGGGTTCTTTTCGTCATGGTATGTAGCGTTTGTAAGGGGTGCAGCCATGTCCCTGACATCATTCTTAATTTTTGTTATTTGAAAGTTTAGCATTTCGATTTTTTGTTCGCTTGTTTTCGAATTTTTCTTTCACTGTCCTTTGACTGAATGTTAGAATACGTGCGTATAATGAATAATATTACTTTTCTTCATGTGTTCAGATTTGGACTAGCACGCTGCAGCGAACAATTTTGACAGCAAGTCCCATTGTAGGATTTCCCAAGGTTAGTGTGCATCTTTTAGAATGTCATAAACTTCTTTAGCCTCTCAAGTTCTATACATTTAAGATAACTGACAGTCCCAGAAATTTAAACATTATTAAGCATGCTTGGTTTATGGTTCTTTACAATTTTGCTAGATACAATGGCGTGCACTGGATGAGATAAATGCTGGAGCCTGCGATGGAATGACGTATGAAGAGATACAGAAAAACATGCCGAACGAGTATGAGCATGTTACAGTATTCTCTAAGTTAGAAGTCTTTGTTGTTTGCTAATATATGTTTGACTGCAGAGCACGTAATAAAGACAAACTGAGGTATCGGTATCCTCGTGGAGAATCTTATTTAGATGTTATCCAAAGGTTTGTAGTTTACAGTTGCAATATACGATGAGTTCTTGTAAGCCAACATGTTCAGTAGAATTTAACTTCCACCGCAAATGCAGGCTAGAGCCAGTAATCATTGAACTCGAACGACAACGTGCACCTGTTGTGGTTATATCTCACCAGGTAGGTGATACACGTCGCATCAATATATGCTTAATCATCGCGTTCTTCCATTTCTTCTTTTGTTGTTGTGGTCATAATAATGAAATGCTTGTTTATTGCTTTATTTTTGTAGGCTGTTTTGAGAGCATTATATGCTTACTTTGCTGATAGGCCTCTGAAAGAGGTTCCACACATTGAGGTAATAGATAAAAATTACCATTTGATTCTGTTTCGTGCATTTCTTGTATTCAAGTGCCTGCTTCCCTGAACATTCGTTTGGGGTTGATGTGCTGTGAAAAAAAGTGATGTTTTCAAAAGCTGCTTTCTGCTGTTTTTAACCCATGATTTTGAGAAAAAAAAAAACTTTTTTTTTTGCATTTACCAAACACAATTTTAGCCCCAGCTTTTTTAAAAAGCTGTTTCTAAAATAATTTCAGCAATTCCAAACCAGCCCAAATCTCAAAAGAATCTATGATGGATTTTTGCAAGTTCCATATCCCGGGTTACTAGTACTGGTTTGGAACTGAGGTGCTTTTATAAAAAGTGGACATAAAAAAAACTGACCTAAAAAAGGTATTTGGTAGACACTTAAAAACAGCTTATTTTCACAGTTTTGGGTGAAAAAAAAAAGCCGAAAACGTGAAGCAGCAAAAATGAGCTTATTCTCATAGCACAGCATAAACAGTTTTTTTTCAAAGCACATCACTATCAAACCAACCCTTACTCAAATCGGCTTGAAAAGAAAAGGCCGAATACCCTTTACCCTTTTATGCTCAAGTTATGCTTGGATGAATTACTTTCATGTCTAATCCCTTTCTAATCCTCTCGAAATAAAAATCAATCACCTTTACCCTCGACGTAGAGTTATCTGTTACACCATATGAGCCCCAGAAGTAGGTCTTTCCTGGTTCATAACTTTTAGCGGCTTGCTTGAACCGATCTCATGAAGCTCATTCTGACAGCCATTTTTTTCGATTTCAGATGCCACTTCACACCATCATAGAGATTCAAATGGGAGTTACAGGCGTACAGGAGAAAAGATACAAGCTCATGGATTGAACATTTGCTACCCGAAGCTTTTCTTGGTAACTTAAAAGGTTCCGGAATGTTTCTGTTACCGTTAAATTATTTTTGCCAAGTCTCCATTCGTGAACACAACGAATTATTAGCAGAAATGTCTCAACTGTATCTATCTACAATAATAAGTATCCCAACTATTTAGCGAAGTACCCAAAAAATCTGTGCAGTTTAAGCGAAGTTTCACTTATAGTTCATATAGTTTTATTGCAACAAACTGAGACAGGAAGGGCGCATTTTATCGGCGAGTTAGCTTTTTCTAATGGCTCCAGACGGGAAGGAAGTAGCTTACTTTGTAGTTGATGGGTAATCTCTGAGCCTTAGTTTGGGGGGTGGGGGGGCGGCTTAATTTATCGGAGAGTTAGCTTTTTCTAATAGTTCCATGTGGGAAGGAAGTAGCTTACTTTGTAGGGGGTGGGTGGGGGTGTGTGGCTCATTTTATCGGAGAGTTAGCTTTTTCTAATAGCTCTAGGCGGGAAGGAAGTAGTTTACTTTGTAGTTAATGGGTAATCTCTGAGTCTTAGGTCTTAGGGTCTTGTTTCTTTCTAACCGTCTTGTGTAGGTTTAGTGAGTAAAGTTACTATTGTAATCCGACGATTAAGTTTTATGTGTATTTCAGTTCGCCTAATTTGTTACCATCATTTCGTTAAAAATAAGTGCACAAATCTATGGTATCCGGAGTATAAGATATTATGGGTTTATTAATCTTACTTATGGTATTTTTTACTAAAAATTAACGGTTAAGAAAATTTAAAGTGATTAAAGTCTCATTTAAGTAGTCATTTAGTGCTACGGTCTAATGGTATTGCTTTTTACTTGTAAGTAGGAGGTCTTATATTTGATTATCGTCAAAGGTAAATTTGAACCATATTATTGCTAGTCCATTGTGAGCTAAGCCCACGCCCTCTGCGTTAGTGTAGATAATACCGTTTGTTAAAAAAATAACAAAAACAAAAAAAAAGTCTCATTTATGTGGTGCAAACATGTATAGTAGAAGTGCTATTTGGTGCAGATACCTTTATTTTCTTTTCTCTAGGCTCACTAGTCCAGTAGCAAAAGGTTCATTGGTTCTGCAATCGCCGTCTGTCTTGATTCCTGGAAAGATCTTGACCTTTCAGGCAGCTTATTTGGCTCCCATAATTTTGCAATGTGGGGGGTCCTGCCTATGCGAACAATACGATGATGAAACAAGGCCAAGTGTGCGTGTATGGGTCAAAGACTCAAAAGGGGTCACCATCCACAGAGCCTACACCTACATCTGAAGGGTAAAACCGTAAAATTAACCAGCCAGCCCTAAAACATGAATCTGGATCATCGCCGGATCTTCTTTGTGAGGATCCCGAGAATCTGTCAATCTTATATGTTCATCGTATATCGTGTGATAAAAAATTATTTTGAATATTTTTATTTAAAATTAAACACAAACAGTACTTAACAAAAATTGATCGTATGATGTACGATTAATAGATACGATTCACGAATCTCCAGAATTCTAACAAAAAAGATCCGAAGAGGATGATTTTGGCTAAAACATATGCAGCAAGAAAAGGAAGAAGAAGGTATTAAAGATCCACCAGTACTTGCTGGAAGCGAACAGAAGGTCTGGTTGGTGTCACATGGGAACCCTGAATTGTGAATTGACCCCTGAGAAAGATTCTTCCCACAATTGGGTCCCTGCTCACCCCAAGAAAAAATTACTGGGCAGAGATTATCCTTCCCAGTTAAATTATTTTCGTTAGGTTTCCAGGAAATATGAAAGAAGAAGAAAAGGAGGGAATCTGTGTTGAGTTTGGATGTTGAATCTGTTAATGGCACATTTGCTGGGAACATGAAAGTTATCAACTTAATAACATACTTTGATGGGAAATTGAGTTACAAGTCAAAAGTTATATTTAATAACCTTGAAATGGAGAAATTCATGGATTAGAAGGGAAAATAAGGAATGTGTATCTAGTTAATTTGATTCCTGATTTTTTCAAGTATTAGATTATGAAACTCAATGTAGAATTCGCATTTTTTTGTATTTCATATGTTAGTAAACATATTATATGTAAATAAATATGTCATAATTTTTTTATTATCAGGTATTAATTATATTATGGATCGTTGTGTGTTGTCCACATACTTCTTTATCTTGTATGTGTTAATAAATGCAAAAAATTCGTGAATCATAATAGTTACAATAACTTATTGTTAATACAAACAAGTAAATAAACGTGATATAAATTATAATAGTAATGTTATTTTGCTAATATATATTTGTTAAATTGTCGATCCAATGTAACCATGTACGAAATTCAAGTAACAGTCAACTTGATCAAACAACATAATTAAGCATCTTATTTTGACATAGCAAGACAACATTTTGATAGAGTAAAAACTCAAATTTTTTGTAAGTTAACGTATGTGATGTTAAAGCGTTCTAATGACAGTACTGCAATAGTAAAACCGCCTGCATATAGTAACCATGAACAATGTATGCATACAACATACATTAACAACCGTAAACACTTATTAATCGTAAATTTCACATACATTAACTATTGAAAACAGCCTGCATGCACAGCACGAGAGTAAAAGACTCTCACAAAGCAGTCCTCTTTAGTGCAATTATTGTAGGAAGAATAAAACATGAAACCACAAAATCAAATGAAACAAATGAAAGAAATGTGGTTGATTGATTCGATAAATCTCAAGGGTCTCGGGATTCCACCACCTCCATTAAAGAAATAGCACATGAATCCAATAACCCACCACCAGTCCTCTCTCCCACCTCCGCTGCCGTCGCCTTCACGAGTCTACCGTGCATCGAGTCCCGCTTCTTCTTGAGTGATTTTTCGATATCTTCAGAACACAGATACGTATATCATATATCATTGTATAAGTGGAAGAAAATTTATTTTAAGTGTTCTTCACTTATATAATGACATATGAAGTATGTGTTCGTGTTTCGAGTACACTGAAAAATACTCGAAAAATCTCTCAGTCCGTTTCCTTTCCCATTTCCCTTGGCCTTGGATACAGGGAATATGGATCTTCCTTTGACTTGAAACCACAATTTCATATTAGGCATTAATCTACATGAAAACTCTGAGACTTTTGCCAACCATTACACGCAAATGTAGGAGTAGGGCAACCGAGTGTCCCCAAACCCACCATTTTTAATCCCATTAAAACAAGGGAGGCCCCTTTTTCTTCGTCTTCACGTCAACTCATTCTCACTCGTCTTCACGGAAATATAGAAACAAAAGGACAACCAAAATCAAGTCATTTGGGTGTATTTTATAAGTTTTGTTTCATTATTAGCCTTGTTAAATTTATTCGCTTAAACTTGCTTATTTGGAAGTAACTGATAGTGATTTCACAACGAGCTTAGATTGTGCTGTTTACGATATCATTCACATGTGTTCGTGAGCGATTGTCAGTCGTTGATACATTGTGAGACTCATTTGCATTAACTATAACATTACTAAACCAAACATCAACACATAAAATTTAGCGAGTATAGCGTTACTTGTCAATAAAATTTAGCGAGTATAGCGTTACTTGTCAAAAATTTGCTAACACAATAATGCACAAGACTTATATTAGCATCTTATCTGTTGACTACAGACATGGTTAATAGTGAGCCCAAATTTTAATAAATCGATAAGTTGGGGTAGCAACTAATATTCTTACGCGCTAATAACCGTTTTATATTGATTCTTTTAACGCTCACTTACATGCATCAACAACTGACACTCATTCATAATACGCACATAATTGTATTTGACATGACATATCTTTGACAATAAAAATCTAGTAAGTATAACATTAATCCTCCTCCATTGATATTTTGTGGGTAATTAGTAGTACTTTCAGTCATTTCTTCACTGACTCAATCATATGACCCACTATATCTACCTTTTTAGTTTTCCCTTCTCACCCATCAGTCCCTTCGGATACTTGCACCCTCTCGGCATAATCTCCAATCCAAAATCATGTTCAGTCCCAATAACTCCACCACCAACCCCCTCAAACAACTCGTCGACACCATCTTTTCATACAACGGCAATGTCATGCTAGCCGCCGTGGTCTCTCTTCTTCTCGTCATTCTCTTCGTCCTCGTCCTCCACATCTACGCCAAGTGGTTCTTAGCTCAAGCCCACCACCGCCGCCGGGGCAGCTCCGTCACCGTATCTCATGTCCTCGGCCCGAACCGCTTCCAGAACTTCCACACCTTCTCATTGGACGCAAACTCGGCCACCATTAGCAATCTTTCGAGCTCTGCTTCATCCAAAGGCCTAGACTCGAAAACCATCTCCGCCATTCCTCTTTTCGTGTACAAAACAGAGGAGCTGGAGGAGATGGTGGAGGAGGAAAATTACAAAAATAGGGTTTTGGAGATGGAGTGTGTAATTTGTTTGAGCCTGTTCGAGGACAACGACATGGGAAGGAGTTTGCCGAAATGTGGTCACTGTTTCCATGTCGAGTGTATCGATATGTGGCTGGGTTCTCACACGAACTGCCCAATTTTCCGAGGTCCGATAGCGGTTGATACGACGGCGGAACGGGTTGCCGGTGAAGAGGAATCGGTTGTGATTGATGTTTTGGATTCTGGGTATGTTTCAAATTGTGATATTGATCATGTTGGAGCGATGGGTACTGAAACCGAATCGACACCTTCATCGTCTTCGTCTTCCTCGTCATCATCGCCATTAATGGTGGGGTATTCATTGAAGAGAATGCTGAGCAGAAATAGGCCGGAAAGTGGCAAGGTTTTCCCAACGACAAATGGGAGTGATCAAACAGATGCCTGAGAAACTGTCTTGTGTTTTAACTTTTTTACGTGATAGCGCGTGATTGGCTTTTGATAATATTACAATGTCATTCCCGCGTGAAAGTTCTCATCGAGAATCAGAGATTAGAGAGAACTGGGGTTCTGGGGTTTGGTTGTAAACCAAATTTGTATAGATTTCTTGCAAGTAATACATCGAATCTTTAGTGTTGTATTTTTGGTGCGTATCAGAAATGCCTTTTGTTGACGTGAGTTATTGAGTGAGTTGTTCATACCTCTCTGGTTGTTATTATTTTTCTGATGCGACTTTTGCTAAAAAAATTGGGTCGGTTTTGATATGAAAAGGCATGGATCAAGGGTTTTGGATGTGACATATACAAATAGTGTGTAGTTGAGTGGGGTAACAAAACAAGGATGCCAATTTGCAGTTTTCGGGCACAATTGTGCAGTGAAAAGGAGACCATTGGAAAACTTTAAGCTTAAGATTAGTCTCATGTTTGTAATCCATATTGTATTTGTAAGGAGTCATCAATTAGCACACAAAAAAATAAAAAAGTAAGGTGGTAAAACTTCCTACTAGTTTGATGCCGTTAGTGGTTAAACTAGGGGAAAAACTTCAAAACAGATGTTCAGACTACATGTTATTTCTGCTTGTCCAGACATCTTTGGTGTTTTGGGTGCACAAAAATACGCAATAGAACTCACATCGGCTTCTACACAATCAGTGGTATTACAGCCTACACTTTACTCAAAGATTTGGAGTATTTTGAATGATTTGCTAAAGCAGTAGGATGTTAAAATGTATTGGGAGGAGACTGTTCCGCCTAGAGGTAAGCATCAACGAATAGCGGTGAACTTGGTAAAATATGTCAGCTTAAGTAACGCAAATACTGGTGAGATTCCAATCCCCCAAAACCCACATACTTCTCCGCGATGTTCCACCACAAAGAGTGAGTCAAGGTCTAAGATCAAGCCGAAAGACTTGTCAACGAACAACAAGTTAATATTCTAGCTGACCTTAAGCTTGTTCATGGGACAAAAGAGGATAGGTTAGCCAAAAGGCAGTTATTGGTAAGTTAATGGATTTATATTAAATCACAATTACGTTAAGAAAATAAGTTAGAATTAGAATAGGTTCAGAGTTCGATTCTCTTCATCGTAATTAAAAAAATCTAAACATTGGAATCATGAGATGATGTTAAACTTTTTGACAAAAATGAGATGATGTTAAACTAGAGTCATGGAGTTGTGAGTTTGAACAAAGTCAAATTAAACTTAAAAGTGTTTCAGCAGAGATTTTTGGGTGATTCGGAGTATTGAGTATCCAAGTATTTTATCGATTTTAATTTTTAAAATTTTTAAAGTTAAAACAAGCGAAGTACTGGATACTTCATAACACACAAAAAAAGTACCGTGTTTCAAACATGTAATCCAAATGAAACAAAATTTGGATTGGAGCCCTAAGATATGGAACTAGTTTGTAGGCATTACCGATAGTAGACGGGCAATGTAGAGGGACTCATGTCCTTGACTGGAGACTGGAGAGGCCCTGTGCGTGACGAAGACAAGAGAGGTGCTGTCAAGTCGTTCGTCCATGATTTCTGGTCAATGTTTTGGATTTTCGCATGTATGCATGAAGGAAGAATAGTCAAGAACAAACTCTTGTGAAATTGTGATGGTGGCTCACTGTATGCTCTATGCTCTTACATTTAATACATATCTTTGCCTGGATTTCGGGTCCAGCTGCATTAATTTTTGTACATTGTCCTTCTTTTTTGGATCAACCATGTATTTTATTCCATATTTTTAAACGTTAAAAAAAGAGATATCGTTAAATTAATAATTGAACTAATTAAACGTTTTTTTTAATTTTATGAAATGATGATAATAAATTAAGTGAGTCGAACTAAACATAACACTTGGTCTTTAGGCTACAGTAGTAGTGGTCTTCCTCTCTGTGGATAGAAAGAACCAAGACCCCAAGTTTAGCCATCAATTACAGTAAGCTACTTTTTTCCGGCTCAGAACGATAAGGTGGTTAAGTTAGGACAATATAAATATTGTTGGTGGTTGACCAAATGGACCTAAAAAGTTCTCACTTTACTTTACCACTGCCAACGGATTTGTTTGTAACTTCATATATAATCAAAGACTCCTTTCTGACAAAGACTACAAACTCAATTAAGCTTTTTCTCTTTCCTTATAAACTATAAGACAATTAGTACTAAGTTTATCTAAATTACGAAGAGAACTATTTGAATAAGATTTATACATACTGTAAAGCGTAAAGATGGGTGATAAGATCACATCTTGGAAAATCTGAATAGACAAGAACCGAGAGGCATGGTAAGGCCTTGGATTCTCAGAAGTATGGCCTTTGTTTAGTAGCCAAATTGGGCCTTGGGCAAGTGAACCTCTATTTCGGCTCCTTTTCAGATTTTGAAGAGATACTTAAAGAAAATTACTTTCATCATTCTCTTCGAAGTAGTCATTTCTACTTTTATATTTACGTAATATAAACATATAAGTTTATATTTGTGTGTCAAACTGCGTATAATAAGCTAATATATATAAAATGCATACATAAAGTATTGACTTTGAGAAGCCATTGACATGATCAAAGTTGAAAGACGAACTACAAACGATCTTTCCCTTTTCTACACACCTTATGCACTTCTAGTATGGGGGTAGGGATTTGTGCTACGGTTTGTATGAGAGGAGGAGGGGGAGAAATGAGCCTTGTTGGCTTGAGATCGCCCTTTTTATAAGTGAAAATTTATGAGATAAAATTCGATAAGGAGGTCATATTAACTAAAGAGAGTTGATGACTAGGAGGGATAATCTACAAAGCGGGCAGCTTGACTGAACGTTCAGCCACTTATCCACACACTCAGAATGATATGTATGTTGGCACTTTGGCAACACCTTAACCTTCTCTTCTCCTTCAAAAACTCCAAGACAAATGCAACACTCGATACCAATGGCTTCAACATCAAGAACAGTATTAGGGTTAGCTATTACCACTGATCGATGCAAGATAACCGGCAAGCTATCAATGGCAGCAGCATCGAGCCCTAGCGACTGATGCACTTGTGGCAAAGATGCAATATTTGTAGCCCTAGCGGTGGTTGTTGAGAGACGACCTTTGATACAAGCCCAATGAGCATAGAAGAATAGGGTGGCGATGATGAAGATCAGAGAGAAGAAGAGGACTAGTAAGTGGCCTTGGCTGTAGGTGTGGAAGTCAGAGTGTTTTAGATCACTGCCGCTCAAAGAGTTGTGAGTTTTCGGATGCCATTAAAGTTGTGAAGGAGGTTTTGACGAGCTTTTGGTGGGTTCTCTTGGGTTTAAATGGTGGTATTGGTGTGGGTTGTGACGGCGAGGGCCGTGTGTTTTAGTACTCTTCGGGCATGTTAGAGTACTTTTGTAGCAGAATTCATGGTCATAAGCACTTTTGATGGAAGCACTTTTATCAGTTATCTAAAAATTATTGCCAAACATAAGAAAAACTTGCATGAAATAGAATGACATGTCAGGTATCCAGTTCTGGCAATAGAGGCTAGTTTAATTATAAGTATGAGCTGTCAGTTCGGGCGTTAGGTAGTTGTGAGCATTTGTGTTAGTGCAACTTCTCAATATTGAACTACTTGCATGTCCTACTTATGTGTTAAGTGAGTCATAGATGAGTGGATATATTGGCAACTTTTGTGTGCTTTCACTTCAAGCTCTTTTTGTTTTACTTTTTATGCATTGAATAATGATATTTAGGCACAAAAAATTGACCGTCTTCGTGATACATGATACTATTTTCCATACTTTGAGCTTCATTTTGAATCGATTATTACTTTAGCCAAAAATGAGAAAGAGGATTTACAGTGGCAGAGCCAAAACATCGCAAGGAGGTGCGACCGCACATCCAATCATTGAAATCCTCATGAAGAACGAAGAATCTGTCACTGTGAACTAGAGGCAGCGTTGATGAGGAGTGAAAGGTGGAATCGCACATGGCAGGGAACCGAGTGGGGACGCAGGGAACCTTGTCTTCTGGTCGACCTCGCAGGTCGGACTTTCCAAGAATGTTAAGGCTGCTCTAGCTTTTGTGGAGCTACTATATATAGAAGGTCCAAAAAACCAATTTGCTCATGTCTTTGATCGCTTATCTCCTTCGTTACAACTCTATTTCACGAACGGTTTTCTCTTACGCGTCCGTGGGATCAACCTCCATTGGAAAATATTAAGAGTGACCACAAAAGGTCTACGATTTTTAATGACTAATTACGAACAATCGAACTTTGTAACTAGTCAACTAAAATTCTAAATGAATACTTTGTTATATAAGAAATAATGAAATTTTATCTTGATAATTAAATAGGCAAATGGTTTCGGTTTGAATTGAATTTTTGCAAGGATGATCTATGAATCGAGACTTACAAATAGACGGTTCGAATCGTTGAATTTCGATGTGAAGTGGGTCCCACACCTAATCCTTTTTTTTTTTTTAATGGAGATCCCCTTGCATAATGGGCTTGTTCTAACAAAAAAAAAAGAGAAATAACCACAATAATTAAGTACAATTGGTTCTAACAGAAAAGAGAAATAACCAAAATAATCAGGTACAATTGGTCCCGGCGGGGCTCGAACCCGCGACCTTCGGCTCATAAGACCAACGCTCTAACCAACTGAGCTACGGGACCAATTTGTTATCAATTTATCCAAATTGTATAATATATATTGTATAAGAGGCCATCTACTTTTAATTTAGTTGCGTTCCACGTACTTTTACTTTAGTATGTGTAGTTAGAGATGACATAGAGAGCAGAAACTAGATATATGGTAAATTAAAGATAAAGAACGTGGGCCAACGTTTGTTGGCTATTTCTTATTTCTTTTGTCCAAGCGAAAAATTGAGCTCAACATAGACATAAAAGTAAATGACTTAAGCTACAAGTCTCATTGTAAACTAAATAATTAAGTAACTTCTTTCGCATCATGTTAGTCTAATCTATTTTTGGTAGTGATACTGCTATCTAGTCTTCATTTTGTTCAAAAACGTTTTCCGTTTAATTAGAAGAAAAACAAAATGTATTTGGAACTAACAAATCCAAATTCAAATTCTCATTTTCGTTGATAAATAAAAGTTACTTTTTTTTCTTTTCAATTTGATGCGAGAACAACATATATTGTTAATGTTTGGAACCTCTAGGGTAGAACTCATCTTATATAACTCATAGAGGTAGAACCCAATCGCCCAATTGATGTTAACATTTTCGATTTCGTTCCTCTACTTCTTACAAAGATCCAAACGGAGATGTGATTACAACAGTGTGCTACTAGGGCAAATTCTATGCCCAAAGGGCAAGGATGGACATAGAGGTAGAGCCAAGAACTAGAGCGATGAACGACGTTTTCCGCAGCCATGGGTTAGAGCTCATCATCTTGTTGTGGAAGAAATCGAGAGCAATGAGATCGACCATAGCCATGTAGATAAGTATGCCCGAGGAGAAGGAGCCCAACAAACCCTCCAAGATTAGGGCATTAGGGTTACTATCGTCATAACCTGTCACAGAGAATAAGATCATCCCCAATACTATCCCCATTGGCGTTGTCACTGCAAACATGAAGCACATGTAGGCTGTTGTCCCAAACTTAAATCCTGCCTGCAATTTTCCCAACTCATATATGTTAGAAGCTAGGTGCATGCAAAAGCACTTTCTTTATTTGTCACAACATATAGATAATAGTATTATATTTTAAACTACTCAACGATCTTTACTTTACGAGAAAGACTTATATAGTACATATATTCCTTCATGGTTGTGTGTCAATAAAACAAAAATACATATTCGTTATGATCCACGTCTTTAATCTTGTTTCAGTATTTAAATCACTTTTAAAACAATCTGAATTTTAGGCTCGTTTAGAAGTATCATTGAGATGACCGATATCGCTTTTTGTGAAAATGTTTTAGAAATCAATTCGTAATAAAAATCCAAATAGATTTTGAAAAATTACTTTAATTGTTTTCTGTAAAAAAAAAACACATATCTGGTACTTATTTTAAAAACCAGTACTTTTAGAATTCAAAATAAATTTTACAAAATTTTTTTTTTAATTATTTTAAAAACACTTCTAAACGAAATTTAATCGTACCAAAGTCAGTCATCGGTCAATAACTCAAATGTAAATCATTGGGACCACAAACATAGAAAAATGTAATAAACAACAAAATCTAAGTCGTCATTATTTATCTCCTAAATTCATTTTATTTTTCTGATTAGAAAGGATAGGGTCAATTGCATCAACTAATTAAGTAAAAAATAAAATTATTAAGATATTTAAATTAATTAAATTTACCTGAGCAATGCATCCTCCGAGTCCCATCCCTTCGAAAATCTGATGAAACGACAGCGCAGCGACCAACGGCCGGATGGTGCACTGGTTCTGCGACATCCCCATCGTCACCCCAATTATCACCGAGTGGAAAATAATCCCGATTTCCAACACCTGCGAAACCAGCCGCTGCTTCATCCGGATCAACATTTCCTCACTACCCCCACCACTATTACTCTCCACACCCACCGCCACCGCCACCGCCACCTCCACATCCATCGCCAGTTTGCTATTCTTACCCTTCAAATTGCTATTCTTCCCCGCCAATTCCTCCCGCGCCCCCACAGGCACCACCTCGTATCCGCCGTGACCGTGGCCGCCGACGGAGGAGTGGGACTCCATGTGGGAGGTGGCGGTGAGGTCGACGAGGAGGGCGATTAAAGCGCCGATCATGGTGACGAGCCCCGAGAAGGGGTAGTCCTTCCAGGGGTGGTGGGATGACACGCGGCAGTCGGAGAGGGCGAGGAAGGCGTCGGGGAGGACGTGGACGAGGGAGGTGGAGAGGATGACGCCGGCGGCGAAGCACTTGATGACGAGCGTGGCTTTGTCGTACGCGGGCTTGCCTTGGAAGTAGCGGGAGAGGAGGACGGGGGACGATATGCCGACGACGCTGGTGACGAAGATGACGGCGATTGAGATTAGCTTGAGGTGCTCGGCGGCGCGTCCGTCTCGGCAGGAGAGGGACCGAGCCGTGTCCGATACGCAAGACGCCATTTTCCGATATAATCCGATACGCAAAATTCAACTGACTGCGGTGCAGTTTTTTACTCTGCCTCCTCCACCCCAAAAACCCAAAAGTTCAACTGACTCTGAGGCCGATATAGTTTGTGGACTTCTTGTCTTGCTGGGAAGATGGAGAGAGAGAAGGGGAGAGAGATGCTTGTGGGATTGAATTGTGTGGGTCCGGGTTGTGGGGCCCAGCGACTGTACGGTCTCGTAGCCATTTGACAAGGCGGATGGTGGCATGCTGCGGTGGATATCCGTGATTTTCCATTGCTCTCAAGTGTGGAATCGGGATCTGTCCGGAGCTTTGGATAAAAAAACTTGGACCTTTCGATTTATCTCGAAACGAAATTGGAGTTGTTGAATTCTATGAAGTGGCTAGCAGAATGAGTTAGTGGAATTTAATTTGGATGGTCTAGATTTGTTGCTCCTTAAACTCCGAATACTACGATTCGGAGTGAATCTAATTCCGTCAAGTGTGATATGTGTGTGTTTCCACTTCCAAATTTTTTTAAGGAAGGAAGTTAATTGCTTTTGTATACTAAAGAGAAAAAAAGAAGAAAAAGTTTTTTTTTGAACAATGAAGAAGAAGAAGAAAAAGTTGGCTACTTTTGTTTTTGTATGGATCGATCGATGATGAATTGAAATGTGAGTACAATGTTAACTTTGCTTCGAAAATCTGTACATTAAGTTATGAACTATATGGTTGCTTTTAGACTGTTAGAAGGTAAATCAACGCAAACAAATTGGCAGTTGTTGGAGAAGTCTAAGATCTTTTAAGCACTTTGTGCAAGATTTTCGTGTCTAATTTAGGGCACGCTCTTTTGAAATTTGTGGTTCTGAAACTAGTACAGAATTTTCGACACAGGCCTTCGTGTCTTGTGCAAGTGACATATTCAAGACTTTTAACTTCATTACCCTTTTTTTTTTTAATATTTCCATTTATGCATTTCGTCGAGCATTTGGTGAGCATGTCGTTATCCTTCTAGTTCTATCGACAGCTTTCAAGGCTTGATGTCGAGCATCACTTGCCAAGGCGCGCTGCCAAACCTTGTCCCAAGGTGTGTAGCCGACTCTTGTCCCCAGGTGTGTGGTTGAGTCTTGTCCCAAGGCCTGTTGTGCATCACCTGTCAAGGCCTCCCAAATTCTGTGTAAGAGGCATTTTATTGAACAATTTGTGAGCATTCTAAAGTCTCATACTGAATGGATATAGAATCCTCCGGCGACCTTATACCAATTAACTTCCCAACTTCTTTAGGTCCTGGAACCCATAGGATAAGACCCCTTAATCTGTCACTGCTTATGTTTACATGTGAATAACCTGCTCATGATGGTATTACGTCATTAGTGTCCATCTAACCCGATGTAACTAACACAAATTTCACATCGAATACATCTAAATTAGTAACTTTTATTTTCAGTTCAAAATTTTAATTTGGAAACCTTTTTCTTCCCGAAAGAGATGCATCATTTTAAACAAGATGGCCGAGTATGAATTCCATTAATTTGTTGACTGAAGACACCTTCCCAACCAAAAATAATACAACAATTTAAAGTGGTGGGGTTCTAATATTGCTTTCACTAATGCAAGCCAGTCAGCTGATGATACCTCAGCTATGAAAATTGATAAACCATAGCACTTCCTAATTCACTTTAATTTCTTTGTTCAAATAGTGGACGATTTAAAGTTAAGATCTATTTTTTTTTATTGTGTTACGGATTTGTAAGTGTCTACCACTAAGTTCAATCATGCGGTTTATAATTTTAACTATCTAGGCTCAATAGTTGAGGTAGGTAATGGGTCATTGAACCTTTTTAAGTGTATTTTTGTGGAGAGTATGAATCTCTTACTAAAGAAATAAGGGATTTTGTACGTGCTTATAAGTAATTGAGTTACTTCTCATATTGTCAATTAGTTTTATGGTGGAAACTCAACTTTTTTTATGGTATCATGGCAGGTTGTTCCATGTGTGGAGCCCAACGGCCACATGTGCTTCATGTCACACAATTTGTTTTATACATGTTCTAGGCTTAAAAATTCGGCACACGTAAAGGAGCGTGTTGTCACATGGAAAAAAGAGGGACCTATGTACTTTTAAACTAAGTTATTGTATTTATCTTATATCAATCTATTCATCGTATAAAAATTTTATGGTGCTCCGAAGTAAAGGCCTACTCTTAACTTTTTAGCTGTTCTTGATTTTGTATTTTTGACCAAATATCTAGCAATTATAAAAGCTGGAGTATCCAATACTCCAAAATATGATGGAAAAAACCATCATCCTATGCTACTTGAGCTTGAGTACACTTTTTCTTGCATTTGACTTGAGGAAATTGAAAGATATAATATTATGATTTCTGAAAGAGAATTGTTTGAAAATTTTCGTTGTGTTTTAGGCTTGAAGAAACAAGAGGGTACATTGCAGGAGTCCAGCAAGTACTAGTCAAATGCCCAGCAATTCCAGCTGAGGAGGATTTCCCTCTCAAAGGCCCAACAACTCAGTTGTCTGGACTATGTAGCAGGTTCTCTGTCAAAGGCATTTGAGACTGGTCTGGTAAAAAATTGGATCAAATCCTGGCCTTTCCAATGCTGGGTCATTTAGTATTTCTCTCACGTGGACGAAATATGCGAACGAACTATCTTAGTTGACGAAGATGCCGAGGTTATTGGCAGAATCGAGTTCTAAAGACCCGTATAATTCACGAGTAATCCGGTTTGATTTTAGAAATTTTAAAAGTAGAAACTCTTGTCGTTTTAGTTGTCGTGACCGATGTCCAGTTGCGGAGCCGATGGTTCATGGTGCTACACTGCTTCGTGTTTTAGCTGCAACCTTTACTCTTTCTTTTCCCTTTTTGAGATTGAGTTCAAAGTTTTGAGTTGTGAAATTTGAAACTATTACAATAATTTAGGAAAGTGGGAAGTTTCGAATTCGGGATACATGGATAGGAACCCAACACCTTATCCATTAAGATATTAGACCACATGCGAACTTGAGTTATATTTGTGTAACTTTGAAGTAACAAGTTATTGATTTGGATTTCAATGGGGGATTAGACAAAAATATAGAATAAACTGAGGATGTAGATGCACAAGATGAAATTGGTGCAGACAAAGCTGAATTTGTGCTACCAAATACAGAAGATGAGTTAAAACCAAAAGTTAACACATAACAGTATAAGCATTCATAAATTTCAGCAAGTTTTCATCAACACAACTGATAAACCCAAGTCAATAATATTACTCCAACTCAAACTCAATTTAAAAATATAAACACTGAACACATTATGTCAATAAGTATTCATAAACCTACACAAATCCTAAACAAAGCTTCATGAATTTAGAAAAATTTAGTTCATTCAGAAATTTCAACAAGTTTTCATCAACACAACTCAACCAAGTGAAAAATATAACTTCAACTCAACCCAGTCAACAATATAAACCCTAAACACAACTTGTCAACGAGTATTCATAAACTCACATCAACCCTAAATTTCCACAAATTTAGAAATTTCATTAATGGGTACTTCTCCCCTTCTAATCTCTCTCTCATTCCCTCCCCTCCTACTTGAACGGTTACGATTAAGCCACATTAACATCTTATATTGTTGATGCACAAAACCGGAGGTCTTGGAACAACGTAAATCCGACCGTGAATCTGCAAGAAATGTAAATAACACAAGATGTATCGTGGTTCACCCCAATGTTTGGGCTACGTCCACACTGATATTGTATTTCTCTGAGATGTTGAAGAGGGAGAGAGAGAGCTTCTGAGGGTGAGAGAGCTCTTCTCACTCTGAGAGGTTTGAGGGGATGAGGAGGCTTAAGGATTGGCCTCCCCTTAATGAGGAGAGTGAGGGGTCCTTTTATAGAATAAGGGCTCCTCACTTATTACATTTTGCCCCTTCATTTATTATATAATTACATTTGAGTCCTCCGAGTATTTATACGAGATCTAAATACGGAGGCCCTAAATATGGTATAAACATATATAATTTTTTTTTATAGAGACAAAAAGACAAAAAACAAAATATGAGAGAAGGGGATGAAAATAGCAACGGAGAGAATCCTACTCTCTAAAAAAAAATACACTTTTGAGAAGCTTGGTCTCACTTGCTTTTACTTTTATGAGGTTTTTTACCCATGATTTTATTTAAAAAAAAAACACATTTTCTTTCATTTACCAAACGAAATTAATTATTCAACTTTTTCTAAAAGCTGGTTTTTAAAAATTTTAAGCAACCTTAAACAAGCCCTAAATTTGAAAATGAAAGTTGTTAGTTGATAGTGGACTTTTTATCCTCTAATTTTTTATTTTTTTTATTTTTATCAATGTTACTTAATGGATTTGCATCAATTGTTATTTTATTGTGATTTTTAAGTATAAATATGTACTTCTTTATATGTTACATTATAAATTTAATTAAAATAAAAAAATCGCCTAACCCCTCGCCCAGACCCCTCCCCGCCATCTAAGCAATTTCTGGAACATTGGTTTAATTAGTGAAATCCTTATGTTTATCTCATTTAACAGTCTACGAAATGAAAGTTACTTCTTCCAAACGTACATGGTGACCAAACTTTCAAAGTCTATATGTTAAAACCTTTGTCTTCTATGTGAATCTTGCAAGAAATGATTTACATGGTAGCGACATGGCAGCTCAGTTACACCGTAAACTCAACACCTTATATTAACATCCCACGAGAATCCTCTTCGGATCCTCTTTATGAGGATCCTCAAATTGTGGTCGTTCATCGTATATTGTGCGGTCAGTTTTCGTTAGGTACTATTTATATTTAATTTAAAATAAAAGTATTTAAAATGATTTCTGACCGCACGATGTACGATGAACAGACACGATTTGAGGATCCCCAAGATCCTCACAAAGAGGATCTTCATTCATTAACATCGACCGCAGTACAGCTGACTACAGGGCGGCGGAATGATTAGTCTTCGGTCCAATTAAACGTGTTTTGGTCATCGATCATATAGTCCTCAGAAATTTCCTTCCAAGGCAGTGGCAAGCCTTTCAAAGAACAGTAGATGCATTGCTCATATGAGCAAAGTTTTGTACTTATCTTAAGCAATTCAGATCATAAATTGGCTTTATGTTCAAATTCATGAGTCACGATTCAACGTGGTCCAAGAGGCTGTTTTTCTCAACTACAGTGAATAAAACGTTTGCTCAATCCTTTTGTTCTCATTGACTAGAGAGCTAGATTCAGAAGAAAAAGGTTGAAAACTGGAGATAGAGAATATTGGGATTTCTCTGCATATTGTTAAAAAAGTCTCTCTTGACATATTAGGAACTTGGGAATTTTTAACCAGATGGTTCCGTTAAGTAGTGATTTTGACCTCAGAAGAAACACCCTCGGCATTGAGTTCTAAATTGCATTGGACTTACAGACAAGGTTATGACTTTTGTTACGATGTTCAATTTTTGCACCAGATTCGGCAACTTCAACTATATTTGTGAAAATATAGGTGCACCAAATCGGCATCAGTCTGTAGGGATAAAAATACTGAAAAGAAATGAGTGTCTTTATGGTGAAAGTGGTTTGGTCATTTGAATGCCAAATTCAGAAATGCACTTGTGAATAAACTAATCATAGAACACCTCACTTCACTGGGAAAGCTGATGAAGTGACCTCCTTCGATGAAAGAATCGAAGACTCTTCGCTGACTTAGATTTGGATAGATAACCAACTGAACTAGAAGAAGTTTTGTTTAACCAAACTGAAGGTACTCCTAGACCGACCATTTCTACAACAACAATGATGTTTAACCAAACTGAATAAGGCGCCGGTTTGTCAACTTAGTGATGTTTAACCAAACTGATAGGTGAAGCAATTAGTACTTTTCTCAAAGTTTGATAGGGTTTCGGGTAGAGAATATATTTGCTTGGCGCGGCCTGGCACCTGACAGAGTCCAAGAGTCCAATTGCAATTCTAATTAACTTTATGGAACATCATCCTATAGACTCAAACTCTGCTAAAATGACTTGGTGACCAATCACTTTGCGTGCAATATCCTTCGGCCATTCACCTAAGGAATTTTCAAAGATAAGACAAGACTATATTTGAGCTTTCTTGGGTTTCATAGCTAAAACCGTCAGCACAATTTCAACCTATCTTCTACGTGCTAATTACTAACCCATTTTTATCTCATCATTGAGTGAAGAATCTAAAGCTAAGAGTGCTACATGTTGTTTATTTAATATTGGGTTTAGATAATGCACAAGTACATGCATATTTGAACTTCTTGCAGCTCACGACTTTTAATTGGATCAACGCATGCATTGTTTTGATACCATATTAGGGATATGATTTGCATCCCATTTATCTTGCACAAAAAAATATCAAGAAAGTTTCAATATACTCAATAAATAATTATCGTGATTCAAAATCACAATATTATTTGTTAACGATAACTGAATGTTATCTTAAAACCATCCAACAGTCTAGAATTTTTGTTCATTCAACAGTTTCAATTGCAAACAGTGAGAAAATTGAATTCCACTAAACATTATAGTTGAGCTGGCTCTCCCTGGTTTACTTTTCCATGCCAACCGGACAGCTTTTATACTCTCTCATTTTCTTACTAGTCCATGAGAAATTCATGAACGGGGACAATGAGCCTCTCGATCACAGTTAAACCCTACTGTCACCATACATTATCCTCATATCTTAATTAACCACCATCATTAGTGCTAGTGCACATGCATGCCTCCTTATTAGTTGAAACCCTAATTTATTTAATTGCAGCTACTAATGACCACCACCACGCAAAAAAGACAAAGAGGCTTCAATTAATTCCTTGTTTGGCAGGAGATAGAAGTACGCATAAGACGCTTAACTAACTCATGTTTTATCTAATCCTTGTCCTGACCATGACTAATGACTTATAACCTTAACCCTACTTTGGTCTTTTCCACGTACGATATGAGAGGGATGTGAATTTTGTAGCTCCTCACATTTGGCTAGCTAGTGACAATATATAATACCCAAACAATATGGAAAACGAGCCTAAATTTCAAGTATTTATGTGGATCTACATTTCAGACGTTGCATTGCATTATAGTTAATAAATAATGCTCGAGATAATCGTCCACGCACGAGTGATCGACTTTTAATCGGCGTTGTGTTATGAATCTCAATTATATATATGCATCTACGGTTGGGAGTCCTCCACTACTTCGATGACTATCCTAACTCAGGTCTTGTATTATTGTACTTTGTTTAATGTATATTGGTCATCATATCACGTGTATTAGTACTACAAAGCATGTTATTATGTATAGCTTTCAATTTAAATGGGGTTATACAATGGCACGTTATGCTGTCTATCCAAGAATGTGACAGTACAGAAGCATTGGAGGGTCCAGCTAAAATCTTTACCTCAGAAGGAGATGGGTACAAAAATTTGGACCACCTTGGCCTAATTGATAAGTTTGAATCATGAAAACGCAAAATCAAAATCACGAACACACAAAGGACACCGATGGTGGCACCTAATAGAGTAAAGGGAGGGGAAATCTATCGAGATTTTGTGTCACGACGTGAAAGGAACAAGAGAAAAGCTCCAAACACAGTGGACATGGAATGAAGGGTAAGACTTATATCAAAGAAAACATTATGAGGTGGGGTTAAGTTTGGCTTCTCTCAACATTTTTCAATTTTTTTTTTCTGCAACAAAGCAGCCTATGCTGCAAAAGGGCCAAAGAAGTTCAGTTCATCATGACTCAGGAGATTTTGCGTGAATGGAGAACGTCTGCCACACGAACACTGTTTGAACCGTTAGATCAACATAATTAGCAGTTCAGACAAAGTTCAAATTTTGCATGCATGGCAGAAGTTCCGTTGTCTCATACCTCTCTTGGATCTACAAAGAGAGATTTTGTTGGGTGGGTTCTTGTGAATTCATGGACACTATTAGTTCTTCTATCTTCACTTTTCAAGGCCTTTATGCACCACAAATCTTCATAACATGAGAGCAATTTCCAATGTGGGATGTGATGTCTCACTGGATCACAGCCCCCAACTTCTGTCACTATAACCTTGCAATTCTCAGAAGTGGTAGCAGCCATGTTGTGCACAAACTGGCAGAGAGCCCTCACCAATTTCCCTGACAATGGTCCTTCATGGTGCAACCCATACATGAAGTAAAATCCAAAAGGGATAAAAAAATCAGGCATGGAAGGCAGTAATTTAAAGCAAGGAAAAACCCTAGCCATCCATTTCCAACTTTTTGCATACATTAAGCAAGATAAGGGTGCATTCCCTAGCCTCAGGTTAAAAAGCTCCCCACTATTCCACACACTAAGCATAGCCCAACTTTCAGGTAAATGACCATTTACCCCAAAATCTCTCAACTTTCCTCTAGGGTAAGCCACCCAAGTCCCCAAACTCAGCTTATTCCCAAGCACTTTTTCTATATCATGAGGAAAAAACTCAGTATTTTCCATAGACTTTCTGTAGAGATATTCAGCTTCTTCAACCTTCAACTTTGCAATCTCAACGTTGGAAGACACGTGGCGGGGCCTGTAACGAACCGGGTTCACCAGAATCGCCGGCGTCCGGAACCTGATGTAGCCAAACTTTGTTATGAAAAGTCTGACTGACGCAAGGTTATCTTTCTCCGTAGCCATGTATGCATAATCAGCATCATTGTCTATGAACCATTCTTCTAATTTGCTCACAAGGTTTGACCCAATTCCTTTTCTTCTATACAGCGGTGAAACCCTAAGGCCTAAGATGTAGCCAACTTTGGCCTGATCATTAGGTGGTGGCTTGTTCTGATGAATTGTGACCACCTTTATAGAGCCCTGGATGACCCCAACCAACTGGTTGTCCAACTCAGCCACCTATATGAACAGATCAATCGATAAGATGTATAATTGATTGAAAACTAAAGAAGAATATTATCGAAAAATAAAGAATGAATAGTATTGTTGTAACGTACCAGCATCTTGTGCATCGGACTGCTTCTGATCCTACATATGGGGTCACCCATCGTATCGGTGAAGAGAAACACACGTTCGGATGGCCCTACTTCACATGTTCGTTCGAGATCTTCCACTCTTCCTCTATCCGCCAGCCCGTCATAGCTTCGAATTATAGCCTCCTGAAATCCCATGCCGGAATTTAACCTTGTCGTCCAAGATATGTACGATGATCAGTAATCTTGGAAGCGAAACAAAGGGGAGGTTTGTAGGTTTATAATTCTATACTAAAGAGGGGCCAAAGCCAGATATATGTACCTTCAGGCACAAAAAATGCAGGCTATTTTATCAATCTTGTTTGGCCTGAATAATTTTCCGTAATGATAATCATGGAGGCATTTATATGGAGCTGGGGGCACTTGGAAATGTTCTCTATCCTCAACATCAACCTAGGCCAGATACAAGAATAATATTATATACCAGACAAAAGGGTGTTAAACAAACAAATAGATTGTGTTTTTTTGTCTTTAGCTTTGAATTAAAATAACGGAACAAGTTTCAAGTTCGAATTTTCCTCTTGACAAAAGAAAATACCAATCAATGCGAAAGTGATATATGGTTGCACGCATGTGCTACTTTGAAAGTTATTCTGTTAATGAATTATAAAAAATTATCACATAAGTTGGTAACCAAAACCTGATTTCTCTAGAATTATCGTACTTGGAGGGAAATTTTGACGTAAAAGATATTGATATGTCACACTTCTAATATATATTTAACACAATCTGATAATGTTCCGAATTAAACATCTTTATACTTACTAATTAAACCTATCAACGTTCTGATAACCTCAGGCTCACCCACTTTTGCACGCCTAAGAAATAAGAGTATTATGTCGTTGGCCGTCCCCGACAGATTAACCTATTGAATTTGCCAAAGTATTGGCTTATTGGGTATAAAATTGAGTACCACTCTTGCCTAATATCATACAGGTAATAGTTACACCACTATGTCATCAACCTCATCGATGCACCGTACAGTCGGCAGGGGCCAATATTTATAGATATACTATAGATAATGTGGATTATATAATTAAATAATTGAAGATGAAATATCACCTAATTAATTAATTGAATTTGTGTCGGCGGGGCTACGTGTACGCTTGTATAAAATTGTTGGTTTGCATGGTATATCATCAGATGATTAATTTAAGTTGCCAGGATTATTTTAATTAATTATCAGTTTGGAAAGGAGGAAATGAAATCCCCTTCCAACCACACTAACTTTTTCTCGTTTTTGGACTATTTTAACTATGGTTTTTGTTGTATGTGTGCTTGTGGCGTTGTGTGGCTGACAACCTCCATTTTTAAAACACTTAGATTCGGAAGTGAAGTGAAACCCCACTTAAGTCATGCTGAGCTCTCTGCTAATGAAGCAAATATTAATGATAATACTTGCCTAATGCGCCTTAAGTGAGTGGAAATTAAAGAGATTACAAGACAAATGAGAGATGAAACTAAATTTCTTTGATGAAAGAAAGCTAGGAAATTGAAAATGCGGTGGAAACTGATTAAGAAAAACACAATTAAGAACTGTGGATCAAATTCAATTATCTCACGACATAGATGATTGTCTAAAAAAAAGTATATGTATTATACTTCTCTCTGAATTGCACGCTGAAGATGGTGTGCCTTGTGAGATTTGCAACAAATTGGGATGTGTATGAGGCCATTAAGCAGAATCCTTTTTACAATCTCATCAACAGAAACCCTAATATAATGACAAAGTAATCATTAAAAATATGTAGAACAGAAACCCTAATAGAAAATAGCACAATCACTTCATAATATTGCACCAAGCACTTACATTCACACAAAAAACAAAATAAAAATGGCACAATATGCCCTAACCATTGCTATTGTGCTCTTTCCTGCTTCTTTTTTCCATTATTTTGTGGCCCTTTAATCATGTACTTAGTTCCATCCCAACTTACTAATTAACCTTTCTTCCTTAATCATTAGACCTTCCATTAATTTAACTAGAAAAGACACGTTCACCAACAGCAATGTGTACACGTGTGTGTAAGGGCTATGCTTTCCCACCCCACCAGAAAATCACTCTTTGCCCCAACCCACTACCACCAAAGCGGTTGTGATCTTGCCATTACATGTTTTACATGAAAACTGAGGGTCCCTTCTCTAATGATTCAACACTCCACAACAAAGTGCATCTTCCAATTGAAGTCTGCAAATCTCTGTGTGCTTTGTGTTTTTTCTTTCCATACATTATGTTGTCCCTCTACATATGCTTTTTTTTCTCAATATAATTAGATGCTTTGCAGCTAGCTAAAAGCATTCCTAAGAGCACTTCCACTATGGGAAAGGCCCCCAGGCTATTCACTATTTAATCTACCCAGTGAACAGTAACTGCCCTTAATGAACAATAACTGCATTTTGCATCTCCATCCCTACACTGAATAGCTCTGATAATAGGCAATAAAATATTAGTATTTTTTTTTTATAAAATAATACAAAATAATTTAATTTGTAATTTCGGATAAGATTTTTAATCGTTCTTGTTGTGCCACGTGTCATTATCCGAAAAGACAATTATTAGTGATGGATTTTGATAAGATTTGTATCCAATACCGTCATGCCACGTGTCGTTACCTTTTCAGAATCGTTGATGATAGATTTCCAATAAGATTTTTAACCAATCACATCGCGCCACGTGTCACAATATGTTTACAATCTTTGATGATAGATTTCGATCAAAATTTTAACGAATGACGGCATGCCATGTGGCATTATCTACAACCTAATCCTTTCTGAATCCTCCGTATAATCCACCATCAATCCTCAGAAATCTCACACCAATTTTCTGAAGATCTCTATCATTATTCATAGTTTCTGCTTCATTCTTCAGCAAAATCAAAATATGTATCATTATTCATAGTTTCTGCTTCCTTCTTACAATGTCTTCTTCTTCAAGGATGATTTGGGAAATCGATCAGCAAGAGGAAGAATTGTTTAACCAATCAGAAGGAATATTCAATCTTCAGGTGGCCCAATCAGAAGGAATATTCAATCTTCAGGTGGCCCAAAATGAGAGGGAAGAGGATGAGGAGCGTAGAAGGAGAGATGACGAAGCAAGAATAGGCAAAGCCTCACATTCCCGTCGAGTCATCCAAGTTGTGGGTTAGATCTGCAGGCCCAACCATTCCGGAAACCTTGATAGCAGCAGACAACAACGAGGTATGGAACTCTTGAACGATTATTTTGTCTGTAATAGTGCATTCCCTAATACGTACTTTAGACGTCGTTTTAGAAAGGAACGACATTTGTTCAACAAAATCATGATTGCTGTTTGCAACCAAGATTCTTACTTTGTGCACAACGCAACATCTTCAATCTTCAATAAGCGTCCAATTCGTATCTGCATCAGTAGTCATTTTGTTGGAAAAAAATTGGATTGAAACTTTGAGAGAAAGATAGGAATGTGGTTGACGGTAGTTGAGAAAATATGAAATTATGATGTAAGGTAGAAGATAATGAGAAGGTATTTATAGAAAAGTAAAATCAATTTTTTTTTCAGATTTTATTTAATTTTTTATTCACCTAATTAATCTCTACCGTTAGATTTAAAAAAAATTGAATTCCAACACTCTAGATTGTGCCACGTGACACAACGGTAATATTTCTGATTTTGAAACTGTTTATTTTTATTTAATTTATAAAGGCAAATAACGTGGACCGTTGATCTCAGATCCAACGGCTGATATTAAATAAGGTTTTTTTAATTTGGTTTACCGTTGGAAATCCAACGGTCCAAAAATTGTTGCCGTTGAAATCCAACGAACGTGGGGAAGCCACGTGGCCTCCCTAACGGTAACATTTTCGAGTGCGCCGCGGGCCCCAAGCCTAAAATTATGTTAGATGACGCGCGCCCACGCGCGTTTGACGCAAAAAATATAAAAAGCGTGGCTAACGTCGTCCTAACGATGTCCACGTTACATTCCCTTTGGGCTCTCGGCTGACGACTCGTGCCAGGCCTCTCCTTCGGGCTTGCTCGGGCTCGCTCGCCAGCACACACTGGGCTTCATCACTCGGGCTCTTTGACCCTGTTCCTGCGCCTGTCCCTCGGGGTGGAGCACACGGTGGAAGTGCTCTAATATGCCCAATGAGTAGGGAAGGATCCACTTTTTCTTGTGGGGGTCTGGGGAAAGATAGTGGGTCTTCTCCAAACTTCACAGTGAGTAGGGAGGGGAATTTGTGATTGGGGAGCGTGGGTTCCTTGATTCTTCTTCAGTATGGATCATGTTGTAAATGAGATAGGCATGGAGATCAATGATTTCAGTAGTTTGCTAATTGACACTTTAGAGTAATGTTAGGTAGTCCAATTTTTAAATCAAATTGTAAATCATGTGTTGTGTTACTAATAAGAAATAAACACGTTAATCAATATTTAAGTAGTAATCCAATCATCAATAACCACGTCATAAGGTTTACACAATTTGATCTAAATAGTTGGTCTCCTAATATTGCCCGACACTTTATATCTCATACTAAGATTTTCTACAAAAGTATAGATAGAAATGATTATACACGGCTCTAATTCTGTTGTCTCTTGTTTTTACTTACATTTATTCAATTCAAATATTAGAATTAAATAGAAGAGTGTAGCAAAATAAAATTGCGAGCGAAACTTACTTTTCTATTGATATTCATATCAAATTAGATCCACAAGACTAATCTTCTCTAGTAAAGTGTTGAAGATTCACCCCATGTATTGGAAAAAAAAATTGTGATTCTTCTATGATATATTTAATTGATACATTAATTGTACATCAGCTTAAATCATTCTCGTGCTAAAAGAAATGTGATTCTCTAAAACTGTTTGGATCAGATTAATATTAATTTTCAAGAAAATACTTTTGAACCCAACTTTTTTTAAAGTTCAATTCTCAAATGTGATTCTCTCACTAGTACAAAAAACAGTTTGCGCGATGTAGGTACCTTCGTCACGCAAGGTAAAAAAACGTTGCCTGAAAATTAACCCAACGAAACCTGCATCGCGCGCCAACCGTCGTGCAAATGCAGTGAAAGCAGGGTTTGCGCGATGAAGGTGCTTTCGTCATGCAAAGAGCTTTTGCGCGACGACAGAACCTACGTCGCGCAAAGTGTCTTTGCACGATGGAAATAACTTGCGTCGTCGCGTAAACCTTTGTTTTATCATTTTGTTTTTTGGAAAAAATATTTTTTATTTAATTTTTTTATTATAAATATTGTAATTAAATTATAAATAATAATTAATAACCCAAGAAAAGGTATTTAATTATAAAATATATGAAAATGTATATACAAGATGTTCGAACATAAAAGAAAAAACTACAACAAGTAGTCTTATAGGTTTGATACATCAGGCTACTGGGTATCGGCTGAGCGAAATGGCTAGGAGGTCGAAGGTGGAGCAAGATCAGGTGCTGGCATCGGGATTTGGAGGCCAGACATCTGTAAGGCTCGTACAATCATACTCATCTGCTCACCCTGGGTCGCAAACTAACCTTTTAGGGTTGCCATTTCCTCTGTCAGGGCGTTGACCTGTCCTGTGGCCGATCTAGAAGAGGAGGCACCCGTCTCACGAACCCGCGCCTTCTCCAACATTGCACGACGAAGGTGTGCATTCGTCGGGCGAAGCTATTTTATGCGACGTTTGTCTTCGTCGCGCAAAGTTACGTTGCACAAAAAGGTTTTGTGTGACGTTTTGTTGTCACCGTTGTGTAAACATACTTTGCGAGACGCAATTTGCTCCGTCGCGCAAGTTGCCGTTACGCAAGTATGTTTTTGTACTAGTGTCTTATGATCTATTTAATTGATACGTTAGTTGTACATCAACTTAAATCATTCTCGTGCTAGCTAAAAGAAATGTGATTCTCTAAAACTCTTTGGATCAGACTAATATTATTTATCAAGAAAAATACTTTTGAACCCAACTTTTTTTAAAGTTCAATTCTCTAAAACTGTCAGTGAACGCAACTAAATTGTCCCTAATATATTATAGCATATACATGTAGAACTTATTCCATACGAGGAGTGTTTGGGAAAAAAAATGTTGAGAACAACATTATAATCTATATCTTCCTTTAAAGATAGCCCCCATTTTGTAGCATTTACTTCTTAGTATGTTCTAAAAGGGTTGATAGCCCCCTTACTTATCATTATCCATATCTCCACATCCAAAACCCTAGATGCCATAATTATACAATTCGTTGCTCGAGGGCCAAGTTCCTAACTCTAATCAAGATATTGAAACGTGGATACATACTAGTGTGGCCAATTGTTTGCATGTTCATTGGACGTGTCCACAGTTGGTGCACATACAGAATGAGAATTCTTAGATGGGATCGATGTTTTTGGCAGAAAAAAAATAGGATGGTGAAGCTTGATGTGTTAATAGGATTGGTACATGACTCATTAGGCAACATGATGACCTACGTAATTACAACATCAAGTTAGTACGCAATCCCTACCTTTGATGACCACACAAAACGAAAGAGACTCTTGATGTGTGACTATAATAACGTTACACCAACTCGTAGTGTCATCCGATTCATTCATAATATAATAATCCAAAAAATATTATATTTTGATATGAACTTGTCTTCTCATCTAATTATATTATGAGCAAACTTATGACATCACGTGACAATATTACTAATGCTAATTAAAAACTTTTCGTAAAAAAAATCACAATGAAGACTTTTTTTTTTTTTTTGAGTTTACAGCTAAAATGTTCCTTGAGATTGTCATAACTTTTCACTTTAGTCTTTGAGATTTAAAATCGATAGAAGTGGTCTCTAAGATTATCCACCGTCAATCCTTTTGGTCCTTATGTGACAAATTTTTGTTAAATTGAAAAAACCACCAATTCTAGTGGAGGGATTGATCTGAAAAAAAACCCCCTCAATTTAAGGAAAATTTTCACGGACGAACCAAAATAATTAACGGTGGATAATCTCAGGAGCCACTTTTATCGTTTTTAAATCTCAAAGACTAAAGTAAGAAGTTATGCTAATCTTAGACGTTATTTTGGCTAAAATAAACCTTTGTTTTCGCCCTCTTTTTGGTTGATTATATGAAAATTATCTATTTTGTCTAATTCACCAAACAAACCTTTAGTGGTAAATAGATGATCTCTTTTTAGTCATATAAAATAATGTGTCACTGTGGGTGTTCATAGTACAAGAGCACTGAGAGTTATGTGATATCCATCCCTTGATGCATTTGGTTTGTGGTTTTGTGGTCCTTATTCCTCAGCATAAAGAACCTTGAAATTAACTATAAGGGGAGACAACATAAAGAGCAAGCTAGCATATAGATTATAGAGATGATATTTCTTCTAGTGAGAACAAATTGATTGTTAAGCTCAAGTGCAGATGTCGCATTGCAGTATAATTCGGAATTGGAGTCGGATTATTGTATCCGTATAGAGAATTATAAAGCTGTCAAAATTTTGACAAGAACAACATACACATGCAATTCCGTCGAATAATGTATCAATTAGTTTTTTATTTACGTAGAGGAAAGATATTGTCATGCCTCAAAATGAAAACACAACAGCTGGACAAACCTTAAGGATTCAAGTTCAATAACAGAATAGAACTTGTTATGGTTCCCTCAGGTACCGTTTGGTACGTGGGACGGGACGGGACGGAACGGGACGAGCCGTTCCGTCCCACGTTTGGTGCGCCTAAAAACTGTGGAACGGGTTGTCCCATGGGACGAAATTTGGCTGATTTTTCGTTCCACCTCTTCCCCCTGGAACGACCCGTTCCACATCCGTGGAACACAAATTTATAACATTTTATGACAAAATTTCTCCTTATATTTTTCAATATTTACATCATCTGTTCCGTCCTGTTTCGTCCCGTCCCGTCCCGTTCCGTCCCGTCTGCGTACCAAACGGTACCTGAGGTACCGTTTGGTACGTGGGACGGGACGGAACGGAACGGGACGAGGCGTTCCGTCTCACGTTTGGTGCGCCTAAAATGGGTGGAATGCGCTGTTCCACGGGGCAAATTTTGGGTGAATTTTCGTTCCACCTCAGCCTCCTGGAACGACTCGTTCCACATCTGTGGAACACAAAATTATAACCTCTCCGTCACCTTCTTCCTCCTTGTTTTCATCTGAGGACATCTTTGCTCCCTCTCCGTTCCGTCCCGTCCTGTCCCGTCCCGTCCCGTCTTGTCCCGTCTCGCCCCGACCTGTCCCGTCTGCATACCAAACGATACCTCAGATACAAGGCTAATTAGGTTATAACTTGAAAATGGGGAAAATTGAAGATCTAGTTAAACTTTATAATGGGCTAGCAATAATGTGGTTTAAATTCGTCTTTGTCGAAAATTGAACTTTAGACCTCTCACTTACAAGTGAAGAGGAATATCATTAGACCGTAGTTTTAAGTGGCAACAAAAGAAAAATATTTAGCAATGCCTCTTAAGTTAGGCCTTATTCCACTCTTCTTTCTAAATTTTCAATTTGATTTTGAGCCCGATAACCTTTCAATTTATGTAATTCTCCCATCAACCATTAGTTTTGTCCCAGGAGGATCCTCGCCGAATCTTATTTGTGAGGATCTTGGAGATCCTTCAATCACATCCGTTCATCGTACATCGCGCGGTCATGAATCATTGTAAATTTTTTTTATTTAAAATTGAATATAAACAGTACCTGGCAAAAATTGACCGCACGATGTATGATGAACGGATGTGATTAGAAATTCCCCCTAACAAAGAAGATCCGGCGAGGATCCTCTCTCAGTTTTGTCAATTGCTTCATCAATTTGCGGATTATTTTTTTCATCCCATTCAATACAAATAGAAGCCTCTAATTTGAAATTTTCATCCATTATATGTACAAGTTATTAATTCTAAATTTTCTCACAACCCAATTATCGAAATTTCAACAAATTTTTCTTGCGAATGTAGCATTTTGTTGACGTATATGTCACTAAAAAAAAGTTTCTCACGTGCACTAAAGTTCTCCTTAAATGAAAGAAAATATATAGGTTCGTATTCTATACGGTCTGTCATGTGTTCAATTTTTGGCGCTGGTGAATCAACAATGGTGGCCAGGAGGCTGAAATGTCTCTGTGAGTCTTCTCAGACCCTAAATGGTGAACTGCCGTGTCAAAATCACCAGATAATTCCATTAAAAAAAATGAAAAGAAAAAAGGAATATCCGAATTCCCAGTAATATTCAAAGTTTGATCACCTGAGTTCAGCAATCAAAGTTGAGTCATAGGCTTGTGGGTCCTTTGATGGGCCAACTTTACATTCTTTTGAAATGATTGTTCCACCACTGTCCGCGAGCTGCTATCTCAATTTGGGCCCATTGCCTTCTTGTCCTGACCGGGTGGCCCATCGGTGACAAAGATGCTTTTTTTCTATGACATTTCCACCAGCAATAATAATAATAACAATTTGACAAGAAAGAAACAATAATAAAAATAAAAAACTCACCGAAATGTGTCCAAAATTTCCTTTTTTTGTCTTACATATTAAATTAATAGTAGTGATTTTAATTTATTCAATTCAAAGATAAAAATATAGTAATTAGAATAAATCTGACATGCTTTATTTATAATCATAAACGACTATTAAGAAGCGTATCTTGGGTGAGGCTACCCTATCCGACAATTCTCTAAAAAACGCAAAAAGAAGCCATACAGTTGGGCCGCACTCGATCCCACCTTCTATGATTGAGTTGTCGGATAGAGCAGCCTCACCTAAGACTTTTTGTTGTTTTGGACTCATTAGTGGCTGATGGTTTAGAGTAAGCTAAACAAAATGATAAGAACCCAAGTTAGTTGTTTGGGTAGGGAGCCCATGCCTACTTAAGAAGGCACAAAAGTCCATGTCCTTAACACATTGAACAAAGTGGACACCAATCAAAGTGCATTGGTGACAAACACTTGTAAAATATCCATGGACTTCAAGCCCAAGTCCAAATTTTAACAAAAAGCCCATTAATTACTAAGCCCACTTAATCTCCAGGAAAATTAAACAGAGTCGCACGAGTGCAAGTGTAAAGTGGTACTCTCTTTCTGCAATCTGCATACCAACTTTTGAGTTGGAGAGGTCCCTGTCTTCAAGTGCATTTTCTTTGCTTACTCAACCCTCCAAGACATCACACACTCACCTCTCTCTCTCTCTCTCTCTCTCTCTCTCTCTCTCTCTCTCAACCATTCCACCTTCTCCATTTTTCCCATAATTTTATGATCCTCTCAGACAAATAGAATGAAAAAAAGATCAAGAGTTGGTGTGGGAAATGATGGGTTAAATAGGAAGATAGATTGGGAGCTGAGGCCTGGTGGAATGCTTGTTCAAAAGAGAGACACTGGGGATGCCAATTCTGGGATTATGATCAAGATCAAGGTTTCTCATGGTTCTTATTACCATGATCTCATTGTCCATGCTCAATCCACTTTTGGTAAATCTTCTCATTAATCTGATTTAATTTACTTTCTGGGTTCTTCTTGTTTTCCTCATAATTTTTCTGATGAGAATTTTGTGTAGCATTGCCCATTTACAATTTGGGTTCTTCATTATATATTTTTTGGAAAAATTGGTGATTGCCAATGCCATCCAAGAAAATTTTGTTTATTTTATTATTAAAATCTGTAAAAAAAATAAAAATAAAAAATGGACAATGCAAGGGTGAATTTAGAGTTGATAAATGATTTAGGTAATAATTTGTGAAATTGTATTTGTTTTAATGCTTCAATATATGCAGTGGATTCTTAAAGTTTGCTTCTTTTGTTTGTCTTGATTCACTTTTGCTTCTTTCTTCAGTAACATATATTCTGACAAAAATTTCTTACTGTTCAAGAGTAGTCTTTTGCTTCATCCTTTTGGTGTGTTGGACTTGGCATTTGGAATTTATGTGGAGGGATAGAATGTGAATCTTTTTGTTCATCATTCTACATTCTGTAACTGTTTTGGAACTTATTCGTAATCGCGGTTAAATGCAAGGTGATCTGAAAAGAGTTCTTGCCCATGACACTGGCTTGGAGCCAAAGGAGCAAAGATTGTTGTTCAGAGGGAAAGAGAAGGAAGATAATGAATGTCTGCACATTGCTGGCGTGAAAGATATGTCGAAGATTGTATTACTAGAGGACCCAGCTAGCAAAGAGAGGAAGCTTGAGGAGATGAAGAAAAATCAAGGCATATTGAAAGCCTATGAGCAGGTTGCCAAAGTTAGAGCACAGGTTGACAAGCTCTCTCAAAAGGTTTGTGTATATTCTGTTTGATTAAGTCCTTTTTTCGTGCAGCGTTCTATAAGCTAATTGCGCCGTTAATCATTTGTTAGGTTGTTGATTTGGAGACAACTCTGCTAAGTGGCACCACCGTTTCAGATAAGGAGATTGTGGCCTTAACGGAGTTACTCATGGTGGAGTTATTTAAATTGGATTCGATTGTAGCTGATGGAGAAGCAAAAGTGCAGAGGCGGGTCGAGGTTGGTGATGCTTCTTTTCGAAACTTTATAACTAGTGTCATGGTTCTTAAGGTTTTCCATGCTTATAGGGAACCTAAGCCACATTATCCTGATCAATAGCGTTGCTACTTGAGTCATTACTTACGACAAATGATGCTTGTCACTGAGAGTGCGCAAGTCGAAGACATTTCTTGGATCCTAAATGTGGGGTTCAGATTTTTCCATTTGAACAAAAAGATGGGTTGGGGATTCTTTTGCTCTTGGAAGGACCGCCAACGAATTTCACGTGTGCATATTTTGGATTGTGTCATAGCAAGGAATCCTAGGACCCCAACATAGAGAAATTTCAACTCATAGCTGTGCAACATCTTCTGTTCCAAATGATGCTTTTTACATCACTTTCGTTAAACAGTTGCTCGCCCATATGTTCCATAGAAGTGCCTGCATGAATATTTTGTGTCAATGGAGAGTGACAATAGTTATGTTCTTGCATACAGGTTCGTCGTGTGCAGAGCTTTGTTGACACACTCGACAATCTGAAGGCGAGAAACCCGAATCCATTCAGCAAGAAGAGTATCAACGCGGTCTCGGTCACTACAAAATGGGAGAGGTTTGAGTTGGGGGTTGGAAGCCTGCATGCCCCAACCCCATTGCCATCTTCTACCAAAATAACTCAGGATTGGGAACTGTTTGACTAAGCATATTATGTTCATCATATTATACCGGTTTTGTATAAATTTGGAAGGACTTATATATACCTATACATATATGTATATTGTCATAGAACCCGAACCCATTTGGTACAATTTTGTACACTGATTTTGATTGGTGAAATGTTGTCTTTGGTAACAACTGAGGGAAGGGTTCCTCGGACAATTTATACATCTGTAAATATGGTTTTCCAAATGTATTGCTTGGTTCTGATGCCTCTCTCTACTCTATGTATCATGTCATACTTGAATACAAAAATTTACATAGAAGATTAAAAAAGTGAACACTTTAAATAGAAACTTTACTGGATGAATTGATAAGTCAAGTGTTCCCAATCACTCCACCAAGAGAAACCGGTGGTTTTTTGGTCACGACAGGCTGAACCTAAAGTACCCAAGATAGACGCAATGGACACATACACCTGAGGTATTTGATACTCATACTCCAAACCTTGGTTGTTGCTTTCCCAAGTGTAGTTGTATAAAGGTTTGTGCAGTTAAAAGAGCATGAGTTTCAACCATTTGACTAAAGTCAATGATTGTGAGTTTGGTTAGGTTAATTAACAATTCTATCAATGATTGAGATTGGATCATATTGAATTGAAAGGTAATAGAATTTATTGAATTGTAGCCATGTGGACCCCAGACAGAAATGGGGATGGGATCCCATAATTGTAATGTTATAGGAGAATGAAATCTATAATTCCTTTCTATAAACAATTGTGTAGTGCTATGCCAACAACTCCGTTGTAGTCTAGTTGGTCAGGATATTCGGCTCTCACCCGAAAGACCCGGGTTCAAGTCCCGGCAACGGAATTATTTTGTTTCTTGTTACACTGATCTATACTAATCTATTTTAAAATCTTAATTTGTTTTCTTTTCAAACAAACGATATTACATACAATAAGGGTTTGTTTGGATGCACTTTTAAAATGTCTAAAAGCGCTTTTAGAGAAAATATTTTTAGGTTCCAAAAGCACTTTAAGTGTTTTTTGCAAGAAGCATCAGTTATGTGCTTCTTCCAGAAAGCACTTTAAATGCGTTTCCAAGATTTACTTGCATTTTTACTAAGGATTGGTTCCAAAAACATTTTCATCAAAAGTGTTTTCAGTTATTTTAAAATCACATCCAAACGAGCTCTAAGGGGGTGGGAAGTGGGTTAAGTCTCACAATGGGCGTGCCATAATAATAAGATTCAAATTCGTTTTTGACGAGAATTGAACCTAAGACCTCTCACTTACAAGTGAAGAGAAATATCACTAAAACATAGTACTAAGTGTCATTTTAAAATCTTAATTGACTGTTCCTGAGTTTTAATGGACTCTTTTGAGGTCTTTTAACCCTAGTCTTTTAAATTAATTCTTAAATCGACTACACTCCTAAGTCTTAATAAACAACCCCTTGCAGGTGAACATACGCATCTTAATAAACAATTCCTTGCAAGGGAGCATACCCATTTGGTATAAATGATAGGATCTAAATTCAAGGCTGATTGAAGGTAGATGAGAATTAAGGGTGGACATACGGACTGTACTACCCAACTTGATGTAAAACAATCTGATTCTTACTTTAATTTTAAAAACGGTCCGAGCTAGACTGAGTTTGTGTAAAAATGAGACCAAAACTGAGTTTATATTTCTCATGTACCAGTAATCCGGCTGGACCGTTTAAGGGTAAGTACTAAGCAACTTTATCATATATGTCCTAAATCTTTCATAGTTTGCTGGCCTAAATCATATTTTTGAGTAATCACTATCTAAGTTGTTCACAAATTTTCATTTATGCTGTCAAAATACCTTAAAAATAATATCTTATTCATTCTAATCTAATTACTTATACGAAATGATGCATCAGCGAAGAAGCATAGACTTAGTAAGCCAAATCTTATACCAAAAGGGCCAAAAGAAAAAAAAATATATATGGGGAGACTTGGAGAGGTATAGTGGGAAACTATAACTTGCGTTGCGGGTAAACCATTGAAATCCGATCAAAACAACAAGAAATTTTTCAGTGTGACGGGAATACATGGTGGTACATTATATGTCACTATACAAATGGTAGGATATATATGTTAAAAAGTTAATAACTTAAAAAATAAAATTTTCCACCATTTATATAAAAACACGTGATGTACCATTCTGGTCACAATGAAAAATTTCTCAAAACAACATCACAGAGTTCTCTCTTCTGGTTTCCACAATGAACGGCGATTCATTCTCTCTCCAGGGACAGCCCAGGCCCAGTGCAGGCAGGGCGACCGTCCAGAGCCCAAAAAAATTAGGGGCACCAAAATTATTAGTGTGATATATTTATATATGAGTATAAATTTATAAAATTTGGTTTAAAGACACAAAAATTTAACTAGAAGTGGTGGTTTATCATTTGAAAATAATGAGGAGGTATTGGGTTCAAAACACCATGTGTACTTATTTACTTTCCATTTTTTACAAATTTCTTTTTATAAGATATAAATTTATAAAATTTGGTTAAAGGATCAAGAAGTTTAATTAGAAACAATGATTTTTGTTGTTTAAAATTAACAAGAGGTCCTAAGTTCGAAATGCTATGTGCATGTTTATTTTTTTCAATTTTTTATTTGGTTGTTAATTTATTTTTAGTTACTATCTAGTAGCTATGTGGGTTGTTATTTTTAAATATTCGTTTTAATTCAAGTCTAATCTTCAACAAAAAATAATACGTAGACCAAATTTGCAAATTATATGACGTGTCATCAAAATGTTTAATTTAGTGCCCATTCATTAATAATACATATCAATTAAAGACTCGAAAACATCATTATTTTTTAGCCCCATATTGACAAGGTTAGTAAATAAGAAAAAAAAAACATCTCACGATTTATTCAAAAACACATTCAAAGTTCATATGGAAAACAAAACTCATCATCTATCTACTTGTAAGCCCGAAGTTTTTTTGTTTCCCTCTCTCAATACAAAATAAATTAGTCTTCCTGTGTTTCTAAATTATTGAGTTTGAAGTGTTTTTCTAAGTATAATTTTTTCAATGTCTTATGTGTGAAAATAAATAATTTTCTTACATGAAGTTAGGGGCACTTTTTTTTTACGTCGCCCGGACCTCAAAAATTTCTGGACCGGCCATGTCTCTCTCTCCGCACTCGTATACCCAGAACTCAAAACCACCCACCGACTCGACTTCACCACCAATTTCCGCCTCTGGAAACAAAAGCTCGACTTCGTACTCGCCGACAACGATGTCGACTACGTCCTCACGGACCCAAAAACCCCAAACCCTACTCCCGACTCGCTGCCAGCCGACGTCGCCCGCCACGAAAAGTGGCTGCACGAAGACTTCAAGGCGCGCCGCATCATCTTCGGCGCGCTGCAGGAGCACGTCCAGATGTGCCACGACGGAGACCGCCACAACACCGCCAAGTCGCTCATAGAGGCGCTCACCGCCCTGTTCGAAAAACCCTCCATGTCGAAGCGGATGTCGAAGCTCAGGAAGTACGCGGATCACAAGATGGGCGAGGGCAAATCGGTAAACCAGCACATTCTGGAGATGGGCTGCATGGCTTTTGAGCTGGAGTGCGAGGGGGTGAAGATGCCGGAGGAACTGCAGGCGGTGATGCTGATGAACAGCTTGCCGGACAGCTGGCATGACACGATTGGCGGGCTGTTGTGAACATGGAGAGCGATGGTTCGGATGGGTTAGGGTTGGACAAGGTGAGCAGGAGGCTGAGGGACATGGGGCATGCGAAGAAGATAATGGAGAATACAATGTCTTATTCTTCGAAAGGGAGGGCGGCGAAGCGTTTCAATCAAAATTGTTTTAACTGTGGAAGGGTTGGACATCGCAGTGCTGATTGCGAACAGGTAATCAAATTACTTTTCATTGAAACTTTTGTTCTTGTGCATGTTGAATGTGAGTTGAGAGATCATGTTGATTTTTCTATTCCGATCAAATTTGACGTTAATTTATTGGAACCGTTTTGTGCACTCTGAAAAAGCTTAATTGCTTTCGTGCCTCTGAAACTCCAGTGAGATTTCACATTGTCCTCGGAAGTCATGGCGGTCGCCTTGTCTACTTGAGCGATATACCGTGTCTCACTTTGTTCCCCATTGTCAATATCTAAAGCAAGTCGTCTTCATGTTTTTTCTAGGATGATTGACTTTAATTACGAAGCATTAGCGCGGAGCTGGGGACGATAAAAGATAAAGGTCATGTGGTTGCAGACTTGTTACTTTTTTTTTCCTGGTTTTTTTATCAGCATATTTAGTTGCTTGTAATCTGGTTTTAGCCTTCTAGTTGACAGTTAGGTCATGTTTGGCATTGGCACCCTACATTTTATAGTAACTTTGGATTTTTTTCTAATTATGTTATTAATAAGGCTCTCGCAAAATTTTAAATATGGATACAAATTAATTCTTTCATCCTTTGTTCAGCGTGTGCGTGTTTTTAAAATAATTCAACCCATCGGTGGGGGTTTTGTTTCAAAGGATTTTCGTTAGTGAGCCTTCCAGTTCTTCAGTTCAAGAAAGTCATATGATCTATGTTGGGGTTGTATGTTTATTTAATTTTTTTTTCAAATAATAGATTTTGTTAAATTAGATGTTAGATTAGCCCCTATTCTTTCTTAACTAAGTGGTTTTGAACCCTTGTATGACGGCCATGACCGTCTCTGAGATTTCGGGGGTCCTGTGTGAAATTTATAAAAGGGCCTCTTTTTAAGATAGTTTTTATTTTTTAAAAAGTAGGACGATATATTGATACTATAAAATAATAACTTAAATCAAAACAACCTTTAGGACTCACTGATTGTAAGTTTACAAATGTCATTAAATAAGTAAAAAAAGTTACAAACATAACCTTTACTAAATAATAAGAAAACAGTTCAATCTTAAGCAACCAATAAAGAAAAAAAAAGCTTCAAAAACTCTAACTTTAAAGTTAGAAAGAAAAACTATCTCATTATGATCCAAATTTTTGTATTTAGAAAGAAAAAAAAAATTACACTTATAATAAGTACACAATAAGATTTTAAAGTGCTAATAAAAGTATATTTTTAATATATAATATTATTACATATAAATATAAGATACCAAAATTTTTTGGGGCCCTGTGCGATTGCACATTTCGCTCCCCCTCAACGCCACCTCTGATGACGGCATGAGTTCAAATTCCGTTGGTAGCTAATCTAACATTTAAGCTAACAAAATATATCGTTCGACAAAAAAAATAAATAAACTAAGTGGTTTTGATCCCTGATTTTGTGGTCGGATTTTGTGAGCATTTGCTCCTCAACTACTCCAATGTTAAAGTCCTTCAAAAGTCTATATGTTAAAGTCCCACAACTACTCCTGATGTCTGATCACTTTTTATATCCTTTTGTCTTCATCGCGTTTATGAGCTGACAACATGAATTTTGTCCCTTTGCCAGTCTATTTTGTTATTTTTGCTGTCTAAATTTGTTTCCATGGTGTTGTAACTTGTAACTAAAAGGTTCAGATACTGCAAAAGTGCGATTTCTTATTATCGATGTGATCAAGATTTAAGTTGTTCTGTGTGTCAATTAGGTACTTTCCACTGGACTTGGTAGGATTGTGCCAAACTTGATATCAAGGAAGCATACGAATAGTGCAGCTACATGTAAAGCTACCAATTCTTTTTGTTACTTGACCACTAAGAAATTTTATGAGAATCGGATTTCCATATTTTTGTTTTGGCTATAGAATCTTAGATACATGGTCTTGCTTTAATGTTTGATAGCAAATCAAGTTTCGTGGTTCTGTTTTTGCTTCTCATACCATATGACTCTTTAATTGTAAACTACTGGATGGCTACATATGTGTACATGTGAAATGTATAATTTCACAACAGTAAACATAAAAGAAAGTAAGCAAGGAAGTGTTAGACTATGATGAACTGTCATTCTGTAGGATTTATTATAGACACCATGAGTAGAATCATAGATCAGATTATTGAGGCATCACATTTTATGATGTACTCAGGGTCAGGGAGACCATGCTATAAACTAGGACTAGACAACATAATATGTCAAATTTTAGTCCAAAAGCCCAAAACCATTTCGGGATTCCCGATTTGTCCCGAAATCCCGAAACTATTTTGGGATTCCAGAAAATTGGGATTCCCGAAAATTTCGGTTTGGGAATCGGGACAAGGGTTTCGGTATGGGATCCCATACCGAACCACCCCTAATATATACTAGGGTTCTTGCTAGGTAAAAAATACACTTGAAAAACCTAAGAAAAACTTGGATGACATTGAGTGGTAGAGTGATGAAAAGCTTGGATCTTCCTTATTATATCCTGGGGACGGTGTGACATTTGTGACTGCTTGCACAATTTGAATAAAGCCGCGAAACGTCTTAAAGAAAGCAATATTGTCCGCAACTCAACCCAAGAGAATTTTGCATTCTTTGTTATCCTGGTAATGTCGTTCTTTGTCTTTGAATTTGTGCAGTACCATCAACAATCTACAATATATCAACCTGTTTCCTCTTAATTATTCGACCGACGAGAGAAGTCTGAGAAAGAGTGATTGTTCCATTGGGATATGAAATCATTTGGGTCAATCCACCAGTTTCATTGTTGATCACTCTAGCGGATTTGCTGTCTCTAAATTTGTGTCTTACTGTGTCTCTTTTATAGTTTATTGACATATATGTGCCTCAACTTAACTCTATATCCAAAAATGTTAAACGTTTTCAAAAAATTTAAAAAAGCTGAAAGTTAAAAAGGAAAACAAGCATCAAACAGCCATCCAAACTCCACCGCCAACCAAACGATGTCGACAGCCACCCACCCCAACCATACCATGCAACTCCTTGTGGCCAGAAAAAACCTTCTTTTCTCTCTCTCTCTCACGTTACTCTTCTTCCTCTTCGTCTCTCTTTGAACACGCGCACTAGATCGTGATCGATCCAACCCGACATAAAATGACTATATATTATTGAAGGCCGTCAAATTTTGATACTAATTTTTTTCTTCACAAGAAAAATATTGCGCGTTTACTAATCCGTAATCAAATTGAGAGGAATTGAATTGAGGATGAATTGGATTAAGGAGGAATTGAAATGAGGTGGAATCAGAATCAGATTCCTGTTGAAGTTGTTTACTAAAACTGTTCGGAATCGGAATACAATTCCATAAAGCTGTTTACTAATTCAGCAGAATCGGAATATAAACCAGTATGATTACTAAAATGCCCTTTTCTCAAATCAAATATTTTATTTACTTTTTTTTAATAAAATTTGATAGAGTATATAATAGTAAGAAAAAATTAAATTGTTTTTTTTATTTCATAGACACACTAAAATGATTTTGTTTATTTTTTTATAAATTTAAGTATTGACTTTAATATCTAAATTTTCTCGCTCAAGTTGTAATTTTTTCTCTTCGGCATATTTATGGAGTTGTGCATAATGTGAATGAGCATGAAATTATGCTTAATGAGCTAGAAGGGCATGGAAAGAAATTGTTAGGAGCATTTTCAGCCTTAACTCTTCAAGGATATATTTTGTTACATAATGTCAAGGAGTAGAAGAAACAAAATTTTTTTATGCTATAATTATTAAAAACTAACTTGATTACTAAATTGCCCTTGTCTAAAATAAATTATTTTTATGCTATAATTATTAAAAATTAAGTTTATGTAATTAAATATATCCATAAACAAAGCTTTTTATGAGATCATTATTTCCAAAACATTTTATAACATCGTTATTTCCAAAGCCTCATCTAAAGCCTTTTTTCCCAGCCCCTTTATCCCCCATTTATCCCCGTAGCCCTTTTTTTCTTAGCCCTTTTTATCCCCGTAGCCCTTTTTTTCCCAGCCCCTTCATCTCAAGCAAACTAAAATAAAGTTTTACTTCTTTCTCTTCTCCCTATCTTTCCCCAATCTTTGTCTGCAACCCCTTTCTTTCCCCAGTGCAGTATCCACATCCCATCATCCAATCTCAAGTGGAACCACGAAGCCACAACCCACACCATCAACAGAAGAAAAAAAATAATCCAATTCAGGGTGAAAGTGATAAAAGTTCTTCCTTATCTTCTGTTTGGGTCTGCAAATCGCAATTTCCTTGAGGATTTGGGCGTTCATTGTTCCAGATCATGTTCATCGTTGTGGCGTCGTTTCAAACCCCAGGCGATCGTTGTTCCAAATCGCAGCATTCGTCGTTCAGTGCTACGACATCGTTTCAGATTGTGAAGGTGGGTTGGTCTGTGCTTTGAAAGAAACAAATACAGAGAGGAGTGATCGATGAAGGTAGGAGTTGTTTTAGGAATATACATGGTATGTTGGGTAGAAAACTTTGATTCGTGATGGAGCCATCTACCCGGAATTCAATTACCACCTCTACAGAGGTAATCCAATTCCAAGGAAATCTGGAATTGAACTCCTGAAATTGGGTGGACCCCACATAAAATCTGATTCCCCAATTGCTAGTAAACGGCATAATACTTCGGGAGGAATTCAATTCTGTTTCTCTCCATCCCACTCCCGGTTGGTAAACACGCCATAAAAGGTCATCGATCACCATCTTCTTTGAATTAGTTGAAAAGGATAAAAAATAATAATAAAAGGCCATCATTATCATCAAAGGAAATGGATCATCTCAGGATTCCTTCCACCAAATACACTCCATCAATCAATCTGGATCCTTGAAATTTAATTCAACGGCTAAAAACAAGGGGCTTCTTTAAAAGTTATAATAACTTTAACCGTTTGATCAAATTTTAAGAATCCAAATTAATTGATGGGATGAATTTGGTAAAACGGATCCAAAAATTCCATCATCATATTCATAGAATCTGTTGAAAATAAAAAACAAAAACTCTCCCATCATCTTGGAATCCGTTTGAACAGTAAAATATAAATAATAAAATACCACCACCCCATCTTCCTAGGATCCGTGGAGGAAAAAAAAAGTCATTTTGCTGGGATTGCCTGGCGAGTCCAGCAATGGTCGTGTCAGAGCAGTTCCATCGGGGCTTGATAGTCCGGCATCCAGTCCAAAAAATGGATCGGGTTCCCTCATTTATGCTCCATCCCAACCTAATAGGCTGGCACCCAACCCAAGCCAGGCCACAGGCTGGCCCAGAATCGACAGACTTGTTGACTGGCCCATCTGACGCTAGCATGGATTCAGAAGCCGTTTGAAATTTTTTTTGCGCCAGGCACGTGGGAAGCACGCGCGACTGGGCGCGCATCGCCGACAAGAATCCAAAGTCGGGACCCGCTTGTGCAGGCGCACTAAACGCACCGATAGGGAGGCCACGTGGCATGTCTGATCACTGATCAACGGTCCACGTTTTTCCCCCAAAAATTAAAAAAAATAAAAATAAAAAGGCACAACGGTCAGACTTATGACCATTGGCCACATGTCAACTTATAGGTTGTTAGATTTGAATATTTTTCAAATCCAACGGTCCAGATTAATTACCTAAATTAAAATTTATAAAAAAATTAATTAAAAATACAGAAAAAATTTAAAAAATTTCTTTATTTTTCCTATAAATACCAAACCCTCATCTTCCACCTTACACCATATTTCAATATTTTCAACACTTTCTACCAAAGCTTTCATATACTTTTTGTGTGAAAGAAATACCAAGAACCTCATCCTTTCTTTTTTTGTCCATATAAACCCTACATCCCTACATCTATCTTCATCGTTTTCAAATCTTGAGTTCTTACAATGTCTTCTTCAAGGAAAGTGTATAAACAGTTTGAGTAGCAATAGAAAAGATTGTTGGCACAACAGGAAGAATTGGTCAATCTTAAGGAAGGTGGAGGTGGAGATGAGGCTTTCGCAATGGAGGAGGATGAGGATGATTACCATAGAAGGCAGAGGGCCTCACATTCCCGTCGTGTCATGGAAGTTGTGGGTCAGATATCCAAACCCAAATGTGCTACAAACTTCTATAGAAAAAGGAAAAAAAAAGGTACAAATCTCTTGGAAGATTATTTTATCCCCAAATGTGTATTCCCTGATCATGTTTTTAGACGTCGTTTTAGAATGCAATGAAGTTTGTTCGATAAAATCATGAATGCTATTTGCAACCATGATCAATACTTTGTGCAAAAAAAGGATGTTTTTCACGTTCTAGGTTTTCTTCCTGAGCAAAAGTTAATGCTGCATTGCGGATGCTTGCATATGAAGCATCTGCAGATTAAGTGGATGAGATAACAAGGATGAGAAAATCAACTGTTCTGGAGTCCCTGATGCGGTTTTGCTCCGCAATCGAAGCCCTCAATACAAAGGAGTACCATCGGAAATCGACGCCTATGGATCTGCGAAGGCTACTGCGGAAGGGTGAGATGCGAGGCTTCCCTGGCATGATTAGAAGCATCGACTACGTGCAGTGGACCTGGAAAAATTGTCCAAGTTCGTGGCAATGAGCGTATGGCGATAAAAAAAGAGCCACAAGTATCATTTTAGAAACGGTGGCTTCATTTGATACATGGATTTGGCATGCATTTTTTGGTGTTCTAGGAGCACAGAATGACATAAATGACCTTGCCCAATCTCCAGTGTTCGATGAATTGCTGCAAGGAAAAACACCCAGAGTCACATATTCAGTCAATGACCATACATACAAACAACCGTACTACCTTGCAGACGACATTTACCCAAGGTAGACAACGTTTGTCAAAACAGTCCCACATCCACAAAGTGAAAAAGAAAAACATTTTGCAAAATGTCAAGAAAGGTGTAGGAAGGATGTGGAATGTTGTTTTGGTATCCTGCAAGCTCGTTAGGCGATTGTCAGGTCAGCTGCCAGAATGTTTAATGTCGAGGCACTTCGATCCATCATGATGACGTGTATCATTCTCCACAACATGAAGATGAGTATGATTATGATGTCTTCGACGAATACGAGCCGGGCACAATGAATAACTCAATAACACGTATCTATTGTGCTCATGACGGCACCATTGGAACGAGATGGACGTTACAATCAATTGATCGTTGAGCGGTACACTTCATCGCAAGAGCCATACTGGCACTGTACCCGTTAAAGTGACTTGATTGAGCACCAATGGGATTGCAACAAGGTCAAGATAATTAAAAGGATCTTGTGTTGGAACAATAAAGTTCTTAGTTTATTTAGTGTGTTTTTTCAAGTTTATTTGATGAGTTTATGTAATTTTATTTAGTGTGTTTTTTAAGCTTATTTGATGAGTTTATGTAATTTTATTATGATAATGACACGTGGCGTGACGAGATTGGTTAAAAATCCTATCTGAAAATAAAATAATTTTTTATTTATTATTTTATAAAAAAATTAATAATATTTTAAATGGGCTGGATGCCAGCGCATTTTGTAGGGTTGGAGATGCATTTGGCCTATTACTGTTCATTAGGGTATATCACTGTTCACTGAGTGGATTAAATGGGCTGGGTGCTGTCGCATTTTTTTAGGGGTGGAGTTGCTCTCAGGCAAGTAACCTTCGAGCTGCACAGCAGCATTCAAGGTGATGGGCGACATTTTTCACGCATTGTGTCCCTATGCAGTTTGTATATATGAGTACATACATATTCAATAAATTCTTCTACTTTAGGAACTCACTTTCCGATTCATTAGAGATTCGTTTGATCCTTATATTTGTTTTATACCTATTTATTATGGTGATTGATCTTATTTACATATTCCACTAAAGATGCTCTAATACATATCATAATCTCAACAATACACAAGGAAGATTAAACCGAACACTTTTTGGTCTTGATTGATCTTTAAAGAATATTGTCATGCGTTTTTTTTTTTGGCAACCAAAAGAATTACTAATTAATTGTGGGAATTTAATTATTTTGCAGTTGTCATTTTACCATAGGGATAAAAAAAATCAATGCATATGTATCCTTTTGTGGATTCGATTCTCACCGGCTTTTGATTTTCCTAACAACTAATTGTCCAACCCAATAACGATATAACTCTACTAATATTATATATATATATCTGTAAAATACCCATAAGAGTAGACGGAGAGCTTTAAAATCGTAGAATTTTCAAAGGTGTCAAAATCGTGGAATTTTCAAATTTGATCAATATACGTTGGACTAAAACATGAAAAGCGACTAGCATATTTCCAAAAACTAATTCAGTATTATAAAGTTCTTAAAGAATTTTTATTTTCATATCTAACATAAGAGTGATGTTATTTAGACATAGAAAATTAACATATTTGTTCTTATACTTCTAATATATAGGTGAATATCACATATATTAATGGGACTCATCTACATTAAAAATATATCATCAAGTATGTCAGATTTTTTTGTTAAATAACTTTACTAAAAACGAGATTCAGATTTAACTTTAGAAGGTTCAAAACTTTCCACTCTAGCTCCCATCCATTGGCATGGGAATGTAAATTGCAAGCACACAAAGTTGAGAAATTATTTGGTGTGTCCAGAATACGAGATAGTATATCACGTGTGATTATATACGTGTCCCTCAACTTGTATAATGATGTGTGATCTTGGTTTACGATTACATGGCATGCGACACTCTTGATGACCATCTGTATCACACTGGTAACCTTAAACATCTTCCTTGGGAACAATGACTCCAAATTTGTATTGGCGCAGCGCAAGGGTTACATTACCTTCACAGTGGTGCCAAGGGCTCCATTATTCACCGTGATGTTAAGAGCTCAAACATTTTATTGGATGAGAAAATGGTGGCCAAGGTTTCAGATTTCGGGTTGTCAAAAATGGGTACGACGAACACGTCCAAAACACACATCAGCACGGTGGTGAAAGGTAGTTTCGGGTATCTAGACCCCGAATACTTCCGATGTCAACAGCTGACTGAGAAGTCTGATGTGTACTCATTTGGTGTGGTTTTGTGGGAGGTATTGTGTGCGAGGCCAGCTCTGCTGCAGACGCTTGGGACTAGGCAAATCAGCCTCGCTGAGTGGGCCAAGAGTTATCATGGAGACATGACACTTGACCAAATCTTTGACCCAAATACGAAGGGTAAGATTGAAGTCAAGTGCTTTAACAAGTTGGTTGAGATTGGTATAAGTTGCTTACATGATAAAGGAATCGAACGACCATCGATGAATGATGTTGTGAGGGAGCTTGAGTTTGCACTGCAGCTTCATCATAAGAGCATTGGAAGTAAGGGTGACGATGGGGTTGCCTTTATCAACGACAACGGTGACAAAACCAGTAGTACCGAGCAAAGTTTTCACATCCCGGCCCGGGGCAGACCACATCCCGGGCCCGTTCCACCACCGTAGCACGATATTGTTCGCTTTGGGCTTACCATTCCCTCACAGTTTTGTTTTTGGGAACTCACGAGCAACTTCCTAGTGGGTCACCCATCCTGGGAGTGCTCTGGCCTCCTTCTCGCTTAACTTCAGAGTTCCTACGGAACCCGAGGCCAGTGAGCTCCCAAAATGCCTCGTGCTAGGTATGGATGAGAATATACATTTAAGGATCACCCCCCTGGGCGATGTGGGATGTTACAAAAGTTGTGCTACCAATGAATCCAAACAATATATATATGTGACAATCTTCTCTGAGATCAATGAAACAAATGGAAGATGATGAGCAACATTTTACAAAACGCGAGCTATATTCTGAAAATGGTAGGATTGATGTATGTGTATATTGTTGGAAAATATTGGTGTATATATACTTTGTAGCTTTATAGAATAATAAGTTAATCACAATGTAGTCTTATGTGATTTAGCCGTCATTCTTTATTTTCGGTTAATAAACTTATATGCATTTGATATTTGTTTGTTCATCTGTCATGTACTCTGATTTTATGTGAGAATTTGATTAAGTGCAATTTTTTGTTCATATTAACTTTTTTTTATAATTAATTTCACATTACGTTGACTTAAAATATTTTTGTGAACATTTCAGCAAAAAAAAAAAAAATTCAAATTTGGATACCAATTTTTTTTCACAAATGTAACTAAAATGACTATATTATTGAAGGCGGTCAAATTTTGATACCAATTTTTTTCTTCACAAGAAAAATATTAAAAGATCATCACCATCTTCCTTGGGTTTGTTGAAAAGGATAAAAATATATATAATTAAAGACCATCATCATTATCATATTCATAGAATCTTTTGAAAGAGAATAAAAAACAAAAAATCTCCCATCATCCTAGAATCCGTTAAAAAGTAAAATATAAATAATAAAATACCATCACCCCATCTTCCTAGAATCCGTGGAGAAAAGAAAAAAAACTGTCATTTTGTTTGAAGAATGTTGTCATGCGTTTTTTTTTTTTGTGCAACCAAAAGAATTGCTAATTAATTGTGGGAATTTAATTATGTTGCAGTTGTCATTTTACCAAAATGATAAAAAAACAATCATACATACATGTGTATTTTTTTGTGGATCGATTCTCATCAGCTTTCATTTTCCCTTACAACTAATTGTCCAATCCAATAACGATATAACTCTACTAATATTATATATATATATATATATATATATATATATCTATAAAATCCATAAGAGTAGACTGAGAGCTTTAAAATCGTAGAATTTTCAAAGGTGTCAAAATCGTGGAATTTTCAAATTTAATCAATATACGTTTGACTAAAACATGAAAAGTGACTAGCATATTTCCAAAAACTAATTCAGTATTATAAAGTTCTTAAAATAATTTTTATTTTCATATCTAACATAAAAGTGATTTAGACATAGAAAATTACCATATTTGCTCTTATACTTCTAATATATAGGTGAATACCACATATATTAGTGGGACTCATCTACATTAAAAATATATCATCAAGTGCTTCAGATTTTTGCGTTAAATAATGTTATTAAAAACGAGATTCAAAATTAACTTTAGAAGGTTCAAAACTTTCCACTTTGGCTCCCGTCCATTCGCATGAGAATGTAAATTGCAAGCACACAAAGTTGAGAAATTATTCAGTGTGCCCGAAATACGAGATAGTATACCACGTGTGATTTTATACGTGTTCTTCCACTTGTATAATGATATGCGATATACTATCTGGTATTCCGAGAACATTGAAAAATGTCTTCAACAAAGTTAAGATAACCGATTGCCCAACATATAAGCAAACGGTCCTAGATGCAGGTCAAGGCTACGAGAGATTTTTCAGTGTGATCGGTACACGGAGTGATACACCAATTGTCATTATGCAAATGGTGAGATATGTGTGCTAAAAAGTTAATAACTTAAAAAATAAAATTTCCTACCACTTCAATTAAAACACGTGGTGTACCACTTATATTTCCATCACAACTAAAAATTTCTCCAAGGCTACCGTGTTCAAGACTCCCATCAAGTCTGTCATCACTCTTTTCCACTCTTGACTTTTGATGAAAGCCACGTTCCAATTCATGCATCCTTGCCATATATTGACGTATAAACAATACGATTTGGTAAATTGGGAGATAAAAGTCATGCATCATAAGACAGACTGATCATCGACAGAGAGAAATGGAGAGCAATATGGTTGTTATTTTTGGGGTTTTTGTGGCAATGTTTGTGCAAAGTGTGGCAACACAGAAAGTGCATGTGGTGGGAGCTAACATGGGTTGGACTATTCCAGTATCTGGGGCACAAGAATATGTAAATTGGGCTGCTACAAACAACTTCACGGTTGGTGATACACTCGGTAAGATTTTCCACTCCTGTTATAAACACGTTTTTCACTCGTATTATAATTTAAAATTCATGAACATGATATATATCATATTGTGATTTTTTGTCATTAACTATTTTGTGCAGTGATACCAATTATTATATAAAAGTATTTGTGCTCTATTTACGCATTATATTTCTTGTAGACGCATGTGGTCTAATATCCTAGTGATAGGGTGTTGGGTTTATAGCTATAACCTTATATTTTTTGTACTCACAAAATTCCAATAACTCTCCATGCCAGTTTTCAACTTCACCGGTGTACACAACGTTGTCCAAGTAACGAAGGCATCATTCCACTCATGCAACGAACAAGAACGAATTGGCTCATCCCTCACAACTAGCCCAACAAACATCACACTCACCTCCGCAGGCGACCACTACTACATCTGCAGTTTTAGCAATCACTGCCAGGCAGGCATGAAGCTAGCCGTCACCGTATCTAGTGCCTCCCCAGAATCGCCACTCCAAAGAACTGTGTATCTCGTCTTTGGTGTAGTTTTTAGCATACTTGTTTTCTCTCCCTTCCTAGAGATTTTCCGGCGACGAGGAAAAGTCAAGTCCTTCGACTCCAACCATGGGAAGACAAAGTCAACAGAGACCCCGAGATCACCTTTACCGCCTTATCTGTGTCGTTACTTTCCATTGGCTGAGATTAAAGCCGCCACCCAAAACTTCAACGATACTTTCATTATTGGTGTTGGCGGGTTTGGCAATGTGTACAAAGGGCGGATTGATGGTGGTGTCACTCATGTTGCTATCAAACGGCTGAGACCAGAATCATCACAGGGGGCCCGTGAGTTCAAGACGGAAATCGAGCTGCTTTCCCAACTCCGCCACCGCCATTTGGTTTCACTCATTGGTTACTGCTCCGATAATGGCGAGATGATTTTGGTTTACGATTACATGGCACACGGCACTCTCGGTGACCATCTCTATCGCACTGGTAACCTTAAACCTCTTCCTTGGGAACAACGACTCCAAATTTGTATTGGCGCAGCGCGAGGATTGCACTACCTTCACAGTGGTGCCAATGGCTCCATTATTCACCGTGATGTTAAGAGCACAAATATTTTATTGGATGAGAAAATGGTCGCCAAAGTTTCAGATTTTGGGTTGTCAAAAATGGGCACGATCAACACGTCCAAAACGCACATCAGCACAGTGGTGAAAGGTAGTTTCGGGTATCTAGACCCGGATTACTTCCGACGTCAACAGCTGACTGAGAAGTCTGATGTGTACTCATTTGGAGTGGTTCTGTGGGAGGTATTATGTGCGAGGCCAGCTCTGCTGCATACGGTGGAGACTAGGCAAATTAGCCTCGTTGAGTGGGCCAAGAGTTGTCATGGAGACGGGACACTTGACCAAATCATTGACCCAAATGTGAAGGGTCAGATGGAAGTTGAGTGCTTGAACAAGTTCGTTGAGATTGCAATAAGTTGCTTACATGATAAAGGAATCGAACGACCGTCGATGAATGATGTTGTGAGGGGCCTTGAGTTTGCACTGCAGCTTCATCAAAAGAGCATTGGAAGTAAGGGTGACAATGGAGTTGCCTTTACCAATAACCGCAACGACAAAACTAGTAGTACAGAGCAAAGTTGTGCTACCAATGAATCCAAACAACATATATCTGTGACAATCTTCTCTGAGATCAACGAAACGAATGGACGATGATGTGCAAAATTGTACAAAATGTGAGCAATATTTTGAAAATGATATCTCGATAGGATTTATGTATACGTGTATATTGCTGGAAAATATTAGTATTTAAGTTTATTTTAATGTTTGGTTTTTTGGGGCTTGCCCCTAATAACAACGTTTCGTTTCCTTGCCTATTAGGGTTAGGTTAGTTTTATATATATATATATGATACTTTGTAGCTCTATAGAATAATAAGTCAATCACAATGTAATCCTATGTGATTTGTATGCGTCATTCTTTATTTTCGGTTAATAAAATTATATTCGGTTAATAAAATTATATTCATTTGATATTCGTTTGTTCATCCGTTGTTCATATGAATAGTTTGTTCATCATGTACTCTGATTTTCAACCTATATGACATTGGGTGATACTCAGATGCAACATCAGACCTATATGACATTGGGTGACACTCAGATGCAACATCAACAACAATGGAAGCCGAAAGATGCAACAAGAAGCCAGCAAGGAACGGAAGTCTGAAACACTTACTGTCAACTGACATTTGAATTCATACATGAAATGTTTCAAATTTGATGTTTTGAATCACATTACGAAGACTACAACAGACTTTAGCCATTGTAATTAACAAAGCTTGGATTGGGTTTTCTTATATATGTAATATAAGTTCAGCAAACAATTAGAATTCAGAAACAAAATCAGCTTTTATGAGATTCAGAATTATCATTCAAGGTACAATCAAGAATGTTATATACACGGCTCTCTACTTTGTACTGGAAAACGAATGTCATCACATAATCCCTCCGGTCATATTGTATCAAAGTGGAAAGTGGACTAAACCAACAGACTGCTATTCGAAATTTGGCTTCAATTTCCACAAACATCATGACCTAAGCAAGTATGCAAGATCCATTGCATCCAAGTAACTTGGGGAGCTCACCAGTGCTTAAACTGTTTCATGGCTCTTCCGATGCACCATTCGAGTACTCCTCACCAGCAACAGCGGATGCTCCATTTGATAATCGGTTTGTGCTGCTGGAATTTGAATATGTGGAGTATGTAGATGCAGGGTTTCCCCGTGAATTCCGAGTCTGTGCAGCCGTGCTACTTCTTGTCACCTTGAGGCGAGCCTTTCTACCCTGTGGTGGAGCCTTTCTACCCTGTGGTGGAGCAACAAATCACAATATCTATTAGTCTCTCGTTTAAGGACTTCACAAATAAAAACTGGGGGAATGTCTACTACATGAAGAGATGACAGATAATTAACTTTCCCATACACTTCTCCAGATGAGGAGCAAACCTCCCAGCAACGATAGACCGACCACAATTCATGCACTCAAACACTTTACTGGCTACAGAAGGATGATTCTGCCCAAATATGTCAACCACGTACTTGCCATTTGCTTCACCACTATTACTAGGATTAGCTACCCTCACCCGTGCTTGGGCTGAAAGCCATAGTTCTTCTTCCTCTTCTTCAAAATTACGATCAAGACCCAACTTTGCTATTCGATGACACTCAGATGCAACATCAACAATAATTGAATCAAGGAGGTCCGCAAAAACATGAGACGAAAGCTGCAACCACAAGCCAAGAAATTACGAAATTATATTGTCAACTGATTTTTACATGCACACACGAAATCTTTCAAATGTTAAGTTTTGAGGTTACATTAATCATCTTTATTCTAGGCGTTGCCTACACTAGAACATTCGCCAACAAAAAGAAAAACCCTATACTGCTCTGAAGTAGAAATTTATGATAATACCAGAGGGATTGGCCTTCGAACATCCAGTACCTAAACATTTATTGAAAACGTAAAATCCACCAGTTTCTTCCACTATGATAATCAAACTCATATCTTTAGTTCCATCAATTTGCTCATCTTGACAAAGAATTTGGTAAATGGCAGAAGACAACCCTTGTATCATGGGCATTTTCTCTTTCTCGAAAAGATGTGATCACCTCACCAAACCAAAGCAAGATATCTACAACTTACTACAGAACCACTTAGCCATTGAAATCAACAGAGCTAGTAATTTGTTCTTCCAAAAGGTCAAGAACAGATAACTGTGAAATCATCTACAAATGGACAAAATGCATCTCATTGCATTATTTTTATCTTCATTTTTCTATTGAGAAGACACTACTCTAAATGACTCTAATTTACGAGGAGGAGGATACGAACTAGGCTGCTAAGGGGAGGCACAATGTCATAACCAACCGGCCTAACCCAAATCTCCATCTCAATGCATTTAAACACATAACAACTCAAAACCCACAAAAATTTTCCAAACCATTTTTCATACAGATTCAAACCAAAAGTTCAAAATCCCTCAACTTCTTCCGGGTCCAATACCGCAAATCCCAAATCCAAAAAGAAACAAAAGGGTGTTGCTTTGAATGTAAAATGGGAAATACCTGAGTATCGGGAGAAGAGGACATATCATTTTCTTCATTTGGAAGCGACATGAAGGAGCCAATGGGTTTATAAACCTACCCAAAATACAGAAAATTTATTAGAATTCATCGCCAAACAAAAGAAGAAATTGTTTTTTGAAAAGCAAATTTGATATTAAATCAAGAATTTATGTGTATCAATTCAGAATTTATAAGTATACAGATCGTGGAATTGAATTGATTGAACTAAGAGAGAGAGAGAGATTTACTGATTGTTTCGAAGGGAGAGAGGGAAGTGATCGGAAGCTGCTCTGAGACTGAAGGTAGAGAAGGAAGCGATGCCAATTGGATGGAATTGGGATTTTGGGGAAGGAGAACGGAGGGTGATACACTGCGACGCGCTTGTTTCTGTTATTGACTTCTACCTATCATAGCATGCCCTCTGGTCCCGAATGACTAAATTTCACACCCGAAACAGATATCCAATAGATATATCACGATAATAAAGTAAATATATCAAAATATTCATAATTACATTGGATACTCGCTTGTCATATTCTACAAGATTAATTCTATCTACACACCTATTTATATTTATGATATATTCTTTTTAATTTCGACCAACAGATCGAATATATAAAATACAAATCAATTACAAAAATTAACCAAAGAATACAAAAAAATAAAAATAAAAATGTAAATATCACGATACTTGCCACACTCATAAGATTCATAAATATCAATTTCTACTATCGCCGCCTTATTTTGAAATACTCAGTAAGGACATGACAAGTGAAATTCTTACCCAATTGAATCCGCAAAGTAAACGCCAACTAACCTACTAAGTTACTAACCAAAATAGTACTTGGATCTCATAGTGTGAATTAGTAGTTCCAAGTAATCTAATTAAGACTAGAGTCGGAAGTGATGCATTTAGTAATTGCATATACTTGAAAATAGGAGTTGATCGAGGTGATGGATGCTTGTAGTAATAATTCGAAACAATGATTTGGAACCTAGATGGGAAATACAGAAATGGATGGTGTATGTGCTCATGTTGTAAATCATAAGTGTGGAGGTAGGAGGTAAGTTGTGTGTTGGTTTGATAGCACCATTTCCATGATGTAAGCACTTATTTCACATGCGACAGGTCTGGGTAAATTATGAGAAACCGTTTGATATTTTGATTCCTTTAAGTAGTCCAGAATCCTTGCTCTTGCTCATTTCCATAAGGTTATCTTAGAATCCTAGATTCGTGTGAATGGGAATTACCCACGATGGATCTTGTGAATACAAATTAGAATTCCCATGTTATTATCCATAACCCAAGTAGGGAATTATGTAGAGTTCTTTAATTAAATTCGTGAAATGATATGCTATCTCACTGATTGATTAACGTGATTAAATATTAATATTGTGCTTCGTGATTCCGTATATGTTACAAGCTATGGATTGAGATATAATGTTGGAAGCATAGTGATTGGTATGATGTAGTGAAATGTGATTTGACTTGTGTATTGGAAATGGTTGTGACATGTGATTGAAATGCATATTGAATTGCTTGGGAGATGTGAGGTCTAGTAATGGACCGATAACCCATTGTGATGGGGATTTGTTGCTTGATATTGTTTCGTTTCGTTGAGTCTTTGTGAATTGAGTAATTTGAATCATGTCTTATTCTTTGGAGCCGTTGTTATGTTTTCTGGACTTCCGTTCAGTTCTGTTGAGTAGTCCGGAACTGAGTTCTGATTGGATTCCGTTGAATGATGGTCCGGAATCCCTTCTACTTCGCGATTCCGTTGAGTTATGGTCCAGAATCGTATCCTGATTGGATTCCGTTGAGTGATGGTTCAGAATTCCCTTTGGTGCCTTGGCTCCGTTGGGTGGTCCAAAATTCCCTTTTTCAGAGATGTGGTCTTCGGCCGAACTGTGGCGCTCTAGCCCGCATTTTGACGTGTTGTATGTGTTATTGATGATGTGATGGTTGGCATTATTGATGGATGTGATTATGGAATGATGTTGGTTATGGTAATTATGATTAGACTCGTTGAACTTTATGACTAGTGAATATGATTGTGCTCCGTCGTTTGTCCCTTGTAATGTTGCATGTTATGCATAATGATTTATTGTTGAGACATAGCGATTTAATTGATGAATATTCGAGTGTAGTGAAATGACGAACTACGAATGGCTTGATCCCTAATGAGTGTACGTAGGCAGTCTAACGAGGAGGTTAGATGCAGCCATAAAGTATACAAAAAACTACTATGCGATTCGATTCTCGAGATGTGCTTTGTACATATCCTGGAGGCGGGGTATGTTAGATATACGGATATTGGTGTCGTCACGTGTTGATCCTGGACGTATGTTGGGATCGGGGCGTGACAACTCTGGTATAATATTAGATTTCTGTCCATTATTTCCATCTAAGAATTCCAGTTTGAACTGCCCTTGTGATTATTAGAAGAGCCAGAAAAACCACCACTTCTGTTTGTAAAACCTCCAGAATTGCCTCATCCATTAAACCTTTATCTTTGATTGAATCTAGGGCCACTGTAACCATTGTTATTTCTTGGACCTTGAAATTGTTGATGCTGAAAAAAGTTTCCCCTATTAGATCCATTTCCACCATTATCATTGCCAGAATTCCTTTGGTATTGCCTCACAAATCCAACACCATTATAGGTTTGAGAATTGGAACTAGAACCATATGAATCCTTTCCTTGATAAAATGGCATGTTAGCACCTATTGCAGAAGACTCCATTTGGTAAAACTGTTTCTGAGCTCCACTAGCAGAAGATTCACCCTGAGAAAACATGTTTGTCATTGGAAACTGCATTGTAGTTTGATATTCTTCTGCTGTTTTTTCTGCACTCAGTAGCTGGGCACGAAATTCCTTCAAAGTTATAGGTGACTCTCTTGCCATAATCACAATTCTTATCATGTTATACTCAGATGGTAAACCAGCTAAGGTAGCAACAATCAAATCATTCTCTGAAATATTTTCTCCTGCAACGTGTAATTGATCCCTCAAATGTTTAAGCCTTAACAAATATTTCTCTATTTAATAAGCTCATTTCTTGATTGTGTGTAGCTCAGTGTTGAGATGATTTATCCTTGCCCTTGACATAGTAGCATACCTGTCAGTAAGTTGTGTACAAGCCTCATGAGCTGTCTTGCTTCCTACTGCATATTCAATTGCCTCATCACCAAGTGTTGCAATCAGAAGACTCAGTAATGCCTTATCAGTCTTTATCCATTCACGATGCGCTGCAGTTATTTCCTTTGTTACTCCACTCTCCAAAGACACTACATACTTAGGTGGACAAATATTGGTACCATCAAAGTAGTCAAAAAGATCATATCCTTCTAGGACAAATTGAAATTGAAAGGACCACTTAGCAAAGTTATCATCTTGTAACCGAATGGTAAGCATCCCCAACAAACCTTCCATCTTGAGTGGTGAAGAACTCATGGTACTATAAGACAAAGAACTACAATTAGCCAAACAGACAACTCCACAAAGACCTTAATTCTTCAGAAATACCAAACTCAATCACCTTATATCAACTATACTTCACCTTTTATCTATAGATTATATAACAATCAACAATATTCTTGTGCAAACATATATCTTTCACCCAACAAATAATAGACTTCGTGTCAATAAGACCAAATTCATACACATCAGATAGCTTTGTGCCCTAATTTGTGTTTTCTGGAAAGAAATAGGAGCTTCGTGCCATAATCATTTTCAACAAATCAAGATTTTGAAAAAAACAGTAAGCTTCGTGCTACAACAATATCAGAATTAGATTCAGTATCCAAGAAACATATATGGCTTCGTGCCTCAACGATTTTCTAAGAGATTCAACATTTTTACAATAACGACATAAACTGGACTCGCTTTGTGCCTCAATTTTAGTCTCAAGAACAATCAATCAAGCTGAGAGTCGAAAGAAAGAACCTGATTTCACAAGTATCGTCAAGATCCAAACAACACCACCATTATTGAAACTTCAAGAAAAAGAACCAACAATCAAGAGAAAATCCGTTCTGAATCAGCACCAACTTGCTCCGATCAACACCGCGCCCCCAAAAAGAACCGACCAGCTCAATACCATCATAACAGTTGTTACAAGGAAGCAGAAAAGGACACAAAGAGTTTTAGAGAGAGAATTGTAAAGATGCTTTTGTATTAGAGAGATAAAACTTTCATTACATTGTAAATATAATCCACTCACTATTTATAGAAGATAGAAACCTTAATGGCTAAGTAATCTTCTAACTAACTATTTTCCAATGGTCAACAATCATCCAATCTAGCTAGAATCTAATGGTCTATAATCAAAGCACATGTTTTAACTAAGACTGTGCCACTTGGAGTGCCACTTGACATTTACATGGTTAATAAAGCCTTCATTTATTATATATTATTTAAATAAGTGCATATTTATTATATAACATATAATATATATAAATATTGAAAAATTCTCCTTAGTACTTTGGTAAATCATCTAATGGTATGAGATCCGTTCAAGTGATTACGAGTTCGTGATGCATTACGAAATATTTTTTGAATCTCGTATGAATTTATTTTATATTGTATATGTGTGACTGAGGGCCTTAAAATCATAGAATTTTCATAAGTGTCAAAATCATAGAATTTTCAACTTTCAATTAGTTGGTAATCAATATACGTTGGACTAAAACATGAAAAGTGACTAGCATATTTCCAAAAACTAATTCAGTTTTATAAAGTTCTCAAAGAATTTTTATTTTCATATCTAACATAAACGAGTGATGTCACTCAATACTACGGTCTGGTAGTATTCCTCTTTATTTGGAAGTGAGAAGTCTTATGTTCGAATCTCGTGGATGGTGGATTCGATATCAAATTAGGCTGCTCATTGTGTGGCTTAGTCAAACTCATCATCTTCTTAATGTTATTTAGACATAGAAAATTGACTTATTTGCTCTTATACTTTCTAATATATATAGGTGAATACCACATATACTAGTGGGACTCATCTACATTAAAAATATATTATCAAGTGTGTCAGTTTTTTATGTTAAATAACATTATTAAAAACGAGATTCAGAATTAACTTTAGAAGGTTAAAAACTTTCCACTCTGGCTCCCGTCCATTGGCATGGAAATGTAATTTGCAAGCACACAAAGTTGAGAAATTATTCGGTGTGTCCAGAATACGAGATAGTACACCATATATCATTATATAAGTAGATTAACGTTTTATTTTTCTAGTGTTCCTTTACTTGTATAATAACATGTGGTGTGCCACCTGGTATTCCGGGCACATCGAAAAATTTCTTCAACAAAGTTAAGATGACCAAGCGTCCCACGACTCCCACATATAAGCAAAGCGTTCCAGATGCAGGTCAAGGCTACCGTGTCCAAGACTCCATCCAGTCTTTCATCACTCTTTTCCACTCTTGACTTTTGATGAAAACCGCGTTCCAATTCATTCATCCTTGCCATATATTGACGTACGTATAAACAATACAATTTGGTAAAGTTGGAGATAAAGTCATGCATCATAAAACAGACTGGTCATCGACAGAGAGAAATGGAGAGCAATATGGTTGTTATTTTTGGTGTATTTGTGGCAATGTTTGTGCAAAGTGTGGCAATACAGAAAGTGCATGTGGTGGGAGATAACATGGGTTGGACTATTCCAGTATCTGGGGCACAAGAATATGTAAATTGGGCTGCTACTAACAACTTCACTGTTGGTGATACACTCGGTAAGGTTTTGCACTCATGCTATTTCACTCGTATTATAATTTAGAATTCATGAACAATATATATATCATATTGTGATTTTTCTCATTATATGCTATAAACACGTTGCTCTATTTACTCATTATAATCCTTGTAGACGCTTGTGGTCTAATATCCTAATGATAAAGTGTTGGGTTTCTACTTATTCGTCCTGGGTTTGAAACAAACCTCTATCTCTCCTAAATTATTTTAATAGTTTCAAACCCTAAAGTTGTAGATAGAAGCGATAAAAAAATTTGGGTTATGCTAGAGAGATTAAATTTGAAGACAAAATTTACAAATTATATGACGTGTCACAAATAAAAATGAGCACGTTTATCAATGCTTAAATAGTAAATCAATCATCAACTTTCATATCATTTAGTTTCTAAAATTTAGTCTACAAATTTAGTCTCTCTAACATTATCCAAATTTTTTTTATATATGCAATGGAACAACGTAAGTTGTAGATAGAAGGAATTACAAACGGTCTCTCTTGAAAGAATAATGGAACTCTAGAAGTTTGAGAGGAACTCTCGATTTTCTGACTAAAAATATGATAAACTGAATAACATACAACCCTAAAAGTTGTTTAAATATTCTTAACAAACTTTAGATGCAAAGGAAAATAAAACAGAAAAATTACAAAAATTTTAAAAGTACCCTTTAAACTTCATAATACCCAAACTTTTTGCAAGATGCTCTTTAGGTTATCTACATATATTTATTTAAAAAATATTTAAAAATAATAATATCTAAATAAGAAAAATAAAAAAAATAAAACAATAAAAAAAACTAATTGTCACATTGGCAAGCATGTGCGAAGAGACAATTAATAAAGGCTATAATCAGTTCAACTATGATGTTTGTACGATGAAAATATATTTATTATTTCCCAATAGGAAGGAGACAAGTATTTTCCCAAATGAATATACCTCATTAATGAAGTTAAAAGTAAAAATTGGCCATATTATATTAGTAAAGTTTAAAGCTAAATAACCTAATTTTTTTGGTACTCACAAAATTTCAATAACTCTCCATGCCAGTTTTCAACTTCAGCACCGGTGTACACAACGTTGTCCAAGTAACGAAGGCATCATTCCACTCATGCAACGAAGAAGAACGAATTGGCTCATCCTTCACAACAGGCCCATCAAACATCACACTCACCTCCGCAGGCGACCACTACTACATCTGCAGTTTTAGCAGTCACTGCCAGGCAGGCATGAAGCTAGCCGTCACCGTATCCAATGCTTCCCGAGAATCGCCGCTATCAGGAACAGTGTTCCTCGTCTTTGGTGTAGTTTTTGGCATACTTGTTCTCTCTCCCATCCTAGAGATTGTTTTGCCTCCCCTCCTAGAGATTTTCCTGCCACGAGGAAAAGTCGAGTCATTTGGCTCCAACCGTGGGAAGACAAAGTCAACAGAGACCCTGGGATCACCTTTACCGACTTATCTATGTCGTTACTTTCCACTGGCTGAGATTAAAGCCGCCACCCAAAACTTTAACGATACTTTAGTTATTGGTGTTGGCGGGTTTGGCAATGTGTACAAAGGGTGCATTGACGGTGGTGTCACTCCTGTTGCTATCAAACGGTTGAAACGAGAATCATCACAGGGGGCCCGTGAGTTCAAGACGGAAATCGAGCTGCTTTCCCAACTCCGCCACCGCCATTTGGTTTCACTCATTGGTTACTGCTCCGATAATGGCGAGATGATCTTGGTTTACGATTACATGGCACGCGGCACTCTCGGTGACCATCTCTATCGCACTGGTAACCTTAAACCTCTTCCTTGGGAACAACGACTCCAAATTTGTATTGGCGCAGCGCGAGGATTGCACTACCTTCACAGTGGTGCCAATGGCTCCATTATTCACCGTGATGTTAAGAGCACAAATATTTTATTGGATGAGAAAATGGTCGCCAAGGTTTCAGATTTCGGGTTGTCAAAAATGGGCACGATCAACACGTCCAAAACGCACATCAGCACAGTGGTGAAAGGTAGTTTCGGGTATCTAGACCCGGAATACTTCCGACGTCAACAGCTGACTGAGAAGTCTGATGTGTACTCATTTGGAGTGGTTTTGTGGGAGGTATTGTGTGCGAGGCCAGCTCTGCTGCATACGGTAGAGAGTAGGCAAATCAACCTCGCTGAGTGGGCCAAGAGTTGTCATGGAGACGAGACACTTGACCAAATCATTGACCCAAATGTGAAGGGTCAGATTGAAGTCGAGTGCTTGAACAAGTTCGTTGAGATTGCTATAAGTTGCTTACATGATAAAGGAATCGAACGACCGTCGATGAATGATGTTGTGAAGGGCCTTGAGTTTGCACTGCAGCTTCATCAAAAGAGCATTGGAAGTAAGGGTGACAAAACCAGTAGCACCAAGCAAAGTTGTGCTACCAATGAATCCATACAACATATATCTGTGACAATCTTCTCTGAGATCAATGAATCAACTGGACGATGATGAGCACAATTTTACAAATGTGAGCAATATTCTGAAAATGATATCTCGATAGGATTTATGTATACATGTATATTGTTGGAAACTATTAGTATTTAGGTTTATTTTAATGTTGCTTTTTTTGGGCTTGCCCCTAATAACAGAGTTTCATTTCCTTGCCTATTAGGGTTAGGTTAGTTTTATATATATATATATGATACTTTGTAGCTCTATAGAATAATAAGTGAATCACAATGTAATCATCTGTGATTTGTAGGCGTCATTCTTTATTTTCGGTTAATAAAATTATATTCATTTGATATTCGTTTGTTCCTCGGTTTGTTCATATGGTTAGTTTGTTCGTCATGTACTCTGATTTTCAACCTATATGACATTGGGTGATACATATGCAACATCAGACTTATATGACATTGGGTGACACTCAATGCAACATCAACAACAATGGAAGCCGAAAGATGCAACAAGCAACCAGCAAAGAACGGAAGTATGAAACATTATTGTCAACTGACTTTTGAATTCACACATGAAATGTTTCAAATTTTGATGTTTTGAATCACATTATGAAGACTGCAACAGACTTTAGCCATCTTAATTAACAAAGCTTGGATTGGGTTTTCGTATATATGTAATAGACTTTTTAGTTAAAATGTTCCTGATCCCTGAGATTTGAAATCAATAGAAGTGGATCATGAATTTGTCGACCATCAATCATTTTGGTCATTTCTTGAAAAATCTCCATTAAATAAGGGAACTTTAACGAAAAACTCCCGTTACCGTTCACTTTAACGAAAAATCATATTTTTACACTAAAAAGTCAATCCTTGTACTATTCACTTTACCCTTTATTTTGTCCTTATCCTTAAAACTCAAAGTTTTCAAGCATTTTTCATTAGTTTTCCTATTAAATAAAGATAAAATGACAAAAACACCCTCAATTTTTGTCAAATCATTTTGGCCTATTGTTTATTAAGTTGAGAGTATTTTTGTCATTTGGTCCTTCATTTTTTAAGGAATGACCAAAATGATGGATTATGGACAAACTAAGGACCACTTTTATTGATTTCAAATCTCAGGGACCAAAGTGATTAGTTATGCAAATCTCTGGGATCATTTTAGCTTAAAAGCCCATGTAATATAAGTTCAGCAAACAATTAGAATTTGGAAACAAAACAACTTTTATGAGATTCAGAATTATCATTCAAGATATGGTCAAGAATGTCATATAGAAGGCGCTAATTCTTCGTACCGGAACATGAATGTCATCACATAATTCCTCCGGTCATATTATATCACAGTGGAAAGTCGACTAAACCGACAGACTACCATTAAAAATTTGGCTTCAATTTCCACAAACATCACAACCTAAGCAAGTATGCAAGATCCATTGCATCCAAGTAACTTAGGGAGCTCACCAATGCTTAAACTGTTTCATGGCTCTTCCAATGCACCATTTGAGTACTCCTCCCCAGCAACAGCGGATGTTCCATTTGATAACCGGTTTGTGCTGTTGGAATTTAAATATGTTGAGTATGTAGATGCAGGGTTTCCCCGTGAATTTTGAGTCTGTGCAGCCGTGCTACTTCTTGTCACCTTGAGGCGAGCCTTTCTACCCTGTGGTGGAGCAACATATCACAATATCTATTAGTCTCTCGTTTAAGGACTTCACAAATAAAAACCGGGGGAATGTCTACTACATGAAGAGATGACAGATAATTACGCTCATCTTGACAAAGAATTTGGTAAACGGCAGAAGACAACCCTTGTATCATGGGCATTTTCTCTTTCTCGAAAAGATGTGATCATCAAACCAAAGCAAGATATCTACAACTTATTAGTACAGAACCACTTAGCCATTAAAATCAATAGAGCTAGTAATTTGTTCTTCCAAAAGGTCAAGAACAGATAACTGTGAAATCATCTACAAATGGACAAAATGCATCTCATTGCATTATTTTTATCTTCATTTTTCTATTGACAAGACAATACTCTAAACCACTCCAATTTATGAGGACAATGATACGAACTAGGCTGCAAAGGGGAGGCACAATATCATAACCAACCGGCCTAACCCACATCTTCATCTCAATGCATTTAAACACAAACAACTCAAAACCCACACAAATTTTCCAACCCATTTTTCATATAGATTCAAACCAAAAGTTCAAAATCCCTCAACTTCTTCCGGGTCCAATACCGCAAATCCCAAATGCGAAAAGAAACAAAGGGTGTTGCTTTGAATGTAAAAGGGGAAATACCTGAGCATCGGGAGAAGAGGACATATCATTTTCTTCATTTGGAAGCGACATGAAGGAGCTAAATGGGTTTACAAACCTACCCAAAATACATAAAATTTATTAGAATTCATCGCCAAACAAAAGAAGAAATTGTTTTTTGAAAAGCAAATTTGATATTAAATCAATATCAATTCAGAATTTATAAGTATATAGATCGTGGAATTGAATTGATTAAACTAAGAGAGAGAGAGAGAGAGACTTACTGATTGTTTCGAAGGGAGAGAGGGAAGTGATCGGAAGCTGCTCTGAGACTGATTGTTTCGAAGGGAAGTGAGCGGAGCAATTATGTATATGCACTCTAATTCCTAATAGCTTCCATTCTTTTTATATATCTAAGAAAGCGGTAAAATGCTAGAATTTTAAAAAGTATCAAAATTGTGGAATTTTCAATTAGTTGGTAATCAATTTACGTTGGACCAAAACATGCAAAGTGACTAGCACTTTTCCAAAAAACTAATTCAGTATTATAAGGCTCTTAAAGAATTTTACATGCATATTTAAATAGACGAATGATGTTATTTAGACATAGACAACTAATATATTTGCTCGTACACTTTCTATAGGTGAGTATCCCATGTCCGAGTATGATTCATTTACATTAAAAAATATATCATTAAGTGTGTCAATTTTTTGTGTTAAATAACGTTAAAAATTTGAGATTCATAACTAATTTTAAAGCACTCTGGCTCCCGTTCACTGGGAAGCACACAAAGTTAAGAAAACCAAGCGTTCCACATATATGCAAGCATTCCTAGATGCAGGTCAAGGGCTATGACAAATTTTTCAATGTGTCAAAAACGCGGTCCGATACATCAAATATCATATGACAAGTAGTTCAATATTTTAAAACAAATTCAACTACTTATATTATAACACTTTGTGTATCGAACCGTGTTCTCGATAAATTGAGAATTTCCGATCAAGGCTACCCGTCCAAGACTCCAGCAAGTCTTTCATCACTCTTTTCCACTGTTGACTTTTGACAAAAACCTCTTTCCAATTCATGCATCCTTGACATATATATATATATATATATATATTGACATATAATCCATAAAATTTGGTGGAGTAGGAGATAAAATCATGCATCAGAAAACTGACTGATCATCGACAGAGAGAAATGGAGAGAAGCCAAAATGGTGAAGCTTTCATAATACCCAAATTACCCACCTCCTATTAAGATTTAAAAACGATATACAAAAGAGACCACATAGTGAAACTGTGGATGGCTACGTTCATTATATTTCAAAATATACTTTAATAAAAAACAATAATATTTAAATAAGTAAAATTAAAAAAATAATAATTAAAAAGAGCTAATTATCACACATGTAGGCATATCACGAGAGAAAAATAATAAAGCAAATGATCAGTTCTGATTATCATGTTTGTAAGGTGAAGAAATGTTAATTTGAAATGGATGGACAAGTAGGTTCCTCAATAGGAAGCACACAAGTATTTTCCCAAATGAATATACCTACTTGATTAGGTTCAAAATAAAAATTGGCCATATATTATATGGTTAATTAGTAAAGTTTTCAGCTAAATAACCTTATTTTTTGTACTCACAAAATTGCAATAACTCTCCATGCCAGTTTTCAACTTCACCACCGGTGTACACAACGTTGTCCAAGTAACGATGGTATCTCACAACTGGCCCAGCAAACATCACACTCACCTCCGCAGGCGACCACTACTCCATCTACAGTTTTAGCAGTCACTGCCAGGTAGGCATGAAGCTAGCCGTCACCGTATCCAGTACTTCCCCAAAACAGCTATTGTCAAGAACTATCTCCCTCGTCTTTGATGAAGTTTTTGTCATACTTGTTTTATCTCTCCTCCTAGGATTCTTCCAAGATATGTTCCAATCACGAGGAAAAGTCCAGTCCTTCGACTCCAACCATGGGAAGACAAAGTCAACAGAGACTCCGGGATCACCTTTACCGCCCTATATGTGTCGCTACTTTCCATTGGCTGAGATTAAAGCCGCCACCCAAAACTTCAACGATACTTTCGTTATTGGTGTTGGCGGGTTTGGCAATGTGTACAAAGGGTGCATTGACGGTGGTGTCACTCCTGTTGCTATCAAACGGCTGAGACCAGAGTCATCACAGGGGGTCCGCGAGTTCAAGACGGAAATCGAGCTGCTTTCCCAACTTCGCCACTACCACTTGGTTTAACTCATTGGTTACTGCTCAGATAATGGCAAGATGATCTTGGTTTACGATTACATGGCACGCGGCATTCTCGGTGACCATCTCTATCGCATTGGTAACCTTAAACCTCTTCCTTGGGAACAACGACTCCAAATTTGTATTGGCGCAGCGCGAGGGTTGCACTACCTTCACAGTGGCGCCAATGGCTCCATTATTCACCGTGATGTTAAGAGCACAAATATTTTATTGGATGAGAAAATGGTCGCCAAGGTTTCAAATTTCGGGTTGTCAAAAATGGGCACGAACAGCACATCCAAAATGCACATCAGCACAGCACGGTGGTGAAAGGTAGTTTCGGGTATCTAGACCCGAATTACTTCTGACGTCAACAGCTGACTAAGAAGTCTGATGTGTACTCATTTGGAGTAGTTTTGTGGGAGATACTGTGTTCAAGGCCAGCTTTGCTGCATACGATGGAGACTAGGCAAATCAACCTCGCTGAGTGGGCCAAAAGTTGTCATGGAGACGAGACACTTGACCAGATCATTGACCCAAATGTGAAGGGTAATATTGAAGTCGAGTGCTTGAACAAGTTCGTTGAGATTGCTATAAGTTGCTTACATGATAAAGGAATCGAACGACCGTCGATGAATGATGTTGTGAGGGGCCTTGAGTTTGCACTGCAGCTTCATCAAAAGAGCATTGGAAGTAAGGTTGACAATGGGGTTGCCTTTACCAATGACAGGGGCGACAAAACCAGTAGTACCGAGCAAAGTTGTGCTACCAATGAATCCAAACAATATATATATCTGTGACAATCTTTTCTGAGATCAACGAAACGAATGAAAGATGATGAGCAACATTTTACGAAATGCAAGCAATATTCTGAAAATGATATCTCGATTGGGTATATTGTTGGAAAATATTAGTATTTAGGTTTGTTTTAATGTTTGGTTTTTGGGGCTAGCCCATTAATATAGAGTTTCGTTCCCTTGCCTATTTGGGTTGTTAGGTTATTTTCTATATATATATGATCATTTGTAGCTCTATAGAATAATAAGTCAATCACAATGTAATCCTTAGTGATTTGTAGCCGTCATTCTTTATTTTCGGTTAATAAACTTATATTCATTTGATATTCGCTTGTTCATCCGTTTGTTAGTTTTTTCATCATGTACTCTGATTTTCAACCTATATGACATTGGGTGACACTCAGATGCAACACCAACAACAATGGAAGCCGAAAATGCAACAAGAAGCCAGCAAGGAACGGAAGTCTGAAACACTTACTGGCAACTGACATTTGAATTCATACATGAATTGGTTCAAATTTTGATGTTTTGAATCACATTACGAAGACTACAACAGACTTTAGCCATTGTAATTAACAAAGCTTGGATTGGGTTTTCTTATATATGTAACATATCAGCCAACAATTAGAATTCAGAAACAAAATCAACTTTTATGAGATTCAGAATTATCATTCAAGGTACGATCAAGAATGTTATATACACGGTGCTCTTCTTCGTACTAAAAAACGAATGTCATCACATAATTCCTCCGGTCATATTATATCAAAGTGGAAAGTGGACTAAACCAACAGACTGCTATTCGAAATTCCGCTTCAATTTCCACAAACATCACGACCTAAGCAAGTATGCAAGATCCATTGCATCCAAGTAACTTGGGGAGCTGACCAGTGCTTAAACTGTTTCATGGCTCTTCCAATGCACCATTCGAGTACTCCTCACCAGCAGGAGCGGATGCTCCATTTGATAATCGGTTTGTGCTGTTGGAATTTGAATATGTGGAGTATGTAGATGCAGGGTTTCCCCGTGAATTCCGAGTCTGTGCAGCCGTGCTACTTCTTGTCACTTTGAGGCGAGCCTTTCTACCCTGTGGTGGAGCAACAAATCACAATATCTATTAGTCTCTCGTTTAAGGACTTCACAAATAAAATGTGGGGGAATGTCTACTACATGAAGAGATGACAGATAATTACCTTTCCCATACACTTCTCCAGATGAGGAGCAAACCTCCCAGCAACGATAGACCTACCACAATTCATGCACTCAAACACTTCACTGGCTACAGAAGGATGATTCTGCCCAAATATGTCAACCACGTACTTGCCATTTGCTTCACCACTATTACTAGGATCAGCTACCCTCACCCGTGCTTGGGCTGAAAGCCTTAGTTCTTCTTCCTCTTCTTCAAAATTACGATCAAGACCCAACTTTGCTATTCGATGACACTCAGATGCAACATCAACAATAATTGAATCGAGGAGGGCCCCAAAAACATGAGACGAAAGCTGCAACCACAAGCCATCAAATTACGAAATTATATTGTCAACCGATTTCTACATGCACACACGAAATCTTTCAAATGTTAAGTTTTGAGGTTACATTAATCATCTTTATTCTAGGCGTTGCCTACACTAGAACATTCGCCAACAAAAAGAAAAACCCTATACTGCTCTGAAGTAGAAATTTATGATAATACCAGAGGGATTGGCCTTCGAACATCCCGTACCTAAACATTTATTGAAAACGTTAAATACACCAGTTTCTTCCACTATGATAATCAAACTCATATCTTTTGTTCCATCAATTTGCTCATCTTGACAAAGAATTTGGTAAACGGCAGAAGACAACCCTTGTCTCATGGGCATTTTCTCTTTCTCGATGTGATGACCAAACCAAAGCAAGATATCTACAACTTACTAGTACAGAACCACTTAGCCATTAAAATCAACAGAGCTGGTAATTTGTTCTTCCAAAAGGTTAAGAACAGATAACTGTGAAATCATCTACAAATGGACAAAATGCATCTCATTGCATTATTTTTATCTTCATTTTTCTATTGACAAGACACTACTCTAAACTACTCTAATTTACGAGGACGAGGATACGAACAAGGCTGCAAGGGGGAGGCACAATGTCATAACCAACCGGCCTAATCCACATCTCCATCTCAATGCATTTAAACACATAACAACTCAAAACCCACAAAAATTTTCCAACCCATTTTTCATACAGATTCAAACCAAAAGTTCAAAATCCCTCAACTTCTTCCGGGTCCAATACCGCAAAACCCAAATGCAAAAAGAAACAAAAGGGTGTTGCTTTGAATGTAAAAGGGGAAATACCTGAGCATCGGGAGAAGAGGACATATCATTTTCTTCATTTGGAAGCGACATGAAGGAGCTAAATGGGTTTATAAACCTACCCAAAATACAGAAAATTTATCAGAATTCATCACCAAACAAAAGAAGAAATTGTTTTTTGCAAAGCAAATTTGATATTAAATCAAGAATTTATAAGTATACAGATCGTGGAATTGAATTGATTGAACTAAGAGAGAGAGAGAGAGAGAGGGAGAGGGACTTACTGATTGTTTCGAAGGGAGAGAGGGAAGTGATCGGAAGCTGCTCTGAGACTGAAGGTAAGAGAGGGAAGTGATGCCAAATCGATGGAATTGGGATTTTGGGGAAGGAGAACGGAGGGTGATCCACTGCGACGCGCTTGTTTCTGTTATTCACTTCAACCTATCATAACATGCCATCTGGTCCCGAATAACTAAATTTCACCTATCGTTGCAAGCCATCTGGCCAAAAGTGGAAAAAATAATCTGAAAATACAAAAAGTTCCGTTGCCGGGAATCGAACCCGGGTCTCCTGGGTGAAAGCCAGATATCCTAACCGCTGGACGACAACGGATGTTGTTTATAAGTTGACAAATAATTACTATCTAATGCCTGACCTCACTTCAAAGAAAAGAGGACCTTTTAATTACTCACAATACTAGATCGTCCCAACGGAGAGATTTACAAATCACAATCCCCAGGTCAATCGCATCTTATTAGACCCTGGTTCGTCGGTCAGCGTTTTGCCCCTACAGCTTGAGCCAACCAAAGCAGAAGCTAAGGCCAAAATATTTACCAAAAGGACAGAAAGGTTTAAGACAACCTCAAAACTTTAGAGTCAGCCAGAATCATCAGCAATTCCTAAACTCAAGCCATTTTAATTATTGCCCCAACTGCCATTTTATTTGGGTTGACACAAATTTTACTGTCTACCTAATTAAAATTTTTGGATTGAAATTTTCTTGTTCCAAGCGATAATATATGAAAAATAAAATCTCAAATACCAAAAATCACTTTTAACCACTTGATTTATATGTTTTTTAATTTAACATATTTTGTGCATTGAACTTTGCATCGCATCAAAATTGGTCGAGAAAACAAAAAATTGGCTAGAGTGTGAATTGATTGCCTAATAATAAAAGTAAGCTTGCATCTGTCGCATTGGCAACTAATAGAGGCCTAGTAGGTCAAAACAAGAGTAGCTTGAATTTTCAAAATCTAAATTTTAAGTGGTAAAGTGAAAAATTAGATTGGAGTGTGAATTGCTTCTATCAATAATCTTAACTACATAATTCGTCCAAAGAAAAACCAAGCATGGGAATAGAAAAAAGTGGTTTTTCTAATTACGATTTCCCTACACATTCAAAACCTGGCAAATATTCACTCTTGTGCGAGTTTGATCTCCACGATTCTTCTCCTTCCTAACAATTAACTGTATAACACTAACGATATCGTACTACTAAAAAAAAGGTTTGGCAAACTGATATCCAATAGATATATCACGATAACAAAGTAAATATATGAAAAGATTCATAATTACATTGGATACTCGTTTGCCATATACTACAAAAGTAGTGTTATCTACACACCTATTTTTATTTATGACACATTCCTCTCAATTTCGATCATCGAATCGAATGAATTAAAAAAATTTAACAAAAAACATATAAAAAATAAAAATAAAAATGTAAATAGCACGCTACATGCCACAATCTTAAGATTCATAAATATCAAGTTCTACTATCACCGCCTTATTTTGAAATACACAGTAAGGACATGACAAGTAGATTCTTAGCCAATTAAGTCCAAAGTAAACGCCAACTAAAAGGCTTTCAAACATATTGGGCTGAGAATGATGGACCCACTAACCCATAAAATCCAACACAAAAAACAAGATTTGGATTAAGAAATCCTGGCCCACCAGGCCCATAACATTCTTGAAAGGTTGTCACTTGTCACTTGTCACTTGTCACTTGTCACACCCCAAAAATGCGAATGAGACATTTTTACCATTCGACGATTTTGTTCTTATACGCAGTAGTCATACACTTCACACTTCCAACCAAAAAAAGCAACTCACATATTTAATAATATTCTTCTTTACTAAGTAAGAGTTTAACTTTTGCATATGGCGAATTCAACACAAGGTTATTATAGTTGATTGGTTATGAGTCTTAATTTACCCTTTAGGGTAATGTATTGTTGTATTTAGAAGAAGAAAATATTCTTTCGTGTGACTGTAATATTGTCAAACATTTTTTTATTACATGTGAATTAGTAGCATACACAACGAAGGAAGTAGCATACACAACATGACTACGTGATGGAGAGATTTCTTAGTGTGTCCGAATTACGATCCGGTACACCAATGGTCATAATACAAGTGGTTGAATATTTGAAAAAAGAAATTTCCAACCATTTGTATTAGGAATAGTCCATGTGTTTCATACATCCGGTCAATTTGATCCCTATGTTTTCAATTTGGCCAAAAATGTAATGCCATGAACCCCGTCAACTTCATCTTCACTAATCTTTCAAAATCCTTGTTTACTTTCTAAGAAAATTGTAATCTTAAAAATTATTGTGTAGCTGATTTCCAAGCCTGCAAATAGATGTCCACAAGACTATATGTTGCAAAATATTTTGAAGTCTCGTCGTCGATCATCTAATCTCGTGTGCATTTAATGGATTTACAGTGAAATTACATTTTCGTCTCAATTTTAACGGTTTTTTAACGGATTGTCTAGGATTGGCTAATTGAGGTAAATACGATGACCAATTTGGCTAAATTAGAAACACAAGCACCAAATTGACCGATAGAGTAAAACACTTGATCATTTTAACATTTAAATCTTTATATTATGAAACTTAATGTACCGAGTCGTGTTCTCGACTCACTAAAAAATTTCTCCACGTGACGGTTCCAAATCATTTCGTTATTGACGAGAAATTTTTAGTTGTGATGGGAACACGGGTAGTACACCACGTGTTTTTATGTAAGTGGTGAAAAATTTTATTTTTTAAGTTATTAACTTTTTAACACACATATTCCACAATTTATATAACGATACGTGGTGTAACATCTCGTACGACGGTCACACTGAAAAAATCTCTCGTTACTGATAGGCATAAAAAATAAACCACCAATACAGCTGTATAGTCGCAATAACTTAGCAAGCAAGAGAGATTAGAAATTCAGAGATGAGGATGGTGACAGAAGCAGCAGCATGGGCACCTTCCATGGCTCCTACGGCTTATTCCCCACAAGACCAAGACGGGATTCGCACCTTGCTCGACAGGCACTACGCCTTGCATGGAGAGGTCATGATGGTGGTTGTGATTCTTCTGTTTGCTGCCTTCATTTTCTGCCTTCTCTTGTTTTCCCGTCTCCGGCGAACGAAGAATCGTCATCCGCGATCTTCGCTCGATGAAGATTCCAACGTCGTTCGGAAGCCGTGTAGTTGTTTTTCATCATGGTTTATGAAAAGGAGGGCAGATGAACATGGTGCAAGCTCAACAGAGTTGCCATTGAGGAGGTGTAGTAGTGAAGTTACAAGGAACCCTAGTTCATAACATTGCGGTTTCAACCCACCTTTTTTTTCCTGTTGCACTCGCTTGTTTATTTCTAGCCTTTGGATTGAATATATCGAACCAGAATAAGCGTGTAGAAATGAACAAAAATGTGCAAAGGAGAAAAATGGCGTGCGGATATCATTCATGTTGTACTCAGAGAACTTTGCGTAGGAGATTTGGTGTCTGGGCTTTGTATGGCTAACATGTAATCGGGGATGTGGTTCTGATGAGGGCCTTCCATATCGGTATCACTGTAAAATGTCTCTTTAACCCCTACAGCTTGTCTAAAGTAGGCTTATATACCTGTGTATTTATATGGTCCGAATTGTCAACCACCCACCTAAATATCTTTCTATTTTCATTCATGTTTTCTGGTATTATTTCGCTAAATTCATCTGCCTCCTTTGAGTTAGTAAAATGATTGATATCGAAAACTTCTTTCAAAACTTCGCCTCGAGGAATAAAGAGCAGCTCTTCATATCGAAGAACTTTGTTTCGGTTTTTTTGTGCTCCTGCTACATGTGTCTGTGATCTAAGCATTTTCTGGAACTCAAAAATGCTTAAACCAGAGTGCAAGATTGTGCAGCAAACATTTTCCGTTGATTTCTGGGCTAAATTAAGACTACATAGAACACATACAGAAAATGCATCGATACACGCTGAATGCTTCAGATTACTAGAAGAAACAGTCTTATTATTCATGCAGGAATGTTAAGTGATTTGCAATGTCTAGAATTTTCACGAAAGAGAATCGCAGTTTCATCTTTTACAGCATTATTGTTACATACAGTCAAGCTAATAAACTATGCTAGAGTACACATACAATACAACACCCAATCAAGTTGGCCAACGGCAACTGATGGTTGTTCCCCGAACTTGGCTTCATCGATTTTCCTAATTTGGCTGCTATTTACAAGGGTTCCCCATATCAGAAAACCAAACTGCCAACTAACACAGAAGTAAGTGAAACTGTTAGGTTGTCGTCAAGCTCAGTGCTTATGGGAAGAGATTCTACCAGTGCCGAGGCAAGAGACACAACCAAGAAACCCAAAACCATGCCCCAACTTTCCTGAACAAACCCGAAGCTGGAGAAATAGTGCATGTACCTGTCACAGCATTACCAATTGTTAAGAAACATGCTAGATTCTGATATTCAATCCAGGTCTGAAAGAGCAGAAAAGTAAACCAGCAAAAGCTACCCGATAGATGTTAAAAAACCAGCAGATGCCATTGCAACACTACCGGCTATAGATTTGTTTCTGTTGTATGGAATTTTCCGAGTACCAAACCGCCTACCAACAATGTCAGCTAAACCTGAAGCAATCAAGTAATAGAAATTTGAGAGAAGTCCTGAGCAGCTCTGCTGTGAGATCTAGTGTTTTATTAAAAAAAGAAGTCCAAGAGAACAGAATGGACAAACTGAATCAATATGACGTACCATCTCCAGCGCACAAATTGCATATAAGAGCAATTGCAATAGGAGAAGTTCTCCAATAGATTAGACAAGCCAAAGTAATTGTCGTGGCATAGTACAGTGGTCCCTTAAGAAGTTCCCTGATGCATAAAGTAAAGGTTAATTAAAAAAATCATGTTAGTTTAGGTAATCAACCAATGGCAATAGGCATCGAACAAAATTTGTTTTTTGCCTTTGCTCATACATAGCTTTGTACAAATTTTGGTTCCCGCTAGCAGGTATCGCAAATTAGGTGGCCAACGAAGTAGTAAATAACCAAAACCTATTCCTTCTGTTGGCCAATGAGATGAAGCAATTTTTACTCTGGTCAAGCTAAGTTTTTTAGGAATTGCGGCATGAGATACTTGGGTCTTCCATCCGTAGTCTCTGTGTTAAATTATGGGATCCAGTTGTGAAGAAAGTAGAGAAGAGATTGAAAGGATGGTAGACTATAAATTTTATCGGATTTGAGTTCGGGCATTATGTTGATTATCATCTCTCTCTTTACAGTTCTACGCAAAGTTACAAACATATCTGAAAAACTAATGAGACATTTCTTTTGGAATGTTTTGGTGAAGGGAAAAGAGGTCATATGGTAAGTTGGGAATTGAAACTTACCGCTACATTTGTCCCTGTTTTTTATATTATGTTAATAAAAATTATTTTGTTTTTCATAAAAAGAATGGGGTCAAGTAGCTGGTTACTTCACAGCAAATTAGCAATGAACTCTCTAGAGAAAGGACCAAAGTCAGTCCTATTTGGGATCATGGCAGAGATATTCCACTTGACATGGTTGAAGTAACAGATCGTTCAAAACCACTACCTGTAGTCTCCGTATCTGCTCATTGATTTCACTGTGGCTTCATCTTTCCATATTCCGAGTCCCAATAGAAGCATTCGGAAGATATTGAGGCCTGGAGTAAGAGATGCTAAAAATGCTCCTCGAAGGCCAGAACTGCAATTGTACATAGTAGCTATTATTGAGCAGATTCATGAAGAAAAGTATTACGACTTTTTTAGTCAAGAGAGTACCTGAACAGTGGCCAGCAAAGCATGAAAACTAGGCCAATGCTTACGTGCACAAGCTTTCTATTGAGTTTCTACATGAGAAAAAGTAACTGAATTCAAATGGACAGGCTTCCAAGACAAGTTAAATTGAGAAGGTTATGATCGACCACTTTGAATTATAATAAAACGTTATAACGATTAAATTGAATCCAATGTAAAGATTATGCCCATCAAAATACATATATTGGAGCAGAACCCAAGCTAGGATCAGATACCCTTCTCCTCTATCTGAACTGAAGAAGGCAAAAAGCCAAGCAAAAGTCTTAAAGTAATAAATTTACAAGACCAATGTATCATAATCGGGTTCTGACACAATAATTTGAAACCAATGCAAGCTATGTAGTATTATGTGCACATTTATGCTTAGAGGCCCCGAATAAAGCTGAGAATTTGATCAATGACGTACTGCATTAGACAAAACTGTAAGGCCCGATACAACTCCTGGATTGTAAGACCATCTAGTACATCCCATTCTCAACTGATCACTCCCTTGTTTGGGGTATAATGATCCATAGCATAAAAACGATATAACAAATCTAATTGCAATCATGCTATCAAAAGATGGTAATAGATAAGAAAATCTGAAAGTATTTTCAGCATGGATAACTACCATACAGAACCCCTAAACACTAACTGATCAAGTTTTTACAAAGTCATTCTTTAGTCTTAACTGTTAGAATGTGAAGAACATCCCAAAACCAATTGGCAATGCTCAAAGAGGCTTAAGATCATTTAAACTATCATCCAAGACTACAATTCCAGGACGCGGGATTCACACTCTCAACATTAGCTATTGCTTATACCAACTACATTCACTTTTGCTGCATGAGGCATCAGCCTTGAGGCATGCTTTTGGTCCACTCTTCGCATCCATGGCGGCTTTAGTGGAACAACCAAGTACACTTCTTTGATACTCAAATATCAAACAGCCTCATTTGGAAATTGGAAGTGATTAGTCATTAGTGCACTAATTCAAAAGTGTTAAAAATTTCAACTGTTAACCCATTTGTGTTACAGTTCTTAATTGTCAGCAAAAAGATCAGTACTTTCCTACAAATCAATCAAAACCCAACAAAACCCATCAAGGCTAAGACCAAAAATAGCGTTCCCAAATAGAAACAGTACTAAAATACGTATAAAATACACATTATACGATTAAAGATGGGATTTTGACCTGGTCGAAGATCCCACGCTTGGCGGTTTCTTCCCACAACAGCAGGAAGAAAAGAGCAACGCCGCCTGCAATGAAGGCGGCGCAAATGTCAGCAACCACAGGGTTTTCTGGAAGCATAGTGGCGGGAGCTGACGTCAGTTGGCGGCGGCGAGCCCGACGCTTGGAGATTGTTGTGGTGAGTGGGAATCTGAGTGAGCCAGCGAGAAGAGAGAGGGTGGAAGTGTCTGAAATTGATTTGGGAAGAAGAAGACCGAGTCTGGAGGTAGAAGACGAACTTGGAAGGCGGCCTACCTGGCAGAGGAAGGAAGGAACTTGGCCTGGTTATGCCTTCTATGGCAAGGCAGGAGTGCATCGCTGCATCTCTGCTCCAATGAAATGCTCTGAACTTGCGTCTCTTCACCTGCACTTGCTTTATTTTAATAAAACAATTTGTTTTTTTTTTTTATCACTTTGACTATGAATATTTTTCTTAAGATTCCAAATAATATAAATAAACTCGTTAAATAATATTTAATAATCTAATTATCATAATTTACATTATTTGGTTTATAAAATTCAGTTTATTAATTTGGCGTCCTTATCATTTGGTTTACAAAAGAGAAACAGTTGACATGTTAAATTTTTTAAACCAAATAATGTAATTGTTGATAATTGGATTATTACTTAAACATTGATTAACGTGTTTATTTCCTGTTGATGACACATCATTAGGTTTGCATATTTGGTCTAAACTTTTTATCACTCTATCATTACCCGCTAAATAATATGCTTTGACTAAATTTTTTGACAAAAAAATAACGGAAGTGGTGCGTCTAAATTGAAATGGAGTTGAGCGGTAAATTGATAATTTTTTTAGCTTGAGTAGTGTTTGCTCACACTCCTAGTATAGTCCAAGTAGTATGTACATAAATTTCCCTTTTTTCATCGAGGAAATTATTTACTATTGTTTTAATAAGAGAAAATAGCAATAAACAATTGTTATTTAAAAAAAAAAAAATAGGGACAAGGATCCTCTCCGGATTCTCTTTATGGGGAATCCGGTGATCAATCAATCGTATTCATTCATCGTACATTGTGCGGTCAGTTTTCGTTAAGTATTATTTATATTTAATTTTAAATTAAAATTTTAAAATAATTTTTAACTGCACGATGGACGATGAACGAACACAAATTTCTCAACATCTCATCCGACAAAAAAATATTTTGAATCTGATCCAACCGAAGTAAATCACTCCATATAAAAGAACATATGCTCCTTCATAACAAACCTAGTAGTTGTTTGTTCCTCCTAATCTAAGTTCGCTTTTCCTTCTCTCTCTTGCTCTGCAATCTCTCTCTCTTGTGCCATCTTCCTTTCCCTTCACCAATGGTGCTACTCAATCCCTCAACCATCCCTCAACCATCTCTTGTCTCTCTCAATTCTCATACGATAGAATCAACAAGTATGATACCAATTCAGTTAGATCTGATAGGATCTAAATAGTTTGGTCAGTCGCAGCCGTACGATATTGTTCTTTCTCATCTTAGATCATCCAAAATCATTAGAACTGACAACCCCTTCTAGAAACCATTCAGTCTGGTCTCGTTTGGTTGTCACAATTTTTATTAAGAATAATCGAACAAAACCAAAATCGTCCATGCATGGTGGCGCTTTGGTCAGTGGTTGAGCAGCGGTGGTAGGGTGAACCTTAACATGGCCACTCCCTTCTAAATATGTACACAAATTTTTAGAGTTAAGAAATTAACAAACCTCGAATTAAAGGGTTTAAGCTTTAAGTTATGTTACCTTATTAATGTAAAATTTATGTAGCAACATTTATACGTAGGAGATGTTACCTACATTGTCAGAAGTGGATGTTAGAATACCCCAATGATCCCTCGCTCGCCACATAATCCAACTACTAAGTCCTGGAGGCGGAGAACAGAAAGTGTGAGGGACAAAAATAATGATTTATTTAAAACCTTTGGTTTTTGTAACATAGTCACTCTTTGTTGTAAAACCCGTATAGCTTCCAAAATCATACTACGTATAAGTATGAAAACCAAAATAAATTGTATAAAAGCAATTATGCTAAGGGTATGGGTAAATCACAAATATCTCAACAACATAATATAACATGCTCATCTAAATTATGCAGACACAAACACATGCAGAAAGTAGCTATATATAATAATCTACTTTTTAGTACTACATACATGAAGCTAGTGTTAACGTGTCAAATACAAGTCCTAGATGCAAAAGAAATTAGTGCAGTCTGGCACCTACAATGGATCCATTATGAGCGTAACTGTACGATGTGAACCTACACATGAAGCTGGTCCTGGCACAAACAAGTATTATAAACATCAGTGCAAGCATACATGATGACCAAATAAAGGATGTATCATCATGCCGTCATAATTTCATAGATATTAACATCATCCAATAATACTTGTATTTATAAGTAAAAGCATGACAGAATGTAAAAACACCTTACCGAAGCAGTTATGAAAACTATATATATATATATATATATATATATATATATATATATATATAATATGCTTGAAAACAAAGCCCACTCACTGATACATGGTCGGGTTATAGCCGCTTTACTTGGCCTGGCCTTTGTAATCCTCGAGATAAGTCTCTACTATATGAAAAATCATTATACTAATTATTAAACTACCCAAAACTTGTAATTACTAAGGAAAGACTTGAAATTCCCTTTGTTTGCTAAAAAAGAAGGTTGAAAGTGCTTAAAACATGGCCCATGCGCCTCCACACACCACCACACGCAGGCTGATAGCCGTCATGCTCATGCACTTGTCAGTGGTAGAATATTGTCGTCGTTGGCCCAAATCTAGAAGATTTCAGTCATCGGACAAAATATTCTATCATTGTTACATAATATTCGATCGTCTTCTTCCTTTCACCAATTGTCGGAGCCGCCACTGACCTCCGTCAGTCGCCCGGTGTTTCATCGAATTTTTTTACAGAGATATAATAGGGTTAAGATTCACCTTTTTTTTCACGATCTTTATGTCAAAATAAAGCTTGAAATGAGAGGAATCAGATTATACCTATTGGGAATCCAAAAGATAGCCGAAAATGGCTTGAAGCTGGCCGAAAACCTAGGTTTCGAAGCTCTTCGAATCCATGTAGATCCGAGCATGAAATGCTTGAATTTTGAACAAGGGATGATGGTGGGTCGATTGGTGACCCCAACTTGTCAAACTCGACGAGATTAAGTCGAAAAAGCTCGTCGAAGTTATGCAAAACTCGTTAGAAATTGCAAAGGAGAAAACTTTCTTTGATTTGCATCAAAATCTCATTGTTTTTCCTAATAGAACACAAATCTTACACTACTCAACATGAGAAAGAGATTGGTAGTGGTTAGTGATAGGTTGATAGATATGCTTAGTGTGTAAGATTGAATGACATGTGTCATATTGTTATTAGTTGGGGTATAGAGTTAGTTAGAATTGTTGGTATTGGTATAAGCTATAAATACCATATTGGAGTGTAATTATATACATTGGAGAAATAGAAAATACACAGTGAAAATTCAGTTCTCTTTCTCTCTCTTTTGTTTAACATTTTCTCTCTCTACATTTGGTTTATGCAATACACCATTGTTGACATGGTATCATCGCCGATCATGGCCACCACCATTGATTAACGACCTGGTTGCTTCCGCTCGTCTTGTTGCTTGTTTGTTGGTGTCGCTGTGTCTTTGCTCTGTTAGTCGATGTTGCTAAGTCGATGGTTATTCGATTAACGACAGTGCTCAAACCCTAAGATTCCGGTGCACAATTGCGCACTTGCTTGTGTGTTCGTTGCTGTTGATTGCAAGATGTATCTTCTTTCATATTGCATCTGTTAACTGTGATCTTTTATTCTCATTTGATTATGTAGTTATGTGATTTTTGGTGATTTTTGCATCTGTCTACCCAATTCCAGTTCTCAAGTCTTCCAGATCAAGAAGGCCTACTCCAATTGCTTTTTTTGGTCAAAATGTGTCCTCTGAACTCTGGCATTGTAGGCTTGGGCATCTTACAAATGCTATTACTACTGCAGCACTTAGGAATTCATCCATTTCTATTTGTTGTAATAAAGACTCCATTACTTGTATACCTTGCTTACAAGGCAAGTTTTCCAAATTACCATTCCCTAGTAATGCTTCAAAATCAGTTTCTCCTTTTGAAGTCATCCACTCTGATGTATGAGGTCCTGCTCCAGTAACATATTTAGAAGGGTTTAGGTATTATGTGTCCTTTGTGGATGAATATACAAGATATACATGGGTTTTCCCTATTATCAATAAAGCTACAGTTTTATCTGTCTTTGCTCAATTTGTTGCTTATGTTCAAACTCAATTCAGTACTCATGTCAAATTACTCTAAAGTGATGGTGGGGGTGAATATGTGGGTTTAGTTTTTAAAGTATTTCTTAGAGATAAGGGTATTGTTCATCAAATGTCTTGTCTATACACACCCGAGCAAAATGGGTTAGCTGAGAGGAAAAACAAGCATCTGTTGGAAACTGCCATTACCCTACTTAAAAAAGCATCTCTACCTTCTCATTTATGGTTTCATGTTTGTGCCACTGCTTAATATCTAATCAATAAGATGCCTACATCTGTTCTTCAAATGCACTCTCCATTTGAGCTTTTGTTTAAATCTCCTCCTAAACTAGATCACTTGAGAGTTTTTGGGTGTGCTTGTTATCCTTCCATAAGACCCTATAGGAACAACAAATTAGATCCCAAAACTACAAAATGTATTTTTTTAGGGTATGTTTCACAATACAAGGGTTATATTTGTTTTTCTCTAAGTACAAATAAGCTCATTGTGTCTCGACATGTTATATTTGAAGAATACAGTTTTCCTAGTTCACAATTATCATCATCTCCTTCCTATAGTGCTGCATCACACACCTCACATGCCTCTAAACCTGTGGTGCATCCCAATACTTTTGCACATCCCTTGGTTATTCCTATACCACTGCCTCAAGTGTCACCATCATTGCTATCTGTACAGTCAACTCCTATTGTTACTCAGTCCACTTCTGCATCAACATATAACACCAGTGACCTTGTCCTTCCTCATGCATTAGTCAGTTCCAGTGCATCTACTCAGTCACAGTCTTAAGATGATACATTATCATCTCAGTCTCTCAGTAATACAGAGCTACATCCTGATGTTAATTTTTCTCAAGTTGATACACTACAATCTGTGCCAGTTTCTCCACTAAATACTCATTCTATGCAAACTAGATCCAAATCTGGTATTGTGAAGAAGAAAGCTTTTTCTGCCACTATTGTTAATGATTTTTCTCTTATAGAGCCTAAAACTTTTCAGTTGCCTCTAAGTATGTGCAATGGCAAGATGCAATGAAAGAAGAAATGCAAGCCTTGGTTCAACAACATACTTGGTCACTTGTTCCTCTTCCTCCAAACAAAAATCTTGTAGGCTGTAAATGGATTTACAAGATCAAAAAGCACTCAGATGGCTTTGTAGCTAGGTACAAAGCTAGATTGGTTGCCAAGGGGTTTTCTCAGGAGGCTGGGTTTGATTACTATGAGACCTTTAGTCCAGTTGTGAAGCCTACTACTGTGAGGTTAGTACTATCTCTGACTGCTACTAATGGCTGGAAACTTAATTAGCAATTGGATGTTAAAAATGTCTTTCTTTATGGTTTTCTTGAAGAAAATGTTTATTTGTCTCAACCACAAGGTTTTCAGGATCCAGTACATCCAGACTATGTGTGTAAGTTAGAAAGGTCTTTATATGGTCTCAAACAAGGCCCGAGGGCATGGAATGAGAGGTTCACCAAGTTTTTGGTTTCTTTGGGATTCAGGTCATCATATGCAGATTCTTCTCTCTTTGTCAAGTCTGTTGGTAATGAAGTGGTTGTTCTTTTTCTTTATGTTGATGACATCATACACACAGGAAGTAGTGAAAGTTTGGTTCAATATGTGATTGCTCAACTTACTCAGGAGTTTGATATGAAGGATTTAGGTCTATTACACTTCTTCCTTGGTCTACAAACTGAGTATTAGTCACAAGTGTTGTTTGTTCCTTAAACCAAGTACATCAAATAGATTCTACAGAAAGCTAATATGTTTGATTGTAAGCCTTCTCATATTTCTTGTCATCCTAATCAAAAGCTTTTAAATCATGGCAACAATCCTATTGCAGATTCCAGATATTATCAAAGTCTGGTGGGTGCTCTCCAATACTTGACATCCACCTGACCTGATATAGCTTTCTCTGTTAATTAGGTTTGTCAATATATACATTCTCCTTTTAAGCAACATTTTGCTGCAGTTAAAAGGATCTTACGATATCTCAAAGGCTCAATGAACTTAGGGTTATGTTTTACATTTGGTCTTATGTCTTTAAGAGCCTACACATATGCATATTGAGCTGGTGACCCCAATGACAGACGATCCACTACAAGTTTTGTGATCTTTCTGGGTTCAAATCCAGTTTCTTGGAGTTCCAAAAAGCAACATACTGTTAGTCGATCTTCTACAAAGGCAGAGTATCGGGTAAGGCTACTACCACAGCTGAAGTAGTATGGATTCAACAACTACTCAGGGATTTACATGTTCCTTGTATTGATACACCGTTACTGCATTGTGACAACATTTCAGCAATGGCTCTTGCTATGAATCCTGTTCTGCATTCTAAAGCTAAGCATATTGAAATTGACTGTCATTTTGTTCGAGAAATGTTTCAAAATGGCTCTATTCAGTTGCAATTTGTAGCTTCTGCTGATCAATATGCAGATATTTTGACAAAGGGCTTGTGTTCTCCACAATTCAGTTTTTTCTGTTCCAATCTCATGCTTGGCTGCTACAAGCATGTGATTGAGGGGGGGTGATAGGTTGATAGATATGCTTAGTGTGTAAGATTGAATGATATGTGTCATATTGTTATTGGTTGGGGTATAGAGTTAGTTAGAATTGTTGGTATTGGTATAAGCTATAAATACCATATTGGAGTGCAATTATATACATTGGAGAAATAGAAAATACACAGTGAAAATTCAGTTCTCTCTCTCTCTCTCTCTCTTTTGTTTAACATTATCTCTCTCTACATTTGCTTTCTGCAATACACCATTATTGACAGTTAGAAGCCTTACCTTCGTTGGTGCATGGTGAGAACTTGTCGAGAAATTGGAACCTCATCGGAGCTCGTTGTATCAACCTTTAACTTGGTTTCTCACAAAGCAAAACTCAAATTTAAGTTCGTGGTTGTGAGAAGATGAAGGTGGTGGTACTTTGGGAACTCAATTCATTGGGGAATGGAGGTGTGACAATATGAGATGTTCATGCTATACTCTGAATTTGAATTAAACATATCATAAGACAATAATGAACTTAATCAATGATTGTGATCCACAATATTAAACAGTGTTCTAAAAATCTGCCCAGGTGATGCTTAGGCGCTGGTCGGTGAGGTGCTGTCCCGATTAGGTGCCAACTGGTGGACAAAGTGGGGAGGTGTTAGGCGCTCCTAGGAGGCTTGGATGGTCCTTTTTTTTTCTCGCATACTCTTGCACTTGCAATCATTGTTTTCCCCGTCGCCTTACACCTCCGGTCGCATCAGGTCACCGACCTCAGATTTTCTGACGAAATCTGAGTGAAAGAGAGAGAGGGAAAGAGATAGAGAGGGAGAGAGAGAAAGAACGATCTCTCCAGAGAGGGATGGAGGGAGATAGATCTCTGCAGTCTGCAGGGATTGAGATAAAAGAGATAGAAACAGCAGGTGAGATTTAAGAGAAAAATAGGGTGGGTGCGGCTAATGTTTGCTAGTGTTAGTAGATTTTTTTTAATTAAAGTTTTGTGGCAGTTTTTTTTAAAAGATTTATACTAGACCCAACTTCAAATTTATTAAAATAAAAAAAGGGCCCAATAATAATTTAAAACTTATCTCTACTAATTAATAAAACACTCATTGTCAACCAAAATCCTATGAAATTACTAGTTTAACCCTCTAATTAAAACAGAACATGAATCTATTTATATATCATATAATAAATTTATTTAAAAAATACAAATCCAGTTAGTCTGTCTAGGTACTAAGCTTCAGCCCGTCGCCCGACAAGCGTCTAGTGTTTTTTAGAACCATGTTGTTAGAAGCGTTGCAATGTTTGTCATGTCAAATTATTTTGCATACATAGCGAATTTTAGGTGGGAGATGTTCTTTGTACAAACAATGAATTTGTATCAAACTTTGTACAAACAGTGAATCTGGATTTTTTTTTTTTTTATCCATATAAACCGTTCATGAATCAGTATACATAGGAAGTCTAATTTATTGAACATTATGAGTGGATCATAGCCAGCATGAAATATAAGGATAATACTTGGATACTCACTGATGAATACTTACCTTTTGATTTTGTCAAATGATTTTTTAGCACATGTTTTATTGTTTTAAAAAATAATGGACATATTAAATATTTTTTTTACTTTAAAAAAAAAAGAAACACATGACTTTTTTTTTTCAATAGGCTAAATCAGAAAGTGAGTGTATATAGTACTCACTATATACACTATATAGGATAAATAAAAAAGTGAGTACTTACTAGGAGTACCTTAGTTTTATACGAATGCTTTGCATGTATAGAAAATTGTTATATGTTCCGGTTAGATATAATAAGCCATTAGCTAAAAATTATATATACCTGAGTGAACCACACCCTTAATTATGTGGTGAGTTTATAAAATAAAGAGATGCTAAAATCTTTTACCATTCGCAATGTGCACTAAACACGTTTACAAAATTTATACAATACTTTCTTCTCACTTATAAGTGCTTTATCAGACATTCATTTTAGCCGCGTAATAGTAGTAACAATTAATTTTCATGTTTTGTAATTGGGAACTCTATTATTCTATCACACATCATCTTTAGTTGTCCTCTTGCAAAATAGGAATGTATTACGGATGAGAAAACCTAATTGGGTTGTGAAAAAGTGGTTGCTCTAATTAAATTACAAGCTCAATGTGATATCTATAGAGAAACAAGCTCGATCCTATCCAAGACATCTCTTGTTGTTCCCTTTTGTCACATATACGTACCAGGCCCTAATACTCACTTGCTCACTTGCTCTGATCATTTCTTTCTTTTGTGAGGTTAGTGTTTATAGGATCTTTTTACTTTTTATGTTTCATTGGTTAAGTTTGCAGCTTCTTTTTCACTAACTCTATGGCAACTGCTTGGATTTTGTTCTAGGTAAACATACAAATAATGGAGGGCTTCAACGAGAAGACAAACATGAAGATGCCACCATTCCCAACCCTTCCATCATCACATTTAGGGCTTCAGAGCTCAAACAACGACTCTATCACCATTCGATTGGCACCACCATCCCATCAGATCAATGGCGACCTGGACAAAGCTCAAGGAGTTGCACCACCCCCTGAAGAACCTAACATGGACCAGAAAAAACTCAAAAGGTTGATTATCTAGTCTTCTAGATCTCCTTTCCCTATATATTTTGAAAAATCAAATTGGTCGTTGGAAATTTGAACTTTGGCTATTTTGGTTGAAATTGAAGGATCTAGCCCAAAACCAATTGGTAATGAGTGTACAGGCTTACGATGGGTTGCAGAGCATTGACATTTCCAATGTAGGAATTTACACTCTCAAACAATTTCCCTCCTCCAAAAAATTTAGCTATTTTCTATAAAAGTACTTAAACATAAAGAACATTGTATAATAAGGATCTACTCTAGAAACCTTCATTTTCGTATTGTTTTTAATTATTTATAAATTAATTACATAAATATTTGATCTGTTTTCTCTAGACTTTTGGCTAGCAGACAGTACTCACAAAGGTATCGACAGAAGCAGGCAAGCTATGTTGAGCAACTTGAAAACGAACTGAAGGCACTTCAAGTAAATATCACATGTGAACCCGACTTGCTCCTTAATTATATATGAGTTTTTGTGTATGACTTAATTTATATAAAAATAATATTGTTGCATGCTTTTATATGTACATATATATTCATGTGCAGACTGAAGTAGCTATCAAGGCTCCAAGAGTCAAATTCGCTGATCAGCGTAATATGCTGCTCAGAGCCGAAAACAATACAATGAGGCAAATGGTTGATGCCAAATCGGGCGAATATATGTACAAAAGAGGTCTCTCTCTCTCTCTCTCTCTCTCTCTCTCTCTCTCTCATAAAGCGTACGAGTACTATAGCTATTTGTACTATCTTAATTGATCACGTGAAGTTGGACCAATAGTTTTATTCTTGAATCACATATGAATTAGTCAATTAGAAAGGTGTGTTCTTAAATCTTGGGTGTTATATGCAGCTGAACAAGACTTATTGAAGGGAGAAAAGGACTCGTTGCTTCAGCTCTATGAAGCAACTCGACAACAACGAGCAGCTGAGGCCTTCAGGCCTCCAAATTATCAAATGACCAATTTGAGTCTGAACCAGCCTGGCCTTGAGCTTGGGGTTGCTCATCAATTCAACAAGCCGGCCGGCCCCATTGACACCCTGGTGCTGAAGCAAACTACTGATGATCTGAACCAACATGCTGCTGGACAGTCCTTTGTGGACATGAACAATATGGAAATGATGAACAAAGCGGATACGTACAACATGAACATGAACAACAATGGCATGGACAACATTATAGACATGAATGATCATATGGATATGAATCCTCTGGAGATGATCAACAATGACTTTGATGAGTCTGATCAGCAGAACCCAGATGGGTCCGCCAACAAGTTCATGTGAAACTCCATGGTCCTCTAGCTAGCTAGCTTGGTGTAGTAGTTTAATTTTGTGTACACATACACATCCATGCTTTGTGCACGGGAATTTATTTGCGTAGTCTTCTTTTCTTATAGCAGTGAACACATTTTTGTAGTCTGAAAGAGAGAAATTAATAATATGGACAGTTTTTTTTTTTTTTTAGACGTTTTAAAGTGTCCTTTGCAAACAAGGGTAAGGCTGCGGATGGTAGACGTTCCCCTTCCCCCTTCCCTCTTAAACCTTACTTGTCCATTATGCATGTTTTAGTGAAAACCCTACTGGTTCATTAGGTACGTCTACTCTTCAAGTAGGATTTCTCATAATCTTGGAGTGGTTGACAAAACAAAATTAATTATAATTTTGTATAATTTTCAGGTTACTTCATTGTCAATTAATAGTTTGTTGCATTATGAATTGGTAGTAATGTGAAAAAAAGTCTGAAAAACAGAGACAAAAATCTGATTAATGAAGGCTATGTTAGTCCTTTACTTGTAATTTTCAAACACTACTTTGCCTCCCCCTCTTTTTACATTTGATATTATTTTGTTTTACCCTACGCATTTTCAGTTTACTTTTCAAGAATTACCACAGTTGTTTTAGGCATTTGTATTATATATGTAAACCTCTTAATAATTTATTCTTTCCTTCTTGAATTGGCTCCATTTGCACCAAAACAAATAACCCGATTAGGCGATGACCCAAAACATAGTATCAGCTAATCACATTAGGAAATCTGCATAAATAAAGAAATGCTTTTATGCTTGACAGTTAATTTGCCAATTAACTATACCTGACTGTCAATATGAATGAACCTTAATTTCTTCAGGTAGATTCATTGTTTGATTTATTTGGTAAATTCTTAATTTTTTTTATACAGGGTAAGTTTCTTAAATTCTGTTATACAAGGCAATTTCTTAATTAAAATACCTATGATGTCTTCCTCTTTTGTGCTTTCCTTTAGAGGAGGGCGTCCCCAGAGGGAAGATGGGACGTCGGGATAAGGACTGGTTTTTCTTCCTTCCTCCAGGACATATACCATATATATCTAATTAATTAGGATTCCATGTAAAGGATATGTACAAATCCATACATTCCTAGGTTGGACTTCTTGAGAAGGTCCATGAACCCTAATAAATTTTCATGGTGTATTTTCTATTTCCTAATATGAAATTTGTACCCAACTAATCTGTTTTTTTTTTCTTCTTTTTTCCAGTTACGTTGGAACGGGAATATTCAAACCATGGGTGAACTGCCAATTTAGTCCCTAAATTATCACATCAATGAAAATTAGGTCCCTAAACTTTTTTTTTCCAAAAAAATCAGTCCTTAAATTATAAAAATCTGCCAATTACATCATTACTATTATATCCAAAGCTACTATATTCAATTTTCTGTCAATTTATGTCACGTTACTTGCATGTGATACACATTGGAGCGTAGATTGGTAGTTTTTCATAAATAAATAGTATATGAAGTTAACTTTGGAGGGTAAATTGGTAGTTTTTCATAAGAATAGTGCAAGTTAACTTTGTAGGGTAAATTAGACGATAGAGTCGCAAGTTATATGAAATGTTAAAGGCTTATAGGCGAGAAAATAACGGTATTTCATTCTAAAGTGTGACAAGTGACTTAAGTTGATGAAAAATTGGATAAAATAGTTTTGAATATAATAATAAGGATGAAATTAGCAATTTGTAATGAATTTAGGGACTTATTTTACTGAAAAATAATAATTCAGAGACCTAATTTTCACTGAAGTGATAGTTCAGGGACTAAAGGCACTTAACCCTTCAAACCATTGCTACTACTTGAAAACTAACTAGCTAGCAGATTATGAAAAGAAAAAACAGAAGAAGAAAATGATCCGCAACAGTCGAGGATCCTGTAACACTAGGCTCTTCAAATCTATGTTAATTCAAACTCTTAGTTTTTTTAGCTGATCAATTCGCTCCTTAGCATAAATCTAACGAGTTGTCTAATCATTTTTTTTGTAGTTGCTCACAATTTATATTAGGAGGTTGGAAGTTATCAACCCTATTTTTTTGTATTATTAATATGAACAGATATCTTTGGCAAGCATGGATCGAAAATCGGCCTCAAATCCCTCACAATCGAAGGTGAGACTAGTGCCTTTGGCAAGCAAAATTGAAACCTATAAGCTCCAGATAGATTTCAGCATCTTAAATTTTCCCTTATCCCAAATTGATAGGGAGCGAATTGGACTAAATAGGAGTACGCGGGGTCTGAGATTCGTAATTGATATGATACTTGGCCCACGAGTTATATAGTCATCGAATTGTACAAATTAAATGAAAACTACTAACAAAAGCGAAGCATAAGTATATAAAAGGGTAAAAGGTGTGTTTATCATTTCTCAATTTGATAAGTAAAGCTTGAACAAATTGAAGTGTACTTCATAAAAAAATAAAACATAATTAATTAAGTCGATCGAACCTTTATTAACTAGCTCGATGCCGGTCCCCATATACTTAATTAGTGGCGAAGCCACATAGGAGCAAGGAGTGCAGTCGCACTTTCGGTCGTCGAAAATTGACCCTAAGAGCGAGAATTTGCCTCTCTGGTTCCTCTGACCTGCACGAAACTGTTCCGTTTTCTATTTTTTCTACCCCATGGTCTCCTTCTCTCCCTTATCATGGATTCATGTGACTCTGATTGTGACCCCCATTTGCTGAGATCTCTCATGGTTTTCAAAAACACCATCAATCATGGTGAGTTTATCAAAACCCACCATCATTTTCCAATTTTTCCCTTTTATCTCTAAATATTGAATTTTCTGCTCTTCTGCTTGTCAGGTTTTTTTTTTTTTTTCTTTTTTCTTTTTCATTTAATAAAGAAGAGCTTGCATGTGTACGAATTGAATGAGGAGAAGATAAATAAGGTGGAGAGGGAGTTTGTGTTCAGAGAAAATAGATTGTATGTGGAGCTGCCTAAGCCGCTTCTTAAATTGTTGAAATTTCCAGCTTTCTAAGTGCTTCAAGGGCATTTCAATGGCTGCTGGATCTGCATTTTAGCATTTCATGAAAACTCACCTCCTGATTTAATATGCATTCTCTCTATTCTTTCGGTCTCCAGGTACCCTTCTTAGTCTAATTAATTTAGTCTTATGTTGTCTCTTTGTATTTGATGTTTTTCATGGTCTTGTTCTTTTGGTTAGGGGTTGTCATTATTTTTGTTTGTGTTTGAGATGTACAAGTTGCAGTATAGCTTAATTACGGATTTGTAAATATGTCATCAGAATGATTCGCTTGATGTTTAGGATTTACTTGTCTACATTTTTCTGGGACCTATTATCCTTTTAAGTTTCACCCCTCTCAGACGATTCTTGGCTTTGCCAGTGTACCTAACTAGGTATATGAGCCCCAACGTGGGCTAGCTAGTTTGTACCACATAAAAATTTGTCACTTAGTACTACGGTCTAGTTGTATTCCTCTTCACTTATAATTGAGAGGTCTTAGATTCGATTTTCGCAAAAAGCGAGTTTGAATCACATTGCTAGCCTATTGTGAGGCTAAGTCCACTCCCTCTCCCTTAGTGTAGATAATATCGTTGTTCAAAAAAATTTACGTTATAATCAAAAGGGAACTCTGGTTGCCTAAGGAAAAGAAGAGAATTAGAAAAGTAGAACCTTCCAACCTTGAACATGTTTCATAACAAGTTTAAACACAAAATTAAGTTAATAATGATTTCTAGTCATTTCTCTCTCATAACTTTACATGTTCTCTATTGCTTCCCATTAGGCCATTGTAACTTGCATATATCAGACTCATTAGCATCGCATGTATATGGTGTTTATAACTCTTTATATAGAATATTTTAATAGATATATAACTCTATATAATACTCTTTAAAGAAAAAAGTGTAGCTCCTTGATTAATTAGATTTCAAGATTTATTTTCTCAAACTATATCCTATCTTCCCACAGGCACCGGAATAACTTAATTTACGTATATGCACACACATTTTCAATCAATGCTTTTTCTGTCAACAAAAAAGTGACAAGATTTTCTTTGGATCTTTTCTATTAATCTATGTGCTTAATTCGTTCGTAGATAAAAAATTATCTTCTTTTGTTTGCTTTCTGTCCTCAGTGTACATGTTTCCTTCTTAAGCTTCACTTCAAACCAAGTCTTTATAAGAACAAGAGTTTCTTTGAGTCAATGCTTTACTTAACTACGAATTTATTTTCATTTTTCAATCAAGCTATTTCTATTAAGTACAATTTTTATTAATTTTTCTTAATCCTCAGTGGGAAGACTTTGTTGTTGTACGATTCATACAACCGACCCTACTTAGTGGGAAAAGGCTATATTGTTGTTATTTTTAATCCTCACTTCCTCAAGATTGAAAGCTATCGAGTAACTTATTAGGATCTTGCTAGCTGTTTAAAATTTATTCAGAGTGCATGCCATGTATCGATCGAGTCCTCGTGGCACGATTTGGCTGACTCCTTCAGTATTGCTACCCTATAGTGATTAGGGTTCAATGCACCTTTCGCCTCAATATCTTCTCCTGCATTTAGCATCAGGGATCAATTAGGTGTGTCTTAAAACAAATGGTAAAAAAGTTCAAACTTGAGAGGAGGTTGTATATAATCGCCGCCGTTCAAGAAATTTCTAATAAATTAGGAAACTCCTTGTAAGAGATAAGCACAACAACCTAAGAAGAAAAACCATCAGATTTTAAGCACCACCAGCACTTGTCTTGGTTGTCTAAGCACACCATCAGAAATTATCTAACGATGATGTACAAATTGACCAAAACTACCCAATCCACCAATCCATCCAACATGATTTCTGAAGGCTTTAAGGGCTAGTTTTGTAATTTACTCGGATATATTTCAAACTTGCCAAATTTGAGATATGTGTTTATGGTAATATTTGGTAAGTTTTCTGCTTGTCTGTAAATGTGTACGGGTTAAGTGTACGCATTTATTTCTGGTATTTTGTTCTCTAACATAAGGTCCTCCTCTTCCCTTTATAAGGACATTATTTGTGTGCGTCTTCTTTGCATTTCTTGTTGCTCAGAGAGTAAAAGAAAGAGAGTGAGAGTAACAGTTATGGAGCCAAACAAAAGGATTAGCTTCTATAATGGATTAGGATCATGGCCTAATAATAATAGCCCCATTGAACAAAAACCCTTTTCAATGACGGCTCCATCGAACCTTCCTGAACAAAAACCCTTTTCAAAGATGGCTCCATCCAATGTTCCTTTAGCTCCAGCTGGTTCATCTCAAGTGTGGAACCAATTTTACTTGATGAACCATTATTCTGGTATTGGTGGTTCAAGTAGCAGCTATGCTTATGCCAATAAGCCCCCTCTCCAGCCCTCATCAAATAACCCTGCCGTTGCCAACATGACCAACACAGCTTCTGTCGTAGCTGTGATGGATGCAGATGGCAAGAACTCAGGCCCTGATAGTGATGATGATGACCATGCTGATGCTGGAAATCAGTATAAGGATATTAACAAAGGCAAAATTGTGCTTGTGGATGGAGTTCAGGTCAGACTGGGTGGCAACATGGACACTGAGTCCTTGGATTCAAGAAAACTCAAACGGTAACCACTGGTTGTATGCATTAATATGTTGCTCACAGAAATATAATGTTGTTATACCACGTTTTTGCTGACCGTCTCTTTAACAGAGTAGTTTTATTTGTGTATATAGCCATTTTAGTCAAGAATTACCCTTGAAATTGATATGACTCCTCACTTTGATCCCTAAGACTTGAAATCGATAGAAGTGATCTCTAAGTTTGTCCACCGTCAAATCATTTTTTGGTCCTTAGTGAAAAATATCTGCTAAATAAGGATTAAAATAACAAAAATATCATCAATTTAATAAACAATGGTTGAAATGATTTGATAAATATTGATGGTATTTTTGTCATTTTGGTCCTTATTTAACTGAGATTTTTTACGGAATGACTAAAATGATTAACCGTGGACAAACTCAAAACCACTTCTATCGATTTCAAATCTCAGGGACCAAAGTAAGAAATTATGCCAATCTTAGGGACCATTTTGGCTAAAAAGCCGTTGTGTATATTATGCTCATGTGGGTCCCAATTTAATATAGGAAGATGTTGATAGTTGAATATGTGTGGAGTTATGTTAAGGACCAAAGTGAGGATTTAAGCCCATCTTATGAACCATTTTGATTAAAAAGCCTTTGTGTATATTATGCTCATGTGGGTCCCAGTTTAATAAAGGAAGATGTTGAGAGTTGAATATGTATGAACAGTTTGTCCCACACATGGGTGAGGGACAAGGCTAGCTAATGAGTTATATGGTCTAGGCTACTCCCCATATTGTCAATTGGTTGTATGGTGGAATCTCAATTTTATCTTGATATCAGAGCAAGTTATCCCTCGTGTGAAAGCCCAAAGGCCCACACGTGCTCACATGCCACCCACACGGGGGCGTGTTGAGAATTGAATATGTGTGGACAGTTTGTCTCACATCGATGAGAGACAAGGCTAGCTAATGGCTTATAAGGAGCGTTTGTTTACCCTCCCTAACTCTCACTGGATTTGATTGGACTAAAGGTTAGTCCAGTCTTGTGTTTGCTACTCGCATAGATTGGGTTTAATGACACTAACTTTCACTCGCCTCGACTAACTATAGGAATAGTGATTCTTAGCAACACCCCCCAAACACCATGGGACTAGCTAAGACTGACCAATTTTAGATCTGTTTCACAACCATTTTTCTCATAAATACCAATTTGAAGCTGGGAATGTGGGATTATAACTGAGGGAGTCCAAAAGGTGGTCGGAAATGGCCGAAAATTGGCCTAAAATTCTCAGCATGTTTGGGTTTCTTCGAATTCGTGATAGATTTGAGCATGCAAAGCTTAAATCTGGGTCTAGGATGGTGAGGAGTTTGTTGGTGGTGCTAACCTCGTCCAATTCGACGAGGTTTGGCCGGAAAACGTGTCGGGGAAATAGGTTTGGTTGTTGAAGAACGCGCAGCTAGGAGAGAGAGGGGGAGGAAGGAGAAAGATATAGAGAGGAATCGATAGGGAGTTGATGCGAAAAATTTTTGAGGAGCCCATCCGGTGAGGTTTGATCTGGGGAGTAAGAGGGAGAGAGTGGGACGAAGAAGGGAGAAGAAAAGGGACATAAAGGGACAGAGAAGTGAGAAAAAGATGCAGAAAAAAAGGGGATTAATAATAAAATATTAATATTTGTGGAATAAATAATAGGGATGTGTTATTGGCACTCCAAAAATCTCATTCTACACTCCTTACAAGTGTATTTTTCTTTCTAAATATAGAAAGTTTGGAGTGTAGAATGAGAATTTTAGAGTGCCAATAACAATTCCCTAAATAATATAGTATTAGAGTATCTTAACTATCATACTTCTTAGTCTGACATTATAACAAACGTTTCACTAAGTCAATCTAGCTTAGTTTATTCTAAGTCAATCCAGCTTAGTCCTTGAAGCTAGTTTAGTCCGAGATAGTCTGGTGCAACAAACACACCATTGGCTACTCCTTATGTTGCCAATTGGTTTTATGGTGGACCCCAATTTTACCAAAAGATAGTATGTAGAATGGTTAGAAGAGTAATCCTACAATAACTAGATATTTGTGTCATCATTTGTACCATATCTCTAATAGAGTTAGGATCCACCAACACATAATACAAATAATAATAATACAAATATGTAGTAAGAATATCATTGTTGTGGTCAGAATACGTGGTTTAAGTAACCATACTCTTGTGTGCATTATCTTTGTTAAATGTCTATATATATATATATATATATATATATAATTATCATGTATAATCAAAACATTTGTGTCGATATTTGATCGTTTCTTATAGGATAATATCAAACCGGGCTTCCGCTCAGAAATCTAGACTCAAAAAGGTTCAATATGTTATGGAAATGGAAAAGAAGGCGAAGACTCTAGAGGTAATAACCGTCGGGCGATTAGATATTTTACTCGCAATTTACTGGACTTTAAAATATGTGTATATTTGCTATACTTAATTTACTTCCAAAAAACTAATATTTGATATATTTTACTTGTCTGTACATAGAGTCAAATTGCTTTTCTAGCTCCTCAAGTGGAGTTCTACACGCACCAAAAGCAGTTTCTGCAAATGGAGCAGAAGTCCTTGAACGGAAAAATAGCTGCTTACACCAACGACAAGATACAGAAAGATGGTAAAACCCTAGCTAGTTTCTTCTCACCTTCAGCATTACTGATTTATAGCTAGACACACACGTGCCCCTTCTTAGCCGGAATCCCGTTCTACTGTAGCAAAAATGGGACGATAGAGCCTCTTCGAAGTGCTCCTATATATATATATAGCATGTAGTTTATGTTGGACAATGAGAAGTGTGTTTTTAATTTGGCAGCTGAAATTGAAGCGACCAAAAAAGAGGTTGCCAGCCTGAGGCAACTGCTAGACCAAAAGGCCAACATACAAGCCGGCGCAAATGCAAGCAGCAGGATGGTGAATCAGAAAGATGCAGGGTTGATGGAGCAGATGCCAACTCCAGGTTTCAATCAGTCTGGTCCTGGAAAGATGAGCTTTTCAAACTCAGAAAAAGGTAAAGAAGAAAATCAATTAATATATAACGTAGCTAGCTAGCCGGATACCTGCAAGTTAAATGTCCTTCATCTGAAATTTTTGTAATTAATCTCTCCTCTTTGTACATTTTCCTTGGTCTACTACAGGCATTAACAGATTTCAATAATTTTGGATAATATCTAGATATATACGGTAGCATATTATGTGTTATAAATAATATATGTCACATGCATCGCCTTATCGATTGGTATCATAAGCACGGATATACTAACTAATTATACTCATGCTATACTACATATTTGGGGTTTAGGATACTACATGTTTAGGGGGACTACATATCTAAGTAAGGGTTGATCCTTAAACCTTTTTCGCTGTTGACGTTTTAATTTTTGAATTACTTGTTTGTTAAAAAAATAGTAATAACCTCACAAGCTTAGTAAGAAAAAACATAATAGCATTTACAAAAGATTATCAACGTCGAAGGCATTTTCAACAAAAAAAGAGGTATAGACAAGCAAAAACATACCATGCTCTCAAGGATGGGTCTTCTTTAACAAGATAAAAGAAAGGGTAAACTACATAGTAGCCCCTCAAGTTTGAGATCTATTACAACCTCATACAACATCTTTAAAACATTTCACTTTCATACCTCACATACTATTTTATTTCAAAATAATACATCCGTTATATTTTCCATCCATTGATCCGTTACGTGCTGACGTGGCTACCACATTTGTGCCACGTGGCAAAAAAATTTCTAATTTTTTTTAAAAAAAAAACCTGAATCTTCTAAATTAAAAAAAATTATAAAAAAAAAAAAAACCAAAAACAAAGGTTGAACCCGCAACCCCCCACCCCCCAACCAACCTGCAACCCAAAAGAAGAAGAAGAGGAGGGGAAAAAAAAAACCCCATCTTCATCTTCCCCGACCCCCCCCTTCCTTGCAACCCAACCCTTTCTTCCCCCTCCCGTCTTCCCCAAACCCACCGTGCACCCATCCTCCACCAACTCCTCCGCACCCACTACCTGCAACCCAGAAAAGAAAAGAAAAAAATAAAAATAAACACATCTTCTTTTCCCTGCAACCTAGATCCTGTCTTCCCCAATTAGTGGATTTAAGGAGTGGGGTGTGTAGATGAGGGAAAATGATGCGTGCGAGGGTGGGTGCGAAGGGTAGGTGTGCTGGGTTTTTTTTTTCCTTCTTTCTGGGTTGCAGGTTGGGCTCGGGTTAGGGGGGGCGGAGGGAAGATGGGAAGATGGATGCGCAGAGAAGGTGGAGATGGGTGCAGAGGAGGAGGTGGAGGATGGGTGTGGACGACGGATGGAAGATGATTTTGTGGGGGGGGGGGGATCCGGCTTTAGGGGGGGTTTGATGGGATATGGGAACTGGATTTTCTGGTTTTTTTTTTTTTTTTTTTTTTTTTTTTTTTTTTTTTTTGTTCAAGGTTCAGGTATGGGGGAGGGGTTTCACCGAGGGGGGGGTGGTGGTTTTGGGGGATCCGTCTTTAGGGGGTTTGATGGGATATGGGATATGGGAACTGGGTTTTCTGGTTTTTTTTGTTTTGTTCAAGGTTCAGGTATGGGGGAGGGGGTGGGGTGATTGGATTTGAATTTTCTCTTTTTTTTTAATTTTATAATTTAGAAGATTCAGGTTTTTTTAAACAAAAAATTAAAAAAAAAAAATTTTGCCACGTGGCTCACATTTGGTAGCTACGTGGCACAAATGTGGCAGCCATGTCAGCATTTAACGGATCAATGGATGAAAAATGTAACAGATGTATTATTTTGGAATAAAATAGTACGTGAGGTATGAAAGTGAAATGTTTTAAATATGTTGTATGAGGTTGTAATAGACTTCAAACATAGGGGCTCTATGTAATTTATCCTAAAAGAAACTATGTTCATAAGTACCCGCATAAACACGACGTCTTCGCATAATTTCCAGTTTTTAGTCTTTTATCATTAAGGATGGCCGAGTGAAACTAGTAGCAACAGTTTCTTTTCGTTTTCTAGACTCGCATTTAGTGTAAATACTTTTGTGTCGTTAGATTGACGGGTTCACTCTTTTTAGTTGAGGTAGCCAGAGTGGAGATATCTGTACTCATTGGACACATCACTGTTTAGACGAAAGGAGTGAAATAGTTAAGTTAGGCACATCATAGATTCACGAACCTTTACCTGATAATATTTGGAAATAGCACCAGAAGAGACCTAGGCATTACTACTTTTTCTTTTCCTATTTTCGAATTCATCCTACTGTACATATGAAGAACTCCCTCCATACTGTTAGGGTTTTCTAAAAGAAATTAAAAACAAACATGCAGGATGTAGTCGTTCCTTTACAGCAGAATGTATATCATGTGCACTTCAAAGTTCAGACCACAACTTAATCATGCATGAAAGAATTAACTTCAACACTCACTCTCTTTTCGTATATAATTAAGAGTCGGTTAGGTACCAACTCTTCTTAGTCCAGAGTTGATTCTCTTCTCAATATTAGAAGCGGTTCTAAGTTCAAACCCCCCTCTCCGTTGATGAAAAATCATGTGGATTAACTTTTCCCCTTTTTCTTTCTCTTTTTTGTATATATAACAAGTTGGAGAAAGCTCAAGCGAGGCCAATAAGCTGAAGCAGGTCACTGTGGCACAAGAGGAGCAACAAAACCAAAACCAACCAGTTGGGCTGACAACGATGGCTGGCCAGGAACCTGCGAGGGCAGACCAATCCGTGCCGCAGCAGAAAGATAAAAACAAGATGAACTCAGAGGATGGGGATCAAGAGATGAAAGATGTGATAAACTTCAATGAGCAGAAACAGCAGCAGGAGCGTTTCATATGAAACTGATTATCTGGGTTATTGCTTGGCTTGAATAAGTAAAATGTTCGTTTTGCTCGTTGTGTTTCCTTTTTCTGGTGTCTTTTTATTCTAATAATATTGCTTTTGGACTCCCAAGCTTTAAACTTTGGGTTATTTTAATTTCTTGGATGTTACCATTGCCTGCTTATGCAATATGCATTTGATTCGTATTTGTCCACACACGAACACCAATTCGATCAGAATTATCTTTGTTGGTTTTGTTTCAAACAACAAAATTTGTTGGATGTGGTCTTCATATTTTTGAATTTTCAAAATAGTGCTTTATGTGATTCGTTTGGAAGAACTAGTAACCACAAGTAATTTTGTTGAAATACACTTTTGATAGATTAAACACAGCAATATCTTTTTAATAAAAGGTCAATTTGTTTTGTAAGTATTTTTATGATTTATAAGGAAAAAAGATTTTGGTGATTCATAAACATGTTTAATTTTTTATGCCAAAAGTTGAAAGTAACAAATAGCTTTATTTTATTTTATTTTGAAGTTCTTATACCTTATCGTGTTTGGATGGGAGACTATCAAAATTTCATGAAATTATTAATAACAATTGTTAAAAATTCGTTACAAGAACATATATCAAGAAACTAAAAGACATGAAAAAATAAATCAAAATGACACCTAGCTACTTTGTTGGTGGCTTGACAAATATTGGAAGGAAGGGTCAAGGGTTCGTATGACCCTCATTGCTGCAAACTTTCAAAATGATTTTCAAATTTGCTTATTGGTTCAATTTGATTTGGTTAGGTTAAAAATAAGGTTTTAGATATTCAAATCCTGAACCAGATTTGTAATTCAGTAATCAGTATACACAAACTACACCGAACCGAGCATGGGGTCCGATTGCAATTCTTTGTTTTTTTTTTTTTTTTTTTTTTTTTTTTTAACAAACAATATTATCTACACTAAGGGGGTGGGAGAGTGGGCTAAGCTTCACAATAAACTAACAATAATATGGTACAAGTGAATAGGAATACCATTAATCCGTAGTACTAAGTGACAATTGCAATTCAACTTAATTCCCACCAGTAATAACTAGCACTGAATTATCCAATGAAAAATAATAATAATAATTTGAATGTAACATTTCTATATTACATGCAATATGTTACACTAATTTTGTCTAACATTTTTTATATTTCAATTACTTATAAGGACATGCAAGGTCTCACATTTCTCTGATGCGGGATTGAGACTCTCAACACGCCCCTCACATGTGGTGAATTTTTAAGTCTAGCACATGAGTAACACAAATCGATGTGGCGCACACGTGATCGTTTGTGCTTCACATGCAAGACAATCTACTAAGATACCACGAAGAAATTGAGGTTCCACCATGTAACCAATTGACTTTATGGTGGAACTTTAATTTTCTTCATGGTATCACAACACAAAAAGGCTAAGGCCACAAACTCAATCATATGGCAGACTCCCAATCTTCCTCCCTCTCTTCCTCTACCTCTATTTTATCTTCAACTACATCAAGCCTGGATTCTTCAACCATGGCAGCCCTCTCCTCAAATCTCCCTACCTCGCTCAATATTTCTCACCTCTTCATCACACCAATGGACCGATCCAATTACCTGAGTTGAAAGTCTAAATTCTAAGACGTCCTTGAACTACATAATTTTCTCTTACTAACCACTAGGGCAATCCATTTTGCTATATAACCAATTTTTTACTACCGTCGAGGGATCTCTTAAATCAACTTATTTGAGGGATCCTTTGTATGGCTCACTCCACATTGTATTTCGACGATCCAGCCAACCATCGACCTTTTAGGTCTACTCTCAAATGTCATCTTTATCAAAAATCACAAAGATCCAAAACCATTTGACCAATGAATTAAATGGTAGCCATCTGTGTTTCGTTGAAAACTGTACTCATCTATTTTCTTCACTACAATTGGATGTCTTAATAGTTTTATATTTGTCTAACTTTTTAGCAAAATGTACAAATGATGTACTAAAAGATAGATAATTTTGACCATTACAAAATGTTATGTAATGGACACTAAAATATATTCCTCAAATAAAATTATTTGAAGAATCCGGGACCATACATATTCGGCCATTGAGTAAATTGGAAAGTTTAATGATAAATTTTTTAGTTGGATGAACTTAACTAAAATTTGGCATGAGTGGGCATAAAAATCGAAAAGCCGAAGATGAAAATTTCCAAAAGAAAAAAAATTGAACGATTAAAATGGTCAACAAACTGGCTGGCTAGAACCTTTATTATTTGATAAAGTATCTTAAAATTTTGGCGATTAGCAATTGCAACAGTTTGTTGAATAAACGATATTACTTACATTAAGGGGGGAGGGGCTTAGCCTCACAATGGGCTAGCAATAATGAACATTCGTTTTTTGCGAGAATCGAATTTAAGACCTCTCACTTACAAGTGAAGAGAAATACCACTAGACCGTAGTACAAAATGAGTTATTGCCACAGTTAGATATGCTCTTTGGATGTCTTCTAACCGTCAGATGGTGATAGTATTAAAGTCTTCCATAGTGAGCTAGAAAATTGAGTTTGATTCCATTTTTATAAGAATCAAAATCCTATAGTGGGTAAGTAGATTTGAGTTTTATGAGAGTGATTCAAATTCTTGAATTCAAGATAGGAAAAAAGAAAAGAGAACTCACCTCTATCAAACTCAAACTACTGTAACAATATTGTTATAGGAATCAAACTTAAGTATTATGAAAGCCTAAATACTTACATAAGTATTTTAGCTAAATTCTAAAATTTGATAGTGTGTTGGATTATATGGTGAAATATTGAAACCCCTACTAAAAAATCTTTATAAATAACCAAAGGTATGGTGCAATTGGCAAATTGCCACCTTCATTTGGTGGATTCCCTAGTGCCTTTTTTTGGCAGGGGTTCAAACCGGCCAAGAGCATTTTGAGGTCAGAGGCAAGCCGAACCTCGAGCTGAGATTAATACCACCCTTCAAGTGGGGGACACTTCGTGGCCTTTACCAAAAAAATTCTTTGTAAGCAATTCACAAAACTTTATGTTTATGATTAAAAACAATCAAATTATAATATTTTATGAGGATCATCTTTACAAAAAATAAATTAAAACTAAAATTGTTTAGTCAATAACTGTAACAACTAAATCACAATTCCTTTAGTCAATCAAATTGTAGTATTTTGAACCATCTATACATTTACTCTAATTACTTGACTAGAAGACTCGAGTTAAATTGATTTTTTTGGAGAAATTATTTTTACATAATAATTTATAATATAATTATATAACCGGTTTTTATCATTAAAAAATAAAAAATAAAAAAATTGAAATATACAACAGAAAAACCTAGTTGTTCTCATTTCACACGTGACAGTTCCGCGCCAGATTCCGCCGAGTAGACTGACTTGGAACACGTCATCAACAGAGCCAACGGTGAAAAATCAGAGGTTTGGTTGTCACTGTCAGTGTCACGGAGGACTGTGGTGGCAAGTGGCAAGCCTCGGCCATTGCAGGAGCACCTCACAAATCACAATCAATCCACAAACAAAACCCCGCTCTCCTCCCTAAATTCCCAATTTTTATTTTTATCACGGAGGACTGTGGTGGCAAGCGCATGTCTTTCATTTTCTTTACATTCCTCGGGAATTCGCTCTTGGGGTTTAGCTTTTCCAGCTGAAAATCCCAAATCCTGTTTGGCTCCCGAGAAAAGTTAGGAATGAGAGAAAGAAAGGTGACGACTTCGAATCGTCGTTCTGGATTTTCTTCATACTTCAATTCCTGACAAGGGTAGGTTCTACTTCGCGGATATTTGACTCGGTTGACGTGAGTTGTACTTCACAGAAAATTTCTTATATTTTCCTTTTCGCTTTCTTTGATTTTCTTGGCAACCAAACGGAGTGGAAACTGGGTTTTCTCGGTTGAGAAGTTTTGGGATTCGGCTGAAGAAAATGGCCTCTGCTCAGGGGATTGCTTCGCTCACCCGGTTGTGTTTTGCGGTTAAACGGCACCGTTTTATCGGTCGCCATGGTTCTTCGGCTCAATCTTGCGCTAGGGGTTTTCCCATATTCTGCAAACAACAAAACCCCAACTTGGTCGTTGCGAAATCGAGCCAAGTTCGAGACTTTAGGGTTTTCAATTCGGTTCAATTGGACCAGTTCGTGACCAGCGACGACGAGGGCGAAATGGGTGAAGGTTTCTTTGAGGCAATTGAGGAATTGGAGCGGATGGCAAGAGAGCCGTCCGATGTTCTTGAGGAAATGAACGACCGGTTGTCGGCCAGAGAGTTGCAGCTTGTGTTGGTGTACTTTTCTCAGGAGGGTAGGGACTCATGGTGTGCCCTTGAGGTGTTTGAGTGGCTCCGTAAGGAGAATCGGGTCGATAAGGAGACGATGGAGCTCATGGTTTCGATAATGTGTAGTTGGGTCGAGAAGTTGATTGAGGGGGAGCATGACATTGGGGATGTGGTGGACCTTCTTGTGGAATCGGATTGTGTGGGTTTGAAGCCGAGTTTTAGCATGATGGAGAAGGTGATATCTTTGTACTGGGAGATGGGTGAGAAGGAAAAGGCGGTTTTCTTTGTGAAAGAGGTGTTGAAGCGCGGAATTGTTTATTCGGGGGAAGACGATACAGATGGGCATAAAGGAGGGCCGACAGGCTATCTTGCTTGGAAGATGATGGTAAGTGTTTGTTTACCATTGTCCTCATAATATGCTATTCAATTGTCAAATGTACTTGTGAATTTATATGCTTTTCATTTTGAACTGTCCACATGCCACTGGTAGTGTGATAGGATTTTAGGTTGTGGGTTTACCTCCCGTCATAGAGCTAATTTATTACTAGAGTATACATATCAAATGGATAATGTTCAGATTGACCAACCCGGTTTATGTCAATAAATTATAGTCAAGGGATTCCCATTCAATATACAGATTGTCAATAATTATTGTTATGACTGGTATGCTAGCCAAACATAAATCAGTAGAAAGGAAAATTGTTGGCATTAGTTTCGGTTTATATTCATCCGTCTTAACATATATGTTCGAAAATCTCTAAAAAGAGTTTTCAAAGATTATGAGAATGAAACTATTGAATGTGTTTGTGCAGGTTGAGGGTAACTATAGGGATTCAGTGAAGTTGGTAATTCATCTAAGAGAATCTGGGCTGAAGCCAGAGGTCTACAGTTATCTCATTGCGATGACAGCTGTGGTTAAGGAACTAAATGAACTTGCGAAAGCTTTGCGGAAGTTGAAAGGTTTTGCAAGGGCTGGGCTCATAACTGAATTTGATGCAGAAAATGTTGGGCTTATTGAGAAGTATCAGTCAGATCTTATAGCTGATGGAGTACAACTGTCCAATTGGGTGATTGAGGAGGGAAGTTCTTCACTCCATTGGGTGGTTCATGAGAGGCTCCTGGCTATGTATATCTGCTCTGGACGTGGCCTTGAGGCCGAGAGGCAGTTGTGGGAAATGAAACTTGTTGGTAAAGAGGCGGATGCTGACCTCTATGACATAGTTTTAGCCATCTGTGCTTCCCAAAAGGAGGCCAATGCCATCAGACGGTTGCTTACTAGAACAGATGTTTCCAGCTCTCTGCTTAAAAAGAAAAGCCTGTCGTGGTTGCTAAGAGGTTACATTAAAGGGGGACATTTTGATGATGCTGCAGAAACAGTAATAAAAATGCTTGATATGGGTTTGCACCCGGAGTTTTTGGATAGGGCAGCTGTGCTGCAGGGACTACAGAAAAGGATCCAACAATCTGGCTGTGTAGATACTTACCTCAAACTTTGCAAGCGCCTCTCAGATGCCAATTTGATTGGGCCGTCTCTTCTATATCTGTTTATAAAGAAATATAAGCTATGGATCATAAAAACACTCTAAAGGACATTGGCAACAAGTTATGAGAATCCAAGTATAGTTTAGTTTGTGAACATTTTGTAGCACGGGAACTTTAATTCCTGGTGCATTTTACATGTTAATTTTGTATAGTTATGGGTGGGTATGAGATTTGGTCGTAATTTGGCATGGCCGAATCGTGGAGGCAGGTTAACTGTGATGTCCAAAAAGTTCCCCTGGTGATCTTTCACTCGTGTATATGGTTGCAGCTGTAAACATAATAACGAAGCTACAACTCTCTAATTAAGTAGACTTCGTACAAATACTACAGGTATGTTTTGCCGGTTTCTTGACTTCTTGTGCTTTTAGAATTTTCATATTTCTCATGCATCTCTGCCCCAGACTTACAGTTGCATCATGAAATTATGTTATCGACTCTGCGGTTCACACTTACTTTTGTAATTAGGATAGATGCATACCAGTAAACAGAAGAAAAGTATGTTTCTGTTAGAATTATATTCCTTTTGTTGCATTAGATCATCACCAAGTCAGTAGTAGTTCATGCATCTGTGTGCCTATCCTGGGCCCAAAGTTCTCACTGAACTACTAATGTTGTTTGTAGCTCTATGGGTTTCAACTAATCCTTTTGTTTTCGTTTTAACACAAAGAAAGATGTGTGAACTACTACTGACTTGGAGATGATCTAATGCAACAAAAGGGTAGGGTGAGTGTGGAGGGTGGGATTCTTAGGTTACATGTAAACGAGGACATATCCCCCTCCCTGCTTCACTAGTCGTGTGACGTAGTGAGTAGATATAGGGGGATTTATTCCTCGCCGCACCAAAGTTTTTCTCGTGCAGACGAGGATGACATTTGGGAATCATGAATGGATTTAAAAGAGACCATGAATCAATCATGAATAGTTGGTTTGCTTCTTTAGAAATGCTAAGGGGACTCTCTCAAAAGTGGGACTCTTCATGAACTCTTTGACACCTCATATTTTTGGCAATGTTTTACAATGTTGACACGGGAATTGACGTTAGCATTTCTCCTCTTCTTTATCAATCTATCTCTTTTGTCGCAATTAGATAGTACAAAATGCATTGGCTATATAAGATGCTTAGGAGACTCTCAAAGTGGGACTCTAATGCAAGGCGCAGTAGATAGAAACGAAATAAAATGACAGATAGGATTGATAAGTAGGGTCCACTATCTTCTAATGCGAGGAGAAGCCTGAAAACCCTAAGAACTTTGGTTCTAGTACCAGCCTACAATGTAGGCACTAAAAAGAACAAAGCAACATACTCTTAAACAAGAGAAAGGCACATGAAAACAAGTTTACAACTCAATTATCAATATGATAATTCAAACAACTTCTCCCTCTTTTCTTTACAAATACATGACTTTATAGATGCTTAAACCCCCTCTTAATAATTACTGATACATGCATCATAGTTCATGCATCATTACTAGAGTTAATAAACTCATTAATATTAACCCCACTTAATCTACCCCACTAACATATATTTATTACATTAAATAAAGATTGACTAATATTGTAACATATGAGATACTAAATAACCAAAATAATTGCTTTTAATCTAGCCCACTGAATATAATTATTACATTCCATGTATATCAGCTGAATTTCAAAAGCCAAATGTATTGAATCTTCCGATGGTCTTATTTCATGCCCTGCATCAAACTCTAGGGACTTTCTGTCACGTCATTGTTTAACGTCAATTCTTATGCCAACGTTATAAAATATTGTGTCGAAAATATGAGATAATTAAGAGTTCATGAAGAATTCCGCTTTTGAAAGTTTTGCTTAGCATTTATATTGGCTATGCATACATAATTTAGTTTTTTTTTCTTTCTTTCACTAGAGCTGGCGTTGCTTTATACTGTTTCCCATTTTTTGTCTCTCTCTAATTATTGACTTTAATTATATATTAAGTAAATTGCAAGAAATCTAATTATTGAGTGGGTGCAATCTTTCTTCACGTGTAAATTATGTGATGGATTATGAAGTTGATAATTTTGTATGTGCTTTGTGGTGCTGCTGCCTGCTGATACGGGGAATTGTATAGCTGGCTGGACATCTCTGTTCATAATCGTCCTGTCACCCGATGACGTGTTACACTAGAAAAATATTAGGTTAGACGGTCTGACTACGTGTCTTGTCCCGCCACCTAATAAGATGTTGCCACATCGTCATTTACTTTTTCCTTAGACTTCCACTGACAAGTATATTGACACGATACAATATTGATTATGTGAATAATAATAATGACATGCCGATCGTCAATGGCGTGTCAATAGTAGGTCGTAGGATAGGCCACGTAGTTTGACTGTCAGACTCAAAATTTTCTCAGTGTTACACACAAACAATGAGGAATGTCCCAAACATTCTCCTAAAAGAGTTGTGACAGGGCTAGTTGCTCACGCACCTCTTCCTTATCGAGTGAGACTGAAAGAGAATGTAACCGTCCCCGTTTCGTGTGATATGGGCAAGCATCCATGCTTGTTTGGATACATTGTAGGAGATACTGATTTAGCAGACAAAAGGATCACTTGGCATCACTTGCACAATATGGTGTAATTTAGTCTGCTCTGTCAAGAACTACTGAGAAACGGACTAAGGAGCATTCACGTGTTTTTTAGGCTCGTAGCTTCATCCGCAAGTGATCAGATTGGTCTATTATTATTTTTGTTTTGAGGTGAAATAGTAATAATAATATTATTATTAATTTTCTCTTCCTTTGTTATTTGAGAAAATTGTAGTAAGAATTTTAACTTAATTGGAGCAATGGTCATTCAACTAAAAATTCATGATCATTGGTCTCTTAACTCATCAAAATGTGCAACTATGGCCCATTTCATCAACTTCGTTTGAATTCCGTCAAAATGAGTCATGCTGGAATGACCATTGCTTCAATTGAGTTAAAGTTAATGGATCATTACTCCAATTTGATTAAAGTTGAGGGACAATTTCTCCAATTGAATTAAAATTGAGGGATCATAGCTATAATTTTTGTCATTTGGTTTTCCATATTTGTTCATTGATTTAGCTTCACGGGCGTGGCACATGACTCGTTTTGGTGGAAGTTTTAACGGAATTGACGAAAATGAGCATAGTTGCACGTTTAGATGAGTTAAAGAACCAATAATCATAAATTTTTAGTTGAACGATCATTACTTCAATTGAATTAAAGTTGAAAAATCATTGCTACAATAATTTATTCTCGTTATTTTTATTAAGATAAGCATGCAAGTTGTAGAGATGTCGTAGACAGAGATGCTCGACAACTTCCAATTTTTTGCAATTGAATATTTAAAGGCATGGCGGGAGAAAAACCAATAGATGTAACCCTAAGTTTAAATTATTTATCAAAAGCAGAAACACGCATTGTTTTAGATCTAATCTCTTCTTAATCCCATTATAAATTTGGTCTTTGAGTTCCCCATTATTTAATAACAATGATAATTAATTGAGTTAGATGGCGATTTGCTGTAGTTGCAGAAAATAATAATGTCTATCCAATCTGGTGCGGAAAATAACAATTTATCAACTAACGCTATCGTTTGTAAAAAAAAAAAAAAATAATTAATTGATAATTTTCTTAGCTTCTTATTTTGCTAAATGATGTATATTCATACAGATAAATGTTACTTGGAAAATCGGCATCCAAAATTAGTGTATGCAAAATCTAAAGTTGGGATATTTGTTTGGGTGGTGCCTAATGTATGGTCATTAAAAACCAATTTGTTGGAGCATGCATGAGCATGATGTAGACATTTAACCACTAATTGAACACAATCACAAGATTAGTGCATTGTTTATATAATAATAATGTGGCTTTTTATATTAAAGATCAATGTATATGCTTTTCCTGCACCAACTACTTCTTCTGTTAGCGTGGTTTTTGTCACAGTATTGAAAGAGCTTCAAAATTCGAATCTTCATGGCTATTTTATCAAAAGAAAAGAACGTCTAGTGATAAAATTACGGTACATAACGTAATGAAGTTTAGTAAAGTAATGTGACTAATTTACTTCATATGGTAGTGCAAAAAAAAAGTTGCCTACTCTTACCTAAAAAAGAAAATAAAAGTTGCTTAATTCTAAGGATCCATCATCCATTTGGTGAGCCAAATGACCTTTACTTAACATTCAATTTCTCCTTAATCACATTTTTGTAGTTGATTAACTTACTAATCCAGCTTATGATAAGCCAAGATAGAAAATTAACCAGTTGACCAACTTCACTTGGGAAAGGCTAATTTTCCCACCTTGATACGCCACGTGGCATCCTTGTAGTGGTTGACAATGGTGGGTGCTGCTGAACTGACTCCGATAAACAGAAAAAAACTCCCTTGCTTTGGATTTCGCCAACTAAACAACAAAAACTCGCCGGTTAACCAAAACCCCTTTGAGCAGAGTGAGAAAGACAGAGTCTTTAGAGAGAGAAAGAGGAGAGAGAGAGCATAAAGAATACAGCCCATGAAAGAAAAGAGAAAACCCAGAAGCAGAAGCCATTTTCTTCCATTTATTTTCTCGGGAAACAAACACCACATTGGCCTATAGCCTGCTTCGCCACCTCTCTATCTCCGGAGGTAAAAACTCAAAACTCAGACATTATTCTGTGTTTGTGGTGCTTTTGCAAAAGCTTAGAACTTTACAAGTCTTATTCTCTGTTTGTTTGTTTTTGTTCATATATATATGCAGAAGATTTACTGCCATTTAGATATGCGAGGTCTGAAGCTTTTAGACCGATTCACAAGCACACAAGTCCACGCTGTAAATCCCACCGAACCCTCCAATGGCAAAACCCATGGCGGCGTTTCGAGAGCCAAGTTTAATTCCCGTCTGATTAAGTCATTTGGGTCGAACTCAAAGCCCAAAACTTTGAGCTCGGCCTCTGGGGCTGAAGCTCTTCTGCTTCCCTGTGGAGTCCCAGCAACTGACCTCCTTGAGCCCTCCATAGACCCCCGCCTTAAGCCCTCTGATTTCATCGAAAACTTGGCCGACTTGTATCGCCGGTTGGAGGGGTGTTCCTCTCAATCTGAAAGGTCATTGTTGTGCGTTGAGCAGTACTCTCTGTTGAGTGGTCATGGTGATCCCAAGCTGCTTCGACGGTGTCTGAGAGCTGCTCGACAGAATGCTGCTGACGTGAACGATAAGGTTGTGCTCTCGGCGTGGTTGAGGTTCGAGAGGAGGGAGGATGAGCTTGTGGGGATGGCGGCTATGGATTGTGGCGGGCAAGTTATGGAGTGTCCTAAGGTTGCTTTGCTGAATGGGGTTGATCCGGATTTGGTTTCGGGTCATTGCCAATGTGGGAAAGACGCTGCTAAAGCTGTTAGTGTGCCTGCTTTTAAGGGCAGTGAGTGTGTGGGTTTAGATGAGGAGGGAAGTGATGTTTCATTTTGTATAGGAGATGAAGAAATTAATTGTAGAAGGTGTAAAATTGCGTTGCTTTCTAGCCCTTTTGAAGCTATGTTGTATGGATCCTTTAAAGAATCGAAAAAGGGTAGGATTGATTTTTCAGAAAATGGGATATCTGTGAAGGGAATGAGAGCTGTGGAAGTGTATAGTAGGACTAGGAGGTTAGACTTGTTTAGTCGTGAGATTGTTGTGGAGTTGCTTTCGTTTGCAAATAGGTTCTGTTGTGAGGAGATGAAGTCTTCTTGTGATGCTTATTTAGCTTCATCTGTCGACAGTATTGATGATGCATTGGTTCTTATTGAATACGGTTTGGAGGAGATGGCATATCTTCTTGTAGCTGCCTGCTTGCAGGTGCTGCTGAGAGAGCTCCCGAGTTCTCTGCATAATTCAAAGGCGATGAAATTTCTTTGTAGCTCCAAGGTTAGGGAGAGATTGGCCATGGCAGGGTATGGTTTCTTATTGTATTATTTCTTAAGCCGTGTGGCAATGGAGGAAAGTATGGTGTCAAACACAACTGTAATGTTATTGGAGAGGTTGGAAGAATGCGCAACGCAGAGGTGGCAGAAGATGCTTGTGTTGCATCAATTGGGTTGTGTTTTGCTTGAGAGAAGAGAGTATAAGGAGGCTCAGTTTCACTTTCTGGCTGCGGCTAAGGCAGGTCATGTCTATTCAGTGGCTGGTGTTGCAAGGACGAAGTACAAACAGGGGCAACAGTATTCGGCGTATACGTTGATGAGCTCTATTATCAATGAGTATAAACCAGCAGGGTGGATGTACCAGGAACGCGCCCTCTACAATATCGGTAAGGAAAAGATTTTGGATTTGAGCACTGCAACTGAATTAGATCCCACTCTTTCATTTCCTTATAAATATAGAGCCGTTGCAAATTTGGAGGAGAAGCAAATTAGAGCAGCCATTTTGGAGATTGACAAAGCTGTTAGGTTTAAGTTGTCGCCCGACTGTATTGAATTGCGGGCTTGGTTCTTCATTGCACTTGAAGATTATGAAAGTGCTCTCAGAGACATTCGCGTTTTATTAACTTTGGAACCCAATTACATGATGTTTCATGGAAAGGTTAGTGGGGATTACTTGGTGGGGCTTCTCAGCCTTCAGGTTAAGCAATTGAGTGAAGCTGAGTGCTGGATGCAACTATATGATCAATGGTCGTCTGTTGATGACATTGGATCTCTGGCTATCATACATCAGATGTTGCGACATACCCCTCGAAAGAGCCTCCTGCAGTTTCGGCAATCTTTACTCCTTTTACGGTATGTTTTTCTGATCGTAGCTACCGTCTTCTGTGTTATCCAGCTACAATCTTTGTGTAATATACTTCCTGTTATCTTTTACTTATAAAATGTCATCACATAGTCATGATATCTGGATTATGTTTTAGCCTAATTTGATTGAAATGTTCGATATTTGTAGAATTAGCAGTTTTTCTTATTATTTAGTATAAAACCTACCGCACATTTGAATCACTTCATATCAAAATGTAGTTGGATTAATGAAATTTATACGCTGATTTATCAATATTCAATAATAAGCGAATGTGCTGGCAATGTAGAACTTTGACTTCGCCGATGTAAGCTTCCTGACTTATGAACTTTATTAGGTTAAATTGTCAGAAGGCTGCAATGCGCAGTTTGCGGTTGGCAAGAAATAATTCTGGCTCTGAGCATGAGAGGCTGGTCTACGAAGGGTGGATTTTATATGACACCGGAAATCGTGAAGAAGCTCTCGCAAAGGCGGAAAAGTCCATTCACATTCAGAGATCATTTGAAGCTTTTTTCCTTAAAGCGTATGTACTGGCAGATGCTAGCTTGGACTCTGAAGCATCATCTCATGTTATTCAACTGCTGGAGGAAGCTCTCAAGTGTCCTTCAGATGGTCTTCGTAAAGGACAAGTGAGAATTGTTTCGTTATGCTCGCATTCTTCATCATTGTACATTCACGTTCTTGTTCAATAGAGTATTCTGATAGAATTATTACGCTTGCATTCTTTATCGTTGTACCTTCACATTCTTGTTTGACAAGTTATTCTGAAAATTTTCAGGCACTAAATAACTTGGGGAGTATATATGTGGATTGTGGTAAGCTGGACAAGGCTGCGGACTGCTATGTGAGTGCTCTTGACATCAAGCATACAAGAGCTCATCAAGGGTTGGCGCGTGTTTATCATCTTAAGAATCAACGAAAAGCTGCATATGATGAGATGACCAAACTCATAGAGAAGGCACAAAGTAATGCATCAGCATACGAGAAACGTTCAGAGTACGGTGATCCCGAGATGACAAAGAATGATCTCAATATGGCATCACAATTGGACCCATTGAGGACATACCCGTACAGATACAGGGCAGCAGGTAACCATTTTGACCCCTTACTTTTATTTCTAATTTCCCCAATTTTCTGCACTTTGTTGTCAAAGAAGTGGTTGAGAATCCAATTTCTTATTGTAAAACACACACATCTACCACTCATTTAGCACTCGCATTGCCAAGTACACGAACTTTTCTTTTGTTTTAGGCTTGCTAATAGTCCCTGATTAGTAGGAAGAATTTTTTTACTTGTGAAACCGAAAACATTGTGCTAATGTATGGAGTCCCATGACAACAGTGCTGATGGATGAACAAAGAGAGACCGAAGCTATAGAAGAGCTTACAAGGGCCATATCTTTCAAGCCTGACTTGCAAATGCTTCATCTTCGAGCTGCATTTCACGAGTCAATTGGTGATTTAAGCTCTGCTCTCCAAGATTGTCAAGCTGCTCTCTGCATGGACCCCAACCACACAGACACTATCGATTTGTATAATCGAGCAAGGGATTGAGCTGATATTTAGAGTGTCTATATGCTGCTCGTGAGTCCAGTGTGTGGGAAACTTCATATTTAGTGTTGAAGAGAGAACATTACAGGCGCTTCATTGTTCGAGAAAGTTTCCCAGAAACCATGATGTCAAAGACTGTTCAGCTGCAAACCCACCCGGCCACAAGAAGTATGGTTCAAGGGAAATAGACTACGAACCGAATGCATTTGTATATATGGCATTGTCGATAGATCGCAATTAAACTTTGAACTGCAAGCCGGAAGCAGCCTCGTTGACCGCTCTAGTTGGAGATGGTTATGCAAGAAAGAATCACATAGGAGCACAGGCTGAAGATTAGCATTCCATTTTCCAACTTTGTTTTCAAATTTTAATTTTTTAAATTCTCAATCATATTACCTTGAGAATTGTTTGATGCCAATCGATGAGAAAACGGATCTCCTATACAATCCCATTGTACATGAACAAAATTGTGAGGACATCTATATATCTCAACTATTGAAACTTATGTCAGATTTCTTTTATTTTGTTTCTGTTTAATTTCGCCATCAAGATCATCCAGAGACTCTGCAAACGATGGTTGCCCTCGAAAGGTTTGCCGTAATTTTCAGGCTCTCGAAGATGAAACTTGAACATGGAATATGGAGAACGTTAAACGTATTGAGGAAATGAAATCTTTCTCATTAACTCAAGATAATAATTTTACAGAGTGTATATAACAATCCTAACTGAAGTTATCACAGATGAAAAGTAAAAGAATTATTACTACAGTAACTCAGTAACTCTAGCTAACTTTTGACTCTCTATTAACTTTTGACTCTCTATTAGTCTCTTCACACCCCCTCAAGCTAAACGGAGAAGGTTGAAGTGAAAGCTTGGATCTTAGATCAAGAAACCGTTGACGAGGAAGAGGATTTGTATGAATATCTGCTAGCTGATCTTGACTGCAGATAAACTGAACTGTGATAAGTTTGGCCAGAACAAGCTCCCGAATATAATGGTAGTCAATTTCGACATGTTTGGTCCGAGCATGGAAGACGGGATTTGATGCTAAAGCAATCGCAGAGATGTTGTCACACCAAATCTGAGGTCAACCAGATAACTGAAAACCAATATCAGCAAACAATTGACATATCCAAGTGATTTCAGCAACTGTATGAGCCAAAGACCTATACTCAGTCTCTGTGGAAGAACGGGCAACAGTATGTTGCTTCTTTGCACTCCAGCTAATAAGGGAAGGACCAAGAAAGATACAGAAACCACCAATTGAGCATCTATCCCAAGAGCAACCGGCCCAGTCAGCATCAGAAAAGGCTTTGAGTGTGAGAAAGGATGAAACTTGGGGAAACCACATGTCCAAAAGAGCCTTTGAGATATCGGAGTATCCGTTTTACAGCTTGAAGATGTTGATCCCGTGAAGAATGCATGAATTGGCAAACAAAGTTAATAGCAAAGGAAAGATCAGGCCTTGTCCAAGTGAGATTTGAAGAGCCCCAACAATTTGTCTATATTCTGCAGGATCTTCAAGCAATGCACCAGTGTGGTCAAGTTTGGCAGAACCTAAAGGAGTAACGCAAGGTTTTGCGCCATCCATTTTTGTCCTTTTAAGCAAGTCTAAGACATATTTAGACTGATGAATAAAAATGCCTGCAGAAGACCGTTGTACTTCTAACCCAAGGAAGTAATGAAGATCTCCTAAGTCTTTGACAGGAAATTGAACACTTAACTGAGATATCACATCACTGCAAGCAGTTGAAGAAGGGCCAGTCACAAGTATATCATCCACATAGATAAGGACAAGAACAAGAACTGGTTTATGAATAACAAATAGACTGTGATCTGATTGAGAGGCTTGAAATCCCATAGAAACTAATGCAGACTGTAGCTTCTCAAACCACGCTCGTGGAGCTTGTTTCAATCCATAGAGATATTTCTTTAAATGACAGACATGAGTAGGGTGATCTTGATCAATGAAACCAGATGGTTGAGTCATGAACACATTTTCCTTCAAATTGCCATGTAAGAAAGCATTGCTAACATCCAGTTGATGCAAAAACCAATTAGACTGAACTGCCAAAGTGAGTAGGATTCGGATGGTAACTGGCTTAGCCACTGGACAAAAAGTATCACTGTAATCAATTCCTTCCTGCTGATTATACCTCTTGGCCACATAACCATCAGGCTTTCTTTTAATTCGGAAGATCCATTTACACCCAACGAGATTTTGAGATGAGTGAGATGGAACTAATGCCCAGGTTCCAGCACTTTGCAAGGCATTGAATTCTTCTTGCATGGCTGTCCTCCAATGGGGAAATTTAGAGGCTTGCAAGTAAGTACAAGGGTCATACTCAGGATTCAGGGTAGATGGCAAGGGATGTTTGGTTGCAGTGTATGCTTTTGGTTTATAAATGCCAGATTTTGATCTAGTTTGCATGGGATGAGTAGAGGTATGGGAAGTGGTGGATGGGATGGTAAGGGTACTGGAGGAGAAGTACTAATGGAGGGTGAATGAGCATGAGTGACTTCGGTTGATGGTATAGGGAAAGATAAAGAAGGTGATGGTAATGGAGACAAGACGGAAATGGAAGGGTGAGAGGAGGGAGGCTGGTGGGTTGATGAAGAATATAAATTGGGAAAAGTAAGAGAGAAGGAAGATGATGAAGTGGGGGTTGTGGAAAGGAATGAAGATCGGGACATAAAGGTAGATTGATGAAAAAGGAATGGGCTTTCATCAAAATAAACATGTCGAGAAATGTAGACTCTGTTGGTTAAAGGATCTAGACATCTATATCCTTTGTGAACTAGACTATAACCAATGAACACACAAACCTTGCTCTTAGCCTCAAGTTTAGAGTGAGTATAAGGTTTGAGCCAAGGGTAGCATGTACACCCAAAAACCTTAAGGTGAGTGTAATCGGGTGACTTGTGGAAGAGTTGTTCCCATGGTGAAGGCTTGGAGACAGGGGGAAGTCTATTGATTAAATAGACTGCAGTGAGAAAAGCTTTGACCCAAAATTGATGAGGAACGTTTGATGCAACCAATAAAGTTCTAGCTGTCTCTACAACATGTCTGTGCTTCCGTTTAGCACGGCCATTTTGCTGAGGGGTATAGGGAAAACTAAGATGTTGTTGAATACCATGTGTAGTAAGATGTGTTTGAAAAGCAGAACTGATGAATTCACCCCCTGAATCAGATCGTAAAGTACCAATTTTGGTTCCACACAAGTTTTCAACAAGAGCCTGAAACTGTATAAAGGTATGAAAGACATCTGATTTATGCTTCAAAGGATACAGCCAAGTATATTTCGTGAAATCATCAACGAAAATTACATAGAACCGATAGCCACTCACATAGAGTAAGGGTGCTGGTCCCCAAACATCAGCATGTACTAGTTCTAAAGCTCGAGAAGTAGTACAGATAGACTCATGAAATGGTAATCTGTCACATTTGCCCAAGATGCAATTTGAACAATGAAACTGAGTAACATTATTAGTAATAGGCAAGATAGACTTTGAGACAACAGATTGAAAAGTCTTGAACGTTGGATGGCCCAAACGTTGATGCCAGATTTGAGTAGTTGCTTTTATTGCAGGATTTGAAGAGAATCTTCGTGTAGAGGGAGAAGACATGGAGAAGGGATAGAGACCACTGCGAACAGGACCTCTAAAAAGCATCATCCCCGTAGTAAGATCCTTGACATTAAAGTCAAAAGGATTTAGTGTTAAGGAGCACCAATTATCCAAAAGAAACATATTTGCAGAGATGAGATCATGTTGCAGATGAGGAACATGCAAAACATTGTTCAATTTAAAAGTAGCAGAAGGTGTTTGAATAAACAAAGAGCCTGAGTGGAGAATTGGCAAACCTTGGCCATCTCCAATGTAGACTTTGTCAGGACCAGTGTAAGGCTGAGGGTTTTGCAGATTGTGGACATTGTTAGTCATGTGAGAGCTTGCACCAAAGTCAAGCAACCATGGCGGGGAAGAAGAGGTGGTGGTGTTGGAACACATTGCAAGTTTGGCAGGTGGAATGCGCCCTTGGAAGTTCGGATTCATACGATTAACACAATCGATAGTAAGATGACCAGGATCCTCACAAATTTGACAAGGAACAAGGCGTGGAGAATTGTAATTATTATTGTAGTAATGTCCATCATGATGGCCACCACGATTTCCTCCGCGATTTGTATTGTTGGACCGATTGAATTTGGTGCGATTGGAAAAATTGTGCTATGAGTTATTCCTCTGAAAATTATTTATGTTTGGCTGAGTGTGAACATTATAAGCTTGCACCGGAGGAACATTTGGTGTAGGCAACAGTGGCGGTTGAGTAGATGCCGAGATTGAATTAAAAGCTTGATACTGATCATTGGAAGAAGGACCGTGATTTTGCTTCTTTCTGGAAAGAGTCATCTCTTTACTGAGAAGAAAGTCATGAAGATCATCAATGGTGGTATCAGCCAAACGGAATTGAACAGAGTCCACAAATGAGTCATATTCATCAGGAAGGCCACTAAGAATGATGATGAGAAGATCATTGTCATCAACTGGCGCTCCGGCAGCAGCAAGAGCATCGGTAACTTCCTTGATACGCTACAGATATTCAGATATTGATGAGGATCCTTTTGTCATGGATTGAAGATTGGAACGGAGTTGATGAATGTGTGATCGAGAGACTCCACCAAATCGACGTTCAAGATTCTGCCAAAGCTCACAGGCATATTGGACTCCAACGGTGAACGGAATGAGATCTTCGGAGAGCGTAGAATTTATCCAGATGATAATGTTTTGGTCTTTCTCATACCATTGCTCGAAGGCGGGATTGGGAAGAGAAGTGAGAGTACCAGATGGATCCGCAAGAAATTGAGGCGGTGGTGGCTTAGATCCATCAACAATTCCGGTAAGCTTGTAGTGGCGGAAGATTGGATCGAAAAGAGATTTCCAGACAAAATAATTGTGGCGTTTAAGCTTTGTTTGAACCATACTACCGATGTTTTGGATCGTAATCGAGTTGATCGAAGCCTGAAATGAAGAGTTAGGGTTTGAGAGAAGCGGAGAAGAATTCGGATTTACGATTGCAAGAGGAGATCGAGGAGGTGCGATCACCGGGGAAGATGAGCCAGAGTGTTCCGCCATGAAGGATCAGAGTCGGAGCAAGAAGTGAGAATACGGAAGCTAAAGGCGAGCTGTTTGATAGGTGAGAAAATGACTGTTTGGAAGGTGAGAAAATATTTTGGGGAAAAAGGATCGAGGTTGTTAGACTATGGCAAGAGATACCATATTGAGGAAATGAAATCTTTCTCATTAACTCAAGATAATAATTTTACAGAGTATATATAACAAACCTAACTGAAGTTATCACAGATGAAAAGTAAAAGAATTATTACTACAGTAACTCAGTAACTCTAGCTAACTTTTGACTCTCTATTAGTCTCTTCAAAACGGAGGCTTTCAGCACTCGGAAAGTCAAACTTTATTGATTTCAGACGTATATTTTCGTGTATACAAGCTTAAAATTTTCACTTTCACAGTTAACTACAACACCATTCCTCTAACTTAGTTAGATATCGCACAAAATAATAAACAAATAGACAAGAAAATCAAATAGATTTCATGATCAGTTTCCTTCTGTTGACATAATTTCAAGTTCTGCCCACCAAAGAGGTGATAGTTTCGGTGTGGCTCCGTCAGGTCCCATGGCTGTGATTTCCTTTAACCTACCCGTGATCTCTGTCATTGTCGGTCTTTGTTTCGGGTCAGGATGGACGCAGTCTTTTATCACTCGAAACAGTTCGCTTAGCTCTTCTTCTTGGAAAGAGTTTAGGGTAGGATCCACTATTTCTCTCAAGGATTTATCTCCTTTCAGATAGTGTGACGCCCAGTCTTCAAGAGAACCGTTTTCCACGGAGTATGGAATCCTACCGGTGATCATTTCAAACAATATTACCCCGAAGCTGTAGACATTGCTTTCTGGATCTGTGGACATGGAATCGCGAAGCTTCTTGTCAACGGATCCCATCTTCGCTGTTGTCACTTCATTCAAGAAGGTAAAATCGGATATTTTGGCTGCGTAGTCTTCGGTCAGGTATACAGAGGATGATTGCAAGTTCTTCTGAACTATAGGTGGTTTCAGTTGGTGCATGTACTCTAGACAGTATGCCATGCCCATGGCTATTCGTAGTCGCATTCCCCAGTCCAAGTGCTCTGCTTCTTTTACTGCAAGACACAAATTCGATATTATCAAAACTGTGCATACCAGCAGGTATATTACCGCTTAAAACTAACTCGAACATTTCACTTTTTTTCCTGGAAATAGTGTGAGAATTCTCTGTAAACTCGCAGAAATTTACTTGACATGCATGTCTGTATGAATGTGACAGAGGTAGACATGATCACGCGTGCAAGCACGCAAACACACATAAGCATTCTGTGCAAATGCTTTTTTATTACGAATATCCTATATGAAGTACAGATTGACTTCATTAATATTTTCTTCACAACATAGAGAGAAAGTACTCACTGTGTAGATGCTCAAAAAGCGTTCCATTTGGAGCATACTCAAAAACCATTATTCTTGTGAATGGTTTCTCTTCTTCGCAAAACCCGATAAGGTTTACAAAGTTCTTGTGGTTTACTTTGGACAATGTTTCTATCTGCAAAAGCAAAAAAAGACATGTTTATAGAGATTAGACAGCGATAGATGTGGCAATTAGGGACTCTCGGACTAAATATTGCATTGACTTTCATAGAAATTGTTTCCTATGTACCTTCTTTCTGAACTGAGCCTCCAAACTTTTGGTCCAGTCTGCAGCAGATTCCATTGTGATTGATGTCACAGCTATTTCAACACCACTCGAAAGGGTTCCCTTATAAACGTTGCCATCTGAGAGAGATCCAATTACATTACTGAAATCTTCACAAGCTGCCTCAAGTTCTGATCGGTTCAGCTTTGGTACACCTGAACACAGTTCATCAAGCTAAGTACTTGAAACATGTATGGAATTTAAGCGAAAATTTCACAGTGCCATATTTAAAGGAATCAGAGGTGAATATATACATACATATACACTTGCACGAGTGTTTAAGTTTGTGTGTGCAGGGGCCTGAGTATTCTCACAAATCTCACCTGTGACAAATGCTTTCTGCAACTGTCCACTTAACCCGGTGGCCCAGGGCTTGACAGTAACAACTTTACTGCTTCTGGCGACAATAATGCCAACAACCGAAAGGAATATCAATAAACAACCCCCAACAATGCCTGCGCATATAATAACTACACGATGCCTTGAATTGGAATTGCTTTGAGCCACTTGACTTGGACTTAAAGAAGGGGAAGGAATTGGTTCTGGACTGGACTCTGGTGGTGGAAAAATAGTTGTTGGTGGATTTCTTGGGACTGGAGAGGCGGGAGTTGGCGCTACCAAAGGTGAGGGTGAAGGAGCCGGAAAACTACTTGAGGGAGATGCAGAAGGAGAAGATGATGGTGATGGTAAAGGGGAATCTAATGACAGTGAAGATGAAAATGTTGATGGTGGCAATGAGACTGAAAATGGCTGTGAAGGTGGTAAAGAAGGCTGATGAAGTGGTGGTGAGGAAGATGAAGAAGCCGAAGTTGGTAATGAACCGCGTTCATTTTCTTTAGCCCTTCTGAATCTGGACGGTGCTTTGTCATCTGCCACCTGCTGCAGCCTACGGTGAGCTCCATCTTCAGGTTTGGCAGTGCTCCTAACAAAAAAAGGTCATCATAGACTGAATGAAGGAAATATATGTTACAACGTACAAACTGTTTGTAATACTTCCCCGTAGAAATTTGTACGGTGCCAAAAACATAAAGAACTTGTCTCAGCTAACACAACAGAATCACCGAATTATTAGGAATACTGTGAGAATTAGAAATGAACTAGTTCTTAGTAAATTAGGTCTGAATTTATCTGGCCGTATATATGTCGAATCCAAGATATAATATTAGATCAGTTTAGCTTCTTACCAGCTGATAGATCTGCTAATACAGAAAGCGGCATCTGTTAGTTGATCCTGATCTACCTGGCATTCCAAAAGCATCTTCAATTGGTGGAGTTCAGAAGACATGGAACCAAGAAATCTGTTATTGTCAAGTAAACTGCAATAAAAATCACAAGATGAGTTTAGTAAAATTGTGGAAGCCATTAGAGAATAAGACTCGTGATCCCAAACAGTTCGAAAAATATGTGCGTACAGAGTAGTAAGAGACGGATTGTTGCTGAAATCAGATGGCAAAGGTCCAGTAAAGTTATTGTATCCCAAGTCCAAAACCTCCAGCTCCATTAACTCTGCAATCTCCTTAGGAATGTTTCCAGTAAGCGAATTATTGCGTAAAATGCTGCAGTAAGAAGTACCAGATTCAGAGTAACGCCTTGAAGCAAAAGGTTGAAAAAAAAATACATAAAAATAAATAAATAAACTCATTGGACTCCTTTTGTTGGACTTGGAACCAGTTATATTCTTACATAGATCTTATGTAAGCCAGCTTCCCTAAATCAGGAGCCAACGTGCCTCCAAGACAAAGATCTCTCAAATTCCTGCAAGTTGTTTCAAATGTAACATTAGGCTGACATTACCATGAATTAATATAGTAGATGGAAGAGTTTCCAACACATGATTGCCAAATATAAATCTGTAAAGATTTATGTTTCCCCGAACACCTTGTTTTAGCGGATCTCAATATCGGTGTTAATTATTCACAATGCAGAATAAGAAACAATTTTATTACTCTATACACTTAACAAACTCACAAAAACCATTTCCTATTTTGGCATGGAAGAACTTCAAATGATTTGAGCCGTGTTCCAGTACCACACAATAATTACTCGAAAACAAGATGCCGAAGCAAAGGATGATAACTTAAACAAAATAGAGATTTATCAGCAAATGCCACTCACAAGATGACCACTTTTCCATCCGAGCACTCCACCCCGAACCAGGAACAATGATCATCTTCTCCACCGTTGTTGTTCCAATTCGATAAAGCCCCAAAAGGGTCTGTCACCACCCTGTCCCTGAACCTCAACAACGCCAAACCTGCATCCAAACACCACCCATTTATCAGAAACCAAAACCCACTAAGCAGCTGACCAAAAAAGCAATAACCATTAAGCAGATGACCAAAAAAGCCAAAACCCAATGAGCAGCTTCTGAAAAAAGGCCAAAACCCATTAAGCAGCTGATTGGAAACTGTACGGAAATACAGAAGAACAAACAAGTACTACTAGTTCACAGACCTTCAATGTTAAGGGACCAGCACGGGCTCAGATTCTGATGAAACAGTAAAAGAAACACCACCGCTAACACCGCAATCCGGCGGTGCTGAGAAACGCCAGAAACTCTCCACCTTTGATCCATTAATTCCCACGTCAACAGAATAAAAAATTCCCAAGCTGCAACATTTACACGGAGAGAGAAGAAATATTATTGTGGGAGTCACCAGAACTGCAAGAGTAGTTGGACAGAGGTGGAAGAAAGCGCGTGCAATCAGAGACTTGTTAAAAATTACTTACAACTTGGAAAGTTCCAATTTTTTAAATGCTTGACCGAAAACTTACCGAAACGGGGACCGAAATATCGGGGAAAGACGACGGAATGTTGAATGTTTCGGTTCCGCGGCAATCCAGCGACGTTGCCTTGTTTGTCTTGTAGCTAGCAGCCAGCGACAGGGCTCGAACTCGAAGACATTTATTTGTAGAGCCGTCCTATCGTGGCCACGTGCCGCTCACGTGATTATTTTGGGTGAGTTTTCCTTTTCTTCCTTCCTACTTTTGTGGGGTTGCCACTTGCCACAATTTTTTATCAGTTTGTAGCATTTTTCCTAGAAATATCATTGACCTCTGGTTTTGATATTTTCTTTTTGGACGATGACAGTACTAATCAAGATTTGGAAATTTGATCAGTTTAACTACTAATGAGATACAAATGTAGAGAAAGACCCATGATCTTTGAAGGAGACTATAAGAAATGACATGGAGTACTTTGAGCTAATAGAAAACTTAGCGCAAAACCGAGCGCAATGATGTTCTAAGCTTCATACAGCCGAACTCACTAATGAGATAAAATTTGGTTGTTGTTGTTGTTGTTGTTGTTGTCAATTACTAGTTAATCATATTAACAGGTGCATGAGTCACGTGTTTTTATTGCATGTGATTTGAATTGATCTGAGCTACATTATGATTTTGAAGAATAAAAGCAAATGTTTGTCAAAGAATGGAGATAATATGATGAAGATTAAGATGAGGTAGATTTGACTTTCATTGGTGATCATCATTCTCTTTTTCATTCTACACTGGTATAAAATAATCTAAATCATTCATCTTCGAAGTCATCCTCGAACAATTGGTAGAAAGTCAAACTGAAAATTGTTTAGTCATTTGATGAGTAGTGTGTTAACTCAATGTTCAATCAAAATCTCCATTTTCTTGTGTAATAACAGTTAGATGACTCAACGAATTCCGATTGTGGTATTCTATTAGTAGAATACGTTTTGAGGGGGGGAAGAGATGGAAGGTTTGGGTTATTAAACCAAATTACATAAGAACCCACCTGCATTTACTTGAATATACTCATGTCCATTTTTGCTTGTTTTTGTTGCATTTTTTCTTAATTCTATTGGGAATATAGGGATCATTCTGTGTAATTTCCCTTCTTTTGGTCTCTTCTTCTCTGCATAGTTCGAGCCATATTTCTTTTTATGTTAAAGTTCAAGCTTACTTTCATTGAACTATGTACACAGGACTCATACGTACCCCAGATACATACTGCCTCAATTATAACTTAAAATGGATCATATGCCATCATGCAGTTGGTCACAACTCATAAGGCAAACATTACTTGCTCTTCTGCATTTTATTATAATTTGGGGTGCGGGGTGAATTTGGAGAAAATTTTACATGTATTAGAAATATTTGACACCGTAATGTTTTCTTTTATGTCTTATAATAGATGAACGACATAATTGATATTACATTAATGAAAAATAAATACACATATTATAATACGAGCACGCTAAAAAATCTCTTGCGAATTTGTAACTAGAATTAGTCATTCCATCACACGTAAATCATCGAGAACCTAGAAGAATAGAAGCATTACATGACGGAGAACAACGAAAATCTCTTTTATAGCTTTTTTCTTTTTATTTTTGGAGAAGTCTTGAATCTGTAACTTGAACCAGTCATTCCGTCACACGAATTCCATGAACCAGTTTAGTTGACCAAAAAAATTCCATGAACCAGTTTCAGTTCCGGCCTGCACAAGACAACCATTTAACAATTAATTAGTAGTTCACCATGGTTGTATTATTTTGTCTCCACAAACAATGATGCAGACCAGTATGTCAAGTTTTGGGGAAGTGGACCCCCAATGATCATATTAATTAATAATAAACAATATTTTTTCTCCAAAAATAATAATATCTTGATTCCTGCTTGGATGTGCTTCATGTGGACCTACATTAAATTAATTTTTTTTTAGATTAACATGAAAAAAAAAATGACATTAGAGGGCGAGTCTTTGCACAACGAAAATGTTGCTTCTTTATGATCGAAAAGTTTCAAGTCGTGAAAACAACTTTTTTACAAAAAAAGGGGTAAGACTATGTTCTATACACGTTTCTCCTCGACCATTGCCAAGCGAGGAGCCTTGTTGGCTTTGAGTCGTCCTTTATGAAAGAAAAAAGGACATTAGTTGCAAATATCAGATAATGCATGCCCTAAATTGTGAAAAGAGTTAAACTATACAGCTCGAGCAGATATAATGGTGTTTGGTCAGTAATTAACATATCTTTTACAGGTAGGGGAAAGAAGAAAGTGAAATATAATCTTTCTATAAATTGAGTTGCTGATCTGAAGTGGTTTCCAAGTCTTCAGGTTTCGGTGGGTTAGAGAGTCTTATTTGCCCAGCAACCTCTTCTGCAAGTTACAATGACCTTAATGGGGTCCATTAGGTCATACCCTCTTTGAGTGTGTATCTCTGTTCTGTTGGAAAAGAAGTTAACGAGGTTTGAGGTCTGCGCACTCTCGAGTTTCGAATACTCTCGAGAGCGACTGACCGTATCATTCCTTAATTTTGAAATACAAAAATTAATTTGACATACTTAATGCATGTTTAATAAGAGGGTTGAAACTTTCAGCTTGGGTTTATATACACTTATATAGAGCATACAAGCCATTTGGACACAGTCCACAACACTTAAAAAAAATGCAGCAAGGCCTGGCCTCTTATTTGATCAACTTAGATAATTAGGGTTTCCTTGGGGTTTTGTTTTCGCATAAAAGAAACACAGAAAATAAGGGGAAACGCTATCTTTTTATTTTTGTGTGTATGGATTGTGTTAAGGGTTTTGTAAGCTAATAAAGTGTTGTTATACTCATAGAGGCTTTATATGCTGTAAAACAACTAAAATTCTATTTTAAAGAGCTAAACTGAAAAAATTCATTTTCGAGATACTGTAAAATGTCTTTGTTATAACAAAATGAACAATCACGCTTTAGATTTAAAGAGCAACCGTTCACTTGCTAAATATTAAAAAGATAATAAAACTCTACGGTGGACCCTTAAGCAATGAGAAAGGAAGAGAGAAGATTGTTTAGAAAATGAGGAGGTTGAGTTTTCAAACTTTGTTCAATAGAGTGTTGTTGGAAGTAAAAAAATTAAACTGAGTAACTAAATTAATAATTTTTTGACATTGGCCACTTGCTTTTTTAACGAAAATTTAGAACTTCTCTTGAAAATGCTTTTAGGGTTTTGGACCCCATAGCCGGACCACATAAACTTGCTACTGAATTTTTCTAGGGTTTGTGCATGAATGAGTACTTAGTTGAATTAGACCCATTACCGTATGTGGGGCTTTCAGGTCTCCTTTAAAAATAGACAACACAACCTCCTGGTATAGAAAATGTCGGACTATCTAGATTTCCAGTGACACTGGATCAATATGTAGGAGTTTTGAGTCTCTTAAATGAGCTTTTGAGAAGCCAGTTGGTTTTGGTTTGTGATGTAGGAACCATTGATACGGCTTATAACAAGAGGGGTGGAGATTGAGTGCCATTAAACGAAATGATCATTGGGTCTTAATTTGTGACACTATCATCTAAGACGATGAATTACATAAAGTACATCTAACATGGGCATTTGCACATCATCCGGTGTGTACAGCTCCATTGAAATCAATGGCAGCCCATCCTTCTCAAAAGTAAGACCTATGCCTCCATGATTGAAGTGGCATAAGGTACTCTATCACATGCATGTTATGTGAGGTGGACCTAAATTTATGCTTGTTTCACAAAGTTTTACTTCGTTCCAAACGGGAACCATATCACATGTGCATTGGTCAACCTGCCCAAACTAATAGTCGTAAGTACAAGCTGTATTTGTAAATTGATAAGGTTCGTCTTGCATAATCTTCTATTTGTTTCAGTTGGCTCGAACCGAAGAAAAACGAATCAAATGGATCCATATAAAAAAAAAATGGATAAGTTATCTATATCCACACATATATGAATGATTCTATGTAAGAAAATATATTCCTTTTTTCGCAGTTGCAACAACTAATTATTGCAAGGAATTCAGTTCACCAAACCCGTCTCAATTATTGATAGAGTGAATAGATCTGTCATTTCTTGAAATCTCCCTTTAAAACAAACCAAGCTTGAGCTTTGATACGTACGATTAAAAAGGACATAAAGGATGAATTGGACTGAAAGAAACCACATCGCTCATCTTTTAATTACCTAAGTTTCTCCAAAAACTTAAGTATACACTATCAAAATGGAGCTTCATTTGTACAATTTGTAAACATTTTTCTATATTCATTTAGGTGAGAAACAAAGATTGGTATATTCCTAAAATGATATGTACCGAGTCTCTATATTAATCACTTTATTAAACTAGTGACATTTGACCTAACAATTTTTAAGAGATAATGAGAGGTGAGCATCAAATGTGCATCTCCTCCGACATACATCACTTGGAATGAGGATTATTTCCGGATTCTCTTTGTGAGGATTCTAATAATCCTTATATCTTAGTCGTTCATCGTACATCATGCGGTTAGTTTTCATTAAGTATTATTTGTGTTTAATTTTAAATAAAAAAATTCAAAATAATTTTTGACCACACGATATACGATAAACGATTAAGATATGAAGATTCCGAGAATTCACAGCATTTGGAACCGGATGGGATGCAAGTCCACATCACTTGTACTTATGCCAACCTCAAGGTTATACAAGAAAAATGGGCCTTGGGCTTCGTATTTTTAGGCTTCACTTTTCTTTTTCCCTTTTTTTTTAATATTAGTAGGTACACATTGAAAACATGCCAATTCTTCTCACATGCATCTCGATAGCACATGAGGCGATAATGTACTTTTGATTCTGGATCAACCGATATGCCAAAGCAGAATCAGTTACCCCAAAGAATGCATCTGTAGAGAGTTCGAACAAAGGGTGAGAGGCTCCAAACCTTTGTGCTTTCTCGAATATGTTACATTTTTGCTCATTGGTTAAACATGCACTGGGTTTGGTTCTTTAGAATGAAACTCTCATGCGTCTTTGTACATAGACTATAAGAATGAAAGGGTTTTCTTCCCTTTGTCCGAAGACGTAGGGAACCACAAAATACCAATAATTTTGCTCACGAGCTCTAATTCACGAACCAGATGTCGTCAGATTAAAAAATTGTCTAACATGATTTTGAAACTGTGAATACAAGATCTCTATTCAATCTCCACATCTAAAATTTCAATTATACATGCAGTTTTCATTGGCGGGAAAATTCCTCGATAGTCCAATGGGTAAATTTTAAAAGAATATAAATAAAATGTTCGTTTTGGCTGGGAATTTGGATCTCTCCGAATTTTACTCTTCAGAGCTTAAGAATCAGAAAATTCGAACCGTTCAACCAAAAAAAAAAGAAAAAAAAATTCAAACCTTTGGTTTATGTGAGATGAATTAACGAAATGAATAAATAGAGACCGTCGAACTCAAAATTTCTCAAAAATAAAAACAGAAAATAGTAAAAAATAAAATTCAAGAAGAAAAAATGTACTTAAATTCAGCTCAAATATAATAATCAAAGTTAACTGACATTAACCCTTTTAATCCATAATTTGGGTGGCAACATAGCCAGCCACACCCCCACATGCGCCGGGCCTACACATTCTTACATGCCCAACAACATTTTTAATAACAAATCTACAAAAACTAAAAAAAAAAAAAAAACAAACTTAAAAAAAAAAAAAAAAGAATCCCTCCAAGTGGATTTTTGCCCTTCTTTTTTTACATTTTCTCTAATTTTTGTTATTTCTAACTTAGAGGGAAAATTACTAAATTAGAGCGGCGCACACGAACAAGAAGAGCACCTGATGAGACCGTTCTCATTGCATGCCGTACAACTCTTGAAGCCGTTCTTCTCAGAGTACAACTTGTGGCTGCCGCTACACTCGTCGCACAGAATAAATCTGTACCCCCCGCACGTGTCGCATACGCCCGGTTCCTGTGCGGGCAATCCTTCCACGAGCTTCTTGAGCTCGCCCGCCTCGTGCAAATTTCTCACCTCGTCGGCGCCACCTACGTACCTCCCGCCAATGAAAACCCTCGGCAAGGTCAACTTAGTTTGTTGGCCCAGAATCTGCTGCAGCTCGGTTAAGAACCGGTGGTCCATCGCCAGATCTCGTTCGTCCAATGATACGCGAAACCCTCGGAGAATCGATCGGACGGTCTTGCAGTCCTCGAACGTCGACCGAACGACACGTAGGCTTGTGAAGTAAACGACAATGCGTTTCTCCGCGCCCGGGATGGAGCTGATCGACGGCTCAGATTGTTTTGTGGAGATTTCATCGTCTGGTTGGGGTTTGAGGTGTGAGGATGTGAAGGGCTGGGCGGCTGACCAGGCGCGGAGGAGCGAGTTGGCGACTCGGACGCGATGGAAAATAGCGGAGGCTTTTTTGGTGGCGGCGCCGGTTGTCGGTTGCTGGGAGTGGTCGTCGTTTTCGTCGGCGCAGAGTGTTTGGATGTCTTTGAAGGAGGAGAAGGAGAAGGGGGACGATGGGGATGACTTGCCGTGAATCTGAACAGTTGATTTGCTCCACGGCCGCCACATTTGAGGGTTGGGATCAGAAGTTGGATTTTAGCAAGACCCAGATGAAGAATTGAACAAAGATTGAAACTTTATGAATTGGGTTGAAAAAACAGGAAGAAATATGAATTGGGTTTGCTCTGTTTTTTGAATTTATGGGATTTGTGGGGTGATTCTCTGGTTTCTGGGTTTTGCTTTGCTTACAGCAAAGGCCTTGGTGATTGAAATTTGAAAGGTTGTTCTGCAAAGTTGTGGAGAACTTTCTAGAGAGAGAGAGTGAGAGAGAGGAGGGAGGAGAGGGGAGGGGAGGGATTGGCTTGGACTGGATTGATAGGTAAAATGTTGGGGGGGTTAGGCAATCGGTTAAGGTAGTTGAGAGAGGTGGTGTGTTTTGTTTATGCCTTAATGGGGGTTTAAGAGAGAAGGGGAGGGATGAGAGGTGGTAATTAGTGAGATGGGTAATTGGGATTTAGAGCCTAATTTTAGATGAGAGGTCCTGTGTTTTGGAGATAAGTAACTTTTTCCTAATTTTCCATATACTTTTTATGTGGACCTAGTCAAGATTGTTCCTTTTATGTTTTGTATACGTCACAGTTGACGTATATTTGGGGGAACTTTATTTATCTTGGGTTGGATTTAGACTGAGATTTAGAGGGAGAAAACTGCTTGACTAGACAAGAGTTGGTAATGACTGATGACTGATGCTAATGACATTTTTAAGCTTGAGTTCAGTTTACTCTTTACATTCACCTACAAGATAGAGGTCGATTGAAGTGGAAAAAAGTCTAAGAAACGAAAGCTGTTCGAATTGGAAAGAAAGTGGTTCGAATTGGAAGGAAAGCAGCTCAAGTGAGTCGAAAATCTTGAAAACAAGATAAATAAAAGGCCGACCTCAAGCCAACAAGGTTTCCAGCTTAATAGCTAGCATATCTGCTTATGTGCCTTAAAATTAAAGCTTTTTATTAAAAAGCATGTGCTTATTTATCTAAGTGATCTGCACAAGATCTTGCTATGCAACAGCTTATTTATATTATTCTAGAGCATATATTTAAGAAGGGTGGTGGTGGATCTTAAATTATTCACACAATGCAGGAGTATGGGAGCGTGCTCATTTTCTTGCCAGCCCATTAATACTAAGCAAGCACATTGACATTTCTGCTAGCCAAAATCTTCACCAGTTCACACGAGCACAACTTAAACCGATTACGTTGTAAGCAATAGATTGTCTTGGTGAATATAACATTTATTTTTCAATCTGTTGTGGCCCGAGTTTAAAACTTCCCTCCTACCCATAGCTTAGATGTGTAGATTATGATTGCTACCTTCTTACAATTAGGGTTTTGTTTTCATCTTTGTTACATATGCACATACAAATATAATTTTTCTGAGAATACGCCGTTTTATATTTTGAAGGCTTGTTGAATGGAGAAAAGATCATTGTTAGTCAACTTTTTCACTTTGAACTAATTTATTGACATGGTTGATTATTTAGGATACCAAACCTTGAGACTTCAAATCTAAAATCCAAGCAACTAACCAACCCGAGACTTAAAACTAAAGTCTAAGCTCTACGTGGTGATCAGAAACTTGATCATAAGTGAGATTCTCTCAGCGCATCCATCCTTCAAGAAACACGGCATTGAAAATCTTCGTATATATAAACGATTTTTGAAACGAAAATCAAACGAACGACATCAAATATAAGGTTAAATGTATTTTCACACACTTATCTTGAAGTCAAAAGAGAATAACAATAAGAGAGGAGAGAGTGAACGAGTAGCAATGATACATCCAACATATAGGATGAGGGACCATGCATAATTAACCGCGTAGTGTAGTGGAGACAATACATGTTTGTTAGTTCTGGAAGTGTGAATAAATCTGTTGTTTCCAAAAGCAAAAGTCAGTAAAGTAGAAAACCCACCCAGTGGGTGGATTCTGAAAAGTTCACATGGGTTGCGGGGAAAAGAAGAAGTAGAGTAACAAAGTTACGGACTTTGTGGCCACATGCTTGATCGATTGAACGTAGAAGTTAAAAACAGCCTAGGGATCCTCTTTCATGCATGTGAACCAAAACTCGAGTTTTTAGGGTTCCAAAATAAGGTATGGATTTGTTCATTTCTTCTGCGAGTCTCAGAGCTGGCAAATCCTTGCATTGTTTTGGTTCTACAGCAACAAATGACCAGATCTAGTTGACCTGCACCTGTCAAAACACTGTCACGTATATCCTTGGTTATATAATTGGAGGACTCACATGACACGGATACACCGTCACGTAGCGTTTTCATCTCAATAATACAAAAACATTTGGCGTGTTAGCTTTTTTCACATGTTTTCTCATCAAGCTCATGTAGCACCCAATACCGCTAGGGGATCCCATTCGAATCCAACTTCTTATCCGCAAACTCTTTGCTGAAAACCGAATCATGCCGATTAGAAAGCCTTCGAACTCCGCAGCAGCCCAAAACCCAACAGTAAGGATTTTGCTTTTATTAGGCTCCCATTGGTCTTTGTGAGCGTAAAAAATGTATGCAACATTTTCCGTTCTGGTATGATACAGAACAACTAGCTTGTGGCTCCGGAACGACTAGAGTAGCGCGAGCAATGAGGGGGATCATTACAGGATTGGAGAAGATGATCAAAAACCTTAAAAAAACATGGATTTTCTCCGTCATATGGAAGATTGTTTTCTCCCCAAGTATGATCGCGTGATCAATCAAACTCGGGACGGAATCGTTATGCCATGGACCGTCACTCATCTGTGTCATGGGGGAAGTCATAGGCATAAACATCCGACTCTCTCTCATGGTCTCCTTCGAATTCACCCTGCACCCTATAAAATGTAGAGCCAATAACTATACATCTCCTACCGTTCCACATAGAATTACCTGCATAAAAAAAATAGCCTCGTTCGACATGTTCAAGCAGAGTTTCAAACCTCGGCTTGCGGCAGCTCCTTCCGCAGAATTTGATAATATTTAGACGGCATATTGTGCGCGGGCTGTCAAAATGCACGTAAAAATACGAATCTTTATTCGGCTCTGGTGACATTGTCTTCGAAGTTTCTGTGTCTTCAGCTTTCGTTACCACAATCTCATCCAACACTACAAGGGAACAGGGATTTAGCTGACCCATTCATTCGTCACTGAAAGTGAAATGGTCACTAAACCAACTCAGTGACCAAAAAAGGTTGATCACTGAGAAGTCGCTACAAGCTCGTCACAATTCTCTTTAGTGACGCTGAAATATCAGTCATTAATAGTAACCGGCCTTGCATGGTCACTGAGTATAAAAGCTTTACTGACCACAATTTTGGTCACTAACTTTGTCACAAAAACAATATAATGGTACCCAGTGGTGAAGCTACGTGAAGGCAATGAGTGGCGACCGCCACTTCCCTCGCTGGAAATGAAGCCTAGGAGCGAGTACTCGCCCCTCCTCTCGCCATAAATGAAGCCCTATTTTTTGCTGCAGCTGCACAAACACTGTGCACAGTGGCGAGCCACAGAGACGCAAGGTGTGGTTGCACCTCCGGTCATTGGAACTCGACTCTAAGAGCGATAAGCCGCCCCTCTGAATGTCATTCCTCTGAACTTGCACTAAAACAGTGAAATTTTCACACATCTTCTCGCGAGGAAGAAGAACTGTAGCATATTTCAGTTTATTGGCTTAAAGAGGAACAGTGCCGTTACATTTATTGGCTTTAAGAGGAACTGTGCTGTTATGTTTATTGGCTTTAATGGAACGGTGCCGTTACAGGTATAGGCTTTTGACTTAGTTATATCTACAACCCACATGAAACTGGTTCGGCCCAATTTTTGGGCTCTTTTTCGTTTTTCTTTTTATTTCATTTAATATTTTATTTAAAATGAAGGCATTTTGGTGCTGTGATTATCTCTCGATTTCATTTTTTTAGTTTTTTTTATTTTGTCAAGTTGTCACTTAGTACTACAGTCTAATAGTATTCCCGTTCACTTATAAGTGATAGGTCTTAGGTTCAATTCACGCCAAAGATGAATTTGAACCATATTATTGCTAACTCATTGTGAGGCTTAGGCCACTCCCCACCCCTTAATGATAATATCGTTTGTTCAAAAAAAATTATCAAGTTGGTTATTGTATCTTTTGTTAGACATCTCTAATCTACTTTATGAATTTAATGATGATATATAATTCAGTTAAGAACCATAATTTTGAGAATGTTAATCAAAATATTAATTATACTCACATCGTCGATATACATTCCACTAAAAAGTATACATGTTAACTTTTTATCAGAATACCACACTTAACAAAAATGATATTCTTTTCATCTACTTGTATCATCACTTAAATAGAGATGAGACTCACATGTATTGGTGGACTCTACCTCTATTAAAGAGTTTCCCTTAAACACCAACACATTGCCCCCATCAACTCGCATGACCAACACCACATTGCAGCTAACACGGCCACCATCACTCACAAATGGATCGCCTGGTAGGACACATCTAAAATTGGCTAATTGCATTCATATTCATATTTGGATGAGGATTTTCTAAGTTCCAAAGGAATGATGCCAAATTATTAGGGAAAGTACACAAAATATGAAAGACGTTGTAACTTGTTTATATTGACAAATTATGAATGACTTTAATATTATTTACTATCTAAAATGATGTGGGCATAGATATTTTTTTTGGACCTTTTACCTTTTGAAATTTCGCCTCTCCCCCTAAAAATTTCTGGCTTCGCCATTGATGGTACCTAAATCGAAAGTCACATGCACTATGTAGTGACTTCAAGAGAGAGGTCGCTAAAAATCTTAAGGTCACATGATGCAAGAGACATAAAATCAAATCCTCAAAGACAATTACACGTCGTATTTCACAAAACTACATAATTATCATCCAAAGTATGTCTACAAATCTCTTATAAAACACAAACAACAAATCTCTTAATTGTTGGAAAGTATATATTATAATATGAAATATTGTAATATATAATTTTAATAATTGAATGAAAAATAGTGTTAACCAATTTCTTAGAAAGGTTATGTTGTTTAGGTGTATTCTCTTGATAAGTGATGTATACTTATAAATGAAAAGTTACATCTCCTTAACAAAAAGTACTTGGGTTCTATATAAACTCATGAAACCATTATCAATAAGATATAGAAAATTAGAGTTAATTTTTACTCTTGAGAAATAGGGTTTCCCCACTTTGTTTCTCTCATGCTTTGTGTGTCAAATTCCGAGTTGTGTCTTGAGAGTACAGAATATATAAAGTTCGTCAGAGTCCGAAGATTGAAGTGCTTTGACTTCGGATTATAGATTGTTGAATCCTGGAGATGGATGCTACAAGCACAAGAGTAGGGGCGAAATTCTATCTTTAGGACATTGCATTTATGCAAGCCTCAATCTTCAAGTTTGTCAGTTTTTCTAACTTTATCTCTAGTTGTTTATATTAATCTCATATATAATTGATGTTGTGAAATTTCTTTATGATTATTATTATTGGAATTCTTTTATATTTCTCATATTTTCTAATATTGCTCCAACAATCTAAAGATAGAAATTTTTTATCCAAGTTTGCAATAATTGGAAAATATGGTTGTGAGAATTAAATTGAGATATTGAAGCATGAAGATATATTGCAAAATTGTCGCTAATCGCATAATTAGGCATGATAAAAATGCCATGATGTAATATTATTTGTATGCTTTTATGCTTAAAGACCCTCATATAATTTGAGTTATCTTTGTGTCAAACGGTTACCGTTGGTGATGACAATCGGTTACCGTTGTAATGCCAATCGGTTATGTTTGCAAATTTATGGATGAACCGATATGACTGCTGGTTGACACCGCATAGACATATACATATCCTTACAAGTAAGATTTTACTTATGTGAGGCATATCATGGAGATCCATCTACAAAACCATGTTTGACGTTGACTCTTTGTAGAAGAGAATTGTTGGTTACCAAGTGCAATTTTATAGTTTAAAAATTTGTATCATCTACAAGTGCAGAACGCCCATTGTTGTATACTGGGTTTCAATTGGATGCTAGATGTGGTTCTGCCAACTCATAGCAGTTCTTGGAAAGTTCCTTTTGCATAAAGGAATTGCATCTGTATAATTGATGCAGTATTACATTGGTTCAGAGAATCCATTTATTTAAAATGGAAGATTGAGTGGCTTCATGATCCAGACAAATCATGTCTTGATAGGGAAGATGCAAACTGCGGCATCATTGAAATTTATTGAAGCCAGGATTAGGCTTAAGTGCTTAAATCCCTGGCTTAATTTTGGTCGATCGGTTTCTGCATATCATTGGGAATATCCTTTCTGCCCATGTAAGGTGGTGAAAGGAAAAATAAAAATAAAATGGAAAGATGAATCTGCCATGCGAGATCCAAACTTCTAAGGAAAGGCATGTCATGTGAACTGTGTCTGCGTTTGGCAGTGAATATAACCTCTTCGATCAGTCACCACCAACCTTGAAGTTGAAGCTTTTGAGAAAAGCATATGTATGTGGGTTGGTGGGTGCTCATCTATGAATTAGGTATTTTTCATACACTAAAGATATTGCTGTCACGAAATCCTATATTTGGTTTTGCGCAGAGATGAACTCATTTTAGACAAAGCCCGGAGAAAGAAGTGAGATGAGCAAATGAACAGGATTGCCAAACTGATATGTTTCTTATGGAATAAAGTCCATATTTAAATTTCAGTTCTGGGTTTCTTCAACATTTGAGTTTATCAATTAATTGGACATGAGGGAATAAAGGATTTCCTTTAATTATCACCAAGAAGATGTCTTTTCTCTTACACCAATGAGTTAAAGTGTGGGGTCTTTCATAAAAGGAATGACTAGACATGGAAATAATGCTTATTCAGTAAGCATACATAATTGAATTAGACAAGATGATGCTTATTAAGTAAGCATATAAATCGAATGTACATAGCCATTGGATTGTGTTATTCATAGTTAAGAGCATCCATATGTACTAGATGAATTCAATAATACTAACTAATCGAATCTTTGACAAAGTGAAGGCAAAGTACATAGGTGGAAATACATGCATTTAAATAACAAAATCCTCAAATGAAAGTACAGTACAATCCGGATAGGAAGCATATTGGCTTCAAAATGTTGTAGGGGATAATCTTATGCATGTATTATGATGGTTTGCGAATAAGGCAAAGAACAAATTAGGAGTAATTTGCATGTAAGAGAGATAATATTCTCTTATTATGAATGAGTTTTAAGGTGTGAAGAGGTTAGAGACCTTCTTTCAAATACCTTAAATGTGGGGGAAGTCTATTTCCTAGCAAATTTCATAGTAATTAAGTCCTAATAAAATTTTGAGGACTTGACATTTCAAACAATGTCAAACAACTACTCTCATATGAAATACAATTTCATAAGATGAATTGTGCACACCATTAAAGATAGTCAACCTAGTAGTGGATCCAATTATTAAAGGTTAGACTAGAGAGTAAGTTGATCATCGAGGGGAATGAGGCTAAAGTCAACATAACTAATAACTAATGAATCAGCCGGGCGGAAACCTAACTTAGTTGATTGGAGATCCCATGGTCTAAGTTCAATAGGCAAACTGGTTGGGCATGATTCAAAGAAGTTAACACATTATATACCTCATTCCTATGATGGAAGAAGTGTGTTGTCTGCAGACGTTTTAGGTTGTATATTTATACTTAATGACAGTGATATCTTTTAAATAAGAAGAATAGAGCAGACTATTTTTAATCAGTGGTCACCTATGTGAGAGTAGAAGTGGGTCGCTTCTATGAGAATGAGATGGCTAAATTCTCTAAAGCTCTCACGAATCCGGGATTTGTTCAGGACCAAAATGAACACAACCGTATAAACCGGAATATATTAGGATTAGTGATGTGTGTTGCTTATTGTCTCGGTTTACTACTGCAGTGAACAGTTCAAGATTCTATATTCATTGCGTCACCAAGTAAATCCGATAAGTATTCACTAGGGTAGGTTCAAGTCCAAAAGACACATCTCCCGATGCATCTCTTATCCGCATGTACTCTCAAATTCTTCCTAATTTTTCATTCATGTGGGGGATTGTTGAAAATTATATATTATAATATGAAATATTGTAATATATTATTTTAATAATTGAATGAAAAATAGTGTTAATCAATTTCTTAGAAAGGTTATGTTGTTTAGGTGTATTCTCTTGATAAGTGATGTATACTTATAAATGAAAAGTTACATCTCCTTAACAAAAAATACTTGGGTTCTATATAAACTCATGAAACCATTATCATTAAGATATAGAAAATTAGAGTTAATTTTTACTCTTGAGAAATAGGGTTTCCCCACTTTGTTTCTCTCAAGCTTTGTGTGTCAAATTCCGAGTTGTGTCTTGAGAGTACGGAACATATAAAGTTCGTCAGAGTCCGAAGATTGAAGTGCTTTGACTTCGGATTATAGATTGTTGAATCCTGGAGATAGACGCCTACCGAACTACAAGCACAAGAGTAGGGGCGAAATTCTATCTTTAGGACATTGCATTTATGCAAGCCTCAATCTTCAAGTTTGTCAGTTTTTTCTAACTTTATCTCTAGTTGTTTATATTAATCTCATATATAATTGATGTGAAATTTCTTTATGATTATTATTATTGAAATTCTTTTATATTTCTCATATTTTCTAATATTGCTCCAACATTAATATCATAACCCACGCAACAAAAGGGTAACAACGTTGCAGCCAAAAAATGCTGCATATCTTGTAAAAATAAGGAGGAAAACCACAAAAGAAGCCAATACCAGCTAGAGTTCATTAATGCAGTTTCAAAACTGATAAAATAAGGACTCCGTTAACACTCATCTGATCTAATGCAGTAACATTCTCATCAATTCTATCGGTTCATGCAAAAATTCCATGAAACAATGAGAGAGAGAGAGAGAGACCATTTAATGGAAAAAACAGAGATGAAGTCGTATCAAATTGTTAGGTCTCGACTTCTTTGCAATGCAAAAGTTATGATAAAAGGCTCGAGTCTGGGAAATGAAAAATGGATACAAATTTTTTGCTGCTACTTAGTTTCGGCATTCGGCAATAGGTTTGAAAAAGTCTTCGTATTGGGAGTCCAGCCCTTTGCTAAAGAAGAAAGAACGTGCAAAGGTTTCCTTGGGCCAGACGGAGTTTGGCCGATGACGCTTCTTGTTCTCACCCGGTGTCAAGAAGAAGAATGCAATGAAATTTCCTGTCAAAACAGACGAAGAAGAAAGAAACCATAACTTACATGAAAAAGATGATACACATACCTAATTAATGATATTTTCACAAAGTAAACAACACATAGCAACACTCATAGCATACAAAATCACAATTACAACATATTTCTCAAACCTTATACAAGTTCTTCCACAAAATTAATAGTCTTATCTTTCTTGTTGCAAACACCACTCCATGAGCATATCGTCAGTATTGGACTGAGAACAATGTGAAGGAGATATGGCTTCTTTCTGGACACCTAAACAATTTTCAATGGATCAAGATCCATGACACTTATTTTTTTTTTACACATATTTTATAGAGTTCATTTGTAACTTTTCAAGAATCCAAATTATATATATTTTAATTCTCATTCATAGATCATTTTTGAGAAAAATTTGTTAAATTTAAAATCATTAAGATATTTATTTGTAAATATATCGTTATATTTAAAAAATAAAATAAAAACTTGTTCAAAAACTTCTAAATCGATGATAAAAACCAACATTAAGAGGGGTGTATTCAATTGGGATTTTGAGGGATTTTAATTCTTTTAATGAATCTAGGGGTATTCAATCATGATTGTAAGTGATTCTCTAAAATTCAATGTGTATTCAATGAGGATTTTAAGATAGTTTATTAAAATCCTTAGAAATTCGGGTGTATTCAATTAGAATTTTAAAGAAGTTTATAACATTCTAGGTGTATTCAATTAGAATTAGAATTTACACTATGTTTGGATGAGGGAAATAAACTTGAAATTTTGGTAAAAGTCTGAATTTATAAATTGACATGCATCAATTCCCTTGTTTGGATTCATAAACATAGAAATTTAGAATTTCCCCTTGGAAAAAAAACTTGGATTTAGGACCTTCAATTCTCAAGTTCAAATTCCATGTAAGTAGGTGTCATTTCCTAATTTCTATTATTGAAAGTTTAAAAATAACAAATTCAATATTCAATTCCATTGTTATTTTAGGTTAACCAAACAAGAAAATTTACAAATTCTAAAAAATAAATCTCGTCATTTCAATTTCCGTCATTTTGAAATTGATTAGTAATGGAAAAGTTGAGGAATTAGAGGGAATTTGAGAGATTTTGTAGTGTATTTTAATAATCGACAAATCTCACATCTTCCTATGAGATTTCGATGGAATTGAATCAAAATTTTACATAGAATCTCTACAAATCAGTTAAACTTCGTAAAAATCTATTAAAATCTCTCAAATTCCCAATTGAATACACCTCCCTTAAAAATAAAGAATTAGTGTTGACATTTCAAAAATCTAATTGTGCCCATTTCTCATAAGAATTTTTTTCTTTATAAATGTGTCTCATTTGGAAAGTATTTTAAATGATTGAAAGAAATTTTAGAGAAAATATTTTTAAAACTAATTTTTAATAAAAATATTTTTGAATTTCAAAAACACTTAAAATGCAAGAAGCATTAATTTGGTGCTTCTTGAAAAAAGACTTGAGAATTAACCTAAAAACATTTTTAGTCGTTTAAACGCACTTTCGAAATGAATAGACGGAAGTTTTAAAGTTTATAATTAGATTTTTTGGAGTATTGTCAAAATAAAAAATAAAATAAAAAGCAAAGAAGGGAGGCGAGGGGCCGTCCTGAAAAGTTATTGGAAAGATCAGACGCAAACAAACACAGGCAGAAGAAGACCCACCAAGAACTCACAGCAAGAAAGAGAAAATGGCAAGCAGTGCCACCGGCGGTGACGATAGTGGAGGCGCCACCGTAAGCCTCACCGTGAAGTTCAGCGGCAGAACAATTCCCATCACAAACCTCTCTGTGGACTCCACCATCGAAGAACTCAAGGCCCTTCTGCAGCCTCTCACCAATGTCCTCCCTCGCGGCCAAAAGCTCATCTGCAAAGGTGCCTTCTTTTGGATTCGTTTGATTTTAATTGAATGGCAAGTTTTCTATTCGTTGTTTGTTTTGAATTTTGGGTTGTGGGTATTTTGTGACAGGGAAGCTTCTGGTGGATGGAATGACACTGAAGGAGTCTGAGGTCAGGGATGGAGCCAAGATCATGCTCATGGCTTCTCAGGGCTTGCACCAAGGGGTACGGGTATTTCTAGATAAAGTTCAATTCTTGTTTTTTACCCTTTTGGTTTCCTGAAATTATTGAATTGAATTTGGGAGATTGAGTTTGATGGAAATGGAAGAACCCCACTTGTTTGGTAGTCGATAAAATATATGAAAAGAAAGATGGTTCATCAAGAAAGATACTTTTTTTCCTAGAGTAAAATGTAGGTGATCAATTTCATCAAACCTTGGATTGCAGTAACTGTGGAGATTGATGGGCATTTTTAAGTGTTCTTTCGGAAGCGTTGAGTTATTACAAATGGGTTATTGATAATGTGGTAATTTCTGGAAATTTTGGCATGGATAGGACGGACCCATCCTAAAACAAGCTCAGACACGCCCCATTTCCAGATTCAGAATTGTTGATACATTGGGAAAAGAAAAGACGGAAGTTCCTGTTGATAAGAACCGGTTGGATAGATGGAAGGCTACTGGAGTTATAGGACTGTCTGACTACAACTTGAAGGTATACGAAACTGGCCTTTGTTGATTATGGACCCTTATCTCCCAGTTTGCGTTTTTCTGATTACATTTCACTTCAAGAGAAGCATTCTTGTTTCAATGTGTAACGTGTATGGCCTGATTAATAGGTATTGAGTATGTTAATAGAAGTGATATGCCTTGTACAGTTATATTTTTTTTCACCAATAGAAATGAAGTGGGAATCAGAACCATTGATACTTGTGAATCCGATCGGAGTGCAATATTGATTTTGTTTTAGAGGACCTAAGTTTTTCTGATGTTGACAAATTCTTGTTGATTGAATTTGAAAAGGCTATACCTGATGAAGTGTGGGCTTCTGGGACTTCTGCAAGAGTTATTGAACTCAGCAATAATTCTATTCGAGATGTACCTTCAAAGATTGGTTGTCTAAGCTCCTTGCAGGTACAGAAACATCTGTTTCATATTTTCGCTCCATCTACATCAAATTCTTGCCATAAGTTTTACTTAGTTTCAGTTCATTCTCAAAATTCTGTAGAAATTGTTGCTCGCTGCAAATGATATGGTGGACGATTCTATTAGCTGGGAGGGAATAGTATCTTTGAAGTATCTAACCGTTCTGTCTCTGGAGCAAAACCAGTGAGTGTCTCTTTTACTTTTCAAATAAAGCTAACCAATAACGAGTGGCTTTCATTTTCTATCTCTTCACATTGTGTTGGATATTTTGATGAATTGCATGATGTATGCAGTTTAACAACGTTGCCATCTTCACTGGGCTTGTTGACATCACTGAGGCAACTTAATGTTGCAAAAAACAAATTATCTAGCCTCCCAAATGAAATAGGACTTCTGACTAAACTTGAAGTTCTGAAAGCGAACAATAACAGGTAATTTTGAAAGTATTATATGCAAGGATGCCAAGGACATGTGTTTTTCGTATTGAGAATTAGAGAATCAAAATCTGGTTCCTCTTGTTTTTCCTTGTCTTCTCACCTGAATGTGATACAATTAATAAATTTGGCATGTCTACATTGTGGACATTTTATTTTCTCCTGTGAATGCTTTTGGGTTAGGAAAGTTGTTTCCCCTTTATGCATCGATGATATATTGATGAAGACACTATTTCTTAAAGACGTGTGTTATGTTGGTAACATATCTTTTTTTTTTTGTCAAAATGTTGGTAACATATCATAATTAAACTTACGTGTGTCTATGTTGCAGGATAAGCATCATCCCTACATGTATAGGGGATTGCAATGCTCTTATTGAGGTACTTCTTTTGGTGTTTTCCTATTTTTTCGTTTCTTCCAGGTGTCTGGTGGGTGGAGGGGTGATTATAGGGTTGGTTGTTTCCCATACTAGGTGGTTCAGTTATGCATCTGACTTACTTTCCACACGGTGCAGGTTGATGTTTCATCAAATCTTCTTTCCGAGTTGCCAGAGACAATGGGAAATTTGAACAATCTGAAGGTCCCTACTTAATCTACTGTTTTGAACTTATTATCCCTCTTTCTTCTTTTCAGTTTTTACCCGCTTCAGAGTTGAGCGGTTCAGTTAATTAGTTAATGTTCCGTATTACACTGATTACGTTTTTGCTGTATTAGAATTTATTTAGTAATTTGTTTTGCCTTTTCTTATAAGATTGTTTTCCATTTCATGCTTTATTCATATTGCACCTGCTTTTCACCGCCCATCGACTTGATGTTTGCTATTGTATCTGCCTACACCCCCTGTTGCCCATTGATATATACCTGAGCTAAGACCTAATGGTTACGGTATCTTGCCATCCTAAAGTTTGACTCCTTTTACTGCCTCGTCATCCATGAACTTTTACATGAAGTTTTTATAGATATCAGTTTAGCAGTAGTAGTCTTCTAACTTGAGCACTTGTACATGAAGATTTTATAGATATCATTTTAGCAGTAGTAGTCTTCTAACTTGAGCACTTGTAGAGTAAGTGCAAAGTCACCAGGCTGATATTCACCTGAAGTCTCGTACTTTTGTGCAGTCTTTGTATCTCAGCAACAACGGGTTGAAAGCGCTTCCCTCTGCGTTATTCAAAATGTGCCTACAGCTCACAACACTTGATCTGCACAATACAGAAATAACTGTGGATGTCCTTCGTCAGGTGTGTACCTAGCAGCAAATGTCATTCTGTAAAGTAGTCTAGCTTTTTACTTTTAACGGTGTGTCACTGACAACATTATGTTCACAGTTTGAAGGCTGGGAAAGCTTTGATGAACGACGCCGGTTGAAGCATCAGAAGCAACTGGATTTCCGAGTTGTAAACTCCGGTGCATTTGATGAAGGTGCTGATAAGAGCTGATGCTGCTCAAGTCGGGATTACAGGTCGCAATTGTGCAAATTTGTTGTCCATGCTTGCTATATTTGTATCTAGAATTACAACAGCAAGCTCTGATCTGATGTCCATGGAACTTGAATTGTTATAGGATTTTGTATGAATCAAAGAAATTTATGACATGAAAAGTTTACTATAAGAAGCGTTTGATTTGTCGTTTGTTCTTCGAGTTAACATTTCTTTGAAGTGATTAATCTTTTCATAATTCGTTGTTAATTTTAGTTTAGAGAGTTTTTGGTAATTACTGGTAAGAAGGGAGTTGAACTTGGGACCTTTTTTTTGACGTATTTTTACAAATAGTAGTTTTTGATAACCTGTGACACTATTGAGGTATAATTCATATGTTTGGAAGGATATTGCATATATTATATATTTGGATCTATACAATTATTTAGTTGGATAAAAATACTAGGGATGTGACTTTGGAGTCAAGTATCTAGAATTTTTTACTGTATCGGGAACACGGTCTTGTGCACTTGTGAAATAATGTAATTGATTTGAAACTTGAAAAAAAAAAAAAAAAAAAGCTTCATCCCGATAGGGAAAACGTCACAATATGAATTTGATCTCATTGAGCACTAGTGGAATCGAAAAGGAGAACGCGATGATAGTTTTTAATGTCATGGAATAAAGTGTATGTGTTTTAATGGTTTATGATTCGAAATATAATAAAAACAAAACAAAAATTTAGCTTTGAGTTCGAACCATCTCCAATGCACAAAAGTTAAAAATTGAAAGTCAAAATGTACATCGGAGATGATATAACTTTGACGTCAAATATAACTTTCAAACTTTTAACTTTAGGCCGGAACATTACAAATAGTATGAAGTAATCCAATAAAATATACATTTTTTTCTCTTTTTCCCTCGTTTTAGAGATTGAGTTCCAATAAAATATCAGTGAGGCTAGCAAAAGGATGTTCACCTATTACTGTTGCTTGATTGCAGCAAAGTTGATAGGATTTCCGAGAACTGAGGGCGCTTTGACGGTGAATTGTTCCAGCACTTGGTCATCAAGGACTTCAGAATTTGTGGGCAGTCCTTCGGAATCTCGGGTCTGAGGCCACAGGCAGCGATCCCGACTGCTGCTTGGACCGGTGAACATGCGGCATATGCTGCCTCACCAGTGACCATCTCCCAAATTACCATCCCGAAACTGTACACATTACTCATCCATGTCTCGCTAACACACTCTGGATCACCAGCGATGATCTGTGTCCAACCAGAGAGGCAAACAAATCAATGAACACCACTTCTATATTTCAAGTATTCAGATCATAAATGGGAGATAATACAAAAGCGGAAAGATGTGGAAAAACATTGGTGAATAAAGGATGTCACCCAGCTAGTATGCTGGATAGCATGTATACAATTAATTCAAATCAGAGATGAGGTGGACGAACATTTCAAGTTTAAGTTTTGGCTTATTTTTAGCTACGCCTCCTGTAACTCGATTTTGATCTCACTTTGACTCCTGTAACTTAAAAATCACCGCTTTACTACCTGAAACTTAAAATTTGTTCCATCTTGACTTGTGGATGCTCTCTCTCTTCTCCTGACACTCAAAAATTGCCCCTGGAACGTATGTGGGACTCATCACCCAATAAGACTATGCCACATGTTCCAATGAACTTGATTATAAATCTCTACTATGCGTTAACATTCAACAATCAGAAAGTCTAAAAGAAGATATTTTGAAATGGAAAAAAATAAAAAAGATATTGATTAGCCTGTTGCACCCAAATCAAACCCACGTAATGGAATTAACAAAATTAAGGCAATGTGGAGCGAATTTGAGTTTAATATAGTGCAATGACGACTTTTGAGTTTCTGGGAGTAAAATGGGATCAAAATCGAGTCTCAGGGGGCAAAGTGAAGCGAATTTTTAGTTTCAGGAAGTAAAGTGGTGACTTTTGAGTTACAGGAAGCAAAGTGAGATTAAAATCGAGTTCCAAGAGATGTAGCTAAAAATAAGCTTAATTTTTATTAGAATGCACTGTACTTACAAAAAATCTGAGCAAGTTCATTGTTGGAGGCGTTCAGATTGTTAGATAGTATATAAAAGTGAAAGTGACAAAAAGTGGTCCCAAAAGGCCAAACTGGAGGAAAGAAAGAATTATTCTTTTCAAAGTGATTTGCATCCGCATTTCCCGTGACCCAAATCAAAGCAAATCTAATTTCATCATCAAGTATTTGTACCTAGAGTTTGTCTCAGCATCCAATTATTATCAAAAGCACATAAAAGTTGGATAAAATATGGGTTTATAGAGTGGGATCAAACAATGGATCCGGAAAGGGTATAATGCTTGAACCGTGATCAGGCTAAAAACTTAAAAGCTTCATTTATAATACCTGTATTTCTGAAGGTAGCACTACTTTAAGGCTGCAGCTACGGTGATTTGTTTAGCGGAATGGATAAAAGTAGTTGGGCAAAGTGAGATTTTTAGCCAAAAATGATTCTTGAGATCGGCATAACTCCTTATTTTGGTCCTTAAAATTGAAAATCAATAAAAGTGTCCCTGAATTTGTCCACCGCAAATCATTGTGGTCGTTCCGTGAAAAATTTGTCAATATACTCGTACATGGAGGGGTTGGTTTGACAACAATACCCTTAAAAATATAGTCTCGTGATCGTTCACGTGACAATGTAACGAGGATTGACAGGTTTTTCACTGAATACAGGGACAAACTCGTGACCACTTCTATCGATTTTCAATGTCAGAGACCAAAATGTAGAGTTAGCCAATCTCAGGGACCATTAGCATTATCCTTTGCCTAAAAAGCCGGGCAAAGTTTTAGGTAAACTGTACATTGAGATGTAAAGTGCCAACAACTATGAAGACATGGTCGGCATGCTCAAACAATTATGTCGGGGTGAGTGACATAAAGTGTCCTTAGTGAAAATCGATTGATCATGAATAGGTGAATTGATACATTGAATCTGATATGAGTGCCGGTGAAACCTAACACAAAATCCGTAAGAAATAGATCAAATCTTGTATGCTGGGAAGGTCTATGCAGGTAAAGCTTTTGTAGCAAACTAATGCCTAGATTATCTGCAACTCGATCATATCAGAGAGTTCTTGGAACAACAGCAAAAGATGTGGAACTTGGTTTATGACACATTTGGATATGCAATGAACAGTGGAAATGGATGAGCGTCAATTTGTTCCCGGTGCTTTGGAACATGCAGATTGACAGGATAAAAAGATTGTAGCAGTGAAAGAACTCAATTTAACTGGTTTAAAGATTGCCATGATGATTGATAAATACTAAGCTATATTAATTAACGGAATAATAACTGAGGCAACAATGAGCTAACCTCGGGAGCTAGCCACCGGTATCCATCAGTCTCATACTCCATTGCGTCACCAACACTTTGGCAAGCAGCAACTATACCCATGTCACCCAAGCAAGCATTCCCATGTCGATCCAATAATATTCGCTGTGTGTTGAGGTCTCTATATGCAACGCCGTGGTCATTCATGAACTTGACTCCCTCTGCTACATCAACAGCAATCCTTAATATGTCCTTAGTCTGAAGCTTCTTTTTCTTAAGCATCAAGTCATATACTGATCCACCTTCCATCAGCTTCATAACAACGCACAACCCCTGATTGTCATCGATGCAAACACCATAAAATTGCAGAATGTTCTTGTTCCCACATGTCATGAGCTCCAAAAGATCTCTTCGGAGTTCAAAGTCATAGGAATTCCCCTTGTCGCACCCTTTAAGCTTCTCAATTCCAACCTTCTTCCCCTTGTACACTCCCTTATATGAATTGGGTCCAATCTGATCAACAAAGTCGAAATTATCAGAGTTCAACAGCCACTTTCCTATCCCATCCCCGCCAGATTGGATTGTCTGCCATTCGTCTACTGATACAACAACTGACGAAGTGGGTAGAGGATTCGGAAGCTGAATCGTGTGGCTAGAAATCTCAAACCCATTCCTATAGTTTTGTTCGCCAATGTCGTCGTCAATATCCTCCACCTCCCTCCCCTTAGTATTCTCTTCTTGACACCCGCATAGCCCAAATGCGAGCTTCACTGTGCTCGATTTGGGCTTCCTTATGGCCGACTTCAATGCATTTTCAACCCGGTTTCTGAACAATTTATCTTCTCCAGCTTCAACCATAAGAAGAACAACACCAATAGTACACCCTTTCTTCTCAAAAATCTGTATCTTCTTGTAGAAAATCAAATCATTATCCAGTGCAACGGACATCAATGGCCATGAAATCGAACAATTACAAGCAAATGTGAGCTTGAACACAGACCCCAGAGCCTCCATGTCAGACACCTCTTGAATCAACATTGCAGGATGCCCATCCAATGATGCCTGCTCTATCAATTTTATATGAAGAAACACTTCTTTCATTTCGAACCCCGCCTGAGCATAACTATTCAACACATACACAAAAACCCAAATCACTAAACAAGCAAAATCAATCAGAACACAATCCAAATCCTCTGTTTGGCCGCTCAACAAATTGCACAAAGTCGCAATCTATCAATCCAAACAAGTATAAACCAAACTCAGTAACCAAACAGAGCTAAATATTCAGCTTTGAAACCTGAGGGGAAGAGAATCGTAATGCTTTCGAATGTTGGAGACGAGCTTCTCCGGCAGCTGACTGCCAGGGTAGAGCTGCGTGAGGTTTCGCACCACACTCCCCCACACCAACTTCCTCGAGCTCTCGATCTTTCCAAACGACGCCGTCGCCGAGTCACTCGCCGAGTCTAGATTCAGCGAGTTCTTGAGCGACGCGATGGCCTCGGACACGTTCCGGCTCAGCCTCTGCAGCTTCTTCTGCATCGCGGACGAATCCTTCACTCCGGCGCCAGTCGAACTCTCCGACTCCGCCGTCGCACCCTCCGATCTGTCATGCGTCCTCATCAGCCCCTGCTCCACCATGTCCTCGTCCGCGCTCGCTCGGCCCGACCAGCACTCCAGCGCTGCAGCCATGGTTAGCTAAGTTAGCTAGAGAAGCTCAGTGCGGGCTCGGCTCGGACGACTCAGTGACTCGTCCCTCGTCTCTGTATTTAGTTCAGCAACACAGAGAGTACAGAGAGAGTGGTCTCTTCTTGTTCAGATTTCTGAGTCTTCATTTTCTGACAAATAAAAGGAGAGAGAGGGAGGAGTGGCGCGTTGGTTTTGTTATTTTGTTTGCAAGCGTGAACATGCAATTTGTGCGGGTTCGATTTAACCGGATAAATTAGTTAATGAACAAAAATGTTATTTTTACCGTTTATTTGTACTATTATTTGCACTCTAATAATGGGATCAACATATGTTAATGAGCCATATCTTTATTAAAGAAATAAGACAAATAGATAACAATGTTATACTACTTGTTAATAAATTGGTTTACAAATTACAGAGCAATCTAAGGAGGTTTCTCAAAAATGAGAAATATTAACACGAAAGTTAACGGTGAAATTCCATTTGAATGAGTCTTTTTTGCATTTCTCATAAATTACAACTACCTTTGTATTATAAGTGATGATGATTCTGCTTTTCGATCAGATCCAACGTGGGGACCCTGTGTGTCCATAGGTTTGGGGTTCATTACGGTGGAACCAGATCCTCTTTGGACCTAAAGGAACTGATCATACTCATCAAAAGATCCAGGCCAATGAAATTTAATTCAACGGCTATAAACAGATGACTCTCTAAAAGTTATAATAATTGTAGCCGTTAGATCAAATTTCAATGACCCAAATCATTTGATCATTGGGCTTAGTTCCTTTGGGTCCGGAGGGGATCCGATTCCCATTGCGGTTAGGACTTGGGGAAATGGATTTTCACTAGATCCTTTTTCTGGTGATCCGTAGATCTCGTGATCGTAATCATTCATTGTACATAGTACGGTCAGTTTTCGTTTAGATACTATTTATATTTAATTTTAAATTTTAAATTTTAAATAATTTATAACCGTACGATGTAAGATAAACGGACATGATCGTGAGATCCCTCGAATTCCCAAGAAAAATTATCCTCGCCGGATCCTTTTCCGGGACTTGGATAGGGAGCTACTTTTTCTTCGGGCGGGTCCACCATTTTCAAATCACATTGTATTTCCCTCTTGTTAAATGGTCAATTCCCCAAATGGATAGTCCAAGGAATCCCTTGTGATGGGCCCACTCAAATCTCGGCTCGGTCCGACAAATGACATGTTGGGTTTGGACCTTGGCCTTGATTTATAGAGGCGGCAACTTGGAATATGATTTGGGCTACAGGCCCGGATCCTGGATCTTGGACCATGGAAGTTTTATGGTCCAAAGCATGAGGTTTATGCTCATGGTGTTGTGGAGAAATTTTCATTTGCAACTGGTAATATCACATGACAATTATCTAACGAACGAATTATATACTATTTGAATAGATAATAATCATATATTCTACTGCTCACCGGGACAACGTATTGGTCGTAAGAGATTTTCTCTCGATTTTGATAGTTTAGATTTCGAGTTTGGATCTAGGGTATGTTATGCATCTTAAGGTCCCAGTTTGAACTTGTGAAATGAATTATACACATTCATTTTCTTTTTTCGCATGCTCAGTACACATGTGGTATTTAATCCACCATACTTGCATAATTCAAAACCGAAAGACAAATAACTGATTAATAGTAGGGTATGTGAGGGAGACCATATTTCTAAGCCAAATTTGGAAACCAAATTATGTGTTTGTTGATGATTGGATTATTACTTAAGTGTTGATTACAAATTTGGCTTCCCTAGCATTATCCTTAATATTAATAGTTTCTTTCCTCTTTTGAGTTAAAGATAAATTGTCGAGAAAATGTTATTTTATTGGAAGCTCTTTACGTGAGAGGTTACACAAGACGTAGTTACTCATAATTTTTAGAAAATAATAATAATAATAAACATGTTGTCGTATAAATTTAGTGAGTGAGATCGGTTAGAGGGAAGAGAAGAGAGGGAAGGGCTTGAGGAATTTTGTGTTATATTCATGTATTTTGCCTTTATTTATACTATAAATGAATAGAGAATTCTTGTTGTCCAAGTAGTACGATTACAATTAGAAATTACCAGAAGGAATGATGTGGTTTAAAATTATGTGGCTAAAGCGTTGATATAACTGTATGATCTTTTTTTGGAGAAATTAGGTTTACATCTTTCTTTTTGCTACTCCGATTAAAACCTTATCCCTTTTCACTTTTTGATTAGGGTACTAAGGTATTAATTGTGAAAACTCGTCTCAAATTTTACAATTTTATAAATTTTAAAAGTGTAAATTGACGAAAATGCCCTGGAGGCGAGGACTTTGACTTCCATTGACCATCGTCTAGAGGAACGTATGACTTATTCTTTTAGCGTATTGGTGTAGTGCTCGTTGGTACGAATGCATAGACGAAAGCCGGTTGCGGGTCCGGATTATAACGGTATAGTTATTGACATTTGAAGTCGTTTTACTAAACTATAGAAATTTAAATTAATTAGAGCTCCCACCATGTGGGAATGGAAACCAATCAGATTTTTTTGTTGTTGGTGGGCCAATTAGGCATTGGACCAATAAAAGAGAAGCTCCCAGCATTCTCTTCCCGTGAAGGACACCCGCGACAAGACCCGGTTTCGAACCGGTGTGAAATTCCGGCCACTTCCACCATATTTTCAGGCAAAATTCACCCATCCATTACCTGTAACCTCTTTCATAACCTCCCCTCTTCCATTTCCACCCAAAATTAGAAGGAATTTGGTTGAGCTTTGGTGGAAAACCACCATGGGTGCCGCGGGAAAGGTTGCTCAAGATCCACAAAACCTGAAACAATTTCATTCAATTATCACTACCAATAAACTTCCCTTGAACTCCTGAACAAAACCCAATAGGTTTTAGGGGCAGCGGAACGTCGAAGAGGAAGAATCGAAGCACACCCTTTATAGGGTTTCCAGCGGATTTTCATGAAATTGAGATGTTTCCCGGCCAAATTGGCCTTGGCCACAAGTATGGAAGTTGTTCCACTCAATGAGATCTCCATTTCTATGAAATTTGGTAATTTTTTAAAATAGTTGGATTTTCCGGCCAGTCGGGGTAGCCGACCGCCACCCACGGCGATGCGTGTGGTGGCGCGTGGCCAGTGGGCCGAAGGTGTCTTCCTAATTAGATGCCCTGAATTCATAATTGATGCCCGTATGCCGTAATTTGATTATTTGAAGTTTGATTCATTACGATACGTTATTTGGTAAAAATGTGAATCGACGATCCGACCGTTGGATTGTTACCAAACTTTAATACATTATAGTACGTAATATTTGAGGACCATAGAAACTTACGGATCAGGAATCCAATCTACGAATCTTCCCGAATTGAATTTGTAAATTTATAAAATAAATGTTAACCGTCACTTAGTTTTGGGCAATTGACGGAGATATGACTGTTGGATCATAATGAAATTTTAATATGTTATTCTAGAAGCATAATGTGTATCTTTGGAAGTTGCGGATTGGAAATCTGATATGCGGATCTTTTGGATCGAGTTTACAGGGTTGTAGACCCAACCGTCGATCTTTGATCGACGGTTGACTTATGGTCAATGGATCTCAAACTATTTTAGAATGTCCTTGAGGATGTGTTTTATGTGAATTACGTATTCTATTGATAAGAGTTCTGAGATGTGATTCAATAATTGTTCAAAGCGCCAATCATTCGGGACGCCTTGATGTGCGTGCTAAAGAATCATAGTATGGACTCCAGGTGAGTGGATCTTTTCCTTTTATCATAGGTATATAATTGATAGTTCCACAAACGCTTCTAAAGTGAATTACGCATGTTACCTACAATTAATTATTGTGAACTACGAATGGCTTGATCCCTATTTAGGGTACGTAGGCAGTCTAACGAGACGTTAGATGCAGCCATACAATAAATGAGACTAAATAAATGAGACAATAGCCTTGTTTAGGGAATTGAGTAATGTGAGGGACATTGGTGGAAAATATAAGATTTAACCTTATGATTTGGTGGTTAAATATTGCAAATAAATCAATGTATGAAGAATCAAGATTTTAAAGTAAGGAAACGTAAGTAATAATAGTTAATTAAACTAGTATCTAGTTGGGCTTATCATTGATACTTATCTCTGAAAATAAGTAGTTCGGGAGTAGGGCGTTACGGATTATGCATTTTATGCCCCATATATATATTTAGGAATACTATGTTATGGTTGAATTTTGATTGCATCACGGCATATTCATATGTATATTACCTGCACGTAATCATTGTAAATGCTTGGAAGCGCGAAGGTGAACTCAGGACGCCCAGGTAAGTTCAGGTAAGTTTATGGTATTAGTTGACATGATGGGGTTATGGCATGACTATATTATGTCTTAAGCAACCCCGACACTGTCGTGCGGGTTGCTCATGAATCGTACATGTTATGTTGAGATGCATTGAGAGCTCATAAACCTGCACCTCAGTGTTAGTGCTCTCGCCCGTAGCCAGGGCACAGTCCTTCACGTGATGTTCACCATCCGCACCTTACGCTCACCTTGGATCCAAGGTAGGTGCACATCCCTGTCGTACATATCATTATAGTGGTTCCGACTCGTAGGTGACCCGCGATTATTTGCACAGTCTTCCCGTGATCGTAGCACTTGAGCGTATTTATTTACACCCAGTCTTGTCGTACGGACCACTTTAGGTGATTCCGACTAGTGTGCAGGTATACTTATTGAGCTATGGATAAGTCGTATAGGTCACTAGAGGTGACTTCGACTTATAAGCTAGCATATGTGATGAATATGTGATGAGCTAGCATATGTGATAAATATGCGATTAGCTAGCATATGTGATGAGCTAGCATATGTGATGAATATGCGATGAGCTAGCATATGTGATGAATATGCGATGAGCTAGCATGTGTGATGAATATGTGATGTGATGAGCTAGCATATGTGATGAATATGCGATCAGCTAGCATGTGTGATGAATATGTGATGTGATGAGCTAGCATATGTGATGAATATGCGATCAGCTAGCATGTGTGATGTGATGAGCTAGCATATGTGATGAATATGTGATGAGCTAGCATATGTGATGAATATGTGATGAGCTAGCATATGTGATGAATATGTGATGAATTAGTATATGTGATGAGATATGGGTAAGTCGTACAGGTCACCATAGGTGACTCCGACTTGCGTACTAGTATGAGTTATTAATCACATGATTATTTGATATTGTGGACGAGATGTTGTGTTGTGGTATATTTATGATTTTTATGAAAATTATACAGGTGTTGTAGCGAGGAGTTATACTATTTTATATGGTTTCTATTAAAATTTTATTTATAGGGCCACTCACCCTTGTCTTGTCTTCACCTTCCAGGTTTTATTAGCTGAGCTTTCTTATCGTTGAAGATTCGTGGCGATTCTTAGTATTGGAGATTATTTCGAGGGTACAATTCTTAATTCACTCTTCTGTACTTACTTATACTCTAACGTCACGTGTGAAGTGGGTTCATTCCCGCTCACCGGTGCACTCTGGTATTTAGGCACTTCTAGGTTTAAATTTATTCACATTTTCCACATCATCACACATTATGGCTTCGTCACCTTCCAGGTGTCGGCCAACACAGCTCGATTCGAAGTCCTAGTAGACATTCCAGGTCGGGGTGTGTCATTAATAAAAGTCATTACTTATTTCAATAATAAAATATTTTTTATTTCTACATAAATTCATTTAGTGTTAGAAATGTTACATTTTGTATATTTATATTTATGGCTAATTTTTTTATCATATATTTTTATTTTTAGTTTGTACCCATTTTTAATTTGCTACCCTTTTTTAATTTGTACCAATTTTCTTTTCAGTTTTAATTTGTCCCCGTATATTAATTTCTTTTTGTACCCTTTGTGGCCATATTTTTTAATTTATTTGTACCCATTTTTGTTTGTGCTAAATGTACCCATGCCAATTATATGTATTTATTTTATGTTTTTAAATATATCAGTAGTTAACAACAATATATATATATATATATATATCAATAGTTATTTTTTAAAATATGTTAATAATTATGTAGATACATTGTTTTCTTGCTATAATTTTGTGAAGAACAATGTTACCTCTAATATTTATTTGAAATATTTATTATATTTTAAAAATATTAATTTTTTTGACAATATTTAAAAAATATTATTTGAATTTGTTTAAATTCATAATTTGTGGGACATTAAATACATAAATGCATAATGCATGAGTTAAATCTTTTAAATGATGTTAAGGACCTCGATCAAAATATTTAAACAAACAAGGTTTCAGTCTAACAATTTGATTGATTAGGGACCGGAACCAAAATGACCCTATTATTTTAGAGTGCGTAAAACAAAAAGTTTGACTAGCATTTACATATTCTACTTAATCAGCGGCGGTGGTTGTTGCTCAACCTTCACCCTTTTATTTTTCAGATGAGTTTTGGCAAAACTAGTACAAGTTGAGGTTGTGTTAGACAAGAGATTTAAAGGTTTATTTATTTTGTACACCTTGTAAGGTTTTTTGGATTATTTGTATATGACAAGTTTGTTTTTCATTTTGTTTACTTTTATTGGCCCGCAATTTATTTATCCCCTTGTTTGGAGCAGCATAATAGTATCAGAGCCAGGTTATTAGGCCCCCTCAGGAACATTGGAATAAGACTAGTTTAAGTTAGATATGCTTGAATTGAAAGGAGTTTGTTTATAAATTTTGAGAACGGAATTTCTTTTAATTAAAGAGGATAGATTGTGAAAACCCGTACTTTTAGATAGGGGTGGGTTCGGTTCCCACCGGTTCGGTTTTTTCCTAAAACCGAAACTGAACCGAAATTTCGGTTCGGTTCGGTTCGGTTCACATTTTTTCGGTTTTTTTTCGGTTCGGTTTTTTTTTCGGTTCGGTTATTTCGGTTCGGTTTCGGTTTTTTTCGGTTTTTTTTTTTTTTTTCCTGTCTCCAAAAAATAAAAAATTTGAAAATATAAAAGCTCACATTCTCCATCCACGGTCCAACTTCGGGAAATAACATATTTACAACAACAAAACCATGATGAGAATGAGAATCCAAGTCTTCTAAATTCCAATTTCCAAAGTCCAAACTTAAATAAACATGAAAGTTTAAGTCTTTAAAAAGTCCAAATTTAAAATAAACATCACACAAGTCAAATAAACCTTCAAAGTTTCATCACTTCATGTCTTGCACAAATAAAATCTTCCAAGTCCTCAAGTTCAACGCTTAGGCGGCCTAGGAGGCAACATAGCACCTTTATTTGAGCTTCCACTTGTCATTTCTACATACAAATAAAAAAAGAAACAACATGATGTAAAGCAAGCATGCAACTTAGCATCTAATTAAAATAGTCTAACAAAACCAAATGCAATAAGTAAATTTACCTTTCTCAACTTCTTCACAAAACTCAATCTCCTCAATGGTTGGCTCATGATGTAATGCTACATGAATTGACCTAAGCCAATTTTGTGTACATATCAAAGCTTCCACCATTTTTGGACTCAAAGAGCTACGGTATGGATCAATTATTCTTCCACTTGTGCTAAAGGAGGATTCCGAAGCAATAGTTGATACCGGAATAGCTAAAATCTCTTTTGCAACTCGTGCCAAAATAGGATACTTAGAAAGCCCATTCACCCTCCACCAATTCAAGATATCAAAGTTTGCCTCTTCTTCCCCTTCCATAGGATCCAAAAGATACCTATCCAAATCATTGTGCACAATACGTGCTCTCTTTGCTTTTCTCATTTCACTTTTCTCTTTCAACTTCCTTTCAATCTCTGTCATGCTTTTCTCATTCCCACTTGTAGTTGCCGATTGAGAACTACCACCACTACTTGCACTTTGTTGTGTATCAAAAGATGACTCTTCTTGAATCTTGTAAAGATCAAACAACAAATTTTTCACCGCATTGATTGCAATTTCAACTTTTTCCTCGTCCTCCTCGTCCTCGCCATATAGTATCTCATAATAATCAACCACCTTCTCCAATTTATGGCGAGGATCAAGAACAAGTGCAACAAAAACATATTGATTCATATCCTCAATTGAACCCCAATATTTGTCATATTTTTCTTGCATCAACATAGATATCATAGACAAGAATTCATTATCTTTGTTTTCAAGGATGAGACTTTTGATCTTAAACAAATCACCAAAAGTAGTATGAATTGTTGGAGTATTAGAACAACACACTTTTAAAGTGACTTCATAGAAAGGTCTCAAAAAGGATGCAAATATTCCCGCCTCACTCCAATCATGAGTCGAAGGTGGCCCCTCCCTTATATTATCATGATTTTCTTTAGTAAAGTAAGGAAGGTAATGACCATCATCTACTTTCAACTTATCAAAAGCCATCTTGAACTTCAAAGCCGATTCCAACATTAAAAATGTGGAATTCCACCTAGTAGGGACATCTAAAATCACAAGCCCTTTGCCTTCTATTCTCACTTTCTCAACACACCTTTTAAAGCTCTCCAACCTTTGAGGGGAAGATCTTACATACCTAACCGCATTACGAATGCTTTGTATGGCGGTATTCAACATTTTAATCCCATCATTCACCACCAAATTAAGGATATGAGCAACACACCTCATGTGCAAATATTTTCCATCATGCAAAAGTGCATTAGGAATCCCCCACCCACTTATTCGGTGCACCAAATCCCTTAAGCCGGAATCATTTGCCGAAGCATTATCAACCGTAATAGTTAACACCTTCTCTATGCCCCACTCCACCAAACACTCCTCCAATAGTTGAGCAATGGATTCTCCCTTATGATTTGGAATGACACAAAAGTTCAAAATCTTTTTATGTAACATCCAATCATCATCAATAAAATGAGCGGTGAGAACCATGTAATTTATTTGTTGTATAGAAGTCCATGTATCCGTTGTTAGACACACCCTAAATGTCTTCAACTGACTTTTCAATTTCTCCTTTTCGGAGTAAAACAAGCCAAGTACATCTTTAGCTATTGTCTTACGACTAGGTACTCTCCACAAAGGACATGCATGCATGCAAAAATGACGAAACCCATCTCCCTCGACGAAAGAAAAAGGTAACTCGTCTATAATTATCATCTCAACACAAGCCTTAGTAACTTCCACTTGAGAAAAACCAATAGCTTCCAACTTATCTTTTGTGCCGGCAAAGGTTAAGATCTTTTGCCTATTTGCCGCAAATATTTCCTTATTAGGACCATAGCTCCTACATCTAGCTAAGTGATTTCTTAAACTAGTTGTGCCATTTTTATCCGTGTCGGCCATATATGATTTCTTGCAATACATGCACACCCCTTTAACTCTACCATCCTCAATTACCCTATCAAAATGCTCCCAAATTGTAGATCTTGAATGAATTTTTAGTGAATCCAATTTATCCAAAGGAGTGTCTTCTTTACTTACTTGATCACTCGAGCATGAGCCACCTTGTTTTGGAGTTGCATTGGATAAATTTGTGGATCCACCATGAGTAAGAGGAGTATGTTGAGTTGCCACCATAGGGAGTTGAGGTGGAGTTGATTCACAAACAATGTCCTTCAAAAATAAGAGAAACAATCTTTACAATTAATTATTAAATAAATTGAGACATAAAAACCATAGAAAGTATAAAGATGACAACTTACTTGTGATGGAGTAGAAGTAGATGAATTTATTTTTTCACGGGAGCTATTTGATGATCTCATTGAGTTTGAGCTTGAGCTCGAGGGCGAGGCCTTTGATGCACTTGACTTCATCTAATTAAGATACGAAACAAAAAGATAAGAATTTTACATCCCAATACCTACTAAATTAAAAGCAAAGTTGTTCAATTGTCAAACACCAAAACCTAGAGATTTCGAATTAAAAGCAAAGTTTAATTGTTAAAGAATGATACTGCATGTGTCTCTTCCCTAATCCTATAATTTCATATTTGAGCAATCAAAAAAATCTGCTTATCGAAGCTTAAGTTTTAAATGTGCCAATAACAGACTAAATTGACTTATGAGGGCCCAAAATTTGTATTGGCCAGATCTATATGCGACAAGATAATAACAACAAAAGATAAGATCAAAACTAAACCCAAATTCCAACTACATTCAACTGGAACTCCTATTGCACCAACAGAAACCAACATGCCAGCCAAAATAAAATCCATTATATATAAAAGAAAACAAAAAACAAATTTTGGGTATTCCTTTCTGTAGTTATATAAAATTGCATGGAAGAAACAAAAACCAGGAATTAGCACATCCAAAAAGAAGGAACAAATAAAATAGGAAAAATCAAGATTAACCAAGAGACCCAAAAATCTAATTTGAAATCTGGCAAGATCTGTAGACAGTGCACAGCAGATGAAAATTGGAAGTTTGAGCAAGTCTAGGAACCCTAAAACTACAGGCTAATCACACAGTAATTTACAAGATCAACCCCAAACCCCCAATCCATCTACGCCTACCTCTACCTGGCCTAGTGCTGTAAACCCAAATTGGTAAATGTAGCAATCAAAATGCAAAGTTAACAAATTCAATTGCTATGAAAACTCAAAGCCGAAAGCAACAAATTTCGAAATGAAGGTAGAGAGAACATACCAAGCTGGACTTGAATTTCTCCACAAACTCACTGTTCTTAAATCCACCGAGAAATTCCCGCTTTTCGAACTCTTTCAATCTCGTCTTCAACAACCCTAATTTTAAACAAATTGAATGAAGACATGAATTGGGGGAAACAGATGGGTCATGGGTTTCAATCGAAGTTTTCAAACAAGAAATAAGAGAGAATTTTTGAAGCACCTGAGTCACTTCCAGTGCTAACTCGCCCAGTGCCGATTGCTGATGGGAGAAATAATAGAGAATCCTCAGTCACTTCCAGTGCTCTGACCTGTTTAAGACTCGGGTTTAGAGGTTTGGTTTGAATCTACAGCAGAAAATTAAACGTGAGAGTGTAGTCGAGAGTACTAACCTTTTGAGAGACAGAATTTGAGAGACAGAGTTTTGAGAGTCAGACTCGGGCTTTAGAGGTTTGGCTTTGGGTGAATTCTCAGTCACCGCCGCTGGGAATGAGAGCAGAGAGATAGAGTTTGAGATAGAGTTTGAGAGGAGGGAGGGAGGGGCTGCGCGAATTGGGAGTGCGAAAACAGGCGAGACCGAGAGAGGAGGACTGGACCTAGGTTTAGGTTACACTCGGTAAAACGGTGGCGTATTAGAATTAGGATTATTAATTAATAAAATAGCATAAAACGACGTCGTTTTGAAGACTTCGGTTCGGTTCGGTTCGGTTCGGTTTCCGAACCTCAGAAACCGAAACCGAACCAGACAGCTTCGGTTCGGTTCGGTTCAACAGCTTCGGTTCGGTTTTTTTTTCGGTTCGGTTTTTTTCGGTCTCGGTTCGGTTTTCGGTCCGGTTTTTTTCGGTTTTCGGTTTTTCCAACCCACCCCTACTTTTAGAATGTATTTATCAGTTATTATTTCAGCTTAAGGAACCACACGATAACTTATTTTTGATTGTTTGATCTTTTGGTTGGATACGTAAGTATTAGTAGGCCTTTAATTTAGTTAGACATTACCTACTATCTTAAGCACAACCAATTCGTAGGCCCATTTCCTCACTTGAATGACCAACCCAAATGATATTAAGGGGTGGTTTGGGAGTGAGGTGCTTAAAAAAAAAAGCACCCATGAAAAAAAGTTGTGAGGGTTTTAGGTGTTTGGTAAAATAAAAAAAAAAGGCTTATTTTGGAAGCTGCTGTGAGAATAAGCTGAAATCAAAGGAAACAGCTGAAGCAGCTATTTGCAGTTTTGGAAAACTGGTTTTTTTTCAAAGCACACAGAGTTACAGTGCTCCTTTAATGAAAAGACCCACTATCAGACTGCTTTTTTTTTCCAAAAGCACTTTTACAAAAAAGTTTACCAAACACTCTGCTGATTTATTTCACAGCCGCTTATTCTCACAGCACAGCCGCTTATTCTCACAGCAGCTTTTTTTCAAAGCACAGCAATACCAAACCAGCCCTAAGTAACCTACAAGTCATGTGCCTTCTCCATTGTTGTGTTGTGTGGCGTATCCAGAATCTACTTAATGCTTTTCTAACATTGTAGATCCTTCATTACTTGGAAACATTACGACTGCATCAGTTGCTCGAACAAATTATTTGTACTGCCTTCAGAGCATCAGATACTTTGAACCAGACTAGCTATGGAGGCTTGAAGCAGATGGCAACCAAAATGGATCAACTTCACATTACTTTGGGGTCTGCGTTAAGGTCTCTGCAAGGTTTCCTAATCTGTTTCTTTTGGAAAGGAAAAAAATGAATAGCATGTACACAACTTGAATTTGGCAGTGAGCATTTACAATTTTTGGCTTCTATTCCAGCAAATCGTCTATCTGCTGGCAGTGAGACGATTGAAGACATAAGACGGCTCTGCAGTGTTTTTGAACATGTCGAGAAGCCACTCATCGTCGCAGCTTCCCTTCATATGGCAAGTTCTTGCAAGCCCTATGACTCTATGATCGCCATTTTCTCTGACTGCTGCAGCTTTTATTTTCCCAGAATGGGAACAAGCTCATCATGACAACCTTCCTTTTATGCTAGTTCAATACGGAAGGTCCCTCATGTTTCAATACATAACGTCCCTCATGCCTCGAGGGGTCGAAACATTCTCTTTTCATTCTTTGAGGTTTTGGAAGCCTTTTTCTCAGCTAGTGTAGCAGTTGCACCACCTCGACAGAGTGTTTAATTTGCATTGAGCCTTACCCCAACAATTGTTATATCTTATACCTCCCTTATCTTTGGAGGAGTTTGACAAGAAGTAACACGTAAGTACGCACAAAAGACAGGTCGTGTCAAATATGTTTACAAATCCAACTGCTAATCAGTCGTGGAGAAAAGTTTTAAGCTTGGGTAATCTTCTCAACGGCCACGAACCAATCTTGAGGGAGATAATATTTTCCAAGCGGGATACTGTGAGTGGAAATCACTACGCTGCCCAGACTTTCAAAATTTATCAAGAAAAAGTAGAAACATATAGAATGTATATGTGTGGAACCTCGAAGAATCTTCGTGTAGCTCTTTCTGTTGTTTCTTGTGACTAGTAATATTCGCAGCATACTGTATGGAAATTAATAGTAATCATTCTTTGTGAAATTTCTTTTCCAGTCATTTCTTCAAATATATCGAAAATATTTCAATTATTTCAGGCTTAAAGCTTCTAAAACCTAACGGGGAGCAATTTTGACACTCATTTTTTAGCTTTATGCACTTCAAACTGACTTGTTACAATTTTCTTTTTCTTCACTCGTAGGAAGAGTGCAAGAAGCTAAGAAAATGAGAGTGAAAATCAATGGCCAAACTAAATTCAAACCAATAACTGTAATTAGATTACTAATTCTGCTATGCAATTTTGAAGCTTTACTTTTGGACATACTCCAAACTGAATATTTACATTTATTATGCCCTTATTACGTTTATACATTGCAAGAAGCTGAAAAAAAGAGAGAAAAAAACTAGCCAAACTAATTCCAAACCGGTAATTGTAGTCATTAACTAATTCTCCGATGTGACTCCTATATAATACTGATTTGAAGTTAAGCAAAGAGCCATGAAGGGCATTTGGTCTAGTGGTATGATTCTCGCTTAGGGTGCGAGAGGTCCCGAGTTCAATTCTCGGAATGCCCCCTTCTAGCTTACTTTTTTTTCCCATTTCTTCTGAATTTGCTGAGCATATTAGGGAAACACAATGCCAACTGCTCATGCTTCCAGTTCCATGAAGCATTGGATAATTTTAAGAGAACTTTAATAAAAAAATTCTGATATTATTCATTTTAACGAAAAACCACATTTTTATACTAAAAAGTCGATCATGATACTATTTACTTTATTTTATATTTATTTTTAAAACTCAAAATTTTCAAACATTTGTCGTTAGTTTTTCTTAATTTTAATAGACATCATGAGTGATGGGTTTTTTTGTAACATTTCCTGGAGACCCATCAAAGATGATGTGTGGGGTCAGCATCGCGATCAAGATTAGACTGCTTTAGAGTCAAGAAATGGACAAATGAAAAGGTGGGGGCTTAGATAAGTTTTGATTCTGCAAGTCTATCTAATTTACAAGTACACAAATAAAGAAAACACAATTGCATAAAGAAGGATAAGAGCAGAAAGAAACCCATAATTTGTAATTTAAAACTAATTAAAGGCCTTTCATTGACAATGAGATAGGATCCTCTTGGGGATTCTTTAATTATGTTCTTTAATCGTACATCGTACGGTCAGAAATCATTTTAATATTTTTTTTAAATTAAACACAAATAGTACCTGACAAAAACTGATCACACGATGTACGATGAACGGACATGATTAAAGAATCTCCGGGATCCTCACAAAGAAGATCCGGTGAGGATCTTATCTCATTGAAAATACCTAATTGATCTATGGAACGAGAGAGGAGTGTCTCCTGAGCATTTCCCTAGGGATCCCGCAATCTTGTCCGTTCATCGTATATCGTGCGGTCAGAAATCATTTAAAATTTAAATTTTAAAATTCAAATATGAATAGTACCTAACGAAAACTGACCGCACGATATAAAATGAACGGATAAGATTGCGGAATCCCTAGGATCCCTAGGGAAAGATCCGGCGAGGATCCTGGTTCCTATGGAACTAGTTGTGGGGTCATGGTAACAATTGTTGAGATGGTGAGAGTAATTTACTAAGGGAATCATTATAGGCATACAGTTATCGGTGCTCCTGTTATTTTGAAATTATTTTTTAGCATGCCTACTTAGAGGCAAAGATGTTTAATAAAATGTCTCAAAGAAACCGAGACATGAAAGGAAGCCAAGGCCAACTTGACAAAATGGTGTGCAACCATCAACTAAGATGCCGGATGAAATTTTTGTTGAATCCACCATTGGCTTGGCTAATTTATAATGCGATAACCCTGTAAATAAAAACACTTCAAACCTAATAAGTTAAAGATCGAAAAAAAAAAAAATTGTAGTAAGAAAAGAGTAAAAAAAATTTACAACAAAGAATCAATTATAATATTAAAAGTGGATAAATAAAAAAAAATTTCCCCTTCAATTTAAGCTCTTAGAATAGCTATTTTCGAAATGTTTTCCTTTGGGTTTATGCAAGTAGTCATAGAATAGCAATCATAAGTCAACGTCACAAGAAAATAGACCCTACATAAGAAGGGGAACACAAGGCATGAATGGTGGGTGGGAGGTAATAAATAAAACAACGACATGAGTACTACTATACATGTATAATAAGGTGCCTATATGAACTTCGAGGAAAGGGATCTACGGATCCCTTCCTCCTAATCCATCAAATAAGAGAATCCGTGCCATTAAAATTAGATCCAACGGTTACAAACATGGTTTTACTTTAAAAGTTATAATAACTTCAATCGTTTGATCAAATTTCAATGGCACAGATCCACTAATTTGATAGATTATGAGGAAGGGATCCTAGAGATGATCCCTTTCTGAATTTCGACCAATGCTTTCGATTTAGATCATGCACCAGAGCTATAGAAAGGCATGAAAAGAGATTAAAAAAATAAAAATTACTTGGAGCTAATAGAAGACTTGGCTCAAAACCAAATACAGTAGTGTTCTAGAATTTTTGTAGGCGACACCACTTAGTAAAATTAAGCTTTGTTGTTGTAAATATATCATGTCACCAATTGGTATCCGCGAGCCCAAATGCATTGAAATTTGATAATGTCGTAGTTTCTTGAAAAGTTTATTTATAAATCTTAATATAAAATTAAAATCTCTTATTCAATTCAGCATATCATATATTTCATCTACTAAATTTGTATGCTGTAGAAATATCACTTTTTAAATTAGTTTGATACCATGTTTACAATATATCGGGTTTGACAAGATCCATATGTAAAAGGAATCATAAAATATTAAAATGTAAAATTATATTCTTATAATTAGAAGATTCCAAATTAACTAAATCTATTCCAACATATGTAATTATCTTGCTAAAAAAAATAAATAACTTGTATGTAATTAAATCTTTGGATTATTCTGACCCTTCAATCCGTGGATTTTATCCTGTTCCCTGTTCTATTATTGATTTCCTGATCAACAAGTCTCAATCTTGACATGGGATGGATAGCTTCATAGCTATAAGTTGGAACCAATGGAAGAAAATTTACATACTAACTTTTTAACTCCTTACATGTTCGAAAGTAAAATTATAGTTGATCAAAACTTAAGAGAACAACAAGTTTAGATTTGAGAAACGTATTTCATATACAATAGAATACGAAAACGTATTTCATGTGGAATGTATTTGAAGTATATATATATCAACGATGGGCAACCGCCTATATATTAACCATTAATATTCTTTGTAAGTGCTTATGAATTTGTGTTTTTGAGTTTTAACCACGAAATCTCTGAGAAATTTGCATTGAGTTAATTAGCAATAAGATAAATCACAATGATAATGTATAATTATCGGTGAGGCATAGGACATCCTGCTGTATATGTACATGGGGCATCATTTTTTTAGCCATCTTTGATTGCTTCAGGTGATGAATGATTGGGAGGAATCCTTAGTGGGCAAGTTATTCTATCTTTGAAAACATATAAATCTTGTATTTTTTGTTGTTGGAATACATAAATCTTGTATTTAAATACCGAGTTGGATTTTCTCCCCTTCCTTTCCCTCCCCTCCCACCCCTCCTCTCTCAATTTCCTCTTCTTCTTTCTCTCCTTATAGAGAGGTAAAATAAGATGATGATGTGACTCAATCTTGAACATGAGAGGATGGAGAGGAGAGCATCCATATTCTTTAAATAGTGTGAAAAAATAATTTGTTGGGTTTTGAAATTAACGTGTCTTGTCTTACGTTTAGGTGGGAAGAAAATGAGGCGCAAGGCATTGGATGCGTTTTTCTTTTCATAGAATAACCAATAAAAAACTTGCGGCAAAGGGATTGCATAGACCACACGATTTAAGTTATCCCCCATCTTCTTCTCCTACGCCACTCTTTGTTAATTACTTCTTAATCTCGTGATTTATTTAGTTTATAGATTTATTATTGCTCCATTATGTAATGCCTATATATGTTCCTCGGTCGGTTGCAAGTCACCTTAAGATAAGTACATTTCACTAGGAGGTGGCATGCATCTATGTTGCTTGAATTGATAAACATTAGTCAATTGTGGAAATGCCTTTTGGTAAAAGAAATGCATTTCCTAAATTCCCCAATGATATGTGTACTAGTGTATGACTAATAATTGGCCACTCTCAAACTTGTCATTAAATAAATCTCAAGTGCAAAAACTTGATCATGAAAACAAGGATATGTTGAGTGGAAGAACATTAATCCCATGTTCAAGACTTCCATTGTCGCTCTCTCACTATTTGAAGTTATAATTGTTTATGAAAAATGAGACTTGCATATTATACCATTAAGTAGAAAAGGTGAAGACGTGAAAATTTGAAATTTCAGTATTCGGTTGTTAGAGAAAAATCAATATACTTTTATGACCTATTTGTAGATTTGTACATGAACTTGTATTAAGCTGCTAATTTTTCTTTTGAACTTTAATTTTAACTGATTATTTCGTATGAATTTTTATAAATAGCCATTTTCCCCTGGCTTCCAAATTTCCATCCATTTTGGTTACGCGTACAACACACGGCAACTGTATGAGAGCAAAAAGGTAATGTTGTTTTAGTAAATTGGGCGCAAAGCCATATACTTTGCATCTGCTAATTGCACTCTCATGGCTAATTCAAATAGAAAGTGTACGGAGTCAACAACGAAAAAGAAGAAGAAGAAAAAGAAAAAAGCAATATGATGTCAACCATTAGGGATAAAACTACTTTATTGCCCTTAAACATTACCAAGTGATCAAAATGGATAGAAAATTGAATGAAAATTTTCCAAAATCTAACATGAAATTGGCTAAAAGTTCATTGGGTGATCGGCTAAAATTAAATTTTAGGGGAGAAATTAGCATTTCCTTACAAGTTCAGGAGGAAATCAACAAATACCTTTACTTTTGATGTCGAATGAGAATCAACTACAGAAATGAAGTTGAGCTTGAGTACATACAAAAAATCTATTTGTTCGTTTTTTATTTTCCAAGCCATCTTTAATTAATTTTTGGAGCTCACCCTAAAAAGAAAGGGAAAAACGATTATTCATATTGAGTCATGGCTCGTTTGGAAGTGTTTTTAAAATTATTGAAAGCTCGCTTTTGGTAAAATTGATTTTGAGTTCCAAAAGCACTTTAAGTGTTTTTTTTTATAAGGAAAACTAATGAAAATGACTTGAAAACTTTGAGTTTTAATCAAAGTGACAAAAAAATGTTGTAAGTGAATAGTACAAGGAGTGACTTTTTAGAGTAAAAATATCTTTTTCTGTTAAAGTGAACAATATCGGAAGTGTTTCGTTAAAACTCTTTTTTTTTTTTTAAGAAACACCAGATAAGTGCTTTTTGGATGAGCACTTCAAGTGCTATTCCAAGATCTATTTGAATTTACCAATGATTGGTTTCAACAACATTTTTTACCAAACGTACATTTTCAGGTTCCAATTTGGATAATTTTTTAGTACCGTTGAGAGCCTAATCTTTGAGGTGGAAACCCTAATCTTTATGGGCGTGTTTGGCATGCCGGATAACACACCGGATAGTACTATTTAATATTATCCAATGTTTGGTGTCATTCCGTATTAAATTAGCACCAGATTATTTATGCGGTCCGACCTATTTTATACAACGTACGCCGGATAACTTATACACTCCAAATCATCGGTATTAATTAGTCGGGTCGCTAAAAACAAAATCAAGCTGGCTCTTTTTCCATCTCTCTTGCTAGTTTTAAATTGTGAAACTCAGTGCCATAAATGTTCTTCAATCTCCTTTTGAGGAAGTAAATGAACATGATAATCTTTGATTCTTTGTGCAGCAATAACTTTTAGAAATAGGAGGAAGAATTACGGACAAAAAAAAGTCCAAGATAAATTGAGTTTTTAATCCGGTACTGCACCAAATTCCCGATTAAATAGTCAGTACTATCCGATGACGAATTATCTTATCCGACTGAAATAGTCAGTACAGTCCGAGCTGCCAAACGAGGCCTATGAGTCCAAACTTCGGTTTTAATACAACACAAAAATTACCAATTAATCATTATTTCACAAAAAATTCCTCTCATTTTCATTTCCCAAATTCCCACCTTCACAAAAATGTCATCTTTCTTTTGTTTTTATAATTTTTTTCCTAATACATGTTTGCTATTATTGCTCTTGCTTTTGCTAGATATCTTCTGACATATGAAATCCCACTGCTGAAAGCCAAATGATACGACTGGTCCCCCCATTTTGAAATCACCGCCCAATCAGGCAGGCAACCCAGATTTGTTATTCTCACCAGGCCCTTCGTCATGTTAGGGTTTCAACAAGGACGCATGTATATGTTGCTTCATAAGAGAAGAACCGGGCTGTTACTGCATGTAAATTTTTAGGAAAAAATATACAGATATAGCATCTTTACATAAATAAATTGCGAAACTAATATTGTTTTGAATATGTTATAAAACATGTTCTGGGTTTAATGCTAGATCATTTATAAGCTTTTTTTATTGAACAGAAACGGGGATAAGAATGAAACCCTTAGGCTTCGTTTGGTCGACTTTAAGAATAGATCTTGAATGAATAACTCACTATTACGTGGTAAAAAGAAATGAAAAAGTTACGTCCAACTTGAAAGTTGAAAAAGACTTGGGGTTCGAAGTTATAAGTTTTTTTCATATCTATGCCATGTACGATGACGTATTCATTTCAATTTAATTTTAACCATCAAACACAACCTACATAGGCCTCATTTAAAAGAAAAAATTTAACTTGAATAAGACTATTCACTATATTGAAGACATTTTAAAGAAGGAATCGATGAGAGCTTCCACATTTTTTCCAAATTGAAAGGGATACACACATACTGCAAATATGACATGGAGAGCATGCATGCTGCTGATAAATTACTACTCATACCAACTGGTCAGAATTTTGTTTCATAAAAGTTAATGAGTTTTGTAGACACTAGGTCTGTACGGCCACATATTATACAATTACATATATATTCCACTGCAGAATCCTCTTGTGATTTTTTATTTATTTAAGTCCCATCTGTTTTCTTTTGAAAATTGAAAGATACTCAAAAGCACTTGTGAAAAAATAAATTAAAGTGATCAAATTGCGTATGATAATTCATATATGATTCTAGACAATGAATCACGGGGGTGTCATCCATACACATGATGCCCCACCATCAACAGATTATGATATATGATCACAATTATCTCAACTTGTAATCACATTTAAGAATCTTAAGTCAAATTTGGTCTCGTAAATAGATAATTGATGCCCTGCATATGATCCTTTGAACCCTTTTATTAATCTGTAATCCAAATTCACGGATTAAACCCAAAAATGCACAAGTATCATATTAGGATCAGATTTTTTGCAGATCTTACTCTACCATTCTTTTCCGTTTCTGTTTTGTGCCTTATTTTGATATTTAGATTCTTTGATCGGAGAATCTAGCATTTGAAATGGGTTTACCATTCACCTGGAATCAATACATATTTATGTTCTAGAGTTTTTGGTGAGGCAACATATGATTGTTTCACATTTTTCAACTAGAGGCTCCTCTAGAACTTTTTAGAGATTTTATGATCATAGTATGAGTATTTTGTAAAGCGCACTGAGACTAAGAAACTGTAAAAACCAAATATAATTATGGTACTTAAGTTTAGTGCATTAGCCATTATGTTGTCTTTTCGGAAGATATGTGTGAGCAATATATTTGTGAGAACTTGCTCTTAGGGTAGATGAGATCTTGAATATTGGACGTAATTCTCCAATGAAGTTGTGATTTGCCATTAATGAATAATGATGTTGATGAGTATATGTGTATCCCCTTTCACCTGAACACAATTCAGACCCAACCTTGATGCCCAAAGAAGGCTTTAAGGCATGCAACGGTTGTTCGTAGAACTAAATATTTCATTAGCATATAAATACTTTTTGTTTATCAAATCAACTAAATAAAAAATTTAACAACACATGAAAATGTAGCATTATCTTTTATTGGTGACACATCATTTAGTTTGCAAATTTAGTCTCCCTGACATTACCCCTTCTCTAATAGAGGTAGGGCCCCCAACACATGTGGGTTCTGTTAAATGTCCCACATTGGTGGGTTTAAAGAAACCCAATGGGTTTAAATAGGATTATCCTACTCTAACTAATACCGAGGTCTTTTGTGGTAAAACCCCACACCTGACGGATTGGGCAGACGGTAAAGTTGGGGACAATATCGGTGTCGTTAGAGTGGGGTGGGCCCAACGATCCAAAAATCCAACATGGTATCAAAGCCCACGGTTTGGGCCCTTGCAAGCCAATGAGCTTGTGTGCAAGCCAACGAGCTTGTCACCCAAAAGGAAACAAGTCTAAAGTCTTAATATAGAGACGACCATTGAGTTCCATTGAAAACAAGTGGGCCCAATAGGAGTCGACTTCTTAGTTTCAATTGCTGATATAAATCTCCACGTGTGAACCACTAAATGGGGTTACACGTGAAGGGGAGTGTTAAAGTCCCACATCGGTGGGTGCAAGAAAACCAAAAGGGTTTTAATATGATGTTGGATTTTTGGATCGCCGGGCCCGCCCCACTTTAACGACACCGATACTATCCCTAACTTTACCACCTGCCCAATTCGTCAGGTGTGGGGTTTTACCACAAAAGATCTTGGTATTAGTTAGAGTAGGATAATCCTATTTAAACCCATTGGGTTTCTTTGAACCCACCGATGTGGGACATTTAACACTCTATCGTCGGGCTTGCCCCACTATAACGACACCGATATTGTCCCTACCTTTACCACCTGCTCAATCAGTCAGGTGTGGGGTTTTACCACAAAATACCTCGGTATTAGTTAGAGTAAGATAATCCTATTTAAAAAAACACTTCATATAAAAAAATTATTTGTTTTCACATGTAAGACATCAATAAAATTATATTTAAAAAAACACTTCAAACTCAATAATTTAGAAACACGAAATAACTAATTTATTTTGTATCGAGAGAAGGAAACCAAAAAATTTCGGGCTGACAAGTAGATAGATTATGAGTATTGTTTTTCATCTGAACTTTTAAAGTGTTTTTGTATATATCGTGAGGTATTTTTTCTTATTTACTAACCTCGTCAATAAGACTAAAAAATAATAATGTTTTCGAGTCTTTACGGATATGTATAAGTAATGAATGAACACTAAATTAAACCTTTTGATGATACGTAATATTATTTGTAAATTTGGTATTTAGTCTACGCGTTACTCTTTGTTGAAGATTAGACATGAATTGGAACGGATATTTAAAAATAGCAACCCACATAGCTACTAGCTAGTAAATAAATTAACAACCAAACAAAAATTTGTAAAAATTGAAAAAAAAAAACTTGCACATAGCATTTCGAACTTAGGACCTTTCGTTAATTTTAAACAACAAAAATCATTGCTTCTAATTAAACTTCTTGATCATTTAGCCAAATTTTATAAATTTATATTGTTATGAAAAGAAATTTGTAAAAAAATGAAATGTAAATAAGCACACATGGTGTTTTGAACCTAAGACCTCCTTATTAATTTTAAACAACAAAACCACCAGTTCTAATTAAATTTATTTGTCACTAAACCAAATTTTATAAATTTATACTCTTATAAAAACATATATAAATATATCACCCTAATAATTTTGATGCCCCCAATTTTTTTTAGCCCCGAACGGTCGCCATGCCCGCACTGGGCTTGGGTCGGGCCTGACTCTCTCACTCTTTGCCACTTCACAATTTTACGTAAATTTCTACGTCGACATTATGAAATATTATACAAAAAAAAATGAAGTAGCAGAGAGTTACACTTTTAAAAATCTCAAAGCCTTTCTCTTCTTTATAAAACAAAAATATAAAAATATGTAAAGGACAATTTTTCTTTTTTCATCACGGTAATGGACATTTTTTCATGACAAGAAATGCAGCTGATCAGAATCTTAATCCTAATCCAAGTGACAAGTCCATCACGAGAGAGTGATTGACACGATTCCTACAACCCACGAATACAATTCCCCCTGAAAAATAAGGTAAAATCTTATCAATCGAGTCATTTCATTTCAGGAGGTCATCTCATCTCTGTCAATTTACCAGAGAGTGTATGTATACAGTAGGCACATTAAAACTCAAGCAAGACTTCCCTAATTTAGTATGCACATTTGCACACGCCTTTATATGTTGTGACAAAATTCAGGACCACTGCAACACAATATTTCCATAAAAGAAGCTGTTGGAAACATGATTTATGTGGATCAGATGGCCTTGATTGACATTGAACCTTAATTAATTAATAAATGAATAAATTTACTATTGGTTTCTAAAGATAAATTCTATGGTACCCTTTAACGAGGATTACCGTTGTCCTTTGATTTGAAAAAATTACATTATAATCTTCAAAATTTATTGTTGAAAGTTACATAATTATAGATTTTACTGACATATATTGTTTATTACATTATCAACGTTGATTATTAAACCATGAACGTCTTGTTACGATATAAATGTAAGTCATTATTAGTATCGTTATTCGCTCGTGGACTCCCTTCCTAGTAATAATGTTACAACATGACGTCAACATTCGACGTCTGAATTACAAGACTATCAATGTTATACTATAATTGTAAGAGTATTGTTAACAAGACAAAATGACACTTTAACAATTGATTTTTACATTAAAGTCATACATTGTTAATGTAAGATGTAATGCGTGGATGTGATTGCATTACAAAAATATAGTTCGATTAAAGGATATTTATACTCTCTTATTTTAGAAGGGTGGGGTAGACTAAGCATTTCTAATATACATATGTGTGAGTGTGTAATTTGAATATCATGAAACGATAAGTATGTTGAATGAAAAGAGAAGATCACAAAGAACACAAAAGTTGGTAACTGCTACTAAATAATTTTATGGTAGTGGTAGTTATTTCCTTTTTACATTCAACCTAGTATGTATCATTTCTCCATCCTATCAATCATGATTCAACAATTAACTCTCCAAACCCATTATTAATAAAAAAAATTGTTAGGTTGTGTGAGAATTGGCAGCCTTCAATTCTAATGGACCATTGTAACAAGCTAGGCAAAGTTGTGACTCTATAGAATATTTATCCTCTGAAGCGCTTGCACAAAATTGTTTTATTAGAAACACGTTAAAATAAGAAGCACTCTCAAGTTCTTTATAATCCTAAAGCACTTTTGAAATTTTCTTCCGCACTCAAATATATGGAGTAAAAAATATCATTAATTGTAAAAACACAATTTTAACCTTTTAAAACAATCTCAAACATGCTCTTATTCATTTTGAGTACTCACTTTCTGTTGAGATTGAACATAATAATTCAAGGTATGTATTAATGTTTGAAAGCAGTTGCATGGATTATACTTTCACTCTTGAGTGAAGCAAAGATTAAGCACTTTCATGGGCAACCATATAAGCTCCTTAAGTGGGTTTTTATTTTTTTTTTCCCTTCCTGTCCTTATATGGCCTGAAGATGTTTGACCTTACCGAGACCCTATTCTTTGCCATCCACTTCAAGCCAATGCTTACCCTACGCACAAACATTTGATGTTGCAGACACGTAATCATATATATTCATGGAAATTTTAGTTTGTTTATGTTTTTATACTATAGCATTAGTATTTTACGTGCTTTATTACATTTCATTGGCCTTTTCCCCTAAGCATAATGATGGAAAAACAGAAGTAGATGACGCTTTTAACATCCCACATCGTCCAAGGGAGTGGATCCTCTAAACCTTACATGTATATTCCCATCTCTACGTAGCATGAGGCCTTTTGGGAGCTTACTGGCTTCGGGTTCCATCGGAACTCCGAAGTTAAGCGAGTTCGTGCGAGAGCAATCCTAGGATGGGTGACCCACTGGGAAGTTCTCGTGTGAGTTCCCAGAAACAAAACCGTGAGGGCATGGTCGGGGTCCAAAATGGACAATATCGTGCTATGGCGGAGTTGAGCCCGAGATGTGGTGGGGGCCCGGGCCGGGATGTCACAATTTGGTATCAGAGCCAATCCCTAGCCGGAAGTGTGCCGACGAGGACGTCAGGCCCCTAAGGGGTGGATTGTAACATCCCACATTGCCCATGGGAGTGGATCCTCTAAGCTTTATATGTATATTCTCATCTCTACCTAGCATGAGGCATTTTGGGAGCTTACTGGCTTCGGGTTCCATCATAACTCCGAAGTTAAGTGAGTTCGTGCGAGAGCAATCCTAGGATGGGTGACCCACTAGGAAGTTCTCGTGTGAGTTCCCAGAAACAAAATCGTGAGGGCGTGGTCGGGGCCCAAAGCGGACAATATCGTGCTACAGTGGAGTCGAGCCCCGGATATGGTGGGGGCCCGGGCCGGGATATGACAACGCTTCATTGTAGTGGTGAAAATTAATTTTGTGAATGTACCCCGGTGCGGGTCTAGTTCCTGATTCTCCTCTCTCGAATAACTAACTATCTAACTCACTAATGCTATTGCTCTACTTCAAAAAAATTCTCAAATAAAAAATTATGATATACAATAATAATATGAGTTTCAGACGCATATCCATGATAACTTATCTTGAAATTTGATCGATGGTTTAGCTTTTAGGATTTATGCTTAGGCCATCTCCAACCCTTGCGTTAAAATATAAAATTTTGAACAAAAAAAAATTAGATTTTATTCTAGAAATAGTTTTTCTGCTTAAACCCTGATAGGTTAAATTTTTAGCCAAAGATTATTAAATAATGAATTTAGGCTAATTTTTTTAAAGTAACTTTTAAATAAAAATTATGTAGGCTATCTTAATTTAATTTTATGAACATTTTAACCTAAAAATTTTAGATTCCAATAAATTTTTAGCCTGTGATTATTTATTGAGTTTTTAGGTGAATTTTGATTGAAATAGTTTTTTTTAGGGTAAAGTACAAAAAACTACCTCAACTATCGGTCTCACGACACTTTCATACCTCATCTTTTTAAAATGACAATGTCATACCTCATCTTACGAATTTGTGCCAATGTCATACCTCCGTCAGTTTTTCTGTTAATTTCTCAGTTAAATGCTGACGTGTTAAGATTCGGGACCCACTTTCTATTAAAAAATTATTAAAAAATTATTAAAAACTAAAAAAAAGTCATTTAATATTTTTTAAATATTAAAATAATAAAGAAAATTTATAAAAAAAAAATTTGTCCTTCCCCCCCCCGTGCCCTCTCTCTTCTCCCCCCATCTTCATTTTTTTCCTCTTCTTCCCCATATCTGCTCCAACCCAGAAAAAAAAAATAAAAAAAAACCACAAAACCTATCTTCATCTTCCCCGACCCCCCATTCCCTACAACTCATCCCTTTCATCCCCCTCCTGTCTTCCCTAAACCCTCTGCACCCACTACCTGCAACCCATAAAAAAAAAAAAAAAAAAAAAAAAAAAATCTCAGATCTCGTTTGCCCCGTGCCCTAACGTGGTCCGGCGGCACACCGCTGCTCCCCTTCTACCGCTCCTTCTCCATCTCCAGCTCCGTCTTCATAGAATCCAAGCTCCACCCGATTCCCGTCTCCTCCCTCCCGCCGCCGCCGCCGCGCTTCGCCTACTTCATCTCCGGCTCCATCGGCGATGGCAACATGCTGAAGCGGACCCTTCAGGCCCTCTACCACCCGCACAACCGCTACGTCGTCCACCTGGACCTCGAGTCGCCGCCCAAGGAGCGGACTGATCTGCAGAATTACGTTTCTACCCACCCCGTTTTTTTTTTGGTCTGTTTTCTGGTTTGCAGTAGGTAGGAAGAAGAGGAAGAGATATGAAATGGGGGAGAAGAGAGAGGGCATGAGGGGGGGGAAGAGACAAAGGTTTATTTATTTATTTATTTTTATTTTTTTGGTCTGTTTTCTGGGTTGCAGTAGATAGGAAGAAGAGGAAGAGAGATGAAATGGGGGAGAAGAGAGAGGGCACGGGGGGGAAGGGACAAAGGTTTTTTTTTTGGGTCTGTTTTCTGGTTTGCAGTAGGTAGGAAGAGGAAGATAGATGAAATGGGGGAGAAGAGAGAGGGCACGGGGGGGAAGAGACAAAGGTTTTTTTTCTTTTTTTCTTTTGGTCTGTTTTCTGGGTTGCAGTAGATAGGAAGAAGAGGAAGAGAGATGAAATGGGGGAGAAGAGAGAGGGCACGGAGGGGAAGGGACAAAGGTTTTTTTATTATTATTATTTTTTTTTTGTCTTTTTTTTTTAGTTTGCAGTAGGTAGGAAGAAGAGGAAGAGAGATGAAAATGGGGGAGAAGTGAAAGGGCACAGGGAAGTTTTGTTTGTATTTGTATTTTTTTTTATAATTTTTTTTTATTATTTTAATATTTAAAAAATATTAAATGATTTTTTTTAGTTTTTAATAATATTTTATTAAATTTTTAATAGAAAGTGGGTTCCGAATCAAGCCACGTCAGCATTTAACACTACTACAATATACCCTATCACTGGCGAAGCAAAAACCGACAAGAAACCCAATTTTATGTCGGAAATTTAGCAAAAATCCGACATAAAACAATGCAATGTCGGATTGGAATAGCGACACTAATGCTAGCGTCGCGAAAGGGCTTCAATGTCGGTTTGTACGCTTAATCCGCCACTACGCAACGTCGGTTTAAAGCGACACTGATATTAACGTCGATTTAAAGCGACACTAAAACTGACACTAACGTCGGTTTAAAGCGACGCAAATTAGCAATTAAATTATAAAATATCCAGTCTTACGTCGATTTAAAGCGACGTGATGTTTTGACATGATGGCGGTCATAACCGACGTCAACTAGCAGCTAACAAATAAAATACTCAATCTATTGTTGGTCCTAATCGACATTACCCAACATCTCGATAAATAAAATAATTATCATACATTCCTACACAGATGGTAAATGAGATGCAAACTTCACAGATTCAATTTATTCAAGAATTCAACTGGGGTCTTTTGGGTGTAGAATTTCTTGTTATATGTATTCTATTTCGTATAAATAAGGAAGTACAAATAACACATATATAGGAGCCATTAGAGATCCGGTTACAAGATGAAGATAAAAAAACTAACAATTACATATAATACTAAAGAGAGCTCCATGCTTGCATATAATACTAGCAGCTGCCATGATGCTTTCCTGTGCTTGCCTTTGTCGAAGACCACAAATTTTGTAGCTCCATACTGCCATATATAATACTAGCAACTCCATGCTGCCATGCTTGCCATCAGATCAGTGCTCCAATACTTTACTACTTCAACATTAGGGCTCTAATCTCTATAGTTTAAACTCAGGTTTTATACCTTTCAAAAATTATGGATCTGGGATTTCCAGTGTCCTTGCTTTTCAGATCCAACATGCATAAATACAGAAAAAACAATTAAAAACCAAGAAACAAAAATAAATTTTCAATTTAAGCATAAAACTAGTTAGAATACAAAATAGAAACTAAAATTAATAATCATAATAATTTAAAAATGAACCACCTTCAAGCTCTTCCTCCTCGAATTGGAGTTCCTCAGAATGTTGATCTTCAAACTGGTGATCCAAAGCAAATGGGGAAGGAGTTGAGGAAAAATTGAAAAGGAGGAAGAAGGGGACGCACAGATGAAATGGGGAAGGAGAAGAAGAAAGTCTGAAATTAGGGGAGAAATGAAAGCACGGTTGAAATGGGAAAGAGAGGGGTTTAAATATGGGTACTTTTCTGACACACTTTTTGAAATTCACATAGCGTCGCTTTAATGAAACTGGCGTCGCTTTAATGAAACTAGCGTCGGTTTAAACCGACGCCAACTTCTGACACACTTTTTGAAATTCACATAGCGTCGCTTTAATGAAACTAGCGTCGGTTTAAACCGACGCCAACTTCTGACACTTTTTGAAATTCACATAGCGTCGCTTTAATGAAACTAGCGTCGCTTTAAACCGACGCCAACTTCTGACACTTTTTGAAATTCACATAGCGTCGCTTTAATAAAACTAGCGTCGCTTTAAACCGACGCCAACTTCTGACACACTTTTTGAAATTCACATAGCGTCGCTTTAATGACACTAGCGTCGATTAAAACCGACACTAAGTCTCTCCATCAATTTCCTCATGCAAACAAGCGGGAAATTTCCCGCCTAATATTTCAAATACTATAATTATATATATATTAATTTTATAATTTTATAACCCTAAAAAATACTATAATAATTATATATATTAATGTAACAATTTTATACCCCTAAAAACTATAATAATTATATATATATATATTATTAAATTAAATTTTAAAAACTGGTGACCATTGGATTAGCTTAAATATACATACCATTCAATTTCTTAAGTGTTATACATACAAAATAAATAAATTTAAATCTACTTAATAAATATATATATACACACACCATTGAACTTAATGGGATACGAATTCTACGAAACTAATTTCAACGATCCAACCGTCAAACTTGTTTGTATATGCTTCGAGATCACATCAGCAAAAAATCGCAAAAAACAAACATTCAGAGATCAATTAACGAGACAAAACTTTTCGATGGTTATAAAACGAAAAATCACGATTTAACGGTTATTTTAACTCCGATTTTGATTATTTTTTATAGCTACACTCCTTGATCCTATATGAATACAATGAATTAATTCGATCTTCAATTTAAAACATTTACATTAGTGGATACCACACAAATCTTATGTTATTCTTAATGAAAGTATAAATAAACTCTTAAGTGTTAATGAATCTATCGTTTTAATGGGATACGCATTCTACGAAACTAATTTCAACGATCCAACCATCAAAATTGTTTATATATGCTTCAAGATTGCACACGCCAAAAATCGCAAAAAACAAACATTCATAGATCAAGTAACAGGACAAAACTTTTCAACGGTTATAAAAGAAAAATCATGATTTAACGGTGATTTTAACTCTGATTTTGATGTTTTTTTACAGCTACACTCCTTGACCCTATATGAATACAATGAATGAGCTCGATCTTCAATTTAAAATATTTACACTAGTGGATACCACAATTCTTATGTGATACTTAATGAAAGTATAAATAAACTCTAAGAGTTAGTGAATCTATCATTTTGATGGGATACGCATTCTACGAAACTAATTTCATTGATCCAACCGTTAAACTTGTTTATATATGCTTTGAGATCGCATACGCCAAAAATCACAAAAAACAAACATTCAGATATCAAGTAAGGAGACAAAACTTGTTGACGGTTACAAACAAAAAATTACGATTTAACGGTTATTTTAACTCCGATTTTGATGATTTTTTACAGCTACACTCCTTGACCCTATATGAATACAATGAATGAATTCGATCTTCAATTTAAAATATTTACATTAGTGGATACCACACAAATCTTATGTTATTCTTAATGAAAGTATAAATAAACTCATAAGTGTTAATGAATCTATCATTTTGATGGGATACGTATTCTACGAAACTAATTTCAACGATCCAACCATCAAAATTGTTTATATATGCTTCGAGATTGCATATGCCAAATATCACAAAAAACAAACATTCAGAGATCAAGTAACAGGACAAAACTTTTCAACGGTTATAAACGAAAAATCATGATTTAACGGTGATTTTAACTCTGATTTTGATGATTTTTTACAGCTACACTCCTTGACCCTATATGAATACAATGAATGAGCTCGATCTTAAATTTAAAATATTTACCCTAGTGGATACTACAAATTCTTATGTTATACTTAATGAAAATATAAATAAACTCTAAGTGTTAGTGAATCTATCATTTTGATGGGATACGCATTCTACGAAACTAATTTCAACGATCCAACCGTTAAACTTGTTTATATATGCTTCGAGATTGCATACGCCAAAAATTGCAAAAAAACAAACATTCAGAGATCAAGTAAGGAGACAAAACTTTTTGACGGTTATAAATAAAAAATCACATTTAACGGTTATTTTAACTCCGATTTTGATGATTTTTTACAGCTACACTCCTTGATCCTATAGGAATACAATGAACTAATTTGATCGTCAATTTAAAATATTTATAGAAGTGGATACCACAAAATCTTATGTCATGAAGATCGATGAAAATTGAGGATTTTGTTAAAGGAATAACATGCAAGCTTTGAGTTCCATTGGCAAGGTTTAAACTTTTGAGAAAGGCTTCACAACAGGATTCAGGCAAACAATCCCCTTCATGCAACATTCTTTTAATTAACTCCAGTCAAGTGGTGAAGATCTCGTCTGGCATTCCCGCTAAACACTTGATATGATACAGTCTTACAACTGCTTCCAATTTCTTAAACTCCTTACAACCTGGCCACAAATCTTGATCCGCCTATTCAAGCAACCTAAAAAAATTCTCCATTTCGGGGTATCATCAACCAACTCTTGTCCATGTTTTACCACTTTACAAGGGCAAAATATTACGTTGACACTAAGATGCCTACAATTTTTCAATCCATATCATGTAGGCATAACTATTAGAATTTTCAATTTCTATCTTTCAACCCTCGAACTCTACCACGATTGCAATTTTTTAATTTTCAACACCTATTATAGTAAAAACAAATTAAAATAACAACAAAAAGTTATCAAAATTATGCTCATCTAATCTATTCTAGTAAATGACAACCAAAAGTTATCAAAATAACAACAAAAACAAATTAAAATAACAATTAGAATGCAAAACAAATTAATTTAACATAATATATTATTATATTACTAAATATTACAAGTTCATGTTATATTTAATATTGTTAATTTAAGATAAATGCTTATAAATATTATTCATTTCCATTTTCTCATAACAATTCAAGTGACAACATTAATTAATTTGATTAATTTAACAAAAATAGTAGAAATTTATCTAAGTACTTAACTTAGAATTTTTAAATAAATAAACTTGTGTATCATACAATTTAAAAATTAAAGAATTTAGTGATAAAAACCTGAATTATGGAAGAATTCCGTCGTCGATCAATTCTTTATGTACTCAACTAGCTCAAATAAATTCCCTACAAAAAATAAATTGTAAATAAAAATTAAACATAAGAGGAGAAAATAAAAATATTACAAGCAAGAAAAACTTACTGCTCTGAAGAAGGAATAAATGAAGTTGGAAGAACAAATAAGAAAGATGCAAGAGAGAACACACGGGGAGGGGTTTGTCAATTAGAAGAACGAATAGGAAAAACGCAAGAAAGGAAGAAGAAAACACGGGGGAGAGTAATCAATCTGTCGCTTAAAACCGACACTGGGTTTCAAATATTTAAAAAAACTAATTTAAAGCGACATTGGGTTTCAAAATATTTAAAAAAATAATTTAGTGTCGGTTATAAGTGACACTCATATTTTATGTCGCTTAAAAGCGACACTGTTAGATTTAAAGCGACACTGTTTTACTTAAAGCGACACTAGTATTTAAAAATTATTAAAATGTATGTCGGTTTTAAAGCGACGCTAAATGTTTACGTCGGTTTAAAAGCGACATTAAATGTTTATGACGCTTAAAAACGACAGTAAATCCGACGTCATGTTCAATAAGTGTCGCAACTGTCTAGTCCGCCACTATATTATATTAAACCGACACCATCTACTGACACTATAAGGCCCTTTTGTAGTAGTGTAACTGAGAAATTAACAGAAAAACTGACGGAGGTATGACATTGGCACAAATTCGTAAGATGAGGTATGACATTGTCAATTTTAAAAGATGAGGTATGAAAGTGTCGTGAGACCAATAGTTGAGGTAGTTTTTTGTACTTTACTCTTTTTTTTAATTATTTTAACAGTTGGATTTAAATTTGGGTTGCTAGATCTTTTTTTTACTATTAGATTTGATCATATCATATCTCAGTTGTTGGATTCAATGAATTTATAAAAATAAAATTAAAAATTAACAAAATTTGAATCTGGACGGTAGGATGCAACAAATGGTCCGTTGCTCCCCACCATTCGATGAAAGAAAGAGCCATTGGGCTCATATTGCTGGCCGACCCGCGTTGTTAGTGCCTTGTGCGTTGAGGGTGTTGGGCGCGTCTGCGCTATGCATGTGTATCCTTCTAGGGAGCGTTCACGAGCAGTAGCGGGCCAACCCAATAACCTAATGTTAAATCTTGATAGAAACTTGCCCCAAAAAAGAGTTTTAACCCAAAACTCAGTTTTGGCCCAAAGGTTGGAGTAAGTCGGGGTGGGTTTAGAAGCTAAAATTTGAATTTTACTCCAATTGTTGGAGTAGGACTTAAGGGCATAGATAAGTGAAACAATGGTAGAGATTGGTTTCATGAATCGAGATTTGGTGGAATAGTGGAGAGGTTTCGAGAGTGGTGATTCTATCGGTGGTTTTTTTGGAGAATCTAAGGCGTGTCATATGGACACCACATATGCACTTTTAAATACGTGTTGGCATATTTGACAGCTTTTTGGACAAAATAGACAGAATCAAAGCAAAGTGGAGCAAATATTGAGTTTTAAAGAGTAATGTGAGAAATTTTGAGTTCTAGAAAAAAAAAAGTGAGATTAAAATCGAATATGCATGGTATGAAAAATATGGTAAATGTAGCATTATCTTTTATTGGTGACACATAATTTAGTTTGCAAATTTAGTCTCCCTGACATTACCCCTTCTCTAATAGAGGTAGGGCCCTAACACATGTGGTTTATGTTAAATGTCCCACATTGGTGGGTTTAAAGAAACCCAATGGGTTTAAATAGGATTATCCTACTCTAACTAATACCGAGACATTTTGTGGTAAAACCCCACACCTGACGGATTGGGCAGCCGGTAAAGTTGGGGACAATATCGGTGTCGTTAGAGTGGGGTGGACCCAGCGATCCAAAAATCCAACATGGTATCAAAGCCCACGGTTTGGGCCCGTGCAAGCCAACGAGCTTGTTACCCAAAAGGAAACAAGTTTGAACTCTTAATATAGAGACGACCGTTGAGTTCCATTGAAAACAAGTGGGCCCAATTGGAGTCAACTTCTGAGTTTCAATTACCGATATGGATCTCCACGTGTGAACCACTAAATGGGGTTACACGTGAAGGGGAGTGTTAAAGTCCCACATCGGTGGGTGCAAGCAAACCAAAAGGGTTTAAATATGATGTTGGATTTTTGGATCGCCGGGCCCACCCCACTTTAACGACACCGATACTGTCCCTAACTTTACCACATGCTCAATCCGTCAGGTGTGGGGTTTTACCACAAAGACCTCGGTATTAGTTAGAGTAGGATAATCCTATTTAAACCCATTGGGTTTCTTTGAACCCACCGATGTGGGACATTTAACACTCTCTCGTCGGGCTCGCCCCACTCTAACGACACCAATACTGTCCCTACCTTTACCACTTGCCCAATCAGACAGGTGTGGGGTTTTACCACAAAAGACCTCGGTATTAGTTAAAGTAAGATAATCCTATTTAAACCCATTGGGTTTCTTTGAACCCACTGATGTGGGACTTTAACACTCCCCCTCAAGTGTAACCCCATTTAGTGGTTCACACGTGGAAATCCACATCGGTAATTGAAACTCAGAGGTCGGCTCACATTGGGGCCCACTTGTTTTCAATGGAACTCAGCGACCGTCTCTATATTAAGAGTTCAGACTTGTTTCCTTAACTCGTTGGCTTGCACGGGCCCGAACCGTGGGCTCTGATACCATGTTGGATTTTTGGATCGCCGGGGCCGCCCCACTCTAACGACACCGATACTGTCCCCAACTTTACCAACTGTCTAATCCGTTAGGTGTCGGGTTTTACCACAAAAGGCTTCGGTATTAGTTAGAGTAGGATAATCCTATTTAAAACCATTAGGTTTCTTTGAACCCACCGATGTGGGACATTTAACACTCCTTCATCGGGCCCACCCCACTCTAACAACACCGATATTGTCCCCCACTTTACCACATGCCCAATCCGTCAGGTGTGGGGTTTTACCACAAAATGTCTCGGTATTAGTTAGAGTAGGATAATTCTATTTAAACCCATTGGGTTTCTTTGAACCCACCGATGTGGCCCCAATGGGAGCCGACCTGAGTTTCAATTACCGATGTGGATTTCCATCTGTGAACCACTAAATGTGGTTACACGTGAGGGAGAGTGTTAAATGTCCCACATCGGTGGGTTCAAAGAAACCCAATGGGTTTAAATAGGATTATCCTACTCTAACTAATACCGAAGTCTTTTGTGGTAAAACTTCACACCTGACAGATTGGGTAGGTGGTAAAGTTGGGGATAATATCGATGTCGTTAAAGTGAGACGGACCGGCGATCCAAAAATCCAACAGGTTCTATATCTATTAGAAAGATGGTATAAATATAATAGAAAAAATTGTGGTAGGAGTAGTGTTTGGGTTTACAATCGCCCTGTATAAATGGTAAATTGTATTGGATTGGTCAAGATAGAGAGAGGTGAATTAAGAGTGGAGCGGCCAGCAGAAGGCAGGAGGAAGGAATAGTAAACATGTCCTTCCAAAGGGGCCACCCCATGTGAAAATATTGTGAATTCTCCCTTCTGATTACTACAACCATACATACACACACACACATTACTACCACCATACATACACACACACCCCATTTCTCCCTTCCTCTCTTCTCTCTATCTCCTACTCATCCATCCCTCTCATTCTCTCTCTTATTTTCTTGGGTGAGAGAGTCTAAATTCATATATTCATTCATCCATCCATTTTACGTCCCATCATCAAACGCTCCTCTCACTCTCTCTCTCTCCTAAAACCCTCTTCCCTTTCTCACTCATCCAAACAAAACCGAAAAAAAAACCAACAAATTCCCGTGAAAAGAGATTCACAGTATACTAACACCTCCACTCTCTGAACCTGATCACCCCAAATATTCAACCCTCACATGGAGGAGGGTAGAGAGACAAGGACAGAAACAACCCAAAATTCAAAGCCTCAGCTTAGAAACTAGAGAGAGAGAGGAAGAAGTAAAAACAAAAAAAACCTGTCTATATATAAAATACCCAGTTGTAAAATACTTAGCAGAAGAGCCAAAACAATTAGACAAAGAGAGAGTACTTTTATTACACATGGATTCTGCTTCAGGTGGAGCCGGACCGCCCGACCCGAACGCCAGCAGCAGCGAGGGTCCGTCGTCTTCGTCAAGGTCCGCAGCCCCGGCGGCTACTCCTGTAGCGGCCGAGCCCTTGTCAGCATCTCCGGCTCCGCTGAGCCGCTACGAGTCGCAGAAGCGGCGGGACTGGAACACCTTCCTGCAGTACCTCAAGAACCACAAGCCTCCGCTCACGTTGGCCCGCTGCAGTGGGGCCCACGTCATCGAATTCCTTAAGTACCTCGACCAGTTTGGGAAGACTAAAGTCCACGCCGCCGGCTGCCCCTACTTCGGACACCAGAACCCTCCCGCCCCGTGCGCCTGCCCGCTCAAGCAGGCGTGGGGCAGCCTCGACGCGCTCATCGGACGGCTGAGGGCGGCGTACGAGGAGAACGGGGGACGGCCAGAGTCAAACCCCTTCGGCGCTCGAGCGGTGAGGATTTATTTGAGGGAGGTGAGGGAGGGACAGGCTAAGGCAAGAGGAATTCCCTACGAGAAAAAGAAACGAAAACGGCCGACGGTCACTGCCACTGCGGTTGTCGGGAATGTGTCGGTGGCGTCCACTCAAGGTGGCGGTGTTGATGGTGATGGCGGTGGCGGCGTTGATGGTGGCGGTTCAAGTAAAACCGTTGCTGCTAATAGTACTGCAGTATAGGTTTCTCTCATCACTAATTTCCATCTCTTTTTTTTCTCAATTTTTAATTTTTAATCCTTCTATATATTTATATCATCTCTGTCCTTTTTAATTGTGATTATGAGCTATGTATATCAGGCGATTCTCTTATAATTGAATCGACCAACCCCATGAACAAAAAAAATTAGGAATTTCTATCCCTTGCTAGTTAATTTCCAAGCATTTATTGATCTTCGTCGTCATCAGCAGAAAGTGTTATCCCACATCAGAAAGTAAAAGTCCGCATACTCATAGTCGTCCTCATTTTAATTTATTTTGTTGAATCATAAACATATAGTCATAAAGAATTTACAAACTATTACAAAAAATAAAATCTCAACTATTATTAAGACTTAGATTATATGATCATTTCTGTTTTGCAAATAATCGTAGCGATAAACAATTAACTAGCTAGTCCAATGTTTACCAATATTATTTATTTGGGTTCATTTGATCTTGTGGATATTTATGTTTGCTTTGATTAGAAACAAATACTACTAGTGTGAAGATCACAAGTCATGAATTTTTTTATACACCGGTGTATGGTATGTATTGCGCTTTTTAGTCGTTGGATCTTCCCTTACTAAATTTCCGGCCACACATCCAGCTATCTGTTGCTTCGGTGCTTGCCATAACACCAGAGTACAGTCGAATTTTCTCACAAGTCATAGGGAAACCAGGTTACTGGCAATAGGGCAAAAGCATACTTAAAACAGAAATTTTGGCACAACTCTTCGTATCTGGTCCCGGCTCTTTGCATTGATCCGCTGGGCTTCAAACCCAATCTATCGTTCTATGTATCTGTCCGTGTATATATCTGATATTCTGATTCTATGTGTCATCATGCCCACGTGCGCTTCTGATTCACTCAGTTTTTGCACTTTCAGTTTCAGGTGTTTAGATTGGGATTTAACCCTCTCTCTCTTTCTCTCTCTCTCTCTCATATGAAAACATCATTTCTTTCTGTGATGTGTTTAGATTGGGATTTAACTCTCTCTCTCTCTCTCTCTCTCTCTCTCTCTCTATCACTCTCATATGAAAGCATCATTTCTTTCGGTGATGCAAAGCAAACAACAAAATGATACAGGGTAAATACTTACAAGCATCAATAAGAAGAAAAAAAATGGTAAATAAACAATACATTGTGATTGCTGCTCTTATTTCATTTGGAGTAACCTCCACCTCAGTGTGAAAACGACCACTGGCCAAACCCTTTTGCTTCTCATTTTATTTTATGTATAAACATATACATATATCTTATTATATCTCTTGCAAATTTTATATATGTACCTATATTTTTATATTGGATTATTTTTTGTTCTAATAGCAGTAGACCACCAATCACTTAAAAACAAATCCCATTTCTGATTTTCAAAATTAGACCCCCAATATCCAATGGCAATGTCATGATGCTACATGATTGTCCTATGGTGATGTGCTAAAATTATTTTCTATTGTTTTTAAAATTTGTTTGGTTCTCTTTTCCCTTGCTTTATTTTTTCTTATTTATAAACAAGATTGACCCTTAAGCACTCAACAAAGTGCTTTTTTCTTTCTGGCTTTTTGAAGAATTGCAATTGCGATTGTCCCTCTTCTTTCTTTTCCACTTTCTGTTTGCCCTTTTACTCACTCTTTTACTTCTCCTCTTCATATATGGAAGTAATTTGATCCATTTCTGGCAATGGAAAAGAAATATAGATTCACTCCTCACAATGATACAGATTGTATTTCAAGCAATGTTAAAGGAGTTACAATTTGTTTAGTAACTAATTATACGGTAAATATAACAAGTACACGTAAACAATTACATGATATGATCGACTAAAATGAACAGGATATTATTTTTTCATAGATTGGACTATTTTTCCCTTGCAACATTTGTTACTAACTGGACCATTTCATATTGGAGCACTTCCACCCCTAAAAAGCCTCCTTGGCAATACGCAATTCAATTCCCCCAAATGAATATTAATTGCCTTTAATGAATAGTAACTATCCAAGCGCATCTCTATCTCTAAACTGAATAACTCAGACAATTCGTAATTACATTTTTTAATAAAATAATAAAAAAATAATTTTATTTTTAATTTCAGATAATAATAAAAGATTGGTTAAAAGTATTTATAAATATTGAAATGCGGTGTAAGGCAGAAGAACATAGTTAGCTATTTATATAATTTTTTTTTATTTGTATTCTAAAAAAAAATTATCATTTTTTTTTGGTAATTTTTATAATATTTAATTAAATTTTCATAATTTTTAATAGTGGCTAAAGATACTGTGACGTAAACCTTGTGTCACTATCCCTGGGAGCTGAGTTAGTCAATTATCCACCAGATGAGCAACTGGGCTCCCAGGGAGCCTAGTGAATTGGACGGGCTGGAGTGGTTTTTTGTTTTTTTTTTTTGGGCGTGGGGATGGGGTGGTCGTGTGGGGGGTGGAGGGGATCAGATCAACCATCCCCTAGATGGAAGTGCTCTTACAAATATAACTTTACCCTAACAGTAGTTTTTTATTTATTGCCTTGAGCGTTGTCATGGCCAGGGGCGAATCTTATTATGGGCCAGAGGGAGCACGTACCCCTCTCAAGTTTGTGGTTGGAAAAAAAATGGTCTGACTAGGAATCAAGGTTTCATTAAATCATAATTATTTTCAATCGCTCTATACGATGTTGAATAAGAATTAACTCACCACTACCACCAACTTTATCACTCGCTCCTCATCCAAAACCATAAGGTGACAAATATGACACAAAAAAATTTAGTTGCTGAATTGGTTATTGGCAGCTTAGGATGAAGAAGAAGACGACATAGGGGAAAGTCTATAGGTTTTAAGGGTAACAACTTTGGAAATAAATAAATAAAATTAAAGTTAGTCATTTTTTCCTAAAATAATAAGGGGTGTGATATCCACACACCCCTTTTTACCTCTCTCACACCTTTTTAGTTTTCGACCGTCGGATCGGATGAATTGAAGAAGATCAACGGACATAAATTAACAAGGGGTGTGTGAGAAGTAAAAATGGGTGTGTGGATAGCACACCCCAATAATAAAGGCTTATTATTACCCCTCCATCCTCCCATGTCTAATGAATTTGACCTTCTAGTCCTATACATATGTGATTTATTTTTTAAAACAATATTGACCTAAAGATACATTTAAAATGACACAAATGGTGGGATGTACGCTAAACACACAATGTGGATGGATTTGCCAAGTCCTCAATAAAATGCCTCGCATAAAAAAATTGAAAAAAATTGGCGTTGTACGCACTTTGTTTGGAATTTCATGAGGACTTACATCTGCCACTACTCGGTTGTGCTCTCCGTGAACTACCTCTCTAGCTAGCTTCGTCCTGTGGTTTACAGATAAATATCTTTGGGATTTAAAATTGTAGACACACTTTTGTAATAGAAAACTAGGAGTAAAAAAGATGGAAATTAACCATACATTTTGTTTTTGGCAAAAGTAAATAAAGAACTTCCTAAATATCTTTCTGTTTCGATCGATCATCTATGTGTGTATTAGAAATTAGAATGCCATGTATATGCTACAGTACGTGGAGCAGAGAATTCTGAGCGGAATTTAAGTGCAAAAGGAGAAATGTTCACAAGAATTCGATTGTAGAAAGAGAAAACTCTCTTGCCGTATGCAAGCTTCTGATGCTTTTCTTTCCTTATTTTGTCGTTATACGGTACCTAGCTGCCTTCCTTTAATTTTTAAGTGAGAGAAGTGGGGTTCCGACGGAGACTGAGAGGGCGGGCAATTGGCTTGGCATGGCATGGGAGGGTGAGTTTATTAAGCACCTGCACCGCATGGTCTTGTCCATCACTACTGAGGCAGTCGGCAGTACTGTATAGAATACGTATTTATGTCAATACCACATATAAATACGCTTATATGAGATATACATATATTTTGATCTCATAAGGGTTCCTGTGATGACACGAAGAAATATCTCTCGCCAAAATATTGAGAAGGCTTTTTAGCTAAAATGATTCCTAAGATTTGCATAACTCCTCACTTTGGTCTCTGAGATTTAAAATTCATAGAAGTGATTCCTGAGATTGTCCACCATCAATCATTTTGGTCCTTGGGTGACAAATTATGTTAAATAAGGATCAAAATGACAAAATTACCCTCAATTTAATAAACAATAGGCCAAAATGATTTGACCAAAATTGAGAGTATTTTAATCATTTTATCCTTATTTTATGGAGATTTTTCATGAAAATGCACTAAGCCACACTACATCTACCACGGCTAATTGACCACGGATGTATAAAGTCCGTTATAAAAAGTCAAATTTAACCACGGACATTTGAAGTTCGTGGTAAATAATTATTATAACAACGGGCATAAACAAACCCGTGGTTGAAATGGTTAAAATAACAATGCGCGTTTAAAACCCGTTGTAATTTAGCTAAATATTACCACGAAGAAAGCCCGTGGTTGCAAAAAGTTTTAACAACATTGCCTTTTTAATTTACGACGAACTGTAATTGTTATCTTCGTAATTAAATTTTTTTTTTAATCAACTAGTATCTCTAATCTCTAATCTCTAATAATTAATGAAACCCTCTTTGTCAACCAAAAGAGGGTGAAAAGACTACTTAGTCTTCTATCACACAAAAATAATAATGGGCAATAATGTAATTTCACAATTCTAGATTTTATTGTTTTTCATTGAAGCCTCACATACAGGCGATGTTAAAATACCTCCAATATTAAAAAAAAAAAAAAAACCAAAAACAAAAACCTCCTACTCCCCCCGTTCTCTCTCTCTCCCTCTCTCCTTCTCATTTTCTAAAAATATGTGTTCATACACAAAAAGTGTGTAGGCAAATGCTAGTATTAGAAAGCCAGAAGTGAGTTTTGGTGTCTCATGACTTCACCAAAAATAATTCGACTAAAACATTCCTCAAACAAAAAAAACTAAAACTGGCGGAAAACACTAAAAAAAATAAAAAGTGGCGTCAAAACTGAAACCACACAAAAAAACTGCCACAACAAACTGAAATGTACAACATGAGAAGGGAGGATGAAAACGCACGACGCGATTGTGCTTTTCCATTGCAAAAAAAAAAAAAAAATTGATCGTGCTGCTCCAGACCTACAATCCACATACCAGTATTTAAAGAAGACGGGTCTGCGGTACATGCCCCATCTTGAAGATAGTAACTAATTACTCCATCAATTTTCTTGGTATTTCTTCATTCAATTTTTTTTGCCACTTGACTAATTACTCCATCAAAATTATATTTAATTACTGTATGTATGTGTTTGTATATTTATTTAATTTTTATGTAATTTAATTTTGATTTTAGCATCAAAAGGAGGCTGTGACGAAGAGACTAATAACTCTGCAAGATGTCGAAATGGCTGCTATCAATGCTGATAGTAACTCCTCTCAATCTCTCCGTTGAATTTGCTATTGCTATTGTATCTTTAATCGTGTACACCTTAAACAATGCATTGTTTATGGCTGAAGGCTTGCAAGTATCTAAAACTGATTCAATTTGTTTCTCTTAGACCACAATGTAAGACTTCTCATGACTTTTTTTTCATGCAGAAGTTCGTTTCTCATCAAATCAAGGTTTGATTTGATAGCAGGTGGAATCTTAGATAGGATAAATGTCAAAGCAATGTGGAAGGAGATGACAGGTTAATTCAAAAGTTTTTTGTATTTACATACCTTACTATACATTATGTTTTGTATTAAAGTTGTAGAGAGTTCACATTGTTTAATGCCATTTGTTTGTAAACCTTGCTTAGAAGAAATCCCTTCATTTGAACTGACTTGCATTTTTTTCCTAACATTTAATTTCTTTTATTTTTTATTTTTCTTGGTACCAGAATTTTAATGACTTTGTGGATTTGAATTTTTCAATATATGGGCCCTGAGTGATGAGTTTTGATTTCTAAGCTTTACATTTTTCCTTGTTTGTCTCATAGGTGGTTAGTTGTTCTAATTCATGAGGGTTTATAACTCAAATATCAACTACATTTATAGCCACCTGTAAATTTAAAGTGTGATTGGCTTGCAGGAGATGTGTGTCTTCTTGAAGAAACGATTGCAGATCATTGGAGGACCAAGGTTGGAACTAGGACTTGAGTTTTGTTTTAGAGTGTGAAGCAAAGTCTCTACATATTTTGGTGATTTGGTATATTTCGTAATATAACTACTCATTTTGTTGTTAATTTTAGTGTAATATTTGAATATATGAATTTTAATAAAGTTAAATTTGCAATTTTGTATATAAATATCTTTATATATATATTATTAAATAATTTTTTATTTTTTTTAGTTTTGGAAATTTTTTTATAACGAGCATTAGTCTGGATCAATTTGTAATCCACATTGGCCATAGCACGTGGTGTTAGATCCCAATCTACTACGGGCACAATTAGTGAGGTCATTCTTCTTATTATGCAGTTTAATTTTGGGTGGAATTTTAGCTTTTTTAATGATATCAAAACAAGTTAGTTTATGTCTAAAACCTAACGACCACACCCCCTCTACGTTACTCAATATGTGTTCTTCATGTATTTGCTTGAGTGCGCCATACATGAGTGAAAAGGAAGTAAGAAATCTAGTTATAAGGAGTTGTCGCTCATTCTTGTTGCCAATTAATTTTAGGGTAAAACTTTAACTTCATTCAATCCGATATCGATATCTTCGGTGTTTATTATTTTAAGGACTAAGTACATTTTACACCTTTCAGGTTTGAGTTGTTTTTCAAAATTCGTCATAAGGTTCAAATTTTCCCACATTGCATCTTGAGGTTTTGAAAATGTATCAATTTGTACCTTTTGTATCTTTGAACATCTAATCTTCCATTAAATCAATGAGTTTTTTTGTCAATATAGTGCAAATGCGGCTTACAATTAGCTTAGATAAAGGTATCAAGCTCATTGCATCTTCAATTTAATGGATACTAAAAAATCAATCAACCAATTTAATTTTAATACCTTACAACGCAAATTAAAAAATAAATAAATTAAATTGATCAAAATTTCATTTTAATTTAAAAGGTGTAAAATGTAGTTAACTCTCATTTTCTCCCTTCCAAATCGTCCGGTTATCGTAACTGATTGCAATGCAAGGAATCTGTAGTAATGTCGTATATATTTGGCTTTTAGTGTTATTAATGTTCTCTTCTTGATGAATGTATAAAGACTGGGGCTTTTCTCCACAAGCAAGGGTACCCACATGCCCTTGTTTTGTAGGGTAGTCACAAAAAATATACGGACAATACGGTAACACGTGGGACGTTGTCCTAGCATTCACCAATTTGCAGCACCATGTACATGTTTTTATTATTTGGTTGGTGAACACTGAACATATACATCATATGCAGTACATTGCTATTATATTATGTGGTACACTTCTTCGTGATATGAGTACAGACGAGATGTCCTCGGATGGTCTAGGGAGCCAAAATGAAAATGAAATAATTAAAGTTAGGGGCCATATGGTATATAAAATATTCAAAAATTTAGGAAGGATATAAATACGAATCGAATAGCTTTTGCTCTATATCTAATCGTAAAATAATGAACATGAGACAAGTGATAAACTCAAAATGAAAAAAAAAAAAAAAAAACACTTTTAAGTTATATTCTAAGTTCTATTTTTCGAACCTCTAAGTTAATATTGCATAGCATGCCGTGACACTTTGTTTTCAATGAACAATTTCACATATTGAAGGTTTACGTAAGACTGCATCCGATGAGGAAGTAAATCGCCAGGGTTTTCTTTTTTATCACTTAAAACAAAGCTTCCACAATGAGGATAAAACTCCCATTGGGGATGCTCTTAGAGTGCATATGGTGTCAAACTTCCTTGGCAATTAGTACAGTGCAAAAGGAAAAGCTTGCTTCTAAGGTTGGGTTTGGGAGTGAGGTGCTTAAAAAAAAAGCACCCATGAAAAAAAGCTGTGAGGGTTTTAGGTGTTTGGTAAACTGAAAAAAAAGGCTTATTTTGGAAGCTGCTGTGAGAATAAGCTGAAATCAAAGGAAAAAGCTGAAGCTGCTATTTGCAGCTTTGGAAAACTGGTTTTTTTTCAAAGCACACGGAGCTACAGTGCTCCTTTAATGAAAAGATCCACTATCAGACTATTTTTTTTTTCCAAAAGCACTTTTACAAAAAAGTTTACCAAACGCTCTGCTGATTTATTTCACAGCCGCTTATTCTCACAGCACAACCGCTTATTCTCACAACAGTTTTTTTTCAAAGCACAGCAATACCAAACCAGCCCTAAGTCGGTGAAGACGGCTTTCTTTTTGGCAAATATATGACAAGACTTTCATCAAATTTTGGGGATTGAAGGACACACCCATTTTCCACATTTTCCATTAAAGGCTCTAGGCTTTTTATTGGCTAATAATTTGGTAATGATATATGCGATCACGACAAATGGCAAATACTATACGACTCTGCACATACAGACAAAAAATTGGACAAATTGTAGAAATTCTATTCGTTTTTATTTTTTATTTTTTAGAATCGATCGATATCATTACTTTTAAAATTTAATACACTGAGGAGAAGTGACTTGAACACTAAAAATAATATGTTGAAATGAAAAACCATATGATAATAATCCACCACTTACGAGTTAAACCTTGTTAAAATTAGTGAATATCTTCCAAATATAAATTAAATATCAAATCATAATTTGCTATTGTAGTATTTATCATTTTCTTGGGGCTTCTAACACTCATTTGGAGGAGTGCACTCCAAATAGTGCATAAAACTAATGAGTAAAAGTTTAGTACTATCTTATGTACAATGAGTTATTACTTTCTAAAATCCCAAAGAAAGCTGTACTGTTGATTACTTTGTTTGATGTATTTACCCTCTGAGACCGTTTTCTTGCGTAAACATATTAACATCGTATTGGGAAGGGCAAGGTTGGAAACAGTGGCGGAGCCAGGAATCTGACCACAAGGGGTCGTAGTGTAAAAGTCCAAAAAAAAATTTAGGATGGAAATTTTAAAGTTAATGCTTTACTTAAACTGATTCTGTGTAAAATGGCTGACTGTTGCCTTTATCAGTCGACCCATTCTATTTATCAGTCGACCCAATTACTTCAGTCGGCTTATGTATTGAGCCATATATATCAGAAATATCTGAATGAAAAGATAAGATCTCTGTTTTAAGAAAAAGCATCAGCCCTCTATTTCCAAAGCTCTCTGCACTTTGTTTCTTTGATTTTCAATATTTATCATTTTATTCAAGTTTTATTAATGATGAAAGATTGTCTAAATACCAACAGGAAAAACATGTTGAAAATGAAATCATAGTACTTTCATTCATAATTCATAACGGAAACAATATTACAAGCTATAATTGTCCACGACGAGGTTTCATATTTTGCTCTTTTACCGACACATCACGTGCTTCATCCACCAATATTGAAAAGAATCTATCTTTTAGACCATCCATGATAGCATCAAGTGTTTCAAGGGCACATGAATTCACAATTTCTTTTTGAATGCTAGGAGCTAGTAATTTGAGATTCCCCGGAGCATTTTCCATCACAACTTCTCTAACTTTATCATTATTATCTGCAAGGAATTGCAATAGCTCCAAGTAATTTCCCCTATTGCTTGAAGTGGCACTTTCATCATGGCCACGAAAAGGAAGACCTTGTCGCAATAAAAACTTAGTGCACTTGATTGATGCATTCAAGCATGTGCGATAAGCCTTACGAGCTTGGTCGGAGTGTTTGCTCACTGCCGTTTCAATATGTGTAGCTTGATTCATCAAATTTGTAGCAGCTTCTCTAGCCTTATTATGAACAGTCCCAACCGGTCCAACATGCATCTTAAATCTTTCTCTCCCTTTCTTCCAAGTCTTAAATCCATCTCCAGTGAAAGCTTCACTACCCACTTGTGCAAAATTGGTTTTAAAGAGATAGCAATAGAGACAAAATGCCGCATCTTTAGATATACTATACTCTAACCAATCAAACTCATGAAACCATTGGGGAATGAAGCGTCGATTAATTCCCGACATATTAGTTATTGGGAAATTATGACCTCTAGGTTGACAAGGTCCTTTTTGTGGATATGATCTTCGGACCTCATCTCTCATATTAGCATCATAATCTATTATTCGAGTTCTCAATCCAGGATCCGCTTCAAGATTACCCAAAACATCATCTAACTGACTTTGTCTTGAACTTGGAGTTCTTGAACTACCAACAGTATTTGAACTATCAACATTATTCGAACTACCCGAACCCGATGATGACTTTCTCTTAAAAAACCGTTCCATAATAATTCTACATATACAAAATATTCAAAATAAATACTCACAATATAAACAAACCATCAACATAATCAAAATAAATATGAATTGGATTTCAATTAAATTAAATATCTCATCTTGCATTCTACATATACAAAATAATGAAAATAAAAACTCACAATATAAACAAACCATCAATATAATCAAAATAAATATGAATTGAATTTCAATTAAATTAAATATATTCTACATATACAAAATATTCAAAATAAATACTCACAATATAAACAAACCATCAACATAATCAAAATAAGTATGAATTGGATATGTGTGAAATAGGGCTGAAAAGGACACACTGGGCATTTTTTTTTTGTTCAGACTTGCCCAGGACACGCTGGGCATTTTTTTTTGTTCAGACCTGGGCCAAAACGACGTCATTTTGGCCAGGTTGTTTTAAAAAAAAAAACAGGCGCGCGCGCCTTCGTCTTCAACCAGCCCAGCCGAGTTCTTTCAAACCTTTCGTCGAACACTTGGTGTGCAGCCAAGGGGTCGCACCAGCAGCTCCAAGGGGTCTCTAAGGTTGTTTCCATGGCTTCCAAGGGGTCGTGCGACCCCATTGACCCCATTGTGGATCCGCCACTGGTTGGAAAGACAAAATTTTTGGATTAAATTTTGTAACTTATATGACGTTTGATGATTGAATTATTATTTAAGTGTTGTTTAATATGCTTATTTTTATTGGCATCCATCACATGATTTATAAATTTGATCTAAAAAATTAGTCTACCTAACATTACTTTAACTTAATTATACTGTATCTATTATGTTAGAAAAAGTTTATCTGCAACTTATGCAATATCGTAGTGCAGACGGTGGAATTAGATGGATGATCTTACACACTATGCTGGGGGATTTGTCTGATCCTTTGCAGTCCACATGAAATTTTGTCTAATTTAATTAGAATTTGTTTATCAATTAAGGCGTACGTAATCTTTGTCTGGTGACTCCAGTTTCATAACAGGAACTCTTTTTTTAATGGTCATGATCTCACAGATAGAATCCAGAAGTTTTTTTAAGTATTTGAATTTTTTAAGTATTTGAAGGATCGCATGCACACATATATAAATCCTTATAAATAAATTAAAACCAAACGAATTATGCATATTTTTTCGAATCATCTCAAAAATCAGAATCTACTCTCTCTTGTATTATTCAGGGTTTTCAATTTTATTTTTTCATATGTTCACTTTTATATTCAATCTTGTGATCTTAATCTTTACTATTCAGCAGCAACTACATCAAATGTAACACCTGTTAGGCTGTTTCCCCTCCAATATTCATCCTAATACTTTTCACTGATTTCTTTGTACTATGCGGAATATAACATGTGGTATTTCTCTCGTTCTAGTATTTTAACATGTGGTTTTAACATTAGGTTACAATACTGAAAGATGAGTATAATATGGAACTCACGTAACACCAGCAAGGACCCTTATTTCGTATATAGACATAATTCTAATAGGATACGCCCATCATAAGCTTATTAGGATTAATCCTTATATATCTATATACTTCCCTAAATTAAGTCCAAATAGAATATGAAACCCCTTTTTCCCATATTACTCAAATTGATCACTAACCTTAGTGGGCACGTGATATGCTAAGTTAATATTCCAAAACGTAATTGGATTTCCAAGCAATCCATACAAGTGACTAGGAGACCACATTAGACATCATTGGGATTTCTCCTAATACGTGCGACACATGAAGAAAATATTCCAACATTCTTCCATTTGGTCGAACTGGTCATTTGCTTTCATTAGTGGAATTCGAAATTAGAATTTAACTTAGTGACGTCAACAGGGAATATAAACCAACATGGTTTCCTAACATGTTCGGGCAAATAAGCATTCTCACAATGAACTAACAAACACATTATAGTTTCATAATCACAATTATGAACATACCTATCCACATGAACATCAAGACTTAAACAAAATATAAGTTAAGATATTAACCATAATAGTGATAGACAAATTTAAAATGTCTTTTAAAAAACTTGTGGTCCTTCCTTAGTGAGATTACAAATCTCCATTAGGCTTCTATTGAATCTCCATTAAGCTTCTATGGGTGCGACAAAGCGTGGTGGGCCCATAACCCATAGGTCTCAGGATCAAAATTAAGTTCTAATATGGAGAAAGTTGATGTTCCGCCATAAAACCAGTTTGCAATATGAAAAATAGTCCAACTCCCGAAAGCCCTTGCAAGAAATGGATATCACCTATATAGGATTTTGTCATTCACATTCTCACAGTTAATAGTCTTAAAAACAAAGAGAAAAGTTTAGAGTAGTGACCTTATTCCTTTTCCAAAAAATTAAACATGATATTAAAACTAATTAACATTTAATTAAGGTGCAAGGTAACAATTGGTGTTGACTATATATACGTGTTATGATTTGAATGAAGTAACATTATGGAATTGTGTTCATGATACATGAAAAAGTTACTCATACCTTTCAACTCTCATCCAATGCACGAGTTTAAATAAGTAGGGTTAAAATTCCTTAAAAAAAACCAGGGTCAATCTAATCACAAACAATGTGATAAAACAAATCTAATATAAAAAAACTGGAATAAAATGATCCCTTGCAATAAGTTTAAAAAGAAAATATTAGGGGGTTTGCTTTTCATTTTTCTTGTTCCTCCTTTTAGTTAAGTTGGTAGAGTAAAAATAATGCATAATACTAGTATATATACAAGGCATCCTTTACAATCATCCCTAGCTTGCTAAAAATACCGATCAAATGAATCACGTGATGAATGACTGAGAGAAACGTTGTATGCATATGTGACCAAACGCTATCGTTGCATGACACAGATTAATCACCATCATAGTATTCATTGTAATTCATAAGTTCATAATGTGAAACAAGAAAAGGAGTGATGCTTGCTTCTAACTTGTTTTGGGGCAAAATATTGACCGAAGGGCAAAGCTTTGTCATATACTGGTGCTTTCATTGTACAGAGTAGGGCCTTTCACTCTGAAGGAATTGGGAAAACAGTGGGTGGTGGCCCTTTGCGTTCACGCATTAGCAGGGTACCTAACCCACAGAAAAATCCAATGGCAGTAGAAGAAGAATAACAATGTGCAAAGATACGACTCTATAGTGATATATACTGATTTATATAATATGCATGCTGGGTCCCTCCCGACGTTTTTGACAAACTGTAGTTTGAGTCTCCGACAGGATATGAAGCGTAGATTTCTTCACAGATAGTGTCCAATCGTCTCTCAGCCTTGGATGCTCCCCAGAACAGCCATCGGAAAAGGAAAATGCTAGTTCCAGTCACAGGATGAGTGATTAATTTTTTACCATAGATGTATTTGAGTCTCGTGTCTATTTAGAGTAAGAATCACTCACGCATAAGTGGATGACTGTGGTCGTGGCAGTTCTCTCTTTTGCACAAAGCTAATCCAACAAGCGAAGTTTGAGTTGCGTTGTAGCTATAGCTTACACTATGTTTGGATGAGGAAACTAAATTTAAATTTGGACAAAAGTCATAGTGTATAAATTGACATTCACAAATTCTTAAGTTTAAATTCTAAGTAAACTGTAGTCATTTCAAAATTTTCATAAGTGAGAGTTCAAAAATAAAAAATAAAAAATAAAAAACAACTCAATCATGAGTGGCCACCACCACCACCACCACGCACCATCATCATCACCATCACCATCACACTTGTCGCCACCACCACATACAATTGTCTCACCCGCCATTGCCGCTGCCACCATCCACTATCATTACCTCCGCCGTCACCACCCACCATAATCACCGCCTCACCACCACTACTAGCACCTCTAAACTACTATCTCTCATTTTACATTAATAACTCTATACACGCATTGAAAGTTTTGTATTTAAATTTCATTATTTGTTTAAGTTAATCAAACAAAAAAAATTCATCTATTTAAGAAGCCTTGGTTAAAGGACTGCAACATCTTAACATAATTGGCTTGATAATTTGTTGATACACATTCAATACTGGAGTAGACATTAACAATATCTTATTTATTCATAGTTTTATAACTTACGCCCCCATTCCTAATTTTTGGGCAACAACTTTGGCCAATGCAACTCCCTTAACAAATGCAGCTACCTTCACCAATTTGAACCACAACTCCAATTCCATATTAGCAAGTAGGAAAAGGATTCTCATATTTTACAAGAAATTTGGCGCCGTCTATTTTTCAACCTTCACGTCATATTATTCTTGCAAATATCAATTTAATTTAAAATCAATTACCAATATGATTCTTGATTTCTCGTGATGAAATCTTTATGTTTGTTAAAATATTATCCAAAGGAAAAATGATTGAGGTACTATGCTGTGAAACTAGAAAAATAGACGATTTTAATGGTTGAAATTTAAAGAACAAAGAAAATAAAATTTCATCATTTCAAATTATGTTATTAAGAATTCCATAATAATCTTAAATTTCCTCATCTACACACAAAATTAACAAGAAATCAATGTGGTAGGACATGGGGTGGTAAGTGTTGGACTATTTGGTTTTGCTTTGGAGTCATGGACCCTAGTGAGTACCACAAGGGTCTGACCCGTGCATTACAAGACAAATTAAAGGAGCAAACTAGAGAGTGGTAAATGCGTTGCTCTAGGTTAATTGGATGAACGTATTATCATTGACCATTCATTCACTTGATGGGTGTGGGAAACTATATGATATGATGTTTCTTGATAGAGACTGAAACTGTAGTCCAGAGCCCCTAGCACCAGATCCTAGAGTGGGATCGGAGATATTGTACCGAGTAACCTGGACATACTCTTGTATCGGAGATTCTGATTTTACTTTAGGTTCATTGAGGATTCGCTGTAGATACGAAGAAATATATTTCAATTGTACGTAAGAATATCTTTCAAAGAGAAATATCTTTGTGATTTGTCTTGAAAAAGGATTAATATAGATTAGTTAAGTTCACCATAGTCCCAACAATCATGTTAAATGATGGGCCGTTTTTTCGTATTTAGTAGTTTTCAATTTTTAGTTTTTGAAAACTAAAAACTCTTTCAAGAAAATGAAAAACTGATTATTGAAAGTTAAATTTTGAAAACTCAAAGAATGCAGTTTTCACTTCTTTTGTTTTCATTTTTTATTTTTATGAAAATTAAAAGTGGTTACTAAATGAGTTTTTCAGTTGTTAAAAAGGTGAAAACAATAATTGAAAATTGAAAAATAAAATGATTATCAAACTGCTCTCAAGAGTATTATAATTGATTGAAAATTTACCCACTGCTTATCGGAGGAATCGATTTTGTAGACTCAAAACAGAAGATCATCCCCTCTCCCTTCACTTTTCTTTTTCTTCTACTTTGCAATCAAGTCCTATCGAAAATCAAACGCCCAATCAGTCCATAACTTTTCATTCCTCCACGTTTCCTTCCTACCAAACATGGTTGTAGAAACCACTTGGTGAGATGTAAGTTCTGACCAATTGTTTCTTAATGATTAAATTTTGTTGCTTCGTATTTGGAAGATTTGAAGTGACCACTAGCTCAAAATCATTTCTTCTCATAAGATAAATATGGGATTAGATAATTTCTTTGCCAAATTTGAGGGGTTTGTATAACAAATTATTGTGTAGGGACCCACTAGAGCAAATTATTGAGGGCTGCTGCATGGAATATTCTTTTTTGGTCTTAGGATGTGATATGACAACTAGACTTGATAATTTTTTGTGTTCAATTTGTTAACCAATTGGATTATTATCAAGTTACTCATTAAAAACTCTTTATGATAACGTGTATGATAAGTAAACAACACGAAAACGACCTGTTTACTAGGTCTAGACACTATGTAGTACCTGAAAGACAATGTGTTTTAATATTTATGTGGCAATATGATATTTAATATGTCGTTTTTCATTTAATTATTTATTAAATTACAATATCACAAGAAGAGTGACGTTCCAATTACTCCTTCAGTTTCTAGCCATATGCAGTGAACCTACTAGCTTTTATTTTCCCAATTTTTAGGATTTTCTTGTAATCAGTTTAAGTGGTTTTAATCTTTTTTATTTCATGTTCATTGATCTATTGTAAATAGGAGTCCATCCTTGTAATTATATAGAGTGGAATACACTGATCAATGGGTCAAAACTTTTGGACCCAGGACAGAATTATTCTCCTGCAACCTTCACTTTTGAAAATCCTGGTGCAAATCCTATAAAATATATATTTATCACGAAAGACACGCTATTTAAGATAACGAGTATTACACAAAAACTATACTAACACAAAAAACATGAAGCCAGACGTTTCCCATTGCATCTCTATTAACCAATGATGCTAGCTCAATGATAAAAAATGTTACGGTTCACCATATTATAACAACTAGAGTAAAAGTACCATGTAACTAATGCATGACATGAACACTGAAAAGTTTTTCCATACCAAAACCAACGATGCATGCTTAGCATGGTTTTGGGGAGTCTCTTAACTTTGAGCAACTCCAAGAGATTCTATAAAAGAATCAATATGAATTTAAACAAAATGAAGAGTCACTTTTTAAATTTACAGAGTAATTATTCATCAACTAAATATTAAAAAAATAATAAAACTCAAGGGTAGACCCTTGAGCAAGGAGAAAAAGAACAAAGAGAATGATGTTTTAGAAAATGTGTGGGTTGAGTTTGAATTGTTAATAATAAAATATTCGAAGTTTGTTAAAATAGAGAGTATTGTTTGAGATGAAAATTTAACTGATATCTAAAATTTTTTAACACTGTTCATTCATTAGTTTAACAAAAATTTAAAGCTTCTCTTAAAAATGCTCTTATGTAGCACCTGGGAATCCAATCCAGTTTTCAAGTAGGTTCGGAGTTTTTATGGAGCTACTGCGAGTCTGCGACCAGCCCATGAAACCCTATGGGTCCTTCAGTCCGCCCAAATAAAGAAAGTGTTTGGCATTGAGGAGTAGATAGAAATATAGCACCACACTTTGAAATGGTAACTTTCTCTTGTCACAGTAGCTGTGAGGATATTCTCATGTTATCAGACATTTGCACCATACATGTACCTAACCTAAGCAATAATCAATCTGACACCATACATGGCAAATCTAAGAAATAGTCAACTCTTATGAGAAATTTATATTTATAGTCCGGCAACATAAGCGTCATAATACTTAATTTCTTTACCACCTCACTCAAATAGCTTGTGATTTTAAGAGTTAAGACGAAGATTTGATTGATACCAGACGTCACCAATGACAGAGTACTCGTGACATACAAATTGCTCTCCAGCTTTAAAAAAAAATTCAATATTAAAATCTACTGTGTTATAAATTCAAATTAAATAAACAGACATTCTTTTACACTACATATTTCTATTCCTGTATATTAATTGAGAATAGTAATGAGAAAAACAAATTCCCGGCACAGTGTCTTAGTTCAGCACCTACCAACTCACAAGTATCTGCACTCCACTGGAAACGGGAAATATGAACAAGCTAAATGAACTTCAAGCTATTAAACCATAAACGTCTATATCAAAATTGCCACGTTCATTTGACGGCTCCACGATGTTATGGTCGATCCTATTCTTCCTCTTGCTGCTGCCATATTTCCCTCGTTGCAGCCAACTGAACGCGTAGATTTCGAACTTTCCTTTTGGATGGTACTGAGGGAAAATTTACTGCAAGCCTTGAGCGCAGTGGTGCCGTTACAGGCATTGCAGACATAGCTCAGAAAGTTTTCGTAGTCTACAACAGGAGAAGAATGTCATTTCCTGAAAATCCCGATAATAGAACGATAATCAAAGTAACCATCAGTAGTGCAAATGAAAAAAAACCACATATGCATAACCCAAACTTGGTGACAATCGTAATAGCATTGAGAAATATGATCATGAGAAAGGAACAAACTGTTGGAAATTTTGAGTAGAAATTTCTTTGTCCCACATTGGCCATTCCCAAAAGATTTTATCACTTTATAAGGCTTTGTCCTTTATAGAAAGTGATTGGAGTAATAGGCCTGGAGACTAAAATTGGGCTCACCCTTGGGGTTGGGCTTTGGGGTGTACTAATTAATTGGTAATTAATATATATAATTAATATATATTTAATTGTCAAAAGATGGGCCTTGGGCTCTAATAATTAATTAATTTAATTGGAATTAATTAATTATTTTTAATTTCGAATTTAAATTAATTAATTAATTATTTTTTTCCAGCAGACTAATCTTTTCAGATGAAGTCTGAAGTATGAAAACGCAGAAACAAAAACACCCTTTTCAGCAGATGTCTCCCAACAGATGCATCCCTTCCTCATACCTGTTGCGAACATGTATAATCACATTATATATACATCCATCTGCATGGCATTTAGGACACAGAAAAATCATAAATCTTCTCCTGCAATCATAAACATCCTTACTGAGAGAACCACATTAATATTCGCCAGAAGTCAATTTTCCGGTGCTGGAATTTCTGACTTAGATCGTTGAATCCTGGTGAAGCAGACGTCCGTAGAACTACAAGCACAGAGTAGGGACGAAATTTCTGTTTCAAGGACATTGCGGTACGCAAGCCTCGATCTTCAAGTTGTCTGTTTTATAATTCGTATTCTAGTTTATATTCTGTCAATTTACTATTGCATTTATTATTTATTAGCATATATAAATTATCACAGATTGTTGACATCTTTCTAACAATCTTGAAACAGAAATCTTATGGATCAACAATCTATGAATGTGAATGGCGTTGTGCCAAAATACTCAGAAAAACCTGAGAAGTTCAAAGGGTTGGACTTCAAGAGATGGCAACAGAAGATGTTGTTCTTCTTAACAACAATGAATCTCGCTCATGTTGTTAAGGAAGAAGCTCCGAAGTCTAATGAGAATCCAATGACGAGAGAGACTGTCATGGCAATTGAAGCTTGGAATCATTCCGAGTTTTGTTGCAGAAACTATATCCTGAATAGTTTGGATGACAATCTCTACGACATTTATTATCTGTGCAAGACAGCGAAGGAGTTGTTGGAATCCCTAGAGAAAAAGTATAAGATTGATGATGCCGGTTCAAAGAAATTTGTTATCGGTAAGTTTCTCAAATATACAATGGTGGATTCCAAATCTGTTGTTTCTCAGGTCGAAGAAATCCAGAAGTTGATCTATGAATTGCATTCTGAGGGATGCGAGATCAATGAGCATTTCCAAGTTGGGGCGATAATCGAGAAATTGCCAACTTCCTGGAATGACTTCAAAATTTATCTCAAGCACAAGCGTCGTGAGAAGAATATGGAGGATTTGATTCTGAGGCTACGTGTGGAAGAAGACCACAGAAAGGCAGACCGTTCTGGAGGGTTTGCAGCCATTGAAGCCAATGCGAATTATGTTGAGGGAGGAAACTCCAAGGCTAAGCCGAAAAAGAATAAGGCTCCTGCTCCGAAAACCAAGCAGTTTGTGCAATCTGCCCTAGCTCCTAAAGGCAAGAATCTGAAGAAGATTAAGGGCGCCTGCTATGTGTGTGGCAAATCTGGTCACAAGGCACAAGATTGTTATCATCGCAAAGATGGAAATCATGGCCACGGAAACAACAACAACCATGCTAACATGGCAATCACCGATGAAGAATTGGTTGCTGTTGTGTCCGAGGTTAACATGGTCTCCAATGTGAGTGAATGGTTGATGGATACTGGTGCTACAAAGCACATCTGCGCTGACAGAAATCTGTTCACAGAATATCACCCTGCTGCCCCTGGAGAAAAGCTGTATATGGGCAATTCTGCCTCATCTGCGGTGGAGGGATATGGCAAGGTGGTACTCAAATTCACATCTGGGAAAAGTTTAACCTTGCTGAATTTGCTGCATGTTCCTGAAATGAGGAGGAACTTGGTTTCTGGACCAATTCTAATTGCTAAGGGCTTTAAACTTGTAAATCCAACAAATTTGTACTTACCAAGGGTGAGATGTTTGTTGGAAAGGGTTATGTGGCTGATGGCCTTGTGAAACTCAATGTAATTGCCATTGATGATGCTAATAAAATAAATGCTTCTACTTATATTGTTGAGTCTTCTAATATTTGGCATGCTAGATTAGGACATGTTAATTTTCGTTCCATGCATAGAATGGTTAAATTAGAATTATTACCTAAATTCGAAATTAATTTTAATCATAAGTGTGAAACATGTACTGAATCAAAATTTGCTAGGCAAACGAGAAAGTCAATTTTGGAAAGATCAAATGAATTACTTGGATTAATTCATAGTGATCTTTGTGACTTTAAATCCACACCAAGTCGTGGAGGAAAGAATTATTATGTCACTTTCATTGATGATTGCAGTAAGTATTGCTATGTTTATTTGATTCATAGCAAGGACGAAGCTTTGAATATGTTTAAGACATATAAAGCCGAAGTTGAAAATCAACTTGAGAGAAAAATCAAAGCACTTAGATCCGATAGAGGAGGAGAGTATGAGTCTAGTGCCTTCTCAGATTTTTGTGCACAACATGGAATTATACATCAAACAACGGCTCCATACACACCACAACAAAATGGTGTTGCCGAAAGAAAAAATAGAACATTCAAAGATATGATTAATTCCATGTTAAATAGTTCTGGGCTTCCACACAGTTTGTGGGGTGAAGCTTTACTTACTGCAAATACCATATTGAATAAGGTTCCTCTAAAAAAGATTGACGAGTCACCTTATGAGATATGGAAAGGACATAAACCCACTTATAAAACTCTCAAAGTGTGGGGTTGCTTAGCAAAGGTGCAAGTTCCGTTACCAAAAAGAACGAAACTAGGACCTAAAACTATTGATTGCGTATTCATTGGATATGCAAATAATAGTGCTGCTTATAGGTTCATTGTTGTGAAATCTTCGATTTCTGACATACATGTTAACACTATATTAGAATCAGCGGATGCAGAATTCTTTGAGGATATATTCCCTTACAAAGAAAAAGAATCCGGTTCTAATACAAAGAGAGTTCATGATCATAGTCATGATGAAGCCTATTCTTCTGGTGTCCAAGGAAATGATGTGGAACCAAGAAGAGGAAAAAGAATCAAAGTTTCTAAAAACTTTGGACCAGATTTCATTGCTTTCTTATCCGAGAATGAACCTAGAACTTTTAAAGAAGCAATGTCTTCTTCTGAGGCTCCTTTAGAGCAGTTACAGCGGAGGGCATTTTGCCCAGCACCCAGCTGAAAAAACTGCCCAGCACCCTGTGAAACCCCTCCACCCGACCCAATTGACTGGCACCCAGCTCAAGCCGGTCTCTAGCCCAGTCCAAAATTGACTGAGGTGTTGCCCGGTACATCTGACTCATGCTGCCGCCAGCCAGGTCATGCGGAGGAGGATGAGGTCCATTTTTTGAGGAGCGTTGGTGTGGAACACCTCCACGGCAAAACTTGGAACACAGCAACTCATCCCAGCTCTAACAAAACAGAGAGGGATTCAGGAGAGGTTGACTTGCAAATCCCAATTCCCAACCGCCGTGATGAGAATCCCTCATCCCAATCACCACCCATCCAAGTTGGCCACAGCCCCAGCGGAGGACAACTCTGACCCGACCCGACCCACAATGCCCGGCATGTCGGTGGCTGGCGGGCTGCGGAAGAAGGGGCTTGGCGTGAGGCCATGGCTGCTTCTGGACTCCAGCGGGCAAGCCCAGGTTGTCGAGGCCGGCAAGCACGCCATCATGCGGCGGACCGGTCTACCCGCTCGGGACATTCGGATCCTGGATCCGCTTCTTTCGTACCCGTCTACTGAGAAAGAAATGGAAGCAGAGAGAAAGAAATTAAATGATAAAATATTAATTGATATGAATAAAATAATATAATATTAGATTGACTGGGCCAGCGCATTTTTAGGAATGAAGATGCTTTGGTCTATTACTGTTTACTGGGGTATATTACTGTTCACTTGAGTGGATAAATGCGCTGAGTGCTGGCGCAAAGTCTTTAGGGGTGGACTTGCTCTTATGGAAAGAAGCAATTAAAAGTGAAATGGAATCCATTATGGAAAATAACACATGGGAATTGGTTGATTTACCTCCCGGTAGTAAACCAATTGGCCATAAATGGATTTTCAAGAAGAAACTTAAGGCGGATGGAACCATTGATAAGTTCAAGGCACGTTTAGTAGCCAAAGGTTATTGCCAAAAAGAAGGGTTGGATTATTTCGACACCTATTCTCCAGTTTCTCGCATAACGTCAATTAGGACGTTAATAGCGATTGCGGCTGTATACAACTTTGATATACATCAAATGGATGTAAAAACATCATTTTTAAATGGAGAACTAGATGAGGAAATATACATGGAACAACCTGAAGGGTTTGTACTTAAAGGACAAGAAAGCAAAGTGTGCAAACTAGTTAAGTCATTATATGGACTTAAACAAGCACCAAAACAATGGCACGAGAAATTTGATCATACTTTGTTGACACATGGGTTCAAAATAAATGAATCTGATAAATGTGTCTACATTAAGAGTAATGATAAAACTTGTGTTATTGTCTGCTTGTATGTGGATGATATGCTCATAATGGGAAACAATAAAGATGTCATAAACAAAACAAAGAAAATGTTGAATTCCAGTTTTGACATGAAGGACTTAGGTCAAGCCGATGTCATTTTAGGAATTCAAATTAAGAGAAATAGTGAAGGATATGTCCTTACACAATCCCATTATGCAGAAAAAATATTACGGAGGTTTGGTCAATTTGACTGCAAACCTGCTGCAACTCCTTTTGATGCTGGATGCACGTTGGAGAAAAATAAAGGCGATGCCATATCTCAACTTGAATATTCTCAAGTAATTGGAAGTCTAATGTACTTGATGAATTCAACTAGGCCCGACTTAGCTTATGCAGTAAGTAGGCTTAGTAGATATACAAGTAATTCGGCACAAGAGCATTGGGATGCTTTAGTAAGAGTGTTAAGGTATTTGAAAAATACACTTGACTACGGATTACACTACACAAAATATCCACCTGTTGTAGAAGGCTTCAGTGATGCCAATTGGATTTCTGACACTACAGAATCCAAGTCGACTAGTGGATATGTTTTTACCTTGGGAGGTGCAGCAATATCTTGGAAATCCTCTAAACAGAAATGTATAGCTCGGTCCACCATGGAATCCGAGTTTATAGCTTTAGACTTGGCTGGCGAAGAAGCCGAGTGGCTTAAAAATTTTCTGGAGGATATTCCAATGTGGACAAAGCCGGTAACGGCTATATGTATACATTGTGATAGTATGGCCGCTCAATCAAGGGCCAAAAGTCATGTATACAATGGGAAGTCACGTCACATCAGACGTCGACACAATACTCTTAAGAAGATGCTCTCCAATGGAATAATATCCATTGATTATGTGAAGTCAAAGGAAAATATAGCTGATCCATTGGCAAAAGGCCTACCAAGAGAGCAAATATTATTTACATCGAGGGGAATGGGTCTCAAGCCAATTCAATGAATCGAACTGGGCGGAAACCTAACCTAGCTGATTGGAGATCCCATGGTCTAGGTTCAATAGGCAAACTGGTTGAGTTTGATTCAAAAGTTGAACACACAACTTACCCATTCTTATGATAAAATGTGTGTTGTCTGTTGATGTTTGAGGTGAAGGGAAAATTATGAGTTTTCAAGATTTGGGATTTCTAGATGACTAGCATGCATATACAATCATAGATTTATATACATACGCAACGGAAGCATTTATAACAAGTTATCAAAGTTATAGTCATGCAAATCCCCTTCAAGGTTCATAGGTTTAAATATAATGCATCAAAACAATTTTTACTTAAGAACAAAGTTAAGGATTAGATCTATACCTCTTGTTCTTGATTTTAGACCAAGGATGGACCACCTCCAAGCTCTTTGTTCCTTGAATTCCTTGAGCCTAGCTTCCCTCCTTGCCTCCTCCACTTTGATAGAATGAGTGCTCCTAGGTTCTCTTCAAGTCCCCAAAGTAGAAGACCTCTAAAGATCCTCACCCACTAGTATAATGAGAAGGATGAAAGAATGACCAAAAGGATGAAAAGTTGTTAGCCAATTCACCCTCAAGGTGGCCGGCCCTATTGTTGAGAGAGAGAGAGATGGTTGTTTTGATTTTTGTTTCTAAAACTTACAAAACCATTAAAGGAATCAATCTCTATAAAGTTCCTTATATATCATCAAAAACCTAGTCAACAAATTGACCAAACATCTCACCCAAACCCTTAGTATGTGGCCGGCCTACTTGTGTTAATATGGGCTTTGGGCTTTCATTTATTTCAAGTCATCCAATGCTTGAATAAAAGCCCAATGGGTTTAGGCCCAATGGGCCCAATTAAACCCGAACGTTTCTTTAAGCCCAAAACGATCTTTATCGCTTTTATGATTTCTTTAGACTTTCTAAATTAATCAAACCACTTAATTAATCCAATTAATTATTTCCATCATCCATTAATTACTCACTACAATAGTGTTTTGGTGAACAATCTTTTAGGTTCTAATTAGCAAGGCAGTGAGGTGATTGTCATTAATTCAATTTAATTTCAATCACTAGTGAATCAAAACTTCATTTTAATTCACCATTCTTCTTTGATGACTATGTTTATTTATCTTAGAAGAACTCACAAACTATGAGTGACATCTAACCATATGTCATAGCTACCCAAGCTAATGTAGAAGTTTATTTGGAGAACCTATTCAATTGGAATTACAATGTAATTCGATCCTTCTCTAATACAATACTCTCAATCATATTACTAGGGTATGGATATATTATGTCAAACCCCTAATGTGATTATTCCTTCTTATATGATTCTTTTGAGTCGTATAGGAACGCATTCCTTTCAATACGCTCGATACTTCGGCCGAAGATTCCCGAATCATATCTTAGAGTATTCTTCCTCTCTTATCGAGGATTAGAGATTCCTTGTTGCGCATACACTTGCCTTCATGACTAAGTGGCTTAACCCCGACTATGCCGTTGACATTCTGAAAGAGTGACGTTTGACATAATCAAAGATCAAGTACTTAACCACAAGACAACGACGATGCCTCAGGTCTAAGGACTACTTACATTATTCCAACCATTAGAGTTACTTGCTTGACATGTGAGTAGACCTCCATGCAAGTACTCTTGTTCGATTGTGTTCAGTGAACTCATTCCCCTAATGAGCACCTACATACTTGTCTTAGTGTCACAACACGAATGGGATGAGACTTTCCATCCTTCCATTTGAAGCAGACACAGTATGTACCGATCTACGCATTGTCAGTTTCCCTCCGACAATCCAATGACCAGGAACCTTTTGGACATTTGGTTATTTGAAGAAGGTCTCTGTAGTCTAACATCATTAGATTACTTCTTCAATCCATCCATTGTCCATGGATACACTATTTAAGACATATATCGTTTATTGAGATAGTCCTAATTCGTGTCTTTGCCATTTGACGTATAAGAATCATCTATACATCTATTCATTTGTCCTGAAAGGTTTCTTCCAAAGATTGGCTTTCAGAGCATATTTCCAACAATCTCCCACTTGCACTAAAGTCAATCACTAGTGTATCTTATACATCTTGTCGAGAGAGTTCATGCTCGCTGGTTAACTTGGTTATGTATTAATTCCTTTTATTTTAAAAGGGAATTTACTTATCAAATGTTTCCAAAACATTTGATGATGTCTCTTTATTGTGATCGAATATTTTGATGAGACCTTGATTCCATGGCTTGAGCTATCGCCCCATTACGTCGTAGTACACTACCATCGACCTTATGGTTTGGATTCAATCATTGGTTCTAATAGAACCCCTTCATTCAAAACACCTTTTGAAGCAGTTTCTAAAACAATATATCGTCATATATTTTGTTTGTACACTTTATACAAACTTTGCTCCATCCTTGAGACCATTGTAGTACCATACTACCAATTCATTCATATGGTTAGTTCTTCATCCATTATGAAGTTCCATTTGTTAAAATGGCTTATTTTCACTTTGGTTAACAACCTAAGTGAATGCACGCTTCCAGAGTCCTACTCTGATGTTTCCTTTTAAACGGCAATAATACTCTATCAATTGCTTTGGTTCTGATCCTGGGATATAGTAATATCTTAAAGTGACAACCCCTGTGGTTCTTCACTTTTGGATATCTATTTCACAAGTCAATACATGTGTCCCTTTTGTGATTTTTATGACACATTCATTATAAGGGTTCTGAAAGTTATTTCCTATCACATAGGAAAATGCTTTCTTAAATCTACAACATTTGAGATTTAATTCCTTATTTAATATCCTTGAGATAGTCTTACTATATCAATAAGTCCAATTTCAAGTCTATACTTCAAAATTGACTGTGTCATGTTTTGTCATTTTTCGAGTAACATCTATGATTTATCAAATCTATCAAATAGACTTCATTCATATCTTGTTTGCTCAAATTATGACATCACTCCCACTGGTCTTGATGTAACTTAGCATTCATTCAAAATTAACAATTATATCGTCTTGATTTGAATGCATATTGCTCCCAGAGTCCTACTCTTTTAATTCATATGGTGTCATACATCATGTTTCAAGTTTTAGTCATACTAAGACCTTTTGTTACATTAGATGTTGAATTTGGATTGTCTTGTTGTTAAACCAAATGTTGTGACTCATTTTGAAGTTATTCCCTTTTGTTTCATCAACTTGTCCATATGCTTTGTTATTTAGCTTGTTCTCATAAAAGAGAATGATGGACAACTCCCAACATATAACCATTTTATGCTAGGTTGACGAAACCAACATTCAAAGACTTTCTTTAAATGTCGCACAACATAGAATTTTAACGTTTGAAGAGTTTGAGTCTTTTAACAATTAAAATTACAAACTCTTAATAATAGTCAAGTACTATTATTCTTTTGACAACTATAAACCAATCATATTCAAGTTTATATCCATTTTCACACCTCCCACTATTTCTCATGACTTTAATGAGAAATCATTTCATACATTCAAAATGTATAAAATTGGTGTATATTGGTAGAAGACATTGTATAGTAGCTTTAAAACATTTCAAGCTTTAATTGTTTCAATCTTCACTAAGTTAATGTCTTGTTATTAAGTGACTAAAATAGATTTAGACACTTCTTTCTTGGTTTAATCAATAGCACAATTGACATTTTAAAACCTTTTAACGAATGCCCAATTAGTTGTTCAAAACCACTAATTGAATCAAGAGTGATCTTGATTATTGTGTTTCATATGATATAAATCTTGTATCTCACCTAGGATACAACAAGACAATATTCAATTCATAACACTACTATTAAGAAAATGTATTAGAAGGCATTCAACACATTACATTAATATGATAATTCAAACATTCATAATGTTTAATATAAAAAGCATTAGCTCTAAACATTTAGAGACTAATTTAAATACCTTTATACATATAAGCATTTATTTAGTGGCCTTCCATCATATGAAGCCACATTAAGTTCTTAACAAAGTAAGAAAGTTTAAAGACTGTCTTTAAATGCAACAAACTTCTTAAGTAGTAAGCAAAAAACATGGTGGACGAACTCTTCTCCACACCTTTCCTTGCTTGTTCCTCTTCTACTTGGCTCTTCCACCTATATACAATTATACAAGTGATTAGCCCTTTATATCAAATATAAATATTTAGAAGATCTAACATTTAGAATTGAAAACAAGAACATAAACCATACCTTGTGGTTTGTCCTTAAGACTTGCAAGGTATAACCTGCAATTCCTCCTCCAATGTCCCTCATTTCCACAGTGGTGGCAAGTCCCTTTGGGCTCTTTTTCTTTCTTTTTCATCACTCCTCCTTTCGGCTTATGAGTGGGTGACTTCATCTCCTTTCTTTTGCCTTTGCCTTTCGGCTTGGCTTTGGAAGAGGATGGCTTGTTGTAGGCTACTGCAGCAGTCCCTATAACGTTCTCTTTCTTCATAGTCTTCTCGGCAGTTACTAACATATTTAGCAACTCAGAGAGAGTACTATCCATTTTATTCATATTGTAGTTCATTACGAACTGCGCAAATGAATCAGAAAGAGAAGCCAATATGAAGTCCTGGGCCAATTCCCCGTCAAGTGGAGTACCAAGGTTCTCCAATTGTTCAATGAATCCTATCATCTTCAGTACATGTTGATGTACTGGAGCCCCTTTGACCATCTTGGTCTTCACAAGTTCACAAACAGTGCTAAAGCGACGGTTGCGCGTCCCTTCGCCATATAACTCCGTAAGATGGAGTATTATGGAAAATGCACTGTCCATGTCCTCGTGCTGTCTCTGTAGCTCTTCATTCATGGAAGCCAACAGATAGCACTTGGCTTGTGTGTCATCCTCAACGTGCTTGTCAAACTTAGCACGCTCATCCTCTGTAGCCTCAGGGCCAAGAGGTATGTGAGGTGGAGCCTTGTCTAGCACGTAAACAATCTTCTCCAATGTTAGGAGAATCTTGACATTACGATACCATGATGGGAAATTGTGCCCCTCAAGGCAATGTTTGTCGAGTATTTTCGCGAGTGCGCTTCCAACCATATCTAAATACATAAACACTAAAATAATTAGATTGATTGTTTATTAAGTCAAACGATTCGGGTCTTTAAACCGAATGACACCACCCACCATTTTTGGCAAATTCCATATCCCTCAAGATGGAATCCGGGAGATTTCAAAGAAAGCTCCTAGCGGGTTATGGGAGGCTCACTATTACCAAGCCCACCTCACGATGATACGATGTTGGCTAGCAAAAATAATAATGAGAGGATATATTACCCATTCACACCAAGTTTTTGTGATTACCCATCTATTTGGCCTCTAGAAAACAATGCCTCACGATGATACGATGTTGGCACCATTTTTCTTAGTTAAGTTCTTTCCCACCATGCTTGGTTTAGATAGGGGTTCAAGTATGACCTCACGATGATACGATGTTGGCCACACTCGTTGCCTACCTTAACCTCATCAAATGTTTTGAATAAACTCCTCCTGAATATAAGCATGCACTTTGAACTTCCCCATGATAGGGTGAAGACGGTGTACAAGTCATAAACGCTTGGAGCCTACCATGGTGGAAGGCCACGAAAGAGTGTTCTAAGCACTCTCACGCTTTCAACTTAATATTGTTTGTTAGTTGAGGGATTTTAAGGTCTCATCAATATTATTTATTTAATCATATTCAAATAAATAGTCCTATTATAACTACTAGTCCAAAGTTAATGAAATTAGTAGCATATGATATCCCCATTATTCGTTTTCACAAAACAAATCAATATCAAAACATTTTTCAAAATATTGGAGATATATATTACTACTAATTATATTCATTATATTTTAGTAGCGTATGATACTCCCACTATTTGTTTTAAGAAAAACAAATCAATATCAAAAACGAATTTTTCAAATATTGGAAGTAACTACTACTACTATGGTTTTTGCATTCCTTTGAAATTGGACTTTATAGTTATCTTAGGCTCTTGGATGACCATGGACTTATTAGGTTATTGCAACAACGAGCCATCATTGTTGAATATAAACTCGGGGAGGTTGTGTCAATTTAATTACGTGCTTTTCAATCCAATTAAAACATTTTCATTTAGCCATTAGAAATGAAAGACAATCATTCATTGCTAATTAGGGCGTTGGACCCATTTAATCTTTAATCTCATGTCAAAACCCTCTTTTAGTTATGTCTCCTTACCAATAGTTAAAGAAACTCTAGTCTAGCACTGGAGGGAATCAACTAATGAATAGAGATTAAGAAGTAATAAGAATTACAAACCGATTTGTACAAATTCCTATAAATTACATATACTAAAAGGGGAGAGATAGATTAATTTCAAACGTGACAAGGTCCAATTAAACAGTAATTAAAACACATTCCCAAGGTTCAAACAATTTGATTTTAGCGCCTTATCTCATAGCTCCATTATCGTTTAAGGCATAAGTCCATAGTCACCCATTTTTCAAACTATCTAATCACATTAAATAATCATATGGAGTGCAACATAAACATTTAGATTTAGTGCATATGGGCATAATAGTATTATGAGTTTAAACAACTAACAAATTAAAATCAAATATTTTAACTTTCTAGTTAGTAGGGGCCTTTATGCAAATATGAAAAAGTTAGGGGTCAAACCATAAATACTCAAAAGTAAAACCAACTTTCTCAAAATATAAAATGGCCCCATAAGTGGTAAATCCACTAGGGGAGGCCGGCCATATAATGGGGGGGAAGGGTTTCCACTCATCTTGCATTAATTCATTACAAAATAAAAAGAAACATCATTTTGTTTGTCACTTGTCTTAGCTTTTAATTCTTTAGAAAAATAATGGAATTTCACCTAATCAAGTAGGGTTCAAATAATTTTAATATGGTTATGGATGGTAAGAACATCATCCAAAACCACAAAACCATGCATGAAAACCATTTTCATCAAAAACAAAACTATGAACACCAAGAACAAAACCATGAACACATTTTTCAAGATTTGTGTATTCTTGATGATTTTTCAAACTCAAAAACTTAAGTGACAAGGTTTCTAGTTTCTAGCTTTAAATGATGTGTGAGTGTCTTACAATAAAACATAAACACATGCTCAAAAATTTCCCAAAAAACATGCCAACCTAAAAGAACAAAAAACTCAAAACTTTGTTCATGACTTGTTCTTCATTCATGCATACAAAACAATTTTTACATGCACATCTTTTCAACTCTTGATTTATATTTTTCAACCATTGAAAAACAAAAGATAAACATACTTTAAATGAAGAAGTAATATGTCAAAATTTAGTTCAAAACTCAAATTTCATTCATGCATACAAAACAACTTTTGCATACATATCTTTTTCAACTATTGACTAACATTCTTCAACTATTGAAAAACAAAAGATAAACATATTTTGAATGAAACAATAATTATGTCATGCATAACATTAATACCCATATGCATAAAATCCAAAAGGACACATTATACATAAACCTTTGGCTCTGATACCACTTGAAGGGAAAATTATGAGTTTTCAAGATTTGGGATTTCTAGATGACTAGCATGCATATACAATCCTAGATTTATATACATACGCAACGGAAGCATTTATAACAAGTTATCAAAGTTATAGTCATGCAAATCCCCTTCAAGGTTCATAGGTTTAAATATAATGCATCAAAACAATTTTTACTTAAGAACAAAGTTAAGGATTAGATCTATACCTCTTGTTCTTGATTTTAGACCAAGGATGGACCACCTCCAAGCTCTTTGATCCTTGAATTCCTTGAGCCTAGCTTCCCTCCTTGCCTCCTCCACTTTGATAGAATGAGTGCTCCTAGGTTCTCTTCAAGTCCCCAAAGTAGAAGACCTCTAAAGATTCTCACCCACTAGTATAATGAGAATGATGAAGGAATGACCAAAAGGATGAAAAGTTGTTAGCCAATTCACCCTCAAGGTGGCCGGCCCTATTGTTGAGAGAGAGAGAGATGGTTGTTTTGATTTTTGTTTCTAAAACTTACAAAACCATTAAAGGAATCAATCTCTATAAAGTTCCTTATATATCATCAAAAACCTAGTCAACAAATTGACCAAACATCTCACCCAAACCCTTAGTATGTGGCCGGCCTACTTGTGTTAATATGGGCTTTGGGCTTTCATTTATTTCAAGTCATCCAATGCTTGAATAAAAGCCCAATGGGTTTAGGCCCAATGGGCCCAATTAAACCCGAACGTTTCTTTAAGCCCAAAACGATCTTTATCGCTTTTATGATTTCTTTAGACTTTCTAAATTAATCAAAACACTTAATTAATCCAATTAATTATTTCCATCATCCATTAATTACTCACTACAATAGTGTTTTGGTGAACAATCTTTTAGGTTCTAATTAGCAAGGCAGTGAGGTGATTGTCATTAATTCAATTTAATTTCAATCACTAGTGAATCAAAACTTCATTTTAATTCACCATTCTTCTTTGATGACTATGTTTATTTATCTTAGAAGAACTCACAAACTATGAGTGACATCTAACCATATGTCATAGCTACCCAAGCTAATGTAGAAGTTTATTCGGAGAACCTATTCAATTGGAATTACAATGTAATTCGATCATTCTCTAATACAATACTCTCAATCATATTACTAGGGTATGGATATATTATGTCAAACCCCTAATGTGATTATTCCTTCTTATATGATTCTTTTGAGTCGTATAGGAACGCATTCCTTTCAATACGCTCGATACTTCGGCCGAAGATTCCCGAATCATATCTTAGAGTATTCTTCCTCTCTTATCGAGGATTAGAGATTCCTTGTTGCGCATACACTTGCCTTCATGACTAAGTGGCTTAACCCCGACTATGCCGTTGACATTCTGAAAGAGTGACGTTTGACATAATCAAAGATCAAGTACTTAACCACAAGACAACGACGATGCCTCAGGTCTAAGGACTACTTACATTATTCCAACCATTAGAGTTACTTGCTTGACATGTGAGTAGACCTCCATGCAAGTACTCTTGTTCGATTGTGTTCAGTGAACTCATTCCCCTAATGAGCACCTACATACTTGTCTTAGTGTCACAACACGAATGGGATGAGACTTTCCATCCTTCCATTTGAAGCAGACACAGTATGTACCGATCTACGCATTGTCAGTTTCCCTCCGACAATCCAATGACCAGGAACCTTTTGGACATTTGGTTATCTGAAGAAGGTCTCTGTAGTCTAACATCATTAGATTACTTCTTCAATCCATCCATTGTCCATGGATACACTATTTAAGACATATATCGTTTATTGAGATAGTCCTAATTCGTGTCTTTGCCATTTGACGTATAAGAATCATCTATACATCTATTCATTTGTCCTGAAAGGTTTCTTCCAAAGATTGGCTTTCAGGGCATATTTCCAACATGAGGGGTTATGTTTTATACATTTAATGACATTAATATCTTGTTATCAAGAGGAATATGGCAGACTATTCTTAATTAATGTCACCTATATAGGAGTAAATGGGGCCACATTTATGGGAATTAACATGGCTAAATTCTCTAAAGCTCCTACGAAATCCGGGATCTGTTCAGGGCCAAAATGAACACAACCGTATGAATTGACGTATGGCAGCCATGATATGTGTGTAGCATATTGTCTCGGTTTACTACTGCGGTGAACAGTTCAAGATCTTCCACATCCACTGCGTCACCAAGTAAACCCGATATGTTTTCACTAGGGTAAGTTCAAGTCCAAAAGACACTTCACCCGATGCATATCATGTCTATTCTCTCTCAGTTTTAGACAGCCTAATCATCCATTTGCATTTACATTTGCATTCAAATGTGGGGTCATTGTTGGAAGAGTTTGAATGAAATTTCAACTCAAATGTGGGGTATTGTTGGAAATTTTGAGTAGAAATTTCTTTGTCCCACATTGGCCATTCCCAAAAGATTTTATCACTTTATAAGGCTTTGTCCTTTATAGAAAGTGATTGGAGTAATAGGCCTGGAGACTAAAATTGGGCTCACCCTTGGGGTTGGGCTTTGGGGTGTACTAATTAATTGGTAATTAATATATATTTAATTGTCAAAAGATGGGCCTTGGGCTCTAATAATTAAATTAATTAATTATTTTCGGAATTAATTAATTATTTTTAATTTCGAATTTAAATTAATTAATTAATTATTTTTTTCCAACATACTCATCTTTTCAGATGAAGTCTGAAGTGTGAAAACGCAGAAACAAAAACACCTTTTTCAGCAGATGTCTCCTAACAGATGCATCCCTTCCTCATACCTGTTGCGAACAGGTATAATCACATTATATATACATCCATCTGCATGGCATTTAGGACACAGAAAAATCATAAATCTTCTCCTGCAATCATAAACATCCTTACTGAGAGAACCACATTAATATTCGCCAGAAGTCAATTTTCCGGTGCTGGAATTTCTGACTTAGATCGTTGAATCCTGGTGAAGCAGACGTCCGTAAAACTACAAGCACAGAGTAGGGACGAAATTTCTGTTTCAAGGACATTGCGGTACGCAAGCCTCGATCTTCAAGTTGTCTGTTTTATAATTCGTATTCTAGTTTATATTCTGTCAATTTACTATTGCATTTATTATTTATTAGCATATATAAATTATCACAGATTGTTGACATCTTTCTAACACAAACCTCAGAATTTGCACTGTCCTACTCAACAGAACACCATAGGTTGTTCCAAAAATGACATGATCAAGAATCAGTGAAACGTCAAAAAGAAGTTTCAGCGTGATCCCTCATACGCTTCACCTCTACCTAACGCTGTTTTTGTGCACATGCCTGAATAATTAATGAGCTGAATACAAGAAGCAGAGAAAACTAACCTCTTTACCATGCATGTCCACTGCTGTAGCATTCAGTAATAGGTTTTGAATCCAAGCCCAGTTTCTCGTAACACGACTCCCACTGGGGCTACTTGTGCTCGTAAACCAAACTCTTGGCGCAATTAACGAAAGGAAAAGATCATTCTGCACAACAGTGACAGTGAACCAGAAGTTAGCAATTTAAGCTTAAATATTACTTTCTGTTAAGTCCAACATAACTCCATAAATGGCATCCAAATTAAGATACATATCTGTAAAACCAACCGACAACCCTATATAGTACGAACACTCAATAATCCAAGTTATTGAAACTGACCGGTTCTGAGCATGCTAGAGTTTAGTTGGGTCTATGTTGGAAGGTGTTCAAGGCACATCGCAGCTCATCAAAGTTCAAGTTGCAATTGCAATTCTAGCCCTCATTCTTGGGTAGAGTTGCAGCTCCTACTAAACCGTCACTTTTGTTACCAACTTGTTTTTTGTTCCAATCCCTTAATTCTAGGGTTTATGTCTTCTAGTATCTTAGTTCTAGATTTCTTGTAACTTGCAACTAGGGCTAGCCTTTTTTTATCTTTTGGTTTCTTTCTTGTAGCTGTTTGTAATTGTTCAATGGGTTTTTTACCTTGCTCGGCCTCTCTATAAGAGCTATCACTTGTATTACTACCACATGATGAAATACACAAACGTTTTGTTGAATTGAATTTCAATATCCCATCTCCAAAGCTTTAACCTATCAAAAACTGTCAACATCCTATGCAGCATTTCTCAATCAGTTGTCCACTAATGTTGAACCAAGGAACTTTAATGAAGCTGCTCACATCCAAGTGTGGCAGGAAGTAATGAAAGAAGTGCTCAAAGCATTGAATGACAACCAAACATGGAGTGTGGTTGACCTTCCAAAGGGAAAAATGGCAGTAGGGAGTAGGTGGATATACAAGACAAAGTTCCATTCAAATGGTAGTATTGAAAGACACAAGGCTCGATTAGTAGCCCGTGGTTTCACACAAACTTATGGCATTGACTACAAGGAGACATTTGCTCCTGTAGCCAAAATGAGCACGGTACGAGTGTTGCTGTCTGTAGCAGTTAATCATGATTGGTCTCTATTTCAAATGGATGTGAAAAATGCATTCCTCACTTGAAGAGGAGGTATACATGAAGCTTCGTCCCGGACATCCACAAGAGAATGAAACTAACAAAGTTTGCAAGCTTCACAAAGCTATATATGGACTCAAGCAATCCCCCCGAGCCTGGTACTCGAAGTTGAGCTCCGTCCTTGAAGTTGCAGGGTTCAAAAGGAGTCATGTCGATTCTTCTTTGTTTGTTCACAATGCTACAAGTGGTAAGCTCGTTATCCTTATATACGTTGATGATCTTATTATAAGGGGAGATAACATACAAGAAATCAATGCCCTCAAATCCTCTCTTCATCAACAATTTGCTCTTAAGCATTTTGGGAATCTTAAAGTACTTTCTTGGTATTGAAATGGCCACATCATCCAAGGGTTTGTTCTTAAATCAAAGAAGATATGTACTTGACCTATTGGATGAAGCTCACATGTTGGATTGCAAGCCAGCACGTACCTCTATTGCGAGCAAACTTCAATTAGATGTCCAAAGTAAACCATTGTCAAACCCTAGTGTCTATCAACGTATGGTAGGAAAGCTGATCTACCTCATAATTACACAACCTGATATTGCTTATTCTGTAAGCCTTGTCAGCCAATTTATGCACTCTCCCACACTGATTCACTGGGAGATTGTCAAAAGGATACTTAGATACTTGAAGGGGTCAATTGGCAGAGGCTTGCTCATGAAGAAACATGGCTCAAATCACATTATGGCATACACGGATGTTGATTGGGCAGGTAATGCCCTCGATCGCAAGTTTACCACTGGTTTCTGTACATTTGTTGGTGGTAATCTTGTGACATGGAAGAGTAAAAAACAAACGGTGATTGTGCGATCAAGTGCTGAGGCTGAGCATAGAGCCATGGCAGCCACGGCTTGTGAATTAATATGGTTTAAGAGTCTCATAGCTGACCTTGGCTACATCGACAAGGAACCTATGTCCTTGTTTTGTGACAACCAAGCTGTCATGCACATAGCTTCGAACCCAATTTTTCACGAGAGAACAAAGCATATTGAGGTTGATTGTCATTACATCCGTGCTCAAGTCCAATCCAAAGTCATCAACACAGTGTACACTCGAAGTTACGATCAACTTGCTGACTTGTTCACAAAAGCTCTCGACTCTACTCATTTCCAAATATTACTGAGCAAGCTTGGATCAATTAACCCTCTTGATCCAGCTTGAGAAGAAGTATTGAAACTGACCGGTTATGAGCATGCTAGAGTTTAGTTGGGTCTATGTTGGAAGGTGTTCAAGGTACATCACAGCTCATCAAAGTTCAAGTTGCAACTGCAACTCTAGCCCTCATTCTCGGGTAGAGTTGCAGTTGCTACTAAACCGTCACTTTTGTTACCAACTTGTTTTTTGTTCCAATCCCTTAATTCTAGGGTTAATGTCTTCTAGTATCTCAGTTCTAGATTTCTTGTAACTTGCAACTAGGGATAGCCTTTTTTATCTTTTGGTTTCTTTCTTGTAGCTGTTTGTAATTGTTCAATGGGTTTTTTACCTTGCTCGGCCTCTCTATAAGAGCTCTCACTTGTATTACTAACACATCATGAAATACACAAATGTTTTGTTGAACTGAATTTCAATACAAGTAGATTGAAATACATAATGAATCTACGAAAATTTCTACAAAGAATTCATTAGATAAATCTAAACGGTTTAACTTAACCCCATAAACACCCAATAAGTTCTTCCCTTATCTTATAAGCACATGCAAGATCCCTCATTTTACGAAGTGGCGAATTTTCAAGGCTTACCAGTGCAGGCCAGATCTCTTTGCACAGGCTTCCACAGTGTTCAATAAACATTCAGATGGACCATGCTGCAACCATAAAAAATAACTAAGTCAATAAATTGAATTCGAAAATGCAAATGAAAACCCAAGAAAACAGGATTGGATGAGAGGACATGGCAAGTGAATGTGTCATTGCTTCTGAGCTTGGCCTTACCCCAAGGAGAAACCTTGAGATCAACAATGGAGATAAACTCGTCTTTGAAGAGCTTGACAAGGTAATTCACAATGAAGTTGACGCTGTAGGGGCAAAGGGACTCGTAATACAAAGCCAGCGAAACTTTACCAGAATCCGAAGGTGGAGTTCTGTCTGCAGAAGACGAAGGGGGTGTGAACACAGCAACCAAGAAGAGGCAAGACAGAAGAGAAAAAGAAAGGGTTATACATTCGAGCCGAGAGGAAGCCATTGGACTAGGAAAGCTGAAAGAGAAAGGAAGAGCTTATTAGGTGTTTATGGGCTGGTAAGTATGAAATCAGTTAATTTTGAACAACGACGAAAGTTTCCATGGCAATAGTATTAAAAACATTGATTTCGTCTTTACGAACGAACTACAAGTTGACACATATTCAAAAGTAATTTCTTCTCTTAGAGCAAAAGAAATTATTTTCACACACACTTCAAACTGTAATTTGTGTGCATAAATGAATTCGATGAGCCAAGTATGATCAGATAGAGAGAGACCTGGCAAGTGATGGTGTTGTTGGATCCAATCCTGGCATTGCCGAAGGGATAGAGCTTCAGATAGGTGATGAAGATGATTCCGGTTTGAAGAGCTTAATTAGATCATTGACAATGACTGATAACTATTGGGACACATCGTTTTGTTGTAGAGCTCCACCATGACTTTGTTTTTGCTGCTTTTGCTCTCCAAATAAGTGGCGGAAGTTGGAGAGAGCGAAACGGAGCAGAGGAGGAGGATGAGGAGGTGGTGAAAAGGGTCACACAAAAATGATAATTCAATGGAGTTGAAATACAATCATGCCTGGGAGACGCAAGTAATATAACCACAACCATTTAGTACAAGACATACTTAGATCCCTGAGAAGTTTCGTGTCCCTGCAGTTTCATTTATGCCCTCAGCAATATCCTTGATAATATGACGATTCGCCATTGACGGTATATTTAGAATCTTGATGTTTGGGATGTGAGATATCTTGTGCCACTCCTCTCTACTGCCTTCTTTGCAACTTTCGGCAAGTTTCGAACACACAAAAATGGAAAGATTCTGCAGCGGTATTTTGCAGAGGAAGTCTGGCAGCGTTTCTAACGCATAGCATTGCCCTATTTTTAAGGACAAAAGGCACGGCATGAATGTAATTTCACAATCCACTTCGTTCCACCCTTTCACACCTTCCCAGCCTTTCCAGGACGACATATTGTTCAAGTAGAGTCGCTTCAGTTTCGGGAATAACATTGATGAGGATGATTTGAACGGGGAAGATGTTTGATCATCTTCTTCTACTCCCAAGAACTCATCACCAACCTTTCGTACACCCGACATCCCCCATACGTATAGTTTTTCGAGGAACGGCAATCTCCCAAGAGGAGGCAATTCACAAGCCGAATTATCCTGCAGAGTAAGGAATCGCAGCTTGTTTAAAGACATCAACCAATTTGGCCAGGTGGAGCCAACGTACCCATAAATCATTAAAGATTCAAGATCATCGTGCGGTCGTAAGGCATTCATTGTTCTTACACTGCTTTGTCCAAGCTCGTCGCGCCCTTCACCAAAAGAAAGTACGAGATGAAAAAGTTGCTTCTTGTCCCGTAAATGTGCTTCCCTAACTTGGCCCCCATCTTTCATCTTCCCCAATATTTTTACTGTGAGGCTGCCGTGGAGCTGGTTCAAGGTTCTCAAATCCCCAGCTTGAAATGCTTCGCCGTTGTCAATAGAAACTAGAGGACACACGTCTAGTGTGTGCAAATTTGTTAAGCTCCCGATCCCTTTTGGCAAGTACTCCAAACCTCTCAACCCCACGTACAGATGCTTTAAGCTTATCAACTTTCCCATGTTACCTGGCAATTTTTTAAGTGAATTGCATCTCCGAAGGTCTAAGGTTTACAAATTGCATAAACCACAAATGGTGTCCGGTAATTTCACCAAATTTTGACTCCTGGACAAATCAATGTCTCAAGTGTATTAATTCACGAGAAATTATTAGATGGTACAGTATTACCACCTGGCACTGACAGCTGGTAGTACCCACCAATAAATGCATGACATGTGGCAAGTTAATTATTAAATAAAAATTAATGGCTGGATTTTACAAGAACCTAACGCCGTTAGGTCTCTGCCAAAAAACTGATGTCTGCCTCTTCTCCTTCCCCACGCCTTCTCCTCCTTTTCCGCCGCAATTGATTCCTCGTATCCCACCTCCTCCTTTTTCGCCAAAACCAAAAGCTTTTGTTGCGCTCCCAATCCAATCCCTCCTTTCTCAAGAAAATGAAAGCTCATGCTACAGGTACTGGAAATTTTTGCTTGAATCTTACTGCAATTTGGTATTTTTTTTTCTTGAATATGACTGCGAAAACCAAAAATATGTGTTTCTGTTATTATTTTCTTCTTAAAGAAAAGAAGGACAAGAGATAAAATCTTATGAATTGCCAATTTGTTTAATTAAACTCATAAAGTGTCTGTGTTCTTACTAATTCATTGTATTTGATTAAGTGGGATTTTGGTATGTACCAGGAATTAAAAGAATGTCTATCAAGATCTGATGAAACTCCAGGCAATGCCCTATGTCCTTTGGGTATAATGCCCATGGATTAAAAGAGTACTTCTATGGGATTTTTTTTCATTTGATTAAGCTTTTCTCTCTACTGTTTTTTTTTTGTTGGGGGGGGGGGGGGGGGGGAGGTCTCAGATTGCAAGAATGAAAGACAGCTTGAATTGGATTTTGGGTTGCTTCAGATTACTACTTTCAGCTATAGCTACCGTTCATTTTGGGTTAGATGTATAGAATTGGATTTGTTGTATCAAATGCTACAATTTTGTAGTGACATACAAAGTGTTAATAGGCTTTTGCTATTGTAAGTACAAGTGAGCATGTGGTTGTAAATTGTAATGAGACAAAATGGTATCTTATACAACTCAATGTATGGCTGACATGATTTCTTATGCCTTGGCGCTTTGCTCCTTATATGCTTTATTCACTATGATATATAGCATGACAGTACATTACTCAAATGACATGCGCACTCTATCTTAAAACGAGAAAGATATGGAAAAAAATTAAGAGCAAAGTTATTGTTTCCAGTTACTGTAATCTCAATGCTTCCTTCCCTCCAAAATAACAAAGTTGTCGAACAAATATTCACCACAGTATACATCCAGTTCAAAATCAAAATAAGTAAAGGCTTCTAATTAAAAAAAAAAAGATTTAAAGGTTTCCAACCCAAAACATATCATCTTCCACCTTCACCCAAAAATAATAAATCAAGTTTTAGTAGTGAAAAACAAGAAAAATCTTAGGGTAACTTAAAAGCATTTAAAAGTGATTTACTCTTAATGTATTGTAGAAATTACTCCTCTGGATTATGTTGTCGCCCATAAACATATGGATGTGAGTCCTGCATTACATATGGCTTCACATTAACTAAATGCTAAAAAAACAAATATGCCTTGTGTGATAAACAAATCAAACCTGGCTGAGTTGAGGATTTAGTCCAAAGGGTTAGTGTGCGATAAAACTTGAGGATGAATTCTGCCACATGTATATAACAAATGTATAAAACAAACAAGAATTGCCATGTGTATTCATAAATTCCGCATTCTCAAAGTAAATCGATCAATACCTGACTCGCCATAAATTGACTATCTTGTAGCATAGTTGTAAATGAAAAACTAGGTTGGATTACTTGGTTATATGGAGGCAATGCATGATTGTTTGTTGTTAACAAGCTCACAGCTGGGAAGACCTGTGTAACATTTATAAGATGATATGCAATTAGTCGAATTTAGAGAAGATAAGAGCATTCAAGGTCTTAAAACATACATCACTGTAAACTAACAAATTAGTTTACTTGGTTTGATGGAGGCAATGCATGACTATTTGTTGTTAACAAGCTCATAGTTGGGTAAACCTGCGTAACATTTGTACTAGTGGGTACACTGAGTTGTTAAAGAAAATTTGAATCATATGGTGTTGAACTATGTGAAGGGCCTATATTGCTTGGCTTCTTGGTTTTCCCTACAAAACAAATTTAAAATTTTTAAGTAAAAAAGAATATTAGAATTACATCTAATAGTCAATAAAAATATAAAATTTTACTTACCAGATGAGACAGTATCTTTAGATGCCTTTTTTTTTCGTTTCTCCATAGCACTTTTTAATCTGGCATTGCTTACTCCTTTCGGCCTTACCAACGGAGGATTCAATATTGGTGGCTCATCAGCTGAGCAACCATTTGCATTACAATCATCATCATTGTTATCATTGCTCTCTTTATTAACTTCACCCTTTGACTTGATCATATCCTTTTCAATCAATTCCTCCATCTCTCCCAATTTTTTCATGGCAACTCTAGTAGCACTTTCGGACTCTGCTCCCTTACTCAATATATTATAAGCCATTCGCATCAAAGCATTTCGACGCAATGTAACAGATGGTTCACCTTTTACCTGCAATAATTGACTATGCTCATTTGCATGCAATCCTTTCTTTGCATCTTTTGTCCAACGCTTCAATATATGTTGTGAAGGTATTTCAGTCCAAGATTTGACGTTTACTACCCTTAGAGCATGACGACACAACAAACCCATGGACTCATACATTTTGCAGCTACAAGAAACCGTGCCATCTGATGAGTTAAGTTGGACAAGGTAAACTCTTGTGTGACCCTCCTCATTAAGTTCAAATTCAATAAGTCTCATTGTCTTGGTAGAAATTTGGTGGAAAACATTATTCGTGCTCTCACTTCTTTGTGAAGATTGTATCCGACATGTGAAAGTATCATGGCTAAATGTCGGACACCATTTGGCACGAAGCGCATACAACATATTCATTCGTGAGCACATCCGTGAGCACCCCGTAAGGTTGACTTCTGCAACTAGCTCATCCCAAGTCGACTGGAATTCCAATTCCGTCTCACAATATTTAAGACATTTATTGAACAAACGTCTAAAATCAGGGTTCACATAGAGACTTGACATATTTTTTGCACAATTCTGAGAAATGTGCCACGAGCATAAACGATGACATACCCCAGAAAAACTTTTTCAATGCCATTTGCCATAGCTTGACACTGACCAGTAAAAATTGTCTTTGGCTTTTGACCTCCCATTGATTCCAAAAAAGTATCAAATAACCAAGTAAACGTTTCTGTTTTCTCATCCAGTAAAAATGCACAACCAAACAATACCTTTTTCCAATGGTGATTCATGTTATACCTATTGGTACGATATGTAGTATCAAATACTACAACATCCCCAAAGCACTCATAGTCAAGTCGCGACCTTCCTTTTCTTGAGAAATGACGGATTCGATTGGGAGCGCAACAAAAGCTTTTGGTTTTGGCGAAAAACCAAAAGGTGGGATACGAGCATGGAATAAAATATCGATAATATCGGCGAAATATCGCCGATATTATCATTTTTTTGGAGACCCGATATTTTTTTAACTATCCAAATGATTTTCGTCAAAATATTATCGATAATATCGAGATATTTTCGAAATTATCGATAATATCACCATATAATACTAAAAAATACTTAAATATGTTGAGAAAACTCAACGCATACTTCACTTGATCACAGCCCAAAGGGTGAACAATATATGGCTTACTGAATAGGGGAATGTGGATTTTATAGGAAAAATTGTGAGGGCAGTGAGGAAGCATGGGCGATGTGGGACTCTCCCAATAGGAAAAAATCAGAATTTCGGCCGAAACTTTACACCTAATTTAAACGGCCATAACTTTGTCAAAACTCAACGAAATCAAGCAAGACAAAAACAAAAGTTGTAGCCCTCGAAGAGACTAAGAGAATGGTACCTCACACGACGTCTGAATCGTCGTGGTTTGGCCGGAAAATGCCTCGAAAGTCACTGAGATCGTCGGAAACTGGGTAAGATTCAAATGAGTATAACTTTTTTAATACTCAACGAAATTGAGTGAAACAAAAAATAAAGTTGTACTACTCGACGAGACGAAGAGATTGATACCTTTCACGCCGGCCAACTCGCCGTGGTTTGGCCGGAAATTGCCTCGAAAGCCACTGAGGTCGCCGGAAATTGGGTAAGATTCAAATGAGTATAACTTTTTCAATACGCAACGAAATTGAGTGAAACAAAAAGGAAAGTTGTAGCCCTCGAAGAGACGAAGAGAATGGTATCTCACACGACGTCTGACTCGTTGTGGTTTGGCCGGAAATTGCCTCGAAAGCTACTGAGGTCGCCGGAAACTGGGTAAGATTCAAATGAGTATAACTTTTTCAATACTCAACGAAATTGAGTGAAACAAAAAGGAAAGTTGTACTACTCGACGAGACGAAGAGATTGATACCTTGCACGCCAACCAAAATTCAATTGACACACTCCTGGCTTCCAAAATTCAATTATTTTACTTTATATAAACTTGAAAAAACATAATCGGCATCCAAATTAAAGTTTAGTCTTATTCTTATGTGTAAGAAATTTAAAGTGTCAAATTCGGCACATTATTCTTCATCATTTTATTCACTTCCTTTTTTTTTTTTTAATATCCTAAATAAAACCTCCAAATATTGTACTAATTAATTATATATAAATGATTATGGTGTGTTTAAACTTCTTTCATTAATTACTACATATTTTCTACACTCACAATGTTTGCCAGCTCGCTATATAATCAACTTAAATCAGTTAAATCCATCATGCAATGCATTTCCTTCCAATTTTTTGTGATAAACTAATAGATAATTGACTAAATAAACATCCTACAAAGTTTCAATAAAAATTTCCAAGTTTTTCTTACAATTTCCGTGGTTTCCATGTAATTTTTATCGATATCGATATTTTACCGATATTTCCATCGATATTTCCGTGTTTTCGGACTACCGATATTTCCGATATTACCGATATTTTCTTCCTTGGATACGAGGAATCAGTTTTGGCGGAAAAGGAGGAGAAAGGCATCGGGAAGGAAGAGAGGCAGACAGTCACATCAGTTTTTTGGCAGAGACCTAACGGTGTTAGGATCTTGTAAAACCCAGCCATTAATTTTTATTTAATAATTAACTTGCCACATGTCATGCATTTATTGGTGGGTACTACCAGCTGTCAGTGCCATGTGGTAATACTGTACCATCTAATAATTTCTCTTAATTCACCAATCTCCTCTGGGAGTTCTTTGATGGAACTCTGAGACAAATTTATTGTCCTAAGACATTTAAATTGTGAAATAGCGCACATTGTATCAACGTTCAAGTGATTATTGTGAGCGTACGCAAATTTTTGCAATAGTCAGAAGTGATAGAACGTAAAGTTGGACTATCAGCTACAAACGTTAAGGTCAAATGGCGAACCTTACTGCCCAATACCTCTATTTCACGATTAGCCCCCTCAGCCTCTGTAATCAAACATTCCTTCTTGATGATAAATTGCACGAAGTCATGTACAATACCATGCATCTTGCAACGCATTACTGTAGCAGTGACATGGTCTTTCACAAAATCTTGAAAAAAAGACCGCGCAACCAAGTTATCAAAAACAGTTTGACCCAATTTTTCCTTATCTTTATTCTCTTTTGAATTAAGATAATTTTGTGCCATCCAAAGATTAATCAAGTTATCCCTAATAAACTCATAATCTTTTGGAAAATTAGCACAACATAAAAGGCAACATCCATCTCTTGGGGCCAAATCATAATAACTTAGAAATAATGGTTGGAAAACTTCTTGCTCCACTTCTTTCCAATCTCATATTTTACTATTCAAAACGTCCAACCATTCCCACCTTTTTCTCTTATTGCGCATCATACTACCTAAAGTCTTTGCAATAAGAGGCAAATCCTTGCACTTCTTTACAATTTCCCTACTGATATCTCCAAACACCTCAGACCGTACTACTTCCCTATTTGGAAATGCCATATGATTAAAGATTGACAAACAATTATGTTCACTTAACTCTCCAAGATTAATCATGTGAGGAGTTGCTCTCATCATACTAGCAACACTTTGTTTTCGCTTGGTAACCAATATTCTACTACCCTCAGCACCATTTTGCATCAATAAAAACTTTAACTGGTCTCACTTTTTGCGGTCTTCAGTCCGCACATCATCCAACACAAAAAGAAACTTTTTATCCCCTAATGGATTTAGACATGGATTGTAAGACACGATCCAACTCATTTGAACTTGAGGAGGCATCACCACTAATCGCTTTGGCAATCATTATCACATCAAAAGGTTCCGACACACAAACCCATATTCTCTCATGAAAATGGGCTTTAACATTGACATCGTTGTAGGCTAGTTGAGCTAAAGTTGTCTTTCCCATACCTCCCATCCCTATAATAGGGATGATAAGGAGCCCCCTCCCTTCTTCACTAGTATCACTCACCAACTTCCTTATCAAACTCTCTTTTTCCTTTTCTCGACCAAATATCTCAGATATATCGACAAAAGACGAAGTTTGCTGTTTTTGAATGACTTTTTCAGTGAGTCGAAAATTATACATTTTTCTTTGCTTATAAATCTCAACTAACCTCTCATTTAGGTCCTTTATCTTCACAGAAACTTCACGACGGTTAAGTACCTCCCCGGCTTGGCCAAGACAAAAACAACGAGCGAAAATAGAGAAACATACCTTTCTCTGAGGAGCAATACGAGTTACACCTTCTCTTTCTTGTTTCTCAACCTGTTGTCTCAGAATCTCAGTATTCCACTCATCCAGCACGTCCACCATCTGGTACGATATTTCCTTCAGGTTGTCTAGCCAGTTTTGCATGTTGGCCTCCTTAATTTGCCTTTGCTCTGCATCCTCAAGCACAGATTCAGTAGCTTCCAGGTTGCTAGTGAACTCTTCAACTTCTTTCTTAACGTTCAGAACGAGTTTCACCTCGTCCGCTACATATTGATAAGTTGTTGAAGCCAACTTTTCTAGTAGTATGGAAACAAGCACATCCACCATTTTCAGGGTTCGAAACTTAGAAAACCGATTAGGAGCGGAGAAGAAGAAGAAATCGGGAAGGGAAGTATGTATGAAGAGGAAATGCAGTGGTTCCTGTTTCCCTGTCGGCTTTTTAAAACAAGATTCTTTGCTTTACCAAGATAGGGAATATGGTGACTTGTTACCATAAAGATTTTGCCTTTGATGCTACTGTTTAGTGTTTACTGTCTGTGGAAGGAAAGGAATAACGAAAATTTTAGGAGCGAAAGTGAATGCCTATCCAGCAAGCAACTTAATTTCTTTAGAGCCTAAACATTCTTCTCAGAATCTGAATGTCTTCCTTGGGTGTAGACTTCCTACCGGAAATGAAACCTTTCGTTTGGGTGGCCGTTTGTTAGACTACGAATCTAAATCATTGATCATGTTGATTCTTATCTAAAACTTCGGAGTAGATTCTGACATGAAATAAAACCGTCTACAAGTGGAGTTATAAACCCCGCGGCCGTTCATAAATAAATACATAATACAAAAAATTTAGATTTGTATGTTCGCCAGAACATCCCTTGATAAATTTCGGATAAATTATTGGCTTCAGTTGAACCTAAAGCAAAAGCATTTGTATCACCGCAGGGCTCTTCTACTGAATTGTCATATTTCTAGTGTCTGCAAAACTGGGGCAGCACAGGCAACGCGCTCAAACTCAATCATGTCTATCCAAAAACTTCTCTATCAGCACCGAAAATGCAGCAAAGCCGGCACAACCAACACAGGCCGCTTGTGGACCAGCTACAACAGGACAACATAAGGAGGTGTAAGGGTAATCTTAACATGCATGAAAACAAATTATGCAGATAGCAGGACTATAATGAGAATAACACCAACAAGGCCGGTACTTGTCTGATTTACTCATTCTTTTACCCGTGTTATATCACATATATTTCAGGGAGGCTTACTCGATGACTGCCCTCTACACCCAAGTCAAGGCTAGCGCAAGGGAGTGTTCCATCAAAGGAAGTTACCAACATTCTACATAACTAGAGTCACGGGGTCTGGATTCCTGTTTTGACCTCATAAGGAGCAAAAAAATCAGAACCTATGGCTGAACTCAGTTACAGAGTGTTGAAGCTCTGATTTTAACTATGATACCAGATTAAGTAAATAGGCATATGCAACCACTTAGTATTTTAGGTTATCGTGATGTATTAATATGCACAACAAAGAATCAACCTATAATTACTTGATTCAAAACGAATCCTTGGACAAGAGAAGAAACCACGTAGCTTCTGCAAGTTAAAGTCAAAGATCAGCTCAATATTGACCTAAAACTAAGCACTAACCCCTTAGGCATATGGTTTTAGTTTCAAAAGTTTACGTTAGGGGGTTTTAGATTTTTAATAACACCATTCATCAGCTATGCCAAGCATATTACTTATCTTCCCCACCCCTTGTCTCAATAAAATCAGTTCAAACCAGCAGCTCAAACGAACATATATTTTCAAACACTGCTAAACAAAAAGATGGACTTTCCAAAGGAGAAGATAGGGAATGCAACAGTCCAAATAGAATCATTATGGTGATATGCCTCAATGCGGAGTTGATAATGCTCATTATATAGACTACGTAAGGCCCTAGATTTACGGATTTCATTTAAAGTATTAGATCTCTATGTCAGTTTAAAGCCTTGTAAATCAACGATGAAAAAATGTAAACTGATGGAAAATTGGTTACCTTTGGCTGAGAGTGCACCACCAGTTACACATCCAGCAACAACTGTATTTGTTGTGTCATGTTTAGCTCGTGCCTGAAAACAATAATCCAGAATTAGTCCCTACATCAAAGAAATTAAACCTCAATGGTCGCATAAAAATTAAGATCATGAATTTTGACATATTCCAAAATACCTTTTCAACAACACACTCAGCTGCTGAGAAAACAAATCCCATAACTGCAAATGCTTTTGCAGAACTCCAACTCCTCCGGCCCATCGACTTTGCTTGGTAAATGAATTGCTGTTTACCAGTCATTTCGTCTTGCATTATAGGGTTGTCTAACGCTCCGAGAAGCAAACCCATCATCAACCCAAGCCCACCACCTATAAAATTCCCAAAGCTTAAAGAATTAACGATCAACATAATTAGATTTTAAGATCAACATAATTAGATTTTAAGATCCTCAAATCCTTGGAGAAGTACTGCTCACAAAGTCCATCCGTTTACTATTAATTTCTATACACAAGTACAAGGAAAAACTCTAGTTGATAAACTTAAAAGCTCTTCTTGGTCATAGAAGCACTTCTTCAGGAAGCACTTCCAAGTGATTCTGGGCCAAAATCAAACTACAATGTCAATGTAACCTTCTGGTAGAGTTTGCTCCACTGAGCAAACCACAATACTCACTTTAAAATAAAGAAATTTAGACCTTTTTCGATACATTCAAACCCCAACAGTAACAAATTGGTGTGAACAACTAAATCTATCACATCCTTACTGATACACCACTCTTCTGCACATTCTGAAACCCACAAAAATATAATTCGAGACAACAGACAAACAAAAAGACAGTATCTTTCCCACGTTTTCTCGGCAGCCAAACAGAGATAAAGGAAAAAAATAAACCCAACAGAAAAAAGGCAGAAACTTTCCCACATTTTCTCAGCAACCAAACAGAGAAAGACGATAAAAGAATCAAAACCCATGTGAGAAAATCCAAAATTTAAGCCGAAGGAAAGAACTTTAGCCATACCCATAACTCCACTAACAACGCTGCGTACGGCGCAGTTGTTCCAAATGTCTTGGCCGCGCATCTCCTCCACCGTGGGCAGCCGTATGGGCTCAATCGGTGGCTTCTCGACCTCTCTCGAGGCCGTAGGTTCGTTCTCCGGATTCGAGGCCATTGCTGTAAAGCTTGAATCGGCAGCCAAATCAGCAACAACCCATAAAATTCTCAGTTGATCTGGGAGTCGGACAAGGTGAAAATTTTGGATCGGTTAAAAAGGGTGGGGTTTTGGGTTCGCCGCCGTAGACGTTTTGAGAGAAGTCTGAAACTTATTCGTGCGTGAAAATAAATTGTAACCTTGATAAGAGCCGTGGGCAACAATTTACCCGCGTGCGGTGCTTTGACTCTGCTTTGTGGTGCTTTGACTATGTTTTTCTTTGGTTTTGGAGTAATCCGACGGTCATGATCTTTTATTCCTTTGGTTGGGGAGTAATCCGACGGTGGTTCTTACTTCCCTCTCCCAGTGGTAACAAAAAGAATGACTGAAGACCTGGTTAGAAACTCTCTAAACTTAGAAACTATAGTACAGGTCCTAAATTTGAAGAACGAGTTTAGCAACTCTCTTGGAGAGAGTATGTCTATGCGAATAAGTATTATTGTTTTTCGCTACTGTAACAAAGCGTTTTCTATACTTTTAATGTTCTCTATTAACTTTTGCACAAGATATTGATGTGGTATCTCAAAATTTTATGCACTTTCACGTAATAACTTATGACAGTGCGTTATCGATTTGCTAATCTATAATAAGTTGACAAAATATAATTTTGCTATATTGATGACACATGGAAAACTTAATTGTAACTCTTTTGTTTTGATTCTGATTACGAATTAGTAAACATGTTACTAGCAAAAAAGTGTGACGTAATATTTTTGTTGATGAGGAAAGAAAACAAATGAGTGGCTAGACTACTGGGGTCCCATATCCACAACCAATCAGATCCCCCCAAAGTCCCGGCCTAAACTGAGCTCGACCACACGAAATCTCACTCTCCAGTCCCCCAACCCTAAAACCCCATCTCATTTTTCACTCGCCCATATAAATCTTAAGCCTCTCCGCCGTTTCGTCCCTCTGTATCCTCCTCCTCGCGTAGGGTTTCTGCATCTCACTCTGCAAACATGGTACTCTCTCTGTCCATCTCTATCGCTCTCCTCTTCTTTCTCTCTCTAGAGATCTCTGTTGTGTGTATAACTGTTGGTTTTATGTTGTATTTTGTAGGCTAGAGGACTGAAGAAGCATTTGAAGAGGCTCAATGCCCCAAAGCATTGGATGCTCGACAAGCTTGGTGGTGCTTTTGTAAGTAAAACCCTAAAACCCTCCTCCTCAAATTTTAAAAAATGAAGAAACTTTTATTAAACCTGCAGTCTCGTCCCTCATTGTGATTTGGGATTAATTTAAATTTTAGTCTCAAATGTGTTTTTTTAAGGCTCCCAGATGAGAAAAAAAAATGAAATTTTTTCCTTTATATCTACAATTTTTGCTTCATTTTGGCTTGGGTTTAATGTGAAATTTGGTTTCAAATGTGTTTATTTGGGACCCCAACTGAAAAAAAAAATGAAGAATTTCTTCAGTAAATCTACAATATTTGCCTTATTTTGATTTGGGTTTGATGGAAATTTGGTTTCAAATGTGTTTGTTTAGGCCCCCAAGCCATCATCTGGTCCCCACAAAGCCAGGGAGTGCCTTCCCCTGGTTCTTATTCTGAGGAACAGGTTGAAGTATGCACTCACATACCGTGAAGTTGTTTCAATTCTCATGCAGCGCCATATTTTGGTTGACGGAAAGGTTAGGACTGACAAGACTTACCCTTCTGGCTTCATGGGTACGTTCTCAACAATTTCACTAAATTTAGTACCAAATCCTTATTTTTCTGAATGATTGTTTTTGCATTGTATCTGTGATGCTTAGAAATGTGCTTAAAGTTATGTTATTTGTCTTCAGATGTTGTTTCGATCCCAAAAACAAATGAGAATTTCCGTCTGCTCTTTGACACCAAGGGTCGGTTTAGGCTCCACTCAATTAGAGATGAGGAGGCAAAGGTTGGTTCTTATGCATCATTGCTTCCAAGTTTTGTGAGTGTAATTTTGTTATTACTTGTGTAGAATGTTGCCATTGTGCATCGGTTTTTTATTGCTATGGTGTCATTTGGTTAATTAACAGATCATACGTAACATGTTTGTCCGAAATGTTACATCTTATGTGCAATAAAAAAGATCTTGGATATTAAGAGGAAGAGAACTTCATATGACCTTTCTTGTATTTTTGTTAGATTGGTAGATCATATTGCTACAAAGTGTATTAGTGTTTAAGTTAGCTTACACCGAATAAGAAGTGTTTGATCTTCTGTGTTAATCTTGTATTTTGTTTTAAATGTTTCTTGAAACCTAGGTTCTTTTAGTTTTATGGTTATTCTGCTTTTGCAATGTTGACATTGTTAATGGCTCAGAGTACTTTCTGAAATATTTCTAGCTTAGTTTTGTCGTCTACTTTTGGCGAGATAATTAACTATTTGACTTGGTATTATAAATTCCCTGAGCAGTTCAAGCTCTGCAAGGTTCGATCAGTGCAGTTTGGGCAGAAGGGCATCCCCTATCTTAACACTTTTGATGGACGCACTATTCGCTACCCTGACCCGCTCATCAAGGCCAATGACACTATCAAGCTGGACTTAGAGGCCAACAAGATCACTGACTTCATTAAGTTTGATGTTGGTAATGTTGTCATGGTTACTGGCGGAAGGAATAGGGGGCGTGTTGGAGTCATTAAGAACAGGGAGAAGCATAAGGGAAGCTTTGAAACTATCCACGTACAGGATGCCCTTGGACATGAGTTTGCAACCCGTCTTGGTAATGTGTTCACCATCGGCAAGGGTACAAAGCCATGGGTGTCTCTTCCCAAGGGCAAGGGTATCAAGCTAAGCATCATTGAAGAGGCAAAGAAGCGACAAGCGGCCGCCCAAACAGCTGCTACTGCTTAAACAATATTGGCGGCAACTTCCTATAGTTTTAGAATGGTACTTAGTTAAGCAGTTCGACTCTTTTCAGCTTATGCTCGAGGGATTTTAGTTTCTTTCGTTTTGTGGCCTGCGTTATGTTATGGATTATGAGATGCTGTACTGGCTTGAATCTTGTTATGTTTTGTGCTGGAATGAGATGTGTATTGAACCATTTTTAATCAGCTTGCTGCCTATATTATGCGGATGTTTGCGTTACGTTATCAACTTATCCCGTTGTTTGAACAATTTGGCCCTAAAATTTTACCATTTTTATCTATTTTCAAAATAATTTGAACAGTATTGTCTATCGTCAAACATTTTAGTTATTTTGTGAAAATTTTCATTAAATTGAAGAAAACACTAGTGTAAGGGAAGAGGTTGATTTAACAAAATTACTTTTAATATAACAGAGATTTCTCATGACCAAAACGATTGATGGAATGATATTGGAAAACAAAACGTTTAGAAAATAGCCAAGAAACCAACATTTCCAATGAACTAAGATTAGGAAAAAGACTAAAAAAATGGGAGAATTGAGAAAAGCACACTTGATCTGTTCATTGATGGCAGCTTCTGATTGGGCAGAGTATTTTTGGCGAGCGAGAGAAGCATGAGGGACACTGGGGACTAGAAGGAGCTCCTTCTTGACCTCTTCCAATGGCTCAAATTAACACCACCTCCAATGTGGGTCTGTTATTAGCCTCATTTTTGGCAAATATTATCAACCGACCTGAACTATGGACATTGACATTCTGGCGACCACCAAAGTTGTTCAAGAGCCTGAGGCCGCAAAGGTTCGGCCTTTGTGTGATTGTTGGTGAAGAAGGGCTTAATGGTAAAGGCATTGTGAATATATATATATATATATATATATATATATATATATATATATATAGAGAGAGAGAGAGAGAGAGAGAGAGAGAGAGATTTTTTATTTTTTATTTTATTTTTTGTGTTTTTATCTCACTTTGTGTATTTAACCTATTACTCTGCAGTTCAAATAGTGTCATTGGTGTCTTTTTCCAACTACCATAGACAATCTCCCAAATATCTTAGCCTTGTAAGACTACATGGATGTTGCCCATATGTATTGTAATTTTGTTGTTGAGCTTCTTGATTCCTCCAACTACTGGAAGATCACTTGTTGTGTAGTGCGACTAAAATGACTCAAAATTTGAGTTATATTGAATCTTGTAAAAATCCCTAAAATGGTCACATCCCAATTCCGGTTCCGCCGTAGCACGATATTGTCTACTTTGGGCTTACCATTCCCTCACTGTTTTGTTTCTGAAAACTCACACGAGAACTTCCCAGTGGATCACCCATCTTAGGATTGCTCTCGCCCGAATTCGCTTAACTTTAAAGTTCCGATGGAACTCAAAGCCAGTGAGTTCCCAAAAGGCCTCGTGTTATAGGAGGTGTGCCCCGACCACGCCCTCACGGTTTAGTAGATGTGTTTACGTGTATACGAGGATTCTGGCAAATCTCAAGAGAATGTTACCTTCAATGATATAACCCTCATCCTATTCACTATACTGTCTTATGCTCTAACATCACGTGTGAAAATGGTTCAATCCCGCTCACCTACGCACTATTTTGATTAGGCACTTTTAGGTTTAAATTTATTCACATTCTTCTTCCACTGCACTGCACTACACTTTATGGTTTCGTCACCTTTCAGGTGTCGGCTAGCACAACTCGAATCAGAATCCAAGTGGACTTTCCGGGTCGGGATGTGTCAGTTTGGTAACAGAGCCACTCTTGTCACGCCCCGATCCCGACATACGTCCAGGATCAACACGTGACGTCACCAAATACTCGTATATCTCACATACTCCATCTCCAGAATATGGCAAATCACAACTCGAGAATCAAATTGCAAAGTAATTTTTCGTTTACTTTATGGCTGCATCTAACCTTCTCGTTAGACTACCTACGTACCCTCAATAGGGATCAAGCCATTCGTAGTTCACTTATCACAAAATCAAACGTTTATTCCACTAAGTTCAAGCAGAAAAGCATAGCATTCCTCAATCATTTATTATAACCTGACAACATGTAATTTCTGGATTCAGGCTACATAACCAACCCCCATGAAAACATGATTTCTCTTCCAACCAACATATAAATCATTATGTCTCATCATGATATCGCAATTCACAACATACATCATATTTAAGAACCGACGAAACACAAAACCACTCTCTAGCCGCATTAATAAATTAATTTGATCAAAGTAACAACAATTATTTCCATATCTTCTAAATTCATACCTTATGAAATTATAATCAAATCGTAAAAAATCCCGAAAGAGTCACTCAGAAGTCCAACATGTTTTCTAACTCAATTAACAAGATTCTCGAAACCATTGACACAATCATATTCACTAGTCATAAAGTTCAACGAGTCTAATCATAATTACCATAACCATAACCAACATCATTCCATAATCACATCAATCAATAATGCCAACCATCACATCATCAATAACACATACAACACGTCGAAATGCGGGGCTAGAGCGACACAGCTCGGCCGAAGACTAAATCTCTGGAAAAAGGGGATTTTGGACCACCCAATGGAACCAAGGCACCAAAGGGGATTCCGGACCATCACTCAACAGAATACAAATCAGGATACGATTTCGGACCATCACTCAACGGAATCGCGGAGTAGAAGGGATTCTGGACCACCACTCAATGAAATCCAAATCAGGATATGATTCCGGACCATCACTCAACGGAATCGCGGAGTAGAATGGATTCCGGACCACCACTCAACGGAATCCAACAACATCGGGTTCCGGACTACTTAACGGAACCAAAATATCAAACAGTTTCTCATAATTTACCCAGACCTGTCGCATGTGAAATAAGTGCCTACATCATGGAAATGGTGCATCGGGCAAACAACAACCCGGATAAGCTGCGAAGCTCGTGTGAGCGACAATAATACAAAGTATGTGACAATAATGATAAAACCAACCATCAATCACAGTTTATAAACTTTGAATATAAATAACTCATAAGAAATTAATACCAAACCTTTGCAACTCCGAATGAGTCACATGAACATCCAACGGCTTTTCTAAATAAAACTCAAAGTTCTCGAAGCCAAAATTCACGGATACACTCAAAACTAGAGCTAGAGAGACGTCGTTCGGCCGAAGCCTACGCAAGTAACCAAATAGGAAGTGGCCCCCCAAAGCGGATCAACTAAGCAGAGTCACTCCTACAACTATTGGGAAGTGATCACTCAATGCGGATTAACCAAGCATGATCACCCCTAAATGTGTATGGTCATACCTAGGATATAAGGATCACCCAACGCGGATTAACCAAGCGCGATCTACAAATAGTATGGTCCCCTAACACGGATTAACCAAGCAGGACCATCCATGTACCATTGCTACGTGGTGCAATAAATTCAACACACAACTCAACCCCTATGAGTTTCAACGTAGTCACCTACACCATCAACTTCTCATGGCCACCAACTAATATGTCACACAAGCATATAAGTTCTACAGAATACAACCAATAAGATTCTAGGATCACATTGTCATAACAACAATCATACACATCATACTAATCATACATATCTAACCATTTTTCATAAACGTTTCCAAGTTACAGTCGATTCACAATTAATAAACATAGATTGATGCTAAAAATAAAAATAACAATTTAATAGAAAGCACATTTAATAAACAAGTATAACTCAATATGGTGCCACTAATACATATATTGAGACACACGTCAACTGGGAATGACATGTCATCGTGATAAGCGAACTAAGCTCCATCAAGCCTCAACAACAAACTAGAGGTAAATGACACTCTAGAGTATAGCACGTTGACTAGAACATCAACCGTCGATAAGGTAGATCCATTAAGATCAACAATCTAAGGTGATTTAATTCGGAAGATCAGCACATCGGATTTTCGATCCATAAGTTCTCAAAGGTCCAACAACTGATAACTAGGGTGCTCACAAAATTGTACGACGATCCAACGATCAGATTGTTGTCAATCATACAAACAAGTGGTGGTCCAATTTGATCACCACACCAAACAATAGAATTTCGAGAAATCGAGCTAGACATAGGTTCATAGGGTCACTAGAAGGTATTTGGTACTTAGACAACACTCGTGGACAGTCCCACGCACCGCCACACGCGGTGGTAGCCAAGGTGGAGGGTTTTGAAAACCTGAAATTTCAACATTAACTAAATGAGCTCAAATTTACATGGCAGCTAGGGCTCAACAAGGGAAACACTTTTCACAACTAGGCCGATGATAAATTATAACCGGAAATCGTCCAAATTCATCGGAGAAAACCGGATTTCTAGGGTTCTAAACACCCAACTCTAAAATGAATACGAAAGCCCAAACCAAGCATACCAACTTGAAGATTATGAAGAGTATATGAAGTTTCATACCTCATTCGAAGGAAATGGTTGCCGGAATCACCGGAAAAATGATAAAACCGCCAGAAATGTCGTGGGTTTTGTGGCTTCAAACTGCAAATATGGAAAATAAAATGGGAAATCTAACACTACAGAGTTGTAGGGCTCGTCAAGAACTTTCCATGGACACCAAGATCACCCAAAACGGAGATCGGATGGGGGAGATACAAGCGGGTCAATTTTGTGGGTTAACGGGCAATTCACCCTAAAAACGGGTTAGCAGCAGCCCCTCTCCCCTTCCTTTTTTTTTTTTTTTTTTCTTCAGAAACCTTCCCCTTTTTAAACTAACTTAACCTTTAACCCACATGTGGGAATTAAATAATTCCCACAATCTATAGTTCACAATTTCAAATGTTTGTAACTATACCGTTATAACTCGGACTCGCAAACGCCTTTCGCCTATGCGTTCGTGGGTTCGAGATCTATTTAAAAACACTAGTTAAAACTTCAAAAAGTCAACGAAAGATAAAGATTGATTATGAAAATTCAAACCCGATAACTATTCGATTTAATTCCCAAAATTTATGGAATTAAAATTAAGTAATAAAAATGACTTAAACGTGAAATACAAACTTAAATTACGAGATACATACTGAATAGTGAAATTACGGGGACAAGATTTCAAAACTCTGCCGTTCAGTGCGAGTGTGCCGACGAGGACGTCGGGCCCCTAAGCGGGGTGGATTGTAACATCCCACATCGACCAACGGAGAGGGGGTGATGTGCCTTATATGTACATGCCTACCTCTTATAGCACGAGGCATTTTGGGGATTCATTGGCTTCATATTCCATTGGAACTCTGAAGTTAAGCGAGTTCGGGCGAGAGCAATCCTAGGATGGGTGACCCACTGAGAAGTTCTCGTTTGAGTTTCCAGAAACAAAACCGTGAGGGAATGGTAAGCTCAAAGCTGACAATATCGTATTACGGCAGAGACGGGACTAGGATGTGACAGAATGGTATCAGAGTCACTCTACCGTGTGGTGCGAGTGTGCCGACGAGGACATCGGGCCCCTAAAGGGGTGGATTGTAACATCCCACATCGACCAACAGAGAGGGGGTGATGTGCTTTATATGTACATGCCCACCTCCTATAGCACGAGACCATTTGGAAACTCACTGGCTTCAGGTTCGGGCGAGAGCAATCCTAGGATGGGTGATCCACTGGGAAGTTCTCGTGTGAGTTCTCATAAACAAAACCGTGAGGGAAAGGTAAGCCTAAAGCGAATAATATCGTGCTATGGATGAGCTGAGACTGGGATGTGACAAAAACTCATTGGAAAACGTGGGTAACTCACAGTTGTAAAAAAAATTGAAATTTTTAGTTTCGAAAATATTTTGTGTATGAGTTAACGAAAATGCCGCAAAACCTTTGGATGTAATGCTACCGTTTATTAGGTCTCGAAATGTTGATTTTAAAATTGAAAAAAGTAGAAAAATAATATAAACAAATAGCAAGGCCCCCAAAGAGATTTGTAGGTGTTGAAAATCTTTGGAATGTTCTAAATTAATTTCAAAAACATGTGGTGCGACTAGAATGACTCAAATTTTGGCTTATAATGAATCTTGTAAAAGTTCTCAAAATGGATTAGAAAACGTGAGTTATATAACTCCCAGTTTTTGTGAAAATTTTGAAATTTTTAGTTTTAGAAAATATTTTGCGTGGAAATTAACAAAAATTTTGCAAGACCTTTGGATGTGATTTTATCCTTTATTAGGTCCAGCGAGCTATTTTTCACTGATTTTTAAAGTTGAAAAATAGAGAAAATAATGAAAACTAATAGCAGCTCCCCCAAAGAGAATTGTAGGTGTCCGAAATCTTGGGAATTTCCTAAATTAATTTTAGAAAACATATGATGCGACTATAATAACTCTAACTTTAGCTTATAATGTATGTTGTAAAAGTTCTCAAAATTGATTAGAAAACTATGGGTTATAAATAACAGTTTTTGGGAAAAATTGAAATTTTTGGCCTTAGAAAATATTTTGCGTTGGAGTTAAGGAAATTATTGCAAGACTTTTGGACATGATCCTACCATTTATTAGGTCCTGAAACTATTTTTTATTGATTTCTAAAGTTAAAAATAGAAAAATATCTTTAAATTTATGTTTTAAATCGTTGATTTCAAGTGCTTAAATATGAATTATAATAAAATTTGCACAATGTTTTTTTTTTTTTTTGGAAGAACATGAATATGATAGTTTGTTGCTGTAGTAAGAGAAATAAAAAAAATTAATAAATAAATAAAAGAATTGGAAGTAGGAATCGGTACAAAGATAGCGACTATTAAATTGAAAAGTCGCTAGCTTGATAACCACTTTTGTCCATGGTAATCGGTATCAAACTACCGATTGTATCTTTTTAATTTTTTTTATAATTTTTTTTCTCCTTTTTTCTTTTTTTTTTCATTGAATTTTTTTCCTCCCTACGTTACTTTAATTAGATTCAAATACCTTTAGATTATTATCCTTGTTTTCGAATTTTTTGACATAAATTATAAGAAAATTTTCACAAAAAATACATCTTGTAGAACATAAAGATGATAATTTGGTTTTGTGTACGAAAGAAAACGAAAATTTAACAAAAATAAAGTATAAAATAAATAAAACTAATGATTTAGGATTCTAGATTTAAGTAGAAACTAGCTTCTTCTGCACCACCAACTTTATCTTTGCATGTATCTTGATTGTTTTAGATTACTCTAGAAATTGGTTATTAAATTATTAACCAAATTCTAGAGTTACGTAGGAATTTCTTCACAAATAGTACATTAGGTTTGATTAAATATGGGCTGTTTGGGCTGCTGTTGATCCTCAACAGCCTCTGTCTCGTCCTCCTCCTCCTTGCCTAGGGTTTCTGCGTCTCACTCTGCAAACATGGTACTCTCTTTCTCGCTCTCTATCTCTACCGCTCTCCTCTACTTTACCTTTCTAGGGATCTCTTTTGTGTGCCTAACTGTTGGTTTTATGTTGTATTTTGCAGGCTAGAGGACTGAAGAAGCATTTGAAGCGGCTCAATGCCCCAAAGCATTGGATGCTCGACAAGCTTGGTGGTGCTTTTGTAAGTAAAACCCTCTTCCGCAAATTTAAAAAAAATGAAGAAATTTTCATTGTTTCATTAAATCTACAATTTTTGCCTTATTTTGATTGGGGTTTAATGGAACTTTGGTTTCAAATGTATGTGTTTAGGCCCCCAAGCCATCATCTGGGCCCCCACAAAGCCAAGGAGTGCCTTCCCCTAGCTCTTATTCTGAGGAACAGGTTGAAATATGCACTCACATACCATGAAGTCGTTTTGATTCTCATGCAGCGCCATGTTTTGGTTGACGGAAAGGTCAGGACTGACAAGACTTACCCTTCTGGCTTCATGGGTACGTTCTAAAAAATTTCACTAAATTTAGTTCCAATTCCTTATTTTTCTGAATGATTTTTTTTGCAAGGTATCTGTGATGCTTAGAAATGCTTAAAGCTATGTTTGTCCGAAATGTTTAGTAGGTAACTTAGTTTTGGATATATTGCTGGTAAAATGACATATGTTACAGCTTACATCTTGTGTGCAATAGAAAACATCTTAGATTTTAGCAGGAAGAGAACTTCATATGACCCTTTTTATATTTTTATTAGTCTATTCAGCTTTAATATTCATTTCTCGTAATATCATAATGCTATAAAGTGTATTAATGTTTCGGTTAGCTTAAACTACGAATAAGAATTTTTTTTACCTTTTATGTTAATTTTATTTTTCGTTTTAAATGTTCCTTGTGATCTAGGTTTTTAGTTTTATGTTTATTGAAACTTTGACACGAACAAGTAGAAAGACTCATGTACACCTTCCAATTAGAATCACTTCAAAATCCATCCGTTTGATCACATTTTGGTGAGAAAGTCGAATGTCCTACATTGGACATATAATTCAAAGTATCAAAATTCTCACAAAATAACCACTAAATTATAACTAAGATTAGGGTAAAATATATAGTATAATATTGACATCATTTATTCTGCTTTCGAGATGTTACAGTGTTTGTGGCTAAGAGCACTTTCTGAAATATTTCTAGCTCAGTTTCGTCGTCTACTTTTGTCTAGATAATTAACTATTTGACTTGGTATTATAAATTCCCTGAGCAGTTCAAGCTCTGCAAGGTTCGATCAGTGCAGTTTGGGAAGAAGGCTTATCTTAACACTTTTGATGGACGCACTATTCGCTACCCTGACCCCCTCATCAAGGCCAATGACACTATCAAGCTGGACTCAGAGACCTACAAAATCACTGACTTCATTAAGTTTGATGTTGGTAATGTTATCATGGTTACTGGCGGAAGGAATAGGGGACGTGTTGGAGTCATTACGAAGAGGGAGAAGCATGAGGGAAGCTTTGAAACTATCCACGTGCAGGATATGCCCTCTGTCATGAGTTTGCAACCCGTCTTGGTAATGTGTTCACCATCGGCAAGGGTACAAAGCCGTGGGTGTCGCTTCCCAAGGACAAGGGTATCAAGCTAAGCATCATTGAAGAGGCAAAGAAGCGACGAGCGGCAACCCAAACAGCTGCTACTGCATAAACAATATGGGAACTATAGATTGTTTTTCCTATAGTTTTAGAATGGTACTTAGTTAAGCAGTTCGACTCCTTTCAGCTTATGCTCGGGATTTTATTTTCTTTCGTTTTGCGGCCGTGTGTTATGGCTATTATCCATTATATAGTTTTTGAGATTGTTACGTAAGATAATAAGATACTTATGTTGTTAGATTACGAACCTAAATTCATAGATTTTTGAAAGGTCTAAAACGAAAGTGGAAGATCCATCCTAAAATAGTACTCTCAGTGAGGAGAATTTGTGAAGTACAAAGAGAAGATGAGGTGCAATATTTGGCATAAAATTGTTAGACCTACAACTGATTAGTCTTTGCCAAGGATCACAATTAACATTCACATATACATATATATAGTTGAGGAGTCTGAGTATGATCATACCTGAGGACGTCATGATACAAGCAGCAAAACAGCAACACAGAGAGTCTTCTACTCACTGAGGAAGTCTTCTACTCACTGAGGAACCTGATATCAAAACCCTAGCGATAGTTCTAGATCTTGTTTTTTGATGTAATCTTCCCGTGAGCAGGGACACCTCCTGTATAGGCTTATAAACCCAACTGCATCCCAACTATCGTGGGATCGTCAAAGCCTAAAAAATCTCCACGTTTGTCAGTTGTTAAACCACAACTGAAGCACGCATTTAGTGTCCTACAAATAAGGGATTTTATCCTTTAAATGGTTTTGACTTTAATTAATTAATTCCACGTATGATAGTCCTTATTATGCTCAGTGACAATTCAATAGAGTCCTAACATTCTCCGACTTGAATTATCACTGATCATATCCTTTATCAACGTATTAATCCCTTAGTGATCACTTTTGTCAACACAACCATTAATCCCTTTGCATATCTGCCATAAATTATTTCAAAGAAATGAACCTTAGAAAATCTTATACATCAACTCGTACAAGCACCCTAAGATCACATCACCCAAAATAACTTATGCATGATATAATTACAGAAACAAATTCAAAACTTTGTTTCCATGCTCCCACTGATCAGAGCAGTCCACCATTGTCAAGCTTTTGTTTAGCTCCAATGGAATGCTTATAATACCAAGCACATTTAGTCCGAATCTTTCATCAGCCCACAACATTTCAATATATTGCATACATGTATTTGTACATATATACAATAGCTGAAATTAAAACCTCAACCATTAACATGGTAAAATTCAAAAGTACATGAATTCAAGCTTTATTTTTAACAAAAGATGAAATCAAATGAAAGATAACCCTTACTTCCATACAGTAGCTGAATCAAAGGATTCAACCACGCCCATGTTTGCCACATGATTCTTGAAAACTCCCACTGCCAACGGTTTTGTAAGGGGATCAGCCAACATTAAAGTAGTGTCAATGTGTTCTATAGACACCATTCCTGCCTTCACCTTCTCCTTGACTGATTGATACTTGACATCCATTAATCGAGCTGCATAAGATTTCTTGTTGTTTTTAGAGAAGAACACAGCAGCTTTATTGTCACAATATATTACAAGTGGCTTCGCAATTGTGTCAACTATCCTCATTTCTGAAATAAGATTCTTCAACATCATGGCTTGTTGGGTTGCTTCAAAACATGAAATATATTCTGCCTGCATTGTTGAAGTAGCCAAAGTTTTCTGCTTTGCACTTCTCCAAGAAATAGCACCTCCAACCATTAGAAAAACATACCCACTCGTTGATCTTCGATCATCCTCACATCCCGCAAAGTCAGAGTCACAATGACCAATCACTTCCAACCTTTCAATCCTACCATATACTAACATGTAGGATTTGGTCCTTTGCAAGTATCGAACAACCTTCTTGGCAGCAGTCCAATGATATTCCCCTGGGTTTGCTTGGAATCTCCCAAGCACACTAACTGCAAAAGCCAAATCCGGCCTCGTGCAAACTTGTGCATACATTAAACTTCCAACAAGTGAAGCATAGGGTCTGTTGGACATGCTTTGCTTTTCAATATCATTCTGAGGACATTGAGATTTGTTAAACTTGTCTCCTTTGCTCATTGGGGCTTCACCTTTTGCACAACTCTCCATATTGAATCTTTTCAGGACCTTTTCTATATAAGATTTCTGCGAGAGCCCTAGTAAGCACCTTTTCCTGTCCCTAATTATTTCTATTCCAAGCACGAAAGTAGCATCACCCATGTCTTTCATTTCGAAAGTATTTGACAGCAGCCTTTTGGTTTCTATCAGCAAGTATAGATCATTACTTGCTAACAAGATATCATCGACATACAAGACAAGGAAAATAAACTTGGAACCACACACCTTGAGATACAAACAGTCATCGATTTTGTTCTCAACAAAACCAAAACCAGTGACTTTTTCATCAAACTTCATAAACCATTGTCTCGATGCTTGTTTCAACCCGTAGATCGATTTCCTTAGTTTGCATACCATGTGCTCATTACCCTCTTTAACGAAACCAGGTGGTTGAACCATGTGAATATTTTCATCGAGAACTCCATTAAGGAACGCCGTTTTAACGTCCATTTGGTGAAGCTCAAGATCAAAATGTGCAACTAGGGCAAGAATGACTCGGAGTGAGTCTTTTGATGAAACTGGGGAGAATGTGTCCGAGTAATCCAAACCCTCATTTTTTGTGTAACCGTTTGCAACCAGCCTCACTTTATACCTTTCAACTGCACCACTAGAGTCCCTTTTTGTCTTAAAAACCCATTTGCATCCTATGGGTTTAATAGATTCGTCTCTTTCCACCAATTCCCAAACTTCATTGAAGTACATCGAATCCATTTCGTCCTTCATTGCAGCCTTCCAGTCATTAGCTTTATCACAATTAATTGCTTGATTGTACGTGATTGGATCATTGTCAATTCCTTCCTCATGCTCAACCTCTCCCACATATACTAAGTAGTCATTCGAGAATAGAGACCTCCTATTTCTTTGTGACTGCCTCCTTTGCACTGGAACTTGCTGCATGGTGATTTGTTGAGCATTATCTTGCATTTCTAATATTTGTGGCTGCACGTCTACCAACTCATGTTGATCCATGCAATCAACATGACTTAGAATTCCCACATCCCCAAAATCAATTATGTCAGCATGCATTGGAGTTTCTTTGAAAGATGACGAACTAATCAAATCTTCTTATTCAAAAACCACTTCTTTCAAACCTTCATTGCTAGATTGTTGATCTTCAATGAACCTAGCATTATTAGTTTAAAAAATCCTTGTGGATAAACTCGGTGAGAAGAATCTGTACCCTTTTGATTTTTCTGGAAAACCAATGAAATGACAAGTCACTGTTCTTGAATCAAGCTTCCTTTCTGTTGGATTATACATTTTTGCCTCTGCCAAACAGCCCCACACATGAAGATGGTTGAGGCTTGGCTTCCTTGATGTCCACAACTCAAAAGGAGTTTTATTCACTGATTTGCTTGGTACACGGTTTGAAATATAGTTTGCCATCTTAAGTGCTTCTCCCCACAAGAACATTGGAAGATTGGTCCTGCTTATCATGCATCTTACCATTTCTTTCAAAGTTCTGTTCCTTCTCTCGGCCACACCGTTTTGTTGTGGTGTGCCGGGAGTAGTGTACTGAGCTTGTATGCCATTTTCCTCCAAGTATCTTGCCATTGGACCCTTTTGTTGCCCTTCCTCAGTGTACCTGCCATAATACTCTCCACCACGGTCCGACCTCAAAATTTTAATTGATGTTTCTAGTTGCTTTTCTACCTCATTTTGATAAGTTTTAAAACAACTAGCCACTTCATTTTTCTCAGATATTAAGTAAACATAAGCATACCGAGAAAAATCATCAATAAAAGTCACAAAATAGACATTTTTGCAAATGGTTTTAGTGGGGAAAGGACCACAAACATCTGAATGAATTATTTCCAAGAGTTTTTGACTCCTTGTTGATCCAATTTTCTTTGTGTTTGTTAATTTACCCTTCCAACAATCAACACAGTTTTGCAGGTCAACAAAGTTTAACCTTGGCAGTATGTTCTCTTTAACTAGAAGTTCCAATCTCCTTTGACTTATGTGTCCGAGGCTCCTATGCCAAAGCATAGAGGACTTTTCATTAACCAAAGATCTTTTACTTTTAAGAACTGTCGACACTTGCATGCAATTTGGAATTGTAACAACATCACAATGTAATCTCCATAAATCATTTTCCAACAAACAAATACCAAGTAAAAGATTGAGATTACATTTCTTGAAAATCCTTATACTTTCATCGTTGCCAATGAAAGCATAACCAGTCTTTACAAGCTTGGAAGCTGAAATTAAATTTCTAGTTAAACTAGGAACATAAAGAACATCTAACAATTCTAATTCGAAATTAGTTGACAACTTGAGCTTTAGAGTGCCTATTGCCTCCACAGCCACCTTATTTCCATTTCCTACGTGAACTTCATAGACTTCATTTCTTGCAAATTCCCTTCTTGTGAATCCCTGCAATGAATTGGTAATATGCACCGAACAACCAGTGTCAAACCACCAAGAATTTGGAGGGACTTCAACAAGATTGATATTAACACAAACAAAAACATTTTCAGTTTTATTACCTGTTTTATTTCCCCACTTCTTACGTTTTGGACAGTCCCTTTTGAAATGACCATATTCCTTGCAAAAATAACACTTAACCTTTTCCATATCCACCCTAAAACCTTGAGGTCCCTTTGAGGAGAGAGAATTATTTCCAGCAGAGTGAGAAAAGTTAAAGGGTTTGCTTGGCTTACCAGAAAACACATCGTGCTTCTTTCCTTTGTCTGTGCTCACCACATTGACAACCTCTTGTTTTCCTCGTTTCATCCTTGCCTCCTCTTGGACACAGATTGAAATCAAATCATTCAAACTCCATTTTTCTTTCTGAGCATTGTAGGATGTCTTCAACTGCTCATAACTCTCAGGAAGAGAGTTAAGAGCCATATGAACCACAAAAGAGTCATCAATGGGCACTTCAAGATCACTGAGCTTTGCCGCTGCCTCCACCATTTTCAGTATGTGCTCCCTAACTGTGTGACTTTCATCAAATTTCAGAGTAGTCAGGGTTGTCATGAGGTTTCCTATCTCTCCTTTCTCAGAGACCTTGAACTTTGCCTCAATGCCTTCAAGGAAATTCTTTGCTTTGTCACTGGCAGGTAGTCCCCCTCTCACAGCTTCCCCAATTGATCTTTTAATCACAAGTAATGCCATGCGATTAGCTTTTTCCCATTTTTCAAATTTCAACCTTTGAGCAGCTGTGCTAGTTGCATCCACTGGTGCTGGCTCATCTTCTCTAAGTGCCAAATCGTAGTCCATCAGTCCCAAAATAATCTCAACATCTTGTCTCCATTTTTTGTAATTTCCTCCATTGAGCGGCTCGATAGAGGAAAAATTCAGGGACATGGGATTCACTGAGGACGTCATTAATTTGTTAGTGAAAACAAACAATGAAAATTGCATGCAGTACAAGGTAACACCTTTGGGCAAGAAACACTTTACTACAAGTTTCATTGACATAGCTACTTAATTTAATATTAAACACCTTCATAACTCAGGTCTTTGGACAAGAATTAGATCAATTTAATATCAAAATAACCACTATGTCCTAATTCACTTAATCGAACCATTCATACATTCTCTAAGTCTTTATTTATATACTGTCATTGTGACATTTAGTGCCATGCAAATTGCCCTCACCCTGGAGGGTCAAGAAACTCCTCACAAAGTTACAATAATATAGTACTACGGTTTAGTGGTATTCCTCTTTACTTGCAAGTGAGAAGTCATAAGTTCGATTCTCCCCAAATGCGAGTTGGAACCACGTTATTACTAGCCCATTGCGAGGCTGAATCCACCCCCTCCCCTTGTAGATAATATTGTTTGTTTAAAAAAAAAATTTGTTTAATAGCTTAGAAGATTTTGAAAAACTAGTGTAATTAAAAATAGAGTGTTTCTCATAATAAAAGTAGTGAAACTTACATAGAAGAAATCAGGCTTGCAACCTACTAAAGTCTGTGTTACTAAAAAAATTGGGGGGACAAAAGAATGGTAATACATAATCTGCAGGGGTGGGCCGGTATGGCTGCGAGTAATGTACTCCGGGAGTCGGTATGGCACCAAAACCGGCACCGGAATAAGCACCAATTTCACGGTTGTCGGTAGCCATACCAAACTGCCCATGGTGCTGCCAAGATGACGGCTGCCTTGGCTGCGGAAAGCCTGGGTTAAAATTTTGCACTGGATAGGGTGGAACAGCTGATTCGGATGTCCGAGGATACTTATTTCCGCGCTGTTGTTGCGGTTGAAACCCCGGGTCATAAGTAGGGGTACTTCGTTTCTGACCTCTACCATCCCAATTGATGCTGGGTTGATTACTTGCAAAAGAAGGAACAACGACATTGTTGGCAGGGATACAATCTAATTTCTGCATCTTCACTTGAGAATGAGGAATAATGTAATTCTCCCTTGATTGCAGGTTTTGGATGTGTTCCTCAGTAGATTTTTTGTTCGAATCAAACTCTTTCCGCTTCAATTCAAGCTCTTTGGCTTGAAATTCAAGTTGCCTCTCTTTTGATTTCAGTTTTCGAGCTTGTTCTTCAAGCGATTTTTTCATCAAATTAAATTCCTTCTGCTTCGATTCAAGATCTCTGGCCTTGTCTTCAATCTGGCTCTCTTTCGATTTCAGATTTTTGGTTTCTTCGTCAACCTTGGATAGTGCTACACATCTCCGATTCTCTTTTAGATTTTCCAGTGAAGCTATTCGTGATTCGATACACCTGGAAGGGTACATGGCCTCTAGGTCGCAATCTTTGATGCATTCAATCACTGCTCTAAGATCAGCTATCTGGTCATTGATAACCTTATCCTTTTCGTCGAGTGATTTCTTTCTCTTGCCAACTTTCCTGCAAAACCTCTTCGTATTCTCCACAAATTCTTCCAATAGCGGTACTGGGGGGAACTTGTCAGTTAACTCGAACATACAAATCCATCTAACAGCTTCAATGAATAGCTTCTCTTCGATAAGCCTTTGAATCAAATCAGGGATAAGACTTTGAAGCTCCTTTGTATCATAAGCAGAGGTGATTTCGTATGCAGTAACGAGCCTCATAAAACCCAAAACCTCCAAGCAATTCTCTGCCCCCTTTGCCGCTCTCGCCTTCCACTCACCAGCCAACTTAATTGCTTCTTCTCTCACCTGAGGGCTAATATGTGGTGAGATGCTCTTCAAATTCTCTAACAAATGAATACAACTTCTCCTAATCACAGTCAAATCACAACCAGACTCGCGGTTGTCCACATTCGATTTTGAAGGGTAAAACCCTTGCAATGCATCCAAAACAAATTTTGCTGGGTCCGATGACGCATGAAGAATGGCTGAGATGTCACTACCCACTAAATCGTATCTCTTCAAATGATCATTCAACTGCAATCCTCTAACATCCCTATCGATGCTCGATTGATTACTTGCAGAAGAAGGAACAATGGCATTGTTGACAGAGAGATGTTCCAATTGTTCAATCTTCACTTGACAATGAAGAACGCCAGTGTTCTCTTTCGAGTTCAGGTTTTCCATGTGTTCTTCGGTGGATTTTGTGATCGAATCAAATTCTTTCCGCTTCAATCCAAGCTCGTGGGCCTGCTCTTTAAGTTGCCTCTCTTTCAATTTCAGATTTAGGGCCTGTTCTTCAATGGATTTTTCGATCGTCTCAATTTTTTGCTGCTTCAATTTAAGCTCTTTGGACTGCTCTTCAAGTTGTCTCTCTTTCGATTTCAGATTTTCAGTGTTTTCTTTTCTAATCCAATCAAATTCTTTCTGCTTCAATTCAAGCTCTTTGATCTGGCCTTCAAGTTGCCTCTCTTTCGGTTTCAGTTTCTGGTTATATTCTTCGGTGGATTTTCTGATCGAATAAAATTTGTTTTGCTTCAACTCAAGCTCTTTGGCCTGATCTTCAAGTCGCCTCTCTTTCGATTTCAGGTATTGAGTACTCTCTTCAGTGGATTTTTTTATCGAATCCAATTCCTTCTGCTTCAATTCAAGCTCTTTGGCCTGGTTTTCAAATCGCCTCTCCTCCAATTTCAGTTTTTGGGTATGTTCTTCAGTTGATCTTTTGATCGAAATCAATGCTCTTCGCTTCAATTCAATCTCTCTGTCCTGGTATCGAAGTTTGTTCTCTTTCGCTTGAAGTCCCCGAGAGAGTGTATCCAAATGCTTTTCGCCTTCTTCTCTCGATTCTTTGACCTGTTTTTCTTTCAATTCAATCTCCTTCTCTTTCAATTCAAGCTTACATGACCACTCCACCATCGACTTCCGGCGCAAGCAGATATCTTGTTTCTCCAAACAACGTTTCTCCGCTTTCACCTTCAACTCCTTGTCACATTCTTGAATCGCCATTTTCTCCGATTTCAATGCCTCTTCTCTCAAATCGAACTCCGCCTTACGGGCCTCCATCGACCCTAGAACCTTTCTCAATTCCCTCTCTTTTAACGCCATGTCCTTCACACTTCTCTCAACCGAATTCAACTTTTTCGTCCTTTGTTCGACTAGCCTCTCAATCAAATCGCCCTCCCTCTCCTTCTCCCTCACAAAACCCTCAACTTCCACCAATCTCTTCTCTTGAACAATCACCGCATTGCTGTGTTCTCGAATCAAGGACTGAAGCGAAAGCAAGTGGTTCTTTTTTTCGTCGACCAATTTCTGAAGTACCTGCAAACTGTTGGATTTCGACTCCATCTCCGAGCTGACCTTCGACTCTTGGATTTCCAACTGCTCGGTTTTGGCTCGGACTTCCTCCTCGCGGTGCTTGAGTTCCCGGAGTCGGGCCTCGATGGAGAGACGTGTGGACTCGAATTGGTCCTCGAGGTCCTTCCACTGTACGGAAAACACAGCGAGGGAGGTTGCATGGGCGTGAAGGCAGTCGTACGCCTTGCGCAGAGTCGACTGCTTCAACTCTGATTCTTTCAAATCGGACTCTATGTTCTCCATTGTCTCCGCAGCATAAACCCTAAGCGAAAACCACGTCGCGGTGGTGGGGAATCGTCTGCTCAAAACCCTAGAAACGGATGCGGTTGTGGTTTGTTTCTCTTGTTAAAGCAACTTCACGTATTGGTTTAAGTAGAAAGGGCAGAGAAGGGAGGGGAGTCCTGTTTCCGTAGGGAAAGAGGAGTAGGAGAAAACAAAGGAAACTGGTGTTCCAAGAGCATCTAGGGAAAATAATCCCTTACAAAAAAGGTAACTTATGCCCAATAAAGGTGTTTGGGTCAACCACCAAACTACACAATGAGTCTGTTATAATAATATGATGTCAAAATTACCATCTACAAAGTTAAACTAAAACTATGACTTACAAATAAAGAAGAATAATAATACAACTTTTTTTTTAAATAAAAAAATTGTTATATGGCAAGCACAATGTCTTGGCCAATTAGCCTAAGCATCTATGCATGCGAAGGTCTTCCAAAGATTCTTCAAATGTTTGGTTTAGGTCCTTTTTTTTTCAAATGGTTTAGGTCACCTTTGTGTTCACCAAGTGTTTGAAGTAATCCATGCTACACATATCTCGATAGCACTCAGTATGTTGCGTCGAGAGCACTCAACAAATGTTCTCGATAGCACTCATCAGATTGCTTCGATATATGTCGATAACTGTTGACATGTATGCAACATAGTTCGATTGTCGTCAATAAGCCCAACAAATGTTCGACAAAATGCCTAGTGAATAAACTGAAATTTTTTTGCAAACTTCATGCTCTGTTTCTATTTAAAAAATTAGACTTTAACACTAGAACTCATCAATGTTCAAATCCTGAATCCGCCATTGTGAACCTCTACTGCTTCCATGATTGAAACTCTCACCCTCGGCTTAGTGCAAGCTAACGAACTTTGTTAGTGCACCTCCTCCGAGTTCTTAGTTCTATATGTAAATCTCTAAAGTCGTTGAATTTCTTGTATTTTTGGTCAAAATTTTGGATAAAAGGAGTTTAGGGCTTAACATCTCCTACCATATCTCGAAAATCCGGGTAATCATTAGAGATGCCAAATTTTTTTCAAGAAAAACATGACCTCTCGCGTCTGGTTCGGTCTCAGTTAACCGAACTGCGTTCTTTCTTCTGTCGTCAACTGACCACACCTAAACCGAACTACGCTCGGTTTCTCCAGTCGTCGCGAACTGAACACTCACTACTTCATTTGATCGACCGCTATCGAACACTATGAGGGACGTTGGTTGTAAACTACGAAACCCTTCCGATTACACATTGATATATCTTCGGTTGCATGTAAGAATCTCTCGCTAAATCCACACCTTTATTTTTCATACATCAAAGTTGAAAATACAAAATACATTTCAAACTATTCAAACTATGTCAAGAGCATTTACAATAAAGTCAGATCAGACTAGGCGCTTCTCCTTAAAAAGGACCAACATATCTAGGATGGCTTACAGGGGGAGGAGGAGGAGGAGGAGGAGGAGGGCCGGGAAAGTATGGCGGCCGGTAATGCATTCCCGTATTTGGACCAAAATTAGTCATACCAAACTGCCCAAGGTGCCCATTTTCGTAATGCCAAGGTGGCGGCTTACCTGGCTGCGGGTAGCCTACTGGGGTGTAATTTCGGACTTGATAGTGTGTCACGGCTGATTCAGATGGCGGACGATAGCCTGTGTTGTAAGTTGGCACTGACTTGGGTGGAACAGCTGGTTCCGATGTCCGAGGATACTTATTTTCGCGCTGTTGCGGCGGCCGGAACCCGGAGTCAAACGTGGCGGTACTGCGTTTCTGACCTCTACCATCCCAATCGACGCTGGATTCATTACTTGCGGAAGAATGAACAGCTGCATGGCTGTCAAGGACAGGTTCCAATTCTTTGATCGAGTCCAATTCTTTCTGCTTCGCTTCAAGCTCTTTCCCCTGGTGATCGAGTTCCCTTTCTTTCGAATTCAAGGTTTGATTGCGATCTTCAATCGCCTTTTTGATCGAATCCAATTCTTTCTGCTTCAGTGCAAGCTCTTTCGCCTGCTGATCGAGTTCCCTCTCTTTCGAATTCAAGGTTTCGGTGCGATCTTCAGTCGCCTTTTTGATCGAATCCAATTCTTTCTGCTTCAGTGCAAGCTCTGTCGCCTGCTCTTCGAGCTGCCTCTCTTTTGATTTCAGGGTTTCGGCTTGTTCTTCCGCGGATTTTTTCATTGAATCAATTTCCTTCTGCTTCAATTCAAGCTCTTTGGCCTTGTCTCCGAGTTTCCTCTCTTTCGATTCCAGGTTTTTGGTGCGTTCTTCGGTGGATTTTTTTATCGATTCCAATCCCTTATGCTTCAATGCCAGCTCTTTCGAGCGGTGATCAAGGTGCCTCTGTATCGATCTTAGGCATTGGGCGCGTTCTTCGTTGGATTTTTTGATCGAATCCAATACCGTCTGTTTCAACTCAAGCTCCTTGGACTTATCTTCAAGTTGCCTCTCTTTCGGTTGCAGGTTTTGGGTTTGTTCTTCAGCTGATTTTTTTATCGAATCAATCTCTTTCTGCTTCAACTCGATCTCTTTCGCCTGATCTTCGATTTGCTCCTCTTTCGACTTCAGAGTTTCGGTGTGTTCTTCTATGATTTTCTTGATCAAGTCCTGCTGCTTCAATGCGAGCTCTCTGGCCTGCTGCTGAAGTTGGCTCTCTTTCCTCTGCAGTAAGCTCTCCTTCCTTTGCAGTTGGATCTCTTTCTCTTGAAGTCCCCTGGAGACTTTATCCAAATACTTTTCGCCTTCTTGCTTCGATTTTTCGAGCTCCTTCTCTCTCAATTGAAGCTCACAACTCCACTCCTCCAGTGCATTCTCAAGCAAACTCAAATCACTCTCTTTCAAATCCATTTCCCTAATCATTCCTTCCTTCGATTTGAGTTCCTCCTCTTTCGCCTTCAGCTCCCTCTCACATTCCTCAATCGACCCTCGCGCCGATCCCAGCTCCTCCCCTCTCGAATCAAACTCCGCCTTTCGCGCCTCGATCGACCTCAGAACCTCTCTCAACTCCCTCTCTTTCAACTCAATGCCCTCATTGCACTTGTCCAGCAGTTCTTCAAACCCCTCCGCCGTTTCCCGCTCCTTAGCCTCCGCCTGCTTCACCTTCGCCTCCACCCAACTCAATTTTCTCGTCCTCTCTCCAATGCGCCTCTCGATGAAATCAAACTCCCCCTCCTTCTCCCTCACGAAACCCTCCACCTCCGTCAACCGCCGCTCCTGAACAGAAACCTCTTCGCTGTGATCTTGAATCAACGACTGGAGCAACAGCAACTGGTCCTTCCTCGCTTCGATCAACTTCTGAAGCACTAGCAATTCGTTGGATTTCGCCTCCATCTCCGATTGGAAATTCGACTCTCTGGCATCCAAATCCTCCTCGCGGCCTCGGACTTCCCCCTCACGGTGCTCGAGTTCCCGGAACCGGGCCTCGACGGAGCGGCGCGTGGACTCCAAGTGGTCCTCGAGGTCCTTCCACTGCACGGAAAAGAACGTGAGGGACTTGGCTTGGGCCTGCACGCAGTCGTACGCCTGGCGCAGAGTCTTCTGCTTCAACTCCGATTCTTTCACTTCGGATTCTAGCTTCTCCATTGTCTCTTCCGCCGCCGCGGCAGCTTCTGCATAAACCGTACTAAAACCGGCGTCGTCCCGGTGAGGAACCGCCTGATCAAAACCCCCTAGAGTTAGTGGGAAGAGTAGAGCGATAGTTAAGCGCAGCGAACCGTAGTCCCGTTTCCCCAAGGAAATAGAGTGCGGTGTGGAATTCCGTGTGTTTCCATTAATTTTTTTGTTTTGTTTTGTAATTAATTTCAACCGCATTCGTTATCACAATAATTTATATTCGAAGAGGGCTGGTATACTTGGAAAGCAAGTAAAAGTCTACAACTTTAAATTGTGTTTGAATTTTTGAGGATGCATTTTAGTATAAGTACGGGCTTTTTTAACAGATCATTTGATTTGAAGGCTAAAAATACGTTACCGTTTGCTTTATGTGATTCAGTACTATTAGTATTTAAAATGCGGGTATTTTTTGGCGTCTCGATATGTAAATTTGTAAAAATGTCGATATCGATATCGATTGTTTTCGATGAAAATAATGGAAATTGCTCAAAAATGTGGAATTTAAAATAAAACTTTTAAAAATGGAACAAGACAGTTTATCGATATTTAACTAATATGTCGAAAATATAGACGATATTTGTTGATTTTATACAAAATTAAAGATTTATCCGATATGAGAAGAAGTTTAAACTGACCCTTTTTATATCTCTTCTAATTTTTTTTATACTCTCACGAAAATATTTAGGGAGTTTTAAAGAAAAGTCAGCGGTACTGTTCACCTTAACGAAAAATTACATTTTTATACTAAAAAGTCAAATCTGGTACTATTCACTTTATCCTTTATTTTGTCATTATCATTCAAACTCAAAGTTTTTAAATCTTTTTCATTAGTTTTCCTAAATATTAACAGTCGAAAAAAATTTAAACACAGGGTAACCACTTGTACTACATCTAGGAATTAATCTGCGGAGGCAGATTGTGTACCCTCCTATTTGGATGCCCTTCCCATCCCTTTCTATTTTGTGCGGTCACGATTAAGTTACGTCAACATTTTATATTAATTTTTTCATACATATAATAAGACAAAAAATAATAAGAATATAAAATGTTGACATGACTTAACCGTGACCGTATAAATAGAAAATGATGGAAAAGACATCCAAACAGGAGGGCAGACAATCTGCCTCCTTAATCTGCTAGCAGTAATTATGTGATTTTGTGAAAAAAAAAAAACAATCATGGGCTAGGTGGAGGTGATCTCGTTCTTCCACGTGAGTATTGTTTGGGTAGAAAGCTTTAACATGCATTGGGCACAGGTGGAGGTGGAAAAAGTGTCTGGATATGCATGGAGGTGGGCCAGGTGGTGGGTTCCTGCTGACTATTGTAGTCTATGAAGTTACGAACTGGAGGTGTCCAGGCTACTATATGGAGGAGGTGGCACCCGCTACAAGAATAGTGATTATTAGGGACGGCGGATTAAGGGCGGATATAAGAATTTGTTCCTGTTAATCTTTATTAAGAGTAGAAATATAGATTTGTCTAATAGAGGCAAAACAATAATGCTCGTATCAATGTTACTACTTTCAGGGGCGAAAAAAAACCACATCTATGAAATTTAGCTACTAGAGGCGGATGAATGAGCCTCTAATATATACTTATTCATTTTTTTAATTTAATAGTTTACATTAGGAGCATTTATCTTCTTAACTTTTTTCTTAATTATTAATCAAATAAATAAGATAGTTATCATAACTTTTTTCTTGTTTCTTCATATTCTTCTTCTCATCACGATTTTTCTTGTTCCTTCATATTCTTCTTCTCATCTCCATTTATATTGTTCCTTCGTATTTTTATCCTTCATCTTCACTTTTTTATTTCGGATTTGATATTGTTTTCTCTTCATCTCTATTTTTCTTAATTTTCTACCTTTCAATATTCCCTTTGATGAGTCTAAGATAGCGAAATAGCGATTTAAAAAAGTTTGTAGTAGATAAAAAAACTAGCTTTATTTAGTTTGATTGAAGTTTTTTTTCTCTCAACTGTTGTTTTGCAGGTAAATTTGATGATGGGGTGTGAAAAAATTGAAGTGAAATTTGTTAGGTGTGTTCTTCATACATTTTTTTCTGTTTTATTTTTATATAATATTGTGTTATCAAAATGATGAATTACATCATAAACCCTAATTGGCTTAGTTTAGGTTTGATTTTTTGTCTAATTTGTAGGTTTTGTTTTCTCGATGTTTTGTGAAGGGTTTGTGCATAATTTGATTGTTTTACGTAATTTGTTTGTTTCTTTTCATGAATGTGAGTTCTACATAATCTGATTGTTTTGTTTCTTCTGTTTCTAAAAATAGTGTTACTCTAATTTGCTATTACCTTATGTGGTGTTTTCACAGGATGAATCATGGAAGACGCATGCCTTTAACTTTGCATCATTTCGGTGTTTGGGATGTAGAAGATTGATTAGACATATAAATTTTTTTTAGACTACCATTTATATCTACGGTTTAAATTTCTTTATGATACTTGTACCATTTGTATATAATCAATTGAAGTATGAATTATTTTAATATTAATTTTTATGTTACCAATTTATTTTTTCTGTCAAGGTTGATGGTGGAAAATAAAAATAATCGTAAATATATTTGACCCTAAAATATGAGAATACAATCAAATAACTAATGGGAGATTGAAAATTGTTTCAATTAATACAATTCCCAAAATGCAATAATAATAAATATAATGTCATTAAATATATATAATAAAGTAGGAGCCTTAATAATCGCCCCTAATACTTTAAACATCCGCACTTAATATTGTTGCACGTCAGACTTGCCTACATGGCAGCAAAACTATTAGGGCAGATATAAGTGCTTATTTGCCCCTATTTATAAATAGCAACGCTCTTTTTAGGTGTAATTCCAATATCCGCCACTCCTAACTATTAGGTGCGGATATCCTCAATTTTTGTCCCTATTTCTAATTAATAGGTGCAAATATATTGGCCTAGTGACCATTTCTTTGCAATGCTTTATTTTCTTAGATAAGTTCTTTACAATGCTTTATTTTTCTTTGAATAATATGAAATAAATAAACAAATATGTAGCACATACGAGACTTAGAGATTGGAAAATCCTACCTACGTCTTCGAAGAGACATTATTTTTTACTATGATTTAGGTATGATAATTTCTTACATAATTCGTTACCCAATATGAAACAACATGAAAATAATAGTTTTTGAATCACTTTGTTAACAAGTTGAGTCTTTATTGAGTAACTTGTTAACATGTCAATCGTTACTGGTTAGCCGTTAAGAACCCAATATGTTACTGTTTGCCAAATCATGGCGATTTCTTGTATGACTTGTTAATTAGACATACAATGACATGACCCATTAACAAATCGAGTCGTTATTGGATTACCTATTAAGAACTCGTTATGATAATGGGTTTGACACAATACCAAGGACGAAGCTAGAAATTTGTGTGTATGGGGACATCCTCAAACAACAAAGTCACAAATTAAAAAGCTAAAACCATGAGATTTTTCATAACCCATTACATTGTCCCTCGATGTGCTTTTATTTTTTGAAAGTGCTGCCTGACAACTTCATTATCAACACCATCTAATCTGTCTCTCTATAAAAATAACCATGTTATCATTCATCCATTAATCTCCCATTCGTTTTCTCAATCAATTTTTCAAAAATTTCATGGTTGACCAACATTGAAAGTAGCAAATAAATTAGTGATACACCTTGCTTATGTCACAAGTATGTACATTTTTTTCCCTACCAAAAAAATCGAGTGGGGGTATCTGCCACCCTTGAGCCCAAGGTGGCTCCGTCTATGCACTACAACACCCGTTAAGATAACGGATATGACACAAATACGACAAACACGATCCGTTTTCCAGACGTACTATGAGAATAGAATAACAAATATACCTAGAGCATGTTTATTCATAGAGAATAAGAATTAAAATAATTTTGATTCTTGAGTTTCATACTATACTAAAATAATGTTACAAAAATCGTTCACCTCTTAATTTATCATAAGTATAACACAGTGCGAGTTTTCCGTTGAAATCCTTAATCAAATACTAGAAAATCAAGACTCAGGTCGACTAGGATATTTAGTTGATCCGATCCTTTTAGATCTTCTCCTGTATCTAAGTTTTCCGTTTCTTTCATTTTCTCGCCTTTTTTTACTTAAATCTGCCCTTAGAGTTAAATTGACATAAACCAAACTCAAAACCCTTGTAAATACCTGCTCATAGAATCTCACAAGAAATTGCAACTGTCCTCAATTTTCTTCGACATATGTTGATATTTATTGATATGTGTAGAACATGATTTGGTTGACAATGACAATCTTATCAAATGTTTGACAAAATGCTTAGGTGAACAAATTAATTTTTTCATGCGCTTTGCGCTCTGTTTTTATTTATAAGCTTAAATTTTTAACACTAATATCACCAAAGTTTGAATGCTGAATTTGCCAACGAAAACAAGCGTACGCAACACGCTTCCTCTTACGGGACGCTCACCAATTATAGACAGCAACACTGCATGCAAAAGTGATGTATTTCTTGTTGACAAAGAAAGGAATACATGAGAGTGAAAGCAAAAAGAGTGAGAAAACGATATTAAAAAAATGAGTTGGGATCGTGAATATACTTTCAGTGAAGAGAAGGGTGAGATTTTAAAAAGGAATACATGGTATATGATGTAAAGTGAAAGAAATGCATCTGAATGGAATTGAATTCTTATTTTTAAGTTTATGAATATCTTAGTTACTACTTTTAAAAAGAAGGGTGAGATTTTATTTTAAAAAGTGTAATCAAAAGTGAAACCAACTACTCGTTTGAATGTGCTTTTAAAATGACTGAAAACGTTTTTGAAGAAAATATTCTTGGGTTACAAAAGCACTTAAAGTGTTTTCTTCAAGAAACATCAGTTATGTGCTTCTTCCAGGATGCACTTTAAGTGTTTTTCCATATTTACTTGCATTTTTACTAAAGATTGGTTCCAAAAACATTTTCACCAACAATGTTTTCAGTCATTTTAAAAGCATATCCAAACAAGCTCATAAATTGTTACTTGTGTTTTAAGATGGCCATGTATTGTTTTTCTCTTTTTCAATATGCCCCTTCATTTGGGACAACTACTTAACGCTTCACACGTGCAATCACTTCCACATCGGTTATTTAAGCAACTATCTTTGGTATCATACTAAGATTTCAAAGAAACGGGATAATGATCTACCACTAATCACAGCCAACTTAACTACCTATTCAATTCAATAGTTGTGAGGTTTAAGCCTAAATTTCTTAGTGCGATTAGAAGTAAAATCATTTAATATAAGTTGCAATTTATTTTATAAGATGGAGGAGGTGGGAGATATCTCATTATTCAACAGTCTTACTATAGTAAATGAACAATGATAAGAAGGTTTTTAATTAGGCGGAGAGATACTCTCTTGTCACTAATTAACCTGATAGGAGCATATTTATGCAACTTAGTGAGCTTGCTTCTTGGCATTTACTTAGTTTAATTCTAGTTATTTTAGTACTTTAAGCTATTTTCGTGTGTTTGTAGGTTCAAATAACAAAGTTAGCAACAAAGTGCTATTTGGAGTATTTTGGAGCATTTTTGGGCCAAGATTGGATAGTGCAAGCATGGAGACATGATGATGGACGTTTTTGAAGATTTGAAAGCTAGAAATCAGCATGTGTGTGTGCAAGTGTGTTGACCTTCAACTACAAACACTCATCTACTACACCCATTACATCCACTCATTACCACAACACTCACCCACTACACCCATTACATCCACTCATTACCACAACATACACCACTACCACCTTAACCAGATTTGCGTTCTTAAACTCTACTCTGTCTGGTTTTTACTTTGCCATACTTGTCATGTTTATTCGTTGTTTGTTTGTTTTCTTGTTTTTGTGTGAGTTTATGCTTGAAACATTGAGGACAATGTTTGATTTAAGTGTGGGGGGGGGGGGGGTAACCAAGTTGTTTTGATTGAAATTCGTAGGAGTTTATCACTAATTACTTCTAGTGTTGTTCCTTGCTGTTTTAAGTGTTTTTAAGCTGTTTTGGAGTGTTTTAGTGTGTTTTGACATAAAAATCCAAAAATCTCATAAACATTTGAAAAATTGTTTTGAAAAACCCAAAAAGAGTTGTTTTTTTGTATGTTTATTTATGTCTTAGGGTACCTTCCAACACAATGATGAGGATTTGGTTTTTAATTACATGACTGTTAAAGAGAGTTATAAACATGGATAAAATTGATTTACTCTTTGGTGTATGCTTGGTTGTGGTTATAATTTATGAATTCACATGCAATCATAAAGAAAAAAAAATCTGTTTTTGTAACATGCTTGAAAGAAGGAATTCAAATGAACGCTACAACCTTGTGAGACTTGAGCCTAAACGTTTATTTGGAGAGTTAATAATCTGTGCATCGTTGTTTTCTAAAGTCGTTGCATGATCTCATTATTCTTTGCTTGGTTGCTACTTAGAAGACGTTTCATCATTTAGTTCCAAATGCTAGAACTCATGCCTATTTCATTCAAAGCATGCTATTGATTTGCATAACACATATTCAAGATGAAGTTGTGTAGTAACCACCAAAGCCAAATTGCCGTGCCCCTATTTCATTATGTGTTTAAGTTTAACTCCGTTGAGTCTTGTTAAGCCTATGTTTTTTGTTAACCCACACTATCCTTACCTAGCCTAGTTTTAGGACCATCCATACCCTTGTTCTTGAAGCATAGTAAAGCATGACCTAAAATGAACTCCTCTTTGATCAATATATTGCAGAAAGCAAGTGTGGGGGAAGTGATTCTTGTGTGTGTGTGTGCCAAAGTCCTTAATAAGGCACGGGTAAAAAAAAAAAAAACAATTAAGTGCTATTATTAAGTGTTGCATGAATCTTCCCTTTGTGTTGCATTCTAAAGTGAATTCCAAGTGTTGATTTCATTACTTTGCTTGCTATTGCTTGAAGAACGTTTGTTATCCCTATCCTTTCTTTGTTAGCCATTACCCCCAAGCCCCATTACAACTCTTAACTTCATCTTGAGTGTTATGTGTTTCAATATGTGGAGTTTGGAATTGGTATGAGAATATGGTGTCACTGATTCTCGCATCTAAGTAGTAGCGTTCCATTCATGAGATCATATCTAAACATGCTTAATAACTCCAGAAAATTGCTTCCTTTGTTATAACATATGTGAGTCCCAGTCTCTAGTGTAAGGTGTGTAGTTAGAAAATGTGTGAGAAAATAAAGAGTATCTTGTAAGAAATTGAGCAAATTCTCTAAGGCATGTTACTACGCTCAAAACATTGTCTTAATTGGTTAATTATGAACTAGTAAGTAGTGATTGTGATTAAGTTTGTGCTCAAGTGTGAAGATAACCAAAATCTGTGGGAATGATGATTTTTAACATGTCATGTGCATTGGAAATCCCTGAGGCAAATGTTGGAAGGTTAGGTTGTGTTTTGTTTGTTTTGTTTCGTTTTGTGTTCTTTTGTTTTGCTCTAGGACTAGTAAAAGCTAAGTGTGGGGAAATTTGATAGGAGCATATTTATGCAACTTAGTGGGCTTGCTTCTTGGCATTTACTTAGTTTAATTCTAGTTATTTTAGTACTTTAAGCTATTTTCGTGTGTTTGTAGGTTCAAATAACAAAGTTAGCAACAAAGTGCTATTTGGAGTATTTTGGAGCATTTTTGGGCCAAGATTGGATAGTGCAAGCATGGAGACATGATGATGGACATTTTTGAAGATTTGAAAGCTAGAAATCAGCATGTGTGTGTGCAAGTGTGTTGACCTTCAACTACAAACACTCATCCACTACACCCATTACATCCACTCATTACCAAACACTCATCCACTACACCCATTACATCCACTCATTACCACAACACTCACCCACTACACCCATTACATCCACTCATTACCACAACATACACCACTACCACCTTAACCAGATTTGCGTTCTTAAACTCTACTCTGTCTGGTTTTTACTTTGCCATACTTGTCATGTTTATTCGTTGTTTGTTTGTTCTCTTGTTTTTGTGTGAGTTTATGCTTGAAACATTGAGGACAATGTTTGATTTAAGTGTGGGGGGGGGGGGGTAACCAAGTTGTTTTGCATGAAATTCGTAGGAGTTTATCACTAATTACTTATAGTGTTGTTCCTTGCTGTTTTAAGTGTTTTTAAGCTGTTTTGGAGTGTTTTAGTGTGTTTTGACATAAAAATCCAAAAATCTCATAAACATTTGAAAAATTGTTTTGAAAAACCCAAAAAGAGTTGTTTTTTTGTATGTTTATTTATGTCTTAGGGTACCTTTCAACACAATGATGAGGATTTGGTTTTTAATTACATGACTGTTAAAGAGAGTTATAAACATGGATAAAATTGATTTACTCTTTGGTGTATGCTTGGTTGTGGTTATAATTTATGAATTCACATGCAATCATAAAGAAAAAAAAATCTGTTTTTGTAACATGCTTGAAAGAAGGAATTCAAATGAACGCTACAACCTTGTGAGACTTGAGCCTAAACGTTTATTTGGAGAGTTAATAATCTGTGCATCGTTGTTTTCTAAAGTCGTTGCATGATCTCATTATTCTTTGCTTGGTTGCTACTTAGAAGACGTTTCATCATTTAGTTCCAAATGCTAGAACTCATGCCTATTTCATTCAAAGCATGCTATTGATTTGCATAACACATATTCAAGATGAACTTGTGTAGTAACCACCAAAGCCAAATTGCCGTGCCCCTATTTCATTATGTGTTTAAGTTTAACCCCGTTGAGTCTTGTTAAGCCTATGTTTTTTGTTAACCCACACTATCCTTACCTAGCCTAGTTTTAGGACCATCCATACCCTTGTTCTTGAAGCATAGTAAAGCATGACCTAAAATGAACTCCTCTTTGATCAATATATTGCAGAAAGCAAGTGTGGGGGAAGTGATTCTTGTGTGTGTGTGTGCCAAAGTCCTTAATAAGGCACGGGTAAAAAAAAAAAAAAAACAATTAAGGGCTATTATTAAGTTTGTTGCATGAATCTTCCCTTTGTGTTGCATTCTAAAGTGAATTCCAAGTGTTGATTTCATTACTTTGCTTGCTATTGCTTGAAGAACGGTTGTTATCCCTATCCTTTCTTTGTTAGCCATTACCCCCAAGCCCCATTACAACTCTTAACTTCATCTTGAGTGTTATGTGTTTCAATATGTGGAGTTTGGAATTGGTATGAGCATATGGTGTCACTGATTCTCGCATCTAAGTAGTAGCGTTCCATTCATGAGATCATATCTAAACATGCTTAATAACTCCAGAAAATTGCTTCCTTTGTTATAACATATGTGATTCCCAGTCTCTAGTGTAAGGTGTGTAGTTAGAAAATGTGTGAGAAAATAGAGAGTATCTTGTAAGGAATTGAGCAAATTCTCTAAGGCATGTTACTACATTCAAAACATTGTCTTAATTGGTTAATTGTGAACTAGTAAGTAGTGATTGTGATTAAGTTTGTGCTCAAGTGTGAAGATAACCAAAATCTGTGGGAATGATGATTTTTAACATGTCATGTGCATTGGAAATCCCTGAGGCAAATGTTGGAAGGTTAGGTTGTGTTTTGTTTGTTTTGTTTCGTTTTGTTTCTTTTGTTTTGCTCTAGGACTAGTAAAAGCTAAGTGTGGGGAAATTTGATAGGAGCATATTTATGCCACTTAGTGGGCTTGCTTCTTGGCATTTACTTAGTTTAATTCTAGTTATTTTAGCACTTTAAGCTATTTTCGTGTGTTTGTAGGTTCAAATAACAAAGTTAGCAACAAAGTGCTATTTGGAGTATTTTGGAGCATTTTTGGGCCAAGATTGGATAGTGCAAGCATGAAGACATGAGGATGGGCGTCTTTGAAGATTTGAAGGCTAGAAATCAGCATGTGTGTGTGCAAGTGTGTTGACCTACAACTACAAATACTCATCCACTACACCCATTACATCCACTCATTACCAAACACTCATCCACTACACCCATTACATCACCCATTACATCCACTCATTACCAAACACTCATCTACTACACCCATTACATCACCCATTACATCCACTCATTACCAAACACTCATCCACTACACCCATTACATCCACTCATTACCACAACACTCACCCACTACCACCTTAATTAGATGGTGGTCCTCTCCCTAGCCTATAAATACATCCACCCTTCACCATAACAAAGGAAGGAAAAAAAAGATCCATCCAAAGACACTACATTCACATCTCACAACTCCATACACTTACACTTTCATTCCTTGGCCGTGAGCACCATTCATTCATCCATTCATTTCCCATATATCTCAAAACACAACTCCATACAAAGAAACCTTCAAACACTCACCAACACTTTGTGCCGTAGCAAAGGAAGGGAAGGAAAGTGCTTGGACGTGCTTGCTGTCCAACTTGGATCGTTGGAGCATTTAGGTGTTTTCTTTCTTTTGTTTTCAATGTCTAAATTTGTTTATCTTTGCTTTGTGAGTATGAGGAACTAAACCCCCCTTAGCTAGGGGGGAATTCAAAGCCATGAACATATTTGCAATATGAATTGATTACCTTCAGTTGCGATTTCATAAGTTGTGAATTCAATTTGTTTAACTGCTTGATTGATAACTTATTCGTGTATGTTTATTAAGAGTGCACACTTTGTTTGCATGCATGAATATAATGCTAGAGTATAAGGGAGTTTCACCTAATAGTTACAAACTTATATTCACAAGTAGTGGAGGTCGCTTATAAACGATCGCGTTAAATGAATTCTTGGCAGGAGTTTCATGCTCATCATGATAACGAATGCCTCGTCAATACTTATAGTTTTCATAATGCTTAATGATCTTTGATTGTATCTTTATTGTGTTGTTCACGTAAAGGACTTTTGAAGAATGCTTGAATTGTTGTATGCGCTTTCTCATCCAATTCAATAACTTAAGGAGAACTTGAAGGTTAATTTAAGCGGACTTAATTAACCTGGGGTGTTGAGTTTCATGATTTATCGAAAGAACAACTGAAAATTAGTTTATGTGCAAGTGTGTCATGTGTGGAGAAGAACCCTCTAGCTAGCCCATCATCCATAGTTTACCCAAATTCATCCAAAATCTGTTTTAGTTTACAATCTGTTTGTTTTGTTTTCAATTTCGTCAAAATCAAATCCCCCTTTACTTTAAAGTGTTTTATTAGTCAAAATATGTTTTGATTTGTGTTTTTAAGTGTCTTGAGTCAAGTTAGAACCTAATTTCGTCCAAAACCATCCCTAGAGTCAGTTTAGAGTCTAATTCATTGTTTTAAGCTGTTTTGAGTCTTTTAAACTAGTTTTAAGTCTTTTTAGTTTGTATTGCATCTTTTGAGTCTAGTTTGGTGTTTTAAACTTAATTTTACGTTTTTAAGTCAGTTTCAAGTGTTTTAGCAATCCCTCCTAATCCCCGGCCTAGAACGATCCATACTTACATTCTTTACTACAATTGACAACAAGAGGGTTTAATTTGTGTGTTAAGTTAATTTTCGCATCATAACCATGTAGCAAGTGTTTCTTAAATGGATGGTTCATTTTTTAGCATGGACAAATATCTATAAGACACGTGATGATTATGTCTTGGTTGCAAGAGAAAGTTTCTCCTTTATGTGTATGTCTTGTGGGAATACTTGGTGAATGAGAGAACACCATGATATTAAAAAACAATAGAAAGAGAATGAACCGTGAGGTACGTATTTTGTAGTATGGATTAACGAGAATAGAGCGATATGAGTGAAAAATCTTCATGCATTAGCTTTGAACAATTATTTCAAAAACATGGTATGAAAACTGAAACGTATATATTAGTTGTTTTACTATTTTGTATTTTACTATGCCAGGTATGCCTCTGTAGTCTTTCTAATGCTAATGCCTTCTTTCTTCATTCATTTTTTTAGTTGCGGTAACTTCGGCGTTAGCAAGATACGAACGGCAAAATCAAAGCAATACTAAACAAGCGAGAAAAGCCCTATATATTCTATTACTAAAGCCTAAATGTCCTTATTAAAAACTAAAGCACTAATGAGTAAGAAAAGACCCCTTACTATAGATAAGCTAAGACGCCTTTATATTATAATAGAAGACACTTATTTTTCAAAGTCAAGTTTCTCGTTCGTTGCTTTAGAAAGATTACACGGACACACATATTTTTGTTCCTTCTTGCCCCGTGAGTTTGCTTTTGGCGACTTCCATAATTTTTTTATAGTGATGTATATAATATCTTAACTATTTTATTCAAGTAAAGGTATTTGTAGAGTTTAATGAAAATTTTAATTATAATGTCTTCTTTCCTAATATAATAGATAATCACGGTTTGGATTAAGAATCCTTGACTTCGAAGCGTGACAAATGTGGCCAATGGGCCTCTTCTACATTGAGTCATCGGATATGGCCCGATCCAAAACAAAGAAAAATGAGATCGTGTTGTATAATTTATCTGTATCTATTAGGTAATAATCAACTCTAAATTATTACAAATTAATTTTGTTGTCTACCTATATTATAGCATATCACACGTCATTATATGCGTGCAATTATTTACAATCACCAACTTTTGGATTTCATACCATCGGTTGAAATTAAAACATTAAGAGCACATATACTTATTCTCATTCTTCGTATAAAATTCAAAGATGAATGATCATACATTTTTGTCACAGGTTACCAAGAGAAGGGTGGTGGTGTTCATAAATAAACCCCTTGGACCTTCTCACACTCTTTTTTATTTTTAGTCATCAATTTGAATAAATCAAACGAAAAGGACATACATGATTAAACAGGAATAAACGGTTAAAAATATGTATTTACTTTTCTATTTTTTTTTACTTTGAGGCATAAGCGTAAGGCACTAGACTTAGCTATATCTATAACTATCAATCGAGGACGAAAAAAAAAAAATCTTGCTCAAAAAAAGACCGAACCCAAATTCATAATTATTAAGGTAAATATATTATTATATCAGATAAACATGGGTTGAATGGACACATTAGAAGATTTTCGGGATCTTCACAAAGATAATCCGCGTTCCAAAGTAGGTAGCATACACTGCCGAATTAGACCAAACCCAGCAAACTGCCAAAATCCTCCACCAAAATTCTCATCATTTACTACTTTTCGGCATTAAAAGCTTCAACCTTTAATTCCTTCCCTTCTCGCACTCTCACTCACTCTCCCTCTCCAACTCGAAAGTCCAATCTCAAACCCAGAAAATGCCTCCAAATCTCCGCACACTCCTCTTGCTCTTGGCGACCACGGCCTCCACCTGCGGAGCCATAGGCGTGAACTGGGGCACGACTGCGTCGCACCCACTACCGCCGACCAAGGTGGTGGAGCTGCTGAAGTCCAACAATGTCACCAAGGTCAAGCTGTTCGACGCGGACCCAGGCGTCCTCGAAGCGCTTTCTGGGTCGAAACTTAGCGTCACTGTGGGCATTCCCAATCCGTTGCTTAAAGTTCTCAACTCTTCCAAGAAGGCTGCCGAGAGTTGGGTCCATGACAATGTCACTCGCTACGTCTCCACTAGCGGCGGCGGCGGTGTTAAAATTGAGTCAGTTTTCGTGTTTCCTTCTGGTTTTTTGCCTGATTGGGGTTTTAATTTGATGCTGCATTTGGATTTTTGGGGCGTAAATAGTTGATTTACTGTGGATGAAATTTGATTGTTAGAAATACCCAATTGCTGAATTGTATTGAATCTGTGTTAAACATTAGAAAGAATGTACCTTGTTGCTGATTTGCCTAGATTTAAGTGACATTGTAGGCTTTATGTTGCGATTCTGAGGCAATGTAGGAGTTACAGAATCGTGTTTTACGATCAAAGTTGCGTTGCGCATGAAGTGGGGACTTTTGTGCTATTATCCTTAGTTTAATGTCTATGAAAAGAACCTCAAACGAAAGGAGACCATATCGGAATGTTCGTCACTATGTTTTGCAGAATAGATGCTTAAACATCACGTCAAGGTTAAGCTTTGATGTCGAATGAGCCGGCATAGGGACTTAAAGATAGATTGTGGTTTTCATGGTTGAAGAATGAAAGAAAATAGTTGGTAATGGTATTTGTGTTCCGATGCTACTAGTTCAAATCCCCTGGTGGGTTCAAGCGCTGCATTCTTAGCATCCGATTGGTGTTTGATTTTTGGCCAATAAACCAATAAAACAATAAACTTTCTATGAGATGAGCTATGCCTAGAACAAGAAGAAACGCTCCTCTGTGTATTGAACTTTAGAGAGAAGCCTGTTTGCCCTTCACTGTGCCAGTATCGGTGATCTCTCTATGGGCTTAATTGCATTAGGACCAGTCGAAAAGAGCAAAATTTTGTAGTGGGTCTTTTTTGTTTGCAGAAGAAGAAATCTTTGCAGGATAATGGTAGATGTTCTCTCTTCCCTTCTAGGTTTAGTCAGCCGTGCAAGGACAAGTTGACAGATAAATTTTTGTAGCAGGGATTTCTCGGTTCATGAACTCATTAGCCTCTTAGAGTAACCACTGAATATTTGTTTGTTGATCCCATCGGATATCGACTGGACTTTGCTCATTCATAAATCAAGGTATGGCTGTTTCATATTGTATATACTGGTTTCTAACTAGTCTATTTTCAGGTATGTTGCTGTTGGAGATGAGCCATTTCTCCAGAGTTATGGTGAGCAATTTCACCCATTCATCATAGGAGCGGCAATGAATATTCATGCAGCTTTGGCCAGAGCAAAGTTGGAGAGCAATGTGAAAGTGGTCGTGCCTTGTAGTTTTGATTCCTTCCTGTCAGAGTCTGGCCATCCTTCGAAAGGACACTTTCGGGCAGACCTCAATAGAACCATGATTGAACTGCTTACGTTTCTCAGCAAGCGCAATTCACCATTCTTTGTGACCATTTCCCCTTTCATAAGTCTCTGCCAAAACAAAAACATTTCCCTCGACTTCACTCTATTTAAAGAGAATGCAAAAACTCATAACGACAGCCGCAGAACATACAAAAACAGCTTTGACTTGATCTATGACACCTTGGTTACAGCTTTGTCAACAGTAGGATTCCCTAAGATGGAAATTGTTGTGTCACAGATTGGTTGGCCTACCGATGGAGCAGCAAACGCAACCTCTTCCACTGCAGAGACCTTCATGAAAGGCCTGATGGCACACCTTCGTAGCAAATCAGGAACCCCACTCAGGCCTCATAATCCTCCAGTCGAAACATACATTTTTAGCCTCTTAGACGAGGACCAAAGAAGCATAAGCATGGGAAATTTCGAGCGACATTGGGGTGTGTTCACTTTTGATGGTCAAGCCAAGTACCATTTTGATTTCATTCAAGGTTCGAAAAATCTGGTGGACGCTCAAAACGTTGAGTACCTTCCTGCCAAGTGGTGTGTGGTGAACAATAATAGGGACTTATCTAATGCAACTGCTAGTGCTTTAGAGGCATGTTTGCATGCCGATTGCAGTGCAATGTCTCCTGGTGGGTCTTGCTTCAATATCAGTTGGCCGGGTAACATATCATATGCATTGAACAGCTACTATCAGCAGCATAATCAGAGTGTAGACAGCTGTGAATTTGGCGGCTTGGGTTTAATCACAACCGTTGATCCATCTTTGGATAATTGTAAGTTTTCGGTTCAACTACGCACCTCTCTTTCAGGTTCTCTCCATCCAGCCTACCTTCCTCTGTGGATGACCATGCTAGTACCAACCTTTTTGTTATCTTTGCCCAGATTTACATAGAAGATAGATTTCGAGGAAAGTTTTGTAGAAAATAGATATCCGAGGAAATTTTTCGCCACTGTATGATCAGTCTGCTGATCGATTGTTGCTGGTGTTTGTTGTTGTAACTTGTATTAGGTTTGAACACTTGTGGAAGTTATTGCTCTACAAAAATTCAAAGGCAAAAGAAGGGTTTGGAAATTCTCTAAATTTGTTTCTTGTTAGTCTGCAGAGTGGGTGTGAGCATTTCAATTTTCCTACTTGTAAGAAATAAGATGAGTTGTATGTGTGGATTAGGTCAGTTGGCGGTGGAGTTATCATGGGCCGACTTGTAATTCGGTGAGATATAAGAAAATTAATGAATATCAATTATATTTATTGATTCGCTGCACAAAATTTGCTGGAATTCATTGTAAATTTCGAACTTTCGAATTTTTGTTTTGAGAAGTTTTTCTCTAATTTCGTCTAAATTTGAATGCGTTGATATACTTACCTCATTGTAAATTTCCATAATTTCCGTTGAAAACAACCGATATCGATGTTTCCATAAATTTACATATCGACATTTCCATGTGTATCGATACTTCCTCTTGTTTTTTTAAAAAAAAAAAATTGTCACGGGCCTAGAGGCCCAAAGAAACGAATCCGGACTCAAAGGGGTTTTGGGTTTGGGCTTATACAGTTAATTAACACGTGTCGGAGTCAAAATCGGCAAGACAAAAATCAGGTGATGACTTTACTTTACCCACGCCTATATAAGCTAGAAGCTCTCGCGTGGAAATATATGTCTTTTCCGAGTCTTGCCCTAATCGTTGTGTCTCGGAATCTCTCTCGGACCTAGATCATGGCTGGAATGTACGGTCAAGAGGGCGATGGCGCCCCTCCTCCGTACGGATCTAGCGGCGGCGGTGGCTATGGTGGCTCTGGCGGGTACGGAGGCGGTTCTGGTGGTTATGGAGGTGGTGGTGGAGGCGGAAGCTATGGTGGAAGCGGCGGTGGTGGCTATGGAGGTAAGGGCGGCGATGGTTATGGAGGCGGTGGCGGACGTGGCGGTGGAGGTTATGGCGGCGGTGGCGGTCGAGGTAAATTTTATTACTTTGTTCCTTCGAGTTTATAATGAGTTTATAATTGTTTTAAATTCTTTAATTTTGATTTGACGGATTTGGTTTTGACTGTAGGCGGAGGATATCAAGGAGATCGCGGTGGCGGCGGCAGAGGTGGCGACCGTGGTGGCGGCGGCGGCAGAGGCGGCCGCGGTGGCAGTGGAAGAGATGGCGATTGGCTGTGCCCTAATCCAGGGTAAACCCTTTTTCTCTTTCTATCTCTTTCTTTCCATTTTATCTTGATCGGTTCTATTATTTATTTTTTATCCTTAATTTTTATTGGGTTTTAGAATTCTCTTCTTAACATTAAAAGTAATAGCTTTAGGTCGAAATTTATTTTCTTTGGCTATTTTCCTTATTGCATATGTATATGTGGTTTATGAATCGGTATGATTGTATATAGCTGTGGGAATTTGAACTTTGCAAGAAGAGTTGAGTGTAACAAGTGTGGCACTCCCTCTCCTTCGGGTGCCGCCGGTGGTGATCGTGGCAGTGGTGGTGGCGGCAATTATAACAGAGGAGGAACTGGTGGTGGTAACCGTGGTGGTAGGGGTGGTAACTATGATGGGGGTCGAAGTGGTAACTATGAAGGAGGTAAGGGTAGCAGTTATGACGGAGGCAGAGGTGGTAGTTATGAAAGTAGAGGCGGAGGTGGTAGTAGGGGTGGTTCTTATGGTGGTAGCCAAGGAAGAGATGATGGGGGGTACGGTCAGGTTCCTCCAAATGCACCACCGTCCTATGGCACAGCTGGAGGCAATTACCCATCTTACAATGCTAGTTATGGAACGGATGCAGTTCCGCCTCCTACAAGTTATACTGGTGGACCTGCATCATATCCCCCATCTTATGGTGGTCTTGCAGGCAGTTATGGTGGTGATGGTCCAGGTGATGCAAGGGGTGGTGCCCGAGGGGGCCCTCCTGCTAAATATGATGGTGGATATGGTGCTGGTGGTCGTGGTGGATATGGAAGTGCTGCTACGGAAGCGCCATCTAAGGTGAAGCAGTGCGACCATAATTGTGATGATACTTGTGACAATGCTAGAATCTACATATCAAACTTGCCACCAGATGTTACTGTTGACGAACTTCAGCAGCTCTTTGGAGGCATTGGACAAGTAAATCCATACCTACTTCTGAACTTAGTGCATCCGAGTTTTTAAGATTGAATTTTGAATGCTGGTTTTCTAGTTTGAGTATATGTATGGAATATTGGAAATTCATTTTTCATTTCTCCTTCAGTTGTAGGAACGAGTTAATTCGCCTTGTCAGTTCCACAAATTGGTGTACATTTATGTGGTTACTTTATGCTAAGTTAATTTTTTCAGGTGGGAAGAATCAAACAGAAACGTGGCTATAAGGATCAATGGCCATATAATATCAAAATATACACAGATGAGTCTGGAAAAAACAAAGGCGACGCATGTTTAGCCTATGAAGATCCCTCTGCTGCACATTCAGCTGGTGGATTTTACAATGGTAACTCTTTTACTTTTATTTTGCATGATAAGATGATGTTAAAGTCGTATTCTAACTTGGTACTGCTCTTACAGATTATGAGTTAAGGGGCTATAAGATCAGTGTTGCGATGGCAGAGAGGTCAGCTCCAAGGCCTTCGTTTGAACAAGGGTATTTATCTATCTATATATCTATCAACTTTTTTATAATTCGAGTGGAAGTTGAAAAGAACCCTTTTCCTTGTTGTTCATGTGCTATCTTGCTTCCTCACATTGAGTCACAGTGTGAGCAAAAGTGAGTAAGTCTGGATGTGTACCCTGATGTTTAATATTTGCTTGTGGGTTTTATATTTTGTTCTTTTTCTTGATGTCACAATCACTAAAGTCATTGAGTAATTCAGTTGTGGTATTCTGTTAATGGGTGCTATCCTGAATTTCCGATGTAGTTTATGAAGTTCTTTTGCGTGAATGAGTTTCTGATTTGCTTACTTAATTTTCTTCTTTTGGCTGCATATAGAGTCCTGACTTAATTTTTCTTGTGCAAGCAGTGGTGGTGGTGGTGGTGGTAGAGGTGGATATGGGGGTGGTGACAGGCGCAACAACTATAGAGATGGTGGAGCGGATAGACATCAGCATGGTGGAAACCGTTCGCGTCCTTACTGAGAGAAGTTCCAGATGAAGCAGATTTTATGTAATGAGAATTGTTGTCTGAGGGTTTTTGTAGTATTCCGTTGGAGGGTTCCTAAACGGGAGACTTAAGAGGTAGGTTGTTCACTAACCCTGAGCAAGGCCTCTGTCCTCCTATATTTAACTTTACCTACAACTACCTGGAGGAGTTGATTTTAGTTGTGTGAATGTTTTATAGAGACAAGTGGATAATCTCCAAATTGCTTGCTGCTATGCTAGGTTGATATTTTCAGGTGAGTGCTGCTCTTTCGTAACCATTATTAACACCTATTTGGAGATTTCCCCGATTTGCATAACCGGGTTCTTGATTGCATCTGATCATTTTAAATCTATGGCTCATATGCGAGCACTGATATCTATAACATGCATTTCTGACTGAAAATTTGTGATCCATATAAGAAATCACTGAAGATGGTTCATGCGGCCGGGATTTTGTATTGGAAAGTACTCGATGTTAGATGTGAATCCTGACCATTGGATTGGATTTTGCTCGACTTTTAGCTCCTGCTGAACTTATTTAAATTGCTAGTTACATGGAATAGGTTTCCATGTAGGATTTTGTTATTTTGTTATTTTGTTTAGACATTTATTATCATGTTTGGTGGAGGCTCTTGTCCTACATCGAGGCTTGCGCTTCGCGATAGTTTTACTTCACCACATCAATCTAGGGTTTAAAACCTACTATTGTTTGGTAAAATGGGCATGGTGCCTAAAATTTTGCCCACCGGTTGCCTTCATTATTGTGCTACGTACTTGGTGGGGCAAGTCTTCCTTGTGGTGACCGCAAAGGGCTTGTGGATGACGAGAATCTCTGCGTGTCATATCCTCCCATGTGTTGCTGTCTGCTGATGGGTGCCTACTTTCATGTGGCTTTCTTTCTTGGGCGGTTAGCCGGCAGCGGTTGGAAACTTCAAATGTTGAACAACAGTTGTAGTCTTGGCATTTGCCTTGTGGCAAGATAAACGGTTTTCTTTCAGTTTTTAGGTTTGGGAATGATGGGAGTAGACTGTAGAAATCACTTTCTGGTGCGAGTTTAAATCATTGTATTACATCCCTAACATATAGCAAATTTGAATGAAACGTTCTTTTCCTCGATGTGTTCTCTGTTTTTTCGCATCGTCTTAAGTGACGATTTGCTATTTGTTTGTAAATTGATGTGCTAAACGTTGGGTACGTACCTGCCCGTTTCTGTATGACTTGTAATGTTAAATAGCAAAGATACAAATTCTTCTTGTTCCATTTCAGACGGTATTTCAATTTCATGGCCGGCCGGCCGCACAAACAAATCAAAGTTTAGGAAGCTAAATTATCCCACCATCCCACGCCCCGCTCGTTGCCATTACGGTGAAAACCGAGTAGCAAGTCCGTTAGTTACCGAAAACAATTGAAGCAGGTTCCGATAAGTAGATAGCGGTAGCAGCTTCTTGCAACTACATTGATTGTAACTTTTGTCGATGCAAGTAACTGTAGCCCTTTTCCCTGTGCAGAGTTCTTTTAATGCTCGTTTCTGTGTATTGTACTAATATGTTCCTCGTGGTAAATGAGAAATTTCTTTGCGGTAGCATGAAAAATACGAAGCGAAAAAAGCCTCAAGGCTATGGTTTGAGAGTGAGGTGCTTAAAAAAAAAACACCCATGAAAAAAAACTGTGAGGGTTTTAGGTGTTTGGTAAACTAAAAAAAAAGAGCTTATTTTGGAAGCTGCTGTGAGAATAAGCTGAAATCAAAGGAAAAAGCTGAAGCTGCTATTTGCAGCTTTGGAAAACTGGTTTTTTTTCAAAGCACATGGAGCTACAGTGCTCCTTTAATGAAAAGACTCACTATCAGACTCTTTTTTTTTCCAAAAGCACTTTTACAAAAAAATTTACCAAACACTACTGATTTATTTCACAACCGCTTATTCTCACAGCAGCTTTTTTTCAAAGCACAGCAATACCAAACCAGCCCAATCGGCTGTGCATAACTGCTTATCACATATTTGCCATGTTGTTCGTCCGAATGGCTGCCAAAACCTTTTCATTTATATTTATATTTCTGAACCCATACAATCGTCGGAACTGTTTTTCTGGTCGGCTTATTTACCTGCTGGAGACCTTTATCTCATATCCTGCGGTTGCTGCCTGTCATAAGAAGCATGTGGCATTGGTGCAGAACCATACGGACTCGCAGCGTCGGCAGCACCTGCGGCCTGAAATCCAGAGGAGGTTCATTCGGATGAAAAAGGTATAAATAGAAAATCTGAAACTAAGTTGTTTGGCAAAGTATCTGATATAAATTCAATATAAGCACATATATTGTAACATTTGTGTACAAAGACAAAAAGAATTGTTGCTGTCTTCCGAATGCTCCATATCGAAACTCTGAATTTCCACAGAAACAAGGGACCTTCCAAATTCTAATGACTCTAAATTATCCGTCTACCACATATTAGGTCTCAAGATAGAAACGAGGGCTTAAGTTTGCAATCTTTGATCACGATAGAACACTTCTCATGCTCACGTTATTATTTGTACTGACACCATAACTTCTCAGACACAAACAAATTCTTGCAAATCTTTTCAATGGTTTCAATCTACGGAGTAGTAACAAACATAACACCAAAGCATCAAGAAGGCAAGGGCGTACACATACCTGATGCATGCCGGCATAGGGATCGGGATACGCATTTCCCCCGTATAACATTTCAGCATTGCCATAGGCTGCAGGGTACCCAGGACCTTCATAAACACAACCAGAAATTTTATCAAGCTCTTTACATTGCATTTGGTTTCTGAATTCAAACCGAGAAACATAGAATAAATCGAATCTTAAATGCGAATGAATTGACCTGGATTTGCTGCTGCAGCTGCAGCTACTGCAGCCCTTGCTCTCTTCTCTGCATTGGCCAACTCCCCATGAAGCTTATCCATTTCGCAAGCCAATGCCGCCATTGTTTTCTCCATCCCCTGCCTGTGCTCAAGGTTGCTAGCTCTAGTTTTCTTCTCATTCTCAATTGCATCCCTATATTTGCATTCAAATCATAGACAAGATTGAATCTTTACATCCAAAACTTCACAATTCACACAAAATCCTCTCCTAAAACCGAAAGATCAACCTCGAAATTTCGACACACTTCCCTATCTGAAATTCAATACCCAAATTTTACAATTCACACAAACACAATGCATATGAAAGGTTAGTTCAAAATTACCTTCCCTTCTTAATCTCCTGCTTGAAGGTCTCGATATCGGCTTTAATGTCCACCACTTTCTTCGCCTCGGACTGAGTCCTCGCAAGCTCGCCTTCGATCGTGTTCAACTCCTCTGCAAGCTCCTGCCGGGACGAGCCGAGCTCCTGTATATCGGCTCGGGTCCGAGCCAGGTCTGCGCCCATGGAGTCGATGGCGCGAACCTCGGCGTCCAGCTTCAATGCCCTCTCGTAGACCTCGCGCACCTCGGCGTCCCTCTCAGATTTGGCTTTTCCGGCGACGACGGATAGGTGGCGGAGGTCGTGCTGGGCCGCGGCGAGGTCCTGCTTGAGCGCGACGTGGGCGGCTGCCAGCCGTTGATTGTCGACGAGGAGGGACTGGATCTCACGGTTCTGAAGGGCGATACGGTCCTCCAGCGCCGTGGTATTGACCGATAGTGGCGTCAGCCGGACGAGCTGTCGAGGATGTTCACGTCCCGCCATATATTTTGATCAACAATTACTCGGCACGACGGCGACTCTGACTGAGAGAGAGAGAGAGAGAGAGAGAGATTATGCCTCGTTGCTTTCTGTGCCTTAGATTGGGTTATAAAACGCAGGCCCAGGCCCATTGTGACCATCTCATTTTGTTAGGAGTAGGATTCTTTGCACTTCAAATCTTCTTCCCTTTCCTTCCATTCTCTCACACTTTTCTCTTTATTTTTTTAAACAATAATCGGTGATGTGAGATTTACACTAAGTATTTTGTGAATCGAATTTAAGAATTTCCACTCACACATTGAAAATAATACAAGAAACTCGTAGTTGTAGTGACGGTGATCTTATGTTTATAAAAAATATTTTTAGCGGGAACTGTTATCAGCATTTCAAAAACCACATTTTACATTGTTCACAAATGTATTTTTTTGTTCTTCTGTTTATAGAAAAGTTTAGAATGCAAAATTAGATTTTTGGAGTGCCTATAACAGTTTTCTTTTTAGCGATAGAGTAAAAAACTCTTAAGCTTACCTTCTTCAGGTTTTGACTTTCAATTTGGTCATGAATAATCTAGAGTTTAAAATGTGCCAATTTTCCTTTATCATAACATTTGTCTGTTTTTCCGTCAAATTGAAAATTATTTTTGTCGTCAATACAAATAATATTCTATTCTAAACAACTATATTACGAGGGAAAAAGTTTAAACCGAGACGTACTAAGTTAAAAAAAAAATTGATGAAAAATGTGTTTATTTTGACAGTTGGTGGCAAATGAAAATTTGCCTCGTCAGTCGTTTCTTTATGGTTTGGGTGGGCCTTAATTGCATCTGTTATAGGCCTTAATTGCCTTTAAACAGGCCTTAAATGGGTTATAGATTTTGGGCCCATTATGGCCCTCTAATGTTTATAAATCCAACTCAAATTGAAATTCAGAGAACCGTTTTGCCGCCAAATGTCAGAGCTCTTTCGCTCACTCGTCTTGAACAGAAGGTCCATTTCCGCTTCTTCTCCGATCTTCCATCCATCTCTCTCTGGCATTGAAAATATTTAGTAGGTTCGATGACGCGACACTACGAGCATTGGAGTCGGCATTGGTTTGGAAGGACGTAAAGTCATCGATGGAAGTCAGGTCCGGCTTCAGGCAGTTCATGAGGTCCGAATATCGCTCTCCGTTCCGCAGAAATTGCAGAGAACAATGTGGAGGAGAAGGTTCTCGTTCTTGAGTTTCTCGTTCTTGCTTTCTCACTAGTAGGCGATGTTGAGGCAAATCTTCTCAAAATTCACATCCTCTCATATTTATGGAATGAATTTATGTCATAAGCCAAATCGCTAGGGTTCTTTGGAATTTGGTAACTAAGTAACCGCTATGTGCTTGTGGATCGGTTTGTGATTGCAGAGTTGTTTGGCCTTGAGATATGAGGCTTTGCTTTTGAGGGACGTCAAATCTTCGAAGAATCCGTGGCTACAAGTTTCTTATACAGAATGGCTGGATTTTGCTCACCGGTCAAGAGATAGTGGTTTCTATTCAGTTGCAGGAAAGGTGAGTGTGATCATCACCTTCATCACTATCACTACTTTCATCAATGTTCGTAATTTCTTAACTTTCGCATTCGGGGAAGCTATGCATTAAATGAAGTAAGAAGTTATTTGATTAGATTTATCAGATTACGATTGATTTAGTAACCAAGAGCCATGTCTATGACCAACTGCTTGATAACGAAATCTGTGGTCGATACCCCAAGTTATCAGTGTTCCATGACCATATAATGGTAGACTAGCAATTGCAACGCTATAAAACATAATTCAGTTAACAACGCATGAGGTTTCTTATTAATTTTTTTGTTATCGTTTCTCTTGATTGCTAACGATTCCTAAAATGAGCGGTACAAGTGCAAAAAATCGTGTGTTTAGTGCTTATACAAGCGGCATATTTAGTACTAGATGAAGGTGGATTAGACACTCAAATCTATTGCATTTATTAAGCAACTGCTATGTGTGTTCTTCTACTCACTCTTTTTTATCATCAATGTTTCTTATTTTGGCATTCAATCTTCTTGCTAGATGCAGGCTATAAGACTTTGTGGTTTATGTTCCGATTTACGCTTTTTTCTGTAGGCATGTGAACATGCATTGGATTGTCTTAAGAGGAAATCAACTGAAAACCCGAAAACAGATGAAGTTAACCACATGATGACATCTACCAAACACCCAAAAACAGATTAAGTCTTTGAAAGTGTGCAAGTCATTGACAAGATAAAGAGACTCAAGGATTGTGCCGCCATAGCATCTGCTTCTTCTCGCTCTGGTAAGTCTTCTTAATCGTTTTGATTTTCTTCAATATCAACGCCGTGTTTTTGTTTGGACCTGAATTTACACCATCGGCCCGTGCAATCAAGATAGCTGAGTGAGCATAGTTTCACACCGTCAGATGAAAAGTGGAGATAATTCATTTTATTATTATTAAAGGATAATGTTATGGTGTTTTATCATAATTATCTTTTAATAGTAATTTATTATGAAAGATGAGATATATATTTCCAACTGGAAACATGGCAGCACAAGTCAAGCTGACTTGGGTGTGTTCTGGCGTGCGAATGTGTGGTGCAAACTGATTATTGTTTATTTAAAGTATGGTGGGGATCAGGATGCATGCATGGGTAAAGATTATGAAGAAGCCTAAATAGGATAGGATTGGATTGGATTTTGGTGGTGATGTGATAAGCCTAAGTTGAGATGATGACACAACAAACCTAGGTAGACTAGGCTTTTTGTGTGATTGAAGTGAAGGTTTCTGCTGGAGGTTTTTTTAATAAGAACAGAAGCCTAGGTGGATTAGGTTTATGATGTGGTGTGATAAAGCCTGGATGGGCTTTATTTTGGAGGTCGCAGAAATTTAAACGCCACAGATCAAATTTTATTCAGCGAGTTAGAGTTGCAGTCAAACTCTATCTAGCCTGCCAAGCAAGTACATCAGCCACTATAAATACAAAGTCGCGAACAACGGAAAAAGACCTCCAACTCAACACACAAACTGCCCTGCGCAAACCCTCGCTCTACGCGAAACCTCTCAAACATCTTGAGATTTTTTTTATTTTCTTTTTCGCCAACACATCTTCAGTTTGGATAAACAACACTGTGAAGGCAACCGGCGAACATCTTCAGTTTGGATAAACAGCACTGTTGCCGTAGAATCAGCCGACCGTGAAACACCTTCAGTTTGGATAAACAGCACTGCGACGGGGCCGACTAGTTATCTATCCAAGTCTCAGTCGAGAAGGATTTTCGAATCCTTATTGGCAGAGGTCATCTCATTAGCCTTCTCGGCGAGGTGAGGTGTTACAAGTTACTACATTCAGCACATTGAAAACCGAATTTGATATTGAACTTCGCAGAACTAGCAGCCTTGTCTTCAGGCTCTAGAACCTGAAGGCCGACGTATTCCTTCCTCGGCTGCAGTCGCAAGATCAAGAAGTCAGTAGCGCACCAAACGCAACATCAACAAATTTTACTCCTCGGCCGACGAGTTGGCACGCCCCGCAAACAACCGAATGACGTAGTTAGCTTATTAGTTACTCGGCCTGCGCGCCACGTAGGCTTGGTAGTTTTTAGGGTCAACAGTTTTATATGACAGAATTGCTGATAGAGTCAATTTGAAAGATGAATTGATAGTTATGTCAACATTTACCTTGGTTGATTTCCAGGCTTCCAATTTGCTTCATGATACTAGGTAATAATACTGAATGCTTTCCATTAACCTATTTGCGATGTGAGGTTAGGTTTTTGACGCTATTATCTCTGCTGCCAAACAGTGATAATTAATATTCAGGTAAACAAACTTCTCGCTTTGGTCATATGGGAGCAATGACGAAATGCAATGATATTGGTAGGTGGGAAAATCGGTTTGGATTAGACTATGTCAAGGGCTCCATATTTTTTTAAATATCGGTCTGAAAGACCGAATGGTTAAGAAAAGAATTTATTCATCTATTTTTTTTTTAGCAAAAGAAAATGAAAATGGTCGAACTATAAAGAGGAGGAGGCTAATGATGCTTTAATCCGAGGTGAGATCTTTTTGTATCAAAATTCTCACTTTGATCTCACTTTAGGCCGAATAAAGAATCACTTCCAAAAACTTTTGAGTTGGCGAAATATTTTTTATTTTCAGTCGCCGAATGCGTTGAATAATTATTTAGCCCACGGGGCATAATAATTTGTCCAATTTTGGCTTTTAACTCGAACAACTTAGCCGAACGGGATTTCTCCATATTGGCTTTATTGCCAATAATCATATCGATTGACGTAGTTTCGGTGTCTAAGACCATGTCTCCAATTACCATATCAATTGATGTGGTTTTATGGTGTGAAGCCGTGTATCGGATGTTCGTCATTGGAACACTCATCTGACGAATCATTTTTTGAGTCGATTTTTTACTTAGAAACTTGAACCTTTTCTTCTAGGCCTACCACATTTTCAGTCTCGACCGAAAAAATAGGTGGCCTAGGTTTTTCTTCGGCCGTCTTGACAATTTTCTTAGGCCTAATTTTGATTGTGGTCGGAGCGGAAAATTGCCCCCGGTCTTTTCAACCAACCATTCTTCAAATGGAATTGATTTGTAGTCGAAAACGTAAGGAAAATGTTCTCCATCTAGCCAGACATTAAATCGAGCTCTATCTTCTTTTAACCATTAATCTTGTAAGTTGCGATGAACCTTCACCTTTATCATTTGAGAGAAAGATTTTTTCCTTTCTTCACATGCTTTAAGGATCCGGTCATGTCGAACTAGGAGTGCGTCCAATCGGCTAAACGGAGCCGGATTGACATCTTGATATATCATATGAACTTCGTAACTTTAGCATTGGGTCCCACCGAGCGTGCCAAAATGTTGACCCTAAAAACTACCAAGCCTACGTGGCGCACATGCCAAATAATTAATAAGCTAACTACGTCGGTCGAGCTTGACCGGGAAGTAAAATATATTGGTGTGTGTTGGGCGCACTGCTGACTTCTTTATCTCGCGACTGCGGTCGAGGAAGGTGTTGGAAATGTGCCCTAAAGCCAATCATATGATGATACTTTACGGACATTTCACATGTTAAACTAATCTAGTTTACATATAAAAGGCAAACATTATTGTTTGAGCCGTCTCATATAAATGTTATATGCTTAAACGATAAAGTCCAAGGAATATGTGATTGGGAGAATGCAATCTAATGAAGTTAGATTAATGAGACCATTCTTTCGTAGACACATCCTAAACGTTCCTGATCATAGGATTGTCAATTGGGCATTGACAGTCCGTTAAGATCAGTACGTGCTATGTCTTCTCTCAGGGAGAGTGACTAGTCTCGAGTCATTGGTGTGTGTGACATCAAGACAAGTACGTAGGTGCTCAATAGAGAATGAGTCCACTGAACACGATCAACGAGGAGTTCTCATACTCATGTCACATGAGAACTCATGTTTGGGATAATGCAAATTAGTCCTTTGACCTGAGGCATCACAGTTGTTGTCTTGTGGTTAAGTCCTTGATCTTTGATTATGTCAAAGTCACCCCATCGGGGTGTCCACGACATCATTGGGGTTAAGCCACTTAGTCATGGAGACAAGTGAATGTGCAACAAGGGATCTCTAACCTTCAAAATGGTTTGAGGGAGAATACTCTATGATATGATTAAAATCTCTGGCCAGAGTATGAATGAGATTGGGGAATGCGTTCCAAATCACATTCAAGGTAATCATAAAATGCAAATGAATCACATTGGATAGTAGACATGAATAAATAAACTATCAAACCAAACAATGTGGTCAAGAGTATTAGATTAGAGAAAGACCGTATTGCATTTGTAATCCTAAACTGAATAGGTTCTCTACCTCTTCTGATTAGCTTGGGTAGCCATGATATGCTGCTAGGTGTCACTCATGGTTTGTGGAAGCCCTAAACGTGTGTAATCACTAAAGGGAGAATTGAAAGTAAGTTTCAATTCACAATCGATGTAAAATGGTTTTAATCGCCCACTGCCTCGCTAAAAGGAACCTAATGTATCGTACACCGAGTAAGGTGGAGATTGAAGAAACAAAGGAGATGAATTAAATGGTTTAATTATTTATGGCAAGGATTAATTAATATGTTAATTAATCAAACGAATAAGTTCGTTAAAGACCTCGGGATAGTTTTGGACCTTAAGGCCCAATGGGCTTCGAACGTCAAAGCCCATTGACTTAAGTTGTATGACAACTTAATGAATAAAGATTCACAAAGGCCCAAAAGCCCATATCCATTTAGTGTTGAATTAGGGTTTTTGGTTCTTTAGGTCATTTAAAGAAGTGACTATATAAAGAACTTTATAGCCTAAAATTCATAAGTTGTTGATTTTAGAGAAAATTGGTGAGAACACAAAGCTTCCATTTCTCTCTAAGAGGCCAACCACCTTGGGGGATATTGTCTAGCAATTCTATTTCCTCAAGGTCACTCATTTCCTCTCCAATCCAACCTTGGTGTAGAATCTTTAGAGGTTCTCTATTTTGGGAACTTGGAGAATCCTATTCTTTCAACCAAATCCATGGAGCTAAGAAGCAAGGAATGAAGGCCCTATCTCTTGGGTGATTATCCTTTGCATATGCAAAGAGGAATCTACAAAGGTAAATATTTCTCAACTAATAAATGTTGATTTAAAAGTTGAGTCAAGGTTCACCAATCTACTAGGCTTTGAATTTCATGGTTGATGTTTTGTTTTTGAATGCATGAAAGCATGATTCCGCCTTTAATTTGTTAATTGCATGCTATATGATGTTATTCAAATGAACATGTTTTTCACAAAATTTCCTTCAGAAGGAACACGTCTTTGCCTTCGGGTTCTAGAGCCTGAAGACAAGGCTGCTAGTTTTGCGAAGTTCAATATCAAATTCGGCTTTCAATGTGCCGAATGTAGTAACTTGGTAACACCTCACTTCGTAGAGAAGGCCGATGAGATGACCTCTATCAACAAGGACTAAAAAATCCTTGTCGACCGAGACTTGGATAGATAATCAGTCGGCCGAGAAGTAGTGATGTTTATCCAAACTGAAGGTGCTCCTTGATTGGCTGATTCTACGGCTCCAGTGCTGTTTATCCAAATTGAAGATGTAGTCGGTTGCCTTCTAAGTATTGTTTATCCAAACTGAAGATGTGTTTGCGGAAAAAGAAAATAAAAACTCTCTAGGTGTTTGAGAGGTTTCGCGTAGAGCTAGAATTTGCGCATGGAAGTTTGTGTGTTGAATTGGAGAGAGCTTTTCCTGTTGCCATTGCTTCTGTATTTATAACACTGCTCTCGCTGATGGCTAAGCCGTAAATTTCTGAATCTTCTGATGTGTCACGACTACTAGAAAATAATCTCTTAGTCTTTTGATGCATCACGACTAGCAAGAAGTAATCCCTGAGTCTCCTTACGCCACAAATCTTTAGTATTTAAATACACCGCATCTGATCGAATAATGGCTTATCCCATTATCACATGATCAATGGTAAAAAAATTACCATGTCACTATCTTCTGCTAATTTGTTCTTCCCATCATGTCCATAGGCTGAAGCCTACTCCTTATTTTATCTATATATAATCATCCCAATCACATCACACCACCATCTTACAATTTCACCTTTATCCCATGCAAAGATTAATTGCATGAAATTAATCTAGTAGTAGATGCACTGTCATATGCCGAATATCTCCAATTAATTTGAATTGTAGGTTAGAGATATTATTCATCACGTTTATCTGGTTTAAGAAGAAGCCAAGATAATTCACATTAAAAGATAATTATTATGATAAAAACCATAATATTATCCTTTAACAATAATAAAATTATCTTCACTTTTCTATCCGACGGTTGGAAGCTATGCTCACTCAACGGCCTTGATTGCACAGACCAATGGTGTAAATTTGGGTCCAAACAATAAGAAAGAAACATAAACAAAATACAGCTTCTATAACCCCATGGTTAGTAAAGTTTGCGAAGCTTACAAGACAGAATTATAGTGGCACCACTATCCAATAAGTGTGTGTCACTTGTTTAAAAACTCAAAAGTAGATTAAAAAAAAGTAAAAGGTATTTGTGGCCCCCAACCTCCCACAACCTTGTAAGGAACCGGCAAATTTCTCCTCCAAATTACCAATTTCCCTCTAAACTTTAATTTTAGTCGATTGCCCCTAAACTTTTATAATTGGCCACTTCCCTCCTAACATTAGATTTTAAATTTTTTTTCATCCAATTTTCTATCCATCTCGGCACATGACAATTGTCAGAGAGCAAAAAGGTAATTTTATCTCTAATATAGACAACATATATTTTTTTCCTTCTTCTCTTCCACCAATTCACTCTATACACTTTTTGTTTGAACTTATCCCTAATATGGATAACTATGAATCTTCTCCATGGTTTTGCTCTTTAGCAACAATTTGGGTTGTGATGCCACTTCATTAGTCTTCCTTGTGACTTGATTCACACGACCGTCTCGATTCACCTATTTCAATTCAAGACCCAAATTCAAATAAAAATAATAATTACTAATCTCAACAAGTTCATTATTATAAACTGACCAATTATAAAAGTTCAGAAATATAATCGGCTAAATTTAAAGTTCAAAAGAGAAATTGACCAACTATAAAAGTTCAAGTGATAATCAATTAAAATTAAAGTTCAATGAAAAATTGGCATTTTATAAAAATTTAAGAAAATAACCGACTAAAATTAAAATTTAAAAGAAAATTAACGGCACCTGAAAAAGTCAACAAATACCTCAGAAAGTAAACATGCCGAGATGTATAACTATATAAGCACTACGTTGATTCTTCAAAGACGATGACAGTGTATACTAGAGAAACTAAATAGTTACCACTTGTGGGGTCCTCCATTAAAAGAACATTATACTTGTATCTACACAAACGACAAAGGATTTTTTTTACCAAAAAAAGGACAAAGGATTTCTCAAATTAAGAATACCAAACCGAAAAGGCGATCATTTTCTTAAATTATTTTATTTGGATAATCACATTGGTTTTCTCCTGGGTTTGGAGTGTTATGCATCAGTTGCAGCCCGATCGCATGTACCCACGTGGCATTCTTAGGCTTATCTATCATTTCTCTCCTCACCTTCAAATGGTTTAAATGTTCACTATCCTATTTATCACAATTAGATGTGTTTACCCACGTGACATTCTTAGGCTTATTTGTCATTTCTCTTCTCACATTCAAGTGGTGGTAATGTTCACTATCTTATTTATCACCTTTAGATGTGTTTGAATTTTGAGATTTGAGTCTATTTACTACACGAATCTCAAAATTCAAACTCATATAACGGTGAAAAATAAGATGGTAAGCATACATCATAGTTTATGGTGATGAGCAAAAATGTTTCCTTTCCATATGTTTTGTTTATGTTCTGTACTTTCTGTTCGTGAAATGGTTTAAGCACTCTTTAATTATTTTCCTCTCTTCATTGTTTTTCGATTTATTTAATTTAGATTTAGAAAAAGAATGAGATGTGCGGTAGACAACAAAGTGCGTTAGCAATTTCCATTTCTATACACCACTATGTGTTGGCAACGATCCTTTTGGGTGCTACTTAGAATCTTGAAATCAAAATTTATGTGCTCGCAACGCATTCATAGTTTAAGTGTTTGAGAGCACTTACTCATGTTTTAGAGGTCTTAGGTTTAATTTCTTTATTTTTCGCTTGTAAAAAAGTCATGTACAAAAATGCTATAGCTATAGTTATCTTATTGTTTTTATTCTGAAAGTACCTATTTCTATCTGTTTACATGTTATAACCACAGTTTGGCATTTGTAAAAAGAAAGAATGACACGTATAAAAAAATGGCAAACCAAGCCTATATATTCGTTTTTCGTTGTATTGAGTTGATAGTGGAAAAATGGTTCAAGCAAACGACTTTGTTCAAGCAACTTGAAATTGAAATTGAGGTGAGTATAGCGCCACATATATATGGATCGAAGTTGAGGCTGCCATCGTCAAACTTATTATATGGCTTCTATTGTTATCCACCATTTAAGAAAACCATATGCATGCATGTATCTCAAGAGTCGAATCCTCCATATGACCAAGGCAAGTGCATTCAATGTATGCATCGGAGGTTGCATGTTTTAATTTCCTCCAAGTTGGTGAAAGATGTCTGTTTTTCCTCCACCTTATTCATTTGCTTAAAGTATACAGTAAAACAAAAAGTTAACATAGATCTCGCCGTCTAGAGCGTAGAAGTTTTTCTTCTTCCTAGAGCGCTTAGGGTTTGAAACTTGAAACAGAAAACTGAAACTTGTATAAGAGTAATTAAAAATATGCGCGTTTTCTGAGGTAATGCAGTGAAACAAATTCAACATTTTTCCTTCTTATAATGATATATTTGTTCAGAGTATTAATCGCATATCGCCAAAAAAAAAAAAAAGACTTTGCATGTGCTTATTCGTAGTTGGCTAGTCACTATTTTGCCAATTGATTTTGGGGTGAAACCTTAACTTCTTCAATATTTATACCGAGGGATGTGGGATTTAGGTTCGAATCTAAAATATTTTGCTTATAAGTAGAGAAGAATACTATTAGAATCCAATGTTACAGCCCCACATAGTCGAGAAATTTTTCAGTGTGCCAAAGTACACAACTAGGTACATTAAGTGTCATAATACAAATGGTTGGAATTTTTTTTTTTTCAAATATCCAATCACTTGTATTATAACACCTGGTGTACTATACTGTGTTTCCTACACACTAAAAAATCACTCCACATAATAAACTAGTCGTATTAATTTAGTATTGAACTCATCACCCTCAGTAGTCCAATCTAAAACCTTCTCCTTAAGTAGAAAAGTATATACAAATGCCATGACAACTAGGGGAAGAGAGCTTTTTTTCTCGGAACAAAAGATTAGAAGCTTGGAATCGTGGAGATCATTAAATGCAAGGGAGTGAGAAGAGGTCTTAGGGTTTCAGAACCACTATTTGTTTTAGTTTCAATCTCTCTCGAAACGGGTTTCCTTTTTAATAAACTCTTTAAGCCTTTGCTTCATGTCGGATCTCATTAATTGGGTCACATTAATTTCTCTGTGGAGGTTTAGTATTATCTTATATGCTTATTGATTTTTAATACAATGTATACATGTGACTAAGAATTTTTATGAGAAATGCTAAGGGATTCTTTCAAAAGTGATCATTCTTCATGTACTCTTTGTCATATTTCCGTACCAACATTATGAAATATTGTACAAAAAACCTTACCAACATTATAAAACATTGTGCAAAAAATACGAGTGACAAAAGTTCGTGGATCCCTTAGTTTCTCTTTTTTAAATTAGAAAAAACTTAGTAGTACTGGTTGTTAGACCAAATCGTCATTCGGTTACAATCAAAACTACTTGAATTGTTTACGTTAATCTGTAACTCTTATCTTATAAAGGTTGGAAAAAGGGAGGGGGTGAGGGTAGAGTTGGTGGGTTGGGTAGTATTGATGTTGTTGTTATTCTTAGCCATTGAATACGATACGATGATGGGCAGAAAAAAATGATTTTTGTCATTAGACGATAGGGGCTCTAGAAACTATTTAAAACTTAAGGGACTGAGTGTTTCACTTTAATTGCATACTCATTCGAACATTAGGTTGCATGTATTTATAATACGGTGAAGATTACATTCAGGGTTTGAAAACCCTATTTACATGGGTATTTGAAATTCAACAATACAAACAGAAAAGCAAAGATAGCATAGACTGTTTGACCCTACAAACATTTGAAATAAGTCCTAGACTTATCGAACTTCTTATGAGATAAGAGTTACAGATTAACTTAAACACTTCAATTAGTTTTGGCTGTAACCGAATCGACTTAGTCTAACACTGGTCACTCGTGTGACGTGTTAATTAATGGATGGTTTGAGGCCATTCAATGTTTGTACGTGCATGTGCCATAAAAAGTTTACCACTTGTATTCTCCCAATAAAATTGAGACGATGAAAGATTTGAATTCGATACAAATACATGGTCGAGATGGATTCGTGACATTATTTTTTACACATTTTTTTGTGTTCATTTTGTAATGTTTTTTAACAATCTGAATTTTTATCTTTTAGAAGTATTTTCAATAGCTCATGTCAACAAAAAATTTATCAAAATCTAAAATCATAAGACCGTTGGATTAAAAGTTGGAAACAATCCTTATCCGGTAGGAATAATAAAAATAAAAGTCCAGGTTGGTTGGTGGGCCTAGTGACAGGAGATTTGAATTATAATAAAACGTTTCATGACTTGCATGACTGCAGTGATGGATGAACGGTGCATGTGCCTTAAGATCTTACTAGTTTACAAGCTAAGTTGTACAATTTATTGCCAATTGATTTTTTGGTGGAATTCTAACTTTTTTCATGGTATCAGAGTAGGGTTCTCCCACGTGTAAAGCCAAACGGTCACATTGCTTAACGTCATCCCGTTGTATTGTTCACGTGTTAGGCTCGTAAATTTGCCACACGTGAGGGAGAGTGTTGAGAATGAGAGGGACCTTGCATGAGCTTATAAGAGGTTAGACTACTTTTCATATTGTCAATTAGTTTTACGATAAAATCCCAATTTTCTTCTCAATTTCTGGCTACAAATAATCAAGAGGGGTTATTCCACCATGAAAGCAAGGTCAACCTGTTGCCAACATAAGTTTTCTACTAGCTGCCAATTGGTTTTGTGATATTAGAGTCTGGTTTTGTTAGCTCAATGACTACATGTGTTAGCCTAAACGTGCATCCATCAGAGACGATGTGACATGAGCGTTACCCCAAACAAAAGCATGTGCAGAAACAGCTGTCACACTATAGTTGAGAAAAACATGCAAATTTTGAGCATGCTCTACATTTATCCTGAAACTCCGTGTCATGTATTTGTTTGGGCAAAATTGATGTGCTTGATTTTAGATAACATCGTATGAATTTTATTCAATATCTGTGTATAGGAACTATTGAGGATCCAATCATTTTTGTAAATTGTACGAGTTTGATTTATCGTTATGATGAGTCTTATCATGACTGATGAGATCTAATTAATCATTTTCTTTTTCTATTTCCGGGAAAAGGGGCAAACATATTAATTTGATATTTAAAGAATGCTAGGTTTTTTGCTTTTGGTATGCAAAGAATATTTGTAGTTGGTCAAGATAGCTGCATGAAAAAAAACAAGAAAAACAAAATTCATAATATTTGGTAAACATAAACTTAATAGAAATTAATATATTTTGGGTGAGTGAGAGCATTGATCAAAGATTCAAAAGTTATAAAGTCAGGCGGCGTTGGGGGCTGTTGGGGCAGTGATTTTGGGTGAGTGAGAGCATTGATCAAAGATTCAAAAGTTATAATTTATTCAAAAAAAAAAAAAAAAAAGATTGAAAAGTTATAAAGTTAGGCGGCGTTGGGGGCTGTGGGATAGAAATATGTTGTGAAAATGTATGTTTCCATGTGGATGTCCGCCAACAAACATTCACGTCGATGAGTCCATCTCTCTCGGTGTTTTGGTCGTGGTTAGGGTTTCACATGCCTTTCAATTTTTATCTCTTACGAAAACCCTAACCTTAAGTAACCTCTCTCCCCAATTGATGGCTTTCAAATTAATCTCTAATTTAATATTCGTTTTCAATAGTTAACCCCTTTTTTTCTTCTTCTCTTACTCGTTTTTGCTCCTATACCAAGAGAGATTTTTTTAGTGTGACCGATATACAGAATGGTACATCACGTGTCACTATACAAATGGTAGGATATGTGTGCTAAAAACTTAATAACTTAAAAAAATAAAATTTCTCATAAATTCTATTAAAACACATGGTGTACCACTTGTATTCCCGTTATAATTAAAAATTTCTCCTATACCAATACACACACAGTGTTAGAATTCTTCTATCGCACATCGGCCAGAAGGCTTGAGAACAATCCCTTTAAATAGAATTACCTCACTCTAACTTATACCAAGACCTTTTGTATTAAAACCCCACACTTGACAGATTGAGCAGGTGGCCAAGTGGAGACAGTATCGGTGTTGTTAGAGTGGGCCATTGGCCCGTCAACCTGAAATTTAACATGGTATCAGAGACAGGAGATGGACCCGTACTGCCACGTGAAATGGGTGGGTCCCCTTTGACCCCTTGCAAACGAGTGAGCCTTGACTTGGCTCCACGTAGGCCAAGAGATGCCATGTGAATGGGTGGTTCCCTATTGGCCCCGCACGAACGTATGAGCCTCGGCTTGGCTCCACGTCGTTGCCGATATGTGGAACTTCACGTGTGACCCATAAAATGGGGTCTCACGTGCGAGGGAGTGTTAGAATTCTTCTGTCCCACATCGGCCAGAAGGCTTGAGAACATTCTCTTTAAATAGAATTACCCCACTCTAACTTACACCGAGGCCTTTTGTATTAAAATCCCCCACACCTGACGGATTGAGCAGGTGACCAAGTGGAGATAGTATCAGTGTTGTTGGAGTGGGCCCTCGGCCCGTCGACCTGAAATTTAACACCCAGTGCAGCAGAAGAAAGAAACAGAAGAGTCAAACCAGAACGTGAGAACTACACAGTTGCATGGCTTTTGCCAACTTATATATACATATATATCATACAATTCACGCGCCTACGCGGTGGTCAACTAGAGAAGAATCTATTCCCTGCAATATTGACCAAGTTGCCCTTGCTAATCACCCTCAAATCTGTCGCACTTCAGGGCTATAAACGTATTTTTAACGTATGAATTTGCTAATTTGTCTAGTTGGGAATATCCAGATTCCAGTTTTTAAGTCTGAATTTGTTTTATTATTATTAATTGCGAAGCATGTGGAACCATTCTACCCTAAGGCTACCATCCTTGAACCAATATAAATATGCAATTTCAGTTCTTTGGCTTCAACACTACTAAGCTCCCTTTTGTTACAACTTTTCAGTAGTAAGAAAGTGCTTTCTAGCTTTTCTTAATCAAGTAGTTCTTCAGAGGGAAACTTTTTTCTTTTGGGTTGTTAGGGTAAAATATGGGATCGGGCTCTTCGCCGTGTGCTTCTTGCAGGTTGTTGAGGCGCCGGTGTGCCAAGGACTGCATCTTTGCCCCATACTTCCCTTCTGATGACCCTCATAAGTTTGCCATTGTTCACAAGGTCTTTGGTGCTAGCAATGTCAGCAAAATGTTGCAGGTTTCTTTCTTTTCTCTAGACTTGAATTTCGGCACACCCTTTTTCTCTCCCTACACCTATTCACTTATGGTTTTTTAATTGAATAAGTTAAATGAGAATTAGTGGACATAAATAAACTTTGAGTGCCCATAAATGAAAAAGGGTGTGGGAAAACGCTATTTTGCACTCGCTTCATGCACTTTTATGGAAGGGTACTGCAATCAAGACCAGTACAATTGATGGCATGTTATTTGCACTCATCAATAGAAGTGCAAGCATCCCCTTGATCAATACCTAAGTTATATTCTTCTTATTTTTGTATTTTTCTGATTTTGTTAAAATAATGAAAGAGATGAGCTCAAACAAAGAACAATTGTGAAATTAGGTTTTTTATGTGTGTATAATTTATGGTTTCCTCGTTCATTCAGGAGCTTCCCATTCATCAAAGAGGAGATGCTGTGAGCAGTTTGGTTTATGAAGCAAATGCAAGAGTGAGAGACCCGGTTTACGGGTGTGTTGGGGCAATTTCTTTCCTGCAGAATCAAGTTTCTGAGCTGCAAATGCAGCTTGCAGTGGCTCAGGCAGAGACACTTTGCTTCCAGATGCAACAGGATCCTGTAGCCTTACCAACCCAGATTGATCAACACCATCATCAACATCAAGATCATGACCAGAAGTCCCTTCTTTTATCCAACAGTGACTTCAATAGCATTCCACATCAATACTTCAGCAGCTTCGCTTCTCCTAGCAATGTTATCCAAGACCCTCTTAAAAGAGAGTCTCTTTGGACTTGATCATTTGCATAACATCATTAATCAAAGTGCTGTCAATTCATCTTTCCAATACAATTTCCTTTATCTTTGTATGATCATTTAATCAGTACTACTCTATTTGTGTGTGATCCGCATGTGCACGAAGGCATGTGTTTCATTTCGTGCACGTATATGTGTGTGTGTGAGAGAGAAGTGATATATGGAATTCTGGGTCAACCCATGCATGTGGGAGATGGAGTAAAGTAGGGTTTACAAGGTTTCTTTTTCTTGCTATAGACGTCATTGTAAAGCTAGCAGCGGTCTTTGACCAATATTTCCTTTTTCTTTCAGTTTTTCACCGTAATATTCGTGGAATCGCTAAATTACTAATCAGAGAAGTGATGGATTGTTATAATAGTTATGACTTTTTTTCTCTAATTTATTGCATCTAGAGCTCAATCCATCAATTTTTTTTTATAATCTAAACTACCTATTAGCAAAATTATATTTGTCAACTAAATATGGACGAAAAGACCAAATTAACCTTGTCAACAAAATTAAACCAAGATAAAACTTACGAGCAATATAGTAAATTAATATAAAATAATTTTACTGTTTTCTTTCAAAGCCTCACATTAGTTGTCCGCTTTTAATCTTCCACGTTTTTCTCTCAAATAAAATAAATTTAGTGATGAAATCATTATCCATACACAGTTATTAAGAATACGAACAACCTCTTCAACGACAAAAAATTGTTAAAAGGTCGTCACCAAAAACTTTTAGCGACCATTCTCTTTATAATTTTTATTTTCAAAATTTTAATATGCACATGCATATCATGTGTACAATTGCTAGTGTAAATTAAAATAGTAAGATCACTTGTATTAAAGAAAAAAAAACCTAATTAAGTGTTGCATATAACAAGTGTGTATAATGTTTCTCCATATAATAAATTTGTTTGACAAGCACAAGCCCAATTTTTTCTATAAAAAAAAAAAAACCTACAAATGAACCAAGAAAGCCAGAGATGAAACCAGTGGTTACAGAGATCACCAGATGTATATTAGGAGATTAGATTTGTTTGAACTATGGGGGTTTTGGGGATGGTTTATGCATTAATTAGAGAAACCAAGGTCATATTATTGAGAATGAATCCCACAGTAATGTATGTTTATTTTTCAACTCATGACTTTGGCTTCTATTTCCGACTTCATTGATGACATATAAGTATGTTGGGCTACTCTCTATAATTTTAATTTGTCTTATGGTGAAATATCTGTTAGATATTCAAAGAGACGGGTCACTTGTCTCAACTTAGTCACCTATTGCTATGTGCCAAGTTTAACAAAAAAGATATCGGTGTTGTTAGAAGTGAAATCATACAATTACATATTATATTTTATTTTCTTTATTCCCTGATGTGGGGACTTATATTAAACTTGGTAACTGGGGCACGACACGGACCCACATGATCCCAATTAAACCCGCTCTCATACCATGTTATATATTCAGAGAGACGGACCACTAACCCACTCCTAACCACACTAATACGGTTAGCTTAATCATCACAAAAGGCCTTGATGTTATTAGGAGTAGAACCATACACTTATTTATTGTATTTTATTTTCTTAATTCCCCAATGTGTGGAACTTATATTCAACAACCTCAACTTCTTCATAGTGTTAGATCAGTTTGTTACATGTGTAAACCAAACAGCCACACGTGCTCTATATGTCTCCATTTGTGTTAGGCTTAAAAATTCGTCATACATGAAGGGGCATGTTGATAATGAATTCCCCATTGATGAGAGAAAGGACCTTGTAAGGGCATATAAGTTAGTTGAGCTACCCTCCATATTGCCAATTCATTTTATGATGGAGCCTCAACTTCTTCACATATGGGTACAATCAAAGAGACCGAACGGTGCACCGTCTCTTATTCAAATGCCTTTCGGTCTTCCGTTTCCTCGCCCCCATTAGTACTCAAATTCATGTGTTTCTACTACTAGGTTCAATTGTTGGTCTCCAGCTTTCACTTTATCTTCTTTGGTCATTTTCTATCTTAATGAAGGTTTGCAAAGATTGTAGCTGATCAGTTATTTAAAAGCATCACTTTCCTCACATGAGGTCCTAAGTTTGATTCTCTATTTCTCTTTAAAAATAGAATGCATTTGTTACAAGGTTAGATTTTATCTAATCTTTTAATATCGATTCGATTGTTCTAAATATTTGATCTAACATTGATTACTTCTTATTCCTTTTTTTTTTTTGGGACGATCTTTTTTTTTTTTGCTTTTTCGAATTGGAATTGAGGAGCCCATGTTAATGGTTTACAGAGAAGATCTTTTACGGAACTTTAAATGGTACGTATAAAAAATAATTTCAAGTATAACTTCAACCAAAATATTTAATTTCACTCGTATCAAAGAGTTTTTCTTTTTGGAGCATAGCCAATTGTATATCATTTTAACAGGATTTCTAAAATTTAAAAAATTGTAAAGAAACAATAGAAATTTAATCAGATTTTGTTTCTAAGTTTACCATGTAAGTTTACCCCAACTGGCTTTCAAATCTTAATTCTATTACCGCGAGTGATAAGTGCAGTTTCACAATAAATTTAATTATTTAGATGAATCTTTTATTGGTTGAAGAAAGTTGAAGCCATGCATATGTTCATACTAGTTAACTTAACCAAAATATTCATCAGAATTATATATGTGATCCATAGCTCCTAAATTTCTACGTCGTGGTAGCGTCTTGACTAAGCAAATATTTGTTGACAAAGTGATACATTCTGTTTTTGCGTTCCAAATCTCGACTGATCAAAGTGCATGGCAACTCAAACCAGCATGTGTCGAAACCCCCAAATTAATACAACTTGCATGACCACGCCTTCATGGTTTTGTTTCTGGAAACTCACACGAGAACTTCCCAATGGGTCACCCATTATGAGATTGCTCTCGCGCGAACTCGCTTAACTTTGGAGTTCCGAAGCCAGTGAGCTCCCAAAAGGCCTTGTGTTAGATAGAGATGAGAATATACATATAAGGCTTACAAGATCCACTCCCCTGGGCGATTTGGGATGTAACAGCTACGATCTACAAATTAAGAAGTATGTTGTTCTCTTCAAATATTTAATACATAACAATATTACTTTTTTGGTATTAACAGGGACTAGAAAGGAAATGAGGCCTACGTCCAATTCCCAATTTTCGCTTGCTAAACCTAGATACCCAGTCCCTCCGCGCTCCACCTTCTTCTTCTCCGGCGCCGTCACCATAGCCAAGCTGTTACAGTAAGCCTAGGGAGGACGAGGACTGATGCTGCAGGAAAAAACTTCGATTGATTTGGCGGTGTGGGTTTAATTTTGAGCACTGACCGTGGCGTCCTCGAGGCCGCAAGCGCTCCGCCAGGAAGATGCACCTGCAAGTTTGTCGTTTTCTTCTGCAAGATCGATTGATGGCGATTTGCAGAAATTGAATGAAATGAATTTGTAGATCCGACGAAGCCTCTGTTAATTGAAAAAAAAAACAATTTGGGATTTTTCTATGTTTGATTTGAAGAGAAAGAAATTAAAAGAAGAGAAGGTTTGAATTGAAGAGAAAGAAAATGAAATCAAGAGAAAGTATGGGTTTGATTTTTCTGAGTTTGATTTTTAATGGGAGCAATCTGGGCATGCGAAGAAGAAGCATATGAAAGAATAGAAGTAGAGAGACAGGGGAGAGAGAGTGTCAAATTAAAAAAAGGGTAAATCGCCAAAATGGTCCCTGAAATTTGCATAACTCATCATTTTGGTCCCTGAGATTCCAAATCGATAAAAGTGATCCCTGAGATTGTTCACCATCCATCATTTTGGTCCTTGTGTTAAAAACTCCGTTAAGTGTCCCGAAGCTCTTGGCCGGAAGTTTGGGCAATTTTCAAAGCTTCGTAACTCAATCGTTTCTTAACCAAATTCGACCCATAATATATTAAAATGAAGATAGGAAAGTGTAGAATAAGATTATACCTATTTCAAAACTCAATGATTGCTGGAGATGGCCGGAAATAGCCTCAAAATTGATTGGTCCGAGTGAAAACTTGAAAACTCGCCGGAAACTGGTAAACTTTAAACTTTCATAACTTCTTCAATACTCAAGGAAATCAAGTGATTCAAAAACGAAAATCATACTTCTCGACGAGAAAAAGAGAATGGTACCTTTTTTGATGGCTAACTCGCCGTGGTTTTTCCGAAAAGTGGTTCGAAAGTGGCTAACTCGAGATTAAGACAGCCACGTTTGAACCGTTTTTCGGCCAAACCACGGCGAGTTAGCTGTCAACAAAGGTACTATTCTCCTTTTCTCATCGAGAAGTAAGATTTTCATTTTTGAATCACTTGATTTCGTTGAGTATTGAAGAAGTTATGAACGTTTAAAGTTTACCCAGTTTCCGGCGAGTTTTCAAGTTTTCACTCGGACCAGTCAACTTTGAGGCTATTTTCCGGCAATCTCCGGCAACCATTGGGAAATAGGTATAATCTTATTCTATACTTTCCTTCTTCATTTTGATATATTATGGGTCAAATTTGGTTAAGAAACGATTGAGTTACGAAGCTTTGAAAATTGCCCAAACTTCCGGCCAAGAGCTCCGAGACACTTAGCGGAGTTTTTAACAGAAGGACCAAAATGATGGATGGTGGACAATCTCAGGGACCACTTTTATCGATTTGGAATCTCAGGGACCAAAATGATGAGTTATGCAAATCTCATGGACCATTTTGGCGATTTACCCTTTAAAAAAAGTGTGTATACTAATAATAACTATTAATAAAATGAATTAAAAATGACAAAAAAATATTTGATGTGCAGAAATAATTTAGTCTGTGATTTAGTCTAATACTGTATCAAACGCTTTATTATCTTTATACTATTTAGTCCATCTCAAGCTAATCCAACTTAGTCCCTGAAGTTAATCCCTACTATAGGCAGCGGGGATGTTACTTAAGTAACATAGACCAACTTCAGTTTAAATCCCAATAATTTCGATGTTGTAGTAGAGATGAAGTTTCCAGTTTTTAATGAGTCTAATGACTAATTTTTCAAAAAAAAAAAAAAAAAAAAGGATAACACATGTGTACATATATGGGGAATGAACATATCTCTCTATTTGCAAATCTCGACCGTATAAATTTAATGATCTGAACCATTCAATTTATAAATCTTCATTTGAATATCACTCTTACAAAAAATTATTTGAATGAGAGAGTGTTTAATCATCCGCACGTATCAATTAAATGGATGGTTGATCATAAATATGCTAATTACATTGTACCTACATCGTCGGTTTGTTCTATACATTTGAATGACTAAATGATCACTGATTCAAATGATTTTTTTGTAGTAGTGAACTTCAAATGATGATTAATAAATTGAACGGTTTCGATAGTTGAATTTATACGGTCAAGATACATTATTCGCAAGGGAGGAATGAGCTCAAATCCCCAAAGGGAGAATACAAGTATTATCTAAAAAAATAATTTGGTACTTAATTTTCACCGAATGATAATTCAAGAACCAAATTAGCTCATTACTCTAAACTAACATTGTGGAGTAAAAAATAATCCCAAAAAACATGGAGCTGACACGTAGATTATTTTCCAAGAAAGACAAAACTACCCCTATTAAATGAGTAGGGAGCAGTCTAATTCACCACGCGCAGCTGAGGTAGCGCATGCAGAGATCAACGACTGCTCAAGTCACCCTTGCTTGTAGGAAAAGTTAAAGGTGTTTATGATAGAATAATCCTTTATTCTTATCATAAATACATTCTTAATCAGATAAGACCTATTTCAAGTAAGCAATCATAATCCTATTTATTTATTTATGATATTTACCTAATTATTCTAAGATATTTATTTACACAAATATCAGCTAGGCCGGCCACCCCTAAACCTTAGAGGGCCGACCCATACTCCTATCCTCTCCTATAAATACATCATTTATCTCCAAAATCCAGTAAGCTTTAACTACCCTTAAAGAGGCTTTTTGCTTCCCACAAACACTCAAACAAATTCTTTTTAGAATTCTAACTTTGGCTTCGAAGATTATTCGGCCAAAGCCCCTCAATTCATCATGGACGCATGAGGCTTTTGGCCTTAATCTTAGGTGTTATTATTTTACAGGTTCAGATTCGTCAATCAAAGGAAGGCAGAAATTTGCATCCACAAATTGGTGCTTTCATTGAGAGCTCTGGTCCGAAGACTCGAAGAAGACTCTCGCTTTCAACTTCAATCATTCACAGATCCACGACTACGATGGCAGGAAATTCAGAAACTACAACTAATGGGACCCCCTACATTGAAGGACATGGACCAACTAATAGAGATCGCGGCGTGGCTCCATGCCGTTGCTTCTTGAGGCTTACCACGGCAAAGACTGCACCTTTGCCACCACAAGGTATCGTGGCCATGCCAGCAGCGGCAGTCGACGTTGTAGTGGCCAACGGGGTAGCCTCCACTCAAAACGAGGAAACCCTAGGGTATGAGGCCCACGTCGTAAGCAGCTAGCAGACGCATACACAAACAACTACTTGCCCTTGACAGCAGTCTTTGGCACCTGCCACCTTCACTTGGACATGAGCTACCCAGGCTATGCCAACCGAGGTGGCCCAGCACCTATGAGCCTAACCTACTCATGTAACCCTCTAGACAATCCAGCATAGTCTTAGACCAGTTCAACCAGCCCAGATCCAGATCCCAAGGCCGACGGTTGAACCAAGGGTATTTTCACCCCATCTTACTGCAGATCTAACCCATCATGGCTTAAATTTTCACCTGGAGTCCATTACACTTCCACAACTTAAGCAGACGTCTACCGTCCCAGCTCTTCCACTCTAAATGGCGAACAACACATATCCCAACAAATCGTCGAACTGACAAGTGACCTCGCGCATCAGATTACCTTGGTGAGTCAGCTCCTGCAGTGTATCGAGATACAACATACCCTAGACGAGGTGTCCAAAAGTAGGACAAAGGCATGCAATGACGTTTCTCTCAAATAGTGTCCCAGCAAGCAGCCCATCAACCAGCCACAAACCGAGCGTTCTGGCAATGTACACTCTTGCATGGGCCCTCGAGATAGCGTAGACTCTTGTCTTAGCTAGCGGAAGAGCGTGCACTTTCGCTTAGGCCCTTGAACAAGCATATATTCACGGTTGGGGTCACATTTTGACAATCAACATGGAGAACCTCCTAGGCGAAGTGTTCATACGTGGCTAGGCTTGCAAGAAATATCTTCCACCTCACATCAGAGTAAGCAACATTGTGGACAGGGAGAAGCAGTCGCACATTCCGGCTCAAGTTCAACCGACAGCCTACGAGTAATCCGCTCGCTTGCCAGGAATATACTACATGCACATCAGCCACGACATAGATGAGCTGAGCATATGGAAGAGCAGTCGAGACCAGCAGGTCATGACCGGGGGCAGTTGGAAGCCCTACTGCCCTGACAGAGGCAAATTCAAGAAGAAGTAGAGAGGCTCCTGACCGAGCAATTGCGCGAATTCTAGTGCATCGAGACCACACACGAAGCCCTTTGCAAAGACGTGGCACACATGGGCATATCACTTTTCACAGACGAAATCGAGCAGACGGAACCCCGCATAAGTACAATACACCACATTTCACCCCATTTAAGGGAGATGGAGACCCGAAAAGGCACTTGAAGCACTATTGCAGCACAATGATCCTCTACAAGAAACATGACATATATCCATTAAGCTTCCTACTCGTAATGATAGTAAGATTAGAATATATCTCCTCAAATAACACCGAGATTTTTCAATGTCACACTAGGTAGTAAGATTAGATGGGTTATATATGAGTTCCGAACAGTAACTTCTCTTTAAAAGCCCCATTTAAAGTAAAATGTCGTATAATTTTTAGGGTTAATTATATGCTTTGCAAACTGCTACTGATAGACTGCTGCACACGATGGGCATTGGATATAATATCAGCACGACCAACGACGCCCCACAAACTGCCGAATACCAACAACACTATAAGGGGCTTCTTTATACGTTTTCTCCTTCCTTCTCGAATCTACTGCACCTACGTACAGCGGCACGCACAGAACAAAATCCTACTATAAATATCTAAATTATTGCTTTTATCAGCCTTTTAGGGCACGATCTTCTTAATGCAACAGTTCAACAAGTCTTTGAATTGGTCCCCAACTCCTCTTTTTTTTTTTTGGAGTAAAAAGGCATGTAATTGTAGGGTCATCCTTACCCTTTGTCCTTTTTCCTGCTGGAGTCTTTCAACTGATATATAATGAGGCCTTGAATCAGCCAATGGTTAGAAGATAAGGTGCCACATAGGATAAACATACCATATATACAAATTCCCACTTACATCTTATTCTCATATCTCTCATCATCTGTTACAATCAAATTTGGGTAGTAGAAAAGAGAGTGATCGAACAAGGATAAGATGAGGTACCATTCTTTCTTAAGAAGCCTAAAGAAGGAAGAGCAACAAGTTCCGGACAGTACCCATAATTCTGGTGAAAAATTCTCTGACACTAATACTACAAAATTAGATGATGCTTACACCAATGGAGACAATGATCATGAGGTTGATATCATGGATGATTGGGAGCAAATTTTGGGAATCAAAGAGGAAGAAGATGGAAAATTACCGAGCGATAACATGTACAGCGGTCACGAGCTCAATTGGGATTTTATGGATTGGGACGAGTTTCCCAATGTAGAAGAAGAAGGGGAGGAGATAGATCAAAAAGTTTATCAAGGCACTGATAAGTGCTTCTTTGAAGAGGAGAGCTATTACAAAAAAAATATTGTAAAGTGTGAGAGTATAGGGGTTTGGGATGATGATGATGAGAAGAAGGTGCAGCTGAATTTGAATTTGAATTATCAAGAGGTTATGGATGCTTGGTCTGATCGCGGTACTCTTTGGGCAGATGATTGTTCACTTTCTTCCATGGCTAGCAATGGCAATTATGTTAGTGCTTGATTAACTTTATTATCTATTACCATCCTTTTACTATTTTCTGACCTTGTTTCATAGTTCTTGTTTCCCCAATTGTAAAGAAAACGGATCTCATTGATATAACATGCATTTGAACTTCTGCACTCTTTCTTCTTTGTTCCAAAAGAGAAACGTTATTCGCACTCTTTGTTGTGTTCTCTTCACTTTTATAAAGAAGCGAAATAATACTCGTCATAAACATGAGAGAATAGCGTTCCCCTTTTCAAAATGCTCGAGGTATGGAAAACCCTTTAAATGGTGTACAATATTTTAGTTTGGTTTTTTTTTTATTTTTTATTTTTAAGATGAATGAAATAATTTTGTTTGTAGTATGTAAATTATTGTATTAATTTATTTATTTTCCCACATGATCACATTATCAATTGAGATTGGGTTTAAATGTTAAACTCTACACATACTGTAATAAATCAAGTGGGTTTGCATATATATATATATATATATATATATATATCATGAGCCTCTTAATTAACCAGAATGTTATGTTAATTTTAATTATGTTAATTAATTGTGTATGATCATCAGATAGGGGAGGTGCCAGTAATGGAAGAAGAGAAGGCAAGAAGAGAGGCAAGAGTTCTAAGGTACAAGGAGAAACGCCAGTCTAGACTCTTTTCCAAAAAGATAAGGTACCAAGTCCGCAAGCTTAATGCAGATAAAAGACCTAGACTCAAGGTTTTTGTCCTCTCTCTCTCTCTCCCCCCCCCCCTAATTAATATATCCTGAAAATTTGAAATTATGTTTTTTTGTTGCATTTTTTTGGTGTAGCAGGGTCGATTTGTGAAGAGGGTTTGATTTGCCACGTGAAAATACTTATCAACTCAACAAAAAGAGAGCATGGAATATCTCAACAAATATCCCACTCCAATATCCGTGGACTTTAACTTTTGAATGTGTTTGTCGACTGAAAATATCTCTAATTTAACTACATGAAAAAAATGAAAATATCTAACTTTTAGGGAGTTGATTAATTCTAAAAACTCTCTGTTTGCGGGGTCTACTATGGACTTTGACGAGCAATATTTTCATTGAAGGGATTAATTTCAGTGGATTGTCAAGTCTGTAATTATTGGTCATGGTGGGATTAATATTGGTCATATATGTAGTGGTGGTCCATGTCAAATACCATTTTCTTTTGCTCTTTATGGGATTTTGTTTACGTTGTGTCATTTTCTTTATAATACGCTGCTGCCAATGCCAAGAGAGCAAATGCTGTAATTTAAAATTTTAAAATTTTTGTTGTTGAAATAGAAAGAATGATATGTGTTGACACATAAAATTGGATGGAGTTTGGAACAGCGTAACGTTCGAGGTGTGACCTTCCACAATGTTGTTCTGGTCACTTAGTAAGAGTAATATGTAAAGAGATAGAGATAGATGAACAAATACAGGATGTATGTAGGTCATTCTAATTTGGGCTACACCCATAAGGGTAGAGGAGTCCTCATTAATAATGTGGATTTTATATGGTACACAGGTCCAAGCATAATCATTATTAGTAAGTTATAATAATGAACTAAATGAAATAATGATATTAGGAATTAATTGTAGGAGAAATGTCTCATTTTATAGTTTAGGTGAGTCACACGCTTTCATCCGCAGTTGATGTGGGACTCTAGGAGTTTTATTCTGATGTTGACACGTGTTGCTTGTGATTGGCTTCATGGTTAGAGCAACTCATGTGCTTTGGCATGAGTGCCTCAACATGAATCCTTAAGTGAGTCCCTGAATGTATGAAGTTGACTGGTGCTCGGTAGTTTTGGGATTGGTGAAGTATGATACAAACAATATGAACAACATAAACATTAGGACGAAATAATGGAAATGTCTAAAGTATTCAGGTATAAATATAGACACATAGAAATTGTTGAAATGATGTCCATAATGAATGATAGCGTTGATATATTTTGAATATGTCGCTCACAATATTGTTGATAATATTTATAAATAGTTGTCAATACAGGATTGTTATGTTGCTAATATGTTTCCCTTCAGTTTGTAAATCTTTTTTTCCTCTTTATCCTCAAGAATTTTTCAAACACCTCGCAACTTTTACTATCATCCGCGCGCTTACCAATAACGAATGGCCCAACCTCAAGAATTAATGAACCTAGCACAGATTGACCTATATTAATCAAGAATAATCAAATTATTTCTTACACAAACTTGCCCCTTCATCTGCTCAACCAAATCAAACACCCTTCCAACAGCCCAATTCACAAAAAGCCTTTCAAATATAGTCCAAAGAAAGAAGCTTTAGAGTGAATACTTTACTAGAGAGAAACAATTGCAGAAATGAAGTTGAAGATGAAGAACAACGTGTAACAAACCTAACCCAGCCGCTCCACCGTTCACAAAAGGCATCATTGTAGCCTTTGCCATGAACTTGCATACAACAATGAGAGAGTGAGAAAGACAGGAATTTGGAATGAGAAAGATCTAGATGAGAGAGAGAGAGAGAGAGAGAGAGAGAGAAGCTGCAAGTGAGATATATAGAATAGATCCTTTTGTCTTTTGAACGTCTAAAACTTTCTATATAAACGAGCCATGATATTTTCAATTTCGACATTGTCCCTTCTTTTTAGCTATATAATAGCCAAAAACACAATATACAAAGAGCTGCATTTTGTACAACAATATTTTTACTACTTATATTAGTAATCATAACATAGTAGAAAGAAAGAAGAACCTCACAAATGAAGACAGAGAAGAAAGGAAAATGGAAGCACGTTGTATTATCTTGATAAAACTTGTACAAATGTTAACAACTCTCTTAAAAAAATGTTAGGAAGATCACATTTTGTAAACCACATCTAAATCATTTCTCAAGCAAGATACTAGGTACATTTCCTTGATGCAGTGAATAAGGAGTTTATTCAACGGGGCTTTTGGTATTTTGGTGTTCATCCATTCCATTAATTATTAATTTGAGATTCATGTATCTTAGGTTGTGATGTAATGTTTTGTAGTGATTTTGATGCATTGTAAGTTGTGTTTTAAATTAAGTGGATAGGTGGAACAATTGTCATTTAATATGTTTCGGTGGCTTAGGGAGTTGTATTTGCATTGATGAAGATGTTTTGGCACACTAGTATATTAGGGAGGGAGTTTGATATGCTAAAGGAGGCAATTTGGAATTATAATTTTATGGTAATGAAGAATTGAGCATTGCTCTTCTATCATTTTTCTGTCAAGCCTTGTGTGTTTTTTGACATCTCCTCTATCTCTTTGTCGTTCTGTATTATTCCTTCTTGCGTTTCCCTGTCTGTCTTCCCCACTTATCACTTGATATGCGTATTCCACTATCAAGTTAAACTGTCAGAACCTTGCTCTACATCTTCAATGGTTGCACAGAAAGATAGAATACCAGATACCAAATATCAATTCATTAACCCTTTATCTTCTCTTACAAGCTATTATATGTAATGACAACCAAAACTAACAACCCAGTAACTAACTAACTAACTTCTGCATATGTGTTGCCTATAGGATTATGACACATGTCATAGCATCCTACCAATACCTCCCCCTTAAAATTGAACTTACAACAGAAATTGAACAATACAATAGAGTATGAAACAACGGTACAACAACACAACATAATTACTAACAATTGACAGACTGACAACTCAGAGGTTAACACTTATGGAAACTTCAGCTTCAAATCATGGTAGCTCCCAAGTAGCATCTTCAGCAGAATGATTTTGCAAATGGACCAACACCTCAGTAATAGCAGAGTTACCCTACTTAACCATCCTTCTATAAATACCAGAGTTAGTGATAACTGGTAAAGAAACTATGGTTTGAACATTAGGCCCCAAATGTTTCTTCAAGCAGGAAACATGAAACACATGATGCAATTTTTATTGTTCTGGTAATTTGATATTGTATGCTACATCCCCAACTTTGTTCATAACCTGGAAGGGTCCATAAAATCGAGGTTGGAGTTTATGAAATGGATGAGCTGCTAAGGATTTGTGATGGTAAGGAACCAATCATAAATAGAACCAATCGCCCACTTCAAACACCCTTTATGTTCTCTTTTTGTCAACTTGAACCTTCATTCAACATTGAGCAGCCTCTAAGTTGTTCTTAAGCAAGGGCAAAATTCGATTTTTCTCTTGTAAGCATTGTTCCATAGACTCCACTTTAGTTACCACTTTCATAAGCAGGAAGGAGAGGAGGAACATACTCATAAACTGTTTCAAATGGAGCCATTTTAATAGATGAATGGTAACTAGTGTTATAGTTCCATTCTGCCCAAGAAAGCTAGAAAGCCCACTTCTTTGGTTGTAAAGTGCAAAAATATTATAAGTAGGTTTCTAAACACCTATTAAGAACCTCAGTTTGACAATTTGTCTGAGGGTGGTAACCAGAATTGAAGTAGAGTTCAAACCCTTGCAAAGAAAGATTTCTTTCCAAAATTTGCTCATGAAAACTAGATCCCTGTCACTCACTATAGAGTGTGGCATTCCATGTAACCTGAAGATGTGGTCAACGAATAGTTGAGCAACTATTGAGGCCGAATATGGATGTGCTAATGCAGTGAAATAAGCATACGTAGACAAACGATCAATTACGACCCAAATTACAGTTTTTCCTCTACAAGGTGGAAGACCAATTATAAAATCCATTGATATTTCAGACCATACCTTTGCAGGAATTGCTAAGAGCTGCAAAAGTCCAGGTGGTGACAAGGTTTCATACTTGTTCTATTGGCAAATGGCACAAGTAGTAACTCTGTCCTTGATATCCTTCTTCATGCCCTCCCAATAGAATGATCTCGATATTCTCTTGTAGGTTTTTAGAAACCTCTCATGTCCAGCAACATGGCTTGAGTGATGTTCAATAAAGATCTTATCCTTCCAAGCACTACAAGGGCTTAGCACAATTCTATTGTTGTACTTTAAAAAACCATTGTCAAAATGAAATCTAAAAGTACCAATAGGTGCATCATCAGGAGTATTAAGAATTTGCTGAGCCTTAGCAACCACCCAAGTGTCTTTCTCCATGTATCTCCTTAATTCATCCAATCAAGAAGAGTAAGGATATGAAATGGCATTGATTTCACTAGCACTCAATAGATGGCAAGAAGGATCTTTTGAAGTATCAGGCATTCTAGCCAATGCATCAGCAACTTGGATGTCACCACCTTGCTCATACTGAATTTCGTAATCAAAGCCAAGGAGTTTAATGACCCACTTTTGTTGGAAGGGTCTATGAGCTCTACCTTCTAAGAAATACTTCAAACTGTGATGGTCAGTTTGAATAAAAAAATGGTTTCCTACCAAGTATGACTACCATTTTTTAATAGCGTGGATAATAGCCAATATTTCCCTTTCATAAGCGAATAAATGCTTGATTGCTTGGACAAAGTGCCTTGTTGTTGTAATACTGCACCAATCCCTAATCCTGATGCATAACTTTCAATCACAAAAAGTTTACTGAAATCAGGCAGTGGCAATACTTGAGGAGAAATCATGGCCTGTTTAAGACTGTGAAATGTTGCAGTAGCTTCCTCATTCCACTTGAAATTGTCTTTTCTGGTAAGTGCAGTGATAGGTTTAATAATCTTGCCAAATTGGGGTATAAACTTCCTATAATACCCTGTTAACCCAAAGAAACCCCTCAATGCTTTAACAGATGTGGGCATAGGCCAATTAGCAATGGCTTCCAACTTTGAAGAATCTGCATAAACACCATTTTTAGAGACTATATGGCCCAAGTACTCTACCTGATCCTAACCAAATACACATTTAGACTGTTTTACAAACAAAGTATGTTCTTTTAGTGTATCAAAAACCACCCTCAAATGCTGCAAATGTAAAGCCCAAGATGCACTATAAAACAAAATACCATATAAAAAAAAACAAAATGAATTTTCTGAGATGTGGCCTAAATATTTCATTCATGAGACACTGAAATGTAGCTGGAAAATTTGTTAATCCAAAGGGCATCACCAAGAATTCATAATGCCCATCATGTATCCTAAAGGCTGTTTTTTCAACATCATCCGGGTGCATTCTAATTTGGTGGTATCCAGCCTTCAAATCTAACTTAGAAAAATATTATGCACCAAATAGCTCATCAAGTAACAAATCAATATGAGGGATAGGAAATTTATCCTTGATTGTGATCCCTAAGGCCTCTATAATCCATGAACATTCTCCAAATTCCTTTTTTCTTCCTTACTAGTATAACTGGAAAAGAATAAGGGCTGTTACTTACCCTGATGAATCCAGAATTCAAAAGATCTTGAACACATTTTTCTATCTTTGTTTTTTTAGCATAGGGCCGTATCTATATGGTCTGCTATTAGGAGGTTTGCTTCCCTCTAGTAATGGAATCATGTGGTCTTGAATTCTATGGGGAGGCAGGGCATTTGGAGTAACAAAATCCATCTCATATTCCGCCAATAACAAATTTAACTCTACTAGTTGTTGAGTTGTGAGATTTGAAGAAAAAGAAATTGCTAAATCACCATCAATGTTATGCATAGAAACTAACTCGGGCTTAGTTTGGTAAAGCATTGCACCCATGGTATTGTCTTGCTGCAATAATTTCTGCATTTGTAGAGCTGAAATATCCTCAATGTCATGACTAGAAGTTCCTAGACTAGTGATACAGTATAGGACCAAGATTCCTTAACCATTGAATACCTAATACAATGTCACACCCTCCCAATGGAATAGCATACAAATCTGTCACAAGGTGGAAGTCTTGAATTTTCATAGAAGCTTAAGCTAACGTACCTTTGGTAGCCACTTTACCCACATTAGCAATTTTGACATTAAACACATGTTTAGTATCCAAATAGCTTCTCAGTTGTTTCGCTAATCCTAGATCCAAAAAATTATGAGAACTACCTGAATCCACCACTATAGTGATGGGAGAATTCTTGATAAATCCAGGAACTTTCATAGTATTGATGGATGAAGGGGCAGGTGTACCAAACAGAGCACATGCAGTTATCTCATGTTCCTCATTTTCTAACTCAACAACATCATAAATTACAGGATCTTGAACATCAATTAAAAGCAATCATTTCTTCTCACAAGTATGTCCCCTGACATGTTTATCTTTGCAATGAAAACATACGCCATTTCTTTTACAATGATTAACTTCTTCAGGTGTTAGTTTCCTAACATTATTGGGTTTCATACGATTCTCAGGCATGGCAGTAATATTAACATTTTAAGACAGTAGTGATAAAAAATTAGGCTGAATGGCAGAAGGTTTATATAAATATTTCACCTTAAGTTCTGTGATCTTGACATCTACTTGTTGAGCGTATGCAGTAGCTTTAAGCACATCCTTAGGCTTAAAGAGTTTAACATCATGCCACAACTCAGGTTTCAGACTACCAATGAAATAGAATCAGAGAAGACCAGGACTAATATCCCTTGTACGATTTGCCAATCTTTGGAATTCAAGAACATAATCTCGAAGTGTGCCTGTTTGCCTCAACTTCACCAAATTCTCGGTAGAATCTTCCTATTTTGGATGACCAAATTCTTGGCAAAAAACCCTTGTAAATTCCTCCTAATTTGGATAATTGATGAGACACTGTGCCCGTTGAAACCACTGAAGAGCTTCTCCTTCCATATGGAAAGATGCCAGTTTTACCTTTTTGGTATTGCTGAAAAACTGAAAATAATGCTCCACACTATAAATCCACCCCATCAGATCATCACCCTCGTTGAACCTTGGAAAATACATCTTCAAGAAAGGTTGAGGAGGTTGCTGATTGCAATTTTGACCATTGTCTGGATGAGCAAAATTAGGGTTCATGTGGGTCTGGAGATGGGGATCGCCATGAGTAGCTTCAGAAGATTCCCCAAATGATTCGCCATTGCTGCGGTTCAAGAGAGACTGCAATTGAAGTAAAATCAAATATTGGGTTGATTGGAATTTCTCCTGCAAATTCTTGAATTCTTACTGTGAGCTCTTGAATTCATCAAATTTAGCTTCCAAATTGGAAACTCTTACTCTATAGTTTTGTGTGAAGCATGACACGTCATACAACAACAAAGGATTGAGAGGAACGAACGACTGGCTCAATACCAATGTTAGAACCTTGCTCCACGTCTTCAATGGTTGCACAGAGAGATAGAATGCCAGATACCAAATATCAATTCATTAACCCTTTATCTTCTCTTACAAGCTGCTATATGTAATGACAACCAAAACTAACAACCCTGTAACTAACTAACTAACTAACTTCTGCATACGTGTTGCCTATAGAATTATGACACCTGTCATAGCATCTTAACATAAACTACAAAGTTAATGCCTTAAAATCATAATGATCTATCCTTGGGGAGTTTTCTTTCGGTTTCGAACACCCAAATGGACGAAATGCAGCGGGTCTGAGGCGTAGTGGGGTTTTGTGGGTTGCGCGAGGAGAGGCGTCTCGGTTGAGTGAGAGCTGTAATGGTAGTGATGATATGGGGTTGGTGGTGCCATGCTGTGAGCAACTGAAAGTGTTGTGCCATTCTTTTGTGGGTGGTCTTTGCATTGTGGATGGAATTCGACTTTAGAAGCTGTATTTGCTGGTGCTTCAATACTTACTTTTCCTCTGTTTCTTGATCAATTTCTGAACAGCAGGCAAATTGTTGAAGGGTGGAAGATTGGCAGGAGTGGTAAATCAGAGGTACAAGATGAAAAGTTGATGACAAGAGAAGAAGTTGCTGAGCTTCTATTTTGCCTTTTAGAAATTGACACAAACAACATTTAAAGTTATAAATTGTTGCACTATTAGTCCCTCCGTCTCTTTGACTATTAAATTCAATGTAATATTTTTGACGTGACACCAGGAGTGTGTAATATATGCTTTACGTCAAATTGATGCAATGTAAATTAACAAATGCCAAGTCGGCAACAGAATAAGGTAGCAGTTAGCAAAAGCCAACTATGCTGCAATATTTTTTTAACTTTTTTGGTTCTTTGACAATTTTTAGAAAAAGTGAATTAAAACAGTTCTCATAAGATTTTCGTTAGTAGTTTAAATCACATGAATGCAAAATATATTAACTTTTGATTATTGAACAAAACAAAACAGGAGTACAACAAATATGTGCGTGTTAAAAATTGGTTAAATGATGTGTTTCAATTTTTCTTCTTTGATCTGAGTTCATATCTCTTTTATGCGATTTAGATTAGAATATTCGTCTAAAAAAGCAAATACTTGTAGACAAACAACGTGTGCATCACTATGTACTTAAATCTTTCTCTTTTGGTGAAATATTTGCTTACTTAAAATATAAAAAATTGTAGACAAACATGATAGTGCATTGTGCTACTTAAAAAGTTTCATTATTGGTGAAAGTGAATGGTACTTGACATATACATTATAAGTTGGATTCCCCACTCATCGTTTGTAGACAAACATGATGTGCATTGTGCTACTTAAAAAGTTTCACTATTGGTGAAAGTGAATGAGACTGGACATATACATTATAAGTTGGATTCCCCCCCCATCGTAAATTCAACGAATTATTGCAAGCAGTTTAATGTGCAATACTTTTGAGAGCACTGCATGTTCCGAGGGGACCGGTAATATCATAAGAATATGTGGATAGAAACTAAGAAATATCTAGTATATTATATATTAGTGGCATAGGATATCACCATACCAGCGCCATACAAGTTCCTTTCCTTTCAGGCTAGTGAATTGGAACCACCATAAGGGATACTTTGGTTATTTAAAGCCAGTTACAATCCCCTCCCCTGCGCAGATGCTTCCATAACTACATTGCTTTGACAAAGAACTCGGACATGGATTCCTCCAGAGAACAACAACGAACCAGTATCTACCACGTGGTGGCAGTGCCTCACCCAAGCCGAAGCCACATCAACTCACTGATGAACTTCTGCAAGTTGCTTGCTTCACAAGAGAGAGACATTCTCGTCACCTTCGTCCTCACACAAGAGTGGCTTGGCCTCATCGGTTCCGACTCCAAACCCGACAGCATTCGGTTCGTTGCCATTCCCAACGTAATCCCATCTGAGCATGTCCGTGTCGCCGACATGGATGCCTTCTTAGACGCCGTCAGGACCAAAATGGAAGAGCCTTTCGAGCTCCTTCTGGATCAGCTGGAGCAGACACCTAGTTTGATAGTAGCTGACACTGTACTGCATTGGGCAGTCGCTGTCGGAAACCGAAGGAATATCCCATCGGCGTCGTTTTGGCCAATGTCCGCTTCCATTTTTTCTCTGTTTCAGCATTTTCGCCTTCTCTCGCAGAATGAGCACTTCCCAGCTAACCTCTTAGGTGAGTGTCTGTAACTGCAAATTATTGTGTGTAATAAGGGTAAAACTGTAAACAGTTAAGGTTGTTATGTAATTAGTGAGTGATTAGTTGATGAAGGTGTAATTAGATAGTTATCTAATACTAGTGAGTAACTAGTATATAAGACATCATTGTGTAACCTTATTAAAGTAATGAAATGAAAGGATAATTTTCCTAATATGGTATCACTCGCCTAAGTCCTACGACAGCTGATCCTCTTCCTCTGCTTCCCGCTTCTTCCTCTTCGAATCTTCAAACCCTAGAAATCTCCCACTTCCTTATCTTCGATTCTTCCAAACCTAGCAATCGCCATGGTTGGATCTCCTTCTTCTGGCTCTGCTTCTTGCCCTAATTCTTCTCTCTCCTCGACGACATCGTCGATTACGATCCAAAATATTGGATCTATGTTGCCAATCAAGCTCACATCAACGAACTATCTCACCTGGAGTGCTCTGTTCGCTCCCATCCTTCGTCGGTACAATCTCACCGGAATCATTGACGGCACGATGTCTGCTCCGCCGAAATACCTTCTTGACTCCTCGGGTAATCAAACCTCTACTCTCAATCCTCAGTATGTTACTTGGTTTGAAAATGATCAGAATATCTTGATTTGGATTAATTCTACCCTATCGGATGCCCTAATTCCGTACACTGTTGGAGTTAATTCGGCCCGTGAGCTCTGGTCAAAATTGGAATCGCGACTTGCAACTGCATCACAATCGCACATTCATGAGCTTCATTCTCGTCTTCGTAGCATCACGAAGGGTGATTCTACGGCTGCGCTCTATCTTCAACAAATTGAAGAAATCGCAGATGCTCTTGCAAATGCAGGCGCCCCAATCGACGATTCTGAGTTGATTTCTGTAATTTTACATGGTTTGCCCTCTGAGTATGAGTCTTTCATTGATGCAATCCAATTTCGCCTGAGTTCAACCACTATTGATGAACTTCATGGGCTGCTTTTGAGTAAGGAGCTTCAACTGACTGCTCGCAAGAAAACCTCACCATCTGCTCCCATTCAAGCTTTTAATGCTTCTGCTGGTCTTCTTCCCACACCTCTTGGTGATTTTGGTGCTCAAGCATTCTTTACTCAGAACGGATTTTCTTCACAATCCTATGGTCCTCCGACTCATGGCAATTTCTCTCAATCTCGTAATTACACCAATCGTGGTTCCCAGCGGAATTATCAAGGTTTTCAGGGCAATCAAAGATTCAATCGCGGTAATCAGGATAATCATCGTTACAATCGTGGTCCTCGTTCTCAGTACAACAATTCTCACAGAAATATCTCTTGTCAAATTTGTCACCAATCGATCATGAAGCTGTTGAGTGTCCTCAGCGCATGAATCCCAATTTTGGTAATAAGAATTCTCCAGCTTCTTATCATGCCTCTACCCCTCCTCCTTGGCTTCTTGATTCTGGTGCTAGCTCGCACATGACTCATTCCTCCACAAATTTGCATAATCTTGAGCCCTACACTGGACCTGAGCAAGTGTATATTGGTGATGGCAAAGGTTTGCCTATACTCAATTCTGGTTCTTCTACACTTAATACTGGTTCTCATTGTTTTGATCTTAAAAATGTCTTACATGTTCCTCATCTTAAGCAAGATTTGATTTCCGCAAATTGGTTTATTCTTGATAATTGGTGTTCTATTCATTTGTTTTGTAATTAATGAGTGATTAGTTGATGAAGGTGTAATTAGTTAGTTATCTAATACTAGTGAGTAACTAGTATATAAGACATCATTGTGAATGATCTTTCTTCGGAGAAAACGCTTTTTAAAGGTCCTGTGAGAGCTGGTTTCTATCCATTTCATGCATCCTCTATTGCTGGTAATCAAAAGGCATTTGCAGCTTCTGCTAAAGCTTCACAGCAAACTTGGCATCACAGATTGGGTCACCCTGCACTCAAAATACTTAATAAACTAGCATCTCAGTCTTGTATTTCAGTTTTCAGTGCTTTAAATAAATCTGTGTGCTCCAGTTGTGCTCTAGGCAAGAGTTCCAAATTGTCTTTTGCTTCTGTTTCTTGTCCATCCAGTAAGCCTCTGGAGCTTCTGCACACTGATGCATGGGGTCCTGCACCACTCATTTCTGTTAATGGATATCGATATTATCTCATTTTTGTTGATGACTACACCAAGTATACTTGTTTTTTTATTCTCAAGTCTAAATCTGATGTCTTTGATACATTTGTGCAATTCAAAGTGTTGGTGGAAACTTTACTCAGTACTAAGATTGTTATCTTGCGATCTGATTCTGGTGGGGAATTTCTTAGTCTCAAGTTTATCAAGTTTCTTCAAGAACATGGCATTTCCCATCAGTTAAGCTGCCCTCACACACCTGAGCAAAATGGTTGTGCTGAGCGCAAGCACAGGCATTTAGTTGAAACTGCTCGAACTCTCCTAGCAGCATCCAAGGTTCCTCATTCCTATTGGGTTGAAGCTTTTGCCACAGCTATCTATCTCATCAATCGGATGCCAACAACCACCAACTTCTGACCTTGGGAACTACTATTTCACAAATCTCCAAATTACATCTCACTAAAACTTTTTGGATGTCGATGTTTCCCATGGTTGAAACCTTATACAACTTCCAAGCTTGATCCCAAAAGCAAGGAATGTGTATTTTTGGGGTACAGTTTGAACCATAAAGGCTATAAATGTCTTGATCCTTCCAATGGCAGAGTGTATCTTTCGAGGCATGTTATTTTTGATGAATATACATTTCCTTTTGCTCAAAATGATCATCCTCAGCCATCACATTCAAGCTCTAGTTTTTCTCATTTACAGCCATCTAATCCTATTCCAATCACATTGACTTTTCCTCCTCTATCTCAGCCTTCTCCCTCTTCATCTCCTATCTTATCTCCAACTCCATCTTCACCCTCTTCATCCCAATCTCTTCATGTCCCCTCTTCTATTGCCTTACCTAACCCTCATCTTCCCTATCTCCCTCATCCACTTTTTGCACCCTCAATACTTCTCAATACTCATACCATGCAAACCAGATCCAAATCGGGTATTTTTAAACCCAAAGCACTCCTGGCAACCAAGTATCCCATCTCTTCTGATCTCTCTCCTGATTATACCCCATCTACCTATCTTCAAGCCTCCAAACATCCTCATTGGCGTCAAGCAATGCAGGAAGAGTTCAATGCTCTCATTCAAACTGGCACTTGGTTTCTAGTTTCTGCTAATCCCACTCAGAACTTGGTTGGTGGAAAATGGGTGTTTAGAATAAAAAAAAACCCGATGGTACCATTGATAGGTACAAAGCTCGGCTTGTTGCCAAAGGCTTCCATCAGCAGCAATGCATTGATTATACTGAGACATTTAGTCCAGTTGCCAAGCCTGTTACTATTAGGTTACTTCTCACTTTGGCTGCCAAGTTTGATTGGTTTCTCAATCAACTTGATGTTAGCAATGCTTTTCTGCATGGTACCTTGACAGAATCTGTGTTCATGATCCAACCACCAGGATTTGAAGACCCTACCAAGCTAAATCATGTTTGTCATCTCCATAAATCTTTGTATGGGCTCAAGCAAGCCCCCAGGGCCTGGTATGACAAGCTCACCACTGCATTGAAGTCTCTGGGTTTCTCAGGTTCCTCAAATGATCATTCTTTATTTGTCAAGAAGGCTCCTGCATTGATTTTCATTTTGGTCTATGTTGATGATATTATTGTTACTGGACCGAATGCTCAACTCTGTAAAGACTTTATTTCTCAGCTCAGTTCTTTATTTCCTGTCAAAGATCTTGGTCCTCTTCATTACTTCCTTGGTATTGAAGTCAAGCGGTCATCCTCTGGTATCCTTCTCTCTCAACACAAGTATATTCTCAATCTTCTCTCCAAAGCACATATGGAAGGTTCCAAACCTTGTGTCACTCCTCTTAGTACAACAAAATTGGATCATGACTCTTCTTTGCTTGACAAACATGAGGAATATAGATCTTTGGTTGGTGGTTTGCAATACTTAACATGGACACGGCCATATCTATCTTATGTAGTTAATTTGGTTTGTCAATTTATGCACAGTCCGAGACAAGCTCACTTTCAGGCAGTCAAACGCATTCTCCGATATCTAAAGGGTACTCTGTCTCTTGGCTTATGGTTTCCAAAATGTGCTAAACCTCTTACTCTCACTGCTTTCTCTGATGCCGATTGGGCCGGTTGCAGTCTTGATCGTCGATCTACTGGGGGGTTTTGTGTCTATTTGGGTGACTCACTTATAAGCTGGAGTGCCAAGAAACAGCCTACTGTGGCTCGGTCATCGACCGAAGCTGAGTATCGATCATTGGCTGACACTGCCGCTGAACTGACATGGATATGCAAGCTATTAGTTGATGTTGGTCTTGATCTTCCTTCTTCCTCTCAGATTTGGTGTGACAACATTTCTGCCATTTCATTGGCTAGAAATCCAATCTTCCATGCTCGAACCAAGCATGTAGAGATTGATTATCACTACATTCGGGAAAAAGTGCTTGCTAATCAAGTTCAAGTTTTGTTTGTGTGTACTCAAGATCAGGTTGCTGATATCTGCACCAAGGCTCTGTCCAAGCACCGATTCCATCTTCTCAGGGACAAACTCTCCCTTCGGCCACCTCAGTTAGGTTTGAGGGGGGATAATAAGGGTAAAACTGTAAACAGTTAAGGTTGTTATGGTAGTTTTGTAATTAGTGAGTGATTAGTTGATGAAGGTGTAATTAGTTAGTTATCTAATATTAGTGAGTAACTAGTATATAAGACATCATTGTGTAACCTTATTAAAGTAATGAAATGAAAGGATAATTTTCCTAATACAACTGTTAGGTAAGAGTCTGTAACTAGAAATTATTGTGTGTACCGACAGTCACAGCTAAAATAATTGTCTCTAACTACAAATATGTATGTTTTCCCGCTATGACATTGGACAACACATGCAAAAATGAATCAAGCCAATCTATGCACATCAGCGAATTGCATAATGGCACACTGGCACTACATATTGATATTATGACCTAAACACTGCACCTGATCTTAATCATGACTCATTTTTCACCCACCATCAACATTTGGGCTAAACGTTTCAAAAACCTTCTAAATGTTTTTCTTTTGTTGTGGCACAGAGTGAATATTAAGTATCAAGATTTCAGAGTTGGTCATGTGTTTCACTAATCACATTAAAATTGTCATAACTGAACCACTTATGCAATCCAATAAGTGTTGAGCTTTAATATAAAAGGTTTCACTGTGCAATTAGAAATAAAATCTTTCAATATGCAAGTCTTTATTTCGACGTTTCCGATATAGGGTTTACATTATTCATGATAACAAGAGGGTTGGACTATTAGTACCATTCTTAGTTTTCTTTTTTTCTTCATTTAAAACAAGGGTTGGAGTGTAAACCATGGCAGTATATATAGCTGCTTCCGCCTTGTGTGAGAGTCTATTAAGAGAACATTGCTTTTAAGATCTTATTAAGTGAGTACTAAGAATTTTACGTATGTGACAGCAGTAACATAATTTTGCTGTTGTTTAACACTTTGTTTTAAAATTTTCTATTTATTGTGTAGCTTTGCTACTTACGATAACCACTTTACATTGTTAACAGAGAAAGGAAACGAACGTGTGGACTACGTTCCAGGAGTTTCTCCAACACGACTAGCGGACCTCCCTCAGTTTGTTTATGAAAGCAACCAAAAGATTCTAGACCTTTTGTTAAACTCCTTATCTTGGGTACCTAAAGCACAATACATGTTATTCCCTGCCACCTTCCATGAACTTGAAACCCTAACCATCGACGTTTTACGATCAGAATTATCACTACCCATTTACACTATGGGCCCACCAATACCCTACTCCAAGGAAAATGACCTCCCTACCCCAGTTCCTAGTGATGATAGCTACTTCCAATGGTTAGACTCTCAACCTTGTAGCTCAGTTTTGTACATCGGCATGGGAAGTTTCCTTTCATTTTCTAGCACCCAAATTGATGAGATCGCTGCCGGTTTGCGCAACAGCGGCGTTCGGTTCATTTGGGCGGCTCGCGGAGAATCCAAAAGGTTAAAAGAGGCTTGCGGGGACATGGGGTTGGTAGTGCCTTGGTGTGACCAATTGAGGGTTTTGCGCCATTCTAGTATTGGGGGGTTTTTGAGTCACTGTGGTTGGAACTCGGTTATGGAAGGTGTTTCTGCTGGTGTTATTTTTCTTACCTTACCTATACTTTACGATCAAGGAATTAATAGTAACCAGATTGTGGAGGAATGGAAGGTTGGGTGGAGGGTGAGGAAGATTGAGGACAAAATTGACCATTTGGTGACAAAAGTGGAGATTGCAGGCTTAATGAAGAAGTTTATGGATTTGGAGAATGATGAAGGGAAGGAAATGAGGAGGAGAGCTAGAGAACTTAAGCAGTTATGTCATGATGCCATTGCAGAAGGTGGATCATCCCATACCAACATCAAGGCCTTCATTAGAGACATTTCTCATAGGGCGTGAGGGTTGAGCATTTCTTGTTTTGTTGTTTGCCTTTATTTCGTTGTTTCGTTCTCGTTTTCTATCAAATAAAACTGAACATTTTTGTTAATGTTTGTGGTGAAAGTGTTCAAAACTTGTAGTAACTTGTTCGGTGGCAGATTTAAAATTCAAAATTCGAGGGGTCTTAGTGTAACGATATTTCTTATTTAACAAATATAGCACGCAACATGCAAGAGTTTTTTTTTTTTTTTTTTTTTTTTTTTTCTCAATTGGAGATTAGTCTGACACTTGGAATGCATATCGTCCTTTGTCGAGCCATGCTACATAGATGTGGACATCTACCAAGTGCTGTCGAGAAACTCTCTACCGAGTGATGCATCTTGTTGAGAAATGTTGAGTCATCTTAGTGAATAATACTGAAATATGCTAAACATGCATTTCATTGGACATTTAATGGACTCAAATCTGAAGAGTCCATGGAGGACCTTCATCAGCCTTTTTTTACGACCTCAAGAGCGTCCCGGAACCACTAGGTACCTATGTGGATCCGCCCATGCACTTAGTTCTAAGTGTTGATATCTGGCTTGGCATTTTAATAGTCCAATCCTCTGTGAACACATACACAATATCGTTCGTCAAATACATTATTGAACTTGAAAAGTTTTTTTATTTTTTTTTATTTTTTGGATAAACGAGCTTGAAAAGTTTGTTACACTATCTAACAAAAAAATGAACTTGACATGCTATAGATTATTGAACATGAAACTTTTTTAAGTTCTTTTAATATTAGGAAGGATAATATTTCTTCTTATCCTTTTTTTTTTTTTTGATAAACGATATTTTATCTATACTAGGGTGGGGGAGTGGGATAGGCAACAGAGTTAGTCATAATAATATGGTTCAAATTGGTTTTTGGCGAGAAATGAACCTAAGACCTCTTACTTACAAATGAAAAGGAATACCACTAGATTTCTTCATTCTTTGTAAAAGGAAAGTTCTCCTCATTAACATAACATCCTTCATAATATGAACATCATAATTGAAATTGTTGATTTCGTATGTTATTATTTAACATCCTTCGTAATATGAACATCATAATTGAAATTGTTGATTCCTTCTGTTATAATTTAAAGATAAACTTCGTCCGATGCCGGGAACAGGAGGAGTATCGCGACGGCGTTGTTTTGGCCAATGCCGGCGTCCCTTTCTCCGTGTTCCAACATTCTCATTCTTGAATATATGATCTCCTGATGCTGCTTATTGCAATCGTATCTTCTCTTGTGCTAGGGATTAGTTTCCTCTTAGATTAGTGCTAGGACTAATCTCCTGATGCTGCTTTGTAATTGTACCTTTCATGACTCCTATATGCCATTTCATGCAGATTCAATGTGAATCCAAGGCATTAAATGCGAGAGCACAATGGCAAAGCGTCCATGGGAAATCTATGGTTTGACAACTGACTCGTTGCTCTCCAGGTTTCTTCATTTCTTTTCTTTCCGCCTAAAGTTAGATATTCTTTAATCATGTGACTGATTGGGATCAAATTAGATCCAAATTAATCTTTGTTCAACCTTTTGAGTTTTTATTGGAATAACAATCTTTCTACTTGTACGTCCCTGCTTTGATAACTGCGAGTACTGCAAACTGGTTTTAGCTGCCTTACATTTTGAGTTAGTTTTACTTTCTTTCTCCAAAACCTGCTCATTCTTTAACTTCTTGCGGTACCCTTGGTGTTTAGCCTCTTGAGCTCAGAGAAGAAATACAAGGCCGATTGATCATCAGCAAGTTGAGTTCCTCCATAGGCTTCCCAAATCTCCGAGGGTTTTGATTTGTTGCCGAAGATGTTGCACTCATGTATAAGGGTGTTGTGTGGCGGCAATAGCGCGCGGTATGTTCTCTAAAAAGTTGTAGAGAAAGTGGCCAACGAGCTCTTGATCGGTGGGTATGAGGCGAAAACCCAACGGCACAAGGGAATGATTCTCCATAGGTAACAGTAACTCCAGAAGAAGAGATGGAGTTAAGTGATTAATGTTGTGTGTTTTCTTGTGTTTTCGATCGTACAGGAACAAGTGGACTTTGTTTCTTCTCTGTGTTGTTGTTTTGGTTTGAGCGATTGTGAGTGGGGTTACTTGGGTATGATGGATGAGAGAACATCAACATTAGCTAGAGATGATGTGCTCACCTTAGGCACCCGAGTTCGTATTCCTCTCTCCACAATTTATATTAGTTAAATTAAATTATTTTTGGTAAAAAAAAATAAAGAGTGGTATTTATTTGAAGCCAAAAAAAAGGGAGGGGGATCATAGCAAATGATGTGCATGCTAATTCAATTAATAAATTTATCTCATTGAATGTTGACTCTATGCATCACTTACAAATGTGATTATACACGAATAAGGTATAAATATATGATCTAATAACCCCTCTTATCCATATTTCCTCCAATGTGCTTTCTCAAGATATAAGCGGTCTGTTTTTGTTCGTCCCCCTAAACCCTGATGGGAGGATGATTCTTTCCCTTCCTATTTGAACGGTTACGGTTTACCCACGTCAACATCTTATATTGATTTTTTTATAGAGACAATAAAACAAAAAACAATATGTGAGGGGAGGGGAGGAATGGAGATGAAAATAGAAGGGGAGAGAATCCTACTCCACCCTGATGTAGGACTGAATTTTTTCTCACCACTATAAACTACCACTATAAACTATAGTATATGAACTACCACTATAAACTATAGTATATGCTCATCATACACTTCATCATTTGTTACGTGTCCTTTCACCTAACTCAGGTTAATTTTAATATTAAATGTTCATTTTCTTTCTTTTTTTTAAAGAAAATTATTATTATTAATGGGAGAGAAAATGTTCGAAGCTATTACAATAATTTAGGAGATGGGGCAATTTCGAACCTAGAACGCATGAGTAGAAACCAAACATTCTATCTACTAGGAAATTAGACCACATGCTACTGAATGTTCATTTTTCAATTTTGACAAAAAAAAACAAAAACTAATGTTAAGTGAAAAAGCACATGGTAAATGATAAAGTGTTTAGCGACCATACACTACAATTATAATAGTAAGCAAAAAAGCTCCCTGATCAAGTGCTATCTCCTCCTCTCTCACCGTTGAAACTGTGACACGTGTCTACGAGACTAGTAAGTCTACACATCAGCATTGAGTATATACATCTGATCCCACACGTGGTGTATCCTAATGGCTAGATATTCCACGCTTTCACCTAATATTTTTTGCCAATTGCAGTCAATACGCTTGGAGTTGAAGTATCCGATAAGCAGTTGGACTAGCAGGTCAGGAGAAAATGTTCCCATAGGGGCACACAAAGGAAAACCATCCCTCTTGTACTTAACTTTCAACCAGAAATTTGGTTTTGGTAAACCTAACTCTACAACTTTTTTGAAAGTTCAATCTTATATCAACTAGTAGTCTCAGAAAGATGAGAAGGCAGTAGCGGCATATACCCAGCTGAAAATCGATGTCGAACAGGTAACGAAATTCATGGATAGAACATGGTTGCACGAAAAATGCAGAACCATGTCGAAAACAATAATCAGAGTTTCATACAATCATAATCATTGTAGTCATGTACATATACGAAGAAGAACAAGTTTATTAAGACGGTCATGACAATTGCAAGGACAATACGAAGTTGAAAACTTAGCAGACTGTAAAATGTACAAACAAAAATAAGATACCATGGGAATGCCGGCAACTTGTTACTGTCGTGGAGGATGCTGAGGCAGTTGTTCTTGTTGCTGCGGCGGGATTTCTGGTTGTTGTTGCTGTTGCTGCTCTTCCTGCAGCTGTTGCTCTTCCTCACCTTGCCAAACCCAGACTATGTCTCGAAGAGCAGGTCTTATGTCGTCCAACATCTTCTGGAATTCCAATGTATCCCCACTTGATTTCTTCACCTCGACCAGATGAAAAGTTGGAGTGATTTCAAATATCTCTGCATCTATGGACAAAATCCCCTTTCTACCTTCCTTTAATCCATCAATTTTCAACAATCCATCATCCTTCTTCTTCACTTTCAGCTCCAGTTGCTTAGCCATTTCTTCTAACTTGGAGATGATGACCGTAGCAGGTTGTCTGGAAGTGAATCTTACTACTCTGTGAAAAGGATCTTTTTCAAACAAGCCAGACAGATCAAATCCGGCAGAAAAGGAGATAATATCAAAAGCATTCATGTTTGGAGGTCTCCCTGGTTCTTGCTTTTCCTCAGAAGCCATACTATTCTCACTGGAACCGGAAGCTTCTGCACTCATACGAGCCACATCCTTGTTTCCTATTTCAGATTTCATATTTTTGGAGTATGGTCCCTTTCTGTACCAAGAACTTTCCCCAACTTTGGCTATGGAAATCCTAGAATTGGGATTTGGATCCAACATCCTGTACAGTAGCCTACGTGCTTCCGGTGAGAAAAAATTTGGGCATTTAAATTCTGCTTTCCCAATCTTCCGGTACATCTCCATCAAATTTGAATCTTGAAATGGTAGACAGCCTGCCAATAAGACATACAAGACAACTCCACAAGACCAAATATCAGCTTTCACACCATCGTAGCCTCTCCTGTTAATAACTTCCGGAGCAACATAGGCAGGAGTACCACAGGTGGTGTGGAGTAGCCCATCTTGGCGCTTGCTTTCAGCGAGGGCACTTAACCCAAAATCAGAGATCTTCAAATTATCATTCTCATCAAGCAACAAGTTCTCTGGTTTTATATCCCGATGATAAACACCCCTACTATGACAGAAATCAAGAGCATCGATTAGCTGCGAAAAATATTTCCTTGCAACGTCCTCCTTCAGCTTTCCTTTAGCAACCTTGTTAAATAGCTCACCGCCTTTAGCATATTCAATGACAAAGTATATCTTAGTTTTGGTTGCCATGACTTCATAGAGGTGTATAATATTAGGGTGTCTAACCAGTCTCATAACAGATATTTCTCGCTTGATCTGATCCATCAACCCGACCTTCATAATCTTTTCTTTGTCAATAACCTTAATGGCCACACCCTGATTCGTTATCAAGCTCCTTGCATAGTGAACCCTGGCAAAAGTCCCTTGACCCAACAATCTCCCTAAATCATATCTTTGCATCAGCACATGCGATTTATTCTCCATCCCAATCAAAACCTAATAAACAATAAAAACACAACTTCCTCCTGCGGTTATGAGTGCAGGAGTTTATAATACCACAAGAAGCTCAACCGTCAACCGTCTTCACAATGGTCATGCATTAACACAACTGGCGCTGCGTGCACAATAGAAGGCCCAACTTGCTTCTGGAATCTGAGAGCAAACCAGCTTTGATTTACAGGTCCCTCCCCAGCAAGAATCAAGAAGGGCAGTTCGATTATAGGCACAACCTCATGGAGTTGTGAGGCAGAGTCCGGTGCGCTATGGCACATCTTTCAGCATTCCCCGGGTTTTTGCTTCCAATGTAATGATGAATTATGCAAAAAAAAAACCGTAACGCAATGATCTTCCACACAATTTCCCAAAATTTAGCTCAAATTTGTAAAGCCAAACCTAAAATAGTCGGAAACAGGACAGCGATTAAAACACGAAAAAGCTACAATCTTTGTCAATTTTCCATGAATTGAAACTAACCCTTTGAAACAATTACACATAATACATCAAAAAAGCTCTAATTTGACGAAAGATTGATAACACACCCTGATTCAAAGTTCAAACTTGTATTCAACAACAAAATTAGTAACCCGCCGATTAAGCAGAGGAACCAGAAAAATGTTATAAAACAACAAATCTTCATGAAATAACTAGCAATTAATTCTTCTATATTCTTTTGATCGAAACTAATCCGGCTTAAATTCTCAACTGAAAATTCCAATTCCCTCTAGATGTTTCGATCAATTCTCAAAGCTAAAAAACTATGAAAAACAATATATAAAATAAAAGGAAAATTGGAAATCATACCTTTTTGTTGACGAAGGAGAAGCTCCTGGGTATGGAGATCCCCAAAACCAGAGGGCGAACGAAGAAAAGGAGAGAGAGAAAAGCAGGAGGTGGTGCTCGAATTCAAAATATTAACATCAAACTTTACTTGAAAAATAATCACGTAAAACCTTCGGTTTTTATTTCTACTAATCTACTAACTAATATAAAAAAATTTGTCAGTAAAAAGACAAATTAGTATTCTATCATACAAAAAAAAAATATTTTGAATGCGGTCCATAATCCTTAACATTCTTTTACTAAAACCTTAATAGTATTCAAAGTTTGATCAAAGTCCCTTGACTTTGTACACCTCATTATATTACAATTAATATTTATATTTTTATAGTTTTGACATTAATTGTTTAATATTTTATGAGATTTATAATCCTATAAATTTAAAATCCCTCATTATAATACTATTAGAAATGGTTACAATAAAAAAAATCAAACATTTTAATTGAATAAATGGATAAAAACTATGTAAAAATAAGAAATAATAAATGGCAAAAGAATGTATCCATAGTGTTAAAAAATTGGTACATTTCACATATAACAAAATGATACATTAATAAAGAAGAATGAGTACATTATAAATAAATTAGGGTACAAATAAAAGATTAAAAAATTATGAGTACAAATGAATTTAAAAAATATAGGCGCTAAAAGAAATTAATACATGGGTACAAAATAAAACTAAAAAGAAACTACTACAAATTTGAAAAAAAATGTTGCAAATTAAAAGTGGGTACAAACTAAAAATATAAATATATGATACAAAATTTAGGCATAAAACATAAATATACCATATGTAATTTTTCTATCATTGATTAAATATACAATGTCACGTGACGATATACACATGGATACAAACACAAATAAAACTTTAAAAAAATATGGGTACAAAAAGAAACTAATATATGGGTATAAATTAAAAATGAAAAAATTATTTGATGCAAATTAAAATAGGTACAAACTAAAAATAAAAATATATGATAAAAATTTAGCCATAAATATAAATATACTAATTGTAACATTTTTAACACTAAAGGAATATATTTAAAAATAAAAATATTTTATTATTCAAATAATTAATGATGTTATTAATACCAATGACCTTGATCAAAAATTGAAAATGAATAGGATTTTAATCAATGAAGTAGCAAAAAGAAGGATGTGAAACTAATTTCTCCAAAAAAAAATGATAGGCAATAATGTAATTTCACATATTCAAATTTTACTATTTTTTATTAAAACCTCATCTATAGGTGATGTTAAAATATTTTCAATATTTATATTTATATAAAATATAAACAAAAATATAAACAAAAATCTCTCACTTCCCACCTTCTCTCTCATTTTCTAAAAAAATATATTCATGCACACAAAGTAAAATAAAATAAATGAAAAACCTACAAATCCTAGCATGTATAGGTAGGCACGCACACACAACCAACCTACTTCGCATGGGCTCAGACGTAGGCCCGCACGTTCTGGGTTACCGGATTTCTGGCAGAGGTAATATTACTTTGTTTTTTTGGGTTAAGCCGTCCAGGTCATATAATTAATCAATACGAATATTTGCTTACATACTTTATGTGTATGAACATATTTTTTTAGAAAATGAGAATGAGAGAGGGAGAGAGAGAACGTGAGGGAGTGGAAGGTTTTTGTTTTTGTTTTTATATAAATATTGAAGGTATTTTAACATCACATGTACGTGAAGCTTAATAAAAAACAGTAAAATTTAGACTTATAAAATTACACTATTGCTCATCATTTTTTTGTATGATAGAATATTAATTTATCTTTTCATCTCCTTTTGATTGATAAATAAGATTTTATTAATTAATAAAGATTACCTGGACGACTTGACCCAAATAATAATAATAATAATATTACCTCTGCCAGAGTCCCGGTGACCCAGAACGTGCGGGCCTACGTCTCAGCCCATGCGAAGTAGGTTTGTTGTGCGTGTGCGCCGACCTATACACGCTAGGATTTGTAGGTTTTTCATTTATTTTACTTTTTAAGTTGGTAAAATTTGTGTTTAGAATGTTTAGTAAAAATTCAAGTAAATTTAAAAAAAAAAATTTAAATGCTTTTGAAACAGAAAATCAATTTCAAGAAAAACACTTTCAATCATTTTAAAAATATTTACAAACGAGTCTTATCTAGAGCAAATAGCTACTAAAAAAGATTGATAGGATACTTATAATATCACCCATATACAGAAGTATCTTTGTGAAAACAACAAAAAATGGCTACACACATTTCAATTTAATTTGACGGTAAAGAGAAAATGATTTAAAAGAAAATATCTAAAGAATGAGCAGTGATGGAATCAGATAAGAGCTAATGAAAGTTATCGCTCCGTCTGAAAATTCAATGTCTCTCATCAAAGTATCCTAGCATCTTTCTTCGATGTTTTTTATGGATATGAATGTTGAGAGATTCAGATTGGGTCGAGCACAAATTCTTCTCAATCCTTGTTCTTTTAAGAAAAAAATCTTTAGATCCGTCAAAGTGGGACAACTCGAACGTAATTTAACTTGCATTAATTTAAAATAAATTGAGCATCAATGTGACTGTATATATGTTAATTGAATATAAATGGACTTCAGTGTCATGATGTTTGGACAAAAAATTACACCATCGGCCCGTGCAATCGAGGTCGTTGAGTGAACATAGCTCCCGACGGTTGGATCAAGAAATAAATGTCATTATTAAAAGATAATGATTTTTAAAGTTATGATTTTTATCATAATTATCTTTTAAAATGAGTTATCTTGACATATTCTTAAGCAGGGATAAATAAGATGCAAATTATATTTCCAAGCAAGAGGAACAGTTCGAATTAATTTGGAGTTGTTAGCAGTGCATCGGATTAGAGCAGCTTGGATTTATCTTCCAAGTTTGATATCAAGTTCGTAGCATGCACCTGGTCTGAAAGCATAGGGTAATGCTAAGATAAAGATAAAAGATCTTGGATAATGAAGACATTTAAGAAGCCTAAGGAGGGTAGGTCTTTAGGGAGGCTAGGTCTTTTTGATGATGATGGATGTTGTCAGACATTATCAAATCAAAAGACTAATTTGAAGATGGGAATGCATGCACGTGGCCACAAACTAAGCCCAAATAGCATGATTTTAACCAAGTTTGAATAGTAATCCGTGGGAATATTTGAAGATATTCTTAGGAATATTATTGGCAATTTACACAGCGAATAGTTTTACAAAGCCATCAAATAGACTGCACCGCTATAAATACATGAAGGTTGTGCAGCATTCAGGGGACCTCCAACTCAACACACAAACTGCCCTACGCAAACCCTCGCTCTACGCGAAACCTCTCAAACATCTTGAGATTTTTTATTTTCTTTTTTCGCCAACACATCTTTAGTTTGGATAAACAACATTGTGAAGGCAACCGGCGAACATCTTTAGTTTGGATAAACAACACTGTTGCCGTAGAATCAGCCGACTGTGAAGCACATTCAGTTTGGATAAACAACACTGCGACGGGGCCGACTGGTTATCTATCAAAGTCTTGGTTGAGAAGGATTTTCGAATCCTTATTGGCAGAGGTCATCTCGTTAGCCTTCTCGGTGAAGTGAGGTGTTATAAGTTACTACATTCGGCACGTTGAAAGCCGAATTTGATATTGAACTTCGCATAACTAGCAGCCTTGTCTTCAGGCTCTAGAACTAGAAGGCCGAGACGTGTTACTTCCTCGGCCGCATTCGCAAGATCAAGAAGTCAGCAGCGCACCCAACGCAACATCAACAAATTTTACTCATCGGCCGACGAGTTGGCACACCTTGCATACAACCGAAGGATGTAGTTAGCTTATTAATTATTTGACCTGCACACCATGTAAGCTTGGTAATTTTTAAGGTCAACACATGCTAATCCAGAACGTTCTCATTCGACAACCTTATATTGGGAATTATCATATTATAATTTGATTTTTAGATCGAATCCTTATTATTATATAATTACATGCAGAAAGAAAGGTTTTTAAGGATAATGGTTGACATCGTAAAAGCATGGAGAGATTTGGTTGGCGGTGGAAAATAGGTGTCAAAAACCAATTTTGGCACTTGAAGCTCACATCACATATGCAATGCAAACAATTCCAATCAGTGCAGTTTTTTATTGTCTAATAGAACTGCAAGCACAGTGTTTTATCAGATAGAAAAATAGTCCAATACATCAAAGCAATTCAAGTTCTTGAGAGACTAAAATAATTTGTTTCCAACTATGTATTGCATCAATCTACATGTGAGATTCCATGTTGAAGGGTTCCTTAACGGAAATACTAATTTACTTGGATAGTGAGGCATCCAAGCATGTTAGCAACTAATTAATTTCCATTTTGTTCAAGCTTATTAGGGTTGTTCAATGCATCAAAACTTAATCTATTCTCCCTATTTTGTTTCAAAATTCTCGTTATAGTAACTCTCTTTTGGATTGATAAGTGATTGGGTACACCTATTTCAAAGATTGGTAGTGTTCTCGAGTTCAATGCTTCTCTATTTCGCACCAAGGTCTCAAACATTATTAGTATGAGAAAATGAGTACTGCTTCCTATTGATAAGGAACATCATTTGTTGATTTAAAAACCTTTTTTTTTGGGCATTATTTTTTTTTTAAGATACTTTTCAATAAGCTTCCAACGTAGGATCAACTACAACGTAAATGTACTCCTTTGGTACCAATCTACCAATTATGTTACTGCAACTCAGAATCCATTGATCACATATTTATTAGTTGTGAGTTTGCATAACATGCTTTGTTTTTATTTGCTGCTAAATTTGGCACTGTTTTGTACTTACTAGCTCTATTTCAAATCTCTGACTCTCTTTTATATCAAAACACTTTTCTCCACAGATCTGAAATATATGGGTTGCTGATAAGCTCATATTTATACATATTTTACATCAAATTCTCTCGTCTTTTCTTAGTTAGTTTCTTATATTTTTGAGTTATTTACTTTGTTTTTGTGTTTTATCGAATTTATCTAGCTAAGAAAATAAAAATAGCATAAGTGTGATTTTATGTAATAAATTCGTGTCAAAACTGTTTAGCTTTTAAATTAAATATATATATATATATATATATATATATAATAATAATAATTCATGATGATCATGGTTTGTTTTGTAGAAAATTAGAAGCATATGGAAATAAAGAATTTAGAGGGCCTGCGGGTAGTGCTGGCAGCGTTAGAAGAAATAAGAAATAAAAAGAGAAGTTAGACGTGAGTGGGAATGGTGCATGCTGCCTAAGTCAGTGAAGTGGGGAACCAGAAGCAAATAAATAAAGAGAAGGGAATAAAGAAAGGTGGAATGGTGCTGGCAGGTGAAAAGAAGATAGAGGGCGGCTTGGACAGAAGTGAGGAAGAAACAATAAGAAATAAAGAAGCAGAAAAGGAAATAAAAGGGGAGACAGGAGCTTGAACCGGGCGGGGGGAATAACGCTGCCTTTTGGCAGCGTGGTTAGAGAACCAAGAGCATCACCTTGGCAGCTACGAGGAAGGAGTCAAACAGGAGCATTGGAAGAAGCAAGGCTGCCCTTTGGCAGTTGACACGAGGAAGGCAGCAGAGCAGGAGAAGCCAGGTGACGCGGGGGGATAAGGAAATAAGGAGGACACTGGCGCTGCCCTTGGCAGCTGCATTGGATACGTGGAAGGCAGGTGGCGCGGAGAAGGCAAGCTGCTTTTGCAGCTTGCGAGGAGACGTGCGCGCGAACAGCAAAGCTGCCCTTTTGCAGCGAGGAAGTCAGCCAGGGGTCTCGGGCAGACAGCGACAGGAAAGAGGACGCACAGCAAGCTGCCTTGCGCAGCTAAGGAGTGAGCTTTGAGACGTGGACACGCGGGCAGAGGAGTGGGGCAGCACAGAAAACTGTGCGGACTGAAAAAGGCAGAGAGAGCACACCAACTGCACGGGACAGAGAGGAAGAAATTCCTCACTTGGTTTAATTTTCCAAACTCAAGTTTAATTTCTGTTTTAATTTATAAATAATGTGTAACTAATTTTGTTTTGGCTAGAGGTTAATTCAAAACCATGGATATATTTGTAATATGAATTGATTACCTTCAGTTGTGATTTCTGAGTTGTGATTTAATTTGCTTAACTGCTTGATTGATAACTTATTTTTGTTTGTCGATTAAGGATGCATACTTAATTTACATGCATGAATTTGATGCTAGAATATAAGTAAATTTCACCTAATCGTTATGAACTTATATTCACAAGTAGTAAAGGTTGTTGACCACAATCGTGTTAAGTAAATTCTTGGCATAAGTTTCATGCAATTCATAGTAACAAGTGCCTTGTCAATGCTTATGATTTTCATAGAACTTAATGATTCTTGCTTTTATCTCTATTATGCAATTCATGTAGGGAACTTGTGGGAAATGTTTTGGGTTGTCGTATGCAATCATCCAATCCATTAACTTAAGGAAAATCTAAAGGTTAATTTAAGCGGACCTAATTAACTTGGGGCGTTGAGAATTTACAATTTATTGAAAGAACAACTGAAAATCAATTTAGGTTGCATATGTGTCATGTGTGGAGAAGAATCCTCTAGCCAGTCCGTCGTCCATCCATTCACCTTAATTTCATGTTTTTGTCAATTCTGTAATTTGTTTAAGTTTAATTTACTTTTCAAAAAAAAAAATCAATCCCCCGTTATTTTAAAAGTGTTAGATTTATTAGAAATAATTTTAGTTTGTGTTTTCTTGAATTTTGAATTATTTTGAGTCTTTTGATTTGTTTTAGTTTATTTGTTAGTTTTATTTTGAGTGATTCTATTTAAGTGTTTTGAGTCTAGTTTAGTGTTTTAAATTTTGTTTTTACGTTTTTAATTTAATTTTACTTTGGTTAGCATCCCTAGTTAATCCCCGGCCTAGAACGATCCCTACTTATCCATATACTACAATTGTCACAAATAGGGTTTAAATTTGTGCGTTAATTTATTTTCGCATCAAATTTTTGGCGCCGTTGCCGGGGATTAGCAAATTTGCTAATCCTTTTATTTTTGTTTTTTGCTTATGTTTATTTGTGTTTGTGTATGTTACTTTTGATATTTGATTTATTTTTCTTTCTTTGAATTGAGGTACAAATGGAGCAAGACCTGGATTCTACTAGCATTCAAGATCTATTGGCACAGCTCACTGCTCAATTAACTCATAATGCCGAACGGACCACAATGCCAAGTGTCCCTACACTTGATGTGCCCTATGGGCAACGATATCAAGGTCCTCAATTTTCTGCAAATGAAGATGTTTGGGGATATCAAGGCCATAACCAATCAAGGGGCAACATGTTTTCCAATGCTTACAATTCAGATTGGAGAGATTATTCAGATTACATGTGGGGAGAACCTCAACAATTCCAACAAGGTGGATATTGGCAGCAAGAAGACGCGTTCTATTCAAGACCTATACAGCCACCACAGCATCCCCCACAACAATTCCAATCGAATCAAAGTATGCCCGTGGATTATAATCAAATGCTTGAAGAATTAATTTCTTCGGTACAGGGTTCACAAAAAGAAGAACAATTGCCGCCATCGGAAGAGTTCTATCAGTGGCAATATGAACCGTCACATCCACCACAACAATCAACCCAATTCAATTCAGGTACATCCTTGCATAATGATACACTTAATAATTTACTCACCTCTTTGAATCAGGGAGTAGAAAATCAAAACCAGGAGATGCAAGACCGAGTCAGAAGAGTGGACGAATTGGATATGCATGTTGGGCAGATTATGGAATTCATGGCACAGATTCGAGATCAAAGTGAACTCTCCAACTCAAACATTGCAAATTCAAAGGCAGAAAGTGAAATCGATGAAGTCAATACTTTGGAAGGTGACATGGAGGATGAAGTTGTTCCAGAACCATCCAAACATAGCCCGGACATGGATGAATTGCCGCTTCAAGAAGAAGATGAGGATGACTACTTGGGCAGTTTAGAAGAATTCTTATCGCAAACCCCTCAAGTCCTTATGCCATCCAACTCAGGTGAGGAGGTTCTAAGTTCAATTCATTCTAACATCGTTCCACCAAATGTCCTTTTTCCTTGCAGGTTTTTAAATCCCAAGGAAGAAGTGAATGAAAAATACGTTGTGGAAGATCTTCCCAAGGTGCAAAGTGATATCCAAATTCTTGGTGTACCAAATCATGTTCCCGAAGATGTTGAAACATTCAAAGAGACTTGTACATCAAGAAGAGGAATTCCAGAAAATGAGGTGGCCGGAGAATTTGTTGAACATATCAAAGAGGCTGTGCATGAGACAATCAAGCCCAAAGCAGTTGAGTTTGATGACACGGGACAAGCCACAACCATCATAGTAAACCTGGCTAAGTTCAAAGTCCCGGAAATGTTAAAAAATGTGGTGTTTGTCATTGAGTTTGTGTCGGAAAAAGATAGTAAGCCATCTTCTCCATTTTTAATTTTATGTTATACTAACAATCTAATTTTGATGATTCAGGCACCGTCATTAGAACTTAGACCGTTGTCGGATCATTTCAAGTACCACCGTCCGTTCAATGATAAGCCCATGCATTTGAATAATGAAGGGAGGCCTAGGAATCACCCACAATCAGATTTGCATTCCTAATCCCTTCTCTTTACTGAATTTATTTTACTTTGTTTAGTTCTTTCATTGTTTGTTTGCTCTTGTGTGAATTTATTTTACGTTGATTTTTTTTATTTTACGTTGATTTTATTTTGTTTTGTTTATTTAGTTGTGATTTTTGTTTAGAAAGTTAAACATAGTCTTTTTACTTTGATTTACTTATTTTACATTTTTATAAAAATAAAATAAAAAAAAAAAAAAAAAACATAAACATTCATATAAATAAAAATAAAATAAAAAAAAAATAAAAAAAAAAAATTGCATAAATATTTTACAATAACTTGTAAACTAATTTCGTTCATTGGTCGTTGGTTGGTGGTGCCTCGGAGGTCGACGGAGCCCTAGAAAGACGAAGCGCCAGAGTTGGATCATTCAGAGCCTCAATATTTGGTGATGCTCCCGAGGACGAAGGCAACATAAACCTCGGGAGTAACGCCATAAACCGTTGATGATCACTCTGAATCCGCACTTCGGACTCCTGCATCTGATCCAGCTTCCTCTTCATGCTTGTGGAGTAATTGGTTGCGAGCATGTGCAAATCCCTGTTCTCATGCCGAAGCACTCTGACCTCTTGCCGAAGACTAGCCACTTCAGCCATCAACGACTCCACCTGACGGGTTCGTGCAAGAAGGCGCTGGCCCATGTTTGATACTGAGCCTGCGCATCGGACACTGTAGGCCATAGAGTCCTGAACAGCTAGTTCGTCGGACCGCCTTGAAAGTATCCTAGTGTCTCTAGGAGTGAGCAGATTTCTGGCCACCACCGATGCGGTTGTTTCGTTCATCATCATGGAATCCCCAACTGTAAGAGGACCATTTGGGGATATGAAGGATGGCTGCCAAATGTTGGTTGGAGAAGATATATCACTATCTTCCCCAACATTCAAGTTAAGGCGACGGTCAGAAGGGCAAGACATATTTGAAGGTGTTGAGAATGAAGAGTTGGACTGATCAAGATTAAAAGAAAATGCAAGAGGGAGTGTTTACAGGAGGGAACGTTTACCAGATGAAGTGTTTACAGGGGGAGTTTAAGTGTGTTGTGGAACAAAAATGAGCGTTCTTATAAGAAGAAGAAATCGTTGAGGCATCACTCAGCAGTCGAAGAGGCGCCCTCTCGCAAATCGAAGAGCCGGGCTCCTTTCTCAAAAGCTGGATTCTTTTCTCAAAAGCGGCGTCTCCGTCTCAAAAGTCGGTTCCTTTCTCAAAAGTCGGACCCCGTCTCAAAAGTCGGTTCCTTTCTCAAAAGTCGGACGCCGTTCTCTCAAAAGTCGGGCGTCTCTCTCAAAAGTCGGAGCGGTCAGGAATCACGAGGCGAACAGCTTTTCCTATTTTGTCGTCACTCGTCACGCGCGCTGTCAGCTTTGCGCAAATTACGGGTGGCTTTTTCAGAAAGCGCGTAACTTGTACTGTTCATCCATCCACCGGCTGCCGACAGGGGTAAAGGAACAGTTTCGGTTATGAAGAAAAGTCCTATAAACGTCTACCTTCGCCTTCAACAGCAAAGGCAAACTCTCTCAACACTTCTTCATCTCCGAAATTTTTCATCTCCGAAAATGCCTTTCCATCAAACCCTCTCGAGTTTCTCTGTGTTTCTCATTCCCTGGGATACCTTTACAAACAAGTCATCTAGAGCTAGAGTATTTCATATCATGAAGGTTGAAAGCAAGAGTATCTCATATCACGCTTTCTCCCTGTCCTTTTCCTTGTCTTTGTGATAAGGAGAAAGCGGGCAATCAGCCAGCATTCGGTGTCAATCTTCCAATCTAAGAACCGACTGCCTGGAAATCCTTCCTGATTGCTTACCTAACATTGCTTACCTAGCATTGCTCTCGAGTGCTCATCTTCAACCGCTGATGTACTTCCGAAGAAGACGCCACATCTGCCTGGAGAACAGCCAAGGCAAGTGAAAATGTTACTTGAAGCATGTGGAGACAAGGTGCTGCTTCATCTTCAAGATCAAGTCTCATTTTCCTTGCTAAGAAGTTCCCCAGCCCAGTTCAAGCATACACCTGTGGAACGATACTTCTTCAAAAGCAAAAGTATCCCATATCATCAGAGTCAGAGGCAAAGATTTCTCATGGCATGCTTTTCCTTTACCCTTGCTCTTGGCTACGAGTCAAGGTGAAAGAAAGGACATCGGTCGGCACTTGGACAGATTGAACAAAGAAGCAGACCACCACCTCTGCCTCGTGCCTACCTGCCATGCAGAAGAACAAAAAGAGAAGAATGTAGCCTGCAAACTCAATCAACCCGGCAGAAGGAGTCCGAGTTGAAACCAAGAGCTCGAGAAGCTTCAACAACACCACCAATCAAGTCTCATTTTCCTTGCTAAGAAGTTCCTGAGGCCAGTTCAAGTTCAAAGCTGTGGAAAGTCACCAAACAGTACCAATGATCACTTTTTAGTTTTATTATTATCTTTTATTTTCATTTTCAATTTTTCGTTTGTTTGTTTTTTCTTGCGTGCTTAACTGACTTATTTCTTTTCTTTGCAGGAACTTTTGGTTATTTCCACCCTTGAAGTTGATTGCAAAATTTTAGCTTGGGGGGTCATCGCTTGATTTTTTCTGCAAATTAGGGAAGTTTTCAGTCCTATTGCTTTATTTTGTTTCTTTATATTTATTTATTTTATTTTTATATGCATTTTATTATATTTTCTGACATTGGGGACAATGTCTAGTTTAAGTGTGGGGGTAAAGAGTATAAAAATGACCAAATTGAAAATTTTTATACATGACCAAATTGAAAATTTTTATACCTTCGACTTTGAACTGGTTTCATTTGTTTCCATGTTATTGCTTTGTTTTCTTAATTAGTTTTGTTTTATTTAAAAAAAAAAAAAAAAAAAAAAATTCTGAAAATTTAAAAAAATCCAAAAATATTTCCTTGTTTTCCTTATTGTTTTGAATTAGATTTTTGTTAGTTTCCCGACCCAATGATATAATTGGATAAAATTTGAACCATGATGATCAAGAACTTAGTTAACATGTGTTGTGTGAAATTCCTAATTCTCGTGTTAGTTTGTACATATTTGATCATCTTTGAAAAAACTAAACGCACATAGCCTTGTTGATGTGAAACTAAAGCATGATTTAAAGCTCCATATGTGAATTTAGTGACCATATACATCCTATGTGAGTTTTTGAGCCTATTGAAAGTGTGTGCATTTTTCATACACTCTTATTCTTTCATGTGTGATGAACTTATGTGAGATACTTCTCTAGAACTTGCATAATGATCTTTCGAAATATTTGTCATTGATTGCATGAACTTGAAAATGATAGAGGCATTAGGTTTACCACCATGGCCCAAATAACCTTGTTTCCCAAAGAAAAATGATATCATTAGATTGCCAATTTGAGCCGTATTTGTGAGCCTTTTATTTCTTATCACCAGATATGTCTACCCTTATGCCTGAAATAAATATTTTTCCTTACCCTTTCCAAGCGAGCAATGCAAGATTGTCTTATGAGAAACGTTTGTGAAGTACTTTGAAGGTGTTTGGCAAAAGAATAAGTGTGGGGGTTTTTCATATTTGTTTCTGATTTAAAAAAAAAAAAAAAAAAAAAAAAAAAAAAAAAAAAAAAGAAGAAAAGAAAAGGAAAAGAAAAAGAAAGATTGTATACAAAGAAAATAAAAAGTTTTTAAAGTTTCAGTTTTTGGGTGTGGTTGGAGATGTCAGAAGAATCGTTGGAGAGCTTGAGTTCTTATAAATCTAAACAAAAGAATTGCTTGCAATGTAGCTTGGAACTTGTGTTTACCTATTCTTTCGTTTCAATAACCCTATCCCGAAGCCTCATTACATCCAATAAAAGTCCTCTTGATTTAAGTTTTGCAATTATGACTGTGGAGAAGTGATCTTTATGCAAGCTTATGGTAGAACTTTCACATTTGATTCTTTGAGAGAAACACATTAAAACTAAACACATGTGTGATTGAGTGTGTATCCAGTGAGAAGGTCGCTAATTTGCATATGGTGATTTTAAAATAAAAATTTGAAATTGCATTAACATGGCTATCTCACACACTACACTTCAAGGATGTTTCAAAGATTGCTGCTAATATTTGAATAAGGAAAATGAACTTGGATTAGCTTGTTTGGTGTTAGCTATGGTTCTTGACGATTTGTGTTCTCGAATGAAGTTCTATGAGGGTCATATAGGGAGAAACTAATAATTTTCATGTTATTACTTTTTTCTATTTTCTCTGTTTTGCTCGAGGACTAGCAAAAACTAAGTGTGGGGGTATTTGATAAGCTCATATTTATACATATTTTACATCAAATTCTCTCGTCTTTTCTTAGTTAGTTTCTTATATTTTTGAGTTATTTACTTTGTTTTTGTGTTTTATCGAATTTATCTAGCTAAGAAAATAAAAATAGCATAAGTGTGATTTTATGTAATAAATTCGTGTCAAAACTGTTTAGCTTTTAAATTAAATATATATATATATATATATAATAATAATAATTCATGATGATCATGGTTTGTTTTGTAGAAAATTAGAAGCATATGGAAATAAAGAATTTAGAGGGCCTGCGGGTAGTGCTGGCAGCGTTAGAAGAAATAAGAAATAAAAAGAGAAGTTAGACGTGAGTGGGAATGGTGCATGTTGCCTAAGTCAGTGAAGTGGGGAACCAGAAGCAAATAAATAAAGAGAAGGGAATAAAGAAAGGTGGAATGGTGCTGGCAGGTGAAAAGAAGATAGAGGGCGGCTTGGACAGAAGTGAGGAAGAAACAATAAGAAATAAAGAAGCAGAAAAGGAAATAAAAGGGGAGACAGGAGCTTGAACCGGGCGGGGGGAATAACGCTGCCCTTTGGCAGCGTGGTTAGAGAACCAAGAGCATCACCTTGGCAGCTACGAGGAAGGAGTCAAACAGGAGCATTGGAAGAAGCAAGGCTGCCCTTTGGCAGTTGACACGAGGAAGGCAGCAGAGCAGGAGAAGCCAGGTGACGCGGGGGGATAAGGAAATAAGGAGGACATTGGCGCTGCCCTTGGCAGCTGCATTGGATACGTGGAAGGCAGGTGGCGCGGAGAAGGCAAGCTGCTTTTGCAGCTTGCGAGGAGACGTGCGCGCGAACAGCAAAGCTGCCCTTTTGCAGCGAGGAAGTCAGCCAGGGGTCTCGGGCAGACAGCGACAGGAAAGATGACGCACAGCAAGCTGCCTTGCGCAGCTAAGGAATGAGCTTTGAGACGTGGACAAGCGGGCAGAGGAGTGGGGCAGCACAGAAAACTGTGCGGACTGAAAAAGGCAGAGAGAGCACACCAACTGCACGGGACAGAGAGGAAGAAATTCCTCACTTGGTTTAATTTTCCAAACTCAAGTTTAATTTCTGTTTTAATTTATAAATAATGTGTAACTAATTTTGTTTTGGCTAGAGGTTAATTCAAAACCATGGATATATTTGTAATATGAATTGATTACCTTCAGTTGTGATTTCTGAGTTGTGATTTAATTTGCTTAACTGCTTGATTGATAACTTATTTTTGTTTGTCGATTAAGGATGCATACTTAATTTACATGCATGAATTTGATGCTAGAATATAAGTAAATTTCACCTAATCGTTATGAACTTATATTCACAAGTAGTAAAGGTTGTTGACCACAATCGTGTTAAGTAAATTCTTGGCATAAGTTTCATGCAATTCATAGTAACAAGTGCCTTGTCAATGCTTATGATTTTCATAGAACTTAATGATTCTTGCTTTTATCTCTATTATGCAATTCATGTAGGGAACTTGTGGGAAATGTTTTGGGTTGTCGTATGCAATCATCCAATCCATTAACTTAAGGAAAATCTAAAGGTTAATTTAAGCGGACCTAATTAACTTGGGGCGTTGAGAATTTACAATTTATTGAAAGAACAACTGAAAATCAATTTAGGTTGCATATGTGTCATGTGTGGAGAAGAATCCTCTAGCCAGTCCGTCGTCCATCCATTCACCTTAATTTCATGTTTTTGTCAATTCTGTAATTTGTTTAAGTTTAATTTACTTTTCAAAAAAAAAAATCAATCCCCCGTTATTTTAAAAGTGTTAGATTTATTAGAAATAATTTTAGTTTGTGTTTTCTTGAATTTTGAATTATTTTGAGTCTTTTGATTTGTTTTAGTTTATTTGTTAGTTTTATTTTGAGTGATTCTATTTAAGTGTTTTGAGTCTAGTTTAGTGTTTTAAATTTTGTTTTTACGTTTTTAATTTAATTTTACTTTGGTTAGCATCCCTAGTTAATCCCCGGCCTAGAACGATCCCTACTTATCCATATACTACAATTGTCACAAATAGGGTTTAAATTTGTGCGTTAATTTATTTTCGCATCAGTTGCTTCGAGGTTTCTCTTGCTAAGGATATCTGGAAGATGCGTAATAAAATGAAGTTTGAAAACGACCCTATTTCCCTTTTACACATACGTGGTTCTACTTTGGCTTGGATTAGAGGTTTTGGAGCATTCTTTCGGTCATGTCGGGGATTTTAGCTGAGTTGTTTAGCTCTCCTTCTATTGTTTCCGTTCTTTGGCATCCTTCTCTGTATGCTTGGGTCAAAGTGAATACAGATGGGCTCATTGAGGGTAACCTAGATTTTGCGACTTGTGGTGGGGGCTTTCAAAACTTTGCAGGTTATTTTCGTGGTGATTTCTCTCAAAGTTTGGAGGCATCATACTTCTTTCTACGTGGAGCTTCATGATGTCCATCCTTGCTGTGGAGTTGGGGCATCCGCGTGGTTGGCAAACTATGTTGCTTGAAACTAGTGACTCTTCCAGTGTGATATCTTACGTTTCTTCTAGCTCATTTTCTCCTTCGTGGACGCTTTGGACTCGTTGAAAAAATTGTCATTCCCTTTTACAGCACATGGTGGTTTCTCGTTGCTCATATTTTTCAAGAAGAGAATGAGGTCCCTCTCACAAATTAGTCAATTTAGGATTCCACTTGTCTTTCCTTGTTAATTAGGGATTTTTATCGTTATAGCCAAAATTTGGCCACCCAATTAAAAAATTACAGTTTTTATAAAAAAAATTCAACCATAGTAGAAAACTCAACTAAATAGACTTATATGCGCTCTAAATTCAAGGTAACTTTTTTCGTTGATCTAAGTCGTTTGATCATTTCGCCACACAAGGTAACTTTTTTTTTTTTTTTTTTGGTGTGCTGAGTCAATAAAGCATCGAAAACTGTTTGGTAAACATTAGACCGTTTAAGTCAATTAGTACTACAATTTAGTGAAATTCCTCTTCACTTGTAAGTAAGAGGTCTTAAGTTCGATTCTCGTCAAAGACGAATTTGAACCACAACATTACTAGCCCATTGTGAGGCTAAACCCACCCTCATCCACCTTAATGTAGATAATATCTTTTGATAAAAAAACATTAGACCGGTCGGTGCCCTCTTATTTAGACACCGACTTCTCCATTGGTTCTTGTAAACATGACAATTATCAATCGTAGTAGTTTGATGTAATTGAGGAAGATTAATTACTACATAATTAAACACAAGTTCAAACTTGTTTAGGACAAAGCTTCCTTAGGTGCTTATCAATCCAACTTGTCAATAGAGGCTAATTAACTCAACCCATGCATCTTACAAAGCAACTTCCAAGATGCCTTATATTTTTTAATTATGTGGGCAATCTTAAATAATAGTGGATTTTAGCAGACTAAGATTGATCAACAGATCGCCGAAGTCGCCGCTCATAGGGCAATAATAGTAGGAAAATGTCTCAAAAGGTTCGCAAAAGGCCACTACGATACTTAAACGATGATTAAATTTCTAGGGTCTTTAATATATTAATCTATTCAGAATTAAAGCAAATGAGCAAGTCAGTGAGTGAGGCAAATAGATGGCACCTGGACGTACCTGGCTTTAAGGTCCAAGCCTCTACTGCATCTGCATAAATTCTGCAGTGGATCGGTTGAAGTTATATAAATGCATTTTTTAACGGTTAAGCACATCATTATCAAGCTTAAACTAATTGCAAATATACGAAGGGCTTGTAACTTAAGCAATTAAGTACATTTTTTGCATATGAGGTCTTATGTTCGATATCGCATGCTCCAAGTTGTTTGTATCGAAAAATGTTTTCATAAAAGGGCACAAAGGCAAGAGTCGAGAAACAAAACAGCCAAAACGGCTGAGGGCAAGCCAAAACAAAGGCATTAAGAATGCAGCAAAATGATGGTCATACCTCTTTTGATGAGACGAAAGCGAAAAGGAGTAAGCAAGTTGCTGTATACAATACGTATATTTCAGCTGACTTTTTTACACACTTACATTAGTATAAACCATTTTTTTTACCAACCATAGAGTTAGTGCGTCAATAGAAATTGTATCCTCACTAAGATGCATAAGTATTATTACTTTCTATCACTGCGGTAAAACGTCGTTTATTATTAGTATAAACCATTAAAAATGAACATTTGATTAATTTGGTATATGTATATATATATGAAAAAAAAGGCTAACAAAATTAATTAGCAGTTGATTTAGCAAACCTAGACGGTTTACTGGGCTTTTAATTAATGTGCATGTGGTAGCGATCTAAATCTAGAGTATAACTAATGATGAAAACTAAACTTGGAATTAATCTTTTATTTTTTTTATTTTTTATGTATGTAATATGTATTAGTTGGCCGGTCATGGTCAATTATATAACTCTCAATCCATAAAATTATATTTTTATGTTCCACTAACAAATTTTTCAACCCCCTCCTATTTTTATATAAGAAAAACTAATCTAAGTCATACATCAGCATGTTAGACAAACACATGCAGACAATTTTAAGGCACAAATCGATCCTTTAAATTAGCAAAAGAGGCATGAGATTATTCCACTCTGCCCCATGCATACATATATCTAGGATATTGGTAAGACACTTATAATTAAGGCTTAAATGTTAAAATGGTCCTTGTGTTTTAGTCATTGAGTCAATTTAGTCCCTGTGTTTTCAATTTGGCAAATTTGGTCCTTGTGTTTTAGTCATTGAGTCAATTTAGTCCTTGTGTTTTCAATTTGGCTAATTTGGTCCTTGTGTTTATCTCTGTTAGCCAATTAAGGACATTTTATCCAATTTTTGAAAAAAAAATTATAAATTATTATAAACTTATTTATAAAATTATTTATTTGATTTAAAATATTTAAAAATGAAATAAAATTAAAAATTAAAAAATATATATTCTCCTCCCAACTCTCCGACCTCCTCCCTAACATTACCCTATCTCTTTTCTATGTCACAACCTTAATCATTTTTCAGATTGGAAGTTTTATCTCTTATATGTGTTATTTCTCATTGACTTTCATTTTTTTGTAAAGAGAAAGGGTAATTATATCTCATATAATTTTTCTTATGAATTTTTTTAAAAGAGATTGAATGAAATGTCCTTAATTGGCTAACATAAACAAACCCGATGACTAAATTAGCCAAATAAAAAACACGGAGACTAAATTGGCCATATCGCTATAACACAGAGACTATTTTGACATTTAAGCCTTGTATTAAATAAGCACCGGATTATTAAATCAGGCCCATTTATTTTAATGTTAGGGAGGAGGTCGGAGAGTTGGGAGGAGAATATTTTTTTTAATTTTTAATTTTATTTCATTTTTGAATATTTTAAATCAAATAAATAATTTTATAAATAAGTTTATAATAATTTATAATTTTTTTTTTCAAAAATTGGATAAAATGTCCTTAATTGGCTAACGGAGATAAACACAAGGACCAAATTGGCCAAATTGAAAACACAGAGACTAAATTGACCCAATGACTAAAACACAAGGACCAAATTGGCCAAATTGAAAACACAGGGACTAAATTGACTCAATGACTAAAACACAAGGACCATTTTAACATTTAAGCCTATAATTAATACTGAAGCAAACAATTGCTTCAACCCCAAGCACGACAAGCTCTCTAAGCACCCAAACAAGAATTTATGGATAACTTCTCATCAGCACTTGAAGATCAATACCATGGAGGAGCCTCTGCCTTTGTTTCAGTTCCATTCACTTGGGAATCTCAACCAGGTACTCCTAAAGCCAAGTTCCTCCGAAACCCTAGTCGTCTACCTCCTCTTACACCCCCACCTTCATATTTTTACGATTCCCCGAAAATACACTCAAGGAAAAAGAACTCAAAAAGCTCTCTTCTTTTACACACTATTTTCCCCAAAATGCGTAGTACTAGTACTACTTCAAGAAAAGCATCAACCCCATCATCAGCACCAGCCTTTTCATCAGCATCTCCTTCATCTTCTTCTTCTTCGTCGTCATCGGTGTATTCAACAACGTACTATTCAGTGCCATCTTCTCCAGTAACACCGACGAAATTTCTGGCACAAGGTAGATCGATGTCAAGCCCGAAGGGTTTTTTTGATTCAAGGATTCATCATCATCATCAGTACGAGGACTATGATGGGTCAAAATTTTCAACTAGAGGTTGCTATGCACCCTTCATTAAGTTGTTTCTTAGGGAATTTCATTAAGTTTTTGGTTTGCTTATGCATTGTAAACAAATGTATGATCACCAATTAGCTTAATTGTTATCAGATTGTTACTTGGATATAGTGAAATTAATGCACGTTATATATTAAGCTGTTAATTACATCTCAATTAGCTTCTCCTTGTCATGCATGCTTACCTGAATAAACATGTATAATTAGCCACGATTAGAGAGGAACTTCCCTATCCCGGGTTCATTGTTCCTCTTTCTCTATCAATGTCTCGTGAATCGCAAAAGAATATAGGAAGATAAGTGTGTAGTGTACTTGTCTGAAGTTTAAGGAAGAGAAGAGCACCTTGTTCTGAACACTGGAACCGAATCAACTAGGTGAAGTTAATTTGTCAATGCGGAGAATGTGTCAATACTGAAAATGTGTGCATATCAATTTCTTAACATAATTAATCAATTATTATTTTTCCTCTGTTAAACGAAGAATAAATGATGCGCCATAATCTCACTCAACTTCGTGTGATAGCTTATTGTTGAATCAAATGCATGTGTGACATATCAGCTCAAACTTTTGGACATGCATCATGCTTATTGGTTAAAAAGCATTTGCAATTGTTATATGATTTTGTCAACTCCGATCTTCTTGCTGCATGACACTGTCTGATCTTGTTTTATGAGCCCCATTTATGGCCCTATACTTCACCATTAATGTCGGCCCAAATCAAGTGCTTCCATGGCCAACCAGAAAAATACTAAAATTATTTGGAAATTAGGCAGGTGGTGCTATCAACATACATTTAATTCATTCGATCTGACTACCGAAAATTGAAAAGATTGTGAAAGATAAAAATGGGTGTGTCTGCAAAGGCTTAGTAATTAAAATGCCTCCTGAAAACTGCCGTTTAGTCTCAGTTTAACGCTTGAAACTGATTTTGTCTTACTTTACCCTCTGAAACTAACATTTTCAACTCCTTTTGTCTCACTTCACCCCATTTTGTTTAAGAACTGTTTTGTTTAAGAACTGTTAAATTAAAGGGTATTTTAGACTTTTTACATTTTACACATCTATTTATCTCTAGGCTACACACTAAACTAATCTCAATTCCATTTTTGACAACTCTAATTCAAACCTCATGAGTTAGGGCCTTTTTAAAATAAAGTATTTAGTCAATAGAAAAATTCCGAGTAACAATGTGAAACTTTTGGTTACAAACTATGCACAGTTGCTTTAGATGATTTTTTGTTTGGGGGGGGGAGTATTTTGGACATGATAGCTTAATGATTTTTTTTTAGATTATATTTTGTGCAACTGATTTGAAATAATCTTTTAAGGGTGAAACTTATCATGTTTCTTTTCTATTGCAATGTGTTTCAAGTGCAAAGTTTTGAGCCAATACATGTATGTCTTGCAAGTGAAATAACTCTACGAACAAAAATATAACCCTTATTTTTATTGATATAATGATTTTATTTCTTGGAACTTTTCTATTTATTAAATAATTTATTTTTAAAAAGACCCAAAACTCGTGAATTTGAATTAGAATTGTTAAAAATGGAATTGAAATTGGTTTAGTGTGTATGCTAGAGGTAAATAAATGTGTAAAAACTAAAATATCTAAAATACCCTTAAATTTAATTTTTATTTAAGGGAATGGGGTGAAGTGGGACTAAAAGAGTTAAAAATGTCAGTTTCAGTAGGCAAAATGAAACAAAATGGCAATTTCAGAGAGCATTTCAATTAATAAGCCTTACACAAATAACATTTGTGTCACTCGTGCATCTAGCAACCAAATTTGTTTATTTGAAATTTGAAACAATTAGAGCATGAAAGGCTGTGTTTCTTTTAAGTGTATGGGTAGTATTGTTAGAACTTAGAAGGGCAGTTGTAAATATTGTAAAGAGATATAAGATGGCAATAAAGCTACTACGATTATAGTGAAATACAATTGCAATTATCTTTGATTTCTCTCAATTTCCTCTCTTTCAATTCGCTTTCTTTATTCATCTTAACAATAACAAGCCCTAGTAACCAAAATTGACCTAATTTCACTATAGGAGGAGAATTAGGAGAGTTTGAGTCAAACTCTTATGTACGCATGGAGGTAAATCTTTGCTATTAGAGTTATTGCCTGAGTTGATCCGCATACTTTTTAAAGAACAACAATAAGGAAAAATATTTGGTGTTTTAATTTCAAATGGTGTGACGGATTTACTCCCGATATATATTAATCCAAAAAGAACCTGTGAGTAATTTATGCAGTCTATGATACCCCAGTTTTGATATTAATATTGGTAATTAATAAGGTGAGATTTGTGCGGCAAGTATTATTGTTAATAATTTCCTAGGGTTTTGAATGGCAAAGTGAGATCAAGTTTCTGATTAATTTTGTTTGTTGTTAAGAATATATTTGGAGAAATGTTAAAGGGACTCTCTCAAAAATTAAATTCTTCATGAACTCTTTGACACTTCACACTTTTGACACAATGTGTAATAATATTAATATGAAAATTAACGTTAAACTATAAAATGATAAAAAATTCATGAAAATTTTTATTTTTGAGAAAGAGCGAAGACACCGTCAAATCACTAATGCCGACTTTCGCCGTTGTTCGATGGGTGGGTCTCCTTAGCAGTTAGCACTCTCATTTATTAGAGTATAACAAGAGTGCGAGTTGCTAGCCTTGAACTACGGGTCAAACAAGAAAAAGTTATTTTCTCTCTTTCCCTTAACCATGTTGTCAGAACAGAAAAGTACATGATTGTGTATGGATGAACCAAGCACTAATAACTGTGATACTCGTTTGCCTTGTTAATTATAAGTAATTTAGGTCTATCACTTGCTAGAGAGTCCAAGGAGACCTTAATGTTGTTAACTGATATATACACATCAGCATTACATGTCAGCATGAATGTTTACACATCAGCAAGGCAGTTAGGTGACACATCAACAAGGCAGTTAGGGTGTTTGTTAAGATTGTAGAAATGTAAGGAAGTTAGTTAGTCAGTTGCTTATCTCTGAAGCAAATGATAGATGTATAAATACCGACTTCCTTTTCTTTGTAATTCATTCGAGTAATGCAATCTTTGGTCATTCATTTCCTCTCTAAACATTCTGTGATTGTTCTTCTTTTCATTCTTCTTCTTTTACTGCAATTCATAGCTTACTGTTAATATGGTATCATCGCCGGGGGTCGATCTGTGATGATTTTCCGTTTTTCCGCCTCGCGATTTGTCGTTCTTCTGTTGGTTTAGAGGATTTGTTGTTCTTGGTGCAGTTTCTTGGTGATTGAATCATGAGGTTTCAACAGAGAAAAGGTATGTGCACTCCAACTGTTTGATAATGTGTGTTAGTGAGTATCTATTTTTGGATTGATGAATTGTTTGCTTATAAGGCTGATTGCCATTATTTGTTCAAAATTGTGAAGACTTATAAGGTTGCCAAAATAGAGTTAATTCCTTGATATATTTGATGATTATTTCTCATTACAAGATGAACATATATATAGGGAAAGAAAGAAGACATAAGACCTAACTTTGCCTAACTTGCCTAACTTGCCTAACTTACCTAACTTGCCTAATTTACATAAAGAAAGTTGACTAGCCTAACTTCACTAGCCATCCAATACTCATGGCTGCTTTTAGTTGACACTCCCCCTCAAGTTGGTGCGTAAATATCTCGAATGCCCAACTTGCTGAGTGAAAGATGGAAAATCCTACTTGACACTGCCTTTGTTAAAATATCTGCTAGCTGGTCATCACTCTTCACATAGGGCAAGTTAATGGTACCATCAACCAACCTTTCCTTAATAAAGTGCCTATCCACTTCAATATGTTTAGTACGATCATGTTGAACTGGATTATGAGCAATGCTAATGGCAGCTTTGTTATCACAATAAAGTTTTGATGGCTTTGCAGAATTAAAACCTAATTCTCTCAACAAAGTCCTGAGCCATAACAATTCTTGCACACCATGTGCCATACCTCTAAATTCAGCTTCGGCACTGGATCTAGCCACTACATGTTGCTTCTTACTGCGCCAAGTAACTAGATTTCCTCCCACAAATGTAAAGTATCCAGAAGTCGATCTGCGATCAGTTACTGACCCAGCCCAATCTGCATCAGTGTACCCTTCAACTTCTTGATGTCCATGATTGGAAAACATCAAGCCTTTTCCAGGGGCAGACTTCAAATACCTGAGAATGCGTTGTACAGCATCCATGTGAGCTTCACTTGGCCTGTGCATAAATTGACTCACTACACTTACAGCATAGGCTATGTCAGGTCGTGTATGAGACAAATAAATCAACCTCCCAACTAATCTTTGGTACCTTTCCTTGTTAGCCGGAACTTGATCATGATAGTCTCCCAATCTATGGTTTTGCTCAATTGGTGTGTCTGCAGGTTTACAAGCTAACATCCCAGTCTCAGTTAATAAGTCTATAACATATTTCTTTTGAGAAAGAAAAATGCCATGCTTTGATCTTGCAACTTCAATACCCAAGAAATATTTCAGAGTACCCAAGTCCTTCATTTCAAATTCCTTGGCTAGATACTTTTGAAGTTTTTGAATTTCCTCGACATCATTACCTGTAACCACCATATCATCCACATAAACAATTAAGGCTGTAAGTTTACCTCTATCATGCTTAAGAAATAAGGTATGGTCAGCTTGAGTTTGCTTGAACCCATAACTTCTCATTGATTGAGCGAACCTGCCAAACCATGCCCTTGGTGATTGTTTCAATCCATACAAGGACTTTCTTAACCTGCATACTTTGCCAATATCGCAAGTGGTAGTGAATCCTGGAGGAAGATCCATGTATACCTCTTCATCCAAGTCTCCATGTAAAAATGCATTTTTTACATCAAACTGTCGTAGAGGCCACCCTAGATTTGCTGCCAATGACATAAGAACCCTGATAGTGTTGATCTTTGCTACCGGAGCAAATGTCTCCTGATAATCAATGCCATAGGTTTGAGTATAACCTTTGGCTACCAGTCTAGCCTTGTACCTTTCCACTGAACCATCAGCTTTATGCTTTACTGTGAACACCCATCTACACCCAACAGGTTTCTTGCCTTCAGGAAGTGCAACCAGTTCCCAAGTGGAGTTTTTTCGAAGCGCTTCCATCTCTTCAATCATAGCCTTTTTCCATTTTGGATCTTTAAGAGCATCCTGTAACTTATTAGGAACTGAGACTGATGACAATTGGTTTGCAAAAGATATATAAGAGTCTGACAAGCGATGAGATGAAACAAAATTAGATATAGGATATTGAATACCCTTTATAGAAGAATGACCATAACGAACAGGGGGTATCCCTCGATTTTCTCGAATAGGATAACGAGAACCCTGAGACTCACGATGTGGTTCATTTGAATCATTTGGATCATCACTTAATGAAATCTCATGATTGGACTCATCAAATATAGTAGGCTGAAGAGAGGGAGAATGAGTGGTTACCTCAGGATAATTCGTACGAGTAGCAGCTGATTGGTCAGAGAGTTGGTCAATGTGGGGATCTGTTTGTGGGTGGTCTATCTCATCATCCCTTTTTTCTTTATCTCCCTTTTTTCTTGTCCTCTCATACACCTTCAATATTTTTTCACCTTGTGCCTCATCATTAGGCAAATTTGCACCATCACCGACATCAGACAAGTGTTCATCTGAAAAATGCATACCACCAATGTCAAGCGGCAACTTCTCTTCCTCCTTACTCCATATCTCCCCCTGAAGAGAAGTGGCCAAATCTTCTTTTGAAAAAAATGCCTCGTGTTCCCGAAAGGTAACATCCATAGAGACAAAAAATTTCCCAGTGGAAGGATAGTAACATCAATACCCTTTCTGAGTAGCAGAATAGCCAATAAACACACATTTGATGGCTCTAGGATCCAACTTATCACGATTTTGCATGGGGACGTGAACATAGCAGACACAACCAAACACTTTTGGAGGAATATGAAGGAGTGAAGGAAGAGAATGATATTGGGAAAGGGTCTGGATAGGTGTTTGAAATTGGAGAACACGTGATGGCATGCGATTGATAAGAAAAACAGCTGTGTGAATGGCATCACCCCAAAAACGTTTAGGAACGTGCATAGCAGAACATAAAGAGCGAGCCACATCCAAGAGATGACGATTTTTACGTTCTGCTATACCGTTCTGTTGAGGAGTATGTGGACAAGATGTTTGATGAATGATACCGTGTTGTTGAAAAAATGTTCCAAGTCCATAATTCAAATATTCTTTCCCATTGTCAGATCGAACAACTTGAATTTTAGCATGAAATTGGGTTTGAATCATTTGATGAAAGATTGGAAAAATAGACATAACCTCACTCTTATTTTTGAGTAAGTATACCCAAGAAACTCGAGTGCAGTCATCAATGAAAGAGACAAAGTATTTAGCACCAGTATAAGTAGGAATATGAAATGGTCCCCAAACATCAGAATGAATAAGAGAGAAAGGAACATTACTTTTATGGGAACTTAAAGGAAATGAGACACGATGATTTTTAGAAAAAATGCAAGTTTCACAATGGAAATCAGAAACCTTGACTTTAGAAAATAAAGAAGGGAATAGATATTGCAGGTACTGAAAGGAAGGGTGTCCCAATCTTCTGTGCCATAACCAAATTTTTTCAGAAGCTTCAAATTGTTTGGCCTCCACTTGACAACTGTAACTTGTCTTCTCACAATCTGGTGGTAAGTCCAAGTAGTATAGACCTCCCCTTTCTCTACCATGACCAATCAATGCTTTCGTTCGAATATCCTGAAACCAACAATGGGTAGGAGAAAAGATGGCAAGACAGTTTAGTTGATTTGTAAGTTTACCAATGGAAAGCAAATTGTGAGAAAGATTAGGAACATGTAAAACAGATGAGAGAGATAAGCCTGGTGTTAATGAGATGGAGCCTGCTCCAAGCACTGGAGTAGAAATACCATTAGCAACTTTAACGGTATTTAAAGGTGGAGTAGTGTGAGAAACAAACCATGTAGAGTCATTGGTCATGTGGTCAGAAGCCCCTGAATCAATGATCCAAGGTTTATTGGGAGGAACAATTGTAGTGTTCAAGGCAAAACCAAAGTTACCTGCATCGACTAAGGAAGTAGAAGCAGTAGTAGGAGAAACTAAGTGAGCAGATTGATCCACCCGAGGTATGGAAGGCTTTGGTGTCAGGTGTGCTTGTGATCCACCAATGCCTTTCTTTTGATTTTCCTTCTTTTGAACCCACCAATCAGGATATCCATGCAGCTTGAAGCAAGTGTCTCTAGTATGCTTATCTTTGTCACAATAAGTACACTTCCTTGTATCAGTAGTTTTGGATCCACCTAATCGGGAATTGGAGACTCCACGGGGAAATCGAGACGGAGCAGCTACCATGGCGGATCCTTCCACTTGTGGGCCAACCAACATAATGGTTTGCCTACTTGCTTCAGCATTCACAAGAGCATAAGCAACACGAACAGAAGGCAGAGTTGTTTGAGTCAAAACTTGACTGCGAACATGATCTAAATGAGGATCAAGACCAGCCAGAAAATCATACAATCTTTCTTCCGAAATTTCTGTCTCTCGGGTAGCAATATCATCAGCGCACTTCAATTTTCCAGGACGCAAGAAATCAATTTCTTGCCATGTTTGCTGAAGTTTACCATAATATGCAGATAAAGGTTCTCCATTCTGGCGAGTCGCCAGTGCTTGACGGCGAAGTTCGTATAACTTTGATGCATCTTTTTCAATTGAGTAAGTTTGGGTAACAGCATCCCAAACATCCTTTGCAGTAGAGAGTCGGAGAAAAATGGCCCGTACATCTCTGGTCATGGAGTTGAGTAACCAAGATTGAACCATGGCATTCTCTTCCTCCCATATAGCATACAATGCATCAGCTTCTGCTGGTGCCTTTTTTGTTCCACTGACATAAGACCATTTACCTCTGCCAGTGATGTAGATGCGGACACTTTGGGACCATGAGGAATAGTTGGACCCATCCAACTTGTCTGGGGTGATATGTAGAGACATATCACTTTGAGTAACAGTAGCTGAAACAGTGGTCTTGGAGTCACCCATTATTACTGCCTCAGAGGTTATGGGTAAATTTGTTGGGTGATTCCAACGGGTATGGCTTATGGGGTATTGGGTAGTATATTTTTTTTGTGTGGAAAGATTTCTGGGTTTTGCAGAGATACTGCAAATGGGAAGAATATGGGAAAAGATGCAGCGGAAGATGTGTGGTTAACAAGCTGGATATGGGTAATAATGTTGGCAGATATGGCCAAATGAAAAAGAGTAAGAATGGATTGGTATGAAAGTAGAAGACCTGCAGAATAGCAGGTCTTATTGGGTAGATGGCAGTAGTGCCAGTAAGTGAATCGGAATAGAAACTCTTTTTGGATCAGAATGGCTCTGATACCATGCCAAAATAGAGTTAATTCCTTGATATATTTGATGATTATTTCTCATTACAAGATGAACATATATATAGGGAAAGAAAGAAGACATAAGACCTAACTTTGCCTAACTTGCCTAACTTGCCTAACTTACCTAACTTGCCTAATTTACATAAAGAAAGTTGACTAGCCTAACTTCACTAGCCATCCAATACTCATGGCTGCTTTTAGTTGACAAAGGTGATAGTCATTTCTTGTTGATTTGTATTTGCTTATTACTCCATTAAAGGCCGATTGCCAGAGTATGAAATCTTGATTGAAGCTCGATTGCCATATTGTTATTTAGTCATCTCTCTTCTTTAAAGGCCGATAGCCGGAGTATGAAATCTTGATTGAAGGTCGATTGCCGAAGAGGGTTCTGTTTTCTTGATTGAATCTTGGTGTGTTGAAGGCTGTTTGTCGATGAAGTCTTGTTCTTAATTGTAAACTTGAAAGAGTCTTGTTGGTGTGTAATCTTGATATCTGTGATTGTGGAGTTCTCTATTGAACTTTCTTGATTGTGGCCGCATAAGAATTTGGTAGTAGTAAGCATGATGTCTAAGAGTACAGTGGAATCTGTGAAGATTGAAGGACTTCTAGGAATGCTAATTGTGAAATTACAAGATGATAACTTTGTTAAATGAAGTTTTCAGTTTCAATCAGTTTTGCGTGGATATGATTTGTTCGATTTCTTTACTGGTGATAATCTGTGTCCACCAAAATTTGTAATTCATTCTGAAACTGGAGTTACCAAGGAGGTCACTACTACATACAAGAATTGGGTGAAAGAGGATATGGCTTTACTTAGCCTGTTAATTGCTACGTTATCTGATGATGCCATGGAGCATGTTATTGGGTGTAAAACATCACAGGAAGCATGAAGTGCATTGCAAGATCGGTTTGCAATTGTTTCAATCTCACGAATTAATCAGCTAAAAACTGAATTTCATACTGCACAAAAAGGAGGTGATTATGTTGACAAGTTTTTGTTGAGATTGAAGACTATAAGAGATCAATTAACTTCTGCAGGTGAAAAGGTGTCAGAAAATGATCTTATTATTGCTGCATTAACTGGTTTGTCACAGGAGTTTCATATGATTATGACAGTGATATTGGCAAGGGAAAATCCTATGTCTCTAAAGGATTTCAGGGCTCAACTTCTTAGTGTTGAATTGACTATTGAGTTCAGGATTACATCTCTCACAAATACAATGTCTGCAATGTATATAAATGGTGACAAATCTAATGGTGACAGGTCCAATGGCTTCAATGGGATGTATCAGGGTGAGAGTTCTAACATGGGATCAAATAGCTATCAATGAGGTTTTGGCACTGGTACATATCAAGGGAATGACACTAATCAAGGTGAAAGCTCTGCTATGGGTGCAACAAACAACTATCAGGAAGGCTATGGATTCATTAGGAACAATCAAAGACCTTTCAATTCTCAGAATAATCGTGGGAAATTCAATTCAAATAGGAACCCTAAACCATACTTTGGTAACAAATACAAGGGCAATAGTGGCTTTTCTTCTGATCAAGGCAAGGGATCACAATCTGGTTTTAGTGGTCAGTCTTCAAATAGTGGTTCTAAAAATGGGTCTACTTGGAAAAGTTGGAATGGTAATACAAATTTTAGATCCTCTATTACACTTGAATGCCAGATTTGCTCTCGAATATGACATACTGCTCTTAATTGTCATTTTAGAAGTTCATATGGTTCAAATGTCATTCAATATCAACTCTTGGTATGCAGATATGTGGAAAGAAAGGCCATGCCGCTTTGGACTGCTACCATAGGAATAACTATGCTTATCAGGGAGCACCACCACCATCATCAACAATCACTGCAATGTCTACTCAAGGTTCATAGGGCTTTACTTAACAAAGAGATGATTCATAACCACATGGGTTTTCTACTGTTGATACATGGGTGTTGGACACTGGTGCCACACATCACATGACATCCAATGTCAATACTCTTAATCAAGTCACTGCTTATAATGGAGAAGAAAAGATAATCATAGGCAATGATCAAGGCTTGGATGTGAAACATATTGGTTCAACCACATTACTTACTCCAACAACTTTCTTATACTTGAAATTTTTTTTACGTGTTCCCAATATTACTGTCAATCTTTTATCAGTGAAGAAATTGTGTCATGATAATGGATGCTGATTTATTTGTGATGATTGTGTGTTTTTCATATAGGACAAGGTAACCAATGTGATTCTCTACCAAGGAATGAGTGGTGGGGATCTCTTTACCATACCTATGACAATGTTTTCAAGATCGAATTTGAGGAATGGGGAAGCAAATGAGTTAAAATCTGGTTTTTTGGGAAAGATGGTGAAGATTGCAATTTGGCACAAGAGATTGGGTCATCCATCTGAAGAGATATTAACAGTTATGTTAAAGTCAGCTAAAGTGCCAGTTACCATAGATTCTTAACAGTCAGTATGTTCATCATGTATTTCAAGCAAAATGTGTAGGCAATCATTTCCTGTAAAACATAGTAATGCAAGTTTTATGTTTGAAAGAGTACATTCAGATGTATGAGGGCTTTCTCCAAAAATGTCAATTGAAGGATATAAATATTACATTAGTTTCATTGATGAATATTCAAGGTTTTTGTGGATTTTTCCTATGATTAATAGATCTGAAGCAGTGAATGCATTTGTGAAATTTCATGCCTTTGTGCTTAATCAGTTCCATACTTCCATTAAATGTTTGCAAACTGATGGAGGAGGAGAGTACATGAGTAAAGTCTTTACTAATTTTCTAGAGTCTAAGGGGATTGTTCATATAATTTCATGTCCATATACCCCTCAACAGAATTGTATTTCTGAGATGAAGCATAGACACTTAATAGAGACAGCACTTACTCTAATGTCTGGAGCAAATTTGTCTGCATCATTCAGGTTTCATGCTTGTTCTTATGCAACCTTCTTAATTAATAGAATGCCAAGTAAGGTGATGGAAATGAAGTCACCATATCAAGTGTTGTTTGACAAAGTTCCTGAGATATAAAATTTAAAAATTTTTGGAACTGCAGTATATCCTTTTATGAGGCCTTACAATTCAAATAAGTTGCAAGCAAGATCCGTGCAGTGTGTTTTTCTTGGGTATGATATGGGGTAAAAGGGAGTTATATGTTATAATGTTGCAACTAGGAAAATGATTCTATCAAGACATGTGATTCATGATGAATCAACTTTTCCCTACAAACTTCATTCCAATTCTAGTACCAATAGAGATCAACAAATACCGTCTTCTATTCACATGCTTATTGTCATTCAGGTTCATTTACCAACTGCTGCAGTGCCTCATGTTCCTTAGAGGGATAATATTAGCAGATATAAGTATGATGTGATTCATGGTGTGTCTATTTTTTATACCAGTGTTAATTCTGGAAAGAGGTCAAGTTCAGTTGTATCAGCATCCGGTACAGAAGACTTATCATTGTCACATGATACATCATTAACTCAAGGTCCTCATCCCATCACTCCTACACCTTATGGTAGATCACACATGTTGCATGTCTATAATGATACACAACTTAAGGTAATTCTTCCAATCTCTTCTCCTATATTATCTAATTATGATGCTTCTAGAATTGCATATACACATCCAATGCTTACTAGATTGAAGAGTGGCGTACTCACACAAAAGAGTTACAAAGGGTATTTAGCTACATTACCTAAACTACAGTCACTTCAACTAACTGAAGATACATTCTTTGGTGAGGGATTTTTTTTCCTTATGAGTAATAGTGATTCTGCAGAACCAACAACCTTCAGGAAGGCTACTACTATACCATAATGGCAAAGTGCAATGCAAGATGAGTATGACTCTCTTCAAGCTCAAAGAACTTGGGAACTAGTACCACCTCCAGATGATAAATCCATTATTGGCAACAAATGGGTATACAAACTCAAAAAGAACCCTGGTGGGTCTATATCAAGGTATAAAGCTAGGTTGGTTGCGCATGGTTTTTCACAAGAACAAGGTGTGGATTACTCAGAAACTTTCAGTCCTGTTGTGAGTCACACAACAATGAGAATATTACTATCATTGGCTACAATTAATCATTGGGAGTTAGGGCAATTAGACATCAAAAATGCCTTCTTGCATGGTGAATTACAAGAGGAGATTTACATGAAACAACCTCAGGGATTTGTGGATATGGCTAAGCCATCTTATGTATGCAAGTTAATGGAGTCATTGTATGGTCTTAAGCAAGCTCCAAGAGCTTGGAACTCTAAGTTCACAAGTTACTTACCTGCAATGGGGTTTAAAGTATCTGCATCTGATTCAAGTTTATTTGTTCAGCACAGTGATGGGGATGTTGTCATTCTATTGTTGTATGTAGATGACATTACACTTACTGGATCTAATTCTTGCAAAGTACAAAGTGTTATCACAGAGTTATCTGAAGTTTTTGAGCTTAAAGATATGGGAAAACTCACTTACTTTCTTGGTCTGCAAGTAAACTACAAATCGAATGGGGATATATGTGTCAATCAATCCAAGTACATAAATGACTTGTTGCATAAAGCTGGTATGGAGTCCTGCAAACCAGCATCTACACCATGCAAGCCTCATGATTCTTTTTTGGTCAATGAAGGCACTTTGTTGACTGATCCAAGCTTGTATCGCAGCATTATTGGCTCTTTGCAATATTTAACCTTTACAAGGCCAAATATTGTATATGCAATCAATTTTGTGTGTTAATTCATGGCTGCTCCTACAGAAGTACATTTTGGGGCAGTTAAAAGGATTTTGAGGTTTTTAAAAGGAACTATGCAAAATGGTGTAACATTCTCAGCTGATACATAAGTGGGAATTACTGCATTCAGTGATTCCGATTGAGCTACAGATTTGAATACCAGGAGGTCAGTCACAGGTTATGTAGTTTACATTGGCAACAATCCAGTCTTGTGGCAATCGAAGAAGCAGAATTCAGTTTCGAGAAGCTCTACAGAAGTTGAGTATAAAGCATTAGCTCACACTGCAGCTGATGTAACATAGATAAGAAACATTTTGAAAGACATGGCTGTTGTGATACCTTTTCCACCTGTGATATATTGTGATAATAAGTCTGCCATTGTTCTGAGTGTAAATCCAATTTTTCACTCCAGGATTAAGCACTTCGACACAGACTATCACTTTGTTCGAGAGAGGGTTCAAAAGGGCGATCTTCAAGTCCAATATTTTCCTACGGATGAACAAACTGCAAATATATTAACAAAGGGATTACATAGTTCTTATTTCTTGAAGCATTCCTACAATCTCAAACTTGGGAACCTAGTTGAGATTGAGGGGGGATGTTAACTGATATATACACATCAACATTGTTTTGGATACATTTCAACATGAATGTTTACACATCAGCAAGGCAGTTAGGTGACACATCATCAAGGCAGTTAGGGTGTTTGTTAAGATTGTAGAAATATAAGGAAGTTAGTTAGTCAGTTGCTTATCTCTGAAGCAAATGATAGATGTATAAATACTGACTTCCTGTTCTCTGTAATTCATTCAAATAATGCAATCTTTGGTCATTCATTTCCTCTCTAAACATTATGTGATTGTTCTTCTTTTCATTCTTCTCCTTTTACTGCAATTCATAGCTTACTGTTAATACATGTATCTTTCCTTTGGGGCTTCTTTAATTAACCAAAGACCTTAAACTCTTCTAGAGAAATGTTTACCTAAGGTCCTCAAAAAATGACTTGTGAGGATCTTGATGGGTCCATATTATACTATATATTTTACCATTATCTTAGTATTAATTTATTAGTTATTTTGGTAGAATATTGATACTTTGATTTATATTCTTAATGTAGGACATTCGACTTCCTCTAGAGAAAAAAGTGATCAACCGGATGAACTTTGGAGTGATTCTAATTGGAGAATGTCCATGAGTCTTTCAAGATGTTCGTATCAAAATTCCAGATTTCCCCAAATTGACGTTTCTAGATATTTTGGGCATTTTGAAGATCAATATGGCATATTTTGAAGAAGATTCATTCTGAGGATTTGTAGGGGATGTCTTCAGCTTTCAAAATAGATATTTAGGACCAAATCAGAGTTGATTTGGTTGGTCAAAAGTCTGCTTTTCTGAGAAGTCCGAATTTTAGTTCAATTAGGAAACCTTTTATTTCCTAGTTATATTATTCTATTATGTTTCCTAGTTTTTAGAAGATCTTTTTAGCCATTAAGAAGGGAGAGGAGAACGCATAAAATTTAGGGACGCACTACTTTGGAGCTTTTGACTATTTGTATTTCAATGTGTTTTCTATCTTTTTTTTATTTCAATAAAATTCCTTTTGTTTTATGGTTGTTCGTAACTAGTTTCGTTTGCTAGGGCGAGGCCACGATCCTTAGCAATAATATGTAGTTTCTTTTCAATTTACTTATGATATTATGCATGTAAGTTTTGAATTGTTAATCACCGTATTTGAAACTATCTAATTGTCTTGATGATTGGCCACCAGATATTTAGAAAAGTCATTTGATGCAATTTTGGCTGAGGGCTGCCCCTGAAATTGACTAAGGCTTCTTGTGGTTAATATGTGCACGTCTTAAGGGTTATATGGTTTTTCAAAAGGTTTTCACAAAACTTAATGAGTCTTGCATGTTCACATTCAATCTGGACGCCACGGACGGGTTGCATGTTAGATATACGTTCTATGTTGGAGGTTCCAAGTAGGGCGTACTCTAGGAAAACCTAACCTTCAAAATATGCATGCGTAAGTCATAAGTAATTGGATGAACTACGTATAATTGTTAAGGTGACGGCGGAACCCTAGTGCTTAAATAGATTTTTAAACTATTTTCTTTTGTTTTCTTTACTTTCCCAATTTATTTAATTGTTTTTAATTAAATTCGTTTTTAATATTTTAGGTCATAAAATCAACCTCTTCCAAACTTTGTTTTCAAATAATTAATTAAGATTTGGTATTTACATAAATTATTCATTCAATCCATGTGGAGAACGACCTTGCTTGAGCTACTATACTACGATAACCTTGTACTCTTGCAAGTATTTTTAAGTGTTTTTATCCCTACTTTTCCAGGTATAAAAATCCCTATCAGATCTCTCTCATATAACCCCCTTGAATCTAAAGGTAGCTAGGCTTATTAGCTTCAATTCTTCTTATTACACCTAAACAAATTCGAATCAATAAAAAAATAAAAAGGCAAGTGGTCATTTACCACATCGGTGAAAATGAGTTGAGTTTTTGCATTACGTTATGGGTTCGAATTTCATTGGTAACTAACCTAACATCTAATCTAACAAAATCTATTATTTGACAAAATAAAAAATAAATAAAATAAAATGAGGGAAGAAGATTTCAAACTGCAAAACCCATCATTCTCGTTTGCATATCTAACAAACTTGAACTAATGAAACAGAGCGTAAAATCCCAACAATCCCAATTCCATAAAACTCAATAACTTTACAAACTCAATTCAACCCAATCTTTTTTCAAGACCTAGACAACCCAATTATACAAATTCAACAAGATTGAAATCCACGCAATCTCAATCCCACAAATTCGATAAAATTCAAAACCCAGCACACCAAGAAAATATTGGGATTAATTGTTGACTTTTAAAAATTGCTTCCCTCTTTTTCATCGATATAACCTATCAGGCTATGTAACGCCGCGTATATCTTCCCGATGCGTCGTCGTCATCGTCGAGAACAAATGAACCGAATTGATTTTTCTAATTGGGGTGGAGGAACACGAGATGGGTTACCACTAAATCTAATATATGAATACGAGCCAACAATCCGAATTGATACTTCCTCTTTTGTAAGTTGATCGAACCCAGATTAAAATTCAAAAGCAAACTTGATATGAATCTAGCTACAAGCCAACAATCCAGTAGACAACTGTAGGAAACAAACAAAAAATGGACCCGTAGATCTAAGATTTGTTGGAGTTTGGTGGGTGAGATTAGATACACATTTGTATCCCACATCAACTAGAGAGAGAGCTATCTAGTGCTTTATAAGTAACGGTACCACACATATATTGTTGAGGCCTTTAGGTAAAACTTCATACTCGTTTCTCCTGGGTAGTTAAAGTGTGATGGATATCGTAATATTGACTCGTATGTGTGGGACCCGTTGGTGTGCTTCTGCACAACAATTCGTATCAGAGCCCACGCACCGCTTGAGATTGGTGACTCTCACAATCGTTGAAGTTGAAGAGCTCATTTGGAATTTGGTTGCATGTGGTCAAAGTCGAGCTCTATTTGTATTTGGATCGCGAGATGTCAACTTGGTGATGGCTCGAATCTCGCCAAGGTGGAGATTTTCGGAGTTCGGTTGCTGAGAACCATATTTGTGTCCCACATCGGCTAGAGGGAGAGCTATCCAGTGCTTTATAAGCAATGGTACCACACACACATATTGTTGAGGCTTTTTAGTAAAACCTCATACCCATTTCTCCCGGGTAACTAAAGTGGGGAGAATATTGGCAATACCGACAAATGTGTGTGGGACATCAAATCCTAGGCTATATTGTGTTTAGGTATAATGGGAATATGTTAGACTTATAAGTTTATTTACCCTTAGGTTTATATGAAAGAGGTCCTCACGGTTTCTCAAAATAAGAAAATATTGGCAATACCGACATGTGTGTGGGACATCAAATCCCGGGCTATATTGTGTTTAGGTATAATAGGAATATGTTAGACTTATAAGTTTATTTACCCTTAGGTTTATATGAAAGAGGTCCTCACAGTTTCTCAAAATGAGAACCTTAGATGAGCATCACTGAACTCTTCTAACACATGCATGAAAGATGATTTGGAGAAACAAGTTCTAAGTTGAGGCACCTAGCTATAACTATATAGAAGTGATTTTTTTTTTCTAACATGAAAAATGATTTGGAGAAACAAGTTCTAAGTTGAGGCACCTAGCTATAACTATATAGAAATGATTTTTATTTTTTTTTAACCGTAACACAAGGAATATAATTAGCATCCTAAAAATTCAAGTTATGTGATGGGTTATGATAATTTGGGTTTATTAGAATATGAATAATTATAGCACATCGTACACAAATGCTATAGTGGCAGCCTATTGCAAATGAGAGATTTTACTCTCATGACAATAGAGGAAAAATAAAATCATTACCAAATCCTTTGGATACTATCTATATCTCACCGACCTGGAGAATATAATATCAGATTCTTCAACCATTTTCTCATGCCCTTTTGTTTGTTTCTTTTCATAAACATTGACCTACTGGCTACTATGTCTTAAATTTCAGGTAGATAGGCCATGGGTTCACTATAACAACACCGATACTGTCCTCATTTGGTCACCTGTTCTATCCGTCAGATGTGAGATTTTAATACAAAAGGCCTCGGTGTTAATTAGAGTGAGGTAATTCTATTTAAAGGGCTTATTCTCAAGCCTTATGGCCGATGTGGGACAGAGGAATTCTAACACTCCCCCGCATGTGAGACCCCATTTTATGGGTCACACGTGAAGTTCCACACAAAGGCAACCATGTGGAACCAAGCTGGGGCTCACCCGTTCGCGCGGGACCAACGGGGACCCACCCATTCGCACGGGGTCAAAGGGGACCCACCCGTTCACGTGGCAGTACGGGCCCGTCCCCTAGCTCTAATACCATCTTAAATTTCAGGTAGATGGGTCATGGGCCCACTCCAACAACACCGATATTGTCCCTACTTGGCCACCTGCTCAATTCGTCAAATGTAGGGTTTTAATGCAAAAGGCCTCGATATTAGTTAGACTGACATAATTCTATTTAAAGAGCTTGTTCTCAAGCCTTCTGACCAATGTGGGATAGAGGAATTCTAACACTGTGCTTCCCAACTTGCCTTGCCTTATAAGCACTCTCTTCCCCCATTCTCAAACTTTCTTTTCTTTCTCCTTCTCTCCTTTCCTCTCTTTGCTCCCAACTTCATTCAGACAATATATAACTGAATATATGTCCAAAGGAAGGTCCTTATCAATATTCTTTTTATTTTGGTTGGTTTGCTTTTTCTTTTCAAAGCCTTAAATAGATTTCACTTAACTAATTTCTTGTTGTTTTATAGGGAGAACACAACCTTCGATGAGATAGGAAAGAAGATCAGGAGCGAAAGTGATGCATCTGTTGTTGATCAAATGGGAATCATGAGCACTACTCGAATTTCGTCATCATCGTCGTTTGGTGTTCCTCATCAAGGGATGACGATGATGAGTACAACAACTTTGAACACAATCACACCTTGTGCTGCGTGTAAGCTCTTGAGAAGAAGATGTGCTGAAGAGTGCCCTTTCTCTCCCTACTTCTCTCCACATGAACCCCAGAAATTTTCAGCTGTTCACAAAGTCTTTGGTGCAAGCAATGTTTCCAAGATGCTACTGGTACTAAATATTAAATAATTAATCTTTTAGGAATAAGTACTCTAATTTTATATGCACTACTTAATTTCTGTTTTATTTTTTTTGGGAAAATTTGAAATAGGTCCAATTTTATAGGTCTACTTTTGAAATAGATCTAATTTTTAGTTACTTTGGATCCATATCAAAATACCCCTATTTTTTTTTAATAGGAAGTGGCTGAGAATCAACGAGCTGATGCAGCCAATAGTCTAGTTTATGAAGCAAATCTGAGGCTGAGAGACCCAGTGTATGGGTGCATGGGTGTAATTTCAGCCTTGCAGCAACAAATTCAATCTCTACAAGCTGAACTCAATGCAGTAAGGACTCAGATATTGAGATACAAATTCAAAGAGGCCACTAGTCCCACTATCGTTTCTCCTAGGCGTATTATTCACCATGCTGCTTTGGTTTCTAATTCTGGGATGGTGTCCATTGCTGCGCAACCACAAGCGATTTCTCCACCACCGCCGCCGCCACTACCACCAGCATCAGCTCCGTCTTCAGTTGTTTTTTCTTCATCGTCTTCCTCTTCAGCTTCTTCTTTATACAATCCGTACACAAACACGACAGGCTATAGCTCCATCTCAAGCAAAAATGTTCCGTATTTTGATTAAAATGATATATAGTGTTTTATTAGCCCCTTTTTCTTTGTTTGTTTTCTATTGCTTATCATGTTTGATAGATCAACATAATTAGTTTTATCTATATGTATGGGGGTTGATATAGTTTCCCTTTACTTATGATTGAGAAGTCACATATTAAGATTACATAAGAAGTTAAAAACATAAACTTGGAGACTAATTACAACAATTACTCCAATCCCCAACTTGTTGTGAGTAGTACTCCAAGTTTTTCAAGTTACCTCTATGCCTTAATTAACAAGGTTTGTTTTTCACATGGTTTTTTGGCCTCTAAATATTAACTACATTTCAATCTCTCATATATATATATATATATATAATATATTCTGTTGTAATTTTTACTCCGTCTGAAGCTGGCCAATTTACAAAAGGGTTTTTGACCAAAGATGCATTAGGGTTTTTGGAAAGGCTCCCTGCCAGACTTGACCAATATGCTTTCTCATGATCTTTTGGAAGAAGTTAAAAGCACATCAGATTTTGAAATCTAAAATGCAGTAGTGATCTGAAACTAGACAAAGAGAAGTCTTAGAATCGTACTGCATGTGCAACCTAATGGGTTTTGGTAGGTATGCATTTTCCAGTAGGGTTGCCACAGGTGCAGACAATCTGGAAGAAGTTGTTAATTGCACGTGTGAGAATAAGCGGGCTCTGACTTTAACTTTAATTAGCTAGCTATGTCTTCACAGTACACATGCATGTTAGTCTGTGCCAGTGAAAGATGAACCTGAAACCTTGTTAAAGAGTACCACATGTTATTCGAGGGGGACAAAAGGTGTTAGGGTTTTTATACTTGATCGACCAAAACTCTAACATGTTATAGTACCCTTATCTTTTCTTCCTTTATATTGGTATGGCTTTCGACTGCTCTTTACTACACAAATTTAAATTCATTTAACGATATTACTTTTATCGAGCATTCTTTTATTTTTAATTATAGCAGGAATTCTTTCACATTTCTCTTCTACAGATAACTGCATTTTTGATGGTGGAGGGTAATTAATATAGTGAACAATCACACAGGTGTTATATGGGACTCTTATATTTTTGACCCATTGGTAGCGTGCTGCAGACCAATTTTGTGACGTTATATCGATGTATTGACATGCCTTGGAGTGTTCTGGTCAGCCTCATAAAATACGAAAACAAAAGAGGGGTATTTAATGTCCCTTTCCCTTAAATAAGATTTGGGTGATCCATGCCGATAAAATTGTGATAATGACGCGTAGTACATATATTGAATTAGAGTTTCCTTGGCGTGTGGTACTCAAACTGATCTGGGAGAGGCGTCAGTATATGTATTATAATATGCAAACAAATTAAAAATTAAATATTGGAAAAGACACATTAGAGATCAACAAAATTGGCAGAAATCAAGAGGGTTTTGATGGAATTGGATCCTCATTAATTAATAGGTTGCATTGCTAGGACAGTAAATCGGCCCAAAATAGATTGAGTTTGTAACAATTCGGGTCGTGTTAATTTGATTTGTCGAAACTTGTTGTGTGAATAAGTCAAGTTTATGTTCAATCCCGATAAGAAACAAGTCAAGTTTAAACATTGGTATATTCGGCTCGTAAAGTTTGGTATATAGCAGCTCATCTTTTTTCTCAGGCAGATCATTATGCTTGAGATTTTGCTTTTAAAGAATCATGTTTAATTTTTTTCCTAAATTTAGCTAGATATAGAGAATGATATACTATGTTCCCTATTTTCTTTTGTTCTAAATAACCTTCATGCGTGATGCATAAACTCCCATAGCGTTCCAATCATAAAAAAGACGTTTATGTGCCTGTCTTAAAGTATTATGTTTGAAGAGTTTGTGTTATATACTTTATGTTGAATATATTCTGGTATGAAATTTACTTGCAAAGTTTTGTTTTAAGAGTGGCCAACATAATTTATTGTATACTCAAAACGACTCGAGTTCTCTATCAAGCTTATACATTTTAAGCTCACTCAAGCTCAACTCATATAATTAAAAAGCAATTCAAAAATAGCTTAAGCTCAAAATAAAATTAAACAAACCAAATTTAAACAGAGTTATATGATCAATATGAAATTATGGACATGATCAAATTGTCTCTCCACAGAAAAATTGTTCACCATATGACTCCAATTTACTTCTTTTTGTTCCAACAAGAGGGCAACTAGATATATTCAAGCTAATTAATTTAAGCTACTACAGTACCATTACAAATTTAATTAATAGTATAATCACATTCACATTTCCTTCAACAGTGACAGAATAAATAATTGTCCTGATTAACATGCTGCATTATAGCTTTGACTACTTCTAATTAGTTGGATGCGAACGTCAATCTTTTACGAGGTTCCTAGATACAATAAATTGAACATGAGAACAGGAGCTACTAAATACTTTAATCACACAAGATTTGATAAGAAACCATGTTGCAAAATTTATTCAGCTCACATGCATTCCCAATTTATTTCTCAAGACATGTGAGCAATTTGAAACATGCAGTATGCTAACAAAGCTTTCACATGGTCTATTCTACTAATATAATCAACAAATAAATACAAAACAAAATTAAAAAAAAATCAGAAATATCCTTATTTTTTTATTTTAAATCAAATGTGGCATAATTTCATTTCAAAGCCAAAAAAGGAAACAAATTACAACAAAGAAACTTCTCCAACAACATATCTTACTAATGACATTAATTAGCAGGTTCCAACCAGGTACGAACTCCACGAGAGTAAACAGCCAGTCTAGTAAAGCGATGAGCTACACTGTTTGCATGACAACGAACATGAAAAGTAATAGCTCCAGTGATCAAGTATGTGAATCACATAAGACATTGTGGAAACTTTTTGTTGGAGCTTAAATAGCAGCCTTCAAAATAAACTCAAATTCTAAAATATTTAATAAACATACATATGTATTGTATTGAAATTATGTGTCCCACTTTTAGAATATATTAGTAAAAAGTGTATATATATACACATCAACAACAACAACAAAATATTTTCCCACTAAGTGTGGTCGGCTATATGAATCCTAGAACGTCATTGCGCTTGGTTCTGTGTCATGTCCTCCGTTAGATCCAAGTACTCAAAGTCTTTTCTTAGAGTCTCTTCCAAAGTTTTCCTAGGTCTTCCTCTACCCCTTCGGCCTTGGACCTCTATCTCGTAGTCGCATCTTCTAACCGGAGTGTCAGTAGGCCTTCTTTGCACATGTCCAAACCACCGTAACCAATTTTCTCTCATCTTTCCTTCAATTTCGGCTACTCCTACTTTACTTCGGATATCCTCATTCCTAATCTTATCATGTCTCGTGTGCCCACACATCCAACAAAGCATCCTCATCTCCGCTACACCCATTTTATGTACGTGTTGATGCTTCACCGCCCAACATTTCGTGCCATATAGCATTGATGCGAAATATATAAGCACACAAATTAAACCCTCTTTTTATCAATTGTAGCAAAGTATGTAAGTAGGGATCGTTCTAGGCCGGGGATTAGGAGGGATTGCCAAATCAATTGAAACTGACTCAAAACGTAAAAACAAAGTTTAAAACACTAAACTAAACTCAAAGAATGCAAAACTAAACTATAAAACACCAAAACAAACCAAAAGACTCAAAACAGCAAATAAACACTCAAAACTGCCTTAAAAACACTTTCTGGGCAGTTTTGAACACCTAACACTAAATTGGACGAAATTGGGTTATGACTTGACTCAAGACGCTTAAAAACACAAACTAAATTGATTTCTAACTAATCTAACACTTCAAAATAAATGGGGATTGAGTTTTGACGAAAATTGAAAACAAGAACAAACTTTGTAAATTGAACAGATTCTAAAACGAATTTGATAAAAGTGAATGGATGGAAAGCTAGCTAAGGGGTTCTTCTCCGCACATGTCACACTTGCATACAAAACGATTTCCAATTGCTTCTCAATAAACCATGAATTCCCAACGCCCCAAATTAACCGTGAATTGCACTAATTAACCCTCAGATTTTCCTAAAGTTATCGAATTGGATGAATTGCATACGACAACCCAAAACATTCCTCACAAGTTCCCTGCATGAATTGCATAACAAAGATACAAGCAAAGATCATTAAGTTCTATGAAAATCATAAGCATTGGCGAGACACTCGTTACTATGAATTGCATGAAACTTATGCCAAGAATTTACTTAACACGATTGTGATCAACAACCTTTACTACTTTTGAATATAAGTTCATAACGATTAGGTGAAATTCCCTTATATCCTAGCATCAAACTTATGCATGAAAATTAAGCGTGCACTTTCAACCAACACACACAAATCAGTTTTAATTCATGTAGATAAGTAAATTGAATTCACAACTTATGAAACGCAATTGAAAGTAATCAAATCATATAGCAAGCATAAGCATGGTTTCGAATCCCCCTAGCCAAGGGGGGGGTTTAGTTCCTCATACGTACAAAACAAAGAGTATAGAATTTAAACATTGAAATTAAAAGAAAGAAAACACCTAAACGCTCCAACGATCCTAACTTGAATGGCATGCACGTCCAAGGCTTCTCCTCCTTCCTCTTTGGTGTGGCACAAGGTTTTGGGGACAGGTTTGGATGGTATTTGTATGGAGGAGTGGATGGGAGATGGTATGATGGTGTGGCTGATTGTGTTTTTGATGTAGTGTAATCTCCAGTGTTCTTCCCTTCACTCCCTATTTATAGAAGCTCCAAAGCAAAGAATCACTCAAGTGGCTTCAATAAACAATACAAACAAAGACCAAAATGATGCAAAAACAGCTAGTTTACATGCTTTTTTATCATTGTGTCTTGCCTTTAACAAAAGGCAATCATTCCTCTTTTGCTAATTCAACTCCTTTGTAGCTATCCATGTGCCTTCATTCTTCAATTTCTGATGCATTTGCCTTGTATTCCATCCCTTTTCCACATGTACTAGCTGTTAGACAACCTTCACACACATGTTTTGCATCATTTCATCTTGCAAACATCAACTTTCGGCCACTTTACACCTCTACACACATGCTATGCATCATTTCAGCTTGCAATTATGTTTGTAGTTGCTGAAAATGTGAATACATCTTGTAAAGCAATCCAACAAATGGCATCTTTCACTTCTTTTCCTTTCAAATTGTTCCTTAAGTCTATGTATCTGCACACTTCCACACTTCAACTTTATTATTCAGATTTTTGCATGTGTTGAAACCCTTTTTAAAACACCAAAAACGTCCATCCCACTTGCTCCATATGCATGCAATCCATTTTGGCCCAAAATTGCTCCAAATTGCACCAAAATGCACTTTCTTTCCAACTTTGTTATTAGGACCTACAAACACACGAAAATAGCTTAAAACACTCTTATAAGCAATAACTAACTAAGTAAATGCAAGAAAACATGTTAACTAAGTCGCATAAATATGCTCCTATCAAATTGCCCCACACTTAGCTTTTGCTAGTCCTCGAGCAAAACGAAACAAACAAACAAAACAAAGTAAACAAAACACATTCTAATCCTTCCAACATTTGCCTCAGGGATTCCAATGCACATGACATGTTAAAAATCATTATTCCCACAGATTTTAGTTATCTTCACACTTGAGCACATACTTAATCACAATCACCACTTACTAGTTCACATTTAACCAATTAAAATGATGTTTTGAATAACATGCCTTAGAGAATTTGCTCAATTCCTTACAATATACTCTCTATTTTCACACATTTTCTGACTACACACCCTACACTAGTTATATGTGAGAAGATTGAGGTAAACATGAAAACGAACACTCACATATATGTGTTACAAAGAAAGCAATTTCTGGAGTTATTAAGCATGTTTAGATATGATCTCATGAATGGAATGCTACTACTTAGATGCGAGAACCAGTGACACCATATGCTCATACCAAATTCAAACTCCACAAATTGAAACACATAACACTCAAGATAGAAGTCAAGGGTTGTAACGGGGCTTGAGGTAATGGTTACCAAAGGAAAGATAGGGATAACAAACGTTCTTAAAGCAATAGCAAGCAAAGTAATGAAATCGAAACTTAGAATTCACTTTAGAATGCAGAAATCAATTTTTAACACAAATGGAAGATTTAAGCAACACTTAGGGCCGAATTCAATGTTTTGGACCCTTTCTTTAACAAACAACACTTTAGAACTCTTTTTCATACATTTTCACAACTTTTTTTTTTTTTTTCGACCCGTGCCTTATTAAGGACTTTGGCACACACACACACAAGAATCACTTCCCCCACACTTGTTTTCTGCAATACATTAATCAAAAGGAATTCATTTTGAGTCATACTTTACTATGCTTCAAGAACAAGGGTATGGATGGTCCTAATCTAGGCTAGGTGAAGATAGTGTGGGTTAACAAAGAACGTAGGCTAAACAAGGCTCAACGGGGTTAACTTAAACATATAATGTATGGGATAGGCTTTTTGGCTTTTGGCTCACTAAACAACTTCATCTTGAATATGTGTTATGCAAATCAATAACATGCTTTGAATGAAATAGTCATGAGTTCTAGCATTTGGAACTAAATGATGAAACGCCTTCTAAGTAGCAACCAAGCAAAGAATAATGAGATCATGCAACGACTTTAGAAAACAAAAAAAAATTGCACAGATTAATAACTCTCCAAATAAACGTTTAGGCTCAAGTCTCACAAGGTTGGAGCGTTCATTTGAGTTCCTTCTTTCAAGCATGTTACAAAAACTGATTTTTCTTTTATGATTGCATGTGAATTCATAAATTATAACCACAACCAAGCATACACCAAAGAGTAAATCAAATTTTCATCCATGTTTATAACTCTCTTTAACAGTCATGTAATTAAAAACCAAATCCTCATCATTGTGTTGGAAGGTACCCTAAGACACAAACAAACACACAAAAACAACTCTTTTTGGGTTTTTCAAAACAATTTTTCAAATTTTTATGAGATTTTCGGATTTTTATATCAAAACACACTAAAACACTCCAAAACAGCATAAAAACACTTAAAAACAGCAAGGAACAACACTAGAAGTAATGGGTGATAAACTCCCACGAATTTCATGCAAAACAACTTGGTTACCCCCCCACACTTAAATCAAACATTGTCCTCAATGTTTCAGGCATAAACTCACACAAAAACAAGCAAACAAACAAACAACGAATAAACATGACAAGTATGGCAAAGTAAAAACCAGACAGAGTAGAGTTTAAGAACGCAAATCTGGTTATGGAGAGATGATCTTGTTGACTTTCCACAACTTTGATCTCGAACTGGGCTAGGGAACTTCTTAGCAAGGAAAATGAGACTTGATTGGTGGTGGTGATTTGATGGCCTTGTACGACGAGGCTTTGCTCTTTGGCGACTGATGCGTCCATATGTTGTTGAAGCTTCTCGAGCTCTTGGTTTCAACTCAGACTCCTTCTGCTGGGTTGATTGAGTCTGCAGGTAGCATTCTTCTCTGCTTGTTTCTTCTGCACGGCAGGTAGGCATGAGGTAGAGGTGATGGTCTGTTTCTTTGTTAAATCTGTCCAAGTGCCGACCAATTGCTTTCTTTCTCCTTGTCTCGCAGGCAAGAGCAAGGGTAAAGGAAAAACATGCCATGAGATATCTTTGCCTTTGACTCTGATGATATGAGATACTTTTGCTTTTGAAGAAGTATCTTTCCACAAGTGTATTCTTGAACTGGGCTGGGGAACTTCTTAGCAAGGAAAATGAGACTTGATCTTGATGATGAATTAGCACGTTGTCTCCACATGCTTCAAGGTATCATTTTCACTTGCCTTATATGTTCTCCAGGCAGATGTGGCATCTTCTTCGGAAGTACATCAACAGTTGAAGATGAGCACTCGAGAGCAATGCTAGGTAAGCAATCAGGAAGGAGTTCCAGGCAGTCGGTTCTTAGATCGGAAGATTGACACCAAGTGCTGGCTGATTGCTCGCTTTCTCCTTGTCACAAAGACAAGGAAAAGGACAGGGAGAAAGCATGATATGAGATACTCTTGCTTTCAACCTTCATGATATGAAATACTTTTGCTCTTGATAACTTGTTTGCAGAGGTACCCCAAGGGATGAGAAACACAGAGTAACTCGAGAGGCTTCGTTGGGAATGCATTTTCGGAGATGAAGAATGATTATGTATGCCTGCCTTGCTATGGAGGGTGAAGGACGACATTTATAGGAATTAATAACCGGTACTATTCTTTCACTCTTGTCGGCACCCGTTGGATGATTGAACAGTAAACTTCACATGCTTTCTACTTCACCAGAAATCTTCGACAGATTGCTCGTAATTTCTGCAAGGTTGAGTGTGCATGTGACAGATGCTGACACGTATGGATAAAGCTGATGCCTCTTCGATATCTGGAATCGGCGCTTCGACAAACTGTCCGTGATTTCTGCAAAGCTGAGTTTGCGTGTGACAGGTGCTGATGAGGCTGAAAAAGACTGGCACCTTTTCGATATCTGGAATCGGTGCTTCGACAAACTGCCCGTGATTTCCTCAAAGCTGACTCTGCATGTGACAGATGTTGACACGTTTGGAAAAACAGATGGTTGGAATCGGCACTTCGACAAACTGCCAGTGATTTCCGCAAAGCTTACTCTGCATGTGACAGGCGCTGACACGTCTGGAAAAACAAGTGCCTCTTCGATATCTGGAATCGGCACTTCGACAAACTGCCCGTGATTTCCGCAAAGCTGACTCTGCATGTGACAGATGTTGACACGTCTGGAAAAGCAGATGCCTCTCCGATATCTGAGATCGGCCCGTGGTTTCTGAGCAGCCCAGCTTTTGAGAAAACAGACGTCTCTTCGATCTCTGAGCTTGCCTCTTCGATTTCTGAACTTGCCTCTTCAATTTCTGAAGCTCTGTCGAATGCTGATTTTTAAAGAGAGGCACGCATCACATTCCAAAGCACACTTGAATTTTCCGCCTGTAAAAGCTCCATACCTGCACTTCTAAGAACTTGATTTGTCCGACCTCTTCTTTTTCTTCACACCTTCAAAAATGTCTTGCCCTTCTGACCGTCGCCTTAACTTGAATGTTGGGGAAGATATTGATATATCTTCTCCAAACAACATTTGGCAGCCGTCATTCGTATCCCCAAATGGTCCTCTTACAGTTGGAGATTCCATGATGATGAATGATACAACCGCTTCGGTGGTGGCCAGAAATCTTCTCACTCCTAGAGACACTAGGATACTTTCCAGGCGGTCCGACGAACTGGCTGTTTAGGACTCTCTGGACTACAGCGTCCGATGTGCAGGCTTAGTATCAAACATGGGCCAGCGCCTTCTTGCTCGATCTCGTCAGGTTGAGTCGTTGATGGCTGAAGTGGCTAGTCTTCGGCAAGAGGTCAGAGTGCTTAGGCATGCGAATAAAGAGTTGCACATGCTCGCAACTAATTACTCAAAAAGTATGAAGAGGAAGCTTGACCAGCTGCAGGAGTCCGAAGTTCGGATTCAGAGTGATCATCAACGGTTTGTGGCCTTACTCCAGCGGCAACTTCTGCCTTCGTCATCTGGCGGTTCACCAAGTGTTGAGGCTCCGGAAAATCAAACTCTGGCGCTTCGACTTTCTGGAGGTACGTCGAATGCTGAGGCACCACCTAACCAATGAAGGCTCATTCCTGCTTGTTTGCACTTGCTTGTATTTTTCTACCTTTCTACCTAATGTTCGTTTTCCATGAAAATTAATGTGAAAATACCTTGCATATCTGTCAATGTTTCAAAAATAAACCCACACCCAAAAATAATTAAATCAACAACAAATAAAAATGACAATCATGGCAAAATAAAAATGCAAAAAAAAAGGGAAGGTTTTTAGAAACGCAAAACTGATTGTGAAGCGATTCATAGATCTTCCTTATTTGAATACATGGGCTACCTCCCAAGTAACGCTTGATTTAACGTCGTACAGCCGGACGAAGACCTCATTCACTCCTCATTAGGACCCACGGCATCCAAGGATGCTTCCTCTCCAACCTGCCCTACGAACCACTTCATGCTTTAGATATTTGAATGGAAGGGGATAATGATCCTTCCTGATTTTTGTGCTTTGCTTCCCTAAATGAACTCTCCCACCACTTTGAATGCACCTAGGTACCTGTACCAAACAAGGTAACAACCTATTATTTGAAATGGGAATTGAAAGTGGAGAAGATGGCTTACCCATGTGCTGCACTGAAGTGGCAGCACATTGAACAAATGCACAATGAGTATTCTCGGCCAGATTTGGTGATTTGGAGGTTGCGACGTGCTCCTTGTGCTTTAATCTAAGTCCCTCATTGATTGTGGTGCGAGAAACATCCCTCTTGATTATTGTTGAACATTCCTGCCCTGAGTTGGACAGATTGGATTGATTATGGGATGTAGGAGGCTGCGGCAAGGGTGCTTCCTTCCTTGTCGTGGCCTTGGCTTGCGACAAAGGTGTTTCCACCCTTGCCGTGGGTGGCTTTTGTTCTTCCTCTTCAATCATCAACTCCTCCACCTCGTTAGAACGTGATTTGGAGTGTTGGGGGTCAGATCCTACGTGCTTCCCACTTCGCAAAGTTATAGCTTGTGCAGATTCGAATCCACCATTTGGATTGACCACGGTTGAGCTAGGCAACTTGCCTTGCTCTCGAAACTGCCCCATAAACTCGGCAATTTGCCCCACTTGCTTCTCTAACTCGTCCACTTTCTTGTCCCTAGTTTGCATGCCCTCATTCACTTGGTGTTGCCGTGGGTTGCTCCTTTGTCCAACACCTTCGTATTGTTGGGCATTCAACGCTCGATTGAAGATTAATGTCTTGGCTGCCGTGAGGGTCTTGTCCACCAAGGCTCCTCCCGCTGAGGCATCTAGCATTTGACGTTCAATTGGTAGTAACCCCTCGTAGAAGTATTGTAGAAGAAGTTCCTCCTTCATTGTGGACATGAAGCAACAAGAGATTTAAAACGTTCATAGTAAGTAGGAAAAGATTCACCTTCATCTTGTTGAATTCCACTTATCCTTTTTCGTAGGAGGATGACTCGAGAAGTTGGGAAAAACTTCTCCAAGAAAGCCCGTTTCATGCTCTCCCAAGATGTGACCGTTCCGGGAGCTAATTCATACAACCAATCTTTCGCCTTTTCCATGAGAGAAAAGGGAAAAGCCTTCATCTTCAATATGCTCCCGTCAACATTGATTGGAGTCATGCTTGAACACACCACCTCGAACTCTTTCAAGTGCTTGTTAGGATCCTCCATGGACAACTCATGGTACTTCGGAATGTGATGTAGCAAACTTGACTTCAACTTGAATTCCTCGGTCTTTCCTTGGGCAGCCGCGGGATATTGAATACATATAGGTGCGGCATTGTCTAATCCCGAAGCCGAAAGCTCCTTGATTGTACGATTGTCTTGTGCCATGGCTTTCTCTACTTCACCTACTCTTGCCGTGGGTTCCTCTTCTTCAAACTCAACTTCGGCTTCTGAATTTGAACTTGATTCACTAGGTTCTGGATTCTTCCTTTTTCGTCTCAATTCTCGCTCAAAATTGTCGTCAAAGTCCAAGATGTGTTCACGAATCAGATGAGAACTCCGAGTCATAAGCTAGTACCTAAAAACAAGAAAACAAAACAAGATCAGAATCTGGAATTAATTAAAACAAACTGAAATAAAACAATCCAAGGGATTAGCAATGTTGCTAATCCCCGGCAACGGCGCCAAAAATTTGATGCGAAATATATAAGCACACAAATTAAACCCTATTTTTATCAATTGTAGCAAAGTATGTAAGTAGGGATCGTTCTAGGCCGGGGATTAGGAGGGATTGCCAAATCACTTGAAACTGACTCAAAACGTAAAAACAAAGTTTCAAACACTAAACTAAACTCAAAGAATGCAAAACTAAACTATAAAACACCAAAACAAACCAAAAGACTCAAAACAGCAAATAAACACTCAAAACTGCCTTAAAAACACTTTCTGGGCAGTTTTGAACACCTAACACTAAATTGGACGAAATTGGGTTATGACTTGACTCAAGACACTTAAAAACACAAACTAAATTGATTTCTAACTAATCTAACACTTCAAAATAAATGGGGATTGAGTTTTGATGAAAATTGAAAACAAGAACAAACTTTGTAAATTGAACAGATTCTAAAACGAATTTGATAAAAGTGAATGGATGGAAAGCTAGCTAAGGGGTTCTTCTCCGCACATGTCACACTTGCATACAAAACGATTTCCAATTGCTTCTCAATAAACCATGAATTCCCAACGCCCCAAATTAACCGTGAATTGCACTAATTAACCCTCAGATTTTCCTAAAGTTATCGAATTGGATGAATTGCATACGACAACCCAAAGCATTCCTCACAAGTTCCCTGCATGAATTGCATAACAAAGATACAAGCAAAGATCATTAAGTTCTATGAAAATCATAAGCATTGGCGAGGCACGCGTTGTTATGAATTGCATGAAACTTATGCCAAGAATTTACTTAACACGATTGTGATCAACACCTTTACTACTTTTGAATATAAGTTCATAACGATTAGGTGAAATTCCCTTATATCCTAGCATCAAACTTATGCATGAAAATTAAGCGTGCACTCTCAACCAACACACACAAATCAGTTTTAATTCATGTAGATAAGTAAATTGAATTCACAACTTATGAAACGCAATTGAAAGTAATCAAACCATATAGCAAGCATAAACATGGTTTCGAATCCCCCCTAGCCAAGGGGGGGGTTTAGTTCCTCATACGTACAAAACAAAGAGTGTAGAATTTAAACATTGAAATTAAAAGAAAGAAAACACCTAAACGCTCCAACGATCCTAACTTGAATGGCATGCACGTCCAAGGCTTATCCTCATTCCTCTTTGGTGTGGCACAAGGTTTTGGGGACAGGTTTGGATGGTATTTGTATGGAGGAGTGGATGGGAGATGGTATGGTGGTGTGGCTGATTGTGTTTTTGATGTAGTGTAATCTCCAGTGTTCTTCCCTTCACTCCCTATTTATAGAAGCTCCAAAGCAAAGAATCACTCAAGTGGCTTCAATAAACAATACAAACAAAGACCAAAATGATGCAAAAACAGCTAGTTTACATGCTCTTTTATCATTGTGTCTTGCCTTTAACAAAAGGCAATCATTCCTCTTTTGCTAATTCAACTCCTTTGTAGCTATCCATGTGCCTTCATTCTTCAATTTCTGATGCATTTGCCTTGTATTCCATCCCTTTTCCACATGTACTAGCTGTTAGACAACCTTCACACACATGTTTTGCATCATTTCATCTTGCAAACATCAACTTTCGGCCACTTTACACCTCTACACACATGCTATGCATCATTTCAGCTTGCAATTATGTTTGTAGTTGCTGAAAATGTGAATACATCTTGTAAAGCAATCCAACAAATGGCATCTTTCACTTCTTTTCCTTTCAAATTGTTCCTTAAGTCTATGTATCTGCACACTTCCACACTTCAACTTTATTATTCAGATTTTTGCATGTGTTGAAACCCTTTTTAAAACACCAAAAACGTCCATCCCACTTGCTCCATATGCATGCAATCCATTTTGGCCCAAAATTGCTCCAAATTGCACCAAAATGCACTTTCTTTCCAACTTTGTTATTAGGACCTACAAACACACGAAAATAGCTTAAAACACTCTTATAAGCAATAACTAACTAAGTAAATGCAAGAAAACATGTTAACTAAGTCGCATAAATATGCTCCTATCAAGCATCGCCAGCCTTAGTGTCGTCCTATAAAATTTTTCCTTAAGCTTCAGTGGCATACGGCGGTCACACAACACGCCGGATGCACTCTTCCACTTCATCCATCTAGCTTGTATTCTATGGTTGAGGTCTCCATCTAATTCTCCGTTCTTTTGCAAGATAGATCCTAGGTAGCAAAAGCGGTTGCTTTTTGGTACTTCCTGATCTCCGATCCTCACCCCTAACTCATTTTGGTATCCATTTGCACTGAACTTGCACTCCATATATTCTGTCTTTGATTGGCTTAGGCGAAGACCTTTAGATTCCAACACTTCTATTCAAATGTTAAGCTACATATTAATATAATTTAAGTGAAAGAATAATACTACGTGACAATATTTTTGAGACTTTTTCTATTGCACATGATCTAACCGCTCTTATTTAGATGTGTAATTCTGAAAATTCCTTGTTTCGTGTAGCTGAAAAATTGTAATGGTTGGTACGACATTGCAAACAAACCAGATCATGGCTTCTGTAGTGGGCTTTGACAAATCAAAGCAATAATGAAACGAGGCCGAACGGAGTTGGGCCAAATTAGCGTAATTTTATTTGGATGTATTTAATAACTGATTAAGTACACAATATTAGGGCTCGAAATTTGAGCTAACTCACATCAAACTTAACTTATGAGAGTGAAACTTGAAACTTACTATTTATAAGTGAAGAAAAATATCGTTAAATTCTAAAGTTAGTGCAACGATGCTTGTTATATTTAAGATGTTCGATTAAGAATTTCACATTATTACAAAGCACCGGGAAATTGGATTGTTCATCACCATTCACTTTGTTCAATTGAAGTAAACAATCCATCAACAATTAATATCAGGTAAATGCCTATAATTTGAATTCTTTGAGACTATAACATACTTTATTCGTTGAAATAATAACAAACAATACCTAATAAACTCTCACTCAACAAACAAAATGTTACCAAGTAAATTCTCCCAACTTCTGGGGTTTTTGGTTTATTCTATCATAGAGGAAGGACCTACTTTTGTCGACTAATTAGGCTTCCTGCAGTTCAATCTAATCTCACCCTTAGATCCAGTGAGTGGCTTGTTATCTCCCATCTTGATCATTGCCTTGGCAAAGTCAGCGTTGAAAGTGTTAGCACTGCCACTGTACGATTTAACCAATGAATCGGTTGGTCCACCATTAAACAAAATTTGATCACTGTGGAGGAGACCCTTTTGGTTGACAAGGTTCTTGAAGTAGGCAGCGTCGAAAGTGTTAGGAGTAGTGATGTCAAAAGGTGCAAGATTGTCGTCTCCGGAGCCAGCTGTTCTTGGACATGTGTTTTGCCTGGTCCTGGCAAATGAAGCATCAATGTTGGTCTCGTTATATATGCGAGCTCTGAAAGTTGTACACCTTGCTTGCCCAATTGTGTGAGCTCCTGCCATATCATGTCAAACAAACACATTTAGTTGAGAAATCAAGGGAATTCATCTATAACCAATATTGTTGGGTTTACATGCTGTTAATTGTGTTCTCAATCTATCACCGCACATTCAAACAAGAGTTCATTCCCTCAATATCTCAAAAGTGAGTATCTAACGTGTCATCAAGTCATATGACAACATAAGCGAGATAACATTTCATTAAGTCGTTGTTCCCTTGTTCTTACCTAGCTTACATAAGAATCAAAACGAAGACCATTCAGTTTTTTTAAGGCTCTTTTCTCATTTCAAAACCAAAATCCCCGTTAAACTAGCCAGGGGCTTCAAATCCACAATGAAATTAACCGGCCAAAACCGGAAGGCTTTGGTACGAGGCTTTCTTGTCCACTTTTATTTCGTACAATCAAGAGTCAGCCTACCAAGTAGCTCTTATATATTCGAGAGGTATTCTCTTCTTAATAATGTTGGAATGAATTTTAAGTTCGAATTTGCCCCCCTGTTTATCAAATAAAAATGGGAACAGAGCCATCCAAAGATGTGCATAGTTAAAAGGAAGCTGATAGTTACCAGATAAGGCTACCAAGTCCCTTTGAGAGAGACCTACGGCTCGGAATCTAGTGGTGAGCTCGTTGAGGGTAGCAGTGGGCGGAGGGAGGACCCCACTATTGGCAGCCGATAGGCTTGCTGTCTTTGAATCCCTTCTTCCAAGTTTAACCTCCCAACTTGGTCCTCCAAGCTGCAGAAATAATTAAATTTGTAGTGTTTATTATAAACCCTACTTACTAAAATCATGTGTTTTCCTTATTTGATACAAAAATCATGTGTTTTTGTTACTCACAATTTGGACGGAGTCTCGAGAAGCAATGGCTAAGATATCAGCACAGGAAACGACGCCGGGGCATGCCTTTTCCACTTGGGACTTGATCTTGTCCACAACCTCAAATCCTCTTAAGGAGTTGTTATTCGGGAGTGCAGTCTTCTCACCGGTGAAGGAAGAAGTGTCGTCCAGTAATAGAGATCCATCACAACCCTAGTACGTACGATGCATATATTCAACAACATAGGATTAGTAGTAGTAGTAGTAGTAATTAACAATAACCACCAACAGGTCATTATATATTGACTTTTACCATTTGTTTTGAAAGGTAATAACTTTTAGTAAAAAAAAAACTCTGCACTAAGATAATTTGAGTATAATTGAGTACTTTAGATTTTGACATTAGCCAGGTAGGTTCATGCCCACATGACGGTCACAATTTTGAGTGGCCCCTTGATCTTTTCGATATATGCATGTCTTCAAGCTAGATATGTTATTTGCAAGTGAATGAATGAACTCATTCCTTCAGTGAGAGAATGCAAGCATTATCCTATATGAATTATTGTTACCAAATTGTGAGATTTTAAGTTCAACTTCCCAAATTTGATACTAAATTATTGGTAGTTCATTATGAGACTTAATCCAACTCCTCTCTCTAATATTGTTATATAAAAAATAAAAAATAAAAACAAAACTACATTAAGTAATTATAAGGAAAGTGAGGACGTGCACATACAGGAACTAATTATATTTTTAGGTTTTTGAATAATCAAATGATTAAGAAGAAATTACATTGACGAAACAGTCATGAAAGTGGAGGCGAAGAAGAGAAGCGCCCATGCGCTTTTCTTTAGACACAGCAGACTTGACAACAGACTTGACTGCATCAAAGACTTGAGGACAACTCTTAGAATAAAAATTCGTAGAAAGTTGAGCAGAAGAGTTCCCCGTGAAACCCACAAGAACACCGAGTGTGACAATCACCAATATGGAACACAAAGAAAAAGTATTATTGGAAGCCATTGTTTCAAATTTCAAAAGGTAATTGAATATTTGAATGAACAAGGGTTTGAGAATATGGTGTTGCATGGAAAATATTAGAGATATATATAGAGAAAGAATGAGGGAGATTTTGGGGATGGCAGGTTACCTAATCTGAAAGACTAATTAAGCACTTGAGCAGTGCATGGCATGGTAATTTCTACGTCTAGAATTTAATTAAAAGGTGTTTGCTTTTAGTTTAAGGGATCAACTGGTACAACCACAACAGCAAAGAATGCGATTGATTGAATGATTTGGATGGAGAAAGGTACTAAACCTCCAAATGCACGTTACGTGAAATGAACCAGAGGAGAGTCGATGGGGGAATGGATCAATTCGTCATAACTTTTGGGGGTCCACTATGATGAAATTGAGGATCTAACATAAAACCAATTGACAATATAAAGAGTAGTTCAATATCATATAAGCACATAACAAATCTTAGCTGAAAATATTGATGAGAGCTTTGCAATTGGAAGAGGAGCTTGTGGGACCGTGTACAAAGCAGCCTTACCGACGGGTCATACAGTTGCTGTTAAGGATAAACTTTAGGAAAAATCAGGCGTCACCGTTGGAGGGAAGCAATTTAAATTGATTTGTGGATGTGGTCCTGACTTCTAACTGAAATTTAAATTTGAGGTCTTGATTGTGTATACTCACACTAGTCAATTTTTCTAGGGTAAATTACATAGTAGCCCCTCAGGTTTGAGGTCTATTGCAATCTTATACAACATCTTTAAAACATTTCACTTTTATACCTCAAGTACTATTTTATTTCAATTTCATATAACCGTTACATTTTCCATCCATGGATCTGTTAAATGCTGACGTGGCTGCCAAATGTCTGCCACGTGGCAAATAAAATAATTTTTTTTTAAAAACCTGAAATTGGAAGGAAAAAAAAAAGACCGAACCCAGAAGAAGGAGGAAGAAGAAGAAGAGAAGAAGAAAGAGGAGAAGGAAGAAGAAGAAGAAGAAGGAAAAAAAAAAAAAAAAAAAAAAAAAAAAGGGGTCCGAACCCAGAAGAAGAAGAAAGAGAGAAAAAAAAAAAAAAAAAAAGGGGACCGAACCCAGAAAAAGGAGGAAGAAGAAGAAGAAGAAAAGAAGAAAGAGGAGGAGGATGAGGAAGGAAAAAAAAAAAAAAAAAAAAAAAAAAGGGACCGAACCCAGAAGAAGAAGAAGAAGAAGAAGAAAAAAAAAAGGGTCCGAACCCAGAAGAAGAAGAAAGAGAATGAGAAGAAGAAGAAGAAAGAGAATGAGAAGAAGAAAAAAAAAAGGACGAAACCCAGAAAAAGAAGGAGGAAGAAGAAGAAGAGAAGAAGAAAGAGGACGAGGACGAGGAAGAAGAAGAAAAAAAAAAAAAAAAAAAGGGACCGAACCCAGAAGAAGAAGGAGGAAGAAGAAGAAGAGAAGAAGAAAGAGGACGAGGAGGAAGAAGAAGAAGAAGAAAAAAAAAAAAAAAAAAAAAAAAAGGGGTCCGAACCCAGAAGAAGAAGAAAGAGAAAGAGAAGAAGAAGAAGAAAGAGAGAGAAGAAAGAGAAAGAAAAAAAAAAGTGGCAGATGGGTTTTTTCTAAAAAAATTTAAAAAATTATTTTATTTGCCATGTGGCAGACATTTGGCAGCCACGTGACATATATGTGGCAGCCACGTCAGCATTTAACAGATCCATGGATGGAAAATGTAACGGTTGTATGAAATTGAAATAAAATAGTACTTGAGGTATGAAAGTGAAATGTTTTAAAGATGTTGTATAAGATTGCAATAGACCTCAAACCTGATGGGCTACTATGTAATTTACCCATTTTTCTATTTGGAGTCCAATTGGACTGTTTTTTTTGGCATTAATAAAAATAAATATGTGCGTGTTTGACACCCATTGGAACATAAGCAAGTACGAGGTTCGATTGATAACTTGCATCTCCATTTTTCATTTTCCTTTTATTTTTGTTCTTAAACGACATGTTGTTCATCTACTATCTTCAAGTATCTCATTTTCCAAGTTCTCTCTGGCTCTCTCTACCAATTTATGGGGATTTATGTACTCACCACTGACCAGGACGACGAGTTCTCTCTGGCTCTCTCTACCAATTTATGGGGATTTATGTACTCACCACTGACCAGGACGACGAGTTCTCTATGGCTCTCTCCACCAATTTATGGGGATTTATGTACTCATCACTGACCAGGATGACGATGTAAATGCTCCCACACATGTGTGATATCCCTTCTTCGTATAAGCACATAGCAAACCTTGTCCCTCATCAATGTGGGACAACTCTCAACACGCCCCTGCACGTGTGGTGGATTTTTAAGCCTACACGTGGACAACAACTGGATGACGTGGAGCGCGTGTGGCCGTTAGGCTTCACACGTGGACAACCTTACTCTGATATCATGATGAAATTGAGGTTCCACCGTAAAAACCAATTGACAATATGAGAAGTAGTCCAAGATCATATAAGCACATATCAAACCTTGTCCCTCACCGATGTGGGACAACTCTCAACACACTATACATTTTGTCGTTAAACCTTTTGGGATTTGGTGAAGGTACCATGCAAGATGTCGAACAAAAAAAAAAAAGATACCATATTCCATGCAAGAATTGGTGTCCAATCCAATCCTAATTCTTATAAAATAAACCATAATCTTGTTCCAAAAAAAAAAAAAAAAAAAAAAAAAAAAAACCATAATCCTAATTAAAACAGTACTGGAGAACTCCGCGTTGCTTTTATAAGATTCTCTGCTCATTTTGACCAGATACAACACTACTAGAGAGTACAGATCACTAGCTAGAATCGACTAAAACTGTGGAACAGTATATCAAACAGGTTTCTAGTAGAAACTTGAATAATTAACAGAGCAATATCAAAACCAAAAGGTATCCTGCTACTTTGATATGAAGAACCCTGTAAGATTTTTCTAGCTAATTAAAAAATGCCAGTTCTAGAAACCAGACAAATCAACATTTTGATATTATTTTGTAGGGTAAATATCAGTTTACTATCCTCAAGTTTCGTGGTTTTCAACATTTAGTACATGAAGTTTTTTCATCTCAGAGTCATACCTAAAGTGTTAATTTTGGGACAGTCTCATACATCCGTTAGTCAAACTATTAATTCTCCCGTTAAGTGATGACGTGGCGCCCATGCGGACAATGACTGAGCACCACATGTCATTAAAAAATATTAAAATAAATAAAAATAAAAATAAAAACCAAATCCCCACCCGTGCCCACTCACCCGTCTTCCACCTACCTTTCTTCTTCCCTCTGCAACACCCTCTTCAGCTCTCCCTTTTTTCTCCCCAATTTTTATCCCCCCTTCTCCACAACCACCACCTCCTCCACCATTCCTCTCCTAACCCCATCCCCTCTTCCTCCTCCTTATCCTGCACCCCAACCCAACCCCACCCCCTGTCCCTCTTCCCCGATCCCTCATATTCCTCCATCTTCACCTCTCTCTCTCTCTCTCTCCCTCTCTCCCTCTCTCCAAGCACAGTCGAATGGAAGGTCCGTCATCGAGTTTGGATCCGAGCTTTTCCATGTCTAGTAGGTGCCGAAAATGTCGTCCTCGAAGCCGCCCAGCTCCTCGAAGCTGTGGGACGGGCTTCAAACGAGTCATGGAGCATATCCAAGTCGTCGGGATCAGGAAATGGACCTCGGATTGGGTTCAATTGTGGTAGGAGCCCCGAAACGGGGTGCTCGGAATCGTGTCTAGAAACGGCGACGCCATGCGTGGGTGGTGAGAGTCTTGAGAGCTGGAGCTCAGATCTAATTTTGGGTTTGCCGGATCTTGCATTTTTTCGAGTTCGGCGCTCAGAGCTCTCTTTCTCTCTCTTCTACTCTCCCTCTCTCCTTGTGACCGTACTAGATGTGTTGACGGTGAATGTTCTTCACTAGGGATCAAGTTGGAGTCCTGGTGATTGTTATTCGCGACTGATCCATGTGCAACGTCATTCTCGTGGCTATCGACCTCCGACAATGCGAGGGCGGCCAATTGGTCTTCTGAGGTTTGGGAGTATGGTCAGGGTTAGGGTTTGGCTTAGAGGCTTCTCCGTCGGAGGTGGAAGCTCCCAATTCGGAGGACATGGAGAACCAGAAAGGTTAGGGAATCGCGGTGAGCTTTGGTGAAAGTGAGAAATTAGGGCTCTAATCGACTGTGCTTGGAGAGAAAGAGGTGAAGAGGGAGGAGTGGGAGGGATCGGGAATGAGAAGAGGGGGATCGGGGAAGAGGGAAGGGGAATCAGGGTGGGAAAGACAATAGGGTTCTGGGTTTTTTTTGTTTTACTTTTATTTAATTAATTATTTTAATATTTTTAATGACATGTGGCGCCCAGTCATTGTCCACATGGGCACCACGTCATCACTTAACGTTAGAATTAACAGTTTGACTAACGAATGTATGAAACTGTCCCAAAATTAACACTTTAGGCATGACTCTGGGACGAAAAAAACTGCATGTACTAAATGTTGAAAACCACAAAACTTGAGGGTAGTAAACTGATATTTAACCTATCTTGTATATGTTACATATCCAATGACCCCAAGTGAGCAAACCTGCTATCTATGATATAATGGAGTATTAGTTGAGGCTTCATTTTCAAATTAATTAACTGGTAATTAATGGGAGGAGGGCCTAGCTACTTATAAGTCTTGCATTATTTTTTAAGGAAAACAAACCAAAAGTTCTCAAAAACTTTAGTGTTAATCAAAATGATAAAATAGTGTTGTAAGTTAATAGTACCAGGAGTGACTTTTCATACTAAAAATATCTTTAACGTTAAAAGTGAATAGTATCATGACTGTTTCATTAAGACTCCCTATTTTTTTAATCTATAATGTGAGACATTTCGTTTTGCTTCTTTACAATTTTATATTCAAAAATTTGACAAAAAGAACAGTACGTGCTACCCCTTCCTCACCTTTTATTTTCATTAATAAGAGTAAATATGTTACGTTTTGATATACATTGATAGCCAGAGGTGGATTCACGGGGTTCTATGAGTCTTGGGTATTAGGAAATGTATTACATTGAATGAAATGATAAGATTACATCGTATTTGTACAATAGATGTGCACTTGACAACTTACCATAATGAATCTAACTGTCCTATAACCACTTATATCAGAAAATCAAAGTAATTACAAAATTGACACTGTTAACTTTTGTCAAGTAGTTTTTTTCCAACTAGTAATTCCACGATTATTCCAGAAAAATTGTAGCCTGAATGACCTCCACGATTATTCCTTTGATTATAGCGATTGTAATTCTGACGCTGATTATTGCCACGATAACCAGAGAAATTTCCCTTATTCTGAAAAGACCTAGGGTTTGATTGATTTCGGTCTTGGTTACAACCTTGATACTGATTGAAATGGGATGAATTCTGAGCAAGAAAGACTTGGAAACTAGAATTTGAGGTCGGTGTAGGTAGAATAATTGAAAGCCTGAAAAACGCTAGAAGAAGTAGTAGCTTTCTTACGATTTGCAAGTTGAATCTATTTGTTAAGAAGCAAGCCATGAAGTTCGTCAATGGTTGTAGATCCTAGACGGAACTGAATCGTATCAACAAAGGAATCATATTCAGATGGCAAGCCATGAAGTGTGACAGAGATAAGTTCAGAGTCCTCAACCAGAGCTCCGGTGCTGGCAAGAGCATTAACGATCTTCTCAATTTGTTGAAGATAGGCAGCAATAGCGAATTCACCTTTCGAGATGTTATGAAGTCGAGATTTGAGTTTATGAATGTGAGATTGTGAGGCAGCTGCAAGGCGCAATTCAAGCTTGGACTATAGCTCTCAAGATGAATTTACACCAACAGTATAAGGAATCAAAGATTCAGAGAGAGTTGAGTTGATCCAGATAAGAATATTATGATCATTCTCAAATCAAGCGATGTACTCAGGATTCAAGATTAGGTTACCAGATGAATCTCGAAGAACTTTAGGCGGAGCTTCGATCGAGCCGTCAACAATCCCGGTGAGATTGTATCTTCAAAAAATTGGAGCAAACAGTGCACTCCATGTGAGGTCATTAGTGGCAGTGAGCTTGATCGGAACCATTGAACCGATATTCTGAATCGTAATCGAAGCAATTGAAGTGGTGCCAGAGGAATTAGGGCACGAATTGACCATCAGAGTAGGATGAACTGGTGAAGCGGACTCAGAGGAAGGAGAAACAGCAATCACCATTGTTGCAAGTTAGGGTTTCAGAGAGGAGAAAGAAGGAAGCGTGATAGAGAAGTCGTAAAGACAGAGGTGAAGGATACCATATTAGGAAATGTATTCCATTGAATGAAATGATAAAATCACATCAGTTGGTATTTATACAATAGCTGTGCACTTGACAACTTACCATAACAAATCTAACTGTCCTATAACCACCTATATCAGAAAAATCAAAGTAGTTACAAAATTGACACTGTTAACTCTTGTCTCTTACAAAACTATCCTTAATATTGGGATCCTACGAAAGTCGAAAATGGGGGGTAGGGGAGGGCTAATAACAGAAATGTTTAGTAATAACAGAAATGCCACATGACATTATTCTAGTAGTTAAGTTTGTTAATATAGTTAGAAGGGTATTATTGTAATTGGGATATATGGCTATATAAGGGATTGAATAGTTATCATCTCCTTAAGTTCATTTGTATACATTTTCTCTAATCAATCAATACAATCTCTTTTGTTTCTCTCTACCAATTCTTTCTCTTCCTCTGTACCAATCTTCATCTTTTGCAATGTAGTTAACATGGTATCAGAGCAAGGTTGTCCACGTGTGAAGCCTAACGGCCACACGCGCTCCACGTCACCCAGTTGTTGTCCACGTGTAGGCTTGAAAATCCGCCACACGTGCCAGGGCGTGTTGAGAGTTGTCCCACATTGGTGAGGGACAAGGTTTGCTATGTGCTTATATGATCTTAGACAACCTTTTTCATGCATTCAAAAAGTCTTGCAGTTCCAGATCAGTTTCAGAGCTCTAGCTGGTTCAAACTTCACTTGGCTATACCAAGTTCAGTTTGAGGGGGGAGTAATAACAGAAATGCCACATGGCATTATTCTAGTAGTTAAGTTTGTTAATATAGTTAGAAGGGTATTATTGTAATTGGGATATATGGCTATATAAGGGATTGAATAGCTATCATCTCCTTAAGTTCATTTGTATACATTTTCTCTAATCAATCAGTACAATCTCTTTTGTTTCTCTCTACCAATTCTTTCTCTTCCTCTGTACCAATCTTCATCTTTTGCAATGTAGTTAACAAGGGCAAGGTCGCGAAAGGACTCTATGGATTGATGGGTTCTATCGGTCTCAAGACACTAGCAAAGTCGGGAAATTTGTGTTTTGAGTGTGTGTGTGTGTGTGTGTGTTTTTTTTGGGGGGGGGGGGAGGAGGGGGGGTTTGCATCTGATATGCGAGCTGAGAATGCTTATAAACTATTGGGCCTTGGCAAGTGATGCTCGACATCAGACGTTGAAAGTTTTCGACATATCCAAGTAGCATGCTTGGGAAGCTTTCAACAAGTATAGGTAGATGACATATCCACATGTGCTCGACTAAATGTATCAATGAAAAAATTTTGCGCGTTGGACACGTCTGAATGTCTTACATTGGGACACCACGAAGCTAGAGTAATGGATCTACCTCTATTGCCCATGTGTGTAGGAAACTATAGTTCTTCAGTATGACCCACAACGATGTTTGAAAATAAGCCTATGTCATAGGATAACATCGTGTTATTGTTTTGAATACTGCTACAGTGGCAAATCCATTGGAAATAAATCTTATCCGTTGGTAAAGAGCTATCATAGGTAGGGTTTGGAAGTGACATTTGAATTTTGAGTGTGACAATGACAATGCCAGTTGTATGTATAGCTAATTAAGCAGACACCATTGTAGCAAATACGACTCTTGAATTATTTAAGAGGAATATTGGGCCATACCCCAACCTTTATTTTTCTTATGACAATACCAGATGGTATTAACTTCGATTAGATATCATTTTAAAAAATCCGTTAGCATTAGGTTCGATTAGACAAGATCATTGGCATGTGGACTCATGCCTTCAAGCTAGATTTTCTTGACTTCCGAATTTTATTTCAATTTTAACAAAATTTAAGGGACCAAATTTTCAAAGTTAGGCAGCATGCAGACCTAAAAAATTTAAAAGATTACATATAAAAAAAAATACTGGTTCATGGATTTTCTTTCATGCAGATACAGTCTTATGAATGTAATACATAGTTGTTCTACCATGTCATTGTTGTATGATACGGAGATTTGAAAATTTGTGTGTCTTTATATATGTATATACATAGTAGTAAAGAGTAAAAGTAGTAAAACTGTAAAACAGATCTCAAACTACCCTAAACGTATTATATCATTATATGCTGTCTCTTCACTCATGGCCCATGGGCAAATGAGTTGAGATCCTCTTCAGATCTCACGAGTTCGAGGATCAAAGAGTTCAAATCACTCAAATTGAATTTGACCGTCCACACTAATTTATTCTATTGGTTCACTTCACACAAACTAAGAACTTAGAATCCTCCCTTTTAAACAATCTGGATTTCTTAGTTATTAGACTCTTAAGCAGTAAGAACCAAAGAGAATCTGAACTCATGACAAATGGCGATGCAACCTTGAGCACTTACCCCCCGGACACCATATATTATTTTTTTTTAATTTTTACTTTCAGTAAATGTAATGTGTTAAGCATGTGCTGCTGCTCAAACTTTTATTATATGAAGCGGATACCTCTCTCTCTTTTGGAAAAATGTGTTGCAAAACATGGAGTGGTTCTAAAGTAAAGTTTTGCTACGATGTTTCGTGTTAACTCTTTTTTTTTTTTGGTCAAAGGCAGCGAAACATTCATAAAAGAAAGTTTTAAACGTACAAAGTATGAAAATTTTGCAAAGATGTTTGGTGTTAAACCTTTTTTTGGTTAAAGGCTGTGAAACACTCATAAAAGAAAGTCTTAAACGTACAAAATGCGTAGCCCTAAGAAGGAACAACATACAGAAAGATGAAGTCACTCATGCTAGTAGAGAAAACCCTAAAAGCCTAGGTGAGAGATGACTCGTCCCAGCTGCCCGGAAACCATAAACGGTTGATAAATCACAAACCCAATTCCGTACCTCAAAATAACAATTGTTCACCCCTATATTATATCATATACAGACCTTCAAAAGCTCTAAAAAAATAAACAATTTTAAATCACATAACCATAAACCATGACTAGACAGGGAGCCGTGGATAAATGTGACTTGTTTTCTTGAGCTGGCAAATTATTCCACAATAGGAATACATTTTAATTATTACTACATGCATCGTGCGCTATAAAAGACTAATTTCGTGTAGTGAGTTTTCTTGTCTTAGTGAAGTTAACCTGCATATTTATTTCCCTTAAAATAATGGTTACACAAAAGTCACCACCCCATAAAAAGCAATCAAAAAAGAGAACCATAAGAGTATCCTAGTTGATAGAATAGGATTTTTCATAGGGATAATTTAGATGCAGTTCCTAATCCTTAACATCCTTTGATTAAAACCTTAATGGTATTCAAAGTTTGATCAAAGTCCCTTGACTTTGTACACCTCATTATATTACTATTAATATTTATATTTTTATAGTTTTGACATTAATTGTTTGATATTTTATGAGATTTATAATCCTATAAATTTAAAATTCCTCATTATAATACTATTAGAAACGATTACAATAAAAGAATTCAAACATTTTGATTGAATAAATGGATAAAAACTATGTAAAAATAAGAAATAATAAATGACAAAAGAATGTATCCATAGTGTTAAAAACAATTGGTACATTTTACAAAAAAATTGGTACATTTCACATATAACAAAATGGTACATTAATAAAGAAGAATGTGTACATTATAAATAAATTAGGGTACATATAAAAGATTAAAAAATTATGAGTACAAATGAATTTTTAAAAAATATTGGCCCTAAAAGAAATTAATACATGGGTACAAAATAAAACTAAAAAGAAAATACTACAAATTTTAAAAAAATGTTGCAAATTAAAGGTGGGTACAAACTAAAAATATAAATATATGATACAAAGTTTAGGCATTAAACATAAATTTACCATATGTAATTTTTCTATCATTGATTAAATATACAATGCCACGTGACGGTATACACATAGGTACAAACACAAATAAAACTTTAAAAAAGATGGGCACAAAAAGAAACTAATATATGGGTACAAATTAAAAATGAAAAGAAAATGGGTACAAATTAAAAATAGGTACAAACTAAAAATAAAAATATATGATTAAAAATTTAGCCATAAATATAAATATACTAATTGTAACATTTTTAACACTAAAGGAATATATTTAAAAATAAAAATATTTTATTATTCAAATAATTAATGATGTTATTAATACCCAAGGACTTTAATAAAAAATTAAAAATGAATAGGATTTTAATTAATGAAGTAACAAAAAAAATGATGTGAACCTAATTTCTCATTTTTCATATATACGTCAACTAGAGTGAATCCAAAATATGATTGAACTATAAGACTGTTTGGGTGGGGCTAAACTCTATCTAATCAACCTACTTAAAAAGCAAAGCATAGTGAGCTTGACTTTCATGTGCAGCCTCCTTTCCTAAGCCTAGCAGACAAGCCCTTCATATTCAATTTCTTACAATCAAAAGCTAGCTTCAATTATTTATCAAACACTAATAAACAAGTCAAAGTTCTAACTTCTTTATTGAACCCTGGTCATAACAAGAAATCTGTCGGTGACTATCATATTGTCACTGGGTGTTACTATTTACTCAAATTATAGTGCGTGTTTTATCCACTAAACTAAAGGTTGGTTCTATCCACAACACCCATTTTTCTTTCTACACACTCATTGTTAATTTTTATCCTTTGATCTTCAATTCATTCGATTTTCGACAACTGAAATTGAAATGGTGTGTGGAAAGTAAAAATAGGTGTGTGGATAGCACCACCCAAACTAAAATGTGCTCATTATTGAGCTGAAACCTATTGTTAGTTGAGCATTGAGAATCTTATAAAGAGGAGAAGGTAATCTTTGTAGATTATGGCTTTATGGCTTCTTCACCGGATTCTATATTAGGGCAAATTATTCTTATAGCAACATGTTATGCATGCATGCGTTGAAAGTTAATATTATTCGAGTACATTAAGAAAGCACGCAATCTTCAAAGAGAGCATTCAAGATTAAATCTGGAAGCTTTTCAAAACTAACAAAAATTAAAATTAGAAACTAAGACCAACTTGGCCAATTTGTGTGCCATCAAATATAGTACGTGTTTTATTTATTAGTATTAGAAATATTCAACATGTTATGCATGTATTAGAAGTTAAATCGTAGAGAAAAAAAGCGGATATGTAAAATCAGGTGATTGATTGAAAATAAAAGATGACTAAAACTGGTAACCAATTAAAAAGTTGGACTTTATAAAATTGTGACAATCTTGCAATTTTATTTTTTGATAAAACGATATTGGAGAGGGGTAATTTAGGTCATAACTAACCATAATTACGTATTAAACTTGTTACTCGTGAGAGTTAAATATGAATCTTTTTACTTATAAGTGAAGAGATGACTGAACTTTAGTGATAGCAGTGGCTCATAACAATATTAGTGCTTATTGCGCTGAACCCAATCCAAACAAATGGGCTTCCATACAGAGGTGAGCCCATGAAAATTTAGGGCCAATACAAAATATTGGGTTGTCTTAATTTATACGAGTTACCGTTTTATTTGTACATTTCAAACGACCACAGCATGCACTCACAAACGTCTCTTCCACTGGCCCATGGCGCCGTCGCATCGCCGTCAACCTTCTCGTTCTCGTCGGAGCCAGAGCCGGGAGGTGTAGAAGAAGCTCTGCTCCAGCTCGTCCAGGATCACCACCACGCCTCCCTCAGACTCCGCGACGCCACCGGTGAGTTGACTCGGTTCCCCCAAATCCAATTTCGAATCCGATTTTAGGGTTTGAAGAAAAGACGCTGGATTATTGAAATTGAATTAGTTGCGGATTACTTGAGTGATTAGTGGTGATTGATTTTGGCAGAGAAGGCGAAGAAGGACGCGATCAAGAAGGCAGCGCGTGCGGCGGACCTGATGGTGGAGGCGGTGAACGGCGGCGTGCAAGAGGCGTTCGTAAACGAGAAGCGAATCGAGTATGAAATTAGGGCTTTGGCTGCCACCATTGCACGATTCAGCAAACAGACCGATCAGTGGCTTTCTGTCACTCACTCTATGAACACTGCCATCAAGGTTCAATTTTTATTTTTGTTCCTCAATTTTCCAGTAAATTTTTTTCTTTTTCTTTTTTTGTCAATCCAGTAAATTAATTAATAAATTTTAAATTTTTGGTTTTTGGTGAGGTAGGAAATTGGAGATTTTGAGAACTGGATGAAGATCATGGAATTTGATTGTAAAAGCATCACTGCAGCCATCCACAATATTCACCAAGCATGATCAAGCTCAGCAACAGATTATTTGTTTCACCAATTTCCATATAATATCTGTTTACGTTTTTCTCTGTAATTTGTAATCCTCTGAATTGTGGGATGATAATTTTTTTTCTTAAGAAAACTAACGAAAAGCCTAATTTTTTTTTAGTTCTAATGAAAAATGAATAAAAGCGTAGTGAATAGTACTAGAGAAAGGTAAAAATGTGATTTTTCGTTAAAAGTGAACAGTACCGAGAATGTTTCATTAAAACTCTTTTTTTTTCTTTGGTTGTCCCGTACGCAAATTTGGTTTGAGGAAGACACTCATTGTATGCATTTGGCTCCAATCTTAGTTTTTTTAGAAGAAAATATTGAGATGTGCAAAGATTACTTGCATATTCAAGTATATACATATGAACAACGCCACAATTAGTGTCAGATGGAACAAATGTTCTGAGTTCAAATTTCATGAATCAAAAAACAAAAGAAAATTGTAGTAATAGTTTCATGAACGATAGAAAAAAAAATTGAAGCAATGGTTTCTCAACTTTGACCAAATTAGAGCAATGATCCCATAATTAAAAATCAGCGACAATTGGTCCTTAACTTATCAAAACATGTTGGGGAAATTTTATTTAAATTCATGTAACATCTTTCTACACCAACTTAAATTTTAAATATTAATTGTCATTTTTACCCTATTGTATAATTACCATCAAGTACAAGATGAATTAAAAATAAAAATAAAATTTATCAATAAACCCACCCACTATAATTAAATCGTACATCACATATTGTTTATCCTACGTTCATTATGACTAAAGTCCTAATAGCTCTTATAGAGAAAAATAAGTTTTTTTTATCGATGGATGGTGATTTTGAAGTTTTGATTTCGCCAACTAAGGTATGATTCGATTTGTTCCCATGCTTGTTGGTCAATTTGTTGCCGTGCTTGTTTGTCAATTTGTTGTCGTGCTGGTTTGGTTGGTCTTATGGCTCTTCTTAACTTGCATCTATAAGCACTTGGTTTTGCAGCTTCTAGTGGTTGCAGCTTCTCATCAGAATTTACAATTAACTTCTTTAGCCATTTAAACGATCAATTAACTCGTTGATTATAATCCAACAAATTGTAGAAACAAATTGATCAAAAAGTAAGGAAAAGATGAATTGCTTAATCCCAGATAATTAGTTCCAGAACGAAGAGTGCTTCAAATTTTTGTGAAAATAATTGACCAAACAAACAATGACAACTTACTTTAACAGTGAAGTTGTTCTTTTTCGAAAGAACAAAATTTGCAGAGAGGAAAGTTATTTTGATAAGAGAAGGTGATGGGGGTTATTTATTGTGGTGGTGTTGATAGCAACCCAAGTAACTGGTTTGGTTGAGAAAGGGAGCATGTGTCTTGGCTTGGTAAAGAGAGCAAATATCTTGGTTTTGTAGCAGAAAAAACAATAGCCATAGGAAATGCTGGGGGGGGGGGTTGGGGGGAGGGCAAAGGATGCGTAATGTTTTTTTGTTCCTCTTTGAAAAAAAAAAACACTATTCAATTAGAGATTTTATTTTATAAATTGGTGTAAAGATAACTTTACATTTTAAATTGGGTTTAAGAAGGTAGTTTAGGTAATAAATTTGGATTTAAAGAGATATTAATTCTTTAATAAAAAATAATATGGGTGTAGAGTTTAAGTTTGGTGTAGAAAGATGTTACATGGGTTCAAATAAGATTTTTCAACGTGTAGCTATGGTCTTTTTGGTCAACTCTGTCAGAGCTTCCATAAAAAAGAGTCATGTTAGAAAGACTATTCCTTCAATTGGGTTAAAATTGAGGGTCATTGCTGTAATCAGGTTAAAATTAAGGGACCATTGCTACAATTATCTCATTTGGTTTTCTATATTTGCCCCTTAATTCAGTCTCACGTGCGTGGCACGTGACTTATTTTGATTGAAGTTTTGAATGAATTGACGAAATGACTGTAAATGCATGTTTTGACGAGTTAAAAGACCAATGGCCACAAACTTTTATTGAGGGACTATTACTCCAATTGCATTAAAGTTGAGGGACTACTGTTATAATTTTCTCTATAATATGCACACATGACAAAATGTTTAGTAGTAGTTGGCATTGGAATTTTGCATGTGGTCCAATATCCTAGTTGATAGGGTAGTGCGTCTCCACCTATGCGTCCTTGGTTCGAAACTCTCCTCCTCCCTTAATTTATTATAATAGATTTGAACTCTCTCATTCCTTATCCTGACAATTCCTTACACAACCTGTTAATCCAACCCAAAACAATATGAAAATAACGGGTTTCAGATCAACACGTTAATTAATTGAGTCATTATTAGGTCACAAGTTAAGAATCTGTTAACAATGGGTTCTTAACAGGTTTACCTACAGATAATCCATTTCAATCTGTTAATGAAAAAGTTAGTTTGATACTTTTAAACTCCTAAATTTTTTTTACCACAATAAAAAAAATCCAAAACACATTAAAAAATTCATAATAATTAATTTACAAGTGTGAAAAATATGAAAAAAAAAATATGCAAACACCCATGATTGCATCCTCTATGCTTTGACGATAGGCACATTGACTTTCGGATTTTTAAAACCCTACAAACCCTCCTGAATAGTATATTAGGGGAGTTTAAAATTAATAAAAATTCGTAGTAATTAATGTACAAGTGTGAAAAATGTGAAAGAACATACAAATGCTCGTGATTGCATCCTCTACGCTTAGACCATGGTTACATCGTCGTTTAGATTTTTAAAACCTTCCAAATTGTCACATCCCGGCCCGGGCCCCCACCATATCCCGGGCTTGACTCTGCCGTAGCACGATATTGTCTGTTTTGGGCACCGACCACACCCTCACAATTTTGTTTCTGGGAACTCACACGAGAACTTCCCAGTGGATCACCCATCATGGGATTGCTCTCACGCGAACTCGCTTAACTTCGGAGTTTCGATGGAACCCGAAGCCAGTGAGCTCCCAAAAAGCCTAGTGCTAGGTAGAGATGAGAATATATATATATATATATATATAAAGCTTACACAATCCACTCCCCTAGGCGATGTGGGATGTAACACAAATTCTCACAAATAATGTTTTTAGTTTGAGTGCAAATTAATACAAATTCTTAATAATTAATGCAGAAGTGTGAAAAATGTATATATATATAAAATATACTCACTCCTAATGGCAAGCTTTACAACTTTCTTGAAGAGGTCATCCGAAAATTGACATCATAATCTATAAACCCTAGATGTATATTTAACTATCGATTGTTATTTATGCTCTATTCTTTTTACAGGATTTTGTTTTTTTAATTTTATTTTTTGAAACCCAAGATCTTTTAGTGGATACAGAAAATGAACGGTTCGGCTCGTTGATATCACGTTCCGATGTTTGTGGTTAATTGAAATATGTTCAATGTGATATAGTTCCTGTAAGGCCCAAAATATCACCTCCCCGGAATAATGATAGTGCGCACTCACTCCCTAGGGCTAGACTCGGAGTGAAGTGAAGGCCAAGCCTTCCCCACGGGGAATTAATCTAATCAGGTGGTTCCCGGTGTGATCGAAGCAACCAATCCTCACTTCAGGCGGGTTGATCCACTATGGAGTACGGACTTAGCCAGCTCACTACTTGGGTACTCAACCTTCCTGCTTAGACTGCGCAATACCTTGTCGCCCACGTGCAATGTTAGACTACACCTACTGGTGTGGTTGCACCTTACACCCACGATGAGGAGGAGACAAATTGTGTTTCCCTGATGTGGCATATGTACGTCAAAATGGTCCCCTTGCCGGCCTCCAATGTCCTCGACGACTCAGGGTCAGGGGAATGTCGTATGACATGGACAAACTCCGTAAGGCCTATAAATACATCTGGTGACTCCTCATCAAAGGTTAGACACTCAGAATCGCAGAAATACATCATACCTATTTCATCATCTATCTTGCTAACTTAAGCATTGGAGCCTTCATGCTGAGAACCACCCCTAGCGCTTTCGCTCGTTTTTGGCCTGTGTAGGTTCCATACTTGAAGGTTGAAAAATGGGTCCAACAGTTTCTAGAGACTTTATATACTCCGAGCAATATTTTCCCTAACCATACAAATATGACGTGATATCAATGATCTGAATCGTTCATCTTTTTGCATCCGCTAAAAGATCATGTTTTCAAAAAAAGAAAATCTGAAAAAACGAAATTCATTGAGAAAAATGGAGTATAAACATAAATGACAGTCAACTGTTAAATTTAAATTTATGGGATTATGGGGGTGAATTTTGGAGTTGTCCTCTTTGCAAAAGTTGTTAAGCTTGTCATTACGAGTGTTTGTATATTTTCTTTGTCACACTACTATGTTTTCATTTGATTATTTCTTAATCTAAAATCTATTTTCTTTAATGAGTAACAGATTTAATTATAGGGTAAAAGACTGTTTACCACCCTCATGTTTCGTGGTTTTCAACATTTAGTACATCAAGTTTTTTTCGTCCTAGAGTCATACCTAAAGTGTAAATTTTGGGACAGTCTCATACATTAGTCAAACTGTTAGTTCTTCCGTTAAGTGATGACATGGCGCACTGATTGGACGCCACGTGTCATTAAAAAAATAAAAAATTTATTTAAATAAAAATAATATTAAAAAATATTTAAATAAATATTTAAATAATAATAAAATATATTTTTTTTTCTTCTTCTCTTCTTCTTCTTCTGTTTTTTTTTTCTTCTTCTTCTTCTGGGTTCGGTTTCTCTTTTTTTTTTTTTTTCTCCTTCCTCCTCCTTCTTCTTCTTCTTCATTCTCCTTCCTCCTCCTTCTTCTTCTTCTTCTTCTTCTTCTGGGTTCGGTTTCTCTCTTTTTTTTTTCTTTTTTTTTTCTCCTTCTTCTTCCTTCTCCTTCCTCCTCCTTCTTCTTCTCCTTCTTCTTCTTCTGGGTTCAGTTTCTCTTCTTTCTTTTTTTCCTTCTTCCTCCTCCTTCTTCTTCTCATTCTTCTTCTTCCTTCTCCTTCCTCCTCATTCTTCTTCTCCTTCTTCTTCCTTATTCTTCCTCTTCTTTTCTGGGTTCGGTTTTTTTTTTTTTTTTCTGTTTTTTTCCTTCTCCTCCTTCCTTCTTCTTCCTCTTCAGACACATCCCCAAATCAGTTCCTGCTAACACAGGAGGAAGAAGAAGGAAGGAGGAGAAGGAAAAAAAAAAACGGAACCCAGAAAAGAAGAGGAAGGAGAAGAAGAATGAGGAGGAAGGAGAAGGAAGAAGAAGGAGAAGGAGGAGGAAGAAGAAGAAAAAAAAAAAAAAAAAAAAAAGAGAAGCCGAACCCAGAAGAAGAAGAAGAAGAAGAAGAAGAAGAAGAGAAGAAGAAAAAAAAATATATTTTATTATTATTTTAATATTTATTTTAATATTTTTTAATATTTTTTTTATTTAAATAATTTTTTTATTTTTTTAATGACACGTGGCGTCCAATCAGGGCGTCACGTCATCACTTAACGGAAGAACTAACAGTTTGACTAACAGATGTATGAGACTGTCCCAAAATTTACACTTTAGGTATGACTCTGGGACGAAAAAAACTTGATGTACTAAATGTTGAAAACCACGAAACATGAGGGTGGTAAACAGTCTTTTACCCTTAATTATATTACTTGTTGATGCACAAAATCAGTGAGGACTTTGGTACAACAGAAAATGTTAAGTTTATGACCTTCGCCAGATTGCTCCGGTCACTAGTGTGGATAAGTATGTAAATGGATAGGGACAGGGAAGCAAACACAAGATGTACGTGGTTCACCCAGATTGGCTACGTCCACGGAGTAGAGGAGTTCTCATTAATTATGAAGGGTTTGTTGGAAATGTGCCCTAAAGCCAATCATATGATGATACTTTACGGACATTTCACATGTTAAACTAATCTAGTTTACATATAAAGGGCAAAGATTATTGTTTGAGCCGTCTCATATAAATGTTATATGCTTAAACGATAAAGTCCAAGGAATATGTGATTGGGAGAATGCAATCTAATGAAGTTAGATTAATGAGACCATTCTTTCGTAGACACATCCTAAACGTTCCTGATCATAGGATTGCCAATTGGGCATTGACAGTCCAATAAGATCAATACGTACTGTGCCTTCTCTCAGGGAGAGTGACTAGTCTCGAGTCATTGGTGTGTGTGACATCAAGACAAGTACGTAGGTGCTCAATAGAGAATGAGTCCACTGAACACGATCAACGAGGAGTTCTCATACTCATGTCACATGAGAACTCATGGTTGGGATAATGCAAATTAGTCCTTTGACCTGAGGCATCACAGTTGTCTTGTGGTTAAGTCCTTGATCTTTGATTATGTCAAAGTCACCCCATCGGGGTGTCCACGACATCATTGGGGTTAAGCCACTTAGTTATGGAGACAAGTGAATGTGCAACAAGGGATCTCTAACCTTCAAATGGTTTGAGGGAGAATACTCTATGATATGATTAAAATCTCTGGCCAGAGTATGAATGAGATTTGGGAATGCGTTCCAAATCACATTCAAGGTAATCATATAAGCAAACGAATCACATTGGATAGTAGACATGAATAAATAAACTATCAAACCAAACAATGTGGTTAAGAGTATTAGATTAGAGAAAGACCGTATTGCATTTGTAATCCTGAACTGAATAGGTTATCTACCTCTTCTGATTAGCTTGGGTAACCATGATATGCTGCTAGGTGTCACTCATGATTTGTGGAAGCCCTAAACGTGTGTAATCACTAAAGGGAGAATTGAAAGTAAGTTTCAAATTCACAATCGATGTAAAATGGTTTTAATCGCCCACTGCCTCGCTAAAAGGAACCTAATGGATCGTACACCGTGTAAGGTGGAGATTGAAGAAACAATGGAGATGAGTAAGAATAATTAAAATGGTTTAAATTATTTATGGCAAGGATTAATTAATATGTTAATTAATCAAACGAATAAGTTCGTTAAAGACCTCGGGATAGTTTTGGACCTTAAGGCCCAATGGGCTTCGAACGTCAAAGCCCATTGACTTAAGTTGTATGACAACTTAATGAATAATGATTCACAAAGGCCCAATTAGCCCAATAAACCCATGTTAGAGAGAATGGGCTTTTGGTTCTTTAGGTCACTTATTTGAAGGGACTATATAAAGGACTTTATAGCCAAAATTCAATTAAGGGTTTCTTTTGGGAGAATTAGATAGAAATGTCTCTCATTTTCTCTCTAAGAGGCCAACCACCTTGGAGGGTGAATCTAGCAATCCTACTACTCCAAGGTCACTCATTTCTTCTTCAATCTAACCTTGGTGTAGAATCTTTAGAGGTTCTCTATTTTGGGAACTTGGAGAATCCAATTCTTTCAACCAAATCCATGGAGCTAAGAAGCAAGGAATGAAGGCCCTATCTCTTGGGTGATTATCCTTTGCATATGCAAAGAGGAATCTACAAAGGTAAATATTTCTCAACTAACAAATGTTGATTTAAGTTGAGTCAAGGTTCACCAATCTACTAGGCTTTGAATTTCATGGTTGATGTTTTTGTTTTTGAGTGCATGCAAGCATGATTCCGCCTTTAATTTGTTAATTGCATGCTATTGATGTTGCTCAAATGAACATGTTTTTCACAAAATTTCCTTCAGGGTTTACACAAGTACATAGGTTCAAGCTCTCCTTTAGTGAGTACTAGTGAATGATTTAGTACAAATGACATTAGGAAATATTGTGGGAGAATGATCTCCTTTTATAGAAGAGTTTCTAGCTTTGTTCTGACATTGACACGTGTCGTGTTGTGATTGGCTTCTGATGTCGACACATGTCGTACTGTGATTGGCTTCTGATGTCGACACATGTCGCATTATGATTGGCCTCCTAGTTGGAGGGAAACTCTTCTGGGTCCTTGACGGTATAACGTTGACCGGTGCTCAGTAGTTTCGGGATTGGTCAAGTATGGTACAAACAGTGCTCCCATAAGTTCCCGAGTGAGGAAAGCTCCTCGGTTGGGGACTTGCAAGATCCAAGCAGCTGAGTAATCACGAAACTTCTAAGTACCAAAGTGTGGTATCTTCTTCACTTGCCTTATCTGTCTCATAGGTAGATGTGGCATCTTCTCTAGAAGTACTCTTCCTCCATCCAGGGGTGGTATCTTTAACCGGTGGAGATGTACAAGGTAATGTATCAATTTCACTTGAAGCTTACTTGTAGTTTCAGGCTTGGTCAAGCGCGATACAAACCATGTAGTAGGAGTCCCCCAAGTCGCCGAGCTAGGAGATTTGCCGAAAGAGGTGACAGACAAGGTAAGCAATCAGAGCTCCAAGCAATCAGTCCCAGATCAGAAGTTTGATTTCGAGTTTCGGCTGATTGTTCTCATTCTCCCTATCTTGCAGGCAGCATGAAGGATAAAGAGAAGAAAAATGAGAAGAGATGATATGAGATACTTTTGCTTTTGAAGAAGTAACTTTCCACATGCTTATTCTTGAACTGGGCTTGAGGGTTTTCTGGTTTCCTCAAGAGTATAAGGTCGACTCAAGAATTTGAGGGTCAAAACAAGTCCATCAAATCTAGAGTACGTTCGACCCTGATGATATGGGATACTTTTGTTGTTGACAAAGTAGTGGATGTATCGGCACGTGTTCTGTTACGCTTGTCTCCACATGCTTCCTTGTATCATTCTCACTTGCCCTATATGTTCCTCATGCAGATGTGGTATATTCTCTGGAAGCATAAGATGTTGAAGATGAGTACTCGAGTGCAATGCCAGGTAAGTAATCAGGCAAGGGGTTCCAGGCAGGCGGTTCTTGACTGGAAGCTTGATTCCAAGTGCTGACTGATTGCTCTCTTTCTCTTTATCTTGCAGGTAAGAACAAGGGCAAAGGAAAAAATAGGGAAAAAGCATGATATGAGATACTCTTGCTTTTGACCCTGATGATATGAGATACTCTTGCTCTGGTGTGGCTGATTTGCATAGGTATTATTGGGGGGAAGAAAACTGAGTATTTCGAGAGGCTTCGTTAGGAATGCCCTCTCAGATATGAGGACGGGTTGAGCATTTTTGCAGGTCTGCCTGTCCGTGGAGGATGAAGGTCGACATATATATGAGTCTCTCTAACAACAAGCAGTAATGTTATTCCTTTTCCCTTCTTGGTCATAGCAATGTAGTGTGAGCTGCAAGTTTCACGTGTTTTAACTTTGTCAGAGCACTTTGAAAAAGTAGTCTGTGGTATCTGGAAAGCTAATGTTGCGTGTGAAGATTGCAGACAAGCTTTATCCAAGGAAATTTGGCTCTCGAAGTTCGGAGAGCGGTGCATCTTCGGTTTTCGAACAAGCAATCCTGTCGGGGATCTGGCTCTCGAGATTCAGAGAATGGTGCCTCTTCGATTTTTGAGAAAGCAATCATGTTGGGAGTCTGGCTCTTGAGATTCGGAGAGTGGTGTCTCTTCGATTTTTGAGAAAGTAATCTTGTTGGGAGTCTGGCTCTCGAGATTCGGAGAGCGGTGCCTCTTTGATTTTTGAGCAAGTAATCCTGTTGGGAGTCTGGCTCTCGAGATTCGAAGAACGGTGTCTCTTCGATTTTTGAGCAAGCAATCTTGTTGGGAGTGTTTTCTCAAATGTGAGTAAAGGTTGGGCATTTTTGCCAGTCTGCCTTGCCACAGAGCACGGAGGTTGACACACATAGAGACTTTCCAGTTATCAAGCAGTGGTGTTGTTCTTTTACCCTTGTGGGTAATAGTAGGGTAGCTGGACCTTCAAAATTTATGTGTCTAAACTTTGTCAGAGATCTTTGGCAAAGTTATTTGTGGTACCCGATGAACTGATGTTGCGTGTGGAAAGTGGTGCCTCTTCGAAATCCGGAGAGTGGTGCCTCTTCGATTTTTGAACCAACGACCATGTTGCCCTTTCTTTTGTAAGGGCACCAATTGTGTGCATGAAGTACATTCAGATAGTTATTGCTTGTATGAATTTTCCCCTTATTTTTGTACTTCAGAGATTTATTGGACCTCATTTCTCCTTCATCATTTCTGAAAATTTCTGGCCCATCCGACCGTCGTTTTGACTTGAACTTTGGTGAAAAGGCAGCTATGTCTCCTCAAGACAACATATGGCGCCCATCCTTCTTATCCCCTACTGGTTCTCTAACTGTTGGAGACTCTGTGATGAAGAATGATATGATCACTGCGGTGGTGGCCAGGAACCTTCTCACTCCCAAAGATAACAGACTACTTTCCAAACGGTCTGATGAGTTGGCTGTTAAGGATTCCCTGGCTTTCAGTGTTCAGTGTGCATGTTCTATGTCTAATATGACCCAACGCCTATTTGCTCGAACCTGCCAAGTTGAATCATTGGCGGCTGAAGTGATAAGTCTCAAACGTGAGATTAGAAGGCTCAAGCATGAGAATAAACAGTTGCACAGGCTCACACATGACTATGCTACAAACATGAAGATGAAGCTTGACCAGATGCAGGAATCTGATGGTCAGATTTTACTTGATCATCAAAGGTTTGTGGGTTGTTCCAAAGGCATTTATTGCCTTCGTTTTCTGGGGCTGTACTGCGTAATGAAGCTCCAAATGATCAACATCCGATGCCTCCTCCTTCTGGGGTTCTGTCCAGTACTGAGCCTCCGAATGATCACCCTCCAATGCCTTCTCTTTCTGGGGCTCTGCCGACTGCTGAGACTTCTCCTGAGCAACCTTTGTGAAGGCTCCCTCTTGTTTGTTTATTTTGATTCATGTATATGTACATATTTGTAACTTATCGGAGATATCAATAAATAAGATTTGCTTCATTTCAACGTATTGTGTTAAATACACCAAAGCCTTATTCATTAAGTTCTTTGAATTTTTTCTTTTGTTGAAGCTTGTATGTTAAAGCTTTGTGAGTGAAGCATGTATGTTGAAGTAGTGCTCCCTTAATTTCTCGAGTGAGGAAAACTTCTCGGTTGGAGACTTGAAAAATCCAAGTCACTGAGTGGTCGTGAGACTTCCGAGTATCAAGGTGCAGTAGCATATGGTAGCAGTCTCCCAAGTCTCCGGTCGAGGGAGTTGACGAATGAGGTATCTTGCTAGTAGCCAAACTTCTAAAGTAACAAAACTTCACCATTTTCCTTTCCAAGTGGTAGCCCAAAACTCCTCCTTCATATATTTGTTATGAAAGTTGTTAGGCCCAAAGAAGAGGAGGCCTAGGCAAATTTTTTTTTTTTTTTCGAATTTTCGAATTTTTGAATTTTTGAATTTTTGAATTTTCGAATTTCCGAAAAAAAAAAATATATATATATATATATATATTTAAGCTTTGTAGGTGAAGTTTTGGTGTTGAAGCTTTATAGGTGAAGCTTTGAGGTTGAAGTTTTGTTGGGTACCATGAATTGATTTTGCTTCACACTATCTTGATCAAGAGTGTGTGAAGCTTTTGTTGGTCAAGCTTTTGTGGGTGAAGCTTTTGTGGGTGAAACTTTTGTGGGTCAAGCTTTGTGGGTCAAGTTTTTGTGGGTGAAGCTTTTGTGGGTCAAGTTTTTGTGGGTCAAGCTTTTGTAGGTGAAGGTTTTGTGGGTCAAGCTTTTGTGGGTCAAGCTTTTGTGAGTTAAGCTTTTGTGGGTTTTGTGGGTGAAGCTTTTGTGGGTTAAGTTTTTGTGGGTGAAGCTTTGGAGTTAAAGCTTTGTAGGTGAAGCTTTGGAGTTGAAGCTTTTGTTGGGTACCATGAATTGATTTTGCTTCACACTATCTTGATCAAGATAGTGTGAAGCTTTTGAGAATTTGTAGTTGTCCTCCATTGATGAAGCTTTTGTGTTGAAGTTTTGTAGGTGAAGCTTTGGTGTTGAAGCTTTGTAGGTGAAGCTTTGGAGTTGAAGCTTTTGTTGGGTACCATGAATTGATTTTGCTTCACACTATCTTGATCAAGATAGTGTGAAGCTTTTGAGAATTTGTAATTGTCTTCCTGTTTGGACCCGATTTTACGCTATCGGCCCGTTGCGTTGAAACCATTAGATGGCTCCAAGACTAAACTGATTTTTTCTTGATATTACTATTAATTTTAATTATGGTAATTATCTTAAGAGAGATTTTTTAGTGAAAAGATATCGGGATGAACTGGGATTAACATGGCGAGAGTTGTGGAAGTCTACAAAGTCATGGCTTTTTGCTTGGATAAGGAATTGAGCTAGTCATATTTGATTTGAAAAGCATGCAGCACGTGGAGATTGGGTTGATTCACAATCAACTTGGGTTGGTTTGTGATTATCCATTTGAGTTAATGAAGATTGCATGGAGCATGCATGCAACATTATTGGCGGAGACAAGCCCACGTGGCCTAGAGTTCCGTTTGAGATTGAATATATCTCATCAAGCGCGTGGCCTCATCATATATTTTGGTTCAGGATAAAGATGCATGAGCGACCAGATGATGGGTGGAAGCGTATTTGAATGGCAATTTTTTACAAGATTTCGTAGATGCATCTGCGCATACGACTCGTGAGACAGATTGTTGGTTAGGCCAATACATCATCCAATGGCCTTACAGCCACTATAAATACATAGGCAGTGGTATCATTCAGAGCCCCCGCAAAATCAATACAAAATTGCCCTGCGCAAACCCTCTCAACAACTTTGAGATTTTTTATTTTCTCTTTTTCGCTGACACATCTTCCGTTGGCATCAACAGCACTGTGAAAGCAACCGGTGATATCTTAAGTCGGCATAGATAGCTCTGTCACCGTAGAATCAGCCGGTCTCGCAGCATCTTCCGTTGGCATCAACAACACTACGGCGAGGACGGTTGATTACCTATCCAAGTCTCGGTCGAGAAGGGTTTCTAGATCCTTATTGGTCGAGGTCATCTCATCAGTCTTCTCGGCAAAGTGAGGTGTTACAGTTATTACATTCGGCACATTGAAAGCTGAATTTGATATTGAACTTCGTAAGAATAGTAACCTTGTCTTCAGGTTCGATAGCCCAAGAGGCCGAGACGTGTTCCTTTCTCGGCCGCAATCGCAAGACGCAGAAGTCAGTAGCGCGACCCAACGCAACATCAACAAATTTACTCCTCGGCCGAGCTCGGCCGACGAGTTGGCACGCCCGCATTCACCGAAGGACGTAGTTAGCTCATAGATTATTCGGCCTGCGCGCCACGTAGGCTTTGTAATTTTTAGGGTCAACACTTCCATTGATGAAGTTTTTGTTGGTAAAGCTTTGTAGGTGAAGCTATGGAGTTGAAGCTTTTGTTAGGTACCATGAATTGATTTTGCTTCACACTACACTATCTTGATCAAGATAGTGTGAAGCTTTTGAGAATTTGTAGTTGTCCTCCATTGATGAAGCTTTTGTTGGTGAAGCTTCTGTGTTGAAGCTTTGTAGATGAAGCTTTTGTGTTGAAGCTTTGTAGGGTACCATGAATTGATTTTGCTTCACACTATCTTGATCAAGATAGTGTGAAGCTTTTGAGAATTTGTAGTTGTCCTCCATTGATGAAGCTTTTGTTGAATTTCCCAATTTCCTTTTTTTTTTTTTTTTTTTTTTTGGGAAAATTAGAAATTTGAAAATGTGGGAGAGACAACATATACAAATTTTGCTTCCACATTGTTGAGCAAAAGATTCTGATGCAAGCCACAGCTTGTAGTAGTCGAAGGTTTGGATGAACCATATAAATTGAATTTGCTTCGAACAGTCTTGATCAAGAGTGTGTGAAGCTTTCTACGAGTTGTAGTTGCCCTTCATTGATGAAACTTTTGTTGGCACCATAAATTGGTTTTACTTCACACTGTCTTGATCAAGAGTGTGTGAAGCTTTTGAGAATTGTGGTTGAACTCCTTTGATAAAGCTCTTGTTGGCACCATAAATTGGTTTTGCTTCACACTGTCTTGATCAAGAGTGTGTGAAGCTTTTGAGAATTGTGGTTGAACTCCTTTGATGAAGCTCTTGTTGGCACCATAAATTGGTTTTGCTTCACACTGTCTTGATCAAGAGTGTGTGAAGCTTTTGAGAATTGTGGTTGCCCTCCATTGATGAAGCTCTTGTTGACACCATAAATTGGTTTTGCTTCACACTGTCTTGATCAAGAGTGTGTGAAGCTTTTGTACGAGTTGTGGTTGAACTCCTTTGATGAAGCTCTTGTTGGCACCATAAATTGGTTTTGCTTCACACTGTCTTGATCAAGAGTGTGTGAAGCTTTCTACGAGTTGTAGTGTTTGCATTGTTACAGAGGAGAAATGTCTAAAGCAGATGCAAGAGGGCTGAATAGCTTGATTTTCGTATGCCATGCACTGAAGTTGTTGTTGGCTTGCAATAGGACTTTGTTGGTGACTATAACTCTTGTTAGGCATAAGTGCTCCCCTAGTTGAGTTGTCAAGCTTGAGGGTGTTTGATTATTTGTGAATGCTAAGAGTTCACATGTACAAGTTGTACCACTCGTCTTCTGGTTTGTGGAATGAATGGTGAGTTGCTTTCATCACTTGGTTGGTGGTATGAATGTGAGTTCCTTCATCATCTTTCATCACATTTCATCACTTGGTTGGTGACACGAAGATGAGTTCCTTTTTCACCTGGTTGGTGGCATGAGTGGCAAGTTGCCAAATGATATTAGAATACGGGTTGTACATTTCATCACCTGGTTGATGGCATGAAGGAGAGTACGGGTTGTACATTTCATCACCTGGTTGGTGGCATGAAGATGAGTTCATTCTTCACCTGGTTGGTGGCATGAGTGGCAAGTTGCCAAATGATATTAGAGTACGGGTTGTACATTTCATCACCTGGTTGGTGGCATGAAGGAGAGTACGGGTTGTACATTTCATCACCTAGTTGGTGGCATGAAGATGAGTTCCTTCTTCACATTTCATCACCTGGTTTGTGAGAATAAGGGCAAGGTGTCGAGGCACATTGTAGCCAGTGTCGAATGAGACAAAGTATGTTGAACCCTTTCGAAGCACAGTTGGCTTATGTATGGATGTGTTGGAATGTATGATGTTTATGTATGAATGTGTTGGAATGTATGATGTTTGTGTTGATTGATATGAGTGATGCTTATGAATGTTTTGCTATGCATGAAGGGTAAACCAAGTGTTCCAGTGCTAGGAACGCAAAAGACTCAGAAGAAGTTGTCTGAATTCCCTTTTCTTTAAATATTTGCCAAATGGCTTGTGTGACAAAAGATCTCAAGCGGTTAAGAGTAAAAACATTTGTAATGTGTATGCCTTCTTATAATAGCATTTCTTTCAGTACCTAGTCCTCCACTTTGAAAGAGTGAGGCTTGGCCCCATAGTCATAATAGTCGACGGTACGTTCACCCCTGGTTGTCTTGATACGAACTTTTATCCCTCTTGTTGTAATGTGCTTGCTGAGAGTAAAAATCATTCCTCTTACCAAGAGACAAATACGTTTAGTGACTTAGTGAGTAGCTAAATGAGGTAGGAGATGACGCAATGGGTGTCTGAATGGCCAAGATCTCCTCACTTGGTAGAACTTGACTTCCATTTCCCACTTGTTGATAGGGGTTAACCATATGGGGGTTCCCTTGGTATGTCCTTGCTTCGGCGGAGGCGTGGTTGTAGGCATGTGTCATCACCTCAGAGTAAGTCTTCCAAGTGTTGGCATTGATCATGTACTTGAAGAAACAATCACGTAGGCCTGCCGTGAAGGCCTTGAGGGCGGTCTTGTCATCTGCTTCAGCGCATCGAGAATACTCATGGCTGAAGCGACCGGCATACTCTCGTAGTGACTCGTCCGGCTTCTGGCGAATAGTGTACCAGTCATCTGCAGAATGCAAGCGATCAGTCTGGAAGATGTGTTGAGAGCCAAACAATTTCCTCAGTTCCTCAAATAAGTCTACTGTCTCAGGTGGAAGACGGCAATACCAGTTTAGAGCTCTGTCAGAGAGGGTGGAAGGGAAGAGAAGACATCGCTCTTCGTCGGTGTGCAACCGATATGCCATGGTGGACTCAAAGAGGTTAAGGTGTTCAATTGGGTCCTCCATTCCAGTATAGAGTTGTAAATCAAGCTTTTGTTTTGTCTTCGCTTGAAGGGGGTGTCGAGGATCCTCATTGTGAGAGGGACATGCCTGGGTTGGTTCCAGTCAGGTATCTCGGAGTGACGTTCGGCCTTTAACTTGTTTACTTGCTCAAGAAGCTGTAGGACAAGGGGGTCCTGAGTGGAGTCATGTACCATTGGAATTTTCTTTCGTAAGTCTTCATCGCCTCTTGAAAGTAGGAAAGTTTGAGCAAGGGCGTGTGGTTTTTCCTTGGACTCGCCGTACTGACTTCTAGGGTGAGTCTGTCGGAATACCTCAGAGTCCCCTATACCTTCATGTTCCTCTGGGACCTGTCGTTCATTCCCTAGATTGGCAGCTGGCCTGGGTCGTGGGATGGGACCGAGTCTTTCAGAAACCCTTGGGTCATTGATCTTCGAGCATATGTGGAGGAGATTCTCTCGACGTTGCTTTAGGAAGCCTCGGCAATCACGATAAACAGCTTTCGATCCTTCCAACCCTTCTACAAGGAGGTGTCTTCCTCCACTTCTCATGCTTCTGGTCGAAGCATCTGGGTTGAGAGAAGTCTCATGTTGATCAATGTTTTGATGATTAGCTCACTCCTCATCAGGGATACCCATGTCGAAGGGAAATGACCCTCCGTGTTGGGGGGCACCCAGATGATGGTTGATGTCCACAGGGGTAACGAGCTCGCGTGTTTGAGTACGCCTAGTTTCGTGAAGCGTCTCAAAGAGCTTCTCATACTGCTCTTGGAAAACCTTATTCTTCATTGCTATCTTGTTGTTCTGAGCTTCTAGCTCATCGACTTTAGCTTGAAGAGTAACCCTCTTTCCTTCCTTCTTTCGTTGCTTCGCACTAGGTGCAAGAGGGGTGTCATTCTGTGTGTTGTGGCTTCCTTCACTCCCCATGTTGGAGAGGGATGCCTGGTCAAAAGAGAGTGTACGAATGGTGGAAACCAGCTTGGCAAAGCTGAAGAGAGTGGGAATAAGTGTCGTTCCCACATACGGCGCCAAATGTTGATGCACAAAATCAATGAGGACTTTGGTACAACAGAAAATGTTAAGTTTATGACCTTCGCTAGATTGCTCCGGTCACTAGTGTGGATAAGTATGTAAATGGATAGGGACAGGGAAGCAAACACAAGATGTACGTGGTTCACCCAGATTGGCTACGTCCACGGAGTAGAGGAGTTCTCATTAATTATGAAGGGTTTACACAAGTACATAGGTTCAAGCTCTCATTTAGTGAGTACTAGTGAATGATTTAGTACAAACGACATTCGGAAATATTGTGGGAGAATGATCTCCTTTTATAGAAGAGTTTCTAGCTTTGTTCTGACATTGACACGTGTCGTGTTGTGATTGGCTTCTGATGTTGACACTTGTCGCGCTGTGATTGGCTTCTGATGTCGACACGTGTCGCATTGTGATTGGCCTCCTGGTTGGAGGGAAACTCTTCTGGGTCCTTGACGGTATAACGTTGACCGGTGCTCAGTAGTTTCGGGATTGGTCAAGTATGGTACAAACATTACTTATTAATATTAATGGGTCGATTTCAGGTTGGGTCATATTACCGAACGGTGTTACACGACACGACTCGTTAATGTATCGGGTATGCCACGAAAATGACATGGTACGAAAAACACGGCATGAATGTCATATCTCCCCTTAATAATAATATTATTATTATTATTATTATAATTTTTTTTTAATTTTTAATTTTAATTTTATTATTATTATTATTATTTTAGTTGGCATTGGAATGGTCTTTTCCAAAATTGAACTAGAGATCAAATGTGAATTGGTTTTGAAGAGGTCGCATGAAGAGAAGGAGGGAAAATGTCAAATGTAAAAAATCCTATAAAATTGTATCAGAAACTCTATCAGGTATGGGCATTGGACTCTGGACTTTTAGCTGCTTCTGATTGAAATTTGAATGTCAACAATTTGTAACCTGAACCTAAGGAAATGTCAAATGTGAATTAGTTTTTATGCTAATAAGACCAACCAATGGCAGAAGCTGCCTACATCAGCTAATTCTGAAAATAAGGATTTAATCAAAGGGGATTAGGATAGTAATATAGTGCTAATTCTCTATTTAACGATTTACTAATCGGTACGACTTGGTCGATCTAGACGGTGATGTTAACCTTGATTTCATTAAAAACTTAATATTAAGAGTATAGTTGATCACCAAATTCCATTCATTTGTTTTTAAATTAGTTCTGCAACTTGGATATGGTCATAACCCTAATTTTTCTGCAGATTGTGCGTCGGAGGAACAAGTTTGGTTTCTGCACAATTAACCATTTATTTATCAAACAAAATTAGCTTAATTAGGGTTTAGTGATTATCAGAATAACCAGGGGTTTACCAAATCTCAATGTTATAAAATTGGTTGTTTAACAATTAAATAGATGATAGGGTGTGGTAATCTTAGCAGCTGCCTTACCATTAATGTAGCTGATTAGTCCACTTCTGGAATATATTATTGGATTAAAATTACAGTTAGGCTTTGGTAAAATTTGAAAGGAACTTGGCATATGTTAAACAATAATACGAGAAAATTTGTCGCATCATCGTTTGTGCATAAAATCTCTAAAAAAATACATAATATCATGGATGTTGATGATACAAAAAAACTAGCAGGTCCCCTCAATAAAGAATATATATTTTGACAAGAGGCATGCCAACTGCCAAGTCTTGCCAAGAGGGGGACGAAGAGCTTGGACGACAAGAGGCAGACCAAGTCTTGCAAAATAATGTCAAAGATAATATTTTACCGTTAAATATAATAGTACCTCTTTTGGGTACACAATAACGTCATACATTACGCTTGCCATGCACCTTGCAAACCAACGAATAAGTAATGAATGATAAATATATACTGGAGGCTTCATACGCAATACCTCCTACAAAACAAAGGCTTTGATACATGTTAGATAATCACTTAATCCTAAAAGCTTGTCGGAAATGGGCTAACAATGCGTATCAAGTTTTTAAGAGAACTTTCACATGCAAAACTTTGATGCAAACAAAACTATACTAGTTTAGAGGATTTCCAAGGGGATCCACATTCTTAAGCTAAGTTTTTGCTATAATTGCTGCAAATTAATTAAGTCATTTTAATTAGCCAACTTTTCAATCATTTATACAAACGAATGAATATTAGCATGACTCTATTCTATTGTACATAAAGACATATGCAGAACATTAAAGACTTGCCAACTATAAATGTAATAACTCCAAAAAGAAAAAACTAGAGCAGAGCAAAGCAGCACAGCTAAAACAATAAAGGCCCGTTTTGTATTTTACTTAAGGATTCGACTAAAAATAATTAATTTTTCTTAAAAACAAGGGTTTTGAATTTATATTTTAGAATTCAAGAACTTGTTTGGCAATTCTAATCCTTGGCATTTAATTGTAATTTTTCTTACCATTCGAAATTCTTTACCCATCCATTGTTTTTTATTTTGTGCTCTAATCATATTAATAAATAAAAATTTATTCAAAATTCAAATTCTCATTATTAAAAAAATTCAACAACAAAACAAAATCAATTTATACATAACATTCGGTACCTTATTTTATTCATAGGTACGGAAGTATCAGTACATAACTTTAGGTACCTTATATTACTTATAGGTACATAAGTATCGGTTTGTAAGTTTCGGTAAGAATATATCGGTACATAACTTTCGGTACAAATGTATTGGTACAAATATATCAGTACAAATGTATCGGTACGTAACTATAGTATCTAAACAAACATACATATGTACGTAATATGCATATACATATATATTACTCCATTCACGCACAATGAAAAATATATGATAATATATGACTTTTCTTATTAAGGGAACTTAATAACTATCAATGATAAATAACATTTTTATTATTTATGGGAATCAATATATAACCTACAAACAAAAAACTCAATAATTATTACAACCTATTTAATATTAAAAATTACAATTAAATGCCAAGGATTAGAATTAGTTTTTAATCTTAGATAAGGTTTTATTCAGAAAGTAATCTTTAGACAAGGATTAGAATAGAATTTTCCATTAAATTTTTAAAAACAATTTTTTAGAGAAAAAAGGAATTTAGATAGAACCGAGCTTAACAGCCAACACACATGATTTTAGTGATTTGTGCATCACTGGCGTCAAATAAACTTTGAATTAAATTGTATTGTTTTGGTGGCCGATGACGACGACATTATTATAGGGAAGAAGGGAGGAAGAGAGCCCGGTGAAGGATGGCCCGATGGGTCGCTGGGTGCGAAGTGGTGGTGCTAGCGCCGGCCACCACTGGCAGGTGATATTTCGTAGTCGACGGAAATCTCACAGTCGGCGATTAGTGGTTCTTTACTCTTCTTCTACTGCTGGACTCAACGTGACTAACTCGACTCGCAAAGAAGAGATCGAGACAGAAAAAAAAAAAAAAAAATTAAAACGTTCTTTTGTGTTTTCGGGACTTAGGCATGGTTTTTGAGTTTTTAGAAATGGTCTACCAAACCAGAATTCATGATTTGTGACTCTAAAACAGTTTTTGACTACCAAACGAACCCTAAACTAGTTATAATTTTTTTATGCCTATTAATAAATTCAAAAGATAAAGGTCTGGACTCTGGTTGTAAAATACAATCCTTTAGACATTAGTCTAGAACTTCTTTCTATCTCATTTTTATGAGCTTTTAGAGGTTAATTAACCTAATTTAGGAGGCTAGGAGCATAAATTGCATAATAACTACTAGAGTTGTTGGATTACATTTGTGTGGACACTTCTCTATGGTTTAGCTTATGAGCCGCATGCTATTATATGTATAATTTCATAAGAAAAAAACAATAACATTGGATTAATCAAGAAAAATATCAAAGTTTTGTGGATGATTTTGTAACGAATATCTTATACAATCTTATTCAATTGTATGTTGGAAGACTCAGACCAAGTGCTGTGATTGTGTTACAGGCTTATAGCTCAATTCGATCATATTGGAAATGTAGTGGCATAACCAACGAATAAACTAACATACTTCACAAGCTCAAAATCTATAGAATACATTGAATCAAAGATTAAAAACAAAAAGTGCATGCATGTGTTGAAAGGATAAATCTTGCAAGGGTTTAAAGATGTTGGGCTACTCCTCATAATATCATTTAGTTTTATGGTAAAGTCTCAATTTTCTTCATGGTATCTCCCACATGTGTTAGGCTTGAAAATTTTCCATAAGTGAGTGTGAGCATGTGAAAGTAAAAGAGTCTCACATCGGTGAAAGGAGAAACTTTGCAGGAGCTTATAAGAGGTTGGACTACTTCCCATATTAGCAATTAGTTCTATAGTAGAACCTCAACTTTCTTTATGTGTGACTAGTAGAGAAGTTTGATGGCGGGCAGCAATAGGTGCGATGGAAGAGGAGGGAAGTGTTGGGTTACCGCCTTTTAGGATTAGATTAGACTTGTTTAGTCCTCTATACTTGTCAACCAAATCGACGGTTTTAATGTAAAGTAGCATTCTCATGATGCACTGTACATTTGTTTGATACATATAAATGGTTCAAGAATCTCCAGATTGAATGATCTTTTGCAAAGATGATGTTTAGATAATTATAAAAAGTTCCAATTATAATATATTTATACAATGAAAATACGTTAATCATAAGTGGAAACACAAATATTATCCTTTAGAAATCGTGGTAAACAAACAAATTTAACCAAAATGTACGAAGTTTACAACCCCAATTATTTTATTCTGTATATTGGACCATTGGAGGTTAGAGCGAGTCCACGATCAATAGCGTGTACATGGTGCAAAATCATTAATGTTTTATTGCTAAGTTATTGAACTAATTAACCTAGCACTCTCTTGATTAATTAGTCTATGCATGAAATGAAAGATTAACATTTAGTTCAGCATTAGCTGCCAATGAGATCAGATGCACTAATATAATATGAGAATAATGATGATATCATATGAAGCTAACAACATTCCACCACCTCTATATAAGAACACTTTACCTCTTCAATTTGTTGCATGCAATTTCTGAAGTTATCTAAACTAAAATATATACAATGGCTTCAGCTAGTTGTCATCCATCTGTCTTGGTTTTTGTCACTACTATTTTTCTTGCAGCTGCTATTGTGATGATCCCTACTTCATGCACTGCACAACTCACTTCTGATTTCTATAAGCAATCCTGCCCTCAGGCGCTGCAAATTATCAGATCAGTTGTCAAGCAAGCGATTAATCGCGAAAAGCGCATGGGAGCATCGCTACTACGTTTGCACTTCCATGACTGCTTTGTCAATGTAGGTTTCAAGTTGTTATATCTCATTGATCTCTTTTTTCTCTTTCTCGTTATTGATTTTACCTTGATACATGCCGTTGCTCATTCTCTAATAGTTTAAGCATTTAGTGCCCCGTTTATTATAGCATGTAAATTTTCATCTTGGAGGTTGATGCAATGGCAGGGGTGTGATGGATCAGTTTTGCTGGATGACACAGCTAACTTCATCGGTGAGAAGACTGCGAACCCAAATTTGAACTCAATTAGAGGTTTTGACGTGGTCGATGACATTAAGGCGACTCTCAACAGAGATTGCAAGGGAAATGTGGTCTCATGCGCAGACATCTTAGCCGTGGCAGCTCGTGACTCCGTTGAGATTGTAAGTGTTAAAAAGTCTTCAGCCTTATTGAGTAAGGTTTCATTCAGTAATGTTTTCTCACCAGTTAATTTTGGCAAGTTATGTTGTCAGAATAATCTGGAGTTTGGACTATACGTTTAATTAATAATTAACTTATCATCGTAACCATCCGGTCCAGATTCATAGTCTACTAACATAACATATACCAAATTATCTTAATTAGAAGATAAATTAATGCAAAGTCTTGTGCTTGTTTTTAGTTGGGAGGTCCTTCCTGTTCCTATGAAGTACAATTGGGTAGAAGAGATGCAAAAACTGCAGTCTTGAATGATGCAAACAGAGATCTTCCGCCTCCTATTTTCAATTTCTCTCAGCTTCTCTCCAATTTTCAATTTCAAGGACTAGACCTGAAAGATCTGATTCTCCTCTCAGGAGGGCACACCATTGGCCAGGCTAGGTGCACCACCTTCAGGACCAGAATTTACAATGAGACCAACATAGACCCCGACTTTGCAGCCTCGTTGCAAAAGGGCTGTCCTTCAAATGGTGGTGACAACAACTTAGCACCGCTCGATTCGACTGCAGCACACTTTGATACCGTGTACTTCAAGGCCTTACTGCAGAAAAAGGGTCTCTTCCATTCTGATCAGGAGCTCTTTAAAGGTGATGGTAGTGACAGTGATAATCTGGTGCAGTATTATGCTAACAACCCCCAGGATTTCAAAACAGATTTCGGGGCTTCCTTGATCAAGATGGGTAGCATTAAGCCTCTCACTGGTTCTGATGGTGAGATAAGACTCAATTGCAGGAAAATCAACTAGGACTTAATAGGTGTATGCTAAAAGCAACAGAGTGAAGCTCATTGGACAGTTCAAATGTCCACTGCATTAGAAGTTTATTTTGAATAATTGCTGAACTCTTTTATTAAATGTGTCTTGTATTAGTTATTAATTTTTTTTCTCCTCCCTACTAGTAATCTAATCTTGTTTATTGAGTTGGTAAATGGTATACATAGTATTCGAAATTCTTTGTTAAAAAGGACGGGTTTTGTACGAATGATGTCACTATCATAATGTCAAAACTGTATCAATATCACATAAATATTTTTCAGTGCACAAAATAATAAACAAATAGACAAGAAAATCAAATATACGTCTGAAATAGATTTCATGATTTCATGATCAGATATCTAACAAATAGACAAGAAAATCAAATAGACATGGTATAAGTTAGAGGAATGGTGTTGTAGATAACTTTCACAGATATCTAACAAATAGACATGGTATCTACCAATGTCAATGTTGTATTTTCTGTCTATTCTCTAATAAAGAACTTATGTTTGTAAGCCTACATTTGAACAAATAAAGACTGACCAAAATATTATTAAGAATGAATCTCATATTGATTAGAAGATGAATCTTACATGTGTTTATAAATAAGTTGAGTTACTAGTCATATTTACAAATGAGTTTTATGATGAAACATCAAATTTCTTCAAATAGATGCTAATGTCGGAAAAAGTTATGTGGTTCCAGTTTTACACAAAAATAAACCCATAAAAGAAACGGAAGATAATTTGTAAGACTATAGAGTACCTTCATGACCTAGCGAGAAACAAGATATATAAGATCGATTATTTTCAAATCCTAAAACATTTGGAGCCCAGAAAAACGAGAGAATTCTCTAACATTTTATTAATAGAATCAAAGATTAGAAACTGTTGCATCCTAAAGGTTGCTTATATAGTGCCTCATAACCCAAGAATATAAAAATACCATTCTGAGCTAGAAAACAATAGAATTTAAACGAATTTCCACTAGGCTCGTTTAAAAGCAACGAGTCTTGCATATCTTATCGTCCCCTTCGAATTCATATATTTTGGGTTTAAACTAACATGCCAATTACCAAAGTTACGTTAATTTCAACAACCTGAGAAGTCCAGAATATTTGTGAATTGCCAATTCTTCAATTATTTTTCTTATTTGATTGTCATTTCTTTTAATTTTATTGCATTTGCATGTAAAGGCTACAACACTTCATGAGCAAATGGCTTTATTTCAGACTTTTATAAAAACTATGAAATGATTGTTCTCCAAAGTTTAAAATTTTCCAAATAACTGTTGATGTTCAACCATTATCACATAATATAGATCATTTTTCTTAATTGATCGCCCTTTTATTTTTTAATCTTATTGCACGTATAATATCTCAATTTGTCTAGAGACTATGACATGATTGTTCTACAGAGTTTGAAATTTTCCAAGTAACTATTCTAACCTTATGAACTGATCTTATTCAACAACTAATTACATATTATTGATTCGACAAAAAAAATTACATATTATTGATGTTCAACAACTAATGACATATTATTGATTCGACAAAAAAAATTACATATTATTGATGTTGAACCATTAAATACATATTATATATTATTTTCAACCATTGATTACACACACACACATATATATATATATATATATATATATATATATATTAATACAACGATATATGTTTTAATGTTTATACTAAAGAATGGACTGACTAAGTCATTGGCCATCTTTTATAATTAGTATCAAACTCGCTATTTACAAGAGTATTGAAGAGGAATATTACTTAACAATAGTACTGACCACCATTGCAAAGGATAAATTATTCAACTATGTATTATATAAAAAGGATTTGACTTTGATATTTTAATTAAATTGGCCTGCCTCTTTCTCTTTTTTTTCTTTTTTTCTTTTTTGGTCATTTTGTTATTAGAACAGAGAATCTGACATTACTTGGTTTTACGGAACTAGATCATTTTAAATGGCTCGGATCAGTTTATTTTGCGGCAGTTGGTACGAACTTGACCAGTCGTTCCCGTAAGCGGGCTAAGGCTCCCCATTTTCACCATGGCACTTGCAAAATCTGTATAAAAAGTTCCGGCAGTGGCGCTATAAGTTGTAACCAGATAATCTGTTGATCCACCACTGAAAAGCTGCTGATCAGAATGCAATAGACCCTTTCTATTCACCAGGTTCTTAAAATAAACGTTGTCGAAGATGAAAGGGCTTGTAACATCTAGTGAAGAAAGGTTGTCATCAGTCCCGGAGCTCGCAGTACAGTTTGATTTCAAAGATGTAGCAAACGATGAATCGATGTTAGTCTCATTATGTATCCGTTTTCGAAACACTAGACACCTTGCTTGACCCATTGTATGAGATCCTAGTCACAAAATTTTGATAATACGTAAATCAAATATTATTGCTTGGAAGTCAAGTAACTGAAATTCAAGAATTTCCCAAACATATTGTTGCTTTTTTCGTTATATTTGTACTTACCAGAGAGAGCTACCAATTCTTTGGTAGTAAATCCTTTAGTTGAGAAAAAAGAGATGAGGTTATTAAGATCTAGACTTGGAGATGGGATTTCAGCATTTGCAGCACTTAAACTTGCTGTGGTGGAGTCTCTTCTGCCCAATTGAACTGTCCATGAAGGCCCTCCCAACTGCATGACCATTTATACATTAAAAATCAATTTTCATAATTTTACTCTAACTTATGCATTAAATGTTACTTACCGAAAGAACTGAATCGCGAGCTGCAATGGCAAGGATATCTGCACAGGAAACAACCCCAGGGCAGGCACTTTCTAGCTCAGATTTTATAGTATCAATCACTTCAAATCCCCTCAATGAGTTTGTATTTGGTAACGCCGTCTTTTCCCCAGTAAAATTTGCAGTGTCATCTAATAGAACAGATGCGTCACATCCCTGTTTGAAATCACACGAAAAATTCGTTAATACTAATAATGGCCATGGAGAAGGATTATATAGTTGTGATCTTTGACTGAACTCAGATATTACACAAGAAAATTATTCCTGTAAAGCACACACATGGATGCAAGGTTCCTATTTTCTTTAATTCTACAACAAGAACTATTTTATGGATGTGTGTGCTCGCGAATGTGAGAGAGGACGAAGGGTATAAAGGGGCATACATTGACAAAGCAATCGTGGAAATGGAGTCGGAGCAAGGATGCCCCCATGCGCTGCTCCTTCACCACTGCATTAATAACTGCATTCCGAACAATGGAAAGGGCTCGAGGGCACGTTGTCGCGTAGTGATTGGAGGACAATTGAGCAGACGATATTCTAAACAGGAATAAAAGCACAAAGAAGCAGAATCTGATAGTGTGTGAGATAAAAGCCATAGCCGAAAAAAGAGAGGGGACAATGTACTTTTTTTCCTCTTTACTTTCTCCAGTAGAATGGAGCTTAAAATTGTATAAATAGAGGATTACTTTAGTGGACTATTAACTGTTTGCCGATTTACTACTAGTAGTTCTAGGTCAAAGGTCCTAAGGTTTAGCCAAACGACCAAAGTTGTCTGATTTCAATTATTATCTGAACCAGCAAAACATTGAGGAAAGTGATTTTTGCACTTCGCTTTTAGTCTCATACGATTTTTTTCTACCGTCAAGATTGAATAAATCAAAGAAAAAATAAAGGACAAAAGCAAAGAAATGAGTTCAGAATGAGAAATTGGGAGTTCCGAAGTCACTACGCAAACATCAAACATTAGAAATTTCATCAATTTTATTATTCTTTAATTAGTATCTAACCCTTCAACCCAAACTCCACTTCATAGGAAAAGTGTCTAATGGCCTACAAATTATTGTAATGCAACGGAAATGTTACTCCTTTGTTTAAGGGTTCGGGTCATGGAAATAGCCTCTTTGCAAAGCAAGGGTAAGGTTACGTATGATAGACATCTCCCGTCGGGCCGCACGAGGAGCCTTGTTAGCCTGTGGTCACTCTACTTTTCTATATAGTTTTCAATTGATCAAAGAGGGAGGAAACAAAATACTGGTTAATTTGACAACATTTTTTTCATGAAGGTATCTAATTTGTTAATCGAACGAAGGGTTGATGCCACTCACATGTTTTTCACATGGTTGAATAAAAGTTTTTGCGATTTCCCCAAACTTCAGAATCTTCCAACACCTTGTAGGTATAGGCACAAACTTCATAAGTAGATATTCTTACTTTGAACGCGGATATACCGATTACTCTATCATGTATCTTCGATTACGCTCAAGTTGTTCTCCTCCGAATGTGGCAAAGCATGCTTCATAGAAGTCTTGTTTTACCGGTGTTAGTGGTCTCTAGAGGATTAAATTCAAAAGTTTTCGGTTTCCTTTGAATATGGCTGGTTTGTATTTGACAAATCCATATGATCAGCCAAAGTAAAATCATGAAGGGAAAGATTACGAATGAGATAATTTGGACTTAGTGCACCTATGATAAATGCCTTTTATAATCCATTTTTCTTAGCTCATGATTACCCTTACTCCCCCAAGTTGATAGGATCATCAATGTCAGAAGAATGTTTTGCCAATTATTGACACGGGCTATGTAATTCTTCAGAGTATTGACGACGGTCGTTAGCTTGGGTTTTCTTTTTGACAGAAGGATATTGTTAACTGCCACTGCCACAATATCCAGGGATGGTGATTCCAGCACAGACGCAAATGAGCCGCGTATTGTCATGAACAACTGACCATTCCAAACATCAACAAAGAGGGTAGAAATTTCTTGGATGCCAACATCAAGCAGACATGATATTACCAATTAATGAGTGGACACTGAAATGACATAAAAAGAATGACCCCAAGCAAACAAGGCTCCTCGCTTTGCGAGGTTCGAGAAAGGAACGTCTATTATCCTTGAAAAGCAAGGAGGTTGTTTCCACGACTCGAACCCATGGCCTTTTGATCACAAAAGAACAACTTCTCCAAAATTTGACTCGCCGCGTGAGCTAAACCATAAATTGACCTGAAAATTAACTGTAATTCCAACAGTTGTGCATGTTAATGACTGAAACAAGCATAGTTCAACATTTTGTCTAAAGCCAAAGCAGAGCAGGAGCAACTATCAAATTCCAAACCAGAAGTGGTCTTCCCTGATACATTTGTTTTAAAACATTCTAAACCAGAAGTCGAAAATCTCGTCGTATAACAAAAATTAAACGATGCAACAAACTTATTCTACGGCTATCCAGAATTTTCACAATTGCATTGACAACTTGTCTATATTAATCACATTATAAATTCTCTCTCACTAGCTCTCTTTGTCAAGGAAACATGGATGATGAACAAAAATCAGCCAAGCAGGCAGAGGCCTACTCCCCGGTGTGCCTTCTAATACTACTACTGCCTCAGAGACGATCAGAATACAAACTTTTCCTCCTCCGCACCGATGGTTTGTAATCTATCTCCCATCTCCAGGAGCGCAGTGGCCATGCTGTCACTAATGCCCAAGAGATACTGCAAGCGCGATAATTTCTCTGGTGCCGCATCGCTTTTCATGTATATGCCAAAGAGATCGGCCAGCTCCTCTGGAACTTCCCATGAAAGTGGCTTGGCGGGCACAGCTTTGTCGCAAGCTAGCAAGTCATTAAGAGAGGAAACCTGCAAAAAGCACAAACAAATCATCAAACTCTGCCATTCAATCAAATTTAACGGCCTATCTCCACTGATTCACTAATCAAAATTAGCACGTAGTAGTTACAGGACTAAAATAATAAAAGATACAACAAATCCATACCACTCCTTGACGATTTCTCTGCCTCAGAAGTGACACAGCTTGAATCAGTGAGTTTGATAATCTGGTCTGTGCAAGCTCTCGAACAACATTCTTGGCCTTCTCAGCATTAATATTGAGATCTGCTGGGATTTTCTCATAGACTTCTTCTTCATCAAACTCTCCGGTGCCTGATGAGAATATCTCATCCACAGTCTTTTTGAACAGACTTTCTCGCAAGCTCTCAGATATCATGCTGTCTAAATTAACACTTGATTCTTTAAGTTCTCTTATCTGCTTAATATTGAGCCTCCCCTGACCAATAGCGGTTTCAATCGCAGCTGCCATTTTTGTAGTAGTTATATTCTTTATTATCTTTTCCACGTACTGTGGAGGCAAGCCAACTTGCTTCTGCAATTCATTAAGTTGCTCTACCCTGGCTTTTGTCAATTGTCCATCAGCTAAAATCACCTCTGCCTGTTGCCTGAAAGCTTGCTCGGCCAGGCTCCTGTGTACTTCCACTATCTCCGTAGTGCTTAAACCCAATATCACCCCAAGCTGATTTAGTAGCACATATTCTGAATCATCCTTCTTTGTAGTGATCTGAGCACCAAAGGGAATCTTCTTCACTTCCCCAGTTATACAAAACAGCAAGTATGTTTTGTATAGGTCAGTCCTCTCTCTTTCTTCCAGGTCATCTTTAAGAGTTATCTCAGTCTGGCCGGGCTTCCCCAACTTTGCAGCAAGCTCCTTGTCAGGTCTAATCTTTCGAAGTGTCTGAATCGATTCCCATTCCTCATCCTCCAGGACTTCTGTCTCTGGCTCCTTTATTGGCTCTTCTGTGGCGGAATCAGATGATTCCCCTTTTATGTCTGCCACCAATTCAGTCACAACCAATGTGTTGAAAGCTATCATCTTTTTAAGTTCTTTTGCAGACTCAGTACGGCTACCAACTGACCGTGCTCGTTTTACATAGTTAATAAAAATCTTTCTTACCTGCATAGATTGAAGTAAACAAAGAAGAGAGCATGTTAAATTAGAATTCACAAACTCTACATTAAAATATAAATAAATAAAGCGATCAAATGGATACTCACTGCCTTGCCAGCAATAGACATGGCAGCCTCCCTAGACAATCGCAGACCATGAGCTGCCTTTCTCACGGCTTGTTTTACATCAGCGTCGTAACCATCAACACCAGATGCAATTGCGTCCTTCACAACCTGGACAGAAACCACCACAAGAATCAGTATAAAGCCTATTCCAAAATAGCAGACTTTTCTTAACATATTTACGCATGTTTATAGTGGAGGCTCTAATAGGAAAGCTAAATTAAGGAGCAACTTAAACTAAGAAAAAAATTATGGTACGTGTGCACATGCAGATGATGGGTCTTAAGGAAAACCACTATAAGGGTCCATGCCAACCAAATATCTCAGATACCAAACAAAGGAGCTTAAAAGAAAAATCGTAGTTACCTTTTCAAACAAACTGCCACAGATATCTGAATGGGCAGCCTCAACCGTCTGCTGAGGTATACAAAGCATGACCCGTAGCCTTAACAATGCAGCAACATCATCCTCATTCAGCTCTCCATCAGCAACACACTGCTGAAGCTTTTGCCGGTAAATTTCTAAAAGAAGAAACACAAGTCAGATTCTGAGAGGGACAAAACAGAATATTAATTATAACACCACGGTAGTGTTTGGTTATGAACCAAGGGAACAGATATTCCTAAATGCACATTAACTGTTTGATCCACGAAATAAAAAAGGAATGTCCTCGGTGAGTAGTGAAAATAAATATATTAAAAAAATTTGTGCAAAGGACAAGCATTGCAACTTCCATTACCTTCATGAATCTGGCTGGCTCTTTGTGGATCAAAATGCAGCTCCTCACAGATATTTTGAAGGAAGGCTGCTTTGCTGTCTGCAGCTTCTAACTCGCCCGATGCAACAGATTGTGAAAGACATTTACGGTATACCTTCGAAGTAACATCAAGCACAATGGATTCTGCCTCTCGTTTGCCCAAACCAAATATATTCCTTAACTGATTCAAGGCCGAAAGCTACACAGGCAAAAATTAATCATAAATAAGAATAGTAGAAATGGCAGAAGCAGCAATGGTAGCAGTTTTTAAAGCAGTTTATAAGCAAAAAAAATATGCATGCCAGCCTTTGTTTACCTTACTCTCTTCCAAGCGACCTGTGGATAAAGAATCCGTAACATATGCTCTGAAGAGGAGCTTCAAGTCGTCCATCTTTCTATCAGCATCGTAGTCGCCACCTAAGTCAGAGACACAAGTAAGTAGAGCTGGGGTGTCCAAAATTCAGCCTTAGAGAAGAACGACCAAGAGACCAGCACAGATTCTTACCAAGTAAAGAAACTGGCCCAACCCCAGGTGCAAAGCGAGCTGCATCTGGCTGGTTCTTTAGTGAGATGAGCAAACTATTGAGTTCTAGCATTTTATCAAGCTCTTCCACAACTTCCGTGATTCCAGCACTGAAAAACTAAGTCTATTAGGACCTACTAGTGTTAAGTTTGAAAATCATTAATGTCATCGGAACCAAAAGTTCTTAACAGAAATAAAATAAAATAACATCTTTCTAGATTCATATTTTGATCTTGGACTCTTTTATACAAAAATAAAAAATAATAACCAATCCCCGGGCTAAACTTGGATGGTAGTGGACTTAACTATTTATACAAATAACATAGGACTAAGCTGCACTTATGTATGGAAGTAGTGAACTTACGCTGATCTGGTTCTGGACTTGAGTATACGAAGTGCTGCTGAAATATTTGCCTCAACTAGTTTTCTTGCATGTTCCTTGAACAACTCCTCTGCGTGCTGCATCAAACAGAATTATCCACATTAAGAAACAACTAAAGACAAGATAGTGCAGGTCTAGCAAATACATTGCAAAGAAGATACCTCGTCAGAGAGTAGATACAAGCGTTGTGCTTCTTTAAGCTTAACAAGCTGCTCTACTCCAATATCTGAGAACAAGATAGTTAAATTTGTCAGGATTTGGCGCATAAAAGGTGTAAGAGCATTACAAGCTTGCATAAACAAAATGTTGAACTCATCTAATAAAAATCTTTATAAAAAAAAAGTTACTTAAAAAGAGAATTGGAGAAAGTAAGATCTTATGTCTAACACTGCCAGTCTCTTTGAGATAACTAACAATTTTTACCTCATATGGTGTCTCAAATTGGACCATCAAAGTAATGAAATTGTACCATCAAATATAAATGTAACAACAAAACAAACAAATTGTTCCTTGTATCCTATGAACCATTCTCTACAAGAGGTCAAATTTAAAAACAAATTTCAATTGCTCAGTGTGTATATTCTGCTTCTAAATCGGTAGTGAATGATAAAAGCCTTAATGAATGATGTGGTTACCTCTGCCTACGGATTTTAACTTGGAAGCGTATAAACGCTGGGCATTATCACGGATAGCCAGCTCAACCTGTCAGAAAAAGGAATGATGAATCATGCAGCAAGAGAAAAAAACAATGAATACCAAATTACAATATCATATGAGTCTGACCCAATTAAGTTTCGACGACCATAAAACAACTAGAAAGATGGCAAGAACATTGACTCCGGGCATACAGCACAAAGAACAACAATTTCATCGGTCAAATAATTTACTAGTTATGATACCTGGGAATCAGTAACTTTGAAAACACGCTTCCAAGGTAAGAGGAAAGATGAAGCATCCCCAAACACAAGAGTCGAAACATATATCAGCTTCTGAAACGCCTGCACTGGAGACTCACTAACAATGGTCAAAGCCCTGTACCTCAACTATTCAAATAGGGTAACAACAATCTCAAAGTTTCTGGCAGCAAAGACCTACCCGACGCTGCTCTAGATCACCCTCACGGTCAGTCTCAAGTCTCTGTCTGAAAATTCGCCTTCCAATCTGAAACCCGAAAACCACCAACATATTTAAAGGTGAAACAAAGAGTAAATTCATTTGCTTTCACAAACCGAGAAGTAAATAAAAACCCACCTCCATATGCATTGAAGCTGCTTCGGGGTCATCGATTCCCAGAGAATTCTTGAAGCTGACGATTGTGTCGACTTCGTCCCCTTTGAGTTCTTGAGCTCCAGGAGGAAGAACAGAAGTGACAAAACGACAGTACAAATCACAAAGCTCGGCATTAAACGCCTCGTCTTGCTTGCTCACACCATATCTGCAAAAATTAACAAACTTTAAATGCAAATTCACTGTAATTTGCACGACCCAGCTGAGAATTTTGTTACTTAATTCTCACTTCCTCGCAATGCCTTCAATGTCCTCCTTCTTAACAGCTTTCGGGTCGTCGAACCCGGCAACGTAATTGTGCAAGTCAACCGCGGCGACCTCGGGAGCACAAGAGTTCATAGCGTATAAAGCGGCCCCACCGGCGGCTCCGAGCACCGCTGCACCGCCATAAGCTGCGTTTTGGGACTTCCCCAACCGGAGACCCAACCCATAACCCGCAGCCACAGCTCCAGCAAACACAATTGCCGACGTCACTATCCGTAGGGGCGGCGAAAGCTTCTCGACAACGGGCTGGATACCGGTGAGCTCTCTCTTGCCGCCGAAGTCATCGGGAGGCGGCGGTGAAGCATCTGTTGATTGTTCCGAGGAGGCGGCAGAGTTCCGGGGAAATGAGACCCTGAAACGGCGTCGTCGGGAGTGTACGGAGGTTGCGGCGGGGAGAGAGATGGGGTTGAGGAAGGGCGAGCGGAGAGCGGAGCGGTGGGGGGTGAGAGTGGAGGGATTCATGGGTCCCACTGTGGCGGGATAAGGGGAGACAACGTCGTTAGGGGAGGGGGGAAGGGTGGAGGGAGTAAAGGGGATTTTGCAGGGTTTGGAATCGGACACTTTTATAAGGTTTGACGGAAAAGAAAACTGGGGATTGGAGAAGATAACAGAGTGAAAGTGAACTACAACGTTAGGCTACTTGGGCCTAAAAGATATGGGCATGGTCACAAATGTTATTGGGCCTAAATATTTTTTTTTTCTTTACCCGTGTGAGTCCCCACGTGCGATGAAACCCTAGCAGCTTCCTATTTAAACCAAGCTTGAGGAGCCGTTTGGTTCTCCTCTCTCTGGAATCTTCCTTGACACGTCTCAACCCCGATATCTCCAAATATCAAGGTAGACACGTGCTGGCCGATACCCGAGGATGATAAAGCCATTAAAAACATGCATACCGATAAAATATGTAATTAAAAAGGTGAAGTTGTATGACATTGGGTTACGCCAGTGAAGAAACCATGGTCCATCACCCGAACGTGAAGCTGCACGACTCCGGGTTATGTCGGAGAAGAGGATATAGAACATCACACACCAACACTAGTCGTGGCTAGTGAAGTTGTCCAACATTGGTTTCGCCAGTGAAGCTGGGGTTATGTCATCAATATCATCAACTCCTCATTCGCCTGAAGGCAGTACATGTCCATCACCCGAAGGTGAAGTTGTACGACTGGGTTACACTAGTGAAGAAACCATGGTCCATCACTCGAAGGTGAAGTTGCACGACTCCGGGTTACGCTAGATAAGAGGTATATACATATATACCCTCAACTGTGTCATACGGCCATATACGTGTACATACCCGTGTTGTGTGGATGTGTTGTATGATAACCCGCTAAACATATCTCATCTCAAATCCGGAGCTCAAAAACTCAAAGCCTCATCTCGTAAATCCATGATAGCACATATTCATAAATCCATCAAATAAATCGTATTCGTAATCCATAGAATTTCATATACGAAAGTCAAATAATTTATAACCTTTCGTAAAACGTAAATTTGATAAATCATAAATATCTTGTGAAAGCAATTTAAATAAATCATAATCTCTCCGTAAATCCTAAATATAGAAATCTATAAAAACATATTATAAAACATGCTCCGTTCATGAAATATGCAAGGCATGCAAACCTAATATTTTTATAAAACCATGTAAGTTTGGTCCACTCAAAAGTTTTTCATTGCTCGGGAGCCGCTCGAACTAGCGAGAATGGTGTCACTTCCCATTAAAAACACAATTAAGGACCATTTAGTACAACTATACCCAAACGATAGAATTTGGAAAAACAGACGGCGAATTCGAATTCAGTGTTGGAAATGTGCCCTAAAGCCAATCATATGATGATACTTTACGGACATTTCACATGTTAAACTAATCTAGTTTACATATAAAGGGCAAACATTATTGTTTGAGCCGTCTCATATAAATGTTATATGCTTAAACGATAAAGTCCAAGGAATATGTGATTGGGAGAATGCAATCTAATGAAGTTAGATTAATGAGACCATTCTTTCGTAGACACATCCTAAACGTTCCTGATCATAGGATTGCCAATTGGGCATTGACAGTCCGATAAGATCAGTACGTACTGTGCCTTCTCTCAGGGAGAGTGACTAGTCTCGAGTCATTGGTGTGTGTGACATCAAGACAAGTACGTAGGTGCTCAATAGAGAATGAGTTCACTGAACACGATCAACGAGGAGTTCTCATACTCATGTCACATGAGAACTCATGGTTGGGATAATGCAAATTAGTCCTTTGACCTAAGGCATCACAGTTGTCTTGTGGTTAAGTCCTTGATCTTTGATTATGTCAAAGTCACCCCATCGGGGTGTCCACGACATCATTGGGGTTAAGCCACTTAGTTATGGAGACAAGTGAATGGGCAACAAGGGATCTCTAACCTTCAAATGGTTTGAGGGAGAATACTCTATGATATGATTAAAATCTCTGGCCAGAGTATGAATGAGATTAGGGAATGCGTTCCAAATCACATTCAAGGTAATCATATAAGCAAACGAATCACATTGGATAGTAGACATGAATAAATAAACTATCAAACCAAACAATGTGGTCAAGAGTATTAGATTAGAGAATGACCGTATTGCATTTGTAATCCTTAACTGAATAGGTTCTCTACCTCTTCTGATTAGCTTGGGTAACCATGATATGCTGCTAGGTGTCACTCATGGTTTGTGGAAGCCCTAAACGTGTATAATCACTAAAGGGAGAATTGAAAGTAAGTTTCAATTCACAATCGATGTAAAATGGTTTTAATCGCTCACTGCCTCGCTAAAAGGAACCTAATGGATCGTACACCGTGTAAGGTGGAGATTGAAGAAACAATGGAGATGAGTAAGAATAATTAAATGGTTTAATTATTTATGGCAAGGATTAATTAATATGTTAATTAATCAAACGAATAAGTTCGTTAAAGACCTCGGATAGTTTTGGACCTTAAGGCCCAATGGGCTTCGAACGTCAAAGCTCATTGACTTAAGTTGTATGACAACTTAATGAATAAAGATTCACAAAGGCCCAAAAGCCCATATCCATTTTGTGTAGAATTAGGGTTTTTTGGTTCTTTAGGTCATTTAAAGAAGTAACTATATAAAGAACTTTATAGCCTAAAATTCATAAGGGTTTGTTTTAGAAAAAATTGGTGAGAACTTGTTTCTTCATTTTCTCTCTAAGAGGCCAACCACCTTGGAGGGTGAATCTAGCAATCCTACTACTCCAAGGTCACTCATTTCTTCTTCAATCTAACCTTGGTGTAGAATCTTTAGAGGTTCTCTATTTTGGGAACTTGGAGAATCCAATTCTTTCAACCAAATCCATGGAGCTAAGAAGCAAGGAATGAAGGCCCTATCTCTTGGGTGATTATCCTTTGCATATGCAAAGAGGAATCTACAAAGGTAAATATTTCTCAACTAACAAATGTTGATTTAAGTTGAGTCAAGGTTCACCAATCTACTAGGCTTTGAATTTCATGGTTGATGTTTTGTTTTGAGTGCATGTAAGCATGATTCCGCCTTTAATTTGTTAATTGCATGCTATTGATGTTGCTCAAATGAACATGTTTTTCACAAAATTTCCTACAAGTGGTATCAGAGCCTAGGTCTAGTAGTTGGTGAATCATTTTGGGTTTTGTAGTTCATAGTTTTTGATTTAAAAGTTGTAATATGTTACAAGCTTTATTCTTGTTTCTTTGAATGTAAATTTTGTTAGAAAATTTGCCATCTCAAATGTTGTAGATGTAGTTCATATGAGCATGAATTTTGGAGCTAAAATTTGGTGCCATGTTTTTGGGGAAATTCGGCCAAATCCAAAGGGTGATTTTTTGGGTTCATGTTTGTCTTGTTAAAATGGTTTTAAAGTGACTTTTGGAACCCCTAAGTACCCTAGGATGTTAACCCTCTTTTGAGTGGTGAAAATTAGAGTTTTGGTGAGTGAAAACATTCATGGAGCTATTATGAGTTTTCATGAGTGTTCTTCAATGTTCTTGAAGTTCTTGCCAAGAACAAAAAGTTTTGAAGTTTTGATTCAAAAGTTTTATGTTTTTACATAAAGTTTTGATTTAATTTTAGTGGGTGATGGTTAATGGTAAAGTATTTTTAATGGGAGACAAACTTTTTAAAGATGTGACATAAATTCAATTAATGGTAGACAAACTTTTATAAAAGTTTGACATAAATTCAATATATATCATATATGTTTCATCTTTACCTCACCTAACAAAACCCACTTACAAAAACTTTGTAAAAATCTTTTTTTTTTTTTAACTCATGGCCGGCCACCCTAATAGAATAGGGTATTTTTGGGCCTTTTGTGCAATTACATAAAGTTTTGATACTTTTGTGTATTTGTATTTTAGCCCAAAAGTTTACGTTTTTACGTTAAGGCCCAAAAACGCTAAAGGACAAATTGTTTTGCTCCTTTAATGAAGTTTTTTGTATTTGTTGAAATTTTTGGGTTCTAGTTGTAATTACATGAAGTAGTGGACTTTTGTGTTTTTACAAAGTGACCCCAAAAGTTTGTGTTTCGCAATATAGCCCAAAAAGTTGTAGTTATTGCATGATGGCCCAAATTAAGTAGGGAACAAAAATTGTTTTGTCTCTTTAAATGAGAATTGGATTTTCATTTCATTTAGCTCCATTTAAATCAATTTTATGGATACAAAAACAAAATGAAAATGTTGCATTCAATTTAATTAGTTAAAGTGTTAATTAATTAAAGGGTGATTATGAACCTAAGCCTACGATAATTGAGCTATGTGAAAGGCCGTTTCAAATTTGTTTGAACCATGGGAATGTGTAGATTAATTTTGGTTGTAATTTGATTTGATCAAATGTTGTAAAAGAGCATAAGCTCTTCTTTACTTTAAAGTAATTTGTTTTATGCAAATGTTGTAATGAGCATAAGCTCACCTTTACTTTAAAGTACTCATTTTCTTGTTTTATTTGATATGCATGAAAATGGAGTAGTTGGGTCCAACGCCCCTAGGAACAACACGCCTTAATGTGATTAAACGCGTAACTAAAATCAATCTTCATCCCTAGTCCGAGATTCAACACTAGGCTCGTGTTGAATCTAAACAAAGGTTCATAGTCATCCTAAGGCCCTAAGGCAACTATATAGTCCATCAAATGAATGCAAACCTTATGTTAGTAGTATCATATACTCTTGCTTTAAAAACCGTTTCATAAGTATAGTGGGAGTATTATATACAACTAAATTGAATCAAATGGACCAATAGTTGTAATAGGACCAAAATTGTTTTAATGAAGATTAAAATGAATACTTATATGTGATGAGACCTAAAACCCTCAAACAAACCATTATTAAGTTGATAAGCGTGAGAGTGATTTGAACACTCTTCCGTAGGCCTTCCACCGTGGTAGACTCCGATCGTTTGTGACTCGTACACCGGCTTCACCCTATAATGGGGGAGTACAAAGTGCGTGCTTACATTCAGGATGAGTTCTATATACATACATGATGAAGTGAGGTAGGCGACGAGTTTAGCCAACATGATATAATTCTGAGGCTATGCTTGTACCCCTACACGAACTAGGCATGGTGGGAATGACTTAACTAAGTGCAATGACGCCAACATGATATAATTCTGAGGCATCATTCTCTAGAGGCCAAATAAGATGGGTACTTGCAAGAGGTTGTTGCAAATGAGTAAGCGTACTCTCTCATTATTATTAACGCTAGCCAACATGATATAATTCTGAGGTGGGCTTGGTAATAGTGAGTCTCTCATAACCTACTAAGAGTTTCCTCCAAAACTCTCGAATTCCAATGAGGGATATGGAATTTGCCAAAAATAGTGGGTGGTGCTATTTGATTTAAAGACCCGAATCAAATGGCTTAAAATCAATCAATTTATATTCGTTATGTATTTGTTTACCAATATATATTTGCAAACGCTATCCAAAACTTGACAAAGAAAAACCGAATGTTTTAGTTTCCGGACTTGGTAACACAATCCCAAAGATTGTCTTAAATGGATTGTGCATGTACCTAAGAAGTCTCATCCTCACAATCTTCCTATTGATAATGTATCATTGGAAGAACATGTTAGAAATGTCTATCATGAAGAGGACAACACAAACAACCAATGCTTATTCCTTCGTTATATGAACAAAGGAACTTACGAAGATTAGCATAAAGACAAGGACACTTTTAGTGTCATAGTTCTTCACTTACAAATTGTTGTATGAAGAAATAAGAGTTGCCTTGAACAACTCTTGAAAGTTTGTAATTATGTTTAGAACATAATGGTTGGTTGACAAAAATAGTCCATCAACATGGACTTATGATGATTTTGAATCATTGAGTGTTGAAGTGATAAACCACTTAACGAGACGGAAACTAGGCTAGGACTTCACCTTTATGTCCCTATCCTAATGGTTCACTAAGTTTATTGTAAACTATGTAGTGAACAATAACCGCACACTCTCCAAAATGTTTGATGTGTATAACACAATTGAAAAAGGTTTCAAGAGAGATAGTGGGAGTTTAGGGACCATGACTATTGTAGTCAAAGGAGAAGTCAAATGAAGAAGATAAAATTAACTCCAAGGGAACAAACTTTCTTTATGAAATGATGGACATTGGAAGGGGTATTTGCAAGAAATGTCTTGCAAGTGTCAAGAACACACATTTCGAAGGTGTTGTAAATTGTTCTTGAAAAGTTCAAAACAGTTGGTTCTTCTACTTGAATGCTTGATTCCGTATTAGTAACTATGTTTTACAATCGTTGTAAAAGTGTGGCTAATAAGAAGTAGAAGATTAATGAGAGAAGAGAAAGTACTTCACATTCGGAACGTGAATAAAATATAGATCTCTGCGAAAGCAGATGGTACTAACTTCCTCATATGAACTACCAAAGAAATTGGAAAAACCAAAGATTGTCTTTACATTCCAATTTTAAGGAACATAATTCCGTCACTATAGTAGAGATGAATGAATGTTTTGTTTGACAAAACATTGTTCTTTATTAATCACTGATTGGATTATAGTAATCTAATTGATTGTCTCTATAGTAGAGATGATATGGTAGCGTTAACTGTTTAGAATATAATGATGCTTAAAACCCAAAAGGTTGCAAGATAGTGACTAATCCCAACTGAGTTGTGATACCTCTAAAACATAAATTACAAGTTGGTCATAGATGGATGCTTTGGATCGTTAGATCCGGATCCAATACCTTCTTGTCAAAATTGTATAGAGGCAAAATGTTCGAATCTTTATTCTTTTGGAAAGAATAAAGAATCACAAAGTTGTTGAGGTTAATTCACTTAGATGTTAGTGGCACTTGTCCACAACATAAATACTACTCATGTTGTTTGACATTCACCGAAGATCACTCTCGGTTGGACTATAGTTTATTATGAACAAACACAAGTCCGAATACTTTGCAAAAGGTTTCAAAGAATTCAAGAAATGTAAGTTGATGAGTAAGACGTCTAAAGTACTTACCTCCTTAGATTTGATCCAAGGAAAGGTAACACTTTAGATAAGTTTCCTTGAAAGATATCAAGGAAATTAGCATCATAAGATAATGATTTTCTCCATTAGGAGAAGAACGAACTTGAATAAGATTTAGTTCGTTGGATATTATCAATTACCCATATATAGGATATATATGCTTCTAAGACAATATGATTGTCAATTAGAAGATCTTCCAAAATTTTCGTAACTCCATAGGATGTAGTTGGAAAGAAAGACAAATCTTAATTATGTTAAGATTTGGGGTTGTGTGCTAATAAGCAATATTTGTTTAAAAATTATCTTGTGGATATCCTTAAATTAACCTTTGGATATCACTTTTATAAACCAACCAACAAATGTTGTTTGTTGAGTAGTTCATTGTAATCCAACAATGTGATTTGCCTTAAAGCAAATGAATTAGGAATAGAACTCAAAAGAATGGGTTCTTTGAGAGACAAGATGATAATCAACAAATATAACAACCTAGTTCCTATACCACAAGCTCCAAGGTAGTCAAAAAGAATTTTAAACCGTCTCAGTTGAATGGTTTGAACTTTATGACTACATTGAGTGTATATACAATATATACTCAAGGAAATGGTAAAGTACCATTTGACCCGAAATAATGAAACCTTCATAGCTAATTGGTAGCTTAAGGTGACTACAATCAAAGAAAATGGTTGACTTTGAAGGAACCATCTTTGACGTAGTCTTAGTTTCAATTAATTCGAAGATTGCTAGCTACAACTAAATGTTGATTCAATGTTTGGACATCATATAGGTTTCCGAAACCATTATTAAGATAGTCCTAATAATATATATGTCTAAAACTATGAATCACAAAACATGTAAGTTGTAGAGATCCAACCATCATGGATCTAAGCAAGCTAATGGGAGCCATAAGCGTCTTATGAGAGAAAGATCAAAACGTTTGATTTCTCATAAAGATGTAAATGAATCTTTTGTTTACTAGGTTTACAAAAGATTAGTGGGAGTTAATCATATTCCTAAATTTAAATATATGTATGATATATTAATTTTGGAAATGAAAAGAATACTTCATTCGTTAAAGTTATGACTTTAAACTTTCTATAACGATAGAATGTATATGGGAGACATAGTCTATATACATGGGAAGGAAATCTATAATGATAGATTTTAGGATATAATTGGATTATATCATGCCCTAATAATAGACAAAATGATGCTAGGAAGTTTCTCATATGATGATAAACTTCAATCAGAAGAACAACTCTAGTGAGACTAGGAGGTAGCTCTTCTAAAAGGGAACGTACCCTTTGACTCCCAAAGAAATAATGCGTAAATCGAATCCTTTATGCATACGCAGAAAGGTAATTTATGTATTTCATATTGTATGAAAAACATTGATATGAGTTGTACCTAGAAAGGTACAAGGCGATATCAATGCAAGCCCAGGATCAGAACCATGGCAACTGTCAAGTGAATCCTTAAGTATTTAAGAAATACTAAAGGATATGTTCCTCGAAGAATGAGGAAGAATTAGAGTAACGTAATGGAAGCGTAAATGTATTAGATTGTGAATCTAATCCATCATTGGATGTTTCTTCATTGTGAATGAAGAGATAAACATATATCTCTTTATTATGACTAAAGAGATATTTGGATGGAAACATTAAAGTAATGACTTTAGTGTGTTCCATTATGAATGCAAAATATATTGTCATATAGAAGTTTACAACAATGTTGTTTGGATGGGAAAGTTCATTTATGAACTCTCTATTCGGTTCCAACCAGAAAGTGTATCTAGTGTACTGACACTACGACACTAATGGGGTGATAGCTCAAGCCAGGGAATCAAGGTCTCATCAAGATCCGAACTCATATGAGAGACTGAACCACATGATTGGGAATCATGTATAATGGTGACGTCGATATTCTCAAGGTTGCTTCTATGGATAACATATAGATATCCATTGCCTATGCCTACTACTCAGCCATTTATGAAATGACTACAGAAGAGGAATCATAACAGATGAACAAGCTGATTGGCTCTAGTGCAAGTGGGAGATTGTTGGAAATGTGCTCTAAAGCCAATCATATGATGATACTTTACGGACATTTCACATGTTAAACTAATCTAGTTTACATATAAAGGGCAAACATTATTGTTTGAGCCGTCTCATATAAATGTTATATGCTTAAACGATAAAGTCCAAGGAATATGTGATTGGGAGAATGCAATCTAATGAAGTTAGATTAATGAGACAATTCTTTCGTAGACACATCCTAAACGTTCCTGATCATAGGATTGCCAATTGTGCATTGACAGTCCGATAAGATCAGTACGTATTGTGCCTTCTCTCAGGGAGAGTGACTAGTCTCGAGTCATTGGTGTGTGTGACATCAAGACAAGTACGTAGGTGCTCAATAGAGAATGAGTTCACTGAACACGATCAACGAGGAGTTCTCATACTCATGTCACATGAGAACTCATGGTTGGGATAATGCAAATTAGTCCTTTGACCTGAGGCATCACAGTTGTCTTATGGTTAAGTCCTTGATCTTTGATTATGTCAAAGTCACCCCATCGGGGTGTCCACGACATCATTGGGGGTAAGCCACTTAGTTATGGAGACAAGTGAATGGGCAACAAGGGATCTCTAACCTTCAAATGGTTTGAGGGAGAATACTCTATGATATGATTAAAATCTCTGTCCAGAGTATGAATGAGATTAGGGAATGCGTTCCAAATCACATTCAAGGTAATCATATAAGCAAACGAATCACATTGTATAGTAGACATGAATAAATAAACTATCAAACCAAACAATGTGGTCAAGAGTATTAGATTAGAGAATGACCGTATTGCATTTGTAATCCTTAACTGAATAGGTTCTCTACCTCTTCTGATTAGCTTGGGTAACCATGATATGCTGCTAGGTGTCACTCATGGTTTGTGGAAGCCCTAAACGTGTATAATCACTAAAGGGAGAATTGAAAGTAAGTTTCAATTCACAATCGATGTAAAATGGTTTTAATCGCTCACTGCCTCGCTAAAAGGAACCTAATGGATCGTACACCGTGTAAGGTGGAGATTGAAGAAACAATGGAGATGAGTAAGAATAATTAAATGGTTTAATTATTTATGGCAAGGATTAATTAATATGTTAATTAATCAAACGAATAAGTTCGTTAAAGACCTCGGGATAGTTTTGGACCTTAAGGCCCAATGGGCTTCGAACGTCAAAGCCCATTGACTTAAGTTGTATGACAACTTAATGAATAAAGATTCACAAAGGCCCAAAAGCCCATATCCATTTTGTGTAGAATTAGGGTTTTTTGGTTCTTTAGGTCATTTAAAGAAGTAACTATATAAAGAACTTTATAGCCTAAAATTCATAAGGGTTTGTTTTAGAGAAAATTGGTGAGAACTTGTTTCTTCATTTTCTCTCTAAGAGGCCAACCACCTTGGAGGGTGAATCTAGCAATCCTACTACTCCAAGGTCACTCATTTCTTCTTCAATCTAACCTTGGTGTAGAATCTTTAGAGGTTCTCTATTTTGGGAACTTGGAGAATCCAATTCTTTCAACCAAATCCATGGAGCTAAGAAGCAAGGAATGAAGGCCCTATCTCTTGGGTGATTATCCTTTGCATATGCAAAGATGAATCTACAAAGGTAAATATTTCTCAACTAACAAATGTTGATTTAAGTTGAGTCAAGGTTCACCAATCTACTAGGCTTTGAATTTCATGGTTGATGTTTTGTTTTGAGTGCATGTAAGCATGATTCCGCCTTTAATTTGTTAATTGCATGCTATTGATGTTGCTCAAATAAACATGTTTTTCACAAAATTTCCTACATTCAGCACGTCGAAAAACCTAAGGATGGACCTTGGGTTTCCCTCCACGCGCCACCGCACAAGCCGCCACGAGGCGGCCGCCCGGAAGGCCACCCGCCGCCGCACGCGGCGGTCGGCAGCCCCGACTGGCCGAAAAATTCAACAGCTCTAAAAATTCCCAAATTTTACTGGAATGAAGATCTCAATGAGAGAAACAACTTTCATACATGGGCCAAAGTCCAATTCGGCCGAAAAACATCTCAAATCACCCTCGATCCATCGCAAACCCTTGAAATGGGTGTTCTTGATTCGACGCCAAAACGAACTCTGATGCCCCAAGAAATGCATGGGCTTTGTTCTTGAGGTTAGGATGAGTAGATTGGTGGTGGTATTCAACGGTGAGGGTTGCTAGAAAGGTGGATCGCCGCCGTGCACCCATTAACACTAACGGGTTCCGTTCTTCATGAAACTAGGGTTAAACTTCTTTGATTTTGGGGTGGAATTGGTATAGGGAAAGTCGTGGAGTGTTTCTCAGGTGGTGAATGGCTACAAATCGCTGGAAATCCACCGTGAAAGGCGTTGGAAACCATGGAGGCCGTCGGGTCAGGTTACAGGTTAAAAATGGGGTCTGGATTCCCTCATTTTCGATTGGGCAGCACCCATCTCCTTTCTCTCATCTTCTTTCCATCATAGCCACACATGTGACATTAGATTGATGCTTCAACAAAATTTGAAGCCGAATGACCATTTTGCCCTCAACTTCGTTCGTTAATAACTATTTCGTTATAACTCCAAATTCAATTCCACTCACGCTCACGTGTTCGTAGCGACGAGTACTATAGGAATACACCAAGAAAACGGATCTTATGTGACACGACAAGGCGGTCAACAAAAGTCAACGTTTTTACCTCGAAGGGAATTTTTGTAGTTTAACATTTTAAAATTATAAAATCTGTAATATTTGGGGAATAATCGTTACATTTCTTCAAGAGTATTTATCAAATATAGCCAAAAATTAACCCTTAATTTCAAAATGTCACTTTTTATAAAAACTTTCAAATATATCCAAAATTTTACTTAAATAGACACAAATACCCTCAAATTTAACAATTAAATAAATTAAAGGCTTTTTAGCTACTGTTGTCTCAAGCTCCGGTCCAACTTCACCTTCGCTTCTACACTCCACCAGCACAACCCTATCCCTTTCGACCCCCTCATCACCGACATTGAGCACCGCCGCAATTATCGCAAGTGGGAGCATCAAAATTTCAATCATGCCTTCAACGCCTTTTTTCTTACTAATATCATTTTTAGTTTTAAATATAAAAATAGTTTTTAAAGTTAATCCACATGTTGTTATATGATTGTATTTGTGAGACCCACGTGACTCCACATCATCACACTAATAGAGCAATTGACAAAATTTTCACGGAAAAACTAAAATGATAACGATGGACAAATTCAAAAAAAGACTAAAATGATTCACGATAGACAAATTCAAGAACACTACTATTGATTATCATTAATTGTTAAGGACCAGATTAAGGAGTTATGTCAATGTCACGAATCATTTTGGCTAAAAAGTCTTTAATTTATTTGATTGTTAAATTTGAGGGTATTTGTGTCTATTTAGATGAAATTTTGGATATATTTGAAAGATTTTATAAAAAGTGACATTTTTGAAATTAAGGATTAATTTTTGGCTATATTTGATAAATACTCTTTCTTCAACCCCTCTCTTCATTTCTCTGAAACCCTAACTGCTCATCTTCCAAATACAACCCAGAGTCACGCCTCATCTCTCTTCCTTTCTTCATTTCTCTCTACTGCAACCCTCCCCAAAACAAAACCACACGACCGCCATGCATCAGTTCGACATTCCTCCGCCATTGCCTCTCAGCCATCTCGGGCCTCCGACGCATAAAGGTAAATTCCAGTTCTCCCTTTCTTTTTCATTTTGTCTGCAACGTTAAGGTTGGGGACAAATTGGTGGAATTTGTCTCTTGCATGTTGTTATCTGTATTAGGGGTCATGGATCCGCGAATTAAGGCCGACAAAAATGATGAAATTTCAAAGAGATCGTGAAATTTCAGATATTTATGAGAGTTTTAGGTTAGTCCAAGGATTTGAATTTTGATACATTTGGGTTTGGATGAAATTTTAGATCTTTAGTCAAATTCAGTCAAATTCATGTAATTTGATTTCAAATCCAAATGCAATGAACCCTGCTCATCTTGTTGTTTTGTTGCATAAATACGATGACTTGATGATTTTGAAACTAATGTTTGCTTCCCTTTGTTTTTACTTTGCTTGCAAACTTTGAGCGATCATTCAACTTTGGCAACTGTTTCTTTGCAACGCGTCAAAGTGGAATTCTTCTGTCATTTTCTGTTTATGAATCTTACAATGTTATTTGTCTCAAGAATGTATTTTGGTATTACAAAGTTATTGGTGCCCCTCTAGATTTAAATAATTCGATTTTACATTCTCTATAGACTCTTTTTCGAATGCATATTCCTGTCTAACCCGATTTGACAGTCCGACCTGGTTCAGGCTGATATTTTTGGTCCGGTTTGAGCAGCCTGATCCGATTTAGGCGCTTGATTAGATCCTGTTCGGTTCAATCGAACTGACCTGGTTTAGGCGCCTGATCAGTTTTGGTCTGGTTAGACTGACCCGATCCAGTTTATATGGCTGATTAATTTCGGTTCGATCCGACACGATATGGGGGCTAATTAAGATTCTGCTCAGGGGTTGATTATTTTGGTCCGGTCCGCCCTAGTTTTGACCCAGCCCAGACTACCTTTCTAGTCTGCTCAATCTGGTCAAGTTGGGTTTGATTGGTCTGATCCAATTGGGTTTGGGTAAAAATGGCAATCAATAAGGCTCATTTATTAACTATTTTGCATTGAATATGTTTACGATCTTCCACTATTCTTCTATTTTTTCTCAGTTGTCATCGAAATGGAAATGGAAATATGGAAACATCCTCGAGGGAAAACACCGGTTTGATGACAAACATAGGGCACCCCTAAATAAGTGCAGCTTTGTTACAAGTTGTTGGAATATGCCTACGGAATACGAACTTCCCAATCTACCAGATTAGAATATCACGGAGCTAATTAATGATCATCGAGCTAATAAATTGCATCTTCATTTAACACCAATTGTTGGGCATCAATCTTTATGAAATTGGGTTGAAATGTTTTGACCCTTCGTACATATTTCATTTACTAGTTACTCATTATTCTAATATGATCCCTTATGGTAAAAAAAAAATGAATCAAACTCATACGGTCCATATTCATATCGGAGACCCAAGAATACAGAGTTGGAAATATTTCATTGAAATTGTTTGTTTTGAAATTTCTCAATAAGGACATCATGCTTATTAAGCTGGTCGCTTTTAGGCCCACCCAATGGTGTAGGCCAAGGAATGACCGAGGAGCCCAAGACCCAAAGGGTTTAGAGAATGCTGTCCTTGAGCACTCAAGCCAACCGAGACAAAAGAAGAGTTGCCCGACCACATGGAACACGTGGGCAAACTGATGGTTTTGGCATAGATCTTGTGAATGCGTGAGTCGGAGAATGGTGGAATTGATATTGTAGGTTCACACAATTGCTATGATGATATCATTGAAAATGGAAATCCCAAAGAACGCGTGGGTCGGAGACCCTTTTGGCATGGATCTTGTGAATCACATTAACTCTTATCTGCATGGTAATATCAAAGTTTTCAACATTTTGCCTGCGCAGAGGTATGATTTCCTATCAAAGTTTTCAGCATTTTGACATGCATTTCCCATTTAATGTAATTGTGCCAATTTGTAGATATTAATCAAATCTTGATTTTCTTGATATGTTCCTTGGGATGGCATGCATTTTCTTACTATACAAGTTTATCTTACGGTAGTTAATATGTTATTTGGTGTGGTGTTTTTGTTTTCATTCATTTCTTTAATGCCTTCAGGATCTCCTTGGACTAAATGGGTTGAGAAATTAGATAGAAACACATGCATTCCAGATATAGAGTTTCGATGAAGTCATGAATGCTTGGAAAGTGTGGAAGGAAAAGTTTGCCGGTTTTGCATCAGTCCAAAACCAAAGAGACAAGGTAGATGCCGATGATTGCACTAGATAAAGTTTCTCATGCATGGTTGATTGGGATCTAACCAGATCACCGTTTTATGTTTCCTTGGAAATACTCCGAGATCATACAAGCTCAAATGCGAAAGGTGATACAACTTTCTTTATATTAACAAAATAACGTGCTTTCATGGGCTTGAATGTCTTTGAAAGCATAATATGGGGAGCTTTCTTCTCTTTAGAATAAGGGCTTGATAAGATGCTTTATCTATGCAAAGTTGCAGGAATATTTCATAAGGTTAATATTTACAAGGACTCTGGTGTTGTATGCAAGTGTAACAGACTGTGGATTTCATCCAAAACAGCGCTGGTTATTCATTGACGGTGCTGACTCAGTGGAGATCAACTGGTTCTTTATCGATATTTTCTTTTTCAAGTTTGCCTCGACTTCACAAATATTAGAATTTAATAATAGTATTACTGTAATGACAAATGTAAAGATCTTAGATTGCCAAGTGTCAATAGATTAGAAGGTGTAAGGTAGCTTAGTTGTTAAGCAAGGTAGTTACCAAATATGTAAAGCTATAAATAGCCAAAAGTGGATTGGTTAGAGGTTAAGAAAAGATATAACAAACAACCCAGATTTCTGAGCTTTCTCTTCTTCTTCTCTCTCTCTCTGCCTTCTTCTTAGTTTCTTGTTTTTCATCTCTGCAAATTCAGAGGATTTGTTCTTACTTTTATCATGGTATCAAGAGCTGGCGATTTTACTGTGGCGTTGCTAGTTGCTTGATTTAGGATAACGAAACTCATCGTTTGAGTTGCTGCGACGATTTGGTGTTGGTGTGTTAAGATTCTTGGTGTCGGTGCATTAAGAATTTGGGGTTTTTTCAAGATTTCATTTCAGATCATTGGAATCTTGAGTTGAAAGCATGTATATTATTCAGATTTCTGGATTTCTTCAATTTTGCTTCGATTTTCTGAGATCTTGAAAAGTTTGTTCAATGGCGGTGATTCGGATTGTCGACTATCAGATCGTTTCTTTATGAGATTTTACTTGTTAATTGCGTTTATCGAATTGTGTTTCTTGAATTGAAGGCCAATGCCATAAAATAGTGAAAGTAGTAGACAATTTCTTGATAATTGAAGACCAATGCCATAGAATTGTTGTTGAATAAGCAATTTTAGACGATTAATTTTGTTGATGCACAAAATCAGTGGGGACTTTGGTACAACAGAAAGTGTTAAGTTTGTGACCTTCGCTAGATTGCTCCGGTCACTAGTGTGGATAAGTATGTAAATTGATAGAGACAGGGAAGCAAACACAAGATGTACGTGGTTCACCCAGATTGACTACTTCCACGGAGTAGAGGATTTCTCATTAATTGTGAAGGGTTTACACAAGTACATAGGTTCAAGCTCTCCTTTTGTGAGTACTAGTGATAGTACAAATGGCATTAGGAAATATTGTGGGAGAATGATCTCCTTTTATAGAAGAGAGTTTCTAGCTTTGTTCTGACATTGACACGTGTCGTGTTGTGATTGGCTTCCGATGTTGACATGTGTCGCGCTATGATTGGCTTCTGATGTCGACACGTGTCGCACTGTGATTGGCCTCCTGGTTGGAGGGAAACTCTTCTGGGTCCTTGACGGTATAACGTTGACCGGTGCTCGGTAGTTTCGGGATTGGTCAAGTATGGTACAAACAAATTTTTTAAGGCCAATGCTAGTGATTAGTTGATATCAGAATTTGTTGGTCGAAGATTATTTCTAATTTCTTGAAAGTTCTTTGTCGATTGAGTATTACATTATGGCTTCTTCATCTGTTAAGATTGAAAGTATTGTAGGGATGTTAACAATTCGTACAACCAAATGGGCTTTTTCGGTTCTAAAGGGTTACAAGTTATTTGATCACTTTGATGGCACCTCTGTATGTCATCCTAAATTTGTTATCAGTACTGAAACTAGTGTTATTAAAGAGGTTACTTCTGCATTTCAAGAATAGGAAATTGTGATTTGGCATTACTTAGTCTTCTTCTTGCCACTTTATCTGATGATGCAATTGAACATGTTCTAGGATGTCGAACTGCTAATGAGGCCTGGTCTATTCTTGAGGATCGATATGTTTGTTTCAAAGTCTAGGATTAACATGCTTAAGACCAAATTTTAGACTTTCCAAAAAGGTGCTGATTCTATTGATAAGTATTTGTCTCGACTCAAATTTATTCGAGATCAATTGATTGTTGCAGGGGAAAGCATCTCTGAAAATGACTTAATCATTGCTGCTCTTACTGGGCTTCCTCGAGAATATGCTATTATCAGGACCATTATTTTGGCTAGAGAATCATCAATTTCTCTTAAAGAGTTTCGAGCCCAACTGTTAAACATAGAAAGAGACATTAAGGGAATGGAAAATACTCTTTGTCACTCTATGGCAGCCATGTATATGCAAGGCCTTTTTTCCTCTAACCCTACTAGATCAGGGGTCATTATCATCTCAATCTAGTTCACAAGAAGATGTGTCTTCTGCTGTAGTTGGTACTATATCACCAGGGTCATTTTATCCTAACTTAGGCAAATCATCTTTGTCTCATTCTAATGTCATATTTGCTCCCCAGATGCATCAGCAGTTTTCTTCATCACAGTTTATGCCTCCTTATATGCCTTAGCGATTCCCTCATTCTCAGACTATGCCTTAAGGGTCTAGTTTTGGTTTCACTGGCAGTGCATCATCTAATTTCAATACAAATGGTCCAAGGTCTTCAACTTACAGAAACTCATATGAAAGATCTCAGAAATGTGGTTTTAAGAAGTTTTATAATAAGGGTAGGGGTTCTAATTCTAATCAAAGGCAAAGAGGATGGCAACCATGGTCTGGCAATATTGATACTCGTTTTACTATATAACTTAAATGTCAGATTTGCCAACGAAGGGGACACACTGCACTTAATTGTTTCTATAAACATCCAAATTCCACTCCTAATCTTTCAGAATGCCAAATATGTGGTAAACGTGGACATATAGCACTTGAGTGTTACCATATATGTAATTTTGCCTATCAAGGTGCTCCTCTTCCAGCATCTTTTCAAGTGCAGCCAGACTTTGCATATCAACAACCTATTTCTCCATCATTTCAACCATCATCTTCACATCCCAGTACTTCTTAAGATGTTTTAGTTGCACAATATATCTCTCATTATCCAACCGGTGACACTTGGGTTATAGACACTGGATTCAAGTCATCACATGACCTCAGATGTGCAGAATCTCACTCAAGCATCTTCTTTCGAATGTTCAGATAAGATTAAAGTGGGCAATGGTCAAGGTTTGCCCATTGAGCATATTGGTTCCACAACATTTATTACACATTCACCTTCTTTGAAAATGAACAAAGTTTTACATGTTTGTCAGATTACAGAAGATTTATTATCTATAAAACAGTTATGTAAGGACAATCGATGCTAGTTTATTTGTGACGATATCTGGTTTTTTGTGTAGGACAAGCTAACAAAGGCGATCATATACTAAGGAAAGAGTAGGGCTAATGAGTTGTTTCGGATTCCAGTAAACAAGGGTATTTCTTCATCAGTGCAACCTCATTTTTTCAGCACATCTTGGATAAGTGATCAAGTCAGCTATTTGGTACCAGAGGTTGGGGCATCCTACCAATGCAGTTTTATCTTCTATGTTACATAAGTCTAATGTTTCTTCTGCAGTCGATGAGTCTTGTACAATGTGTTTTCCTTGTATACATGGAAAAATGTTAAGGCTTCATTTTTCCGAGAAAACTTGTGGAAGTTTGTTTCCTTTTGATAAGATACATTCGATATATGGGATCCTTCTCCAATTAGATCTGTTGAAGGATACAAGTATTATGTTACATTTGTAGTGATTGTACCAAGTTTGTAGAGATCTTTCCACTTTGCAATAAATCAGATGTGTTTCAAATCTTTATGAGATTTCATACTTTTGTTTCAGTGCAATTTGGCATTAGTATTAAATGTTTTCAATTTGATGGTGGTGGTGATAAGCAATTTGAGAATTTCTTGGTTTCTAAAGGAATGGTGCATAAGATCTCTTGTCCATATACACCTCAACAAAATGGATTTGTTAAGAGAAGATATCGGCACATAGTAGAGACAACTATCACTTTGTTACACACTGCAGGATTATCTTAGTCTTTTTGGTTTCATGCTTGTGCACATACAGTCTTTCTTATTAATAGAATGTATTCTCAATCTCTAGGAATGGATTCTCCATTTTTTAGTCTCTATCACAAACATCCAGATATTACTCATGTAAAGGTATTTGGATCATCTATTTTTCCCTACATTAGACCTTATAATCAACATAAGCTTCAGCATTTTTCTGGGTTATGATGTTGGTTATAAAGGGACAATATGTTAACACTTGCCATCAAAGAAGCAATTTTTATGTAGGCATGTGATACATAATGAGGCAAGTTTTCCTGCCAAGACTGGTTCTAAGTATGATTCTACTCTGAGATCACCAATTGTTGTCACTTTACCAGTACCTCCTTCCAACATTGGTTTTAGTATTTCATTATCTTCCACAGTTAATTCTCAGCATGAGTTATATTTCTCCAGTTCACATTGTTATCAGATAATGTTCACAGTTCAACTTCAACACCAGAATCTGCAACTTCTTCATCAAATACTCATTTTAGCCCTATCTCTCAGGATCACTCAAGTTTGTTAACTGTCCATAATCCTACACAAATTCAGGTATGTCTTATTTGTCCTCCTAATTCTACTATTCAAGGACTACAAACTAGTGCTATTACCAAACAGGATTATTCTGCATGCATTGTCTCTTTACCTCAGTTACAATCTCTCAACTTGATGAACATGATTATGATGTTTCTGGTTATATTTATGTTGCTGATATCACTGATGGGGCTGAACCTAAAAGTTTTTTAAAAGCTTCCTCTATTTCTCATTGGTAGAAAGCTATGCAAAAGGAGTATGATGCCTTACAAACTCAGGGTACTTGGGTTTTGGTTCCTCTTCCCACATATCGGTCTATTGTTGGTTGTAAAAGGGTTTACAATGTAACAACCCGTCCTGAGATTTACTGTACATAAATGGTATTTTTGTATTTTCATCAAGTTTGGGAATTTATCTTTCTTTTAAAATTTGTTTTTGGTCTTAAATGGTGAGCCAAGGGGACCCACCCCCCTGATTTGTCCCCGAGCCCTCTTCTCTCTTTCTTCCTCTCCTTCTTCCCTTTCCCCGTATACTTCTATTTCTCTCTTCTCTATGACCACACTCACACCCAGCTGCACTCCCTGCTCGAGGAAGACGCAATCACCATCTAAACCTCGTCATTTTCCTCTTCCTCTTGCCTCTGCGCAACTCGGCGAAACCAAGAAAATAACCTCCGGCGAGTCCGACGGATTTCAAGGCCATTTCCGGCCAAACCACGGCGAGTTGGCCGGCGTGCAAGGTGTCAATCTCTTTGTCTCGTCGAGTACTACAACTTTCCTTTTTGTTTCACTCAATTTCGTTGAGTATTGAAGAAGTTATACTCATTTGAATCTTACCCAGTTTCCGGCGAGTCCGACGGATTTCGAGGCGGTTTCCGGCCAAACCACGGCGAGTTAGACGTCGTGTGAGGTATCATTCTCTTCGTCGCTTCAAGCGCTACAACTTTCGTTTTTGTCTCGCTTGATTTCGTTGAGTAGTGACAAAGTTATAGCCATTTAAAGTTGGGTGGTTTTCCGGCCGAATTTCCGGCCTTCTTCTTCGGCAAAACCCCAGGCCTTTCAGGCCATCTAGAACACCACGGGCCTTAGCCCGTTTTGGACCAACCCAGTACCCCAGCCCACATCCTTTTTATTTTTAGTTGTTTGTTTTTAAAACCCAACGGGCCTTGGGCCGGATTTAAATGAAAGGGCTTAAAGCCCTGTCTCTTTTATGAGGCCTTAGGGCCTTTGTGGTGTGTGTGTGTGTGTGTGTGTGTGTGTGTGTGTGTGTGTTTAAGTGTGTGTGCGTGTGTGTATATGCATGCCGTGCATGTGTGTGTGTGTAAGTGTATGTGTGTGTTGTGTGTGGATTTGGGCTTAAGCCCAAACCACTCCTTTTCACCCTAATACCCTTTTAACCCAAAATCTTAGAAAACCCAAAACCCAATAGATCCTAATCCTATTTAACCTAAACCCTAATCCGGATTTCAAGCCTAAAACCCGTTAGACCTAATTTGACCGTTGACCCCCGGTCAACGTTGACTTTAGGGTTGACTTTTCGGGTTTTCGTCCGGGACCCTTCTTAGGGTAATTCGACGTTCTGAATCCATTTCCAATGTCCGTTTTCCCAAATTCAATTGCTATTATATAGTTTTATTTATTGGACTCTTTATGTGCTTAGGGGCAATTATTGTGACATTTCCGTCTTCGCTAGTGGCGCAGCTTTTGGCAACTAAGTATTGTGAGTGGACCCCTTCTAAAATTACATGATTTGATAATTTAATTGCATAAATGATTAGCATGCCTACGAATTTATGATTTGATTTATGTGAAGCCTGATGATTTAAGATATTGATTATCGTCTCGTGTTTTGGTGAGGAATTAATTGTTAGCCTATTTTGAGCTATATTTTAATATATCGTATTTTCTATAAAAACCATGAACTGGTAGACTATCTGATAGATGACGATAGGATGCTAGAACATGTTTTTGAACCCCTCTTTATAGTGTAGACGATGATCGGTAACCTATGCTATGAAGTGGTTATTTATGAGAGGCATAAATATTTGTGCGTACCTAGTAGACACTATGCCGCCTGGGGCGAGGATCTGGTGTTGGCAATTAGGCCGGGAGAAATTATCCCTAGCGAAAGGCTGATGGACACGATGACAGGCATTGGGCCGGGAGGGAGTTATCTCTGGCTACGGGCACAGAGACTGAGGTGCAGGCATTAGGCCGGGAGTTATATTTATTCAGTGATCTTTCTAGCAGCACACCGCGTTTACGAGACGATTTATGATGCGTTTACTGTTTTGATTTCCGCGATGCGTTTCCGCGATGTGACTTTTGAGATATTTTGGCATGCTAGGGTTTTTATTAAATCCATCACTTATTATGCTAGTAGTTTTCATTATTAAACTTTGGGGGTTAGTACATTGATAACTGTTTTATCATTATTATATATATAAACTTGGTCCACTCACCTTTGTTTTGCGCCCCCATTCAGGACTTAGAATCAAGGCACATAATCCCGGCGTCAAGATACTTCCGCAGCAGCATCTTCGGATCCTCTCGAATGTAGGACTCACTCCTTTATTCATTAAATTTTATCTTAATTCTTTTTAGTGATTAGGTTTAGTTATATGCTCTGAGCACGTTCCTAAAACTTTTAATTCTTCGTATTTCAAATTTCTAACCCTTATTTATTTCTTATTCTTAGCTTATGTATCAATTAATGGCTTTCGTCACCCTCGGGTGTCGGCCAGCACGTGTCTATCCTGATATTCGGAGAATATCAGGGTCGGGGCGTGTCATACAAAGTTAAAAAGAACCCTAATGGTAGCATTGCTAGGTATAAAGCTCGTTTAGTCGCTCAGGGGTTTACTCAAGAACATGGGATTGATTACTCTGAAACTTTTAGTCTAGTTGTACGACATTCCACAGTAAGGCTTATACTTGCTCTAGCTACTAATTGTTATTGGAAATTAAGGAAATTGGACATAAAAAAAATGCTCTCCTTCATGGGGATTTGCATGAAGGGGTTTATATGCATCAACCTCAGGGCTTTGTTGATTCTACCAATCCTTCTTATGTTTGTAGACTTGTTAAATCTTTATATGGGCTTAAGCAAGCACCAAGGGCATGGCATTAATTCTAAGTTCACTGAAGTACTTCCATTATTAGGATTTGTTGCCTCACAATCTGATATTAGTTTATTTGTGAAACAACATAAAGGTGTTGTGGTTATTATGCTCTTGTATGTTGATGACATTATTCTCACAGGATCCAGTGATTCTCTTGTTCAAGAAGTTATCAATGGACTTGCATAATTTTTTGATCTTAAGGATATGGGTTCTCTCACTTATTTCCTTGGATTACAAGTTCAGTATAAGCCTAATAAGGATTTGTTTGTTAATCAAACAAAATATGCCAATGAGCTTCTAGTTAAAGCTGGTATGGAACATTGTAAGCCTTCACCAACTCCGACCAAGCCACACACTTAATTGCTTGTTGAGGAAGGCACACATATTTCAAATCCAACTTTATATCGTAGTCTTGTTGGAGCTCTTGAATACCTAACATTCACTCGCTCTGATATAGCTCATTATGTAAGTGTTGTTTGTCAATATATGCAGCATCCAACTGAAGCTCATTTCTTTTTGGTTAAACGGATATTACGATATCTTCAGGGTACGTTGAATTGTGGTTTAACTTACAAGTCTTCACCAGATACAACTATTACAGCTTATTCTGATTCTGATTGGGCTACTGATATATTAATACTCGAAGATCTATGACATGATATGTAGTTTTCTTTGGTTGTAATCTAGTCTCTTGATAGTCCAAGAAACAGTCTTCAGTGTCTCGTAGCTCCACTAAAGTAGAATACAAAGCCTTGGCTCATAATGCCGCAGATGTTTGTTGGCTCAGGTCCCTGCTTAAAGATCTTCATGTATTCCTACCCTTTCCTCAAGTGCTTCACTATGACAACTTATCCACCATTGCTCTTAGTTACAATCTTGTGTTCCACTCACATATCAAGCATCTTGACACACACTTTTATTTTGTCCGAAAAAGGTGCAAAAGGGTGATTTCTTGGTTCAACATATCTCTACAAAGGAGCAGGTTGCAAATATCTTGACAAAAAGTCTTCATGGTCCTTCTTTTGCTCATCATTGTTACAATCTTAACCTTGGAACCCCGAGTTAAGATTAAGAGGGGGGTAATAACAGTATTACTGTAATGACAAATGTAAAGATCTTAGATTGCGAAGTGTCAATAGATTAGAAGGTGTAAGGTAGCTTAGTTGTTAAGCAATGTAATTACCAAATATATATAAGAAAAGATATAACAAACAACCCGGATTTATGAGCTCTCTTCTCTCTTTCTCTCTCTCTCTCTCTCTTCTTCATAGTTTCTTGCTTTTCATTTCTGCAAATTCAAAGGATTTGTTCATACTTTTATCAGGATTCTTCTTCTTTTTTTTTTCTTTTTTTTTTGACAAACGATAGCGTTAGTGGGTTAAATTTATGGTCGTTAGGGGGAGGGGCATCGGTGAAGATTGAACCCGCGTCAAAGTGCATAGGCATTATTGCTTTCCACCACTGCAATACAGTCCCATCTCTAAACATTAGAATTCACCAAGTAGACATCTCTTTGCTTTGATGATCGACCAAAATTGCAATGCTTATCGTACGTTTAACAAAATTTTCAATTATAACTGTAACCGCAAAAGGGTAAATTTCCCAATGGCTCCTGAAAATTTTCAGTTTGTGCAATTACCCCTTGAACCAAATGTTTCTACAATCTACCTCCTGAAATGAAGAGAATGGCATTGAAAAAAGGGTACGTGTTCTTGTGAAGTGCCATTTTTTTGACAAAAAGTGAATGGAAGTGGACATAGGTATCAAACTATAACACACTTCGAAGTTTGTTTGGCTTTTTGTAAATTTGTTTTTAGTAATTAGGTGGTAATTGCACAAGATTGAAAAACTTAAGGTGTCATTTGAGCAAATTTCTCGTTGAGAAACCCCTAAAACTAAGCTGCTCACCAAAGAATCACCTTAAGAGTAAATCTTCAATAAGACTACCGGACTAGGATAACTCTCATACGAAGTAAGACTATGCAGAGTTCGATATGACCAAATATAAGTGTCTCATGCTTTTATGAGACATGCCCTAAAGATGGCATGATTTGGAAACCCTACCCAAATTTCTCCTTCCAATTCATTAAAAAAAAGGAAAAAATGATACGAATGGATAATGATCTTTAAGGCATGAAAGGCTTTGCATATTCGTTCATCCTTCAACCACATTATCATGCAAATTCTCATTATAGTCTATTGGCCTGCAATGAGCAAATCTATAACCTAGATATATGCTTGCCATAATACTTGCATTATTCTTGTAATATGATTGAGATGAAAAGTTTAACTCTTGCATTATTCTTGTTGTTGGGAAACTTCACTCCAGTTTTGAATGGCCTGCAACATCGCTTCTTTCACTACCTCAACATCTTTCTGTTCAGCACTTTGATTATCCTACAACATCAAATTCAAGAGAATAAATCACCAAAGATGTTCAAATTATATATGCGCTCGAGAGCAACAGAAAATCATATGCTTCAAAAGAGAGAATTTTTCGAACGTATTCAAGGCGGTCAAGGAGGAGAATTTTTCCATCATTTGCTCGAATATGTACGAGCCTTAATCATATGATGCATCAGAATATGAATGCGAAAAAAACGAGAGATGTTTATCACTTTTTATCGTTCTTACATTGATTGTTCCAACAGCTTCTAGAAGAAAATTGTTGGAACAAGAAACCCTAGCTTGATGCACATCAAGGCCTAGCTCTTCAAAAGCTTCCAATACGAAAACAAGTAACCCGCTGCAGCTTTTTTCACTGAACATCTTAATCAGAAAGCCTTCCTCACGAGCTTCGACTTTCAGTTGCTGAAACGTATTAAAAATCGAATGAAAGAAAGAAATTAAACCCCAATTAGTTAATTATTAAATACAGATCAATGAAATCCCTCCGTAATAAATTAAATAAGGATTCTACCACAGAAAAGGGGTTATGGGAAGTTGAGGTTTGCGCTGAAGCAATCGTCTGTAGATTCATTTCCTCCACTTTTCGCTTTAAGTTTTGTATATATTTTGATGCATCGAATACAATTGCGGTTTTACTGTGCTGCACACGTACACAAACAAACACACATGGATAGTCATGAATCTTGGGTACTATATATATACATGGATAGTCATAAACCCTATACATTTCTCTGTGTGCGTGATGTGATTAGAATTCTAAAGAGGACGGAACTGTAGAAATTTGCAAAGAACCTTTAGTTTGAAATCAGAGAAAAGACTCGGGATTCAAATTGGAAGAAGATCATTAAGATGATAATTCGATAAAGGGTATAATGTAAGTAGAGAAAATGAGTACATATGTGTGTGTGTGTGTGTGTAATTAATACCGCATGAGACTTAGAGATGGAACGAAGGGTTAGCAGTTTCTTGGATACTGGTGCTCTCTTCATCTGCACCTTGGAGACCATGGCCTCTCTAGATCTCTCCCTCTCTCTCTCTCTCTCTCTCTCTTGCTGATGAGTATCTGTACTTATAAAGTGAATTGTGGGGGTAAAAAGAGATCGAGAAGCAATCACTAATGATTAATACTAGCAACCTCACTTACTTTTTACTAAATATAATAAAATCTTCATAATATTTAATAGTATCACATAAAAGAAAGATAATTGCTCCAAACTTATAATAATCTTAGCAAATTGTTAATGACATTTGAAAAAAGTCATTATGCGCTTTTCCTGGGTGAAAAAATATATAAAGGAGTTCATAATGATTGTTTCAAGTTTCTCATATGTAACATCTCACATCGATCAACGAAGAGGAGGTGATGTGCCTTATATGTACATGCCCACCTCTTATAGCACGAGGCATTTTGGGAACTCACTGGCTTCAGATTCCATCGGAACTCCGAAGTTAAGCAAATTCGGGCGAGAGCATTCCTAGGATGGGTGACCCACTGGGAAGTTCTCGCGTGAGTTCCAAAAAACAAAACCGTGAGGGTGTGGCCGGGGCCCAAAGCGGACAATATCGTGCTACGGCAGAGTCGAGACTGAGATGTGACATCAAAGACATGATTTGAAAAAACCTCACTTTTAGTTATTATCTTTAATTTGATTTCATATATTAACATATAGTTGATTATTCTAAGTCTAGAATCATCACTTGGAGATTATTCCACTTTCCAGTATGTGACATCAAAGACATGATTTGAAAAAACCTCACTTTTAGTTATTATCTTTAATTTGATTTCATATATTAACATATAGTTGATCATTCTAAGTCTAGAATCATCACTTGGAGATTATTCCACTTTCCAGTATTGGATTACTTAATCGCTTAGATGACTTAAGCACATTTTGGACCACATAATTTGATACTTCAAACCTAAAATCGTAGCTCTACAAGACCATTCTATACCTTAAATAAAACCCTGCCAATTGGAAGACAATTTAATAGAAGTGAATTTTTCTCAACGCCTCTTGTATGTTACAAACCGAGTGTATTATTATTGTTTAAGTATTCATGTTATAAATGACACAAATACTACGGTTAAGTGATATTTTTCTTTACTTGTAAGTGAAAAACTTTAGATTCAACTCTTATAAATAGTTATTTGAATCAAACACTTAGGTTGGATAACATCTGACGGCATATCTAACCTAAATAATATATCTCATTTCGCCTAGGTTGTTATATAACATATACTAACTTATTTAGATAACATATGTTTCTCTCCTTTCCACATCAGGTAAACATGCATCATGAATATGGAAAACTTGAAATATGGTTGCATGGAATGAGAGGTAATAATTGGTTATAGAGGAGAAGCATTGAGAATGAGAAAACCAGCTGATGGAGGGCGTGGGGACATTTTTGGAAATAGATTATGGAATTTATGAAGCAGACATTTTGCATGGGAGCAAGCCTGTCTAGTAGTGACTCAATGAGCAGGCAAGGGTGGTGGAAGAAAGATTTATAGGGCACATACGGTCACATCTTTTACTAATAAAATAAAAATATGTATAAATTTTTGTATGCATGTCTTTATTTTATTTATACGAAACGCTATGTAGGGGTGTACCAACGTCATATAACTTGTTATTGGGTGGTGGTTGGTGGGGTTAAAAGAAGAAGGAATCTACTCGTGATTGCGACACCATCGAAACTAGCATAGGAAGCGTCAAAGAGTGTTCAGTTTTTGTGTTCAATGCTTCCAAACCTTCCTCACGGGAAGGAATTATACTCTCTCTCCCCACACAACGGCACAACCCCATTTGGCCTTCGTTTCTTTATTTGATTCCTTTTAAAAATTGCCATTTGATTGCAGTGCATGCCCATCGTACCACAAACAGCAAACACTTTTTTAAATGTGTCCTATTGGTTTAATTTTCTTCCACAACGTGAGAATGGAGAATCATACTCATGCTCTGCTCAAACCATAATTCACTTCAAGAAATAAACCTATATAATTCCAATGAAAAATTAAATATATAAGGAAAATTTAAGTAATTTAACAATATTTTTATGTTGAGATCCGGATCCTTTTGGTGAGGATCTTGAGGATTCGTAAATCGTGTTCGTTCATCGTAAATCGTGTGATCAGTTTTTGTCAGATACTATTTGTGTTTAATTTTAAATATACGATGAACGGACACGATTCACGGATCCTCAGAATTCTCACAAAGATAATCCGACTAGGATCCGGATTCTTTTTAGTATGATAAGGATTATCATTACTTTTCTATTTTTTATTATAGTTTAAGGTATTTTTGAAATTTTATGTAGTTTTTTTTTTTTTTATTGTTTCTCCTGTTTTTTTCGCTACGATTTTGATTTGTTTTCCGTAGAATTTTTTATAAAAATTCATATTTGTTATTAGGGGTTAAGATTGCTCTCCTGTTTATTGAAGATCCTTTTTATAATTACATCTCTTGTAAAGCTTTCTTTGGAGTGCCATGAAGTAAGATCTGGCAAGAGATGCATAGGATCTTTTCATGAAGTTGGGAGTATTATTTGGTCACTGTTACGTATTCTTGGTTTCTTGGTCTTCATCGTTACCCTACTGCAATGGAGTTCTTAAGCAACACTCAAGCATATGATGCATACAACACCCGCTCAAATGTTGTCATCAAATCTGATAGAATTACCAACTAGCTACTATCTTTGAAATATTGTAAATATACATGCAATATTTACTTAACCATGAACAAACTCTTTTATTCTTCCCGCTGGTGGGTCTGGTTAGACAGGGAATTTAGTGGGTAGCTCATGTGTTAGCTGGAGTACTACTTGCTCTGAAGGTTGTCTGCATTCACATACATAATCAAGCAACATCTATACTCACATGAGTTCCCCAACTTAATCATTACAACCAAACATTATACCCCATATGCTTCCAAAAAAAAAAAAAAAACATATACCCCATCCACGGTTGCCCCTTCCTCTTGTCCTTTTGAATGCGTCCTTAATATGCTGCTTTAATTTCAGTGCTTGTCATCGTTCATATATGTAAATAGGGTTTCTGTCAACCGTCAATCTATGTATATCAGTGCCCCAACTTAATCATTACAACCAAACATTATACCTAAACTGTTATTCTTATTTCATTCACGTACATTATACTTTACAGTTCGTTTTCATATCTTTTCTTTATTAATATGCTTCTGTCTTTTGTTCATGTGTCTTATGGTGGCGTTGGTGCGGTTTATCATGATCCAACCGATAGCTTCGTTGGTGATTTTGAGTGCAAAGTTCCTATTGTAGCGGTCACTATTTGTTTCTTTTGCAATTCCTCTTCGGACTTGGCGCCGCTTGTATGCAAAGAGTGTTCCCTTATACTGGTTTTGTTGGCGATTTTGTGCGTATAGTCTACCATGAGGTGGATTATGAAGCAAATTTCTAGTTGCCAGGATTGAAGTTATTTTGGCTTTGTTTTTTTGTTTTGAAGTCCTTTTTATTTGAAAATCCTCTTTGGATTCAATTCAGGTTTCTATTTGAAATTTGTAATTTTTTTAAAATGCTCATAAAACTGTTTTTTTTTATGTCAGACGATAGATTTGTTAGATTATGAAGCCGATGGAGTTCGTTTATCATTTTGTCTAAAAAAATATTGCTTGAATAACATGTAAGTTTCCATTAATTATTTAATACTGCACATGTCTCCATTAATTTGTTTAGTAACATATACGAATATTCTTATACAGGGGCACGTAGTAATTTCCTGGTGCATTCCAAGCACCAAATATTTCACTCCCAGTCATTTTTCACATTATCTCACATATATCAAGTTATCAACATCTTAAGATTCTATAACATCGACATTTATTTTAATACAATAGCTATAATGATGCTAATATTTTGTATCATGTGTATATATTTGCAAGTTTTCACTTAAGTATTCATAATATTTTTTATGATTATTAATAAAGAGCAAATTATAGTGTTCTGTTAAAAAAAATAAAGGGTATCCATGGTGGGAAATTCCACAATGCTTTTTAAAAAAAAAGGCACCTTATATAAGGAGTAGAACTTGGGTATATAGAAGTATATGTCCATGCGAGTACGAAACTCATCGCATGATTACATGGATATACCAAGTGACATGGAAGAAGAACTTCTATGCCAAGTACTTCACAACGTTATGTGGTGTCACATGCCAATAAACAATATATTTATTTTGTTCACATAACATTGTATTGACATACAACGGCACAATAATGGTATAACTATACCATATAAGTTATTTTCCTATATGAGGCCTTGCCGTTAACTCTAGTAGCTAATGCAGTTGCATGCACTCCTAATGAGCTGTACGTGTCTCCTATATGTAAATCATAAGACATAATAAGGCCACGTCAAATGGCTAATTAGGCTGCTCGCCTTTAGATAGTTTGTTCTGGAATTTGATTAATTGTGTGAAGATAGTATTTATGTGTGTGTATATATATAAGTATATGTATATATATATATATATGTGTGTGTGTATTTGTGTGTGCGCGGTGTGGAATTCGAGTTCCAGATATTCTATCTTCCTCGTGACATCTATATAATAGAGTTTATGATATTCCATTTGGACAAGGTGCTGTTCAGATATATAGGTACATTCTCAATTGTATTCTTTGTGAGTACTGTACATATAGTAGTACTATTTCCAAACACACTTGCAAAACAATTTAATCAATTATTGAATCCCTTTCTCTCCTTTACATACAAGACTTGCGAGTGATATTTTTGGCTAGATATGGAATTTACAAGCATATATAGTTCTGTTCACGTTCGTCATATATATAGGGGTTTCTCCATTTTAATCCTTGATAAAGATTGAAATTCAATTAAATTGGTTCCTATAATGCCCCTATTAAATATTTGATTTTAATTTGCTCCATATTTTTTGGCATTGATTATTGTCTGACTTTCTAAAATGATAAACATAATTAAAAAAAATATTAGTGATACGTTACAAGAATTAACAAATACCTAATTCAAATGATTCATTATCACCATTCAAAGCATAGAGGAAATATAAATAGCCAAATCATATATTTTACATAATCGAATGCACTTAAACCATGTCCTAATGTGCTTAAATCATATAACCTAGTCGAATGCACATAAATCATAGTACCAAGTCAAATGCACGCCTAAACCATGGTACTTATATGAATGCACCTAAACCATGGTACCTATATGAATGCACCTAAATCATGGTACCTATATGAATGCACCTAAATCATAGTACCTATATGAATGCACCTTAATCATTTAGGTACTATCAATTAGGTCTTATCCATTCGGTATGGTCAGTTAGGTACTATATAGTGTATGTCTGATTAATTTGGTACGGTCAATTAAGTTGTGATTTCACATTCTATTTTTTCAACTTGTATTTTTTTTTCATTTATCTCTGGATTCACCGTCAATTTGGCATCTAAAAGCCCCTTTTTTCTTCTTTCTTCCGAATACAACGAGATTTTTGGTTTGTAAGTTTTATGGCTTATTTTGTTTGATCATGGTTTCTGAGTTTTCTGGGTTCTTTGATTGGAATAGCACATGGAGATTTATGTTATAACAAACATGTTAATTATGGATCTAGTTAATTAAGCATTCTTGAAAAATTAATTATATATTTGTTTCTCTAATTGGTTTTAAGAGAGTAATAAGGGTAAATAGGGAAACTAAAAATGCAACAAATTAATTAAAAATGATTAAATGTGACATGGAATACTATAATCTGACATGGAGGACTATTTTTAGTTTTTAATTTTACATACGGTATTATTGAAAAAGCAATCTTATTTAAGGATTAAAATGAAGTTTTCTAATATATATATATATAGAGAGAGAGAGAGAGAGAGAGAGAGAGAGAGAGAGAGAGAGAGAGAGAGAGAGAGAGAGAGAGAGAGAGAGAGAGAGAGAGAGAGAGGAAGTACATTCACATGCAAATTATATTATCAATGACAACAAACATAAAGTTGAAATGAACATGCCACATAGACAAATCTGTTAGTCATCCAAAGGATTAATCCTAGGCATAAGATAAACATCAAAGACAAAAAGTTTGTTTGACAAGTTGACAACATACATACAAAGATATATATAACTTAGATATGAAATACTGTATACATCTTCGAGTAACAATTTGATTACTTGAAATTAATATGATCATTATAATTTGATTTAACAGAGCTACATAGGCACACAGAAAAACAGAGTAAAAAAAGTTTCTCTCAAGTACAAAGACTCGGCATGATGATTACAACTCTACGGGATGTTAACGTAGAGTCTAGTGATATTACTAATTCATGCTGTAAACACGAAATTTTCTGCAATAAATAAAATAAGAATATGTATACAAAATAATATTGTATTCATTAATCTTTAGGGTGCAATAACTGTGGTTATTTTTTTACAAGAATATTTTCTAATTCAATTTCCAATCTTGAGATTTGATCCAAAGGTGGCGAGCACTTGATCTTGAATCGGGATGCGATTTCTTCCAAGATCGTCGAGACTTGATCTTGAATGAAACATACCACGAGCGGTTTCATGTGGTTGGTGCTCTTTTGCTTTACTGTGGATGAACCAGCACATGTGTTTGTTATGCTTGTTAATTCTCGATAAGCTTGATGAAGTATACGAATGTTACTGTTTTGCCTTGGTCAGAGAGCTTTATGAACTTCTCCAAGGCTTTAGCTTGCTTCGTTTTCTCTGAAGTCCATCTGAATCCCATGATTTGTGGGATAGATTTTTTGATTTAATTTAATTTGAGCTAATTATTTACTTTACTTTAGTTTTAAAGTTTCTTTAATTTAGGAAATTAAATTCTGATTGATATAATTTAATCAAATTAGGGTTAATTTGTCCCCTTTGTGTTCGTTTTGATTCGTTTGATGGATGTTTCAGATGCTAACACGTGTCACCAATTATAACTCCATCTAGTTTTCATGAGTCACATCACATATATATGTGCAATTTGTGGGACCCCTAGTGTATGCTATGTTAGCCCTTGGCATGTCAAAAATTAACTTGTTAGTGAACATTTATTTCACCAAAATTTACAAGTCTAGTGTTGTTCGGGCTAGATCTGTCCGTTGCATAACTCCCCTTGTCTTGCCTTGTCGGGCAAGGTTTGTTGCTTAGTCTTATGCAATATACATTTATTGTTAGTGCCTTTGTGAGGCCTTTATTAAGGCTCACAATCAAAACTAACATGGATATGAGCGTGCCACTGTTTTTTTTTTTTGGTCTAATTGATTGTTTACTTGATTGTTCAATTAATCGATTTCTTGCACTACAAGTCACTTTAACTTCTTGTATTATCAGGATTGTTCACAAATAGGTTAAACCTGCATTAAGTTCTTTTCTTGCCTTTTGATCAAGGACTTTCATTTATAACATCATACGTTCGTTCACAAAGGAGTTCAAGGTCATTTACATTAATTCCTTAATTATAATCTTAGGCGGATGGCAAGGAAACAAGAGTAATTAGTTTAACAGGTTGATCATAACTAAAACTTGAACGAAATTAGTTAAAAATGACATAAGGTTTAATTAAAGATATAGAAATAACAGATCTATTCTACATAAATAAAGGAGATTCGAGTAAGATTACAAACTTGCCGGGCAAGGTTCGTCCTCTTGCAGACACCTCTCCTTGTATTTGACAGTGATTGGAATCTTGGAAAAGTAAATATAAATGAGGTTTACAAAAGGGATTCGATATTACAACAAAGGGAATGGTAGCAGAGCTTCTAAAACTAGACAAAAGAGAACTTTTTACGGTAGACCTGCGATTTGAAAGGGACAAAGGATGAACAAACTAGAGCTTTTTCTATTTTATTGTTGTTGAGTGAACTGAGAGTTGCTTGATTGATTGGTTGAGAGAGAGTTTTTGCTGGTGCCCTTCATGGCTTTTATAGACTTTTCTTGCCCGATTGTCCAAGCCTTCCCTTTTGGTGATGGCTTCCAAAACACGATGAGTCATCATCAACTTTTGTTAATTACCTACTCATGCCATGGAAAAATGCTTTTTGTTGAGGGTGAGCTGTCCTCTATTACTTGTCACTTCTCACATAGGCTTGCTGCCTATTCATTATCAAAAATGATTATAAATTCCTCCCGGGCTGCCAACTGTCCGAGCCCAACCCTTTTCTGTTTTTCGCATTCCTGGGCTTCCAATTGTGCTAAGCCCAACATTAAATATCCACCCAAACAGGTGTACATGTCAAAATATAAATTGTAAATTAATATTCAAATTTGACAAACACAATGGATAAATATCTATGACATCAAATTGTTTAGTTTAATCAAATGGACAAATAAATTTGTACCCATGAGTCATAGACGCTTTGCATTAAGAATTTTGAGTCCAATGAGCTCCGGGCCTCTTTCTTGACGAAAAGATTTTAGCCCTTTGAGCTAGAAAAGGATACAAATTTCACACAAGTCTATGAGCTTTGTATTTTCTTTTGGTGAAGAAACGAACTCTTTTACTCGAGAAGAAACAAGCATGATATGAAATAACAATCCTCAAAGAAATAAGGGTAATATCGTTGAACCTTTAAATTTGGATGGAAGAATATGACACTGAGTGGGTTGCGATATTTATATAATTATATAGTGTCATGGTTATGTTTTTTAAACTTGAATTATATAGCGTCATGTTTATGTTTTTATTAGTGCCAGAGATTCGAAGTTGACACCTTTTTCGAACATTGGAAATAGAAGTATATGTTGTCACATCCTGTGGGTCACCCATTATGAGATTGCTCTCGCGCGAACTCGCTTAACTTCAGAGTTCCTACGGAACCCGAAGCCAGTGAGCTCCCAAAATGCCTCGTGCTAGGTAGAGATGAGAATATACATATAAGGCTTAGAGAATCCACTCTCCCGGACGATGTGGGATGTTACATATATAGCGTCATTGTTTATGTTTTTTGATGATGAATAAGTACTAATAGACCAATGGGCACTTTGGTTTTAAATTTGTGTTGGGGCAGAAAATACTAGCAACTTAGGATATATTTCTCCTATATATATGTATACAATGCATTCAATTATTTATGTCTGCTTCTGCTGGAGGCTATTTAAGAACCAACAACTATACTCTAAACCATACACCAGAAAATTATTTGTGTCGACAAACCTTACCTGCTAGTACGGTGATATTTATGAAACTTTGAAACTTTGGGTTTGAAGAGAAATTAAAAAATAAAGCTTGAAGTGGCATTCAAAATTTTATGCATTCAGCTAACTTTGTTTGCACATTATTTTGGAAAGGAATCTAAAAAAAAGGTTAACAAAATATAGTGACCGTGCATTTGATCTGTTAAGATAAGAGAAGAAAAGAGGAAGAAGCACTGATTTCATTGATGTGTTTTCTTGAATAAAGAGAATGTAGAAGGCGGGGTATATAGTAACATGGATAGTGCTAAGGAGATAATGTTAGGAAGATTATCAGTTTAAATTATATTTTATAAATTATATGACGTGATTATTGATGATTAGATTACTATCTAAGTGTTGATTAACATGCTTATTTTTAATTGATGATAGGTCACATGGTTTACAAATTGGTTTAAAATGTTAATATACCTAGCATTACCCTAGTACCATATAGTAAACCTCTTTAATCTAACGACTCGGAAGTTTAATAATAAAAAAAAAACCCAGCTAGGAATATAATTTATTTGAACCAATGGCGGAGCCAACATGGAATCATTGGTTGTTCATGACCTCAACAACTTCAAAAATATCATGTATATTTGTATGTATATTGTATTTGACCCTATAAACAGTTAGAACAAACTAAATTTGTATGTATATTTATCTATAATCCATGTCTTTATTTTCTCTCTTCTTGTGAGCAACTCTATTGTGTGCACCAAATGCTCGATGAAATGCCTTAGTTGACAAGCCTTGGCAATCTTCAACATTACTCTACAGTTTCCTGTAGTCACCCTTGACAAGCCATTACATATCGTAATAGTTCTTGACATATATTGTCACAAGCCTTTGGCAGATGGTGGCAAGAGTAAACATGTTCCTATTAGGTGCTCGACGAATGGTCCAATGAAGTTTTCTTTGTCGAAGTTATGACTCCATTATTTAAAAATTCTGGCTCCGCCACTGATTTGAATGATGTAAGACACAAAAAACAAAAAACAATCTCTCATATGTATCATGTCGCGGTGAGTCCAAACATATAACTCGAAACTCAATTCACATGCATATGTCGATATAAATGAGTAGTTAACTTGTCACTACATTTCTATCTTGCATGTTTTGTTTCAACGGCTCAGGTAAGTTCATGTTACCAGTGTGAAGTGTACGAGAACTGTTTAGTGTCGATAGAAGAACAGTTAATTTTAGTTGTCTAAAGAAACTTTGGCCGTGTGTTGCTCCTCGTGTGGCAGACCATTGAGATCTGTCAATATTGTCTGAAAATGACAAAGATATTACTCTAGGTCGTATGGCAGGATTGAATACGTCATCATAGGTCAGCCAAACGTAAGCATCAGTCAAAAGACAGTAAGAAATGGAAGTGTTGGAAAATTGGCAAACCTCAAAAATTCCTGGACACTAAAATTACAAGTTACCGACTGATTTTTTTGGCCGAAAATTAGCGACTGATGATGGCATGATGCATTCAATAGGGTAAGGAACAGTATTCATTACACTATTGCACAACTCAGACCATACGCACCCCTCCATCTAACAATCCTGTGGACCCCTAGCCTTATCTATATGCTATGATGTGCATGCATGCTTAGTTTTAGATTTGAATTGCTTTGAGGGTATGCAGTGTGCAGGAAAAGAGGTCCCATACTTCCCATAGCAGTATCACTAATATGGTGGTTGTTTTATGTCAATAAAACAAAGATATGTGTAAATTTTTGTTCACGTGTTCTTGTTTTATTAACGGAAAATATCACATAACAGTGTCATGTAAGTTAGATAAAATTGTAGTAGAATATTAAGGTTTGAATTGTAGTGGATTAGGGTTGGAATTGTTGTGTATTCTTCTCTTTTCCTACGTGAGATCATACTATCAATAATTATGTTACTTTAGTTTTGCTATGTAGTATGGATTATATACGTATTCATTTGAGTATATATTGTATATGGTTCAACAATTCAATTGTACTCCTTAGGAGTTCATCATCAACAACAAATTATATGCAGAAAATAATAATATTTGTGTAACAATACAGGTTTGTCATTAACCTACTTTCTACAAAGTTAGATCAACATCTAACCAGTTTCTATGCTGTATTAATAGCTGTACTTTTCTTTTCTTTTCTTTCTAACTTTAAGCTTTTTTAAGAAAAAGAAAAATACTAAAACATTAAAACCCTAAAAATCACAATCTACGATCTTTGGGAGTAGAACTTTCGTGTTCGTGCGTAGAGCATTAAACCTAGGCCAGTGCCCAGAAAACAAAGGCAGCCCCATATAATAAAAGTGCTTCTGTAGCAAGCCATTCCCATGCACTTCCCATCCCCATCATGATTTCCATCCTTGTTATAAAAAATAGCAGACATGTACCCAAACACAAAAGACCCGATTGATATGTTGGCCACCATGACATTGTGGTTCACTGAGAAATTCTTGGTCCCAAACAGCTCTGTGGTTATGGATACTGCGATTGAAGTAATTGCTCCAGCACACACTCCTATAATTGCTGTGCTGATGAAAAGGGAGAGGTTGGCTGGGTTGAGAAGCAAGAAGAAAGCTCCTGCTATTGGTGCCATTAATGCAACTATTAATGCTGGTCTTGAAATCATGTACGTACTCCTGAAAAAATAAATCACCCACATATGTCAAACGTCGTTTCCAATTTATCAAAACTATTCGCTTGTCACACAATTTAACATATTATATTTTTAGTGATTAGTCAGTTTGAAATTATTCTTTACGTGTCAATTTGACAATATAGCATGTCATATATGAAGTAATTAACATGCATAACACCTCACACATAGAGCATATAATTGACGTCCTTCAGAAAATATATTTAAATTAGTAAAAAATTATAAGATATGAGAGAGGGAGGGGTTACCTTGAGAAGAAATAGTCCAAAAGAGAAGGCATGAGACGGCCAAAAAACCCAAATGAAGAGGATAAAGAGACTAGAGAAGAAGTCCTAGATGAGCCCCTGGACTCTGCAATCTGTCCCAAGTTGTTCAAGAACACCAACCCAAGTGTTGCACTGAAAAAATACACAAATAAATATAACCAAAAATCAATCCTTGTCACCATCAACTTCACTCCAATCTCCTCCCTAACACGGACTTCATGAACTTGCCTAGCCTCTATTTCTTCTCCCTCCTTCACTCCCCCATTCTCCAAGCTCCCCATTTCGTTGTTCTTCTCTTCCATGGTAAAATTATATACTCTTCTCTCTCTGTTTCCGTTCCATTTTCTTGACATTATTTCCCTCATTTTCTCAACAATTGGAATCACCAACGGGATTAACAGGAATAATCCGGTGCCTATTACATTGTGTAGGGGAGATAACTCGCCAGAAGTCGACCCTAAACTGCTGATCACCGCGTAGATTCCCGTGGCAATTGTTATCATAAACATGAAGATAAACCCAGCTTCCATGTTCCTTTGCCGTCCCATCAAATCAATGTCTCGAACCAATGGCATGACGATAACACAAACAACAAGTGGCAAAAGAGAGTTGAGAAATAAGTAGGCCTTGGCTCTTCTATGAGGTGAAGACGAAAATACAGCGCCAACAATATCTGTATAAATCTTGGCGCTCAATCCTTGGTAACTTGTTGTTATCCCCACTGCAATTTGTTGATGACATGGGAAGTTTCTAATGCAAACAACATAGCACACAGTGTTGATCCAGCAAATGCTATTCCCAGCCATAACAGTTAGCAAGAAAATCTGCCAATAGGAAGGAGATGAGATTTGGTTTGTGATGAAGAGGAACTGGACACCGTACCCGATTAGACCGAGAATCGAACCGATCATGAGGACTAGCCAGAGGGGTAAGTAGATGGCAGCAATGCCGGAAAACCAACCAAGGAGTTTTCCAGCGTCTGAGGCGAAGGCGAGGTTGTTGAGCTGTAGTTGGGACATGGAGAGGACGTTTTTGAGCTGGGAGGAGTAAGCTGGGAAGTTGGTGTTGGTTCCATTGATGGACTGAAGCCATATGATTCCCACTAGGCTTAACCATTGGAGAGCAGAAGAAGAAGAAGACGGCATAGAGGAAATATGAGGTGGGTTTTGATGAAATTAGGGTTTCTGTTATGTTTGTTGGTGATTTGCAGATGCAGAATACTGATTTATACAGCGTGGTGTACCTATATGTTAGGCTTTGGAGAGGAGGTAGGAGAAGGAGAGGGGCGTTGTGTGAAAAGAGTGTAAGCAAGAGTCAGAAATGCTGGCAAATGAGAAGGACCACAGGAGTTTCTATGTCCATTGATTTATATGAGTTACAAAATTGACAGTTAACCAGAGGGCGAGTGTGAAACCATTTTTATAGGTTTTCTTCTACAATTTGTTTTTGTTAGGAAAGGAAATTGAATATTTATTTTATTTTAGTTTTCATTATTTCATCAACCCAATGGAAAAACTAAAACGAAAAAAGATCATAGGTTTCCAAATTTTACTTTATAAATGTCTCTTTCCTCTCTTCTTGGTCTAGTCTTTCCCTCAATTTTTTTTTTCTTTCGAAGTCATGTAGAAATCACGTAGTCTATTTACTACCTTGACTTGCTTAAAATGCTCCTTATTCAATCAAAGTTTCAAATGAAGGCAACAAATTCAGGTGATCCCTAACCTAAGTGCACTATTTCCAAGCCGAACATACATTTCTAACCAAAGTGTCCCTTAATCGAGTCATCTTATAATTTAACTAATGCTTAAGTTGGAGTCTCTTCCAATCATTGATTAGAAAATGTGGTATAATTTGATATAGAGATTGGTTAAAAACCATATGGCCCTATCACTTCATAAAAATAAATAAAAATAAAGGGTAAATCTCTTTTAAACAAAATTGACGGCATGTTTACTTGTAAAGAACAAGTATCATTTTCATTAATTTTATAACCTTTGCTTACTATCATAAAACAAAAGAATAAATAAGTAGGTTCTACATGGATTTTGGTATAGAATACCTGAAAAGTAAAGGTGTCCCATTAGCATGAGGGAGATGCTTATCACATAATCAGTTCCATCCTTAATTCATCTGTTTCTCATTCGTTGTCATACTCATACTATGCAAGTAAACTAAGTAACCTTTTCCACGAGGGGTATAATTGATTGATTCTCTCACCTTAACTGAAGTTAGGTATGGACTTTTGATTCCTACGTCCTTGTTCGGAATAGAGAAGGGTTTAAGGATAACTTCTTCTTCTTTTTTTTTTTTTTTTCAAATTAACAATAGAAATAGTTGGGTAAAGTGACAAGTATATTGCATTTGAAGAAAGTTGAAGTTTCATCATAAAATTAATTGACAACATGGGGAAGTAGTCCAATTTTTATAAGGAGTCTTAACGAAACACTCCCGGTACTGTTCACTTTTAATGAAAATGACATTTTTACTCTAAAAAGTCACTTTTGGTAGTATTCACTTACAACACATTTTTGTCCTTTTGATTAAAACTCAAAAATTTCAAGCTATTTTCATTAGTTTTCCTTTATTTATAAGTACATGCAAGGTCACACCTTTCCCCAATATGTGATTCACTCTCAACACACCCCACACGGGTGACGGATTTTCAAGCCTAACACGTGGATAATACAAATCATGTGACGTGGAGCTATTGGACTTCACATATGGGACAACCTGCTCTGATACTATGAAGAAAGTTGAGGTTCCACCATAAAACCAGTTAGCAATATGGTTGGAGTAGCCTAACTACTTATAAGCACATGCAAGGTCCCTCATTTCCTGATGTGGGATTCACTCCCAACAGTTTTGATAGCTCTTTTTTGTAACCCATAAAAATTTGACATTTATTGTGGCCATTTGCAACCGATGCAAAGGGAAAGAGAAAAAAAATAAAAGATTGATTTCCTTTTCAAGTTTTCTTCATGCAGTAGCTAGCTGGTGGTTGTGCTCATACAATGTGGTAAACTAATGACCACCACATTCACAAACGTTGGTTTTTATTTGAGTATGATAGCTAGAAACAGATGGTCAATAAAATTATGGTGTTAATATTGAGAAATTTTTAGTTGTGACTGGAACACGAATGGTACACCATGTGTTTTTATGTAAGTGGCGGGAAATTTTATTTTTTAAGTTATTAACTTTTTAACACACATATCCCACCATTCATATAACGACACGTGGTGTACCATCTCGTGTGACAGTCACACCGAAAAATCTCTCATTAATATTAAGCAAATCACCAATCATGACGCAGAGAGAGAGAGAGAGAGAGAGAGAGAGAGAGAGAGAGAGAGAGAGAGAGAGTCTTGTAATTGGTTAATTTTCTCTTAGTCGTTCATTGAAGTTGATTTACCGGGGTTTAAGATTTTAAGACGGTATAACATAAGTTATTCGAAGATTAGAGTCTCGAGGATTAAGATCTTGAGGAGATAACAGCACCATGTAACTATATATGTTACAATCACACCGAGAGAATTCTTGTATTTATTGAACTTTGGCGTGGTATAGCTTTGGAATGAGTCGTCTGCAGATTGGTGGGCTACTACAAGGAACCGGCTTCTCTGCCCTCCCAGTTCTCATACACTTCCATCCCTTCCTATTTTGTGCGGTCACGGTTAAGTCACGTCAATATTTTATATTGATTTTTTATACAGATAATAAGACAAAAAACAATAGTGATATAAAATGTTGATGTGGCTTAATCGTGACCGCTCAAATAGGAGGGGATGGAAGTGTATGGGAACTGGGAGGGCAGAGAAGCCAGGTCCCTACTACAAACCCATGAGGTGACGTATATAGGCAAGTATGGTAAGAACGTGATGAATATGCCATCAAATTCTATATCCTAGATTTCGTGCTTCTCATACCGTGGGAGGGACAAGGGCCATGCATCTTCTTAAAGATGAGATAGGGAAAGCCCCATGTTAGTGTGTGTTACAGATTTAATCGTATGACATCATCCATGAGAACATGTAGGCCAGCTAGCTCAAAGATTTCAACCCATATCTAAACAATGGCAATTGCCCATGTTTACGTCCTAATCTAGTTAATTTACAGTATGTAGATCAATAGATGGAGAATGTGCACATTGTGAAAAGAATGGCATGTAGTAGTGACGGCTTATATATGTAGAAACCCTTCAGATATACTTTCAGTTAGAAATCTTTTTAAGTATTCTATTTTGTAGAGTTTGTGACTTGGAAGTAATAAAGTATCATACCTGCCTTAGGTATTTGGCCTTGTATTAACAATAATTAGAAATTTGGGCTGAGGGGTTCTATATATGCATTTTTTCTGAAAATTATCCTTTCACGTGTTACTCATCATACGATGAAGTGATTGTAAGAGGGAGCAGATCGTTGGTACTACTCTTACATACATATATGTTCTTGTTAGATTAAGGAGTTTAAGTTTTACCTCTCATTAAGAGTTTGGTTAAGTTGATGTTGATACTGACATGGTCTATGCATTTCCCTATAGCCACCAAGACATTGTGCTCTAGCTTTCAAATGTGACACCTACCTTATGGCTAGTAGTAAAACGCATTGCTTCAGTTAATTTTTAGGGTTTCCACAAATAAATTCATATTTTACCATAGTTGGAAACACTTAAAATACTATTTCGAAGAAAAATATCAATGGATGTAATTTTATAACATGCATTCACAATTGATATGTGATAATAAGTGTTTTCATTAATTTTAATGGTTGTCTAGAGAATGCTCCGACTAAGTATAATTTCTAATCAAAATTGCAAACAGCAAGGCTAGCTTAATTTTAGTACAACCATGATGACCACCTATAAAGCTGACTATTTCACAAATCCCTTACTTTTAGTTTCCTTCCAACAGATGTAGAGACGCAAACTTCTTTTGTTTTGGCAAGAACAGTAATAATCTCTCTTCTTATTCTTTTGCTTTTTGCATATAGTGGACGAATTCAAGCAAAACTTAAATTCTCCAACTGTTTGTTAAGCTTGAGATTAGGGACTCTGCCACCACCAAGTTATGTTGCTGCTTAATTAATTAGGTCCACATTAAGCCAACCCCAAGAAAGAAAGTCCTCTTCAATGCAGCAGATGGTGTTTTCCCAATTAGGATCAGCAAAAGATCATGATAACTTAGCTAATCAAATCAAATCTCTTTCACTAAGCCAAACTTGCCGCAAAGGCAAAAGAATATCAATATGGGAAACCTCCATCATTGCCAAACCCCATGCGCGCGCCCCAGAAAACTTAATTATTTTGACTTTGCTAATGTCCGTATATACGAAAAAATCTATCTTATTACTAGTTTTACAAATGTGTTTATTTTTTTTATGAGAAAGATAAACATTTGATTGTATATACCAACTCTTTTCTCAATTCTTATGTCAATTTTCTCATATTGCACGAATTCAGTATATTATAAACTTGTGTAAAATCCATGTATTGCCCTATTTTATATAAGAGAATTGAGACAAGAATTCGGAGTAGAGTTGGTGTAGTTTTACCATGTATATATAATTAAGAACATTATGCACTCTCATAAAGTGCTTTGTTTTTCCTTATTATTTAGGTGTAGGAGGATGAACCTCATTTGCATCTTGGCCATAATGGTAGTTCCACTAACTACCTACTTCTACTAGCTAGTGATCAATTCATCGATCACTGCAGTTCATACAAATTATACACATTACACATATTCATAAATATAAGACTAACAACCCTCATTTCAAAGTGCTTTGAAAATTATTGAAAGCGTTTTAGAGAAAATGTTTTTGGGTTCCAAAAACACTTTGAAATGCTTCATGCTTCTTCTATGAAGCACGTCAAGTGTTTTTTCCATGATTCACTTGCGTTTTTACTGAGGATTGATTCCAAAAATATTTTTACCAAAAGTGGTTTCGATCATTTTAAAAGGTCTTCCAAACGAGGCGATAAGTACACTATAGCAGTTTATTAGAGAGAGCCAAAGAAGCTGAAGGGCTACTAATTACCATCGTTTGTGCAGAAGAAGAAGCTCAAGGACTACCTAAGTTCGAAATTTTAATAAGGAAGAGAGAGCCCTCCTGGTTTGAAGAAATTCTGAAAAATTCAAACTGTTTGCATGGTGGACCTGTTGAAAGGTTTCTGGGAGAATTTGAAAGCAACAATATGCATCTTAACCACTCTCCTGAAAACAATCCCCAGGTCCCATCCATCAATGGACCCCTAAAACAACCTACAATTGAATTTGAGGCTCTCAACGATGCCAACAAGAGTACTATAGCACTCCCTAGCTAGGAAAAGTCCTAAAAAACAAAAAAGAGAGCAAGGATCAATGTATTATAATAAGTTTGGACTAAATTGACTTAGCCTCGAGTGTGACATTAACTTGTATGTGAGACACCAGTTTATATGTGAAACAATTGTTTAATGACACATGTTTATACGTGAGACGTCTGTCATGCGCTTGTTTAACGACACTTGATTATATATCAGATACCTGTTTAATGACACTTGTTTGATAAAACAAAATATGGTTTCTCTAGTATATTTCTAGGGGGAGGGGGGGGGGGAGAACAATCAAACAATATATCATGATATTCTTTGTCCCTTGAAATTGGAAGGTTCATTTAATATTGGGCCATCGGGCAACTACATAGGCTGCATTGCAGATAGGGGACTAGAAATATTAATTGAAGAAATATATTCTATTATTTATTTTTTGCCTATAATTTATAATCTTGTAGCTTTAGTTTTCTATAAAGACCTTGCAATAGGAATAAAAATTGAAGAACAACGTTAATGAAGATGATATTCGTTTAATCTTACGGTACATTTTTGTGAGGTTAATAAGTGAAAATGATTGATAGATGTAAGTGTTTCGATGTAGTTCAAATTTTATAGATGAATAATTAAATAATAAATAAATAAATCGATGATTGCTCACCATATTCTTGCCAGTCTTGTGTTTATGATATCTTAGTTAACATCGTTTGTTAAAAAAAAATTCCTAAAAAAAAAATCTAAATAAACTTGAACTAGCCCGACCCACTTTGTTTGATTAGCCCAAGACCAAGAGGCCATAGTACTGGGCCTACGCACACAACAACCCGATACATTGAAGATCCGAACCGAACCGAACCGACCCGACCGTTTCCTTTCGTTTCCATTTCTTAATTGCAGAAACACGACAAAATTCCCAGTCCGCGCTCGTCTCTCTACTCCTTCATCGTCTCCAACTCCACCGGAACCCTAATTCGAAATTTCTAATCGCAGCTCAATATGGCTGTGGTCGCCGAGAGCTCTTCGGCTTCGCCCAACCCGTCGGAGGACAAGCCGGTGATCGTTAGGGTTAAACGCAAGGCATTGCAGTCCCCACTCGACGCTTTCTGTGAGCAGCACTTAATTTGTGTCCAGTTTTCTCCTTTTATCTGGTTGCCGAGAAAATGTAGGAAAATGGAAAATGAACTTGCTTGAACTTGTGAAGTGTGAAAAAAATTGGAAATTTGTGACAATATTTTGGAACTTTGTGCAATGTAGGGCTGGAAATCAATGAGAGGCCGGCGAAGCGTCCGTTGTTGGATTTTGAGAAGCTGTCAATGTCGGATTCAGCTGGAAAGGGTAATGAGCCGTTGATGGATTCAGCTGGAATGGGTAACGTGCTCGTATTTGTCAAGCATTGTTGTTTTGTTTGTATATGTGTGTGCCGAAGTTACTAGAGTTGCTGATATTTGGACAAACAAAAAGTTATCCAACTGTTTTGTTCACTTCGACGTAAGTGTTTTGTTCAAACATTGTACACTAAATAGTTGTAATCTTTGGTGTACCCATCAAAGAAAGTCATTTATGAGGTGTTGGATATGTTGTTAATGGAATTGTAGATTGATAACTTACTAAGTATGCTGCATATTATCAAAATTATCTTTTTAATGTTCCGTTTATTAGCGATTGACAATGTTACCTTTTTTCTTTCAATTTTTGGTTGTCTCCATTGGATTATGGTAGGGGTTTGTGATTTTGCAGATTTCATTAGAAGATGGAAAGTTTTAGAACTCTTACAAAATAAGGTGCTAATTTCTTATATTTTTAATGCAGCAGAAGAACTGAAAACCAAGAAGGTTTTGGTACAGCATGTAGAGACAGTAAGCAGCTTCGGCACCAGTGTTGACGTTGTGAAATCATTTCTGGTGAGTAGGGCTGTCCATCTCTTAATGTTGTTCAATAACTATTCTTGTTTTGTAAACTGTTTCACATAAGCATGTGTTTGGGAATGCCACGTAACTCATCTTACTGTTTAAGGCTTTGTGACCCCTCCACCCCTCCACCCCTTCCCCCCCTCCCTTCTCCACAAACTCCTTTTCTCTCTCTATCTCAATCAACAAGTTCGTTTTTCCCATTGCAAGATGCTGTCTCTGATTCCCATGTCACCTACTACTAAGAGGTTGGTGAAAATGTCTCACTGTTTCTTTAGGACCCTAATTCTGGTGATGTGCGTGATCGTAAAACAAAGATTGGAGAACGCAAATACGCTCTGAGAAAGGAGAATGTAAGCTATCTATCTCCTCCTCCTGGTCTAACACACTTTATTACATCTTTGATTTCTAATGTACTGTCCCTAAGATGACTTGAACTTATAATTTCATTCCCATTGTATTAGCAGAAACAAAATCTGATTTTGTCTAAAGCCAGACAGAGGAAGGAGGTATGTGATATAGACTTATAGTATAAGTTAATTGTATTCATTAGTCCACCAAGTATAGGATTTGTTATCCCTTTGTGTTTCCATTAGTATGATTTGTCTTTCATGTCTTAGAGAGACAACGACACACTAAATTTTCATATGTTGGGCTTATTTATTCAGTTGCCCCATTCATTCTTTTTATTTTGTTTATTGTCCATTGTTCTCAGTTCAATCGTTTGCTTGTGATAATAACCATTGTAAGGCAATCAGTTCTGATGTGTTTCAAATTATGATCGTGCAACTTTAAACTATGCTAGTTTCTGTGAAAAAAATTAACACATATTTGCCACAAACATGGATTGCTCTTCTTTAGATTAAAAATTGTGTTTGTAAACCATTATTTACGATAGATTGACAGTAAGACTAATAACCACATGCGGCTTATTGATGCCATTTTATTATATGGTCCATTTTTAATTAATAGATAATCACGTAATGCCAGATTGATACACAGGTAATCCCAAAAATAAGTTTCTCAGAGTGGACAAATTTTTTTCATTCATTTTTTGTTTTGTTTGGGTTTTTTGTTGTTTAAAGTAGCTATATGCTTGATGACGATGATTTAAAAATGATCTCCGTTGCCAAACATTTCAAGAACATTCCTTTAGTGTGATTTTATTTGATTGGTGCCATATGTATTTCTAGGATGCTGTTCTGTCTGTTAGTTTAGGTTTTCTCAATGAGTTTTTGTGTTTCGTCTGATATTTTAGGTGTTTCATGGACTACTTGTCCGTCCATGCTTCTTGTATTCTTTTATGAAAAGTTGTGTTCTTGGAAATTTGTTCTGCAATTTTTTTTCTTGGCTGCTGTCTCATTTCAAGTCCTTTCTAATAGGTTGTGGCAAAAAATGCACGTTTTGAACAAATATGGAGGAGCAGAAGAGGAAACAACGAAACATCACATGAGAATTTACATGAAATTTGTCATGTCTATGATGTTATACGTGTTGACGTTGCTGAAAAACCCAAGGAGTAAGTTATTTTTAGTCATGGAATTCTCTTGCCCATTTGTACTTGAGTCTACTGGAAAATTACACTCCCTATGATTGTAAATTTGTAATGCAGTGAAATATCTTTGGAGGACCAGAAGATTTTGAACAGTTACTTGCCTCTGCTGAGAGAGTTCATCCCATCTGCTGCTTCCGAGATCGAATCAGATTTATACACTAACAGTTCCAAACAAGGTTGGTTTTACATTTAAATGAATTGAAAAGTGTCAATAGGTGCTGCCCATATAATAGTGACATTAGTTGGACCCAAGGTAGAAGAATAGGATTCTATATAGCATTTTTTCCTTGGTCCGCACTTGTAATTGGTTCTTGTAGAGATGTATATTGATTTCGGCCTTTGTATTATACTAGTGGTGACCCATAACTCATTATTTCTCGTTACTGTTTGATGGTTTCTCTTATGTGTTTTGTAGATTCTGAAGATGAGTATGTTTATGACTTGTATGCTGTGAAGGAGGAAAGCGACATGGCTCTTGAATTATCTTCAAACCCATTCCCCTTGTAAGTATCTTCTGTACTATATTTGTCATGCTTCCTCCTTAATTTCTTGTTAAACTGATCATAATAACTTCGGTACAGGGTCCAAGTTGATGACGAGGATTTCTATGATGGGCCTGATGAATCTGAATATGAATCTGATGATTCAAATGGTAATCTTAAACAATCTTTTCACGTATCCTCTTTTTAGGAGATCTCTTTATTCTTGCTCTAACTGGTTTGGGGGGTTTTCAGCTGAAAACAACCCGCTCAATGATTATCCGGATGAGATCTCTGAAGAGGAAGAAGAGGAATCAGAGAACGAAGACTCCGATGATGAATCAGAAGAGAAGGAGAGTTCCAGCGACAAATCATCAGAACCCGAGGATTTAGAAGAAAATGACTTTTTTGAAGATGATATATATGATGAAAACAATGACGGCCATGACTTTGATTAAGATGTTGATCCAAGTGATGATGGTGAAGACCGGAATATGGTCTTATAGGTGAAAGATTTTCATGTAGCTATTATCTTCGTGCGAGGAATTGTAACCTGGATCCTTTTACGTTGCAGTAATATCTCATGAACAATTAAATCAGTGTCGGAAGTTAATGGTGGATTAGTGGTTACATGTGTGAATATGAATTTCTTTTGTACAGCCTTATGCCGATGGAACTATTAGTATGCCGATGGAACTATTAGTATGGCCATGGACATCTTTCTTCTGTTATATTATTGCTGGTCCATTTTTTCATTGTTTTGTCCACATTGTGTTACCATCTATTTGTCGCTCATTTATATTATAACATGCAGTAGTGGTAATTAGTATAGGAAATGTTTTGAGATGGAGACTAACAAAAACGAAGATCTGCATATGCGCCGGTTAGAAAACAGGACTCAGGAGAAAAGGGGTAAAGGAAGACCTAGGGATACTTGAACAAATGCCTTAAGAAAAGACACAAGGTATTTGGAGTTAACTGAAAACTTGGCGCAAAACCGAGTGCAATGCTGTTCTAAGATTAATATAGCCGATTCACTTAATAGAATAAGCCTTTGTTGTTGACGAAGTCCACCCCATTAATAGTTTACGCCTTGTTGGACAAAGCCTTTTTTAATTAACAAAGAAATCATAATTTTGTTTTAATTATTTGTAAACACTCGCTTGCCTTGTCTGATAAGAGAGTAAAACTAGGAATTCCTTGTTTGCCAAGCATAGGTCAAGTCGTGGTTTTGTGTTTTAAGTTAAAGACTCCCATTTTTATACATTATTACTCAATCTTAACAACTGTTTTCGATTATCTCTAATAAGATCTCTTTCTTTTCACCACCTACTGCTCTTCATAAGAAACATCCATCCTTAATTAACAAGACATTTCTGGCCGATTCAAAGGTACGGGTTTTCTCTCTCGATGTTCTAAACTATTTTAATCTACAAGAACGGCGAAATTCTAACTCAGGTGATTGTGCTTTGGATTATTCTATGATAATATCAGGTTTCGACAGAGAAAAAATGGCAACATACCACTATTTTCCTTGTAACTTAGGTGTGATGTTGGTGAAGACAGATCCGTGGCACAGGAATCGTGTTGTTCATCTGTATCAAAAAATAATTCGGTAATATTTTTAGTCACAGAATATTGTGATACTAAATTTTGAACTGTGGTAAATGTTTTTTATGTTAATCAGATTCTTTTAATTTTGAAGGTCTGTTATTAAGTTCGTTGTTCGAATGGAGTTGAAAGGTGTAAACCGTGGCTACCTGAGAGTTGAGGATATACAAATCGATGAAAACTATGAAGCGATCATCCCAATTATTGTCGATGCTAATGCTACCAGTTATAGACACGGATTTCTGTGGTTAATGGAAGAAATGCTCGGCAAAAATCGCAGAAGAACAAAAGAGTTGTCCAACTTTTTAAACATGCTTCGTTGTGAAAGGGAGTGGTAAGATTGTTAAATTTTGTCAACATTTCTGATAGCTATGCACAAGCGTCAAGCTGTAATTTAATTACGGGAATTCACCTTTTAGGTACGTTGCTTGAATCTTTTTCCTTCTTTTATGTTAAGGTACCGATTCGAGCAATTACTTTATCATCCCCTCCTTCGATCGTCCGTCGAGAGGTATCACTATTACATTGATGGTTTGATCCATCTCCAACATCTTCAATGTGCTGAACATAAAAACATTAAAGAGTTGTTCATCTTGCGGTGGGATGAGAGTGTTGATGTCAAAGGAGCTGTGGGTGAATTGGAAGGTTTTCATGGTGTGTTGAGTAAAAAAGAATATGAGAATAATGTGTGGGGAGCACTTGAATTCTCAAGCAATGCTTGTCTCGAGGTTAATGATCATTTGGACCATGAAGAACATCCGGTATATTTATAAATAATTATTAATTTTCGGTAATTTTTTTCTTCTAATTTTAATGTGTTATTAGAAGTTTAATTATTTTCTATTTAAAAATTGCCGCAAACAGAAGAACAAGTGGAAGAAAAGCTTAGTTCGTTCTTCCCAAGTCTGTTGTTACAATTGTATGCTTTTCTAATTGAAATGTATTCTCATGTGGACTTGAGGTAATATATTTTCTTTTGTATTCGCATACATTCAGCGTTAATCTTATTTATTGACATGGTTGCTTATATTTAAGGTATAGCTAAAATGACTTAAAAGTAGAAGCGATAACCAATTTCAGATTAGAATCTAATTTTAAACTTGTGGTTGTTTTACACCCTAAAACAATCAAACATGTCAACAAAGCAAAACTAAAGTCGAAGAAAATTGAATAGAGATGACGTTTTCCACAACACGTATGCTCTTTACATCACGTTCAAAGATTAAGAATTAATTGTAAGGAATCATTCGCTTTTGTCATTTTGATTTAGTTTATTTCTTTATATATACATTGTTCTTAGTTGAGTTCTACTTTGACAGGGAGTATATCAAAGAAGAAGAAGAGATATAGGAATTTCAAGAGGGAGTATATCAGAAAAGAACTAAGAAGACATGGAACAGATCGAAACGAATACATTGTTTCAACGATGTTGTATGAATGAATGAATGGTAGCTACTGATTATTTGGTCGAGTGACTCGATTTTGTTGAAAAATATTTGAGTTTAAGATCACAAGTGTATTGTTATGTTTCTTTTACCAATATTATGAGTTATTATAATTTATGGACGTAGAGATTTAGCGTTTTGGATGATCGAGATGAGGGCACTGTCTTAATGAACAGACACAATTATTGAATACATATATCATATCATCATGTTAAGAGCCTTAAAGTGAATATTTTCCCCTACAATTTCAAATGAAGCCTATGAAGGTTGCCAAGACACGGTTCTAATTTACTACACTCAATTCCCAAAATAACCTTTGGTTAAATGATCCGTACAACTTTATCGAATGCTAAAGCAATCACTAATCCTACACACCAAGGGCAAAATCGTCAAGCCATAGCATTGTTTCAACCAGTCCGTAAAAATGGCTTCAAAACAACAGTTTCTTCTCTCAGCAATTGTTCGAGCTCGCGCAAGAATTTCTGCAATCAAAGAAGGCAATCAGTTTCACAGCGACGTGATAATCTAATGACGTCGTTTCTCGACATGTACTCTAAATGCAACTGTATCAAAGTAGCCCGGCTATTGTTCGATGCCTGAGAGAGATGTGATTGCAACCAACAGCATGCATGATTTCTGGGCTGTGTTGATCTAGCGTCACGCCGGAAGCGATTGACTTGTTTGAGCACATGTCGAAACGAGACGTTGGAAATGCGATTATCGACATGTATGCTAAATGTGGCTGCATGGAAGATGCCTGCTTATGTTTCAAGAACATGCCTTTGAAGAATGTAGTTTCATGGACTGCTATGGTTGCGGGGTACCGAAAACAAGGCCGGGAATAGAAGCTTTGAAGGCATTTGACACAATGGAAATGGAAGGCATTGTACCAAACAAGATCACATTCTTGGGGGCCTTGTATGCATGCAGTCATGCAGGATTAGTACAAGAAGGATGGAGGGTTTTCGACACGATGGTGCATAAGTACTCAATCACATCCATGATGGAGCATTACACATGCATGGTGGATCTCCTAGCACGATCGAAGCATTTCAGTGAGGCCTATAATTTCATAGCTAGAGAGGATGCCTGTAAAGCCGGACGCAAGACTTCTCACGGCATTTTTAAGCTCATGTTGCTCCCACAACTTAGAGCTAGCTAGCAATGAGTGTTGGGGAGAAATTACTTAGAGCTTTTATTGGGTTAGAGTTGAGGGATCATTGCTCCAATTGGGCAAAAATTGAGGGACAATTTCTCTAATTGGGTTAACGTTAAGAGACCATTTGTACAATTTTTCATTTAGTTTCCCATAATTTCTCCTTGATTCTGATCTCACGTGCGTGTCACGTGACTTATTTTGACGAAAGTTTTAACGAAGTTGACGAAAATGACTATAACTACATATTTTAATAAGTTAAGAAATCAATAGTCATGAGTTTTTAGTTAAGTAACGTTACTACAATTTCCATGTCACCAGCCCTCTCCTTTGGTCAAAAAGTTCCAGAAGCCATGTGAAGGACCAATCTTTCTTCTTTCTTCAACCTCCCATACCAAAAACCCAAATCTTTCCGCACCAAATAAATCAACCCAGTTTCCAAATGAATCCCTTGCTTCTGTAAAATGGCTGACATCACTCCAGCTTCAGTCCCTATTGATCCCACGAGTTCACAAATCCCGGTCGATCTCTTTGTCTCCAAGAAGCATCCCGGCCTTCCACTTGGCGAATTGGGTTTCCTCGATTCCTCCGGCAGCACCGTTTACAGAGTCACCCATCAATCTCTGAAGACGACTTCTCACAAGCGCGTGTTGCTTGACGCCGCCGGAAATCCTCTGTTTTCTTTGCGCCGTAAAGATGCAAGTCACCTCTCTGGCCCCTGTTTGTTTCCCTAGAAAATATTTTCCCGGCTAGAACTTCTCTTTGTTTTTCTCCTTTGGGTTCTGATTTTTTTTTTCTTCTGGGATTTGTAGCATGGATGCTGGGAAGGATACAAAGGGGGTGACAGTGAGGAGAAAGACTTGAAATTTAGAGTGAATAGAACGAAAAATAAGCTTACCAGAACCGAGTTGGAAGTGTTTCTTGCTGGTGAGGACTCAGCAGATTCAGCCTGTGATTTCAAAGTGAAGGGCTTTCCTTTCCAGAGATCTTGCACCATCTACAGAGGCAGTGAGATAGTTGCTGAGGTATGATTTGCTTTTATGTTGTGTAGAATTTGAATCCATTGCTAGAGTTGAAATTTGTGTTTTTAGAATGGCCAAAAGTACTTATGGATAACCAAAAATGCTTCCCGTAAAAGCGCTTATGAGCAAAATGGTTTATTATGAAGCATTTTCAAACGGGCCATAGCAAACCAGGGATTGTTTTATTTGACAAACTTCAGTTAAGTTAAGCAGTTGTCTGAGTTGCTTGCATATGATTATTGGGTGGAGGGAATTTGACTGCAAAACTTGGTACACCTTCTATGTTCTAAGTTGTAAACAAAAATAGGTTTCCGAAGACTGTTGCCTTAAAGTTTACTGAGAAATATACGCAAATGGATCTAGTTACAAACTTTTAATCGAAAATGGAACCCGGGAGAGGGCACTCAACTGCGGTCCTATTTGTGTGTTTCTAAATTTTATTAGCACAACCATTGGCTTTATAGAAAGAGTGTTGTTGTAGATATATGTGTGGCGGTGTCGTCAAATAGAAATGGGGAAGTTGAGTTATGGGATCATTGCTATAATTTAAAACTCGGGAAGTTGATTTATCAATGCAGTGTCCTTGGATCTGCACCTTTCTTTTGAATTTAAATGCTTTTGCATAGCATGGTGATATGAAACAAGTTCCGAGATCTCAGCAACAAATGTGTGGTTCTGTGTATAAAGATTTGAGCGACGTCTTTGTTACTTGATCATCATACAAGATCGTTGTGGTAACTTGTTCATGAAAGGTCGCGTGTAATTATCTGATTAGCAAATAAGCATTTACGTCGAAAGTTCCTAGATTTTATGGTTTTTGAACTTTGCAATGCTACTCTCTAGAAGTTTGTGTAAGGTGCTGTTTCTTGGTTATGAGATATTGTCTGAATGCTTTTGTTATGTCTTGCTGCAGACGAGTCTTATGTACAAATTGCACCAGCTTATGCCAAAGAGGGGAAAATTTCGATTGACTATATTTCCTGGACCTGTGGATCATGCTTTGGTAGCAGCCTTGATTGTAATATTTCTCGATTGATCCCGGATTAAAGAAGACCTGGCATTGAACGTTTTCAAAATTCTCAATGCTACAATACAACCTAGCAGGGGCAGAATCAACGAGACGCGAAGACATGAAGTAGTTAAAGCCCCCGATACTTATAAACAGACTGATTGGTCAGTAGGTCATGATCTCTGGAACCATTTTTCCCGTTCAAGAGTTGGATTACATTTCGTTGTCAGCTATTAGGCGCAATACGGTGTACTTCAGCATCACTTTTTAAAGATCTATGATCAAGTAGCATAGGTTTTTGCTGTTCTTTTAAAGAAATTGTGGTCTTCACTGCAAGTTCTATGATTTTTTGAAGTTTGCAAAGGGTTGAAACTGGCTAGGATTTTCCAGTTACTTGTCTTAGGTATGAACTTATATGTTTCAAGTCGAGTAGTGCAGCAGTGGCAGTAGCTGCAACCTCCCAACCTTCTCTTACGATTTCTTTTTATTCCTACTCAAATTCTTTCTTTCACAGAATTTCGTGCTTATAACCGACACTTCTACGACCAAACATGCAACAACCTCTCAATCTTCTCCTATGATTTCTTTTTGAATAATACTTGGTTGCTCAATGATAAGTAGGAAATTTCTACTTAAAATTTTTCGTTTGCAGAATTTTGTGCTTATGATCCTGATCTATCATATCCTACATTACTTTGTAAATATAATCTCTGTAAAAAAAAAAATCAATTAAAACTAAGGTCACAATCAAAATGTACTAAATACATAGACAGTTCATTTAGTCAATCATTTGTAGTATTTAAATAGTCTATCTATAGACTAATTAATTTACTAAACAACATTAATTTTATTAAAAAAAAAACAACATTAATTTTAATTGATTTTTTCGAAAATAATGTTTACAAAATGATTTGCAATATAATCGGTAGCACACAATTTTATGAATTGGCCTCGAAGAATTTTCAGTAGGAAGAGATAGGAAAGGGATCGTTTTCGGATCCCTTCCTCCTAATCCATAAAATCAGGAATTCGTGCCGTTGAAATTTGATCAAATGGCTACAAAAAATGGCTCACTTTAAAAGTTATAATAACTTCAGTCGTTTGATCAAATTTCAATCCTACGAATCCTCTAATTTGGTGGATTAAGAGAAAAAATGCCCCTGATTTGGTGGATAAAGAGGAAGATGTCCGTAGATGATCCCTTTCCGAAGAGATAGACCGGTCAAGCGACTAGGTGGATCTTATTCTTAACTGACAAAAATACCCCTTTCCTTTCTTGGACCATACATCTTATTGGCTGGCATTCTCAACATATCATATACCTTCCCGCACTTGATATCGAGAACCTTCCCACGTTCGGACCACCACACCTGACGGCGTCGTTTCGAATTGTAAACAATCACCAGCTCTGCAAATTGCAATCGCAACTCTCCTTCTTCTTCTTCCTCCTCTTGCTCTGCAAGTCGCTCCATCTCCATCTCCATCTCCAAACGGTGTCGTATCGACTCGATTCTGAAGAAGTAAACAGTAATGGGGAAACAGAAAGGAGATGCAGCTAGGAGCAAGGCACGCCCTTCAAGCAGCAGGTAAACAAAAACGGGAATTTTCGCTTTTAAATTCTCAAAATTTCCATCGATATTTATGTGTTTAATATTTTATTATATGGATATTGATAGTCTGGCGGCGTCGCTGGTGCCGTCGGGTTCTACTGCCACGGTGGGCTTCGGTGGCTACGTCGGCGGTTCTCGCCTCGAGGCTTCCCTCCCCAGCGAAGATTCTAAGCCCTATGTGGTACGTTTTCCATATTATTTATTAAATTTTGGAAGTATTTAATTAAGTTCTTGTTTTTAAGATTAATGCATTTAAATCAACTGGTAGAATGTGTGTAATTTCTGTTATTTTTTTTAACTTTATTTTTTGATAGTTTAATTAATTGGAGTTAATTATTTTTTTTCATGGCTTTAAAATGCTGATTTAAGTTGGTCCGATGAGACTAAAGTTCCCATTTTGCTTAAAAAAAATTGCTATTAATAAGGCAGTTCATGTGCAACCTCTTTTCGGATGAGCTGAGTATCTGGTTCCGTGTTGAATTTTCGTTAATGCAGGATGTAGATAGTGAATTGGCTCTACATTTGAAGAGGCTTGCAAGGAAAGATCCGACCACCAAGGTAAGCTTGTGTAAACACGCATGTTTTTAACCCTTAATACTTTGATATTTGTTTGTGTGTGATGGTAAGATTTGATTTGTCTTGTGCTCTTTAATAGCTTAAAGCTTTGGCATCTCTATCCGCACTGCTCAAGGAAAAGTCCCCGATGGACATAACACCAATCATTCCGCAATGGGTATAGTTTCTCGCTGCTTCATAATAACATTAGAGTTAAAGCAAAAGTATGTATCTTGCATTATAGTTTTGGCTAACTTTTTCATGTAATTTAGACTTACGCCACTTTTTTTTTTTGTAGGCATTTGAATACAAAAAGCTTGTGGTGGACTACAATAGGGATGTTCGGCGAGCAACTCATGACACGATGAACAATCTTGTCACTGCTGTTGGGTTTGTATACTTTCGCTTTTTACTTTTCTGCCTGTTGTTTACGGATAAAACATATTGTTTTGAAATCTGTGAATTTAAAGGAGAATTCTATCCTGAGCTTTAAATCTTGTCGGGTATACCCTGGAAAATTCATTGCTTTGGTTTGTTAGTTGTATACATTTTTAGCTTGATGGATAAGCTCCTATGTGAGGTGAGGATTCTCTTTGAAAACAGCACAATAATTTTAATAATCCACACACCATGTGATGGTTTTGTAAATGCTATATTTTTTTCTTTTTTCACATAGTTACATTGTGTGTAGAATCTCCCTCCCTCCCTGCCTCGGCGTCCCCTGACCTCTTTTTAGCATTTCGTAAACTTTATTCACATAAGACCTCTTTTAAAATGATTAAATCCCTATGCTTTGAAGTGCCTTTATTGTCAATGCATAGTAGTTGCATGTGTAAGATCATCATGTACTGACTATAACCTTTCATTTAGCTGTTTAGAATGTTGATTAGCCTGACTTTTCCTAAATGCACTGAGACAATCATGGTTGCTTGTTTAGGAGAGATTTAGCTCCATATCTAAAGTCTCTGATGGGACCATGGTGGTTTTCTCAATTCGACCGACTTTCTGAAGTTGCTCAAGCTGCAAAGCGCTCATTACAGGTTATTTTGCGAAGTATTGTCATTTTTTGTGTTGCTTAGTATTAGATATTGCCCTCAAAACGCTAGATTTTGCATCAATAGAAGTATTGAAATTCTACTTGAAGAATGAAAATGAGTGTTGTATTTTAGAAATTTGTGAATTTTATCCCTTTTTCAAAGGAAACACAAAAATTTAAGGGCTGAGCCTAATGTAGAAAATTCAGAATCTATCAAGTATATTCTCATCGAAAAGGAATGTATTGAGTATAATAATCTATCAAGTATATTGCATGGAATAGGTGCAACCCTATTAGGCTGAATGCAGTGGAGTATGCCCCCACAATGGTACTTTATTGGTTGGAGATGTGCTATTCCAGAGTGCAATTTTTTGTCCGGGCTTTAGCTTTGATCTCTTGGCCTGGGCTACCTACCACACATTTGTGGTGTACTTGGGCCTCAAACTGGTCCAGCCTTCTCTTAACTGTTGGTACTGTTGCCTTAAGTTCATAATACTTATTCTCACCATATCCACACTTTTTGTAATATTTTCTTCTCAATTATTTCTTTCTTTTTTGCGGGGGGCTATGAAGATTGTTTTGTTGTTCAAACCTGGTGCTGATTGTCCTATTATTTGAAACTCCTTTTTCTGTTTCATATACGACTTTGGGTTAACTCTTGACGTGACTGTAATTGTTGCTCACAACAGGCAGCTTTTCCAGCTCAGGAAAGGAGACTCGATGCTTTAATTTTATGCACAGCAGAGGTTTTTACCTATTTGGAAGAAAATCTGAGGCTTACGCCGCAAAGTATGTCCGAAAAAGCAACTGCTATTGATGAATTAGAAGAGATGCATCAGCAGGTATGCTTTAGAATATGTTATCTCATCCCAGTGTAATATGCTTTAAACCATGAGCATATGTCTCATTAGAAGAACTTAATGAAAAAATAGTCTCAGATTTAATGTTTCTTATCCTGTTGTATTGCAGGTGATATCTTCTTCAATTCTGGCATTGGCTACACTTCTTGATGTCTTGGTTTGCAAACAAGAAGGAAGACCAGACTCTGAGAGGATAAATGCTCCACCAAAACATGCTTTGAAAGCTAGGGAAACAGCTATTTCTTTTGCTGAAAAGTTGTTCACTGGTCATAAATATTTTATAGACTTCTTGAAATCTCCGATTTCTGCTATCCGTTCAGCCACATATTCTGTATTAAGTAGTTTCATTAGAAACATTCCTCATGCCTTTAGTGAAGGAAACATGAAAACTCTTGCTGCTGCAGTATTTGGTGCATTTCAGGAGACGGATCCTGCTTGTCATTCATCAATGTGGGATGCAGTTTTGCTATTTTCTAAAAGGTTTCCTGACAGTTGGACTTCTATTAATGTACAGAAAGTAGTACTAAATCGATTTTGGAATTTTCTTAGAAATGGGTGCTTTGGATCTCAGCAGATTTCTTATCCAGCTTTACTACCTTTTTTAGACACTGTGCCATCTAAAGCAGTAGTGGGAGAAACTTTTTTGCTTGAATTTTTCCAGAACCTATGGGCAGGAAGGAATCCATCTCATTCCTTGAATGCAGATAGATTAGCATTTCTTGGGGCTTTTAAAGACTGCTTTCTTTGGGGATTGCGTAATGCATCAAGGTGAGATTTTTTTCTGATGGTGTTCGATAATTTTGTGAATCCATCTGGTTTTGTGCCCAGTGGGATTTTCAGTTTATGTATTTTTCTTCCTCTTTTTTGTACTTTCATATTTTAATTGTTTTTTTTTTCTGATACCAGATATTGTGACAAAGTGGATTCCATCTCTCATTTTCAAGTAAATCTTGTTAAAAATGTTCTGGTAAAGCTATTGTGGCGAGAGTACCATTTTGCTACTAGCTCAAAACATAAGGAGAAAACCTTATCCAGATTATCAGCAGATTCATGTGAAAGTGGTTTGATTTCCAACGAGAAGACCGTGGTAACATTGAATATTATGTACCCAATGAGCTACTTGAGAGAGTCGGGGAACTGCATTGTTGGGATTCTTTCAGGCATTTATTCGCTTGAGCATGATTTGCTCTCAGCTTTCTCTGCAGAATTTGAGGAGAATTGTCTGGGTTTGTTTAATGATGATGGCAAATTGGGAACAGACAGTGAGCATGCAGAACGAATTATTCAATTTATATCATTACTTGGAGAACATGCAATGCAGAAAGGTCAAAGTTGGCCTTTGGGTTGTTTAGTTGGACCAATGTTATCTAAGTCATTCCCATTGATGAGATCACATGTAAGTAGCTATTGCACAACCCCTCAATAATTGAGACAAATTTATGTTAGGAATTATATATATTCTTCTTCTGTATCCGGATAGCGTACAACTGATGAGATAGTTGTCTATGTTCTGGGGTAGTTGTAAATATATGTTGTCTCTTGCTAGCATCTTTATTGGCTGCATCAGAATAGTACCTATGGTTACATGCTGGCTTGTTTTTCCGTACATTGCAGCTTGTGGAGTATAAAAGTTCACTTTCTTTTGTTTTAGAAAACTCAACCTTTGTTGTCTTTCCATTAATTCTTTCCCTTGCCTTCCAATTGTTGCAGTCTTCTGAAAATGTTTCAATTCAGTAGTTTTTTAAAGTTAATAAAGAAAAAGATTGTTATGGTAATGGACGTAAAGATGGGTAGTGAATTCACTGAATTGAATTATGTCATCTTGAGAATTGATGTATTGCATAATTTACATATTATGCTTTGTAACTTCTAGTATTCACTCTTCTATCTTGTTTTCTTGACATCAGGATTCACCTAATTGTGTGAAGATTCTATCAGTTGCTGTTTCTGTATTTGGACCACGCAAGATAGTCCAAGAGCTTCTTATCCAAAAGAATCTTTCTTGGGATCATTCTATTGATATGGGGGATAAAGAAACGGAGGCAGATCTATTCATGCAAATATTCAAGGAGAAATTTGTGCCGTGGTGTTTGCATGGGAATAGCTGCTCCTTAAGTGCTCGCCTTGATTTGTTATTTTCGTTGCTTGATGATGAATATTTCTCTGAGCAATGGGATATTGTTATCAGATATGTGACTGCTCTGGAACATTCTGGATGTGCAACTTCTTTAGACTCTGACCACATAACCATATTGTCAATGCTCTTAGAGAAAGCAAGAGATCGAATTGCAAGCACGAAAGAAGGAGAAGTATCCATGGGCAACCCAGAAAACTGGCATCATGAGCTTCTAGAGTCAGCTGCTGTTTCTGTTGCTCATTCCCCACCTTCCGGAACTTGTAATTCTCAGTTTTTGTGGTATGTGTATAGTATTTGTTCTGACTGATTTTGTTAAGATGGAATGGCTCTAGATTATTCGTTCCTTCTTTCCCGGGATTGACTACTTCTATATTTAAAAAAGAAAGCTATTGATCATCTGAAAGTATCTTGGCTAAACTTGATTTATATGTATCTGGCTGATATTGTAACCTGAATATGATTATATAGGATTAAAGTCCTCATTTAATGTTGTGTTTCACTTTCATGGACTAAAACTTTATTGCCTTATCTGCAGCACTGTTGTCGGTGGTTCAACAAAAAGCAATCAAACATCTTTTGTGTCAAGAAATACGTTGATCCTGATATTTGAGGAGGTATTCAAGAAGTTGCTTTCTTTTATTCTGGCGTCCTCCTTTACTTGGGTTAGGAATGCAGGTCCTCTATTGAGTCCCAATCTATTGACCGCTGTGGAAAACTGTATTGGGCTAGAATATGAAAGTTCCGTCACCATGTTTGAGATGGCTCAGTTTGCTCTTGGAGTACTTGATGGCGCCTTGTTTTCCTTAAAGAAACTTGGTGAAGAAAGTGGGCTGGTTCCAGGTATCTTATCCGCAGTTTTTATAATTGATTGGGAGTTTCTGGTATTATTAACAACAATAGATGATGCCCCTCATGATGAATCAAAGGAAAAATTGAAGGCCAGGCTGGGATTTGGTGAATCTTTTCATGCTTTTCGATGTAAGATAAGTAATCAGTTCTGGAAAAGCCTTAGCTTACACAATCGGCAGGCATTGGGGAATATTTTGATTCAGAGTATGAGATCTGCCATATTTATTGAAGATAAACTAGACACAGAAAAATTCACATCTTTGTGTTGCTTGTGGATGCTTGAAGTTCTTGATTGTGTCTCTCAGGATCAGTATGAGGAACAAAATCTGTTAGACCAACTTCTTTGCAAGGGTGATAGCTGGCCTTTGTGGATTGTTCCCGATTTTAGTAGCCCAGAGGGATTAGTGCTAAAAAATTCATCTGCTGATATCCAGGTACGTGGGGATTATTCAAATTATACATGTGTTATACATTCTTGTTTACGCAATCTTCTGTTACATGGAATGTGTAGACTTGTAGACTTATAGTTTACATATATGACAAATTCAGGACTTTGGCCATCGCAAGTTTGTTTCATTTATTTACAAGATCATCTCAGAAGTTGGGATTGATAGAGTTGTTGCTGGTCATGTAAAACATAGTCTCCCTCCCTGCCAGGGAACAACAAATGAAGGGCTTACTCGATCTTGGCTTGCTTGTGAAATATTATGCACATGGAGGTGGCCAGGAGGAAGTGCTGTTTCTTCGTTCTTACCTTCCTTGAGTGCGTATGCGAAGAGTAGAAATTACTCTTCCCAGGAGAGCTTGTTAGATTTTATTTTCAACATTTTACTTGATGGAGCACTTATTCATGGAGGATGTGATGCACAGAGTTTTGTCTATCTATGGCCTGCTTCAAATGATGAAGTGGAGGATATTGAAGAACCCTTCTTGAGAGCTCTTGTAGCTGTACTTTTCACTCTGTTTAATGATAATATATGGGAAAGAGAGAAAGCTGTGATGCTGTTTGAACTGCTTGTGAATAAGCTTTGTGTTGGTGAAGAAATAAATGCAAACTGTTTGAGGATTCTTCCTCTGATTGTTAATGTTCTTATTCGGCCATTAAGTCAAAGAAGCATCAAACCTAATGATGAAGAGACAAAGCCTGATTCTTCTGGGGAAAATCGTGTACACGATATTATTGAAGGCTGGCTTCAGAAAGCTATATCATTTCCACCTTTGATCACATGGCAAACAGGACAAGGTAAATTCATGTGATTGCTGTAAGTCAATAAATCTATTTTTGTCATCTCACTAAGGTTAAGTATATAATCACATGGTTGAGAGTAAGAATAGAAACTGTTTTTATTTCATACATAGAATGCCCACCTTGACACCTCAGAGGGTAGGGCTGGCCTCCCTCATCTTTCACTTGTATTAAAGGGCCATGAATGATACTGCTTGAGGTTTATGTGATTGATTTACGGTATTGTCTTCTCGGAAATTTTATTAATGTGTCATTTTTATTTCTTCCTGTAGATATGGAAGATTGGCTTCAGTTGGTTATAGCTTGTTATCCCCTTAGTACACTGGGGGACATACAAACACCAAAGCTGGAGAGAAATGTCAGCTCTGCAGAGAGAACACTCCTACTTGAATTATTTCGGAAGCAGAGAGGTCCTGGCACATCAACTGTAATTAATCAGCTTCCAGTTGTGCAGACTTTACTATCTCGGCTAATGGTTATTTCAGTTGGTTATTGTTGGAAGGAGTTTAATGAAGAAGACTGGGAGTTTGTGTTATCTCAGTTAAGGCGCTGGATTCAGTCAGCTGTTGTAATGATGGAGGAAATTGCTGAAAATATTAATGACATTATCACAAGCCGCCTTCCTTCTGATAATCTCGATTCTGTCCTTAATAAGCTTGGGAAAATTGTCTATATTTCAGATTCCTTTACTATAGACATTGCGAAGAATGCCCTTTTATCATTTTCTCTCTGTTGTGGACCTTTTGGTCTCCAGCAAGCAGAAGATGCAGATACCATAAACCCCTTGAGAACAGAAAGATGGGACCCCATCAAAGATCGAATTTTAGAAGGTATACTTAGATTGTTCTTTTGCACCGGCATTGCAGAGGCCATCGCACGCTCCTGTTGTGATGAGGCTGCATCTCTCATTTCATCATCCCGATCTGAACATTCGCATTTTTGGGAGTTGGTGGCCTCAAGTGTTGTCAACTCATCGACAAACGCTAGAGACAGAGCAGTGAAGTCAATAGAATTTTGGGGGCTCAGCAAAGGAGCCATTAGCGCTTTGTATGCAATCCTTTTTTCTTCGAAACCCGTTCCTTTGTTGCAGTTTGCCGCTTATTCTATTATTTCATCGGAACCTGTATTACAGTTCGCTATTGTTGAAGACAAAACTTCTTTAGACAGTGTCACTAATGGCGAAGAGGATTCATCCCCTCTTGATATATCAACGGAAACTAGCATCCATTTAAAAGAGGAAATATCTTGCATGATTGAAAAGCTACCGTATAAGGTTCTTGAAATGGACCTGGTGGCAGAGCAGAGGGTAAATGTGCTTTCACATAGTAGCTAAATGAATCATTATGGCCTGCGTTCCATCATTATATCTTCAGTTATTTAGTACTTTCTAGCTCTCTGCGATGGTTTTTTATTTCTTTTGTTCTCAAATTTGCAGGTACATGTCTTCCTTGCATGGTCTTTGTTGCTATCGCATTTATGGTCATTACCATCCTCATCACCTGCAAGGGAGAGACTCGTCCAGTATATACAAGATTCTGCTAGTTCAGTGATTCTAGATTGCCTTTTCCAGCATATTCCTCTAGAACTGTGCATGGCACCTATTCTTAAGAAGAAAGATGCAGCGCTTCCTGCTGGTATAGCAGAAGCTGCAGCTGCAGCAACACACGCCATCAAAACTGGTTCAGTATTGTTTTCTGTACAATCTCTGTGGCCTGTTGAACCTGTGAAAATAGCTTCGCTTTCTGGAGCAATGTTTGGTTTGATGCTCCGCATCCTTCCTGCTTATGTAAGACAGTGGTTCAGTGATTTACGTGATCGTTCTACATCCTCTGCAATTGAATCCTTCACAAGATCATGGTGCAGCCCACCTCTCATCACAAACGAATTAAGCCTGGTATGTATAGCTTGAAAGATATTGTTAATTTTGTGTTGCTTCTGAGGTGGCCATAGCTTGACAACCATGATTTTACTCCGCTGCTTCGCTAGTGTGGACTTGTTCATACACGCAGGAATCTATAAAATGCTGTTACAATTGATAACTTAACCATGTTTGCAATGTGATTATTGAATAGTTGTAGAATAGTATCCTCAATTACTGGCAATCAAGAATAGTATCGTCAATGATAATAAGTTGTGTTCTAATTCTCATGCAGATTAAAAAGGATGAAATAGCTGATGAGAATTTTTCGATTATCGTAAGCAAGTCAGCAAATGAGGTTGTTGCTACCTATACAAAGGATGAGACTGGACTGGACCTTGTTATCCGTCTTCCTTCATCTTACCCGTTACGACCAGTCGATGTTGATTGTCGGAGGAGCCTAGGTATTAGCGAAGTGAAGCAGAGAAAATGGTTGATGTCTATGGCGTCTTTCGTTCGTAATCAGGTAAATTGAACTAATTAACCTTGCATTTATAGGAGAATTACACTTATCACCTAGTGGCAATAGTGAAGACTAACAAATATTTTTAATACTACCATAAAATTTGATTTGATCATGAACGTATATGCGGGAAACAGCAGCACACACTGAAACTGGGTTTTTGATTTTTTGGTAAATGAAGCGGGGTAATTTGATCTTACACAAGTCGGTGTTTAAAGATTAGCAAGGGCGACGAAAGGAAAGTTCAGAATAACATGAATAGGTCGTAATAACAAAGCGGATGGACCAATTCAATAGTGTTTTTAACTTGTGTGATGCAGAATGGAGCTTTAGCAGAAGCTATCAAGATATGGAAGCGCAACTTTGACAAAGAATTCGAAGGCGTGGAGGAGTGCCCTATTTGTTACAGCGTCATCCATACCGCAAACCACAGCCTTCCTCGCCTTGCCTGCAAGACCTGCAAGCACAAATTCCATTCCGCTTGCCTCTTCAAGTGGTTCTCAACTTCTCACAAATCAACCTGCCCGTTGTGCCAGTCTCCATTCTGATATCGCACAAAAACTAAACGTTCATCTGGTCGGTATAACTATCGGTGGTTGGCTTTTTCGATTAAATATGCTTAGAGCTTTTAGGTTATAATTATTTCTCAGTAGTTTCTAATGACGAATGTGACCCGAATCTTGCTTCATCCTTGGATGTTAGAGCGATCTATGAAGGCTTGTATACTCAAAGTAGTTAAGTGCACACCTAATTAAGTTATAATTGTCCTTTATTTTAAGTTTTCCAGCATATGTTTTCATTCGACCTGCTCTCCAGTTTCCTTGTTAGTAAAGAGTAATCCAACGGCGGCAAACATATCTGCAGGGCTGAGCACAGCTTACAGTCGGTCAAAACCAATCGGCAACATAGAGAATAGCCCAACCTATTTATAAGTTCTTGCAAGATTTCTGCTTTAACTGATGTGAGGCCTCTTTTTACCTTTACATCTTCATATGCCCCCTTCATGTGGCGAATTTTTAAACCAGAAACGTGAATAAAACAAATGGAGTGACATGGAGCGCATCTGGCTGGTTGGCTTCACACGTGGGACAAATGGTTATGATATCATAAAGAAAACTAAGACTAAAATTTCACCATAAAACTATAAAAGGAGTAGCCCAATCTACTTGTAAACCCTTGCAAGGTTTCTCTTCATCGGTGACTCTTTAACCTACACATCGTCGGACACTTGTCCGAAAATGCAAATGAAATGAAGAGTTGAGTTCAACATCGAAACTACAAAATGTGAACTGATCTACATATAATACAATGTCTTCAGACACTTATCCGATCGCACTACAAGCTCAATGGTAAAAATAAACGATATTTTTGCAATGATCATGAGTATGTTAATCAAAAGCAGTAACAAATTATGATTGAATAAGATCAAAATCAACGGGGCCGGGGCCGTGAGGCGAAAAAAAGCAGCTCTGCCAGTTTGTGTCTTCTGTAACTACCGTGATACAAAAATCATATTCGCATTTCACCTTATCGAAAGGAACCAACCGTTTCCCCCGTCAAAGGAACTAACTATCAGCCCGCATCAAAGGAACTAGCCATCTCATTTCTGCTCCATTTCCATTCGACAAGTAGTATACTTTCTTCCAGTTGTTCTCTGTGAATGCTTCACGGCGAATAAGCCTCTGTCTGCCATACAATACAGTAGAAAAAGGCTGAGAATGTGAAAAGTTTGCAGGGCAAAAGCATTCCGAAAGTTTTAGACATGAAAGCAAGCCCCCGACGAGTTTGATTGTCTACAAAGCACTGACATAAAGAATAATGCATTTTCATTATGTGGTTGTTGGCCTAATGTCACTTGAATTTGAAGGACACCAAACCACGTCTGACACATTAATAATTATTGTCTTAAAACCGAAAATTAAGATACATGTACTATCTATCTTTTACTAATTTTTCAAACGACATTTGCATGTGTCATGGTAAAACAAATTAAATCGGAGTATATACACAATCTAATATAAAATGATGCAATAAGACTGCATTGGAAACTTGGCAAGCATTAACTACATACCTAAGGTAGTAATGGCAAACAGCTGCTGCTTCATCTAAAGTGTAGCGTGAAAGGTTGATGCGAGCATCTACGGGCACATCTGGCAAGTCTTGACGAAGCTTTCCTACTGCCGTTGAATGTGAAAATGCGCCCACCATCATGTCATCATGCCGCATAGATCTAAAAGCCTTCACCTGGAAAAATTGTGTCACATGTATGTACATCAGTTTTCAATATACAAAATATTGCAGACAAACCATAACTTGATACCAACTTGTACACCCAAACTTGATTGCATAAACAAAATAATCAAATAAGAACCACATCCCAAGGAGAACGAGATTATTTGAAGCTGTAATACAAAACCTAGAAAAACATAGATGAATGGACATTCTGATGGTCCTCACATATAAAGATTTACGAATTACAAGTATACACCAACATTATTCTCAACCAAACAGAGGGGACCTACCGTAGTGAGTTCTTTAGCATGTATTGGTCGAGTAGAACGGACAGTTACTGGCTCTTCATACTCGCTGAATGTAAACCAGTTATTATACTGCAGAAAACGAGCATAAAAATATAGCAAAAGTTTACAACACAGCTCTAGAAACAAAATTCATTAATAAAATAAATATCAATTATCAAGTAATCAGTTGCACCTGATCAATTGCAATAAGCACGGGTATATTTTTCAAAAGAGATAATTCCTTCCGCAAACGAACTACCACTCCAACAGCTGCATGAGTGTGCCTGATTCCTGAATTAACTAGGTCATATAGAGTTGAACCTTCAGGCATTGCCATGGAATCAGTTCCATCTCTCATCCACCCGACACCAGCACCTTCTCCCAAAGGAATAGGATCAAATATTTGGCACGACAATTGTTTTAAATGGGATTCGTTATATTTCAGGAAATCCTGGAATAAAATGACAAAAAGATGAATACAAAGCCATGGAGATGATCAAGAGCACATAATCCAAGATTTATGGACTATTCTTATTTGTCAAAATTTAATCCCTTCAAAGGTACTCGGAGACTGCTGATCGTATTTAAGTGAATAGCATATTATAATACAGATAAGAAAGCTCCACAATCTTACCTTCAGAATATTTTCAGCCTGAACAGGTGTGTCCCAAAGATCTGTTTGTGGGTTTTTATAGAAGAATCCTCCATGAGTCCACTCCCTGCCTCTTGGAACATATAAAACCAACCAACCTTCCTCACGAGCCCATTGAACTAACATTGCAAGAGTAATACTCTTTCCGCAGCTTACAGGACCGTCCAAGACAATCTGCTTTTGAGCTCTTGTACCTGAAAAGGAAAACATGGATAAGGGCATCTTACACATGATCCATCAGTCAACATGTACATGAAACTAAAGTATGCATTGCAACGTCGATTATCTATAAAGGGACATTGGAAACAATGAAAAGCATATGAGGCCTTGCCAAACTAAGCAATCCAAGATATTTATTCAATTTCATAGCCTCCTCGTTTTCAACCCTAGTGATTAGCAATTTTCTAGTAAATGAATTATGAAGTTATGAAACCTTGGAAATCTATACTAATCAAAATTGGGTCTTTAAAATGGAGTTAGATCATACTGAGCTACAACATAAAAACCATCATTTTCAACTGTACTAAGTATGAATTACAGCATTGATTAACTATAAAGCAATATCAGAATCTAAAAAAAGCATAATGAGGCCTTGTCAGATTAAGAAATCTTAAAAATTTATGCAACTTTCTAGCTTCCTAGTTTCCAACTCCAATGATTAACAATTTTCTAGCATAATGAGCCATTGGACATCTATAGATATCAAAATCGGAACTTTAAAATCGAGATAGATCATACTATGCTACAACCAAAAACAATCCTTTTCAACTGTGCCGCATCAATCAATGGAACACAAAGCACGCACCTTTGCTGCTAACCGAGTCCAACGGCGGGTCCACGATCCTTCGAAAATTGTCACGAAGATCGAGAAAGCTCTGGCGGACGATCACTGCACTCTGCATTGCGTCCTCGAACTCCTTCACCATCCCCAATGGCAACCCCTCGGGCAAAACATTGTTCAATTCCTCCATCCTTCAAATCAAAAAGCAATCACATCCCACTAAATACACAAACACAGATAAAGAGCTACATCGATTTCGTTACAGACTTCGATTAGGGTTTAGGGTTTTACTTGAGCTTGAAGTAGGAGCAGGTGTCCTTGCGGCTGAGCTGAGAGAGTGTCGCAGTGGAAGTGAACAGAGGACGGCCGTTGGGTCCCACATCGAGCGACCGGTCCTTCTCGTCGGCTTGGAGCTGGCGGGCGCGGGAATTTTGGCCGGAGAGAGCCGCGTCGACCTCCGATAAGGCGTCGTCGGCGGCTGCTGCGGGATCGTTTTTGGATTTTCCGGTCTTCTTCGCCTTCTTGGCCATGGTGTCCTTGGACGTCGAGTAGCTCATCGTCGCCGTCAGCCTCCATGGGTCTGGTCTTGGGCCGCCCGACCCGGATGCCCGTCGGAGAAGGGTCCGAAACATTTCGCTGTCCTCAAAGCTTTTGCGAGGTTTTTTTGAGAAGGCGAAACTGTGTTGCTACTGAGAAATTGGCCACACCAGTTGGTGGGTAAAATTGTAATTTTCACAAAAGTGGGCCTAAATCTATTTGGTCTAAACAATGGGCCCGACCGTCGGACTGGGTAATATTTTGGGTCTGATGGGCTTCGTCTCTTTCGAATCGGTGTGGCTGAGTTTTGGAAGTATAAGCCCACCAAAGCAGAAGTACAAATGCCATCCATGCCATGGTGTGAAACTTGTACCCAATGCACAACCCTAAGGGCATAACCCATACAACAGACGTTTGCTACGTGTTCAAAAAGTAAATTACATGTCTAATATACGCTTTTCACTTGGTAAATTAGTGCATGAGAGAATCTCTCATTTCACAGAGGTAACTCTACCATCGTATGGTGAATCGACTTGTATCAGAGAATGTGCTAACAAATGCATCAACTCTATGTTTCTAAATAGCATTACCCTCGTGTGTCAGCTTGGTGTGTGTATATATATATATATTTTTTTAAAAATAAATGATATTATCTACACTAAGTGGATGGGGGAATGAGCTAAGTCTCACACTGGGTTAGCCATAATATTGTGGTTCAAATTCGTCTTTGGCGAAAATCAAACCTAAGACCTCTCACTTATAAGTAAAGAGGAATAACACTAGACCGTAGTACTAAGTGGCAGCTTGATATAGTTAGAAAATATAAAAGAAATAAAGAGATTTTGAGTGATGGACAAATATAGACAGTAGTGGTGTTTGTGGCATGGACAATAAGTAAGCTAATGGGGTCATAGTTAAAGATTGTGTGATCCAACTCAGAAGCATTTGCCGTCAAAAGAAAGTAATAAGTTACAATTAACAAGAACAGAAAGGGTTTATCACAACCAGCTTCTCATGGAGAGATGTTTAGAACACGGGGTGGTATGCCACATGTTATTATATAAGCGGTGACAATTTTTTTTTTTCAAGTGTCCTACCACTTGTATTATTGATGTATCATTTAGTGTTTCCAACATACTAAAAATCTCTGCTTCACATAGGCCACGACACTTGTCAAAAGAAAAGAACAATGCAGATTATAAACTACAGCAACTACTTAACTATACATAACATATTTTAATCTCCACAATGCTTGGTTTATATTGTAAAGTGGAGACTTGTGGAACACGATCGATCGTTCACATTTCTTTTTCTGGTAAAAATCTTTGACATTTTGGAAACCATACATGCGCATAACTTCCTCACCAATAAATCAATCACTGTATTCTGATAAGTTAGGATTAAAAAATTGCTTTTTGCTTACTATTGAGAGCAAGAATATCACGTATGAGAAATAAAGGATTTTAGATTTACTTATAACTAGTTAGACTATTTCTTATATTTACATATGATTTTATGGTGGAATCTCACTTTTTTTTTCATGGTATCAGAACGAGTTGGTCTTTGTGTAAGTCCAAATGCCACACATGTTCAACATCACCCGTACTGTATTGTTCACGTGTTATGATTGAAATTTCTTTACACTTGACGAGACGTGTTTAGAGAATGAATTCCAGATTGAGAAAATAAGGGATCTTGTATATATTTATTAGTTACAATACCTCGTATTGGCAATTAATTGCGTGATGAAAGCTCAGTTTTTTTAGGGTATTCTTTAAGCCTAATTTTTTACTTTATAATTATGATCAAAATGGTGGATTCATATTGTACCGTCTTTTGGGTGTTTGAACTTTGAAGAGTCACATTCATGGATCATAATATTTGAATTTTTAAATAATGTGACGTAGGATTAGCACAGCAATTCAAATCGGTGAATTTCAATGTGAATAGTGTTCTCTGCGATGAATAATACGTTTGGAGTTTCCAAAGTCAGTTAATGGTGCAAGATACATTTTCGAAATAAGAACATTGAGACAAATCAAATACATTGCTTTGGCACGACCTAAGATGAATTTCGGGAGTTTGAGATCGTTTGGTGGATCAAAACCATAATTTAGTTATATATTTTGGACATCTTCCCGTTTTATTTGTTTTTGTGTTAGGGTCTCATGAAACTATTATTTCAACATCTTTTATGGTTGTATTTTGTTTATCATTTTCATAAAGTTATTAATAAAGTTGAGATTGTTTCAATTATTATATGAGAATCCAAAATTATTCATACGAGGGAAGCATGCAATTCAATGAGGTTGATGTTGTTTACACACTCTTTGTTAATTTATGTTATTTGTTCTTTTCAATTCATTCGATTCGACGGTAAAAAAATTGAGATAAATGTGTGGAAGGTAAAAATGGGGTGTGTGGACACCCTTCATTTAGTTTAGAAAATTTTCGAACTGTTTGTTTCATTTCACATGGTATCCTATAGTTGAACCCTAAACTCTAAATTCACCAATATTATAACACACTCACACACCATTTATTACTACGGTCTAATGATATTCCTCTTCACTTATATGTGAGAGGTCCTAGGTTTGACTCTCGTCAAAGGAGAATTTGAACCATATTATTATGGCTAACCTAGTGTGAGGCTCAGCCCACTCCTCCATCCTTAGTGTAAATAATATCGTTTGTTAAAAAAAAAAGAGGTATTCATCAATTTCCCCCCTGAACTTTTGACTATTGGCCAATTTCCCCCCTCAACTTTAATTTTGGCCAATTTCCCCCCTCAACTCTCATAATTAGTCAATTTGCACCCTACTGTTAATTTTTTAATTTGATCATAATTAAACAAGTGTGTGTAAGAAACTAAATAAGATGTATGTTAATCATTTTCCTATGTCTTTATCCTATTACAAATAGATTAAATTTTAGAATTTTACAATTTATCATAGATAATATTATTAGTCATAATAAATCAGTATGGAGTAATTTTATTTGATTTTTTACTATACAAAATTGATAACGAAAAGGATTGATGTGTACATTTTTGTATGTGAATACAATTTTCTTTATAAAAGTGAAAGCTAAGTTCAAGTAAATTGATGAGAATCGAGCTTTAATGCAAAAATGGCTAGTCAATTCATAATTTTCGACTCCTTATTAAGAATAACCCATTTTATTGAAATAGGTCTGATCCATGAGTTTAGGATTATTATTTCTTCTTCTACATGCTTTAAACCCGATTCATAACTTCTTCTTATAATCAACCCATATCATATACTAATTGTATTATGTTTTTGTACATTTTACCCTATATTATGCAGGTGAGTTTATGTTAATTTTAGTACTTTGTTGGAAGTTATTAGAAAGATTGAAAGAAATAAAAAATAATAGATGGAAAATAAAAAAAAATTAACAATAGGTGCAAATTGACTAATTATGAGAGTTGAGGGGGGAAATTGGCCAAAATTAAAGTTGAGGGGGAAAATTGGCCAATGGTCACAAGTTCAGGGGGGGAATTGATGAATACCTCAACAAAAAAATTCGCACTCACACGTACCTGGTTTTTTCAATATTGTAGATCATGAATTATTGGTAGTCCATTGTGAGACTAAACATATCCCTATCTTTTAGTTTAGGTAATATCGTTTGTTAAAAAAAATAAAAAAATAAAAAAATAAAAAAATAAAAAAATAAAAAAATAAAAAAAGAGCCGGCCATTCTTCAGATTATGACATAATGCATCATATTAATAAATAAAATAAAAAGAAATTCCAAACGGTCGAGTCTAAATAACGTAAGTTTCGACACGTGGTTTCCAATGCGCAAGAACGAATGGAAGGTGGCCGAAAAGGAAATATTTCATCTTTTGCTAAAGAAATAAATTCATTCAAAGTAGAGAAACCCCTTGTACAATCGGTTCCAATAAAATCAAACATGAAAACATTGTATGCCTTATTAGGTATACAATGCGCAAGAACGAATGGAAGGTGGCCGAAAACGAAATACTTCCAAATATGTACATTTTGTAAATAGAGACCATGGCTAGTTAAAACATCAGCTACAAAATTTGTTTACCGAAAAATGTAAGATAATTTGATAGCCTCAAACGAAGAAGCCATCCATTGGATATCTTCAATGATTGATTTAATTTTTAAGAAACTCCCCTCATACCTTTAACTACATTGATGACTAGTTTTGACTCTACCTCTTCAAGCAGACGAAAATGACATATATAGAGCGCAATTTGCTATTGGTTTGGCGTTTTGGTGTTGCACAAATTGACAAAGATTCAATTAGGTATTCGGTTTGCATGAGATGGGGTAATATTAATTTGATCACCCCAAAAACCCCACTAGTGACAGATAGGCTCAGGTAAATCCACTAATCAAATTTTTATTATTTAATTAGAAACATGCATCTCCATGGAGTCATGGACTGTGATGCAAGGCTAGGGCTCTATATTTTGTGTTGCTAATTAATAGATTATATATTATGTTGGGAATTAAAGCTGGATTCGATAAGAAACTGCCTATGATTTGAGTCAACTCTGAGAATTAAAAAGACTATATATGGTTCGGAAGACAATGAAAATTGTTGGTCCATAGAACACTATTGGTTTACCCTTACTGATAAGTACATTTTACGAGGTCCGTTCCCACGGATTAGTAGTGTGAGAATCTTGTATTATCTCAAATCATTTAACTAGTGTGAGAATCTTCTGTTAATGATATTGAGTACTTACAAGTTTTTTTTGGATATTACTATTGAAGCTACATTAAGGGAAGATAAGAGTTTGAATCCGAGATTCAATGAGTTGAAGACAATAAAGGAAAGATTAAGTATACCTCAAATCCTCCAATCTTTAAGTGTTAGTATAAATTAGTTTCAACTTTTTTAAATATTCCAAACAAGTACTCAATTTATTAAAAATGTCGCATCTGTTGAACCCCAGTTAAAAATCTGTTAAATTAACCCTTTGTCTCCAAAATCAATAGGAAGTCATGAAAGCATAGCTTCCACCAACTAACAGTCACCACCACGCCCATCAGGCCATCACCTCTAAACCCACGCAAAACCACCAACTCCACCCTACAACTCGAGCTGCAACATTGAGGTGAAGGTCATGAAAGTTGCTGAAATGGTATGGACTGTCATGATGCGGCCACCACCATCTTCATCGCCCGCAAAGAAGAACGAGCCTAGAATTTGCAAATGAGGAAATCACATGAGTAGAAATAAGTTCCTTTAAACCCCATTTGAATTCTTAACCCTCTTCGGAGATTGCTCTCATGATGTAATTTCAATTTGGGTTCCCTTTCGATTCAATTCAATACCCGTTTGATCATTGAGTTCCATATTATATAAACCATATTTAAAATGTAGAATTTGAGGCACCTAATTTAATGTTGACCATGATATGTCCAGTTGGTCGGTTTGAATATAATCTATGTTTGAAAATTTAACTAGGGCTCTACGGATGTGACATTTTTAATGGATTGGGTACTTATTTGGAATATTTAAAAATGTTGTGACCAATTTAGAATGACACAAAAAATTTAGGAGGTTTTAGGTACTTGACCCTAAAAAGAAATATTTTAACCACTAAAGTAATTCATCAATTGATTCTTATTAAATCTAAGTCAAAATTTTCAATTTCTGACCCAAAAAAAAAAAAAAAAAACCGAGAACAATAATATTAGTGATAATTTGTACTTCAACCTGTTCTTTGAAGACCACAAAGAAGTTAATTATTCTTATTAAAGAATTAATTCAAATAATAAGAACTTTTGAGGTAAAATAAATACAACATTAATCAAATTTTGCCATGATTAATTCAGTTATATTTTAAAATAAGGAGATGATTCACACACGTCATTTTTAACTTCTCAAATACTCTTCTTGATTTCTAACTAGCCAAATGGTGAACAAGCCAAACGAAAATAACAAGCAAAATTAAATAAGAATATGTGACAGGTTAAAAGAGTGTGTGTTTATCATTTTCCTTCTAAATATTATGACTTGTTGCTATAATCATCTTATGTTTATCACATCTCAAATCATACTTTTTATTTCTAAGTCAAATTTTGACTAAAAAGACTAAAAATTAACATTGGAGTTTAATTTCTATTAAATTTCTTAAGTTCTAAACGATTATTACTATAGAAGGAGCCTCCAAGTGTAGTTTAGTGTGAGAAACCTCTAGACATGATTGTGGATCTCCTTCTAAATAGTAGTCATACTTGATAATTTAGTGTGGAGTATCTTTTCTTCTTCGACCGAGTTGAAATCCCCAACAAAATTTGTAACGAGGGTCCCTAATAATGTACCATATCCTCTATCTCTCGTACGTAATCTTCCATATTACTAATTGAGGAGCCAACAGAAATATACTTATGTGAACAACCAACTTTCAATCATTTGCTTATTTTTTTCTCACTGGTATATATATATTTACAAATTAGCTCTTGGGTCTATTAATTAGTATTCTTGGTGAATTCATAAAAGAAATACGTTTATGATCAAAGATTACGTTGTTTTAGTGTGTCAGAAAAAAGGTTCGGTACACCATGTGTTATAATACAAGTAGTTGGTACTTGAAAAAAAAAATTCAACCACTTGTATTAAGACAATTGGTGTACCAAGCCATATTTCAGGCACACTGAAAAAGCTAATGCTAGGTAGACCAAATGTTTAACGGTAATGCTAGGAAGACCAAATATGTAAACCCAATGTATGTCACCAATAGAAAATAAGCTCGTTAATCAACACTTCAGTGATAATCCAATCATCAACAATCACATTATTTGATCTACAAAATTTAATTTAAAATTTTGATCTACCTAGCAGTACCTCACCGAAAATTTATTGCCTTATACAATCATACTCACATGCAACTGTCCAAACTCCCACAAACCATGTTCTCCTCCTATATAACCAATGCCATAACACTTAACGGTTCAAACACAAACATTCCCAACTCACCAAGTCCATCACACAGAGATATATTGCTTTGAGCTCCAGACCTGGCAAACTCTCAACTACGTCCGATGGAGGGAGAAGATTCCGAAGAAGCCAAAAACAAAACGACAGTGACGGCTTTATACCAAGCCTTAACCTCCAAGGACGTTGATGTCGTCCACCTTCTCCTCGCACCCTACCTCGAGTGGTGGTTCCATGGCCCCCCAACTCACCAGCATCTGAACCGCCTACTCACCGGTGCACCACCGTATGACTCATCGTTCAAATTCGTCCCTCTCTCGATCATTGCATTTGGATCAATGGTGCTGGCTGAAGGATACGACGAGGTTCGTTCCGTTTCGTGGGTGCATGCGTGGATCTTCACTGATGGGATTATTACCCAGGTCAGGGAATACTACAACACGTCCGTCACGGTCACCCGGTTATCCTCACCACATATCAGATCACAACCGGGGAATTGCCAGTGTGTCTGGCAGAGTAAGCTCTCGGATAACAAGTCTGTGCCTGGCCTCGTTTTGGCGCTATAAGTTATGCTGCGTTAATTATCGTTTGAACTCGTACAAATTAATATTAGTTTGAAAGGGGTTTAAGCACACGAAATACTTAACATGCAGCGTTGTACTCTATATCTGGCAAAAATGTTATTTTTACTATATTTTTCATACCATATTTTTGCATTCTCTATTTAATAGAGATAAGACTCACATGTGTTATTGGGCTCTACTCAATTAGAGAGGTGCGACAGATGTAATAAGAAAATTGTTGTAAGTGTAACATTACTCTCTATCTGATAATAAGTATTATGTGGTTTGGCTGTCGAGTTTATATTTTGTGTATTTTGTTGTGTGGAATGTTTGTTTATGCCGTTGTCCTTCCGAAACCCAAACGCAATAATGGAATGGAAGAAGACCGATATGAAGGGGAAAAAATGTATCGGGACAACAACAAATAAGAACTCATTTGGAAGTTTTTTTAAAATGATTGAAAGCTTTTTTGGTGAAAATATTTTTTAAATCAACTTTTAGTAAACACGCAAGTGAATTCTGAAAATGCACTTAAAAGATTTCCTTGAAGAAACACCGGTTATCTGTTTCTTCCAAGAAGCACTTCAAGTGCAATGGAACTCAAAAACATTCTCTCTAAAAACACTTTTTCAGTCATTTTAAAAGCACTTCCAAACAAGCTCTCCATCATGATAATGTCTCTTGGTATTTTTCTTAATTTTTATTTACCAAAAATGAAGTCTTTTAGTTTTGGGAAGAGATACTAGACAAAAGTCACACACCGCAAAAAATAGGATTTTTTATCGTTTTTAGCCAAAATTTCACACTTAATTTAAAAAATGTCATATATATATATATATATATATAGAGGAAATCTTTAAGGGAAGGGATCCCCATTTTTTGTATAAAAATAAGAATTAGTTGTGGAGTCCACACTACATCAAACTTTAACAATTTGAACCGTTTATTTTTCAAGTTGCACCTCATAGATCATCCTTGCAAAATATTAGCCAAATCGGAAATGTTTAAGACATCTAATTGGGTTCAAAGAAATTAACAAATACTTTGTTACATAAGAAACAATGAAATTTTATCTTGATAATTAAATAGGCAAATGGTTTCATATTGAATTGAATTTTTGTAAGGATGATTTATGAAGCGAGACTTACAAATTAGACGGTTCGGATCGTTGAAATTCGACGTGGAGTGAGCCCCACACCTAATCCCCATTTTTTGAAAAAAATGGGGATCCCTTATATATATATATAGAGAGAGAGAGAGAGAGAGAGAGAGAGAGAGAGAGAGAGAGAGAGAGAGAGGCGCTAGTCGGGCAACATGCAAGGGCCTAGGCGGATTTGAGTAAAATAATTATATATATCATATAAATTAGTTAAATTTACTATATAATATATAAATAAACATTGAGTTATACGTTATTTTGGAAAAAGATATACATATATAATGCAAGAGTATAATATAGTCTGGTCTTAAAAAGAAAAAATAATAAAATATTATATTATAAGAATATAATATAGTGTTGTTTTAAAACATAACAATAATAAAATATTATTTGAATAATTTATATAATATATTTATTAATGGATAGTGGGTAATTATTCTTTGTTTTTTTATTATGAGGCTGGTGGACTTTCACACAAAACTAGGCATTTTTTCCACTTTCCCGATTTTCCCTGCTGCCTAATCTCTAGCAGTCACCTTGACTTCTATGTTTAACCCTCTATCTTCTTCTATTCTGAAAAACAACAAATCAAAGCAACTCCCTCTAACCCTCCATCTCTCCTCCGCACGTCTCCCTTTATCACTCCCTCTAAGCCACCACATTAATTCTCTGTTTTCATGCATAGAAGTTATGGGAAAGAGGCAGAGCTGCGCCAACTTTGAGTTTTGATTATGTACAATGCGATCATACTCCTCCATCATTTGTCGACGTCCTCGTCAGTGGTGACAAAGATCAACGAGTCGAGGTCCTTGTTCGGCAGCTGGTACCTCACTATCACATCACTCAACCTTACCGCACGCTTGCACTGATCAAGTCTGAGATGCAGCACTTCGCGAGATAGTTAGAGTTTTTGGGTTTGCAGTTTGCACAGACGCAAAGCAAAGAGACGAGGAACGACTAGCATCGCCTAGCTCCGCCTAGTCGGCCGCCTAGACCCCCTCTGATTTATTGAACGTTTTGCCCAAAATCGCCACGGAAGCCCACCGCCCAGCCCTTAGGCGGCCGCCTAGGCCGATTTTTAGAACATCGATATTTAGTACATCGATATTTTTACACTAGGGGAATGGGAGTTCGGCTAAGCCACACAATGGGCAGCCGAACTTGGTATCGAATTCGCCATCCATGAGATTCAAACCTAAGCCCTTTCACTTTTAAGCGAAAATGAATACCACTAGACCGTAGTACTGAGTAGCTTTTTTATAAATATTTTAATTATACCAAAATCACATTTGAATAGATCCAAATATCCTAAGTATAGTTACTCCCCTTCATATTCTGGGTTGGAGTTCAAAGTCGAGGGTATTGGCAAACTAGTTGCGAGCATTGTCGAACTAATGGAGGACACTTGCAAATTTTTGCCTCATCTCTGAAATTCGATCATTAGCCCTAATATGATTTCATTTTTCAACGACAGGGTCATGGAAGAGAAACTTCCAAAATTCGAGCATACTTTCATATATAATTGTTCAAGACATGTTCTCATATTATAAAAACGTCGTATCACAACATCATTATCAATAGAATCAAAACATATTTCTCAATGTATGCAATAAAGTTATCATTCAACCATTAATCTATCATCCTATTACAATGTGATTTATTCACAATATTCATCACCAAGCTCTTTCAACGAAAGTTGTTGCAACAAGTAAAATCAATAAGAATTTGACTTGAAAGTACACTAACGGGTTTTGGCTTGTGCCAATTAAAAAAATATTAATTAAAGGTATCCTTTTTCATTGGCCTTGGTTAGGGTCAAATAAAATTTCAAAGGATTTTAAAACCGGATTTGGATCTCATCCGGATTCAAATTGTGGGATTCTTAGATATCCTTACATCTTAATTATTTATCAATCAGAAATCATTTGATTTTTTTATTATTTAAAATTAAACACAAATAGTACCTGACGAAAACTGGTCGCACGATGTACGATGAACGGCTAGAATCTAGGGATCCTTATGATCCCCACAAAATGGATCCAATGAGGATCCTCTTCCTTTAAAACCGATTGGGGTCACTGGCTGCCAGTGGCCCCACATTATTTCCGCTACTGATCAATATGCGTTTCCTTCTCTAATGGCGGATTTTGTGATCTAAGATTAGGGTTTCAATTTGGGAGTAGGATTCTCTCCCTTGCTATTATCATCCTCTCCTCTCACTCTATTTTTTGTCTTATTCTTTATATAAAAAATTTCAAAACAAGATGTAGACATGACATAATCACAACCGTTTAAATAGAAGGGGATGAAAGAGAAGAGAGATTAGCGAGAGAAGAGAATCATACTCCGTTCAATTTATCTAGTCTTGTTGGGCGTTTGATTTGTCCCCCTTTGCTACCATAAAACATCTTTGTGACTACCAATCATCCATTCCTATCCAGATGGCAAATTTTTTCAAAACTAGAAAACGAGTTTCTACATAATACCAGACACAATTTATGATCCTATGAGTGACATGCAACCAACGATCCAAAAAAAAAAAAAACGCATGAAAGTGGAACCCGATGGTTCTCAAGCCGAGCTATGTTCAGTGGCATGGCGATTTTTGACCATTGATCTGCATAACACACTCGATCAAGGGTCAGAAACCGCCCGTGCATACACGAGCATGCTGTGCATACATGAGTACAGTGAGATTAACAACTATTCAACTATTACATATCCGCAACGAAACAACATTCGACTACAGAGAATAGGATCCGTAATTTTCAGTTACTTCTTGGCAAAAGTGATGGCGACGGCGTTTTGAGGGGTGACTTTGAAGCCTTGAAGGGCCTGCATGGCGACTGATGACTGAATGTCATCTTCATACTCTACAAAGGCAATGCCTGGCTTCGCATCAATCATCCTGACTTCCCTAAACCCTGCAAACTGTTTGAAGAGCAATTCCAGCATATCACTGGTAGTTTCGTGAGGCAAATTCTCAATGAACAGGATATTGTTTGGAGCTGTAGCTTCCTGTGGATTCGAGTTTCCATGGCGGGACGGGGCCTGTTGATGATACGCAGAGAATTAAAATAACTCCACCATTCAGAGCGTGGGAGATGACAAAGAAGTGGATCAAATACACTTGCATAACGGTGTTCATATCGGAAATACTTACCGTTCTGCCTCCATTTTCAGCAGCTGCACCGTTTTCGGTAGCATATTGTTGTCCTTCATCACCTCGCCGCTTTCTTTCAGCTGAATCAACAGATTTATTTCAGAACATAAAACACATGGTATTAAACAATCTAATTTGAGCAAGCATTTTTTTCTATATGAACTGAAAGTTGATTTTCTGTATGAGCCACCTTGTAATGATAGCCAACCCAAATAGACCTAACTAAAAAGGGGTCAATCAAACGTTATCATAATTTCCCCAAGTCAAGGGAAAAATGAATGCTTTAAATAATACAGTGATGTTCCTACACCTAGAGGCCAGAGAAACCCAAATGAGTCAAATGCATTCTATCAAAATTTTCTAGACATGCGGCCATAAGGCAGTACTTTAATACCCAGAATGAATCTCAAACTATCACAACAATATTACTTTTTCTTACTATTAGTACGCACATACCCAGTAGGTTCTAGCGGTTCAAGTGGAAGCAATGTCATATGCCCTAATGGTTCAATTGGAAACATCGTGTTCTGAAGATCCTCAGGAACATATAAGGCCAGTTATTTGATTCATTGTGATCTTTACATTCATATGCTATAATGATGGTTAATGCATATCATTACTAGTTTTAACGAAAGTTATGAAATATTTTATACAAACTTCAAGGTTATTTATAACTTCAAAGTTTCAGTCACCTTTGTCTTCCTGCTTCCTTTTCTTTTCTTTTGGAGCCAAGGTTCCGTCTGCTTCAGCAATGCAATCTGACTTTGTTTTGGCGTATTGAATCCGCTACACCAAATAAATTGTGCTCATATTAACATTTTAAACTAAGAAAAATTAGTGGATGTGAATATCACAATAGTGTAATCAAACACCTTCATTTGAGAAAAAACAAAGGAACAGAGTGTATGTAACATTTAAAGTGAACACATTGTTGTTCCGTAAATAGGTTATTAACTTTCAAAATAAACTTTCAGGTACCAATAACTTCACCTTTCAGTGTATGCAATGCCAGTTATGGTCTTCAACCACAAGCTTAAAGCAAAATCATCCTCAACGATGAACACGCATACATTTAGAGCTAAAATTTGAGACAATAAGGAAGAACATAGCATAGGCAGGAAAGCTTCATATGGTTATAGAATTTGGATAAGTAACAAGCATGTCCAACATATATGCAATACGCTACCAAGTGGGCTTGTTCAATTTTAGACTCACTCACCATGGGTTTATCATAAAACGGAAAGTTTTGCATCTGCCGCACAGCATTACTAGCAGAAGCCACTTCTAGAAATGCAACCCATGCTTGCCCCCGAAGCCTGGGTGTCTTCAAGGCAACAACATCCAAAATCCTGCCATATTGAGAGAATAAGCAATAGAGGGACCTCTTCAATTCTGCAAAGTAAAAAGAATGCCACTATTAACTCACAAAATAAAATATACAAAAGCTTATCCCCAAAAGTAGTAAAAAAAACATCTTTTCATGCTAAACAATTCAAAATTCGGATGCAAAACACCAAAGCAAGATGTGAGACCAATATAGATAACAAAATTGTGATTACTCTCTTGCCTACATAGCGTCGCTTTCTCAATTTATGATCCATAAAAGCACCCCAGTGAACCAGAATCATTTTACAAACACAAAATTGTCTAATGCTGCATCTTGGTTTGGCGGATTCAGAAGATGAAATTTTGAATTGATTCTTCGTATAAACTATCTAATGACACCCTACAAGTAATAAACTTGATTAAATGAAATTGAAAATCTTCAAATCCCTTAAGAATTAAATATACCATGTAATTCAAATGGTTATATCTGAACCAATTTCTCAATCGCCAACTATTCCCAGTTTGCACTAAATTCACAATGCCCTAGCTTCTGAGCTTGCACTCACCAATTTAAACTGAACCCTAAACCCCAACTTGTGCTAAGAGAACTTAAAATTCAAATATTATATAAAAAAAAAAGCTTAAATTTTGCATACTATAAATTACTATGGTGAGTTTATTAGTACGAATTAAAGACCCAACATTTTGTTTTCCTGTAGTTTCTTTCTTTTGTGATTTTCTCGGCAACCAAACATAGGGAAGAAGGGATAGGGCAAAGATTGAGTTACCTTCTTTTTTGATTTTCTCGTTGAGATTCTTAATGTATATAGTTTGGTTAGGCGGAATGTCCCCTGAAAGCATGGTCGCGCAGAGAGAGAGAGAGAGAGAGAGAGAGAGCGCAGAGCTTTGATTTGTGTGGGAGGGAGATGAGAGAGAAGCGAGGGACTTAGTGACGACTCGGATCTGAGCCCTAGATGGCCGCCATTGGGCCATAAGATTTCTTTACACATTTGAGGTTATTGGGCCTTGCTCCTAATAAATACACTCGAAACAATGTTTCTATGGAAGCATTGGTTTATACATTCTTTCTCGTCTTCAACTCTAGGAATAATTTTTTTTTTATGTTTTTTTACGAACCCCTTAAAAGTTAAACTAAAAAGGTGAAATGATTTGTCATTATCTCAATTGAAGTATATTGGGAGGATTCGTACTTCAACTAGTTCATGTAGGTCCAGATACGAGATTAGAATTCTAGCTCTTCCAAAATGATATCTCATTTATGGCACCCCCTCACTTCTTCGCCTTCCACGTAGCTGCATAGGAAAGGCCCAAAGCCAACCCCAGGGAACAATAAAGCTTGATGAGGTCTTTCTGTCCAAGTGCATGTAGTTCGCATCTTCACGGACATGTCTATTTCACCAAGCTTCTATCCGAGACAATGTCCAAATACTTTGTGATACATATATGATTCCATTTCATTTTATAGGGTTTTCAAGTCTCTCCTTGAATTTGGAGTGGACCTTGTATATAGTTTCCTTTTACACCTATCTATCATTCCATTTCATTTTATTTCGTTTTTATTCGCTGCACCCTACATCACTTTCTAAATCATAATTATGGGTCCGGCTACAATGTTAGTAAAGCTTAACCGTTGCAAAAATTATTTCCTATATGCAAGACCCAAACCATTAATTTTTTTAAACTCTTTAAGTGTACGTATTATAGAAGAAAAATGTCAATATTTAGTGAGCTAATCATTTATCGATTCCTACACGCCAAACTAGGCCTAATAATCAATGGATTGTTCAATCTCAACTTTGGACTGAATCATATTCAATCTAATATCCCTATAGTTTTATATATAAGGCTTCATTTGTCTCTGCATATTGATCATTGTAATATGCATTCTTCCAAAATAAAACTTGACAGCGGTCATCAGAACATGAGTTGCACTGAATGAAATATTCTGTGGATATGCCTACAAATGCTTCTCTGTAACTAATACTAGTAAGGACGAGACCAACTATTTAAATTAAATTTTGTAGATCATATGACGTGATTGTTAATGATTGGATTATTACTTAAAATTTGATTAACGCGCTTATCTCTATTGGTGATACATCACATAGTTTACAAATTTGATCTACTTAGCATTACTCTACAGGTAAATATTGTTATTTATCTTTTAGTGCAATTTTTTTTGTTAAAACTTTTCACTTGCCGTGCATTATTGCATCCATTTTTAAGGCCACCGTGGTTTAATACCAGCCTTCTATGTCACTCTATATTACGGTCTAGTGATATTCTTCTTTACTTATAAGGTAGAGGTCTTAGGTTTGAATCTCCTAGATGGAGAACTTGATACCCAATTAAGTTGCCTAATGTGTGGCTTAACTGAACTCCCTCCTCCCCTTAATGTAAAAATATGTCGTTGTATTAAAAAAAAATATCAGCCTTCTTTATGCTGATATGAAGTTAACTTGGGGCTAAAAGGGCGAGGTGTTTATACAAACCATAAATAATGTACAAGCTTAGCATGGTCCAGAGAGAGAGAGAGAGAGATTTTGACAGAAGTGTAATTTATATCTTGAAAAAATGCGGATTGCATGCACATGACTAATCTTTACGTATCAAATATTAGATTAACATAATTTAATTCAATACAAAATGCGGTATGAATGTGTTCCACTTATTTTTATCGATCCAATCACATCTCAAATGCCAAATGAACCAAAATACAATCTGTGTCCAAATTTTTTCAGTTTCCCGTATTGTACACGTGAGCTGCCAAACGCGGCTTCGCGTACGCAAGAAGTGGCTTAGCGAGTAAGAGGTCGTTTTGTGACTCGGTGAGTTCAATGCTCGACCCAGTAGGCGGCACGTGCCAACTGAACCCATGAAGAAGCCGAGCAAACAACATGACGGTCATGGCAGTGCCGAGTCCGCTCGCAACGCAGCCCCGCATTCCCGTGCTGAATGAAATGAATCGCAACTCCGACTCGGTGAGCACCACCCCGGACCCGTCGTCCTTGAGGTGCCGCTCCGGCTTGAACTTGAGAGGCTCGTTCCAAACTTTAGGGTTACGCCCAAGCCCAACTCGGCTGAGAATCACGTGGCTACCCTTGGGGATGAAGTAATCTCCGACGGTGGTGTCGGCCATGGACACGTGGGGCACATTGAACGGTGCCACCGGGTGGAGGCGGAAGGCTTCTCTGGCGCAGGCCTTTACGAAGTTGAGCTGCGACAAATCTGACTCTTGAACTTGTCTGTTCTTTCCGACCACAGCATCAAGTTCTTGTGTTGCTTTCTCAAAGAGTTCGGGTTGATTTATCATCTCTGCAATTGCCCATTCAGCAGCATTTGAGGGATTGTCCACTGCTGCCATTATTAGTTCCTGCATCCACACAACAATTATATATGTTAATTTCTTGATCATTAATTGGTACCAACAAAAACTAAAAGAGGATCGATATGCATATTATTGCAGCTTAGTAGTATGCAAAAAAAAATGAGAGGCATTATGTTACATAACCAGGGATATATGAGTCCTATGACATTCAACTTTTCTGGAAAAAAAAAAGTGAAAGAACTATAAATGTTCAATTTTGATGTACTAATTTAAGATATTGGTAGAAAATTGTCTAAAATTATGATTTGAAATGTTATGACACTTTTCTCTATATATAAAATTAGTAAAGAAAAATATGTGGTTGTCTGTACGTGTATTGTAGCATGTGTTGTAGATGCGCTACTTCAGTAGCACACAAAACTTTTTTGACAATTCAGTTATCAATGACAGCATATTACACCAACTCTTAGTAATATTTATGCATGTCTACATCTACATCCAATTATTATTGTTGTAAACACACGCACAACCTGTAAAAACTCAATAACTGATGAGTTAGAGAGTGAGTGAGAGAGAGAGAGAGAGAGAGAGAGAGCTTACATTGACTTGAGCTTTGATTTCTTCCAGAGACAGTAAGGGTTCTCCATTCTTGTCTTTTAGAGAGATAAGAATGTCAAGCAAGTCTTGTGCCTCCACGGTATTGCCAAGTTTCTGATGTTCACGAACCCTCTCTTCGATTAGGGGATCTTGGTATTTTCTTGTATCTCTTATGGCATCCTTGATAATCTTCTCATGGCCATCCAAGTCAAGCCCCCTCAAGCATGGGATGTAATCGGATGCAGAAAATGAATAGATGTAGTTAAGCATTGTAAATACATTTTCTAAATACTTTTGTTCCTCCAAACCAGGCCCACCATCCTCCATTTCCTCCCCAAAGTACCTCTTGTTGAGAACCATTTTCTTAATCACATTTGCACAATAATGTTGAGTGGCAAGTCTCAGATTTACAATGCCACCACCTTCATTGTTGTTGCACTGGTTGTACACATACTTGACAATGTGATCGGCCTCTTCAACCCTTTTGTCAGTGAGCCACTTGTGCCTCATTGGAGAAAGCAATTGGCTCGTGATCACCTTTCTCATTTTCTTCCATTGTTCGCCGTAGGGCACCATAACCGTAGTTATGTACCCTTTAGTAATGAGGAAAGTAGAAATGCTAAGCGGACGTGAGGCAAAAATTGCATCTTGCTTCTTTAAGATTTCACGGCTCAGTTGAGGGCATGTGATGGGAATCACATTAGTGTTTCCTAGACGGATGCACGCAATTTCGGTGTTCATTTCGTCCATCATCTTGTGTATCCACCGGAATGTGGGCTTGTTCGCGAGCAGTTGGGGGAGGTTTCCGACAATAGGCCAAGGTTTTAGGCATTTGGGAGTGGGAGGAAGTGGGTAGCGTTGCTTGAGCACTTTGTTGTCTTTACTATCGCTTCGATGCCAAAAACGTTTGATTAAGAAATGTATGAAGGTGACTAGCAAGAAAAATGGGAGAAAGATAATATTGGCTTCCATCACTGCACTTTGAAAGGATTTGGCTAGACTCTTGTTTCTTTTAAAATGTTGAGATCTCTGTAGATGTACTGATGGTCTTAGCTTTTAATATATAGACAGGCGTGGAAACAGTGTTAATTGGGGAAATGAAAACATGTGAAACTTAAATCAAAACAATATGGATACTATGTATGCTCTACCACGTTTTCTAGTACCCCTTCCTATACTGTGTGCTGGATGGGGAAGAACGGTAGTCTTTTCGTCAATGACTGTGTTTCGATTGTATTAATTTCCTTTTTTGTTCTTTTGGCAAACTTATTCGCCACGAAACGGGGGGAAATGTAAGAAGTTTTTGTTAAGGATAATGTTAGGGAGAGTAAATTTTGTAAATCATATGTAATTGATTATCATCTTTTTAATAAAAGTAGGGTACATAATATAAGTATGTCACACATCTATTACAAAAATGGTTCAATCTAATTTACAAAATGTAATCTTCATAATATTTTCTTTTTAATATTTGTTAATATTGTTGTCTTTTTATTGACTCGTAAATAAAAGAAAATATAGGTGGATTTCAAATGGCTATACCAAATATTTAGAGTTATAAAAACAATTGTGCTGTATCTAAAGATATCTAATAACATAATAAAGTAGGTAGTGATATGCTCTAATTCACATATTGTTCATCAGAAAAAGGAAAGAAAAAAAAAATCATGTATACCTTTCTATGGTTCTTGCAAGTTTGTAACAAATGTTACCTTATTGTGAAAATTCAAGTACACTCTTTTAGGGTATGTTTGGGTGAGGGACTTTCAAATTCCAAGGTATTTAGGCAAAGGGTAGTGCTAGGGAGACCAAATTTTTAAACCAAATTTGTCAACCAAACTATGTGTCACCAATAGGAAATACACATGTCAATGATCAATACTTAGTAATAATCTAATCATTAACAACCATATGGTTTGGTTACAAAATTTGGTCTCACTAGCACTACCCTTGGGTAAAATGAAGAAGAAATGCATGCATCATAAAATGTTAGAATGAATTATAAATGCACGGTATGCACCCCCATGAACATTACAAGGGTATGTAATAGAGAGATTTGTAAATGATTCTTACCAAGTAGTCATTTGTATCTCCAATCCTTGCTATCAGATTTTTTGTGATCTATTTCTTCATCTCACCCAAAATTACGATCTTAAACCATTTCCTCCCCATAAGCCTTTAGAGTAAATATAATAAACAGAAAGACAGTCAAGAACACGCTTTGCCTTCGAAGTGTCGTGATTTTTTTGGTCGAAGGGGAGTGTATTGACAGGCCAACCCTAATGTACACCAATCATAGATTCTTCTAATACTGCAACCATATATAGAACCCTTACTTTTACTCTATCACTTTGCCTTTTCACACTAATTTTCTTCCTATTGTCTTTATAGCTTATATGGAGTGTACTTAATCTTAAGACTCGTTATCAAACTATTTGTTTAGGAGAATTAATATATACCCTTATCTGATAAACAATTTTTTTTAGTATCCATTGAAAACCTAGCTATAAAGTGCACGGAGCGTGCTGATAAACTTAAACATGATAGATCAAAAATTCAATTCAACAAAAGGAAAAGGATTAGCTAGGGAGACTATATTTGTAGACAAAATTTTGTAAACTAAATTACATGTAAGTTGATGATTGGATTATTGTTTAAAAGTTGAAAAACGTGTGCTCATTTCATATTGGTGACACATTATTTGGTTTGCATATTTTATCTTTAAATTTAGTCTCCCTAACATGGTCCGAAGGAAAAAAAAACCCTACACTTTTCTCTCATTTTTTTTTAAATTTATCTTCCTGCTAAGCGTATCCACACAAATATGCAGTGCACGTGTTAAACAACCTTTCCATAAGGATGTATCTATCTAATTCACACATAACTAGTTCATGCACGATTAATCTTCAGAAACAATTAAACCATTGGAATTGGAAGGCGCTACCGATGCCTTACAATTAAGTATTACGAACTCTCAGACCACACATGGTATACATGTTATGCATGCAACTACGCACTAAACAATATAAATGGAAATGCTTCCCATATGTTTCGTATTTATTTTTTGGTCGGATCCCTAGTAGATATGTTCACACCCCAATTGGGCATAAATAATATATTATATACGAACAGATCTGCTAGGTTTACCAATTTTTTGTGCCACGGATTCTTTTAATTGATGAGGCAGTTTTTAATTGGTACGTGTTGTGGATGCAAATTTCTTCCTCCTTGATCTTGGACCAAATTGCACCTACAAAATAAATAACACATTTGGTTATGACCACAAGCCTCACGCGCCCACGATGAATGGGGGGCTTTGGCCGAAGAACCTCCGATGCCAAAGTTAGAATTTAGAGAGAAATAGTGTTTAGAGAATTTTGGGATTTTTGCCAAAGTGTTGGAATTGGCTTTTTGGTGAGAATGAGAGTATATTTATAGGGATAGGAGGTGGCTAGGGTTTTTTGGGTTTGATTTAGGTTTAATTAGCCAATTTATTTGGCTATTAAACATAAAATGAATGTTTTGGTGGTTTTTTGTATAATTGGCTAATCAATGTCACAAAAAAAGAGAATTATGGTGGAAGAAAGAAGGAAAGGGCCAGCTCCCTTTGGAGAAGGGATAACCGGCCTTTAGGGTGAATTTTGGGCTTAATTTGGTGATGTAATTAGCCTTTAATACATTGATTATATTAATTGGTTGAGGATGTTATGGAATGTTTGAAATAAATGGCTAATTGAATAAGGAAAAAATGAGGTAAAAAATATATATGGAATGAAATAGGTTTTGAATTGTTACCCATTTTGGATACTCCTGATTTGATTGATGGATGATTCTCCACTGCTCGCGTGTAGGAGACCCGGTATGCCTCGAGGGTATTTTTGTCCTCTTTTGTCCAAAAATCCACGTGTCGCCTAGTGAATATTATTTGCTCCACAAATGCCCCCACACCTGTTGGGCTGCTCTCAAAAAAGGGCAACAGGTGTAGAGAGTTTCTTTCTTTAGGAAACTTTGAATTTGTTTCCCTCTTTGATGTTGATTCTCTCTTCAATAAGAAATTAGATCCTTCTAGGAAAGGGAAATAAATTTCTCTCAAAGCCTATTTAAGTCCACCTTAAGTGGGTTATTAAATCAATTTTGGATAGCGATTTATTCTACCCAACAAGAGAGAGAAAGTTAGAGGATATTTGTTCCCCCTCCTCTAGCAATCTTCTACATCTTGCCCGTGCAAAATACCGTCTTTCGTTGATTTCTTCGTCTTCTCCGTGCCGCACCAATGTAAGAAAATTTTAATTTTTCTTGCCTCTTCTTGGATAGTGCTATTGCAGGGCAGCCGTCGGGGTGGTGCGGCACGTCGGCTGGCAGGGGCCAGGAGTTGGCTCGGCATGGGCCGATGAGATGTCGTGGCAGGGACCATTGCTTGGGCAGCTTGGCTTGGCTTGAGCCAAAAGGCAGCTTGTGCAGCTAGGGTCGTGGATTGTGGCGCTGGGGCGCAGTGCTAGGCGAGCCGCATGGCTCATGTCCTTTGGGCTCTTGGACCTGACTCGGGCCAGGCTGGCGATTGAGAGAAATGAGGAGATTGCAGGTCTCATGGGCCGCTGGAATGTTGGGCATGCAGGCCTCCTGCCTGCTGGAATGCTGGGTTGAGCTCCCCTGCTGAGTACCATGAATGTCGTTGGCTGCTTAGTCCTCTTTGCTGAAAGAAAGGTGGGCTGCCCCCGAAAGAAGAGGTAAAGAGGATCAAGGCGGATGCATTGGCTCGTCTGATCGCTGTCGTGGAGCTTACTATGAATGAAGATGGAAAGAAGAGATCTTCCCCGCCTGCTCATGAGATGCCAGTTAAGAAAAAACTGAAGACTTCTTCCGCTGCTCATGAGGGTCCGCCTGCTACCGAGAGTTATGTGATTGACATGACTTCTTCCAATGGGAAGAAAAATAAGGCTGCTAGATCTGAGCATGTGGCGTCTTCCATGTTGAGAATGGCTAGTACAATTGTTGATAAGATTGCTCAGCGTAAAGGTTTTATCATGCCCCCAGTGCCGAAGTCTGTACTAGGACGTTCGTTGGGAGCCAAGTCTGGTTCACCTTTGTAGAGACTTGCTATTATGAAGAGTGGTAAGGTGGACTCTGCTGCTAAAGTGGCGCCAAAGCCTACTCCCTTTGCTGCTGAGATTGATTCGCCTCAGATTCAAGATCTTAAGTTTACAGTTTCTGAGCTTCGTTTCGCTGCTTATACTAAGAAGGGAGTGGATGAGCTGCAACGCGTCCGTGTTAGTCTGCTTAAGAAGAATGAGCAGCTGAAGGGTGAGAAGGATGGGCTTGAGGTTTTAAGACCTTCTCGATTTCTCCGGAATACTTGCTTGCTTTTACTTTTAAGGCTTCCATTGGTGAAGTAGTTGGAGAAGTTAGTGCCCAGGCTGGGGCAGCCAGGGGTGAAGCGCCTGATGATGCCGCTGCTAAGAGCGTTACGGCTACTGAAGGTGTGGTGACCAAGTAGTCGTGGGATGTCCAAGCTACTGTAGTGTAGTATTTTAGGTAGCCTTTAGGATTTTCTTTGTTTTTCCTTGTAGCTCTTGTTTTGCTTGAACTCCTTCGGCCTTTGCTAGTTGTTTATAAACATGTTTTCCTTCGTTTTTCTTCATCTTCACTTCTTTTGTTCATGCCTTAACCTTTAGACTTGATAGACCAGTGGCAGGCATGCTACTTTTTTTATAAGCAGACAAGCTCACGTAGCCTATGCAGCCGTATGTGTTGGTGTAGAACTTTGCAAAGTTGTTAGCCATAGGGTTGGCAGCCGGATGCCTTACTTACAGAAGCAGACAAGTCCGCGTAACCACTAGGCTGTTAACCTTGACTTTCTTCAATTCCGTAGGTTGCGTAGCAAGTATCACAACACTTTAGGACTTGGTGTAGGTTGTTCCGCGCTTGGCAGAGGTGAAGCTTATCGACTACGTAGCATGTCGGCAGTGGATAAAACTTCGTATATGCGCGCTAACTTGTTTAACCTTTCACGAGAATGTGCGGTTGTATAAGTCTAGCGCGGCTTTACTGCTCGAAGGGCAAGCCGTAGGCAATCTTCCGGAATCCGTAGGCTACCTTAGTGCACTCGGTAGCAGCTTTAGGATTCCAGGGCAGCCGTCCATCGGATGTACTGCGTAATGTGCCCTCTCCGTCTCTAGGGCCCGGTTCCCCACGGATTAGGCCAAGAGACCCAAAATCCTTTAGTTAGCTAAGCCTTGAAAAAGACCATTGCGGCTACTTCTAGGAATCCCGGCGCAAGCCATCGTGCATCTAGTTATACTAGGGCAGCCAGACTCATCCACGTCTGGATATTCGGAGTGTAAAGTTTATCCTCCCATCTTGGAGAGCTAACCCATATGGGTGTCGGGGAATTGGTTTACCCTCTCGCACTGGAGAGCATGGTTGGTCCCTCGAGGGGCGCAATTCCTGCGATGAGTCCCTAAGAAGGGCGCAGTCTTCTTTTGAAGTGCAAGAGTGATTAGTTGTTGTAAGCATGCAGCCAAGCCAAGTTTTGATTACTTCTAAATTCCTCATTGAAAAAACGAGTGAAACGAACGATAACTTTAGCTGTAAGGTAAGAACTGCATAACAACTGGATAATCCTCAGCTTGTGAGGTGGTGCCCGTCAAGCTTCTTGAGTCTTCAGGTTTTGATGTAGCGGGAGGTCACACATGGTACTTCTTCAGATTGTAGGCCATCCACTGCTTTTCGATCTTTTTGCCGTTTCATGGTGGCGAGGGTGTAATTACTCTTGCCGCATACTCTGCTGATCTTGTATAAACCTTCTCAGATGAGATTCGTCTTTTTGGATCATTCTCTGCAGGCAGTGATGAGGGTTTTTCTACGCCGTCGACATGCAAATGCCAGAAGTCTCCAACGGGTGGAGTATGCGCGGCTAGAGTGTGCTCGGCTACTTCTGAGGCATCGTTGGGCCGCTCTGTTGCGTCACCTAGGCTCGGCGTGATGGCGCAGTAGGGAGCTGTGGAGATAGGGCCATGTCATACGCAGCAGGAGATGCTCAACTGCCGGTATTGGGCCACTCTAGAGTTGAATCATTGAGCAAGGGTCGACTAGGGCCGTGTGGTGCGCAACAAGAAGTGGTACTCAACTGCCGGTACATGTTGCTTCTATGTAGAATCTTTTAGGGTGACGAAGACAAAACTTGCTTCTGAGTGTGTCATTCCAGTGTTGCGTTCGTCAGAAAACTTTACATCCGCCGGGGTCTATGCCTTTATCGTCGCGCGTCTGGATTGGGCAGAATAGTACGTAGGATGACTGCATGCGTTTGAAAGTAAAACTTGTGCTTCTGGGTTTCAACAACTATCGCCAAAGTTAGCTTTTGAATTTTTAATAGCATCGATGAGAGCTTTTGAACTGTAGAATACAGGTAGTCGGGCCCCCAGCTCTTCTCGCATGATGGTAGAGCTTATTGCTACTTTAGATACCGTCAAACATGCGAATAAGTCCTCTGCTGCTTCTAGGGAGGTGATGTCGGGTACTTCATCAAGTCCTTGAATGTGCATTGGCGAGCCTCATCCCAAAGTGCATGCTTCTCTGCTAAAGCAAAAGAGTCTGCCATAGTTAGATCTTCTTTCATGATCAATTTTTCGAATAGCGGGTGGTCTGCTGGAAGTCCTTTTTGGAAGGCTGCTCTAGCTATCGAGTCGTTGCATCCAACTATTTTTGCCTTCTCTACTTTGAACCTCCTCACATAGTCGCGAAGCGACTCCCTTGGGTTCTTCTTGGCGTCGAACAAATGGTCAGACTTCTTTTTGATCGAGCGATAGGATGAATATTCTTTGGTGAAAACCAAAGAAAGTTCGTAGAAATTCCGGATGGATTGTGGCGGCAGGGTGTAGAACCAATCTTGCGCCTCGCCTTGTAGAGTGGTGGCGAATATCTTGCACATGAGATCATCGTTGTTTCGATAAAGGATCATTGCGCTTTGGTAACGTTTTAAGTGTCTCTCCGGGTCTTCATCCCCTTTGAAAGATGTGAAATGTGGCACGTTGAACTCGCGTGGAGGCTCTGCCTGCTCAATCTCCTCCGTGAAAGGTGACCTGCTTATGTTGGTTATGTTTCGTCGTAGTGCCTCGTCGGTGACCTCGTTACGTTGGAAATCATGCAATCGCTTGGTCAAGAGTCTCTTTACTTCTTCCTGAATTTACCTTTGTTGGGGTAGCGGAGCTCTCGGCTGCCCCCAGTCATGACTTGCTGGTCTAGGCTGCTCTTCCATGTGTTTGGCTCGTCTATGCCGCGGATGCAGTGCATGTGGTGCGTTCCTAGTATGCGAGCGAGTTCTTCGCAGGCTGCTGGTTGAACTTGAGCTGGATTGAGTGACTGCTTCTCTCTGTCCGTCGTGCTGCCTACTCTGATGTGATGTGGATGACGCTCCTTGTGGGCTTAGCTGCGAATAGACACTTTTCCCGGAAGGTTGCTCATGTTGACTATCGGAGTATGACCCCAACCGTGAATGTATGCTCCTCCGTGGGCCTAGTCGAGAGTGCACGCTCCTTCGCGCTCTAAGACGGGAATGTACACTGCCCAAACGTTCGGCTCGTGGCTGGTCGAGTGGCTGCTTACCGGGACGCTGCTGGAAATGTCCGTTTGCCCTTGTCCTACTTCGGGATACCTCGTCCGGGGCACGTTGGATCCCGATGCTTTGCAAAAGTTGATTCACCAAGGTTGTCTGTTGTGCAAGGGCGCTCGTCAACTCTATGACTTGTCGAGACAAGTGTTGTTCGCCATTTGGATTGGAAGGACTTGGAATGAATGCGCCTCCTTGAGCAGTGGAAGGGTGGTAGACTCCGGGCGCGAGATTTGAGTTGGGAAATGTCAAATCCGCGAAAAAATGTGGTGAGAATGCCCCCGGCTCGATGGTAGGTCCAGATGGTTAAGATAGTCTTGGGCCGACTTAGGCTGCTTGGAAAGCCACGGGAGCAGTCTGGGCCTTGAGAGTGGGCTGCTCGTCGGGAGCAGGCTGGGTCACGAGAGCAGGCTGCTTGGCAGGAGCAGGTTGGGCCGTGAGAGTGGGCTGCTCGACGGAAGCAGGCTGGACCACGGGAGTGGGCTGTTCGTCAGAAGCAGGCTCAGCCACGAGAGCAGGCTGCTTGGCAGGAGCAGGTTGCTTGGCGGGAGCAGGCTGGGCCACGAAAGCAGACTGCTTGACAGGAGTAGGCTGGGCCACGGGAGTGGGCTGCTTGGCAGGAGCAGGCTGGGCCACATGAGTGGGTTGCTCGACGGGAGCAGGCTGGATCACGGGAGCAGGCTGCTCAATGCACGGTGCATATGAATGCGAAGCTTGGGCTTGGGTCCACGTAAACTTGGATGGCACAGCTTGGATTGTGGTCTTGGTACCGTGAGCCTTGGATGGTACGACTCGGGCCGTGGTGAAGGCTCCATGGACCTCGCCACGAATGGCTACCGAAGTAGCCATCGCGGTGGTTCCCATGGTGGCCGTGGTGAAGGCACCATGGACCTCGCCGCGGGTGGCTACCGAGGTAGCCACCACGGTGGTTCCCATGGTGGAAGCTCGTGGTGATGATGTCGCTCCCCTTATTGTCGCATTTTGCCTCACGGATCTCCGGGCCGTGGTGAAGGCTCCATGGACCTCGCCACGAGTGGCTACCGAAGTAGCCACCGCGGTGGTTCCCATGGTGGCCGTGGTGAAGACACCATGGACCTCGCCGCAGGTGGCTACCGAGGTAGCCACCACGGTGGTTCCCATGGTGGAAGCTCGTGATGATGATGCCACTCCCCTTATTGTCGCATTTAGCCTCACGGATCTCCGCAATCCCATTTCTTGAACATTAGAATTTTCACTTGTGGAATTTTCTAAATTTCTAGCCATTATATTTTTCTTATACGTTTTATCAAAGAACCTTTGCAAGTAAAAAAATTCTATAAATAAGAACGTATGAAAAATATTCAAATGGACTAGAAAACAAAGAAAAAACCTTTTTGCGCGAGAGTCTTTTACGAGTATGGATTTCAACTCTCAATGAAAGCACCAATTTGTGGATGCAAATTTCTTCCTCCTTGATCTTGGACAAAATTGCACCTACAAAATAAATAACACCTTTGGTTATGACCACAAGCCTCACGCGCCCACGATGAATGCGGGGGGCTTTGGCCGAAGAACCTCCGATGCCAAAGTTAGAATTTAGAGAGAAATAGTGTTTAGAGAATTTTGGGATTTTTGCCAAAGTGTTGGAATTGGCTTCTTGGTGAGAATGAGAGTATATTTATAGGGATAGGAGGTGGCTAGGGTTTTTTGGGTTTGATTTAGGTTTAATTAGCCAATTTATTTGGCTATTAAACATAAAATGAATGTTTTGGTGGTTTTTTGTATAATTGGCTAATCAATGTCACAAAAAAAGAGAATTATGGTGGAAGAAAGAAGGAAAGGGCCGTCTCTCTTTGGAGAAGGGATAACCGGCCTTTAGGGTGAATTTTGGGCTTAATTTGGTGATGTAATTAGCCTTTAATACATTGATTATATTAATTGGTTGAGGATGTTATGGAATGTTTGAAATAAATGGCTAATTGAATAAGGAAAAAATGAGGTAAAAAATATATATGGAATGAAATAGGTTTTGAATTGTTACCCATTTTGGATACTCCTGATTTGATTGATGGATGATTCTCCACTGCTCGCGTGTAGGAGACCCGGTATGCCTCGAGGGTATTTTTGTCCAAAAATCCACGTGTCGCCTAGTGAATATTATTTGCTCCACACGTGTATCCACCTAAATTGTCACATCATGTGATACGAAATTGTGATATATTTAGGTGGTAAGAACATTCTTGCAAATAATACTTACAACCATCTCTTAAGCGGATGCCCTAATTCACACTCACCTTACACGGGACCATTTCTTGGGTAAGCTTAATCCAATTTCTCTCGCAATGTGTGAACACTTTATCATAATTTTTTTGCAGATGATATAATAATATTCGAACTAGAAATAATCTTGTTGTTCTCATACATAATTTGTGTAAATATGAGATTGATTTGGCCTTATCAACATATACAAATCTAAAGTGAGGGTTGTTCATTTTAATTACTTGGACGTTCTCATTTTTAGATGTAAAGCTCGAGCAAAATTTTTCAAATTATTGAAGATAATATCACACCACTAGAGAATAGGGCTTGTCCTACAAATATTTGTGTGACAGAACAATTTTCATTTGGTAAACAGACTTTACCCAGCGAATATTTCTGTTGGTAGGGCGAAGACGCTCAACATTTTAGATCAAAAATGAAAAAGAAAGGCGCCAACAACAGAGGGTTTACCCGACAAATTAAGGAAACGGGACGAAATTATTCGACGATTAGAAACTAAAATTCACGATTTAACTGTCGTTTTATGTCTGATTTGGTTAGTTTTTGCAAATACAATCCCCAGCCCTACAAGAATAAGATGAAGGAAACTAATCATCAATTTAAAATAGCAAAAGGGAAATTTTATTTGAATCGTAAAAACTTCTTTCCACACCCAACTTAAATATTTTTGCCATTAAACTCTCCACTTTACCCCTAAATTAATGTGAGATAAGAAAAATATATTGAAAGGAGATGAACCCATATCAGACCCACCAACGCCCGCTGCTTTCCGGCATCTTCTTCGTTGAGGCTGGTGAATCTTTTGTGTCAGCGTCTTCTCTTTTCAGGCTTTCTTTTCCGTTCTCTCTGTTTCCATCTTATATTCTCCTCCTCCTCCTCCTCCTTATTGCTCACTTCCTTCAACCGAAAAATGCCGAAAGCAAATCGGGGCCTACACAATTTTTGAGTGTTACAGAGTCGGCAACGTGGAGAATCATGACCAAGGGTACCTTTGTGTTGTATGGAAGGCGTTAGATGTCAAAGCTCGTGGAAGGTAAATGGGCTACCATGGATGGCAACAGTTGCCTTCAAAAATCACCAGCAGATCTCTGGGGTTTGAGGTGGAAGTGACAATGGGTGTGAAAAGACATTTTGATTTTGTTTTTTGTTTTTCTGTTTTATACAAAGGTGAATTAGGAATTTAAATAAAATATTTTTATAATTGGGTGTAAAAGGAGGTTGAATGAGTTTTAATAAAATTTCTCATAGCAAAAACTTACATCGAACTTAATAGAAGTATAGAAAAAACATTAAGTGTTTTGGAATCGATGTTTTACCGGGGACACGCATTCCACAAAACTACTTTTCCCGATCCAACCGTCAAACATGTTTGCATATACTTCAAGATCTCCTACGCAAAAAAAAATCACCCAAAAAAAACATTAGGGGATTAGGTAACGGGACAAAATCATTCGAAGATTAGAAACTAAAATTCACAATTTAATGGTCATTTTATGTCCGATTTGGTTCATTTTTTACAATGCCCAAAATGGAGAGTACAAGCACACATTTTAGGTCCGATTTGGTTCATTTTTTACAATTTGATGGTTTTTGAACCGTTTGAACTTAATGTTCACAAGTAGACAAATATCATTCTTTTTTTAAGTTTGCCCCGATAGGAATACTTGGATTTGTTGGGTCAACGTTCTAAATTCTGTTGGCTTAAGCTATTTATTCCGTCGGGCAATGTCCAAAAAAGTCCAGAAATTGCAATAGAAAAGAAAAAAGCGAGGCTTGTGATGATTTTATAATCTTTTATACTCCCAACAAAAATTTTACTAAAAATCCAAAATAGAGGTAACCCGACGAAATATTCCAAAATTTTGTCGGGTAAATGAAATTTCCCCCGTATTTTTCACCAAATTTAAATATTCCTAGTGACGTTTCCTGACAAAGTTATTATGTTTGCTTGACAAAATTTTAGGTTTTGAACACGTGTCAAAAAATTTAAAACCTTTGGCCGACAAACCTTCCATCAGGCAAAGCCTTTTTCTTGCTTCCAGTTGAATATCAGAGTGTGCAACGAACAAGACTAACAAAATAACAAGAATATTATTAAACAAACGATAATGCCGAAACGGCTACAAAACCCTAAGAGACTACATTGTGAATAACTTGTTTTCAAACTAAATTACAAGCTCTATTTACAGAGAACAAAACTAAGAAACCCTAACTCGGATGGGCTAGGCCCAAATCCTAAACTAACAAGCAAAACCTAACTACTAAAATAAACCTAAATACTAATATTTTCCAACACCCCCCGTCAAACTCATGGCGGTACATGACATGAGTTTGCCAACAAGCAGATGTGGATGCAAGCCTCCAAATTCCAATGCAGATGCCAATGCCAATACCGATGCCGATGCCAATGCCAATACCGATGCCAATGCCGATGCCAATGCCGATGCCAATGCTAATGCCAATTCTGATGCCGATGCCAATGCAAGATTTCCATGCCAATGCAAATTTCAACTTCCGAACAAACTTGAACAAAAAACAAAAAATCCAACTTTCGTAACATTACTCAAGTGGTCACCAATCCAAACACTCGAGCGATCGTTGCGGTGAGCAACAACAGACAAGCCAAACAACATCAACAAACCGATTGTGGGCTTGCAACTTCAAACAACAAGTGGACCCCAAAGACTTCTAACCAGATTTTTTTTCCCTTCGTCCCCCTTTTCCTTTCCATATCAACAAGTGCAAGAACTCTAGTGCAAAACGCTCGGGGTGCAGAGGGTCAATGAGGCGGAGATGGATCCAAGAGTGAATGCAGATGGGTTGTAGGAGATAGGTTACCGGCTTGCGAGTACGATGCAGGAAGAAGATCACGAAGTCACAAGGGTGTAGCAGATTGTGGGTGTGGTGTGGTGGCGAGGACGAATAAATTGCAGCAGTGGGTGCATGCCGATGCAGATGGTGGTTCAACGGTCCATATGAAAAAACGCTATGGGATGTTCTCCTATGCAAGCAAAACTTTTTTTTTTCTCTTTCATTTTTCTTGTCCTTGCAAACAATCAATACCAACTAACAAATCTAAAACGAACGACGACAAAGGCAAACAAATTGATACCAACGAGAACAGATTGAACCCTAAGGATCGAACCTGCTCTGATACCAAGTTAAATATCAGAGTGCCCAACGAACAAGACTAACAAAATAATAAGAATATTATTAAACAAACGATAATGCCGAAACGGCTACAAAACCCTAAGAGACTACATTGTGAATAACTTGTTTTCAAACTAAATTACAAGCTCTATTTATAGAGAACCAAACCTAAGAAACCTTAACTCGGATGGGCTAGGCCCAAATCTTAAACTAACAAGCAAAACCCAAATACTAAAATAAACCTAAATGTTAAAACCCAGAACCTTTTTCTTGCTTCCTCATCGCGCCGTTCTACAATCTCTCTCTATCTCAAATCATCTCTCAAGCCTCTCTTTCTCTCTCTCAAATCCTCTATCTCAGTCTTTTATCTCTATCGCTCAAATCCTCTCTCTACCACGTGACCAACAACTGTAAATCTCACCCTTTCTCTCCTAATTTTTCTTTACAATTCGAAATTGTTAGGATGGTTAGTATATTGTGATTAATAGAATGATTATGTTGGGAATTAAAATTAATTGTGATTGTTTATTGTGTAAAATTGTTTGAATTGTGTTGTGATTTGTGGGTGTGGTGGGGGTGAGGTGGTTAGTGGTAGGTGGGCACGGGGTAGTTGTGGGCACGATGGTGGTGGTGAAAGTGAAAGCATCGTGGTGGTGAAAGTGAGAGCATCGTGGTGTTGAGGATGGGGTAGTGGTGGTGGGAAAGCGGACATCTAATATAGTCCACTTATTGAACATGGTTCTATGGTCGGTCTGCGACCCCAAGATGCCGAATGCGTCCTTGGGGTGATCTCGTAGTTCCTACGGGGTGAAGACGATGGGGTAGGTCCATCGATTTTTCTTCCTTTTGCCGCATTTCACTCAAAGGGTTGAAGGGAGATAGTGCATTAAGCTGTTCGCAAAGGTCAACTTGATCCTCTTTCCCAGGGATCCCAGATGAGGGAACCCTAAGAGAGTCGTCGACTCCAACTACCATCCATGTAAGATCCATACTAGATTTGACCAACTGCCTATCATACCCTCTCTATGTTCTTGACAGCCCATCTTTGTCTCAGTAGAGTCTTTCAGGGCCATGTTTCGGTCCTATTGGACACAGAATGATTGATGGTGGGTGGGGACGAGGTAGTTATGGGCAAGGGGCTTGGGGTAGATGGTGGTGGTGGTGGTGGTGCTATGGTGGTGGGGTGGGTAGTTTAGGTACAATGCGGGTGATGATGGGCGAAACCTTTGAAATTTTAGGATTTTTTTTTTTGAAATTTAGGGAATTTTTAAAATTTTAGGAAATATTATGAAATTTCAGAATATTTTAGGAAATTTTGAAATGGTAGGCAATTTTAGCAATTATTTAAAATTTTAGAAATATGTGAAACTTTTGAAATACATTAGAAATTACGTGGAATTTTATAAATTATTTGAAATGTTAGGCAATTTTAGAAACTCTTTGTAATTTTAAGAAATTTTAAAAATTATTTGAAATTTTAGTAAATTTTAGAAATTATGTGGTTTTTTTTATAGATGTCTTAGCGTTTGATCATGAGTGGTCGTCGTTATGCTTCCACATTTGCTTAGAGTGAGTGGTAGGCCCACAATGCCATTCTAGCGGCCAACGAGACCCAGGCAACAACTGCCAAGTTGGCGCGAGTACGTCTGCACTATTAACCCCAGGCTATTCGATTTGCCAGGCGACTCTGTAGCTATAGTCGCCACCAACTTGTACCAGCACCAGCCTCCGATCCATCCCACCCTTTTAAGGGTAGCACAGAGGCTGAATCAAAGGTCGTGGAAAAGGTGAAGGAGGGAAACCTCCTCATCGACTCGAGAACTAAAAAAACTCGAGGCATTGGTCAGGGATTAGCGACCAACTAGATCACTCCGGTCATGCAAAAGATGATCCATTGTATACCTCCCTAACCACCGCTGAGCGAGTGCTAAAGTCAACATTTTGTTGACTCGCGATTATGGTGCCCTCATCGGCACCAAATGCCTTATGGACGTCGATTCATGGATTACGCACAACACCTTACTTCATGCCGAGATGAACCGCCAGTTTTCGGTAAGTATACAATAACTTGTTACTTTAGTAATATCTTTCCTTAACTTATTTTATGTGGTTTAAAAGTAAACTATTTTATTTTTATTTTGAAAATTTCAAGCCAACTTCGAGTAGAACAAGCGGGAAAAAGCTTGTGTTGATTGCATATATTAGGTGTGGAGTGGCCAGTATAAGAAGTAGAAATACGAGCTACACAGGTATTACGATTGTTTTTTGACGCCTAAGGCAACTCTTGCAGAACCACCCCAGACTTTTGTGGAGAAGGTGGCCTAGTGGAAGTGGCTTTGTACTCATTTTCAGAGTGAAAAGTATCAGGTAATCAAATTTTCTTTATATTTTAATTTTAATTCAATTATTATATATATATTTTTTAGTTAAGTTAAATTAATATTTTGTAATGGACAAAACAATTGGTGGCAAATAAAGGTAACCGGGACAAGAAGCCGTACCTTCTTCACTCCGGTTCTCAACCCTTATCTTACCGGGTCAAGGAATGCAGGCGGCTAGGGAACCTTTCCCGAAAGTGGTAGCTTGGGGAGACGCCCGCCAATTATGCTAACGAGATCGCGAACGAAATTTATGTAAGTATTTTTTTATATTTTTTAATTGTAACTTTCATTACAATAAATAAGGTTTAAATTATAATTGTTAATCTTATTTTGTTTCCACTGTTTTTTTTTGTTTTTGTTTTTGTAGGCTTCTATGATAGAAAATAAGGAAGAGTACCTTGCCAACCTCTCCCAGCAGCAACCGACGTGCCTATGGAGCTGTTGACCCTAAAAACTATCAAGCCTACATGGCGCACAGGCCGAGTAATTAGTAAGCTAACTACGTTCTTCGGTTGTATGCGAGGCGTGCCAACTCGTCGGCCGAGATCGGCCGAAGAGTAAAATTTGTTGATGTTGCGTTGGGTGCGCGGCTGACTTATCGATCTTGCAAATGCGGCCGAGGAAGGAACACGTCTCAGCCTTCAGGTTCTAGAGCTTGAAGACAAAGCTACTAGTTCTGCGAAGTTCACAAATCGTCGGCGCCGGATTCGGTCACGGTGATTATGTTCGTGAGAGTATAAGCACGCCGAATCGACACCAAAGTATAGGGACACAAATACTCAAAACAAATTTATGTCTTGATTGTGAAAGTGGTTCGGCCATCAAAATGCCGAACTCTAAAACCTACTTGCGAATAACCAATCATAAACGACTCGGCGTTCAATGTGCCGAGTATAGTAACTTGTAACACCTCGCTTCGTCGAGAAGGCTAACGAGATGACCTCTGCCGATAAGGATTCAAAAATCCTTCTCGACTAAGACTTGGATAGATAACCAGTCTGCCCTGTCGTAGTGTTGTTTATCCAAACTGAAAGTGCTTCACTGTCGGCTGATTCTACGGCAACAGTGCTATTTATCCAAACTGAAGATGTTCGCCGGTTGCCTTCACAGTGTTGTTTATCCAAACTGAAGATATGTTGGCGAAAAAGGAAAACAAAAATCTCAAGGTTGTTGAAAGGTTTCACGTAGAGCGAGGGTATACGTAGGGCAATTTGTGTGTTGAATTGGAGGGGCTTGTTTCGATGTCTTCCCTCCTTATTTATAGCAGCCAACCTGTATTGAATCCCAATCACTCCTGGATTAGAACTCATTTCCCTGATCCAGCTTTATCTCGGCCAATCCTACTCCTACTAGGACTTTGAACATAACTCGTTATCAGGCCGTATTCAATTCCAGCATCCTGATCCTGTCGAAACTCCTTCTCATATTAGGACTCATCCACATCCCCAATTCCCCGATGGGATATGGTCAACTTCGACCGCGCGGCCCATAAGCTAGATAATCCCCAACGACACCTGTACGCGGCCTCTGGGCCGAGAAGAATTCTAAACTCGACCCAAAACAATATTTTTTGGGCCTAAACAGGAGCAGATGACACTTGATTCAGAGGTGTCTCTCTAGTTGCTGATGGATGGGGTTGGTCAAAGGGAAGGCAAGGAAGTTCGCCGCCTAGGAGCAGGTTGGGTTCGGAAAGTTGGGGAGTCTTCTTTAGCTAGCTCTAATCCATTGACCGAGACTGATTCCAGACTTCAATAGGTGGATATGGAACTGGTGCGCCAAAAGAAAGAAGGTGAGTGCACCTACAAGAAGAAGCGGAACGCTTGACACAGACTGCTGCAAAAGATCAAGAATTAATGTGCCCGTACTTCACTAGCCTAGTCCTTGTTAGCTTCTTCGGCGACGAATAAAGCTTTTAGCTGACGAAGTTATTCCGTCTAGCAAAGCGTTTTTTTTTTTGTTTTTTTTTTTTTTGTTCAAGTGAAATTGTCTTAAATGGAAAAGGTCACAGTTTTCTATGGCTAGTAGACTCCAATTATTAAAATATATTGTGGCCTCGCTTCTCTACAGCTTTCAAATTATGAACGACTATTCTCTCTGCTCTGGATAAATAAGATTCGGTGTCAATTTTATTTGGTCCCGGCTGTTTTGATAAGGGTTCCTCTAGTTACTTGGAGTAAGTGCTGTGCTCCCGTGGAAGAAGGTGGCCTTGGCCTAAAATAGCTAGTGGCACTTAATAAGGTTTTCTTACTAAAACAAGTTTGGGAGATTTTATTTCCTATTTCGTCCAGATTTCTCTCAAACTTCTCTGTTTCTTTCATATTTTTCTCCTACATTCATAACATGTGTAAAATTGAAGCCATATCCTGCAATCTTTAGGTCAGTATAACAATGACATGATTTAAAATGGCCTTCCATTAACACACAAAACTTTAAGTGAAATATGCAACTCTGCATGCTTGAATTAAAATCTCAAACTAATCGAGCAAAACACAGATATTTCTTCATATTTGCATTGGTACGCACTTGTAATTAGAACAGGACACGGAACCACTTGTAATAAGACTCATTCAAGACCAGATTTGAGTATTTTTTGCATATCAAACATTAGATAACATAACATGACTTTTAATTTAATGCAAAAAATGGTATGAACCTTGTTATTTTAGTCCGATCAAATCTACCATTCCGAACGGAGACCGATTGGATTTTCTTGAGCCAATAAACTAGTCCAAATTGTTCAATTTCCCGTATTGTACACGTGAGCTGCCAAAAGCGGCTTCGCGTACGCAAGAAGTGGCTTAGCAAGTAAGAGGAGAAATTTTTAGTTGTGACGAGAACACAAGTGATACACTACATGTTTTAATAGGAGTGGTGAAATTTTTTATTTTTTAAGTTATTAACTTTTTAGCATACATATCTCACAATATGTTTAGTGACACGTGGTATACCACCTCGTGTACCAATCACAAAAATCTCTCAAGTAAGAGGTCGTTCTGTGGCTCGGTAGCTCAATGCTTGATTCAGTAGGTGGCACGTGCCAAGTTAACCCATAAAGAAGCCTAGCAAGCAGCATGACGGTCATGGCAGTGCCAAGTCCACTCCCGAACGAAATGAATCCCAACTCCGACTCAGTAAGCACCACCCCGGCCCCTGAGAGGCTCGTCCCAAACTTTAGGGTTGCGTCCGAGCCCGACTCGGCTGAGAATCACGTGGCTACCCTTGGGGATGAAGTAATCTCCGATGGTCGTGTCACCTATGGATACGTGGGGACGTTGAATGGTGCCACGGGGTGGAGGCGGAAGGCTTCTCTGGCACGGGCCTTTGAGCGCTCTGATTTCTAAGCCCTTCATATACCCAGGTCGGTTCGTTTTTGCCAGGAAGTCGGCTTTGAGCGCTCTGATTTCTGAGCTCCTTGGACCTTAGGCATCTTGGTCTCCTCTGTGTTTTGACTTTGTCTTGGGTTTTTATGGCTTTTTTTACAGCCCGACAACTTCATGTGGACTTAAAAGTGGACAGCATTAACGATATCAGTTTAAAAAAAAATGCAAAGTTAGAAGATATTCAATCAACTTTGACGCACGAAAGATTAAATAGCTTTGCTTTGTTATTTTTTTGGAAAATATTCAATAGAGAAACTTGATTAAACTTAATTAGTAGTTTTCAACCTATCCATCACCGGTTTTGCTCCCGTCTTCGACTTTCTTTATTTGAATTCTAGAGTAGTGGGAGAACAATATATATAAAAGTTTATATCAACCCGATAGCCTGAGAATGCAAGTGGTCCTCTACCACAGCGGTGAAGATGAGTGTTGCCCTTACACCACAACATGGATTCGAACTCCGTCAGCTCCTTAATCTAACATTTAATCTAACAAATTTATCATTTGACAAAAAAATAAAACAACATGAGAATATCTTAGGAAGGATATATAAGGAATGCGAATTTCTTAATCTTTAATTGGAACCACTCAATTTCTTAATGTTCATTTGAAGATCATCCCTATAAAAAATCATTTGAATCACAGATTGTTTAGTAATTCAAATGTATAGAACAAACCGACATTGTAAGTACCAAGTAATTTATTCATGATGAATTATCCGTTTATTTGATACATTTGGATGACTAAATAATCTCCAATTAGAATATTTTTTTATAGATAATTTTCAAATGAAGATTAAAATATGAACGATTTGAATTATGAAGTTTATACGATGAAAATATGTTATTCGTAAAGAGTGGGATATGTTCATTCCCTCATCAGGGAAGCTAGCACAAGTATGATCCTTGTAGGCAAAGTCATTCATTTTTTTACCATCTTTATATGTTAAAAACTTACCATAGTCAACTGATGAGGATAATTAATAGCTATGGTTCTCATTTGTCATTTTGTTTTACATGCCTATTTTAATTAATGTTATTTATGTAGAACATGATAATTATGGCAGATTAAGCCATAAAATCTCCATTGAAGAACAAGAACGAAGAACAATGAATATCAGAGTAGAGAGAGAAAGCGATATCTTGTAAATGTTGTTGTATTTACTGAATGAATACAATTGCTTACATTTTCAGTAATATATATACCTAACAAAAACAAACTTACAGCTGTCAAAACTTAATAACTAAGACAACTAAACACCTTAACCGCCTAGCTAACTTATACAAAATATGACTAAAATACCCATGCACATATATCCTTGGTTAATACTCCCCCTCAATCTCAACTGGGATATCCCAGTCTGAGATTGGTACAATGATGAACAAACAAAGGACTGTGTAAACCTTTGGTCAAGACATCTGCAACCTGAGCTTCTGTAGGAATGTATTGAACCTCTAGATCTCCCTTTTGGACCCTTTCACGAACAAAATGAAAATCAGTATCCAAGTGTTTAATCCGAGTATGAAAAACTGGATTAGAACATAAGGCTAACGTTGAAATATTATCACAATGTAACAACGGTGCAGATGGAAGAAAAACATGAAGATCTTTGAGAACTGATCTAACCCAAGCTACATCTGCAGCAGCATTAGCTAATGCCTTATACTCTGCCTCAGTAGAGCTGCGAGACACACTTCCTTGTTTCTTGGACTGCCATGATACAGGATTTGAACCAATAAAGACAATGTATCCTGTGGTGGACCTTCTGGTATTTATATCAGCAGCCCAGTTGGCATCACTATAAGCAAGTAATTCCATTTTTCCCTGAGCATAATAAGTCAATCCACACTGCAATGTACCTTTAAGATATCGAAGAATTCTTTTAATCAAACAAAAATGTTCTTCAGTCGGAGTTGTCATAAATTGGCATGCATAATTGACTGCATAGGCAATATCAGGCCTAGTGAAGGTCAGATACTGTAATGCACCAACCATACTTCGGTACACTGTTGGATCAGCCATTGGTTGTCCTTCATCCTTCAATAACTGAGTGTGTGGCTTGCTCGGAGTTGAACAGGGTCTACAATGCATCATTCCGGCCTTATTGAGAAGATCAGTAACATATTTAGACTGATTAATGAAAATGTCTCCATTGTCTCGGTAGGCAATCTGCAAACCCAAAAAATAGGTTAACTTCCCCATGTCTTTCATATCAAATACACTGGCTAAATCATCAATGACTTGCTGTATTAACTTGGAAGAAGACCCTGTGATGATAATATCATCAACATACAATAGCAAGATCACTACATCAGAACCACTGATCTTCACAAACAAACTAGGATCAGAATGAGAAGATTGAAACCCCAAAGTAGGTAAATAGCTTGTAAACTTGGCATTCCATGCTCTGGGAGCCTGTTTAAGTCCATATAGAGACTTAAGTAACTTGCAGACATGAGTAGGATATAGAGAATCTTGAAAACCTTGAGGTTGTTTCATAAACACCTCTTCTTGTAATTCTCCATGAAGAAAGGCATTCTTCACATCTAATTGCCTTAAATCTCATTTGTTCATTGCTGCAAGTGACAAGACTAGCCTTACTGTTGTGTGTCTGACCACGGGACTAAATGTTTCTTCATAGTCCAGACCATGTTCTTGGCTAAAACCTTGAGCTACAAGCCTTGCCTTGTATCGGGACACCTTTCCATCTTGATCCTTCTTAAGCTTGTACACCCACTTGCTGCCTATAACATTTCTATTTTATGGAACTGGTACTAATTCCCAAGTACCTTGTTTCTGCAATGCTTCAAATTCTTCCTTCATTGCATTTCTCCAGTGCACAGAGGTAACAGCTTGCTTGTAATGAGTTGGTTCTGAAGACTCATGAATATCCAATATAGCAGTAAAACCACGAAACACAATATCATCATCAGATGATAAAGAAGAACCTGGAGTCAAGGATACAGAAGCACAATAACCAGAATAATCTTTCCTTTGTAAAACTCCACTTTTTAACCTTGTAATCATACTATGCTCAGAAGGCACATTAATTACATCAGTATGAATCACAGGATCATTTACATCATGAGGAGAAACTGAAGATGTACCAGCCACAACATCAGGAGAAACAGATGAAATAGCAACCATATTGTCAGATGTAGAACAATCATTTGGAGATAGATCTTCAGAGTTAGAAGGTACCTGAATTTGGGAAGGGTTATGGACAGGCAACCTTGGAGAGGAAGGAGTTGGATGTAGAGTAGTAGCTTGTAATGGTAACAATCCTGAACCTGATGCTGTACCAGAAGACTGAGAAGAAACAGAATGCAGCTCTATGTCTGGATTAATGACCACATCATTCACCCCATGTTGCTCAGATTCATGTGACAATACAACAGAAACAACTCTAGGTAACTCTCTTTGTGTTGTTGAAGTAGACACAGATTGAGGAACATGTATGGATTGGGATGTCTTAAAAGGAAATACATGTTCATCATGAATGACATGCCGAGACAACAATAACCTTTTTGTAGGTATATGAAAACACAATACTCCTTTGTAACCTACTGAATATCCCAAAAATACACATTCATCACTTCGTGCTTGTAGCTTATTTACATTATAAGGTCTCAAATAAGGAAAGACTGCAGAACCAAAGACCTTTAATGACCCTAAAGAAGGTGAGTGTCCAAACAACTTCATATAGGGTGATATCATTTCTAAATTCTGACTAGGCATTCTATTTATCAAGAATACTGCATGACTACACGCATGAAACCAGAACTGTTGAGGTAAATAAGCTGCACTCAGTAATGTCACAGTAGTTTCAACAATATGTCTATTTTTCCTCTCAGCAAGACCATTCTGCTGAGGTGTATATGGACAAGAAACAAGATGCAAAATTCCATTGGTATCCAGAAAGGTCTTAAACACTTTACTCATGTACTCTCCTCCTCCATCAGATTGTAAAGTCTTAATATTTGTTTTGAAATGATTCAAAACAAAGGCATGAAATGTCACAAATACAGTGTACACATCAGACTTATTAACAAGTGGGAAGATCCAAGTAAACCTTGTGCATTCATCAACAAAAATTACATAATATCGGTAACCTTCCACAGAAACAGTAGGTGAAGGTCCCCAGACATCAGTATGCACGTTTTCAAAAGGAATACTTGACTTATTACACTTTGAAGGAAATGGTTGTCTAGACATCTTACCCCTAATACAAGCTGAGCACAACTGAGGACATTTATCGAAAGAAACAGAAATCTGAGAGTCTTGAAGCATTTTTAGTTGAACTTCATTGGTGGGATGCCCAAGTCTATGATGCCAGATAGATGTCTTGACAAGTTGCCCCAACAAAGCTTGAGGTGTATTATTCACTAGTTGAGAATATTTGTAGAAATGCTGCTGAGGAATGTAATACAAGCCACTACTACTACTCCTTCATTTCATGAGGATTTTCTTGGTTGCCTTGTCCTGCACCCAAAAACCAAATTCATCAAGTATAACATAGCAATGATTATCCTTGCAGAGTCTATAAACTGATAATAAACTAGCTGCTAACTGTGGAACATGTAACACCATTTGAAGAGTTAAAGATTTAGAAGAGGTTAAAAGAGAACCCAAACCAGTGTTAGCAACGGGAAGTCCCTCTCCATTGCCAACTGTAATCCTGTCATTGCCCTCAAAAGGTGTCACAAGTGTCAAATTATCAAGGTCAGCAGTCATATGGTGAGTAGCTCCTGTATCTAACACCCAATTTGGCTGTGAAGAAGACACGAAATTCTGCTGAGCTTGGGCAGTAAGTGCAGTCAAAGAAGGAGATGGTTGATCACCTTGGTATGCATAATTGCCTCTGTGATAGCAGTTGAGAGCAGTATGGCCTTTCTTTCCACAAATTTGACATGCCATAACTGGAGGAGCGGAACTGGAACTTGCATCATACCTTGAGTAACAATTAGGAGCAGTATGGCCTCGTTTATTACAAATCTGACATTCAGGAATCGGTGTTGTTTTGGAACCAGTATTGCCATTCCAATTCTGCCAAGTTGAACCACCTTTAGATCCAAAATTAGAGCTTCCATTATTATTTGTGCTTCCAGCAAAGAAATTTGAATTCCCTGAGAACCTGCCATTATTGTTCCCATTATACCTAGGCCTGTTGTTAAACCTTCCATTGTTACCTCCATAATTCTGATAGCTCCTGTTATTCTGAGAATTGGCATTATTTTGTTGATGAAACTGAGGAAGATAAGCCTGAGACACAAGTTCCCCAGTTGACCTTTGAGTATTATTCTGAGAATTAGCATTAGCACCACTGACAAAGCCATAACCACCAGAAAATTGTTGAGCCGATCTTTGACTCTGTGATGAATTAGCATTTGAAGATTCACCATGGCAATACATGCCTGACATAGGAAAATTCATTGTAGATTGTGAATCTTCAGCAGTCCTCTCTGCGGCCAATAATTGAGCTCGAAACTCTTTAAGAGAAATAGGAGTTTCACGAGCCACAATCACAGTACGGATCATGTTAAATTCTGCTGGCAATCCAGCCAAAGCAGCAACAATAAGATCATTTTCCGATACAACTTCTCCAGCAGCAAGAAGTTGATCCTTAAGAACCTTGATTCGCAACATGTATTTCTCAACACTATCTGAACCTTTCTTAATTGTCAGTAACTCAGTCTTGAGATGATTCACTCTTGCTCTCGAAACAGTAGCATACCGATCTTGCAAATTCATCCAAGCTTCATGTGCAGTTCTACAACCAACAACATATTCAACTGCTTCATCTCCCAAAGTAGCAAGCAATAGACTCACAAGAGCCCTATCTCTTTTAATCCACTCTTTATAAGCTGCTGTAACTTCAGTAGTGATACCACCGTCTTCAGTAAAGACAAACTTTGGTGGACAGACAGAGGTACCATCGAAATGATCAAACAAATCATTTCCTTCAAGAACAGATCTAAACTGAAATGACCACTTCACAAAATTATCCTCCTGAAGTCTAATGGTTAACATGCCAAGTAGACTTTCAACCTTCACCATATTCATCGCCATTACTCCAAAATTGGAAGAACACAGTAATTTCAACTACAAAATCAACCGAAACAATCAAGAAGCAACAAAGAGCTTCGTGCTCAAATCTCGTGCTCAAATCAATCACCAGTAATCAAGGAGCTTCGTGCTCAAGAAAACAATCAATACTTTGCAAATTGATAAACTCAAACAATTATAGGCTTCGTGCCCTAGAAATCAGCAACAATCAAGAAACAACAAGGAGCTTCGTGCTCAAATCAATCACCAGTAATCAAGGAGCTTCGTGCTCAAGAAACAATCAATACTTTGCAAATTGATAAACTCAAACAATTATAGGCTTCGTGCCCTAGAAATCATCACATCAAGCCACACATCCATAATTCTTCGTGACAGCGAAGTAAGAATTCCACAATTATACTAAGAAACATCTCAATTTTGAAGATCAAAACACAAAAAGAACCTGATATCGCAACAACGATCAAAGATCCCAATCTGAGCAGATCAAGATTCAGGGCACAACCAGCTCAGAGACGCCGCAGAAAAACCGTAAGCCTGATGAGCTAACCAGGATCCTCTTCACCGGTTTACTGAACCTCAGCTCTTGATACCATGATAATTATGGCAGATTAAGCCATAAAATCTCCATTGAAGAACAAGAACGAAGAACAATGAATATCAGAGTAGAGAGAGAAAGCGATATCTTGTAAATGTTGTTGTATTTACTGAATGAATACAATTGCTTACATTTTCAGTAATATATATACCTAACAAAAACAAACTTACAGCTGTCAAAACTTAATAACTAAGACAACTAAACACCTTAACCGCCTAGCTAACTTATACAAAATATGACTAAAATACCCATGCACATATATCCTTGGTTAATAGAACAAATTGATTTTTATTTTTTTAAGGTTTTATTGTTAAACAAAAGATATTATCTATACTAAGGGGTAAGAGAGTGAACTAAGTCTCACAATGAGCTAGCCATAATAATGTGGTCCGAATTCATCTTTGACGAAAATCGAGTCTAAGACTTTTCACTTACAAATGAAGAAAAATACTACTAAAATATATGCATAATGTAGATATATGAGTCTTGATATCTATTGCGGAGGTAGTGATAGAATTTGCTTATCTATAAATAAAGTGTCAGTTGAACATATATGCATTACATCTCCTCTCACTTCTCTCGATCTCTCACTTTCTCTGTTTCTCACTTATTCTTTGGGAGCCATGCATCTCTCTGTTGCATCAATTCAACATGTATGAACTCAAAAAAGCTGGACTTTAACATGGTCTCAGCTATATATGTTGAGACGAGCAAACTTAATCGAAGTCTCTAAACGGCAGCAGGCCTTTCAAACTCTTAAACTCGTCTCCACATTTATGAAATGGTAACATACAATTTGGAACATCTTCGGTGATTTTCTTGAACACTTTATGAGAGAAAGATAGGTTGAAAGGAGCATATATAATATCCTTTTTTATGGCAACGATAGAAGGATAATAATATCCTTCAAAAAATGCACACGTGGCTAATTTTAACACAAAGAGGAATATGCCACATTACTACATGGAGAATAGTCTATGTGACACATTTGAAAAGAAAAACTGAGCGGTAAATTTGCACACCCCTATAAGTACTTAGGTGGGTAATTGTGCAAACTCCCTCATTACATATATACTGAACATTATATAACATTATTTAGTTTAATACAAGATGTTATAAGATTTCTTCCACTTATTTAAGCCTAATCAAATCATGCATGCCGAATTTAGGAAAAAAAAATATCTTGCAGCCGAAGGAAGACAGAATCTCTTGACCCAATTCAACTCATTTTGTTTGGTAAACATGAGCAGGCAAACGTGGCTTTGCGTATGCAAGCAGTGGCTTCGCGAGTAAGAGATCGTTATTTGACTCGGTGAGTTCGATCCTCGACTCAGTGGGTGGCACGTGCCATGTAAACCCGTGAAGAAGCCTAGCAAACAGCATGACGGTCATGGCAGTGCCGAGTGTACTCGCTACGCAACCTCGCATCCCCGTGCTGAACGAAATGAACCGCAACTCCGATTCGGTGAGCACCACCCCGGACCCGTCGTCCTTGAGGTGCCGCTCGGGCTTGAACTGGAAAGGCTCGTCCCAAACTTTAGGGTTACGGCCAAGTCCGACTCGGCTGAGAATCACGTGGCAACCCTTGGGGATGAAGTAATCTCCGACGGTGGTGTCGGCCATGGATACGTGGGGCACATTGAACGGTGCCACTGGGTGGAGGCGGAAGGCTTCTCGGGCGCAGGCCTTTACGAAGTTGAGCTGCGACAAATCCGACTCTTGAACTTGTCTGTTCCTTCCCACCACAGCATCAAGTTCTTGAGTTGCTTTCTCAAAGAGTTCGGGTTGATTTATCATCTCTGCAATTGCCCATTCAGCAGCGTTTGAGGGATTATCCACTGCTGCCATTATTAGTTCCTATATCCACACAACAAATATAAACGTTAATTTCTTGATCAATTAGTAGATAATGCAGTTGCTTTCAGTTACTAGCACGGTCAAAAAGTATGACAATGAGGAGATGATTTTGTATTTGGATCCCTCTGGATTTAAATTGTAGGAATCTTAGTAATCTTCACATCTTAGCCATTTATCGTATATTGTACGATCAGAAATCATTAAACTTTTTTTAATTTAAAATTAAACACAAAAATGATGAAAAATGACCGCACGATATACGATGAACGACTCCTCACAAGTGAATCCGAAGGGGATACTCTTCGGATGATCTTTTGTATAACCGGGATCCTTAGAATATTTGGATATCTTTGAAAAAGGAAATTGTACAAACTATTGATGCGACTTATTGGTACTAGCTCTAAAATATTGGTACGAAATTGCCCTAAATGTCACGTGACTCGGTTTGTTCATAAATAAATTTTTGAAGAACGGGAAGAATTATTTGCATGTCCAAATAAAATTTGCTCAAAACCCTAATTTTTTTGCTCTTCTTACAGTTGTCAATATTATCGAGATTCCTTCGCATCAACTCTTAATATATATGTAAACCAATAAAATTATTTGAACATGCAAAAATAAAACACTTGTTAATAAATTATTAATTGTGATGATCCTGCTATTAAAAATATGTGAATTTTACTTTGCTGAGAATGTATTAATTTTGTATGTCTCAATAACACCATACTTTTGCATTTGTGCATGATATATACCTAAATCACATGTAAAAACACACAGAGAGACTTACATTTACTTGAGCTTTGATTTCTTCTAATGAAAGCAAGGGTTCACCATTCTTGTCTTTCAGAGAAATAAGAATGTCAAGCAAGTCTTGTGATTCCTTGTTACCGCCAAGTTTCTGATATTGACGAAACCTCTCTTCAATTAATGGGTCTTGGTGTTTCCTTGTATTTTTTATGGCATCCTTGATAATCTTCTCATGGCCATCCAAATCAAGCCCTCTCAAGCATGGGATGTAATCGGATGGAGAAAATGAATAGATGTAGTTAAGCATTGTAAATACATTTTCTAAATACTTTTGTTCCTCCAAACCAGGCCCACCATCCTCCATTTCCTCCCCAAAGTACCTCTTGTTGAGAACCATTTTCTTAATCACATTTGCACAATAATGTTGAGTGGCAAGTCTCAAATTTACAATGCCACCTCCTTCATTGTTGTTGCACTGGTTGTACACATACTTGACGATGTGATCGGCCTCTTCAACCCTTTTGTCAGTGAGCCACTTGTGCCTCATTGGAGAAAGCAATTCACTCGTGATCACCTTCCTCATTTTCTTCCATTGTTCTCCAAAGGGCACCATAACCGCAGTTTTGTACCCCTTGGTGATACGAAAAGTGGAAATGCTAACCGGACGCGACGCGAAGATTGCATCTTGCTTCTTTAGGATTTCACGGCTGAGTTCAGGACAAGTGATGGGAATCACATTCGTGTTCCCAAGACGGATGCATGCAATTTCAGTGTTCATTTCGCCCATCATCTTGTGTATCCACCGGAATGTGGGCTTGTTAGCCAGTAATTCGGGGATGTTGCCGACAATAGGCCATGGTTTTAGGCATTTGGGAGTGGGAGGAAGTGGATACTTTTGCTTGAATTCTTTGCTATCGTTTTTAATATCGCTTTGATACCAAAAACGTTTGACAAGAAAACGAATGACGGTGATTAGCAAGCACAATGAGAGAAAGCCAACGTTGGCTTCCATCACTGCCCTTGGAAAGGGTTTAGACGTCCTTGTTTTTTTTTTTCTTTCTTTTGGGGAGGTAGGAGTTGATGGTAGTGTAGTGATTTTAAAAGCTCGCGGTGCCTATAAATATATATAGGCATGGAGAAATTGTTAGAGGAAACAAAAACACGTGAAATCTAGAAAGGTATATTGGGTAATGCCAGAGAGACTAAATTTGTAAACATAATTTGGTTAACTAAATAACATGAAAGTTGATGATTGAATTATTACTTAAGCGTTGATAAACGTGCTTATTTCTATTAGTAATGCATCATTTAGTTTGTAAATTTGGAGAGTTTTTCAATGTGACCGAAATATGAAGTGGTATACCACGTGTCATTATATAAATAGTGGGATATGTGTGTTAAAAAATTAATAATATTAAACTTTCCATTACTTATATAATAACACGTTGTATACCACTCGTGTTCTTGTCACAATGAAAAATTTCTCATAAATTTAGTTTACAAATTTAATCTCTCTAGCATTAACATTACCTAATCTAAAATATGGGTGGTAACCCTATACGTTTTTCTATTGGTGGTTTGCAAATCGGTGTTATTGGGTAAGACCGAACCGACCGGCTGTCCCTTGTGTGTTGTGTTATTCTTTGGCTGTTTGAAATTCGATCCGCCACAAAACCAAAGACAGAAAAATGTGGGTGAATTTTGTCAGACATTAGGGTTAGCTAGCTAGTGAGCAACCAATTCAAGATTAGTTAGCAATTTGTGGAAAGATTCAATATCTTTCTAACATTTACACTAAATTTCAGCATTCTATGTGAAATTTTCTTAACATTTAGGAATTTCTAATCAATGCATTAGTTGTGGGAGGTCCTGGGTTCGATACTCCAAACTGGTGAGTCTGCTTAACTATGGCCAGAGGCAAGGTGAAATTTCTCATAGCCTCTCTGGACTTGAAAATGGTGGATAACTATGACTTGCCACCAGTTGTCTTTCTTTAAAAAAAAAAAAATCAATGCATTAGCTAGTTATATTCTAATATTTTGTCCAACAAAAGAAAACTAAAGGAATCTAATGATTTTCGTTCTTTTCTTTCAACAAATATTACCGATTCAAGTAATTCTCTTAAATGCGAACCTTCTCGTGCATTCACTTAAATCATCTGACCCAAATATTTATATTGAACTGAATATTTGCACTTTTTCCTTTTGATACATCAGAGATTTAAACTTAAGATTCCAGACAGCGCTATGAACCAATTGAACTATAAAATTTAAATCAACTATTAAAAAGAAAACACTAGTAAGACCTATTTTAAGGAGAGCCGCTTTGTAAGCATAAGATACACTTTTGTATTGGTTTCTTAAATAAAAAAAGTTATATATGTGGGATGCCAATCATCCGCCTCTTATAAAATAAATAAATATAATAAAAGTTTAAAAGTTTAAAGTTAAGAATTAAAAAAGTTAATATAACAGGGCTCTTTTGTTTTTTGTTTTTATTTTTTTATTTTTTTTTTGTACTTTCGGTGGACACTTTCTTTCACACAACTTTTTATCTTGATCCTATTGCTATTTTTTTTTTCTGACTAATCCTATTGCTATTTTGTTTGTAACTTGTAATTAACACGGCAATGATTTCCACTAACACATGTTTAAATAGGTTTTATAGACTCTTCTGGTATATTATTGTATTATACTAAGACTCTTTGTATATTTTACGAGAAAAAATCAATTATATCCCTTGAATATTTTTCTTTTTTAATACAATATAAAAAGGGTATGATTGGTATGATAATTTGTTTCTGTCCCATCTTCTTCATTCTCCTCCGTCTCCTAGCTGCAGATGGATATGCCAAGTGCCTGGCTGCAGTTCCTGCCTTGTAAAATACTATCCAACTACCTTTCCATATTTCAGAAATTGAACAAAATTTGTTTTCATGTTCAGAAACTGCTGCTACGTGTTGTTCGTGCATGGCCAGCATGCTTTCATACATGTTATGCATGCAACTACGTGCTGCAAAAATATGCTTCCCATATGTTTCACATTTTTCCTCTTCTGCTCCCCATATGTTTGCTTTGATTTTCGGTCGGTTCCCATATGTTTCATGGGTATGGATGTGATTAAATATTGTTCACTGCTACGAAAATGAGCAGGAACCGCACATTTCTTGGATACAACTAAAAATATACACGCAGCTCCCATATGTTTCTTTTCTTTATGTGGTGTGGAATTAAACTGGTAAGTACATTCATCGTGCGCCAAGAAACAATTGTCTGGGAGAGCTGATTTAATTTATGGCGAACCGAAAAGAGAAAAACGATAATCATTTTCTTCAAAATCATGATAACAAATCCACTCATTCACATTATTGTGGCTCGTGAAACATATGGGAGAATGAAATGATGAACTAAATATATACTAGGTTCATTGACTCACCATTCATCAAATTTAATATAATTGTTTTTTAATCAAGTATAACTTATTATATTCTACTCCGCGCCCTCAAGCAACTCCTAAGTCAGTGTAAACCAGAGAAGAAGGCCAACGCATATCATACAGATTGTCCACACAACTAATGCAATAATTAAATCAAGATTCACAGGTAGTCATCCTATTAATGTAACCAAACTCCACTAGGCCATGTTGCCAAACAATCTAACCCCTTGGATTCACTTCAACAGAACACATTGTCTAGCTCAAGTATTAATTAAAGCTTCACAGATACACCCACAATGTGTCAAAACTGACCAAATTTACTGACTGGTTTAGAAACTTCAACTAATAATCTGATTAGAATGGTTGGTACCACAGACGGTTTACAAAATTTATGATAGCAATAATTCCACTGATATTCCCTCCTTTTTTCCTTACTATATATCTTTAAATTTTTCCAGATTCAAGTAGCGAAGAGTCATATATAATGCAGCCCGAGACACATGAGGCCAATAATCATAGCGTACCCGTGACACTACAATGGCCCATATGAAAGTCATGCAACGCTCAATTTCTACTAGTGTATGCATGTTCGTATACAAGTTGAAAATGGTTCTTTTATATTCCTTATCTTTCTCTTAATCCTCCACATACTTATTTGTGCGTAGCAAAGTTTTGAAAAAGTCAAGATTCCACCGTAAAACCAATTGGCAATATAAGGAATAGTCTAACTTATTTATAAGCCTATACAAGGTCGCTCTTCCAATTAATGTGAGATTCATTCTTAACAAGCCCCATCACATGTGTCGAATTTTAAGCATAACACGTGGACAACATAACGGGGTGACGTGGAGCCCATGTGGCCGTTTGACTTCACACGTGGGACAATTTGTTTTGATACCATGAATAAGTTGAGATTCCACCATAAAACCAATTGGCAATATAGGAAATAACCGAACTTACTTATAAGTCCATATAAAGTCTATCTTCCTTTTAATGTGAGATTTATTCTTAACAAGTTTGACTCAACTAAATATTGAGAGTTTTTTTTTTTTTTTTTTTTTTTTTTTTTTCTAAGAGTAAGTTGTCAAATTATAGAGACAAGAAATCGTCACCCTACTGTACTAAGGGGCAAACGACGGTTTTAAAACAATAAATTACCCTGCATCAGCCAATTGATACACATTTTTTATGATCATTTTGGTTTCGGTCCCTAATTAAATTATTCTATCTACTTACCATGCATCAGCGAATTGATACACATTTTTTTTTGGGTAATTTTGGTTCCAGTCTCTTGTCATTTTAGGATAGTTTTTTTTTTTTTTTGGTCAAATGATAGATTCTGTTAGATTAGTCACGAATGAGGTTTGAGCCTACGTTGTCATGCACTGACTCAACACCTTTCTACCACTTTGGTAAAAGGTCACTTGCTTTAGGGTAATTTTTTTAGGGTCCTTTCAGTATCAAATTATTAAAAGAAAACATGGACAAACACAAATTTGAGGACAGTATATCCATGGGCTTGTAAAATTCCCACTGCAGAATTTCCAGCAGTCTTTTAACTTATTTTCATTGCACTTTTTTCTTTTTTAACAAACGATATTATTTATACCAAGGGAGGTGGGGAGTGGGTTAAGCCTCGCGATGATCTAGCAATAATGTGGTTCGAAATCGTCTTTGACGAGAATCGAACAAAGACCTCTCACTTACAAGTGAATAGAAATACCATTAGACCGTAGTACAAAGTGGCTATTTTCATTGCACTTTGAAAACACTATATAATGGAAATTACTAACACGACTAAGGGGTGGTTTGGGAGTGAGGTGCTTAAAAAAAAAGCACCCATGAAAAAAAGCTGTGAGGGTTTTAGGTGTTTGGTAAATTGAAAAAAATGGCTTATTTTGGAAGCTGCTGTGAGAATAAGCTGAAATCAAAGGAAAAAGTTGAAGCTGCTATTTGTAGCTTTGGAAAACTGGCTTTTTTTTCAAAGCACATGGAGCTACAGTGCTCCTTTAATGAAAAGACCCACTATCAGACTGTTTTTTTTTTCCAAAAGCACTTTTACAAAAAAGTTTACCAAACACTCTGCTGATTTATTTCACAGCCGCTTATTCTCACAGCACAGCCGCTTATTCTCACAGCAGTTTTTTTTCAAAGCAAAGCAATACCAAACCAGCCCTAAATGACATCTGATCAAATGTGTCCGTATGCGACTCGTGATATCTTTCTCTACTTAAGAACGGGGATGCTTCAGATCGGATTTCAAAATACATATTATTGATCTCACATTACCAAGCATTCACTTCGTTAAAGCTAATAACAATCATCGATCGTTTCACATCACTTACATGTGGTGCGGCTCTTCAAACCTCTCTGTCTACACAATCAATGTAGCGCTCACCGCAATTGGCTGCTGGCATGCAGTAAAGTCATTAGCTGGGTTGATATATATAGTTAATCTTAGTGTGTGTGTGTGTGATGATGATGATATAAAGCGTTGTATCTCCTCTCTCACAATTTAACAAATGCAGGAGAATTATACACTCTTCACTTCTCTATGTTTTTCTAGTCCAATAGCTCGGTCTATAATCACGTACTATATATATTTATATCATTCTCTTAGCGTTTTCTATATCTGAGTCACTTCATGAGATACATGCAAATCCATGCATATATGATGTTCAGAAATATCATGATTGATACGGAGTCGATGATCTACTATTGTGCAGAAATGTGTTAGTAGTAATCAAACGGTTTCATATAGAAACAGATATTAAACAAAAAAGTTTATTTGTGACTTTCTGAAGCTAAAGCAGGAAAGGATATTTTGTTTGCAGATGAACTCAGTCGCTGTACAACAATATTGCTACGTCAAATTTTATGCAACTGTCATAAATTTTTCTTCTGACAGTAATCTTCCTTTCTTCTCCTATTTTCTTCCCTTAATTAGATCCTTAGGAATATCAGATGCCTACATTGAAAAAAATTGCTTGCGGAAGTGCTTGTTATCCGGGATTTCAAATCGAAGTTTGCAGATGTAAGAGGTTGTGAAACAACCGTGAAAGAGGGGCTGGTTCTGAAGGTGAAGACTTTACTTTTTTCCACCACCATCATCAAATTCTTTATTCATATCATTTTCAGTTAGGTAACGATACTTGAAATTCGAGGATGCCTTGTGTCTCAACATTGGTGTTTTTCAGCCATTGGTAGCTAGGGCATGTCGGCAACTAGAAGTTCTGGGCTACTTTTGGAATTCATATTATGCGAGGAGAGACGTTGCATTTGCTTATAAAAATGAAGGGTGATAAAAATGGGACTATTTCCGGCATTTCATAGTCAGCACATTTGTCCTGCTCCGTATCAAAATCAGTGCCACCACTACATGGAAGAATTGAAATCTTATATCAAAACAGTATGAAATACCTAAAATACAAGAATTCTTGAATAATGAACGACGAGAGCTATTACTCACTACATCCAAAAAGTTTCCTTTAATGAAAGACGTCAGTATTTGAGGCCATAAATACCAGGGTTTCAGTTCTTGTTGTTGCTATTGTTCAGTTACAGATAAGCTATCTCTTGCCAGTACTTAAGGAAATGGCCTTGTGCTGCTGCCCTATTGGCATGTGAAGGCGTAACAAAGTCAAGGTTCACACATTCTTGAAACCATTACTTCCGAAATATATTGTTGAGTGCATGGAAGCCCGTGATAGTGTGTTTCACTGGAGGGACAAAGCATTCCAGGTATTTTAATTATTTCTGTTCTAATATTGTAGCTCAATCCTGTTAAGCTATAATACTTCAGTTATTATATATGAGGTCCATAAATTTCATCGACTGCCCTCATTTATATTCCCCCCACCATGTCCTTTTTCTTTCCTTTAAGTACATAAGAACAATGGAAGCCAAAATAACACCAGTCACGATTCCAGAAATTGTTCCACTAACCCTCATATCAAACTCCGACTTTCCTCGTTATAAGTGAAGAAGAAGCAAAAGTTGATGATGAAGTTGAACTTGAGAATTCTCTAGAAGATGAAGAACAAGCTTTGTCTCAAAGAATCTATTTGAAAAAACAGATTTATGAGGAATATAATCAAGCCAACTAGGTGCAGTGACTATATCGCCTTTTCTATTTCTATGCTCACCGTTCAAATTTCATCTAAATTCTAGGAAGCCATGGAGAGTGAATAAAAAGAGAAGTGGGGAGTTAGCTCAATTGCACAACGGTACGTAAGAGAGCTATTGGTTGCAACTAGGATATATACCAAGAAGGAAAGTGTTGATGGAAAAAATAATGTACGATTTAAAGCAAGATTAGTTGCTAAAGGGTACGCACAACAAGAGGGCATTAAATATTTTTCACTTCTAGTACTCATCAGTTTGTGTTATGTTAACTTTTGTGACAGTTTGAACTTGAGCTTCTCCAACATGATGTTAAGACGTCTTTTCTACATAGTGATTTAGATGAAGAGATATACATGTCTCAGCTAGATGGATATAAGGTAAAGAGGAAAGAGAATTTGGTCTGCAATTTGAAGAAATATCTTTATGGCTTAAATTAACTCCAAGACAATTGTATTTGAGATTTGATGACTTTATGAAATGTCAAAATGAAGAATGAGTGTGAGATGAAAGATCTTGGTGAAGCAAAGAAGATCCTTGGCATGGAGATCAATTGAGAGAGAGGAAAGGGTATGGTGTCCTTGACTCATCATAAGCAATACCTGTAAAATTGTTGTTGAAATTAACAGTTAATGATTCAACCAAATTGGTAAGTACCTCTTTAGCTCATCATTTTAAATTTAGTTCTTTATTATATCCTAAAACTAGTGAAGAGGGGCCGCATATGGAAAATATGTCATATGCTAATTTGGTTGGTGTTTAATGTATGCAATACTATGCTCTAGACCATATATTTCTCATGATGATGTTGGTTCGATGAGTCGTTATATGCATAATTCTGGTAAATAACATGGACAAATATTAAGGTATCTTCATTGTAGAGATGTTTGTTTGTGTTTGTGGAGTGTTAATTCTGACATTGAAATGTCTATGTCAATTTTGGTTATATCCGTTTTTTTTTTTTTTTTTAAATTAGGAGGTATTCTACAACCTATTGGGTAGACTAATCTCTCTTCCCATGCAGTGGCAATACAAGATGCGACAATGTACTTAATTTTGGCCTCAGGGTGAAACAATATACCAAAGCAGAGTTGGTGCCTTCAACGAGTGAATCCGTGAAAGTTCAAACTCGAGTTGAAAGTTCTAAACCTTTGTTCGTTTCCCACTATATAAATATCTTAGAATTATTAGCTAGATAATTTAGATAAAAAGGAAGTCTACTACATATAATGTGTTTATTATAGATAGATGAACATATAAGTTATTTTGGGGTTGATGTAAACCAACAGGATGTTCATTAATTATGATAGCCAAATTGCTAGTATCTTGGGGGTTCATCATGATAGATATCTATATACTAAAGCCCAGTTCCCCTCACTGTTCATCATGTGAGAGGGGTTATTGTTCACGGACAGTGTGGATGAAAACGCCCTCCAAATGCTTCTTTCTGTGGCATTTTTTGTGCTTTTTCACATTAAAAAGGCGGTTTTACCCTCATTTGCCTACGTGTCCCTCATTGCTCCGCCTTCTTCCTTTGTTTTTCTGCTTTCTTCTTTCTCTGTGCACACTGCACACGCATCCTCATCCGTGTGCCTTTTCGTTGGATTTTCTTACTGCTATACACGTGTTCTTCATCCTAGAACGGAAGAAACCTGGAAAATCAAGGCTCTTCCATTTGCTTCCACAAATTTCTTGATCTCTCTCGAGCTCCGGATCCTAGCCTTCGCATGAAGGTTCGTCTCTCTCTCTCTCACTTTTTTTTTTCAATTCGTGATCGAATTTTCTTTCCAAGAATGTTAGATCTGTTGCCTTCGGGAAGAAAGTTTAAACCTAGAAAAGTTTGGTTTTCAGGAAATCGTCAATCTTGCAGAAACCTTGGGTTTCCTGGTGAGTTCTCCGGCATATTTATTTTGGGTTTGGTTTTTGAGTTCCCTTTTCTTTGTTCAATTTTTTGTGATTTTAAATCCTTTCGGTGGCTACAGATTTCATTAGTTTTTCGGTTCGATCAGGATCACTTTTTTACCCACGAAATCTAGCATCTTCCGGTGAGTTTCGTGACTTTCTCCGTGTGGCTCTTTTGAATTTTGTTTTTGTGGTTTTCGATGTCCACATGGGTTTTTTGTTTGACTTTTGTATTTGTGATTTTGCTGGTTGTTTTGAATTTATAGATGGCTTTTCTGTTTCAATTTTGATTATGTGATTTTGAGAGTTTGTTTATTGTGGGAGGATAAAATCCGGTTTCGACTCATGGGCCCATACCGATCGTCCAAAATGTTGTGCAAGACAAAAAGCCCACAAGGAATATACGTTAGGGAACATGCCTAGATAACTACCCCACTACGGAGGAGAAGTGGGAGAGAAAGGCGGGTCGTGTTGTTTGTTCCCAAAACATGCAGTTATAGGACGAATGACCACCAAGGAAGTGGGAAGGAGGACTGATCGTGGCACTTGATCCTCAAGTATGCAATCCTATAAATAAGGACAGGAGCCAAAGAACCAGGTACGCAAGAGAACCCGAGAGAATCCAGAGAATAGAAAACCAATTAACTGACTTGAGCGTCAGAGTATCTTTTGCAGGTACTCCGCATGGGCAAGCTACGGAGGAAGATTATTTTGGGACACCTCAAGGAAGGATTCGGCGAACGTGAGGATTACGGTCAACAAATCTGTGGAGGTATTTCTTCTCGTATGAAATCTCGCTCCAACAGTTGGCGCCGTCTGTGGGAAAAGAAACAAAATAAAGTTACAAACATGACTGGATCCGCACAAGAAGTTCTGAATCCCTCCAAATACGCAGGGACTCGAGCAGTACATGCGAGGTCTCAATCTCAAAGTAGTGAACCTAGTCTCGCCATGGAACAATTCAGAAGGCTAACGAAGGAATTGCGTGAAACAAGAAAGACAGCAGATGAGGTGTTGAAGAAGGTTGAAGCGAAAAACGCAATAGAAGATGTAACCGGCACCAAGAGACAGCGTGCAGAGAAGGAAGATAAGGAGGGCAGCTCTAGTAGCGCGCCATCTAGTAACCGTGTTGAAGTAACAAAAAATCAAGGCGAAAGGGATCACAGGGGAGAAGGATCGAAAAAGGTAAAGGATGTTGATTTGCGAGAACAAATTGAGAAGATTATGAAGGGATACAAGCCACAAACCCTAGCGAAGCTTGCCTTAGAAGCAGCCAGAGGGATTCACAAATCGCCGTTCACAGAGGACATCCTGAAAGCTAAAAAACCTTCCAAGTTCACCCAACCAAAGTTTAGACTGTTTGAAGGCACGGCTGATCCCGTTGAACACATTTACCATTTTCAACAGCAGATGGTGCTTGAAGGAGACGACGAGGCCCTCATGTGCAAATTGTTCCCCTCAAGTCTTTCGGGATCATCTTTAACTTGGTTCAGACAACTGAAACCGAGGTCTATCGGAAGTTTCGCAGAGCTTTGCGAAGCATTCATATCTCAATATGTCTGCAATTGGAGGTCAAGAAAAGATGTTACGATCTTGTTCAGCACCAAACAAAATGTTGGCGAGAGCCTAAAAGCTACATGACTAGGTTCATGTAGGAGATGCCCACTTTAGAAGAATGTGATTCTCACACTGCATCTTTGGCATTCCAAGAAGGGGTGTTGCCTGGAACAAAGATGCGTAGGTCGTTAATCGAAACACCGCCACTGGACATGAGAGAGGTGATGGCCCGAGCTGATGGAATCATCAGACTAGAGGAGGAAGAACTTATCCAATCAAGCAGGAGCGGAGGCAGGGATCATTTTAATTCCCTCTGAAGGTGTAGACTTAGAATGTTCAGTTCAGTTGGATTTTCCTGCATCAAACAATGTGGCGGAATACGAAGTCTTGATACTAGGTCTTGAACTTGCGAAGCAATTAAAGATAAGTTGTCGTACCGTGCATAGTGATTCATAACTCATCGTCGGCCAAGCAACTAACGAGTACGCGAGGATAGAGGCGTATCAACAATTGGTTATAAGGCTGGCGAATGGATTTAAGTATTTCGAGCTGAAGCAAATACCTAGAGAGATGAACGAAAGAGCGGACCAGCTGGTGTGAGCAGTGTCAGCTGCACAAGATAACCTACGGGTAACCGAAGTAGAATGTTTGTGTTCTCCGAGTATCGAAGCGGTGAAATCAGATGTGATGCAAATAGACGGGCAATGGGCGAGACTTGATAACTCGTTGCTAGAACAGGCTCAAGCTGAAGATGATGATTGTTGGATGACGCCAATCGTAAACTACCAGACTAAAGGAATCCAGCCAGAAGATCATGTAGAAGCGAGAAACTTCGAATGAAGGATCATATGAGGTGACTAAAGCATTCGGGGATGGAGCTTATAAACTTAGGCACGTTGAAACAAGTCAGTATGTGCCACCCCTTTGGAACGCAATTCATTTAAGAAAGTACCATATTTAGCATGTCATGTTTATGTCTTCCATATTTAAATTTCTATTTCCAGCAAGGTTGAAGGGTGAATCCTTGCTTGTCTTCCTTGCATGACAAAGGGTGTATCCCTAGATGTCTGCTGACATCTCCTCATTGTATGATAAATAAAGTTGCACTTCGTTAAAGTCTAAAGCTAAAGAGCATAAGTCATGGACTGAAGATCCAATCAAGATCGAAAACATAAGATCGAGTGGGAAAAGAAAACCCAAGATTAGATGGGCAAAGACCCAATCAAGATCGAAAATCTAAGATCGAATGGGAAAAGAAAACCCAAGATCGGATGGGCAAAGACCCAATCAATATCGAAAATCTAAGATCGAATGGGAAAAGAAAACCCAAGATTGGATGGGCAAAGACCCAATCAAGATCGAAAATCTAAGATCGAATGGGAAGAGAAAACCCAAGATCGGATGGGCAAAGACCCAATCAAGATCGGAAATCTGCGATCGAGTGGGAAAAGAAAGCCCAAGATTGAATGGGCAAAGACCCAATCAAGATCGAAAATCTAAGATCGGGAAAAGAAAATTCAAGATCAAATAGTTAAAGACCTGATTAAAAGAAGAGGTCAAGGTTGAACGGTTCAAGAACAATAACGAAAAGGTGAATCTTTGCAAAAACGATTTTCCTCCCTGAACAAGTTGTGTTTGCCAATGAAAATGGAGCGTTACGTGCGCAAAAGTAAAAGCTCAAGTAGTGGGACGTTGTTTTTCCCGCCCGTAAAAGGGAATATCTTTTATTTAAAAGAGGAATTTGTACCCATAAACATAAGTGGAATGTCTGAAATATTCCCACAAGAGGGGTTTGAAATGGAAAAATTATCTGTAAGCTAAAAGGCCGAGAAATCACAGGAGTGATGAAGAAACTGACCGAAGGAAATGAAGAAAAATGGGATGGAGAAATCCAAGGTAATGACACAGAAATATATACACATGTATGCATGGAGATATATGCAAATATATGAAAAGTACGTGCAAAGATTTACATGATTGTAACCAGATGTATGCTTATGTTGCGTGAAAGAATGTGCCTATATATGTCTATCTACCTAGATATATGTATATATATATATATATATGTAGTCTGGTCAAGGATGTGATGTCTGCAAGTCTGCAAATACATATATATATACACACACATATACATATATATATAGGTAGATAGATAGCCCGGTCAAGGATGTGCTGTCTACAGGAATATATATATAGTTATATATATAAAGAGAGAAAATGAGAACAGCAAGGCGTCAGTGTATGAGTGTATATATATATATATATATATAGACGTGCAAATAAAGCACACTATGTGCAGGTGAATAATGAAGCTTTGGAGCCACACATTATATATATGTGTGTGTGCGAGGAGGAAACAGTATTATGGATTATATGTGTGAGAAGGAAACGAACTAGGTGCACAGACAAGATGGGATAGATATTTATATAAATATATATAAGTATATGAATGTGTCAGTCAACTTTCGTAAATCCGCTTTTGTAAATCCTCTTTAGTAAGTCCTCGTTCGTAACGTCAGTCCTCTTTCGTAACGTCAATCCTCTTTCGTAATGTCAGTCTACTTTCGTAATGTCTTTCGTAATGTCAGTCTTCTTTCGTAATGTCAATCCATAATGTCTTTCGTAATGTCAGTCCTCGTTCGTAAATCCTCGTTCGTAAACCTTTGTTCGAAAATCCTAGTGTGAAGATGTCATGTAAATTTTGCAGTCTATTGACGCTTGTAAATTAAACTTACCTTCAGCAAATTTATTCTTAGAAAAAGCAACATTCACAAACTTGGCCTTAATAAAGGTGCTTCAAGTTTAGCTTGGCTTAAAAAGTGTAGTTTCAAGGCCCTATGAGATCGAAAAGCTCAGTTTTCCCCTATTTTACATGCGTAAAAAAGGAAAAAAAGGGGCACTGTGGGAGGATAAAATCCGGTTTCGACTCATGGGCCCATACCGATCATCCAAAGTGTTGTGCAAGACAAAAAGCCCACAAGGAATATACGTTAGGGAACATGCCTAGATAACTACCCCACTACGAAGGAGAAGTGGGAGAGGAAGGCGGGTCGTGTTGTTTGTTCCCAAAACATGCAGTTATAGGACGAATGACCACCAAGGAAGTGGGAAGGAGGACTGATCGTGGCACTTGATCCTCAAGTATGCATTCCTATAAATAGGGACAGGAGCCAAAGAACCAGGTACGCAAGAGAACCCGAGAGAATCCAGAGAATAGAAAACCAATTAACTGACTTGAGCGTCAGAGTATCTTTTGCAGGTACTCCGCCTGGGCAAGCTACGGAGGAAGATTATTTTGGGACACCTCAAGGAAGGATTCGGCGAACGTGAGGATTGCGGTCAACAAATCTGTGGAGGTATTTCTTCTCGTATGAAATCTCGCTCCAACATTTATATTGTCAGATTCGGCTTGGGTGTATGATCAAGAGACCTAGCTGTTTGTTTTTGGGCTTTGGTGTATAGACTTCGAAGTCCTTTGTGCACAAGGTAAATAATTTAGTATCTTCCTTTGAGGATTTTGTGTCACAAAATTTTTACTTTTTGTGTGTTGTGGAGGTTAAATTTTGTGTATTGTGAACGTTGAATCTATGCAATTCCATTTGTTCTTAATTTTTTTGTGTATTTGGATAATGTCGTTTTTTTTGGTGTGTTTCAGGTGGTGTTGCTTAAGTTAGTCTCTTTTGTTCTAAGTTGTAAATGATTTTCATTCCATGTTATGTTGAGTTATGTTATTGCAGCATTGAAAAGAGATTGAGGGTTTTGGTTTAGTCAGACGGTGGGGGAGATAAAGAGAGAAGTGGGTTATGTGCATGCATGGGTAAAGAGAGAAGTGGGTTATGTGCATGCATGGGGTATGTAGTTCAGTTGTTTATGAGTATTTGAATTTCAGTTTTTATTTTTGTGGTTCACCTGTATTCATTTTGGACATATTTTTTTTTTCAATTTTTTTTTTACATATTGTTTTGGATAATGCTGGGTTGGAAGGTCTGCTCATAAAGAAGAACAAATCTAAGTGTAGAGTGAAAACGATTTGGTGATATAGGTTTTGCAACTTATCATGTCAGACTAATAATTTTTCCATCAATTTCTCAATTTTTTTTTTTTTGGTTTACGAACGTTAATTGTTTGATCCATGGCATACTATATTGAATGATAACATGTTAACAGTAGTTTTAAACTGACATGATCTTACCCCATTTCGAAAGCAAATTAAAGAAATAATGATGGACATGCATGTAAAATATTATGAATTTAAAGAGGTGAAACCCAACTTACAACTGCTACCTGTTTAGTTTAACACAGTTTTGCTCTGCTTGGTTGCTGAGAAAATGTTGGGAAACAAAGGAACTGGATTTGAGTGCTATTTTTATGATGGATGCTTATTTTGACGAGCTTATTAAGTCTTGGATAATTTATGAATTTAAGACCTTCAATTTTAGTATTTAAAGAGTAATATGTGTTTTATTTATTTATTATGCAGCAGTTAAAGAAAGGTGCGAGGAAACTTTATAAAAGATTAAGGAAGGTGAATTGATAATGGTTTTTAAATTTTAACAATTCAATTTCTTATAATTGGGTAAATGCTGGCATTTAATAGTACTTTGAAGATGGATTTTTGACTTTGAGTTTTGACTCTTTATTGTGCATTTTTTTTTTATTCAGTCTTTGGCAAGCCATAATACATGATAAACAAAATAATTTGGTTTTAGTAAATATTGATTTTGTAAAATTCTTTATTTAAATTTCTAGGTTCTGATGAATTCTCATTTTGGTGACAACCAATTGACTCACCACCGACTTTAGATCAAGATTCAAGTATGCCTTAAATTTGTAAGTCATGTTTTCATTCTATTTTGTTGATTTGGTCATCACAATTTATTACAAAGTTGGGATATCGGTTAATTTTTAGACTTGGATTTTAAATTTTTATTCGTATTTATGGAAAATTGCAGAAAGAATGCATTAAGATTCAGCTCTCCGATCCGAAGGACCTTAAGATTGAAGGCTGAATTATTGTAAGTCTGTCTTCCGTCACATGTTTACCCATATTCTTCTGTCCAATCATTTCTTGACACTATATTAGTAATCCCAATTATTATAGGGATTAACAGATTAAGATCTATTTAGATTCTTTTGAATGTAAATAGTATTAATCTTCTTACAATCTTTCATATGTTTACACAATCTTCCATACAATTTTTAATCCCGCAGCAACGCGCGGGCATCAATTTCTAGTTGTAACTAAAGTAGAGATAATTCTTTAAACGGTAATGCTCGAGAGATTGCCTTTTTAAGTCACATGATATGATTGTTGTCGGTTATTTCTTTTTTAATTTTAAATCATGAAATCTTACTTTGTTGTCACATTATGTAGTTTATAAAATGTGATCTAAAAAGATGGTCTCCTTAATATTTTTCTTCTTCAAAAACTGGTATCTGAGAACAACCCCGTTAATATGTTTGTTGACTACGATTGTTGGTGCTAAGTTTAAGCATTCCTTCTTGTGGTTCACATTTTGCACAAGTTTGGCTTCACGTTCATCTTGATATATTGTATTTTTCTTTTTTATGATAGTAATATTGGAGTGCCATTGACTTTGTAGTTTTAACGTAAAAATTAACATGCTTGTGAGATTGGCTTGGTTTGAGTTCTCTTTTAAGAATTTAGAAATGTTTCAGATGATTTATTATCATTTTTTTATTTTTAAAAAAGAAAGAATAATTACACTCTATTAATCAAAACTACGTAGAGAGAGGTTCAAACCTGAGTGCAAACACTGAAACGCGTTGCTCTAACCAACTTGAGTACACCCAAGTCTATAATTTTCTTATTATTTTGGAGATTGTTAAATATTGGTTTGCCTTTCTATTGGGCTTTCTAACTGAGTGAGTCCAATAGGAAGTGGAGCCTGTTAAATATCCTCTCTTTTTTGAATTGGCTATTGCCTTTTTAGGCTTGTGAAGGGCTCAAAATGGTGAAGTTTGCAGATCCTCATAATCCATTAGTCTAATTTTGCATACATGGAAGCCTAAGGGCCTAGTCGAAGGTGGGCAATGGTAAAGAGTTTTGGCTCCTCATGCCATAGGCTACAATGCAAAATGAAAAAGCTCTCCTTTCAGAAAGCGCTACAACTTACTCTGGTTTCTTTTTCGCCCCGTAGGGCGGCACCTATTATTTATTCTTTGTTCCATCTTTTTTTTATGGCTCTTCCATCCGTAGTGGTGATGGATTTTCCACCCTATGTGGTGGTTCTTTTCCCATTCATCTTCAATTTTCTCTTCTTTCATTTTTGGTGTAAATCTAGCCTCCTATTTCAGTCACCTCCTCCACTCATCTCTTCCTCCATCTAATTTCTATTTCCCACCTCTTATTTTAGCTTTTGTGCCCTCTATTTTTCCCAAATAGATAACCCAACGCATTATTACAAATACGGGGTGTGGTTAAGGTAGCCCCGAATCCTCTCGAAGTATAAGCCCAAAAAATAACCTGGGTGCAGTTATCTCATCTAGCTTATGTTGCACATACACAAACACGAATACGGTAACATGACAAATCTCAAATTATAAACAAAGAAATGTGACATGGCTAGGACACTGCAATTAAAATATAAAAATATTAGATATATTAAAAACAAAGCTTCGAATTCATAATATAACAAAGTACTACTCATTTTTCCTAAACAAAATTACCAACAAATTCAAATTATGCACACCCAATCAAATTAAGCAACATTATCTCTAAATTTTGGAGTCCAGGAGGAGTCATGTCCTGCTCTATTGCAATGCCCAATCAACCAGTCGCTAGATGATGATGTACATAGAATGCGGAACCAAGTAGTTAAGGAACTGAAGAGGGAGGCACAGATTAGAGAGAGAGAGGACTGAAGTTAGGTTGCGTATGTGGCTCTTTAAGGTTTTAGTTTCGATATTTCCAAAAATGCCCCAAAATGTTTTTTAAAATTACAAAACGGCCCATGCCGTTCTTGACTATGTCCAAGCTATGTCTTAACTGTGTCCAAGTTGTGTCTTGACCGTGCCTAAATCGTATCTTGACCGTGCCCTAGTCGTAGACCATGTCTAACCTGTGTTCGAGGTGTGTCGGCTTGTTGGAGTGTTTTTTTTTTTTTTTTTTTTTTTTTTTGTTGACAAAGGATAAATTTATTACCAACAACAGTAATTACAAACAAAAGGTCCAAATAGAAGATAAGTACAGAAAGAAGATGGACCATAAAACACAAAAGGGCCTAAAAATAGTTTTGGAGCCCCGCATACAGAAAAATGCAAACAGAAAAACCTTAACAGAGCTACAGTCCTTGTAGCCATTGCTGTCGTTGTATACTTCTCGCTCCACGCCATGAGCAACCCGATCAGTTGCCCTCTTCGATTGCCTGCAATCACACCAACAAAAACCCCAAATCCGATTAAGAGAAAGGTTGCAGCATCCTTCCGAGACCACCCCAACAACAATCGCCACCACATATTAAAGAAGCTAAAGTCTTTGTAGCTAAAGGAAGACCGCGGGAAGACAAATCTCACAGCCAACATTGCCAACGAGGGCGAACATGTGGAAGGACCAACAAGGGCTACCCAAGGTGGTAGAGCGAACATCAGAGCTGAAGCTCTACACACCCTCCCAAGATTTCACGACAAATCGCGAAGAAAATAGACTATAATCCATCAAAATTGTAGATGGTTGGGAAGATGATCGAACCCATTAATGAAAATGATAGAGAGGGATGTGGATGAAATGGGTTATGTGGAAATGGGGTTAAAGATGGTAGAATCAAAAAGAAAATAGGGCAGCATAGTGATGATGGTAAGAGGAAAAGAACTGGATGGAAACAGGGAAGATAAGCAAGCAAACAACAGGAAGAAAAGGAAAAGAAAAAGAAAAAAATGAGAGTCATGGGACTGCCACCGACCCTAGCCACAGCTAGAGCCGGCGGTGACGTGAATCTTCAAAGACTGGGTGCACTCACACAAAGGTGAGAATGACTCTCACAGACTGAGATAGAGGCTCTCACAAACGAAGAGAAAAGAACCTTGTTGGAGTGTTTTGGAGTATCCGTGCAACCTAGTAAAGAAAGTTGAGGTTCCACCATAAAACCAATTGGCAATATGAGAGGTTGTCCAACTTCTTATAAACCCCTCCCATCAATGTGGGACTCATTATCAGTAGCATCTAGCCCACCTAGCCTAGCCTTGTACCAAAAATCATTGCGAACCAAAGAAAAAAAGAAGAAGTAATTTATGTGAACTCATAAAATGTTTATTACTATTAGAATTTTATCAATCAACATTTTTGTGCTTTTTAGGAGAGATCAATGAAGAAGGTTAACCTTAAGTTGGCGAGGAAATGAGAACTATTTAATTGACTTATGTTAGAGAATGAGATGTCCTTGCGGTAAAATGTCATGATTTGCAAAAGGAGAGTTGGTGAAGATAAACCAACATCAGGATGTATATGCATTACCATTTTCCACAACTGTGGTAAAACTTCATGATTTGCAAAAGAAGGAGAATGCAACGACTTGCCAAAAACCTATTCGAGTGGAGCAAAACACATGAGAAATCTAAAAAGGATCTCACAATCATGAATGCGAATAACCAATCATAATCGTTCGTGCAAGTTACACACAGGTTTCATGTGCAAGTTGCTCCCGCCGTGCCTGAACCACTACTGGAGTGGCGACAGTCGTCACCTCCCACTGCTTACCGCCATCTTCTTTCATACATTTTGGACATTATTCATGAATGAACCCTAAATCATGATTCATGGCAATTGGACGTTACTCAATTCGTAAAAGTGAGATGATGATTTCATTAAGTTACTTTCTAAGAATATATTGTCCAAAAACATTATTTTGTTTTTAAATAAGGAGGGCATTTTTTTTTTAAATTCGTACAGGACCCACAAAATGTCAGAGATGACCCTGACACACCCCAACCGAAGTCGAGACGTGTTGGCTATCACGTGAGCGTGATGTAGCCTTGTGCGCAAAGCGGAAGCAATACATAGTAAGGAAATACGAACAATTTAAAAACAAGCAACTAGCAATCCTAGTTAAGAAAGGATGCTAGTGAGAGTCTAAGTGTATAAATACACCTTCAGAGCAATAAGAAAGTCTAGTTGCAGTCAAGTAGGACAATTACTAAGATACAATACCCGAAGGTGAATCCTACTTTTTCAGATTCTGTTAGAATACCGTTGGATTCCTCGTGGCCACCAAACTCTGCTACCTAAAACCTGGAGGGGCGAAAAACAAAGTTGAGTGGGTCAGTAAAAACACAATTACATGAAAACCTTATTTTCCTTTGAATATACTAACCCCTCGCCGTAAAACAAGTATATAGATACTTTCCCATAAAATAGAATACATACATATGTATATATCTCAAATCATGCTCAATAAATCAAGATTCATATTTGTGTGTATATATATATATATATATATATATATATATATACCATGCGTATGCCATGCCCAATAACATAAAAATACCAAAAGTAAGCCAGGTGATGCAATTCACAATAACCATCTACTAGCCGAAGTCACCTGACGTGATCTACACGGTAGAATCTAAAGCTCATCTCAATCACATATCTCATCATATATCATCACATAAATCATCATGTATATACTTCACATATCTCATCATATAAATCATCATGTATATACATATCTGCACACGAGTTGGAACCACCTCATGTGGTCTGACCGACAAGACTGGGTGTAAAATAATAATACGCTCTGGTGCTACAATCACGTGAAGACTGTGCAATAAATCGCAGGTCACCTACGAGTCGGACCCACTCAAAGTGGTCTATACGACGTGACTGTGCACCTAACTTGGATCCAAGATGAGCGTGTGGTGCGAGATGTAAACATCACGTGAAGGACTATGCCCCTAACTCTGGGCAGGAGCACTAACACCGGGTGCAGATTATGAGCTCTAATATACATCTCAACATCATCATCATATCTCATAACCATTATCAGCATAATGTACTTACCTGTAGCTTACCTGGGCCTCCACAGCACCATGCAACAATATGCATAATTAAGACAATGCATATACTAAAATATGAGGCATATATGACATGACATTTAAATCACATTTCCTTTAAATACGTTTTCTGGGAAAAACGTCAAGTAGATATATATATATACTGAAAATAACTGCCCACTCACAGATATGCAGCGGGGTCGTACCCTTATGCCTAGTTTGGCTACGCTCGTCATCCGGATAGGTCTCGCCTATAGAAGAAGTACTAAAATAAAGTTATTAAAGTACATAACCAACTATAGCTAATAACTTCTTATATAAAGCTCAAATTGGGTATATGGATATACCACAGTGGCCTACACAACCTTATGATCATCCCCAAATTTTCAAAATAATTTTCTGACCCCGCACGCACCGCCACGGGCCGGCTAGTGCACGGCAATACGCGTCGCCACGCGCAGGGAATCCTGACGGATTCTCTAACCCCGTTAGGAATATTCCGTTAAAAGCTGACAGATTCTGTTAAGTTTACCTGACGGCGTCAGAATATTCTGTCAACTCTGACGGAATATTCGCTCGTTTTCTCCGATTCCTCGCCGTCGTCGGAAAACTGGGAAATCGAAAAACCTTAATATCTCAGCCAATTTAACACCAATTTCCATGAAATTTTCACCAAAATGAAGCTCTAATCATGAAGAACACAACCTTACAATTTGAAGCTCCAAAAGTCACGGTATTTCGCCGGATAAATTCCACAAAATCCTGCCAAGCTTGAAACTCACGATCCCGACGTCCAAAACACGTCAACGAACTACTTCGAGCTTCGTGGAGACGTCTAGAAGCTCCCTATGATCTCCAAAATCACTGAAACCTTCGTTTTTACGTGTGCATGAACATTGCACATTTTTGGGTTCTTAGGGAAAATGAAGGTTCTAATCCCAGAAAATAGTACCATTCAACTCGTAAGGTCACAAGGAACAAGATGGTGACCTTAAATCCCTCGATATGTGAAGATTTGGCTTGGTTTAGGTGTGGTCCGTACGGAGAAGAAAGAGAGATAGAGAGTGTGAGTCTGAGAGAGAGTGTGTACGGGAGTGAGAGAGAGAGAAAGTGAGGTGTAGTGTGTGTGGTCCAAAAGTCACCAATCAATCACCACTAATTTCCTTTAGTTCCAATTGGTCCCAAAAACTTAGGAATTTAACAATATTAGTCCACTTCTAATAGCATAGTACACACAACACATCTCAATGCCTAAGGGCATTTTGGTCTTTTCACATCAACGATAATTGTTTCTCGGGACGGGCTGTCACAACCCTGGATTAGTGATGGACACTCAGTCCATGCGAAAATTCTGCTCTGACTATAAATAATTTTATTTGTTTTTATTTTTTCTTCTTTTTTATTTGTTTTGTCAAAAAGTATAATATTAAAACTTTTATAACGTTATAAAGTTGAGATCAAATCAATTTTATAATTTTAAAGTGATTATTACTTTATAAAAGTGAAGTTAAAAATGTGCTATTTATTGACTTATTAAGTAGAATTCATGAGAATGTCATATAGGAATACCAAAAGTTTCATGCCAAGAAGCTATAAATATGCTTGAGAAGTTATAAATATTTTGGCTTTAACATGAAGGTATTCATGTTGACGAAGTATTATGTAACCCAAGTTCAATGACATGACATCAACTCTAAAAATTAATGCATTGTCCTAAACAACTTTAAAGAAATGTTTTAATTCACAAACTTTTATACGTGACATTGCTTATTTTGTACTCATTAACAATTGTTACATGTGTTGAAAAAAAAAAACAATTATTACATGGGGATTTTATTTCTATAAGTAACTGGTCTCAAGTTGAGATCATTTTTTTTTTTTTATAATTTTAAGGAAATTATTCTAATTATAAAATATTACTTTAGAGAGATTTTACTGTATCAAACGAATAATTAACCAAAAAAACACTATCGAAGGAATCAATAATCATGAGATACAAGACTGAAGACTTCATTTGATTCGGTTGAACTCAGAACTTCACATTTTCATATGGTTTAAGAGGTATAGAGGGTCAAAGATGAAGAAAGTTGAATTGTGTAAATAAGAAAAGTAATCCTAAAAAACCTTGCATATGAAAACCCACGAGGTGGATTACTATATTTGAAAGTACTCTCTTGTTTTTGTCTTTGCAAAAAATGACTAAAATTTTAGTATACCCACTTAGTAGAATCATATGATGTATCTTACTAATAAAAAAGCCAGACCAACAAAGAAGCCTTTATGTGATCAAAGCATACATGATGCTTTCCATTATGGAAGATGAAAATTTTATGGTCCTCCAGAATATTTTATGCTTTTAAGTTTTCAAATGTAACATTTCGGTCATTAATTTTTAATCAAAAATCTAATGAATATTAAAAATATTTGAGTTTAGAATACTCCAGAAAATATTCCCAAGTGGTTGCTTTAGACGGAGAAATTAGTAATTCGCTTGGGTGGTGATGGTGGTTCAATTTGATATGGGTGCCTGTGGTGGTGAGGTGGCATCGAATATGCTTCATTGGGTGGTGGTGGTGGTGTTAAACTAGGCTATTGGTCTGGGTTTGAGGCGGCGGTGGTGGTTTGCAACATGACAATTGTGGTTGCAAATTTCCGCCTTCTATTTCTTGGACAAAATTGCACCTACAAAACAAATAACACCTTACGTCAAGACCAAGAGCCTCACACGCCCATGATGAGTTGGGGGGGGGGGGCTTTGGTGGAAGAACCTCTGATGATAAAGTTAAAATTTTGAGAGAAAAGTGTTTGGAGAATTTAGAGAATTTAGCAAGAGACTTGGAATTGAGTTTTGGAGAGAATGAGGTGGTATTTGTAGGGGTGTGGCCGGCCCCTTTAGGAGGAGGAGGAGGACTGGCCACTTGGTTGGTATTTTGGGTGAGGTTCATGATTTGTAGCTAATTAGGAATAATTGAATAATAAATCAATTAATTTGCTAATTAATAGAATAATTTCCTAATTGATTAGCTAATTAATATAATACAAGAGGAATGATTTGGGAGTTACCTTGTGTAAATGATTTGATGAGAATGGAAGAAATAGATTTTGAATTATTACCTATTTTGGGCACTTTTGACTTGGTTGAGGGATGATTGCCCAGTACTGCTCGCGCGTATAAATCCCGGTGTGCCTCGAGAGTAATTTTGTCATTTTTACCCAAAAATTCACATGTCACCTTATGATTATTTTTGGCTCCACAACAAAATGACGGAGCAGGGCTGATGGTGGTGGTTTGTGACTAGTCTGCAAAGAGGGATTCAGAGAAGCAAAGAGAAAGTAAAGAGAGGGAGAGAGAGAGATGACTGAGGAGAATAATGAAAGTTGATGGGCTAACTAATCTTTTTTTTATTGATGAGTCAGACTGAGTCAGACAAAGTGGCCCTTGCAACTTCAGAAATTTTGTCAACCGTTAGAGCAGCTCCAGCGGGAGCTCGTGCTCGAGGGACAGGCTACAGAACAAGGCTTGATTACCCGAGGGAGGAAGCCTAGTGTTGGCTGGCGAGACAGCCCGAGCAGGTTCGAGCGCCAGGCCTGTCGATTCTTGCTGGCTTGAGCGCCCGAAGGCAGTCTGACGTGGGCTGACGTCAGGGCGACGGCGACGTCAGCCACATGGTGGGACTTCCCTTTCTCTCTTAGCCTTCATGGTTCTTGAACGACGTCGTCGTCTCACGATGGATGGGTGGCGGCGACGATGACTCTCCCCAATGTCTCCGCTTCGTGACCACCGCCGCCTTGGAGAGTGGATCACATGACTGCCAAGACCGCGACTTCGTTCTCCTGCTTCTGTGGCGGTTTGAGTTCCTCAAGCTCGCGTATGAGTACCACTGCTTTGCAGAGGATGAGGTCAACTCAAAGTTTCCGAATTGAGCAAGAGCTCAAGAACCCACAAACTTGCCGGAGTTTGCTCCGATGAGGTGACAAAAAACTGGGCAAGGTTTCAGAGAAATTGCATAGGGTTAAACCTCTGGTTTTGAACTGGAGAATCACCACAAATCTTGTCCCAAACAACATTAAGACGTAATGAAACAAGATTTGCATAGAGAACCTCACATGGGTTTGAGTTTCAGATCTTGAAGCTCTCGGCTTCAATGGTGGTTTACACAGTGATGGTCCGATGACGCATGAAACGGTATAGCTAGGATCCTTTAGTCCCAGAGATTAAGGTTTCATGGTTTTGGAGTTTGATTAGTTTAATTTTCGAAGAGGAAAGTGGGTGAGAGCTCTCGGAGCTCTAGAGAGAATGAGAGTATCGAGAGCTTAAAGAGAGAGAGAGAGGAACTTCAAAAAAATGGAGAGAAGTGAGAAAGATGAGTGGAAAAAGAGGGAGTGACGCGAGCAAGTTGCAAAAAATACTATTATTTTATTTACCTATTATCAGGGCTATTCAAGTGTAAGGGTGGAGATGCAAAAGACAATTAATGTTCATTAAAGGCAATTATTGTTCACTAGGTGGATTAAATAGTGGATAGTCCTGGGGGCCTTTCCCACGGTGGAACTGCTCTTAGACAAATCAACATTAATCAATACAGGCTGTTTGATTTTTGTAGAATGCAATTATACGTAATTACTAAAGATTTTTCGTAAAAGGAGAATAAACTAGGTGTGTCGTTATAAGTTCTTTCCTAGCTGTTGCCCTTTTCACAGAGAATTGAGATGCTTTACTTCTAGCCAGTGGACAATGCCCCTTTTGACACGGTAGGAGATGTATATGTCATGCATCTTCTAGATTGCACGACTTCTGGAAATATCTCACGTAGGATCCTTGCCACTTGCCAGCTTAAAAGATACAGCTCGAGTGAGGCACCACAAACTAGCTCAATTTACAGCTAAAATTAAATTTAGGCTTACACATTAGCTCATATAAGGGTCTCAAAATCATCACATCGTCAATTTCAATGAGTTATCATTTCAATATCTCAGGGTTCAATATGAGAAAATTGAAATTTCGTGGTGCATCTTAAAAATCACTCCAAATCAGAAGGATGTGAAATGTAGTCAACCTTATAATAATCACACATGTTTAATTGTTAATAGCTAATAGTCCATTTTAACCTTTTCAATTTGGAATTAAACAGTTCATAGTAGGTGCATCTAATAAACAAGAAAGCACTATCTTATAGCTAATTGGTTGTGCTAATCCGCAAATCACATTGGTTTTTTCTGAATTTTAATATTCGGTCATGTTACTTTCAAGTTCTAATTGAAATCCCCTCATTTCCTTTTAGAGTATCATACAAGTTTCAAATTAATGGATTTCAAATATTATTTTATGCTCTTAATTAAGCATTAGCTTAATGTAGCTTATCTAACTCTTCTCTTAACATCTTTGATTTTTCGTAAACGTCCAAAAGCAATCATGGCCGGTAGATTAAGAAGAGTTGTTTTTAAACACATAGTTCAATATTTACATGAAGAAGAAAATATAAAGAAAAAGTGCTATGAAAAGGGTAAAAGTAATTGGGGAATACATGCTTTTAGATAAATTCGAAGACTATAATTAAGAAGAAACTAAAAGGAAGCAAGAAAGGCACCCAAAAGTATATTTTTAATGTTTCACGTGATGGTTTGAATCGAAAAATCACTGGACTAAACATGATTATGTCTTCATTACTCAAGGTTTGGTACGTTAGATAACAACTTAAGCGGGTGGATGAATCTTATTGAAAGTGTGAATCTCACGTTGGAAATTAGATAATCTCGTAGACTTATAGAGTTTTTTTTTTTTTTTTTTTTTTTTAAAGGCTTATAGAGAGTTGGATCACTCTTTGTATTACTATAATTCGTTTAAGAATGAAACCTCAATTTTCTTTCATAAATTAGGGAGTCAAAACAACCAATCATAGATTGGCTCCTAATAATTTCTTTATAATATAAACATAAAAAAAAAACAAATTGTACTAAAAACTATTACAAACTTTATCGTATGTTATAAAAAAAACATACAAAACAATCTTAAACCAAAGTATTGGACTTTACTCGTTGAATGAAAAATTAAGAATAATGTGAATCGTAATACTGAATAATCACAAAAAGTTCCAACAACAGACTTACAATATAAGTATATTCTAATAAGTTAATAACCCATATCAAATTCAAATTTATATAATTGGTAGCGAATAAGAGAAAATGAAAATTATTAAGAGAATGTGATTGATATGTATTAGTTGATGACTTGAATTTGAACCGTTAGATCAGATACATTATTCATAATGTATCTTATTCAGTTGCTATCAATTATTTTGGTTTACAAATTAAATCTCCAAATTGATATTTCTTAAAATAAATATATAAATACAATTAGTAAGGCCGCCAACCAGTCAAACCCACGAGCTTTGACCACAAAAAATTCGAAATAAAAACGTTTTTTTTTTTTTTTGGTAACGAAAAAAGTTACAAAAAATTATTCAACGGTCAAACATCCCCTGAGTTTCTCAGAAACCTCCCTAAAAGACAAAGAGAAGAAAGAACAGAGAGCCTTGTGCAATACGTGACCATCTTCTTCTCTTCTTCCACAGTAAGCTCTTAAAGTCAGTTTCCATTTTTCGACTCAAAACTGATCTCTCTCTCTCTCTCTCTCTCTCTCTCCTGTCTTTCTCTCTCTTGATTGATGGCCTCCTCTTCAGGGAGCTTAGATACCTCAGCAAACTCACACTCAGCAGCCTTCACTTTCTCAACGCACCCATTCATGACCAACTCCTTCTCTGACCTCTTAGATGCCGGCACAGATGAGTACTCGAACCCACCTAGATACATCGGCCAGGGCGGGCTGTCGGATCGAATTGCAGAGCGTACTGGGTCCGGCGTACCCAAATTCAAGTCCCTACCGCCGCCCTCACTGCCCATTTCTCCTCCCTCTATATCTCCATCTTCCTACTTTGCTATCCCACCTGGGTTGAGCCCAGCTGAGCTTCTTGACTCTCCTGTTCTCCTAAACGCTTCAAACGTATGTATATGTATATGTGTGTGTATATATATTATGTTTATTTATTTTAGATTTCTGTTTTCTTGGGTTCTGCAGTTTTCCCTGTTGGGATTATGAAGAAATTAAGATATATTCAAAAAGAATAATTGAAAAAGAGGATATTTGTGTGATATTTTTCATTTCTGAAGTCAAAGTCTTCTGATTTTCTGAACTTTACTTTTCTGGGGTTTGTTAATTTTTCTGTTTAATTATTGGGTAATGTTTTGTTAGTTGTAATACTGTTTTGTTTTGATAATTTTACTAATTGTGTTTCTCTTGTTTTGTGTTCTTTTTGACCAGACTCTTCCATCCCCAACTACTGGAAGCTTTGCAGCTCGTGGGGCCTTCAATTGGAAGAACAACCAACAGAATGTAAAACAGGAGAGCAAGAACCACTCAGACTTCTCCTTCCAAACCCAAGCAAGACCTCCCATTTCTTCATCATCGTCAATGTTTCAATCCTCAAACACCTCAATTCAAACTGTATGTAATCTGTTTATTCACTTCCTTAATGTCGTATTTTGTCACACGGTCCGTCTCTGTGCAGGGCGTCCTGTCTTTATTAAAACCAAGAACTCAATTTTCTTCAAATTTGATCTCATTTATCGACACGATTGATTGTTTAGCAACTAATTCATTGTTTTTTCTTTCTTTCAGACACAAGAGCAGGCATGGAACAACAATCAGGCTCAAGAACTCCCAAAGCAAGAATATGGTTCTGTTCAGACCTTGTCATCTGAATTGACCACCAAGACTCTCCAAAGTAATGCTCCAGCGAATGGCGGTTTCCACCAGCAATCTCAGACCTTGAGCAGGAAGTCGGATGATGGTTTCAATTGGAGAAAATATGGTCAAAAACAAGTGAAGGGAAGTGAAAATCCCAGAAGCTATTACAAGTGCACTTACCCTAATTGCCCAACTAAGAAAAAAGTAGAGAGGTCATTGGATGGACAAATCACTGAGATTATTTACAAGGGCAATCACAACCATCCCAAGCCACAGAACCCTAGAAAATCTTCATCAAATTCTCATGCAATTCATGCTTTGAATCCCACCAACACCAATGAAATCCCAGATCAAACTTATGCTAATCATGGCAATTCACAAATGGATTCCATTGGAACTCCTGAGCATTCATCGATATCGATCGGGGACGATGATTTTGAGCAGAGCTCTCAGAGGAGCAAGTCAGGAGGAGGGGAGGAGTTTGATGAAGATGAACCTAATGCAAAAAGATGGTAAGTTTGATTACTTAAGGGTATCGGTTTTGACACTAGTTTTAACCATCTGCGCTACAAATTGGTTATTTTATAATTTTATATCGATTCTCCGGAGAAGTGTTAAAATTTATAGCCTTGATTTATGTGTACATTATTTGTGTTTGGTGCCATTATTTGTGAGATTAATTAGACTTTTTTTTCCCATGACCGTACAGGAAAAATGAAGCTGATCACAATGAAGGAATTTCAGCACCTGGGAATAGAACAGTGAGAGAGCCTAGAGTTGTAGTTCAGACAACGAGTGACATTGATATTCTCGATGATGGATACAGATGGAGGAAGTACGGTCAGAAAGTGGTAAAAGGCAACCCAAATCCAAGGTAAAAAGTTAAAACCCTCCCCTTAATCACGATTTTGATATTTACTTTTTCAAACTTTTGAAATATGAATTGCTTTTGATGGGAATGCATGTATTTTTGTATTTTTTTGGCAAAAGGTTTATTTGTTTTTATGAAATTGCAGGAGCTACTACAAGTGCACAAATCCAGGATGTCCAGTGAGAAAGCATGTTGAGAGAGCTTCTCACGATATTAGAGCAGTGATCACAACCTATGAAGGGAAGCACAACCACGACGTCCCTGCCGCTCGTGGCAGCGGCAGCCATGCTGCTGTCAATAGGCCTATACCAAACAACAACAATGTAGCTTCAGCAATGAGGCCTATAACTCACCACACTAACAATTTCGCTAATACCAACTCTCTTCAAAACTTGAGGCAGCCAACATCAGAAGGGCAAGCTCCCTTTAGCCTAGAGATGCTGCAGAGCCCGGGAAGTTACGGATTTGTGGGGTTCGACGGAAACTCCATGGGATCATACATGAACCAAACACAGCTTAGTGACATATTTTCTAAAGCCAAGGAAGAGCCAAGGGATGATGCATTTTTTGAATCATTGCTGTGCTGATAGGGGTTTTTTTTGAAGTCTCATATTTCGGGAAAGGGATTAAACCAATAGGATAATCACACACACACAGTCGGGTTCTTTCCATTCGTTTCTTTTTTTGTTTGTTTATTGTGTTGTGTATATTTTTTTTACTATTACAGGGATTGTTTTATGTATATTCATAATTGTATGGGCACGTAGGAAGAAAGTTTGTCAATGGTTTTTCATTTTTTTTTTCTTTCTTTATTGTTTTGAGGGTTTTCTTTGCTATCCCAGCTAAAGAGCCTCGAATCAATTTTTTGTATCCCACATATGTTTATTTTAGTTCAATATTATACCATTGAAATGTGGATTCTTTTCCCTCTCATTAACTTGAAAAATGTAGAAAAATTTACATGCAGTTTCAAATGATCCGACTAAAACTCATAATCGTTATATAAAAATAAATTGCTTTTAATTACTTAAGTTATATACGCTTTTGTTCTCTATAAGCCAACAACATCTAGAAGATGTGGGAGTCATAAGGTGATGTCTTTTAACTAGGAGCGATGTTATTCATTTACATCTTTTTACTTCTTATACGTCTTTATTTGTTAATTTTTACCTTTCGATCATCTACAACCGTTTGATCCGATTGTTGAGAATTGAGATATATGTAAAAGTAAAATGAGTATAAATAACACAACCGGTGGTCAGATTTGCAATCGTCATCAGTTACATCTTAAGCTGAGGTTTGAATTGGTCAAATATGTTGAGCTGGAGATTTTGCATTACTTAGTGCACAAGTTGGTCAAGGTCAATTTTGTATATTTCCTTTTATTTGTTACTTTCCCACATGGACACTTCTGGGATGGTCCCTTTGGTGGGTCCAGCTCATATTAAGCCGCATTCATAGTATTGGGTCATGAATGGTAATAGTCATTCTGGTCCATCTTCTAACTATTTGTTTATTACAAATAAGCCCTCTGAATTGTGGGAATATCTCATTTCGTCTCCAAATATTTTTGTCACGTTTCCGTCCTTAAAACACTTTCAAGTGTGGTTATTGAGAACAAATGATAGACTTTGTAAGGAATTGTCCTTGAAATAATAGTATTGTTCGTGATAAAAAATAACAAATGACGACAGATCTAAATTTCTTGATAATCTGAAAAAGCAACCTTGGGTTGGGACTTATTGTCTTTTGTGACCTTCCTGGTTGTATTAGAATTTTTAGATGACCATGTACTATGTGCTTTTAAGTCTTATGCTATTTTGTAGTTTTATTTGGGCATTGGTGATGTGTCTCTTCATGAGTGCTTGGCGTTTTCTTCTCCGCATCCGCTCACACTTTGATGACCTATCGCGTAGTAAAAAGAAGAGAGTACAAAAGAATAGTAAACAGAGCACACCGCAAAACAATTCTAAATATGATTAAAAAAAACACATCTTTCTGAAATCCAAGGACTAATTGAGATGAAAGAAAAATTTAGAAACCAAAGTGGGAAAACCAAAAGTTTGAGTGGAAAATTTGTAATTCCCCAAGAAATAAACAAATAAAAGTTATTCTTAGTAGGTGGGTGCGATAAGATCATAAGAGCAAGACACTTGCGTGAGCCACACGGTGCGTCCACACACCCAATGGGATGCTGAGGCCTGTCCGATCAGTGTTCACACACGCACCGACAGACCAAGCAAATAGCTTATCTAATTAGATGGGTTGTTTTCCTTAATCCATTTTTATATTAATTCTTAATTCATTTTACGGCTCTTTGTTCCCTTTTAATTATTCCTTAATCCTCTTTATCTATTGGTGAACCCGGTTTTATGCTGCGATTATCAACTTGTCGTTTTGTGAGTTGTAGATGGCGCCAAAAGTTTGGGTTTCATGATCCGTTAAGAGTACAAGCAGCTCACGCATCCGATGTTTGTTGTTTACGTGTACGATACATGGGAGTGTGGGTTATCCTTAAATGTTGTTCCATTTTTGACATGAATTGCATGTGGAAAACTAGACAGGTTGGTATTACTTGTTGTAGGTGAAAATGTTGGATAGATAGAAACAAAGATATCCCAGAAATAAATACATGGAGTTTATTAACAGAGAAATGCTGGGAGATTCTTTTAAAAGTAGGGCTTTTTATGAACTTTCTGCAACCTCATATTTTTTGCATAATCTTTAATATTAGAAAGCCAGAAGGCCAATTTAGGGCTTCACAAAAAATAATTGGACTATAATGTTAGCACGAGAATTGACGTTAAATTGTGAGGTGATAGAGAATTCATAGAGAATATCACTTTGAGAAATTTTCCTTAACATTTATCATAATCGAAGCATTATCAAACATATATGTAGTATCATTGGGAATTAATAGTGCACTTTTTGCAAGGGAATTGTTATTAGCACTCAAAAAATCTCATTTTAAACTCCAAACTTTCTATATCAGGAAAGAAAAATACACTTGTGAGGAGTGTATAATGAGATTTTTAGAGTGCCAATAATAGTTCCCTTTTGCAATCTACAAGTAACATATATCACCACCAGTTCTTTACGAGCCTCCTGCACTTCGTCGGTGCCGGCATGGGAATTCTGATGTTTAGGGTTAAGAGACTTAGGCTGAGCTGGATTTTCCAAGCTTTCTCGGCATAAGCTACGTCTCCAAATCCTCCATGCGCTCTAGCCTCCATCTCACTCCCCAGCCTCTCCAAGCTATATGGGTTGACAAAACTTAACACTAGAGGAAGGTTAGGACTTAGGAGCTCCGTTTGCGTTCCACTTCCCTCTCCATCTCCCGGGTGTTGACAACGGCTGACTTAATAATATGTGCAGAGTAATTATCAGTTGTTGATGCATTGCCTTATTCACTTGTATCAACGATTGACAGTTACTCACTTGCATCGATCAATGTTCTTAACATCGCTGTACTTGTTACATGAGAATGGTCTATTAAATTTGAAATTTTAGATATTATCAATTCTTCATTCTCTTACATGCAAGATTTCCCCGAGTGTTCAAAGAACATTTCTATTTTTATTGATACTATAGTATTGTATTTTGGATTTGGTGTATACTAGAATATTTATAGAACTCACTAGCAAACTCTAAGTGATGAAATTGTAAAATATATATGTAACCCTAGCTATTTGAAAACAACACTATTGTTATGGAGTTTAGGCTAGCTAGTGTAACTACAACACTCCAAGGAAATGTAACCAAAACACTAAAAGAATTACATAAATCAGACATAATTAGGGGAAGCTTAATACATATTCTAGAAGAGTTAGTTCAAAGCAGAAAATACACTTGAGTAGGAAAAAATAATAAATCGTTTTATTTCCACTCAGCCTCAAAAGAAAGCTGGCAAACACACTAGGATAATGTTAGAGGGACTAAATGTGTGAACAAAATTTATAATCCTAACAAAATACAACGGCTACAACGATGCCCACTGACTCGTTTGCAAGGACCAGCCAATAATAACTCGACAGGTGTACACCATCGTTACCTTCCATAAATTGCCTTTCCCTCCCTGTTTTCAAAACCCTCCTCCTTCCCCTTTTCAAAACCCTAAAATAAAAAGTCTTCAAGCTTTTCACTTTTGATTTCTTAATTCGCTGGCGTAAAAACTCTCCATGGAGTCGCCCGCACCGAAATACGCCTCCTCACCTTCGGCATCATAATCCTCGCCCTCCGATCCGCCTGCATCATCACGCTCGCCGGCGAATCCTACGACTATAACAACAACTTCTGCTTCTTCCCCAACAACCTCAGACTCTGAGGCGGCGAAGAGGTGTGATTCGGTTTATGTGCAATTGCAATCCCTAGGATCTAAAACTCTTGCAACTCTGTCACCCGTAGTATGATTCGGTTAATGTGCAATTCCAACCACCCTGATTTCCTCTATGAAGTGCATGTTTTGTACTAAGTCCAATCTAACACCATTGATCTTAGTGGACTCCTCTATCATTATCTTGCCCTTCATGGATTGAATCTTGCTAGAGTTTTATTGGTCTCTTTACATTTTCGCTCAATTTACATTTCAAGTTATGTAGCTTGGCCCATATGCTTAGATTTTACTTATGCGAAGGTTTGTAGTCATGACTCCATCATGGAATGATTACATTATGTTTCTCACTTTAGTTTCTATTTCGCTTTTAGTTAATTTTTAGCCAAGCATACACAAAGTTACACTAAATTTGAAGTCCTCGTTGGCTCGAGGCACAAAAAAGAACTTAACCGAACTAGTGTCCCACTCGGTGCACAATCATTTTGTTAAGAAGTTAGATTTACGCGTAAATTTATACACATTCGAACATTATTTATTGGCAGCCTCCAACAACAGCACTCTTATTCTCTCTTTCTCTCGAGTCATCCCATGACACCAAGGCCGAACGCAACACTCGAAATATATACCTGTTGAACATCGTGCCAAGCGCCATCGAGTTTTGGCACCAACAATTTCAATTTGCATGAACTTAACAAAGTCAAAGGTGTTATTTGCACAATCAATTTTATCTCAACTCTTGCACTAAGTAAGGTTTTATATGGTTTTACAAGGTGTCTCTTGTATAATTATAGAAATATGCTTCTTTCCTTAGATGATGATCTATCTTTCTTAGCCAACTCATACATTCTGTATGACCCACTTTCTATAGAAAAGTCAATGCCAGTCAAACTAACATGTTACCAACCTTGATGAAGAATCCGACGTCACGGTGATTCGATCTTACCAAAGCCCCACAAAATATAAATACAAAAAATTAAGGGAATTGTTATTGACACTTCAAAAATCTCATTTTGCACTTCAAATTTTCTATAATTAGAAAGAAAAATACATTTGTGAGGAGTGTAGAATGAGATTTGTGGACTGCTAATAACAGTTCCCAAAATTAAACACAAATTGTCAACTACTTAACCACCAATATTCGCCACTAGTGGTTTTTATTAGTGAGATTATATTCACACACCTCAAATTACTTCTCTCACACCCTTTTAAATTTTTAATATTTTCTACACACCACTAACCCTTGATAGAAAAATATTAAAAAATTAAAAGGTTGTAGGAGAAGTAATTTGAGATGTGTGAATATAATCTCCCTTTTTATTATTATTATTATTATTATCTAACTTGCGAATAAACCCTAATATCAAGCCTGCATATAACTGACTTTTGTTGCCTTGGAATTCGTTCTTCTATTCATCTGTCCATCCAATAGCTTTGAATTTAAACAACTTTGGCTTCTAGACATTCAGAGTCTATGCTGGAAGGTTAATTAGTTTCATTACTGTTACATATCCCTAGTATTATATATAACAACTGTATCGATCTTAAACTTTGCAGAAAAAAACCCAAACTTACATTCCTTCCTTTGCCCTTTTGATCAAAAAAGAGAGAACACGAGGGAGGCTTCAAGGCACGAAACAATGGCGACTCACACGGCGGCCAACCTAACCAGTTCGGAAACGAGAGTTACTGAGTGTACCGAGTTTCCTCCTAACGTGCATTCACCTGGCCTGTACTCAAGAAACTACACAGATAGTGATAATCAGCTGTATACCCTTCCAAATCTGGAGATACAGATGGTTTTAATTTTTATCATCACACAAGCCTTCTATTTCGTTTTTCGCTATTTTGGAGTTCCAAGGTTCACCTGCCAAATTATAGTAAGTGTTTTTTTCCCTCTCTTATTTTGATATAACTATTTATATCACATTGCTTTAATCATTAGGTAGGGATTCTCTATCCAAAAATAAATAAAGGTAGGGATTCCACGTATATGTGAGAATGAATAGCAATGCGCATGCATATGGCTTTACTCTTCTAGCATGTATTCATCTATAGATTTAAGCCAATGATGATTTGGTTTAGTAAACTTAGTTTTCGCTTTGCTGAAGAATATTTTAGTTTAAAATTACGCATGAAAATTATTGAATAAAAAAAAAAGATATATATATATATATGTACACATATCATCTTCTGTTGAGGGATCTCTAAAATAATTTTATTTGAGAGACACCTTGTGATGCTTATTTCGTAACTTTTTTCGACGATCCTTACAAAAAATTGGACAAACCCAAAACCATTAAGATATCCAATTGTAGTGAAGAAAATAAACGATACCGTTTTTCAAAGAAACACTATTATGACTACATTTAATGGAACGATCAAATAGTTTTGGATTGTGGTGATATATGTACACATATCATCTTCAGTTGAAGGATCTCTCAAATAATTTTATTTGAGGAACACTTTCTGATGCTCATTTTGTAACTTTTTTCAACTATCCAAACCATCTATATTTAAGTATATCATTCATAAATCATCCTTACAAAAAATTAGACAAATCCAAAGAAACATTATTATGACTACCATTTAATGGAACGATCAAATGGTTTTGGATTGTGGTGATTTTTTGGTAGGAATACTCTTAAAAGTTGGACGGTCAATTGTTTAAATACTTTGTGGAGCGGGCCCTATAAATGATCTCTCAGATTCACAGTATGGCCAAAATAGAATGGCAAGAGAACATTGCTTTGTATGAATATTTTTTTGTGCTCTAATATATGAGGAGAGTTAGTACTCTCGAAGATTACTTGAATTGTTACTGATCCCTTAAGATGGTTTCTTGTGAAGTAGACCGGCATAATCCTCAGCCCTACACTCCTTGGGCACTACGAATTCTACAAGAACTTCTTGTTTAATGTAAACAGCCAAGAATCACTCGGTCTTCTGTCTGAGTTGGGTTATGGGCTCTTCATGTTTCTAATTGGAGTGAAAATGGATTTGGGAATGATAAAAAGGACAGGTAAAAAAGGCTTTTACACTGGTGTTGCATGCGTCGTGGCGCCTTTAGTAGTCACTATGGCTGTCCAAGCCACGCTCAACGCTAAAATGTTCAGCCTAACCAAACACGAACAGTTTGAACTTCCATTCATGACTCTGTTACATTCAATGACTCCATTTCCGGTTGTGGCTTGCCTTCTTGAGGAGCTGAAAATTCTGAATTCGGAGATTGGTCGATTAGGCATGTCTGCCGCATTAGTCAGTGACACAATCAGTGTGTTCCTTCAATTAGTGGGGCAAATTCCTAGAATGGGAAATGAGACTCATGATACAAGGGGTATGATAAAGGCACTAGCAGCAGCCGTTGGCTATATTATTGTTGTGATTATCATAGTTCGACCGGTAATGTTGCGGATTATCAGGCAGACCCCGGAAAATAGGCCTGTCAAGAAAGGCTATGTCAATATGACCATCATCCTTGTGCTCCTATCCGGCCTGCTTTCGCATCTTTACGGTCAGGGTTTTTATTTCGGCCCATTTATATTTGGTTTGGCTGTCCCAGCCGGACCACCATTAGGATCAGCTATTGAAGAAAAGCTCAACATATTTGTTTCTGATGTGATGCTTCCCATCTTTGTGACTACAAGTGCAATGAGGACAAATTTATGGTCCCTGGAACATATCTTAACTGACTCTTTTGCACAAATCAATGGAATCCTCATCCTCGTCGCTCTTGTGACCAAATTTATAGCCAGTCTGATTGTTCCCTTGTATTGCAACATGCCCTTCGTCGATGCCTTATCAATTGCTTTCATTTTGTGCTGCAAAGGCATTGTCAATCTTGCCTCCTATACCGATTTAAGAGACAGTCAGGTACGTATCCATCTCTCTCCCTACCCAGAACCCTTTTGTCTCTTAAGTTAAAAGTAAGATAAAGGGACATATTTTCACATTAGCTAACCACGTGATATCGTGACATTCAATTGCTATATCTGTTAATAATTAGACACGATAATTGATGTGATGAGTTAATGCAGTAAAAAATAGGCCTAAAAAATATATGCGACTCCGATACTTTTTTTTTTTCTCGCTCTGCCATTGTGAACAATTGTCTCTCATTTTCTTTCTGTGCAGACCATCAGTGAATCAGCATTCGCTTTGGCAATGACTAGCGTCATCGTGACTGCAACTCTTATGCCAATCCTGGTGAATTGCCTGTATGATCCTTCTAGAAAATATGCCGGCTACCAAAGAAGGAATATGATGCATTTGAAACCCAATTCTGAGCTCAGAATACTTGCTTGCATTCATAGGTCAGCTAACATGCCTGCACTCATCAATCTACTTGATGCAGCATGTCCATCTAGAGACAACCCGATTGCTGTTCATGTCCTTCACCTTATTGAATTAGTGGGCAGAGCCTCTCCTCTTTTCATCTCCCACCAAATGCAGAAAAAATCTACTTCCAGTACTTCATACTCAGACAATGTCATTCTTTACTTCAATCACTTTGTTAGAGAAAATCTTGGTGCTGTATCTTTAAGCATCTTCACAGCAATTTCTCCACCAAAATACATGCATGAAGACATATGCACCCTAGCATTGGACAAACTCTGTTCCCTAATTGTGCTCCCATTTCACCGAAGATGGTCGATGGACGGGTCAGTGGAATCAGAAGACAATAGCGTAAGGAACCTAAATTGCAGTGTCCTAGAAAGAGCCCCATGTTCGGTTGGAATCCTGGTAGACCGCGGCCATTTAGGACGGTCCACCTCCGCCGTAGCACCCGAGTCATCCTTCTCCGTGGCTATAATCTTCTTGGGAGGGAAAGACGATAGGGAAGCATTGTCATTTGCCAAGAGAATGGCAAACGACTCCACAATAAGCCTGACTGTGATCCGACTTGTTGCCGCAAACTCTGAAGCCTGTACGGATTGGGATAGTGTACTTGATGCCGAGGAAATGAAGGGTTTTAGATATAACGATGTGGGTGAGGGTTTTGTGATATACTTGGAGGAGGTTGTGATAGATGGCCCTCAGACGGCTTTAGTGCTTCGGTCTATGGTAGATGAGTATGACCTAATTATAGTTGGGAGAAGGCATATGGTGCAGTCCCAGCAGACTGCGGGGCTTTCGGAATGGAGTGAATTTCCGGAGCTAGGGACCGTAGGGGACTTGCTTGCATCACCGGACATCAATTGTAGAGCTTCAATTCTGGTGGTACAGCAGCAAAGGATGATGACATGACGCCTTCCCCTGGTTGGCCAAGCGGAAGAGTTATGCACGTATAATTTTTTTTTTTTTTGTGAACAAAATGCACATATAAATGTTGAATGCAATATTTTTCATAATTGCAAATTTGGATTTAATCAAGTTGATTAGAACAATGTACTTTTCTTATGCATTCAAGTTTGAATTTTCCTCTTCGTAGTTTAGATGAATTTGATATAAAATATAATTTTGATTAAAAAAATGCATTATTCAGCACTCCAATGCAATTTCATTATTGGAAAAGAAAGATTATATTCAATTTTGTTTTTCATGAGTTTAGCGTTCACATCCATCAATATTTTATTTTAGGTCAATCAATATTTTGACGATTAAGGAGAAGTCAAATAAGAGAAATCTTAGAAAGGGGTATTTGATGAAGAGAGCAGCTAGCAGAAAGGATAGAAAAGCAACTAGAGCGTCGCAAAACAACAGTTTAAGTTTAAAGGACGATTTTGATAGTTTTGTTTTTTGTTTTCATTTCCTTTTTAGACGGGTTTGGTTTATTGTTGGACTATAAATACACCTTCTTGGTGTTCTGTTTGGGGGACTTTTGATATTTGTTTCAATAGTTCTATCACGCTTGTGGTGTTCCAGATTCTACTCAAGGGTGACTGTTCGTAATCCATTTTCTTATAACATTCGCTGTGTCAGTACTGACCAAATTTTTTTGTTAATTTAGCTAGGGAAGAGAGTTGTTTCAATTGACTTATACTAAAAAATTAAATTATTATTGACCTATCCGAAATATGAAATTTGTTTATAATACTTGCATCTCCTATTGGAAAATGTACTGATAAATTTTTTAAGCCCAACATAATTCACCATCAATATCACTTGTATTGTCCCAACTTGATTACCTATTGTCGAGTTTTATCATAAAATGTCTCGGTGATATTAGGGTGAAATCTCATATTCGAATGATTTTTTTTTTTTTGGTGTGTGTAGAGATGATCTTGATATCACACTCATTTTTTCTAGAGCACTGTAGGAGTGTAATTCTTATATAAGTTCAATATATTGGTATCATAATCACTTTTTTTGGCAAATTGTGGAAGACCTTATTTAAACTACCATTAATAGAACACTCTTTGTCAACCAAAAGAGAGTGAAAAGACTATTTAGTCTTTTATCACAAAAAAAAAAATGATGGGCAATAATGTAATTTCTCAGATCTAAATTTTATTATTTTTTTATTGAAACATCAACTACGTTAAGATATATCTAAATTAAAAAATAAGGATAAAAACCTCCCACTCCCATTCCCACCCACGTTTTGTCTCTCCCCCTCTTCCCCTCTTCTTCCCATTTAAAATAAATGAGTTAATCTTAGTTTACTACCCTAAAGTATTTTGGTTTTCAACATTTGATACATCATGTTTTTTTTGTCCCAGAGTGGTACCTAAAGTCATAATTCTGGGACACTTTCATACATCCGTTAAATTTTCTGTTAAAATCTCCATTAATTGATGACATGGCGCCCACATGGACAATGACTAGGCGCCGCGTGGATATTAAAAGATTAAAAAGAATTAAAAATATATAAAAAATTGGGGATTATTCTACGTACCCAACCCCACTCCCACCTAACCCTCCATCCTTTCTCTCTTCTCTCCTCTGCGCCCAACCCAAACTCAGCCATATCGAATAAGAGCTTCCTTCTTGGCTCTCCCCCCCCTCACAACTCCCAGATCTGCAACTCCCTCTTAAAACCACCAGCCCTCATCGAAGGCAACCACACATTTGCCCAATTCTGCTCACACTAAACCAAAATCGCAATACGATTTCTTCAATTTTATACAAATTCAATTTGTTTTTTCCATTTCGATTCCTAAAATAGATGGACAAAGATTTGCTTCTTCCTCAATTTTTTTTGTAGAGAACAAGGTATATACTTTAAAGAGATAAAAGTCAGGGTTTGTGGTGGGTCACGAATACAGGATGATCGAGACAGATCGTGCTATCGTGCTCATGGAAGCCGGAATGGACCGGCAATGGAGCAGGCGAGGCTGAAAGTGAGGCAGGGAGTGATGACGATGGCAGAGGTAGATGTGGTGAATCAGGACGGTTGGAAATTGATAGTTTTGAGAAGCGGGTGGGTGATGCTCGGGTGGGGTGGGCAGCGGCCATAGAAAGAGAAGTGAGGAAGGTTTAGGTGGGTGGGCACAGAGGAGGGAATAGAGAAGGGAGGGATGACTAGGTGGGTGCGGGGGTGGGTAAGAATAAGCCCAGATTTTTTAAATTTTTAATTTTTTTTAAGTTTTTAATTTTTTTAATATCTACGTGGCGCCTAATCATTGTCCATGTTGGCACCACGTCATCAGTTAACGGAGATTTTAACATAAAATTTAATGGATGTATGAAAGTGTCCCAGAATTATAACTTTAGGTACCACTCTGAGACGAAAAAAAAACGTGATGTATCAAATGTTGAAAACCTAAAAACTTAAAGGTAGTAAACTGAGATTAACCAAAAATAAATAAATAAATAAAAAGTGTTCATACACACAAAGAGTGGAGGCATATGTTTGTGCTTAATAAAAATATCATGCTTTGAATATTTGTACATGATAAGTTTTAATAAGAATTAGAAAAAAAGGTATTCGGGCAGACTTGGACCGTTCCCATTATAAAAATAAATAAATAAAAAGTGTTCATACACACAAAGAGTATGAAAAGACTATCTAGTCTTCTATTACAAAAAAAAAAAAAAAAAATGATGGGCAATAAATGTAACTTCTCATATCTAAATTTTACTATTTTTATTGAAGCCTCAGCTACAGGTGATGTTAAGATACATTTAATATTAAGAAAAAAAAGACAAAAACCTCTCACTTCCACTCCCACCCACATTCTGTCTCTCCCTCTCTCTCCCTCTCCTTCCCATTTAAAAATAAATAAATAAAAAGTGTTCATAGAGTGGAGGCATATGCTTGTGCTTAATAAAAAGATTGTGCTTTCAATATTTGTACAAGATAAGTACTAATTATTGCAGTCCTATTAGATTAGGAATGTGATTATGTAAATCCTAGTATAGTTTGAAATATCTCTTATATTCCTATTAGGAGTAGATTATCTATTAAATGTTGTAATTATAAAGGGTAAGGAATTAACATTCCCTACTACTATAAATAAAGGCACAATAAGGTGGAATAGAACATACCCACAATTACACATCTCTCTCTTCTTTCTCTATGCCGCACCATCTCTCTCTTTCTAGCCTCCATAATTGTTCAGTAAATTATGCCTACAACATGTTATCAGCACACTCTTGACTCTGCACTAAAGAGACTTTATTCTTCAATCAGGAGAGTATTACGTTTTAATCATTCTTTTTATGATTAATTTATTATTTGGGCAAAATACTGTTTACTACCCTCATGTTTCGTGGTTTTCAACATTTAGTACATAAATTTTTTTTAATCCCAGAGTCATACCTAAAGTGTAAATTTTAGGACAGTCTCATACATCCGTTAGTCAAACTGTTAAGTTTCCAGTTAAGTGATGACGTGGCGCCCATGTGGACAATGACTGGGCGCCACGTGGATTTTTTTTAGGGGTTCAAAAAAACATTTTCCCGCCCAAAATTTTTCCCCACAACCATGTACCTACATTTTTTCCCGCCAAAAGTTTTTGAAAAAAAAAGCATCTACTTTTTTTTTTTTTTTCTTCTTCTTCCTCGGGGGGACGAACTGGGTTCCTGATTGTTTTTTTTTTTTTCTTCCTCCTCCTCCTCCTCCTTCTTCTGGGTTTTGGGGGTTGGGTTTTCTTCTTCTTTTTCCTCCGAATCTGGCACAACCATGTACCTACATTTTTTCCCGCCAAAAGTTTTTGAAAAAAAAAGCATCTACTTTTTTTTTTTTTTTCTTCTTCTTCCTCGGGGGGACGAACTGGGTTCCTGATTGTTTTTTTTTTTTTCTTCCTCCTCCTCCTCCTCCTTCTTCTGGGTTTTGGGGGTTGGGTTTTCTTCTTCTTTTTCCTCCGAATCTGGGTTGCAGATTCGGGTTTTTTTTTTTCCTTCTTCCTTCTTCTTATTCTTCTTCTTCCTCCGAATCTGGGTTGCAGATTCGGTTTTTTTTTTTTTTTTCCTTTTTCCTTCTTCTTCTACTTCTTCTTCCTCCGAATCTGGGTTGCAGATTCCGTTATTTTTTTTCTTCTTCCTTCGAATCTGGGGAAGATGAAGGTTTTTTTTTTCCTTCTTCTTCTTCTTCTGGGTTGCAGTTTCAGTTTTTTTTTTTTTTTTTTTCTCTTCTTCCTCTTCCTTTTTCTTCTTCTTCTTCTAGGTTTTTCTTTTTGTTCTTCTTCTGGGTTGGCGCTGAGGAGGTCGAGGGAGCGGACGACGGGGGAAGAGGAGGGAGGGAGAGGTTGGCGCCGTCAGACTCAAACACCGGAGGGTTCAGGTGTGCGTGGTGAGATTGGTATCGGAAATGGCGGAGCTTGATAAAATTGGGTGGTGGGTGTCTTGATAAAATTGGGGGATGAAATGGGTTCTGCTGTGTGGGTATTGAAGGAAATTTTGTGAAAAACATGTTCATTTGAATAACATCATATAGCATGCAATTAACAATTAAAGGCGGAATCATGCTTTCATGCATTCAAAAACAAAACATCAACCATGAAATTCAAAGCCTAGTAGATTGGTGAACCTTGACTCAACTTTAAAACAACATTTGTTAGTTGAGAAATATTTACCTTTGTAGATTCCTCTTTGCATATGCAAAGGATAATCACCCAAGAGATAGGGCCTTCATTCCTTGCTTCTTAGCTCCATGGATTTGGTTGAAAGAATAGGATTCTCCAAGTTCCCAAAATAGAGAACCTCTAAAGATTCTACACCAAGGTTAGATTGAAGAAGAAATGAGTGACCTTGAGGAAGTAGAATTGCTAGATAATTTCCTCTAGGGTGGCTGAATTTTAGAGAGCAAAGAGAGCTTTTGTTCTCATCTTTTCTCCACAAAAACCCTTTAGGATGAAATGGCTATAAAGTTGCCTTTATACCACCTCACAATGGAGTGGCAAACTTGCAATTAAGCCAAGTTCACTACCCTCCTTAATTATGGCCGGCCTTAGGGTATTTATTGGGCTATTTGGGCCTTTGTGAATCATTATTCATTAAGTTGTCATACAACTTAAGTCAATGGGCTTTGACGTTCGAAGCCCATTGGGCCTTTAAGGTCCAAAACTATCCCGAGGTCTTTAACGAACTTATTCGTTTGATTAATTAACATATTAATTAATCCTTGCCATAAATAATTAAACCATTTAATTATTCTTACTCATCTCCTTTGTTTCTTCAATCTCCACCTTACACGGTGTACGATACATTAGGTTCCTTTTAGCGAGGCAGTGGGCGATTAAAACCATTTTACATCGATTGTGAATTGAAACTTATTTTCAATTCTCCCTTTAGTGATTATACACGTTTAGGGCTTCCACAAACCATGAGTGACACCTAGCAGCATATCATGGCTACCCAAGCTAATCATAAGAGGTAGAGAACCTATTCAGTTTAGGATTACAAATGCAATACGGTCTTTCTCTAATCTAATACTCTTGACCACATTGTTTGGTTTGATAGTTTATTTATTTATGTCTACTATCCAATGTGATTCGTTTGCTTATATGATTACCTTGAATGTGAATTGGAACGCATTCCCAAATCTCATTCATACTCTGGCTAGAGATTTAATCATATCATAGAGTATTCTCCCTCAAACCATTTGAAGGTTAGAGATCCCTTGTTGCACATTCACTTGTCTCCATAACTAAGTGGCTTAACCCCAATGATGTCGTGGACACCCCGATGGGGTGACTTTGACATAATCAAAGATCAAGGACTTAACCACAAGACAACTGTGATGCCTCAGGTCAAAAGACTAATTTGCATTATCCCAACCATGAGTTCTCATGTGACATGAGTATGAGAACTCCTCGTTGATCGTGTTCAGTGGACTCATTCTCTATTGAGCACCTACGTACTTGTCTTGATGTCACACACACCAATGACTCGAGACTAGTCACTCTCCCTGAGAGAAGGCACAGTACGTACTGATCTTATCGGACTGTCAATGCCCAATTGGCAATCCTATGATCAGGAACGTTTAGGATGTGTCTACGAAAGAATGGTCTCATTAATCTAACTTCATTAGATTGCATTCTCCCAATCACATATTCCTTGGACTTTATCGTTTAAGCATATAACTTTTATATGAGACGGCTCAAACAATAATGTTTGCCCTTTATATGTAAACTAGATTAGTTTAACATGTGAAATGCCCGTAAAGTATCATCATATGATTGGCTTTAGGGCACATTTCCAACAGGTATCAGGGAAATGAAGGGTGTCGGTGGGTAGAGGTGGAGGGGATGGAGGAGTGGAGCCGTGGAAGGGGTGGAGGGTGGGGAGGACGAAGAGGAACTGGGAGGGTGGGATTTGGGGAAGACGAAGGGGTGAGTGATGGGATGGTGGGATTTGGGGAAAACGTTGAAGTTGAAAAAATCCAAACCTTGATTGCAGTCAAGAGCCCAAATGTCAAAGCCGCTTGAATTTCCTAAAAAAAATGGTAAATCTATGAATCAAAATGGAGAGAGAGGCAGAGATATGGATGGGAAATTACTCGGTGGTGGAGGTGGTCAGTGATGTGGGCAGAGATGACGTGGACGGCAGAGGTGCATATGACGAGGTAGGAGAAAAAACCCCAAATGTCGGCCTCCCTCTTCTGTCCTCCCTCAATAACAAGCTTTATGTATCGACCCAGATCAAAAATTCCATAACCATGGGGATTTTTGCAGCTCTAAAGTCGGTCAAAGCCACAAACCCATTTTCAAAGAATTAAAGGTATGGAAATGGAGCATCATTAATTGAGCATCATTCCAATCCATTTACAAAGAATTAAGGGTCTGGAAATGGAGGCGTACCATGTGGGTCCCCGCATCGCGGATCTGGAACTCGTACTCGTACTGGGTTTTCATTTCTGAGTGAGATGGAGTGAGTTGAGGAGGACAGATGGGGCTGGGTTTTTTGGGAAGGAGAAAAGGCTTGGTGGTAGGATGGGTATCAGGGAAGGGGAAGGGTGTCGGTGGGTGAGGGGTGGAGGCGATGGAGGGATGTCGGGTGGGGAAGACGAATGGGTAGTGGGTTTTTATTTTTTTATTTTTAAATATATATATATATATATTTTAAAATTTCCACATAGATGACACGTGGCGCCCAGTCATTGTCCACATGGGCACCACGTCACAGTTAACCGGAGACTTAACAGTTTGACTAACGGATGTATGAGACTGTCCCAAAATTTACAGTTTAGGTATGACTCTGGGGCGAAAAAAACTTGATGTACTAAATGATGAAATCCACGAAACATGAGGGTAGTAAACAGTCTTTTACCCTTATTATTTTATTGAATTGATCTACATGATATTGATTCAATTTAATTTTTCTGTGTTGAACGTGATACAACGCATTAAAGATGCAATTCCGACTTTATGAGAAAGATCTTCTACAAATTCAAAGGCTCTTAGTGTTTTCTGCCTATCAGGTACGCTTAAAATAAAGGAAGATATTTGAAACGACCTTGAAGCATGAAAACATTCCCCATGATGCATGAACCCCTATGTTTATATTTTCCTTCCGATATATATATTGTATATGTTCATATATTTGTTTCATGCATTACGCAATTTTTGTTATGTGGAATTTGTGTGTCAAAGAATCGAAATAAATTAGAAGCAATTAGGGTTTTTCAAACTCTAGATGTCGAAAAAAAAGAGAAAAAATCGTTGAGTCGCGTCAAAAAACTGTGAGCCAAGCAAGCCGTGCCTAACTGGCTTAAAGCCAAACCAGGACAGCAGCTCATTCTTGGGCTTTACTGTGCGTGTAACAAATCAGGCCAGACGTTTGGGTTATTATCGCTGGGCCTGCAGCCCCTCTAGGCCACGCTTAAGACTCCAATAGCTGACTGGGCTCATCATTTTATTCTCCCTTGGCCCGCTCTAGCGCCTGAAGCTTTCTGGGCTTCCTTTTTCCTTTTAGCCCGAGCCTCTGTTGCAGTCTAAAGCTTACAGAAAGCTTGATGGGTCTTGCTTTTCCCAGCCCATGACTGCAGCAAGCTTGCAGCTTGCTTTGCAGGTTCCTAGGTTGCCTGCAGCTGCCTTTTCCAAGCCCAAAGCCTGCAACCTTTACTGCAGGACGTCATTTTGGACAACAGCTAGCATAAACTTGCTGGGTTGCCACTGTTTTTTCGGCCCAAATGCCAATTTTTGGCCCATTACTTTGTTGTCACACCCACTTATGTAGGGTGTCATAGCCTAAAGCTAAATTCAGATTATATTTTCTAATCACATGATCTGAAGCCATCTAAAGTGAATATGACATGAACGTCATTATTTTTGCCTCTACGATCAACTCCGAATGATCCTGATCTATTGAATTAATTAAAAGTGACCTGCAGTCCATTAATCTGATAATTAATCCAAAATTATTGACATGAATATCACTTTTGAACATTAACGATTCAATAATTTATTTTTATACGTAGCACTCACACTTAAGTTTCTGAAGCAACCCAAATCCACTACACTTAGTTGTATATTGCATTTTGTGTTCTTGCATGAACCTCTCTTTTATGAACTAAACGTTCATAAACTAAATTGAACCTGTAGTTTCAAATTTAGTGCCTTTGAAACCCAAAGTTTTCATAAAACAATACACCCATGAAAACCCGACGTTTTTCATGAAAACCATGTCTTAGAACTCAAATATTCTAACTTTGATGCTCATGGATGATTCATTCCCATATCACCACTCACAATCTTGTTCCCTCCAATTCAGTGGATTGTCGAACTGTCACAAGTTCAATTTTCCTGATTTAGACGTTTCTAATAAAAGCCACTTTATGTGGGGTACAAGACGTGAATCTCCACTTGACTATCAAGAAGCTGAGAAACCATTGAAGCCAACAATAGCATGGAAGAGCTGAATAAGCCTCCGCCATGATCTTCATTCAAAGACTTATGCTCAAAGCATTACAAATGGAAATATCTCTCGATCAAATATTTCAGGGCTCTTTGGTTTGCTCTTACGGATTGTCTAATCATGAAAGACATTGCTTGAAGCACACCATGATTACGTCCATGAATGAGTACAATTCTAAAGTTTATAAATTTGATCGAATTTTGACTGGAGAATACTTTTCTCGCCCTTCCTTGTTTCTAACTCGCCCCTGAAACAGCAGTGTAGATAGCAGAAGGTTACCAAATTCTCGGATCTGATTACTACCACAAACATATGGTAAAATCAGGGTCTGCCAAAGTGTTGCATCATGCCCGAAGCATGATCCTTAGTACCTAAAACCTAAGACTTCAAGAATAAGGGATAATATTCCCAAACCTCAACCTTGCAGAATCTACTTCCATCTTGATGGAATAGATCAATGGTTATGCACCTATTCGTGCCCCTACCAATGTTGTTGAGGAGTACCATTCTCGTAGTCAATATGTGAGATTGATTTTGCTCCACCGAACTTCGTTGGAAGAGCAAAATTTTGACATGGATGGCCTTGTTGGCCGAATCCCTTTAATAAACCATTTACTTTGTGAACATTTTTCTATGTTCTTGGATTCAAGTTTGGTGTATGTTTTACTTATGGCTAATCTTATTGATACTGTCCTCAAATATGAGTTAATTGAATCATGTTTCTTAATACATGTGACCGATTCAATTAAACACGTGATTAGGTAGGAATATGAGAAAGTTAGTTGTCTAGATGAATGCGTACTACGCACAATAACTTTACACCTAAATCACATCTCTAACAACGACTTCAGGTATATCCAACATGATTAAGAGCATTTGGCACGCTCCTCGTTGTATGAATGGTACTGCATCACCATTTAAAGGATTTTAAATTCTCCCTGACGTTGAGTTTTTAAGGATATTCGAGATGACAATGATCATAAATGAACCACTGAAGAAAATAGAGTGGAATATCTTTGCACCACTTCCAAAAATGAACCTGAAGCTTTGATTTGGGGCCAATGAGTTGTCTCCCAACTGGGAACACACCACATGTGGCCGACTTGGAGCTGGGTGATTGAGTAGTTTACTTGTTTTGGCACGATCTTTTTGGGACACTTAGGTTGAACAATGATGTTACGACGCATCTCCTTACCCGAAGTAAGGATCTTGTGCCTACAAGCACACTTTGCTATAAACCGCTCGTTTTGGGAAATTTGATTTCTAAATCATCCCTAGTAAAGATACAAAATGACTCATTTTTCACAGTGGATTTAAGGGAATATACATGGACTAATCCAACCAAAATGCGGACCTTATAAATACTTATGGTTTTGGTTGATAAATCGACAAACTAGTCACATGTTTGTCCACACACATTGCTGCTAAACCTCATGGCCGATTAAGGGTTCACCACCCTACTTATCCCTTAAAGTCCGTGAGACTGGATAATGTCGGAGAGTTTATATCAACGGTTTTCGATAAAGTATTGCATGTATTTTGGGTTTATAATTGAGCATCAAATTCTCATGTTCACCCCAAATAGCCTCGCCTAGCGATCATAAAGTGTAATTTAAATGATCGCCCGAATTTTGGTAAACGTACCAAGTTTTCGGTTTCTGCCAGGGCTATGTAATCTTGAACGTAGTTATGTTAGTCTGCCTTAAGGCTCATTGCCACCCAACCTATATGACGTTACAGTTGGTTACTAGGTACGAACCTGACGATTTTCGTATTTACGCGATGTGCATTCCATGTGCCAAGTTGCGCCGCCGCAACGTACCACCATGAGTCTTCAAAGAAGGATGTGTATCTTTTGTCAATCATAATTCTCCTTCACACTAGCTCTATTTGATTCCTTGCACAAGATCTCTTTACCGCTCATTTACGGGTTGTCACTTTAATGAGACAGTCATCCCGCCAAGGGGAGATAAGAATGTCAACGTTCCTATAGAACGGCGCGAATTTACGTGGACATTGCCCACTATGTCTCATCTCGATCCCCATACCTCACAAGTGTGATAAGTAAGTGCGATGAATTCTAGTTTTCAGAATGTTGCTCCAGACGTATTCCTCTGATCTAGCTAAAATGACGAGATCATATACCAGCTACAAACATGCCTACAAGGATAGACGTACTTAACGGACGTTGAGTCAACATCCCTGGAAGGTGTGCCGCCCTTGTTGGACGGTTTGGATACCCCTGTTGGATGGTGTGGTACACCGGTGTATCGGCAATCAATCTGTCTTGGCCTGGAGCACGACAGATCATTCGATTCGTAAGATTCACTTCCTTAGAATAGGAAGATACGACACAACAATGAATCTAAACTCGATCGCTGTCTCAAATCATTTCCATCTCAAGATTAATCTGGATTTCTCCCGAAACTTAAAGTTCTTGGTCCAGTATACTAGTTTGGATGAGCTAAATGGAATTGAAATGAGATTACCATCGATGATATTTTCACTTATATGGTAGCTATAGACATAAATGAAAAGCGACGATATCGAACCGTGTTCCGTTGATTAAATGACAACGTAGAATTGATTAGACAACTGAAATTTCAATCCAGGTCAAATTCCTTACCAAAGTGTGTTTTGGACCTGTCGTTCCTACACTGCCCAAGGTAACCTTAATGTGTAATGGGAAATGAAGTGTTATGAGATGAATGAAATAGTGCGATATGATGCACGCCCTACGGTGAAAGGTTTCTCTCAAAATGTCCTGTGATTGATAGCAGTATTATGAAATGTGGTTAGTGTTTTCTCCATGGGGATATAGATACGGAGATTTCATGTAAGTTCCCGAAGAATTACATGAACTGCTTCAAATAGTTCCAAAACCACGGAACACCCTCTTAACTTGTTTGAGGCATTTACTTACAATCTGACGGATATGGTATACCCGTCTAAGTGATTATTTGATCAGTCAGGGATATGAATTATGCCCTTGCGTGTTAAACTATGAAGTCTTATTCCAAATTACTAGAGTTACAGTTTATGTCGTTAACACGAACCTCACTAAGACTCCGGAAGAGCTTGAGAAAACTGCCTCCCACCTGAAGATGGAATTTGAGATGAAGGATCTTAGGAAAACTCATTTATGCCTTGACCTAAAGTTGAAGCATTGTTCTGACAGTATTTTGGTCTACCAGTTGAACTACACCCCGAATGTGTTACCTTTGAGTATACATTTGATCGTCCATACGTTATATGCAAATGAGACCCTTGAAGAGGTTATAGAATTCGAAATTCCATATCTAAAGTTCAACTTTGCGCTTCGTTGTACTTAACTCATTGTATTTAGACAGGACATCTCATTCGCTTTTGATCTTGGTAAAGATGCAGCACTGCGCCTACACGCATCCACTGAATTGGTATTAAAGAAGTACCCTGAAGGTACTACGAAGGCAAATCACATCGCATCTTGAGCAGATATAACCCTCTGATCCTCGAAATGATGTTTGCCTTGTTTATTATGCTGACGCATGTTACTTATCAAACCCGCACAAGGCAAAATCCCAAATGGTTGTCTTTACCGTTAGGGATATCACAATTTCTTGGAGGTCCATGATATAACCTTAGTTACGAAATCTTCAAATCGTTCCAAGACTCACCTCACTTCACTACACCACAAGTGAGACATGGTTAGGAGTTCTTGTTGAGCAATTTCAAAGTACTTGCTGTGTTTTCATCCATCGTTGAGTCCCAACGACGATCCATGAAGATTATGTCGTATGTATCCACCTGACCAAGCCATGATACATCAACAAAGTCAACACCAAGACATATTGCGTCTACATCTACATCAGCAAGGCATCAGGAGATTGAAGTCATGCAAGCTGATCCCAGACAACCTTGCCGACCTCTACACAACGTCACTACCAAAGTCAACCTTCCAGAAGCTTGTCCAAGGAATTGGTATGCCTAACTGTCCTTTGCAATGCTTGTAGTCTCATTTGGAAGTTATGTCAAACTCAGGGGAGTATCTAGAAGTATACTCACTTGATCTTAATGTACTCATTTTCCCTACGATTAGGAGCATTTTTCCCACTGGGTTTTTGCTACCTAACTAGGTTTTAACGAGGCACCCATCCTGGGCTAATCATACCCTTGTGAGCTCTTCTACTTGCGTTCAAAACACGTATAGTTTTGACTTAATGCAACTTCTCACTTTTCTCTTTAGACTCTGGGTTTTTCTCCTACCTTGGGTTTTACCATAGCGAGGTTTTGTGAGTTTTACTTTTTATGCATTCTTCCATTGATTTGAGACTCACATTCACTCATTATGCCGACGACTTCATCAACTATACTTACTTCATCACTGAAGACCTGATGCGCCATTTACTTGAGTATTTACACACTCAAGAGGGAGTATTGCAGTCCTATTAGATTAGGGATGTGATTGTGTAAATCTTAGTATATCTTGGAATATCTCTTATATTCCTATTAGGAGTAGATTACCTATTAAATGTTGTAATCCTCAAGGGTAAGGAATTAACATTCCCTACTACTATAAATAAAAGCACAATGAGGTGGAATAGAAGATACCCACAATTACACATCTCTCTCTTCTCTCTCTATGCCGCACCTTCTCTCTCTTTCTGGCCTCCATAATTGTTCAGTAAATTATGCTTACAACACTAATAAGAATTAGAAAGAAAAAAAATGAGAAATTCTCATCCTTCCTTTTGCTACTCCATTGATTAAAATCATATTCTTTTTTAATTTTTGATCAAGGTCCTTGGGTATTAATAACATCATTAATTATTTCAATAATAAAATATTTTTTATTTCTAAATATATTCATTTAATGTTAAAAATGTTACAATTAGTATATTTATATTTATGACTAAATTTTTTATCATATATTTTTAGTTTTAGTTTGTACCCATTTTAATTTGCAACCCTTTTTTAATTTGTACCAATTTTCTTTTCAGTTTTAATTTGTACCCATATATTAATTTCTTTTTATGCCCATATTTTTTAAAGTTTTATTTGTATTTGTACCCATGTTTTTTTTTAAATTTATTTGTACCCATTTTTTATTTTGCCAAATGTACCCATTCATGTACTTTTTTCAAAATTTTGATCTTAAAATGTACTCATTCTTAATTATACCAATTTGTTATATGTAAAATGTACCCTTTTTTTATATAAAATCTATTCAATTTTTTTTCTAATCCATTTTTAAACTTATATGGGTACATTCTTTTTGCTTTGATTTTAAAATGTAATCATGTCAAGTTTAATCGAAGAAATTTACTAATGTTATAAAGCCTAATATCTTCTTCTTTTTGTGATTTTGAAGAATGTACCCATGTTTTGATTCAATAATTTTTTGGTTAATTTTGATGAATGTACCCATGTTTATATATACACACACACACAATAATATATTTATATTTTAATATTTTTAATCCCACAAATTATGGTTTTTTATTTAATATCTCATTTATATAAACAACTATAATTTTTAATTTTTAATTTAAAAAATATAGTAACGTACATAGAAATAAATTATCACATTAATTTCAGGGACTTCGATCAAAAATTGAAAACCAACAAGGTTTCAATAAAAGAATATTCGTAGCTAGGGACCGCAACCAAAGTCTCCCCAGACTTGGCTTTGTCAAGTTGACAAGAGCAGTATACTTCCCCAACACCCAAGTATGAATCCTTCCCCCATATTTTAGATAAATTTAGTTTACAATATCAATTGTGGTAAAAAAAAAAAAAAAAAAAACAAGAGAGAGAGAGAGAGTTCAAACTTTGAAATTATATGATATTACAAAATAGATTATACTAGTGTCCACCCTATGTTGGAGCCTACTTGTCCAGCCACTGCGAATGACGTATTTTAACCATACAAATACCATAATTGAAATCGTTAAGTCTCTTTATTATCATGTATGGAAAAAACAATCATTCAATTGGGAGATCATTTAGTCATCTATATGTGTCAAACAAATCAACGAATTTGGTAACAAATAACATCCTTATGATGAATCGTCTATTTTTTTTATTTATATGAATAGCTACGCGAACTCCAAATTTAAGAATTTTTGTGGAGATAATATTTAGGTGGTGATAAAGATAATGAATTGATTGTATAGTGAAGATACATTTATTAATCACAAGTGAGTGGACAAGTAGGTTTCCCTTGGGCTGTATTCATCCCCTATGGGAATTATCCCCTTTGAGAATACTGTCTCTTCACCATATAAATTTTATAGTTGAAACTGTTCAATTTTTTAATCTTCTTTTGAAAATATATTGAACTCATATACGAATTACAATCCAACAGCAGGACAAAAAAATTAAGTGTGAGAAAAATATATTGAACTCATGAGTCTAATAACCTATAAACTAGCGAGTTCTACAAGTGAAAACAGGGGCAGAGCTAGAAATTGTTGTTTGGGTGGTGGGGGCAAAATATTGAACACAAGGATAAAAAATTTAAAAAAGAAAAGAAAAGAAAAGTAAACTAGATATAAGTCCAATTTTGTAAATCAATATTGGGTTTATTACACTTTGTTGGGTCAGGTTCATTCGCTGATTATTCACGTAAGCTTATTTTTATTATCCTTTAATTAAATTGCGATATAGGTTATATATTATTGATTAGATTATTTTTTACTTAATTTTAGTATTAAATATTCTTTCTCCTTCTTCCTGCTCCAAATTCGTATCTTAATGTTTTTCTACTTTTATCATAGATTAATTATGTTAACTAATTTATGTTATAGGTACTATATACATATACATGCTCTTTAAGGGGAGGGATCCTCATTTCAGCCAAAAGATGTGGATGATTAGGGCAGTCGTCTGATTTCTTTTAATGAAGGAAATTTCTTTGAACTAAGGAGAGGGATCCCCATTTCAACAGTGTACTAAATAAGCTGACGTGTATGAAGATGACATTTCTTTTTACTATTTTCATGAATGATGGATAGATTAAGTTTTATTTATTTTCCTATATTCTTCCTCCATCATATGTTGGATGTATTTAATCAATATGTGGTGTAGGTATCAAAGTTTCTTCTTATTTTTTTCAAGGAAAGTAGTTAGATCTTCATACTTAAATATTCAAATTAAAAATGTATAAATCAAGAAATTGAATTAAAGGGATATGTTATTAAAGTAGAAAAATAGGGCATTGGACTAAATCTAATAACGGCTCAAATTTTTGGACCTAAATCAAAGTGCCCCTAAAAAAATTATCAATATTATTATAATTTTGAATTACTCCAAGAAAAAAGGTTTAGCATGTTTTTTCTACTATTTATTTGGCTTCTTATTTATGTAAATTGTTAGGGTAAGTGGGCTGGATAGTGGCAAAGTAAAACAGGGAGTTGGAAATTTTTGGGGGAGCCAGGGTCATTTTAGGGCCTTTAGTAGTTCTGTCGTTGAGAGAACAGGAGAAAAAAGAGATGTCAAACTAAAGATGAAAGTAACTGAGACCCGCTGTTTTTGTTATGTTTTTCAAGAATCCAATGATTCGCTCCTTCAACTTGTTAGACCATCTCCAACCCTTGGGCTAAAAGCCAAATTTTTTAGCCCGGAAAATTTGGCTTTTAGCCCAGAAACATCTTTTCTGCTCCAACCCTTCTGCCCTAAAATTTTAGCCCGGAATTATTAAAGAATGAACTTAGGCTAATTTTTTTTAAATAAATATGTAGATTATTGTAAATTAATTTTATGAACAATTTAATCTAAAAAAATTTAAATTCCGATAAATATTTTGCATTTGGCCTTGGGGGAAAGCTGGGGTATTTGGCCCAGAAATAACATTTGGCATTTAGCCTAAAATTTTAACATGGGTTGGAGAGTGTTTGGGGGGGGTAATTTGGCTTTTAGCCCAGGTTTGGAGATGGTCTTAAGGGATCAATTTTTTAAGTCAAATGGGCAACCTAAATTAATTAGTCAGATCAATGCAACTTTTTTAGTTTTTTCATCGTGTATTGATATGGTTCATGCTTGTGGTTTCCTTTAAGTACTAAAATAAAACTGGGTAAAGATAATCTGGACTATATTAAAGATCTTATTAAAATGAATTCAATGATATAATTTTCATGCATAGTAAACCAATAAAAATATGATTTAACACCACATAATAGAAATTATGCATTAAAGATATCATACTCAGGTTGCCTGATTCTCTTATGTATACGTATTACACTCACTCAAACTACTATAAGAGGCCTAATAAGATAAGTATGCAGAGCCTTAATATATACTCATTTTAAGGGTCCAAATAAGAAAAAAAAAAGAACTATATTGTAGATTAAAAGAATATAGTGTTAACAAGTGTTGGATTATTCTGATGGATAAAACTTTCTTGTTCAATCTATCACCACCCATGTTTCATGTCACCCGATTTGTGTTGGTCATGTGTTAAGTTTGAAAATTCGTCACACGAGAGGGGCGTGTTGAGAATGAATTCCACATTAACAGAAGAAGGAAACTTACATTATATTATAAATAGTTAAGCTAGTAGAATCTCTTTGTTATTGTGAAAGTCTCGAAAAACTCCGATCACATGTTGTAGAACTAACCCTTAGTCAGCCCATCCTTATTTACTTTGGCCCAAAGATAAAAACGAAGCATGCGGAAGAACTAAAACAAAAGAAAGAGACCTGCACAACTCAATCAATATCCCAAGAAAGACAATAAAAAAAATTTTAAAAATTATACAAAACACCACAAACATATGGCTAGAAAATATGCTCCAACCTGCCTAAAACCTAGAGAAGACTCCACGCTCAAAACTTTTGAACATTAATTTTGTTATAATATGTAATCTGCAATATCTGATATAAAACCAATCTATGCAGTTGGTGTTACACCTAATATATTGGAATGTTTCCCACCTCTATAGCCGAATGGTGTTCTTGCCAAATTTTGTGGTGAACAGTCACTATGAAATATGGCCTTCAAATAAAGGCCAACGCTCAATAAGGAGCCAGCTTAAAGGTTTGACCAACCCGCATCATCCTCCTATCCATCACCTCCATACTTGCTTCCTTAAAGCTTTTGCTCCGTGTCTCCCATCCATGCAGGCATGCAACCCTACGTGCATCTCTCTCTCTCTCTCTCTCTCAGTACAACATTTTGGTGAGGCTGCAAGCCTGAGCTTCTGGATGATTCGTCGCAATGCGTAAGGCAAATGCATTCAGTAATCAGACTTGGGTATGCCAGAATCAGAAATCATCAAGACCAAAAGGCTACTTTTTCGGTGATAGCCCCTTAAACTTTCCTACTCCCATCCTTCACGTACAGCTTTCCATATCTGCCCTACTCACCGCTTTCTTCCAGTTAATTCTCAACCCTCTTGGCCAGACTGCTTTCATATCACAAATGCTTGTACGTTTCTACCTACGCTTTTTGTCTCTCTTTTTCCTCTTTTTTCCATTTTCTGGGAGCCGCTATTCCCACTTCAAAAACACTATTTTGATCTCACTAAATAGTGCATGATGACAAATTGAGGGTGGGAAAAACACGCGTTTCCCTTTTTCTCTGTTTTGATATTGTTAGCTTAAAAATGTAGAAGCGACCTGTACCCATTGATTACAGTGCTTGGTATTGTATATTGTGTATCAACACGATATTGACAAAGCACCGAATATTGTAAATTAGTACCCATTAAGCACTCTTTTTCTGTCAACCTAATTTGTATGTTATGCATCAGGTAGGTATTATATTGGGGCCATCAGTATTAGGATCAGGCAATGCCTTTGCAGATATAGTTTTCCCACTGAAAAGCTTTTACATCAGCGAAACCTATGCGTTATTTGGTGTCATGCTGTTTGTCTTCCTAGTCGGAGTGAAAATGGACATAAGTTTGGTGAAACAGTCAGGAAGGAAAGCCGTGGTCATAGGCCTCTCGGCTTTCTTCGTCCCTTTGATCCTCAACATCGGCTTCGCTTTAGTCCTACGGAAGACTGTCGCGATGGAAGCAAGCCTACACAAGTCGATCATCATCATCGCAGTGTTTCAATGCCTAAGCTCGTTCCACGTCATCTCGTGCCTCTTGGCTGATTTGAACCTCCTCAACTCGGAGATTGGGAGATTGGCTGTGTCTTCCTCAATAGTCAGTGGGGTGCTATCTTTGATTTGGGTCGGTTTGGCCTTTACAATAAGGCAAAGCAAGATTTCAAAAAAGGATCTTAGTCTACCCTTTATGGGGTTGAGCTTGTTTTGCATGTTCATACTCATAGTCTACATTTTGAGGCCTATGATGTTATGGATGGTTGCACAACTTACAGATAAAGAAAAATCGGTGAAAGAGAGCTACATTTTTTCAATATTTATCATGATCATGGTGTGTTGTCTTCTTGGTGAGGTTATGGGCCAGCATTGTATACTGGGGCCCATGATTTTAGGGTTGGCAGTGCCAGATGGCCCACCACTGGGATCAGCTTTGGTTGAGAAACTTGACTCCTACGTCTCATTGATTCTGCTGCCAAGCTACTTTGTGGTCATTGGTGCAAGGATTAATTTCTCTATGATAAAGATGAAGACTCTGTGGATTTTGGAGCTCTTGGTTATGAGTAGCTTTTGTGGTAAACTTATAGGAACTATGGTGCCTTCTCTCTATTGCAAAATGTCTCCTGTCGATTCATTTTCACTAGGACTTATCATGAGTGCTCAAGGCATTATTGACGTTCTAACTTTGAATCATGGATTGTTGCTCTTCGTAATTATCTCCACTTGCACCTTTTTAATTATTACTTCTGCACTATGCTTCCCCATTCCTATTGCATGACATTTTATATAAAAAGAAAAACTGAAAATTGATCTTTTTAATCGGGGTAATGCAGAACACCAAAACAGATTTTGTGTGTGTCATTTGTTCATAGATAAGCACATACACTCTTAACCTTGTTTGTTTCGAACAGATGAGAAACTTTCATACTCTCATTCTCTCATTTGCAGCAATTTGGTAATTATGGTGTAAACTTTTAAGTGAATTTTTCTTATGATCTAGTTCTCTGTATAAAATATTATGTGTCCTCTAAATTTTGTTCATTTGTGCTTATCTATTCCAGCTGATTGACGAAGAAGCCTATAGCATTATGGTTCTGTCAGCATTCGTCTTAACTGCAATAATCACCCCCATATTGAAATATCTGTACAATCCATCCAAGAGATACATGTCCACCAAGAGAAGAAGGACAATTGAGCATGCCTTGCCCAATGCCGAGCTTCGCATTCTTGCATGCATATACCAAGAAGACAGCACCCCTTCCATCATCAACCTTCTTGAGGTCACCAATCCAACCCCCCAAACCCCCATATGCTTTTATGTTGTCCACCTCGTGAGTCTATCAGGCAGAACTGCCCCAGTCTTCATAACACATCGACTCGGAAAAAGGAATTTTACGACATTTCAATCCGGTGACTCAGATCGGATAGTCAATGCCTTCAGATTATACGAAGAACATAGCTCTGGTGGCTTTATTATGAATGCATTCACAGCCATTTCTCCCTATGCCACAATGCATGATGATGTTTGCACATTAGCATTGGAAAAAAGGACTTCCATGGTCCTAATCCCATTTCACAAGCAATTCAATTCACTAAGTTGCATGGAGGAATTATCCAAACCTATAAGGTCTGTGAATCGAAACATTCTTCGAAATTCCCCATGCTCAGTTGGGATTCTCCTAGATCGTGGTAACTTGAACACCAACACATCTCTATCATGCAAAATTGTGTACAGTATTGGGATTATCTTTGTAGAAGGACCTGATGACCGTGAGGCATTAGCATATGCAATGCGCATGACAGAGCACCCTAATGTCAGCCTCACGGTCGTTAGATTGGTGGACAATAGGAAATTCAATGTGCATAAAGAACATGATTCGGAGCTACTCAGCAAGTGTAAGATAGCAATTGCTGGGAGAAAACAACATGTTTACAAGGAGGAACGTGTTAAGGATAGCGTGGACATGATCAATGTGATTAGGTCCATGCAAAATTTTTATGACCTAATTCTGGTGGGGAGACGCCATGATTGTGATTCACCATTGTTCATGGGACTCAAAGAATGGAATGAGTTTCCGGAACTTGGGTTCATTGGAGATATGTTGGCATCTTCAGATTCCAATTGTGAGGTCTCGGTGTTGGTGGTGCAGCAACAAATGCTTGGAAATGATCAACAGATGGTAGAGCACAACAGCTTTAAGTCCTATGGAACCCCCTCATTTTCTGTCGTGGATATGCCTCGTGATGATAGAGTGCACCCACTTCGTTATTAGCAAAACAAACACATTAGAGAAATTTCTTTGTTTACTAATTTCTCACTTTTGCTTAATTAGAATGGCTTTGTACACGAATTCTGCTTATGCAGGGTTGGTGAATATGAGCTAGATAGAGACCATTTTTCTTGTAAACTATGTTTATTTTTTTCTATTTCTTAAATTGTATAAACTTTGTAAATTATATTAATTTTTATAGATACTAAGATGACAACATGCTTTTAAGTACTGAAGTAGCTACAATAGTATAGTGACTGAAATTACCACTGGGGGTCAAGCCAATTTGGAAGACCCTCAAATAAGGAGGGAGAAATTAAAGACCATAGTTAATCAATCTAGTAAACTTCGAGTGCAAGAAGATGCAACCAATAAGAGGCTAGATTATCAAATTGCATGTTCTAATTTTTTGTTGTATGGTATTAGTTCCTCAGTGATTCCAATTGCATATCAAGAATATTGGCTTTTTTTATTGAAGCATTTATTTATTCATCAAGATTCACGTCAACTTTAGTTCTTTTCAATATTAACCCGATTTCTTTACAAGTGGAAGAGACTAATGTAAACCAAAAAATAAGTTATTCAAATGCAATAAAATTAAAAAATGATGCGACGTTCAGTCAAGACCTTGGATGGTTGTGGATTGATGAGCGTTAGTCGTCTAAGCCAGAGGATAGGATCCTGGATTGGGTTTAGAATTTGGTGGGTCAAAGTCGTGCAATTTTGTGTATATGAAAATATATCGGCCTCATAACATGCCTTATTTTTATTTATAGCCCAAACACAATTTAACGCTACTTTGGTATGGTATGTCATTTTGCAACCCATAATTAAAATGGGTTTAAAGAATTTATCAGTTAATTTTATTCATATTATTGTTGAAACTTTACAGTTTAATCTATTTTCTGGTAAATTCTGAATTAATGATTCCATTTGGCTGCAATACTTACATGTATCTAATTAATACAATCACCATCTTGACGATCATATGGTGATTGTATTAAATACATATTTTTACATGAATTATATATGACCGCCAGATGATGATTATACTAAATACATGTAAGTATTGTAGCCAATCCTGAATTTTCAATTCATATTCACGAATTTGACGTATGTAATCCTTCTATCATTCATCCCGTTGTTTGAGTAATCGTTTACACAACATGTACAAATCGATGTTCTCTAGGACATGCATGCTGCACAACTAATACACACAATTGCTAGTTGGTGTATTTGTTGTCTTCATAAACATCGAATGTTCCATACTTATTCTAAGAAACCACATCCACAAAGTTGAGACAAAACTTTGAAACTAAATATAGGTATAAATAAAGTGTAAAAATACTTGTCAAAAAATATATATATATATATATATATAATAAAGTTTAAAATTGTGATCTTACCCCTTTGGCTGTGTGTAAAGATGGACTACAGAAACTTTATACCAAAGACAAGATCGAGCAAAATGCCAATTGAAAGATGATTGTCAAATTATATGGCGTGCAATGCAAGCACGAGTTGAGAACCAGAATCCCACAAATTCATACCGCCACCACCAAACAAGCAAATAAATGGGATATTGCTACCCACAAGGAGAAGAAAAGAAAAGAAAAAGGTGATATAGAAAACTCGAATATATATCATTCATGACAAAACAATAACTGATAACGTTATGGGGTAATACATAAGAAAATAGGGACAAGCAAGCAATAAGCAAATAAACCACTGGCTTGACTTGATACCGCTGGCCCATGAACATTTTGATGTCGAGGCCTTAACAACTCATGGGGACAGGACAGATAGATGTGCTAGATTCCCCAAAACCGTGTAAAATTGAGTTATGTTCCACAACAAAACAAGTTCAAAATTTGGGATCCCTAATCATTTTTATTTCATGTTGATATTTAAGTCTATTTACTTTCATTTATTCTAAATTTCTGAACAATAAGATACTGCCATCAATACCAAGAACAGTAGTTTTAGTTTGTATGTTCAATCCGAATAACATCCATTAAAGAAAAACAAAATCTAATACAAGGTAAATTAGGGAAAGCTCAGAAAGGCAGTCCAAAACAACTTAGCACAAAAAATATAGAGACGGAGTACCTCCCGATCAATAACATTCATATTGGGGAATCTAGCAGTTTAAATTGGTCAATAACATTCATATTGGTCAATTAATTTGAGATTCTTACAGTTTAAAACATGAACAATTAAGGTTTGGGACAATGCAAAATTGACTTTCCATTGACTAATGATATTGAAACTCACCCCCACATACATAGAGAAAGCCATTACAGTATTTTACTTCGATGTCTCCCATCCAGAGGGATTCACCCAAGTTCTCCTCCGGGAACTGGCGACTAGAACCGTGAACTCATATCCTTTTTGTCTTAACCAATGCTACAATTAATCGAGGGGCTTAATGCCTATGTTCCTTGGGATCTCCCCATTTTTCTACTAGAATTCATCAGTTAATAATCAAATCCATTTAATGTGTTTGATTAAATGCACGGCATTCTCTCTTTGGTCCAAACCCACAACTCACATGCTTCCCCATGAAATTTCCCGAAAAATATTCCAAATTCAACTGGTTAAACTAAAATCTTTGATCTACAAGTTTGTAGTCCAGAACATTAATATAAACATATATCATGGGATGGAGTTTGAGAAAAGGATGTGTAATAAGAATAATATTATATGGGAGATGGGAAGAGGGAATCCATGTGAGGACTGAGTTATACGAAATAGGTTTAGCAAAGAAGATTTGCCAGGTTGTTTTGCATTTATAAATATGTAGCTTCAAGATGTAGCCCTTCAAAACTTTTGGCTTTATGCTAATAAGATAATATGCCATTAATAATATATGGGTTGGAGCTCATGTCCTTCATCAAACACCAAGGCCCCCATCTCTCTCTCATGTGTATGCATTTCATATAATTTTCACACATCATTTTTTATTTACACGACTAATGAAGTTTCTACCATTGCCTATTAGGAGTTCTAATTTTGTCAACTGAGAATGGAGGCCTCCCATAAGAGGCAAGCACCATGTTATAAGTTGGGAATAAGAAGAAGATGTTGCATGATGTATTATTGTGATTAATTAATTTAAGGGTTTTTGAAAGCCAATGCATTAGCTTGGTTTAAGAATAAATATAGTGCTCACAATCATTAAACTTAAAGAAAATGTATAATCCATTGCATGTCATATGTATTACAAAAGTTGTTACCCGATATTCCCTCCATTCGTTGGCCAATTAAACGCTCTCATAAGCTAGCATGCACGTCTCTTAACCTTATTAGGTAAGGATTAAAACATTTTTCTAAATTCAGCAAGACTACATGTCAATTATTGCATATAGTATATAGTAATGTATGTATATATAGCTGCACCACAATACCGCGTAGATGAACTAGTATGCCAACTATATTGTACTCAAGTCACATATATATATGGCCATTACAATAATATATAATGATTTATATGGCAGTGCTTCCATAAACTAATTGACAATGGACTTTGGTATGGTATGCCCTAAATTCTAAACCTAAGAGCATCTTCACTAGTTGGTGGAAGACAAAAATAAGGGCAAGGGCATGTAAGTTGCCCTTGCTATTCACTCTGAATAGTACTTGTCTTTGTGCAACTCTACCCGTTTTGAAAGGGCATGGCCAAGGGCAAGTACTATTCAGAGTAAATAACAAGGGCAACTTACATGCACTTGTCCTTGCCCTTTCCCTTGCCTTCTACTAACAGGTTGAGATGCTCTTAGAAGTATGGTATCATGGCTAGCTATAACTAGTTATTCTTTCTTTTCCTCTCCATGAAAAAAAAAACAAAAAAAACCTTAAAAAGTTGAAAATTAAAACGGATTGAATAAAGAGCATGGGTGTGTGTTTAGTATTAAACATGGGTGTGTGTTTAGTATTTCTCTTAATATAAAGGGCAACTAGCAATCTCACACATGCTATGCATATGGAGAGAAAATTATGGAAGAGAGAAATGTGTAAAACTTTCATAATTTTAATATGTAAAATTACTATTTTAGAAAATGACCTAATTAAAAAATGATCTCTCTAGCATTATATATATATATATATATATATATCCAAGCCTTTAATGTTATTGAGCAAGTTAATTGCTCATTTGGACAGCCAATTGGTACGACGGTTTAGTGATGTATTTTTTTACTTGCAAGGTCTTAGGTTCAATTCTCGCCAAAAGTGAATTTGAACCATATTATTATTAGTCCATTGTGAGACTTAGCTAACTCACTTCCCCACCCTTTACTGTAAATAATATCGTTTGTTTAAAAAATAAAAATCTCTCATTTGGACAATCATGGAAAGCAGTTCCATCTTCTGCTGACTTATAAAGAAAGTAAATGGAATTATATGGACTACATGGAATTCAACTATATATGTTAAGACATTATCTCTTATCTATTTCAAAAATTCTAATTTATTTCAAATCTCAAAATTACCGAAATTAAACACACCACTTCAACTGATGGAATTTTTTCCCCACTTTTGGGCACTAGATAGGCTGCCCAGTTATTTTTTCCACACAAATCATGAGATCACAAAGAGAGAATAAAGGAAGCAGCATATTTACTTACAAACTTGGTGTAAATACAATTGTATTTCTACCAACCTTTCCTTTTTCTCTCTCGCTCTGTCAATTTAGCCATGATTTTTTTTCTTTGATTTTCTTGAGAACCAAACAGATCATGACCTCATGAATACTGAATTTAACTCAGAATCTGCCATTATACTACGCAGACCCGAAAAAAAAAAAAAAAAAAAAAAACAAATATATCCACAAGAGGCAATACCAACCCATGTACCCCTCCCAAAAAAAGTCCCCATCACCGGAAAAATAAAATATTAGTCTTCGGTGATGCTTTCGAGATTAGGCCGCCATACTGCAACACGGCCAGCCCTCCGATGCAGGCGAGAGGTAAACTTCTTTTCCGTCACAATCTCCGTCAAGTAACGGTCAGTACTATCGCTTTGGCTCTTGCTGCTCTTTTTTGAGGGTTTCTTAATGCCGTTGCCCTTACTCTTTTTCCTCTTCTCCGGCACAGAAGAAGACGGAATCAAGAAATAGATGCTGCCACGCTTGAGCTCCGACTCCGGCGAGAGGATCAAAATTTTGCGTACGACGCCTTGCGAGCTGGGTTTGCTGAGAACGTGATTAGGGTTTGCTTCCAAGATCTCGCCAGCGGTGACTGGATGTGAGATTTCTTCTACGTAGCCATTCAAATGGACGATCCGTATCAAGTCTAGGGCTCCACACGGTAGTACGCAAGCCAAACAGCACCTTAGACTGTTGCCCATCTCTGGTTTTTGAGCTCTCCCGGTGGATTTTGATTTGTTTTTTGGTTTTCTTTTGTGCTTCTTTGGGGTCTTGGGGTTGAAAGCTTGAATGCTATGGAAGGTTTGGACTAGCTGTGTGTTATATAAATAGGAATAATTGGTACTCATAAGAACATAACAGAGTGCATGATATTATTGTATGTATGATTGGTTTTGAAATGACCAAATTGTCCTTTGTTGGTGACTTTTGATTTGTTTTTATTTATTTGGTTTCTTTTCTCTTTTGGTATGATCTTGTATGTGTGGGTCTTGCTTCCATGAGCTAATTAACTTAAGCCGCCTTCTAAACAATTAGTGATGGGGAATTACTTGCATACATGTTTTTTTTGGAAGTGCTTAGGAGATAATGAACCTTTTGGGGAATGCTTAAGATAGCTAGGGTTTCTTTGTTTCAAAGTGGACGCCAAAGTTAATCAATAATTTGGGTGTATTGTTAATGTTTTTGTATTATAAATCCATATGATTATGATATGAGTAATTAATAGTTATGTCTAAACTCTGAAGTTACTGGTATTTAGGGTACTTAGTGAGGTTTATAATTAAATATTGTCATAAATCTTTAATAGTCCGGACTACTGGTGGCCTCACTTTTTATTCATTATGTTGACAAGTAAACGAAACTCTGAAGGTACTGGTATTTAGGGTACTTAGTAAGGTTTATAATTTAATTCTGACCGTTGACTTTTCATAGTACTGACTAGTCCGACTATTGAAGAAAAATTGCAAATATTGACTGAAGCTATGCTATTTGGGACAAATTAATGAGTGGTACTAGAACTAATTCTAAAATTTTGACACCGAGATAAAACACACAAAGACATGCTTGGTTCCCAATCTTCTATTTTTCCTATAAACCACTGTATATCGTCGAGCAAAACCGTATAAAATACATCCGAGGGCATATTTGGAATTGTAAAAATACAAAGAGGAGTTGGATGTGGCTCCCACAACATGACGAGTCCATCGAATATAGGCATTAGTACTGGAAACGACAGATTTAAATAATGGCTTTTGGCTTACGCTGAAATTATAAGTGATTAGGTACGGAATGAAAATTGCAGAGTACCAAGCTTTTTATTTTATGAGAAAATGATTATCTTCCCCTCGGGTGAGCAATTTCACAAGCTCACAGCGACAAATCATTGGTCCAGTCGGCCTCAGCCGAAGCAGCACAGCTTCTTTGCCTCGATGTGTTTTGGAATCGCTGAGACTTTATTGGTCAGTGACATTGTTAACAGCACGCCGGTGAGGAACTTATTGCATCTCAGAGTCAGACTCAGACCTTATGCTAACAAAGTCGAGAGAATCTAGCTGTCTTCAAGAACAGGTGTCTTTTTAGTTACACACTTTTTTTTAGCTTTCACATTTATTTTTTAATTTTTTACCTTTCGATCAAATGAATTGAATGTTTACATAACACTACCTGAAATAAATTAGATAAAAGTCATGTTTGTGGTTAATATTTCCGTTTACGGTTATATTATGCTTCACTAGCCTTCATGCACGCGCTCAAGCACGTGCATAATGTATTTTTTGAATCACAGCGTGCTATGCACGACTTACACGTTTAAATGTATTTATATACGTAAATTGACAAAAGGAAAGTCAAATATTTGAAGTAAATGAATAATTTTAGATCATACTAGAAGAAACCCCTCATAAACCAATTAAAGCAGCTGAATTCACATAATAAAATCGGTATCTATAGAATTTACATTAAGAATAGAGAAAATAATATTTAATAAACAATTGATTGAATCATATTATTGTTAGCACATTGTGAGGCTAAGCCCACCCCCCCCCCACCCCCTTAGTGTAGATAAGATCGTTTGGTTAAAAAAAAAAACAATCATTTGACAATTAATTTAATCACATTATTATCCCCATGTGAAAGACTTTTTTTATAACCGGCATTACATGCCTCGTAGTAAGATGTTTTGAACATATTTAAAAATAGAGAAATTGAATTACATTATCGACAACCTATTGTGAGGCACTAAATTTATAAATAAAAAATAAAATAAAACAAAAAAATTGTACCTGTAATACCCCGTATTTAAAAAAAAAAGGTTATATATGTGTGTGTGTGTGTGTGTGTGTGTGTGTAATTATTTTTACATGCAAGAACCTACTTTCAATATGTAAAATAGTCTCGATGTAAAATCCTTTTTGCTACAAATTATTTCAAAAACTAGCTATTTCATGTTCATATGTAATTAGAGATATTTTTATTTTGAATTGGAGAAGGGAGATTAAATGAGTTTGGTTTGATTTTCCTCAGAAAGGACCGAGAGTTTGAGGTTGGACTAAATGAGTAATTTTGTCTTGATATTTTCTCTCAAAGATGAGGTGGAGAGTTTGTAACATTAGGAGTTAATGATTTGGTGATTAGTCACCACTCTAAATGTGAAGGTGGAAGTCTACTTAAGGGTGAGTTAAGTTTGTATTCATTAGGAATCTAAGAGTTAAATGTTTGGTGATGATTCATCCCTCCAAATTTTGAAGAGGTGAGATTCATATCCCTTAGACTTTAAACGTGGCTTTTGAGCATTTGTCCACATGCATGGGAATGATTGCTTCCAATTACAAGATCTCCAAGTGTTGCAAAACAAAGTGAAACGTGTCCTTAAGGCTTAATGGAGGATTCCATTTCTTCATCCATAAAAGCAGAGGGAGGAGAACAACACACCACCAACAACAACACACGGTGAAACAAGAATAAAAAAACCTCATCTCCTTCCCATATCACTTTTCTTATTTTTTTTTCCCATTTACTTTACATTCTGTAAAGGCTTTAAGCCATCTTTCATTGTATTTGTAAGTCCCTCATATATAGTGAAATACAATGAAAGCAAACCCCAGTGGATGTAGTCGATTTGGCGAACCACTTAAATCTTGTGTTGTTTATGCATTTACTTCCCTTGAGAATGTTGTAAAATAAAAGGGGAGGGGGGGACAAATCCTAGAAAATGCATGAGAGCTTACCCAACAGAATTGCTTTATGGAACTCAAATGGATTTATGCATCAATATCACCTAGAGAGATGGAGTAAAATGGTAAAGTAATATTTCTCAATTAGATTGTTGTGTGTTATTCATACTTTATATTATTGATAATATAATTTTGGCTACTAACAATTTGATTAGTGTTGCAGATATAATACAATTTTGGCTACTAACAGATTGATTAGTGTTGCAGATGTTATAGAGCATGTGATTGTTGATATCCTTGTTACATGGCACATACATAAACATTCATGCAAACCAAGAAAGAGAGTTCAGTTGTGTTGATGCACAAAACCGGAGGGGTCTTGGAACAACATAAATCCGACCGTGAATCTGCAAGAAAATAAAGAACACAAGATGTATCGTGGTTCACCCCAATGTTTGGGCTACGTCTACATTGATGTTGATATGTTTCACTCTGAATGGTGAATATACAAGAAGGCTAGAGGCAGTGTGCTCTCTAGCCTATTTTCTGTGTTTGCCCTCTCTGAGATGTTTTCTCTCTTCCCATGGCCTAAACCTTGACCTCCCCTAATGAGGAGAGTGATGAGTCCTTTTATAGAATAAGGGCTCCTCACTTATTACATATTTGCCCCTTTATTTATTACATAATTACATTTGAGTCCCCCCGAGTATTTATACGAGGTCTAAATACGGAGGCCCTAAATATGGTACAAACAAGTTGTGTTGAGTTTTATAAGGTGTTTGAGTTGTGAGGATATTCAAGGGCTGAAGTTTGCCTTGAATATAAAATATTGAACCTTGTATATGTCAGGCGTAGGGTGCAGGGCTTGAGTATACAATTAGGGGTCGGGGGAAGTGCTTGTATAAAAAAGTGGAAACTGAGAGTTTAATTACAAAAATTGGGTTTAAGGGATGAACGGGAGTTAACTCATACTCTAACGTATCCGGAGCCAAGTGGTATAAGCATGGTATGGGACGTGCAGGCTTGGGTGCCTTAGGTATGTGTTGACGGGATTAGAAGGAAGTGAGTACATTCATCCATCTCATTTGCATATATTTCACGCATTTGAAAGAATTGTTACAATTTAATTATTATTTTATTGGTACTTTTTGTTGTGAATTAATTTGTGCACCATAGTTATTCCGTTGCATATTCAATAAATTTTTATGTAAGATTTTGTTGATGTATGGTGTAATCGTTATAATTTTATTTTATTTTCCACCATATCTTGGTTGTAGAATTTATTTCTATAGCTAAGATATGGCTCACACCCTAACTCGTGAATAGTCTTTATTCGCGGGTCAGGGCATGACAGTACAAAAAATTAATTATTAAAAAAACATTGTTAAAATGACAAAAATGCTCTGGTCTTATTTGATGCATTATTTTGGGATGCCTTGGAAGCTTTTTGTCTTGGAGGCATTTTTGTCTAAATATTTTTGTTAAAGCTTGATGACACCAAAATCACTGTTCACCTTTTGTGTTGGTTGTTGAAGTTTGGTGACACAAAAAGCACCGTTCAACTTTTGTGTTAGCTTTATATATTCAACTTTTGTGCTAGCTTTATATATAAGATGTATGCCATTCTAACATCTTAAATGCTATGTCCATGACCTAGGCATTAGGGTTATGCTTATTCTCTTTACTTAAATAGGTCAATCGACTACTCAATCTACATCAAACTAGTCACAACCAGGGTTAGGGACAGAACTAGGACTAGCTAACTTTTGCGTATGCTCACCCAAAAGAACATCACTCCCGCTCTAGTGGAGAATTTTCTCTAGTGAAATTACAACCTAATCTACAAAGGTTCAATCCATCTAAATCTAAGTGATTGTTTCATCGTTGAGCAAAATACTAACGTAGAGTCTTAAGCTCGGTCCAAATCTTGTTTAAGCTCAGCAACACATACAACTTGTTTTGATTACCGGTAGATTTTCACTCATGACACTATCCATCTGTTCGTGGCAGGAATTTCCGTCGAGGATGCTTCCTGGCCGACAGGCACACAGCTCCCCGAGAGGTCGGCGTCGGTTGGTGCTTTCTGTCGGGCTCCTGCTTTACTGGCGGGTTTGTCGGGCAGAGCCTGTCGGGCGAGGCTTGTCGGGCAAGACTGAAAGAGAATGACAGAGTTAACTTTGAAAGGTGTCTTTGTGGGGCCTTAGGTGTAGGCCTTGAGGCTCACAATCAAGATTAACTTTAAGTGCTCAGGCGTGCCACTGTCATCTTCAGCATGGCAGATGTAAAACGGATGTTGGGTTCTGATTACATATATGCCCGAGAGTCTATATTAGTTACAACAACTGCCTTTGTAGGGCCTTAGGTGTAGGCCTTGAGGCGTCCCGTTTAATAACTAACATTCATACTTGAATATATAAGGTTCGTGTTCTTGTTTACATGAGTTTTATAACCATTATACTTCTGATTAACTTAGCCCGAGGAACAGAACGAATCTAAATAGGTGCCTTTGTGGGGCCTTAGATAGGCCTTGAGGCTTCCTATTAGAACTCATTCCATACTCAACGTTCTAGCCCGAGGAACAGAACGAATCCAAATAGGTGCCTTTGTGGGGCCTTAGATAGGCCTTGAGGTTTCCTATTAGAACTCATTCCGTACTCAAACGTTCTATGGTTATCATAATATAATAGAAATAAAACTAAGTGATATGTTGATTACTTACGCCTCAAGTAACTTCGGACTTCTTGTTTATCAAAGCTTGTCGTGGATGGGTTAAGTCCACATAAGGTTCTTTTTTGTGCCTTGAGGTCAAGGACTTTTAAATGATCAAATCTTACATGCCCGAGGGCTTAGAACTTAGATCTGATTTGAACCATGAAGATACATTCAAACCGGATTCAAGCATTGAGAGAGATAGAGTCTTTTAATAGCTGTATTACTAGAAATAACTTGAATACAACTTGTAGTACACAACATATTGCTAGACTAATGAATGAAAAGACAAAAACAAAGAGGGTCGGGCAAGGTTTAACCTTGTCGGGCAAGGCTGATCGTCTTGCGACTTCCTATCTTTGTGGTTTATCAAGGGGTTTGGAAGCTTTGGAAAGGGAGTTTGGGAAATGAGTTTATGGAAAGAGATCGATACTACGGCAAGAGTTGAACCAAGTAGCAAAGCTATTACAAAGGCTTTGAATGAGGGTTTATCCCGAGAGAGATGAAGGCTTGCTGACTACAGCTTCGTTTGAAGGCAAATCTGGCTTTTTGAGCAGAATTTGTGCTTCGGTTTGTTTGTTTGAGTGTCTTAGTTTTGGTTTGTTTGTTTGAGTGTCATTATTCCTGATTTCTCTTTCTTCTTTTATAGACAACTCGGCTTGGCCTCCTGTAGCAGCAACCTTGCCCGAATGCGGTTTGAAGGATAGTGACTCATCAGCTATTTTACTTGTACTGCCACTATAAAGTACTTTATGGGCTGTATAGCTGGTCACTCTATACCACTTGGCCTTTGGGTAGGTGAGCAAGTGGTTCATATGAGCTGCACCAAGTCAGAAAAGCCCTTTTCTACTTTCTAAGCTTCGGCTGGGCTTCGGCTACCTCTCCCTTTAGGCTTCCTTTTGGGCCATCCCCTTTCTTGAGCCCAAAGTTCAAGTTTTGATCCAAACACCATCAACTTTTTTTATAAGAAAAACTACACAAATAAGGATTATTGAACAAGTTGAAATAACAAAGCAAGACAACCTATCCTTTCAATCCCTTCAAATTTATTGGGTTTTATGTTTTGGATAATTTGGATTAAATATAAGAAACCGACCATATATAACAAAAACTCGTATGTTGATAATCGCCCATTAAGTTATCACAATGGGGTTGCGGGATGCCTAAAACCTAATTAACTAGGTTCTATACATTTTTTTATATGACTAATTAAGAATGATTAAATGCATAATTGATGGGAGGCTTAACACACATTCATACAATCAACACAATCTTGGAATATTTATAGCATCGAAGATCAATGTTAATTTTTTCTTTGTCACTTAGTGCAAGTCCACCTCGAGTGACTCACAGTAATTTAATATATTTGAACACTGCAAAATCCATGGTATGTTACAATTAAATATTAAATCAACTACTAATGCAAACAAACTACATGTTTTTGTGTCTAAATCTCAAATAATGGTAATTAAAAAATCTAAATGGGTTTCTATTTTTACTAGCTATAGTTATATTTCACATATTTTTACTCGCTCTCCCATCATCTATGTTTGTTTCTTCTCAATGGCAGAGGTAGGATTTATATCTTTGCCCCGAGTTTAAAATTATATGGTTATACTCTATATGTTCTAAAGCAATTGAAGAATAAGAACAGGGCCCAGGCATCATCCGATCTATGAACAGCTCCACCATTTTTCTTATAATTTTAGCTTTTCGTTTGAGTTTTGATCCAAAAAAATTATGCGCTTTCATGTTGACGTTTACACTATTTCTCACATTAAAAATACTCTTACATTATATGCCAAATCCATCAAATTTTTTATCGTTCAATTGCCAAAATGGACTCACCGTAGCATGCGATCTCAAATCCACCAAATATTTTGTTGGTGGCTGCAGATCAATATGTAAGTACAAGACCATATATTCTAGTCAATAAGGTCCTTAAACCCTAGCCAAATATATGACAAGACAACTGATTAGAGTATTTGTCTTTGCTCGTGTGGATAATTTGTAATTTTGTGTCTTTTTTATTTATTGGCATTTTCTATCCGCCACTTGAAACAGCTTGGACTAGGAAGCTTCATGGCACTGAGGTCTCATTTAGGCACCGACCGACCTTAACTTAATCAAAATTTACAATAATAATGGTTTGCAAATAAGGGACGCACGAGGCATGAAATGCCAGTCCCGATTGAATCTAATTTGATCAACATGTACACAAAGAGTACTGAAATTAATAATTGAACAACGTGAGTCAAGTCTGTCCTTAAGTCCAATTTATTTAATCAAAGACTTGTTTTATATATAATTCAAGGGTTAATAATCGTTTGATATATTAATGCATAGTTGCTAAATGATCATCATTGGTTTTGGAGTATGATTGAAGCCTCTGCTCCTAACAGATACCGTAGTACTTTAATTACTACCCTAAACTTCTCTTTGTACCGAGAAATTATTCAGTGTGTCAAGAACACTACTTAGTGCATAGTTGCTAAATGATCATCATTGGTTTTGGAGTATCATTGAAGCCTCTGGTCCTAACAGATACCGTAGTACTTTACTACCCTAAACTTCTCTTTGTACCGAGAGATTATTCAGTGTGCCAAGAACACGACTCGGTATATCAAGTGTAATAATATAATTTTTTGGAAACTTAAGAAAAAAAATTAACCAATTATATTTCGTGTTCCAAGACACACTGAAAATTTTCTCATTTGTACTTGCTCCCACCACCTCCAAGACATATCCAAAAACTTATATAACTAATGCTTCATTAATATAATTTTAGTTAATTAGTGGTTATTATCTCTAGGTACGCATTTGATAGCTGGCATTGTTGTGGGATTGTTGCTCAAAAGCTACAATATTTGATGCACATACAAATCTTAGGGATGGGCAGAATTCAAGTTCAGTTCAGTGCATCCAAGTCTCGATCGACCAATCAGAAGTGCCAAGAATCTAAAAAGTGATTCTTCAGTTCCTTTTGTTGCTGTTCATGGATTAATTAAGATTAATCTTATTGAAATATTTTGGATTTTATATACAACGTATTGCAAAGGCCAAGATTCATAATTTTGGTAACCGAAAGTATAACCTAAATGAATTTTTATACTCTAATATACATAGAGAGCGGCACACATATTTACGTATAAAGTTGGTGTACTTATGTTTACAATACGAATAACTAGGAAATAATATCTTACGGGACATTCTTGTACAAGGGTGGAACTAGCTGATTTTTTTTTCTTGTTTGTTCTTTTTGCCACTATTACACACCATAATTTCTGTATTTTCCTATATGTAAATTGAGTGCGTACATTTTATCTAATTGTCAAACCTAATCCATCAATTGCTAGTGTCTGGCAGTTCAATTAAAGTTTAAAACCTAGTTTTGTACATTTGATGGCTGAATATGTACATATGAATCCTTGATAATACAAGCATTTGTTTGAATTTTTGTCAATGTTTATATTTTCACACAAATAAAATGTGTCACACTATCTAGGAAATTAACTTACGTGAATAGCTTTTGGTGCATATATGTCATGTCATGTCAAGTCATGTGCATGGTTTCTAAGGAGAATTAGGTAAATGCTCGATTATTGGAACTGTCTAAATCATGAAGGATTGTTAAGATCTTCATCATGCATGGCTTATATTTCTTAAGGACCCATCGACATTTGTGGTCTGAGGCTCGTAGCAGGAACTTGAGGTTTAATTTCAACAATTTGTATTTTGAGTTCTCATAGAGAATTAGTAACCCTAAATAGAAGATGGGAAAAGAAAAGAAAAGGCTAACTTTTAGATACGGTGGGGTTTGGTTGGGGTTTTTAATTGATAGAGAAAAAATTCAAATATATCAGAGACCTCTTCTAATATTGAAAAAGAAGTATTACTAAAGAACTAGCTAGTCAATGTGACGTTTAAATTTTTAGTTTGATTTTAGTTTCAAATATCTCTTAACATGCACCTCTCAAACTGCAGCACTCAAAAACTCAAGGACCTGTCCACTTCTCCTTAAACCACTTTGTCAAATAGTGTACAAAATGCCATATGATGCACTGTTCCAATCGAACTACATTATATTATTGGAGAGAGCTCAGAGAGGGCCAGGAAGAAATGGAAGCCATGGACATGAAGGGTCACTAGTTTGTGATAGTGTAACAGTAAAGCACACCAAACACAGCTCTAATTAAGCACTACGAAAACATAATAGATGAGAGAGATTGCAGACTTTGCAGTTGATATGGACATGAAAGTTAGGCAAGATATATCAACCCAAAACATAAAAAACAAAAGTTAAAACAAGATGCAACCTCTAAATGCAAAGGCCAATCCATAAGTTAAAGCCAAGGCTGTACAGGAGTTAATAAGGGACTGCCTTAGAGAAAGTGGTAATGGAAGACCCACGGAGACCTTAAGAAACACCATATGACCAACTGACACCAAAATGTGTCTTCTTTGGCCTTTTCTTTTATTGGGGTCATAAGTGTGCAATGACTTTGATAAATAATAGTTGAATTGTGCTACGGTTGCAGCCGAATAATTTTTGACTGTTGATTCGTGTACATTCATATTACATTAACGCTAAGAGATTTCCATGTACGTGAGATCCATAATTGCTATAGAGCCGAAATTTTTTAGACTGACAAAGTGGTTTAACTTTAAATGGCTTATTCCACACTATTTAGACTTGTATATATATCGTTGTTCATGTTTTTAACATAAACCCTAAACTCAAGCTTATCCTAAATCCTAAAAGGACATTATTTTGTAAATAAAAAAGATCCTTACATAGTCCAATTTCCAAAGTGATGTGCTCTATAAGCTGCTGTCCTTTTCCATCTCATTAGAAAAAGCTGCTCGATCTTTTAGGCATACACCTTGAGATTTTGTCTCACCAACCAGAACTTCTGTTTTTTGTATGAACCAACCAAAACTTTTTGATCCAGCGAATATCTGTTAGTTCAAATTTCTCCACAGGAAGTTGTTTACTTCATCAAGATCAGCAATGCATACTGCTCATGAAGTATACTTTTTAGATACTGAAGATTTTGTCAGCAGATTAAATCGTTATAAAACCTATCCCTAATGAATCCGCAGTAGTTGAGTATATATACTGATCTCATCCCGTGCATGTGAAATAATGTGTGTGTGTGTGTGTGTGCGCGCGCGCGCGCGCGCATATATATATATATTTGCACGGTATCGTGATGCATGTATGCTGAAATTTTATTGAGTTTGAATTGAAACATGTCACTGCAACTACCAGTTTTAAAATATGTTGTAAGCTATGCTTCATGTTTCCGGACAGCACATATACGATTCACATATTGACTATTGAGCATAAAATTAAGTAGCAGAGATGCGAACTGACCTGCAATAATATGGTGCCCGGCAGCAATTCCCATATACAAGATCTTCAAGGATTGAGAGCAAATGCTATACGAAGATTAAAAATGAAACTTGGAAATGGGCAGGTGAACATTTTCCAGTTTCTATAAGGCTTTTTTTTTTTTCTTTTTTTTTCCCCCTCAGAAACCTTAATTGTCTGTTAGTAGTGCACTTATCGCCGCACTTATGGTGAGGGTTAACTTTTGCTATAATTGGGGCTTCAGACGTTTTTTCAACATGATAAGTTTGGTGCAACCGTCACATCGTTATACAATGTTACAAAAATAGTATTATCATACACTCCTAATGAAATGTAAATTAGTAACGATACGTGATAGTAACATCTAAATGTGGATTCCTATAACGTTGGCTCCTAGCCTATCTCTTTTTTGAGAAAAAAAAAAGAATTATTATTAGCACTGGGCCCGTTTGTTTGACAGGATTAAGGCCCCGTTTGGGATTGAGGTGATTTTAAAAAGAGCCACTGTGAAAAAAAGCTGAGGGTCATTTTTGTGTTTGGTAAACTGAAAAAAAAGGGCTTATTTTGGAAGCTGCTGTGAGAATAAGCTGAAAATCAAAGGAAAAGCTGAAGCTGCTATTTGCTACTTTGAAAAAAAGCCAGTTTTTTCAAAGCAAACGGAGCTACAGTGCTCCTTTAATGAAAAGACACACTATCATCCTGTTTTTTTTTTCCAAAAGCACTTTCACAAAAAAGTTTACCAAACACTCTACTGGCTTTATTTCACAGCCGCTTATTCTCACATCACAGCCGCTTATTCTCACAGCAGCTTTTTTTCAAAGCACAGCAATACCAAACCAGCCCTAAGAAGGACTGAACTGGACTAGACTATAGTCCTTTGTTTGGTGTGCACCAGGATTAACTTTAATGAGCTTAGCAGGGATTCGCTCAGATTAAAGACCTCATTAGCCGTTCTTAACGAGGATCCCCAATTTTGGGCGGACTCGTAAGCCAGAGAAAACACGAGAGATTTTCTACGTCTTCCCTCATCGTCCTCATCTCTGCATCTTCCCTCATCGTCGTCCTTGCCGTGCTCCCTCATCGTCATCCTCCTCACCCTCATCGCTGCGTCTTCACTCATCTGCATCTGCTCGCCCTCATCTGCCTCGAGTTGTCTGGTAAGCTTCGAATCTTCGATTTATTTCGTCGATTTGTGTGGATTAGTTTGTGATATTAACTGAGCTTTATTTGATTTTGTTGTTTTGGGTTTGAGAAATTTTCAATTATAGACCTCTGCACTTGAACAAATTAGGGTTTTGATATTTAGGTGAAATTGAGATTAGAATTTGGGGTTTTCATAAGATGAGATGGAACTTGGGAATTTAGGATGTCAAAGTTGTCAAACTTGGAAGTCCTACCCACATGTTGTTTTCGATTTTTAAAATTTGGGGTTTCAACAATGGGAGTACTATATGTGTGTGTGTGTGTGTGTGTGTGTGTGTGTGTGCGTGTGTGTGTGTTTGTGTACTCTGTGTGTGTGTGCGCGCGCGCGCGCGTGTGTGTGTGTGTGTGTGTTTGTGTGTGTTTGTGTGTACTCTGTGTGTGGGATGTGTGTGTGTTTGTGTACTCTGTGTGTGTGTGTTTGTGTGTACTCTGTGTGTGGGAAATTGTATCTTAGTGAAGCTCAAACACGCCACCAGCCTGCCAATTGAAAATCCTACATTTGACTACTCAACTACTCAAGCAAGCTATTATATTTTGTGACACTGTCGAACTGCCATGGTAAAGTAAGGGCCTGTTTGTTAACACTTCCATTTTTGGTTCAGTTTTTATATTTTAGTAATAGGTAGTGAGGAAATGCAAGGGATAAATAACGGATGGATGGGAGAGTGATGGTTAGGGAAGAATTGATGGACGAGGGACGAAATGTACAAGAAATGACCTACAAGGAAAACCCAAAATTTAAACCTAAAAGCAATTCCAACTAGAAATTTAAACGCAAAAACAAAAGTGTTTCGAAATGAGCACTAAATAATTGAATATGATTATATCTAATGATGTTCTCAACTAATCCTCTTTATCAAATTCCCCCGAGAGAAAAAGTTCACTAATTACCACTAAAGACTTGGCAGCCTAAAGTTATGTTCCAAATGAAAAAATAGCTCTTTGTTAGAGTTTATAATGCAATAAACTAAGCCAAAAACAGCCTCAAAAGATGTAGTTAACCGGTTTGTTGAAAACCATCTTAACAGAGTCGGAGACAGGTATAATTTAATCAAGAGTATGTTGTTAAACTTATAAAAGAGTAAAAGTATTTTCAAGACAGTCTACAAGCCCGATTGGTGAAATTCCAAATCGAGAAAACTCATGAATTCATTCAAAACTATAATCTGTGTGTGTGTATTCTGCACATTTGTTTGATGTTCGTGTGTGTGTGTGTGTGTGTGTTCTGCACATTTGTTTTATGTCTGTGTGTGTGTGTGTGTGTGTGTTCTGCACATTTGTGTGTGTGTGTGTGTGTGTGTGTTCTGCACATTTGTGTGTGTGTGTGTGTATTCTGCACATTTGGTTAAACAGAGGTTTACGGTTATCTACTTGGTTTATAACCATGATATTACAATGTGAATGTTTTGTACCGTGTGGGGTTGATGCTGAACTGCAATATTCTGTGGTTGTTGGTTGCAGAGAAGAGGAGCATAAACGGAAGGCTAAGGCTAAGGCTACTGCATTACAGGTGTCCTTTAATTTCCCTCTTGACATGCAATGCCTAGCAATGACAGCAATCCTCATGCTAGTCTGTTCTCTACATAGTTAGCACTGACTAGTCTTGTTAGACACACGTTTACAGTCGTTTAATAAGCATTTTGTATTTAGAGTTTAGTTTTAATTTTTATGTTAATAGAGGAAGAATATATGGGATAAATAATAGATGTATAAGAGTAGAACATTTTGAATATGAATTTTATTCTTGGACAAAAACTTTTTTTTTTTCAATATCAGCCGTATATTTGTTGGCTCGGATTGAGAAAATCTTTTTTTTTTTCAACATCAGCCGTATATTTGTTGGCTCGGGCTCGGATTTAGAAAAACTTTTTTCTTTTTTCAACATCAGCCGTATATTTGTTGGCTCGAGCTCGGATTCAGAAAAACTTCTTCTTTTTTTTCAACATCAGCCGTATATTTGTTGGCTCGGGCTCGGATTCAGAAAAACTTTTTTTTTCAACATCAGCCGTATATTTGTTGGCGCGGCCTCGGATTGACAAAAAAAAAAAATTTCAACATCAGCCGTATATTTGTTGGCTCGGATTGTGACTTGGCTGGTTATTTTTTTTGTTGATCCAACATTAATTGTGACTTGGCTGGTTATTTTTGGGCTGTTAATGCAGTTACTTGTTTCAGAATTCTTTGTATACCGTTTATTTTGATCTAGTTCATTTCGTATCATAATCACTTCATTTCCATCACCCTTAATAACAGTAAATATTACATATATAATGTCCTTTTTTTTTTCCTTTTTTTTTTTTTTTGGATAGATATGGATCGAAGGAAGCTTTTATTGATCTTATTGTTAGAGATGTCTCATTTAGAGACAATTTGCATTTGTACGATTCTTGTGTTGCTGATGCTAAGGGCCAAACAGAGACATGTTGAACGACGCACTTTGACTAACCGTTCACTTGTTAGACAAGAGATTAGTTTGTGTTATCTGAATGGTATAATAGGGAATACTGATATTGAATGTGTCAACGAATTGAGAATGGATAGAAGAACTTTTGGCATATTATGTGACTTACTTCGTCAAGATGGGAGGGTAAAAACGAATGGTTTGGTGTCTGTAGAGGAGCAGGTGTGTATGACTTTACAAATACTATCACATCATACTAAGAATCGTAATGTTGGCAGTAGATTTTATAGGTCGGGAGAGACTATAAGTAGGTATTTCAATAGTGTATTGCAAGGAATTTTGCGATTACAAGGTATCCTACTAAAAGTCCCTCAGCCTATGCCTATTGATTCTACAGATCCTAGGTGGCGATGTTTTAAGGTATGATGATAATTTTTTTTCATTTTCCCTAAGCTTTAACTCTTCATTCCCTTTGTATAAATTAACAAAAGCTTTTTTTTTATTTTTAGAATTGCTTGAGAGCATTAGATGGAACACACATTGATGTGCATGTACCTGAAATTGACAAACCAAGATACCGAACAAGAAGGGGTCGAGTCGCAACTAATATGTTAGGTGTGTGTTCAGGAGATATTCAGTTCATATATGTGTTTCTGGGGTGGGAGGGTTCGGCATCAGACTCTAGAGTGCTACATGATGCAATTACTAGGCCTAATGGTTTTAAGGTACCAGCGGGTAAGACTATTAATTAGTCTCAACTTTGTAAGTTAGGTCTAGTTTTGTTTGTTAACTACAAAACGCTAATAAGGTCTGCTTTTTTTATTAGGTTATTATTACCTTGTAGATGGTGGTTATACAAATGGTGAATGATTCCTTGCACCCTATAGAGGAATACGTTATCATTTATCTGAATGGGAGGGACGAACATCTTCTAATAAGGAAGAATATTTTAACATAAAACATTCTAAGGCAAGGAATGTAATTGAACGCTGTTTTGGCTTGCTAAAAGGAAGGTGGTCGATACTAATGAGTCCATCTTTCTATCCGATAAGGACACAAGGTCGAATAATTACCGCTTGTTGCCTACTACACAATCTTATTAGGCAAGAGATGTCTGTAGATCCAATGGAGAATTTGCTTATAATAGAAGATGGACAAAATACAGAAGAAGGTGAATATGTTGGTAGTGTTGAAACATCTGACCAGTGGACTGCAAAGATGAATGCCATGGCTCAGGAAATGTATAATGAGTGGAGAGCAATTAGGAACCAGCAACTGAACTAGCTATATGTGTTAATGATAACATTTTATTTTAGTATTCCTTTTTATCATGCATTTGTTGGATATTAGCAAAATGATTAGATTGCTCATCAATGAATGTTAAAAACTTTTTTATTGATTGGATGGTATGCAAATTAATTGGATATTATGCAAATGGATTGGATATTATGCAAATTGATTATTTCTATTGTATTTTGGTACATTCAAATATTTTTTGTTTAGGTATGGACAACGACAATATTTTGAATGCTACTCAAGAGCTAAAAGGAAGAAGCATTACTATCCGTTCTTGAGGATTTTGTTGCTCGGAAGCAACGGTGTGACACCGGTGCTTTCAAACAAGGTACTTTGATTGAAGTAGCGAAAGCTGTCAATGTTTTATGTCCTCATTCCAATATAAGGGCAACTCCACATATTAAGCCAAAGTTGAAGAAATGGAAAAAAACATATAGTTTGGTCGTTGACATGATAAACACAAGTGGATTTGCATGGAATGATGTCAAAAAGTGCGTTGAAGTTGACAGTGATGACGCATGACAAACTTATGTGCAGGTTCATATCCTATTTTATTTATACATTAGTTATATTCTTACTGCTATATTTGTTACGCATGCTAAATTTTAGTTTTGCTATGTTGATATAATCTTAGAAAAATAAAGAAGCCGATGGATGGAGAAGCAAACCTTTTCCACTGTATGATAGATTTGCATATATATTTGGAAAAGATCGGGCTACGGGTAATGTAGCCGAAACCCCTGCTGAAATGGTGGAGGAACAAAGTCATGATCAAGTTGGTGCAAGTGATATTGGAGGTGAAAATTTTGTTTCTTCAATGAACCAACAAAGCCAACAAAGCACATCATCTGCAAATAGCCAAAGAAAGAGGAAAAGAGCTGTGGGAAGTTCAAGTGATGGAACCGAGGCAATTATCAGTCGACTGAAAGATTTTTATGTTGAAAGTGGGAAGAGGATGCAAATGGTAACTGAAGCTTTGGTTCAAGGTACTGCAGATCATAGTGACATAGCTAACAAACTTGAAGCAATGGGTCTTTCTCCTATGGATCAAATTGATGCATTGTCTCTTATTTTGGAAAAACCACAAAATGTGGGAGTGTTCAGGGCAATCAAATCGGAACTCAAGAAAGTGTTTGTCCAAAGGCTTTTAAGCGACAAAGCAACCGGATGAGTATATTATGTGGTGCCTTTTGACATGGATGTATTTTATTAATCGTACAATCTTATGTTATGGCTTATAACTTAGCCTTGCACTATAAAGTATTTTGGCTAATGTTAACTAGGATTTTGTAAATTATGGAGATCTACTTTGGAATGCTATACTATAGTTCACTGGCATTTTGTAAAATATCATGGATGAAAGTTTAGTGAATGATGTTTTAAGAGTCAATCAATGGCAAAGATTGACTTGTCACAAGTATCTTCTTATGTACTTGTATTTGTTGAAGTTGCATGTATTGGGCACTATTCTTTTTCTTCTTTTGGGTGATAGAGTTTAAACCAAGCTACATTTGCAAATTAAACTCAACTATTTATAAATAGTATGTCCCAACTATAGTATGTCCCAATTCTATTAGCAGGTAATAGAAACAAAACAATTGTCCTCTTTTTTTAAGATTCATAATATACATGGCAAAAATATGCTCTAATTAACCCATATCATGAGATTTGTAGCATTACTCTATTACACAATGGCAAAAATTTGTAGTCCTACTCTAGCAAACACAAATCTGGTGAAAAGTACTGTTTTTATTATCCTGCTTCTTAGTCCGACACTGCACCAAACGCTTCACTAAGTTAGTACAGCTTAGTCCCTGCAGCTAGTCCAATCCGAGACATTCTGGCGCAACAAACGCATCCTAAAAATCTTATTTGGCACTCCAAACTTTCAATAATTAGAAAGAAAAATATATTTGTGAGGAGTGCCAAATGAGATTTTTGGAGTACTAATAACAATTCTAAAAAAAAATGGTATTAGTAATAATAAGCCTAATATTGCATACCACTACACCTTAATTAGTTCAACTACTTTGCTACAAGAAAACAAAATAAGCCCCTCACATGAGATGCTCCTGAATACCGACCTTTTTCAATAGGACTTTCTCGTTCTATCTTTTTTACTCTCAATTACACTTTACAATGTTGACGATGAAAATCGTTTACATTTTAATTCACCTTTTAAAGATCAATTATACAAAAAATCAACTAAATCGAAAACCGCTTAATCATACCGTTAACATTATCAAAATTTTAATGTTTAAATGAATTACATGGTTTATTTGTTTATTCGATAACTATTAAAATTTCAGAACTATTTCTATTCTTCTTGATCTTTGACAGAGTTGATCTTTAAAGAATCACACAATTCTAACCCAATAGAGCTCAAGTTCGTGAGGTGACTTGTTCCATAAGTCCAACCCAACATTTGAGTTGAATTAGGTAAGCAAAAAGGTCAGGCCTCAGCCAACCCTCTTGTTTTTAGGGACTACCTTGCCGTTTAAAGCTACACATCTTGTGGATAACAATTTTAGTTCTAAGTTTTGAAAAACCGAGTTTCAATGAATTTAGTAGGGAATGGTGGCAATGTCTCAAATGTGATTCTTTGATTTCATTGGTGGTAACTGGTAAAAAAAATCTTATATAGAATGAGCCCATTGACGAGAGAGTAATGAAACGAATTTTTTAAAATGAAATATTATGGCAATGCTCGTCGCCTAGTTAATTTGGAGATTAAATTTGTACTAAGAGTCAAACAAATTAAGTCTCAGAATGTTTTCTTTATCCGAAGCATAACTGCACACTCACATGATCTTTGCCTAGAGATATGAGCATTCGATGGAACCGTCGAACTACACTTGCTTTTAGATAGACGTGTGACAAAGGGCTCATGGTACCTGCTGCCCACCCTTCCTCCTCTAGAGAACCGTGTGATTAGAGAGTGAGCAGAAGGGAAGGAGGTCCTCATACGGAGTTGCACACTTACTTTGAGCAGTTTTTAAGTAGGAAGTACTCTCAGTAGCATTTTTGCATTCTTATACAACATATTTCGTTATCTTTTCTTCTTCTACTAGTGCACATTTCCAATTCCAACACATGCAATGCCACAAAACCTGCACCAAAATTCCCAGCAATTTTAACATTTGGTGATTCAACAGTCGCACTGGCAACAACAATTACCTCGAAACATTGTTCAAAGGCAACATTACCCTTGTGGCAAAGACTTTCCTGGCCAAATCCCCACAGGTAGATTCTCTAGTGGAAAACTAGTTCCTGACTTTTTGGCATCCACTTTAATCATCAACCAAGCTGTTCCTACTTTTCTAGACCCCAACCTTTCGGATAACCACCTCATCACCGGCGTCTGCTGGATCCAGCTACGATGATATAACTGCTGCTGGAGCCAGGATCATGGCATTTTCGAAGCAGATTGAGTTGTCCAAGAAATATGTAGTGAGAGTTGAGGGATTTAAGGGGAAAAGGAGGCAAAGAAGTTGATTAGTAGTTCATTGGTTGTAGTAAGTGCAGGTACCAAGATTTTCTGCTGAACAAGCTGCATATATTTATTGACGTAAATTCCAATCCCCTTCACATGGATTCTGTATTTTTTCATGGCTTCAGTTTGGAGCTTTCAGAAAAATCTTTAAAATGTGAAACATATAGTCACAAGAACACCAGTTTGCGGAAGCTTCGCGTAGTCATTCCTCGTTGGAAATCATAGCATGACATGTATGCGTAAATAAGTCATCAAAATCACGAAAAAGACCATTTTGTGCACACATGTCAAACTACAATTTGTTTGTTTAGTGAATGACTTCTTCCGAGTGAATGCTTTCTTCACGAGTTTGTACATCTATATGTTGTAGGAACTGTATGAGCTTGGATGCAGAAAATGGTAATAGCAGTGCTTCCTCCAATTGGTTGCCTTCCATACAAAAATGAGCAACCCCAAGCCAACAAGGCTCTCCGCTTTACGAAGGTCGAAGTAAACGTCTATCGTACACATCTTTACCTTGCCTTCCCAGACAAGTAACTGTAAAATTTGGGAATACAAATGAGAGAAGATGTGTAGATGATGAGAATTCAGATTCTCAGATATACAACCAAAAGCTTGCAAAACTATTACCCAAATCCAGTCACTGCTTCCAGGGAGTAAGTTTGTGTATGCAGATGTCTATGAGCCATTGATTGACATGATCAACAATCCACAAAAATTTGATAAGAAAAATTTATGCTAAATTCTTAGTCTAGAAGAATTACATTGATATTGTGGACGTGGATAAGTCCAGTTGGTCATGGCAATATGCTCACTCGCGCGCACCCAAGTTCGAATCACATTTCCCGTAAATTAGAATGTATGCTCTGACCAATGTGACTACGCGGCAAACATCGATATTAAATTTATTTATTTTCTTTCTTATAAAGGTTTTTTGGAAACAAAAAGAGGTTGCTGTGGCACTGGGTTTGTGGAAGCAGCTTACCAGTACCTCTCGAAGTACCTGGAGAAGAATGTGCTTCCCAAGCTTGCTTATCATAATCAATCGCAGCCGTTGATTACTCGGTCCGACCATCCCTATCGGGCAGATGATCGATACTGGTAAAGAAGTTCCACTTCCATATACCTTCATGAATTTCAGTTTCCACATACACTGTAAGTCTTCTACTTGATTTATATGTAATTATCTAGGAAAGGTGGCTCATTTGTTTGTCAAACGAGTTCGAGTCATGAAAACAGTCTTTTTGCTAAGCAAAGTTAAGATTGCGTACTATAAATGTTCCTCCTCCTAACCCTCGCAAAGCGCAGAGCCTTGTTAGCTTGGGTGGCCAAAATCAAGAAAACCCTAACTTCCTTTACAAGTTATTGGGTTCACAATTCCTAGAAAGGAACTTCTCTTATGAGAGCAACTCCACCCATGGAGCCCTCCCCCTGGCAATCCACTATTCAATCCACCCTATTGAACAGTAACTGCCTTAAATGAATAGTAACTACCATTAATGAACAGTAATTGCCATTTACATCTCCACCCTTGGAACCCTCCCCTGGCAATAAGCAATTAAAATAATAGTTTTTTTTGTTTATTTAAATAATAAAAAATTGCAAAAGCTCTGGTCCTCTCTCTCTCTCTCTCTCTCTCTCTCTGACACAAAAAAAATAAAAAATTGCAAAGCCCTCGGGCCACAGGCCCGTCGACTCCCCACCCCCCCTTCGCTCGGGCTCCCACCGTCGCTCGGCCTCCACACGGCTGGACCTCTCTCCACCGGGCCTCCGGCCCCTTCTTCTCCACTGTCCCCCGAGCAACCCACATGGGTGGAGTTGCTCTGAGGAAGAGCAAAGCACAAAGCCTTGTTGCCTTGGGGTCGCCAAAATCCGTAAACGGGTGAGGAGGAGCAACTGACCACGATTTCCCGGGAAAACTAGTTCCCGTTCGGGAAGACTTTCGAACACGAAAAGTGTTTCCGGATCGACATCTCGGCTTCGACGTCGAGTTACCACAGATGGTTTCTAATCAAAGTACTACAACCATTCACAAAAGCAAAAAAAGAGGGAACAAAAAATAACACTGTACTAAACAGAAACAAACATCTACATTACAAGGCTTTCAATTCATAAACAAAACTTTCTGTGAACTTCTTTTCGACTACATACAAGGCAAATCATCCCGAACAGCTTTAGCTTCTTCACTTCCGGCCACCACCAGCGCCGGCGGATCCTCTGCTGCCGCGGAACAAGCCGTTGATCTTAGCATCAATGCCCTCACTAGCATACTTAATGTACTTGTCATGCCGCCCGATTTCGGGAACATTCTGAAACCTCCCGATGAAGCTCTGATACGCTGGCAACAAGATTTTGACGAGCGAAATTCTCAAATCATCTCTGAGTTGATCGTCGACAACTACCCAATTAGACTGCGTTTTACAGATCTCGTCGAAGTAGATGTTGAACAACTTGAGCTTCTCTTTCATGGACTTCACAGCAGCACTTGGCGACAATGAGTCACTCTCGGGCTTCAACACTCCAAGCACCTTGTTCCATGAGCTTCTCTGGTAATTCACAAGGTACTGTCGGATTTTCGCAGTGTGTTTTCGGATCCAATCATCGCCCAAAAGCGATCCCAACTCACTGTCCTTCACTTTCTGCACAATGTACCTCCCATTGTTCATCATGAAAACACAGCACAACGCAGAGTCCCCATAAATCTTCGACTTGGCTTCCAAATTGCTCTCCAGAAGCTCCATAATCCACGCCATTTGCACCGACATGGGCGACGACGAAGCTCGATCATCAACCTTGGGCTGATGAGAGACCGCAGCACTGTCCTCGAAAACCTGCTCGAGGGTCTGGCGCGATCGGCATGCTGCACGGAGATAATTCATCACATATCGAGTGATCGGATGCAACCCGCCGCCAGGAACTGGAGTTTTCGGAGGGTCGCGACTGATCAGATTCTCCAACTCCATGAAAATGCCTCTGATCGCTTCCCCTAACCTTTTCCAAATCGTATTCGCTTCGTTCCTGAGAAACAAACAGTACTGATCCGAAAACACTAACTCGAATTCAGGCATCAAATCCCGCAGAGTCTCGAACACGTCGAGAATCCTGAACAATCGCTCCGGCGATCGGCTTCCGATTGCTACCGCGTCGGCGAAGTTCAGTATCTGAATCGTCGAGCCCCGGCAAACCTCCATGAAAGAGAGGTCTGCGGCGGAGGAGAGGCCGTAGAAGATGCGATCGCAGAGTCTACGCTCGCTCGGGAACAGAATCCGAAGCGCAACGTTTGAGGATTTGATCCACCGCTCGATTTCATCCTCGAGGTCCTGCCATGGCGTCTTCTGAACCTCTTCGATGCTCAGCTTCTGCAAGCCTAGCCTCGACATGCTCTCTTCCAGGAACTCTCTCCGGCAGCTGCTGTACACGTGCGAGCACTCCTTTCCGAACCCCGCCGCCACCATCCGCTTAGCAATCTCATGGAGGTCGTTGATGGTTCCAGAAGGCAGCGCATCGATCACGATGTCGTAGTCGCCGATCGGCTGAGCAGTAGGGATCTGGTGCTCCTCACCGTCCCCAATTACCTCATCCTCTTCTTCTTCATCGTCTCCCGAGTCAAACGACAACGCGCCATTTGACTCGCCACGAAACGCGCGATTGAGTTTTCGTGACTCGCCGCCGCGTTCGACCAAGAATCTGAACTCGTCCTCGAGTCGGAACATGGCCTGCTGCATAAGATCCTCAGCACGCGCGAGGTAAACGCCGACGGACTTGTCGTCGGCCATGGGAGTCCAGTCCCGGATGGTGGCGATGAGGTCGTCGATCAAGTCAAGAAACGCCGCGGAATCGGCCGAGTAGGCCCAGATTGGGTGGTCAGCAGCAACATACTGCGAGATCCGACGGTCCAGCGACTTCAGCGAGAGCTCGAGGGCGGCGCAGCTGCGAGTGCATTCGTCGTCGGAAGCCAATTTCTCACGAGAGAACCTGCCGTCGAAGTTGGAAAAAATCTGCAAAATATCGTCGGCCATGTTATCGTTGTTGCCCAGAGTCTTGGCTATGTGGCGCGCCATAGCTAACAATTTCTCTTCGCCGTTCTCAGCCATTGTACTGCAGTATCAGAGAGTGCCCTCCAAGTGCTTGATTTTGTGCTTCAGTCAAGACAAACTTTTAGGGTTGTGAAATTGAGACGAAAGTTGGTTTTAATATTTTGGATTTCAGAATTTCGATTAGGGTAATAAGCAGTAAGCCAAAATCCAAAAGCTAAAAGCAGAAGCAGTTGAATAATATCATTTGGGGGTTCGTGGAAGGTGACTGGAAAACACGCGGTTTGTGGTGGGGAACGGATGAAGACCGAAGAGGGGAAAGAGTCGGGCGGCTTTTGCCTTTGGACTTTTTGAACGATAGGATAATGCTAATTAGATTAAATTTATAAATTAAATTAATAAAACCTATGTACGTTAATTATGATTTAAGTAATAATTTAATTATTAAATTTCATATCATTTACTTTATAAAATTTAGTTTTCATATTTAATCTGTTCAGTATTATCCATTTTTCGTTTGTCTAAATTTTGGAACTGCGAACTTTTTCTTATTTTTCATTCCCTACAAAGAAGTATTTCTGAATTATTCTAATTTCATGTTCTAATTCTAAATAGTTGGATTGCAATCCAAGCTTAAACATAGAAAAAAACGAGTTTGATCTACTAACCTAACTCACGTGAATGACTTTTTATTGCAATGGTGGATAATAATTATGCATTTTCTGCATAATAATGTGAATTCTCACTACTCTTTTTCCTAACAATTAACTATTTAACTTGCTAATAATATCAAACTATCTAGTTTACTAATAATATCATTGTACTTGAACACTGACTTTGTCACATCCCGGCCCGGGGCGGATCACTTCACGGGCCCGTCCCATCACCGTAGCACGATATTGTCCTTTTGGGCTTACCATTCCCTCACGGTTTTGTTTTTGGGAACTCACAAGCAACTTCCCAGTGGGTCACCCATCCTAGGAGTGATATGGCCTCCTTCTTGCTTAACTTCGGAGTTCCTACGGAATTCGAAGCCAGTGAGCTTCCAAAATGCCTCGTGTTAGGTATGGATGAGAATATATATTTAAGGATCACTCCCATGGGCGATATGGGATGTTACAATCCACCCCCCTTAGGGGCCCGACGTCCTCGTCGACACACTTCCGGCCAGGGATTGGCTCTGATACCAAATTGTCACATCCCGGCCCGAGTCCACCACTTCCCAGGCCCGCTCCACCACCGTAGCACGATATTGTCCGATTTGGGCTTACCATTCCATCACAGTTTTGTTTTTGGGAACTCACGAGCAACATCCCACTTGGTCACCCATCCTGGGAGTGCTCTGGCCTCCTTCTCGCTTAACTTCGGAGTTCCTACGAAACCCGAAGCTAGTGAGTTCCTAAAAGGTCTCGTGCTAGGAAGAGGTGGGTATGTACATATAAGGCTTAGATAATCCACTCCCATGTGCAATGTGGGATGTTACAATCCACCCCCCTTAAGAGCCCGACGTCCTCGTTGGCACACTTCCGGCCAGGGATTGGCTCTGATACCATTTGTTACATCCCAGCCTGGGGCGAATCACTTCCCGGGCCCGTTCCACCACTGTAGCACGATATTGTCTGCTTTGGGCTTACCATTCCCTAACGGTTTTGTTTTTGGGAACTCACGAGCAACTTCCCAGTGGGTCACCCATCTTATGAGTGTTCCACCCCCTTTAGGGGCCCGACATCCTCGTTGGCACACTTCCGGCCAGGGATTGGCTCTGATACCAAATTGTCATATCCCGGCCCGGGTCCACCATTTCCTTATCCTGCTCCACCACCGTAGCACGATATTGTCTGATTTGGGCTTACCATTCCCTCACGGTTTTGTTTTTTGGAACTCACGAGCAACTTCCCAGTTGGTCACCCATCCTGGGAGTGTTCTGGCCTCCTTTTCGCTTAACTTCAGAGTTCTTACGGAACCCGAAGCCAGTGAGCTCCCAAAAGGCCTCGTGTTAGGAAGAGGTGGGCATATACATATAAAGCTTAGATGATCTACTCCCCTAGGCGATTGGGCGATTGGGCGATGTGGGATGTTACAATCCACCCCTTTAAGGGCCCGACGTCCTCGTTGGCACACTTCCGGCCAGGGATTGGCTCTGATACCATTTGTCACATCCCGACCCGGGTCTACCACATCCCGAGCCCGTTCCACCACCGTAGCACGATATTGTCTGCTTTGGATGTACCATTCCCTCACGGTTTTGTTTTTAAGAACTCACGAGCAACTTCCCAGTGGGTCACCCATCCTATGAGTGCTTTGGCCTCCTTCTCGCTTAACTTTGGAGTTCCTACGGAACTCGAAACCGGTGAGCTCCCAAAAGGCCTCGTGATAGGTAGAGGTGGGCATGTACATATAAGGCTTAGATGATCCACTCTCCTGGGCGATGTGGGATGTTACAGACTTAACTCACGCACGAGCGCAAAATTTAAATTAGTTAAATAGAATGGATAAGAAAGAGGAGAATGTTGAATGGGTTTTTGGAGGATTAGACTTTATTTAGTTTTGGATAATGAAGTAAAGTAAAAGCCCACAAAAGAGGTCTCGGCTTTGGTCAAAAGCTTAAATCAGACGGCTGGTAATAGGGGTGGGCACGGGCGGGGCCGTTTGAAACGGGCCGGTTCGGGACGGGTCCACGGGTTCTCCTTATTTTTTTTCTTCTGTTTTTTGGCTGTTTTTTATCGCCTCCCAGAGTCCACTCACTCATCTCATCCTCCCGATCTTCAACTCGCTCATCGTCTCGGCCAAGCCCAGCCCGACCCAGATCCAGACCCGTTCCACCATCACCGTCGGATTTGCCATCACCACAACCTTCCTCTTACACTTGTCGAGCACCTCGAAGCTCTCCACCCTCACATCTGCCGCATAAAACCTAACAATCATTTCATAAATACCACTACCAACCTCACAAATTTAATCGAAGTATTCTAAAAAATCTAGAAAATAAATACTAAATCTCATATAGAAACGTCAAAAAACCCCATAGGTTAAACAAAGAACCCTCAAAAGCTCAGAAATTTAAACGGATTTTTCACAAATTTGAATAAGATGTTCACATGCAATGGGCCTAGAAGGTACCTCGGGTGTTGATGAGTCATTTGAGACCAACATCGAGGCCAGACATCACCGGAATCGTCATTTACAGCAGCACGCTTGATTTATATTAAAGAAGTCAGCGGCAATGGTAGTGGTTTGTGAAATTGCGAGAATCCGGTGGTGCTTTGTGAAAATTGGGGAAGACAAGAGGAAGAAAGGGGTTCAGCTGGGTTTAGGGCGGGTGAGATGGGGGGAGAGAGAGACTGTGGGAAAGAGAGAAAGATGGAGAAGATCGATAGAGATAAGATCGAGATAGAGGAGATCAGGAAAGATGAGATCGACAGAGAGGAGATCGAGATGGAGGAGATAGGGATGAGATCGAGATGGAGCAGATCGAGAGAGATCGAGAGAGATCGAGAGATGAGGGAGGAGATTTGGACTGGACTAGGGATGAGACTCGAACTGGACTCGGGAGAGAGAGAGGGTGAGGTAAGGGTGAGGCTTGAGCAAAAAGGCCTGGGCCTGAGAAAGGTAATAAATAATAGTAATGAACGGTCCGGGCCAGGGGCCCGTTTTCTCTAACTTTTAGAACCGGCCCGCCCCGTTATTTACCAGGAATCGGCCCGGCCCGCCCCTTTTTGTATTTATAATTTTTGGACCTGCCCCGTACCCGCCCGAACCGCAAGGATCCGCCCCGACTCGCGGGTCCAGAACCCGTTTGTCCACCCATAGCTGGTAATGTAAAAGAAAAGACGCGGAGTATAAAAACATGGGGTTTTGCTTTTATTGTGTGCTCTCCTAGCAGTCGGTTTGAATGTGCTTTTTTAAAAAGCACATTGCGTTCATAAGAATCACGTTTACAGTTTAAAAATAACAAAAACTAAAAGCACTTCCAAAATCTGGCTTACTCAAATTTAGTCTGTTTTTGTTTTATATGTAGTAACTTTTTAAAGTTTTTCAAAGTTTTTTAAGAAATGCTTCAGTGCTACGGGTCTTTTAGCTAGTAAATTTAGAATTAGGGTAACATTCAGTTTTAAACCAATATTGGATGTACACTCAGAAACCAATAAAATGGATTGAAGGGACCATAGTACCCTATACACGACGCAAAATGTCAAATTTAATTTAGGCATATTTGGTTAATAACTTACGAAAATGTCACTGTGATAGTATTTTATTGCTCGAATGATGCACCACTCAATGTACTCATGATCAAATGAGATATTTTTCAATGTGATCGGTATAAGAGGTGGTACACCATGTATTATTATACAAATAGTAGGATATGTGTTAAAAAATTAATAACTTACAAAATAAAATTTCCCACCACTCCTATTAAAACATGTGATGTACCACTTGTGTTCCCGTCACAATTAAAAATTTCTCTGATCAAAGGCCTAATCTGTCCACGTGGTTGTATCCTATCGGATTGCTTCCCTTAACTGATAGAGCAAGTAAAGCAAACCACATGCCAAAAACATACAAATCATCCATCCAATATAATAACCACCGTCGATCCCTAAATCAACGGCCACAGATTCTTCGCCCCAAATCCTATAAAACCAACCCTTTTACCAAAATCCACCAAAAAAAAACTGCCCTCTCTTCTTCTTATCTCTTCTGATTCTGAGAAAGAAAAGTCGTGACAGTCTTTTTTCAGTCCTCTCCGTTCTTCTAAATTTCCAATATTACCCCGAATTGCCATCGTATTTACACCAATGTCCTCGCCTTCCCCGATCCCAGTTTCGTCCCAACAGTCCTCTCACCAGCAAACCCAACTGTCCGGCACCAACCCACTCCGATTCCTCCGCCCCTTCCTCACGCGCATCTCCGCCGTATCCCACCACGCGCTCTCCAACAGCCGCCCCTGGACCGAGCTCATCGACCGCACTGCCTTTACCAGACCCACCTCGCTTACCGATGCCGCCTCCCGGATCCGCAAGAACGCCGCCTACTTCCGCGTCAACTACCTCATCGTACTCGCAGTCGTACTCGCCTACTCCCTCATCTCCCACCCCTTCTCCCTCCTCACCCTCCTCACCCTCGCCGGAGCGTGGATCTTCCTCTACGCGCGCCGATCGTCGGAGCAGCCGCTCGTGATCCTCGGCCGCACGTTCTCCGACACCCAGGCGCTGTTCGGACTGGGCGTGGCGACGCTCATCGCGATCTTGGTGACGAGCGTGCTGTCGCTGCTGCTAACGGCGGGGATGGTGGGAGTTGGGATCGTGTGTGTTCACGGCGCATTCAGAGATCCTGAGGATCTGTTCCTGGACGAAACGCAGCCGTTGGGTTCTGGCATCGCTTCGATTTTCGGAGGTGGGGCCCCTTCGTTTGCGTCGGCGGGTGCCAGCATGATGTCACGTGTCTAGCATGTGATAGGTGCAAGTCCGTAGGCGTTCATACCGCTTAGCTACACAGTATCACTCTCCATCGGGTCGGGTTTGCTTAGAAGAAGAAGAAGAAAGAGATTTTTTTGGTTACATTAGGAATATTATTCATTACTTGAGATATTTGCAATTTAATTTGTTTGTTTGTTGGCAATTTGTATTTGAATTTTTCCTTTTAATTCCACGAGCCAGAAATTTGATTACTTATTTTGCTTAACTATAATTCAACATTTGCCACATAATACTACAGTTTATTCTTCTTCACTTGTAATTCAAAGGTTTTAGGTACGATTCTTGTCAAAGACAAGTTTGAATCATATTATTGTTAGTTCATTATGAAGGTAAACTACCTCATATCTCTTGATGTAGATAATATTTTTCAAAATTTCCCTTTAAGTATCCTACTTTGTTCCGACTTAAGGAAAATGATCATCTCTGTATCCGAAGGATTCAGTAATCATGTTCGTTCATCGTACATCGTGCGGTCAGAAATCATTTAAATTTTAAAATTAAATATAAATAGTACCTAATGAAAATTAATCGTACGATGTACGATGAACGGACATAATTACGAGATCCCTGGATCCCTATAAAAAGGAGAGTATTTATCAAATATAGCGAAAAATTAACTCTTAATTTCAAAAATGTCACTTTTTATAAAAACTTTCAAATATATCTAAAATTTCATTTAAATAGACACAAATACCCTCAAATTTAACAATTAAATAAATTAAAGACTTTTTAGCTATTGTCGCCTCAAGCTTTGGTCCAATTTCACCTTCGTTTCTACACTCCACCACAACAATCCTATCCATTTCGACCCCCTCATCACCGACATTGAGCACCGTTGCGGTTACCGCAAATGGGAGTAGCAGAATTTCAATCATGCCTTCAACGCCTTTTTTCTTACTAATATCATTTTTAGTTTTAAATATAAAAAAAAATAGTTTTTAAAGTTAATCCACATGTTGTTATATGATTGTATTTGTGAAACCCACGTGGTGCCACATCATCACACTAACAGAGCAATTGATAGATTTTTCACGAAAAAACTAAAATGATCACGATGGACATATTCAAAGAAAGACAAATGATTCATGATGACAAATTCAAGAACACTACTATGGATTATCATTAATTGTTAAGGACCAGATTAATGAGTTATGTCAATGTCACGAATCATTTTGGCTAAAAAACCTTTAATTTATTTGATTGTTAAATTTGAGGGTATTTGTGTCTATTTAAGTGAAATTTTAGATACATTTGAAAGATTATATAAAAAGTGATATTTTTGAAATTAAGGATTAATATTTGGCTATATTTGATAAATACTCTAAAAAGGATCCGGCGACTTAAAACCTAAAGTGATACTCTCCCCTTCCATTTTTTTCAAGCCACATCATCGCCTTGTTTTGAATACAAGCGCGGTTATAAAAACGCTAATACACCTAGTTTTAGATGGAAAAACTCATTAAAAAGAATCCAAGCAAACCCAATCATCCAAAAGGCACATCCTTGATCCCAGGCTCAAACATCAACCCAAAAGCAAAAACCAAAATAGCAAACAATATAAACATCCTCCGCTTAAAGAGTACGAAGTTTGTTAGGTTTCATATCACAAGATTATATAACAACGTCATGTCGAACGAATTAGCAAATGAGCACACAAACAATTGAAGCCACAACCGTCGAGAGCGGAATACCGACTCGCATTCAGAAACTCATGGATTAAAAAGCTCCACACATCGAACAAGTAGCAAGCAATTTACAGCATCAACTCTAAAATCGTGTGATTATCTATCTAATACATACAACTTTCGGAAAGTAAAATTTGTAAACTACCCGGTGCTCCATTTTTTTTTTTTTTCCTTTTATTCTTATGAATGCAATGCAATTTACTTTGAAGTGGGTATCAATTAAAATGTAAAGAAAGAAAGAGAGTGAAAATTTCATTTACAAACACACGGTTCAAGGGCTCTCTTTTGCATACGAACGGGTCTCCTCTGCAACAGTCGACCACACATTTGCTATCTTTTCAGCGTATCCCACCTGTTCATGATACAGAACAATGTGTTACACCGAAGACTTGCATATGACAAGCCATTAGTAGATGCAATTATGTCTAACATTTTTCAGATTATCCATCTCATAACACCCAGTTGAAAACCTAAGAACGAAATTAGCTTACATGAGGACTCTTCTACAGAGCTATAACGATCTAGGTGAACAAGAACGCAAGCAGTAAGTACCTGATTATGCACAAATCCCTTCAACATGTTCAAGAAGTCAGCATGCCTCTCGTTGTCAAGTCTTTCAAGTTCACTCCTGTTATTTTCCTGCATTCATCAAAATCAAATTATTCTAAGTTCTCGTGAGGATACTAACAATTGAGCAGAGATATTTTAGCTGGACAGGGAAACGAGTTTACAATTTCAAGTTTTACTAGAAGAGAGAATTCAAAACGATAGAAATTTTGAATAGCCTTTATCATAGACGGGAAAACGGCAATTTTAAGAGAGAAAAAAGATGCAAAAATTCATGATCAAAAACTGAAATACACACACATCATGACATGGTGTAATAGCACAAAGATCATTTTCATGTTCCCAAAACATGGTTTTCAAAGAGAGAAACTCAGGCTTCCATAAGCATATACTTCTTCCTGTACATGCAACAACGAATAACATCCGAGACCTAAACTACTTAACATCAATGTTCACCTCAAGCACCCAGTTTGGCTACCACAACTTGCAAGCTTTGATGGAATTGGCACACAAGATTAACTAAGCCCTCAAAGAGGTGCAAAGCTCTGGCTAGACCTCACATTACAAGACCAGAGAGGCAAGCCAAGAGATGCAAGGATTTAAAAGTTACGTAAATGCAATTTCTACAGCCATAATATTAGTCCACAAACGAATAAGGAACACTCCACTCCCCTAGCTTTTTATAACCCATCTCAACTAGTGAACGAAATGGCCAAATACTATCATCATCAAACACTAAGTGAATCATGCACATAAAAACTGTTGTGAGCTTGAATGCTGCGAGATTATCACATTTACAATCAGAGTGAGTAAATTCCTTGAAAGGAGTGAGGCTAGACACATTTTACGGTCACTAATGCAAAGCATACAAAAGGGACAGCTACACATAAGATGGAAGAAACACAGGGAAACAAACATGAAACCTGTGATTTAACAAAAGAAATGACTCCTTGTGGATCTAAAACAGGGGCAGGAGCCACAGAACCAGACTCTCAAGCATTTGGGATGCAAATCCCTTCACATAAAAGTTCATACAAAGTTTACGAGATTTCTTAACTACTAACATATTTAATTACCATGAACTGGAAAGATTACCGTTGTCAGTAGTATATTAAAAATAATTTCAAAAGTATAATGGTACCTTGATCCGCTCATATTCTCTGATTGCTACATTTTTAGCATCCTCAGTGGCTCTTATGGTTTCATTTAACTCCTCTAGTTTTCGATTCCTTGATTTGTCACCACCAAAAATTTTATTGGATTGAACTTCAAGTTTTTCAGCCCGTGATTGCAGCGAACCCAGATCTGATAGAAGAGTCTGCACTGTCAATAGAGCACTTGACCTATCCGAGAATGCACCATTGACAGCTAACATTAGCCCCAGATATTCATGAAATGTATCCTGCAATACGCATAGTATGAACAATCATTAACACAATTGATGGGTTTCCTTCTAAAGTAACAATGAAAAACAGCTGAAGAAAATGTACTACCTAGTACATACATAAACATTACTAACCAAACCAATCTTATAGTTCAAAATGCAATGAAAAACAAAAGGGTGACAAAATTACGAAATGCTTGACGGTTTGAGCATTTAACTCCCGATAGAATCTGCTGGCTTTGACTGCAGCAGTTGCCACATTCTTCATGTCGGCAGCCCGCACTCTCTGAGAGTTGAACAAGGCCTCCTCGTTCTCAAACTTGGTCAGCTTAATAAACGCTAGTCCTAACTCTCCCATCGTCTCTCCCATGTCCTGTTGAGCTTTAACGAGTGATTCGGCCTATAAATCAAAGCAATTAATCACTCTAAAGTGAAACATACACTCAAACCACACAGATATGATCACTTCAGTACAGATTACCTGCTGAGATGCATGAATGAGATGTTGCTCCAGCTCATTCATCTTCTCTTTCTTTTCTAAAAACTCCTTATCCTCCTCCCCCACCAGCGGCCTCGAAGCTCCCCAATCATTAGCCACAGACTGCTTCAACTCCTTGAACAACCTCAACAAATCCCTGCCCCCTTTCGCAGGCTGAACCACCTCGTGAAGCGCCAGTGGCGGAGCACTCTCCCCAAACAACTGATTCGGAAGCTTCACGGCCCCATCGAGCATCCTAGACGCCACATCAGTGGTCAATGCCAGGGGTAGCTTCCCCTGCACCTGCAAAAACACCTTCAATTCGTCGCTTCTCTTGATCACCGGGTGCGAAGCCAATCGCCTCAAGTACTTCTCCAATGCCACTCTTCTCTGCTCCACAAACTCCTGTTTCTGCATCACCTGACTCTCCACCACGCTCTTGTCTGGCCTCGGCGGTATAAAGAACCCTCTGTACGACTCCGCCAACCGGTCTGATAACATTACCACGTCCCGAAACCGCCGACGGACTCCGAATTCCGATCCGCCGAAATCCGGAATGTTCGTCCGAGTCGTGATCAGGTACGTGACGTAATTGTTAGCTCCCGGAACGATCGAATTCCCGCTTTCCGGCTCCTTCTGCGGATTCGAGACCGTGATTTTTATGTACTCGGATGTGGAAGACGGATATCGCGAGAGAGAGTACGAGCTCGAGTTGTCGGAGCTCTTACCAGGACTCTCGATGCCGTGGATTTCGGCGGCGGTTTCGGCATCGTAGGGGCTGTAGATCACGTCGGCGTAAGAAGGCGGGTCGATGTAAGTGGTGTTGTCCGGGGCCGAGCTAGGGTTTCGGAGGTCGCGGTACGGTGCGGGAACGAACAGGGGATCGGCGTCGTCAGGTGGCGTTGTATTGGCGGTGGTGGCGGGGACTTCGGATACGATCTGGGAGGAGGACGGCGACGACGAGAGAGGGTGTGTCGTATCGGAGAGCGACGACATGGCGCTGCGATAATTCGAGTACGATTTATTGCCGTTCGATTGATCGTCGAGGACGAGATTTTCCATTTCTTCTTTCGGCGCGTGGAGGTGGGCTTCGTCGGAGCCCCGGTTCTCAGAGCCCATCATCTCCTTCCTTCACCAGAACCAAACCAACGGGAGAAGAAGAAAAGAGTTGGAGGAGGAAGTAATTGGTCTAATATTTGAGGGGCATTTTGGGGAGTTGCAGAAGTGGGAAACTTGACTGGAATTCGGCAGAGGTGGCTTTGTTGAGAGTTGTTCGATAAGGAACAAAGTTTGCTATACGCTTATATGGTATTTGGCTACTCTTCGTATTGTCAATTAGTTTTATAGTGGAACTCTAATTTCATCATGGTATCAGAGTGGGTTGTCCTCGTATGAAGCCAAACGGCCACGTGTGTTTCACGTCACCAAGTTGTTGCCCACGTGTAGGCTTGAGCATCCGCCACACGTGTGGGGGCGTGTTGAGAGTTGTCCCACATTGGTGAGAGACAAAGTTTGCATATGTGCTTATATGGTCTTAGGCTACTCCCCATATTGTCAATTGGTTTTATGGTGGAACTCCAATTTCATCAGGCTTGACACGTAATATTCTCCAAACATCATGATAGGCACGTGCTGGTAGACTTTTGTGCTACTACTAAACACATTATATACGATATATGTTTAATGAAATTTTATGGCATGCTGGGGTTTATGAAAAACATATTACATATTATGTTATACGAGTTTTCTAAACCTGGGGTTAGCACGTTAAAGATTAACTGTTTTAGCATTACTTATATATACATCAACTTTGTCTACTCATGTTTTGTTTTGCGTCCCCCTCAGAACTTAGAATCGAGACGTACAATCTCAACGTCAAGACACTCTCGCATTGGCATTTTGGAGTCCTCTCGGCCTACAATCCCACCTCTTTGTTCATTCAATTTTATATTATTCATTTTTAGTGTCTCGGATTAGTTGTATACTCTAAACACGTTCCACAATTGCATATTCATTATAATTAAATTTACAAGTTTTATTTATGTTGGTTAATTGTTTTTAGTTCTCATGCATCCTAATATGACGTGAGCTTTGGGGGTCGGTCAATACGTGCTTACCCTGGTATTTGGAGAATATCAGGATCGGGCGTGTCATGACTGGGTGGAGAATAGAAGACGATCAATTGAGGGGAGGGAAGAGGGAGAAAGAGAGGGAGAGTCACATGGGTATGAAGGAGGGTATGCTGACTGCTGAGAAACGACGATGGGTTTCGTTGGTTGGATTCGAGTTCTGGATGGGATGATAATTTTAGGTTTGGAGTGTTGTGGAGTACTTAGATTTTTATTTGGACCGGATTAGTAATTGCAGACGAATTTTAAGTTCGTATTTTATACCACATGTTTTGAATTTTAATTCGAAGTTACTAAATCACTCGATGATGGTTAAAGAATACTAAAAGCCTCTGAGTATTTCCTACTTCAAAAAAGCAAAAGACAGTGATAAGGCACCAGCTAATCCATTTTTTATGAAGAAAAAAAAGATAACTAACTATATCAAATGACTTGATGTTTTTTTTTTTTTTTGAACAAACGATAGTATTTACATTAAGAGAGGGGGTGAGCTTAGCCTCATAATGTACTAGCAATAATGTGGTTCAAATTCGTATTTGCTGAGAAACGAACCTAAACCTATCACTTACAAGTGAAAAGAAATACCACTAAACCGTAGTACTAAATGGCAAATAGTTTGAGGTTAAATAGTACAATAAAATCTTCCTTTTATCAGGGAATTAGATCTACTTTGGACCTTAGTGTCGGGAGCTTAAGGATCAAATCATTTGGACTGCTGATTAGTGTGTAAAAGAAATCAGAGCCGTTAATTTTGTATGGTGATCAGAAAAATGAATTAATGAAAACCGTTGGATTAAATTTGTGCGGTCCAGATAAATTAATCCCTAAGCTCCGAACACTAGGTCCGGAGCGGATCCAATTCCTTTTATCAGAACCCAAACATAAAAAAAATGGATTTTGCCCAATAAAGAATAAAACATCGAAAAGGGAGAACAGTACTCGGATCCTCAGCAGGATCCGATTCGGATAATTTTATTACTGTTGACTCCACTAAACACCGCATCCAAACACTCAGATTAGGTTTTCGTTTTACTTTCTATACTTCTCGTCTTCCTCGTTGGGCGTTTCCAAAGCTTCAAAGTAGCGCGCACAACACAAGAGTGTCCAAACTCTCTCTCTCTCTCTCTCTCCAATCCAATCTCACTAACCCCAAAAAGCCAGACCTCCAATGGCGTCCAAGTTCGGGTTGGCCGGAGGCATACCGGAGCGCCGGGTCCGACCCATTTGGGACGCCATCGATTCTCGCCAATTCAAGACCGCTCTCAAGCTTGTCACCGGCCTCCTCTCCAAGTACCCCAATTCGCCCTACTGCCTGGTAATTTCTCGCTCCCCCCTCCTCTTATCCGACGTCGTTTTGCTCTTTATATTTTCGTAAATCCGCTAACTTTCTCGGCCGCTTTTTCACTTCGCAGGCGCTTAAAGCTCTCGTCTTGGAGAGGATGGGGAAATCCGACGAGGCATTGTCGGTCTGCCTGAACGCCAAGGAGCTTCTGCACTCAAACGACTCCGTTTTGATGGACGATCTCACTCTCAGCACCTTGCAAATCGTCTTCCAACGGCTCGATCACTGTCAGTATATATATACATTTTACATTTCTTGAATCTCTTGTAGCAACACAGAATGCACACATTGCCGAATTTCTTATCTGTTTTGTTTGTAAAACCAGTGGAAATGGCTACGAGCTGTTACGAACACGCTTGCGGAAAAATTTCCAACAATTTGGAGCTCATGATGGGCCTCTTCAACTGCTATGTTCGCGAATACTCGTTTGTAAAGCAGCAACAGGTTTCTTTTTCTCTTCTTACCTTCGTCGTCGTATCTTTTGTTTTTGTGTAATTTATCATTATATATGTTTGTATCAGACAGCTATAAAAATGTACAAGCTTGTTGGGGAGGAGAGGTTTTTGCTATGGGCAGTGTGTAGCATCCAGTTACAGGTAACACCGGCTTTCTTTTCGCCTTTTTTTGTGTATTGTAGAAAGGATTATCAGTGTGACAAACCTTTTCAAACACGAAGCATAATTTGTTTTGTTTCCTATTAAAACTACAATCTTTCTACTCGAATTCTCATTACATGTATACAAATTTGATTCTCGTTGACCAAATGGGAAAACATGAAAGAAAAATACGTTATGCATTCGCTTATGTTATGGGGCTCGAATTTTTGTTAGGTTTTTTGTGGCAATGGGAGCGAGAAGCTATTAACTTTAGCCGAAGGTTTGATTAAGAAACATGTTGCCTCCCACAGCTTGCATGAGCCTGAAGGTATACATTTTTTTTTCACTACTTGTCATGGCCTATGTCGAATTGTAATTTTATGTTGGTGGACACCTCTAATTCATGTGCTAAAAGTTTGTACTTGGCTTCAGCTCTTATGGTCTATGTTTCCATATTGGAACAACAAGCCAAATATGGGGATGCTCTGGAAATTCTCTCTGGAAAGTTAGGATCGCTTTTGATGATTGAAGTCGATAAGCTACGCATACAGGTACTTTCTAAAGCTTTCGTTTCCTGAGGCTTTGCCATTAGTAATCTACTGCTCGGATTTGAATCTAAATGTCTATGTTATTTACTCACAGATGTTTCCATGTGTCTTTGTCAGTTAATTTTTTTTTTCTTTTATTTAGGAAGAAGTTTTAACTAGAAAAAAGAAATAAAAAAAAAAGTAAAAGGACTGAATTTGAAAATGATTAGAAAAACGCACTGCGAATTCAGAGGTTGAGATCACATACCAAATTGGTAGAAAAGATGAAAGGGTGCACCTGTTTGCCAACTTTCGTCTATTATTGAATTCAATTTATCCAAGAAAGTAGAATTAACAAACATGTTCCGTGCAAATACAAAAAGATATCAAACTCAAATTGAATATGAATTTGTACTGGAAAAAGTCGTCCACAAGCATGCTTTTGGTTTGTTGCAATGGAATCAGTCATCTTATTCAGATTAGACTGGATTAGAGTTTATTTTTGCTGTTTTTAAGTACTGGGATTTGCAATTCATTAGCTTCTTGTTTGTTAATGTTGAAGCTTCTATGGAAAACACATTTTGTTTCCCTTTATCCTTTGTTTCTTTTCAATGAAGACAGACGGATAACATTGCTTTGAAATAATAAATAATGCTTGTGAAATTTAAACTGCTAAACAAGTTTTGCTTTCCCCAAGAATTGGTTTAATAAGGTTAGTTATGAATAGACGAATAAATTAGTTTTCTCTAAAGAAATAACTCATTTGCATACAAATGAAAGCCTCGATATAGGATATACGACTGCATATAATTATTTTACTTTCTTTGAGTCTTTTTTTTTTTGGGTCAAAACTTTTAACTTTTGTATTTACTAGCTTGAATGGTTCTTTGCCACTTGTTTGCTTTTCTTATCAACTTGTCCACTTTGACTTTAAGTTGACAGGGGAGGCTTCATGCTCGGGCAGGTGACTACACTGCTGCTGCCAGCATATTTCAAAAAATCCTAGAATTATGGTATGCTTGTGACAACTTTTTGTCATTATGAAAATAATCTTCCAGTATTAGTATGCAAAGCAGCTACTTTTTTCAGTCAGAAGAAGATTAGTTTGTTCTTGACTGCCTTTAATCGTATGGTCTATATGGGATATGTTCATAACTTCATATTGATGTTGTCTTTATGTCAAGTAGTTGAGGGTGTTTTGATGCCCTCCATTCAAGTTAGTGATGCTTCTTAGCAGCATCCAAGACATGCTAGGCAATACCCCTTCCCTTTTATTTGTTCTCCAGATTTTTATGCCTTCTGGATCAGTACCTTGTCAATATTTTCTTTTAAGAAAGCCTTTTCCATATATATTTCACAGTAGAATTTATTGATATTTGGCACATTATCTGCATAGTTAACTTACGTATCCTGAAGGATAAGTTATTCAAGTATTGATTGCCTGTTTTTATTCAGGTCCTTGATGTGCCTTTTCTGTCATTCGGATCACTTTATTTTCATTACAGAGATTTTGACTATTAGTATTGTTTCTTTCATCTGGCAGTCCTGATGATTGGGATTGTTTCCTACATTACCTCGGTTGTTTGCTGGAGGACGACAGCAATTGGTGCAATATGGCCAACACAGATCCAATTCATCCTCCAAAATTCATTGAGTGCAAGATTTCAAGCTTGGGAGATGAAGTGGTACAAACTTTTTTTTTGCTATTAGAGAGTTGAGTGGTTCATGTTTGTCCTTAGTTAATTTGACTTTCTATTTCTGTGTTATATTTTGTTTGTTTCATATTTCTAGCAGAGCCATTCTTTTCTTTAGAATTTGATTTTTGCTTATTGGATTGCAGTTTGATTCTCGCATGTCAAGTGCATTGGAATTTGTACAGAAGTTACTAGAAAACATCGGTGATAATTTTTTAAGGTCTCCATACTTGGCAAATATTGAAATTGAAGGGAGGAGGCACCTACATGGCAAAGGGGATGCTGACAAGTTAATGGAGTCTCTAGTCCAATACTTTCTAAGGTAATTACGAATTTCCTATCTTCTCTATAGTTTTCACATTTGAGTGGGCTATTTATGTATTCTTTGTGTTGCTCATTATGGTGGTTAAAAGGATGAAGTTTGTTCACTTTTGAAAAATTATTAACTTGAATGACCTGGCAGAATTTATAAAGCTGCAGTCATTTTGTTTTCAAATGTAGGCTTGCTGATAATGATATGTACTTTTGCATATTGTAACCAAATTTATAAAACTACAGTTTCAAATTGGTTGTTTGATTTACTTTCAATCTCAGGTTTGGTCACTTGGCCTGCTTCACTTATGATGTCGAGATGTTTCTTGAAGTTTTAACCCCTGATAAGAAGGCAGAACTGCTGGGGAAGTTAAAGGAAAGCTCTGACTCTATTTCAACTGTTCCAACAAAAGTTCTTGGGCAGTCAATAACACTCTTTAAATTTCAAGAATTGATCGGAAACACATTCAAGCTTCCTGTGGGTGGTGCGACTCTTAATCTTGTATCTGTTGATTTTCTTCAACTTCATTTTATGACGTGCCTAAGGAATACCTCTTATAAGTGATATCTGAAAGTGGTGGTATTATTTCTCTAAGTTGATGTTCGTTGATATTGGTCATGAGCCTTAGACCAAGTTTTGGGATAATTTATGATGTGGGGAGTCTTCGTAGAGGGTTCTTTTCCCAAACTTTTTTTCCAGATTGCAAATAGCATGGATGTAGGGCTTGCATATTATATGACCAAGTCCGTTTGTCACATTCAACGGTCTTATTTTTGTGTGAGCAGTAACAGATGAAAAGCAGTAGATAGGACGGGATGGGTGATGAGTTGCAGTTGTATGTTTGATGTTAATTTAGAGTAGGCAAGGGTGTTGGCTTTCCATAGGGTATTCTTAAGCCCTTAAGTTTTGTTTTTTTCCCTTAGTGGGATGCAGTTTGTGGGAGGCTTTTAGTAAGTGTTAATCTTCACAGGCTGTGTGTGCATCACTTATTTTTCAGTTGGTTGGTGGCAAGTCAAATGTAGCTCTTCTTGAATGTCGGTTTGGTGTCCCTTTTTTTCTTCTTTAGTTTTTGTATACTTGTTGCGTCGACCATGAGTGTAACAACAAAAACATGTTATTAAGCTGTCCTTTGAGTCATACAATATTAATTTTAGCCATTTTTCTTCAGAACTTGAGGGATCAGCTGTGCAGATGGTGAAGATGTATTGTCAAAACCTTCCACTTTCGAAGGACTTGGATTCGCAAGAGAGTATGCATGGCGAGGAGCTGCTCACAATGGCATGCAATGCGTTGATTCAGGTATGTCATACATCTACAAACGTATTCTTCTGTAGTGACTTGACGTATTTCTTGGCTTGTTTTACTAAAACCAATTTTCAGTTTGTTAAGTTTTTTATTATTAATATACTCTTATTGAGGCTGGTCTCATACTCATACTGGTTCCGGTATAGTTATTCTGGCGTACAAGGAATTTCAGCTACTATTTTGAAGCAATTATGGTATTGGAATTCGGCTTGACCATTCGAAAGTGAGGATCCCCTGTTATTTTTAGTATCATTATTATGGGAATTATTGTTTTAAACTTGATGTTGTGCACCATGGCATCAAGTCGAATTTATAGTCTTCTTTTCTTGATCTTCTGTCACATATAGCATCCTAATCACTATGGTACTGATATGTATGTCGGTACAAGATATTGTTTCCAGTTGAGCAAATGGAGCCTTAATGCATTTTCTTAGCTTTATGCTTAATGTACTTAATCAACACGATACTTTGCTTTAGGTCGTATTACCTTGTTAATTGAATTGTGCATGGTTTTTGTATCCATGGAGAATATTTTGCATTATTGTATCCATAGAAATCTTTATTCTATCTGCTTATATAACATTATTAATTTGGTTTGTTTTGCAGATATGTATGGCAGTACAAGATATTATTGCTGCACTTATATTCTCACTTAGGTGCCCTTTCATTAGCATATGAGTGGTAAATAACAATTAATGTAACCTTAGAACTTGTTATGCTGAAGAATATTTCGTTGCTGGTCCAGTTATGTCATGCCAATCACTTGCTGATTAGTGGCTATGACTGGGCTTTATTGTTTATGTTACATTTACTAAATTTATGTCGGTGCCTTCTTTTTTGTTCTTGTTTAGGTTCAGATCGTTGGATGTGAAAAATATCTTGATGGAAACTGTTTCACACCATATTTTACCCCAGATGTTGGTGTCTCCCCTATGGGCAGATCTAAATAATCTGCTAAAGGATTATCTCAAGTTTATGGATGACCACTTAAGAGAATCAGCAGACCTTACATTTCTTGCCTATCGTCATAGAAATTACTCAAAAGTACGTAATGTATTTGTCATTATGAATTTCTTTATTTCACTACCTTATCTTGTCCTCAATAGCACATGGTACACGGCTCCAGGCTCTCTCTCTCTCTCTCTCTCTCTCTCTCTCTCTCTCTGGATACTGCCTTATCAAAACCAAGACTTTTCATTATGATAAACTATTTTTCATTCCAGGTAATTGAATTTGTCCAGTTTAAAGAAAGACTGCAACAATCTAATCAGTATCTAGTGGCGAAGGTTGAAGGACCCATTCTACAGTTAAAGCAGAATGCAGATAACATTGATGATGAAGAGGTAACCTTTGTTTGCAATTTTTCATTGAATGTATGTACTTATCATATGATAGCTAATATGTTTGTGCTTATTTTTTGTAGACTGTTCTTGAGAGCTTGAAATGCGGTGTTCACTTTGTTGAACTGTCTAATGAGATTGGATCCAAGTCTTTGACCTTCAATGAAGATTTGCAGTCCCGTCCATGGTGGGCACCAACTGCAGAAAGAAACTATCTTTTAGGTCAGTATCACATGGGCCATATCTCCAGCTTTATTTATTAGTCATTACAACTTTGCTACAAAAAAAAATATGAGCAACAATTGTTGGCCTGTTGATACATTGCATAACTGGAATGTATTAAGTGTTGGATTCACAGAACTAAGGGCAATTTTTATTTCGCCAATCTTAATTCTATTGCGCTATTCTTGTTCAATCTTTGAAGAGTAGGCATTAGTATCTATCAATATATATGTTCATGCTCTTGATACTATGGTCTTGTTTTTTGTCTTGTCTTCGCCTCTGATAATAGTTTCTAGAACTGACTTGAGATTTATCAATGGTCAGGTCCTTTTGAAGGAGTATCGTATTGTCCAAAAGAGTACTCGGTATGAAATTCTGTCTTGTACAATGGATTTTATATACGGTGATTTGGAGAAGTTGATTCCATGAAGTTACCCTGTCACCCTACTTATTTATTTGAGTTTTTTCTCTTTGCCTTTTGTAATTTAATTTTTTTTCTTTCTGATTGTGCCAAATTTAGGTGAAAGAAAGGGAAGCAAATGTAAGGAGAGTTATTGAGAGGAAGTCTCTTCTCCCTCGGATGATTTATTTGTCCATACAGAATGCTTCAACTTCACTCAAAGAAAATCTCGAGGCCAATGGAACAACATCTGACTCTAAAGTCCCTTCGGAACTTAAGAGTTTGCTTGAGCGCTATGCAAAAATGTTGGGATTCACACTAAATGATGCTATAGAAGTGGTTTTGGGGGTCTCTAGTGGCCTAAAGTCGTTTGAGGTAGTATTGCGACACCAATTTTATTCTATACTCATTTTGCCATTATGTTCTCCTTCCTGCGAAGATTTACACCCACATGCATAAGGGTGAGAGCACCCATATGGTGACAGTGCATCAGACGACATTGATTGACTCGATAAATTAACTTTTATTGCAGGTCTTTGGTGCGGACTTGATTGACTGGATAAATTTTTCTGTGTTTCTGAATGCATGGAACTTGAGTTCCCATGAAATTGGGCAAGCAAATGGTGATGCAGGTCTGTCTCGAGCATGGCACTGTGTGGATTCGCTGTTGGAGAAGTATGTTTCGGAGAAAGTTAGCTCGATGGAGACTCTAATTAGCTCTCCTTGGGTTGATGTTCCAGTTCTGGTTCAGTTGGTTACAGAACCTTTGGCCTGGCATGCTCTTGTAATTCAATCTTGTACTCGGTCATCTCATCCGTCTGGAAAGAAGAAGAAGAAAACTGGAGTTCTGGATCATTCTAGTCTGTCCCATATGCGGAATTCTGTCCAGTCTCTGTGTAATACTCTGGAAAAAGTTATGAAATGGTTAAGAGAACAGATCAACAGGCCAGAGGATGAAAGTTTAGACACTTTACTCTCCTCTTTGCAGAATAAAGGACAGAATGAAGGCCCTGGGCAGGTTTTCCATATCCTAGAAACTTATATCTCATCCGTAGATGACACAGAGGTCGGTGATAGAATTTCCCGAGCATTGAAGTCTTGGAGTCCTCCTGATGTTGCACGGAAGCTAATAACTGGGAAATGTACGGTGCTGTCTGAGTTTCTAAGGATCTGTGGATCCAAACTAAAGTTGTTGCAGACATTGAAACAGCAGATAGCTCAAGTCTGAAGAACGATTGTCAAAGTTACTATGATGTTTCATGTGCTGTCCAAATTTTCGTGATCCAGCAAGGCAAGAGATCGAAGGAGACTGGCGTTTCCCTTGTCAGTAAAACTTTTATACTGTTTTTTTTTATATTTTTTTACCGGCGGTGGTTCTGTTAGCAGTTGTGCCGTAATTTTCTTGTTGGGCAGTGTACAACAACAATTTTTTCTTTACTTGTTCCTCAGTGTGTTTGAGAGTTGGCACAGGCTTGTAACTTCAGTAATTTTTTTTAGGCACAAAATTTTGGACAATGTATCTTCCCATTTTTTGTTGTCTGGTATTTTATCTCTCATAATTTGTCAATTTTTTTTGTGAGATGGAGTTGATCGAAGTATTAGTTCTTTGGTTCATGTTGCCCCATGTGATTAGAGCTCGTCTGGAACTGTTTATTTATTTTTATTTATAAAAGCACTTATTCTTTGAAGTACTTCTGTAAAAGTGCTTCCATTAAAAGTATATTGCAATTTTTAATATACGTGCAAGCGCTTCTTGAAAAAGCACTTTGAAGGCATAGCAGGTGCTTCCAGTTCTGGGAAGCACTTGTCAAGTGCTTTTTTGAACCCATAAGCACTTTTAGGGTGCGGTTGTTGCACCAGACTATCTCAGACTGGACTAGCTTCAAGGACTAAGCTGGACTAACTTAGTGAAGCGTTTGATGCAGTGTCGGACTAAGAAACAAAATAATTAACAAATTCTAATATTATATTATTTAATTCATATATATTAATATTTTATTATTCTTCTTTCTCGGAAACAATTCCACAATATGAGATATTATCAAAACCAACTCCCAATTCCATTGATTGCAGATGAGATCAAACCAAAATATATTCTAGAAATCTCTTCCTTTTTCCGAAAGTCACAATTGCAGATCTCCAATTCCAAATGCAGATCAAATCAAAGCCAATTCCACAAATCTCTTCCCCTCTCTCTCTCGAAAGGCAACCTCTTCATCTGAGTGCAGCTAATGATCTCGTTTTCATCGCCGGCGTCCCACCGTCTCAGCTGGCGTTCTCGGCCTCCATATTCCTTCCTCACCCACCACTGGATTCACAAAGATCCTGTCTTTTGGAGATTTGGGTTTCAACGACGGTGATGCAGGTCTGTCGTCAATCGTGCGAAGCAGACGAATCGAGGTCAAAGTGAAGTAGATGAATCGAGGGAGCGATGAGGGCGAGCATATGCAGATGAGGGAAGACGCAGAGATGAGGATGAGGAGGACGACGATGAGGGAGCAGGGCAAGGAGGGAGCGATGTGCGACGAGCAGGACGAGCGATGTTGGGGTTCTTGGACGAGCAATGTGCAAGGAGGGAGAAGGGCTTACGAGTCCGGCCGAAATTGGGATCCTCGTTAAGAACTCATAGCGAGGTGTATAATCCGAGCGAGTCCGACCTAAGCTCATTAAACCTAATCTTTGTCCAAACCAAACAAGGGACTACAGTCTAGTCTAGTTCAGTCCCCCCTAATCCGGTCAAACAAACGCCCCCTTAACTTTTTAAGCCAAACATGGTTAGAAGCGTTTCTGAAGATCTGAAAGCGTTTTAGTTATTATAAAGGGAATTGTTATTAGCATTCCAAAAATGTCATTCTACACTTCTCACAAGTGTATTTTTCTTTCTAATCATAGAAAATTTGGAGTGTCAAATGAAACTTTTGGTATGCTAATAACAATTCCTATTATAAAAACATTTTCAAACATGTCTTCAGGCTAGCGGCATTTCGATTTAAACTTTGAAGGCTGTGAGTTCAAATCTCATGAACGACAATGGAATCGCAACGTGAGTAAATGTATTATTTGTCATAGTCTAAGTTTCTAAGATTAGGATTAGGAACCGAAAAAATCATAGATGATTTGATTGCTCCAAAGTCAGTTGGCAGGCTACCTAATACATCTCTTCTGAATTTTTCTAATTGGCTGGGAGCATCCAAGACAGAGATCCTCTCTTCTACAATAAAATGTGGAGAGAACCTACTTCATTTGAAATCATTAAGAAATACACAAGATTAACTACTCATCATGCTAATTAGTGCCTTGATTAATGTTTAAACAAACACTAAACACTTTGAAAGAGAAATCATCAAAGAAATATCCGAACTTCGTGAAGCTGTTCACAGGTGTTAGTGTGATCCTACTTTGCTTTCGGAACTTATTAATTTTAATCCTTGTTGGTTAACTAACAAATCTTAGTTTTAATAAACATGGGATTAGCCACACTAATCAATGGTTTACTCAAGAAGAACTAAGGTTTTCAGCTAATGAGTGACACTTCGAGGTATCTTGTTCAACCCTTTTGTTTTGTACGGTAATCATCCGTAGAATACGTTTTGGGAAATTTTATGGAGATACGAAATATGGATTCAAATCGCATGTTGTCCAATATCCTAGTAGATAGGGTATTGGGTTTTCACTCATGTATCTCGGGTTCGAAACTTCCCCGTTCCGTAAATATTGCAGTAATTTCGAATCCTCCCTCCCTTACAACGAGAACAACCAAACTTTATCCCACTAAGTGGGGTCGGCTTTATGAATCATAGAACGCCGATGCGCTCAGTCTTGTGATGTCTTCTGTTAGCTCCAAGTATTCTATATCTTTTTTTGAAGTCTCATTCAAAGTCTTTCTAGGTCTTCCTCGACCCCTATTGCCCTGAGCCTCCGTCTCACAGCCGCATCTTCTAACTAGAATATTTGTATGTCTTCGATTCATGTGTCCAAACCATCTCAACCGACTCTCCTTAATAATAATAATTTAAAAATAAAAAAGAAATAAGGGTTCGAATAATTGAGCAGGAGGATTGAAATTATTGAGTGAAGATGGTGGAGGTGATAAGGGTAGGAAACTTGTTAGGTCCATGGATGGAATTCCAAAGGTGGAATTTTGTTGCATCAATTTCATAACGGGAAAAATTAGTCAACTAATGCAACAAAAATTATTCCTTTCTTCTTCTTCCTCCCTACCAAATCAACCCAAAATTCAACCCCCCTTTCAACTCTCCCTATTTAATTTATAGGTTTGAATAATACAAGAAAAATACCAAAAAATTGGGTGAATGAGAAAATTTAGAATGCTTGAAAGTGTCTTGGTCCACAAGGCAAGATAGATGATGGACAAGTGGTAGTGTGATTCACTTTCCATGGATGGAGATGATGAAACAAGAACGACAATGATCATTTCTCGTATTACATACAGTCTAGCATATTACGTTGTTTGTTTATGTCAGTCTAAATAAATGGTCTAAATTTAGGGTCTGGCATAAAGGTACACTTGACGGCCAATGGTTAACATTTTCCAACCATCGAGCTTTTCGATTGTTCACATCAAGTAAAGCGTAACTCTCTATCCCTTGAGAGTTACAAGGAATTGACATGCTCAAAGCATAGACTCTCCATTTGTTTAAGACTTGGTTGAAGAGGGCATAGTGGGTGAACCAATTCCCTTTATGGTTGGACTAATATGTCCCAAAGATCTTAAGTGTCCAATTTGACCTACAAACCTAATTTACATGGGCAATCTCTCCAAATATAAAATTAAAAAGAAAAAAAATTAATATTTGTTCTTCCCTTTCCCGCTAAATCCAGAATATATAAATAGGTCCTCCCTCACAAGTCTAAGCTCACACCACCACCACTGCTGCTACTACAAAATTAATTCACAAAGCAATGGAGGCTTCCACATTTACCCTTCTGCTTGTCCTTCTTGCCTTCCTCACTTTCTTAGCTTCTTTCTCTGCTGCAGAAGATCACTTCCATGAATTCGTCGTACGTATTCATTCATTCGTATAAAGAGTCATCTTCATATTTGTATATTCGTATTCATAACGCCTTAGATTTGTGTGGAAATTTCGAAATAGGTTGAAGCAAAGCCGGTGAAGAGGCTGTGCAGAACCCACACCACAATCACAGTGAACGGTCAGTTCCCAGGACCAACTTTGGAAGTCAGAAATGGAGATTCCATTGCCGTCAAAGTTACCAACAGAGCAAAATACAATATCACCATCCACTGGTATTCTTTCATCATAGTTTACGATTCTTTTGAACTTTCCACAGCTAATAAGGCTCTGGTCCAACCTATATCTGACAAACAAAGAGGGTTGGCGCGCTTTAAGGAACTCGGGAGTACAATGCTCTGACGATCAAGTATTGTATCGAGATAGGGCACTAAATCATGGTTTATACATCTGTCTGTCTGTCTAGTGTTCGCCCCCAGGTTTTTACAGTGCTTATTGTTCTATATCTTTCAGGCATGGACTGAAGCAGCAGAGAAATCCATGGGCGGATGGTCCTGAATACGTCACACAGTGCCCTATCCAGCCAGGAGCTACTTACACATACAGGTTCACAATCACAGACCAAGAGGGCACTTTGTGGTGGCATGCTCACAGCAGATGGCTTAGAGCCACTGTCTACGGAGCTCTCATCATCTACCCTAGATTGGGTTCTCCCTACCCCTTCTCAATGCCGAAGCGAGAAGTTCCCCTTCTTCTTGGGGAATGGTTTGATCGAAACCCCCTCGATGTCCAGAGGCTTGCGGCTTTCACAGGAGGAGCACCCAATGTCTCTGATGCATACACCATTAATGGCCAGCCTGGTGATCTTTACAGATGTTCCAAACAAGGTTTGCTAAAATCCACTTTGCTTAAATATGCAAAAATAAAATGATGTACAATGTGTTGACATAAGGAAACATGGCAATGCAGAAACCATTCGAATTCCAGTTGAATTGGGCGAGTCACTTCTCCTGAGAGTCGTCAACTCTGCACTCAATCAAGAACTCTTCTTTACTGTTGCCAACCACCAACTGACTGTTGTGAGCGCTGACGCAGCTTACACAAAACCTTTCACAACCAGAGTTATCATGCTAGGGCCTGGCCAAACAACCGATGTTCTGGTTACTGCTAATCAGCCCCCTGCTCGCTACTACGTGGCTGCTCGTGCCTATCAGACTGCCCAGAATGCGCCCTTCGACAATACCACCACCACTGCTATCCTTGAGTACAAGAATGCTGCTTGTTCAAAGAACGGCAAACCTTTGGCACCACTACTGCCTAGGTTGCCAGCTTACAACGACACAGCAACTTCTACTGCATTCACTGCTCAGCTAAAGAGCCCATCCCAGGTCAAAGTCCCCATGCAGATTGACGAGAACCTGTATTTCATTGTGGGTTTAGGACTGAATAACTGCACAGTTCCTAACAGCCCTCGGTGTCAAGGACCAAATAACACCCGCTTTGCAGCTAGCATGAACAATGTTTCCTTTGTATTCCCAAGAAGCACCTCCTTAATGCAAGCCGCCTACAGTGGTGTACCTGGTGTCTTCACCACAGACTTTCCACCTGTTCCTCCTGTGCAATTCAATTATACCGGAAATGTGCCCCGGGGACTATGGTCACCTCGTCGTGGAACTAAGCTCTACAAGTTGAAGTATGGTGCTAATGTACAAATAGTGCTTCAGGACACCAGTATTGTGACAACTGAGGACCACCCTATGCATCTTCATGGGTACCATTTCTATGTGATTGGATCGGGATTTGGAAACTACAACCCCAGAACAGATCCAGCGAAATTCAACCTCGTTGACCCGCCACAGAGGAATACCATCGGAACACCTCCAGGAGGATGGGTAGCTATTCGATTTAAGGCTGATAATCCAGGTAACATGCTAATCTCGTATCATAAGCTTTCTTCTAACTTATTTTTGTACACTATTTTGATGTTTTTTCACTTCTTAATCCAAATAGGTGTCTGGCTGATGCATTGTCACTTAGATGCACATCTCTTCCTGGGTTTGGCAATGGCTTTTCTAGTCGAGAACGGAAACGGACCACTACAGTCTGTAATTCCTCCTCCAGCAGATCTACCGCGATGCTAAATTATCAGCAGAAGATCACACTAGTAGTTGGATTTCACTATTGAAATTGAAATACTTGTTGTTCTCTTGCATTCTTAGATTATTATGTCTTAGGTTGAATTTGGCGCAAAACCAAGCGCAATGATGTTCTAGGATTCATACAGCCGATCACACTTAGTGGGATAAGGCTTTGTTGTTGTCGTTTTGTTAGGTTGAATTTGTCAATGAGTTCCCATTGTGATTTCTTTTCCAGTATCGAGTCAAGAGTTGGACAGTGCTCCAACAAGCAGCTACATTGTCATGTTATGTTCCCAAATTCAAGGAAAGGAATTTTAGATTTGAACAGTTCAGAATACATATCTTATTCAGTCTGGCTGAAGAAGTTGAGGTTCCACCATAAAACCAAATGATAGTATGGGGAGTAGCCCAATTACTTATTCTTTTCCCGTTGCGGGATTCATGCTCTCAACACCGGCTTTCAGATGATGAGTTGATAGCTCAAAATATGAAGGAAACATGACATGAGATAAACCTAGCTTATATGTTGTGAGATGGTGCCAACTTCCCCAAAGGGCGCACCGTCCATACTACATAGAACCGTTATAGAAATAAACTACTGCAACTCTTACAGCGAACTCAACTCCTAACATGAAGATCATAACCAAGTTGACTAATCCTCCATAATCTATTATCAAACAATAAAAAGAAAAAAGCAGTAAAGACACATGATATGCGAAGCATATGGTATTTAGTGAGGAGATGCAATTTCTTCGATTGCAAGAGAAAAAATTCAATTAACCACAACTGGATAAATATGGTTTTTTCTTTCTTTCTTTCTTTTCAGAACCGTTTGCCTTAGAACAAAATGTTAGCGTAAACGATGGTACACCTACTTCTCAGGGAGACTAAAACCAAAACGTCAATATAAACAAGATTACGGTAACTACTAACAACATAGAAACGATAGTTAAGGATAATCAACATGAATCAGCATCCAGTTCACTAAAGCTGCATGTGTTGGTTAAAACCACTCACCAATCAGGCAACAAACTTCAAACATCGAGTATCATTGTGTATATTCTGGCAACGACCCGAGCAGAAGCGCACCCCACACCTCACACATGTGTAGGTGGCAGCAGAACCACAAACAGTGCAGAAATGGCGCCGGGAGGTAGAGCTTGGTGGTCCCACTGCTGCCTTCAGATAAGAAGGAACATGAGGAGGCAAGGAGTCGAGATTTGCCTGTTTCCATGAGAAAAATTATGTAAGGAAAGACACATCAAAGCAATTCAAATCCTAAAAGAATACGTGCAGCAAAATCCCTGTTACCTCATGTAGAAGCTCAAGGAATGTTCTTGGGGCCTTTTTGGCCTCAAGAGCTTTAGCCTGCCGGGTTTTACGCTTGGTGCCCTTAGACTGCTTCTTTGTTATAAACACTGCAGCAGCAGTTCAAATTGTTACTTCTTATCCTTCATTCCAACAATAATTGCAGGAGGAATTTCCTAAACGTTTAGTTATTTCTTAAACCAAATCTGACTGGAACGGAACAACAAAATCCCACTAAGACTACCTAACCTACAATTGCCTTCGATAAACCACTCACTGAAATAACTTCAAGTGACGAGAGAGAGGGAGAGAGAGGGAGAGAGAGGTTGATCATGAATCTCTTCTGTTCTTACGTACCATTTGATGGTCATACTTGTACACCATAGCTAATAACTTAATAAGCATTTCCCAGCCACAAAAGCTTATAATGCATATATTGATATCACAATGCACTTCGGTTTTGGATGCAAAATCATTCAACAGAGTCTCCACTGCCTAATACAAGATAATAACTTGTTTTCGAAAACAAATACGAAAATAATAACCCCACAAGAACAGAGAGTTTAAAGAGAAGTTGCATAAAAAAATTACCATCATCATCGTCAAGAGAAGCTTCATCATCGTCGTTAACTTCTACCGTCTCCAAACCAGCATTATCATTTTCCAAAGCTTCAAGCCGAGCAAGGGCAGCCTAAAACCAACCAGCATACCCATCAACACTAATAAATTTATACAAATTTACAGAAAAAAATCACCAAAATATTATAAAATATATATACGTTTGTGTGTGTATACCTGCGTGCGGTTGTCACTGCTCTGGAGGGCAGCAGTCATTTTCGAAGCAACCTTTCGAGTTCGACTCGACATTCGGCGCAATGGGTTGGACCCATCGTCGTCCATTGCTGCAGGAAGAAGTTGAAAGGAGTTCTCTTCTAAAAAATTCTGGTGCTGAAAAATCGATAGCGATGGCTTTCGATCAAGAAAGCTAGACTGGAATGAGAAAAACCTTTCTGGGTCGGATTAACTGGAGCTCACTGTGAGTGGTTCAGCTAAAAGTCGTCGTCTTTTATGAAATTAAGATTTGGGTAGTCGCTCAATTCGCGAAATACATCAGATAAAACAGAGACAATTGTATCAGCTAGAATATGAGAGAGAGAGAGAGAGAGAGAGTTACAGCACAACAATGGAGGAACTTGTAGCGAGTGGAGGGTCCTGGAGGAGGAGAGGGAGTGGAAGGAAGTGAGAGATTTTGGGCTTGGACTCCAATAGAAAGTAATTTCTTTGTTTTGATTTGTACATGGACCTTGAAATTGGTAATACAAGCCCAATATTAGCAAATCCAAACAATTTGTATAGTTATAGAAACTTTAACAAAAAACTTCTGGTACTGTTCATAACGAAAAACCACATTTTTTACACTAAAAAGTCAATCATAGTAGTTTTCACTTTACCCTTTATTTTGTTCTTATTGTTAAAACTCAAAGTTTTTAAGTCATTTTCATTAATTTTCCTTATAATTATTCACCCAAATATTTGATCAGCACACTCTGGATCAAAATTTCTTTTTGACATTACAAGGTAGTTATAGCTTAAGAGGTTACCAGCATTAATCCCCTACGTAGGTGCAAAATAAACAAAATACAAGATGACTTCCATCATAAAGTTCATAGTTTCATTGGATCTCTTTTTAATTGTAGTAACAATTATTGGTACTTTGAAAAATTTATGGTGCATTTGTTAAAGTGTAGTCCTTCCCTAATGGAAACATAAGAAATGAACATAAGATATGACTTTTATGAAGTGCTAATAAGAATTTCTTTTGTAGTGAAGATGATTAACTTTGTTAGAGAGTCGAGAATAGGTGTTTAATTATGTTTATGTTTTGAGTTGAAGTAGAATATAAAATGAGTACATGATATGAAGTATCTGTACATGTAATAACATGTTACATCACTATGTATACATGCAAATTATATACATACTAAAACCCAATCGAAGAGTTACTGTTCATAAACACAGTGTTTTGATGATTTTGCCCCCATTTTTCTTGTTCTTCTCCGTTAATTTTTCAAAGCCTTAACCTAGCTAGCAATACATACATTGGTTTATGAAATACCAAACTCTAGTTACCTACACCATGAAATCAACAAATCCTTCACCTTTTGAGTAGGGCTAGGGCTACATGCAAACCTTCCACTTGTACTATCTGACCCTTGCCCTCTCAAAATCTGCTGTTGTACCACTAACACAGAAGCAGTACAACAAAAATCAAGAGAGGAAATATAGTCCCCAATTATTCCCAACTCATCATTTTCACTCCAATATGAGAGCCCAGATATAAGCACAGGATTGATCCCTTGTTTCCTTCCCACAATCCAAAGGTCATAATTATTTTCAGTATCATCATTCACTGATTGAATGGCTGAGATTGTCTCTTCCCCATTCCTCACCGTCATTTCTCTATAACTCACCCTCTCATTCCTCTCATTCTTCACCCAAAACCACGTCACAACCCCATCATCCAACTTCTTCTCCATCTCATCATCACCTACAAAATTGTGCGAAAGAAACCGAATCACAGTCAGCGACACGTTTAAGTTCCCGGCCATCCTATCTGCATAACACAATGCCTCCCTAGAATCCGCTCCGCCCAAAAATAGCACGGCAAAATGTAGCTCCGTGTTCCTAACTGCCAGTTGGTTATGTCTAACACGACCCTTGTCAACCAGAACTCCAACTGAGCAAGGTGCATGGGCCAACACATTTGAATTGACAGATCCAACCCCATGCCTCACAATTCCTGTTAATTGTCGTCCAGCAGTATCCAAACACTCCTTGTGAAAAGGCAAGATTATAATTGTGGCCTTTTTCACAAGAGCTAGGTCACAAATGTCTTGGTACATTGTTCTATTTGGCACTATTGCTGTGAAGGGATGGAGCCTAACACACTCACCTTTGGTTTCTTGGTATTGCTGCAAGACATTGTGGATTGTGTGACAAACTGCATATTTTGAATCATGCTCTTCTTGCTTTTCATGGTCTATAAGCACAGGAGAAGCCCGGCCAACAAGATCGGCGAGACGGAGAGAAAAGATTACGAACGGGGTGCTTAGAGTTGGATTGGAAATCTCAAGAAAGTTGATGAGGGAACCTGTGCTATCTTCATCATATATACATAGGACTATGCGAAGTTCTGCATCCGCCTGAGGAGTGTGCTGGATGGTTCTCCGTTTATGGACCATGTATGGCCTCGTTGGGTCGTAGAGGATGCTAATCAAGGGTGTGGATATTGCAGTCATTGTAGTGAGGGATAGCACCATCATTGTAAACCCTGGAATCCCCATTATCTGTGCATATATACACACAAAACAGCTAGCAAGTGAGTTCGGATGAGGAGAAATATGTTTCATTTATGATTTCTAGGAAAAGTAAAAATACTACACCCTAAATTCAAAAGCAATGTAGTTTAGATATAAGCACAAGCCGGTACATGAAGAAATAGTAGGCTTCACAAATAAGCTCATTAAAACTCGATTATAGTTAAAAACACCAAAATGATACGTAAGAAGTTTTCTCTAGTTTGATTCTTTTGAAGTATCTCTCAATAACATTAACAGATGTCAGGAGACTATATATATACTTATTAGGTCTAAAATGTCTTGGCAACAAATCCAAGAAACTTTCTTTATGCAATTAATGGAAGATCTCAGTCATTTGTTTTTACCGTCTAATATAGCAGTTACTGTGTTTATTAACAATGTCATATACTGCAAGAAGTACAAATTAACTGCCATGTAACATGATCTTCATACTTTCTATAAGTCCATTTAACATTTCCTTCATATGCATGCCAATGACGTTTACCTTTTTGTCCATCCAATGGAGAAAAACCACTATCTCCACTTGACCTTTTAGGATCATCATGAAGCTGAGCGTAACACCATCCCTGAGTGGCAACTCAAAGAAGGCAGAAGTAATTAGGGTTCCAAGCAACTTAGCCACATAGGCAGTCAGAGTGATGGCAAACATGGGACTCAAGCTTGACCAACCAGCAGAGCTCATGGCATTCACATCCACAGAAAGCCCAACCAATGCAAAAGAAAATGGCATCAAAACATCCACTATAACCATCTCACTCCTCTCCACAATTGTTGATCCAAGCGGAGGGCCATCCGGGATCGCCAAACCCAACCAGAATGCACCGTTTGCAATCGCGATCCCGGTTATGTCAGCCAAACCCCCCATCACTAAAACCCCCAAAAAAATCATCACCACATACCCTTGGTTCACTGGCTGCCCCTCTGGGGTGGTCTCAGCAATTCTCACCAAACTCCTCCTAATCACAAACACAATGAAGGCCAGAAAAACAACCAAAGAAATCAAGTACCATAACACAGCCAGGTGGTTGCCCTCACCTTGCTTAGCTGCCTCAAATACAATCATTACACCAACTCCCATTGCATCGCTTATCACCGATATCGACAATGCCAGTCGTCCGATCTCTGAGCTCAGAAGGTTGAGCTCTTTGAGGATGGAGTGGATGATCGGAAACAATGGTAGGGCCAAGCCAGAGGAAATGAATCCGAGTGAAGAAATTCTAGCTAGTTCTTTGTCCATGGACTTGCGCAAAGTGAATGCAACAATTGATATAAGTATGAAAGGGAGGAGCACTCCGGCAAATGCTATGTACAATTGTTTCTTGTTTGCCTTTTTCACTAGGGAAATGTCCATTTTCACTCCGGACAAGAAAAAATAATAAGTGAATCCAATTGCTCCAATATTTTTCACTATGAATTGTGAATTTTTGGGGAACATAACTGAGGTAAATTTTTCGCTGCGGCCTAAAATTGACGGTCCAATGAATATACCACCCTAAACAAACTTAATCAAGTCAATTGTAATACCAAAATGGTGAATTCCATACAAACCTAGTTAAGAATATATCAACTTTAGAATGATATATGCACACATACATGAAGGTTCGACTGCAGATGACTCTTTGGGCATTCGAATCAATGCTTTGAATGCTCAGCGAGTGCGTGCATGAACATTTTTGTATATGCATATATGTAGTAACAAATTTGGAAGAACCCTTAGGGAGAAGAGGAACGTACAATGACTTCTGAGACAATTCTGGGTTGTTTGAAAGGCTTGAGAAGAACACGGAGGATACGAGTGAGGATGATGACCAATGCAAACTCTAACAACAAAAGTGTGAATGAATTTTTCAATGGATTTTCACCATAAAGTAAGTTGAAGGCGCCTGCCTCTCGAGCCTTTCCACATGAAATAATAATTGAAGGGTAAACATTGTTGAGATTTATGGACACATTGTCGGCCTGAGCTTTTAAGGACGCCTGAAATCTGTTTGAACTTCCATCCCAAGGGGTTGGAAGATGGTAAAGTGGGAATTCCCTAACCATGCAAAGAAGTAACTGGAAACCCTAACCATGCAAATGTTGAGAGCGAGAGAGAGAGAGAGAGGGGAAAGGCTAATAGGGGTGTGGACATGCGTTAATAAGGGATAGAAGTTCATGAGTTTGCGAGGTTGCCAACAAAAAACATATAGTTTGTGAGGTTGTCGATAGTTTGTGCATTCCCTGTGGGAACACAATATTATCCATTTATTTACTAGTTCAAATGTTACCTCTACAATTCTATTTAAAAATTGATAAAAAAAATGTTGAAATAAACCATTTAAACATGAGCGGAGCAAAGAATAGAATTCTTTTTTTGTAGTTTTATTTTAACAAAAAAAATTATCCTAATATCTAAAATTGTTCCAATCACAAAATGATTTTATGATATTTTAGCATAAAAAAATTAGAGTAAAATTAATGAAAACTTTAATAATTAGGCATATGTCAAGAACACATGATGAGTTGATTTCATATTATATATTTCACCTTATTCTTAGTTTTTTTTTTTTTTTTTTTTTTTTTTTTGTAATTATTTGTGGTAGAATTTTGATAATTTGTTTTATATTTTCAATATAGGACATTCAACTTCCTCTGGAGTAAAACTTGATCAAATGGACGAATTTTGGAGTGATTCAAATTGAAGGATGTTCGTGTGTCTCTTGGCGTGTTCGTGTCAAAATATAGGAATTTTCTACCAAGCGGTTATTTTCTGGCGATGGAATAAAAGAGCAATGTGTGGTGCTGGAAAGCTACATTTTTGGACTTAAACTGCTTTTTTGTAGCCCAAGATGATCTTAGATGGGTTCGTGGCCTTCTGGAGAATTTCTGGAGAAGTATTCAGAATAGTCCAAGCTTTAAATCCAGCTATTTTGGGTCAGTTTTGGAGCTGATATGGGTCCAAAACGTGGTTGTGCAGAATTTTGGGGAATTTACTAAGTCAATTTAGGATTATGTTTCCTAATTTATTTCAATTTATTTGGTTTCCTAGTCTTAGTCTAAGACCTTTTATTAGGAGGATTTATTTAGAGTAGTATAAATAAGCCTTTTGGCCGGCCCTAGGGTTTTCTTCTTTATGCAATTTTTGGAGAGAAGATTTTGGGCAAAACTTAGAGATTTCAAGACTTAGACTTCTAAGGTGTTTTCACTCTTTTTCTATTTCAATAAAGACTTTGTGATTTTTATTATGAATATGCATAACTAATCCTCTTTTCTAGGGTGATGCCATGATTCTTAGTGAGAATATGTAGTTTCTTTTTAATTTGCTTATGACTTTATGCATGCAAGTTTTGAATTGTTAATCACCGGTTTAAACTATCTATTTGTCTTAGTGATTCGCGACCATTATGATATTTAGAAAAGTAATTTGATGCAATTTTGGCGGAGGGATGTCTGTCCCTAAAATTGACTAAGGTTTCTTGTGGTTAATATGTGTAACTTCTTAGGATGGACGACACGTCTTAAGGGTTACATGGTTTTCAAAAGGTTTTCACAAAACTTAATGAGTCTTGCATGTTCACATTCGATCTGGACATCACGGATGGGTTGCATGTTAGATATACGTTCTATGTTGGAGGTTCCAAATAGGATACCCTTTAGGAAAACCTAACCTTTAAAGTATGTATGTGTAATTCATAAGTAATTAGAAGAACTACATAGATTGTTAAGGTGACGGCAGAACCCTAGCACTTTCTCATTTTGAATTCTAAAAATTGTTTCTTGTTTCCTTCTTTAAAATTGCAAATTTTAGTTAACCTTTTTAATTAAATTTGTTTTTCTTAATTTAGGTCATTAAATCACTTTTTTCCAAAACTCTGTTCTAAGTAATTAGTTGAGAATCGATTTCGTGTTAATCTATTCAAATTAATCCCTATGGAGAACGACCTTACTTGAGCCAACTATATTACGATAATCTTGTTTCTCTTGCAAGTATTTAATGTGTTTTTAACCCTTTTTGCACAGGTGGTAAAAGTCCTATCAACATATTTTAGTTCTTTTTAATCAACAAAATATTTTCGTTAAGTAACCTAACGTCAATTAGTAGTCCCAAAGCTTATCAGGCTTATCAGGCCCGTACATTCCGCTCCTAATCTAAAAGCTGTACACCAAAACCAATTGGACATTTCTTGATTTTTCACCCCTAACGTTTCAGATTAGGGTTTTGGCCAAGCCTCAAGGTACCTGTTTTCCATCCATATATGTCAGAGTTGCGCTGCTTATCGAAACGGTTGTTCCAGAAAGCCTTGCGGGGCATCCTCAATTTTCTGAAGCTTTTTTAGGGTTCCAAGCTCTGGATGGAACTCCCACACTTGGCGTCTCCAAGTGATTGTTCACATCTATATATGAAGCACGGATTCGGTGATACGATATGACACAACACGGCAATATAAAAAATCTCTAAAGGATACGATATGCTATGTATACAACAATAAAAATATATAATTTAAAACATATTTTAGCATGGAAATATCCAAATTCTAGTTCATTTGATTTGTTTGAGAAGAAAAGTACATACAAAAGAAGAAGTACCAGTTATATTCATTGTTTCAAATAGAGGCAAGCTCTTTCGATTAATTAACTTTCAATTAAATCTTTGTTTTCTATTACTTTCTCCTCTTAGTTTCTCATCTGAAAAAGGATCCTAGCCAAAAGCCATATACTTGTATCCCAAAAGTGGAGTTAAAATTGTATTTGTTGACCCATATATGTACTCTTTAGCCGCATGTGGTTCAATATCCTAATGGATAAGGTGTTGGTTTCCAATCATACATTTCAAGTTCGAAACTCTTCCTCTACTAAATTATTGTAATAATTTTAAATCCTCCTCTCCTTAATAATAATAAAATAAAATAAAAACACTCTTCAGCCACTGACCCCCACGTACCTTACCTACTGTATGTTTCTGTCCGTCTTCAGCTTCCATTTGACTCTTTTTTTTCTTTAGGAAATTTTGCAAACCAATGCCCAAGAAAGTTTGATTCCTTTTTGTTTTGGTTTTGTGGGTTTGGTGTTAATCGGTGTAAATTGGTCATTGAATTTTCAGTATGAAAGGGTTTGGTGTTAATCGGTGTAAATTGGTCATTGAATTTTCAGTATGAAAGAAAGATTGTGTTTTTCAAACTAGTAAAGAAACTTGGAATTGGGCATTTGGAAATTGCCACTTGAAAATTTGGAGTAGAAGAAAACTGAAAGAGAGAAAGAGATGGGACGGCTTGGTTCTCTCTCTCTCTCAAGTATGCAAGACAACACCAGATTTGAGTTGAGGTTGGCTTTAAGGCTGTTCGTGCTAGCCGCTAGGCTCCCACTCAGTTCAGGAGTAATCTTTTGTTGTAATTTATGCATTCTACATTGCAGTATCCATTTTCCAATGTAGAATCTGCAGTGCAGTTCATTGGTTAAATTAGTCATTTGATAGAGTTATAGAATGAATTTTTATGGAACATTTGGTTTAATGAAAAATTGAAATTTGAATTTGTTTCTTGTTGTTCTTATTAGCTTGGTAAGTTGGATAACTTTTATTGATTATTTTATTTTCAAAGTACTTGTAATTCTTAGCAGTTGTTTGTTCTTGTTGTTACTATTAAAACGTGATACACTGCCCACACAAATGAATGAGAAAAAAAAAAACATAAAAGTACAAATTCTCAAAATGATTAAAGTATAATATGTGATGAATTTGATTATAATAAAATAGAGCAACGCAGAGTATGAATCTACAAAATTGTAGAATATAAATTGCACGACAGTGACTGAATTCGGGTTTACCTATTTCAAAATATCAAAAATATGAGAAAGGGTTGCGTACAAGTCTTGGCATTAATATGTAATTTTTGTTCAATTGAGGTGCATTAGGAAACTTGAGAAGTCCATTGACCTCTTACTAACGGGTAATGCTAGGTGGACCAAATTTTTAAATCAAATTTGCATATCAAATGATGTGTCAGCAATAAAAAATAAGCATGTTAATCAACACTTAAGTAATAATCTAATCATCAACAACCACATAATTTGGTTCACAAATTTGGTTTACCTAGCATTACCGCTAACTAATTATGATAAATATGATCCATATTGTAAGTTTTGATTGGCCTAAAACTAAAATTCCCTAAAAATCGTTAGAGCTTAATTTAAAATAAACCTTTTTTTAATATAAATGTTAATTTCAATTGCTAAGAAAAAACTAACAGTAAATCATGATCATAGGATCTTCATCAATGACAATACTATATGCTTTAGTAACATTATAAGAAGGAAACGATTCGGAGAGAAGTCATCCCAATATTAAATTCTAAGAACAAACAAAATTACTGGACGCGTGAAAATATAATCCTTTTGGAATTCAATTTTATTTATTTTTACTTCAAAATCTAATTCTAATCTAAACTGTATTGAGTGATGTGAGAGTGTTTGAGCCTGAGTGCAGTGGAATTAATATGAATGGAGGGTTCGAGCTCGAGTACGGTGAGATTAATTCGAAGTCGTTAACCATTGGTGCAATCGACCACAAATTTGAAGCTAAATCGAGGCCCAACCCATAAAAGGCTACAACCTATATGCATGGCTGCTGGGCAGCTGAAACGGTGAAACCTATGTACAAAACCTGTAAGTTTTCCCAGCTAACTTTGTCTGACTTCATCAGAAAGAAGGAATTAATACTACATGACACTGTTTTATCTCTTATGTTACTACGCTGCATCCTGCATGTGAAGACTTATAAACCGAAGAGGAACTATTAATATATGGCAGGTGTATTGGTGCATTGTCAGGGTACAAATTAAAGGAAAAAAAATTCAGCCCATCCAATCGAATTACTATGAATATATGTTCCAGTACTCTGCTCTCAAAATTGGACCACCAGTACATATCTATATAGTTTTTTTGGTTAATTTAGAACTACTTCTGTTTATATATTTGGGCATTTTTAGATATTTACAACCTAAAACCTCAAAAAGTATTTCTTCACTCGTCCAAGTAGTACTACATATCTTCCATTGGCTCTTGAACATGCAAGAAGCTGATGCTGTTGTTGGTCATGGACTTGCTGATTAGCAAGGAGATATATACTTTGATTTGTTAATGATGAGTCTCATAATTCATAAAGTATCCTTTTTATAATTTTGATTAGGCTCCATTATATATAACTATTTGGGAATCTAACCTTAGACAAAATTTAAAAAATACTGTCGCTTTTATCTTTGCAGCTGCTGTTGTGGAGGATTTTATTTTTCCGGTTAGAGTGCGTCTTCTCATTCTCTTCTTCCTTGTATCTCAAGGGTCAATGCTGGATTGCTTTGGTAAATAACTTCTTTTTTCTCTTCAATATATTAGGTTTTGAGTTCAAATCCTCTTTCTTTCTAATCTCCTATTTCTTTTTAATCTAACTCAAAGTAGCACGTAATATCGTTTGTATATTTCAAGGATTATCTTTTATTGAAACACATTTTTAGGCCAATTGATAAACTAACCCCTAGCTAGTTTGATGGTTTCATCAGTTAACCACGTAAAGCTAAAGAACCAAAGGTACATCCTGGATATTTTAACCATTTAAATCTTTTAAGTACTTGATTAACCATTATATATATTTTACGAAGAGGTGAGGGGAAAAAGGTAAACAGGCCAGGCTGTAGCTCAAAGCTGCTGGTGGGGGGGGGGGGGGGGGGGTCTCCTGTTGAAGCACATTCCTTGATCACATATTATCTTCTCCGAAGATGAAGATCTCCCGTCATCATTTGTATAAGCAATAACAATTGGAGATCAAAATATGATTGGTAAATTGGTTCCTTTGTCCCCAAATATCAGGACACACTTTGTACCCTAAAGTTATATCAAGTTTCTCAGCAACCCCAAAACAATCCATCCCGTCCGTACACGTGGCTATTAATGGCCAACCAGATGATTAACATTGCACATAGAACAGGATAAATAAAGGGAACAAATAATTCACATAAAAGAATTTGAATTATATATGAAGGAAGTCAAGTTCACCATCATCATCTCGTTTGCAATAGCAACAGCAACGAATTGCTAATTTTCTCCCTTTTGTTGGGTTAAGAGACGAGATTGTGACTCTCGAGAAATATATTTTTACATTTAGAAAACTTGTCAAATGATGTACCTTTTTAATAAATACATATTACGTGGCAGTGTTTCGAATAAAAAAAAATGGCTCAAGGGAAGGGAAGTTGGGAGTCAACGTTCGCAGTTATTATTTACTAACCTCTCCATTATTGCAAAAGCTGCCTCGCAGAAAGTTTCAGTCAAACCACGAAACCCTAGCTCTCATCACAACTCACAAGGAGTCCAGGCTTCTTCTGGAGAAGACTAGGGTTTCAGACGCACCACTAAAAGTTGGCAGACCCCAAAAGGCGTAATCGTGTTGAAAATTGAGCAACCTTCATAGTGATTTATATCAAAGCATCAATGATTATAATTAAACAATATTGGCTCCACATCTAAAAAAGATTAGCTTATTCTTACAGATGGCTAGGGTTCGGGTCAAATCTGCCAGAGAAACATAAATGATAAGATCATAATATTCGATGGGATTTGAGAACATCAGAGTTAAACGAACTAACCCCCAGAGTTCAAAGAAATATTAGTGATAGTACTTAATGAAATTTAGCATCAAAGAAACTAATAAACCTATGAATCTAGAGCAAGAACAGAAGAAAGAGAAATAATTATCAATAAAAAAGAACGAAAGTGAGGAGGGGAAGATGGAGAATGAAAACAAAAAATCACGACTAATATATATAGTTCTTTCTCAGATCGATGGATAAAATCCCAGAATCCCAAAATTCCTTATCCTTAAATAACAAAATCCCTTATCCTTAAACGAGTCTGAAATCAAAGGATGAAAGCTAGCTAGAACCTTCCATGGCAGAGAGAATGAGAACAGATAACGTTAAACACCAACATAAAGGGAAAGTTATACGTACTCTGCAGAGGTGAGTAAAAAGCAGCCACGAGTGATAGAGATTAGTAAGAAGAAGCCATGAAACTCAGGATGGATAGCGTCAGATGATGACCAAATAAACGCTTAATTGCTTAGAATCTTGGTTAATTCATCTGGCGCTATCCCTCCTGAGCTTTACAGATCCTCCCTTACTTTAATAATTCTACCATCAAATTCAAAGCCTCCATACATTTCAAGAAACCCTAATCAAGGCTATAGTGGAATGAAAGGCCAGATCCCTTCAAAATCTGAACAAGAGATGGAGAGGGAGAGCTCATCTGTTGGTGGGTGGGTTAGAAAAGTGAGGAAAAGGGTGTATTTATAAGAGGGGTAGAGATCTGAGAGTTGCTTCTATTGGAACACGAAGAGCTTAGACTAAGTAAAACGAGAGAGTTTGTGTGGAGGGACGGTTTATTTTAATATATAATTATGATTTTTATTTTGTGTGTAATTTTGTTGGTTTGACATGACAGTGCTTTATTTGTTGTTACTTTATACGCTGCCGACTACTATACTCATCTTCAATGCTGGGATATTATAAGGTTCTGGTACAATACATACTAATTAACCTTTGTTTAGCAACTTTGCCCTAAGTAAACTCCAATTCTCTTGGCGAAGGTCGCAATGCGACAAGACCTAGCAAGTACCATCCCATATGTATATGTATATATATATATGTGTGTGTGTGTGTATGTGTGCGTATATATATATGAAAATCCAATCTGGAGTATGACGATATTTGTACACTCTCAACTGACCATTAGTATTCCGTCTCTAATATAAGTGAGTAACACATTTGGAAAATGATGTAGCCGATTGAGTTGCATCTCTCACGTGGATATTTTTTGTTGCTATTAGTGAGATGATATATACATATGATTATTTGAAGGGGTACAAATAGTTTTATTCTTGCAAATCAATTTTGTACAAATTAAATATAACATCATATTACAAGCACTCTTCAAGGCCTAAAATCTAGGATTATAACTCATGCATTACAAGCACCCTTACCTCCCCCAAGGATAAAGATTCTCAGGATTCTTCTAATTAAGTACATGTTTAAGAGTACTTTGTCTTAAACTATAACTCAAAATCTAGTTCCTAGTTAACTTATTTCACTAGGTATTTAGTTTTATTTTTTTTTAAAAAGGGACAACTTGTGGCAGGCCACACCACTTTCAGGCGTTGAGAAGCTATGGGGGTTATCCACCCCTTCCAGGCCTTGAGAAGCTATGGTGAATTTCATCGTGCCAGTGGCCACAGTCAAGCAGACTCACCATCGGAGCATCAAACCCGAGACCTCCCATATTTTTTTGTTATTGAGAAGCCGCAGTTGGTACCCTTACCACTAGGCCACTTGTTGTGGTCAGGTATTTTGTTTAGTTTGAGAAGGATGAATTGTTACAAGGTTTAGCTGTAAATAAGAAAATAAAATTAGCATGGAACTTGTGCATAACTCAATTGACTAAGAAAATATTTACTTATGTACTCAAGGACTTAAATTCAATATCCCCTCCCAATTGTGGCTTGTATAAAAAAGAAATATGAATTATTGAGGTATTGATTGATTACTTGATTGCTTAAGAATCAATTTAACTTGTGAGTGGGTTAAACCATTGTATCAACTGGTCAAATGACTGCACTTCACTATCCTAACATCACTTGTGAGAAAATTTATACTTTTGGAACCCCCGATTACTCGTAATCATCATGAGTTAATTAATAATCGCAATTGGCTCTAAATTCTAAGTCGGCAATATAAAGTCATTCTCTTGCATTGCAGTCCCACTAAAGACGTATTTTTGCTCATTACCCTATTTATTATTATTTGATGAGTTTAAATCTTAAGATTTGTGTTTATACATTACACAGATATTGAAATTTAAACTCATTCAACAATGATAAATGGAGTAATGAGCATCACCATCACTTAATAGTGGTCACGAGCAAAAATACTCCACCCCACCAAGAGCTACCAAAATGAAAGACTACAAAGACCCGTTTTCAAAATCCAGCAATTATCTCAAGTTTAAGTGCTTCAACACTTTATTGACATTTTTTTTTTCTGTTTTTAACTTGCGATCTATCGATATGATTATCTTAGGGGACCTTTTACCATTCTAAGATTCTGCTTTACTCCTTTTCTTTTCACATTTCTCTGAGAGACAAAATATAACATAAAGTTTTTTACTACTAAAAAGAAAAATTACTATATTTGGTGGAGCATGTACCCTTGAAAGGATAATATTTATAATGCATATAAAACTTGTGAAATAATACTTTCTCCACTTTTTAAAAGAGTTAGGGGATTGGAGGGGAACTGAGGAACCCTTTGTAGGGGGATTTGTATCTTTAATTTTGTATGTGCGTGGCAGCCTGGCAACAAGGGCACCACAGAATCAGGGAGAGGATCCCAAAAGGGATTTTATCATTAGGGTTAGGTGATTAAGTTGGATACGAGTCTCTATTCTCACCAGATCCACTTTGTGTGAGGATCCTGTGAATTCGTAAATTGTGTCCGTTCATCGTACATCGTGCGGTCATAAATCATTTTAAATATTTTTATTCAAAAAATAAATATAAACAGTACTTGACAAAAACTGACTGCACAATATACGATGAACGAACACGATTCACGGATTCCTAAGATCCTCACCAAAATGTTTCGGAGAGGATCTTGTTGGGTTGGATACAAATTTGAGAAATGCTAGGCTCGTTAATGATAAGGAAGAATTTCGCTTCAGCTTTTTAGCCAAAATGGTCACTGAAATTTGCATAACTTATCACTCAGGGACCAAAGTGATGAGTTATGCAAATCTCAGTGACCATTTTGGCTAAAAAGCCTTTCGCTTCAAAACACTTTGTAGTCAAGTCACTAAACTTTACGTTTGTGATCTGAATCGTTATATAATAAACTATTATGTAAAGTTTATTCCTGCAATAAAAAAATGAAATCGTTTAGTCATCGAATTGTATAAAAGTATGGTCAGTATTGGTAAGTATTACGAAGTGTGTATCTATTTGTTATAATTGATTGACTAAACAACCTTAGTTTTAAGATATGTATAAATAAATGTTACGAGTCGACCGATGGCCTTCACTTAGTGATGTTAATTTAGTTTGAGGGTTACTAGTCCCACCTCATTGTCCTATTTTCCCACCCACCTTATAATTTCACCTACCATAAAAAGTTAAAAATGAAAAACTCTATTTTCCCACCCACCCGTATTCCTAATATAACCTTTTATATATCTCTCAAATCTTTTAAATTTTATTTATTAGAATATATATATCTTTAACAAAAAATAATGATAAAAATCGGTTAACCATCCCAATTCCAAAACCATCGAAGCAACAGACCTCCAAACCCCATATGCACCACGATCCCCAATACGGCAGCCGCACCAACACCCGGGCTCCACCCCATCCAACCTTCGTAGCACCAACATAGCCTCAAAACTGCCCACCTTCATGGGTTTACCCATCTTCCTTCGCTGTACACAATCTCTTTCACTGTCGGAATTGGATCGAGATTGTACAGTCATGAGAGAAAGGGAAAAGGAAGGAGTTGAAAAGAAGGTAGCCATCATCGATGCCGCTGTGAGGGAGGCATGTGGTTGTGCACTGGTCGTGATTATAATAGTGAGAACGGGGTGGGAGTTTTCTAATTTTTTTCGTTTTTTTCTTTCTACTATTTTAGTTTTTAATGAAAAAATCTAATGCTTACGTGACAAAATACAATTGGTTATTGTTTAGGTCCTTACGGTCATTCTCTAAAAGGACATTGTTGTCAATGGAATTTTCACATTTAAGTGGGGTGGGGAAATAAGAAAAGGGGGTGGGTTTAACACTCCTCTTTAGTTTCGAACAAGTAAAGGCATTCGTCCCCCTCAACAATATGTTTTTCTTTTTCTGTTTTTTTGAAAAAAATAAAAGGCCTGGTGGTTTTGCTACGACAGTCCACATTTTTTTATTCAAAAAGACTCGTAGAGACATTTCATCATACCCCTGTCCATCATAATGTGATTTACTCAACAATATGTCTACCCATTAACTTTGTTTTAGTAGACATTCTATATTTGATATTTCTTGAAGAGCTGGGGAAAATTCCCCCATGAAATGAATCAATTATTCTAAGCTCTTCATCCCATCTCATGAGGAAGAACAGTCTTTAGGTTAGGGGAAAAAAAGAGGGAAAACTTCCATGTGACAAGTCTTGTGGTAAATTTGCCCTAGTTTCAAGTATTTACTAAACATTGGATTATACGACGAAAGCTGTGCATACTGCAATGGGGCCTGTTTATTCTCTGCCTTTGTAAATCTGCTATCTCTGGCTCTGTGGCACGTCTCGGCACTTGCACCCAGAAGGCCACCACCACTACACCTACCACACCACACAAGCCCCACTGGGTCAGGAAGTATAAAAGCATTTATTGGGTTTGTTAAGGTAACAACTCATGGCAATGAAATGAAAACACATAAAAGTTTTATTGATATAAGACGTCATTAACAGTGTATTTATATCATTTAAGCTATTTCGTAGAGTAAATAATAGACTCAATAGAGACTGTAGAGAAAAGAGTACTCAATAGACCCTCTCTTCCTAGAGAATGACTTACATAACACCAAACGACACAATAACAATGCACCTTGTCATATAATTAGTTGTTCTTCTCTCATCTCTTTTTCTTTTTTTTCTTCTTTTTCAGTGCCTGTTGCAGGTTAATTTGCTCAATTTTAAAGTCACAGAATCAGGTCCCCCATACTCTCTAAACCCTAAGTACTCTTGGCTCGCGAACCCATCAACCCAAGCCTTTTTTTTGGCTTCTTTCTCAGAAGTTAATTTCTTTCAACTTTCTTGGCTCTCTGCTGCCTAAAAGGACATGACTGGCCCTAATACCCTCTGACCTGCATAATCAATTGCCATTCAATTATACCTGAAATTTCTGTATTGGGAAGAACAAAAATCTGGGTACTTTGGTAATTATGTTTTCTTTATTCTTCTCTTGTAAAGAACTATAAAGCTGTTTCTGGTTCTTCTTCTTCCTCCTCGACGAATTGTGCGCAGTCTGATTGGCCAACGACCTTAATGACCCCACTCATACATGCGGATCGATTCAGTTTTTATTCACAAAAGAATATTTGGCAACTTAGAGCATCTCTAAAGAAGATGTCAAATATAGTTTGTTAAAATTCTATTTGATGGCTAATGTAGCAAATTGAATACAAGTGCTAAATTATCTTCTTTTCCAATGGATGTGTCAAATATTTATTTTATTATTTTATTGGGCTTAGAGCTACATTAACTATTAAAAAATAATCAAAATTAGTTTTAGTTTTTATTCTATTGGTTGTTAATGGGACCCATGCATTAAAAATTAAATCAAATATATTTGACTCATTCTTTGTTTTGCTGTAAAAAAAGACAACTAGAAAGTAAGAAGTCAAATGACTCACATGCCACATCATATATGTCATATCCATTGGAGAACACTTAAATGCCTTTTAATCATACTTGACATATTTGACATCTTCTTTGAAGATGGTCTTAGGTTCTATTTGGACCTAAAATTACACCATCAGCCCGAGTAATCGAGACTGTTGAGTAAGCATACCTCCACACTGTCGATGGAAAAGTGAAGATAATTTTAGTAAGGTTAAAAGATAACATTATGGTTTCTTTTATCATGATTATCTTTTAATAATGATTTATCTTGACATTTTTTTATGGAAATAATATATCTCCAAGCTGGAAACAGGCTGTACAATTCAAATTGATGTGGATGTGGAAATGTGGTTTGGATCAATTTTGGTTGACAGATATGCACGGCATCAGATAATGAAGCATGCAGGTTAGGATATTATCCATTTAAAATATGGTGATAATTAAAAATGAACATCAGCATTCAGGATGCATGCGACATTTTTGGTAAAAGATGATGGCTTAGGGTGATGATGAGAGCCTAGGAAGGCTAGGTTTTTTTGTGATGTGGTAGGAAACCTAGGTAGGCTAGGCCTTTTTGCATGGTGATGGGTGTTGTCAAATGAGTTTAAAGTGATAAGAATTGATGATGGAATCACAGTATGCTTGCCGTGTGAAAGGGTTTCAACGAGACATCTGTTGCTCATCTGGTATAAGTCTACAGGTATAAGCAGACTAAGAAGATTTTTGCCGAAATATATTAAAGATAATATCAGTTGTTTTGATATTGTTTTTGGATTATAGTCGGGAAAGGACTCTTTTGGATTGGCGGTCAAGGAAACTTGGCTACAAATACAAAGCGGCAAACAACGAAAACATCCCCCCAACTGAACACACAAACTGCCATGCGCAAACCCTCGCTCTACGCGAAACCTCTCAACAACCTTGAGATTTTTATTTTCTTTTTCGCCAACACATCTTCAGTTTGGATAAACAGCTCCCCTGAAGGCAACCGGTTAACATTTTCAGTTTGGATAAACAACACTGTCGCCATAGAATCAACCGATCGTGAAGCACATTCAGTTTGGATAAACAGCACTGGTCAAGGCCGACTGGTAATCTATCCAAGTCTCGGTCGAGAAGGGTTTTCGAATCCTTATTGGCAGAGGTCATCTCACGAACCTTCTCGGCGAAGTGAGGTGTTACGAATCACTGGACTCGGTGCGTTGAACGCCGAGTTATTTTATGATTGGATACTCACAAATTGGATTTAGAGTTCGGCATTCTGACTGCCGAACCACATTTACGATTAAGACGCACATCTGCTTTGAATACTTGTGTCCATATAGTCTAGTGTCAATTTGGCGTGCTTATACTCTTACGAATATAATCACCGTGACTGAATCCGACACCGACTATTTGTGAACTTCGTAGAACTAGCAGCCTTGTCTTCAGGATCTAGAACCCGAAGGCAGAGACGTGTTCCTTCCTCGGCCGCAATCGCAAGATCGAGAAGTTAGTAGCGCATCCGACGCAACATCAATATATTTTACTCCTTGGCCGAGCTCGACCGACGAGTTGGCACGCCCGCATACAACCGAATGACGTAGTAAGCTCATTAGTTACTCGGCATGCGTGCTACGTAGGCTTGGTAGTTTTTAGGGTCAACATTTTGGCATGCCTAGTGGGACCCAGTGCTAAAACTACAAAGTTCATATGATATATCAAGATGTCAATCCGGTTCCATTTAGCCGATTGCACGAGCTTCTTGTGCAATTGAAAAAAAAAACAGTGAGGAGGGTACAAAACACCTTGAGGATAATAGAAAACGCCTTGAGGATGATAAAAGATCATGGGAAGCGGTTAAAGTTCTCCGTGGCGTGAGAGCTAGGCAAAAATCATTCACCTACATGTTGAGAATAAAAGCTCATGTTACCTTACAAGAGCAATGGGTAAACGAAGACATGGCTCGATTTAATGCCTGGCTAGATGAAGAACGTTTTTATACGTTTCTGATTACAGATCAATTCCATCTGAAAAATGGTTAAGTCCAAAGGTCGGGGGGCAATTTTTTGCTCCGGCCACAATCAAAATTCAGCCTCAGGAAATTGCCAAGACGGCTGAAGAAACACCTAGGCCACTTGTTGTTTCGGTTGAGACTGAAAGTGTGGTAGGCCTAGAAGAAAAAGTTCAAGTTTCTGAGCCAAAAATCGACTCGGAAAATGATTCGTCAAAGGAGTGTTCCAATGATGAACAAGGCCGATACACGACTTCGGATGATAAAACCACATCAATTGATATGGTAATTGGAGATATAGGCCTAGCCGAAAAAATCACGCCAAACGATATGATTATTGGCGATAAGGCTGATATGGAGAAATCTCATTCGGCTAAGTTATTTGAGTTAAAAGCCGAAATTAACAAGGTAATTGTGCCTGGGGGGGTTAATAATTGTTCAATGCGTTCCACAGCTGAATGTGAAAAATATTTAGCCAACTCAAATATATTTAGAGATCATTTTTTTATTCAGCTCGGTGCAAATTCTGATTGGAAATCTTGATATAAAAAGATCTCGGCTTGGAATAAAGCATTGTTGGTCTTCTCTTGGTTATGGTTCGGTCACTTTTCTTTTCGTTTGCTATATATATATATATATAATGAATAAATTAATTTCTTAAACATGCGGCTATGCAAGCCGATGTAAAGAAAACAGGGGGCATACATTATAGGCCTACTCTCAATAAGCCCATCCTTGGTGAAATTTAAGCGGTGAAAGCCTGATGCTAGGTGCAGTACTAAAAAAAAAAAAAAAGAATACCAAATTTTTATGATGTCTGGACGTCATGATTCCACTTTCCCTTACATGATAGCTGAAAGGTAGGCCACTAGTTTGGTGAAGCAGAAGGATTTGATGTGACTCAAATATGGTATTATCGTGATCTATTCGATGGAATAGTCTCGGCCTAGAAAAATCGCAATGGTGTTTTTGTCGAGCTCAACAATGTTTTCACTTTGTTTCTGCTTGCCTTCATTCTGAGCTTCTCGACCTTGGCTCAGTGTGTGTGTGTATATATATATATGTATGTATATAATATAATATATAAATATGTATGTATGTATGTATGTATGTATGTATGTATGTATGTATGTATAGGCAAGTTGAGCTACTAAGAAAAATCAGGATGCCATTACCAAGAAGAAAAGTAGTAGGCTTCAGCCTATGAATGTGTGGTTACAGGTGGGGTTATATATATATCAGGATGCCATTACCTAGAAGAAAGGAAGTAGGTTTCAGCCTATGAACGAGTGGTTGTAGGTGGGGAGTCATGATCAGTTCCAAGTTATGTCAGAATATCACTGGTAAAGATAAAAGTTTTTTTTTTTTTTTTTTTTTTTGAGTTTGGCCGAGTTGCTTAGTATATGTTGCTTAATTATTTTCTGAGCTTGGCCGCACTGAACGTCAAGTTCGACGATTTGTTCGAAGGTATCCAGTGGTTTTTAAGACGACCGAACGAAGTGTCGTGGTTTTATTTGTGCGTCAAACTAGTCTGACTCGACAAGACTACTAGTGTTTGGTCGAACACCATCTGAAGTCGGTAGAATGGAATCGGCTAAGGCGCCATTTCATATTCAGCGGAAGTATGGACATTTCAAGTATTCTATTCGATAGAATTATGGAGTGTTGTAAAGTTAATTTCCTTAACCATTCGGCTTACGAGCTGAAGCTCAAGGAAACTGGGGGGGGGCAATGTTTGGACCTAAAATTACACCATCGGCTCGAGTAATCGAAACCGTTGAGTAAGCATACCTCCACACTGTCGATGGAAAAGTGAAGATAATTTTAGTAAGCTTAAAAGATAACATTATGGTTTCTTTTAGGCTAAATAGCCAAAATGGTTCCTGAGATTTGTATAACTCATCACTTTGGTCCCTAACATTTCAAATCGATAAAAGTGGTCCCTGAGATTGTCCACCATCCATCATTTTGGTCATTCCGTTAAAAACTCCGTTAAGTGTCCCGGAGCTTTTGGCCGGAAGTTTGGGCAATTTTCAAAGCTTCGTAACTCAATCGTTTCTTAACCAAATTCGACCCATAATATATCAAAATGAAGATAGGAAAGTGTAGAATAAGAGTATACCTATTTGGAAGCCCATTGGCTACTGGAGATGTCCAGAAAATAACCTCAAAATGGACTGGTCCGAGGGAAAACTGGAAAACTTGCCGGAAACTGGGTAAACTTTAAAAGTTCATAACTTCTTCAATACTCAACGAAATCAAGTGATTCAAAAATGAAAATCATACTTCTCGATGATACAAAGAGAATGGTACCTTTTTATACTGCTAAATCACCTTGGTTTGGCAGGAAAACGGCTCGAAAGTGGCTAAATCCAGACCAAGACAGCCACTTTCGAGCCGTTTTCCTGCCAAACCTTAGTGATTTAGCCATCGGAAAATGTACCATTCTCTTCGTCTCGTCGAGACGTATGATTTTCATTTTTAAATCACTTGATTTCGTTGAGTATTGAAGAAGTTATGAACTTTAAAGTTTACCTAGTTTCTGGCGAGTTTTCCAGTTTTCCTTCGGACCAGTCAACTTTGAGGCTATTTTCCGGCTATCTCCGGTAGCCATTGGGCTTCCAAATAGGTATAATCTTATTTTACACTTTCCTATCTTCATATTGATATATTATGGGTATAATTTGGTTAAGAAACGATTGAGTTACGAAGCTTTGAAAATTGTCCAAAGTTCCGGCCAAGAGCTCCGGGACACTTAACGGAATTTTTAACGGAAGGACCAAAATGATGGATGGGGGACAATCTCAGGGACCATTTTTATCGATTTGAAATGTTATGGACAAAAGTGATGAGTTATGCATATCTCAGGGATCATTTTGGCTATTTAGCCTTTCTTTTATCATGATTATCTTTTAATAATGATTTATCTTGACATTTTCTTATGAAAATAATATATCTCCAAGCTGGAAACAGGTGGTACAATTCAAATTGATGTGGATGTGGATATGTGGTTTGGATCAATTTTGGTTGACAGATATGCACGGCATTAGATAATGAAGCATGCAGGTCAGGATATTATCCATTTAAAATATGGTGATAATAAAAATGAACATCAGCATTCAGGATGCATGCGACATTTTTGGTAAAAGATGATGGCTTAGGGTAATGATGAGAGCCTAGGAAAGCTAGGTTTTTTGGTGATGTGGTAGGAAACCTAGGTAGGCTAGGCCTTTTTGCATGGTGATGGGTGTTGTCAAATGAGTTTAAAGTGATAAGAATTGATGATGGAATCACAGTGTGTTTGTCGTGTGAAAGGGTTTCAACGGGACATCTGTTGCTCCTCTAGTATAAGTCTACAGGCATAAGGAAACTAAGAAGATTTTTGCCGAAATATATTAAAGATAATATCAGTTGTTTTGATATTGTTTTTGGAGTATAGTCGGGAAAGGACTCTTTTGGATTGGCGGTCAAGGAAACTTGGCTATAAATACAAAACGGCAAACAACGAAAACATCCCCTCAACTGAACACACAAACTGCCCTACGCAAACCCTCACTCTACGCCAAACCTTTCAACAACCTTGAGATTTTTATTTTCTTTTTCGCCAACACATCTTCAATTTGGATAAACAACACTCTTGAAGGCAACCGGCGAACATCTTCAGTTTGGATAAACAACACTGTCGCCGTAGAATCAGCCGATCGCGAAGCACCTTCAGTTTGGATAAATAGCACTGCGTCAAGGCCGACTGGTTATCTATCCAAGTCTCGGTCGAGAAGGGTTTTCGAATCCTTATTGGCAGAGGTCATCTCACAAACATTCTCAGCGAAGTGAGGTGTTACGAATCACTGGACTCGGTGAGTTGAACGCCGAGTTATTTTATGATTGGATACTCACAAGTTGGATTTAGAGTTCGGCATTTTGACGGTCGAACCACATTTACAATTAAGACGCACATCTGCTTTGAATACTTGTGTCCATATAGTTTAGTGTCGATTCGGCGTGCTTATACTCTTACGAATATAATCACAGTGACCAAATTTGACACCGACAATTTGTGAACTTCGTAGAACTAGCAACCTTGTCTTCAGGCTCTAGAACCCGAAGGTCGAGACGTGTTGACAATATCAATCCCCGATAAGTGTTGTCCACATACTAAACCTGAAAATTCACCGCATTGAGTGAACGTATTGACAACATCAATCCCTCAATGGAGAAATGAGCGACCTTGCATGTGCTTATAACGAGTTTGGTTTCTCCCATATTGCCAATTGGTTTATAATGAAAGCTTAACTTTCTTCACAAAGTAATTTATAATAATATGACTAATATAAAACATAAATATAAGGTTCTATAAATTGGCTATAAAAAAAATTGAATAAAAACTTCTACTTATCCCAACCAAACCCGATTGGGTTGAGTTATGCAACATGCTTCTCAATGACCTTTGCACCTTCATGAGAACCTACTGATATGATGTACAATTTGACTTGAAAGGAATCATATTAAGTTTATTCTGCGCTTCACATCACATCATGTTGAACAACTTCCTTTATTAAATTAATATTGCAACTATTCGACATCTCTTTGAGATCTGCTTCACAGTTTGAGTTGTGATTGTTTCTTATGCTGCTTTCTTGTGCCGATTTAGACGAAGCAAGCTATTGAGCAAGTTGAGGGAAAGTGATTTTAAGGTCAGTTGTTTGCTAATACAAATAGGTTGATGTCTTTGTGGATGTATACATGCATGTGCGGGTGCTTTCAGAAACATATGATTTAAAATTCGATGCTAATGCCGGATTAAAACTTGAAAAAGTTGGCAACCCGAACCCAACCCAAGTAAACCCGAATCCGATTAAACCCGAGCCCAAATGAACCCAATTAAAACCCAACCCGAATTGTAAAAGTTGGGTTAGGATTAGGTTGACCTTCCAACCCGCCCTAGTTGCACCCCTAACATGTGCAGAGGCAATAAAATGTGTCATGTTTAGTTCTACTACGACGCCACCTACGCCTACAAGTAGACCTGGCATTTTGGACCCGACCCGACCCATTAATATTAGTATTTGGGTGGATGCTTAACGGGTCAGGTCGCTAACGTGTGAACCCGTTAAATAACGGGTCACTTTGGGTCAACCCGTTAGCACCCGTTAGTTGATGATGTTTTAATCATTTAAGTAAAGTCTTAACAACAAAAAATAAACTCTATGCAAAAAAAAAATAATAATAATAATAATTGTTAACGGGTGACCCGTTAGCTTAACGGGTGACGCGTTAGCTTAACGGGTCGGATTCGGATGATCCGTGAACTTAACGGGTCGGATTGAACCAAACCCAAACCCGATAAACCCGACCCGTTTACAGGTCTACCTACAAGTAACAAGATCCACAATGCATGGACGTTGCACTTGGCCATACACATCCGGTTGTTGCACTCATATATTTGAATTTACCTATATACATCTGTAGATGTTCACCACATACAATAATTTATATCATAATTATCATTAATAGAAATTGTATTCTAATTATAAATTAGACCTGGTATACGAATGATGTTTTGTAGTTCAAGTTTATTAAGAGCATTTCCGCGCACTAATACTTAAGATTCGGTGTTTGATTCTTTATTTCTTTATATATCTTGTATTTAATAAAAAAAATGGTGTACGTATGACAACTGCACCACGACAATTAAGTCACAACTTAAATAGCGTCAATTTAAAAAGCTCCTATTGAAAACAAATGTGTTAGCTAATTATAATCTGCTTAAATTGGGTGTGTATAGAGGTCACATTCGTTCTGATTCGGCAATATTCCTCGGTTTTGTTTCATATACTCATATTAGTTATCTCATAGCTTCTGGATCTAAATGGATTATAAAAACATGGAGCATCACTATTTTGAACTAATCATTTTGACGTGTTACTCTCATGTGGGGAAGCAAATTGTCTCTCTACCTTCTAGGCTTCTACTCGGTGTGCTATAAATTTTGATTGTAATGGAGATCTTTATTTCTCAAGTACTAGAAATTTTGAACACTATTTTATGATTGGTATACATAAGTTAAAATTTTAGGCCACGCTCGGAGTGCCTGTATATATAGTTTGAGTGTGTTTTAAGAACATTCTATAGAAAGCAACTTCAAATTGTGTGGATAGTGAGCATTACTGAGGTTTGAGGTGTCTTTTAAGCAATAATTTTTGTATTATATCTCTTTTTTTTTTAAACATTCGTTTGATAATTATTTTATGTTTTAGTCTTTTTATATAGTTTTTGTGAGCCTACTATATAAGAAAAGTACACTATATAAGAAAAGTATATTAAAAAAATGAGAAATAAAGAAAAATGAGAGAGAGGAAGAAATAAACAAAGAATAAATAAAAAATAAAATTTTGAAAGTAAAAACAACTTAAAATCATTTTTCTTCTTATTTTTCATTTTTTGTGTATTTCTTTATATATTTCTTCTACATTTTCAACCGTTCACTCTTGCACTCTCTATATCCTTTTTTTCATCCATGCATTTCTCCTTAATATCCAAAATAAATAAATAAATAACGAAATAGTTATCAACAAATCTGTTATAATTGTCAAACTTCACTTTTTTGACAAATGGCTCGACACACTTACCATATCGGTACATGTTGTCATATACACAATGTGTATATGAATTAGTTCATCTTGGTTAATTGTCAAACTTCACTTTTTTGACAAATGGCTCGACACACTTACCATATCGGCACATGTTGTCATATACACAATGTGTAGATTGGACGCACTATCGTTCATGGTGCAGATCGGCAGCAAATATGGAAAGGACTGGCCGGAGGCTAGACCTTTACACGTAGCAGGGTGGCATGTGCAGTGTAAAGGATTAACAAAGCATTTTATTCTTAAAAAGAGGTTGACTAACTTTAGTCGGCAGACCCGGGCACCCTGCCCATTTCTATTTGTGTGCGTTTGTCACATCAAAGCTAGCTAGCCATTCAGCATATTTCTGGTATTTTGAATATCAAAAGAACTCAGTGATATGAGAAACTTTTTATTGTGACGGTAACATAAGTAGTATATTATTTATTTTTATGTAAGTTATAGGTAATTTTATTTTTTAAATTATTAATATTTTAACACACATATTTCATTATTTGTATAATAACACATGATGCACCACCTTGTGTATTGATCACACTAAAAAATCTATCCAGCTATATTAAGTAGTCCACGGGTGGGTGATTGATCACCACCAATATGGCCCTCAACCCACTATATAGCTGAAACCAATATCAATTTTTGTTTCCTTTGATTATATTTGTCACCCACTAGTGTATACTTTCTATTGATGTGACTCATAACTAATAATTTGTTGATGGTAATCGTATTTAATTTAAGGAAAAATAATAAAAAGAATTTGAAAACTTTAAGTTTGAACGATAATGACAAAATAAATGGTAAAATTAATAGTACCAGAATTGATGTTTTAGTGTAAAAATATGGTTTTTCGTTAAAGTAAACAATATTGGGAGCTTTTCGTTAAAGTTCTCTTTAATTTAATTACAATACTATTTTTAACCAAAATTATTTAGAAAAATAATTAATATTATATAATTACTAAATTAGTCATATTTTGTTGAAGAGCAGTTACAATTTTGAGTTCCTTCTTTTAAAATGAAAGAAAGAAACTAATAATAATGATTTGAGAATCTAGGCCAACATCACATTTTTAGTGGCTGGTTCAATGAGGATCTTCTATGAGGACAACATCAGTTGTTTCGTTAGAATGTGAAAATTCAATAATTTTTTGGTCTAATTGGTTAGGACCAAATTTCCTTACCCAATAATATGCATTACAGCACTTCCACCCCTTTTCCATTGTCCAAGCAAGGGGAGGACAATGTAAGTTACTATTCACTATGAAAAGTAATCGCTTTTGTGCAACTTCGCTCGTTTTTCATTGCCATGACAATTACTATTCACTAATATATTTTTTAATACATAATAAAATAAAATACAACCTAAAAGTCATGTAAATAGATTTATTAAAACACTATTCACGCAAAATTATGGATTCTTGTTGTATAAAAAAATAAAGAAAAACTAATACAAAAACTTCAAAACTTTATATTTTAACTTGAAGCATTCAAATAACTTTATTTAATAGTTAAGATAAAATGAACATTGATTCTCACCAAAAGCGAATTTAAATCACATTATTGCTAACTCATTGTGATGAGAGGTTTTTCAATGTGACCGGTTCACAGGGTGGTACACCACATATCATTGTATAAATGATTGGGTATGTGTAATGAAAAATTAATAACTTACAAAATTAAATTTTCCATCACGTATATAAAAACACGTAATGTACCACCTATGTTTTGGTCACAATGAAAAATTCTCTTTTATCACATCACCCTCCCTTTTTTACATGTTTTTGTCATCGTTCCATAAACTTTTTATTTATTTATTAAGAAACAATCACTATTTTTAAAATATTTATTGAGAAACAATTATTATTTTTAAAAAATATTTGTTGAGAAATAATCACTATTTTAAAATATTTATTGCTAGACAATCACTAATTTTTTTTAAATATTTATTGAGAAATAGTCACCATTTCTATATATTGTTTGGGAAACAATCATTATTTTTAAAATATTAATTGAGGTTTCAGTATTTCTAAAATATTTAACATTTGAGAATTAGTCAAGCTTTATAAAATAAAGTTGACCCACATGTGATAATGGAGAGAGAAATTAAGAAAGCTAGGTGAAAGATGAGAGATAAATTTGATAACGGAAGAGAAAAAAGAGGTCACTTGAAAAATGAGAGAGAGAAAGAGAGGAGATAGAGAGCAAACATGGAGAGAGAGAGATCTAATGAGGGAAGAGAGAAAAAAGAGGCCATGAGAGATTTTTCAGTGTAACCGGTACACGAGGTGGTAATATAGACTGTTGGATACTAACATCATTTGAAATCCAACGAGCCACGTCACCACTGCCCGTTGGCAGTTGGTCGGGCTGAGATCCACCAGGAAAGGAGTCAGGCATGGTGGTGAGCATCAACTGCCTTCCATTTTTTACACTGTTAGAGCCAATTTTGTTGGTTTCGGGGCAATTATAGCAAATTGAAAAATGTCAATTTGAACCCAGGTGGAAGTGCTCTTATGTTAGTAGAAGTTGACTCGTTATGTAACAACTCGTCCCTACTTTTACGATTTTATTAGTTTTAAAAGAGTGAATTGACGAAAATGTCCCTAGAGGCAAGATTGTTGACTTTCTTTGACCACATTTTTAGGACACGTATGAGTTTCTATTTTACCGTACTCTAGGAATACTCGACGATACGAACGTGTAGGCGCAAGCAAAATCGAATTCAAAGCTACGATGGAGATTTTACGTACTTACGTTTGTAAAAGGCGTTTTAGTAATCTCACACTTACGGGGATAATTTTTTTTTGTCTTTTGTCCTTGGGTTGTGCACCACGTGAGGCCCACGCCCTATTCCTTCCACGAGTTCTCAAGCCATTACCATCTGCCATCAAACCAAGCGAGTTCACCTCTATCAACTCTCATTTTCTGCAAGTTCAACCATTAGGACACCACCACCACACAAACCATTCGCCGTGCTGGCGAACTCCAGACCATCGCACCACCAGAATAGATCATCTCATCCCTACAAACTTAACCCAATTTGGTTGCTAGAATCGAGCCTTGGAGCTCAAATGGAGCTCTTTTTTGGATATGGATTCTCGGCGAGTTTCCATGAATCCCGACCAAGGTAAGTGTTAGGATCTCTCTCCCCCTTACCCTTCTCATTGTCAGTGAATGATCTCAAGGTTTAGATGCTTTTTGTTAGGGTTAGAAGCTGTTTCGACGAAGGGGATGATTTTCCAGATTTCTAGAAAATTTGGGACCGTGGCCATCCGACCACATTTAAACCAAATTCTTGGCCAACACAGACCACGATTGGGCTTCCAATATGTATAGTCTTGTTCTCTACATTTCTAACTTCAAAATGGCTTTTGAATCATCGAATTTGGTTAAGTATTGAGTTAGATATTAGCTCTGAAAGTTAGGAAGAAAATCTGGAAAATTCTAGCCTTGCGAGGAAGGCGAGTAGGCCTGTACTCGCGGGCGCGTGGTGTTGCAGTGATCGGCGCGTAGAGCACACGTGCTTCCCCGGTGGTACTGTGCTCCGCCGTCGTGCGGCGACTTTTCTGGCCAACCTTCAAGCGACTTTTCCGGCCAACCTCCCGAGCCGCCGAGTTGTGGTGGCTGCGGCGGCGTGTGGAGGAACCCGAGGTCCCTTCTTAGGTTTCTCGACGTGCTGAATCCGAATCCACCGTCCGTTTCTGAAATTCGACTGTTTTAATACAGTTCCTTTATTAGCTGTACTTTGTACGAAAAAGTGTAATTACGTTAGTACAGTATATTTACATAAATGGTCTCATTTCTAGGTGAAACACATTGCAAGGACCTTTGATGCCCGCAAGGCGGGTTCGACTCGACGACATAATCTGTGAGTGGGTATTTTCTTTGATATATACATATATATGTTTAGTTTCCGTATATGCATCTAATAATGAATTTTCTTTATGACTGCCGTAATTAAATTAATGTTTATGGTAAATGACGTAACAATGAGAATTAGTAAATCTTTATAAATCTTACGAGATGCTTTAGCTAAATTTACAGCTATGAATAATGTTATATTGACTAGAGTTATCGAATCACTGTGGCATGATTATGTTTATGTTATCTGCTCATCGTTTGTTACACCGGTGTTAGTACTAGGGCCAAGTCTTTCACGTGTATGTGCACATCGCACCGTACGCTCACTTTGGATCCATTGTAGGTGTTAGTCCTGTCCTAGATTGTTGTAGGCAATTAGGACTCGTATGTGATGCGCATAGCACCAGTCTTCACGTGATTCTAGTACTATAATGTATATCATTGTTACACCCAGTTTTGTTCATGTCAGAATATCTCTACATGAACTCGTGTGTCAGCATGTGTCGATGAGCACTTGAGCACTCAATATGATATATTTGTTTATGTGAGATTATGCAATTACAGACGTCATATGTTTACTTACAAAATATTGTGCCATATTGATATCTTGAGATATTGCAGGCTACGGAAGTATTTCTTACTATACGTAGTATGTATATTTTGGAAACTATACTTGTTTTACAGCGAGGGGTTATTATGTTTTTGAAAAGGTTTTTACAAAGTTTATTTTCAGGCCCACTCACCCTTGTTTTTCGACCTTCCAGGTTTTAGTGCTGAGTTTTCAAATCGACGAGGATTTTTGGCAAATCTCAGTATAGTTGGCTACCTTTGATGGTATAATTCTTATCCTACATTACTGTACTTTACTTATGATCTGACATCACGTGTGAAATGAATTCATTCCCGCTCACAAGCGCATTCTTATATTAGGCACTTTTAGGTTTAAACTCATTCACATTTTCCACATCACTATTTATGACTTCGTCACCCTCCTGGTGTCGTCTAGCACAACTCGATTCAAAGTCCAGGTGGACATTCCGGGTTGGGATGTGTCACGTTACAAATAGAGTTGGGCTTGGAAAAAAAAAACCTGTTCAACGAAGAAAAATCGAAAAAAAAACTAAACTAAACTTAGAAAAAATAGAACCAAACCAAAAGTTATTGGTTCGATTTCGATTTCAGAGATTTAGAAACCAAACCGAATAAAATATAAGTTATTTATTTAAGATGAGTATTCATTTTTCAAGCCCAATTCCAAGTCAACACAAGCCTACATAATCCCAAAGCTCTTAAAAAGTCTAAAAATTTCTAAAAACCTTAACCTATCTTCCATCATTTCTTTTTATCCCCTCCCGCGTCTTTCCTATCTTCTTCCTCTACAACTTCTTTTTTCTCTCTTCTCTCATCTTTTTTTTTTTTTGTCTACGACTTCTCTCTTTCTTTCTCTTTCTTTTCTTTCTATTTCATGCAACATGCCCTTTATGCAAAGAAATTCTCATTTTTTTCAAAAAATAAGGATTAGTTGTGGATCCAGTTCACATCAAACTTCAACAATTCGAATGATCTATTTTGTAAGTTTCAATTAGATGTCTTTAATATTTTCGATTTAGCTAATATTTTGCAACAAGGATCTATAAGTTGCAACTTGAAAAATAGACGGTTCAAACTATTGAAGTTCGATGTGGTGTTAGCACCACAACTAATCCCCATTTAAAAAAAAACAAACAAATAGAGATATGTTCCTTTATAAGCCTCCTTCATGTAAAAACACATACTTGAGAGAAATATAGGATTTCATGAGTGAGGTGGCATGTGATCTTGTGGCGGGGGAGGAAGAAAGCAATTGGTGGTGACGAGATTTTGGGTATTGTTTGGATTGCAATGGGATTGATGATCCAAATACGATGATTTCTTTGTAGGGAGGAGGGTTTGTGGGTCTTAATTTGGTGAGGAAACTTTCTGTTTAAGTAGGCTGATGATGATGTTTACACAAGATTGTGTGAGGCTAGTTGGGTTCGAGACAGATTCGGAAGAGGATGAGAACGAGGTTATCAGGATTGATTTGAATTTTTAGGGATGATTATGGCGCGGGGGACCAAGTTCCGGTCATTAAGTATTGGTTTGGTACTAAGGTGCTTTTTAAAAAAACGGTATAAAAAAAAGCTGGGAGCTTTTTTATGTTTGGTAAACATTCAACTTCAGCTTTTTTTTCACAGTTTTGGGTGAAAAAAAAAACTAAAAGTTCAAAGCAGCAAAAGCTAGCTTTGAAAAACCAATTTTTTATGCTTCCACAGCTTATGCGCAAACCTAATTTGCAAGAGACGCTGAGCCCTTTAATGAAACTTTCAAACACCCAAAATGATCTTAAACAATTGAATAATTACACATAATACCAACTGGAAAACGTCGCCGACTTTAATTGGGAGGTCGTCCTCGTCGATCCCACCGCAACGCCATTCACTCCCAAATTCAAAATCATTATTATTGACCTTGGATTCCATACCCTAGGACATTGTTTTTGCCTCCGTCCTTCCTCCCATCTCTTGTCTGTCCTCTCTCACTCTCATGCCGACAAAATTGCGCCGAGAAATACCACCATCTTTTCCGGTGAGGACAATATTCGGTTTTGGCATTGTAGATTTGCCCAGATTTCTCAGATTGCACCACTTACAGGTGGCTATCTTCGTATTTTTGCAAATTAGGAGAGCCCAGATTGCCCAGACGGACACCAAAACTCAGTTCTTCCAAATACCCAAAATTAAATACAGGAAACTACTTCGTATGATCAAATTCACACTATATAGTTTCAAAAAGAAAAAATAATTAGTCATGGAAGAAGAAAGAAACCAGCATCCTTGAGCGTTGGCCCTGCCCGATGTATATAATGAACTCAGCAGCTAGACCGTGTACGTATTGCAAATCAGATGATAAGTGAGAGAGATTGAGGAACGGAGCAGAAAATAAAAAAGAAGAAGACGAAGCAAAAAAAAATAAAAACTAAGAAAATTAGGGTTGTGGGGGAGACTTCTAGAGAGATGTTTTTTATTTTTGGAAAGTCTGGTTCAGTAGTGGGGTAGTGGGAGAGACTTCTCGATGCAGATGGAGAAAATAAAGGGTGAAGACTTAAGAAAATTAAATTAATGGCACATCTATTATTATACATTTTTAGGTCATTTCACACAGTCACAGCTGTTTTACATAAAAGTTTACCAAACATTATAATAATATTTTTTTTTCTTTTCTCTTTTACAAAAAAAACTTTGCCAAACACTCTGCTGCTTTATTTCACAACTACTTATTCTCACAGCATAGCAGAATCAATTTTTTTTTTCAAAGCATAGCAATACCAAACCAACCCTAAGTGTAGATGAGTATGTAGAGAGATAGGGAAGAAAACACGAGATGTATGTGATTCACCTTAAGTTGGGGTACGTCCACGAGTGTAGAGAAATTTGTAGTAGTAATTTAGTAGTTAAGAGCTTACACAATACATATGTTAAAGCATAATCTTTATTAGTGAGTTCTAATGACGAGTTTAAGTACAATAATGGCATTAGAGATTAAGTGTAGAAAAATGATCTCCTTTTATAATTGAGGAGAGCCTTTGTGGAACTCTAAGAGCTAACGTTGACACGTGTCTCATTGTGATTGGCCTTCTTGTTATAAAAATACTCTTGTGCTTCGGCACAAGTCTCTTAAAACGAATATTTCAATGTGCCTTGAAGGTATAAAGTTAACCGGTGCTAGGTAATTTTGAGATTAGTGAAGTATGGTACAAACATGTGTATTTATTGGTTTGTATAATATTTAAAAAAAAAAATTATTTGAATCCATATAACCTGAGCTACTCTCACAATCCTAATTCAGTAGGTAAATTTATCTTTACACTCATTTAAAAAGAAAAAAAAAACCAAAATCAATTTTCTCCAAATCATTCAAGGTATGAAGAGAACAATATGTGAACGATCATTCAAAGAGGTAATTGGCTCGTTGGCTTAATTGGCTAATTCATCACTCACATATTGTAGCCTTTCTCTAAAACTGAACAATTTCGAAAGCTCTAAAAAACAAAAACAAATCAAACAATAATCAAGGAATGAAAAGAAAATCCTAGGACAAAATGAAATCCTTTCTACAAGAATGAAGAACCATGAAACTGCATATAAAATGCTAAATGGATACAAGGTGTGATAGACAAAGCCACACAACCATTGTTCTATATAGGGGTGGGTTCAAAAAGCCGAAAACTGAAAAAAATCGGAACGAAAACCAGACCGAGACCAAAAAAATCGAACCGAAACTGCCAAACCAAACCGAACCGAATCGAACCGAAATATATTTTAATAATAAAAAACACAAGAAAAAATTGTAGCCTAGGGGTTTCGAACCCATTCCCGCTTGGTTGAGTGTCTTTCCCTTAAACCATTTTGACAACAAGTTTTTTCTTGCTAATACCATTATGAGTAGCATATTTAAAAACACTAGATCATAATTGTTTAATAGGTTATCAATTCCCAATCCCAACTTTTCTTTAACCCTAGCCGCTTCGTTCCCAATTCCTATCTTTCATCATCCTCTTCTCTCTTCCTCTCTCCCTCTCTCCCTCTCTCCCTCCAACCAAATACAACCAAAACCCAAAAATCAAGCTCATCCACTTCCCCAACCTCCAATTCCCACCTCCCCTAAATTTTCGAGTCAAATCGGCAGAACTCACTCGCCGAGGTAAGTGCTCCGGTGCTATCTATCACTGTGTCTCTTCCCCTGCATCTACGATACCTATGCTTTTTTTTTTCTTGCTGGTCAGGTCAAATTAGTAAATTTCTGTAATCTATTAGCTTGAAATGTTGAAGCGATGTTATACAATGGGCATGTAAGGATTTGGTTTGGTGCACATTTAATGGTTATGGTTGGTGTGTAAAATGTAAATTCTTCATGTTTCAATATTTAATCATGAAGAACCGATTCGGACCATCTTTTGGTGCGGGGTAATCTGTTAATATCAATTAACTTGTAGGTTTATCTTATGTTGGTGATTTTTATATTGGCTATTGTCGTGAAATTGGACATGTGTTTTTGTTGACGTTGAGCACGCTCTTGATCCTACACTGGCTCAGTTTATCGGGGTAAACACTGAGAATCTACTCTCACAACCTGATTCTGGGGAGCAAGCGTTCAGTCTTGCAAACTCTCTAATATCCAGATTTAAAAAAAAATAAAAAAACAATTTTTGTGAAAAAACCGAACCGGACCGAAAAAATTCAAAACCGAAAAAAACCGAAGAAAAACCGAACCGAACCCACCCCTAGTTCTATAGACTAGCACTGACAAATACACGATTGACCTCTCCCCTAAAAGGCCATATGAAACATGTCACAATGGCATGAAGCACATCAAGAGAATCAGTATGATAAAAATTGCATGATGGTAGGGTTTGATTATTGATTGTGAGTTTATGATAAATTTTAGTTTTGTTGTTAAATTCATCTTGTACTTAATGGTAATTTTGTAATAGGGTAAAAAAGATAATTCATATTTAAAGTTTAAATTAAGTGTAGAGAAATGTTATATGGGTTCAAATAATTTTTTTTATAATATTATTAACACATGGTTTCGAATAAATGGAGAGCTAAATGCCAACACTAAGCTCCTCCTTGCTATGATTTTTCAGATTTTTATTTTTATTTTTTAAACCAATTTTTAGGTTTTATTAGAAAAACTAGAACTGAAACCGAACCGTAAAAAATAAACCAAAACCAAACCAAACTGAACAAAAACTGAAGAAAATCGAATTGAAAGTAATTTCGGTTTTGGCAAAATAACGAACCGAATGAAATTGAAACCACCCCTAGATACAAGCTAAGAAAAATGTCAAGATTAGAGTACAACAATTACTCCATACAAAGCTAAGAAAAATGACAAGATTAGAGTAGAACAATTACTCCATACAAGTAAGGGAAAATATGAAGAGTAGAGTACGACAATTATCTACAATTTATAGGTACTCCACTACTAATTGCGAAGAGTTTTAAGATAAACTTATACTTGAGATCCATCATGCCTAAATCTTATCTAGATATAGGTCGTTAAGTTGGAGAAAATTATGTGGGTGCATGAGTGTTTCAACTTAATAGTTTTTTTTTTTTTGGGTCAAAGAACTTAATAGTTAAATAAGTATGATCCAACTTACATGTGAGGAATTTGGTGATGTGCAGTAAGTGTGACATTGAGTTTCATATATGTGCAACCTTCTTGAATATTATAAAGAAAATTAGGATTTCAGTATAAAATTATTTGACAATACAAGAGTAGCTCAACTACTTTTTATAAGGACAAACAAAGTATAGTAAAATCCAATGTGAGATTTGTTCACATCAAGGTTCTAAAAGACGTTAGACGTTAGTTTGGCGGCGGACTAGGGCCTAGCGCCTAGACGGACATGCGGATTTAAGTAAATCTATTATATTTCGTATGAATAAGTGTCTGCCTATACTTAAAAATATATATTTTCATCATAAACTACAAAATAGAATGACATACGTATGATGAAGTATTGGAACATTATGAAAATATGGGGAATAAAGATATAATGTGTGTTCATTTAAGTATGTAACAAGTCTCTTACAATTTATTAAAAAAAATAAAATGCAAAATGAAAGTTATATATTTTATGTCTAATTGAGTTGCGACCTAGGCAGGTGCCCAAGCGGATCTGGACGGGCTAGACGGGTGCTTAGGCGGTTTAGGCGTGTGCCTCATCAAGTCTAGGCGCCCCTTCTTAACTTTCAAACGCATAGATATTAATCGAGGCGATGACCAGCCGCCTAACGCCTAGGCTGAGATTTTTAGAACAGTGGTTCACATCCTCACAGTTAGCATTTTATTTGTACCGAATATAAGCCTACAGCTTAAAGTCCAGAATGGCCATCCCTGATCACCAAAACAGTGTAATTTTTGACATAAACATCATGATATCCTATCAACAAGTTATCCTAGCTTCTATATTACAAAGTTCAACTGCTAAGCAATTTCAGTGACAATGTATTAAAAATAAATTTATAAATCTTCTTTTGATAAACTAGGTCAAGTGGAGGGCTCTGTCGAGAGATTTTTCAATGTGACAGTCACATAAGGTAGTACACCACGTGTCACTATATAAATAGTAGGATATGTATGTTAAAAAATTAATAACCTAAAAAAAAATTTCTCTCCACTTACATAAAAACACGTGATGTACCACTCGTATTCTCATCATAATAAAAAATTTCTCAACTTCGTCCCGGCAATCTCTTTACATTTGTTGCTCTCCCCTGGATCGGGCACCGGGTCCCCCCTTCTATGCCCTCAAATTCATGGCTGTGGCCTTGCTGGACAAATGCAGTGCCCCATGCATATCAAGAGTCAAGACACTCATAGTCAAAGTCCCATTCATATACTATATACCCTTATTATTTTGGTTTTCTCAATCGTACCACATAATAATAATTAAACTTTTTAATAATCCTATCATCGTACAATATTCCAAAGTATAATAGAAATATGTAAGCACTCTTTTGATGGCATTATTTGACTACTTTTCCCATGATTAGAGAGCCGTCTTTCTTGAAATGGATTGTCACTAAGATCTTTGGATCACATTTTCAAAAATAGATTTAGAATTTCAATAAACTTTAACAATAAACCTTGTTACAAATAAGAGATTAATCTTTTATAATATAGTAAGATTTAAAATAAACAATGTTTAGCAGCCGACAAGCAAAAGCTAGCTTCCCGTACCTATGTAGTCAATTATTAATCTTTGAGATTTCGCTTATCATTTTAGGTCCATTAATTTATGATCTAACTAAGCAATTGTTCTATTTTATAACGATGACTCGGCCTATTTTGTAGGGTGTATGTTTACAACTTTTTCAAGTACAATTAATTTGCACCCTTTTTAGTGCATCTTGCACCGTTAGTTGATGTGCACTCTTGATGTTATGGTGCTTTTGAACATTTTGCAGCATGTAATTAATAGGGAAAAGTTTTAACCATACTACCCCAAGTAGGATGATAACATGGGATAGCACTAATTCGTATAGCCATCTTCGCATGGTTATGTCTAGCATGGATAGGTTTATCAAATTTGGAACCTAATTAATGGATTACTACCCTTTATCACAGTTAGAAACTATATGGATACGTTTATCACATTACAAAGATGCTAGAGAGATTAAATTTGTAGATTAAATTTTGTAACTAACTGACACAGAAGTTGATAATTGAATTATTACTTAAGTGTTTCTTATCAGTAATGCATCAATTACTTTACAAATTTAGTCTACCTAACATTAGCTGCATTACCCATAAGTTTACTACCCTTCATGACAGGTTTATTAACATTATAATCCACATGACCAGATTTATACAATGGCAAGCCCCTTGTAAGATTTAGTTCACTCCCTCACCCCCTAATGTAGATACTATCGTTTGTTCAAATTAAAAAACATGATAAACCACACGACTAGGTTTATACACCTTATATAGGTTCACTATTCTAACCGCGCGTACCTCTATGATAGACCTTGTATGTTTGCTAATTAGGTTTATTAAACCAACGGTCCAGCTGCATTAAGGAACGATAATAACCTAATCCAATGATGAAAAAAGAGAAACATAAATGCTACTAAAAACCCACTAGATTCAATTAGGGTTCTTCACAATATATCCAATACAGGTTTATATATAGAGCTGGATAGATGACTGGCCCTGATAACAATTTCTGAAACCCTAGACTCTGCATATGCATGCGTTACGTACGTGAATTGAGTGAGAGTGACTGGACATGTATTGGTCCGTGTTATGCTGTAGGCCGAGAGGCAGTGGAGGGCTTAAGGTCTTATAATATCATCACATGCATATATCTCGTTAGCCTTTTCCTGATCTGCAGAGACTCGAGACATTGTGGCAGCCCTTCTTTCAAGCCCTCTTTTCCGGCTTCCATTGCTGTTTCACCTTTTTCATCAACTCAATTGTCATCTTCTTGTTGGAGGTTTTACATGTGTACTACTCGGATCCCCATAGCATATCTATATACTTGGAATCGGAATGGAAATGAAGATGATTTCAGTAAAATGTTTACCAGTCATAATTAAGGAATAAAAAACTAGTTAATTACCAAAATATTTTTGTACAAAGTAAACTATATTGGGTTACGGTAAAAATTTGTGTACAGTGTCTAACTACATAACATCTATAGACTACTTCTCACAAAAGTACGAGTTCTTTTGAGGTTTAATCATGCAATCTCATAAGGTTAACGATTTCACCATGTATGAAAGTTGCCTAGTTTACTTTGACATGATTCCCAAAATGTCAATTAATATTTTCTTCAATTACATGAGAATGGCACGACTAAAATATTCCTATTGCATGGCTAATTTAAGGATTGGCTAGTGGGTAAATGCATAAGGTTCCATCCAATCTAATGTGATTTTTTTTTAAAAATAAAATAGAGGATTAAGTAACTTTAACTCTTCAAAGTATAACAGTTTAGAACGCAAAGCGTCTATCCTCAATCTCGAAAGTGAATGATCCTACAGTCTTTGGGAGCTCACCGTTTGTGCCTCCATTCAAATTTATTCAAAATGATGATGAGATACTACTAACCATTTAAGAAATGTCAATATGTGAATGTGACTGGTTTGGACGATTTAGATATGCTAGCTCTTATTTTATTGGCATGTGAATGTTTGTGTGATTGAGTGACTCTTGCATTCATAATTTCATATCAAGTGTTGGATTAAATAAAACACGTTTTGTTAAATTCAAGGACCCTAATTTACGAGTTTTTAATTTAGAGACCAATTCTAAACCAAGCTCAAAGCGGATAGGCCAATTTTAAATTGAAAAATTAAGTTATCTTTGAACACCCAACTATTTTACTCAAATGGATGGTGTTATCTACACATCCATTTTTACTTCCACACACCCCCTTATTAATTTATGTCATTTAATCTTCTTCAATTCATTCGGTCCGATGGCCAGAAATTGAAAGTGTGCAATAGGTAAAAAATGACATGTGGATAGCGCGCCCCCACTTAAATTTATATGACTTGGGTGAAATTTTGAAGGTAGCCATTCGGTTTAGTGCTTTGGGCAATCTCACCCGTTAGAGCCCAATAGGGTTATTTTATGTTCTTTTGGAAAATAAAAGGGAGGTGAGCTAGTTTGCTGTGGGTTAAGTCCAGAACACAATACTGGGCCAAACCTTACTCAACTATTTTCGATCCACATGAAGCTTTTGCCACCACTGCCGTTTTATTTAGAAATTCTTTTAATCTAAATCCTATGTACTCTATCTAATTTCTCAACAGAAGATTTTTTTTTAATTTTTTTTAAACAAACGACACTGTCTACACTAAAGAAGTGGGTGAGTGGACTAAGTTTCACAATAAACTAGTAATAATGTGATTCAAATTCGCATTTGACAAGAATCAAACATAAGACCTCTTATTAAAAAAATTATTAGTTAATCCAATCTTCTTTTAATCGTAATACATATAAGTCCCACCCATGAAATATGCTTCGATTGTTGGTGATATCTAAACCACATGACAACTACTCGACGTTTCACACTAGCAGTAAAGTAGATCATCATGATTCAAATTATGTACAGAAATTGTCACTTGGCCAAAGTAGATGCATGGTTCAAAACACAATTCATACCGTATAAGTGATAGCACATACATTGAGGGATGTCCGACATCTGACATTTTTTAGTACGCACTTTACTCGTATGCTTTTTTTGTGAGTTGTGAGAGAAAACGAGGATGAAGCGTTTGCAACTTTGCATTCACTAGCCTCCGATATATAACATCTCAAAACTTGGTTTCTAAGATGCTTATGATATTGAAACCTCAATTGATATTAATTAACTATTTAAAATATAGAGAAAATAATTTGTTTACTTACTCAAATTCAACCTTCAAAGATCAATTGTTAAAAAGCTTGTTAAAAATTTGTATGAGAAATTTTCAATTTAGGACTTTCTGTCTTGTTTGGAAATTTTCAATTTCGAAACTTGAGTCTAGAAAATTAAGTGAAGAAAAGAACAAAAGAACAAAAGAAACAAGTTTCATTTTCTTTTGTTTTTTGTCTTTTTTGAAAAGAAGATTCATGACAAAGCAATGGCAATCCACCTTTTTGGGAGCTTGAATACTATTAGAGAAAGATATTCCCAAATACCTGGCTGAGAGAGAAGGAATTCTGGGTTTCTTTTTGATGTCCTTTATAAATTATAATACATAAAAATATCAATATATATATATATATATATATATTGTTGTAAAATAGTGGGTATGTTTGCCCACATGTATATAGTAACTCTTTCACAAGTTTAATAATGTCATTTGTTTGTTTTCTATGAGGTTGCATAGAGCACTACATTTGATCAAAATTAGACTTGAAGAGAAAAACAACTAATAGCAATAATATACATTACTTCCTCTACAACAACTTGTGTTGGTATAATATTTTGCAACTGATTCGCTCATGTCCTTAGTAAAGGTTATCTCTCTAAATTTTGCCTATTTATAACATGTTATCAGCACGACTCTCTAATAATTTCTCATTTCCCTTCACCGAAAAGAAAAAAAAAAGTTTCCTCTAAGGTTTTTACTGTTCTTCTTCTTCCTCTGCCTCAATTGTTGGATATACCCTGGCGAATAATTGTTTGCACCATGTTTACTTCTAGTTCTCAACTTAACAGTTACTTATATCTTTGATTTCTTGTTTGGTGTAACTCTTGATACTAACCCAGTGTTTATTTATGCAATCCAAGATGGTGCGGTATCATCGCCTATCTTGGACTGCAGATCTAATTTTACTACAAATTTTAAGTGGAGCGGTATAATCGCCCACCTTATCCTGCATATTTAATTTGCATGCTATTTAATTTTATTGCAATTTTAGGTGGTGTGGAATAATCACCCACCATGCTCTGCATATTTAAATTTTATCGCAATTTTAGGTGGTGTGGAATAATCACCCACCCTGCTTTGCATATTTAAATTTTATTGCAATTTTAGGTGGTGCGGTATAATCGTCCACCCTGCTCTACATATTTAAATTTTATCGCAATTTTAGGTGGTGCATTATAATAGTCCACCCAACTCTACATATTTAAATTTTCCTGTTGTTTAAAGTGGTGCAGAATAATCGTCCATCCTATACTTGTTTCGATGAGAATGGTGCGGTACAATCGCCCTTCTCATTAATCATGTAAATCTCGAGCCTGAAATTTCGAGTACTTATTATTTTGGCATGAAGATCAAAATTTGTAAGAACCAGAAGTTCTAACAATATATTCCTCCAGAACACATATTATTACAAGTTCTTACACACCTCAATTTTCTTTCAGAAAAGAAAATAGCAAACTTGGCAAAGCTTGATTTTACTGCCCTGGACATTACTGGGAAGAATTACCTTACCTGGGTACTGGATACCAAGATCCATCTGGAAGCAGCGAATCTTAGAGATACCATTAGGGAAGAAAACATCTCATCCTCTCAAGATCGGGCGAATGCCATGATCTTTATTCGTCGCCATCTTGATAAGGGACTAAAGAGCGAGTACTTAACGGTTGAAGATCCATTAGCTCTCTGGAAGGCATTGAGAAACAGATACAATCACCAGACAACAGTGATTCTTCCAAGGGCTCGCTATGAGTGGACTCACCTAAGGATCCAGGATTTTAAATCAGTGGCTGAGTACAATTTCGCATTGTTCATAATTACCTCTCAGATAAAGCTCTGTAGGATACCATTACTGAGGAAGATATGCTGGAAAAGACTGTTAGCACATTTCATGCCTCTAACGTGCTCATACAGCAGCAGTATTGTTACACCCACCCCTAATTTAAATTGTATTTTCACTAAGTTTGAGTTTATCTTGCTTTTAAAAATGGTTTTTGTGTCTTAATTGGTGAGCCCAAGGGGCCCATCCCCTGTTTGTCCATGGTCCCCTCTTTTTACCTGCCACGTGACAGTCTTCCTAAGTTCCCTTTCTTCTTCTCTCCTTTTGTTTCCCCCGAGCTTTCTCCCTCACCCGTTCTCTCTGTCTTTCTTTCCCTCCATTCGAGCAGCACACACCCAACCACCACTATGTGGGCCTCCTCTCCCCCACTCCTCTTGAACTTCATCACTGTCACTCACCCCTATAACCCCTACTACTCACCATCGCAGCAGAGCTGTCGTCCCCGACGAATCTCTCGAAGAGCCTCGTATCCCCGACCTTGGGTAAGGACCGTATCACGTCGTTTCATTTTAGTTTTTCTATTCCTGGCACGATCTCGAGCTTACACGCGAGTTTGTGTGAGTTTTATACAGAAACCAACTTGGTAAAACCTTTTCCCAGATTCCGCCGAGGAACACGTCACTTTCGAGGTAATTTCTGGCCAAACCACGGTGAGTTGGCCGGCGTTCAAGTTATCAATCTCTTCGTCTCGCCGAGTACTACAACTTTCCTCTTTGTTTCACCCAATTTCACTGAGTATTGAAGAAGTTATATCCATTTGAATCTTACCCAGTTTCCGGCGACCTCAGTAGCTTTCAAGGCGTTTTCCGGCCAAACCACGATGAGTTAGACGTCGTGCGAGGTACTATTCTCTTCTTCTCTTCGAGGGCTACAATATCCGTTTTTGAATCACTCGATTTTGATGAGTTTGGACAAAGTTATGGCCATTTAAAGTTGGTGTAGATTTCTGGCCAAATTCCGGCCTTCTTCATCCTTGGGTCCGGTGACCCACCAAACCCAAGCCCTTTGGGCCTTTCCTGCCGAGCCCAACCCAAAACCCATTTCAGTTTTATTATTTATTTTATTAATTGTTTTAAGTTAAAGGCCTTTGGGCCAAATTAGCTAAGGCCCTAAGCCTTTTTATCTAGAAACCCAAAAACCCTTAGGCTTAAGGCCTTCGGGCCTTTTGAACCATGGCCCTAAGCCCTCTCCTCTAAACCTAGCCCACCTAATTAGCTAAACCCAAACCCTTTATGTGGAACATTCCGCAGAATATTCTCTGGAATATTCTAGGGATATTCTGTTGACATTTTACGAAATTTATCCAGGACCATTCTTAGAGTAATTCGACGTTCTGAATCCGTTTCCAATGTCCGTTTTCCCAATTCAATTGCTATTATATAGTTTTATTTATTGGACTCTTTATGTGCTTAGGGGCAATTATAGTGGCGTTTCTGTCTTCGCTAGCTGCGTGACTTTTCGAATGCGAAGTATTGTAAGTGCACCCCTTCTAAAAATGCATGTTTGATAGTAGAAATGCATACATGAAAAGCATGATGTAATGATTATGTTCTATGAAACGCTTTGAGATAACATGCTTACTGATGCTAGTTTGAATTATTACTATTTTTCCTATAACCTGTGTTCTTATAGAATATCTGATGGATGACGATATGATATTTAGAACATGTTTCGAACACCTCTTTATAGTATAGATGATGGATGACTTTATACTATGAAGTTGCTTTTCAATATATATATATATATATGTTCAATGGTTTTGTACTTACCTAGTGGTCTTTTCCGCTACGGGACGTAGGGATAGATTCCGATCCGTCCCGGGTGACGGTTTGGTGTTGGCATAGGACCTGGAGTGTGTTTCCTCTGGCTATTTAGCACAGGGATGGGGAACCGGCATGGGGCCTGAAGTGTATTTTCCTATGACTGTCTGCTCAGACACGGGTTGCCGACATGGGGCCTGGGGGTTATCGGACAATTCACTAGTGATTATTATATATATATATATAAGTTATGACTTGAGACATTGCACGACATGCTAGGTTTCTGAAAACCTATGTTTATCATGATATATATATGTGTTTTCATAAAACCTGGGGGTTAGTACGTTGATAACTGTTTTACTATTTATATATCAAATTGGTCCACTCATGTTTGTTTTGCGCCCCCTTCAGGACTTAGAATCGAGGCATGCAATCCCGGCATCAAAGCACTTCCGCATTGGCATTTTCGAGTCCTCTCGGTGTAGGACCCATTCCTTGTTCATTCAATTTTTATATTATTTCTTTTAGTATTATAGTTAGTTGTATGCTCTAAACACGTTCCTGAAATGCATATTCATTAGTCTTTTATATTTATAAGTCTTATTTACTCTTTATTCTCAACATTTGCATTCAATAAATGGCTTTCGTCACCCTTGGGTGTCGGCCAACACGTGCTTATCCTGGTATTTGGGGAATATCGGGATCGGGGCGTGTCAAGTATAGAGCGCGAGGCTTCACTGAATACAACCAGCTGATATCTGTGCTCTTGGTAGCTGAACAAAACAATGAGCTCCTGATGAAAAATCATCAATCTCGACCTACCGGATCAGCACCATTCCCAAAAGTGAATGCTGCTTCCCTTGAAGGGAATACCATATCCTCTCGAGGCAATAATTACAAACGAGGACGTGGCCACAAGCGAGGCCGGTGGAATGGGAAAGGTAAGAACCATGGTGTCCAGTTTCACAACCAGGTTCCAATGTATAATCCAGGCCCGAGCTTTAAAAATGCAAATCGCCAGAAAGGCAAAGCTCATATGAACACTTCTAGAAATCCTGAAGAAGTTTGCCATAAAAGTGATGGCAACGGACATTGGGCGCGTACTTGTCGCACCACAAAGCATCTGGTGGATATGTATTAAGCCTCCTTCAAGGAGAAGGGTGTCGAGACCAATTTCCTCGACCAGGCTCAACCAATGAAAACACCTGATCCGGTGACCAATTTATCAGGACAATTGAACACAACTCACCTTGATGCTTCAGACTTCATTATTGAAAGAGGGAATGAAGTTTATGGGTCCGATTGAATCATTTATGTTTAATGTACTCTTGTTATTTGTACTTGTGGTTTAATGCTTGCATTTTCAATTCAATAAAAGTAGTATTCCAGTATGAATAAACTGCTTTTTAACTGTAATTTCTTTACTCAGAGAACATGGATAAAAATTATGGTTATTCTCAAAACAAAAGCAATTGTGGAGACTTTTGTCTTGCAGACAGCACAACCACGCATTCAATACTTCGAGATCGAAAGTATTTCTCGAATTTGGTAATTGCAAAAGTAAAGGTAACAACAATATCAGGGCAATCAGATGTAATTGAAGGCTCAGGAAGAGCCCAGATTATGTTACCAAATGGAACAATATTGTCCATACAGAATGCATTATACGCTACTTGATCCATTCGAAATTTGTTGAGTTTTAAAGACATACGTCTAAATGAATACCACATTGAAACAAAAAGTGTAGAAAATGTGGAATATTTATGCATTACCTCCAATGATACCCATAATCGTATATTGGAGAAGTTGCATAGTTTATCGAGTGGATTGTATTATACATACATAAAGACAGTTGAGACACATGCAGTCATGAACCAGAAGTTCATGGATTCAAAGGTTCACATGCTTTGGCATGACCGTTTAGGTCATCTAGGATCTACCATGATGCGTAGAATCATTACCAACTCTAATGGACATCCATTATTGAGCAGACACATTGATGTCTCAAATGATAACCCTTGCAAGGCTTGTTCCCAAGGGAAGTTGGTAATTAGACCATCACAACTAAAGGTTGATAATGAATCCCCATCATTTTTGCAAAGAATTCAAGGGGATATTTGTGGACCTATTCAACCACCTTGTGGACCATTTCGATATTTTATGGTTTTGGTTGATGCATCTACCCGATGGTCACATGTTTGCCTATTGTCTACTCGAAATGTAGTTTTTGCGAGACTTCTTGCTCAGATAATTAAGTTGCGAGCACAGTTCCCAGATCATCCCATTAAGTCTATTCGACTTGATAACACTGGTGAATTTACGTCTCAAACCTTTGATGATTACTGCATGGGACTAGGCATTGATGTTGAACATCATGTTCCTCATGTCCATACCCAAAATGGTTTAGCAGAGGCATTTATCAAGCGGTTTCAATTGATAGCCCACACTCTGCTTATGAAAACGAAATTGCCAGTCTCTGCATAGGGACATGCCATCTTACATGCAGCATCATTGGTTTGACTGAGACCCATAGCCAACCACCAATACTCATCAATACAACTCGTGTTTGGACATCAGCCAAACATTTCACATTTACGAGTTTTGGTTATGCTGTTTATGTGCCTATTGCACCGCCACAACGAACTAAAATGGAACCTCAGCGCATACTGGGAATTTATGTGGGTTTTGATTCACTATTTATCATTAGATATTTGGAACATTTGACTAGTGATATGTTTACAGCTCGTTTTGCTAATTGTCATTTTGATGAGATAGTCTTCCCGTCGTTAGGGGGAGAAAAAACTGTTCCAGAAGAACGGTAAGAGCTGACATGGGTTGTTCCCACCTTATCTCATTTTGATCCATGAAGCACTCAATGTGAAAATGAAGTGAAAATGATCGTTCATCTTCAAGGTATTGCTAATCAAATGCCAGATGCATTTAATAATGCTTCGAAAGTGACAAAGTCACATATACCAGCTGCAAATGCACCTGCAAGAATTGATGTCCCTATTGGACAAAATAAAATGGCAGTGAATGATTCATCCAGTGCACGCCTGAAGCGTGGTAGACCCCTAGGTTCAAAAGATTCATCCCTTCGAAAGAGAAAAATGAGGGCACAGTTGAACCCAAATGAAATCATTCAAGAAAAGAAAATGAATGATAAATCCATAATTCATGATTATGTACTTCTAGAAAAAGAAAATGTTCTTGATGAGACACTTGTCCCTGAAGAGACAGAAGTACATGAAAGCAAAGAAATATCCATAAATTATGCATGTACTAATGAATTGTGGGATCGAAATGAAATAATCATCGACCACATGTTTGCATTTGCAATAGCCAGTGAAATTATATTAAGTGATGATATTGAGCCCTGCTCTGCTGATAAATGCAGACAGAGACAAGATTGGCCTAAGTGGAAAGATGTAATCCAGGCAGAATTAAATTCCTTAGAAAGACGAAGTGTTTTTGGACCAGTAGTCCAAACCCCGCCTGGTGTGAACCCCGTAGGTTACAAATGGGTATTCATAAGGAAACGCAACGAGAAAAACGAGATTGCAAGGTATAAAGCACAACTCGTTGCACAAGGTTTTTCACAAAGACTTGGAATTAATTATGAAGAGACATACTCTCATGTAATGGACGCAATTACGTTCCGTTACTTAATAAGTTTGGTGATTTCAGAAAAACTTGACATGCGACTTATGGATGTCATCACCGCGTATCTATATGGAGAATTAGATACTGACATATATATGAAAGTCCCAGAAGGACTTAAGTTGCCTAAAGCAACTAACAAACCACGAGGTACGTTCTCAATCAAATTAAGGCGATCACTATATGGGCTGAAACAATATGGGCGAATGTGGTATAATCATCTCAGTGAGTATTTGATTAAAGAAGGATATGCCAACAATGTCATCTGCCCTTGTGTGTTCATTAAGAAATCAAATACTGGATTTGCTATAGTGGCAGTATACGTCGATGATATGAACCTAGTTGGAACCCCTGAAGAGCTCAATAAAACTGCTGAATATATGAAAAGCGAATTTGAAATGAAAGACCTTGGGAAAACAAAATATTGTCTCGGCCTGCAGATCGAGCATTGTGTTAATGGAATTTTGGTCCATCAATTAGCTTACATTGAAAAAAATACTGAAGCGATTTGGCATGGACAATGCTTATCCACTTAGCACCCCAATGGTCGTTCGTTCTTTGGACATTAAGAAATATCCATTTCGTCCAAAAGAATATGATGAACTAGTCCTTGGTCCAGAAGTACCATATTTGAGCACAATATGTGCTTTATTGTATTTAGCACAATGTACTAGACCATATGTAGCTTTTTCAGTTAACTTGTTAGCCAGGTACAGCTCTGCTCCAACAATTCGTCATTGGAAGGGAGTTAAAGATGTTCTACGATACCTTTGTGGGGCAACAAATATGGGTCTTTTCTACTCAGACAAGCCCACAAATGAACAGATCCTTGTTGGATACGCAGATGCTGGTTTTCTCTCTGCTCCGCATAAAGCCCGCTCACAAATTGGATATGTGTTCACTAATGGAGATACTGCAATTTCATGGCGATCAACGAAGCAAACGCTAGTTGCTACATCTTCCAATCACTCGGAAATAATTGCTTTACATGAAGCAAGTCGTGAATGTTCTTGGTTAAGATCAATGATCCATCACATCCGGAATTCATGTGGTCTACCTTCAAGGACAGACACTCCAACTGTCATACATGAAGATAATGCAGCCTGTGTTGCCCAAATGAAGGAGGATTCATCAAGGGTGACAAGACCAAACACATATATTCAAGATTTTTCAGTGCACATGAGCTTCAGAAGGCTAAAGTTATTGAAGTCAGACAAATCCATTCCAATGAAAATTTAACAGACTTGTTCACCAAATCTCTACCAAAGTGCACATTTCAGAAGTTAGTGCAGGGAATCGGATTACGTCGGCTTACAAATTTGAAGAATGCGGAACCAGGGGAGATACAATTCAGGGGAGCATCCATGATACATGCATGTTGTACTATTTTTCCTTCGATTAGGATTTTTCCCATTGGGTTTTTCCTATCAAGGTTTTAACGAGGCAACATAAGCATGTTCAACACCATCCGGGTAAAGTTGTACTCTTTTTCCTTCGCTATGGTTTTTTTCCCACTGGGGTTTTCCAAGCAAGGTTTTAACAAGGCAACTGATGTTGATATGTGGGCATCCAAGGGGGAGTGTTGTAAAATAGTGGGTATGTTTGCCCACATGTATATAGTAAGTCTTTCACAATTTTAATAGTGTCATTTGTTTGTTTTCTATGAGGTTGCTCTATAAATAGAGCACTACATTTGATCAAAATTAGACTTGAAGAGAAAAAAAACTAATAGCAATAATATACATTACTTCCTCTGCAACAACTTGTGTTGGTATAAGATTTTGCAACTACTTTGGTCCTGTCCTTAGTAAAGGTTATCCCTCTAAATTTTGCCTAGTTATAACATATATATATACTTATATATATGGGTAAATTACATAGTAGCCCCTCAGGTTTGAGGTCTATTGCAATCTTATACAACATCTTTAAAACATTTCACTTTCATACCTCAAGTACAATTTTATTTCAAAATAATACATCCGTTAGATTTTCCGTCCATTAATCCGTTAAATGCTGACGTGGCTGCCACATTTGTGCCACGTGGCTGCAAAATGTGAGCCACGTGGCAAAAATAATAATTTTTTTAATTTTTTTTAGAAACCTGTCTGCCACATATCTTTTTTTTTTTCTTCTTCTCCTCCTCTTTCTTCTTCTCTTCTTCTTCTTCCTCATTCTTCTTCCTCCCATCTCCTCGCCCCCGTACCTGCACCTTCAACCCAAAACCCATACCTGCACCTTCAACCCAAAACCCAGAAAAAAAGAAAAAGAAGAAGAACCTCAATCCCATATCCCCCCCACACCCAGATCCCATTAACCCCCCTCCTTATCCTCCCCCCGTGAAACCCAGAATCCGCCCCTCCCCCCGCACGAACCCAGATCCCCCTTCCTCCCCCTGCGCGAACCAAGATCCCATGCATCGTCTACCATCCTCCACCCCCGTGAACCCCCCAACCCAGAAAGAAAAAATCCACCCCCTGCCCTCGCGAACCCCCCCAAACCCAGAAAGAAAAAACCCCCCTCCCTCCCCCCGCGACTCAACCCCCCTCCCCACCCACCTCAAAAAACTCAATTTAGTGGCAAATTATCTAAAACAAATTCTTATTTTCTCAAATTTTCACCATTTCTGCTTCAAGAACCAAAGTAAGACAGGCAGTGCTGAAATAAAAGAATGAAGGTTAGAAAGGACTCACGGGTAGTGGAGATTGATTGGATTACTCCTGTCTTTCTTCTATGCTTGGACTGAAGGCGGTGTTTGGGAGGAGGGAAATGAGAGGCAGAGGACATGGAAGGGATTGGAAGGGTTGCTGGGGAGAGATTTTCAGCTAGTGGGAAGAAATTAATGGCGTCGAAGAAGAAGGTGGAGGGTTTGGTTATGGAGGCTGAGGGGAAAAGAGAGTGGGAAGAGGAGGGATAAAGTTTCAGTTTTTTTTTTTAGAAGATTTAGGTTTAAAAAAAAAATTAAAAAATTATTATTTTTGCCACGTGGCTCACATTTGGCAGCCACGTGGCACAAATGTGGCAGCCACGTCAGCATTTAACGGATTAATGGACGGAAAATCTAACGGATGTATTATTTTGAAATAAAATGGTACTTAAGGTATGAAAGTGAAATGTTTTAAAGATGTTGTATAAGATTGCAATAGACCTCAAACCTGAGGGGCTACTATGTAATTTACCCTATATATATATATATACTGTATATAAAAGAAAAAAGAAGAGCAATATGAATGGCCACTGACACTGAGTCACCTGAGTCCACTGCTATTCCCATAAACAATGGCTTCGCTCTGTCTCTCTCAACTCGCTGCCTCTGCCTCCGCCTTCCCAACCCCGCAAACTCTCAGAGTCTCCTCCTCCTCCTCCTCCTTCCAATTCTCTGAATGTTAATAATTATGGCAGCAGAGGAGAACCTTCAAAGCCCATTGTCATCGGTGGCAGCCCACCCACCTTTGTTTCCGCCCCCGGCCGCCGAATTGTCGCCGGTTCGTTTCATTTGCATTTCATTTTATGTTTATCTTTGTACGAGTATTAATTTATTAGTTCATGGAAGAAAAACTAAACATTTATGTGGTTTTGTTTTCTCTTCTTTGTTTTGTATTTAACTGTTGAATTTAGATCTTAGATTTTAGCAGTTGGATTTGTCAGTATATTTTCTAGGTTGTTGGATTAAGTTTGAATTTCTGTTAGTTTTGTTGTTGAATTTGCAAATTCAAAATATAGAATGCATTAGAATTTGTATGATCAAATTCAATTCTAGCTAGTCAATGTACCAGTTGTTGTTGTTTTTTTTATTTTTTGTTTCTGCTGAAACTTGACGATTTGATGCTTATGTATCCGTTAACCCGTGTTTTTCGCTGTGTCGAAACTCTTAGTAATGGCTGCAATTTAGCACATATTAAGTCTTTGACTGTCCATTGTAATTTGGTATGTATTGGCCTGAAGACATGCCAATGTTGGAATTGGATATCTGATATTATGAACAGGTTCTTGCTAACATGTTTTGTGTGATCAGCACTATCTTTAGCATTTTCGATATCAGGTTCAGCTCGTAGGCTTACCATTGTAGCATTATTCACAAATATTTGTGCTTTTATGGGCTTGTGTATATACAGTTGGGGATCTTCATGGAGACCTTGGCCAAACAAGATGTGCACTTGAGACGGCTGTCTTGAGTCCTGATGGTGAAGACGTATGGACTGGTGGAGAAACGGTATACCTTTCATTGATATAGTTCGGAACACTTAAGGTTCTTGCAATTGTCTTCACCAGGCACATATTTTGTCGTTCTGTTGTGAAAGCTAGTAACTTTTGAAGAATGTGAGGATAACTTTGTTTGCTTTATTTGACTTAGGTATTGATTCAGCTTGGAGATATACTTGATCGAGGTGAAGATGAAATAGCGATTTTGTCCTTGCTGAGATCCTTGGATGTACAGGCAAAAGCTGAAGGCGGGGCAGTTTTTCAGGTTTGTGTAGCAATCAGAATATCTTCACTGTGGGTATTGGATAAATGTATTTGATAGTTTAATTACACTAAATTTCTACCCTGATTTTATGGTAAAAGAATTTGTTTAGCCATTCCAATACAATGCTTTCATATCGATTGGTCTGAAAGATGAGAATCCATTATATGGTATTAATCATAAAAACTTCGTCTTCAATAAAAATATATTTTGATGTAATTTTGAGAATTGTGTATGTAGATTGTTTCCTAGTTAGTAATCTCGACGGTGTTCTCTGTAATGTTGTAGGTCAATGGAAATCACGAGACTATCAACGTGGAAGGGGATTTCCAATTCGTGGATACTGGAGGATTTGATGAGTGTCTTGATTTCCTGGAATACTTGGAGGACAACCGAGATGACTGGGAAGAAGCTTTTGTTGGCTGGGTTGGTGTCTCTAAAAGGATGAAGGAAGAGAGGAAAACGCCCCAAAATTATTGGGATCCATGGAATCTAGTGAGGGTACTGAAATCCACTGTTTCACTTATTACTCTTTTCCCGTCACTATTTCATAATGTTTCTTCTGATAAAGTTTTCCGAATATTAGGACAGAAGCAAAAAGGTGTGATTGCCAGATCAATCCCTCTAAGGCCAGGACCTCCACTGGCATGCGAGTTAGCATGTCATGCTATTGTTCTTAAGGTTAATGACTGGGTCTTCTGTCACGGTGGTCTTGTTCCTCAACATGGTAAAATAGTACTACAATCTGAACAAAGCGGTTTTCTGGTGTCAATGGCTGTTCAAACTTTTAAAGAAGAAGCTTATATATTTCTTGTTTGCATCGCCTGATAGGAGTATTGATCCTTCTGCAGTTGCGTACGGAGTAGAGAGGATGAACAGGGAAGTATCTGACTGGATGAGAGGCCTTGTTGAGAGTGATGACAACCCACACTTCCCTTTCATCGCCACCAGGGGATATGACAGTGTAGTTTGGAACCACTTGTACTCGAGAGATACATCAGATTTAGATGACTATCAGATTAACCAGGCATGTCAATGACAATGTTTTGGTTCCCTTTTCATAGTCGGTTGTTTCAATACTCAGGGTAAAATAACTCGATTAGAATTAAAAAAACCGCCAGCAGATTTCATTGACTGCATTGGACAATATCTTGGAAATCCTTGGTTGTTTCACTATCATATAAGTCGGTCCTCTTCTTCTAACGAGGTTGGGGTTCAAGATTGAGTTCTCGTCCTCCTGAATGTGGTCTTATACTGACTTGTTTAAATCATCTTTCAGATAAATTATATTCTTCAACAGACGCTACAAGCAGTTGGCGCCAAGGGAATGGTTGTGGGACATACTCCTCAACCTATGGGAGCAAACTGGTATGACGCCAATCGTTCTTCTGTGCAATTTGGTTCTTGTGCTCCAAATGAAAGTACTTTTGTAGATTCAGTTCTTGAATTATGGACTTCTTTGCAGTGAGTACGATTGTAGCATATGGCGGATTGATGTTGGGATGTCCAGCGGAGTTCTTAATTCAAGACCCGAGGTAAACTTAAGTTCAGCTGCTTCCGTGCATTACTGTCAGATGCTAGTTTCTTGAATGCTTAACGGGGATTAAATTCATTAAATCTGTATTTTAACTATGTTTTACAGGTTCTAGAGATAAAAGACAATAAAACAAGAGTTATAAGAAGCAAGAAGGATCCATCCAGTGAATTAATGGTTGTCGATTATATATAGAGACGAGCAAACAAGTTGTTTTCCATGACTCAAATTGTTTGTACAGAAACAAGAGTAACTTCAACGTTGGTAAAGGAGTAACGCTTTTTTTTTTTACCATATTAAGAAGCAAAGTAGGAGAAGAATATTTACCATTTTTGGCTCAAATTCGTCATATTTACCGCGAAATTTTTTTTGTTGCTGATGATTTGACTCATTTGAGTTTGTCATGCTAGTTGCAAATATAGCTGGAGTCTCATGGCCTCGTGATATTTTTATGTAATTTTTCTTATTCTTTCGAGCTTGCCCCGTTGTCAACCAAAATAGCAGAAAAATAGAGAGAAAAGATGCCATTGTATCATATATTTATATATATTCCCACAAGAATCTTGAATTCTTACTTTAATCAAGTTGATTTGGCTTTACTAGCCATTCAGTTTGATTAATTGTAATTGTAATTTTCATCTTTGATTAGTTTACTTTAAGATTTTGTTGAAGATTATGTAAAATTAAACTTTTCTTACCTTACAAGAGTTGGGAATTGTAATTGCAAATGTTAATCATTGGGTTGGTGTTTAAATTGAAATTTTTTTTAGCAACATGGAAGAAAAAGAGAAAAGAAACACTAAAGAACAACTAGTCCAATTCTAGCAATACGTGAGCAGTCATCCAAAAGAGTATGAACCAGAAAGGAGGCCTTGCATTCTCTTGAAAATCCATGTCAATATTGTTGACATGGATACTTTTCAACACTATGATAGCTCATTAAATCATCTCGCTATTGTTATTTGTTTGAACATCATAAATTTTCTAATAGCTCGATTTTAGGGAGGATTTGACCTTTTTTTGACAAAAAAAAAAAGGATTTGAAATTGAGTGCACAAGAATGATCGCAATGTTCTATTCAACTCGGCTAAACCCATGTCAGATTTTTTTTTTTACGAATTTTATAATTAATTAATTAATTATCAGGACACAAAAACTAAAAAGCAGTTGGACGGTATTTCTTGATTTTGATGGCCACCTCCAACGTCCACCTTTGTAAACTCCGCTAACCTCAACACCCTCTGCGCACTATATCACTCAATCCGCCTACCCCTCCTTATATGCACACCTCCCTCAGGCTTAACCTCCACCACCCTCTTATCCTCCACCGCCCTCTTATCCTTCGCACCTCACTTGCCACCATGGCCGCCTCCATAGCCCTCCCGTCCTCCATTTCTCTCAACTCCTCATCCTTCTCGGGGATCCGGATTGGCGCCGGAGCCCAGCTCGGAGTCCGAAACTTCGGACAATCTAGAGTTTCCATGGCCGCCTCCGTCGGATCGCAGACTCTGCAAAGCGACGCCTTGTTCGCCGATTACAAGCCCTCCTCTGCTTTCCTCTTCCCTGGCCAAGTGAGTTTGTTTCTCCGCTGCCATCTGATTTCTTTAACGTGAACAATGTCGTTACTTTACTGCTCAAATTTCAGTCTAATTTAGTAATTGAATCCAAAATTTGAATGCTAGTTTGATATGAAAAGTTTGTAATTAGGGTAACTAATTGAATAGTTTTAACAACTCAGAAGCTCAAAAGTGGTTATGGATCATAAAAGTACTTTTTAGTGCAGGGCTTTTACAAGGAGTACTTGGAGTTGTAATATATACATTGATATGCTTCTGCTACAAGTGCTTCTTGCAGAAGCGCTTTTGAGTAGAAATCATTCCTACCCGGACAGACCATGCGTGTTTGTTTGTTTGGGAGTTTCATCATGTTATGGTGCTAAAGATAGAGACTTCTGAATTCACCATGAAACTTAGTCATTCTGATGTAGGAATAGAATTTAAAATTAGAATGCTGGTTTGTAATTTGGGAAAAACTGTAATTTGGGTTATAATTGAATACTTCAATTTTGCTTCTTCTAAACAACTAAAAGCGCTTTTGGCTCCGTTTTGTAGAAAAACTCAAACGTGCTTATGGCCCATTAAAGTACTTTTTGTAAGCAATTGGATTTTTGATAAATTATTTAACATGCTTTTAATAAAAGCTCTTCTTACAAAAGAGCTTACGAGTAGAATTACTTCCTACAGAAACACTCCCAAACGAGCCCTATGTGTTAGTTTGTTTGGAATTTCATCATGTTATGGTGCTAAAGATAGAGATTTCGAATTCTAGGTTGAGCTTCATTCTGTTAATGTTGTACTGTTTTTGCAACTCAGGGTGCACAAGCAGTTGGAATGGGAAAGGAAGTTCAAAGTGTTCCTGCTGCTGCAGAGTTATACAAGAAAGCGAACGATATTTTAGGGTAACTTCAAATACAGTTCTTTTTATTTTAGTTTTTGCTCTGAAAATTTACTTATTTTCTTTCAGTGAACGAAAAGTGGTTTTCGTGAGTGATTTAACGTCTATGCTGTGTGCAGGTTTGATCTTTTGGATGTTTGTATCAATGGACCAAAAGAGAAATTAGATTCAACCGTTATAAGCCAGGTATGTGATGAGTTACTTGTTAGGTAGTTTAGTTCTACAGAAACAGGATTGTTTTACTCTATATATGTATTGAATGTGCACGTTATAGTCAATCTTCTATGTCAAATGTTCGAGGATGAGGTTTTTTTTGTGATTGTTGTTGATAAGTATCCACTACTTTGCAGCCAGCTATTTATGTCACAAGTCTAGCTGCCGTTGAGTTACTACGTGCACGTGAAGGTGGTCAGCTGATCATTGATTCAGTTGATGTCACATGTGGCCTAAGTTTGGGAGAATATACTGCTCTAGCATTTGCCGAGTCATTCAGGTGAGTTGTTGAACTGAGCAACATCATGGATGCATACCAAACGAATAAATCTGTTAAACTTGTTGATCTCATTTCTGATATGGCGGGAGCATGAAAGAGTTTACACATGAATTCAACTGTTATCCTGCCTTTCCATGTTTATAATACGAGGGAGAGGAAGCATTGCTTTCGTTGTTCACCTAGTACTAGGTTTAGGAAAGAAGAGTAATGTTAATGTAGTCCTAGTACTTGGCCACCTTCTTGTACTAATTTTTTTTGTTGACTTGATTCAATATGTAAGCTTTGAGGATGGGCTCAAGCTGGTCAAACTGAGGGGAGAAGCCATGCAGGTAAATTTTTGGTTGTGTCGATTCATGTTCCTCGAGGGAATAGGTTCATAATTTGTTACACTAACATGCTTCCTATTATACAATTTACTTCAGGCAGCTGCCGATGCTGCCAAAAGTGCCATGGTCAGTGTCATCGGGTTGGACTCAGACAAGGTCCAACAGTTGTGTGATGCGGCCAATGAAGAAGTTGATGAAGCTAACAAAGTTCAGATTGCAAATTATCTATGCACCGTAAGGACTTCAACTTAGTAACCCAGACTTGTTGATTGCATCTTAGTTGATTTTAACAAATTTTTTGACCGTGGCATCATTTTGTTGCGGTAGGGAAATTATGCTGTGTCTGGTGGTGTAAAGGGAATAGAAGCAGTAGAGGCCAAGGCAAAGTCATTCAAGGCCCGAATGACGGTACCATTCTTCATTTCCTACTTCGATACAATTTCATTCTTCTCCTATTAACTAGTGATGACGAACGCACTTCTTCCCTTTTCCATTATGCTCAGGTGCGTCTAGCTGTTGCTGGCGCTTTCCACACTAGTTTTATGGAACCAGCCGTGTCAAGATTGGAAGCTAAGTTGGCAGAAACACAGATCAGGACACCAAGAATACCAGTTATCTCCAACGTTGACGCACAGCCACATTCAGATCCTGAGACAATTAAGAAGATATTGGCTCGTCAGGTAAGCTAGCTAGAACAGTCTCCTCCCTATCACGTCCCACGATCAAGACCTAAACTCAAAATCACAGGTGACTTCTCCTGTTCAATGGGAAACAACCGTCAAGACCCTCCTCGGCAAGGGGCTGAAGAAGAGTTATGAATTGGGACCCGGAAAGGTACACAACACTACACTGAACACTAATAGAATTTCAGTTGATCTTCGCCGTAGGTTGCTTAATTTCTTCGATTCTAAAGTTGTATGGATCATGTATCAGGTTATAGCTGGCATTGTGAAGAGAATGGAGAGAAGTGCAGACATTGAGAACATTGCTGCTTGAGAGAGGCCATAATGTACCTTCTTCTCCAACGGTATCCAATTACAATGTAATACATTTGCTAATGGCGGCACCTGGCGGCTGTAGGCGGCAAATGGAGAGCACGGGGCAGATGAAGCCGCTTCAACGGCAAAACTTTGCCGGAATTTACTATTGTTTTAGAGTTTTGTAGAACTAATCAAAATTAGTAGTGCATAATAAGCTGGAAGAATTGGATTAGTAGAACTAATATTATTGAAATTACATTTTACATATAAGTCTGATTACACGCAAATCCAACAGTTTTGAAAATTTGCAATCCACTCCAATCCGAAAAAAAAGAGGTACAAAGATTAAACATTTTCACCTCCGGGACGAAGATTGCCCGAGCCCGCGAAGGCGGTCCATCCAGTTGTTCTCGGGGATCAGACCCGCCCAATGCGGAGGAGCTCCGGCGAAGGAAATTCCACGCATGGCCTCCCTGACCCTCGTCGCGTTCTCCGCCGTAAGCGGCGCGTTTCTGCGATTCTCGTCTTCTCTGAAAGCCCTAATTATCTCCGAGTCGGAAGCGACCTCCTCCTCCACTTCTTCTGCTTCCGCTTCGTCATCGCTGCTGCTGTTCAAGCGATCATTGCGCCCGACGCCGTCGTTTAGCTGGAGAGACGAGATTCCTCCGTCGACCTGATTGATAGTGACGCCGTTGGACTGCAGCTGGGAGTGGATCGGGACGGCGTTGTTTCCGATCTGGTCTTCGTCGTCTTCGGAGTCGACGGCGGAGACTGGCTGGTAGAACTCGGCGGCGGGTGCATCGTCGTCGTCGTCGATGTTGGTGTCGGAATCGCTTCCGTTCTGGTAATCTGTGACTGAAATTACAATGCACATATCAATAATAATGGTAAAGAATAATCAACTAGTAGGGAAAATTAACAAGTGAAAAAAAAAAAGGAGAAGTTTGTGGGAAATCCGAAACCTTGGATGACGTCAGGCGGAGCTGTGGCGTTCATCGTCGTCGTTCCAACTTCCAGCGGTGCAGAGAACAAAAAATATGGGAAGAGTGAGAGCGTTTTGGGGGAAACGGACCGGAAAATGTGTGAACCGGAAGGTGGAAGCGATAAGCGATATATAAAGACTAAAAAAGGAAAAAGGGGCAAAAAGGGATGCACCAGCCGGGAATCGAACCCGGGTCTGTACCGTGGCAGGGTACTATTCTACCACTAGACCACTGGTGCTTTGTTGTTACTTGAGATGAAAATAAACTAAATTTCTTTTGGGTGATGTTCACACACCCCTTTTAGTCTATTACATGCTCCTCTTTGTCTTCTCTTATAGGATTGAATAAATTAAATAAAAACGGCGGCCAAAACTATTTATCATTTTACAAAATACTTTTGTCGGTCTATGACAATAGGTTTTTTTTTTCTTTATATGACGTATATTTCATTGTCTAAACATCACAACAAGCATCATTGTTTTCTTAATATACATTTAAACATTATATTTGCAGAAAAAAAAAAGAATCAGATTAGTATGTGATATGTATTTATCATATCGGTCTATGACTGATATGTTGGCTTGCTTATCTACCCTATTACGTTTTACGATTCGAAAAAGAACAAGAAATCCAGGGAAATTTGGTTTAAGAAACTCCAAGGAGTGAACACATAATTCATCTGTTGATTTCGGAAGTTCTGATCTTCTCATTTTTTTGGCTTCGCAGCTGGGCTGAACAGGATGTGGATCCTTCATTGTTCCCCAAAGAATTGATGGCCAATGTCTCAAATTTTGTGGGAGATGAGGAGGTAGTTTCTCTCAAAACCAAGTACCACTTTCACTATTTTTAATTAGATTTTCGAGCTTGTGGAAAATTCGTGTTTGCTAAGAAACCCAATGCACGTCCCATACAGCAGGTGAACAACAATCCTCAGATTCTGATACGAAAGCCACATGCTTATACCTCCTCGATAGGTTCTGCTACGGTGTAAGTTCATCATTTCGATCAAGAAATCTTAGCTGTAGTTTGCCATATTTGTTCAAGAGATTCTTACTTTAGCTTTCCTTTATCTAAGTAGAATGATTGCCGTGCTGGAGAGGAATGGGACTCTGAAAATTGCCAATGTCGGGGATTGCGGATTAAGGTTTATCGTGAAGGTAACACCGGATGTTTTTCTTGTGCACAAGTTCTGATTAACCCTCGATTGCTCTATCTTCAAATGACATGTAAATGTGAATTGCAGGTAAAATTAATTTTTCCACATCTCCACAAGAACACTATTTCGATTGTCCATACCAACTTAGTTCGGAGATCGTTGGCCAAACGTACCATGATGCGATGGTACGTACACCGAACTAACAGTACACGATTACTGTCAACATTTCTAGTCCTGCGTTCTACTTCGAATCAACTCCACACACACATACACAAATATCTTAGGGAGTTTTATATCCTCTAGCTGCTCTCTACATTGAAACATAACGGATCTACGAATTTCGAGTGCTGGTATGAAAACAATCACTACTTCATAGTTGCATAAAGCCTACAACAAACGAATAAACAGATTTCCAAAACGTCTTGGATTTGCCCTAAATCTAATTGCTTTTTGTGATATGATGATTTTTGGTGATTATGCTTGTGGGGTAATCATTCCATTTGCGGGTTTCCAATGCCGAGCTGATGGAAGGAGACGCCGTAGTTATGGGCTCCCACGGACTTTTTGACAACATTTTTTACCATGAAATTGTTTCGACAGTGGCCGGATACAGACGTTGCTGAGGCCGGTATGTGTTTCCGAAATCAAACAAATATGATTAGCGTCAGCTAGCGTAAGTTCTATGTTCTTTCTAACTGAAACTGATCTTAATGCTAGCAGAGACATTAGGTAATTCGGCAAACAATCATTCATTGGATTCAAACTTTGATTCTCCCTACTCCATGGAGGCTAGATCAAGGGTAAGACAATCTATCCGACTTAAACAACATCGAAATCATAATACTCTCTCTCACAAAACATACTTACGTATTAATTCTCATCCTCCGTTACACCCTTCAGGGTTTCGAGCCTCCTTTTGGAAGAAGATTCTCAGAATGAAGCTTACAGGGACGACCTATCTCGGTTTATACTACGACGATAAGGACCTTCAATCTTAGATGTCATGACGGACCTGAGTTTTCTGTTGTGCAGGTGGAAAAGCCGGATGATATCACTCTGATTGTTGGTCAGGTTGTAAGCTTAGGAAGCATTTTGGTCTCCTCCAAGAGATTGAAACTTCAAATACAAACATTCCCTTTTCTGTTTTTTTATGGCCTTGTTACAGTGAAAGATCCACGGAAACTTACAGCAAGTGAAACTTTCGCACACTAAAATTGTGCAAGCACTACTTTTGTGTCAATGTTTGGAAATGTTTTTCGTATGGCTAGAAGCTTCAGATAATCAAAAGCACTTCTAATAACGCCTGACAAAAAGATGTAAATGTACTTATGGATTATTTAGGGTTCGTTTAGATCTGTTTTTAAAATGACCGAAAACGTTTTTAAAGAAAATGTTTTTTGGTTCCAAAATCACTTAAAATGCTTTCTGCAAGAAACACCATTTATGTACTTCTTCCAGGAAGCATTTTAAGTGTTTTTCTAGAATTTACTTACATTTTTACTAAAAATTGGCTCTAAAAACATTTTCAACAAAAACGCTTTCAGTCATTTTAAAAGCACAACCAAACGAGCTCTTAGTGTGTTCAAAGTGCTTTTCCGAGAAGCACTTGAATTTTTTAACAGAAAGTGTCTAGAAAAGTAGGACCGATACAGCTCTAACATGAAGCAGAAATCAACAACACACGCAAAAATTATTTTCGAGAGATCGAATATAATTCAAAACTTTATGATTGATTGATAGAGTCATACAACAACAAGAAACCCAATGATGAAAAAGACTCCAAAGGGTTTCGTTCATGTAACACAAACTCTGAGGAATGAAAGAACAAAACATTTGATTTCTACGTTTATTAGAACAAAATCTGTGACCGGGAAAAAAATTATTAAAACAGACAACAATGCTGAAGTACAATTAATTTAACCTACACCAATGAATCCAACTCACCGGACTACCACCGCCCATTAACTAGACTGGAGTCAGGTATGAAAAAATTCCGATCGACTTTCTTACTCTGTTACTCATCCTTTGTGTGAAGCAACTCCGATTGTCCATTATACAGGCTACAGATGTACTGCCAATGAAGCGGAAAAATCTCGTTTGTCTTTAGAGGTCTCTTCAGGTTACAGTGCCGCTGTTACTACCACCATTGAGATCTTGGAAGAAGGTTTTTGAGGCTTCATATGTGGACCAGCAGATGGCAGCAGCCGGGGCATGGAAAAGCATTCTCGGAGCCCACCCCCTCACAAGCCCTTTGTATCCATCCTTTATCACTATTGTTCTGAAAACATCACTTATCGAACCACTTTTAAATCTGTCACATCCGCAAATACCCTGTACAACAAATCCATGTTAAGAAAAGCAGAAAAGCTTCAGACAGGTTTGCATTCATACGAGTATTTAAACCTTCAATCAAATCATCCAATGCCTAGTAATACCATCACAACTAAAGTGGTATGTGAATCATCGGATGAATCAACGGATATAGTAATTCAATTACAACTACAGGCATATGAATCATCAGTTACCATAATTCCATTACAACTAAGGCCTATGATTTATCAGCCATTCGTTCCAATTCTTAATAGTATGTCGTCCAACAAGACTAACTAATCGTGATTGTGACACAGAATCACACTTTCAAGAGATCGCTTAAACAGGACTATACATAAAAAAAGATACAATCACTGAATCACATAAGAGAGCGCTTTAACCAATCGACTTTTGACAAGATTATTTGGTCTCTCCGCCCCATATTACCTCTTTAAATGAGAAAAAGAAAAACACAATATGCAAGCACAAACATCCAGTCCACGTAACAATAACCTAGGATTTCATCAGTAGACAAATTTTGCTAAAACCTACAAAACAGAACTACCACCTTATTGCTATGGAACATCTCTATTAGATGCTGGGAATCGAAAAGATCACACAGCTAAGCAATCAGTGTCTACATTTTCTTAGTAACTACAGGCTATCAATTATCGCCGAGCCTAGTACCGTGGGCTTGAAACTAACGGGGCATTAAAGTGATTGATTGTATAATGAAACTAAAAGGTTATCAATTGCATCGGAATGTATTTAAATCAAACCAACAAGTGAATCTTAATATGGAAAGGCCAGCAATTACCATACCTGACACTGTAATTGAGTTTTCACCACATCAAGCGGCGTAGTAACCATCGAAGCCAACCCCCCAGCGGCAGCACCAGCAGTGGCATGAACAATCAACCGCTCGTCGTCCGCATGCTCCGACGAAATCTCATTCAAAGCCCTCTTTGCCGCCTCATACGTCGCGAAATGCACCGCCGTGTATGGCGCATTCATCAGCACCGTCGTTCTGTACGACGCGTAAAACGCCCTAAACCCGTCTTCCCTGAACACCTTCCGCACACAATCCCACACACCCTTGTAAGGGCTGTGAAAATTAGTCCCCAGCTGCAGCCTTTGCTTCACCATATCCATCGGGGTAAAAACGGCGTCGCTCGCCACCGTTGCAAACACGCCGGAAATTGCGTGGGCGCCCGGGTTGTTCGGGTTCCCGCCCGAGAAATACTTCTTGCACGTCTCGTACACCGAGAAGTAGACGGCGTGCGCCGGTCCCGCGCCGAGGCCCATGGCTCCAATACCGCGGTATAGCGCGGCAGGACCCTCGGACTTTAAAATTGACCCGAGGGCCTGCCGGACCCCGACGGACTTAATCGGGCACGACCCGAGAGCTTGCATATGGGTTTTAACGGTATCGACTGGGAACATAGCCATATGTTCGACCATGCCGGCAATCGAACCGGCGATCATGAACTGCCAGTAGTGTAGGCCGTCGTGGGGCGAGACAGTGGGGGTTGGGACGTAATCCTGCGGCTTCGAAACCGGGTGAAAGTCCGGGTTTTGGAACTTGGCGGTGGCGTCGGTGGCCATGGGGAGCGAGAAAGCGGCGGCCGGCGAGATGGGTCGTCGAAAAGTTTGGTTTTGGAAATGGGTTCGGGTCGGATTCGGATAAATTGATTGATTTGGTGTTGGGTTGGAGTGGATTGGGAATTTATCTCCATAAACTGGGGTTTATCAAAGGAGAGAGGTTGAAGGTTGCATCTTTCGGATTTAATAGTGTCTGAGAGCAGAAGGGCGGTATGGGGTTACTGAGCCAACGACAACGAAAGGTAAGTTGGGATACAAGATGAATTGGGAGATTTGGGTAATTAGGGTTCCAGAGAAATCGGATTTTAGGGCTTTTTTTTTCAGAAAAAAAAAAAGAAAAAAAAAAGTTTTTCTCCCGAATTCGTGGAGGTAATTAAGATTTTAAGAAATTATGTTTCTGATTTTAAGGCCCACAGGAATGGGTAAATGGGCTGCTTTTCCTTTGTTACTATTTTAAGCCCATATCTGACTAGGTTCTGCCTCTTTCCTTGTCAAAGTGATGAGAAAATATGTACAGTAAAGCAACGAACACCATCTTGTATAGACGAGGAAGTTTAGTGGGGAGATTAACATTGATTCTTACACATACAGTTCTATACAAACAATGATATTAAATAGAGAATACTCTTTTGTTTTTCGAGCCCACATGATATAATAAAATTCTTTATATATGTGTACGAGATACCATAAGAGCCCAATATCTCAACAGTGGCTTTATCTAATGCTTTGGATGAGACTTCATATCCGAAATATAGGTACACAATTATGATAAGCTGCGTACTCTGGTTTTCTTTATAAGAAAACAAAGATGTGAATTGTAAGACGTTCTTTGACCTAAAAAACTGTTTCTCATAATACAATCAACAATTAATTTAGAATCGCCTTCAGCACAATATTCTCTAAAGTTCTTCTGCCATTCTTGAGAGAATCTCTAAGTTGAGTCACTTTTTCATCCTATATAGGAAGTGGCAATCCATGAAGAGATGTTGAATATCATTCCAAACAGCTAGAGCTATTTTACTTTTACTTCTTGTACTAAAAATAGAGCATGTATTAAGTACAAGATAAACAAATTTGAATAAAATAAGATTTTTAACCATTGCACAAGCCTCATGTTTCAGAAGATTCCTAATTTTCTACTATATATGCTATTGACTGCTTGATAATGTCACATAAACCTCTTCTCTTTAGGGAAGCATGTTATTTCTTGTAAAAAATAAAAAAGGGTGACCATTTTTTATAGTTAAGTTAGAAATGTTAAAAATTATTTTTGCCAAAGCTTATTCCCTTTGTTTCTTAAAAATTTCTGTAGTTTATTCAATTTTCTTTTTAATTTTTTTTGGAGTTAACAATGAAAATAAAACAAAACCATAACATAAACTATCACTATCTGACGTCTAAGATTGAACAATGAAGACTTGCCAATTGAGTTAGGGATTCGTAGTATAGTTATTCTAATCACCTAATAGAGTGACTCTTAATTACCTATGCAAAATTTAACTTTTAATTTTTCAGACCTCTCATGTACCGTCAAAGTTAAGGTTAATCCACTAAATCCTAGTAACTTTGGATTCTATTCCCCGCTCTCCAAGCAACTTACCAAAACCCTAATCCTGTCAGTAATTCCTACAAGCATCAGGAGTTTTAAATCCCTAATCTCTAAGTAACTTACCAATATCCCTGTACTCGTCGGAATCTATAAGTGCCCAAGTAACGATCCACTCACAAATCTCACGATCACTTGCTCAAACCAAAACAACTACAGGGAGAAGAAACAAACTGCGCTGGTTCTTGTCCGATCGAACCACAAGAAAACAGACAACATTAATTCACTTGACTCAGTCTCTTCTGGTGTTACCTTAGCTATGGAGAATAATTCCCCTGTGCTGTTCGGCTTCCGCTTCAAACCCACCGATCAAGAGCTCGTGGGCCACTTTCTCTACAACTTTTTGGAGAACATACCGCTAGTGCCGCCGCACAACACCCTTATACATGTGTGCAACATCTTCGGCAACAAATCAGAACCCTCAGAGATTTGGGAAGCCTATGGAGGAACTCAACTTGCTGATGATCAACCAGCCTTGTATTTCTTCTCCGAGCTCAAGAGGCTAAACCCTAAGGGTACCAACATCGATCGCAAGATGGGACGTGGAGGTACTTGGACTGGAAAATCAGTCACCGTACGGGTTGAGGGGATAGTTGATGGAAGGCCTACCGATATCGGACAAAAAAGAACATTTCGGTACGAGAACGAAGGTTCGGAGGACCACAAGAGGTGGGTGTTAGATGAATATAGTCATTTTTCTGGTCCTAGGAATAACAAGAGTAATTTTAGTTACGATTTTAATGTTGCACTTTGTCGGTTGAGGAAGAAGGAAGGGTCCAGAATTAACAAAAGAAAGTGTTCGACTTCATCATTATCAAAGGATCAACTGCCGAATTCGAAGAAGCAGCGCGGTACAAACAAAAAGATGAAAAAAGAAGATGATCAAGTGGTGTCAAAAGGTTCATCATCACAAAATATCAATGTGATTAATCTTGCTGAGGAGGAGGCACCACAAGGCAGTTCTTGTTTAAGTAGTGAGATCGTGGTCGTGAGTGAGATCAATAAGTTTACAGATGCGGATGATGTTGTTTATGATCATGATCTCCTTGATGAAACACTCACCGTCGATGAATTATTGCCTGTACCAGAAGCTTCCAGGATCGTTTCTGGTGAAGCAGTAGCGGAGCAAGCTTTGAATCCACTTATGTTAGAGGAGTTCACTCCTGAAACCCAAGAACTGCCTCTGCCAGCAGCTTCTGTGGTTGCTGCAGAAGGAGCCGTAGAACAGAAAGCTTGGGATCCAAGTTTGTTAGACGAATATTGGCTTGCTGAAACGCAACAAGAGCCTTTTCCGACTACGACTGGGATGTTTCCTTATTTAGAGGAAGCTTGCAATTCAAGTACCTTTGAGAACGTGGTCGACCAATCATTATTCGACATCAACTATTGGAATAATTCGTTTATGGATGATCAGTTCATGCCACCATAGTTTGATCGGCTTTAATTTCTTCTATTAGTACTTTTTGTGTTTCTTCAATTTCAATGATGAACTAACTTTGTTTGTTCTATAAGTTGAGTCTTAAGTCGTCATTCCTTTGCTTTACATGTTCATGATTTCCTTTTAATTTGCAAGTTCTTGTTGGCTGCTTAATTAATCATGTTTAGGAAACATAGCATTCACATTTTGAACACAAAAATTTTAAGCGGAAGCAGGTTAAGAGTTAATTTGCAGGGAATCAATCATTTATTCTTCAATTGAATCCAAGTCAGGTGCTAATTGTAATGAAATTCTTTCAACCCCATAAAATTGGAAACACCACCATTGTCAAATTTCAGAATTCCTCTACATAAGTAGAACAGATGGAATGTAATATACAACAAACACATTGCGATTAGAGTGGCAACGGGAAAAAAATTATTTCACTGAAGCCTGAAAGATTTAAACAATATTTCACACTTGTTTCCTACAATGTGCCATCAGGCAAATATGACAATGACTCCTCTAAATTATTTGACCAAACAATAAGAAATCATGCACTTGTTTGCTTCTCCTTTGTAGTAAGTCAATAAAATGATTCTGCATAGCGGAGCTGGAGCTGTAAGTACATTACCTCAGCTCCACGTCGGAGGCCTGAGATAGCTTCTGCTGGGCGACTGATCATTATCTGCAGCTATAGTTGCTAATTGATCCCTTTGTCCCAGTTCAACACTACTGTGATCAGCAGATTTACGCTTCTATCTGATGTGATGAAACTAAATTGCTTTGTGCAATCAACATCTTACTTCTTGATTGCATCCATATACATTGTTATTATCTTTCCAGTATCATTTTGCTGATCAACTGCTGGATTACGAACTATAAAATCTGATGTTTCTTCCTGCAGGTACGGTCATTCAAAGCTTGGCCTTCATCTATTCCGGCAGGTGTGGACAGCCAGCAGAATACTTGGTGTACAGGTATAACTTTCTATTAGTCCGTAGCAGCAAAAGCATGCGTGCAGGGTCCAATTTCCCAGCAACATTCTCATCCTTCATGAAGTTCCTCATGTTGTAGGTGTAGTTCTCGAGCGAACGAGTTCTTGGCATCCAACTTGGTCTTAACCTCCTCACCTTCAGCTTTGTAACAATCTCTCATCCTCTTCATGAAGTTCGATGATGGGTGCAAATCGATATTCTAAAATTTGTGGCTATTTATCATATTGCTGGAAGCGTTACACATTGTTACAATAAGTGGCTATTTATCATACTGATGGAAGCATTACACTTCTATTTAATCAAACCATGAAAGAGTACATGCTATATAAATATGTAAAAGACAATTAGGATACAATTCTCGATAAATTTGCATCTAATCTGATCTCAATCAGTCATAATTAAAAGAATTAACTAATTTGCATATGCTATTTTTTTCATAAATTTGCATACATACTACTTTTTCTTCTTTTGAAATTAAAAGAACTAACGAAAAAAAGTTGAAAATTTTGAATTAAAATAAATTAAACACGTGGGTAATTAAAACGACTTAACGGCTATGAAAACATCACATAAAGAAGATATTTTTCAGTGTAACCGGCACACAGGATGGTACACCACGTGTCACTATTTAAATGGTGGGATATGTGTATTAAAGAGTTAATAATATAAAAAATAAAATTTCTCACCATTTAGATAAAAACATGTGGTGTACCACTCATGTTCCCGTCATAATTAAAAATGTCTCCACATAAAGGAAGGGAGCATATACAGTTTTATCTGAAATTAAAAGAACCAACGAAAATAAGGGGAAATTTGAATTACAATAAATTAAACACGCGATTAATTAAAATGACTCATTTGCCATGAAAACTTAACATAAATGAAGAGAGTCGGAGTCCTACTAAAAGTGGGTTTCTAATTTCTTACCCTCCAAGCAACTACACTGTCACTCCCCCTCTCTCTAAATATACCTCTAATTTTTCGCTATCTCCTAATAGGTTCAGGAGATTGCATTCTATAAATACCCAAACAACGCCCTCTCTAATCGTCACATCAAAAGCCACAGCAACCACAACACAAACCTACTTCACTACTCGACTTCTTCTGCGTTGTGGTGTTAATGGAGAACCATTCCCTTGTCCCGCCCGGTTTCCGCTTCAATCCCACCGATCAAGAACTCATCGGTACCTTTCTCCACTACTTTTTAGTGAAGACACCGCGGCTACTGCCCCCGCCGCCACACAACACCTTCATGCACAAGTGCAACCTCTTCGGCAACGGATCCCAACCCTCTCAAATTTGGGAAGCTTTTGGGGGAGGAGCAGCACTTCAACTTGCTGCTGCTAATCAACCCGCCTTGTACTTCTTCTCTGAGCTTAAGAGGATAACCCCCAAGGGTTCCAAACTTGATCGAAAGATGGGGCTCGGAGGTACTTGGGAAGGCAAGTCAGTGCCCGCTTGGGTTGAAGGGACTGAGGGTAATTCTACCTGTATCGGACTAAAGAGAACCTTCTGGTACAAGAATGAAGGCACCGAGGACCACGGCGGGTGGAAACTGGACGAATACAGTCTCTTTGCATCTCCGAGGAAGCGCAACAGCCATACAGGTTACGACTTCGATTTTGTGCTTTGTCGGTTGAGGAACACGTCTGGCATTAACAAGAGAAAGTGTTCGACTTCATCTTCACAGGATGATGAAGTGCCGAAGATGAAGAAGAAGCGTGCTAACGAAGAGATCGAACAAAACATGCATGCGATCAATGTTGAGGAGGAAGGACGACGAGGCAATTCTTGTCTAACTAGTAATTCCGTGGTTTCTGATCAAGAGAACAATGAATTTCCAGTCAGTGATTATGTTGATTATGGTTATGATGATAATGATCAGAGATTGACCATCACTATTGCCGAATTAAACAAAATATTGGCTAAAGAGCCGACCGATGGAGCAGTAGAAGTGCTTTTTCCAACAGCTTCTGCCTCGGAGGAATTGTTATTGGGTAAAGAAAGACAAGAAGTGCCACTGTCGGTTTTTTCCACCGTTGTCGTTGCCCATGGAGAAGTGGAAGATCAAGCTTTGAATCCAAATATGTTAGAGGAGTTAATTCCTGAAATCCGAGAACTGCCTTTGCCAGCATCATCTGGGACTGCTGAAGATGGAACCGTTGAAGAGAAAGCTTGGGATCCAAGTTTACTAGAGCAATATTGGCTGGCTGAAACGCAAGAAGAGGAACCTCTGAATCCAAGTTTCTACAGGGATTTTATGTTTGCTGATGGAGGAGTAGAGGAAGCTTATCATCCAAGTGCCTTCGACAATGTGGTCGAACAATCATTATTCGGAAGCCGCTAATTGGATAGTTATTCGTTTACGGAAGATCAGTTCATGCCACTTATTTTGATGTAATTAATTTCACTACCTGCAGAACTCGGTATTGAATGAAGATTTGTAACACGATTTTCACCGGCTTTAATTTCTCTTCTTATTAATTTTAGTGTTTCTTTAATTGTCTATTGTGTTTTGTTCCGAATGATCATGTAAAACTATCAATGAACTGGCTCCTTTTTTCCAGTAATTTTACTTCTGATGATTTGTAAATTTGATGACCAAATAATGGAGAGCAACGCGAAGTTACGATTGCAATAAGCAGCATCAGGAGATCAAAAGTGTTCCAGAGTTAGTTGCAAAACATGAATGAGACACATATATCCTACTCAAGTGCCAATAGTGAATTGTGCAATCTCCAGACAGAGCCATTCACAATATGATCATATTAAGCTATATTCAATAAAGGAAATACCCTTTTTACTCCAGCAATTTTAAAATTTGAAAAACAAAAAAGAACTGAAAGAAACTTAGCTGAATTAATTTGGACTCAAGTATCATACAAATGCAAATCTAAAAGTGTTCGTGTCCGTCTGATAAAAGATAATACTGACCAACTGTTGCATAAACATCGTCATTGAATTTGGAGTAAAACTCAGCATTCCAATTTTCAGCAGCATGAGCGAAGAACAGTTTAGCCTTCTTTGGGAACTCTTCAGGTGCCTTTACACATCGTTGCAGATAGTAAAGATCAGTGTAGTCCACACCAAGGCGTTTCAGGCTACCCTCAACAACACGACCAGATGGCATTTTATCAAACCTTTGACATGCATACAACTGACTGGTTACAACCCAACCCAAACTACGTACAGAGATTAAGTTAATACATGAGCTCCGACCCGACCCGGCTTTCCAACTTCCAGTTCCGTAGTCATTGTTGTGACGGGACCTATGGCACAGTGCCGGTTGCCGGAGAAATTGGCTCGGAGAGGAGCGCAGTAAAAAAGAAAGTTGAAGTTTGAGTCTGGCAAATACCAAAACTTGAAATTTCTTAATAATTCCCTTTGTTTTTATCCAAACAAATTTTATGGAGTGGTTTAATTATTTCATTTTTTTTCAATTTAATGTCTGCATTACAAATCCAATTTTTGAATATAAAAGCGAATAATACAAAAGAGAAAACAGAGCGAGCATATTTATTTTTTGGAATTAAAAGAATTAATGAAAAAAATATGGGGAAATTTGAATTAAAATAAATTAAGCACGTGGTTAATTAAAATGACTTAACGGCTATAAAACTTGACATAAATGAAGAGAATCCTACTAAAATTGGGTTTCTCTCTCTATTTCCTAATACAATCAGGATGACTTAAAGTTAGGGTTTCTAATTTCTTACTTACCCTCCAAGCAACTACACTGCCACTCCCCTCTCTCTATCTCTCTCTAAATATACCACTCACTCTTTGCTCTCTCTCTCTCTCTCTCTCTCTCTCTCTCTCTCTCTCTCTCTCTCTCTCTCTCTCTCTCTCTCTCTAAAATTCTAAATTCAAATTCAGTAAAACCTAATAGCTTCAGGAGATTGCATTCTATAAATACCCAAACAACGCCCTCTCTAATCGTCACATCAAAAACCACAGCAATCATAGCACATGACACGCCCCGACCCTGATATTCCCCGAATACCAGGATAGACACGTGTTGGCCGACACCCGAGGGTGACGAAAGCCATTAATTGATACAAAAGCTAAGAATAAGAAATAAATAAGAGTTAGAAATTTAAAATACAAAGAATTAATAATTTAGGAACGTGCTCGGAGCATACAACTAAACCTAATCACTCAAAAGAATTAAAATAAAATTTAATGAATAAAGAAGTGAGTCCTACATCGAGAGGATCCGAAGATACTGCTGCGGAAGTGTCTTGACGTCGGGATTAGGTGTCTTGATCCTAAGTCCTGAATGGGGGCGCAAAACAAAGGTGAGTGGACCAAGTTCATATATACGATAATAATAAAACAGTTATCAAGATACTAACCCACACAGTTTATATAATGAAAACTACTAGCATAATAAGTGATGGATTTAATAAAAATCCTAGTATGCCAAATATCTCAAAAGCCATATCGCGGAAACGCATCGCGGAAATCAAAACAGTAAACGTATCATAAATCGTCTCGTAAATGCAGTGTGCTGCTAGAAAGATCACTGAATAAATAATAACTCCCGGCCCAATGCCTGCACCTCAGTCTCTGTGCCCGTAGCCAGAGATAACTCCCTCCCAGCCCAATGCCTGTCTCTGTGTCCCTCAGCCTTTCGCTAGGGATTATTTCTCCCGGCCTACATGCCAACACCAGATCCTCGCCCCAGGCGGCATAGTGTCTACTAGGTACGCACAAATATTTACGCCTCTCATAAATAACCACTTCATAGTATAAAGTCATCCATCATCTATACTATAAAGAGGGGTTTCGAAAAACATGTTCTAGCATCCTATCGTCATCCATCGGATAGTCTACCAGTTCATGGTTTTTATAGAGAATACGATATATTAAAATATAGCTCAAACTAGGCTAACAATTTAATTCCTCACCAAAACACGAGACGAAATCAATAAATTTCATAAACAGGCTTAACATAAATCAATTCATAAATTCGTAGGCATGCTAATCATTTATGCAATTTCTATAAAATCATGTAATTTTAGAAAGGGTCCACTCACAAATATTCCTTAGCAGAAGAATCGCGTGAATCAGGATTACGAATTTCCTTAATAGCAACTTTACCTAAGCACAAAAATATAATTAATAAATAAAAGGATTTTCTAAAATATTGGGTTTGAATTAAATAAAATAGGGGATTTGGGATTGGATGGGTTTAGGGTTTTAATAGGTTTTAGGATTTCTAAGGTTTTGGGTTAAAATGGTTTTAGGGTGAGAATTGGGGTTTGGGCTTTAGCCCAAACACACACACACTACAAATACACACACACACACACGGCATGCATGTGCATGCATAAACACACACGCCTAAACATACTCACACACACACGGCACAAAATCACAAAGGCCTTAAGGCCTAAAAAAAACATAAAGAAAAATAGGGCTTTAAGCCCCTTTTAAAAGCCACCGGCCCAAGGCCCTTTTTGGGTTAAAAAAAAAAGCTAATAGAAATAAAAGAAAAGGGTTGGGGTTTAATGGGCTTAAGGCCCGAGGGAAGGAAATGGGAAGGCCAGCTGGCCTTGGTTTGCCGAGAGAGAAAGCCGGAGCTGCTACAGCTCCGGTCACCGGAAAACATGGGTTCTAGACCCCGATCTAGGTACAAACATGAAGAACAAGGAGAGAGAGAGGTTTCTACCTTCCAAAGACCGTGACTCGGTCAGAGGTGACCGGAAAAAGCTTCAAAAGTCCACGGTTCGCCGGAAAACGGGTGTGCTCACCCACAACGATTCCGAAGCAAATCCTATGTAAAAATGGAAGGTTCAAGCTTCTAAATCACAACCAAGCATTATGCTAGGTACGAGAATGAGGGATTCGAGACTTACCCCAACGGAAAAGAAGAAAAGGTTCGCCGGAGTTTTGCTCCGTGATCGATCTCGCAGGACAGGGGGTCTTGGGCTTGCTACAAGCCTCTCATGAAGGTTACTGTCCTAGTGAGTCCACGGGAAGAGAGATATGCGAGAGTTTGAGGGAGAGAGGTACACGGGAGAGTTGAGAGAGATGGAGAGAGATATACGGGAGAGAGAGTGAGAAGAAAGAGGTCTCGGGGGTGGGGGACAGAGAGAGGGAAAAGAGAAATGGTTTGATGATTGACACGTGGCAGTTGGGGGGTGGAAATAACAAATTTTCCAATTATTTTGGGGGTGGTTGTAACAGCACAAACCTACTTCACTACTCGACTCGACTCGACTCTTCTTCTTCTGCGTTGTGGTGTTTATGGAGAACCATTCCCTTGTCCGGCCCGGCTTTTGCTTCAAACCCAACGATCAAGAACTCGTCGGTGGCTTTCTCCACTACTTTTTGGTGAAGACACCGCGGCTACTCCCCCCTCCGCCACACGGAACCTTCATGCACAAGTGCAACCTCTTCGGCAACAAATTCCAACCCTCTCAAATTTGGGAAGCTTTTGGGGGAGGAGCGCCACTTCAACTTGCCGCTACTGATCAACCCGCCTTGTACTTCTTCTCTGAGCTCAAGAAGAAAACCCCCAAGGGTTCCAAACTTGATCGAAAGATGGGGCTCGGAGGTACTTGGGAAGGCAAGTCGGTGCCCGCTTGGGTTGAAAGGACTGAGGGTAATTCTTCCTGTATTGGACTAAAGAGAACCTTCTGGTACAAGAATGAAGGCTCTGAAGACCACGGCGGGTGGAAACTAGACGAATACAGTCTCTTTGTTGGTATTCACAAGTGTAACACCCGCCCTCTAATTATAAAGATATATGTATGTAAATATCCCAAAACATTTTAATTATATCAATTTAGTCCCATTTTATCTACCCAATCTGAAATTTAACATTTGGATCCTTTCTTTCTAAATCTGCCACGTGGCAGCATCCCAAGCAATTTCTTCTTCTCTCTGTCCCCCCCCGTGAACTCCTCATTCCTTCTCTCGCAGCTCTTTCTCTCATATCTCCCTCATCTCTCTTCTCTGCACCGCAGCACAGCAGCACGCACGCACCCATCTCCCTGCGCGAGGAACATCATCATCACCATCCCGTTCTTCTCTCTCCCTCTATCCCGTGCTGCAAACCCGGAAACCCGGATAGGAGCTCCGGCGGAATTTTTATATTTTCTGGCGAGGTAAGCTTCAAAACTTCCCTATTTCGTCCTACAATCTTGTGGGTTATGGTTTAATGGAGTTTATTTCATGATTTTTGGAGGTTATAGGACGAAATCGAAGCCGGGTGTAAGCACACCCAACTCCGGCGACTTTCAAGGAAATTTCCGGCTAAACCACGGCGAGTTGGCTGGCTTGAAAGGTATCAATCTCTTCGTCTCGCTGAGTACTACAACTTTCCTTTTTGTTTCACCCAATTTCGTTGCGTATTCAAGAATTTATATCCATTTGAATCTTACCCAGTTTCCGGCGAGTCCGACGGCTTTCGAGGCGTTTTCCGGTCAAACCACTGCGAGTTAGACATCGTGTGAGATACGATTCTCTTCGTCTCTTCAAGGGCTACAACTTTCGTTTTTGTCTCGCTAGATTTCGATGTGTTTTGACAAAGTTATGGCCGTTTAAAGATTGTATAGTTTTCCGGCCGAATCCGGCCTTCTCCTTCGTTGGGTCCGGCGACCCATGAAACTGGTGGGCCAAAAACCAGCCCTTTTGGGCAGCCCAACCCTTTTACCCCTTTGAACCAAGCCCAAAACCCCCCAGCCCGTTTAGTTTTATTTTAATTTTATTGTTTTAAAATCCAAAGGCCTCGGGCCTTTATGTTCTGGGCCTTCGGCCCGTTTGTTGTGCAACCCAGAAAACCCTAGGCTTTAAGCCTTTGGGCTTTCCAAATCAGGGCCCTCAGCCCGTGACCCAACCCAAAACCTTTTTAAGGTTTTTATTTAATTTCTGTTTTAGTAATTTATGGCCCTTTGGCCATTTCCCAAAACCTATAAGCCTTTAACCCAACCTAAAACCTTAAAGCCCATTCGGCCCAACCCAAATTCAAAGCCCAGTTGACTTTGACCTCTGATCAGTTGACTGTTGACTGTTGACTTGGTGAACGGTCAACGTTGACTCGGTCAACGATCAACGTTGACTTTTTGAGTTGACTTTTTGGGTTTTCGTCCAAGACCTCTCCTAGGCTAATTTCGACGTCCTTGACCCGTTTCTGAAGTCCGTTTTCCCAAATTCAATCGTTTGAATAGAGTTTGACTAAAGGTGCTCCTTTATGTGAATAGGTGCAATTATTAATGGTGATTCCGTTATTCCTCGTTGGTATAGCTTTGCACCATCGGTGTACGGTGAGTGGACCCCTTCTAAAAATGCATGTTTTATAGTAGAAATGCATACATGAAAAGCATGATTTGATGATTACGTTTTATGAAACGTTTTGTGAGATAACATGCCTACTGAGGCTACTTTGAATTATTACTATTTTTCCTATAACCCGTGTTCTTATAGAATATCTGATGGATGACGATATGATATTTAGAACATGTTTCGAACACCTCTTTATAGTATAGATGATGGATGACTTTATACTATGAAGTTGTTTTTCAATATATATATGTTCAATGGTTTTGTACTTACCTAGTGGTCCTTTCCGCTACGGGACGTAGGGATAGATTCCGGTCCGTCCCGGGCGACGGTTTGGTGTTGGCATAGGGCCTGGAGTGTGTTTCCTCTGACTATTTAGCACAGGGACGGGGAGCCGGCATGGGGCCTGAAGTGTATTTTCCTCTGACTGTCTGCTCAGAGACGGGGAGCCGGCATGGGGCCTGGGGGTTATCGGACATTCATTAGTGATTATTATATATGAGTTATGATTTGAGACATTGCACGACATGCTAGGTTTCGGAAAACCTATGTTTAACATTATATATGTGTTTTCATAAAACCTGGGGGATAGTACGTTGATAACTGTTTTATTGTATATATATCAACTTGGTCCACTCATGTTTGTTTTGCGCCCCCTTCAGGATTTAGAATTGAGGTGTACAATTCCAGCATCCAGGCATTTCCGCATCGGCATCTTCGAGTTCTCTCGGCGTAGGACCCACTTCTTTGTTCATTCAATTTTATATTATTTCTTTTAGTGTTCTAGTTAGTTGTATGCTCTGAACACGTTCCTGAAATGCATATTCATTAGTCTTTTATAGTTATAAGTCTTATTTACTCCTTATTCTCAGCATTTGCACTCAATAAATGGCTTTCGTCACCCTCGGGTGTCGGCCAGCACGTGCCTTTCTTGGTATTCGGGGAATATCGGGATCGGGGCGTGTCACAAGAGTTTACTAACTCAATACCAAAATATGTGGGTGATAAGTTTACAAACTCTATCACACCTCTCACTTTGCACTCTCAATAAAATTGGACAAACGAAAGGAAAGAAGTAAACGAAGAAGCAAGCTTCTGTGTTGCACAAACTGCACGACAAACAAGCAAACACTTTGATATAAGAGAGTTTACAAACTCAATAGCTTACAAGCTGAAAATGAGAATGGGAATTGGAATGATATTCTAAAGCCTAGCAAGAAGGCCTATTTATACAAAACAGAAATTGATAAACAATACAACATGGCAGCTATGAAGCACTAGCTGCTAGACACTTTCACACATGGCTGGATGATCTTTACACCCTTTCACACATGCACCACCTTTGGATGCAACACATGTAGCTTTCCTGCTTGCAATACACAAAAGAAGTTCAGCTATCACATGGCAGCACACTACTGTTGGAAATTTGAATAGTTTGAGTAGAAATTTTTTTGTCTCACATTGGCCATTCCCAAAAGATTTTATCACTTTATAAGGCTTTGTCCTTTATAGAAAGTGATTGGAGTAATAGGCCTGGAGCCTAAAATTGGGCTCACCCTTGGGGTTGGGCTTTGGGGTGTACTAATTAATTGGTAATAATATATAATTAATTATAATTAATATATAATTAATATATATTTAATTGTCAAAAGATGGGCCTTCTCCTGCAATCATAAACATCATTTCTGAGAGAACCACATTAATATTCGCCAGAAGTCAATTTTCCGGTGCTGTAATTTCTGACTTAGATCGTTGAATCCTGGTGAAGCAGACGTCCGTAGAACTACAAGCATTGAGTAGGGGCGAAATTTCTGTTTCAAGGACATTGCGGTACGCAAGCCTCGATCTTTTGTTACTCTGCTTAATTAATATTTCATCTTGTTGAGTCTCTGAAATATATATATTCGTATTTATTATTAGCATATTTATTTTATTGCGGATTGTTGACATATATCCAACAACTACGGTCTTGTAATCACCTTTCGGCTAACAAATGGAGGGATCAATGATGTTTGTAGTTGCTGGAAACAACCTGGAAAGAATAGCTAGCATCACATGGACAAACAGCTAGACATCACATGGCCTTTTTTATTTGAATTTCCAACACTCTTTGCATCTCCGAGGAAGCGCAACAGCCATACACGTTACGCGACTTCGATTTTGTGCTTTGTCGGTTGAGGAACACGTCTGGCATTAACAAGAGAAGGTGTTCGACTTCATCTTCACAGGATGATGAAGTGCCGAAGATGAAGAAGAAGCGTGCTAACGAAGAGATCGAACAAAACATGCATGCGATCAATGTTGAGGAGGAAGGACGACGAGGCAATTCTTGTCTAACTAGTAATTCCGTGGTTTCTGATCAAGAGAACAATGAATTTCCAGTCAGTGATTATGTTGACTACGGTTATGATGATAATGATCAGAGATTGACCATCACTATTGCCGAATTAAACAAAATATTGGCTAAAGAGCCGACCGATGGAGCAGTAGAAGTGCTTTTTCCAACAGCTTCTGCCTCAGAGGAATTGTTATTGGGTAAAGAAAGACAAGAAGTGCCACTGTCGGTTTTTTCCACCGTTGTCGTTGCCCATGGAGAAGTGGAAGATCAAGCTTTGAATCCAAATATGTTAGAGGAGTTAATTCCTGAAATCCGAGAACTGCCTTTGCCAGCATCATCTGGGACTGCTGAAGATGGAACCGTTGAAGAGAAAGCTTGGGATCCAAGTTTACTAGAGCAATATTGGCTGGCTGAAACGCAAGAAGAGGAACCTCTGAATCCAAGTTTCTACAGGGATTTTATGTTTGCTGATGGAGGAGTAGAGGAAGCTTATCATCCAAGTGCCTTCGACAATGTGGTCGAACAATCATTATTCGGAAGCCGCTAATTGGATAGTTATTCGTTTACGGAAGATCAGTTCATGCCACTTATTTTGATGTAATTAATTTCACTACCTGCAGAACTCGGTATTGAATGAAGATTTGTAACACGATTTTCACCGGCTATAATTTCTCTTCTTATTAATTTTAGTGTTTCTTTAATTGTCTATTGTGTTTTGTTCCGGATGATCATGTCAAATTATCAATGAACTGGCTCCGTTTTTCCTGTAATTTTACATTTGATGATTTGTAAATTTGATGACCAAATAATGGAGAGCTGCTCTCTTAAATTCAACTTGATTTTCTTTTTAATTTGCGCAGAAAGAATAATTTCTTTTCGGCAGCTAGTTATAATTTATATTCGACTTCTTTAGGCGCGAATACAAAGCTTAATTACCGCAAGAAGGTAAAGAATGAGCAGGATTTCGCGAAAGAAAGTAAAACTAACTCAAGATGTAAGACAGCTCAAACCAGGTTGCAGTACTTGCAGATATCAAAGCAAGGCAGTACAAGTAGAAAGATTGTTTATTCCAGTAAAAACTCAAAAAGGTTGAACAAAGATTAATTTACTCTAATTTGATCCCAATCAGTCACATGATTAAAGAATATCTAATTTTAGGCGGAAAGAAAAGAAATGAAGAAACCTGGAGAGCAACACGTCAGTTGTGAAACCATAGATTTCCCATGGACGCTTTGCCATTGTGCTCTCGCATTCGATGCCTTGGATTCACATTGAATCTGCATTAAATGGCATATAGGAGTCATGAAAGATACAATTACAAAGCAGCCTCAGGAGATTAGTCTTAGCACAAGAGAAGATACGATGGCAATGAGCAGCATCAGGAGATCAAATTTTGGTAGTCCGAAGGTGCCAATGATTGCCGTTTATTTGCAACATAGTTCCAGAGCTAGTTGCAAAACATGAATGGGACACATATATCCGACTCAAGTGCCAATAGTGAATTGTGCAATCTCCAGACAGAGCCATTCACAATATGATCATATTAATCTGTATTCAATAAAAGAAATACCATTTTAACTTCAGCAAGTTTAAAATTTGAAAAACAAAACAAGGACTGAAAGAAACTATATCTGAATTAATTTGGACTCAAGTATCATACAAATGCAAATTGAAAAGTGATCGTGTCCGTCTAATAAATGATAATACTGACCAACAGTTGCATAAACATCATCATTGAATTTGGAGTAAAACTCAGCATTCCAAATTTCAGCAGCATGAGCGAAGAACAGTTTTAGCCTTCTTTGGGAACTCTTCAGGTGCCTCTACATGGTTTTCCTGCCAACAATGGGAGGGAAAATGATCACATTATTGTGTCTGGACTAGCTCCAGATAATTTCTTCCTCAATGCCGAGAGTCCAAAACCGCCATTCTGTTTGGGAGCAATGGGATGAACTGCATGTGCCCTCCTTATTGTATCTGGACTAACTTCAATAATCAACTAAAACAACCAGGAATTTGGGGAAAAAAAAAACTAACCAAAAGACTTAACATTGCACCTAAATGTGAGGAAGTATAGGTAACACTTTCAGTGTCCTCTATGAAGACTGATGTATCTACACGTTGCAGATAATAATGATCAATGTAGTCCACACCAAGGCGTTCCAGGCTACCTTCAATAACACGACTGGACATATTCAGGAGTGCCATTTACTACAGCGTCATCAGTGTCAAACCTTACGAGACCAAATTTTGTAGCCAGCTGAACCTTGTCTCGAGGCAAATGCTGCAATGCCCGAAACACAAGCCATGTACGCGACAACTGACCAACAATGTACGCATATGTACTTACAATGCAAGTTAGCAATTGTGAGAAGACTAAAAGAAGCTATATTTAAGCAAAACAGAACAAAGCGAACACAAACCAACCACTAAGCTGGACAGTACGGCATTTTATCAAACATTTTACATGCATACAACTGACTAGTCACAACCCAATCCAAATTACATATAGAGATTAAGTTAATACCTGAGCTCCGACCCAACCCGGCTTTCCAACTTCCAGTTCCGTAGTCATTGTTGTGGCGGGACCTATGGCACAGTGCCGGTTGCTAGAGAAATTGGCGCGGCGAGGAGCGCAGTGAAAAAGAAAGTTGGAGTTTGAGTTTGGTAAATACCAACACTTGAAATTTCTTAATAATAAACCACATCAAGTAGCCCAGTGGTAAGGGTGCGAACTACGACTCCCCAATAAACAAAAAATGGGAGGTTCGGTTCAATGCTCCAAGCTGGTGAATCTGCTTGACTGTGGCCACACAGAGTGAAACTCCCCATAACCTCTCCGGCCCATAAAAGGTGGATAATTGTGGTTTGCCGTCAGTTGTCTCTCTTTATGAAAAAAAATATAAAAGCGAATAATATAAAAAAGAAAACAGAATGAGCGTATACAATTTTTTGGAATTAAAAGAACTAACGAAAAAATATGGGGTAATTTGAATTAAAATAAGTTAAATTAAAATGACTTAACGGCTATAAAACTTAACATAAATGAAGAGAATCCTACTAAAATTGGGTTTCTCTCTCTATTTCCTAATACAAACAGGACGACTTAAAAGTTAGGGTTTCTAATTTCTTACCCTCCAAGCAACTACACTGCCACTCCCACTCTCTAAATATACCTCTAATTTTTCGCTATCTCTCTCTCTCTCTCTCTCTCTCTCTCTCTCTCTAAAATTCTATCCAAATTCGGTAAATCCTAATAGATTCAGGAGATTGCATTCTATAAATACCCAAACAACGCCCTCTCTAATCGTCACATCAAAATCCACAGCAACGACAGCACAAACCTACTTCACTACTCGACTCCTCTCTTCTTCTTCTGCGTTGTGGTGTTAATGGAGAACCATTCCCTTTTCCGGCCCGGTTTCCGCTTCAAACCCACCGATCAAGAACTCGTCGGTGGCTTTCTCCACTACTTTTTGGTGAAGACACCGCGGCTACTGCCCCCGCCGCCGCACAGCACCTTCATGCACAAGTGCAACCTCTTCGGCAACAAATTCCAACCCTCTCAGATTTGGGAAGCTTTTGGGGGAGGAGCGGCACTTCAACTTGGCGCTGCTGATCAACCCGCCTTGTACTTCTTCTCTGAGCTCAAGAAGAAAACCCCCAAGGGTTCCAATGTTGATCGTAGGATGGGGCTCGGAGGTACTTGGGAAGGCAAGTCGGTGCCCGCTTGGATTGAAGGGACTGAGGGTAATTCTACCTGTATCGGACTAAAGAGAACCTTCTGGTACAAGAATGAAGGCACCGAGGACCACGGCGGGTGGAAACTAGACGAATACAGTCTCTTTGCATCTCCGAGGAAGCGCAACAGCCATACAAGTTACGACTTCGATTTTGTGCTTTGTCGGTTGAGGAACACGTCTGGCATTAACAAGAGGAAGTGTTCGACTTCATCTTCACAGGATGAGGAAGTGCCGAAGATGAAGAAGAAGCGGGCTAACGAAGAGATCGAACAAAACATGCATGCGATCAATGTTGTTGACGAGGAAGGACGACAAGGCAATTCTTGTCTAACTAGTAATTTTGTGCTTTCTGATCAAGAGAACAATGAGTTTATGGTCGGTGATCATTATGTTGATTATGGTTATGATGATAATGATCTGAGATTCACCATCACTGCTGACGAATTAGACGACCTATTGGCTAAAGAGCCGACCGATGGAGCAGTAGAAGCGCCTTTTCTAACAGCTTCTGCCTCAGAGGAATTGTTATTGGGTAAAGAAAGAAAAGATGTGCAACTGCCGGTTTCATCCGTCGTTGCCGATGGAGGAGAAGATCAAGCTTTGTATACTAATATGTCAGGGGAGTTTATTCCTGAAACCCGAGAACTGCCTTTGTATACTAATGGAACCGCAGAAGAGAAAGCTTGGGATCCAAGTTTATTACAGCAATATTGGCTTTCTGAAACCCAAGAAGCAGAACCTTTGAATCCAAGTCTCTACCGGGATTTTATGTTTGCTGATGGAGGAGGAGTAGAGGAAGCTTATCATCCAAGTGCCTTCGACAATGTGGTTGACCAATCATTATTCGGAAGCAGCTACTTGAATAGTTATTCGTTTACGGAGGATCAGTTCATGCCACATATTTTGATGTAATTAATTTCACTACCTGCAGAACTTGGTACTGAATGAAGATTTGTAACACGATTTTCACCGGCTTTAATTTCTCCTCTTATTAATTTTTGTGTTCTTCAATTGCCTATAGTGTTTTGTTACGGATGATCATGTAAAATTATCAATGAACTGTTTCCGTTTTTCCAGTAATTTTACTTCTGATGATTTGTAAATTTGATGACCAAATAATGGAGAACTGCTTTCTTAAATTCAACTTGATTTCCTCTTCAATTTGTTCAAAATGTATAATTTCTTGTCTGCAGCTAGTTATAATTTAAATCCGACTTCATTAGGCGCGAGCACAAACCTTAATTACCGCAAGAAGTTCAAGAATGAGCAGGTTTTGGAGAAAGTAAAACTAACTCAAAGATGTAGGACATCTGAAACCAGTTTGCAGTAGTTGCAGGTTTTGAACAAAGATTGCTCACACCAGTATGCTTACAATACAACTTACAATATGCCATCAGGCACCAAGCTATAACAGCATCAAAGATTCTATGATTGGATGAAATTTAGATCTTCTTTCTCATCCTTCACAGAGTTCCGCATCTTGTAGGTGCAGTTCTCGAGCGAACGAGTTCTTGTCATCCAACTTGGTCTTAACCTCCTCACCTTCAGAGCTAGTTGCCAAACATGAATAGCACATTTCAAATCGACTCAATTAATTGCACTGCAGAAACAAAGCATAAACTTTTACAACACAAAGCTTGATTAACTCGAAACATTTAAGCATAAGCAGGCTTTTGAGGAAGAAAGAAAACCTTCCTTGATATGCAAGTTAGTCCAAACCAGTTTTTAAAGATAAAATGTAAAAAACAGGGGAGTAAATGCAATCTTCATCAAGCCATCAAAGCAAAGCAGTAAAAGTAGCAAGTGGGTAAAAAGAAGATTTTTATTCCAGTAAGAACTGTAAGAACAGAAGTATTACAATAATATGCCATCAGGCAAAGATGACAATAATTCCTCTAAATTATTCAACCAAACCACAAGATCAACAAGCACTATAACTGGATGAAATTTGGAGACATAGTCAAGTCAATAATCTGAGGATAAGCACTAGTAACTCTGCTCTTTTTCCCGCATAAACCGCCTCTGCATTGGGGAGCTGGAGTTGTCAAATCTATTATCTCGCCTCCACAAGGCCTGAGATAGCTTTTGCCCGGTGACTGATCATCGTCTGTAACTGTAGTTGTCAATTGTTCCCTTACAGGATGCCTCAATTCAATGCTACAGTCATCAGAAGATGTGGTACTGGTAGCCACATTCGAAGATGGAATTCTCACCGGTGATGTTATAAAACCGAACTGCTCTGTGAAATCTTCTCTTACTTCTTGACTGTCTCCATATACGTTGTTAATTGTCTTTCCTGTATCATCCTGCTGATCGTCTTCTGAATTATGAACTATAAAATCTGATAATGTTTCTTCCTGTAGTGTGCTGTCATTCAAGAATTCATCACATTCTTTTTCATTGTAGCACTCATAATTTCCAACTTTATTGCCGATATCATTTTGCTGATCGCCTGGTGAATTATGAACCATGATGTCTGATAATGTGTCTTCCTGTGGTGAACTACTGGTACACATATCTTCGTCACATTCCCTTTCATTGCACCAATCATCTTCATTTTCGAAAATGTCATCAGATAGTTTGGTTGAGGAAGGAAGATCATCCATGGAACAAACTTTGACCTTCATCTGCTCCGGCAGGCGTGGACAGCCAGTAGAATGCTTGATGTACTGGCTTGAAAAGAAGTTCACAGTGAGGTTCAAGCTGGTGATCCAAACAAACAAAATTTCACATCCCATTAGTATGAGCAAAAAAAGCATATGTGTATTCATTCACTCACAATTCATGTGAAAACTAATAAAACGATACCTGTGCCAAGGCGGAAGAGTGAGCATTGTGTATGCAAGCTTGATCTTGCTGACAAGTCCTCCAAGGGTTTTAAAGCTTGCAGCAGCCTGCCTAACTGCCTTTGATACAGTTGGATTCTGCCAGGCCCATTCAAACTGCAATTCCCAAATCAAGTCAATATAAATCGGAAATCCTCAAACAAAAATAATGCCAACCAGGTATTAACTATTAACACATAACTTATTTCAAAATTAGTTCCAACCCAATGTGGGTTCCAATCAAACTGGAGATATCCTTAAATGAAACATATTAACAACATAATTCTTAAGAAATTAAAGTTTGAAAGGTCCCAAATTCCGATTAATAAATCTTCATATAAATTTGAATCCAATAAATCCATAAAAAAAAGGGGACCAAATGGATGCCAGAATTAGTACAAACTCAATGTGGGTCCCAATCAAACTGGAAACATCCTCAATTGGCACATAATTAGGATATAATTATCAAGAAATTTGCATCTAACTTGATCCCAGTCAATCATAATTGATATATTAACTAGATTTGGAGGGAAATAAAAATGTAGAGACCTGGAGAGCAGAAACATTTGTTGGGAAACCATAGATGCACAAGACCATCTCCCAAGGCCGCTTTCGCTTCGTTCTCCAAGCTCCTTGCGATATTTCTCCGTTGTGCTGCCTTATTCGCCGCCGCGGATTCACAGTGAATCTGTATTCAGCATCACCCGGATAAACAAACAGTCAAATTGGGGTCACTTGTTAATCCAATTTATAAAAGAAAGCAGAAGAAAGTCTCAAAATTTAAAATAAATTCAAACGAGAAAGTCCCAAATAACCAGACAATCAAACAGTGAAATTGGGCTGAAGTATTAATCGGAGTTCTAAACGGAAGTTTCAAATTTTAAAGAAATCAGATGGAAAATGATAAAATCAAGAACGGTCTGATTATTCCGAACTGATTGGAGATTAAAAAATGATAAAAAAATAATTAAGGAAATTGGGGGAAATTGGCAAAATTACCCAATATAAGTGTGGCCTTTGTAGCGAGGGCTGCGAGAGCTCAACAGATAGCAAGCAAAGAATCGACCTTCTCCTTCTTCTTCTGCTGCCGCCATCGCCGTTAGGGTTTCTGGGATTTCTGATCCTGCCTTTTTCTTCTGCCTCATCTCTCATACGCTCTCTCTCACAAGTCACACAGAGAGGTACATTGCAATGGGAATGAATACGATTCGACCGTTGGAATATTTTACCCTTTTGACTGTTTGAAAGCCTCGCCATTCGACGGTCACGATCTGTCGGTGGTGCTGAAAGAGAAACCAAGTTTTTACCACGTGGCTTGCTGTTTCTTTATTCGCAAAAAGAATAAGTTGATTAGTGCCACTTAAAATATTTTTTTTATAAGAAATTGTTATAGGCATTCCAAATTTTTCATTCTTCATTCTAAACTTTTTATATTTAGAAAGAAAAATACATTTGTAAAAAATGTAAAATGAGATTTTTGAAGTGCCAATAACACTTCCTTTTTTATATCTTTTTCCATATTTGTTGAGCAAAAATTTTATGGTGGTTTTAACCGTTAACTTTTATGTTTTGTGTTTTTAAACAAAGATTTGAAGGTTAAAATAACCGGAGTATCTTAAAATATCTAAAGTATTCTAAAACACTTGAGTATTTTATACTCTTAAACATCATAAAAAATGCTCTGATATAAGTAACAAGTTACAACACCAAATCGACTGTAAATGACCTCGTTCTCTCATTTTGAACTAGATAAAAAAAACCTCAATTTGCAATTTTCTTACATTAGTTTTAGAAGGGGTCAAATTGATTTTCTTTTAATTAGATAGTTTTTTTATTGTGACGGACATGTAATATGATCAGTTCACTCATGTTATAACACCGATTTTAAATCCCTCCCAAAAACAGAAGTTGACTGTATAATTTTGATTTAGGTGGACTTTATGATGTTTTTAAGTATCAGCCAATTATTTTATGATGTTTGATGCATCGGGCCGTGTTCTCGGTGGAGTGTAAAATCTCTCCAACCAATCAGTTACCAATAGCAGCCTAACATTTCGCCAAAAGGTTGGCCAATCAGGAGAAATAATGAACCCAAAGGTACAAGAAAACAATATATTCAAACCAAGTCAGGAAACCTAGCACAATTAAAGCACAAAAACTAGGCTACTCAACTGTGAGTATTCACTCCATAGTTTCCATGTAGATTGTTGGCCGAGTCCTCAGATAAACATTACATCACAGTAATGTAATGAAGACGAAATGGTGATTGCGAAAGAAAAGAGAATGGCGATCCAACTTAATAGAAATGCGTCATAAACTCACGAATATGAAAAATCTAAGCATTCATCTTTCCGATGATCTCAAGTCAAATGATCCGAAACTCGTGGAGTTGAAGATTGAAAGAGCTCATTGCAACAAAGACATTACTATTTTCAACACAGAAGACATCAACTAAGGGAACAACAGCTATCAGATTTGAGGTCGGTAACACAGACACAGAGGGGAAGATACATGGAGAGAAGCATTAACGAGCAAACAACTCTACAAAAGCGTCATATTCCAATTCATTTGACGGAAAAAGATTACACATCACAAGCAGAGCGCATCAACAGTCTGCAACCAGAATACCAGAAATGTAGAATCTTGGCCTAAATAGTCACATAGCAAGCATGCAAAAGAGAAGACAAAGAATCCACATCTCAACTAGCAGTAACATGAATGGTATCACAACACTCCCTTCCATATGCCCTAACACTCGTCAACAAACATTAGTTCATAGGATACGACAGCAGCATTGGTTACACATGTGCATGTGGGCATGTAAGAGAAAAATTATCTATATTGGGCTGTAATCGCAAACTCGATTAACCATAAACCAGCAGCCATAGCAAACAACAATTTCCATTATCCCTAACTGCGAAAAAACACAGAAAATCCATCACCATAAACAGACAAATGATCCTTATGTTTGTGCATGCAAGCGTGTATCCCAACCTTCGACCTTCTAAATGTGCGTTTCATAAAATCCTCTCTCGGCCCTTTCATTAACATCAAGTATAGTATCTATTCTAATCGATCAATGAACACTCGAATGGATTAAAGTACGAGACTTTCTTATATAACTGACAACACGCTCTCTTTATAAATAGCACGAGCAAGGTAAAGTATAATGTATGAAAGCTGCCGAAGTTCGCGAGCCTTACCTTTATAGAGGTGGATAATGTCTTAGTGAAATTTCCCCACACCACACTTTATTAGATAGTATAGAAACCAGAACCAGATAGTGTAAAATAGCAATTTTACAATACAAATTCGATTGACATTGTTTCTGAATAGTAGTAATTACAGCTACAGCACACCATTCGCAAACATCATACAACATTTCGGATTTTTTTTCAATTGGGTCCTTCCATAATTACAACATCTTAGAGTCATACGAGTCAATCTCAAACCTGGACTCGTGTGCTATTCCCATCAATTACAGCATCAATCCGACAGCTTCGCGGCCGCCGGCGACGACAAATGCCTCCAGAGGTAGCGTCCGCTGGCCATGTCCACGACGGTCCAGAACCCGGATTCCACGGCGGAGCGAACCTGCAAAAGCACGCAAAAAGAAGCAAAATTTGTTACAACGGAGAGAAACCCAGAAGAAAAAAGCTGAAATTGGATAAGAATTGAAGGGGAAAATGGATTGGGAACCTTGGAGAACCGGTCGGGAGATTTGTTGGGGTTTTGGAAATGGTGGGTTTCTTGTTCATCTTGCGGCGGTTCCAATTTGGGGTCGTCGGATTTGAGGTTTCTGAGGACAAAGAAGCCGGCGAGGGTGGCGGAGAGGAATATCAGAATCAGTCGGAGGGGACACATTTCTCCTTCTCAGTCTCATGCACAGAGAAAGAGAGGAGAGAGAAAGAGAAAGGAGAGGAGAGAGAGGATTAAGAAATGTGTGTTGGTTATGAAAAGGGAGGGAGGGAGTAGGAAGGGTGCAGTTGAAGAATGCCAATGGTGAGAGGCAATGGTCAACTTTATTTTTTTTGGTTATGGAATTTGAGGTCATGAATCATCTCCCTTAAACCAATTCAAAAAGTTGGGAACTTTGGATCCCATTGCGATAATTGCATTTGACCTGACACACACACATCCAGATACACATGTCTCTAATTTGTTTGTTTTTAATTGCTTCAAGATGACTTTTGGGATAAAGATTAGTTGGGGAATCTAGGTTGAGTGCTTTTAATCAACTTAGCTAAAAAAAAAATTTGCTAGAATTGAGTTGGGTGGGATTTTTTGTATTTAACTTGGTTTTTATAGCTAAAATTGTTTATGAAATTGCATAACTTCTCATTTTGATCATTGACAATAAAAATCGATAAAAGTAGTTTCTAAGCTTGTCTAAATCATTTTGATCATTCAGTGAAAATTATGTTAATATCCTCGCTAAGTTGAGGGGTTCATTTGACAAAAATACTCTTAAAAAAGTAGTCACATGGTTATTCTTATTCACATGACAATTTAACAAGAATATTGACAATTTTTTTACAAAATGACCAAAATGATTTATACCGAACAAACTCAGGAACCACTTCCATTGAGTTTCATTGTCACAGGCCAAATTAAAGAGTTATGTCAATCTCAAAATTTATTTCGGATAAAAAAAGGACTGCATAATGATTTAACATTTGCAATTACAACTCCCAACTCTTGGTACATTATCCAATAAAGTCCACCATGTAGCATTTGTACAGGTTTCCCACTATCCTTTTTAAATGATCAAACGATAGTGCAGCCGCCCGATAGCGCAGCCGTTGATAATGACAGTGGAACTCACGACCATCAATGGCTGCACTATCATCGTGGCCGGCGACTGACGATGGTATGTCAAAGGCATCACTTGAGAACGCGTGATCCATGGCTGCATTTTGCACCAATCAGCCCAAAAAGCCTTTTGAAACTATGTTAAAAATGTCTACGATCAAATGGTCCTATAACTCTGTAGATCCTTCAATTTGAAACTTGAAATAAATAAACTAGAATCTACAAAACTAGTTCTCATTTAACTGCTCAATCTGTGGAGGCGAACAATCTGCGTTGAACGCATCCGGCATCTCCATGAGTTGGGGACTTTCGGCTTCCAAGCCAAAACAATCGTACAAGCAGCCCGCCACAGCCAAGAAGTACATAACCACCTAACATGGATGAATTCACGTTATGAAGAACGAACTTGAATCCGCTCTGGATGAAGAGCTAATGGTATGACATAACAAATGGTTCTAGAAGCAAAATTTACCTGACACTACATATTAGACTTTGGCAACACGAGCAATCTTTGCTAGCACTGTTCTTAAACTTCGAATACCAGCTCCAGATTTCGAGCTCACCATCACCTGAAATAAGAACCAAATCCGGAGTGATAACATCATTTTATGCATTGATACACATAAATAGTCTGCTTGTGCTTATCAACTGAACAAAGAAAAGCATACCGCAGGTTGGACCAAAGACTTATTTGCTTTCAGACTCTGCAAGATCAAATATGTTGTATTGAAAATGTTAGTCTTACGGAAGAAAATCTACTTATATGCTATATATTGTCAGCATAAATAAGCCACACTCACCTCTTCAATTTGCATTGCACGACGTGCCACATCAATTGGGAAAACTGTATCCGTCTTCGTCAATAAAATCTGATATTTAGTTTCAGCCCTGTAAATCAAGTACTAAACATCATAAAACTTGAGTGCGAGCCATACAGTTCCAGAATGCACATGTAAAAATATTTCTGTGTGTATTTGCATATATGTACGAGTACCAAACTTGCAGATAATAAAGGTGTGATTTCTTCCACCACATAAAATCAGTGTAACAGATGCGGCAATCCCAACAGTCATTAAAATTGTAGTTTATAGAAGTGTCTACTGGTACCTTTCCATCAAGTCAATGAGTTCATGATCCCTTGGCTTCATTCCCCATTTTGTGTCAATAAGTAAACACACTCGCTTTAGACCAACTCTTGTGGATACATACTCTTTCACCTGCAAATCTCAAAGCGTCCAAGAAAACAATTATATTGGCACATATAAGAGTTAGACTGATTCCACTTAGAAAAGAAGAGAACTTAAAGTTGTCACTCACAAGCTCCACCCAAGCGTCCTTAACTTCTTCTTTAGCATAAGCAAAGCCGTACCCTGGCAAATCAACCAAGCAGAGCTTTGATCCTAGATTGAAGAAATTAATAGTCTGCAGAAGAAGCACATATGTCATCAACAAACTGAACAGCTAACGAAATCATAGCAACAAAAGCCTAAATTGTAACCTGAGTAAGACCAGGCTTGTCTGACGTTCGTACAACACCCCATTGTCTAGTAAGTGCATTAAGTAGTGAGGATTTCCCGACATTTGACCTCCCTGAAAAAACAAATAGAAGCCAACAAAATCACTCATTGTCTCTTACCACAATAAAGTTTTGATCAAACCACTGAACATACTTAATATTATGAACTCATAAATCAGATCACAATTAAACTACTAAGAAAGGGATACAAAAGTAGAGCTAATTGGATTGCATCTAGGGAATCAAAACACACCTGCAAATGCAATCTCTGGAAGATCAGGAGGTGGAAATGATGATGAAACTTTTGCAGCGGCAAAAAATGTCAATTTATTTCTAAATATCTGTAAAAGTAGTAAAGGTTCATATTAATGCGATTCCATAAAACAGTAAATAGAGGGTCACCCTAATACTATATAGATTTAAGCTTGTTCTGAAAAATATATTAAAATTGAAATGTATAAACATACATTTTCCTCAATATTCTCTCTTTCTGAGCTGGTAGAGGAAGGAATATTATCCAATGGGGCAGAAAGCTCAGTGTTGTAGCCTGCCCTCCTCAACTCTATCAAGCGTCTACGACCTAACAACTTTAAATAATAATTTAAAAAAAAAAGCAAGAGTTATATTTCAAGAACTGAACGGTAAGAATATAGAGAGAGCCTTCACACTTAGAGACATATAATCGAAAAGCATATATCCCAAACATCAAAAGACCTGTGCATACAAATTACATTATCTTCCACATAAGAGAGGATTGAGGAACTAGGTTGTATTGCACGAAACTGTGCATTTTTTGAGATTTCAGCTTTTTCCTCCTCATCTTTTTCCTTCTCCTTTTTGCTTTCTGGGGAACACGAAAAGTACAAGGTGTCAAGAAAATGAAAAACTCTACACTTAGTTAAAAATTTAAACACAAAAAATACTAGTAGTAGTGATACAAATTCAAATTATCTAAAAAAGAACAAAAAAAATGGAAGTAATTGATAAACTGACCGTTTATGACAATAGTATCATCAAATCTTTTATTTGAGATATCATTAGGATCTAATCGAATTCGCTTCCTCTTCTTTGGCTGATCATCAATCACCCGTGATTCTTCATTCAAGATTTTCTTATCCGGCTTAACTTTGTTATGTTTCTTCAGTGCACTAGCCTGACCACCATCGGTATTAACAGATTCCATCTTATCGCCCTCCTTATATTTGGTTTTACTGGAAACTTTTGCACCTCTATCCTTAGAATAAAAACGTTTATTTTCAGAAGTAGCATTCTCTAATCCATTAGAAACCCAGATAGAACGAGAATGCCCAGGAGATTCACTTGCGTTCTTTTCATTCCCAAAACCATCCTTACTTTTGGTTTTATTGGAAACTTTGGGACTCCTAGGAGAAAAACGTTTAGTTTCAGAATCAGCATTCTCTAATCTATTAGAACCCCACCTAGAGCGAGGACGCAAAGGAGATTCACTTCCGTTCTTTTCATAACCAAAACCATCCTTACCTTTGGTTCTATTGGACTGTCTGGGACTCCTAGGAGAAAAATGTTTAGTTTCAGATACAGTGTTCCCCAAATCATTAGAACCCCACCTAGAGCGAGGACGCAAAGGAGCTCTAGTATTGTTCCTTTCACCATCAAAACCATCCCTTACTTGGTTCGGTCCTTTCCTAGAAAAAGCCTTCCGATAAGATGCCTCTCCATTTCTAGAAGACATTGAATCCCGATCTGTGTCTTGGTCACCATAGATTCTCTTTCTTCTCCTATCACCATTCATGGTTTTAAAATCGTCCCTTTTATCAAGATCTCCACGACACCCTTCCTCAGAATTACGAAACTTTATCCCCTTCTTATTAAAGCTCCCCTTCCTATGATCATCGTCCTTTTTTCCATCACTGTGAAACTTGGGTCTTCCAATAGATGCTTTGAGTTTCTTATTGAGCTTAAACCTTAATTTAGCCTCTGCAGACATGCTGTAACCACTAGCACTCGATTAAATACCCCGAATTCTCAAAAATCGAACCCACCAAGCAACAAATTAAAATACTCAGAAGCCAAAACCAATCCCAAGATTACAAGGCAAACCTCCTGTTTAGCACACACTTCAGAGTACCGCCTGAATATACTGAAATTCAAGCAGACGTATGAATCCGACCTACAAAACATACGCGAAATAAACAATAAATCCCATTTCCAGTAGCATTTTAAGCCAGAAATTACACTCGATAGATAAATTCCAGCAGAAATTTTCACAATTTAATTGCACAAAGTATCACCTACAAAGAGAAATAAAAGCCATTTGCAATAAATAAATAAAAATACAGAGGCTATGTTTGTTTCCATGGATTTGGCATTCGAATAGGGAGATTCCCACGCCGAATCCATCGTTTGGACACCGTCACTTAGATTGTAATTCAATACCGAATGTGCCCAGGTGCCGGATTCGGATAAAGCAAGGAACTTGAAATGTGAAATTTCATTTGGGACTTACCAGACTCCTCCTTTCGACCAAGCCTGAAGCCTCTCAAAGGCGCTGTAATCGCTCCAAAGACCTATTTGGGGACTTGGGATTTGGAGCAGTGCTTCAGCAATCAGCGACAGTTCTCTCTGTTAGAGAAACGAGTGTTTGGCATGGACGCTTAAACCCTAAACCCTGATTGAGAAGTAAGAAGTGTGAGTGACGACTGCTCACATCAGTGTTTACGGCCCGTTGGATTTACAAATTGGGCCATTTAAGAATGAAATTGTCATACGCATTACAACTCTAAAGAACAACTAGCCTAAAATGTGGAGTCGTGATTGTTTAATTAGACGGTCTAATTAAACAATCACGACTCCCGGTTCTCGTACAAATTAAAAGAAAATAAGATTTGATCAAAGTAAGACGAGGACAAATATAAGTTTTACCATGTTATGTAATTGTTCTTTTCCCATATGCCCCTACAGCTAAGGAGAAATTATTGGTTTGGCACTCCGTACCACGTCAATCGTACGACACTTCTCACAACATGATTAGACTTTCTGAATTTAATTTATGCAGTAATAGGATATCATTGCATTGCATATTGCATGAACGAGGTTGCCAAGAGTACGAAATTCTCCCCATCACAAGCAGTGGCGGAGTCAGAATTTTAACCGTAAAGAGGCTCAAAAGTCTAAATCGGAAACGCACTCCTAATCTTGCAAAAAAATTACTCTGACATGTGGTGAGCAACAGACCGCTGTCATTTGTATTGTGTCATTCTCATCATTCTCTTAGTTAAGCCTAAACCCTAAGCCTCTTTGACTTTCTTCCTCTCTCCCTCTTCCTCAAACTCACAAGCAACGAATTACCTAAACTCCATAGGAGCCACCAACCTCAAATCAGTAAAAACATCGGATTAGGGCCCTGAGTCTATGAAAAAACCTTGAAAATCATAAGTATTACACTAAACTTTTATGCGTAAAAAATGTTAGAATAAACCTCAGACAATCCTTGCTCCTTCATGACTCTGCCTCTGATCACAAGTGTGATAAACTCATGTGGTGGTGGTACGCTTGATAATCTCATTACTGATTTTACCAAACGTGAAAAATGGGAACCACATAATCATTCAATTCACGAGCCAATGACCCAAAAAAAAATACATATTTTGTATGGTTGAGAATACGAATTAGGTTGGAATTAGGTGGTCCTCAATCTGGACAGATCTATACGTTTCTCCTTGATAGGCGACTAGAGGTTTCATTTGCTTGTGATTCCTTGAGCTCTAATTAGACAAACACAACTCCATATTCACATGGACAAGATAAAAGTAAGACAACGATAGTACTGTACTATGCATATGTTCTTTTGGTAAGAAATTCTTGGTTTGGCACTCCAAACCACGTCAATCGTCCGACACTTCTCACTAAAAGACTTGACTCACTCTATTTGGTCTCAATTAAGTGCGGTACCATATATACACGTCCACACAAAAATTTCTTTTGATTAAACTTCATTCTCTCGTCATAGAATCTAGAGCAAGCTTCCTCCCAACTCCATTCTCCCAATTACTCTCTATTCTTTACTTGAATTGAGAGAAATGATAAGTGGATTCTATGTACTCACTCTCTATCATCTCATATTTTTTACCCAATATTTTATAACGTTGAAGTGGAAATTGAGGTTAAACTATGAGTGGTAGAAAGTCTCATTTTTTGAAAAAATTGCTTTGCCAATTCTCCTTGAACTTATTTGCTTCATTATTGATGCCCATAATTTGTTTATGTCCCTTCTTGTATCATTGCGTATAATTGCTCTCTGACCTAATCACTTTCTTGATGAATTATTGAAGCAATTAACACAAAACAATGCATCAAAACGTCACTCCAACAAATAAAATAAATAAATAAATGATGCAAGCACTGTGTCACATGAAATTGGCTCCTAAAATCTTGCAAATTGGCAAATATTCCAAGTTTCCCGCCAGTCTGGACCAAATAATTGGTCCGGTCCGGCTACTGCATGTGATTTTTTAATCATTTTGCCCACAATTTACAGCTAGGCTGCCAATTTAAATCAATTTAAAACTAGGTAGGCCATTCCAATGTGTGAACATCAAGTTAACAAATTTGAGCCGGGATTCTCATTTTTTCGATATCGTGTTTATTTATTCGGAATGGACGAAGTCATGAATCGAGAAAGAAAATGAAAACGTATGTAATCAACCTGCCCTAACCAACCAAAATCCTTAATTGACAGACTTTTTAATTACGAGTTTTCCGGTGTTCAATCTCAGTTTTTGTTGCGAGACACTTTTAGTTTCGTATAAGAAGTTAGAAATCGAAACTTCTTGATCCTGTTCTAAATAAATAAACATGTCATTAGACTAACGGCGAAGAAATTAATACGAACAGGCAAATACAAACACAGAAATTGAAATAATAAAAAGAATGAAATAATACAATTATACAAGATGCATTGCAAAAAGAGTCGGGAGTTTTGATTCGATTAAAATCTAACCCTTCATCCTCTGTTGATGAGGCCTATCAAAGGCTATATATTATCACCTATACATACACATATATCTCCTCTCACTAATCCCAGTATTAACCCCAGATTACAAGAATGGCTGGTAATCTTTTATTTTTATTTATTTCCCAGTACAAACACAACAAAACCATCACCATTTTTTTTCATTTTTTATTAATTAATTGCTTGATTAATTTTAATTGCCACTCCAGAAAACGACCTGTCGTCGGACACCCACGATCAACATTCGTTGACTGGGCAAGAGAGCGAGGAGGAAGAAGACGACGGAGTTGACATGGACGATGAGATGCTTTGATCATTTGGGCAAATCAGATAAGGCCTGAGCTTGTTCTTCCACATCTCCTTGAACGGCGCGGCGTCTCCGCCCGTCCTCTTGGCCTCCACCACCACCAGATTATCCATCAATCTGTAAACCTCCACAGCAATTGATAAATTTCCATTCTGCCCTTCCATCTCCAGTCCCCAATCCTTCTTCCTCCTCACCCTCAACTTCTCCGCCTTGGCAAACTCAGCCACTCTCTCCATCACCTTCTCCACCGTCTCCTCCGATATAAAGCGCTCGCCGTCCTCCGCAGGGCTGCCGCTCGACGACTCGAACAACCCGGACAGGTCCAACCCGGCCGAGAACGAAATCAAATCGAACGCGTTCAGGCTCGTCACGCCCTTCTGTTCCTCCTCGCCGCCGCCGATTTTGGCGTCGTCCATCGAACAATCGTCGTCGTAGAATTTGATTTCCTTGCACCCGCCTTTTCTGAACCACGGGTCCTGCAAAATCTCGTCGATCGTAATCCGGGTCGCCGGGTTGGTATCCATGAGCCGACCCAAAAACCGCTTCAGATCCGGCGACATCCATTTCGGGCACCGGAACTCGCCCTTGTAAATCTTCTTATACATCGCCATCAAATTGGGGTCGTTGAACGGCAAATACCCGGCGTTCAAAACGTACAGTATCACGCCGCACGACCACACATCCACCTTCGCGCCGTCGTATCCCTTCTTCGTCAAAATCTCCGGCGCCACGTAAGCAGGGGTCCCGCAAAGCGTGTGGAGGAGCCCGTCGGGTCGGATCTGGTCGGCCACGGCGCTGAGCCCGAAATCCGAAACCTTCAAATTCCCGTTCTCGTCAATTAACAAATTCTCGGGTTTCAAATCGCGGTGGTAGATCCCGCGGGAGTGGCAGTACCCGACGGCGGAGATGAGCTGCTGGAAGTACTTCCGGCTGAGATTCTCTGAGAACCGCCCCTTCGACACCTTGGCGAAAAGCTCTCCACCCTTGACGAACTCCACGACGAAGTAGATCTTGGTCTTGGAGGCGAGGACCTCGTAGAGCTTGACGATGTTGGGGTGGCGGAGGCGGCGCATGATGGTGATCTCGCGCTTGATGTTGGACATGAGGTTGGTGCCGGTGAGCTTCTTCTTGTTGATGATTTTCACGGCGACACTCTGGCCAGTGAGGACGTTGCGGGCGTGGTAGACTTTGGCGAAGGCGCCGCACCCGAGGAGCTTGCCGAGCTCGTACTTCCCGAACAGGGCATTGTCGGGGATACGCTGCTGCTGCTGCGGCGGCGCAGGCGCCAGCAGCGGCTGTCGTTCTTCGCTCCCCGGCATCATGGGATGCCGAGATGAGACCGAACCGGGGGTAATCGCGTCGGTCAGGGCTGTGGGTTTTGATAGCTTGGAAGAGAGAAATTGGGGATTTTAATTTTTGTCAGGAGGAGGAATGTTGGGAGTTTTAATTGGGACGAGGAGGAGTAGGAGGAGAGAAACATATGGAGAGACTTTCGGTGGAAGCATTTTAAGGGGGATATTTTTCTATACGCGGGAGAGTAATTTTATGGTTTTTTGGTTAAATCGGCAGATTGTCATAATTATTTACTGTGATCTCATAAATTTAAAATCTATAGAAATTGCTTCTGTAATTAATTCGATAACATTTTGGTTCTTCTGGAAAATTCTCTTTTAGTTTGAAAAAACCACGCATTTAACGTTTGGATAATGATAGGAAGATTAAATTTAGAGACAAAATTTACAAAGTAAATAACGTGTCATTAATAAAAATGATCATGTTTATCAATGCTTAAGTAATAATCAAATACCACTTATTACTACGGTCTTATGATATTTCTCTTCATAAGTGAGAGGTCTTATATTCGATTCTCACCAAATGCGAGTTTGAATCACATTATTACTAGCTCATTGTAAGGTTAAACTCATCTCATTCCCTTTAGTATAAATAATATTATTTGTAAAAAAAAAATAATAATCTAATCATCTACTTTCATATCATTTAGTTTACAAAATTTTATCTACACATTTAATCTCTCTAGTATTACATTTGATGTTTAAAGATGACACTTTCTGTTGAATTTAAATCTTGTGATATAAAATAAGAAATTATGTCAATCTTAAAAACTATTTTAAATAAAAAACCTGATTTTATTTTTTATACCAAACAATAATTTTGTTCTTTTACCAAAAAAAAACAATAATTTTGTTCTGTTTTTATTTATTCGGAGTTTGCTGCGAGACCAAAATTAAAAAATAGCAAAAGGCGGTTTTTTGTTTGAATTTGTTTTATTTTATTAAGAAAAACAAAATAATATTTTTTTAATAAGTGGTGGCCAGGACTCGTCTGGAAACGTGATTGCCGTACACGTGTTGTAGGCTTTGTGAATAGCGTGACGGAGGTTGGGGGGCCAACACGGCTGTTCTGTAGAATACTGACACGTCGTGCCGTCCGCGTTTGTACGTTAGCTCCAATGTGCACGTGAAAAAAAAAAGTGTCCTCGGTAAGAACGCTTGCTTGGCTATCTCTCTACCCCGCCAAAAAACATTGAATATTTACACACGTGTGGAACTGTAATTCAAAGGTAAATTTTCCAATTGACGCTTTTGAGAAGTATATTTTTTTAGGCTTATAAACACGTTTTGCATTTTATTTTAGGGTTTTAAATTTTCAACCCTTTAGTTTTACACGTGAAGTGAATTTGACCTTGTACTTCTAATTGTATTCAAATCTATTGTTTACTTCATTTGTAAGAAAAAATAATGAAAATGATTTGAAAATTTTGAGTTTTAACAATAAGGACGAAATAAATAGTAAAATGAATAGTATCATAATTGACTTTTAAATATAAAAATATGATTTTTCGTTAAAAGAAAGACACACAAAATGATAGCTAAGCACCAAATAATTTTAACGCTTTTATTTTCATTCCTTAATTTTATTTGAATGCGTGGCAATACAGGTTTTTGAACTCTGCCTCATATTTAGTTTTTGTCCCTAAACTCTCATATTAATTTTTCCAGTCCTCTAACTTAACTTTGTGTTGCATGAGTGGTCATTTCGTCATATTTAAGAGTGTAGTGGTCTTTTTATACATAAAAAAAATATAATTTATTTTAGAAAGCGAAAAGCTTGTGCTTATGATCAGGACCATATATATTACAAATCACTATGTAAGATCATCTCTACAAAAATCAATTAAAACTTAGATCTTTTAGTCAATTATTAAGGAGTTCCGATCATAAGCACAAAGTTATGTAGAAAAGTAATGATGTATTTTACATAGGAGTTATTCCTCAATCTTTGAGGAGCCAAGTCTTTCTCTTTAAAAAATTGTTTTTTATTTTTATATTGTGGATAAAATTTCTACTTTATCCATCAACTTAACAGAAAAGTTGACAGTTAATGACAAAGGTTACTAGTACAACACATGACATAATTCGAGGACGGAAGACGAAAATTAAACTCGTGGTATAGATAACCTTTGCTACAGTTTAGCCTTTTCATTTCTTTCCTTCTCTTCGTCACCCTTTTTCATTCACCTTTCTCCTAAGACATAAATAGTTGATTAAAAACTGAAAACCATTAAAATTTTAGTCGAACACGCTTTTAAAAATATCCAAAATTTTCAAACCACACATTTATGGGTTCAAAATTAATGATGAAAATTGCAAAAAATTTCGAACCACATATTTATGGGTTCAAAATTAATGATGAAAATTGCAAAAATTTTGGAATACACTTTTTAAAATATCCAAAATTTTCAAACCATACGTTTATGGGTTCAAAATTAATGATGAAAATTGTGAAAATTTAAACGGTCAAATATTGAATTATATAATGTTAGAGTGGAACCCACTAGAATTTTTGTGGACCATGTAGGCAGACTTTAAGGACAATCTTATCCGGTATGTGGTAGAATATCTACCGTAGAAAGCATGAGAACCTTCTTGGATGAAGGTTTAGGTGTTGGCCGTCTGGATGCATGTTTCGCACAGTATATGACCGTTTGAAATGACGCAACATATTTTGAATATCGATCGGTAAAGGACAACAATATGTGTCCCCCTTCGTGGCATGATGCATTACTATCCCGTGATACAATTTAGGACGGTCATGGCGGACTTACTCATTTATTTTTTACCTCTTGCTAACGTTAACGTTAAAAAAATAGTTTTAATCATGAAATTTTAACAGAATCAATTAAAAAATCGAATGAAAAATCAATGAATGAATTATAAAGTGGTTATTTGATAGAAAGAGATATTTTATGGTATTGGTTTACTTTGAAGTCTTTGCTCTGCCCCTATCTCTACCTTGCCTTGAGCGCTAGGAAATTATCCAATGAACCAGACGTACCTGGTTGCAATTAGATGTAGGAGAGAAGTTAGTTTAGGAGTCGCCGCATACATTTAGGTAGGCAACGCCTCAAGAAAGACATAAACATAAAAAAGAGGAATTAAAGCATATGTTGGATCACACAAGGGAAGACTCAGGGGCATAGCCCTGGATTGAGTTGCTCTTACATACCTCGGGGGTTGGATAATCTATCAAATGATGATTAAGTGTGGAGAATATTGGTAATGAAGTTGTTACGCAACGCTTTCAAAACATGAAAACGCGTCGAGTGATAGTGGATGTGTTGTATGAAAAATCTTATGTATTAATATGTAACTATTTTGTTTAGTGAATTCTTAAGTTTTTTTAATTTGTTACTTTGTTGTTTGAGAATGTCTCATCTATATAGATCTCTGACTTCGTTTATGAATACAATGCACGTGTGATAAATAGAAGTCGTTGAGAAAAATACTTTACTTATAATTATCAATTCATTCCAAATCAATCAATCAATACAAATCCTTAAAATTCCAATAAACCCAAGAGTAGGAAAATATTGATACAATTGGGATTTTGTGATATAACCAAATGTGATGTAGGATGCCTATTCGAACTTGAACACCGAAGAAGTTTTGAATTAAGAGATATGAAATATGGGTGGAAAGGTATTTGAGTGTGCTTAACGTTTTTTTAAGGAAAACAAGACACAAACGACGTAGTCTTCATTTGTGTCAATTTAAAAATAAAAATTAAATGTCTCCTTATATTATTTGTCTTAACTAGCATAAGGGTCAAACAAAATTTCAAAGAAAGAATTTTAGATGTTATTGGAGCCGCAGGCCATGCCCCACGATGGCTTCGCCACTGCCTCTATCATTAAGGTGTTCACACTTTTTTTTTCTAGCTATATTTTACCAAGTAGATGATCATGACATGTCACCCACTTTGGTTGCTTAACTTCGATTCGTACTTCAAATACAAGCTTAGGCAACAATTGACTGTTATATTATATTGAATATATTATTAAGTTGCTAACACTCTAAAAATTCATTTTGTGTTGTAAAATCGACGGTGGATGCAGTGGAATAAATAGGTAAGACACAAAATTTACGAGGTTCCTCTACAGTCAGTGTGACTGGAGTACGTCATCGGGGCAGCAGTGATGCTTTCATTATAATATGGAATAATAAGAGTACAAAGATAACTCTCTCTATTCTCTCATCTTTTCTTCCTTTCTTTTCTCTCTTCCTCTTGTTTCCTTTTCTTTCTCTCCCGTGAACCTCTCTCACTTCATCTCCTCTTCTTCCTTTATACAAACAAAAGAAAGCACTATTCACTTTACAAATTTTCCACAAATGAATAGTGAAAATATTGTGCATAAATAGTAACAAACTATTCATGTGGGCCATCCACATATTATCACAACACTCCCCCTTGGATGGCCATAAGTCTTCGATTGATTCGTTAAAATCTTGATCTGTTTTGGATGCTTCCCCTGATGAGTATCTCCCCCTGATTTCAAATCATTTAGGCTGATCACTGATCATTCTGCTTCAGTCTCTTAGCGGGAAGAGTTGCCGAAAGAGGTGCTTTACTTGTTGTTAACTTTCCACAGGCTTTTTCTTGAACTGGGTTGTAGGACTTTCTGCTAGACTTGCATCGAAGATCTGAATTTACTCCTTTTATTTGGAGGAGATTTGATTCAAGGGTGGTGGACATTTGATCTTGAATCGGACTTGTGATTTCTTTAAGGACCTTCGAAGCTTGATCTTGAATGAAATTGGACCATGAGGAGCTTCACGTGACAAGTGATCTTCGGCTTAGTTGGGGATGAATCAACATGTGTTCATTGCACTTGTCTCCACATGCTTCAATGTATCATTTTCACTTTCCTTACTTGCTCCCCTGGCTTAAGTAGTATTTTTCCTGGTTTTCCCCCATGCATGTGTGGCATCTTCTCTTGTAGGATTTGTCCCCTGATGCAGGAGTGGAATGCAAACCCTTGCATTTGAATGGTTCATCACTTCTTGGTGACTGGGGACCCAGCTCCAACAACAGTTGAAGATGACTACTCGAGAGCAATACTAGGTAAGCAATCAGGAAAGGTTCCATGCAGTCGGTTCCTTATCGGGAGTTTGAGTGGAGGTTCCGACATATTGCTTTCTTTATCCTTGTCTTTGCAGGCAAGAACAAGGACAAAGGAAATGACAGGGAAATTGCATGATATGAGATAATCTTGCTCTGGTCCCTGAAGATATGAGATAATCTTGCTCTAGTGTGACTTATTTGTAGAGGTATTCTCGGAGAGGAAGAAAACTGAGTATTTCGAGATGCTATGTTGAAGATGCATTCTCGTAAATGAGGAAAAGTTAGGTATTCTTGCAGAGTTGCGGGTCTGCCTTGTTATGAAGAACAGAGGTCGACATATATAGAGATTTTTCAATAGCAAGTGGTGGTGCTGTGCTTTTACTCTTGTCAGCAACTGTGGTGTAAATAGAACGGTAAGATTTACGCGTTTTCAACTTTGTCAGAGATCTTTGACAAAGTTGCACGCGATATCTGAAAAAGCTGAGATTGCGTCTGAAAAATGCCAACGAACTTTATTCAGGAAAATCTGGCTTTTGAAATTCGGAGAGTGGTGCATCTTCGATCTCTGAATGAGTAGCTATGTTGCCTCTTCTTTTATAAAGACATCAATTGTGTTCAAGAGTATGCTCAGAAATTTGCTGCCTGTAGAAATTTCCCCTATCTTGCACTTCTGAAATTTTATTTGATCTCATTTTTCCTTCATCATTTCTGAAAAATGACTTGCCCATCTAACATTTGCTTAGATTTGAGTCTTAGGAGTGATACAGACGAGCAACATCAGGATAATATATGGCGCCCGTCCTTCTTATCTTTTAATGGTCCTCTTACGGTTGGGGACTCTGTGATGAAAAATAACATAACCGCTATTGTGGTAACTAGGAATCTTCTCACTCCAAAGGATAACAGGATCCTTTCAAAACATTCTGATGAGTTGGCCGTTCAAGACTCATTGGATCCCAGTGTTCAGTGTGCTGGCTCTGTTTCCAATATGGGTCAACGCCTACTTGCTCAAACTCGCCAAGTTGAATCATTGATGGCGGAGGTGGCAAGTCTTAAACAAGAGATCAGAGGGCTCAAGCACGAGAATAGAGTGTTACACATGCTTGCAAATAATTACTCTACGAGCATGAAAAGAAAGCTTGACCAACTGCAGGAATCCGAAAGTCGGATTCAAAGTGATCACCAGAGGTTTGTTGCTAGATTCCGAAAGCAACTTATGCATTCCCCTTCTGGTATTTTGCTAAGTACTGGGGTGCCACATGATCAATCTTCAGTGCCTCCCCCTTCTGGGGTACTTCCGAGTACTGAGGCTTCACATGAGCAACCTTTGTGAAGGCTCTATCCTGTTTGTTTGTTTTAACTCATGTGTATGTACACATTTGTAATTTCTTGGAGATATTAATAGATAAGCTTTATTTCATTCAATGTATTGTGCCAAATACAATAAAGCATATACTTCACTAAGATGTGGTACTTCTAGACCAAATATTAATTTATCTTTACCCTCACGAAGATAAATGATTATTCTTAGTGTCTTCATCATATGAGTATTCAACTCATAATCTTCAATCCATATGGTTCTTTTAATATCATAAATATCATGGATAAGATTCGTGTTGGTAGATTGTTCGATCTGCAGCTCGAGACAATAATTCCTTCAACACTTTATAATTTTTCTAGACTCTTCAGGAGTCCCAATTTAATATCATCAACTCTTCAAGAGTTCTAATTTAATGTCATTGACTCTTGCAAGAGATTTTAGTATGTTGCAACAATATCATAATGATAGTACTCACTAAGGCAATTTATACCATCCATTGGTATTGAGTACATATTTTATGCTTTACCCTTCGGGGGCTTACTTCAAGCAATTTGAATCCTTCAGGGATTTTCTACACTTCATGACACATTTTCCTTTGGAATTTATACAGAGCAATTTGCTCCCATGTATACTTGAAGGATTTACTTATGGAGACATGATGTGGGCGACTCATAACCCTTTATATATAATTCTCCATTCATATAAACTCGTTTACAAGAGTATAATTAGTAACCTTGTGTCATATCATGTAAGTGTATTTCACTATATTACAAATGCCCAATGTAACCTTCTTGGTTCAACATCTTTTGGCTATTTGTATTGTATTCAAATATATAGGTCCATTTTTTCACGTTCTTACAAAATTGTAATAGAATTGCCTTTCTCCATTTTGGCCAATAATTTTCCTTTTGTCGACGAACAAAAGAACGTGACTCAATATTAACACAGCTCATTGATGAATTTAGTAGCTACTTGTAAAAACCAAAATTACCATTGGTTATCATCAATTTGTGATCCCATATTCTCATGTGCATGCGCATGCATAAAAGTTTTCATTTCTTTGGATATTCATTGCCTCTTCAAGGGCATGACACTATCTCTTCCAGGATAGTCATAATTTAGAGAATGTGGATCATAACCTCCTCTTGAGCATTATAGAGCTTGAATGTCATGAGACATCAACATTCCCATGTCCGCGGATTGTCATATCTGGGACGTGTATCCATGCAACGACTGTCATGCTTCTGGCATGCAACAATTATGCTTCGGGAATGCAATAGTTCAGTAGTGCCATATTCTTCTTCTTTCAAATAACTAAACCTTTTGAGTCTAAAAGTCTGCCATGCTTCAGGCGTGCAACAGAGAAATCATTTACTGCCTCACTATATTGTCCAACAGGGATATTAATTCTTGTAGGCACATTTGCAGCAAGTATATATGATTTCAGCACTTTCGTTACATTATTCAATTATTCCTATTTCATTTTCTCATTGATTGCTTCGTGAATCAAAATAAGACAAATTCTCGTCGTTCTTCTGGAACGATCTTTTCTTATCATTCTTCTGGAATGATATTTTCTTATCAAAATCACAGTCCGCAAACCACGCGGTAAACATATCCCTAGTCAAAGATTCCAAATATTGAATGATAGATAGTGTTCAACATCAAAATCACAATTGGTGATGATGCTTCATTTCAGTACGTTGTGGCAGTGCAATAGACACATAGATAACATAAACAAAAACTCATAAATGTATAATGTTTGGCTGGTGCCTAAACACGAGTTGTACTGAGAAATATCGATGTTTGGTAACTGGTCTCAACCAAACTTAATAGTGAATTATGTAAAATGACACGTCTCCATGTAAAAACTGACAATTTCGTTTTCATGAGCAGAGCGCGGGTAATCAATTTCATCCGCTTAATAAATGCTTCTGCTAAACCATTTTGAGTATGGACATAAGGAACTTCTGGTCCTTATTTAATAGTCTGTAAACTGAGACTCTTATGACTTTTATTACAATTAAGTTAAGGCACTTCGGCACTTCAAACTTACGATACTCATCAAGGAATTTCATGTCCTGATCTTCAGGATCAAGGGACTTCATACCCGATCTTTTTGCAAAATGGGACTTCAGGTCCAATCATTTTTATATGTTGAGGGTCAAGAAACTGCAGGTTGTGATCTGATCAAGGAACTTCAGGTTCAGTATGTACTTATCATAACAAAAATAAGTATAATAAATAAATTAAAGCAATAGGTGGTAATTCCAGCCATAATGAATAAATTGCAATTAAGTAAATAAAGCTTGTGACAAGGGCTTTAATTCAGCATCATTCACATAAATCAAACTTAAAGCAGTAGGCAGTAAAACCGTCCATGATAAATAAATTGCTTTAAAGTAAATAAAACTTGTGCCATGAGCTTTAAACCAACACCATGCATATAAATATCAAAGCTTTAAAGCAAAGGGTAATAATTATACCAACTGTAAATAAATTGCTTTAAATAAATAGAACTTGTGAAAGTGTTTTAAGCCAACAACATTCACATAAATAAATATATACATATTTTCTTCTTTCTTTTCAGATGGTGTAACACCATCCAAAAACCTTTACCTTTATTTTATTTTATTATTTTCTTATTCAATCACATTCTACACCATTCCAAAAAAAACTTTGCCTTTTTCTTTCATTTTACATGGTGCAACGCACCTTTCCAAATCTTTGGCCCCATTTCCCTTTTTATTCTTTTTTGTGCACAATTCCAACGCATCAAATGAGCTCTTCTGGAGCTTTATGGCGCTGGCTTTTCTTTGCCCTGAGCAGAAAACATCCTACTTATTTATCTCTCAACTTCTTGTAGGTAACAGTGAGCTCTGGGGATTTTCAAGCTTAATTCAGACAGAGAGAGAATTATAGGGTCTGAAACGTCAAGCTTTATTTCAGAGGACTACAACCCCATCAAAAGACGATGTCCATGGGCGCCAGGCCGAGCAGTGTAAAACTCAAGGCTAGAATTACTGTGAGTCCTCGAGATCCGTAAAAAAAAGACACGAAAGGGGTTTCCAAGTCTGATGAGATTCTTCTGGATCTCTGGAAACCAGTTGTCAGGTACGAGTTTTCTTATCTCGTGACGACTTCAGGTCGTTGTAAATTTCATTTCGTACCGGAATTCGATGGGGCGCTTTTGGCGCGGTGGGAGAAACGAAAAATGGACATACCTTTGCTTGTTTTGCTGCACCTTTGTTTGTCTGTAAGATCTCTCCATCTTTCTTGTCCACGAGAGAGAAAATAAATTGCAGGTCTAGCAGAGATAAGGATTAACACATCAATAGTTAGAGTGATAAAAGAAAAAGTGATAAAAGAAAAGTTGATGGATTTTTGTGACAAGATGATCTTCCCTGTTTGACATGTTGTCGTCTCTACTCTGTGAGATTTTAGCTGACGGAGGTGAGAGGTAGATAATGCTTCACTGGGTTTATGGTGTTGTGCTTTCCACTGACATGAGAGCTTTTCGTGCTGATAACGTGTTTTAAAATCGACGGTGGATGCAGTGGAATAAATAAGCAAGACACAAAATTTATGAGGTTCCTCTACAGTCAGTGTGACTGGAGTACGTCATCGGGGCAGTAGTGATGCTTTCATTATAATCTGGAATAATAAGAGTACAAAGATAACTCTTTCTATTCTCTCGCTTTTCTTCCTCTCTTTTCTCTCTTCCTCTTTCTTCTCTCTTCCTCTTGTTTCCTTTTCTTTCTCTCCCGTGAACCTCTCTCACTTCATCTCCTCTTCTTCCTTTATATAAACAAAAGAAAGAACTATTCACTTTACAAATTTTCCACAAATGAATAGTGAAAATACTGTGCATAAATAATAACAAACTATTCATGTGGGCCATCCACATATTATCACAACATTTTGCACTTTTTAAAAGCATATTTTGTAAAAAATATAAAAAATTTAAAGGATCAATAACAATTTTTGTATATTATGTTATATTCCAATGTCAATAACGAGTTGCCACGATTAGAAACAAAACTTTCTTCACGTTAAAGGCAACAACGACAGGTTTTTTCTTTTTATTTTTTATTTTTTTAACAATCGATATTATCTACGCTAAAAAATGAGAGGGTGAGTTTAGCCTCACAATGAACTAGCAATAATGTGGTTTAATTCACATTTGGCGCATAATACCTCTCACATAAAAAAGAATACCACTAGACCGTATTTCTAAGTGACAACAACGATAGGGTTTACTAAGTTAATAAATAATTGATTTAAATATAATACGACTATTTAGCAGAAATATTGAATGGCTACAGCATCATGACCATATGTAATGTCAAGGGTCAATTAATTGGGACCAACAGAAATATTGAACGGTTAATGCATGGCTGCCATTGATCTGGCAAGAACCAAACTAACGACTGATCAGGAAGCAAACGTAGCTTGTAATCCAAAGCGACGAGAGCCAGATGATAATAGTCTGACAGAGATTAGAGAGTGTGGCATAGGCACTACAATCCCTTTCTTTAAAGAAAATTCATCTCCGATTTCTGTCTCAATCCATTAAGGTCAAATAGTTCACACCGCTATATAGTGTTACTCAATGAAGTTATATTAGACCACACAGTGGCGAATGCATATTGGGACCAAGTTGGTCCCAGAACCGCTTGGAGTTCGAGAAATATATAATTGAAGGCCTTCCAAGAACTTTCTAAATGTTTGGTACGGGCCATTTTTGTGCCCATCAAGTGTTTGACGAAATGCCTCTTGTAAGTTGCATCTACAACTCTCTACAAATTATCTTAATAGTTCTCATCAGATTGCTTCGACATATGTGAATATCTTTTGATATGTGCAGAACTTAGTTCGATAGACGATAACAAACCCCACCAAATGTTCAATGAAATGCCTCAGTGAATAAACTGAATTATTTTTGCACATTTCGCGCTATGTTTCTATCTAAAAAACTTAAACCTTTAACACTAGGACCTCCCAAGGTTTAAATTTTGGATTCATCACTGATACCACATATATCTATTTATCTTGTTTGGTCTCTACAACTGGTTGAAATGGATGATTAAATATATTCAAAATTATGTTGAAGAATGAAACAATAAAATTACATCCAAACTTGAAGGAATGAGAAATTACTTTAAAGAAATGCCATTCTATCTTACAACAGCCAATTTCTCTCTCAAAAAAAAAAAAAATGGTAGGATTATAAACCTTGTTGTCTACTTATATGATAAACGATATTTAGTTAGTATTAATTAGTATCAACCTTGTCGTCCATTTAGATTTGACCATAATTTATATTTTAAGGGAAAATTAAATATTTTACTTTTTCAATTTGTTGGTCCTAAAAACTACAAAGCCTACGTGGCGCGCAGACCGAGTAATCTAAAAGCTAACTACGTCCTTCGGTGAATGCGGGCGTGCCAACTCGTCGGCCGAGCTCGGCCGAGGAGTAAATTTGTTGATGTCGCGTTGGGTCGCGCTACTGACTTCTGCGTCTTGCGATTTCGGCCGAGAAAGGAACACGTCTCGGCCTCCTGGATTCTCAAACCTGAAGACAAGGTTACTATTATCACGAAGCTCACAAATCGAATTCGGCTTTCAATGTGCCGAATGTAATAACTGTAACACCTCACTTCGTCGAGAAGACTAATGAGATGACCTCGACCAAAAAAGGATTTAGAAACCCTTCTCGACCAAGACTTGGATAGACAATTGACCGTGCCCGCCGCAGTGCTGTTGATGCCAACGGAAGGTACTGCGAGTTCGGCCAATTCTACGGTGATAGAGCTATCTATGCCGACTTAAGATATCACCGGTTGCTTTCACAGTGCTGTTGATGCCAACGGAAGATGTGTCAGCGAAAAAGAAAAGGAAAAAGTTCTCAAGTTGTTTGAGGATTTGCGCAGGGCAATTTTGTATTGATTTTGTGGGCTCTCGAACGTTGCACAATCACCCCTATTTATAGCATTGGATTTCCTCGAATTCGGCTTAAAACCCTACACGGACTAGGATTTTCTCTCCGGATCAACCCTAGTTCGACCAGTCCTATCTTCACTAGGATTGTGAATCTAGTCCCTTATTGAGTTGAAACCATTCCTGGTTATCCGACTTGCCGAGACTCCTTGTTGCATTAGGATTCGGCTTCGCAAATGTAGCACAACCTAGCCGGCCTAGTTTTAGAGGCCCACGAACCGAACGGCCCAAGGCTCCCTTGTTGCCAGGCCCTTCCGGGCCGAGAATGGTTCTGTCCTCGGCCCAAATTAATATTTTGGGCCCAAACATTGCCCCCTCGCTTCTGAGGTTTTCGGCCTGACCTCCTTGGCCGAATTTCGACCTTGAAGAAGCGAATCTAATTCACAGAACCCAAGTACTCTATTTTCAAGGCGCATTTATTGAGCACGATCGCACGATCTTGAACCTGCAAACCTCCATTCCACGTGGCAGCCTGTGACTCGGCACACGTCTGAGGCGTGCGGTCACTCGAACCGTCAGGTCATCATGACCTTATGGCTAACCCTAGCCACTCTTATCTCGATCCGCGAACCACTTTTCAGCGTGCGGACGCCGAAACGTCTTTCGCCATTAATCTTGCCGTCACACGCAATCGTGCGTCCCCAAAATCCGAGACCCTCGGTCTTCTCAACTGGCCCTGAATGTTCATTATGATCAGTGATTTCTTCAGTCGATTTTACCCTTTATTTTGAATTTCGAACGATTGCACTTCCTTTCCCATCTCTATAAATACCGGAATTTTCCATTTGCACTTTTACGCTCTCAAAACTTTCTGAATTTTCTTGCTGCTCCTTTCTGCCAAGTCTTTGTTCTTAAATCCCTCAACCCAGAAAACTCTTCTTTTTTTACACCGTCTTTTTGAATCTCCTAAAATGGCATCTTTCATCTCAAAGCTTTCCAGGGAGTGCGAACAACATCAAAAAATACTCGATCGAAGCTCGATCAAAACCATACGGTTTGAGAGTGACATGAGCACTCCCCACCAAATCCTGGGTCCTCTTTTCAAGGCGGCCGTTCCGTCGGCCATTACTGGCCTTCTCCAGGAGCACTGCCTAACACCCTTACTCCAAGGGTTTGAATGGTCGAGATGGGACGCGGCGAAACCCCAAAGCTCCTGGCCCTCGACGACCACAACCTGGGCAGCCTGGGTTGTCCGAATGGAAAAGTTCTTCGGCGATCAATGGAAGGTCCTTGGCATCCACGACGCCATCCTCATCTCGTCAATGGAAATCGTTCCCGACAAGGAGCTCCTCCAAGCCGCCTTGTGCTTTTGGTGCTCGGCCACCAACACCATGGTGCTTCCACTTGGTCCCATTGGCCCCACCACTCTGGATGTCACCGCCATCCTGGGTACTTCAACGACCGGGCTCTCTATCGACGCGGCCCTCTCTGGGTACCCGTCGAACATCGACCTGAAGACGCTTTTTGATCGACGGGCTTTCGAGACGTTAAACCGTGAAGGCCGAATCCCGTCGAAAAAGGACATTCACAAGCTTCACAAAAACTTCTTCAATTACAACACCCTCTACCTCCACTTCGCCGGCCGAGGAGAAGAGGACCTGCGAGAAGGGGAACATGAAGCCTTCCTCTTCTACTGGTACAACAAATACATTTGTTGTACCAAATCGAACAAATGCTTGGTCGAGAATATGCCGGTGGCCGAGGCCCTGGCTAGTGGCCATGTCCTGTCACTGAGCTCCAACATTCTCGCCCACCTCTTCCGTGGCTGACTGTGGCAAACGTCCGGCCGAGGAACCAGTCGTGGTGGCCGAACCTTCCGCTTATCTCCAGGACCAGGGCGTCCCCCCCTCGCCCGAAGCTGCTGTCCCAGTCGGCCCTTCCACTGCCGATCGCGGCAAACGACCGGTCGGGGAGCCAGAGGCAACGGCGGAGACGCCCGTGCATCCTCAGGATCAAAACCTCCACATTCCTTCGCAGGAAGCTACTTCGGCCTTCGTAAGTACCCTTTACCACCTTTCTTTGATTACTTTACTGCTTTAGAATTCTAAACCCGAAAAAACTGTCAGGTACCTGTACATTCTTTTCATCAAAAGTTCTACGCGCCGAAGGGCGTTATCTATATTTCGTGGCCGCCTCAGTGGCCATCAAACGTAGATAACCTCCATCGGCCACGAGAACTGAGAAGCAATCTGAGACACTGGGCTCGGCCATTGAGTTCTTTGGGTTCAAGCAACGATCCTGAGGACATGGCCGAAGTCTCCTCTCAGCAGGTTAAAAGAGACGAAACCTTCACACCATTTTTTTTTTATTTTCTGTGAGCTTAACCCGATTTGTGCGTGCAGGCATCATGGGAGGTCGAATTCAAAGCTCTTCTGTCCGGTACCACTGGAGGGGCTGGCCCTTCTGCCGCCGTGACCGAACCTGCCGATTCAACTGCTTTGACTCGGCTGCAAGAAATCCTGTCGCTCTCGGCTTCGCAAGTTCTTGAGAGCAAAGGTCTTGATCGGCTGGGTGAGAGTCTGAATGACCTCGGAGCCGACGGTCAACTGAGCGGCGAGGCCATTGTTCAGGCCTCAACTGCCTTGGAGCGCGTTCGAGAAACTTTCACTGTTTCCGAGAGTGCTTTAAGGGCCGAGCAAGACCTACAGGCTGCCATGGCCGTACAAGAAAACCTTCGCCCGAAGGTTGACGCCCTGAAGGCTAAAGGGGATGTCCTGGCCGACCTCGACCGTCAAATGGCTGAGTTGTCGAAGAGGAGATCGGCCGTTGCTTCTGATCTTGCCAAGGACTTCGAGTCGGGCGGCAATGATTGTTTAACTGAGTTCACGGCGAACGCGAGGCGGGTTGAGCAATTGAAGCTGGAGAAGAAGAATCGGCAGGCCCAGGTCATTATGGGAGAAGTGCGGTGGTTGGAGCTAAAGGCCTTACTCGGCACCCTTCTACCTGCTTCACCTTGAATGTATCTGGCTGTAAATCGGTCGGCCTACTTATTTGTAAATACTTATCAATCTTTAATGAATTGGTCTTCTATTATTCTTGCATCTCCCATGTGACCGGATAGTATTTCTTCAAAAATTTTCCGTTGATTGGTAACCTATGGACCACACCGGTTCGGTCTTTAAGATGATACGCCCCCTTGCCATATACTTTATGCACGACAAACGGTCCTTCCCAATTCGGCGACCATTTGCCGAACCTAGGATCCTTTAGTCCAACGGGCAACACCGTTTGCCACACTAACTCACCTTCGCCGAATGTTTTTTGTCGTACATTTTGATTATAGGCTCGCTCGGCAATCCGTTTTTGTGCCACTAGTAAGTTATAAGCGTCAAGCCGTGCTTCTTCCAAGTCTTCTAACTCCTGTCTCATGGACTGATTATATTCGGCACTAAACAAACTACTTTGCTCGATTAATCGCAACGAATTTATGCTTAGCTCGACTGGTAACATTGCATCATGTCCGTAAGTTAATGCGTACGGGGTTGTCGCAGTCGCTGATCGAGGCGATGTTCGATATGCCCATAACGCCTCGTTCACCTTCAAATGCCACATGCCAGGCCTTTCTTTTATTATTTTTTAGAGGATGCCGATCAACACTTTATTACTTGCCTCGGCCTGCCCATTCGCTTGCGGATAATACGGTGTAGACTGTTCGAGCCGAATTTTCAAATTGGCTGTATACTCTTTAAACCTTTCGGCTGTAAAAATTGTTCCATTGTCAGTTATGATCGTTTCTGGTACGCCAAATCGGGTCACGATGTGTTCCTCCACGAAGTCGCAAACCTCTTTAGATGTTAGTTCGGCATATGACTTTGCTTCGACCCACTTGGTGAAGTAATCGGTTGCGACTAGTATCCATGCATGTTTAGCGGCTCCAGAAGACGGCGTGATTTTGCCGATCACGTCCATGGCCCATCCTCTAAACGGCCATGGCTTTATGACCGAATGCAATGATTTGGCCGGGACCCTCTGTATAGGTCCATGTATCTGGCATTGTACACAACCTCGTGCGAACTCAATACAATCCTTTAGTATCCTTGGCCAAAAATAACCGTGCCGTCGAAGTAGCCATCGCATTTTTCGTCCGGATTGATGAGCTCCGCATATCCCTTCATGGACTTCTGAAATCGCCTGAGCACTTTCTTGGGGACCGAGGCACAGTAATAACAAACCATCTTCGCCTTTTCGATATAACTCACGCTGATACATGACATAGTTCGTGGCGTGAACCCTTGTCTTGCGATCGTGTTTATTATTGGGATTGTCGAGATATTGCATAATCGGCCTCCTCCAATCATCCGGTATTGCCTCGACAGCGCAAACGTCTATGAGGTCGTCTCGATCTAGCAACGAAGGTAGGGACATAACTCGTGTACGTATCACGTTGTCACGCTGGAGGACTTGTTGGTTAACCAAGGCCGGGTATAGCTGTCGCAACACGGGTATTTCTCGGCCTAGCTTGCCCCCCAAGAGTTGTGCGCCGGAGGCGATTTGAGCCAACTCGTCTGCGTCGGTATTACGACTCCGGGAAATATGTTGAAATGTAATACCGTCGAAGGACTCGGCCAAATAGCTGGCGATCATGTGGTAAGGCGCCAGGGTGCAACTCATGCAACGAAAAGAACCATTAAGTTGGTTAATCACAAGTTTGGAGTCGCCGAGGACGAGGGCGCGGGTCGCCCGCAGGTCATGAAGGATCCCAAGGCCGATGATTAGGGCTTCATATTCGGCCTGATTGTTGGTGCATTCGAAATCCAACTTAAGCGAAAAATACCAACGATTGTGGTTGGGGGATTGAACGACAATTCCTACGTCCGCTGAGGATGACGTACTGGAACCGTCAAAGTACATCGTCCAATGATTGTCGCGCGTCGCGACCATGCCGATTTCGACATCGGCATCCCCAAAACCGTAAGGGGAAGGGTGTTGAGCAAGGAAGTCGGCCATCGCCTGGCCCTTGACGGCTTTCTGAGGCACGTATTGTAAGCTAAATTCGGACAACGCCATTGTCCACTTCCCAATTCGGCCTTTTACGATTGGTCGGGTAAGCATGTACCGGATAACGTCGGTCTGGGCAATGACTTGGGTGACTGACGGGAGCATGTAATGCCGAAGCTTGGATGCGGCGAAAAATAAGGCCAAGCACAACTTCTCGACGGCGGGATAATTGATCTCTGGAGGGCTGAGATGGCGACTTAGATAAAAAATCGCCTGCTCTCGACCGGTGTCGCTGTCTTGTGCGAGGAGGCAGCCGATTGACTCTTCGGCCGCCGAGATATAAAGCTTAAGAGGTTTCCCGCGCCGAGGAGGAACCAGGACAGGTGGTTTCGTGAGGGAAACTTTGATTTGCGTAAACGCCGCCTGATGTTCGTCGTTCCATACGAATTTATCTAAGTCCTTGAGTTTCAAAAGCGTGGAGAACGCTTTCATTTTACCGGCCGAGTTAGAAATAAATCGGCGGAGGAAATTGACCTGACCGAGTAAGGACTGGAGTTGTTTCTTCGTCGTTGGAGGTGGGGCATTGATTATTGCGCGTGCCTTATTCGCATCGACTTCAATCCCACGGTGATGCACGAGGAAACCAAGGAAATTTCCGGCCGACACGCCGAAGGCACATTTGGCGGGATTCATCTTGAGATTATGCTGACGCATGCGGAGAAAAGCCTGTCGGAGGTCGTCCAGATGTGTCTGTCGGCGTTTAGATTTGATGACAACATCGTCGATGTAAACTTCGACAGTGGTTCCAATTAGATCGTGGAAAATGGTGTTCATCGCCCGTTGGTATGTGGCGCCGGCATTTTTTTAGACCGAATGGCATGACAACCCATTCGTAAGTACCGAGTGCCCCCGGGCAACGGAAAGCAGTTTTGTGCACGTCGGCTTCGGCAATGAATATTTGGTTGTACCCCGCGTGTCCATCCATAAAAGATAAGATTGCATGATTCGCCGCGGCATCGATTAACAGATCTGAAATCGGCATTGTGTATTCATCTTTGGGAGTTGCCAGATTGAGATTTCTGAAATCGATGCAGATGCGCAGGGCACCGTTTTTCTTTAAGACAGGTACGATATTCGCCAACCACTCAACATATCGAGCTGTCCGAATGAACCCGGCTTTCAAAAGCCGAACCAGTTCGTCCTTGATGCTGAGTTGCACTTCCGTTGAGAAACGACGTGGTGGCTGACGGAAAGGCTTACATCCGGGCTTAATACGTAATTCATGCTCGACAAGAGTACGATCTAAACCGGGCATTTCATGGTAGCTCCAAGCAAAACAATCTTTGAACTCCGTGAGCAAGGCACGAAGCTCGTCTTTCATTTGCTGAGGAAGTAAAGCACTAATAAACAAAGGTCGTGGGTCATCGGTCGTCCCAACATTAATTTCCTCCAGGGGGTCTTTAACTTGGGGCCGATGATCTTCGAGCTCGGCCGGGGCTGCTTGAATTTTATCAAGAGATAAGACAGGACCATTATCCCCTTCGGCCAGGAACTCAACGAGATTAACGGCCGAATTTGGTCGTCTAGATATAGTATACCAATGGGCCAGCAGTCGTTCCATCGTGGATGAAACCGCGGCCCTACGCATTTCCCGATCGGTGTCAGACATCGGCGTCGGGGAGGAAGTTAGCTAATCCGAGTCTCGCCGAATCCTGATGGACAGTCTCGGCGCCAACCTCGATAGCTTTCTGTACAGAAATCCGAGTCGGCCGTCCTTCATCATTGAAGCCTTGTAAAGTAATGTAGCCGACGTGGTCATCGTAATACCGTGCTTGGATCATGTTAGCCTCGAAGGGCTGGCTATCGGCCGGATGAACAATGACCGATTTGCCGTCCCAAAAAACAAGCACTTGATATAATGACGAAGGAATACAACTGGTTTGATGAATCCAATCTCGACCGAGCAGTGCGTTATACTCGGTTTTGGAATCAACCACGAAAAAGGCGGTCATGTGAGTGCGACCGGCAATATTCACAGTTAACGGAAGCACACCTTTGGTTTGAGACTTGTCACCGACAAAACTACTCATTGTGATCCCTGACGGAATCAGTTCGTCATTCGAGCGACGCAAGGCCTTCATAATGGTCAGAGGCATGATATTGACGGTAGCCCCACAGTCGACAAAAACTTTAGAAACTGGGTATCCCTCGATATGGGCCGTCACATACAATGGCTTTAAATGGTGAAGCGCGGCCGATGATGAACGAGGGAACAATTCGGCTAAAGCGGCCTTTAAGCTCTCATCTTTTGATGCTGACTCACCTTCAACAACAGATACAAAATCCACATGGCCGGCGTCTTCGGCGACGACATCACCATCGAGGAAATTCGGTTGAGCCGTGCTTGACTGAAAATCAGCGGGTAACACATGGACCATACTAATGTCCATGTCATCCAAGATTGACGGGCCCATCGGGTTGGAATTCTCTTCGTTATCCGCATCTTGCGTTTGATCATCAACTACGGACTCCGTTTTTGTCAAAGCCGGACAAAGAGGCGTTTCTGCTCCTTCTTCAATGGCTTGCTCCTGCGGTGCTGCTTCGGCCGCTTGTTGAGTCCGTGAAACTGCCTCAGGTGAGGGTGAGCGCGACAGCGTGCTTGGGGCCGAGATCCGAACCCGCTCCTGGTAATGTATCCGGGCATCCCTGGTATCGAGATATGCATCCAAACGCGCAACACGTGCCATTTCATCGGTCGTGAGGCCGAAGAGAGAAACAGCCGAAAATACCTCGAAGTGACATCGTAAATACTGAAGGTCCTCCATTGAGAAAGGAAGTTCGGCTGCTTCCATATCAATGTATGGGTCAACTTCAAATCCAAAGACGCGGGCTTCTCGTATGTGCTGGAACCTTGCTTTCAATCCGGGGTCTGAAGTTTTCTGGATAATTCGCTCGGCATCAGGACAAACCTGGACCAGATCAATGGTGTCCTGGCATGCCTTCGGCAAACCATACAGGTCGTTGGCCGAATGCTTCTTGTGAAATTCTCGCATATACGCCAAAGCTTCCCCAAGGAACGGTGGATGCAAATTTCGTCGAATTTTGATTAGAGGTTCTTGTATGGCCGACGGGGTTAATTCGCCTTCGGCCTCCTGCCTGAAATGTTCAAGGCGTGCCTTTATCTCCCCTGGTCGAATAAGAAGTTTGATCCGTTTATCAGCCTCTTCAAACATGGTTTCGACATCTTGGTCGACCAGCTGCTTCCCTTGCTTCGACGTTGTCAGAACAGCTGGATGCGGTTGCTTGTTGTCATTGGCAATTATGTCCTTCGGCCGCCATTTAGGGACCGAAGCCTCTTGGGCTTCCCGTCGGCGTGCCATGCAATCGATCCTTTGGTGCCGGCGTTTCTGGGATTTGGACAGTGCAGTGTAGACACCTTTTGAAGAATGATACGTATACCAACGTTGATCTCTAGGCTCGGGAGGTTTGAAAGTTTTTTGGCTTCGCGAGGATTCCGAACTGCCAGAATTACGTTTATAGTAGGCATCGTCGTAAAATGCAGTATCAAAGTCGAGGCGCCGCCTGACTGATGATGTCTCTTCTATCCGTGCTTTAGGGCCGAGCCGATCAAAAACCCCCCGATGCCGGCTCACGTTGGCTACTTTTTGCTGGATTACGACCGTAGGTCGTTCCGTTACCAGCGAAAAAGGCTTCACCTCTGGCTCACTGCCGACCTCGGTTCTACATTTTCTGCACAGAACTGCTGTTCCATTGTCTTCATCGGTGCTATAATCCCTCATAGGTTTAACAATAGCGGGCCCCGTTAGAGCTGTAGGTGGCTTGTTGGCACGAAAATCGGCCATGAAACGAGGCCGAGAATTCTGATTATGATAACGTTGTGTCTTAACAACTTCGACCTTCCCTTTCCCTTTGTCCTTAGGGAGGCATGCATCGACCATATTTACTGTTGCCGTGGGAAACGGGTCAGTATCGACACTCATCTTTTTCTCTGGAAATTTTAATTTACCATTATCGATCCAGCTTTGGACGTTGTCACGAAAGACGACGCAATTGTTCGTCGTATGTTTGCTTGAATCGTGGTATTTGCAATACACCTTTCCTTTAAGTTCTTCGGCCTTGGGAATGTTGTGGCCAGGCCGAAGCTTAATGATTCTTGCTGATAACAGTTGGTCGAAAATTGCGTCAGCTTTTGTAATATCAAAAGTATAAACTTTTGACGGTTTCGATGTTCCTTCAGCGGCTGAACGGCTTTTGACTTCCCTAGAGTCAACTTGAGTCAATGCCTTGCAAACAAAAGGCTTATCTATCACTATCTCGGCTGCATCCACGCTAACGCACTCATCCTCGGTTGACGCATAATTGACGGTAGGATTCTTGTAAATCGTCCCCCGAGATGGAGCTTTCGAAACCTTTTCCTCGCGGAGCAAATAGTCATATTGTTCGACATGTTGGGCTAATTCGTACATATCCCGAAAGTTTGCCCCCAAGAACTTCTTTTTGTATTCGACGTCGAGGCCGTTCAAAGCAAGTCTGACGAATTCAACTTCGGGTAAAGGCACTCGGCACCAGTTCCTGGATGATTTGAACCTGGTGAGATAATCCATTGGTGACTCATCAGATGCCTGAGCCATCCTTGCTAATGAAGAAACCGACACCTCCATCCCCGGCCGATAAAACTGCTCGTGGAATTTCTCGACCAACTCTTCCCAGTTTTGGACGGAATTAGGAGGAAGATTGATATACCAAGCAAATGCCGAGCCGGTTAATGAAAAGTTGAACAGCCTTAGCTTATGGAAATCACCATTAACATCTCCGCATTGCGCGGTGAATCGAGCCACGTGCTCCAACGAAGACAGAGACGATTCACCGGCAAAGAGGCTAAAATCTGGAATCTTAAAACCTTTCGGGTATCCGAACGTTTCTACGTAGGCCGGGTACGGATGGATAAACTTAGGAAACTTCGGCCCCTTCTTTATGGCCGAGTCGATCATCCGCTGGACTTCGGTCATATCAACATGTGTTGCTTCGACCCTCTGGTCGATTCCGCCTGACCTACTATTCGACCCTCCTACTTTTTCCAAGTCAATTGGCTTGAGCCGAGCAGGAATTGGCTCGGCCTGTACGATTGGTAATGGATTATTTCTTGGTGGCAAGCGCTGGGGAAAATCGAAAGGCCTGCCGTCACTGACTTTACTAACCAGCATTTCGAGCAACCTGGTCTGTTGCTCATTGGAACTGAGTATCACGTCATGTAGCTTGTCAATACCTCGACTAAACGTCTGCTCGACTGACCGAGACTGTTCGTCGAGTCGCTTTCGAAGAAAAGACCTTGTTGGTGGGTCGGATCCTTCACCGCCATCCTCATCGCAATCCTCCACTATCCCTTCAATGAGAACGCAGGTGTTCCTGTTAGGGATTTCCAGACCGCGGGGTTGACCGCCGAGATTAATTTCCCTATCTCGGCGAGTTGCGCTTGTGGACTCGGGTGTCACAACGCTAAGGGGATTCTGTGCCTGGGGCACATTCTGTCCTGTGTTCTGAATCGGCAAATCGGCTGTTGATTTTCCCATAGCTGTTTTCTTTTTTACCGATCGCGTTTCAATTGGCATGAACTTCGTAGTTTAGCACTAGGTCCCACTGGGCGTGCCAAAATGTTGGTCCTAAAAACTACAAAGCCTACGTGGCGCGCAGGCCGAGTAATCTAAAAGCTAACTACGTCCTTCGGTGAATGCGGGCGTGCCAACTCGTCGGCCGAGCTCGGCCGAGGAGTAAATTTGTTGATGTCGCGTTGGGTCGCGCTACTGACTTCTGCGTCTTGCGATTGCGGCCGAGAAAGGAACACGTCTCGGCCTCCTGGATTCTCAAACCTGAAGACAAGGTTACTATTATCACGAAGCTCACAAATCGAATTCGGCTTTCAATGTGCCGAATGTAATAACTGTAACACCTCACTTCGTCGAGAAGACTAATGAGATGACCTCGACCAAAAAAGGATTTAGAAACCCTTCTCGACCAAGACTTGGATAGACAATTGACCGTGCCCGCCGCAGTGCTGTTGATGCCAACGGAAGGTACTGCGAGTTCGGCCAATTCTACGGTGATAGAGCTATCTATGCCGACTTAAGATATCACCGGTTGCTTTCACAGTGCTGTTGATGCCAACGGAAGATGTGTCAGCGAAAAAGAAAAGGAAAAAGTTCTCAAGTTGTTTGAGGATTTGCGCAGGGCAATTTTGTATTGATTTTGTGGGCTCTCGAACGTTGCACAATCACCCCTATTTATAGCATTGGATTTCCTCGAATTCGGCTTAAAACCCTACACGGACTAGGATTTTCTCTCCGGATCAACCCTAGTTCGACCAGTCCTATCTTCACTAGGATTGTGAATCTAGTCCCTTATTGAGTTGAAACCATTCCTGGTTATCCGACTTGCCGAGACTCCTTGTTGCATTAGGATTCGGCTTCGCAAATGTAGCACAACCTAGCCGGCCTAGTTTTAGAGGCCCACGAACCGAACGGCCCAAGGCTCCCTTGTTGCCAGGCCCTTCCGGGCCGAGAATGGTTCTGTCCTCGGCCCAAATTAATATTTTGGGCCCAAACACAATTATATAATGAGAAGAACATATTGTACATTTATGTTTAAAATTATATGTGCACACTTCTCCAATAACATGAGTGTATTGTGCATGTATGTTGTTCAAGCCATTCCTTCCAACAAGAAAAACTAATTCAAACTACAAACTAAAAGTAAGATATGACTTCTTGTATAATTTAATCTTAAATTCCACAGTTTATGAAAAATAGAATATACAAAAGTTGGGTCCAGATATATATTCCAATTATCCATGTACCCCTCAATTGAATGGTGTAATCCAAGACAACAGTATTAATGGTTCAATCTATATGAAAAAATTAGGGTTCGTTTGAAAATACTTTTAAAATGATTAAAAGTGTTTTTAACGAAAATGTTTTCGAATTCTAAAAACACTAAGTGCTTCATGCAAGAAACATGTAACTAATACTTCTTGTAGAAAACACTTACTTTTCCAAAATTTACTTACATTTTTACTAAAGATTAGTTTAAAAAATATTTTCACCAGAAACGCTTTCACGAACTCTTTACAAGCACAAGCCATTGTTTGATAAGAAACACAAAAAACATGAAGTCATAACCTAAACAACCCTATTCACGGCACTGTCTCTAAGCAAAGCTTCCGCCGCTCTCTTTCCCGACGCCAACGCCCCATCAAATGTAGCAGTCGTCCAAAGGTCACCGCACACATACACACCCGACCCGACCCGAGGGTTTCTCTTCGAATCGAGCGGCGGACATTGGTTTGGTTGCGCAAATTTAATCCGATACGTTCTCAAGTGTCTCCAAGATCCCACCATTGATCCCCCAAACCAGCCAGAGAGCTCATGAACAACTTCAGTCGTCAGATCATCATCCGTCACATCCTCAAAACCTCCGACAAGCGATACCGACACCAAAGCCTTATCGGGTGGGCCGTAAGACGGAGCCACATTGGTTGCGAAAAACATATTATTCACAATGCCCTTGCCCGACCCATTAAGAAACAAAACCGGGTCGGAAACCGGAATGTTGGCCCGGTCTGCAGTGAAATACAAACAAACTGTACTTCGAGCCGGTTTGGTCCGGACCGGTCCATTTATCCTTCCCGCCAAAAGCTTATCCGCTTCCGGTTGCTCAACGGCCACTATCACTCCAAGCTCGCTTCTCAAAACCTCTCCGCTCTCCAATCTCACACTTGGCGACGAAGACTCGTCGCCGCTGAAATCAATCAAAGCGACTCGGGAATTGAGAACGATCGAATCAGACGGCAATTTCGCGGCCAATTGCTGTGGGATGGCGCCAATGCCGTTGGATGGGAGAGTGTTGTCGCCGAGGGCGAGACACTTGAAGATGAAATTGAACAATCTGGAAGTTGTTTCGAGCTCTTTGTCGAAGAAAACGCCGCCAAAAAACGGCTGAAAGAATCGGGCGATTATCGAATCGGAGAACCCGATTCCCCTCAGCAGCTCCATCGTGGAGACTTCATCGCCGGAGGAGAATATCTCGTCGTCGGATTTCGTCAGAACCCGAAATCTCGTCAATCCGATGAGCAATTTATCTGGAATGGATCCGATCGGGTTGGCGAGGGACTTGACAGAGTTCCAGAAATCCCGGAGGGGGTCGGCCACGGTGTGAAAACTACCGCCGTAGTAAATACGGGCGCCGGAGTAGAATTTCTGGAGGTCGAGGGATTGGTAGTCGAGAAGTTTCTGGGCTTCGGGGTAAGCGGTGATGAAGATTTGGAAGCCGCGGTCGAGAAGGAACCCGTCGACGACGTCAGTTCGGACGCGGCCGCCGACGGCATCGGATGCTTCGAGGAGGAGGAAAGGGGTGTTCTGGGAGTTGAGGTGGGTGGCGGCGGCGAGGCCGGCGAGTCCTCCGCCGATGATAATAACAGGGGACTTGGGGTTTGGCGGGAATGGGGATTTTGGGGGGTTGATAGTTGTCTGGAGAGATGATTGGGGTTTGAATTTGAAGCGGAGGAGTTGGGGTTTGGGGGAGAGGAGGGTGGTGGTGGCGGTGGTGGTGGATGGGAGTGGAAGAGGAAGAGTGATCAGTTTCATTTGTACGAGTTCTTGAGGAAGATGAGGTCTGTTTGGATTGGATGATGGTAAAAATGGCTGATCTTGTTTCACACGGATTGAAAGGATAATCTTTGGGACTATCTAGAGCCGGTCATTATTTCATTAATTTTCCTTTTTGTTCATTTCTTTTTATGGGAACATTTTGGAAAAGAATGAATTGTTAGAGCAATGCTTGTAGCTCAAAATAGTTAAATTGTATTCATTTATGCATTCCATGTCTCGTGTTTAATTCTTGTTCAAATGATTATGTACAACACAACACCCACCACTACACCCAGTTACCTTATCCAAATATCTTCTACTCTTATATATCTATATGTAAGGGTTAAGATTCGGTGACACACGCTTTTGACACACGTTTATGTGGAGTCCTCTCTATAATGTAGTTCAAGGATTCTAATCATCTATCTTTTATGTCTTACCTCAAAGATCATGTTTGCAAAAAATCACTAAAATTCGAGATCATATGACCGTTGGGTTAAATTTAATGTTTCTTGTATAATCATATTCGTCCATTTTCTTTACTATTAGTAGTTTTAAATTTTCCTAATTTTTTTTTTGTAAAGATGATATGTAAATGTTGTAGTAAAATATATACAGTTCAGATCAAGAGACGAATATTTAAAAAAAAAAAATTCTACCCTTATCATTAGTCTATAGATTTTATATCTATAGACTAATGATAAGGTACATAATCCACCGAGGAAGAAATTCGTAGGTTATGGTTCCCAATTACTTTGCCATGGCAGTAAAAAGCCCTTGTGATAATTCACCATCAATAGGTTCACCAATGACTGCCCTTGAAGAGCTAATTTGTACTTCAACAGGAATATCTACATCAGGATTACTACCTAATTGCATACTGCGTTTGTTTATCATATTCGTTCATCGTACATCGTGCGGTCAAAAATTATTTTAAATATTTTTATATAAAATTAAACACAAACAGTACTTGATAAAAAGTAACCGCACGATGTACGATGAACGAACACGATTTACGGATCCCCAAAATCTTCACTAACAGAATCCAAAGAGGATCATCTTGGTCTCAGATTTAGTTTGTACACAAAATAACGTCACAATGCCCATTCCTTCACATTTGAACGGGTTTACTTTTTATTTTCTTTTACAAATTTTATTTATTTCAAGATACATCATTTGGATGAGTTTAATTTCTTTAGTTGCCTCTTGACAATTTAAAGGTCACACTATTCTATCTGCTGCAAGAACTTACACGGACAACTTAGGAGTATTAGATGCCATAATAAGGTAAATAATCTTAAATGGCATCCACCCCTAGTAAGCCTATGGTGGCTCCGTTCCTGCAAGGTGTTGTCAGGGCCGATCGTAAGTTTTTTTAGTGCACATTGCGAAGGCTCAAAAGGTGCCTTTTTTTAATACACAAACATATATTAAAAAAAAAATATATAATTAAAGAGGGCTGGAACCCAGTCGAAGCTGGGGGGCTAGGCCCTCACGCCCAAATTATATTACTTGAAAAAACATACAATGGGTGGGGTTAAGTGTAAACCCCGACAATCAAAAGTAAAATCATATACAACCACTCTAAGCAAAACTCCATAAAATTTCAACCTTCAAGAAATCATCTTCAATAATTTCATGATCACGAGACTCCTCACCAACATTTTGCAACCCTTCACCAACATTTTGTAGATGGAGGACCGGCTTTGAATGAATTAATTTAATTCATAAACTGTTACTGTTTGACAAAAGGCTTCTGCAGGTTCCCAAGTAAAATCACTCCTCCGGTGAATCTCCAAAGAAGTCAAAGTTTGCATATGCATTTTGAAAGTCTTCTTCAGCTATGTACCTGAAATTGGAGTTTTAAGAGATGAAGTGAACATGTTTCTCATTTGATTGCCCTAAAAATTTGACATACATGACTAGCAAGGATTACAAACAAAAGCATGCTCATGAACTTTCTATCAAATTAGAAGCATAATCTGAGATACCAAGAAGGTGGGAAATATGGAAGCACTCTTTTTGTTCATATAGTATCAGTAAGTTACCTGCTTTTGGTTACGATATACTTCAGCAACTTTGGCTACTGCAAGGCCCATGCCGATGTCCTCCACCACAACACAACTGCAGAAAAAGGAAAGACGTTATTTTATCCTAGACGGTTGGGGTAGAGAATGCACATGTTTGTAGGAGTAAGTTACTTGTTTGCAGCTTGAATTTTCTGCTTAATGTAACAGACTGCTCCCTTCATATCTGCAACGCACGGTTTATATAAACAAGATTAATTCTCAAAGATAAATTTTTTATTTCTTTATAAGAAAGTGGCTCAAAGGAGACAGTGTTACCTTCAAGGCCCGAAGAAATCTCTGCAAAATGCTAAGGTGTTGAGACAATGGTGAGAGAACACCATCAGGAAGAGTGACCCAAAGTACCCAATATGGACCTGCACCGACATCGTTATCATCATGGCATTCCATGTAAAAGAATTTACTATTTTACAAGCAACTGAGAAACTTTGTTTTGCAACACAAATGACTCTTACGACATCGTTATCATCATGGCAGAAGGACTAAAACTTCATGGTGAATATGAATGGAGAAAACCTGAAAATGGGAAAAAAATGTGTGCTTAGATTGTTCAATGTAAAATAAAAGGAGAAAAGCACACCGTATATACCGGAGTTGATTTAACAGACTCTCATCCCCAACGAAGCATCCAGAATTTCTTTCTTTCTTTAAAGACAGTACTAAGTCCAAAGGACATTGTACGAACCTTCTATACGTGCAAGATGGGCTACGTCCATGTTTAGTAGTTTCTCCGGTTTTTACTATAATAATGTAGGTTACATTTCGAAAGGAGCATGAGAGAGTCTTTTAGAAAGCAAGTGAAGAGAGAGAGTAACAATTAGGGTAGTACCAAAGTTTTTTCGGCTTCAAAGCTCAAGCTCTCCCTCTATTCAACAGTCGGCTGCTTCTTGCACTCTCCTTTCACAGCAATGCAAGGCACAAAGGACGCTAGGAAGCCCAAGCTTCTAAAGACCCATACAACACAAAAAATTAACTGAATTCAAATATCTGCAAACTCTTAAGGATACATTTCAATTTGGTGACGAGTATCAACAAAGAATATTGACCAGTTGGAATCGAAAAGATAAAAGATTACCAATTTGTGTCCAAATTAGGATTTGATGATAAGGAAAGATGATTGAAGTTGAAGAATGATACTGATCCACGCATGAGTTTTGAATGGAATCCGAATTCTCCCTGTACAAAGATAACACCAAAACAACTTAAGAAAACATAAAGCACAAATTTCAACTTTTAAACTGATAATAATATGCTTGGAACTATTACCATGAGTATTAATTTTCAAACTAGTTCTGCTAATTAAAACAGATAGCCTGTCATGACCGCAGCATAAAAGCTTGCATACGTTATATGTTACACTTTTCACAACAGGAACACCTTGCCTCTAGCATTTTCGTTTCCTAGGCCATAAAAGTTCATATCCCCTGCCACCGCTGGTACAGAGCAAGTAAAATCAAGGTTCCATGACCGGAAAAAAAAAAATTCCCTCGAAGATTCTCATGAGTAAAATCAAGGTCTAATGGGCTTGCTGCAAAATGAACATGTCTTATGGTTTACAAAGTATTACCAACTACGGAGGCAACACAATTATAAAAATTGTGTTACGCACGGAACATGTATAAGCATATGCAGAACATTCTTGTTTATGGTTTAGTTATTGTTTGTTTTGATAAGAATGAATAGCAATCGAAATTGTTGAATTGGTTTACAGATATTTGTTCGAGTGATTCGTATGTTTATGTCATAACAATCTAAAGCATTAATCTGGTTTATATTCGAACACACCAACAATAATATTTCAACTTTCTCATTGAATCCCAAAGAGTCCCGAGATCTTTAATGTTCTGCTAGGAACGACACAAAAATTAACAACAGTATCACTCTCGTAACAATCTGACCAGAAGAAAAATTCCACTTTAAAACGTTTTGGAACAAAACAACGTGAATGATAATGAGAACTAGTCTGGCCATGTAGAACTAAAAGTGATCGACTGATGGTTGAGCAACCAAGTCCGCTTCGATTACAATGTATTTCTCAACAACAAAGTTATGAGCCAATTCAGAAGTTACATGCCAGCATGCAATGGATGAAACAAGGACCTGTTTGCGGATTAGAAAAGCTTACATGGATTAACTTCAATGTGGAAGTTGGAGCCATTCGGACAAGTGTGGCCTTGCACACCATGACATTTGCTGTAGTTTGGTAAGGTGCTGCCTACCTTCAATCCAACGATTGTATGATTTCTCCGTCAACTGATTTAAAAGAAGAGGGAGAAGAATAAATAACTTTTGTCATGCTAGTTTCAATTTGTATGCAGTAGTTGAGACGAATAAAAGAAGAAAAGAGATAAACATGTAACATGAACTCTGTAATTTCATTTCAAGAATTCTAGAACGTACTTTTGATATCTGGAATGTGAGAAATCTTGGGCCAATCTGTGCCGCTGTCCCTGCTGCATCTTTGCTTTAGAAGGGGATGACATCCCTCGATCCACATGCTTTGTAATTTGGTGAGGCGTTGCATAGCTTGGACACTAGGTAAGTTGGTCAGATTATTGCAATGTTGAATTGCCAGATGTGTAAGGGATGTAAGGCTACCCAACCATTCTGGCAAAGTCTCCACTCCGTCAAATTGGCATACCCCCAAAGATGTTAGAGAAGTGAGGTGTTGAATTTGTTGAGGCAGAGACTTGAGCTTAGGCCAACCCGTCAAGGATAACATTGTAAGGTGCATTAATGATCCAACTTGAAAATCAGGGAAGGAATCGAACTCCTCCCAGAACCCACCGATGCTCAAATACTCCAAGTGAGGGAGCCGTTGTAACCCCGTCGGCAGATATTTTAGCTTTCGCCAATTTACAATCCCCAAATAACGGAGAGAAGTGAGGTTGTCTAAACTTGGAAGAATCTCTAAATTAGGGAAATCCTCTATTTCCAGCCACTCAAGAGAGAGTGGGATTTGTAGGCTGCTCACCCAACTTTCCAAACCTTCACAATTGTGAATCGTCAGATGTCGAAGGGAGGTGATGGTGCGCAAATCTGAAAAAGATTGTAGACTACTGCTGTTACTTTGGACACCAAACCATGCTACCTTTGGGCAAACACTTATCCACAATTCCTTAAGAGAGGGAGGAAGAGCAGGTAAACTTGATAATTCCTCGCAATTAAAGATCATCACCTTCTGAAGAGAGGACACGCCGCCTTTGATTTCAATTGATGTCAGATTACGGCAACTCTCTATATTCAAATCCATGAGAGAGGCCCATACACTCAGTGGGCCTGATAGTCCATCACATTCCCAAATATTCAACTGACGAAGAGATGCAAGGGTGTAAAATGAAAACGATGTTACACCATCGCAACCTTGTAAATGCAATTTCTGGAGAGAGGGGCAGTACCGTATCCCACTCGGTAGGCCTGACAATTGTTTACAATCACTAATATGTAATTCCCGAAGAGATGTCATGCCCTGTGTAATTGGAATCAACTCTAGACTATCACATCCCCTAATATACAGGTATTCAAGGAGAGGGAGTGTGTCTAGCCCATCCAGCAAATGCCTCAACTTTTTACACCGCCCAATAGACAATCTCTTAAGAGAGCCGCAAGATCCAAATACATCCGGGGCAATACAAGTTAAATCATCGCATCCGCTTATCCTCAAAGATGAGAGATTATTATTGTTCTTCAAAATTCCTTGTGGCAAACAGGTAAGCTCCTTAATACCTCCTATTTCGAGGGAAACGAGAGTTGTTAATTCACTGCTTATTTCTTCTATTGGCGTTCCACTATCACTAGAATTTATCACCAACTTTTGAAGAGATGGAAAATGACTCGGAACATTTCTCAATTTGGAACAACCTTTGAGATCCAACTCCTCGAGGCAAGGAAAAGCCACAACTTTTTGTGTTGACATCATTGGCGCTTCCATCCATTCAATTAGATTGTTGCACTTCACAATATGTAATACTTTTAGTGCAGGAAATAGAGTAATTTTCTCCTTACTTGTCTTGGCTACATTGTGGTCAAGATCATAACCATAAAATTCAGCTCCAAGGCATGTCAAATTAGCCATTCCATTAATCTTAAGCTCCGTAAGATTGGGTAGATGACCAAGCGGTGGGACTCTTTCACATTTGTCGCATCCAAGTAATTGAATTTTCTTCAAGTTGTTAAGCAGTATCATCCACGATGGAAACCTATCTCCCATGAAGTTTTCAATACATAAGTTCTCCAACCCAGGATGCGGTCGAAGGCCTTCTAGTACATCCCCCTCTTCATTGTTGTTGGTTATTGACCTATCTTTTGTCCATTTGAAGCTTAAATGCAATACTTCCCTCTTATCATGTAACTTAGCTTTCTTTGCTTCTCCTCCATTCTTTACGTGCTCCAAATTACGAATAATTAATTTACCTTTCAATTGTTTCAAGCCAGCCAACTCTTCAATTTGACGACCAATCTCATTACCCACTGAAAAGTAAGGTAATGTTCGAAGGCAAGTTAACCGCCTTATCCCCTGTGGAAATTTCATACTCTGATCAAAATAAATATGCCTCAGGTTGATCAAGTTTTGCAGTTCTTTTGGAAACTCTTTAAGAGCACAATTCGTTGCTCTTAATGTCTGTAGGTTATAGAGCTTGCCTATAGACTTGGGGAGTGATTTGAATCTTGTTTCAGAAATGTCAAGATACCTCAAATGTTTCAGCCTTCCAACGGAAACTGGAAATTCTTCATTATCAGCATTACACAAATTTAAGACACGTAAAGCTTTGAACCGTGCCAAAATGTTCCTAGGAACTTCACCATCGTTGAAAAACACCGACCGCAATTTCCTAGCACTTCTTTCTGGAAGTTTATCCAGCACAGAAGTAGAAACCCGAGCAACATGTCGAATCTCATTTGTATTACCTATGTCATGTAAGTCTCCCGTCAAGCTTTCTGATTTGGATACAAGTTCCGCCATATTGTGCACAAGATCGTGCATCTTGCATTTTCTAACAATGCCATTGTCACTCATTGAAGCATCTTGAAATAAGGAGCTCATTGAAGCATCTTGAAATAAGGAGCTCTGCAATAGAATATCAAAATATTCATTGCCTATATCTTCCATATCTTTATTTTCGCCAGGTAAAGGGTTGAGTAGTCCTTGAGCCATCCAAAGTTGAATCAAGCTATCTCTTTCAATTATAGAATCTTTTTTGAACATTGAGCAATATGCAAAACATTGCTTCAATTGTGGTGATTCTAAATTGTAGAAACTCAACTTCAAGACTGGCATAATTCTATCTTCTCCTTTTGGTAAGTTGTCCCATATTTTATTGTCTTTAAACAATGACCATTCTTCAATACTTTTTTTAGTGTGCAAAATGCCTCCCAAAACCTGTTAATTGGATATGAGAGTTTGTATAGTTAATAGAATAAAGTAGTTTAACTATGACTACAACGATTTTTTGGATATATGCAAACTGCATAATGTTCTCCACCATTTCTTTTTTATCGGATGAAAAATAAGGAGAAAAAAGATACGACAGAAAAAAAAAAAGTTTCTAAGTTAGTTTTAAACTTTTCATGGTGTCCTAAAATAATTTAGAAAATACATGATCTAATCTTCAATGTACATAAAAAAAAATTAAAATCAAATAATTTAAATTTGGCTCAATTTTGTCCAATGCATAAAAAAATTTCGAGTTATGACTAGAATCAAGTGCAAAGTCATATTTGATTGGAAATTTGTCAAAAATGACCAATTTTCTTAATTTTATGACTAAAATAAGACAAACCGGACATGCATAAGTCATGCACACGCCATGCACAACAATAAGACAAAAATATGATTTTTCCCTACAACTGAAAATAACCTAATTACCCTTGTATATAAATGGGTTAATTCCTCCGATTTTCTGATTTCTCTCTCTACTCTCTCCCATTTCATTCTCTTCCTCGGCTCCATCATCAACTTCCCCAAACCCTAATCCCCAAATGGCCTCCTCGCCGGACCACCACCTCAACGGCGACACCAAAACCCACATCTCCAAAAAACCCAAACTTTCCCCCAATTTCATATGGGTTTTGCTGTGGTCCTCTCCTCTCTCTCTCTCTCAGTTTCCCCCTTTCTTCGTAAAAGTGTGAATCCATATGGGTTTTTCTTCGAAGACGTAATTTGCTCCTATAAAGAATAATGCATATGAGATGTTGATTCAGAGGGTGGTGAGGAAGGAGGAGGAGGAGGAGGATGGGAACGTGTATCGGTTTTGCTGTGAAACATTAGGATTCTTGATACAATATTTGGAACGTCTATCAATTTTGTTGTGGACATGTATTGAGCAATTAACGGAGTTAGGGGATATGTGGGGGTCTAGATTCTAGAAAACCATTAAAGATATATACTTTACACAGATTTGAGGTTTACATTTTATATGTGGGTATTTTCATCATTTTGCTTTTGTGCATGGTGTGCATGGCTTGTGCACGAGCGGTTTGCCCTATTTTGATCTCAAGATTAAGAAAATGAGTCATTTTTGTCTATTTCCCTAATTTTACATTTGCCTCAAATAGTATAAAAATGTCTATACATTTTACTTCAAACATTATATTTGACTCTTATTTAATGTGTATCGAGAATGACATAACACTTCGAGCACGTTTGTTTCACCAAATTAACTTTCCGCATTACCCTATTTAGCATATATCCGCTTTTCACTAAACATGGGACTATATAAGAACTTGATTAATCCAAACTTGCACCATTTTTTTCTTATGAACAAACGATAATATTACACTAAGGAGAGGAGGAAGGGTGAGCTTAGTCTTATAATAGGATAGCAATAATATGGTTCAAATTCGTCTTTGACGAGAATCGAACATAAGATCTCACTCAAATTAAATGAAATACCACTAAATCGTAGTACTCAGTGACGGAACTTGCACCACCTTAAACTTCGTTATTTAACCCCTTGCGGAAACATGGTCCTAAATAAGCTTGCATATGGGCAGCTCCCATGTGCAGCTGTGCTAGTAGAATAGTCAAACTAAAATATTTCTTTTTAAATGAAACAATATATTAACTGCACTATATGTTTTACTGTGAACTGTCGATTTAGTCTTTAAATTATCATTTCAGTAAAAGTTAGATCTTTAAATAATTATTTTTGGTAAAATAAGTCTCTAATTTCTTAAAAATTGCTAATTTCATCTCTAATATTATATTGAAAACTATTTTATTCAATTTTTTGTCAACTTTAATCGCATGATACATTTTAGAGGGTAGTGCCATCATTTTCTTGTTTATAATACCTTAATATTGTATATAGGTTGCGAATTTGACGTGCAATTTACCCCCAAAGTTAATTTCATATATTATTTCTTCGAAAAAAAAGGTCCTTAAAACCAATCTACACTCTAAAGTGTATCACATGCAAGTCATATGAATTAAATTGACAAAAAATTAAATATAATAACTTCAAATCTAATATTAGAGATGTAAGTGATAGATTTTTATTAGTTTAAGAACTAATTTTTTTGTAAAAATAATTACGGACCTAATTTTCGCTCGGGTAATAATTTAAGAACTATCCTCTCTCTAATCCAAAGTTAACACTAAACATAAGACAGGATAAATTCCAATCCAAACTAATCGCTACACTTAGTTCAAACCAAGTCAATTTTAGAGCCAAATTTCAGATTAAAATTGACTTTAAAGTTTTAACTATTAGATAGCCTAAAAATACCAATTTGAGTCATAACAAAATAATTCATCCAATTTATGTAGCTTAACTACTTTAATTGATAAGGTGGTGTATCCCATGGTGTGGATGCAAGTATCGTACTAATTTATAAATGAAAACATAAAAAAAATAAAAATAAAAAAGGTGAAAATTCTATTTCAAGATACATAATAATAGTACGCACCTTTGCCACTAATGGAACACCACCACAATTTTTAGCAATCTCCCTTCCAATTATCTGGAACTCTGGAGCTACATAAGCACTGACATTGGGGAGGGCTTTATCTTTCATGATAGACCAACACTCATCCACAGAAAGTTTTCCCAAATCACGTCGTGGAAGTAGTTTTTCAGAAATTGATGCAACTGTGCCATTGCGAGTAGTGACAACAATTTTGGATCCTTTAGCAGAAAAAAGCTTTGACAAACATTCTATCAAATTCTCCCATTTTCTAGGATCTTCGTTCCAAACGTCATCAAGTACGAGTAAGTATCTTTTATCGTTCAACTCTTCTTGCAGGTTTGTTAGAATTGCATTCTGATTATTCTTTGAAGGAGCTTTTGCAGGGTTAAGAGATTCTAACATCTGGAGTAGAATTAAATTGACATCAAAAGTGTTTGATACACAAACCCATATTCTCTTTTCAAAGAACTTGTGTATCGAATTCTCATTGTAAACTGACTTGGCCAATGTTGTCTTACCGAGGCCTCCCATTCCCACGATGGCCATAACCGCAAGATTTTCTTGGTTGCTTTGGGAGTCGGTCAAGGTTGTGACTATTTCTGACACAACCTCCTCCCTTCCAACGGTTATTTCATCTCTGCCAATGAGTGAGTTGGTTTGTCTGTCCCATCTAGATTCCTGAGGGGTTGCATCTTTACTCTTGGAAACTAGTCCAAGAACAGGTGCTTCACTCTTGAGATCCACCAAGGATGCATTGATCTTCTGAATTTTATGCGCCATTTGAAGACGAAATGCAAGTGGATTGGAGAGTGAAAAGAAGTTAAGAACCTTTTTCTTGATATGGTTTTGGATTTCGACTTTACGCCGATCAACTTCGTACTGGAATTCATCCAAGACATCCTCAGCATCCTGAGCAACGTCTTTGAGGTTCTTCACCCATTCCTCTATTGACTTACTCCGACCTGTTAGAGAATGGAAAGAAGTTCAGGGTCTTATTTGAAATTTTTTATAATTTCTCAAAACATTTCTTAAAGAATTTTTCTTGAAAACAATTTTTTTTAAGACTCAAAAACTTGTTTGGTATGCGATTTAAAATTTTTAAATCTTACAATTTAAACTGGACAAAAAGATCCATAAAAAGGGGTCGAGAGAGAAAGAGGAGAGGAGGAGGAAAAAAAGTAAGAGATGATTGGAGGAAAGAGAAAGAAGTGAGAAGATCGGAAGAGATAGAGAGGAAGAGGAATGCGAGAAAGAACCGAGAGAATAAAGAGAGCGGATTGGAGGAGAGACGAAAAAGGTAAAAAAAAAAAGAGAAGGGGGAGAGAGAAAGAAGAAAAGAGAGATAGATTTAGAGTGAGAGGGGAGGAGGGAGAGAAAAGAAAAGAGTAAGTTTAAGTTTAAGTTTAAAAACTCACTTTTTGTGTTTTTAGATAATAGATTATATTTTTGAGTTAATTTTGAGTTCAGTTTTTGAAAATAATCATACCAAACAAGTTTTTAAGGCCTAAAACTTGAAAATTGTTTTTTAGTTTAAAAAGTTGGATTCAAATAGAGTACCAAATATGCTCTAAATAGCTTGTAATTGTATCATGCGTGTGTGAGATTATGAGAGAATTCAGAAATATATACTACCTTGCGGTTGGTCGGCAACATCAACTAAGAAACGTTCAATGCTGGCGAAGGACTTTTGAAGCTTTCTGAGTTCAGCTTTGAAACCCCACGCAAGACTGAATTCTTGAGCAGCGAGTGAAAGCACCTTGTTCAGTATTCCCTCCGCAGCAAAAGTAAGCACAGCTTCAGCTGCCATTTCTTCAATTCCCTGCTCAGCTCAGCTCAGCTAATCAGAGTGTTTAAATTTCTCTCTTCAATACAATATTACAAGTGCAATGGAGGATGATATGATGAGAGACACCAGACACAATAGAGTGTTTAAATTTCTCTCTTATAACATGAAAAACGTGGAACGTCCAATAATAGAGGGGTAGGTTCCTATAAAAAAAAACAATAATTAAAGGATAGATTTACTTTAGAGGTGGATCGGGATCCTCCTCGTTCAATAGTCAAAAGAAGTGGCTTAATCTCTACCAAGTTAAAAATAGAAGAAAGCGAAAAATGTGGGTTTGTTTGGTATCTTATTTAAAAAGTTTTATTTTTTAAAATATTTTTTTTAAGAATATTTCTTGAAAATAATTTTTTTAAGATTAAAAAACTTGATTGGTTTGTTATTTAAATTTTTTTAAATCTTATGACTTAAACTAGACAAAAAGATCTAAAAAAAGGGGGTCTCAGGAAAGGGAGAAAGATGAGAGAGGATAGGAATAGATAAAGAGGAAGAGGAGTGAGAAAAAATCGAGATAATGAAGAGAGCGGATTGAAGGAGTGACGAAAAAGGTAAAAAAAAAAAGGAGAGAGAAAGAAGAAAAAAGAGAGATAGATTTGGAGTGAGAGGGGAGGAGAGAGAGAAAAAAAAAGATTGAATTTAAATTTAAAAACTCTAAAAATTCATTTTTTATGTTTTTAGAGAAAAATATATATTTTTTAGTTAGTCTTGAGTTCAGTTTTTTAAAAGAGTTATAACAAACAAGTTTTTAAGGCCCAAAACTTGACAATTATTTTTCAATTAAAAAAGTTAGACTCAAGTAAAGTACCAAACATACTTTAATTTCCTGTCCTTTACTTTTTCGCTTTGCCGAAAGGCTTAACAGAAAGTTAAAGGGAAATTTTATTTGAACCCATTTGTTTTATCTCTACACCCAACTTAACAATTATATCCAACAAACTCTCAAATTTACCCTTAATAAATAAGAAAATGGAAATAAAAATGGGTGTTTTTCTCTCTACACCCAATAACCCTAAACCCACCACACAAGTGCACCTCACCATTATTTCCAGCGAATCCAAATCAAACTTCCGCCAAAATTTATCCCCATGTCATCAACAACTATCAACTCCTTCCATTCTTTTCCTTCTTTTCCTTCTTTTTATCCTCCTCCCTTGTATCATACTCCTCACTTCTCCGTCAACACTAATTCACACCCGCCTTTCTTTCCCGATTGATTGGACCCAAGTTCACACAGAGAAACAAAAAAAAGATAAAAGGAGAGCATTAATTGGATTGTTGGAGCTTCAGTTGTGTTTGCCAGAAAAAATGGGTGTTGTGGCTTGTCGGGGAGTGTGAAAGCCTCCTTTTGTATTTTCCCGATGGGGTTGGCTGGAGCATATACAAGTTCTAATGTTTTGAAATTCTTTCTATTTATTTCAGGGCACATTTGGAATTTTATTAAATAAGTTTTTTAATTGGGTGTAAATATAAGATAAACGGGTTCAAATAAAATTTCTCAAAGTTAAAAGCACTACTATTAGCCTCTCACACATATCACATGAGCTGGTTTTTTTTTTAATTTTTTTTAACTTAAATAAATATTTTTTATTTTCCCTAAAAAAATGAAAGTTAATTTGTTTTTATTTTATTTTAATAAAAGCGATTTTACGGGAGGAGAAATCGAAAATAATGTCTCTGACTCCCTATATCTCTTGCCGAGTTAAGTTTTGAATAGGGAAATCAGAATTGGTTTTACATCCAATCCAACCACTTGTTAGGATTTTTTACTCTGAAAATTTATAAACTTGGAAAACTAGAAATTTTATGAAAACAAAACAGCTTGGAAATTGGGTTCATAAAATCATGAACATTTCTAGATACACAGGAGAGTGATAGTTTTTGAGAAACAGAAGAAGAAAAGATGGAAGTTCGGAGCACATGACTCTGCTGAAGTACGGGCGCTGATTCTTGTTAAGAACTAGAATGATAAAATTTCAACTTTTCCTCATATTAATATATAAGATTTTTTTTAATTACAAACGATATTAATATTTTAAACTAGAGCAAGGTGAGGGGAATTTTTTTTTTGAATTATGAATGCAGTGAATTGAAGATGAAGGACTTATTCACCAGGGCAATCCATCCGTTGCAATAGGAAATTTTTTTGGAATGTCATAAACATAAAATATTATTCAAAATTAATATTAAAAGAAGAAAGATATACAAACATTACTTAAGATAATACACGTCTCATATTTTTAGGCACAAATCTACTAATTATGTTTACATAATCTAAATTGTTATTAGATTAGGCTTTCAGAGAGTGAGTTCGGCCTCACAATGAACTTGCCATAATAATGTGGTTCAGGTTCACATTTGGCAAGAATTGAACCAAAGATACTTACTTTACGGGGGCTATTTGAATATGCTTGTCTGTGAAGTCTTTACTAGCGTGGCCTTTTAATTATAAAAAAAAATCCTCCATCATGTTTAGAACAGGAGACAGTAACCAAAAAAATGTCTTCTTTTCCACTACGCCACCAAATTTTCTTTGTTATTCATCTTACTTTTACAGTATTTATATACTAATATATTAGGAGCACCCAAAAGTCGGGACCCTAGGCGGTTGCCTTACCCAACTATCCACAAGAACGGCTTAGCAAATACACTAGAAATAAAAAGATAAATAGACTAATATATAGTCAAGGAAAACAATGAAAACCATTAAAATGTTAAATATTAAACACATCAAATGTGTGTTCAAATGTCATATCATGTGATCATAAAATACAAGCAAGCTACACATCTTATAAAAAACAAATGAGAAAAAAAAAAAAAAAAAAAAAGCCGGCAATAAGGTTGTTATACACGAACCGATAGTAACATATTCATTATAAAATGTAAAATGCATTAGCCTTGCCCATTATAATGTTGAATACTTAACATATCAAATGTCTGTTCAAATGTCTTATGATGTAATGATAAATTACAAGCAAGCTACACATTTAAAAACAAACAAGAAACTGAAAAATAATCAAAGGCCGGCAATGAGGTTGTTCTACACGACCGAACCGATAGTAATATATAAATTAAAAATATAAAACTATATTAGTACATAATAGAACGATTATTGTGAGGGCAAGGATAATCTATATATAGTTATTATGATATCTTTCAATCAATCATATTATAAAATGAGAGAGATTCGTAATCACAATTATACATTTTATGTCCCACCATAATAAATTTTACTAAATAAGGATTACGTGATTAGTTAATTAGAGATAAAGACCCTATCATATTAGGACTAGAAGATTACTCGAATATCAATACAAGCGCAATGGAGGATGATATGATAGAATTGGTTTAGTGTTGTAAAATCGACGACATGTGCAGTGGAATAAATAAACAAGACACAAAATTTACGAGGTTCCTCTACAGTCAGTGTGACTGGAGTACGTCCTCGGGGCAGCAGTGGTGCTTTCATTATAATCTGAAATAATAAGAGTACAAAGATAACTCTATCTATTATCTCCTCTCCTCTTCCTCTCTTTTCTCTCTTCCTCTTCCTTCCTCTCTCTTCTTTCTTTCTTTTCCTTCCTCTCTTTCCCGTGAACACTCATCACTTCATTTCCTCTTCTTCCTTTATATAAACAAAAGAAAACACTATTCACTTTACAAATTTTCCACAAATGAATAGTGAAAATACTGTGCATAAATAGTAACAAACTATTCATGTGGACCATCCACATAATATTTACAACACTCCCCCTTGGATGACCACAAGTCTTCGATTGACTCATTAAAATCTTGATCTGTCTTGGATGCTCCCTCTGATGAGTATCTCCCCCTGATTTCAAATCATTTAGGTTGATCGTTGATCGTTCTGCTTTAGTCTCTTGGCGGGGAGAGTTGCCGAAAGAGGTGCTTTACTTGTTGTTAACTTTCCACAGGCTTTTTCTTGAACTGGGCTAGAGGGCCTTCTGCTAGACTAGCATCGAAGATCTGAATTTACTCCTTTTATCTGGAGCGGAATTTGATTCAAAAGTGGTGGACACTTGATCTTGAATCGGACTTGTGATTTCTTCAAGGGCCGTCGAGACTTGATCTTGAATGAAATTGGACCATGAGAAGCTTCACGTGGCAAGTGATCTTCGGCTTTGTCGGGGATGAATCAACACGTGTTTGTTGCACTTGTCTCCACATGCTTCAAGTATCAGTTTTACTTGCCTTACTTGCTCCCCTTACTTAAGTAGTATTTTCCCTGGTTTTCCCCCATGCATGTGTGACATCTTCTCCTGCAGTATTTGCCTTTTGATGCAGGAGTGGAATGCAACCCTTGCATTTGGATGGTCCTTCAGAACATTCCATCACAACGACTCATCTATGCTTGGCAGCTTCAGTGTAAAGAGCCACTATCTGATCAACTGTCATGAGGTATTTGCCGGTGGAATTCATGACCTTGACAGCAGTTGAGGATGAGTACTCGAGAGCAATACTAGGTAAGCAATCAGGAAAGGTTCCAGGCAGTCGGTTCCTTACCGGGAGTTTGAGTGGAGGTTCCGACATATGGCTTTCTTTATCCTTGTCTTTGCAGGTAAGAACAAGGACAAAGGAAAGGACAGAGAGATTGCATGATATGAGATAATCTTGCTCTGGTCCCTGAAGATATGTGATAATCTTGCTCTGGTGTGACATGTTTGAAGAGGTATTCTCAGAGAGGAAGAAAATTGAGTATTTCGAGATGCTATGTTGAAGATGCATTCTCGGAGATGAGGAAGAGTTAGGTATTCTTGCAGAGTTGTAGGTCTGCCTTGTTATGGAGAACAGAAGTCGACATATATAGAGATTTCCCAATAGCAAGTGGTGGTGCTGTGCTTTTACTCTTGTCAGCAACTGTGGTGTAAATAGAACAGTAAAATTTACGCGTTTTCAACTTTGTCAGAGATCTTTGACAAAGTTACACGCGATATCTGAAAAAGCTGAGATTGCGTCTGAAAAATGCCAACGAACTTTATTCAGGAAAATCTGGCTTTTGAAATTCGGAGAGCGGTGCCTCTTCGATCTCTGAATGAGTGGCTTTGTTGCCTCTTCTTTTATAGAGACATCAATTGTGTTCAAGAGTATGCTCAGAAAGTTGCTGCATGTAAAAATTTCTCCCATCTTGCACTTCTGAAATTTTATTGGACCTCCATTTTCCTTCATCATTTCTGAAAATGACTTGCCCATCTAACATTTGCTTAGATTTGAGTCTTATGAGTGATACAGATGAGCAATATCAAGATAATATATGGCGCCCGTCCTTCTTATCTTCTAATGGTCCTCTTACAGTTGGGGACTCTGTGATGAAGAATAACATAACCGCTACTGTGGTAGCTAGGAATCTTCTCACTCCAAAGGATAACAAGATCCTTTCAGAACGGTCTGAAGAGTCGGCCGTTCAAGACTCCTTGGCTCTTAGTGTTCAGTGTGCTGGCTCTGTTTCCAATATGGATCAACGCCTACTTGCTCAAACTCGCCAAGTTGAATCATTGATGGCGGAGGTGGCAAGTCTTAAACAAGAGATCAGAGAGCTCAAGCACGAGAATAAGGTGTTACACGTGCTTGCAAATAATTACTCTACGAGCATGAAAAGAAAGCTCGACCAACTGCAGGAATCTGAAAGTCGGATTCAAAGTGATCACCAGAGGTTCGTTGCTAGATTCCGAAAGCAACTGATGCCTTCCTCTTCTGGTGTTTTGCTAAGTACTGGGGTGCCACATGATCAATCTCCAGTGCCTCCCCCTTCTGGGGTACTTCTGAGTACTGAGGCTTCACATGAGCAACCTTTGTGAAGACTCTATCGTCATGTGTATGTACATATCTGTAATTTCTTGGAGATATTAATAGATAAGCTTTATTTCATTCAATGTATTGTGCCAAATACAATAAAGCATATACTTCACTAAGATGTGGTACTTCTGGACCAAATATTAATTTATCTTTACCCTCACGAAGATAAATGATTATTCTTAGTGTCTTCATCATTTGAGTATTCAACTCATAATCTTCAATCCATATGTTTCTTTTAATATCATAAACATCATGGATAATATTCGTGTTGGTAGATTGTTCGATCTGCAGCTCGAGACAATAATTCTTTCAACACTTTATAATCTTTCTTGACTTTTCAGGAGTCTCAATTTAATATCATCAACTCTTTAGGAGTTCTAATTTAATGTCATTGACTCTTGCAAGAGATTTTAGTATGTTGCAACAATATCATAATGATAGTACTCACTAAGGCAATTTATACCATCCATTGGTATTGAGTACATATTTTATGCTTTACCCTTCGGGGACTTATTTCAAGCAATTTGAATCCTTCAGGGATTTTCTACACTTCATGACACATTTTCCTTTGGAATTTATACAGAGCAATTTGCTCCCATGTATACTTGAGGGATTTACTTATGGAGATATAATGTGGGCGACTCACAACCCTTCGTATATAATTCTCCATTTATATGAACTCGTTTACAAGAACATAATTTCAGGTTTCAATTAGTAACCTTGTGTCATATCATGTGAGTGTATGTATTACAAATGCCCATATGTAACCTCCTTGGTTCAACATCTTTTGGCTATTTGTATTGTATTCAAATATATATAGGTCCATTTTTCCACGTTCTTACAAAATTGTAATGGAATTGCCTTTCTCCATTTTGGCCAATAATTTTCCTTTTGTCAACGAACAAAAGAACGCGACTCAATATTAACACAGCTCATTGATGAATTTAGTAGCTACTTGTAAAAACCAAAATTACCATCGGTTATCATCAATTTGAGATCCCATATTCTCATGTGCATGCGCATGCATAAAAGCTTTTCATTTCTTTGGATATCCATTGCCTCTTCAAGGGCATGACGCTATCTCTTCCAGGATAGTCATAATTTAGAGAATGTGGATCATAACTTTCTCTTGAGCGTTATAGAGCTTGGATTTTAATCTCTACTTCCGGGAGTTGAGTCTTTGGAACCTATACGTCTATCATGCTACAAGCATGAGACATCAATATTCCCATGTCTGTGGATTATCCTATCTGGGACGTGTATCCATGCGACGACTGTCATGCTTCTGGCATGCACAACAGTTATGCTTCGGTAATGCAATAGTTTAGTAGTGCCATATTATTCTTCTTTCGAATAACTGAACCTTTTGAGTCTAAAAATCTGCCACGCTTCAGGCGTGCAACAGATAAATCATTTACTGTCTCATTATTTTTTGTCCAACAAGGACATCAATTCTTGTAGACACATTTGTAGTAAGTATATATGATTTCATCACTTTCGTTGCATCATTCAATTATTCCCATTTCATTTTCTCATTGATTGCTTCATGAATCAAAATAAGACAAATTCTCTTCGTTCTTCTGGAACGGTCTTTTCTTATCATTCTTCTGGAATGATATTTTCTCATTGTTCTTCTAGAATGATGTTATTTTCTCCCCCTAATGACGGGAAAACTGTCTTATCAAAATGACAGTCCGCAAACCACTCGGTAAACATATCCCCAGTCAAGGATTCCAAATATTGAATGATAGATGGTGTTCAACATCAATGCCTAATCCACGATGATGCCTCATTTCAGTACGTTGTGGCAGTGCAATAGGCATATAAATAACACAACCAAAAACTCGTAAATGTATAATGTTTGGCTGGTTCCCAAACCCGAGTTGTACTGAGAAGTATTGATGGTTGGTAACATGTCTCAACCGAATTAATAATGCATCATGTAAAGTTTACATGTCCCCATGTAGAAAACTGGCAATTTCGTTTTCATGAGCAGAGCGTTGGTAATCAATTTCACCCACTTAATAAATGCTTCTGCTAAACCATTTTGAGTATGGACATGAGGAACTTCTGGTCATTATTTAATAGTCTGTGAACTGAGACTCTTATGTCTTTTATTACAATTAAGTTGAGGCACTGTGGCACTTCAAACTTACGATACTTATCAAGGAATTTCATGTCCTGATCTTCAAGATCAAGGGACTTCATGCCTAATCCTTTTGCATGATGGAACTTCAGGTCCAATCATTTTTATATGATGAGGATCAAGAAACTGCAAGTTCTGATCTGATCAAGGAACTTCAGGTCCTGTATATACTCATAGTAACAAAAGATAAATAAATTAAAACAATAGGTGGTAATTCCAGCCATAGTAAATAAATTGCACAATAAATAAATTAAAGCTTGTGACAAGGGCTTTAATTCAGCACCATTCACATAAATCAAAACTTAAAGCAGTAGGCGGTAAAACCGTCCATGATAAATAAATTGCTTTAAAGTAAATAGAACTTGTGACATGGGCTTTAAACCAACACCATGCACATAAATATCAAAGCTTTAAAGCAAAGGGTAATAATTCTACCCACTGTAAATAAATTGCTTTAAATAAATAGAGCTTGTGAAAGTGTTTTAAGCCAACACCATTCACATAAATAAATATATATTTTTTTTGTTTCTGATTCATTCACATGGTGTTGTGCACCATCCAATAATCTTTGTTCTCATTTCCTTTTTATTTTATTTTATTATTTTCTCTTATACATTCACATGCTGCATGATTCCAAAACTTTGGTTTTTGTTTTCTTTCACATAGTCCAACCGACACACTATCCATTTGCTCCCTTTTCAATTTATATATATATATATTTTTTCTTTCTTTGTCTGCTACTTATAAGAAGATCAAACCGTTAGATTTAACTCAAAATTTAGTATGATATGGATTAGAAGATACCAAACAACTTTCGTGAAGAAACAGTTTCGAGCCGTGCTTCTGAAAATGAAGGTTTGGTACTCATAAGATGGCTGTCCAGTTTTCTGCGGAAATGGAAGCTGAGTTGAAGTTTCAGTCATCTGCGACGATCGAACCGTTGACAATTTCTGAAATTTGGATATGTTCTAGGTACTAGGTGGACGAACAACTTTCAAGAAGAAAGTATTTCAATCGAATGTCAGGAAGTTGGAGTTCAGAGGCTATTTACATGGCTGCCCGATTTTCTACGGATTTTGAGTATGTAGTATTATTTCTAAGATCTGGAATGATTTAACCGTTGGATGGTTCTGGAGTTTTGGTATGTTATGGGAGAGAGGATAAGGAACAACTTTTATGAAGGAAGGGTTTCTGTATGAGCACTGGAAGTTGAAGTTTCAAAGCTCATATGACTGTCGGATTTTCTGCCAATAATAATGACAATAGTTATATAACCACATGTATATTTACTTTAAGAAAATTAGTCATTTAGAGATATGAGAATGGAATGAAAAGATTTTCTTATCTGTGAGATTCCAGTCGATAGAGGTGAAAGGTAGGTAGTGCTTCACCAGATTTATGGCGTTGTGCTTTCCACCGACATGAGAGCTTCTCGTGCTGATAACGTGTTGTAAAATCGACGGCATGTGCAGTGGAATAAATAAACAAGACACAAAATTTACGAGGTTCCTCTACAGTCAGTGTGACTGGAGTACGTCCTCGGGGCAGCAGTGGTGCTTTCATTATAATCTGAAATAATAAGAGTACAAAGATAACTCTCTCTATTATCTCCTCTCCTCTTCCTCTCTTTTCTCTCTTCCTCTTCCTTCCTCTCTCTTCTTTCTTTCTTTTCCTTCCTCTCTTTCCCGTGAACACTCATCACTTCATTTCCTCTTCTTCCTTTATATAAACAAAAGAAAGCACTATTCACTTTACAAATTTTCCACAAATAAATAGTAAAAATACTGTGCATAAATAGTAACAAACTATTTATGTGGACCATCCACATAATATTTACAACATTTAGCATTTTATAACGTGAAAAAGGTGGTGCATCCAATAACAGGGGTAGATTCGTATAATTAATGAGTGGGTCATTTGTGAGGACGTGATGGCTTGCACCAACCGCTTGTTTGTATTTTGCATGATCGGTTCTACAAGAATCCAAATCTGGCCGGCCGTCAAATATATATTTAAATTCCCACAATTGTGAAGAGGAGTGGCTACAAGCCTACAAGAATCCAAATCTGCCTGCCAAATATAATTTAATCCGGCTAATGATGCTGTCAAACATATAATTAAATCCGGCTGGCTAACGATGCCGTAGACCATAGCTGGCAAGGTTAGTGCAAGTGGTGACTGCTGAGAAGACTTAATCTCTAACAAGTAAAACGAATCTCCACCATGCAAGAATATGACAAGGTGGGAAATTTCTACCACAGGTGGTTCTGTTTGGTTAATTTGCATTAGTGGGATACCGCCTATTTGATTTCTCTATTTTATAAGTGGTCCTCATTGGTTAATACACATTAGAGGACTACACTATTGGATTCCTGCCTATGGTTCTGCTTGGTTAATCTACATTACGGGACCATATGCATCATAGGAGTATCTCTGCTTGGTCACTCTGCATTAAGGGTCATTGCCTATATGATTTCTCTGTTCTATAGGTGGTCGTGTTTGCTCAAATCTAGAAGATGGGAAATCAAATAAAACAACTCCTACAAGAAGGTACATGATTCACCGCGGAAGAAATTCTTAGGTTATGATTCCCAATTACTTTGCCTTGGGCAATAGAAAGCCCCTTGTAATAGTTCACCACCCAGAGATTCGCCAATGAAAGCCCTTGAAGAGCTAATTTGTACTTCAACAGGAATATCAACATCAGGATTACTAACGAATGCATATTGGTATTTGTCGCTTATCTTAGCTGAAACCCTAATCACCATCCAAGGTATTGTAGATGGAGGACCGTCTTCTGCAGAATCCCCAGTCAAATCGCTCCTCCGGGTATCTCCAAGGAAGTCAAAGACTGCTTTTGCATGTTGAAAGTCGTCTTCTACTGTGTACCTGAAACCGGAGTTTTTAAGCGATGAAGTGAACATGTTTACCATTTGATTACCCAAATTTGACATACATGACTAGCAAAGATTACACTCAACTCAACTAATGCCGACAAACTTTCTAACAAATTTAAGTATAATCTGAGATGTCAAGAAGGTGGGAAATATGGAAGCACTCTTCATTTGTTCATATGTAAAAAAGTTACCCGCTTTTGGTTGCGATACACTTCATTCCAGCAACTTTGGCTGCAGCGAGGCTTATGTCGATGTTCTCCACTACAACACAACTGCAGAAAAAGGAAGGATGTCATATTTTATCCAAGAAAATTGGGGCAGAGAATGCACATATGTTTGTAGGAGTAACTTGTTTGCAGTTTGAATTTTCAGCTTAAAATAACATAGACTACTTCCTTCATATCTGCAATGCCCAATTTATTATAAACACGTTTAGTTCTCAAAGATAAAATTGTTAATCCTTTATAAGAAAGTGGTTCAAAGGAGACAGTGTTACCTTCACAGCACGAAGAAAGCTCTGCAAAATGCTAAGGTGTTGAGACAATGATGAGCAAACACCATCAGGAAGAGTGACCCAAAGTACCCACTATTGGCCTGCATCGACATCGTTATCGTCATGGCATTACATGAAAAAGAATATACTATTTTACAAGCATCAGAGCAAACTTTGTTTTGCATATGTGTAACCTGGGCTGCGTCCATGTTTAGTAGTTTCTCTGGTTTTTACTATAATTTGTAGGTTACATTTCAAAATGAGCATAAGAGTCTTTAAGAGAGCAACTGAAGAGAGAAAGAGAGTTACAATTAGGGTAGTACAATAGTTTTTCCACTTTCAATTTCAAGCTCTCCCTCTATTCAACAGTTGGCTGCTTCTTGCACTCGCCTTTCACAGCAATGCAGGGCACAAGGGACACTACGAAGCCCAAGCTTCTAAGGATCCACACAACACAAAAAATCAACCGAATTAAAATCTCTGCAAACTCATAAGGATACATTTGGATTTGGATGAGTATCAACAGAGAATATTGACCAGTTGGAATCGAAAAGATAAAAGATTACCAATTTGTATCCAAATTAGGATTTGATGATAAGGAAGCATGATGGAAAAAGTTGAAGAATGATACTGATCCACGCACAAGTTTGAATGGCATCCCAGTTCTGCCTGTACAAAGAAAACACAAAAGAACTTAAGAAAAATATAAAGAACAAGTTCCAACTTTTCAACTGGTACTAAAATGCTTGAAACTATTCCAACTCTACAAGGATGTAAGGTTACCCTACTGATCTGGCAAAGCCTCTACTCCCTCAAGTAGAGACTTGCATTAATTTGTAGCCCGCAACTCACCACTTATTGGGAATAGGATGGAGAGCCGAGCCTTCAAACTGATAAGTATCGAACAAAGAATGTTGATCCAGTGTAATTAAAGGGATGAGTGCTTCCCAGTTTGTCTAAATTAGGAATGCTCGGTCAAGAGTTTCTACCAGACTCCCAATTCTGCCTGGTCAAATATAACAACAAAACAACTTGGGAAATATATAGTACAGAACAAATTTTAACTTTTCAACTGATAGTACACAGAGCTTGAAAATATCATCTAGCATTGCAACTGAAGATTCTTTTATCTAATCTCGCGATAATGCGGGTATTTTACAATGTAATTACAGTTCATACGATTACAAAATCAGTTCAGATTTCACAAGTAACCATAAATATATCTGTCCAGTATCTTCGTATATAAGGATAATAACGAACAGAAAGCAATTTCAGCAGTTCTATATACTATAAGAACATGATTTTAACTGGGTTCTGGAAATATTTGATTAAAAAAGTTCAATACCATGAAGGGGTAATTAAGAGGCTTGCTACCTTGATAAGTAGTATAACTTGAGGTATATCATTGAGAAATGAAGGTTGAGCGAGAAACTTTATATCTTGTGCATCAGTACCTGTACTCAATTTGCAGCTGTTGAGCATCCTGAAAAACGCCACAGCATGCCAAAAGAAATATAGATGCCGCTGGAACACAACATATATAGTAAGTGAAAAGTCAAGAGCAGAATGCATTTAGAAGAGAAGAGGAGGTGCAGATTTGAAAACTTACACGAATTAATTTCAATGTGGAAGTTGGAGCCATTTGGAGTCGTTAGTACATAAAACTGGAATACAAGTAATCTCGGAGAAGTGTGGCCTTGCACACCATGAAATTTGGTTTTTCGAATACAAATTTGTTGTAGTTTGGTAAGGTGCTGCCTACCTTCCATCCAACTGTTGTGAGACTCAGTCAACTGATTTAAAAGAAGAGGGAAAAGGATTAAAAAAATTTGGTATACTAGTTTAAAAAAATTTGGCAAACTCATCAGAATCTTGCAATCTTTAATTATCAGATATGTAAGGGTGTAAGGCTACCCAACCATTCTGGCAAAGTCTCCACTCCGTCAAATTCATATACCCACAACTCTGTTAGAGAAGTGAGGTGTTGTATTTGTTGAGGCAGAGACTTGAGCTTAGGCCAACCCCACAAGGATAAGCTTGTAAGGTGCATTAATGATCCAACTTGAAAATCAGGGAAGGAATCGAGCTCCTCCCACAACCCACCGATGCTCAAATCCTTCAAGCGCGGGAGGCAGTGTAGTCTCGTCGGTAGATATTTTAACTTTGGCCACTTTACAATCTCCAAATAACGGAGAGAAGTGAGGCTGTCTAAACTTGGAAGAATCTCTAAATTAGGGAAACCCTTTATTGCCAGCCCCTCAAGAGAGAGTGGAAATTGCAGACCGCTCACCCAACTTTCTAATCTTTCACAATCTTCAATCCACAGATGTCGAAGGGAAGTCATGGTGCGCAAATCTGAAAAAGATTGTAGACTAATGCTGCTACTTTGGACACCAAACCATGCTACCTTTGGGCAACTACCTATCTCCGATGCCTCAAGAGAGGGACATTGTTGTGGAAGAGCAGGTAAGCTTGATAATTCTGTGCAACCATAGATTCTCAATTTCTGAAGCGAGGTGGTAACGTCGCATTTAATTTCAATTGATGTCAGATTATTGCATCTCTATACTATCAATTCCACGAGAGAGGCCCTTACACTCAGTGGGCCTGATAATCCATTACATTCCCAAATTTTCACTTTCTGGAGAGAGGTGCAGTACTCTAACCCACTCGGTAGGCTTGACAATCGTTCACAATAACCAATACTTAATTCCCGAAGAGATGCCATGCCCTGTGTAATTGGAATCAACTCTAGACTAGGACATTTCTTAATGGTCATTTCCTCAAGAAGAGGGAGTGTATCTAGCCCATCCGCCAAATGCCTCATCTTTTCACAATTATGAATAACCAATCTCTCAAGAGAACCGCAACAACCAAATACATATGAGAGATTATTGTTGTTCTTCAACATCCCTTGCTGCAAACACGTAAGCTCCTTAATATCTTTAATTTCGAGGGAAGTGATAGTTGTTACACCATTGCTTACTTCTTGTTTGGGTTAAAACTTGAACTTTGGGCTCAAGAAGGAGTTCGCCTAAAAGGAGGTCTAGAAAGGGGAAAAGCCCGAAGCCCAGCCAAAGCCCAGAAGGCAGAAAAGGCCTTTCCCGACTAGGTGCAGGTCATTTGCACCACTTGCTCACCTGCCTAGAGACCAAGTGGTATAGACCAGCCAGCTAATCAGCCCTAAAACACTTTACAGTGGCAGTACAAGTAAATAGTTGATGAGTCACTACCCTTCAAGCTGCATTCGGGCAAGATTACTACTACAGGAGGCCAAGCCGAAGTGTTTATAAAAGAAGAAAGAGAAATCAGAGATAATGACACTCAATAAAACAAACAAATACAAGCACAAACTCTGCTCAAAGCCAGATTTTCCTTCAAACGAAGCTGTAGTCAGCCCAAGCCTTCATCCCTTTCGGGATAAACCTTTACCAAAAAGCCTTTGTAATAGCTCTGCTACCTTGTCCTAAGCTTGCTGTAGTATCGATTTCTTTCTGTAAACTCATCTCCCTACCCCCCTTTCTAAAGCTCTCAAACCCCTTGATAAACCACAAAGATAGGAAGTTGCAAGACGATCAGACTTGCCCGACAAGGTTAAACCTTGCCCGACCTTCTTTGTTTTTGTCTTTTCATTCATTAGCCTAGCAATATGTTATATACTTCCAGTTGTATTCAAGTTATTTCTAGTAAGATGATGATTAAAAGACTCTCAGTTCTTGAATCCGATTTGAATATGTCTTCACAGTTCAAACCAGATCTAAGTTCTAAGCTCTCGGGCATGTAAGCTTGATCATTCAAAAGTCCTTGGCGTCAAGGCATAAAAAAGAACCTTATGTGGACTTAACCCATCCACGACAAGCTTTGATAACAAGAAGTCAGGAAGTTACTTGGGGCGCAAGTAATCGACCTATCTCTTAGTTTTATTTCTATTATATTATGATTATAGTAGAACGTTTGAGTATAGAAGGAATTCTGATGGGAAGCCTCAAGGCTTATATCTAAGGCCCTACAAAGGCACCTATTTGGGTTCATTCTACTCTGCGGGCTCGGATAATCAGAAATATAATGGTTATAACACTTCTGCAAATAATAAAACAGATATCGTATATTCGAGTACTGGGTTAGTTCTTGATCGGAAGCCTCAAGGCCTACACCTAAGGCCCCACAAAGGCACCTGTCATAACTAACACAGCCTCTCGGGTATATGTACAACTAAAACTCAACATCCATTTTACATCTGCCATGCTAAAGATGGCAGTGGCACGCCTGAGCACTTAAAAGTTAATCTTGATTGTGAGCCTCAAGGCCTATACCTAAGGCCCCACAAAGGCACATTTCAAAGTTAACTCTGTCATTCTCTTTCAGCCTTGCCCGACAAGCCCGCCAGTAAAGCAGAAGCCCGACAGAAAGCATCAACCGGCGCCAACCTCTCGGGGAGCTGTGTGCTCGTCGGCTAGGAGACATCCCCGACGGAAATTCCAGCGACGAACATAGTTTTGGCACGCCCGGTGGGATTCGAATTTGTTTTGATCTCGCATGCCCAAGAAGAGAAACCATAAACTTTGCAGAAAGAATACGAATGACGGTTCTTCTTAACCTTTGCTACAAATGGCAGATCAATCAGGAAAACCTTCTTCCCCATCAGGACAGGTGGTCCTGGAAAACCCATCTTCATCCGGAAAGTCGGAAGGAAGAGGAACTAATGAGGAATTACATGCTACTATGATACAAGTATTAAGGAGTATGGAAAAAATCTCTTTGGAAACCAATGGGGAAGTCAATAAAATGTGTACCTTAACAGGGAATCTACAGAGAAGGTTAGATCTGGAGTTTTCCACTCCAAAAGGTGCTCAGGGAAGTGGTATGAGCCATGTTACCATCAGAAGTGAACCAGTTATTCCCCTATTTTCGCTGTTAGAAGAAGAAAATGATAGGGGAAAGAAGAAAGTAGTTCTTGAAGGAAGTCAACCCGTGATAGAACCAGTTATGGAGAAAGAATTTCCTAGCTTCCCATTATTATCATTTAATAATAGGAAGCAAAGCGAGCAAGAAAGGATGAAGTATGGGATGCCCATAACAACAGGAGAATCCAGCGAAAAAGAAAGCTCCGCAGCTTCGGATAAACCTCTTCCTTATAGGCCACCCCCGTTGGCTCATAAGGGAGGAGGAACCAACTGGAGAAAGCCTGAATCAAAGAAAGAAGCATTCGCGGGCAATGACCGAAGCCCGAAAAACAAGTCTGCCCTTCTCTTCCAGAATAATAATACAGCTACTCAACAACTGAGGGAGGAGTTGGCTGAATTAAAGAGGACAGTGGCTCAAAATGCTCAACCACGGGCTCGCCCAGTGTTCAGGGTTACCTATCAAAAGCCTTATCCTGAATACATTGATGAGAAAAATCCATTTCCTCTCAACTTCAAGATGCCTGCATTCCCAACGTTTACAGGTGAAGATAGCAGTGTGTCTTCCAGAGATCACATTTTCAAATTCTCCAATCATTGTGTGGCATATGAAGACAACCCAAACTACAAGTTAAGGTTGTTTGGGAATTCATTAGCGGGACTAGCATATCAGTGGTATTCTCTATTACCCCCTAACTCTATTACCAACTGGGGGCAGATGGAGATGGCCTTCCATGAACAATTTTACAGAATAGAACCAGAAATGACTATTAATGATCTGGTTGAAGTCAAACAATACGAACATGAGTCCACAGAGGACTTCATGATGAGGTTCAAGAAGACAAGGATGAGATGCCAATTCCCTGTTAATCAAGCTCAACTCATATCAACTGCTCAAAGGGTTCTGAGATTACTTTTGAGGAAAAGATTTTATGATACACAATTCAACGAGCTGCAGGAATTGGTAATTGCTGCCACTAAGTATGAAAGGCTGTTGCTAGAAGAGCAGCAAGTGAAGCATACTTCCAAAGCTCCTCCATTCTACAAAAACAAAGTTGCAATTCATCGTGTGGAGGTAGGAGAAATCGGGCCAGAGCATGAAGATAGCCATGACAGAGAGGAAGTTGAGGTATGTGCTGCTGAGATGACCACGCCTTTCAAACCATGATGGTGAAAGGATTAGTTCAACCCATCAAAGACCAGAAAATTGTGATGAACGATGGAGGCTTCGTTCATATGAAACCTCCCAAGTACCAGAGTTATTCGTTCGATCTGGCCAAGGCACCTGAGATCTATGAAGAACTGGTGCGGGCAAGAGTAATTTTGCCCAACAGTACTAAAAAGATGCCCAAGCTAGAAGAGCTCAGGGGGAAGAAGTATTGTAAGTTACACTATACCTTCAACCATTCTATAACCAATTGTGTCCAGTTCAGAGACTGGATACAAGACCTTATAGTGAAGGGAAAACTGTTGCTTGACAAGCCCCAAGCTAGTATGATGGTTGATACCAATCCTTTCCCGGAAGCCCCCATCAACACGATCAATCTAATTTGGGTGGGGAAGCCAGGGTCATCAGTTGTTATGACAGATGAGAGAGATAGATCCCAGGTTGTCACAACACCCTCGCTCAAATAAAAGTACCATAAGAGGGACCAAGGGATCATGATCATGTCCCAAAATTGGTATTAGTGAGGGAAGCAGAAGAAAGAAGAAAATAGATAAGGGGGCAAAGAGTTGCCCGAAATAAGTTCAAACAAGAACCAGAAGCAAAGCAAGCAAAAGACAAAATACATGTTCATTCTGCTAAAAGAAGGGTTACAAATAATTTTAGTCTAATAATTTTACATCTTTACTCAGGGTGATTATTCGAGAATGATATGTCTGCATGATGGCAAAAATCCTACTAGGTTCGGCCAAAACAGTATGGCTATTTGCAAGTTGAGACCTGGTATGCTCTAATTCCGAGTCTGACTTCTTCACTTCTTCGATTTGGTTTTTGACGGTGCCAAGAAGAGTTGCTTGCTCAGTTTTAAGAACAACCAGTTGTTCCTCTAGCTTCTGGATTTCAGAAGTCACCACTCCGATCCTTTCTTTGGTCAGCAAACCATCATCCATTAACCTTTCAACCTGAGCAGAAGTACTTGATTCTTTCTCCTGGAAACATCTTACACGATTGGCTTGTCTTTCAGCTCTCTTATGTTGATCCCGGAGAGCCCTCAGGTTCTCGAAGAAAGAGAGAAATGAATCATGTTGAGTTTTGGATAGCTGACCGGCTTTGAACAGCTCTATTGTAACCTTCTCTATATCATGAAGAGCCTTGAGGCTGAACAAAGCTGAAAAGTCCTTCCTAGCCCATTCTTGGAATGCTCGTTGCTGCTCTCGAAGACCGGAAGATACGGCAGAATGCTTTAAAGATTTCAGCCTTGTCTCAAGTTGCCTGAATTCTTCAAAAAGTTCGGGCAGCTTAGCAGTTTTTGAAAATGAAGAAGCAGGAGGAGCATTTCGCACTCCAGTTTCCTCTAATGAAGTAGTACCTACTGATGGGGTAGTTTCTGTCTTCCCGGTCTTCTCAATTCCAGGATGGGAAATCCCGGCACTTCCAAAAGTTAAATGAGGACGGGGGAGCTTTGACTTACGAACCAAGCGAGGAGGAGAAGCTTCTTCCAGAACTTGCTGCAAAGACCAAAGAAGACCAGATTAAGACAAAAATACAGTTTGAAGCAAAGGGAAGCTTTGGTAAGAAGAAATATACCTAACTGAGCCCTGGGGCTTCACAAGGAAGAGTACCAATTCCTGGTTGAGGGGAAGACTCTCTACCACTGATAGAGGAAGAGAAAGATGCGCCTGAACCTTCGCCAGTGCCCTAGAAATATCCAGGGATAGCAACAATTGTTAGTAAGTAGATTGTAAGAGGAAAGCAGGAAGCAAATACCTCCATACCTGAGTTTGACCCCGAGAAGAAAGAGGTTCATCGATGGTAACCGTCAGGCAAGCAAACACCTGCAAAACCGCTACCCCTGAGGTCACAGGGATCTCAGGGACTATGGGTTCATCACATATTGCCACTGACAGTTGGGGTGGTTCATATAATGGAGAAGGCTGCAAGAAATATGAATAGAAGTTAATATGGAAGCAATGCACAGAAAGTCAATGAAAGGATAGTTACTCACCAAATTACTGTCTTCATCCACAAAGTGCAACATAACTCCTGTGGATGGATCAAATTGAGAAGATGAAGTTGCTTCCAGGGCAGAAAGAGAAATCAAAGACTTCAGAGGAGAACCTTGACTAGGCAAAGGGGCAGATACCCCGACCTGGATGAAGATAGAAGAAGAGAAAAGTTCAGGCATTAGCTCCAGAGACTATAAAGTTACCCAAGGTTCGAGAAAGAAGGGAATGCACCTCTGAAGGATTAATCCGGGGAGGAGAAAGGCTTGTTTCTCGGGCAAGTGGTGAAGAGACCTCAGGCGGATGAAGCTTTTCCTCTCTTGCAGCCTGACTCAAGTAATCATGCTCAGGGTTTTGTGGAAGCAAGAAAGATTATGCAGACATAAACATAAAATATACCTCAAGTTCTTTGAGGGTGATATTTCGCAATTCTTCAGCCTTTTTGTGCATTTCAGCTCCTAATGGTTCCTCCTTAGAAGCAATGGTTGGTTTTTTAGATGTTTGAGGTCATGTTTTCAAGGAAAACAAGGGTAGTTAGATAAAGATGAAGGGTGGCAATCTGATAAAGAAGAACAAAACTCACTTGAAGACTTTTGCTTCTTTCTGCCTGCCTCAGAAACTGGAGCAGATGAGGTTGAAGACTTGAGAGTTTGGACGGTTCTTGTTCTCTTACTATTTCTAGTAGGAATTGGTCGTTTAGTCTTGGGTGGGGATGCAGGATCAGAATCTGAGGTCTCGATCACAACCGTTTTCCTTCGCTTAGACACTTGGGTGATGACTTCAGGCGTTCCTTCTTCATCCCCTGAATCTTCTGAAACATCTTCACCTTCTCCAGCTTCTCGTCTTTCAGCCTCTGCCGCAACTCCATGAAGAACTGCTGCATCAGCTGAGTCATCTTCGAACTCAATGGGTACCGATTCAACATCCACTTGGGCTGCAAGATCAAGCAAGGTAAAAATTTAAAGGGCTTCAGAAGGGATATAGAATCAAGATAAGAAGAAGAAATACCTATCAGAAGTAACCGATTCTTCTTTTGGATCATCTCCTTCCAATTTTTAAGTTCGCCCGAACTGGGGTATGATTTGAGAGAAAGTTGACTGAAAAGGCGATCATGAGTCTCTCTCAAGTCTCCTCCATATTTCTTGGTCCATTTGTCTTCCCACCAAGAAGAGAAGAGTGAAGTGCATTCAAAATTAAGAATGATGGACTTTCGGGCAGCCTGACTCATGACTTCAAGACTACGTCCGGGCAGCTCGAAAGGTCGCCTCGGAAGGAGATGGTAAACGAAAGGAAGTGCCACAATGAACATAGTCGAAGAACGGGATGGGAATGGCTTTCCTAAAGCCTAACTGCCTGCTGCAAAAGTTAGGGTGATACACCTCCAACCCTCAATCATATCGATTGCCCCGAACTCCCCAAGCCATGTCTCTCGGTTGAATACAACTAATAAACTTTTCCCTGCAAAAGGAGGTGGCATATTCCCTAGGAGCATCTTGAAAGGCTTGATCAGAAAACCAAGGATATCTCCTCAAGACTGACGCGCCCCATTCCAGGTCTGATCGAGTCCTACAAACTTTGAAGAAGTAAAAGCAGGCGAAGGTGGAGTGATCGGTATGAGCAGCTTCAACTAGGATTAGGGTAGGGGCCACACCTTCTGGGAACTCTAAGTTAGCAGCCCGAAACTCTGGAAAGTACCATTGAAGCCATGTTTGTATCATCCATATGGGTCCATTCAGGTTAGTCTCAAATGGCTCGCCTTGAGTCATTTCGAAAAGAAGATGGTAAAGATGAGAAAGAAGGAATGAACCTGTAGCTACATCATCAAAGTTATGAAGAGCTTTCACCAAGGGGATCCATTCGACCTTCACTCCTTTAGACTTATTGGGGAAGACATGTTTGTTGAGCCAGTATAATAGGAAATACATGTGCTCTTGATCTTTATCAACATGAAAAGAGTCTGCTCCAAAATTCTCCTTTATGAAAGGGATGAATCCCTTGAAAGAGGTCCCGTAACTCTTGAAGGTTGCAGCATTATATTCCAAGGAAAGGAAAGAGGCGGGTGAACCTGAGCTTTCAGCAATTGAGGGGGGAGCCCAGTCTTGAGTAACATCCATTATCCTGCCCGATGGCCTTAGCCCGAAGACCTGGGCCATATCAAGAACAGTCGGAGACATGAGACCCATACGGAAGTCAAAAGTGTTTGTGCCCGAATTCCAGAAAAGAAGAGAAGAAGCAAGCGGTTCGGGCTTGGGAATAATGGTGGTTTTTGAGAGCATTATCAATTCATAAATACCGTTATTCATCAATTTCTTCTTAAAAGTTGGCTCTAGTTCATCAACCCATTGAGCCCAAGCTGGATCGTTCATCAAAGGAAAGCCTCGGCGATATGACAACCACTTGGATGAAGAAATGCCCGACTTAGCCAAAAAGGGATTTGGGGAAAACCAGTTATCCTTGGGCATATTGTCCTCTATCATTGCAGGGACCCGGGAAATCCATGCGAGACCCAACGATTGTACCCCATGTACTTCAAAGAAAAGCTCAGAATATAAACCTGCCCGAAGGCAATGCAGTCCGTTGAGTAAATGGCGCAAAGTGGCGATGCCTTTGCCAGATTCATAGGATAGTTGGATTTGGCTGGATCCTGAAGCCATTTGATGAAGTTTGGAAGATGAACGGCAAGGAAGACGATAAGGGTAGAAGATGTCGGGCGAAGAGCTGAAGATAGTTTAAAAGATTTAGAAAAGTAAAATGTCTGGGAAGTTAAGAAATTTTCAATTGCAGAGGAATTTCGTGTTAAGAATGCAGAGGATTCGTGAGTTAGTGGAATGACCGCAGGAAAGTGATGATTATCTTTGAAAAGTGTGCAAATCCCGAGAGAGAGAGATGTGGGTATTAATGGGGAGCTATTCAATCAAAATTGGCACCTGGAATTCCAGTCTGAATATTGATTGAATGGGGCACTATTTGGGTTAAAACTTGAACTTTGGGCTCAAGAAGGAGTTGGCCCAAAATGAGGTCTGGAAAGAGGAAAAGCCTGAAGCCCAGCCAAAGCCCAGAAGGCAGAAAATGTTTTTCCCGACTAGGTGCAGGTCATTTGTACCACTTGCTCACCTGCCTAGAGACCAAGTGGTATAGACCAGCCAGCTAATCAGCCCAAAAGCACTTTACAGTGACAGTACAAGTAAATAGCTGATGAGTCACTACCCTTCAAGCTGCATTCGGGCAAGATTACTACTACATGAGGCCAAACCGAAGTGTCTATAAAAGAAGAAAGAGAAATCAGAGATAATGACACTCAATCAAACAAACAAATACAAGCACAAACTCTGCTCAAAGCCAGATTTGCCTTCAAACGAAGCTGTAGTCAGCCCAAGCCTTCATCCATTTCGGGATAAACCCTTACCAAAAAGCCTTTGTAATAGCTTTGCTACCTTGTCCTAAGCTTACTGTAGTATCGATTTCTTTCTGTAAACTCATCTCCCTACCTCCCTTTCTAAAGCTCTCAAACCCCTTGATAAACCACAAATATATGAGGTTGCAAGACGATCAGACTTGCCCGACAATGTTAAACCTTGCCCGACCTACTTTGTTTTTGTCTTTTCATTCATTAGCCTAGCAATATGTTATATACTTCCAGTTGTATTCAAGTTATTTCTAGTAAAATGATGATTAAAAAACTATCTCAGTTCTTGAATCCGATTTGAATATGTCTTCACAGTTCAAACCAGATCTAAGTTCTAAGCTCTCGGGCATGTAAGCTTGATCATTCAAAAGTCTTTGGCCTCAAGGCATAAAAAAGAACCTTATGTGGACTTAACCCATCCACGACAAGCTTTGATAACAAGAAGTCCGAAGTTACTTGGGGCGCAAGTAATCGACCTATCTCTTAGTTTTATTTCTATTATATTATGATTATAGTAGAACGTTTGAGTATAGAAGGAATTCTGATGGGAAGCCTCAAGGCCTATATCTAAGGCCCTATAAAGGCACCTATTTGGGTTCATTCTACTCTGCGGGCTCGGATAATCAGAAATATAATGGTTATAACACTTCTGCAAACAATAAAACAGATATCGTATATTCGAGTACTGGGTTAGTTCTTGATCGGAAGCCTCAATGCCTACACCTAAGGCCCCACAAAGGCACCTGTCATAACTAACACAGCCTCTCGGGTATATGTACAACTAAAACTCAACATCCATTTTACATCTGCCATGCTAAAGATGGCAGTGGCACGCCTGAGCACTTAAAAGTTAATCTTGATTGTGAGCCTCAAGGCCTATACCTAAGGCCCCACAAAGGCACATTTCAAAGTTAACTCTGTTATTCTCTTTCAGCCTTGCCCGACAAGCCCGCCAGTAAAGCAGAAGCCTGACAAAAAGCATCAACCGACGCCAACCTCTCGGGGAGCTGTGTGCACGTCGGCTAGGAGACATCCCCGACGGAAATTCCAGCGACGAACACTTCTTCTATTAGTTTTCCGCTCTCACTAGAAATGATCACCAACTTTTGAAGAAATGGAAAATGACTTGGAGCATTTCTCAACTTGGAACAATATTGGATATCCAACTTCTCGAGGCAAGGAAAAGCCACTACTCTTTGTGTTGACACCGTTGGTGCTTCCATCCATTCAATTAGATCACCACACCTAGAAATATTTAATACTTTTAGTGCAGGAAATAAAGAAATTATATCCTTACTTGTCGTGGCTACATTGCGGACAAAATCATAACCCTAGAACCCAGCTCCAACACATTTCAAGTTAGCCATACTGTCAATCTTAAGCTCTGTAAGATTGGGTAGATGACCGAGCGGTGGGACTCCTTCACATTTGTTGCATCCAAGTAACTGAATCTTCTTCAAGTTGTTGAGCAGTAATGACCTACTCATCATCCACGATGGAAACTTACCGCCCATGAAGTTTTCAATATATAAGCTCTCCAACTTAGAATGCGGTCGAAGGTCTTCCAATGCATCCTCATCCTCATTGTTGTTGGTTATTGACCTATCTTCTGTCATTTTGAATCTTAAATGGCATACTTTCGTCTTATCCTCCAACTTAGTTTTCTTTGCTTCTCCATTCTTTACGTGCTCCAGATTACAAATAATGAATTCACCTTTCAATTGTTTCAAGTCAGCCAACTCTTCAATTCGACGACCAATCTCATTACCCACTGAAAAGTAAGGTAATGTTCGAAGGCAAGTCAACCGCCTTATCCCCTGTGGAAATTTCGTACTCTCATCAAAATAAATATGTCTTAGGTTGATCAAGTTTTGCAATTCTTTTGGAAACTCTTTAAGGGCACAATTTGTTGCTCTTAAGGTCTGTAGGTTATAGAGCTTGCCTATAATGTTGGGGAATGCTATGAATCTTGTTTTGGAAATGTCAAGATACCTCAAGTGTTTCATCCTTCCAACTGAAATTGGAAATTCTTCAATATTAGCATTACTTAAGTTTAAGACTCGCAAAGCTGCGAATCGTGGAAGAATGTTACTAGGAACCTCACCACCATCGAAAAACAGCGACCACAACTTCCTAGCACTTATTTTTGGAATTTTATTCAGTAGAGAAGTAGAAACCCGAGCAACAAGTCGAATATCAAGTGTATTATCTATGCCACATAAGTCACTCGTCAAGCTTTCAGATTTGGATACAAGTTCTGCCATATCGTGCACAAGATCGTGCACCTTGCATTTGCTAACAATGCCATTGTCACTCACCGTAGCATCTTGAAATAAGGAGCTCTGGAATAAAATATCAAATTATTCATTGCCTATGTCCTCCATATCTTTACTTTCGCCAGGTGAAGGGTGGAGTAGTCCTTGAGCCATCCAAAGTTGAATCAAGTTATCTCTTTGAATTTCAAAATCTTTCTTGAACAATGAGCAATATGCAAAACATTGCTTCAATGATGGTGAATCTAAATTGTCAAAACTCAACTTCAAAACTGGCATAATTCTATCTTCTCATTTTGATATGTTGTCCCATATTCTACTATCTTTAAAAATCGACCATTCTTCAATACTTTTTTTAGTGTGCAAAATGCCTCCCAAAACCTGTTGATTGGATTAGTGAGTTTCCATCGATTAATAGAGTAAAGTAGTTTAACTACGACTACAACGATTTTTTGGATCTGTGCTAACTGCATAATGTTCTCCACCATTTCTTTTATATCGGATGAAAAATAAGGAGAAAAATATGACAGAAACAAAAAATAGTTTCTTAGTTAGATATAAACTTTTCAAGGTGTTCTAAAACAGTATAGAAAATACATGACCTAAGGCTATTTTCAATGTACATAAAACTTAAATATTAAATTTGGCTCAACTCAGTCTGATGCAAAGTCATATTTGATTTTACATTTGTCTCAAATAGTCAGATATGACTATACATTTGACCTCAAACATTATATTTGACTCTTATTTAATGTGCATCGAGTATGACATAACACTTCAGATATGTTTGTTTCACTGAATTAACTTTCCGGATTACCCTATTTAACACATATCCGCCTTTTGCTAAACATGGGACTATATAAGAACCGGATTAATCCGGACTTGCACCACCTTTTTTTTTTTTTAAAAGAAACGATATTGTCTACATTAAGGAGGAGGGGGTGGGCTTGTCTCACAATAATCTAGCAATAATGTGGTTCAAATTTGTCTTTGCCGAAAATCGAACCTAATACCTCTCACTTAAAAGTGAAGAGGAATACCACTAGATCATACTACTAAGTGGCCAGACTTGCACCACCTTAAACTTCGTTATTTAACCCCTTTCAAAAAAACAATTATCACTTTAGTGAAAATTAGGTCATTGAATTATTTTTTTGGTAAAATAAGTCCCTAAATTTATAAAAACTGATAATTTCATCTCTGATATTATATTGAAAGCTATTTTATCCAATTTTTTGTCAACTTAAGTCACCTCATGCATTTTAGAGGGTAATGTTGTCATTTTCTTGCCTATAAGACCTTAATATTGCATATAAGTTACAAATCTAACATCTAATTTACCCTCCAAAGTTTATTTCATACACTATTTCTTCACAATTCTTCGGAAAAAAAAAGGTCTTTAAACTATAAACAACTTCCAGTCTACCTCCAAAGTGTATCACATGCAAGTCACATGACTTAAATTAACGAAAAGTTGAATATTAACTTCGAATCTAATATTAGCGATGTAATTGACATATTTTTATTAGTTTAAGGACTAATTTTTCAGGAAAAATAATTTAAGAAACTAATTTTCACTTAGGTAATAATTTAGGAACTATCCTCTTTCCAATCCAAAGTTAACACCAAATATAAGACAAAATAAAGTCCAATCCCAACCAATCCTAGCTAATTCCTACACATAGTTAAAGCCAAGTCAATTTTAGAGTCAAATTTAACATTAAAATTGACTTTAAAGTTTTAACTATTACCTATTAGATTGGAGATAGCCTAACAAATCCAATTTGAGTCATAACAAAATAATTCATCCAATTTAAGTCGCTTAACTAATTTAATTGATAAGGTGGTGTACCCCATGGTGCGGATGCAAGTATTGTCTTAATTTATAAATGAAAACATGTAAACAAATAAAAATAAAAATGGAGCAAATTCCATGTTATGATACATAATAATAAGGGAACTTTAACGAAAAGCTCCCGGTACTGTTTACTTTAACAAAAAACCATATTTTTATACTAAAAAGTCAATCATGGTGCTATTCACTTACTCTTTATTTTGTCATTATTATTAAAATTCAAAGTTTTCAAGTCTTTTTCATTAGTTTTCCTTTAATAATAATACCCACATTTGCCACTAATGGAACACCACCACAATTTTTAGCAATCTCCCTTCCAATTGTTTGAAACTCAGGAGCTATATGAGCACTACTATTGGGGAAAGCTCTATCTTTCATAATGGACCAACATTCATTCACAGAAAGTTTTCCCACATCATGTCGTGGAAGTAGTTTTTCAGAGATTGATGCAACTTTGCCACTGCGAGTAGTGATAACAATTTTGGATCCTTTAGCGAAAAAAAGCTTTGACAAACATTCCATCAAATTCTCCCATTTTTTAGGATCTTCATTTCAAACATTATCAAGTACGAGTAAGTATCTTTTATCTTCCAACTCTTCTTTCAGGTTTGTAAGAATTGCATTCTGGTTATTTTTTGAAGGAGCTTTTGGAGGGTTAAGAGATTCTAACATCTGGAGTAGAATTAAATTGACATCAAAAGCGTTCGATACACAAATCCATATTCTCTTTTCAAAGAACTTGTGTATCGAATTCTCATTGTAAACTGACCTGGCCAATGTTGTCTTACCGAGGCCTCCCATTCCCACGATGGCCATAACCGCAAGATTTTCTTGGTTGCTTCGGGAGTCGGTCAAGGTTGTGACTATTTCTGACACAACCTTTTCCCTTCCAACGGTTATTTCATCTCTGCCAATGAGTGAGTTGGTTTGTCTGTCCCATCTAGATTCCTGAGGGGTTGCATCTATTTTCTTGGAAACTAGACCAATGAAAGCTGCCTCGCCCTTGAGATCTACCAAGGACTGGTTGATCTTCTGAATTTTATGTGCCATTTTCAAACAAAATGCAAGTGGATTGGAGAGTGAAAAGAAGTTGAGTGCCTTTTTCTTCATATGATTTTGGAGTTCAACTTTACGGCGAACCACTTCGTAGTCGAACTCATCCATCAGATCGTCAGCATCATGAGCTATACCTTTAAGTTTCATCACCCACTCCTCCACCGGCTTGACCCGATCTTATGGTTGGTCGGAAACAGCTCCGGAAACAGCTCCCAAGAAATCCTGAATGGTGAGTAATGACTGGCGAAGCCGTTTGAGTTCAGCTTTGAAACCCCAAGCGAGACTGAGTTCTTGAGCAGCAAGTGACGCCACCTTCGACAGTATTCCCTCAACAGAAAAAGTAAACACAGTTTCTGCAAGCTTCCCTTCCATGCCGATCGAGTACTGAATGTTCTCTCAATTTTCTCTCAAGTAGATAGAAGGAAAAAAAAAATTGACGATGGCAGGCTGCAATACACCAGATATGGTTTTGAATACTTTCACAATATTTTTCCTTACACAACTTATAATCCAACTTTCTCATAATAATTGAAGGACATATTCGATCCTTTGCTTCATAGTCTAAGTGAAGGACATATTCAATCCTTTGCTTTATACTTCAAGCGAAGGTACATATTCAATCCTTTGCTTTATAGTCTATACACATCTAGTTCTTTCCTTACGTTATGTTTTCCATGTATCTTACGTTTCGAATTGAATTGGTTCTTCGTGATGCCCTGAGTGTACTTGGTCATTATGAATTGCAAGGGCTTATATTTAAATAATCCATAATTAAATGACGATTGATGGCAATATTGCAATATTTTTGGCTTATAAGCTATGTGTCTATACTTTCTGGTTCATTTGTTCTTTCCTTCCTTAATGCACTTTCAGGAATCTTACCATTTGCTAAATTACTTTTAAGTTCTAACTTTTTTACTTGATTTCTTCACTGTATGTATTGGTCCTTATGTCTCGCCACCTTCGACGTTAACCCTTGCATTTTGTCTCTTTTTCATCAAATAATCATGAGCAAGAATCATGTGTTCGTAAGGAAATAAACAGTTTTAACTTTATTTAAAAGAACAATAAAAAGGTAATATTCCGAAAGCAAAATAAACAGCTACGCCAAGTAATTTACAAAGATTTTATTTCTTATTAAACAGATGATTACACACCATCTGTGTATATATATTTGACATATTCCAACTTAGAGGAACCTTTTCCGTTTGACAAATCAAGTGGTGAGTAAAGGTTGCTTGATTTGTGAACCATATGGATTATCATATATATATATATATATAGGTTAACAAGTTTCTATTTAGTGGCGGAACTAGGATCCAAAATAGGCTGAACCACCACAAAAGATGAAGTTGCATCACAAAGCATGCAATAGCATTAAATTGTGCCAAGCGTATAAACACAATATTTTCGAGAATAATAATGTCCACCAATGAAAGATATTCATTTGCAAGTTGTTGCAGACTCACAAATATAGTTTACACATTTTCTTTCTAAAATCTTACTATCAATTGACGCAATGCCTAAATTTGGAAATCAATATCAAAATATCATCACTACATATATAATTCAAACTTGTTCAACAAAACAAAGCCATTAGGAGCTTGATAGAGTTAAGTAGAGCTTGTTCTTATATACTGGGCTCACAAAATAAAATTAAAAAAGGCCCATAATGATCTCTTGTGACGAGAAAAGCCCACAGTTTTCTTACTTGAAATTAGGTGCCCTTTTTTCTTGCATTAAAAAAGTGAGACGATTTAATGTCAACTTTGTTAAGAAGTCCAAGTGACTGGGGAGGGCGGGGGTAATGAGTTACGATTAGAATAAGTCTATGGTTCAATTCTCTCCGATATTAACGCATAGGCAGGAAAACGAATGTATGCAAATTCCAAAGCTATAAAACTGTTTGGACCCGATTTTAGCAAAGAAAGAATGAATAGAGAAAAGAAAACAACAAAAGTTTTAATAAAACACATTCGATACTATTTATTTTAAACGAAAAATTATATTTTTATTTTTTTAATACTATTCATTAACCTTTATTTAGTATTTTTCATTAAAACTAAAAAAAAAAATTAACTGTTCGTTAGTTTAAAAAAAAAAACCCCAAAAGAGTCTTTGGTATTGTTCTGCCATTGCCAATAGCATTCCCTTCCACCGTTGCCATTGACGACAAACCCTTCAACTCCTCTATACTCGCGTAGCTCTTCCTCGCCATGACCCCTCCGCCATTGTCTTCTCCCTCGCGCTCGCCGATTTACTCCCTCTCGAATTCGACAATACCCAGTGCGCTGCTTTCGCCAAACTCTTTGCCGGCGTGTCATCTCCTGCATCGACGAAAGCCTCGACGACGGCTTGTGGTTCTCTTTTCGCAACACATCTGAGAAATTGGGCACCGATTGAGCGAGAATGGAAGACCCTTTTCGCGAATTGGTCAGCTGGGTCTTAAATTTGACTTGTTTCTTCAATGGGGTCGATTTCGATTCGGGGTTCTTCGAGCTCCTCTGGGATCATGTGCTTCCTCCCTAGCCGCGATTCTCTGAGTTCCGCGTAGGCTCTGTATCTGTTATGATCCCACATCGACTACACTTATGGAGTGTAGGGGTTCTTAAGTCCTTGGGGTCCTTCCACCTATTGGACTAGTCTTTTGGGTTGGGCTCTTCCCTTGAGCTTGAGTACTTAACATTTTATGCTTTATTACTGTAAGGCATTGTTAATATGCCAGCTGGCATTTAAAAGTGTAGATGCTGTATAAAAGGAGCCCAACTCCCTCAAATGGATCAGATCAGAATTTTACTAAAGAAATCAATACAAAAAAAATATTGGAGCTCTACTCCTTCTTCTCTCCTTCCCTCTTCTTGCATAGCTTTCTTGTGCCACTTGCAGGTTGATTAAGGGAATTGAGAATTAGATCTTATCAATGGTATCATCCTTCTCGAATCCTGGTTTCCCTCATGTGGACGCCCACCCGACCCGTCTTCCTGCCATGGATGCACGCCTTTCCGCTGCCATCGACTCATTTGAAGCTTCGATGCGTGCTGCGCTCCGTGATGCAATCCGCGAAGCTTTGGATTCTGCATTCGCAAATTTCACGACGAATTTCAGCCGTGATTGGGCCTTGCTCCACCGCGACTCGGCTCTCAGAGCGGAGGGAGTTTCTGATCCAGTCCCGACGACTTCCGATGACACGCAATCAATCGATCTCGGTCATCCCGGACTTCAAGGAGACGATAATCCGCCGAGACTTCCATCTCCAATCGAAGTCCATTCCGTTCCGCCGTTGTTTTCGTCATCACCATTGTTGCGAGAAATCGCAGCTCCGTCCGTCAAGCCACAGTTGAACTCGAACGCTTCAATGACAGCCCACACCAATAATAGCACACCATTTTCGAGCAACCAGGAAGCTCACACCAGTGTGCAGGGTTTTGTGTCTCCTCTGAGGAACACAGGAACCACCAAAATTGCAGTCCCTTTTCTACTTGCAGACCAAAACGTCAGTGACTCCATCAGCCTTGAGGAGTATGGAGATTACTGGAGCTTCAACCCACAGACTATATGTCTCTATATGCTGCCCTTAACGCATACAAACACCACGAAGCGTCGACACGAGGTATTGACATCCTTGCTTTCCAATTTTACAAATCGGAAGGACAAATGGTATTGGGTTTTACAGCTTATTCTGGCATATTATACTGGTGTTATTGTGATAATGTATGAAGACTTCTTAACTGATAAATGTGGATGGGGTAATTGGTACCTTGTGGGAAAATTTGTGAAGAAGAATTTTTTTGCACTGCACCTGTTTGATCGTCTGTCTAAGAGAGAGAGTGCAAATGTACATGTACTTTATGTGGCCTCTTTAGATATGCATGATTTAGAAGCTAGCCCTAAACTGGATGGTAGTAGCAGCAAGCCAATGGTTAAAGAAGTGTCTTCTGAAGAAAAAGATAATGTGTCTCACATTGAGATTAAGATTACTGAATACCATGGCTCCGATGAAAAATGTGTTCTGAGGTATCTTAATCTTTCAGACAACGCCATGGGCAACTATGGTGTCAATGCATTTGAGTCACTTCTTAGTTCACAAAACAATTTGAATGAACTTTATTTGATGAATATGGCAAGGCTCAATATGTGTCATAACACGAGGGAGTGGCACTGCGATGTTATTAGGAAGATCAAATGGCTGAATGAGAATGAGATTTCTGTTATGATCAATACTGAAGGACAAGCAAACTATGAAGGTTTTTCTGATTGTATCAAATATGGTGAGGAGCTCACTTTTAAGCTGTTGCTCTATTTCCAAGCTGTCAAGGCAAAAAGTCTTGGGTTTACTAAACTTGGGTCACCAGAAGAGGCTAAGAAGGTTGTTGGGAACATGAATGATGTTACTGCTAGTGCCAAACAACTAAAGGAGATGGAACAAGGCTTGACCAGTTTGATAGTTTTGGGGAATGAACGATTGTCTGATCTTATTGCACAACTGCAGGATATATTGGAGGGTGAAAATGAAGCTGATCTCTTGCAGGAGAAGTTTGATAATGCAGTTATTAAAGCTCAGATTCCACAATTGGCTCGAGAAATCAGGGAGTTAACCTCATCTCGACCTGTAACCATCTACAATGAGAATTCTTCCTCTAGTGGGAATTATGCTTCATATTTAGTTCTACTTGCTGCACTTGCTGCAATGGGCTATTGTTACATGTGGTGGAGAGATTGGTCATTTTCAGATGTGATGTATGTGACTGTTTGGGCCCAAAATGATAGTTTGGGCCGAGTGTAGAATAATTCTCGGCCCGGGAGGCCTTGCGACAAGAAGACCATGGATCGTTCAGCTTGTGGGCTTCCAAACCGAGGCCGGTTAGGTCAAAACGCAATGACAAGTCGAGTCCTAGTACAATAGGGATTCTCGGCAGGATTAACAACCCAGAGGCCGATACGGCTCGGTTAAGGACTAGGTTCACAATCCTAGTGAAAATAGGACTGGTCGAGTTGGTGTTGATCCGGAGAGGAAGTCCTAGTCCGAGTAAGGTTTTAATTCGGATTCAAGGAGATCCAGTGCTATAAATAGGGGAGGCTATGCATCATTAAAAGCCCCTGCAAATCAATACAAAATTGCCCTGCGCAAACTCTCAACAACTTGAGATCTTTTTCTTTTTTCTTTTTCGCTGACACATCTTCCGTTGGCATCAACAGCACTGTGGAAGCAACCGGTGATATCTTAAGTCGGCATAGATAGCTCTGTCACCGTAGAATTAGTCGGTCTTGCAGTATCTTCCGTTGGCATCAACAGCACTGCGGCGAGAACGGTTGATTACCTATCCAAGTCTCGGTCGAGAAGGGTTTCTAAATCCTTATTGGTCGAGGTCATCTCATCAGCCTTCTCGGCAAAGTGAGGTGTTACAGTTATTACATTCGGCACATTGAAAGCCGAATGGGACCTAGTTAGCTTATTAATTACTCGGCCTGCGCGCCACGTAGGCTTTGTAGTTTTTAGGGTCAACATATTGGCACGCCCAGTGGGACCTAGTGCTAAACTACGAAGTTCATGCCAATTGAAACGCGATCGGTAAAAAAGAAAACAGCTATGGGAAAGTCAACAGCCGATTTGCCGATTCAGAACATGGGACAAAGTGTGCCATAGGCGCAGAATCCCCTTAGCGCCGTGACACCTGCGTCCACAAGCGCGACTCACCGAGAGAGGGAAGTTAATCTCGGCGGTCAACTCCGCAGTCTAGAAATCCCTAACAGGAACACCTGCGTTCTCAATGAAGGGATAGTGGAGGATTGCGACGAGGATGGCGGTGAAGGATCCGACCCACCAACAAGGTCGTTTCTTCGAAAGCGACTCGTAGAGCAGTCTCGGTCAGTCGAGCAGACGTTTAATCGAGGCATTGACAAGCTACATGACGTGATACTCAGTTCCAATGAGCAACAAACCAGATTGCTCGAAATGCTGGTTAGTAAAGTCAGTGACAGCAGGCCTTTCGATCTTCTCCAGCGTTTGCCACCAAGAAATAATTTGTTGCCAATTGTACAGGCCGAGCCAATTCCTGCTCGGCTCAAACCAATTGACTTGGAAAAAGGAGGAGGGTCGAATAGTAGGTCAGAGGGAATCGACCAGAGGGTCGAAGCAACACCTGTTGATATGACCGAAGTTCAGCGGATGATCGACTCGGCCATGAAGAATGGGCCGAAGTTTCCTAAGTTTATCCATCCGTACCCGGCCTACGTGGAAACATTCGGATACCCGAAAGGTTTCAAGATCCCAGATTTTAGCCTTTTTGCCGGTGAATCGTCCCTGTCTTCGTTGGAGCACGTGGCTCGTTTCACCGCGCAATGCGGAGATGTTAATAGTGATTTCCATAAGTTACGGCTGTTCAACTTCTCATTGACCAGCTCGACATTTGCTTGGTATATCAATCTCCCTCCTAATTCCGTCCAAAACTGGGAGGAGTTGGTCGAGAAATTCCACGAGCAGTTTTATCGGCCAGGGATGGAGGTGTCGGTTTCTTCATTAGCAAGGATGGCTCAGGCATCTGATGAGTCACCAATGGATTATCTTACCAGGTTCAAATCATCCAGGAATTGGTGCCGAGTGCCTTTACCCGAAGTCGAATTTGTCAGGCTTGCTTTGAACGGCCTCGACGTCGAATACAAAAAGAAATTCTTGGGGGCAAACTTTCGGGATATGTACGAATTAGCCCAACATGTCGAACAATATGATTATTTGCTCCGCGAGGAAAAGATTTCGAAAGCTCCATCTCGGGGGACGATTTTGCAAGAATCCTACTGTCAATTATGCATCAACCGAGGATGAATGCGTTAGCGTGGATGCAGCTGAGATAGTGATAGATAAGCCATACGTTTGCAAGGCATTGACTCAAGTTGACTCTATGGAAGTCAAAAGCCGTTCGGCCACTGAAGGAACATTGAAACCGTCAAAAGTTTATACTTTTGATATTACAAAGGCTGACGCAATTTTTGACCAACTGTTATCAGCAAGAATCATCAAACTTCGGCCTGGTCACAACATTCCCAAGGCCGAAGAGCTTAAAGGAAAGGTGTATTGCAAATACCACAATTCAAGCAAACATACGACAAACAATTGCCTCGTGTTTTGCGACAACGTCCAAAACTGGATTGATAATGGCAAACAGAAATTTCCAGAGAAGAAGATGAGTGTTGATACTGATCCGTTCCCCACGGCAACAGTAAATATGGTCGATGCATGCCTACCTAAGGACAAAGGGAAGGCCGAAGTTGTTGCGACACAATGCTTTCGTAATCAGAATTCTCGGCCACGTTTCATGGCCGATTTTTGTTCAAACAAACCACCTACAGCTTTAACGGGGCCCGCTATTGTTAAACCTATGAGGGATTATAGCACCGATGAAGACAGTGGGACAGCGGTTTTGTGCAGTAAATGTAGAACAAAGGTCGGCAGTGAGCCAGAAGAGAAGCCCTTTTCGCTTATAAGGGAACGACCTATGGCCGCAACCCAGCAAAAGGTAGCCAACGTAGGCCAGCATCAAGGGGTTTTTGATAGGCTCGGTCCTAAAGTACGGATGACAGAGACACCCTCAGTCAGGCGGCGCCTCGATTTTGATGCTTCATTTTATGACGATGACTACTATAAACGTAATTCTAGCAGTTCGGAATCATCGCGGAGCCAAAAAACTTTCAAACCTCCCGAGCCTAGAGATCAACGTTGGTATACATATCATTCTTCAAGAGGCGTCTACACCGCACTGTCCAAATCCTAGAAACGCCGGCACCAAAGGATAGATTGCATGGCCCGCCGACGGGCAGCCCAAGAAACTTCGGTCCCTAAATGGCGGTCGAAAGACATAATTGCTACTGATGATGAACGACCACCCCCAGCTATTATGATAGAGTCGGTTCAAGGGAAGCGGCTGGTCGACCAAGATGTCGAAACCACGTTCGAAGAGGCTGATAAACGGATCAAACTTCTTATTCGACCAGGGGAGATGAAGGCACGCCTTGAACATTTCAGGCAAGAGGCCGAAGGCAAATTAGTCCCGCCGGCTATACAAGAACCTCTAATCAAAATTCGACGGAATTTGCATCCACCGTTCCTTGGGGAAGCTTTGGAGTATATGCGACAATTTCATAAGAAACATTCGGCCAACGATCTGTATGGTTTGCCGAAGGCATGCCAGGACACCATTGATCTAGTCCTGACTTGTCCTGATGCCGAGCGAATAATCCAGAAAACCTCAGACCCAGGATTGAAAGCAAGGTTCCAGCACATACAAGAAGCCCGCGTCCTTGGATTTGAAGTCGACCCATACACTGATATTGATGCAGCCGAACTTCCTTTCTCAATGGAGGACCTTCAGTATTTACGATATCACTTCGAGGTATTTTCGGCTGTTTCTCTCTTCGGCCTTACAACCGATGAAATAGCACGTGTTGCACGTTTGGATGCTTATCTCGATACCAGGGATGCCCGGATACATTACCAGGAGCAGGTTCGGATCCTGACCCCAAGCACACTGTCGACCTCACCCTCACCCGAAGCAGCACCGCATGATCAAACCATCGAAGAAGGAACAGAAGAGTCTCTTTGTCTAGCTCCGACACAAACGGAGTTCGCAGTCGCCGATCAAACGAGAGATGAGGCTAGCGAGGAGGGTTCTAACCCGATGGGCCCGTCGATCTTGGATAACATGGAAATTAGTATGGTCCATGTGTTACCCGCTAATTTTCAATCAAGCATGGCTCAACCGAATTTCCTCGATGGTGATGTAGTCGCCGAAGAAGCCGACCATGTGGATTTTGTATCTGCTGTTAAAGATGGGTCAACAACGAAAGATGATAGCCTAAAGGCCGCTTTGGCCGAATTGTTCCCTCGTTCATCATCGGCCGCACTTCACCATTTAAAGCCATTGTATGTGACGGCCCACATTGAGGGATATCCAGTTTCTAAAGTTTTTGTCGACTGTGGAGCTACCGTCAATATCATGCCTCTGAACGTCATGAAGGCCTTACGTCGCTCGAATGACGAACTTATTCCGTCAGGGATCACAATGAGTAGTTTCGTCGGTGACAAATCCCAAACCAAAGGTGTACTTCCGTTAACTGTAAATATTGCCGGTCGCACTCACATGACCGTCTTTTTCGGGGTTGATTCCAAAACCGAGTATAATGCACTGCTCGGTCGAGATTGGATTCATCAAACCATCTATATTCCTTCGTCATTGTATCAAGTGCTTGTCTTTTGGGACGGCAAATCGGTCATTGTTCACCCGGCCGATAACCAGCCATTCGAAGCTAACATGATCCAAGCACTGTATTATGATGACCACGTCGGCTACATTACTTTGCAAGGCTTCAATGATGAAGGACGGCCGACTCGGATTTCTGTACAGAAAGCTATCGAGGTTGGCGCCGAGACTGTCCATCAGGATTCGGCGAGACTCGGATTAGCCAACTTCCTCCCCGAAGTCGATGTTTGACATCGATCGGGAAACACGTAGGGCCGCGGTTTCATCCACTATGGAACGACTGCTGGCCCATTGGTATACTATATCTAAACAACCGAATTCGGGCGTTAACCTCGTTGAGTTCCTTGCCGAAGGAGATAATGGTCCTGTCTTATCTCTTGATAAAATTCAAGCGGCCCCGACCGAGCTCGAAGATCATCGGCCCCAAGTTAAGGACCCCCTGGAAGAGATTAATGTTGGAACAACCGATGACCCACGACCTTTGTTTATTAGTGCTTTACTTCCCCAACAAATGAAAGACGAGCTTCGTGCCTTGCTTACGGAGTTCAAAGATTGTTTTGCTTAGAGCTACCATGAAATGCCCGGCTTAGATCGTACTCTTGTCGAGCATGAATTACGTATTAAGCCCGGATGTAAACCTTTCCGTCAGCCACCGCGTCGTTTCTCGACCGAAGTACAACTCAGCATCAAGGACGAACTGGTTCGGCTTTTGAAAGCCGGGTTCATTCGGACAGCTCGATATGTTGAATGGTTGCCGAAGCCGATGTGCATAAAACTGCTTTCCGTTGCCCGGGGGCACTCAGCACTTACGAATGGGTTGTTATGCCATTCGGCCTTAAAAATGCCGGCACCACATACCAACGGGCGATGAACACCATCTTCCACGATTTAATTGGAACCATCGTCGAAGCTTACATCGACGATGTTGTCATCAAATCTAAACGCCGACAGACACATCTGGACGACCTCCGACAGGCTTTCCTCCGCATGCGTCAGCACAACCTCAAGATGAATCCTGCCAAATGTGCCTTCGGCGTGTCGGCCGAAAATTTCCTTGGTTTCCTCGTGCATCACCGTGGGATTGAAGTCGATGCGAATGAGGCACGCACAATCATCAATGCCCCACCTCCAACGACGAAGAAACAACTTCAGTCCTTACTCGGTCAGATCAATTTCCTCCGCCGATTTATTGCTAACTCGGCCGGTAAAATGAAAGCGTTCTCCACGCTTTTGAAACTCAATGACTCAGATAAATTCGTATGAAACGACGAGCATCAGGCGGCGTTTACGCAAATCAAAGTCTCCCTCACGAAACCACCTGTCCTGGTTCCTCCTCAGCGCGGTAAACCTCTTCAGCTTTATATCTCGGCGGCCGAAGAGTCCATTGGCTGCCTCCTCGCCCAAGACAACGACGCCGGTCGAGAGCAGGCTATTTTTTATCTAAGTCGCAATCTCAGTCACCCAGAGATCAATTATCCCGCCGTCGAGAAGCTGTGCCTGGCCGTATTTTTCGCCGCATCTAAGCTTCGGCATTACATGCTCCCGTCGGTCACCCAAGTCATTGCCCAGACCGACGTTATCCGGTACATGCTTACCCGACCAATCGTAGAAGGCCGAATTGGGAAGTGGACGATGGCGTTGTCCGAATTTAGCTTGCAATACGTGCCTCAGAAAGCTGTCAAAGGCCAGGCGTTGGCCGACTTCCTTGCTCAACACCCTTCCCCCTACGGTTTTGGGGATGCCGATGTCGAAATCGGCATGGTTGCGACACGCGACAACCATTTGACGATGTACTTTGACGGCTCCAGTACGTCATCCTCGGCGGGCGTAGGAATTGTCATTCAATCCCCAAACCACGATCGCTGGTATTTTTCGCTTAAGTTGGATTTTGAATGCACCAACAATCAGGCCGAATACGAAGCCCTAATCATCGGTCTTGGAATCCTTCATGTCCTGCGGGCGACCCGCGCCCTCGTCCTCGGCGACTCCGAACTTGTGATTAACCAACTTAATGGTTCTTTTCGTTGCATGAGTTGTACCCTGGCGCCTTACCACATGATCGCCAGCTATTTGGCCGAGTCCTTCGACGGTATTACATTTAAACATATTTCCCGGAGTCATAATACCGACGCAGACGAATTGGCTCAAATTGCCTCCGGCGCACAACTCTTGGGGGGCAAGCTAGGCCGAGAAATACCCGTGTTGCGACAGCTATACCCGGCCTTGGTTAACCAACAAGTCCTCCAGCGCGACAACGTGATACGTACAAGAGTCATGTCCTTACCTTCGTTGTTAGATCGAGACGACCTTGTGGACGTTTGTGCCGTCGAGGCAATACCAGATGATTGGAGAAAGCCCATTATGCAGTACCTCGACAATCCCAATGGTAAACACGATCGCAAGACAAGAGTTCACGCCACGAACTATGTCATGTATCAGAACGAGTTATACCGAAAAGGCGAAGATGGTTTATTATTACTATGTGGGTCGAAGCGAAATCATATGCCGAACTAACATCTAAAGAAGTTTGCGACTTCGTGGAGGAACACATTGTGACCAGATTTGGCATACCAGAAACAATCATAACTGACAATGGAACAATCTTCACAGCCAAGAGGTTTAAAGAGTATACGGCAAATTTGAAAATTCGGCTCGAACAGTCTATACCGTATTATCCACAAGTGAATGGGCAGGCCGAGGCAAGTAATAAAGTGTTGATCGGCATCCTCGAAAAAATAATAAAAGAAAGGCCTGGCATGTGGCATTTGAAGTTGAACGAGGCATTATGGGCATATCGAACATCGCCCCGATCGGCGACTGGGACAACCCCGTACGCATTAACCTACGGACACCATGCAATGTTACCAGTCGAGTTAAGCATAAATTCGTTGCGATTAATCGAACAAAGTAGTTTGGTTAGCGCCGAATATAATCAGTCCATGAGACAGGAACTCGAAGATTTGGAAGAAGCGCGACTTGACGCTTATAACTTATTGGTGGCACAAAAACGGATTGCCGAGCGAGCCTATAATCAAAAGGTGCGACAGAAAACATTCGGCGAGGGTGAATTAGTGTGGCAAACGGTGTTGCCCGTAGGACTAAAGGATCCTAGGTTCGGCAAGTGGTCGCCGAATTGGGAATGGTCGTTCGTTGTGCATAAAGTATACGGCAAATGGGCGTATCATCTTAAAGACCGGACCGGTGTAGTCCACAGATTACCAATCAATGGAAAGTTTTTAAAGAAATACTATCCAGTCACATGGGAAATGCGGGAATAGAAAACCAGTCCATTATGATTGATAAGCATTTACAAAATGAGTAGGTCGATCGGTTTACATTCAAATACATTTAGGGTGAAGAGGGTAGAAGAGTGCCGAGCAGGGCCTTCAGCTCCAACCACCGTACTTCGCCCATGATGACCTAGGCCTGCCGGTTCTTCTTCTCCAGCTTCAACTGCTCGACCCGTTTTGCATTCACCGTATACTCGGTTAAGCAAGCATTGCCGCCCGACTCGAAGTCCTTGGCAAGATCGGAAGCAATGGTCGATCTTCGTTTTGACAATTCGGCCATTTGACGGTCGAGGTCGGCCAAGACCTCCCCTTTAGCCTTCAAAGCGTCAACCTTCGGACAGAGAGTATCTTGAACGGCCATGGCAGCCTGCAGGTCTTGTTCGGCCCTCAAAGCATTCTCGGAAACATTGAAGGTTTCTCGAACCCGTTCCAAGGCAGTTGAAGCCTGAACGACAGCCTCGCCGCTCAGCTGACCATCGTCTCCAAGGTCGTTTAGACATTCGCCCAGCAGATCAAGACCTTTGCGCTCAAGAACTTGCGACGCCGAAAGCGATAGGACTTCTTGCAGCCGGGTCAGAGCAGTTAAATCAGCAGTTTCGGTTGCGGCGGCCGAAGGACCAGCCCCTCCAGTAGTGTTGGATAAAAGAGCTTTGAATTCGACCTCCCACGAAGCCTGCACACACAAATCAGATTAAGCTCCAAAGAAGTTACGAAAAAAGAGCAAGAAGGTTTCGTTTCTTTTAACCTGCCGAGAGGAGACCTCGGCCATGTCTCCAGGATCGTTGCTCGAACCTAAAGAACTCAATGGCCGAGCCCAGTGTCTTAGATTGTTTCTCAGTTCACGCGGCCGATGGAGGTTATCTACGTTCGATGGCCACTGAGGCGGCCAAGAAATATAGATAACGCCCTTCGGCGCATAGAATTTTTGATGAAAATAGTGTATAGGCACCTGACATTTAGAATTTTCCTCGTTTAGAATTCTAAAGCAGAAAAGTAATCAAGGAAAGACTGTAGAGGGTACTTACGAAAGTCGAAGTAGCCTCTTGCGGAGGAATGTGGAGGTCCTGGTCTTGAGGATGAACGGGCGTTTCCGCCGTTGCCTCTGGCTCCTCGGCTGGTCGTTTGCCGCGATCGGCTGTGGAGGGGCCGACCGGGACAGCCGCTTCGGACGAAGGAGGGACGTCCTGGTCCTGAGGAGAAGCGGAAGGTTCGGCCACCGTTGCCGGTTCCTCGACCGGACGTTTGCCACGGTCAGTCGTGGAGGGGCCTGTTTGAACAGCCATCTCGGATATTGGAGAAGGTTGTCGGCGAGTATGAGGGCGAGTTGCCAGCGGAGCTTCGTCGCTTCCTTCGCTCTCTTCCAGAACGAAGACAGAGGGCTTTGGATTTACAGGGGAAGTTCCCTCGGTCGCAGAGACCGCCTTTTCCAGGATTGGTGCAGCCTCGACAGATGGGGGTACAACTGGTGTACCGGCCCCAGGAACAGGCCGCGTTTGAACTGTCTCTGCGGCCGGAGTTGGCTGTTTCTCGACCAATGGTTGGCCGACGGCGGGAGAATGAGAAACACTGGGAGTCGTCGCCCCCGTAGTTTGACTGGAGATGACGTGGATCTCCCGTGTTCCTTTCTTTGCCTGCTGTTTGACTCGCTTGGCAGGCGGCGGAGGTTCGACAGCCGGCTCGGCCTCTTGGCGAGGCCGTTTGTTCAGCACGGCTCGACCAGCAGTCTTAGCCTTCTTAGCCACAACCGATGTTTTCTCGGCCATAGCCGCAGCAACTACCTCCACATTTCTCAATGACCGACTACCTGAGCGAATAAAGGCAAATCAGCAAGGCAAATCAACGTGCAAAGTTGACGGAAAAGAGGAAAAATGAACTGTTACCTTGAGCTTGGGGGGCCGAGGCCGTCTTAGGTCGCTCACCGAAGAGTTTGTTCAACACACATTCGACCGGAGCACCAAAGAACTCCTGGGTATACTCTTCCCACCAATCACCGAAGGTGTCAGTACAAAGGGTTTCTGGGGTGGCCGGTCGAAGGCGGAATTTTTGGCATCGCTCTTGGAACTCCCTCGCGACGGTATTGCATTCCTTCTCCGAGGAATGAGGTTCACGTCAGCGGTTTAGGATTGTTCGGGAGGAGAGAAGGGGGACCGGACAGCCTTGGAGATAGCCAAGCTGTCGAGCAAGGAAGTTAGGATGGTACACCTCCCATACACATGAAAAATACTCCATTTGATCTCAGAAATTCGTCCAGCCACATTCCACACCATTCTACACTCCCAAATCACCATACATCCATAATTCCTTACCTTTGCCGCACCCTCCACCTATCCTAAACACTACCATACCATCTCACATCCATTCTACACCATAAAAACCACCCAAAACCGTCCAAAACCTCTAGTGCCGCTGCTTGCAAGGAAGGAAAGAGAAGGAACATCTTGTGCCGTGCCTATGCCCAAGCCTTGGGAGTGTTGGAGTGTTTCTAGGTGTTTTCTATCTTTGATTTCAATGTTTAAATTAAGTTATCTTTATGTAATTGCGAGTATGAGGAACTAAACCCCCCTTGGCTAGGGGGGATTCAAAACCATGTTTATGCTTGCTATATGATTTGATTACTTCCAATTGCGTTTCATGAATTGTGAATTTAATTTACTTATCTCTATGAATTAAAACTAATTTGTGTATGTTGGTTGAGAGTGCACGCTTAATTTTCATGCATAAGTTTGATGCTAGGATATAAGGAAGTTTCACCTAATCGTTATGAACTTATATTCATAAGTAGTAAAGGTTGTTGATCACAATCGTGTTAAGTAAATTCTTGGCATAAGTTTCATGCAATTCATAGTAACGAGTGCCTCGTCAATGCTTATGTTTTTCATAGAACTTAATGATTCTTGCTTGTATCTCTATTATGCAATTCATGTAGGGAACTTGTAGGGAATGTTTTGGGTTGTCGTATGCAATCATCCAACCCAATAACTTGTGGAAAAACTGAGGGTTAATTAGTGCAATTCACGGTTAATTTGGGGCGTTGAGTATTCATAGTTTATCGAAAAGCAATTGGAAATCATTTTGTATACAAGTATAACATGTGTGAAGAAGAACCCCTTAGGTAGCTTCTCATCCATTTAATTTGATCAATCTCGTTTTAAAACCTATTTTGTTTTACAAAGTTCTTGTTTTGTTTTCAAATTCGTCTAAAATCAATCCCCCTTTATTTTGTTGAGTCATATTAGTGAGAAAACAATTTAGTTTGTGTTTTTAAGTATCTTGAGTCAAGTTATAACATATTTTCGTTCAAATTCTTCCTTAGTGTTCAAAACTGCCCAGATTGTGTCTTTAAGGCAGTTTTGAGTCTTTAGGTGCTGTTTTGAGTCTTTTGGTTTGTTTTAATGTTTTAAAGTATAGTTTTGCATTCTTTGAGTCTAGTTTAGTGTTTTAAACTTTGTTTTTACGTTTTCAAGTCAGTTTCCAAGTGATTTAGCAATCCCTCCTAATCCCCGGCCTAGAACGATCCCTACTTACATACTTTACTACATTTGATAAAAAGAGGGTTTAATTTGTGTGCTTATATATTTCACATCAAACAACCCAGGCTGCCCAGGTTGTAGTAGTCGAAGGCCAAGAGCCTTGAGGCCTCGCCGCATTCCATCTCGACCATTCAAACCCTTGGAGTAAGGGTGACAGACAATGCTCCTGGAGAAGTCCGGTAATGGCCGACGGTATTGCCGCTTTAAACAGAGGACCCAAGATTTGGTGAGAAGCACTCATGTCACTTTCAAACCGTATGGTTTTGATTGTGCTCCAATCAAGAATTTTCTGGCACTGATCACATTCCCTGGAAAACTTAGAGATAAAGGAGGCCATTGTAAGAGGATGATGCGAAAAAGGGTTTTTCTGGGTTGGGGGAATTGAAGATGAAGACCTGGAAAAAGAGATGCGCTAGAGAGCAATGACAGGAAAATCAGACAATTTGAACGCGTAAAGGTACAAATGAGAGGATTTCGGTATTTATAGGACGATGGAGGGAAGGACAATCGTTTCGAAATTTGAAATGAGGGGTAAAAACGACCGAAAATTCGCTAATCATTATGAACATTCAGAAAATCCAGTTGGGAAAACCAAGGGTTTCGTGTTTCGGGGGACGCACGATTGCGTGTGACGGCGAAATTTATGGTGAAAGACGGTTTGGCGTCTGCACGATGCTGAACGGTTCGTAGATCGAGGCGGCGTGGTGGTGTTCAGCAACAAAACCATGATGGCATGACGGTTCAGGTAGCCGCATGCTTTAGACGTCATTATTAGGGATTGGCCGTGTTAGAAGACGCCACGTGACGAGTTTGGTCAACAGGATCAAGATCGTGCAATCGTGTTCAATAAATGCGCCTTGGAAATATGGCACTAGGGTTCTGAGTATTAGATTCGCTTCTTCAAGGCCGAAACTCGGCCAAAGAATTCAGGCCGAGGACCTCAGAAGCGAGGGGGCAATGTTTGGGCCCAAAATGATAGTTTGGGCCGAGTGTAGAATAATTCTCGGCCCGGGAGGCCTTGCGACAAGAAGACCATGGATCGTTCAGCTCATGGGCTTCCAAACCGAGGCCGGTTAGGTCAAAACGCAATGACAAGTCGAGTCCTAGTACAATAGGGAGTCTCGGCAGGATTAACAACCCAGAGGCGGATACGGCTCGGTTAAGGACTAGGTTCACAATCCTAGTGAAAATAGGACTGGTCGAGTTGGTGTTGATCCGGAGAGGAAGTCCTAGTCCGAGTAGGGTTTTAATTCGGATTCAAGGAGATCCAATGCTATAAATAGGGGAGGCTATGCATCATTAAAAGCCCCCTGCAAATCAATACAAAATTGCCCTGCGCAAACTCTCAACAACTTGAGATCTTTTTCTTTTTTCTTTTTCGCTGACACATCTTCCGTTGGCATCAACATCACTGTGGAAGCAACCGGTGATATCTTAAGTCGGCATAGATAACTCTGTCACCGTAGAATTAGTCGGTCTCGCAGTATCTTCCGTTGGCATCAACAGCACTGCGGCGAGAACGGTTGATTACCTATCCAAGTCTCGGTCGAGAAGGGTTTCTAAATCCTTATTGGTCGAGGTCATCTCATCAGCCTTCTCGGCAAAGTGAGGTGTTACAGTTATTACTTTCGGCACATTGAAAGCCGAATTTGATATTGAACTTCGTAAGAATAGTAACCTTGTCTTCAGGTTCGAGAGCCCAAGAGGCCGAGACGTGTTCCTTTCTCGGCCGCAATCGCAAGACGCAGAAGTCGGTAGCGCGACCCAACGCAACATCAACAAATTTACTCCTCGGCCGACGAGTTGGCACGCCCCGCATTCACCGAAGGACGTAGTTAGCTTATTAATTACTCGGTCTGCGCGCCACGTAGGCTTTGTAGTTTTTAGGGTCAACAGTGACAAGGCATAATATGGCAAATGTTGTTGAAGCTCTAATTAGAGAGGTAGCTAGCAAGAGTAATGACTTTGCTGGGAACGGAACAACAAATACATTGAAGATGAGTGAATGCGCTATGGGCACCTATTGGGATTTAGTATGCTCTCTTAGTCACCTGGAAATCAATTTTGGTGGTGCCTTAGTTATTGATTTACATGTTGAGTTCTCTTTGTTTTTCACTTGTAACCCTGACTGTCGGCTTTTATGGGATCCAGGAGATGCAATGGCTAAAACTGTTAAGATGATACTCGATTTTAAAAATGTCAAGGCAGAGTGGCTTAACAGGGTTACAAAAATAACCAAGTTTGGTAGTTTTATGGTACAATTGGATAGAAGTGTTGAAGCTTTGAATAAGGGCAAAAAGCAAAAAAACTGGAGATGGTGGATATAGTCATGAGATGAAGAGTTTGCATGATTTAAGCGTGAACAAGGCTGTGGATATGGCGACTAGGTTCGAAAGTGCATTGGTAGGACATGTTAACAATATAATTTGTAGTACTACTGTAAGATTGGAGAGACTTCACTCAGATGATTGGTGGTGTTCTGCTATATCTCAGCTGCTGATGATTGGTAAATCCATCATATCTAGTTCAAACAAAACTCAGGAAGCAAATGTGGATGTTGTTTTGGGAGCCGGTGATCTGAGTCTACTGGTTGAGAACACTTCAGTTGAGCAGCTTGGTTTCGTCAGAAAGGTGACAATCTTTAAGGACTCCATTTCCATTATTGGTGATGCAGCATCAAAAGATGGGTTGCAAGTCCATGGTGTGTCTCCATTTAACATTATGGGCAGAAATCTTTTCTGGGAAAAGCAACTGCAAAGGCTGCAAATGGGAGCTGTCACAAGAAAGTTCATGGTGGTTAATTTCAGTTCTGGTTTTGATGAATCTTCATATCTCTCTCGGGTTGAAAATTTTGAGGAGGTGTCACAAGAACATTATGGAGAGGCTACAGGAAACAAGAACTCACTCACTCAGTTCAAGCGAGCTGCCATACCTGGAAGGATTATAATGATTTCAAAGTCAAGTTCTACAATTCCATTTTTAAGCCTTGAGGACAAGGCTAATTTTCAAGGGGGAAATATTGTTATGACCCAAATTATTACTGAGGTTTTATGCTTTATTACTGTGAGGAATTGTTAATATGCCAGCTGGCATTTAAAAGTGTAGATGCTGTATAAAAGGAGCCCAGCTCCCTTAAATGGATCAGATCAGAATTTTACTAAAGAAATCAATACAAAAAAAATATTGGAGCTCTGCTCCTTCTTCTCTCCTTCCCTCTTCTTCCATAGCTTTCTTGTGCCACTTGCAGGTTGATTAAGGGAATTGAGAATTAGATCTTATCAGTATCTAGGTCCTTTCTCCATGGCGTAGTTCTCGGTGGCGAACCTCAAGGAACTGGATGTTGATACGGATTAGGGTTTGGGAGGGAGAGGATTCTCTACTCTCCTAATCTTTTTACCCTTCCATGCCCTCCTATTTGAACGATCATGGTTATTAACCACGTCAACATCTTATATTGATTTTTTTATATAGATAATAAGACAAAAAGTAATAAGTAAGAGAAGGGAATGGAAGTGAATGAGAATAGGAGGGTAGAGAATTCTCCATTGGGAGAGATGTAGAACCCAGATAGGTTGTTAGGAGTGGGTCTCACATATTTTAAATAAAAATATTTAAATGATTTTGTTTTTAAAATTTTAATTAATTTTTTTTATCTAGTTAGGGTAGGAAGTGTGCCCAGCTCAAGTCATGTCAACATTTAACAGAAAAATTAACAGAAAATTTGATAGAGGTTTGATATTTTAACAAATTCGTAAAATAAGGTATAACATTGTAAATTTTAAAATATGATGTATGAGATTGTAATTTAACTCATAGTTGAAGTAATTATGTACTAACGGCATGATCAACTATTATGAAAAGGAATGTAATGGCAAAAGCTTCATGTTAGACAATGTGCACACTTGCTAATAACTGTTAGTGGCATATAATTTCTACTTCGAGTTCATGAATTCAAATATCATAAACGATAATTGTTGAATTATAGAAAATAGATTGCACGTTTTCTTTCTTATTTTTATAGTACTTGAAGTAGAACTAGTGTTCAAATTGTACGTGAGATAGAGCGTATTACATTTTTTTTTATGGATTTTCCATTATCTCTACAACACTCATTGTGTGAGCAGAGTCAAGTGAGGGGGTGGGGGAGGACGGAATGGTGAATCCGTGAAATGTAAGTTTCTCTTCCAATGAGGAGTGTTGTAGACTTATCGGGTTACATCTCCATTTGTAGTTAAGAATCTCTCCAAAGTGTGGAGAACCTCCATTGATGTTCAGGTGCTACTATTTCCTAGCTTATCTAGTTCCATGATTATCCAGTTCTAGTTCCTCGAGTGTGGGGAATTAGTTCATATTACTAGTCGTTGAGAAGAAAGTTTACAAGGAAAGAAACAACCATTCAATTACTATGAAGATAAAAAATTTCCAAACCTTGGGAGGCAGAAATGATCATGCATGATGCATCATCAATTATTTAGTAGAATAAGAACCTAAGCATGGTATTTGACTCGATATATATTCCCCATACATATACAATAGCAACCAAACGTTATTTCACTAAACGGAGTCGGCTATATGAATTTTTCATACATATCGTGACATATATTTCTTTAAGGGTTAATGTATAAATATCTTCCTACATAAATTTAAGCCCTATAAATATCCTTTCTTTTTACTAAATAAGCATATGATCATCTAGAAAAGTAGCTAGCTAGAGAGACTTTGTAACACCAACACAAACAAAATAAATATCACAAAGCATATGTTGATCATATTCATTTATTTTCATGGCATGTACAATTTGTTGCCACATTTGCACCTCCAAGCCTCCGGGTAGTACTCCGCCATCACCGGTGTCCCAGGCGGCACAGACACGTGAACTGGCTTGCACGGCGTGCACCTGCCGCACTTGGATGTGCACCGAGGCGGCGACGATCCAGGTCCACTCAAGTACCTCCTAGCGAAGCTCAAAGGCATCATCCTCTGCTCCCTCATTTTGTCACCGTGCTTCCCAAATTCCTGCACCACATTAGTTAGTTAATCTCCCAAAAATTAGCAACTATAACACAATTATGCCATCAACCCTTTTGCGCACACAGTTTTCTAATGTCTACTGAGACTTGTCACAATATATCCTTAGTGCTAACATGCGCCTACAGAATGCTAATGTGCGCCGGCCCCCATAACAATTTTTTGTTCACGGGAGTGTAGATATATGGAACATGGTTGGAGCGGGTTGGGCGCTGAGCACAGCAGGCGCAAGTTACCAAGATGCATTGGAGTTTTTAGAAGACGACAATCTGAACAACAAAAGCTTTTTCTTTTGCTTATTAAATGGCAAAGAAAAATAGTGTCCCTCCAAACCTAAAGCTGTGTGCTAAATTACGCCTGTCGTGCCGTGTGCTTCTTAGTTAGGCAGGCTGAGCCTACCACAAGACCATTTTTCTGAGGATGGACCAGGGGTAAACAGCAGCAGGACCACCCTGCCCCCAATCAGTTTGTGCTACTTATCGATCACCATGGTGGCTTGATCAGTAATAATAACAATAATATGGTTCTATTTTGTCCTTTCAGTTTCAAACATGCATAGTTGCATATGCAGTCTTTATCAAAAACCCAGCTTGGGTCAAAGTTAGTCAAAGCTACTAGAGTCTTGTTGTTGTTGTAAGGTCACGATGATTGATGTGATTCATATGGAGAAAAAGAAATAACATAAGAAATACGCATTAATGCTAATTAAATGTTGAAGTATAAGATAAGGTAGCGATTCCGGCACTCTTCGTTTAGCCATCTCCACTCCAATTCCGACACTTTGTAAGCGTCGAGGAGAAAGCTAAAGGAGGAGTGTTAAAATCACGGACCATAAATTATGATAGGTATGGTGGAGCAACCTACCTGAAAATATGAATCGAGTTTAGCCGTGAAGGTACACTTATTATCTGCATTTTAGAAACAAGTAGATAAATTAAATTTGTTTAAATGAACATGAATTCAGTGAAAATTTCAATTTTGTAAAGAAGAAGAATTAATATGATTGTTGAAAACTTCACCTGGGCATGTAGTGGTGGTGGAGCTGATGGTGGTGAAAAGTGCATAAATTGAGAAAAAGCTGATGGCGGTGAACCTTATTAGTCTGTGAAGTGCCTTCAACTCCATGAATAGCAAGATGAAAGCTCAAAGAAAACCCACCAATGGCAGAAGAACACAGCAACTTTATCTGATATTTTCTGGGCTCTCTCTCTCTCTAGCTGTTTTTCTCTCTGGAACCCCTTTTTCAGATTAACTAGGTTCCCATGTTGCAACTGTCATCTCAGCTCTTAAGTGGGGGTGGTTGTTGTGGAGGTTGAAAAAGTAAAGGGATCGAATATTTAAGCAAGTTTTTAGAGAGAGAGAGAGAGAGAGAGAGAGCAAGGGAGAGATAGAAAAAAGCAGGGTGAATCTATGAGGGTCGTCGCATCCTAAGCATTGCCATGTTTGGTTGTTTGATTCTCTTGCAGGCTTTTCTCTACCGTCTTTCTACAATTCCCAAACCCAGAAATGTTAAAACCACTACTGCTCTGCTACCTTCTGCACCCCCTCCTTTTTCCACAGTCCACTCTACCCCCTCTTTCTTTTTCCTTGTTTTTCCTCAGCCACCTCTCTCACTCCCCAACCCTTCTTTAACTATATCTTCTTTGGTTTTTATTCTATGCCCTCATCCCTTTTCATTTCTTTAATCTTTTTAATGCACCAAAGTTTTACTATCCCCTAGATTGTCTCATGCACTAAATGAATGCAACGTTAAATATGTGTACAAAGATACCCCAATTAAAAATTTAACAACAAAAAATCTCGGTGTGCATACTAAAAAAATCTTAACACGTATTATTGCATTAGATAATTTCTTATATTATCATAACAATTGTACTTGATTGGGCCGAAAACAATTAAATAATATGTCATTAATTTGTTTTTAAAGCCAGTATGATATGTGTTGTATTAGTATTAACTCATATTATTGAATAAGAAAGTGCGGTCCAAACTCATCAGGACCAAAATATTATTCTTACCAGAACATTTATAGAGTGGTGATGTTAGATCCTACATCGTTCAGGGAGTGAATTATCTATGCCTTAAATGTACATACCCACCTCCATATAGCATGAGGTCCTTTGGGAGCCCACTGACTTCAGATTCCATAGGAACTCTGAAGTTAAGCGAGATCGCGCGAGAGCAATCCCATGATGGGTGACCCCTTGGGAAGTTCTCGTGTGAGTTCCAAGAAACAAAACCGTGAGGGCGTGGCTGAGGCCCAAAGCGGACAATATCGTGCTACGGTGGAGTCGGGATTGGGATGTGACAATTTGGTATCAGAACCAATCCCTGGCCGGAAGTGTGCCTACGAGGACGTCGGGCCCTTAAGGGGGGTGGATTGTTAGATCCCACATCGCCCAGGGGAGTGGATCATCTATACCTTAAATGTACATACTCATCTTCATATAGCACGAGGCCTTTTGGGAGCTCAGATCATGCGAGAGCAATCCCAGGATGGGTGACCCACTGGCAAATTCTTGTGTGAGTTCCCAGAAACAAAACCGTGAGGTAGAGCCGGGACTGAGATGTGACAATATGGTATCAGAACCAATCCCTGACCGGAAGTGTGCCTACGAGGACGTCGGGCCCCTAAGGGGGGTGGATTGTTAGATCCCACATTGCCCAGGGGAATGGATCATCTATGCCTTAAATGTACATACCCATCTCCATATAGCACGAGGCCCTTCGGGAGCTCACTGGCTTCGGGTTCTATAGGAACTCCGAAGTTAAACGAGATAGTGCGAGAGCAATCCCAGGATGGGTGACCCACTGGGAAGTTCTTGTGTGAGTTCCCAGAAACAAAACCATGAGGGCGTGATCGCAGCCCAAAACGGACAATATCATGCTACGGTGGAGTCGAGCCTGTGATGTGATGGAGCCCGAATCGGGATGAGACAGGTGATGTACCTACCCCAATGTCTTATTTCCTCACCCACCTTATATTTACACTCACATCAAAGGTGAAAAAATACATCAACTCTTTCCCACCCACCATTATTTCCAAAATAACCCTACATATTTCTTTTTCAATTTTTTCTTGCTTTAAAAAAATTATTACAAATTAAAAAAAAAACAATTATCACTAAATGAAATACCCAAGAACTCCAAATATCACCAGCAGCAACCCTCTCCCCTGAAAATTTGCAGAAGAGAAATTTTATTTAAACCTATTTCTACACCCAACTTAAATTTTAAATGTTAATTGTCTATTTTACCTTATTGCATAATTACTATTAAGTACAAAATAAAATTAATAATAAAACTCAAATTTATCAATAAATCCAAACACTATACTTGTGACAGCCCGTCCCGAAATATAATTTTTTATGGTGTGAATTGCCTAAAATACCCTTAGACGTTTGTGGTGTTGTGTGGTTTAAGTTGTGTTGTAGACCAATTACTTTCTTCCTAACCTTTTGGACCCAATTAGAACTAAAGGTTCTAATTGTTTTGGTTGGTTGTAAGAGGATCAGGACCACACACACACACTCTACCTCTCTCTCTCTCGTTGACCCTATATTTCTCTCTCTTCCCTCTCGGTTTCTCTCCATTTTCATATCATACGTACGGACGAACCTCAACCAAACCATTTCTTCACGGATCGAGGTTATGGAGACCACTTTCAAGTTCCTTGCGAGCCCAGGAACCCAGTGATACTATTATTTGGATGTGAAACGTCGAAAAAACCCGAGAAACCATAATCTCCGATTTGAGCAATGTTCATGCACTCGTGAATGTGAGGTTTTAGAAGTTTTTTAAGCTGCTATGAAGCTTTAGAACGTCTTCATGAAGCTCGAAGAAGAAAAAACGAGGTGTTTTGGATGTCGGGAAGTCGAGTTTTGCGAGTTTAAAATTTGACTGGAATTATCGTGATTTCTCCGGTGAGATCCCGTGATTTTTGGAGCTTGAAATTGGTAAGATTGTGTTCTTCTAGTCCTAAGCTTCATTTTGGTACAAATTTCATGGATTTTTGTTGTGTATGGACTGAGATATTAACGTTTGAAAATTTTCCAGTTTTCCGACGACGACGACGGTCACCGGAGTTCGAAGGAAGAAGACAGAGAATATTTCGTCAAGTTTGACGGAATATTCTAGCGGCGTCAGGTTAGTTTTAACGGTATATGCTATTATTTAACAGAATATTCCCTAACGCTGTTAGGGTTACCGTCAGTGTGCCTGGCACGTGCGCGCGCATGGGCGGCGCGTCTGGTAGTGCCTTGGCCGGCGCGTGGGTGGTCGGAAAATTTTTCTAAAAATATGGGGATGTTGTGAGGTTGTGTAGATCACGTTGGTATATTCAAACCTCCCATTTAAGCAATGTATGAGAAGTTATTAACTAGTTTTGTCTATATGCTTTAAATAACGTTTATTCAGTTTTTTCGCATATATGTGAGACCTATCCCGAGGATGAGCGCAGTCAAGGGCGGCTCAGGGGCTACGACCCTTCGACATATCAGTGAGTGGGCTTTTGGTTTTAAGTATATATGTATATGTTTGGTATCTTTCCCAGAAAATGCATTTAAATGAGTTATGATTTAAATTGCCATGCCAAATGTTTTACATTTATAATATGCATATGATGTTTGCATATATATATATATATATATATATATATATTTGTTGTGTGACTGACGAGCCTGTATCTACTGATTTTAATTTCCTATCTGCTAAGGAATTAATTAACTCTTGATCTCGACCCAGCCTATCGGTTGGCCTGGATCCAGAGAAAGAATTCCTACTGGATGCAAATGACCTTTGTGAGTGGACAGACTCACAAGACCTTCTGGCAGGACGATCAAAATTAATTTTAACCGTTCCGTCAAAATACTGCTCTATATTATCAAGGTTAACTAGACTGTTCTGGATGGCCACTGGCCGACTTTCATTAATCAAACACCAATCTGAAGGGAGATTGATATCTGACCACCTAATGGTTCTAGGGATTTTAATGTTTGCGTTCTTCTTCGAATTTAAATATTCTTTGAGATATAATCTCTTGTTTAAGCTGTTCTTCAATTCTTTCATGATGAAGTTCATCTTTCAGGAACTGAAGGTGTTTAGTCTTATTAGAAATCAAATTTAAAGAATGCGAAGTGCAATCTTTCTGGAGGTGTCTTAATTTCTTGAGATCTGTTTCACGGCAGAACTCAAACGTGACTTTCTGTCCTAAGACTTTTGAGGTAATCCTATTATGATGAACCTTAAAAGGATATAAGAGTGCTATGAAAGGTAATCCTAATATGACTGTATCCGTTAGATTCTTTATTAAGACAAACGGAGTTTTGAAACAAACTTCGTCCTGGCACACATGTGCCTTAGGAAGCTCGTACTTAATCTCCATTGGAGATTCGTTAGCAGCACTGAGAATTTCCTTAGACTTGTGGAAATACTTAGTGGGAATTAATCCTTCTTGAATACAATTCAAGTCTGCGCCTGAATCAATTAATGCTATCGTATCTAAGCGAAAATCTTCGATTACTATCGTTACTTTAGAATACCATTTTTGGATTCTAATCTTATGGAGGAGATTCAAAACTAAATGTTCTGAAGATTTGTCAGATTCTGACTCATAAGAATGACTAGAAGAGGAGGTATCGTTGAGTCCTAAGTCTGGGTTTAGATGGGTATTAACTCTATGGAGTTGAGTACGGACATCTAGATTTTCGGACTTTAAAACCTTAATTTCTTCTTTGATTTTATTAATTTCTTTTTGTAGGTCACTGACCGTAATCTCTTTCTTAGACTTACTAAACTTAGCTAAAGTAGTACTAAGAGAGACTTGAGGTTTCTGGATTTGGGGTTGGCTAGTGCCTATGTCTTGCTGGGAAACCAAATTTCTAAGCTTTTTAAGGTAAAACTTCTTAAGCTCAGGGTCTTCTACCTTACTTATTAGTTCTAAAAGTAATTCTTCCTGTTCCTCTTGTTTAGTTAAGACCGATATTCTTTTACAACAAGTGTCAGTGCAACCTAATTTAACGTCGGGAGCTGACTGTTTGCTAGAGGCAGAGTGGAAGGAAGATGATGAGGTTGAACCAAGATCATCTTCAGATGTATGACTACTGTCGGTATTTTGGAGTTCTAAGACCTGGATAAGTTGAAGTTTTTCTTCCTCAGAAATCTTCAACTGACTTATGGTTTTCTTGACCTTACACTTATTAGCGTAATGGCCTTCTTTGCCACATTTATAGCATTTTCCTTTGTGACTATTGTCTTTAGAATGGAATTTTCCAGAGGATTTCCTCTTTCCTTTCCATCGTTTTGGTTTAGGGTTTTCATAAAACGGATTTGGTTTGGTATACTTACCTTTGTGATATTTGGAATATTTTCTATAGGGTTTAGAAATCTTAGATTTATCGAAACGAGTTGATCGTTTCTTTAGATTAGAAGGAGCCACAGGTGGTAGACCATATTGCTCACAGAAGGTTCCTAACTCATACTTGGCTATTGCCTTTTCTGATTGTGCTTGTCTAGATATTTTCATATCTATGCACATTTTCAAACCTTCTTTCTGGATGGTACTTATGATATGACCATAAGTAAGATTATCATAAGGGATAATTCCATCCTCGTTAATTAAGGTATTCCTTATTTTATGTGCGAAAAGATTTGGTAAACCATTTATAAATTTTTCTTTCCAGAATGGTTGGTTGCTATCATCTCTGAGCATGACTCTAGACATGAAAACATCCTTGTACCATCTAAAGTCACTTAAGGTTGGACACCTTAAATTACTCAGTTGGTCATGAATTCTGGAGGTAATATTTGAAGGGATTCCTATAAAGTGTTGTATGATTGTGTAAAGCAAAGTATTGACTGCATCTGGGACACCACATCCTAGATGTTCATCAAATATGGGTAATCCTTCTTCATCTTGCTTTACAGCATTTCTTATTAGATTTCTGGATTCATCAGTGAGATGTTTCTCCCACCAGGAATGAAGCATTCCTGTGAAGCCAGTGACCAAAAGGTCGACAATTTGGGGTTGACTCATATTATGGTTGGTCATATAGCTATTAGCCAAGTCTTCAAGCAGCTCCAAGAAGAAGAAATCCTCAAAACTGAAGGCCTTAGCCAAGATCCTCATGAAGGAACTCCAAGAAGAAGAAGACAGTTCAGACTCTGACAGTTCTTCAGAAGCTTCATCAAATGCAGTAGCTACCCAAGGGAACATCTTCCCGCCAGACTCCCAAGACCCGTATGATTTTTAAATTATTTGTATTTCTTTTGAATTACTCCCATGTAATTTAGTCTGGTTCAAATACCAATAGGTATACTTAGTATGTAATTTAGGAATACCTAGTTTGTATTAGGTTGTCGGCATACCAACTGTTCGGGTAAATCAGCAGTAGCAGACATGTTACCCGCCAGCATCATTACAAGAAAATCAGCAGTAGCAGACAAGCCATTATTCATGAATAGTAAAATCACTTTTACTATTCATTTACCACTCCAGACAACATCATCGTGAATCCACAGTGAAAGCCTCATCATTTCTCAGGCTTTTCAGCCTTTGGCACATGCAGAAGACAGAGCAACGGGATTCCCGGATCTAAACTGGCTCTCCTCCCTCTACAAAGGAAGGACTCGGGCTCAGAAGAAGGGACTTTTAGTCAAGAACTGAAACGCTCTGCGAATTCGAAAGAACAGAATTTCAGCTCTAGCTTTATCCAATAGAAATATCAAACACTTGTAATTTAATTTTCTGCTTTTAATCAAGGATGCCTGCGAGCTCCATAGTTTTCTCAGTCAATCGTCAGTAGACGAACTTGCTTGTAAGTCGGTTTCCGATTTGAAATAAAATTATTTTGCAAACACTTATCTGTATCATTAATTTTAATTCATTATTTTATCATGAATATCACTCCTACTTTCAACCTTGTTTTAATTATTTATATTCTTATGATTGATTCAATCAATTTCAGATTTCCTATAAATCATAATTTAATTTTAATAAAATATGTAGAATTTCTCATATCCATATACATATTCTGCTTCCGCCCCCATTTGGGAACTGGGTACTCTGAAAGGGTTTAGGCTGAAAGAGGGGGATTCCCCATTCGGATTCTAACAAGAATTTGTTTATGGTAAGGGAATGATAGAGGATTCTGTTCTGTTTGCCAGGGGCTTTATCAAAGATAGGTTTTATGGTGACTGAAGAAGTCTCAGTGAGTATGGTGGTATAGTATTTGAGGGTTTTGTGGAATTCACTTGGATAAAAATGGGAGTTAGGAGGGAAGACCTTTCTGGTTATGACCTCAGGTGTTTGGAGATGTTGGAGACTCGGAGGGATACTAAATAGATACTCTTTGTTAGGTTTAATAACATATGGGGATGTTTTAGTATAACTTGCAGAAGGGGATGGCGATTGCCGGTAAGTGGAAGAGAAGGGATCATACTGGTTTACTAACGCAGTTTGATAGTTTGGACGGAAATTTCCTATAGTTGATCCTAAAGGAGTATATCTGTTGGTGATGGCTAAGGCCGAGGAATCGGGAATAGATTCCTATTTTGGTGGTGGTAAAGTGGCTGGAAGCCGTCTTTGTTGGCTACTGCCAGTAGGAATTTGTGCTTTGTTCTTATTAGACATTCTTCCCCTGCAAAAATTCTCTGGTTAAAAAATCTGGAATGCAGTTATGGCTGCCTTTAATGTATTCAATATCAAAATCAAAAATTGATAATATGGCTTGCCATCGTGCAAAAATCTGTTTTGATGCAATGTTTTGAACATCTTTTTGTAAAACATGTTTTGCAGATTTGCAATCGACTCTAACAAGAAATTTTTGATTTAATAAATCATCTTGAAATTTACTAATGCATAATACTATAGATAAAATCTCTTTCTTAATAGTACTATAATTAGTTTGAGCAGGATTCCATACACCTGAATGGAAATGAACAATTTGTTCAGGTGATCCGGAAGAAACTTGCTGTTTAAGGATACCTCCATAACCAATGTCAGAGGCATCGGTTTCAACAATCTTAAAAGAGTTGGGAGTTGGAATGCCAAGACAGGGCAATGTCTTAACATGATTTTTTATCTGTTTGACAATAGAAGTATGGACAGAAGACCATGCTGGAGGATTCTCCTTAAGGCGATCAAACAAGGGTTTACATTGCTGACGCAAATGAGGATAAAATTCAGAGACATAATTCAAAGAACCTAAAAATCTTTGAAGTTGGGTTTTTTCAGTAATCTGATCTGGGAACTTATCTGCAAATTGGATGACACGGTCAATTGGTTGGATAGTAGACCTATGGATATTGTATCCTAGGAATCTAACCTTAATCTGGAACAATTTAATCTTAGTGGCTGACACAACCAATCCATTTGATCTAATGATCTTAGCAAACAAATGCAAATGTTTCCAATGTTCATCTATAGACTTTGAATAAACAAGAACATCATCAATATAAACAATCGTAAAATGGCTATACTGATTAAAAATCTCATTCATAATATTTTGAAATTCAGATGGTGCATTTTTCAAACCAAAAGGCATTACATTCCATTCATAGTGCCCAAAAGGCGTAACAAAAGCAGTTTTATATTTATCAGATTCATGAATTTGAATTTGCCAAAAACCTGATTTCATATCAAACTTTGAAAAAATAGTTGCTTTACTAAGCCTTTTTATTAAATCTCTTTTATTGGGAATTGGATACCGAATCCATTCCAAAACTTCATTCAAAGGTTTGTAATTAATAACTAATCGGGGAGACCCTCTTTCTAACTCTGCACTTTTCTGGACATAAAATGCAGGACAGGACCAAGGTGACTTGGATTTTCGGATAATTCCTTTATTAAGAAGATCCTGTATTTCTGCCTTGCAGAAATCCATTACTTCTTGACTCATCTGGATGGGTCTGGCCTTAGTAGGGATTTTGGACTCGTTAAACTCCTTAACATAAGGAAGTTTAACGATATGTTGTTTACGGTGCCAAAAGGCATTGGGAATATCAGAACAAACTTCTTTAATAAGTTTTTCTTCGAATTTAAATATTCTTTGAGATATAATCTCTTGTTTAAGCTGTTCTTCAATTCTTTCATGATGAAGTTCATCTTTCAGGAACTGAAGGTGTTTAGTCTTATTAGAAATCAAATTTAAAGAATGCGAAGTGCAATCTTTCTGGAGGTGTCTTAATTTCTTGAGATCTGTTTCACGGCAGAACTCAAACGTGACTTTCTGTCCTAAGACTTTTGAGGTAATCCTATTATGATGAACCTTAAAAGGATATAAGAGTGCTATGAAAGGTAATCCTAATATGACTGTATCCGTTAGATTCTTTATTAAGACAAACAGAGTTTTGAAACAAACTTCGTCCTGGCACACATGTGCCTTAGGAAGCTCGTACTTAATCTCCATTGGAGATTCGTTAGCAGCACTGAGAATTTCCTTAGACTTGTGGAAATACTTAGTGGGAATTAATCCTTCTTGAATACAATTCAAGTCTGCGCCTGAATCAATTAATGCTATCGTATCTAAGCGAAAATCTTCGATTACTATCGTTACTTTAGAATACCATTTTTGGATTCTAATCTTATGGAGGAGATTCAAAACTAAATGTTCTGAAGATTTGTCAGATTCTGACTCAGAAGAATGACTAGAAGAGGAGGTATCGTTGAGTCCTAAGTCTGGGTTTAGATGGGTATTAACTCTATGAAGTTGAGTACGGACATCTAGATTTTCGGACTTTAAAACCTTAATTTCTTCTTTGATTTTATTAATTTCTTTTTGTAGGTCACTGACCGTAATCTCTTTCTTAGACTTACTAAACTTAGCTAAAGTAGTACTAAGAGAGACTTGAGGTTTCTGGATTTGGGGTTGGCTAGTGCCTATGTCTTGCTGGGAAACCAAATTTCTAAGCTTTTTAAGGTAAAACTTCTTAAGCTCAGGGTCTTCTACCTTACTTATTAGTTCTAAAAGTAATTCTTCCTGTTCCTCTTGTTTAGTTAAGACCGATATTCTTTTACAACAAGTGTCAGTGCATCCTAATTTAACGTCGGGAGCTGACTGTTTGCTAGAGGCAGAGTGGAAGGAAGATGATGAGGTTGAACCAAGATCATCTTCAGATGTATGACTACTGTCGGTATTTTGGAGTTCTAAGACCTGGATAAGTTGAAGTTTTTCTTCCTCAGAAATCTTCAACTGACTTATGGTTTTCTTGACCTTACACTTATTAGCGTAATGGCCTTCTTTGCCACATTTATAGCATTTTCCTTTGTGACTATTGTCTTTAGAATGGAATTTTCCAGAGGATTTCCTCTTTCCTTTCCATCGTTTTGGTTTAGGGTTTTCATAAAACGGATTTGGTTTGGTATACTTACCTTTGTGATATTTGGAATATTTTCTATAGGGTTTAGAAATCTTAGATTTATCGAAACGGGTTGATCGTTTCTTTAGATTAGAAGGAGCCACATGTGGTAGACCATATTGCTCACAGAAGGTTCCTAACTCATACTTGGCTATTGCCTTTTCTGATTGTGCTTGTCTAGATATTTTCATATCTATGCACATTTTCAAACCTTCTTTCTGGATGGTACTTATGATATGACCATAAGTAAGATTATCATAAGGGATAATTCCATCCTCGTTAATTAAGGTATTCCTTATTTTATGTGCGAAAAGATTTGGTAAACCATTTATAAATTTTTCTTTCCAGAATGGTTGGTTGCTATCATCTCTGAGCATGACTCTAGACATGAAAACATCCTTGTACCATCTAAAGTCACTTAAGGTTGGACACCTTAAATTACTCAGTTGGTCATGAATTCTGGAGGTAATATTTGAAGGGATTCCTATAAAGTGTTGTATGATTGTGTAAAGCAAAGTATTGACTGCATCTGGGACACCACATCCTAGATGTTCATCAAATATGGGTAATCCTTCTTCATCTTGCTTTACAGCATTTCTTATTAGATTTCTGGATTCATCAGTGAGATGTTTCTCCCACCAGGAATGAAGCATTCCTGTGAAGCCAGTGACCAAAAGGTCGACAATTTGGGGTTGACTCATATTATGGTTGGTCATATAGCTATTAGCTACCATGGAGATGTGTTGGAGTTTGTTTAATAACTCTTGTTCTGATAAACCATCTATATTCCATTCATAGAGTTTATCAGAGGACACGGTGAATTGGGACTGGAAATGCCTTTCTTCAAACTGAAGATCTGGCGGTGTTGGTCTGGGATACCAGTTTTTTGTCAAAGACGTAGGATTTGTTCTTTTTACGTTAAGACGTTTCAACTCAAGACTCTGAAAGGCTTATTCCATCTTTTGGATAGAAAGAATACTTTCATCTTCTGAATCTTGTGTTCGGGAAGAAGAATCAGATCCCTGTGGATTATTGATCACACGAACTGATTTGTCTTTCTCAAGCTTATTAAGCATTTGTTCTATTTTGATAGATGTCGAAGTTTTCAAAGAGGGTGATTCTTTGAAGCTAAGAAGAGGCGTTTCTTTATTAAGAGGTTTGATTGACAAGTTGTCAATTTTTGTTTCAATTTTATCTAATTGTTTACCAATAGTGTGGAGACTCTGATTGGTAAAGTTATTTTGTTCAATGACAGGTTTAGCTATCCCTAAATCTTCCTTAGGAATTTTAAAGGGAGTTGCCGGAATTTGGGTAGTACCCTTAGTAATGAGAATAGTCTCTTGAGGAGGATGACTGGAGGAGACAATTGTCTTGTCTTCTTTAGTCCAGTTTTCTTTGGTGATTACCTTTAATTGCTTTTCAGACTCATAATGTTTTTCTACGAAGTCGAAGAAAAATATTTCAAGTCTGTGGGTTTGTATGTAATCCTTCCAAGCTTTGTGGATCACAAGTTTTTCTTCAGTAGTATACTTACTTCTGAAGATGTTTCGTCTAGGGACATTTTCTGGGGCTTCTATGTCTCTACAGAGTTTTTTACGGTCATATTTCAAAGGTTCTTTTCTGGTAAGGACCAATAACTGATGATGAACTTAATCTGCGTCAAGGTCAGAAGCAGTTGGGGATGTCTGTTCTTCCTTATTAGGAATAGACAAGGTTTGGTAGACTGGATGGATAACTTGAGCGTTTGTCTCAAGTGACTGAGGTTTAAAATTTAAAAGATCGTTTATTAACTCTTGTTGTGTGACTGACGAGCCTGTATCTACTGATTTTAATTTCCTATCTGCTAAGGAATTAATTAACTCTTGATCTCGACCCAGCCTATCGGTTGGCATGGATCCAGAGAAAGAATTCCTACTGGATGCAAATGACCTTTGTGAGTGGACAGACTCACAAGACCTTCTGGCAGGACGATCAAAATTAATTTTAACCGTTCCGTCAAAATACTGCTCTATATTATCTAGGTTAACTAGACTGTTCTGGATGGCCACTGGCCGACTTTCATTAATCAAACACCAATCTGAAGGGAGATTGATATCTGACCACCTAATGGTTCTAGGGATTTTAATGTTTGCGTTCTCTTGATTGGTTTGGATCAAGAGAGTATGATCTTTCGGACTCTTAGATAGAGCTTGAAAGTTCATGTTTGTTCCTGTAACTTTATAATAAATACGATAAATTAAGGCCAAAGGCTGTGTTCCTTCAAGGACTTTATATCCCGAAGTTTTAATGTTTAAGGTAAGTGCCTTTAACATATGTGGGTCTGATAGACTTACGGTAAGATCTGGAAAACAGTCAAAATGGATAGGTCCATTGCAGAGACTGGATTCCACCATACCAAGAATGCTATCACTGAAGTCAGTGAATCTAGCATCTCGGAGACACAACAGAATAGAGGTATTAAGACCTCTACGGGTTAAAGGTTTAGCTGCAATTTGCACTAATCCTATATGAAGGTAGTTATGACCATCTTTCCTATGGGAATTAATTTGTTTTGGGGAAAACAATTGGCAAGTCTCATGTTCTTTACTAAGAGCATAAGCTTGTTCAACCGTCTTGACATGATGTTCTGATTTAAAAGAGGCTAATGCCCATTTCTTTTTATAAATGTTTTTTGAAGATATTTTTGGAATGTTCCATTCAGAAAAATCAAGACTACTGTCTGTTTGAAATTCAAATTTTTGTTCTTCATTGACAATATCAGGTATAGTTCCTAAATTTGATCTAGAGCTAGTGCTGGCCATTGAATTAGATCTAAATAATCTACTCATAGCAATCAAAATTCAAACAATCAAAAATACAGAAACCTTAAAAGTAAAATCTTACTAGTGATGCTAATCACCAAGCTCTCCGGGTCACGCGCGCCGCTCAGGCCCTATCCGTCGGGACTTACTGTTTGGGTGACGACTTACTGCTCAGACCTTATGGTAAGAAGAAAACACTAAGAAGATAAACAGTTAAGACTGCTATAAAATTGAAAGAATGAAAATCGAAAGATATAAACAGAATAATCAGATGCTAATGCAATTACCAACCACTTGGCTCTGATACCAAATGGGGGCGGAAGCAGAATATGTATATGGATATGAGAAATTCTACACAAGCACAATCAGAAAAGGCAATAGCCAAGTATGAGTTAGGAACCTTCTGTGAGTAATATGGTCTACCACCTGTGGCTCCTTCTAATATATATATATATATATATATATATATATATATATATATATATATATAATTGTGGTGCTATGGACGCTCAAGTAAGCCCCATGTGAGTTTATGAATTGTGAATGTGAATAACGGTTGTGATTAATTGAGAAACATTGAGCTCATAAACCTGCACCCTGGTGTTAGTGATTTAGCCAGAGATATGGCACATGCTTGTATATAATGTCACCTCCCGCACCATATGCTCACATTGGATCCAATTTAGGTGCACAGTCATGTCGTACAGACCATCATAGGTGGTTCCGACTCGTAGGTGACTAGTGATTTATCGCACAGCTATCATGAGAGCGTAGCATTGAGCATAACTATATTACACTCAGTCTTGTCGTACAGACCTTTACAGTGGTTCTGACTCGTGTGCAGTGTAGTGCCGTATAGGTCACTTGCAGTGACTTCGACTAGATTGACTAATGATCTATGAATTCAGCCGTACAGACTTCTGCAGGGGTTCAGGCTAATATGTTATTTTTCCATGAATTTATTTTCACCTGAGTTACTTATTCTGTTTTATATTTTGGCATGGCATACTTATGAACATGGATATGTGAAGCATGATTTGAATATATATATATATATATATATATTCCATTTCTGGGAAGGTTATACATGTTTTACGGCAAGGGGTTAGAGCTTTTGATAAAATGAAATGGTTTTGAAAAACTTTATTTTTGCCCACTCACACTTTCTGTTTTGCGCCCCTCCAGGTTTTAGATAAGCTTGTTCGTTGGTGGCTCACGAGGATCGATTGGAGGTTCTGACAAACTATCACTAATGTAGGACATCTCTGAGTGTCATTTATCTAGTACTTGTTTTCTGAACTGAACTTAGGCTACTTACGCTCTGATTGTGTATTCATACATATTCCAGCACTTGTCTTAACTAGTAATCTTATGAGTTGGTTTTCATTTATTCGTATTCTCTATTATCATTATTGCTTCTGCACTGTGCACATGGCTACGTCACCCTCACGTGACGGCCAGCATACATCGATCTTGATCGGGGTGTGTCAATACTTAAACCCTATGATCATTCTTTGTTTATCCTATTTCATTTTGGCTAAAACCCAAATAGCTCTCATAGAGAAAAACAAGTTTTTTTTTTTAATTTATGGATGGTGATTATGAAGTTTTGAATCCTCCAACCAATGTATGATTTTGAAGTTTGTTTAGATAAGCAGATTGATTTATTTCAATTTACAACTGCACATGATTGAAATACTTACGCAACTTCTTCCCAAAGCTTTCATCGTCTTTCCTCGTGCAATTTATATCTTAGTTTGTTCTTCGGTACCATGCCAATTAGGCATTCGCCCAAAAACGTATAACATTTCTTACCTTTATAAATTGCACAGGATAAACAAATCGTTCTAAGAGTACCATGAGACATTAAGCAAGGGCTTCCTATGAGAATAATATCAGATTCAACATATACTCTTCATATTACCATGGAACCTAATCAGATGATTCGCTTTCAAGACACAATGCATAACCTATATTCACCTATAAATCAAGCAAGGAGAGGAAATATATAATGATGTTAAGAATAATGCTTTTACGGAAGCCATGGAAGGGGTCAATTATGAGAGTTTGATGTCTATGCAGGATTTGTCTAAGAATCATATCTGGAGAAGATTTCAAAATATTGTCAACATCTATAGAAATGTCAGTCTTATTGTCAGCCATGACTGAATTTACACCCCAATTCTCAGTGTCCATTTCCAGACGGCGTAAAGATAGAGTTAAAAATCAAATGGGTGTAAAAATAAATCCACATATTGAATTGGGTTTATGGGGGTATTTTAGGTATTAAATTGGTTTAAAGAGATATTAATAGTTTAGTTAAAAATCAAATGGGTGCAAAGACTAAGTTGGGTGTAGAAATAGGTTACATGGATTTAAATAAAATTTCCCTTTGCAGAATTGTCACTACCAACTCCCCAAATCCCCAACACCAAGCGCCCCTCCTCTATCGCCAACCATCGCAACACCACCACGTCTCGAAAACCGCTCCAGTACCCAATTTCTATCGTTTCCAATTTGAATTCAGACCACACAAGAGAGAGTGTGATTAAATTGGAAGAGCTTCACTCATAGTTTGGTGCTGCACTGGCTTTCCCTAACATCAAATTCCTCCAAATTCAGTATATGGTAGGTATCCAAATTGTTCCAAAACACCAAACACGATCGGAGTTCAATGAGTGTCGGATCCGTGAGTCCCCTAATGTAATCTGGACTATGAGCTTCTCTCCTCATCTATCTCAACATTATAATAGTCTTGAAGATTAACTTGCTCTACTCTCTGGTGAAGCTTGATCACACCTTCCACAACATGCGCTTTATTGCGAGCCTCGAGGCTTTGCTTTGTCAAGTCCGAATTCACCCTCTTCCTGATATGTTTAATTTCTGAACTTCCTTCCCCAGGAAAGCTTGTGGGGTTCATGATATTGTTTTTTTTTTCTTATTTATGATATTTTAGGTTTTTTTATTTTATCAATATAACTAATATTTTTTTTTTTGGAAACTGTATAACTAATAATTTGTTTAAAAAGATTCAATATAACTAATAATTATGTGGCAAGATATGATTGGTTGGTCTTTAGGTCTTTAAAGGTCATTTTATACTAGGATAAATTTGCCAAAAAGAGTATCATTTTATAGTGGGTGTGGAAATAAGACACTGGGGTGGGCTTAACAGCACTCTATTTATATTACATTATTAAATCAGATATCTCCTAAATTAAGTATATTATCATTTTTGTTTCTATCGGACTGTGAATTGAAGGAGTAATTTATTTAAAATTCGATGCAATTAATAGAGTATGAATGAAGACTTTGAATATGATAATAATATGATGTAACTCGATTGATAGTGTGAGGATGTTCAGATTATGGGGAGTGGTTATTTATATCGGGATCCTTGTGTAAGTTTACTTTTCTTGTTAAAAAAAGGTGTTATCCATGTTAATCTAGAGGAGTTTTGAAGATTCTCTGTAATGTTATGCTAAATAAGAAAGATTGGTCAAGACCCCTTTTTTTTCTTCTTTTCCTTTCGGTTGAATATTGCAAAATATACTACTGAATATTAGTAAAAACCACTTTAAGAATCACCTTAGAAACAAACCTATCAAAGATTAAATATCTTATACATGCAACAATAGTCAAGTGAAATAATAGTTGAGTTTACAAGTATTTGTATTCTTTTTGAAGCATTGTTTCAAGTGCTTTGACTATGAAATCTAGCTTTGATCGACAAATTTCTTGTGAAGAGTCGTGTGGTAAATTGGCAACTTGTAAAAATGGGTGAAGCATTATTATGCACCAACCATCTTTCAAGGCTTAGATGCGTTTGTTCAATTCACAACTCCGTTTTCACCCCTGTTGGCTTTGGAATTTTGGGAAAAACAAAAAGTACACACTGCCTGTAACATGCAGCAGTGGACCTTCGGGATGAAAGGAAAGCATTTTCCTTCTGGTCTATGGTGAGATCAAACTGTGAGCATCTAATCAAACTGCCGTGAAACAATCCCAAGCTGTTAATCTGTGACACTTCTGGCCCAAAATTATGGGATGTCATGGCAATATGCCACTGAATCTGACCATCAAATTGGCTGGCCACTCAACTGGACCCTCCTAATCAATGAAAATTTTGAGATTCCAAAAGCAATCAGGTGTGGACAAATTGTCCAAACAAATCAGTAAGAAAATGGTGAATGTTTGGTGATGGGTTTTTAAATGCCCCACGTAGGACATGGATAATTGACAGTTTACTTGTTCTTTCACATGGCTTATAACTTTCTACTTCTCTTATATATTCAGTTCATGTTTTTCTGAATGTTTTTTCTCATGTCGTCTTCCTAGCTAAATTTTCGAGAACAAATAATTAAGATCCGAATTACTGATTTGGAGTGCATTAGAAGAAAATGTTTGAGTACTTCTTACATGAACGGACTCATTCCCTCTTCTTTCGTGTTTTTAATAACTTTGTGTATATCAGACTATGATTGACATGTAGGTAGGAATATATATTTCATTTCGCATTATAATTAGAGAGTACAGTAGGAAAGGTAAACCCCTTTTAATAAAATACTTGAAATTGAAAGAACATGGATATAAAAATAATAATAAAAATAAAACATAAATGAGGAAATTGAAGTTACTTTTGCTTATACATGAAACATGACAAAGAAATGAAGTTATAACTTTCGCTAAATTTGATCACTTGCCCTATAAGGAAAAAAAGGTTAAATTTGCTACTTGCAAGCTAAATCCTTCATCTCACTCTCATGGAATTAATGGTAGAATAAGTTTATGTACTCTTGGAAGAGATAGTGAAATGACAGACGTCTGTGTTTTTCTTTTTCCTAACATGAATTGCTAACAGACAACGACATAAACCATGAACAAATTATTCGACATATAACCTAATCTGCAGCCAGCCACTCGTGCCATGCTAACCTTCCATTCTGCAAATTCTCAAACATTTCACCTGGCTAGGAGAAACGAAAAAATGCCAAGAGGGTAAATGGGTCAGGAATTATAAGTGCATTAGGTTTTTGAAACGATAAAAGTGGATATATTCTTGCGCCATGAAGTAAAGACACTGGAAAAACCATATACAGAAACACATGTTCGATTTTATTATCTTACCCTAGCAATGAATAATTTGTTTGCAAGCGTGGGCATTTGGGGAAAAATGCAGATGCGGAGAAAAGGAAACTAACTTATTTTAAGTCTCTGCAAATATTGCAAACCTGTTCTTGTTTCTATGTTTTTGTTTCTGCTCGATAGGGTTCTGATGCCCTTTGCTTTCCCCCTAGCCTTCCTCTTTGCTAGTAGAATCCAAGTCCAGAGAGTCGTTGTCTCACACATATGTATGTGTGTGTGTATTATATATCTCTATAATACGTGAATATTTCAAACTTGAATTAAATTTGACCGTTGTCCCACCACTGCTAGGTTTAGGGTTTGAAAGAGATGTGAGCAACGCATTAGGTTAAATGAAGATGGACTCTCTTTTGAACAAAGCTGACAGCCCTGTATTTTGATTGTGACAGATGGGACTCTCTTTTGATCTGATTATCATAAATAATTGCTTGTGACAGTAGTTGTGGCTACTTTCTCCTATCAGGGACAATTTAGTGGCTACATTAGATATTTTGTCCGGATTCGATCTTATTGTGGGGTATATAGTAGGATTCTCTTCCTTTTTTTTTTCTTCGTTTTCCCTCCCCTTCGGAATTGGATCCTCGAGCAGGAGATGAGGATTCTCCTAACCCAATAACAATGGCCGTTAGATGCTACAAACATGAAGCCTCTCTAAAAGTTATAATAATTGTAATCATTTGATCAAAATCCAATGACCTGTGTTATTGGGTCAGGATGATCCTCATCTCCTGCTCAAGAGAGGATCCAATTCATTCCCCTCCTATTTGAATGGTCACGGTTAAGCCACGTCAACATCTTATATTAATTTTTTTATAGCAAGAGAAAGATAAAATAAGAGAATGTGAGAGGAAGAGATGGAAGGGGATGAAAAGAGGAAGGGAGAGAATCCTAGTCCATATATCATACACATACTCTAGCTAGATTTCGTCAAACTTGTCATGGTTCAACTCTAAGATATGGTGTCATACGTACATCTCTAGTAAATGGTTAATTAGTGCCCACGATGATAATTCATAGGATATCGACTATCAATTTCAAAAAAATAATAATAATGTGTTAGGGACAACTTTTCATAAATGCACGATTTTTAGCCGTTGATACAATGTCAGTCGTTTAAACATGTAAAGCCTCTATTGCATTAACAACAAAGAATCATGTTGAACCCGTGCATTGATGAAATTTCTCTTTAGATAACAGCAAATTGGAATTTCAAATTTACGGAGCTATTCTTTTTATTTTTTGGTCAACAATATGGAGCTATTCTATTGCATTAACAACAAAGACTCATGATGAACTCGTGCATGGATGAAATTTCTCTTTAGATAAAATAAAACCCAACAGCAAATTGGAATTTCAAATTTACGGAGCTATTCTTTTTATTTTTTGGTCAACAATATGGAGCTATTCTGACTCCCTTTATTCACTCCAATGTACTGTGTAGAAGTGCATTAACGTCTCTGCATTTCAGATATTATTTATGAGAATTTCAACGAAAAGCTTTCGGTAAAAATTATATTTTTATACTAAAAAAATTAATCATAGTATTATTCATTTTATTCTTTATTTGGTCATTATCGTTAAAATTCAAAGTTTTCAAACCTTTTTTATTATTTGTCCTATTATTTATTTGTTCTCTCAACTCCATACAAAATTACAGGGTTGAGGGTTCGATATTTATTTTCTTCTATGTGCTATGTCTCCCCCTTCGTCCAAACGGTTAATGATATTTGATTAGAAAAAGCTGTACCATCTTGTATTCGAAAATAGGACCACTAAGGTCTGCCAAAACATATAACTACTTGAAACTGCTAGTGTTATCCAAAAAAAAAAAACATATAACTACTAGTTGTTTATTGTCACAGACAAGAACCCACCAAGCTAAACAGACAGTAACTCAAACACTTGTCATTTGACCATGCATGTAGTTTGAATTCAAACATGCTATTGTCCATTCTTATAGTTGCATGTGGCAACAATTAAACTATTTACACTCTTTTCATAAGCTTCTACTCTTTCGGAGGAGTGCATGTAAAGATTATAGCAAATGAACTAGGTTTCATATATTATTACTTAAATGTGTCTTTCTCGCATCTCACATGATTTGTTACGTGAGGAGTGAGAAAGACTTATTAATCACTCACAACTGTGTCCTTTAGTCGAGTACTTTAATTCAATTTTTTTAAATCAAAGTACACTAATTCAGTTGAGAGAAAGAATACAAGCGGTGAGCGCAAATGAACTAGATTTTATATTACAAGTGCCAATAATTTTCACTCCCATAATCCCATTTGCAAGATTTAAGCACTTTACTCTCCCTTGCGTATCTTATGAGTTTGTACTAGTACTATAGGGTGGTGCTATCAACGCGTTCATTTTTACTTCTCTCATACTCCTTGTTAATTTCTATAATTTGATATTCTTCAGTTCATTCGAACCGACAGCTGAAAATTAAAAGAAGTGTGTGAGAAGTAAAAAAGAGTGTGGATAGCACCACCCCTAATTAATATAATGCCGTGAGAACTATTAATTACTTGCGGGCATATGTAAAAACAGCAAGAAGAAACAAGGGGGACTATAACATATAGAATTTATTATGGTAGCAAAGATTTGATGATGGTATTGTCACTATTTTCATGTAGTATATATAGCAATATATATTACAAGGTGATCAGAGGATCCTAAGAGGGGACAAGTGGGATCATACATTTGCCATGTGAAAAACGGTCCCCTACACTTCTCACTCAATTTTGATATCGTTTTCACGATCTTGGCTCCATGCAAACTCTTCCAATTAATATTAAAATTTCAGGGTTTTGTGTTTGCTTGCATCTCTCTTTTTCTTTTTAATATTGTACTCATTTCTTGTCCCTTTTAAACACGTACATATTACCAACTCAACTATTCAGATAGATTCTTCAGGTGATCATGCATTCATTTTGACTACTGTTACATTCTACACTTTACAGTTTCTAAAAACAATAAGGCCTTCGTTCTATTAAGTTTGATTTTCCTCATTGCCTTGCCTTAGAGTTCACTAGAAGGGAAGTTGCCTACCGATATAGGTTAAATCGGATCAAGTGAGATGAGTGTAATGAAATATTTTACAAAAAACTTGACTCAAAGTACAATTTCACTCATTTCAGTAGGTGAAAGTGGATGTGGATTACGTCATCTGTCAAATGTACTCGCTCTTTTATACTTGAGTTCAAATTCCCTTCTAGTTTAGAACTGTTGTTTAAAAAGAAATGTTCGATCTAAATTTGAGAATATGTAATTGAACTGTTGTTTAAAATTTGAAGTATTTAGACAAACACTCGGATTTAATGCTTCGTAGTGAACAAAACTATTTGTATCACCTCAATTATTGATCTCGTGCACACTTTAACATCGTCAAGAGACACAGATAGTCATATGCTTCACACATAAACACGAAATCAGTTAAGATAATATAAATAACAACCCACTTTTGATACTAAGTTACCTTACGTTTAAATCAGCAACTCCAAAAATAGTTTTTTTTTTTTCTTGTTTTTTCCTCACTAAAACCGAAACCAATGCCTAAAAACCTAATTCACTCAATCCAGATTGACCTTGGTTGTTTTTTTTTTTTTAACAAATGATATTATCTACACTAAAGAAGAATGGGTAGACTTACTCTCACAATGAGTTAACAATAATGTAATTCAAATTTGGTAGTTGTTAGTATCAGTTTATAGTTCAATTCGGTAGACTTGTGCCCTTGCATGATGTTGTAGGTTCTAACATTGTTGGTAGCTAATCTAACATCTAATCTAATAAAATTTATCGTTTGACAAAAAAAAAATATTAATAAGCCAAATCACCTATATTCAGTTACTTTCTTTAACTATACAAGTTTTTATTTTTTTTTGACCGATTAACAATACAAGTTTGTACTACAACTTTTTCATATTTGTACCAAATTTTCCGACAGCATGAGTAGCTAGTAATTTTCTAAATTCTAATCAAATCGTTGACTACAAGTGTTAAAATACGAATTATAATAGATTTTTTACGGAAAATATATTTTGAAGAACATAAATATGATAGTTTGTTGTAGTGGTGAGAAGAATAAAAGAAAATTAACAAAATGTACAAAAATGATTCAAATTCTTGAGGGTGCCAGAAAGTCCTCAAGAATTTGAATCATTTTGTACATTTTTGTTAATGTTTCTTTTATTTCTCTTGCTACTACAACGAACTATCATATTCATGTTCTTCAAAATATATTTTTCCGTGCGTGGAGCCCGACTCGTTTTCTTAGCACCCAGGAGTTCGCTTCACTTTGCATGCACGATGTTCGCATTGTTTTGTGTGCCAAAAGCCCGCTATTTTTGCGTTCACAGAGCCCACGTCGTTTTGGTGTGCATGAAGCCAACCTTGTTTTCCGTGTGCATATGTGTAGTAAAAAGAAATTAGCATTCACAAGAAAGATAAAGAGATTTCATTTAAGAAAAATATAGAATTTGATGATAGGATGTCATATGAATCTATTCTTTTTCTTAGTCAAATGATAGATTTGTTAAATTAAATGTTAAATTTGTCAAATGAATTCATCCTTCAATTGACCAATTTTTTGATATAGAGAACTCGCACAACCAATTGCTTTTTCTAGCGATTTGTTTTGTGTGGGATCTGTTTTTAGGAACGAATAAGTTATTTTTAAACCAAACTAAATAGTAAATAGCTAGATTTGGTATGATTGTTGCTCGTTTTTTTCTTTTGAAAGGGAGAATTAAGAAAATTGTATTTATGGTAGCTTTTTAGGGTTTTCTCACTTCAAATGTTTAACGTGGTGTTACTATTTCATAAAAAAATTATAGAAAAAGGCTAAGAAAACTTTCTTAAAGTGAGATTTCTCTATAAACTTTCTGGCTCTCTACCATCTTACATTTTAACGTTAATTCGTCTCTTAACATTATAAAACATTGTATCACGTTACATTGATCAATGATAACCGATTAGTGTTCCTGCACACAAAAAATTCTCTCCGGTCTCCACACACGGATCCATTCTCCAAACGACACCGTGTCGTGTTATGTACATCGTGTCTTCTTATTTCATTGTGATCACATATTCCGCACCGTGCTTTCAACGGTCAAGATTCAAACTGGGAATCCAAAACCAGCAGTAAACTTACGGAGTAGACCTTGGGATGCGCGTCGACGCTGCGAGTCTCTCTGACACAGAAGTTAAAAGAAACTCGCGTGCGGTCCTCTTTTTTTTTTTTACAATTAGCTTTTTGGTAACTACGTGCGCTTCCTTTTGGAGCTTCTTTCTCTGAAAAATCCCAAATTATTAAAATCCAAAAAAAAACAGAAAAAGGTAAAAAATTGCAGGAATTTCAAAGTGGTGGCAGGAGGAGGAGGGGGTTTATTCAGAAAGTAGAGATTCCCGGTCTGGGTTTTTGCACATTTTCTCATAAATATTAATAATATTAATTAAAAAAGTCTCCAAATTTTGAGCCCTCACTCACATTTTCCAAGCAGTTTCTGAAAAATTAAATTAACTTTGTCCTTGCATGAAAATCTTAAAATATGACTTACATTGGTTTCTCCACCAAACCCCGTTTTTCACTGAGACTGGACATTGGAGAATGCAGAACAACGAGATAGCTCTTACTCAAGACGCCGTCGTTTAGCTGCTTCACTTGCTGGCTTGTAAGTTTCTTGTGAATCCCAAATTCTGTTGTTCTTGTTTTGCATGTGCCCTGCTTCTGCTGTAGAATCACTTCTGTTGATTTCTGGCTTTTGGGTTTTGTAAAAGGGCTTTTGGGTTTGTTCCTGTTGAAATTTTGGTATCTGGGTTCGGTTTGTTTTGGGGGTTTTAATCCTCAAAAGTGCTTTTGCATTTCTCCTGGCTGCTGGGGTTTTTGTTGAGTATAATATTGTGTTAGTGGTTTCTTCTAAGCCGCTGCCCAATTTGAGAGACAAGTTATATCAGATTGGTGTTTTTTTTTCTAATTTTGTGGAAGCAAAAAGTGCTTTTAGTGAAATTCTTATTTGGATCTGCAGTATTAGTTTTTTATTAGGGTTTTTGAACCATTAAGGAAGGAAATGGAATTTGCTACTGCCAAACCCCTTAAACCACCCTCAAACATATCTGATATTGTCTCCAAGTTTGCCAAAGTTTGCAAGTTGAGATCCATTGGTGTGTTTTCGGCCGAAAACCCAGATCAGAACCAACAACCCAACAGCCCCAACATTAGAAATGCACATTTGGGTGAGGATAGCAGCGATGTGACGGAGGAGACGGATTGTGATGGGGTGAAAATCCATCCCCATCCCGTGGAAGTTACGAGAACAAGCGACAAGTGTGGGGATGTGGAGTTATCCAAGTTGTTTGACATTGTTTCGGCTTTGAAATTAGCTTATGTTCAGCTTCAGCAAGCTCATTTGCCCTATAACCCAAAGAAGATTGTAGCTGCAGACGAACATTTTATGACTGAGCTTGAAGCGCTCTGCAAGATGAGGCGCGCGTATAAGGAGAAGCAATGTATGAAGCTCAAGTCTGATCCCTCTCGGTTGGATATCCTGAAGAAGAAGGTTGAACTGAATGAGAAGCTACTGGACGAGTTGAAGTTTCAAATGGAAGTTAAGAACTCTGATATACTCTGCTTGCAGAAAGAGCTCGGTGATTTGGCTTTGGCGAATGTGGCACTAACTGAAAAGGTAAAGCAGGTAAGTTTGCAGAGGAAGAATGTAAGGGTGTGGAACATTGCAACATTTCAGGATGCCTTCAGAGCTGCTTCGAAATCCATTCATGATTTTGCGAAGCCATTAATCAGCTTGATGAAAGCTTCAGGCTGGGATTTGGATGTTGCGGCAAAGGCAGTGGAAGTGGAAGCTATGTATTCGAAAAGGGCCCACAAAAAGTATGCATTTGAAGCCTACATTGCTAAGAGAATGTTTTATGGAATGTCATTGAAATCTTGCAATGTGGATGGAATCATGAGACATGATGACCCTATCAATGCCCTGATAGAGAAACCAGATTCCGACTTTGCCAGATTCTGCGGAGAAAAGTATCTGCTGGTTGTTCATCCAATGATGGAAGCTAGGTTTTTCGGGCATCTGGATCACAGGACACTTGTATTGAGGGGAAAGCATCCGAGGACTTCATTCTACCAAATATTCGCTAGAATGGCAAGATGGGTTTGGGTGTTACGCAGCACTGCAGCTTCGATAGATTCTGAAGCAAAAATGTTCGCTGTCAAAAGAGGAAGTACATTCTCTGGTGTCCATATGGAGTCTCTGGAGGAAGACGGGGAAGGTGCAGCTGTGTTGGGTGAACAACAAGTGGAGTTTATGGTCATGCCGGGATTTAGAATTGGGGAAACAATTGTGAGGTCTCGGGTGTATGTTTCAAAGTAAAAAATGTAACCGTTGTTTGGAGTTTACAGTTCACTGGCTAACTGGTAATTCAGCTGAACCTAACTTCTGTTACGAAAATGTTAATAGTTAATTTAGTCGACAGAAATTATCAGAGTTTTCCAATCATAGATGGAGTTTTAAATCTCCAAATTTCAAGTTTTGATATGTTGCTTGCTCCTTGATTCTTTTGCAGTACATTTATGGCATGTTTACTTGGATTGGGAATTAGAATTATTCCGGTTCCTGACTTCTCATGTGTTTTACCAACGCGTATACTGGAATTATTTCGATTCATGACTTTCCACGTGTTTGCGCTATCACATACGGAGTCACAAAGCATGTGGCTCCTACCATGAAATCTGTAATCCAATACCTAAAAATCAAGATTCCATTTCCATGTTTCCTAGTTCCTCGATTCATAATTTCTCTCGTTTTAAGTAAACATGCCATTAGCGATGATTGTTTTAAAGTACACATGTCAAGATCCAATTTCCATTTCCTTCTCTCATGGTACAAAAATATATTTATGAATCGGCATTTATATCAAAGAATTTTAATTTTGCAAAATCACTCTATGAACTTTCATCACTGGTAGTGGAAAACAAGTCCTTGCAAAGCTCTCCATAAAATCTCCCAACCAAATCAATGAAAACAGGGCACTTGAGGTTCTTCCAGCAATACAGAAGCTCTTCCACATCCATCAAGTCCCCCACTTGCCCTTCCTCAATGATCATCTCCACCAAATAGTTCTCAAAACTCCTGCACGCATCTTGCACCTCATCGTGACCCGAAGTCGCCGCCCTTCCTCTCATAGCCTTCAAATAAGCCGGTGTGACGGGTGACGGATAATGCGTTATTCCATTCCCGTCGCCCCCTTTTTCTGAGAAGCTCTTGTGCGCTGCTAGTCTGTCCATTCTTTTCTGCTTCCTGGGTGAATAGAAAGTCGATAGGAACGACGTTAACCGACTCTTCTTCTTCGGACCCTTTTTATCCGGTTTAACTTCGGTGTAAGGTGATCGACGGAGATGAAGAGCTCTTATAAAGAAGGGTTTTTTGAGCTTGAATCTGAAGATTTGTAAGAAATTTCTGCATGGTTTGAGTAGCTTGGATCTCAAGGCAACTGATGCTTTCAACTTCATATCTAATGATTGCGATAAACAGAGTGTGATTGAAGCTAGGGATAGTGCAGGATGGTGACTTTGCTACTTCTTCTTGCTTTTAAGAGTTTTTATGTTGCAACAACGGTTGGTGAGAGAGAGAGAGAGAGAGAGAGAGAGAGAGAGAGAGAGAGTATTAATGGGGTTCACGTTTTGGAGTCAAAGTAAGTGGGATGCCATGAAATTATGAAAGGAAGTAAACCCTCTTGTTTTTTTGAAAATTTTAGCATCTCTATTGAGGTATATACATGGATGTGAAACATAAATATATTTCCTTTTTTTAATTGATTGGAAAGCTTTCGAATGGATATTTTAAGGGTTCAATTTGGGCAGGTTGGGCAGGTTAGATGGTCAACCCAATTTTAAGCTAATCTTCACAATTTGGATTTGAGTTGAGTTCGGGTTCATACGGGTTGAGTCGAGTTTGGATTTTAAGTGAGTTCGGGCTTACGTGGGTTTGGTTTGCATTTGCTAAACTTATCGAGTTCCATTTTAACATCTTATTTTGCCTGATTTTTCAAAATTTGAATCAAACAACGTCAATATTAGTTAAAATTTTATTTACGCATCAATATCCACACAAAAATTTAAGCAAACAACTTGAAGACCATTTACAATGATTCAACTACGCAAAGTGGAAATTAAATTACAAGAAGTATATCAAAGTTTCAACCAAAGGAAACGTAAAAGTAATAATATCATTCATTATCTATACGAATATTGACAATAAATTTTCAGCATAATACATGCGCGAATTTGGGCTAACAAAAAGTCGCTACCAAAACATCATGAACAAAGAGTAAACCTAAACGAGTTTAGTTTGGCGATAACTTGGGACCAATTGGTTGAACATCAAAACGTCTATCCTCTAATATGCATTTGGATCTCAGTTCATAGAATTCTGGGTTCAAGATATAAAGATACGATGATTGAATTTCTTGTGAAATATCAAAACTTTGAAAAACTAAACACACAGAAAAAAATATTCTGGCTAACAAGAGTAGGGTGCCAGTGCTAGAGGCCTAGTGTTACCATGGTCCAGTCTAGCCCAACTAGCCCAATGGGCTTAAATAATGGTCAGGTAAATCTGACCTATTTTACAGGCCTATGTAACAGTAACAAACGAAATAGATAAAGAAAAAAGAAAAGAAACAGGAGAATGGTTTGTCGGGAGGTGTCTCATTCTCACCAACAAGATCATCTTCGGATTTTCTTTACGAGGATCTTGAGAATCTGTGAATCATATTCGTTCATCGTATATTGTGCGGTCAGTTTTCATCAGGTATTATTGTTTGTGTTAAATTTTAAATAAAAAATTTTAAATGATTTCTGATCGCACGGTTTACGATGAACGGATCCTCGAGATCCTCACAAAAAGGATCTGAAGAGATCCGGATTCTCATTGTCCAAAAGTTGGGACCGTTCGTCATCCTGGTCCCGTTGTTTTCTTTTTTCTTGGTCTCTGTGGAAAAATTAAAAAAAAAAGCTCCGAAATGAACGTGTTTTATGTGTATAAGTGTATTCGTGCTGGTTAGACGTCAACCATGAAATCTATTTACTTTGATGTTTGACATGCAATGAGTAATTTCTCTTAATAAATTCGTTGTATTGTTCAATAAGAGTGTGTGAACCTTTATATTTGTGTTTTTGGTGACTTGTTTATGTCCATCTGAAGAGATCCGGATTCTCATTGTCCAAAAGTTGGGACCGTTCGTCATCCTGGTCCCGTTGTTTTCTTTTTTCTTGGTCTCTGTGGAAAAATTAAAAAAAAAAGCTCCGAAATGAACGCGTTTTATGTGTATAAGTGTATTCGTGCTGGTTAGACATCAACCATGAAATCTATTTACTTTGATGTTTGACATGCAATGAGTAATTTCTCTTAATAAATTCATTGTATTGTTCAATAAGAGTGTGTGAACCTTTATATTTGTGTTTTTGGTGACTTGTTTATGTCCATCAGTCGTTAGTACATATGTTAGACTGTAATTTACAGGCAAGTAGGGATGACTTCTTATAATCTCATTTGATGTTTAAGATTAGAATGAAATGGATAAACAACTATATTCAATGTAGAAAGTATTTCTGAATAATTTTTCAATCGAGAAGACTTGACATGAAGGAAAACTAACTTTTCCCATTTTGGGGATTATAATTCATAATGTTTATTTGTCTGTTAGGACTTGGTGTCATATCTCTGTCTTGAGTTAATGTCACTTGTCACAAAGTCTCTTTGTTCCTATTTCTTTGTCACCATCAATTTCCCAATACGCACATATCATTTTCAGCACATTTACTCTTCACGTAGGAGTCGATATCGGGTTAATTCGTAGGCCTTTTCTTTAATGTAACTATAGGAGTCCATATCAGATTTGTGACATCAATTTTTTTACACAATTTTTGACATATACATTTTTATGAGACTTACTTCATAATGTATTTCAACGATTCGAACCATCTATTTTGTAAATCTTTCCTCAATTACAAGTTGATTGCCTTGTAGTCCCTAGTGTGTTGTAGCAGTAAAGAAGGGGTTGAAGCATTAGCTTAAACCGCGAGGAAGAAATTTTAACGCTCATATGACTTAACTATGCATTGAACTTGGTCAACCACCAGTATGCGTGCACAAATTCTTATTTTTAGTCTATTGTGAGCTCCTGCAAAAATTGTCATAAAATAATTCATGGCACATTAACAATTGAACATAACATTCTTCCAACTTCTTACATACACCCAATCAAGTTTTTAATTGTATGGTTTTAATTATATAAGTCACCCACCAAGCCATTCCTCGTTGTTGCTTTGCTCTCCAAATTCGTATTGCCTCTAACAAGTTAAAAGAGAGTTAATACAATAACAATTAACAGAATACGGTATTGCCAATAAACTCGTAGCGTATCTATACACGTTTTATTATTTTACATTATGTACGTAACTTAGTTACGATATTTCAGTATCATATAATAATTTTTAAAATTTTCTGACAGTGAAAACAATTATGCCATAACTGGTAACCAGAGGTTTTCCAGCCTTGGCCTTAAGCGCAGGTGGGCCTTGTGGAGATTAAGCACTTGGAAAAGGCATGGAATATCATCATTAGTAAAGCATGGAATTATGGGAGATACGCAGCACTTGGTAGACAAATGGGTCTTGGCTGCTAGTGAAATCATCATTAGTGTTGGCTGCTTTATGCAAACAAAAGAAGGAAGATCCAGATAAGATAAAATTTATAGGAATTTTAACGAAAAGCTTCTGATACTGTTTATTTTAACGAAAAATCATATTTTTACACTAAAAAATCAATTATAATATTATTCACTTTACCCTTTATTTTGTCTTTATCGTTAAAACTCAAAGTTTTCAACATTTTTTCATTAGTTTTCCCAAAATTTATTTGATTCCTAGTCTGTATTTTACACGTTATGTTTTGAGTTTGATTTCTGACGCTGGTAAATTATATATTGATAATTAGAGGGAGGATGACTTTTGCCTTAGTGAGTCTTCCTAATTCCTGAAAAGATGAATTATCGTGGCAAAGCCACCAGCTAGTCTTTTCTTTTAGAAAAAAAAAATTAGAAATTTTAAAAGAAGGGGACAACAACACATTTGGGGTATATATGTATACAGGAGCCAGAAAGCATGAAATAAATAAAGGGAACTTTAACGAAAATCTCCCGGTACTGTTCACTTTAACGAAAAACCACATTTTTACATTAAAAAGTCAATCATGGCACTATTCACTTTACCCTTTATTTTGTCCTTATCATTAAAACTCAAAGTTTTCAAGCTCTTTTCATTAGTTTTCCTATAAATGAAGCTCTGATATTCTTCATTGTTTATGATAAAGAGTAAAACAATATCGTACCATATATTCCATGTATAAATAATATAGAAATTGAGAATCCTTCAAGCTTAAGTTTGTACAACATAATCACAAATATTATTACTTTAAAACAACTTTAATACATAGTTTTGGTTCTTTTTAATACTTGGTTTACATTTACCAAAAAAAAAAAATTACTTGGTTTACGTTATTATTCACTTGTAATTATTAAAAATATCATCTTTTTAATATCAGTTAGTTTGTGTTTGGCTCATGAAGTTGGAAAGAAGAGAACAGAAACAACATCCAACAAAAAAGAAAAAGAAAAAAAAAAGATCGAATTACAGGTTTGTAAACACGTATTTGAATTCGATTTCTGGCTCTAGTAAATTACACAATTGTGGCTAGGAGGAGGTTGAAATGTCTTTGGGGGTCGAAACTTTTCGACCCTAAAAGGGTGGACTTACGTGACAAACCCACTAGCTAGTATTTTTTTAAATAAAAAAAGGAAATGGAGAGAAATTTTTAATTTTTAGTAAATGGGTAATTTGGCATATTTAATGGAACTCAATGCTTCAGTCTGCAGAAGATGAGGTAAAAATTTGGAATAGGTCGCTTGGTGTTTGCAAGAAATCACCATGCATAAACAGTGAACTAATTGGATATGCCAAGTAATACAAACAAACAAATTAACCCTAGTTAATTAGGGCTAAAACTTACCTTCAACTTGTTGCGTGCTCTTTTTTTATTTCTCATCTCGTGACTAAAATGAGAAGACGTAAAACCCGTTGCATGAAAGTTTTTTTTTTCCCTGTTTTAATATTCATTACTTGCCACCTGTTGCTTTCTTACTAAACTTTTTATAGTACTGGTCCCTGTTTTAATATTCATTACTTGCTATCTGTTGCTTTCTTTCTAAACTTTTTATAGTACTGGACCCCAATTACAACCTTCTATAGACCAAAACATTCAGCTCTTTTAACTATTTTTCCATCTTCACTTGTGCTCCTTACTCAAAACCCCCAACTCATAAGAGTGAGAGTCACACACACACTCACACAACCAAGTGAGTCAGTGAGAGAGAGAAGGAGAGGGAGGAGCTACCTGTTTCATTCTTTGATGGGGAACTACAAGTTCAGATTTTCAGACATGATCCCAAATGCCTGGTTTTACAAGCTCAAAGACATGAGAAGTACCCGAACCAAAAACCACAACACCTCTCACCACCACCATCACTCCACCAAGCAACAAAAACCAACCTCAAATAAATTTCCACCACCCCAAAAATCCCACATTTCTCAAACAAGAAGATACTCCTACTACTTGTCCACGCAATCCAACAGAGAAAACAGGTATTATAATTCCCCAATCCACCCCAAAGCCTCAGACACACATTTTCCTGAAAACCCCAGAAGACTATCCACCAGAACATCGAAAAGAAAAGCAGTTTACAAGCCTTCTCCTAACAAATCTGTCTCAAAATCCTCATCAAATTGCAACTGTCATGCTGCGGTTAATTCGGTTTGGACTGATGATGAGAGCCACAGAACTATTCAGTCTCCAGATTACTTTGGCTCTTCTAGTGAGAGTTCTAGTGAGCCTGACTTTCATGAATTAATCCCATCAGAATTTGAATGTGACCCGAAATTTGCTAACATGAAAAATGAAGGCTGTACAAGAAAAATCCATGATCAGAAGCTTGATGGGGTTGATTTTAATATGATCTCAGAGGTAGAGCTTCCTCCAATTTTGACAAAGCCAGTGAAATTTGATGAGGGAGCCAAGTTCAAGAGAAGTTCCTCAAAAGTGAAGGAAATACAAGGACAAAGGTCTCTCACTGTCAAAATTGTCAAGGAGGAAAGCATTAGGACTCAAAAGGGTAACCAAAGGAAGGTTACCCCAAATTCGGTTCGAAAGGCTTCTCTCAGTTCAACAGGCATAAGACTTAGAGGCAACTCTCCAAGACTTCGAAGCAAGAAGAAAACTCAGCCATGTGGTAGAAAGAGTGTGTCATTATCACCATCGTCGTGCTTCAAGTCGAAGAACAGGCTCCTTTCGGAGAGTTTTGCAGTTGTCAAGACCTCAGTTGATCCACAGAGAGACTTCAGGGAGTCAATGATGGAGATGATTGTGGAGAACAACATCAGGGCAGCTAAGGATTTGGAAGACCTTCTTGCTTGCTATCTCTCACTCAACTCAAATGAATATCATGATCTCATTGTCAAGGCCTTTGAGCAAATCTGGTTTGACATGGCTCACATCAAAATGTAACTTTTTTTTTTTTTTTACTTTCTTAGATTAATTGTTAAATGCCAATGCATGTATATAATCTTAGATGACTACTTTCTGACTTCTTGGTTTCTAAGGATATAACTTTATACCTCAATAAAGCTGCATGTATTGTTTGTTGAAAGAACTGGATTCACTGATTTTGAGCCAGGAAATATTTAACAAAAAATTTGAACTGGCAGCTCGCTAATCATGATTTAAGCTCTATCTCTAAACCACAATTTTGTGTTCTTTTATCGTTTGTATAGTGTCCACTAATAGACAATAAAGAGGCTAATATGCAAAAAAAAAAATGAATTAGTAACAAATTTTTAACACAATAAAGTGGATTTAAATTAAAAAAATTGTTAATTAAGCTTTTCTCTCTCAAACCGCTCCTCTCTCCCAAACCCCACCTTCAGCCGCCAGCCTTTCCTCTTGGGTGGGGTCAGTAGCAACCTTAACTCCTCATTTTTTTTTTCTTCCCTAAACCCCATTTCTTCCTTTTCTTTTTCTTTGGCCCTAGTTTTCTGGTTGTTTTGCTTTGAGCTTATCTCATTTTCCTTAAGAGTTTTATCTCAATTTCTTTAAACTTTGTCTCAAGTTTGGCAATCTTGTAGAAGATCTGAGTTTCATGTTTTTCCCTCCCCAAATTGTTTTTCCTGGCCGCGAGCTTTTGCCCTTGGTTCAGCTATTCGGCTCCTCAAGTTCTTCCTCATGGACTTTAGTTGGAGGCGTGCTTTGCATTTCAGTGGCTGCTAAAGTGCATCTCGCACTATTTGGTAGGATTATGGGAGCATTTTTTGTGCGGGTGGCTTGCCTGCCCTCAATTTCTGTTCATCCTTTCAGTTCGTTGGTTCTTCTTATTGGTGGCGGTGGCTTGGCAATTGCGGTGCGGCTATTTTGGCAGAAGCGGTTGATTCTCATTTCCAGATCTAGGGTTTTCGGTTTAGGCTTTATTTTGAGCTCACTTTTGGGGCTTGTTTCCTTTACTTTTGTCATGGCTGCACTTTTACTGTGTTGTGGATTATCTTCGGATTAACCTCATTAGTGTGTTTTATCTTTAATGAAATTAGTTGCTTGACCAAAAATAAAAAATTTGTTACTAGTTCGATTTGTGCGTATTTGACTTTTTTTACCACAATATTACAACACTAGACTATTAATTGTTTAAATTTAAATACAGTTTTTTTTTTTTATACATATTGTAAAAGTTGAATGTGAACGTCATGAAAAATGGCACGGGGGTACAAAAGAATGGGCCTTTACCATGTCAGAAGAGTAAACACATATTCCTGTGTGAGAGTTTTGGCTTGGTTCTTTGTCTGGATAATTTTGAGAAAAGGTTGTTGTTCCCCCAGGTTTTGTTTCTGGAAACAAGTTCAAGTAGTCGGTATTAGATCATCAGTTGTAGTAGTGTAATCCAAAAGGAACGACACTGTACAAAAGTGCAGAAGTCGGATGAGAAAACTTTGCTGTATATATTATTTGTAGATATATTGAAAATTAAATTAAATGAAAGTCTTAAACAATGTGATTGTCATGGAACTGTATTTGTGAAACGTTACAGAAATTGTATTTAGTAATTTTGCTGATGGTGAATAAACTTCTGCAGGGACTCTCTTGCCATGTAAGTTACATGTATCATTTTTCTAAAACCTAATGTGGGTCAGGAAGCGCACACATCAACAACCGTACATTAAATAAACACTTGAAAAAAAGATAAAATGCAATAACTCTTGCCGCTCGAAGAGCAATATTTAGTATTAATATTAAGAAAAGTCTCCTAAACCTTAAATTACATATAGCTTATATAGAGAAAATAACCTAAAGCCTTAGCAAGAAATAAAAATACGTAAGGAAAATACTTAAGTTCTTATGTCTAATAGGTAATTATAAAAAATAAAGTAGATAACCTAATATATTACAATTAAAAAATGACAGCATCCCTTCCCATTAACTAAACGATACCTATCACTCAACTTGTCACGTGATAGAGAAGTCTCGTAGAAATTTTTTTATGTCTTCTGGGTTTAATAGCATCTCCTCCCCATAAGAATAAATGTTTAAAAGAGCTTGTATATTTGACTTGTAGATTTTGACACACAATTAAGCATGCATATACATATATTGTAGGGTTGATATAAATTTTCTTGATGACAGGAGATCGAGGACCATAGACTCTGCCCAAAATATACCAATTGCCATCGTTTCATAGCAGATAATAGGTTGATTTTTAGGGTATCATCAGTTTTTGGTAATATAGGACCACCAATGTTTCACCAAAGACTGAATGGTTATGAATAATCTTGGAAATAAATAGCTTCATAGATAAAAAGAAAAAGTATATATATTTTGTTGGTTGGCATTTTCTTTTCATTGCGTGACTTGGAAGCATATTTATCAAAAAGCAAACTTTGTGATTGATGTTGTGACTAATATAGGATTATCCCTTCCTAACATGTTTATTCGGGATCAAACCCTTTCTTCACGGGCTACACCTGCTCTTTTGTTCCAATGTAACGGTACTGGTTATTTGCGAGGTTTTTCACTTTAACTGATTTTCCTTTTAAGGCATGCATTGTGCAGGTACACTACATAGTAGGTACAAACCAAGTAGGAAAAAAGATGAACTCGCACTTGGTTTTATCTATAGAAAATACTTGGCATGGTACCACATGTTGACTTAGTACTTCTCTGGTTATATTGAAATGAAATCGAATTATTAACCTAGCATAACCTAAAGCGCATTTCCGGCAAGCTAGTCGACCCAAATATGAAGTCATTAGGTTAAAACTTTCTCTACAAAAGACCCTAATTGCTAATCACTCTTAGACGCTAGGGGCGAGAAAATGACTTGGTCAAATATTGACTCTCTCCTTATCTTCCGAGTCTTGGTACAATACTACGTCAAACTTTAAGAACTTAATGCAAAATTTAACGGTTGCAAAGATCCGTTAAATCTTTATATACAATATTTAACTTTTGAATTTTTCGACTGCTTAGTGGTACATACCAAGAGAAAGAATATGTATTTTTACCAATTGCGAAGTTGCAATATGACAAGCAAACCTTACATGACAAGACATCGAATTTGGACACATCATAACATGCAAGAGGATCAACAAACAAAGAAGTACCAGTTTGAGGAAAATAAATCCAATTAGGACCACATAGAAAATTCAGGAAAGAAATCTAATTAGAGGTCAGTCATAATCTTCTCCGGGAATAAATCCCATGACCTCACACTTGGTCGACCGTTTTTCAAAAGTGGATACCAGTGGAAGTTTTGGTAAGGATAGACCAAAAGGTCATGAGTATGAGTCGTGAAAATAATTTTTTGGCAAAACAAAAGTAAGACTGTGTACAATAGACGCTCCCTCTCCTGCCAAACTCTCGCAAAGCAAGAAACCTTATTGACTTGGGATCACCTTTTTTTAATACTAGAAAACGTTCCAAGTTCAAATTTCTCTCTCCTAATAACTTGTTGAAGAAAAAATCTTGGTTTAAATTTTCTTTCTCGTATTTTAAGAGTTCATTTTATAGGATTCACTTAAAACATGATATGGGGCAGTAAGTACATGACGATTTAACAAACAATTACAGCATGCTACCTCTAATTATTAAACATCAGTGATTTTTCTTCCATACCTCTCATCACCACAACTCATTACCAACTCCAAATTGGGTCCCTAATTATAGTTTCATGAAGAAGATCTTAATCAAATAATTTTGGAATGTAATTAATTAGAAGTGCATGGCTTTATTTTACATGTGACCATCATTACAATTTTTTTAAGTGTGATTTGGTGAAGACATGGAGTTAATTAGCAAAAAATTTCAGAGTACAATGTATGACATACGCTGATGAATTCAAAGGATAGATATGTGCTTAAGAATTCAAATGGATATAATGGATAGACGCAAACCACTTAAAAGACAATGTGCGTGTATATATTATGCAGTGATGTATAGTAGGACTCGGGAGTTAGAACTAACATGATCAAACTCTTATTCATCATCAAACCAACAAGTATGTGGTCCAATATCCTAATGAATGAGATGTTGGATTTTATTCATGCATTCCGACTTTGAAACTTTCATTTTCCTAAATTATTGTAATAGTTTCGAACACTTTCACTCTCTTAATAATAATAATAATAACCTACAAAAATTCCCGGCTAAAGGACTGTTTGGAATTTGGATATAGCAAGAAGTCTACAGCCTTCACATATCCAAAATTAGCAAAACACATCCATCAAGGAACTTTCCTAAAGCAGCTACCTTATTTAACCCATCTTCAATAATTCCACATTATAGATACAAGCAATTTTTGTAAGTTCCCATCCAAACAACCCATACCTAAAACACAACAGTCTGTGTTACCATGAATTAGATAATCCAGGCAGGGACTACTCATACCTACAAGTGAAGACAAGCATCCTCATGCATATGGACATGGGATTCTCACTTCACCTTCATCTTATAATGCAAAGTGGCATATTTGGCACTTGCTGCCTGCTAGCTGCAAAGGGTAAGGACTGAATTCCTTCCAAACGAGAGAACTTATTTACATCGAAATACTAATTGTGAACGTAGCTCATATCATGAGTTTTAACTTTTTCACATGCTAGTACATAATTGGTTTGGGTCACCGTCATGATGGCATTCATATTACATAAATTCCTCAAAACTCCATTTCATAGGTACCACACCTAGAAGTTCATTTGGAAGAAAGAATACCTGATCTAGACCCAACTGTTATCCAACTATAGGTGAGGAATTTATATTTCTGTAGTTTGATCATAAGTGTTTCTCGTTAATATTATCAATTGTCTGGACTAAACTAAATAAGATTTATTTTATGGCAAGAACTAAATGAAAAGGGCATCAATACATTAACAAACTAGCCATTTATTTATAGAAAACATATGGAAGCATAATTACAATATCAATCAGTTTGCACAGAAATTTTACAACATGTCACTTGGTTATTGAAGTGGTCGACAACTTCATTAGTACAAAGCAGTCCTTGCTTGTAGCTTCACAACTATTCCCCCACCATATCAGGGTAAACTGTCATTTCTTGTATCTCCAGATTGCGAAATAAAATTTCCACTCCTCTTTTACTTTTACTGCTGATAAGAAATGTAAAAAGTAACTGGTGTAATTTACCCTTCTCATTGCTTGTGGTTCTTGTATAACAAACAGCAGCTAATGGCTTCTACAACTTCTTTGAAACATCACAAGGCGCTTGAAACCCAATAGTTTCAACATCTCCCACCGTCTTAAACAAGCGCCTCCTATTCACCTCTTCAACCACAGACCGGTGTAGTAGTTGGCTTCTTATGTCTACTAATGACCTATTCCTCATCAATTTACGGCTGTCCATGATCCTTTTATCTTTCGAACCAGATGCTAGTAAAGCTTTGCATCTCTCAAAGTATTTTTTCGCTATGAACTGCCCAGCATTGCTGGTTTCTTCGGGACAAAACCTTGTTGATTTGTGACATTTTGATATGGGATGTTTGTCTCCTCCTGTGGGGATCATCTTAGTGCCGTGCTCATTGCCAGAAATGAAACTTAAGTTGGAATATGTTCCCGAGTGCGAAGAGCTTTGTGAGCTGGTCTCATCAAGCAAATCATCTGCAACGGCAATCCATTTGCAATTAAAATGTAAGACTCAAAATCTTAAGATGAGGCTTAGCTTAATCCCTATGTCAGTAATTTTAGCAGGAAAATGCATCCCTAAAGGCGTTACCTAGGAATCCGAGATGATAATCAACATATTATCATGTGATTTTATGTTCTCGTCAGGTCCGTAAAGTTTCTTGACATATCTATAGGGACTTGGGATGAAGTCCATTCTTCACCAAGAATGTGGTATAAGAAATGGAACAGGGCTACAACTAGTCCCATTGAATCCTAATGGACTATAAAAAAAGGAATGGAAAAACAAAAGAGCATTCATTTCATAGGCAATGGCCTTCCAGGAAAGACCAGCATATAGAAAAGACGGCCATATTCATGCCCATGGGCTTTTAATTCAAGCAGTAAAGGGCCAAAAATAATAGTGGGTAGTCACAGCGCTGATTAACTTAGTGAGTTCTATGAGCCATACCTTGGAACCAATCGCAGGCATTTTTCATTCCGTTAATCCCATGAGAACTGATCAAGCCTGATAATGATGAGTGGGATGATGAGGAATAAGAGTGAGAAGGGTGGTGAGGTCCATCGTCGTCATCATCTTGATAATTAAATGTGTGGTAGGCTTCAGGTTTCCAATCTGGTGCCAGAGCAGATATCTCCCCTTCAATCATATTAGCAATTTCAAATGGTTCCCAGTCAGTGATCTCCAATTCCTTGACCATTTCCGTCGCAACATCAAATGGTGTATCATTCAATGTATCAAAAGGAAAATATATATTCCTAAGAGAACCTGCATGAGAAAAAGTTGAAGAAATGTTCACCATTTGAATCTCTTGAGTTCACTTTAACTACAACAACAGCCAGAGGTTGTTAAATAGTACCGTCTTTATCAGCAATCTGAACTTTAAGAAAAATGGTATCATCTTCAGAATTTAGCTTCCCCGTGATTGTCATGTCAGTCCTGGTACGATAATCGCTCAATTGCAGCTTCTCCATTTCTTTGTCGTTTAAAAATGGCTTCGGGTGTCCAAGCTTTCCCAAGGGCAATGATTCATCTTTGCCACACTCGAGAAATGGATCAAGCAATAATTCTTTAGCCGATAATCTCTTTGATGCATTTACCAAGCATTTCCCTACGAATCTCTGTGCTTCCAAGTCTTCAATCCGGTAGAATGCTCCTGGAAGCTTCCCCTGAGGAAATACAGTGGCAACAGGTAATGTTCTGTTCACTAACACCTATTAATCTTGACTTTGAAACTTCACCTTACCGCTGTCACTTTCTTGTAGATTTGTGCAGGGTTGACACACTCACTATATGGGTATTCAGATGTAAGCATCTCTAAAACACACATGCCAAATGAGTAGACATCGACTAGTTCGTTGTAATCTTCCTCGTATAGTTCTGGTGCCATGAACTCCGGAGTGCCTGAAAGTATAGAGAGACAAATTATCTTCTAGAGGAAATAAGTGCCAGCATTTTTGAGCTAAAAATGGAGATAAACGAGTACCTATAACACTGTGAGCAGATTGGGAACCACGGAGAATTGCTGCAAGCCCTAAATCACCAATTTTGACTTGCCCAAGGTGCCCATTAACAAAGATGTTGTCACACTTAAGATCTCTATGGATCACTGGAGGATCATGTCCATGCAGATGTACAAGACCCCGAAGGATCTGGCGGGCCCAGTTCTTTATGGCTCGGATGTCTACCTGATTATATTTCTTCCTATACCTGCAATATGAAAGATAAGTAGTTTATCAATACATTTAGCCAAATGCATTGAATAGGAATCCTGTTTCATGCTTAAGAATTAGTATCGAGGATAGCGGTTCAAAATCTCTTGATCAGTTGTCCTTCTCATTAACATAAATTTAATGAAGAGACTATTGTTACATTTTCTCCATTTGGGTAGTTCAAAAGATATGCAAGATGAGGAACTAGAGTTAGCAATACTAAAGTTGGAAAGGAGATTACTGTCTTAGCGTCCCCGATGTGAACATTTCAGTAATGAAGTTAAAAGTTTTGTGCTCAATGTCAATCCAAGAGGTGTAGAACTGAATAATGGAGTCATGGTTGAGGGTGCTGAGGAGGTGAACCTCTGAGTAGAGCCGCTGCAAATCCTCTGGTGAGCGAAGAACTTCATTAAGTTTTACCTGATTCCATGCCACCTCCATCCCAAGCAACTCATCAATTGCCTTGTACACTGTTTTCATTGCTCCTTTGCCAAGCACTTCTTCAAACTATTCAACACAAAGAAAATGCTCTCATCACTTCAAAAAGCAATCGAAAAGATCATTTCCATTTATTTATTTCCATACATAAAACCCGAACAAATTAATTGACTCAATGCGCGAAATTATAAACATACGGTTAATTGCTGTTGAATGCATAATCGCTGGTCTTACATTTATCTGCTGATTTTAATCCAATGTCCACCAATATCAGGTAACAACAAATGCTCAGGAGTCAGGAACTGACTTTTAGTTAAAGAGTACTCATCGGGGCATAATTGGATTGGAAGCTCTCATTCTAATAGTATTACAAGGTTGTCCCTTCAGAGATAATATAGCATCAAGCACAAATGTTTTAAAAGGCGAAGCCGAAGCTAAGGCGTTTCATGGATAGCCCCGCCTAGGCAAAAGCCCTTCGCCTCACGAGACCTAAAATTATTAATATATAGTCTAGTTGGAAGGTATGTCGTATAGTCTAGTTGAACTTAGGGTATGTCATAAAGTCTAGTTGACCTTGAACTTGGAGGGTATATGTCATATAGTTCAACTGAACTTGAACTTGGGCAGTTTTTTTTTATAAAGAAAATGCCCAGTAGAACGCCTTAGGCGTGCCTCGATCACGTCTAGGCGAGTTTAAGCCTATTCCCGCTGGGCAGAGGCGTTTTTGTCACTGCCCCGCCTCCAAAGCCATATAGGCGCGCCTCAAGGATCCTCATTTAAAACAGAACCTCCAGCTAGATGCTTGCTTGCATAGGCCCAGAAACCTTTTGCTTTTGTTTTACTACTAAACTAATGAAGCACCAAATTAAACAATCAAATTTAATCCCCGATTTTTTCAACTCCTAACAAGCCCCATCAATCCAAGTCCAAAGAGCTCACAGAATTTAAAACCAATATTATTGAGAGAAGAATTAGCATCTTGTATTAAATTAACAATATTTCTTAACACCAACTGTCATCAAAACTAATGGCCAATGGGTTAGACTTCAAGGTCATCGGGATCACCCGAATGGCTATTACTCCTGCTTAAACTAAGGTACTTAATAATGAATTAGACAGTGACACACCCTATGAACAAGATGACCAAATAAACTATTCAATCTTTAAAAACTATCTAAATTCTATAACCAGACTTAATGTTATTCTACTTGTGACTGAAAGGTCACGGGTTTGCAAAGTAAGGGTAAGACTGCGTATACGGTAGACGTCCCTTCGATCCTCGCAAAGTGGGTAACCTTGTTGGCTTGGAACCCTTTTTTTTAACTTGTGTATAGGTACATAGACACGTATGTACATACATACATGCACACAGATATACATACATATATCCATAGATACATACACATACAATATAATTTGATTGCCTTCACATGGCGAGCAAGAAATCCACGCTCACCAATTTGATCAAACTCAAATATCTGATGATCTGATACTCCAACGTTTAAGATCATTTCCATGGTTTTTCAGATAGTTTTCAAAACCCATTTAAAGAAACAAAAAGTAACCAACTTTAACAAAAAAAATATCTAAAACATCATTAATTCATGAAAAATATAAGCAAGGTGTACACTTTGTACCACAAAAACAATCGATTACGGCATATGGGTAACGTTCAAAATTTCAAAAAAGTTTCTAGAAAACAAATTAATGGTAACATGCAAATTACATACCCGACCATATCTCGCAGTAGGATCCATTTCAACATAGCCAGCCTTGTCTGCCTTCGACATGTTCGAGGATTCCAACTAATGACTTCCCAGTTCCCAAGACTTCGAAATCAGACGTTGTTTCTTTTGTTTGACGAACAAACCAGAGACAGAGCAGTTGATCACTAGAAACAAATAAAAGGGTAGCTAAATGTAATCTAAGAGGGTGTGGTGGGAAAATTAAAGGTTGTGGAAAATAAAAAACTAGGAAATTTGGGAAATCAAATCCGAGGCTTTCCCTCGTGGTTTTCGTAAGAGAAGACACCAAACAAGAGCCAGAAGAGCCTCGAGTAGTCAATCCTCAGCATAATCCAACCCACACAGTCTACACTCACTACCACGGCGCGTGACGCCCACTCGTACTTGTTGGCAACCATTCGTGATTTGGGTTTTTAAAAAGATGTCAAATTTCAGAGGCAGATGGGGAGGAAGTTTGAAACTTTGAAAGGGGAGAGTTGTGTTTGTGTGGAGAATTTTGGAGGAATAGTTGGTGCGGTTTTGGAAAAGGGCAGTCTGGGAAATTGCCAAAAGTTTTAAGGAATCAGAGAGATTGTGGTGGAGTGGAAGATGGGGTACGAAACTTGAAGAATCTGCGGCTGCAGTTTGTTGGTTCCATTTGTGGGAAAGGGAAGAAATCAAATTGTACAAGCACCTTTGTGGGATTTTGTAGTTGTTGTGGGCAAAGCAATTGAGTTTTCAAGTGAATGGAGAGAAGTGGTAAAAGCTGTAAATATAGGAGATGCAAATACTGCACCATTTGTAGACTGAACAGGACGAGATGTGAGAGTTGGTGGTGGCGGCGGCAACTCCCTCTAGGACTATTTGGGTTGTTTTATAGACGAGATTTTTTAGTGTGCCGGAAACATGGTTAGGTTGACAAAATGTTATAATACAAGTGATTAAAAACATTTTTTAAACCTTCAACTATTTGTATTATTATATTTAGTATACCTAGCCGTGTTATGTGAACACGGAAAAAAATTCTTGTTTTATTGTGTCAAATGATTTGGCTTTTTTAGCATTCTGTAGGTTGGAATTCCGTTTGGTAATGTTTAATGTGATCATCATTTTATATCATTATATAGTTGACTATGAACCTATTGACTTTTTTTAAAAAAAGAAAAAAATCAATAATAAATAGGAGGAACGGTTTGGCTCCTAAACTAATTCAGTACGTATTATAAATTATTCTATAAAAATTATATTTATAAAAATATTAATTAAAAATAAAGTTATTTAATTAATCAACTGCAATAAATAGATAGATGGGTATGCTTTTATTGTACAGGATTATTTGTTTTTATACATTTCAATGACTAAATAATCTTATATTTTATAGATTTTCAAGAAATAATCTTTACTGAGTTATTTATAATATAAATAATCATAAGGGATAATCATAAATATGAAATTTTGTGAATTTGTTACAAAGCTTCTTGAGGAGAACTCCTCATCCTTGGAAGAGCCATGTATCACAAACCCTTAAGCGTATTTTTTCTTTTATACATTCAAAGTTATAGGTTTGATTTTTTTGTTCTTATATTCGCTTCTATAAAAAAACAATAAGAGAGATTTGAATTTGAAATTTCTTTCAAGATATATGCTCCCAGTCTATGCCAGTGACATGATAGTTGAGTCAAGTCCACAGACATCTGGACTAGCAACCTTTATGTGCTCAATAATATGAAGGCTTTCATTTTTTTCATCTTAAAGTTAAGTTAATGATGATGTCTACTTGAATCATATTTTGTAGATCACAAAGATCCTGACTATCAACTGACACATCATGTAGTTTACAAAATATAATTTTAAAACATAACCTTTCAAGTCTTCGACCCTCTCTAGCATTTTCCTTAAGGCAAATACGTTTTGTTTAGGCGCTTGTCAAAGCACTGCTAAACAAACTTGATGCTGTTGGTAAATGGTAGGGATGCTTCTTACTCATTGGAATTTTCCCTTTCCGGTCGAACACAATCTGAAACCATAATGTTATTTTTCATAAAAACTGTGAGCTATAATTCGTAATCCGACTTTCTAAACCCTATTTTCGTATTTTCGATGCACCATAAATTTCTTAAATAACTGTGGGAATCCACTGAGGGCGCCCACCTCACGATTCTTCCAAGTATTTAGTATTGGGTTGACAAATCTATCAACCTCTCACTTATCTTTTCATGCATTTCAATTTTTCATTGGGGTCCCTCCACTCCCACTTATTCTATTCTTATCCTCTCTTTCTCAATGATATTTCTTCTTTGTATTTGGCCCCATTCTTCTCCTCACAGCATACTTCACAGTTACCTCAATATATATATAGATATATATATATATATATATATATATAAACTATATATGCTGCATGAAACCTGTGAAATTTGTCACCAAAACATTTTTATACCTTTATTTGGCTGACTATTTCAGCCACGCATGCACACGTACCATCTTGCGACTCATCTTCTGTAATTTATAGTAATTTACAAAAAACTTGTTGATAAGAATTACAGGATAAATATCTGAAAACCCAAATATGAATCTGGACTAATTCAGACAGGTGAGAAGGGGAAGACATTTTGTTTTTGGGTTGTAGTGTACAAATTAACAAAGAACAAATATTATCATAATTAAATGGATAAACTTTCCATTACCATTTTTTCATTCTATTTCTAATGAAACAAGTCACGACTTTGTGGGGTAAAATTTGAAGAAAAAACATTAATAAAACAAGGTGAATTGTAATTATGGAGCCATTTGCTTTTGTCTGTGCAGCCGAATCCAATTATACATTAAAATAAGGGTAAATAATGACCACAAAATATAATGTTGTTAGTCCAAATTCACAACGAGTTGCATTATATTAAGTTTAACTAGCCTTCACGCACGTGCGTGCAGAAGACATTTTTTGAATCATGGCGTGCTACGCACGACTTTACTTACACGTTTTAAATGTATTTATATACGTAAATTGACAAAAGGAAAGTTAAATATTTGAAGTAAATGAATAATTTTAGATCATGCTAGAATAAACCCCTTATAAACCAATTAAAGTAGCTGAATTCACATAATAAAATCAGTTTCTATAAAATTTACATTAAGAATAGAGAAAATAATATTTAATAAACAATTGATTGAATCACATTATTGCTAGCTCATTGTGAGGCTAAGCCCACCCCCTCCCCCTTAGTGTAGATAATATCATTTGTTAAAAAAAATCAATCATTTGACAATTAATTTAATCACATTATTATCCGCGTGTGAAAAACCTTTTTGTTATAAAGAAAATCATATTTAATAAACAACTGATTGAATCACATTATTGCTAACCTATTGTAAGGTACTAATTAAAAAAAAAAAAACTTTACTAATTTATCATCGGCACTATGCGCCTCTTTAGATGTTTTGAACACAATATTCATCATTTTCCTTTTTTTTTATTATATTTTTCTTTCCCCTAGGCACCATCAACTTTCACTTATCCTTTCATTTTTTTTATTCTTTTCTCTTCTCACTTATATTTATATTGTATTTTATGATGACCAAATTACCCCTACATTATTTGATATATAATATTGGGTTGCTTTTGGATTTTTTTGGTTGAGGGGCAATTTTGTCCTAATATTTTTTGTCAACTGCGTGACCCCAAAAACTTTGTCAACATGCATGACCCAAATTAGGGCTCTCGCTTTCTATTATATAGATTTTTATTATATTTTTATTTCCCCTTTATGTGGGCACCATCAACTTTCACTTATCTTTTCATTTTTTTTTATTCTTTTTTCTTTTCTCACTTATATTTATATTATATTTTATGCTAACCAAATTACCCCTATATTATTTGATATATTATATTAGGCTGCTTTTGAATTTTTTTTGGTTGAGGGACAATTTTGTCCTAATATTTTTGTCAACTGCGTGACCCCAAAAGCTTTGTCAGCATGCGTGACCCCAAATTGAGGCTCTCGCTTTCTATTATATATATAATGTAGTATTACATTTATAAGTTCAATGGAGTATTACATTTATAAGTTCATGCACTGCGAATACGAAAATAGTCATACTCAATGATTGTTTTAAATAATGAAGAAAATGAACAAATACGGTTTTACAAAGCAATATAAATTCTTCAGCCAACTGTCATATAATTTCATATTTGAGTGATTTTTAATAGACATGATTTTTAAGAAGAAAAAAACCTATATTTGAGTAATTTTTAATAGACATGATCTTTAAGAAAATATCTGAAAAATAGACGACTCAGATCATCGAAATACTTTATTAAAAATATGTATGGCACCCCATATATATGCACACTAGTGCAGGTAATTATAGTTAAAGTATGACTAGACAACTGTGCCCGTTGATTAATTTGGCTTAAATTCTTACATGTGTAAACAACAACAAAAAGGGATGTGATATCCATACACTCTTTTTTAATTCTCACACATCCTTCTAATTTTTAATCATCAAATTGGATGAAATGAAGAAGATTAACAGACAGAAATTAACAAGGGGTGTATGAGAAGTAAAAAGAAGTGTGTGGATAGCACACCCCCCAACAAAAATTAGGATGAAACAATAAGACAAGTTTTATGCCTGCCTTTGGTGTTTGGAAATGGATCATCTCCGAATTCATTCTTCCTAATCCACCAAATCAGAGGATCCATGCCGTTTAAATTTGATCAAACGGCTGAAGTTATTATAACTTTTAAAGTTGGTCCCTGTTTGTAGCCGTTGAATCAAATTTCAACAACACAGATCCCCTGATTTGGTGGATTAGGAGGAAGAGACATGGAGATAATACGTTTCCTTGGTGTTTATCTGTTACTTGAGTAATTTGCTACGACAAACTGTGGCTCTAATACTGTAGGAAGACTTGGGTGTCAATGTCGATCGCCTGCATAGATTTTCGTACGAGTTTTACACTTACACGGGAATATATATACACACACACACACACATACATATACCAACCTGCATAACGATCATGTTTACAATAGGTAAATAAACTTGATAAAGAAACTCATTATTTATCATACGTGATAACTAATAAGAGATCAATGCGAACAAATTCTTGATAGAGTTCATCTACCTCTCTCATACTATGACCTCCTCGTGAGTTAATTAATCTGCGCGTACGCACACAATTCAGAAATGTGATTGTTTATCTCATTGAATTGTAATTTGTAAATGTAGGGTGTTAAGCCGCCCACATTTTGTTGATGGTGGATGATATCCGCAGAGGCCGTTGAAAGGCTTATTGTGATGTTGAAGGAAGGAGGAAGCATGAAATGGACAGATCAAATGAATTCAGCCAATTTTATAAAGAATATAATAATAATAATATACGGTTCAAGTTTAAACATATAGTCTTTTTATAATAATAATAATTAAATTAAGAATAAATAATGTGAGGGACAAAGCAACTTAATTGTATATGTTCATCGTACATTGTGCAACCAATTTTCGTTAGGTACTATTTATATTTAATTTTAAATTTTAAATTTTAAATAATTTTTAACTGCACAATGTACGATAAACAGAAATGATTGATTGATCATCTGAATCTCAAGAAAGAGAATCCAAAAAGGATCCTATTCCCTCTTCTTCCTACTTAATTTGTTCTTCCCAAAAGTCGATTGCCACGTCGTCAGGTTGGCGGGAGACTGTGTGGTTGGAAATATGGATTCTGGAGTGGACAAAACTATCCTTTTCATTAGGTTCTTTTTTGAAAAAAAAAATAAAAATAAAAAATAAAGGTCACAGGTAAATCTCTATTCTGAAAAAGAAAAAAAAAGGAAAAAAGGTATGCACCAGCCGGGAATCGAACCCGGGTCTGTACCGTGGCAGGGTATTATTCTACCACTAGACCACTGGTGCCTTGATGATGGGTTCGGTTTGCATGTTTATACTTATCCCTCAGCTACAAACTGGAACAGGTACCCCTCAAGGGATATAGTTGGTGGATTTATCATTTTAGGGCTGATTTGGTGGGGATTAGATTGGATTGGATATCTCAAGACGTGCTGAAGGAAGAAATGAATAACTTTGTCCAACATGAAAGTAGAAGAATTACTTAATAAGTTCTCACAAAAACGTAGGATTTTAGGAGCAAACAATCGGTAGGATTTGAAGAGTCTCCTTCATGTCTAACCATTTCAAATCCTCCCCAGAAATGAAAAATCATTCACCTCAACCTTATAATCCAATTGAATCGAGGCACCAAACGAGCCCTTACATGCTACAATTTTATTCATCTTGTGTCAATCACAGGGTTCCTAGATGGTAACCTTTGTAGCTGATTCATTTTTTTAGTACAAATATTCTAAGTTAATATAAAACCTAAATTTCGAAGGGTGTTCAAACTCGATTACTGAGAGGAAAAAAAAAAACACATTGTTCTAGCCAACTTGATTAAACTCAGACCTACAACTGTCACAACTTCACTTAAAACAAATGAACTTGACCAAAACAAACTTTCATCAATTCATAGTAACATTCGACCGAAAAAAACCTAAACATAACCAAAATTTTCCTGGTTACATTTATATATCTCATCATGTGTATACTAACCAGTTCTAGCCGAAATACCTGACAAAGGTTTCTCAGTAGTGTGTTTAGAACTAGAAACTTTGGGGGGGAATGACAAGCCGAGGGGCAAACTTTGCCCCGTATATACATCATCCACCCAACCCAAAGCGCACAAACGTGCGCATAGATATGAAACGAAAAAGAAAAGGAATCAGCATGTACAACATATGTATTCTACATCGAAACTACCAACAACAGAGGTCCCCAAGGATATCTAGCACCTACCATCATAAGCGTCTTCATTCTCCAATGCATAATCCTTCCTTCAACGGCACTCGAGGGGTGAGTGGTGGACATCAACAAGAGAGCTTTAGCTTTTGAAGAAAAGCTATTGTGCAGGACTCCTTCAAATTACCAAATCCAACTACCTCTCCTCATCGGCTCCAAACAACTTTGCTTGATGATTCAATTCTGGCATGGGTGCCTCCTCCCTTAACTGAAGGGATGAGGATCTAGAGTCGAGTTTCGCTTGCAAGTTGGAGAAACTGTTGTCATGAAAAGACTCCCAAAAAGGCATGTGAGGTTAATGGTAATCTAATGTTGGAGTTTCCATGACTTAAAAACTGGGTACTCCGCTTCTGAGAGCTCTCGGCTTCATTCTCTAGGTGAGACTGACTCTTGAGGAGCTACAGTGAAGCCATAACCAAAGGCGTGTCTCTGAAATGGAAAACAAATTCCTGGTGCCTGTTTCCTTCCCCTTCCAGGCAACCTATCCTTTAAGGAACAGTAATTCTGAAAAGACTGTAATAAGATGACCATGAGATTATGAAAACCAGGACTAGTCCTCTGCTGAGAATGACTTCATAGAAAAATAAACCCAAAAATATAAAGCTCATGAATATAAAATTACATGAATGCAGTCTGAAAAAATGATTATATAGAAAACAAAATTGCCACTACCGGATTTGGGATGTACGTTCCGGTCCCTTGGGGTTTCCTTCTCTCTCCTCTGAAAGCAGCAACGGAGAAAGTGGAATCATTTGCACGGTACGCATGTGCTCCCCAGTCAACACCATGTATGTTAGTTTGAGAATTAGTATTCTGATGGAACTGAAGGGCTTCAGACGCACCTCCCCATGGGTTCTTTTTCCATAGCTGGGGTGACAAGGGAAGACTGGGAAATAAAGGAGGTAATGCAGCAGATCCAGGGAAAAAGGGACCATATTGCAGGTTCATTCCATGACTGTCGAAATCTCCACCAAGCTCCAACAAAATGTTCAAAGATTCAGAACTTCCAGACAAGGCATTATTGTGCACATTAGTCTGACCATTGTTTCCATGTCTATCCAAAGTATTTGCAAAAAACTTGGGCAGCTCATCTGCTATGCATTCCCCTGGTAATGAAAGAATCCAACCAAGCTTGCGAGCTCCATATTTAAAAGCACTGCATATTCGATAGAAGTTACCTGTGGAAAACCCATCAATCATACTATGATAAAACTCCACAACAGCATGAGAGCGAGGGAGAGAGAGAGAATGCATACTTCTGCTGACACTTCGCCCAAGGTTGTTGTCCTGCTTTAGTGGATCTATTATATTAAGATGCTTCAGGGAAAAAGCTGGCAAGTTTGTCTCATGCCCCTTTGCTGGAACAGAGAACATTTCCACACAATTTCTAATAAATTCTTCACTCAGCAGTAGATCATCTCTCCCGTTTTTGGGTGCCTTAGCTGCAGTTTAAGTGAGTGAGTCAGAGAGAGAGAGAGAGAGAGAGAGAGAGAGAGCAAGAAAACACAAATAAGCCATCCAACATCAAAAGCACACAATAATATCTCTTACCCACTATATCAGGCAAGGATGATTTGCATACTGGTCCGTTTAAACTTATGCAATAGTTCTCCCAGTCAAATTTGCTTAAGTAATCCAAAAATTTATAAAGGACCTATAGAAATGAAAAGTAATTAAGTTCTTAAACTTATATATGTATTTGAAATAAGGATTCAAAATTGACTTGGGAGTACTCACTGCCAGAGGGCCATCCAGTGACGAATGGAAAAAATGGAAAACATATAGGATTAATATTTCCAAAGCATATGTTGAAATCAACCCATGATGGGCCCCAAGAATACGACTCTCATAGTAGCACCAGGCTTTTATCAGAATAATACTCCGCTTGAAGAGATGATTTTTGCCAATATAATTATCAACCTGCACACAAAGCAACATGAGAAATATGACCCAAAGATGAAACCTGAGTGAACTTTCATGCCAGTGATATAGTAGATAAATTAAAATTGCATAGGAGCAATCTGACTCAGTTATGCAATACCAACCGTAGCTAATCAAAATTTGAAGTGATCATACCTGTTCAAGAAAGTGCAGAGTACTAAATCCTCCTAACTGATTGGAGGATATATCTACAACTATATTTTGTATAATGCACTTCACAAGCTTAACCTGCAACGAAAACCTCCAAATTTTAGACGATGTTTCCTCGTATATGGAAATTGAAAATGTATAATGAAGAAAATTATGATATCTTCATCAACCTAGGAGCGTCATCAATGAGCCTGAAGCATTGATGTTAAAACACAGGAAAGTAAAAGCACTCAACAAAATCCATGCAAATGTTGAGTTCCATAATATCCAAGCATGAATATCAGAAACCTTTCCCTATTAATAAGGTAAAGTCCAACGACTTCAATCTACCGAATAGAAAAGCTATAAAAACAGCTGTGTTGTATATATAAAAGGGGGTAATATACCACAATAGAACTCTGAACCAACATAATCAGTTCTAGACAACGTATGGAACAAAAAAGTATTGTATGTTGATGCAAACAAAAGAAAATACCAGATAATACCTACATCAAAGACTTCAACTCTAATACTATATGGAATAGGAAATGTTTTCAACTGAAGAGACTGAATGTTCCCAGAAAAAAATAAGGCGTCATGGTGAGAAGAACCTCGGCATCAATGTAATGTACATCCTTCACATGAAACGGAGAAGCTTCGTTGTTCTCCTCTCCCTTCATAATTGCATAGACATCAGTTGCAAAGAGTTTATCAATATTTGCACTGCCAAATGCCGTCATATCAATATCTCCATCAGGCAGATACGTTTTCAATGGAACTGACCCATAAGGAAAAACCTGTGAGATAAACAATACAAAAATTGCAGACGCAACTTATTAGCAAGTCAATGACATGAAGAAACTCAGAAACATCATTAGTAACATCACCGATTTCTCAAAAAAATGAACTCGAAAACAATATTGATTCACAAATTTCACCAAGTCCCAACATTTCATTGTCAAACAGAAATCAAACACGAAAATATGCCTCTAAAAGTAATTAGGATCCAAACAAAACTCAATTAACGCGTAAAGTATCGATTTTTTCAGCTCCAAACAAAAATTCCATTCCATTTATTGAAGTCATTACGTTGAAAAGCTAAGATCAATCACATCACAAGTAACATTTGCTTACAGGTGGGCAGTGGCACTGCAAGTCTAGACAAATTTGGACATTACCAGCTAAACCATATCGCCATTACCACCAAATTGCACAAGAATTACACAAAACCAACACTAACCCAGATGGAAAACTGAAATCGAAAGAAACGTAATTCGGCAGAATTGTAATTACCTGACACCCGACGTTACATGTGATGAGGTTCTGCACATATTGAATGACCTCCGTCCTCGTCTGGTGGGCCGCCAGAGTAGGCTGAATCTTTGAGACTATCTCCTGGATTGCCTGCTCGGCTCCGGCCCAAGACTCAAGGGCTATGGAGGAGGGATCGGGGTTGGATGTCGGCAATGACGGCGAAGGGCAGGGTCGATCCTCGCGGAAAACGCCGTCGTTCGGCCGCGCCGAACAGTGGAGGCGGGCCATGAAATTGATCAATGGAGGCCAAATTGGGGGAGGAGAAGAAAATAATGGAGAGAAGAGGAAGGAAACGCCGAAACGGCGCCGTTGATGGAGGGATTAGCAGAGTGGTGGTCGGAGAATTGGAGAGGAACGAACAGTTTCATTTCTTTTGGTGGTGCGAGGAAAAACCTTTTAAACCCCCCCCCCCCCTCCCCAAAACCCAAACCCAAAAGCGGCAAAAATCCTCTTCCCTCTCTCTCTATCTCTCTCTCTCTCTCTCTCTCCTTTTGTTTCTTTCTTAAATTTTTATTTTTTGTTATTTTATTATTAAGTTAAATTGCATTAATGGTCCTTGTAATGTTTTCAATTTCATTCATGTATTTTCTGTACTTAACATTTGTATCCCTAGAGTTTCGTTTTGTTTCCATTTACTTATGGGATAGGATGAAGCTAATATTTTTTAGAAAAACTAACGAAAAGTCCAAAAAAAAATTAATTTTAATGAAAAATGACAAATAAAGGTGTAGAAAATAGTATCAAGAAAAGGTAAAAATGTGGTTTTTCGTTAAAAGTGAACAGTACCGGAAGTGCTTCGTTAAAACTCCCAAATTTTTTAGGATGTATTGAAAAAAAAATTTGTGCGTGCTTGAAATGATTGAAAATGAATTTGTAGAGGGGGTGTCCCCATTAGGCCTAGCTTTAGCTACATTCATGTTTGAAGAATTCGAGTAACGTCACTGTCCATAACAAAATTATAAGGATGAAAATGTAAGAAAAACTATAGGGGCAGATAAAAAGTATAACTAAAACTAAAGTACGAGGACTAATAGTAAAAATTAAAGTTAAATTGTTTTTTTTTGAGAGTTTTCAGTCGTTGTGGGCCACACAAGTACCCAACAACACAGGTCTGCCGGAAGGACAAGCATTGTCAGCCCTTCCACTTTTGGTGTCCTTTCGTGTTCTCCTATGTGGTCATGCGTCAACATTTTATATTACTATTTAATTTTGTCTTATTATTTCTATAAAAAAAACAATATAAAATGTTAATGTGGCTTAATCGTAATCACACAAAATAGAAGAGCACGAGAGGTACCAGAAATGAGAGAGCAGACAATCCTTGTCCCTGCCGGAAAGCGACGCGACGCCACGACGCATCAGCGTGTCAAAGAGGAAGCACAATACGCCGCGGCAATGCTTACGCCAGGCAGACACCACAACACCGCGCTGATGCAGACAAACGACGTTGTTTCGTGCCGCCTGCTTTTTTCAAACATTGGGATCCCTGTCCATGTTTCCTACCGTAAGTATATGAAATATTTATTTCCTAATTTCGTTTTTTTTTACTTTTTTTTTCCGCGGGAAGATCCTTAGGAATATGTTTTTTTTGTTCTCTGAATTTGATTTTTTTTTATGCATATGAACAATTGTCGATCACTAATGCAGATACGACTGATTCTTTGCTTAGTGGTACTAGTTATTTGTGTGTCTAAATTCGATTTATTTTTTCATGTACGTGAATGAATCAATCACTGATGCAGATACGACATGTTCTTTGTTTAGTTGTATATGTTATTTCTGTGCTTGAATTCGATTTACTTTTTCATATAGGTGAACGATTGTTGTTACTGATGTATGTATGACCAATATGTATCAGCTACATGCATAAAAGCAAGAACGGTCAAATTTAATGCTTTATTAAATAATGTCGTAATTAATAAATATAAAAACATTCACAGTTTTTTGTTACGAAATTAAGGGTATATTATTAGGTTCATGTCTTAATTGTTGGGAATAGAGTGAATTGAGCCTAAATATGAAATCATACATTGCATTATCAATTAAAACCTAAAAATTGTTCCTCTTACTTATGGTCTTGCTCTGTGCCTTATTTATTACACAATAATAACAATATCCCAACTGGAAAATGTGTTTAAAAAACGGGAGGTATTGTGTTCGATACTTTGTAAGTTGTGAATCAGCTTAATCATGACCACGTGTAAGGTGAAATTCCCAACTAGCCTCCTCCGAATCCCAAGAAAGTGAATAATAAAACAAAATAATAATAAAATAAAGTTGGGAAATGTGTTACATGGCATTACTCAGCAAAAAATAATAATAGAGGTATTCATCAATTTCCCCCCTGAACTTGTGACTATTGGCCAATTTCCCCCCTCAACTTTAATTTTGGCCAATTTCCCCCATCAACTCTCATAATTAGTCAATTTGCACTCTACTGTTAATTTTTTAATTTGATCATAATTAAACAAGTGTGTGTAAGAAACTAAATAAGATGTATGTTAATCATTTTCCTATGTCTTTATCCTATTACAAATAGATTAAAATTTAGAATTTTACAATTTATCATAGATAGTATTATTAGTCATAATAAATCAGTATGGAGTAATGTTATTTGATTTTTTACTATACAAAATTGATAACGAAAAGGATTGATGTGTACATTTTTGTATGTGAATACAATTTTCTTTATAAAAGTGAAAGCTAAGTTCAAGTAAATTGCGGAGAATCAAGCTTTAGTGCAAAAATGGCTAGTCAATTCATAATTTTCGACTCTTTATTAAGAATAACCCATTTTATTGAAATAGGTCTGATCCATGAGTTTAGGATTATTATTTCTTCTTCTACATGCTTTAAACCCGATTCATAACTTTTTCTTATAATCAACTCATATCACATACTAATTGTATTATGTTTTTGTACATTTTACCCTATATATTGCAGGTGAGTTTATGTTAATTTTAGTATTTTGTTGGAAGTTATTAGATAGATTGAAAGAAAAAAAAAAGATGGAAAATTTAAAAAAAATTAACAGTAGGGTGCAAATTGACTAATTATGAGAGTTGAGGGGGGAAATTGGCCAAATTAAAGTTGAGGGGGGAAATTGACTAATTATGAGATTTGAGGGGGGAAATTGGCCAAAATTAAAGTTGATGGGGGAAATTGGCCAATGGTTACAAGTTCAGGGGGGAATTGATGAATACCTCAATAATAATAATAAAATAAACAGAGAGTCTGCCAAAGAAAGTATGGCACCAAGATGGATTTATGAGCAAGGAAAGATTTCGTTAAGATTGCTGACTAAGACAACTCTCACAACTAGTAAGGTTGAAAGATGTCTTACAGAGATGACGTGGTTGAACATTCAAATTTTTACATAATGTATCCCGCTAGCACAAAATGGCATGATTGTGTAGTGTGTGGATTTGGACGGCTGACTAAGACAGCTCTTACAACTAGTAAGGTTGAAAGATGTCTTATAGAGATGACGTGGTTTAACATTCAAATTTTTATGATAATGTATCCCGCTAGCACAAAATGGCATGATTGTGTAGTGTGTGGATTTGGATGGCAGTGCACATGGTTTCTTTGGAATATTCAGAATGTCATGGTTATCATGACTTTTGACATTTGAAACTTCATATCTCACCCGATTAGAGACGCAACAACAACACGTCTAGTTGTCTGCTCTCTTCGACCTGCCGTCCAGCCAATTCCTACGCCCGCCAAACCATCCATCTCTTTCTCTGCGTACTTGTCCACCTTTAGTGATGGAAAACCAATGCTTTCCAGAAATTCAACCCCTACTGGACTACTCAATCATAACACGCCTAACCTTTTGTTATTGTTTTAACCTACATCAATAAAGTATTTGACCGTTAACACCACATTACCACGTGGCGGTGTTCGTGAAATATGAACCTTGACGATGAACCTTTTGTTAATATTTTACAGATCCGTTAAGTATCTTATCACAACACAACATTACAACGTGACGGTGTTCATAAAATATGAACCTTGACAATGAACCTTTTGTTAATATTTTACCCTAAATCAGTGAAGTATCTGATCACAACACAACATTACACGTGGCGGTGTTTGTGAAATGTGAACCTTGACGATGAACCTTTTGTTAACATTTTACCCTAAATCTGTTTAAGTATTTGATCACAACACAACATTACCACGTGACGGTGTTCATCGAGTGGTGTCCTAGTATAAACTACATCACTACGTGGTGGCACGACTCGACAAATTTGGGTTGAATGCTTAGCAACAAACTAACAATAAGGAGAAAGCAAGAAAAACAACTGATTTCAACACTACCTACCAAAAACTCTGCTAAAAAGTATGTTTAAACACAAAAGCGATTTCCATAGGTAACAAAAGGATTGAATGGATCAGATCTTAACAGCTAGAGCACCTCTGACTCTCTGACCCGGGTGGTGCCAAAACCAACTAAAACAGAGTTCAATTAGGCAACGTTTTATGATGAGGAAGAAGAATGCAACCTGATCCCAGCACGTCAAAGCTAAAAGTCAAAGCTAATCGTCGGAGACGACAGACACATCGCACCATGGCAACGTTTGGATCCTACTTTACCGATCAGAGATAACGAAAAGTACCACTAGTGCAACACGGAGACATAATGCGAGGATGAGAGCAACTATTATTAGAGTTCACGAACCAAAACTAAATTCATATCATCGTTCAAAGACCATGGCTACAATTTAGCCTAAAATCTAGAGTACCAAAATCTTCGAAAATAAAAATCTAGTGAAAACCATCACTGGATGAAAATTAACACAAAAATGAAAAATCTCTGGTTTTGAATCTCCTGCTACCTTCTGCAAATAACTTCCCATAACATGATAGTATGACATATAAGACTAAAGTACTACGATAGTACACATAAGTCACAACGGCGTCAAAGAAACATTCAAAGATAAAATGGAAATAAAGCAAGGTAGCAGCCAAAATTAAAAGACTCAATGCACGTCCTCAAAGCAATCAAGCAGGTGATGCGATGCCTTTTCATGGACGAGGAGCTGGCGCTCCAGCTCCAACAGGGCGTGGACCCTGACCAGGAGCACCAGGCGCACCAGGCCTAGGTGTATCCTCCTGAAATGCATAAATCGAAATTGAAAGGTTTAGTAAAAGAAAATGAATGATGAAAGCAAATGTACAAAATAAAAAATTACAGCCAAATGTGATGAAGACATATACAGTTAACTTTCTAACACTCCAGCATCCCCAGCATTCCCTAGGCCACATAACAACATTATTGGGGAAAAGGTTCCATACTATAGTCTCACATAATCAATTACATCAAATGTTGCCTCCGAGTAGGAACTATCTAGCTAAAAACGCAAAAGGCTAACATTTGGGAGAGGGGATGTAGCTGAACTAGACAGATAGGAAGCAATGTGCATTTATAAGTACCGCCCTTCAAAATTTATCCTAATATTAGCAAATGAAAAACCTTAAATTAAGGAAGAAAGCAACAGCTGGATACGAAAAATCAGAAGCATTTATACCTTAGCAGGAGAAACTCCCTGCCAGTAAATATGTTATTGAAATAATACTATGATAGCACATATAAATTTGAAGTTAAACCCAAAATTGTTTAGCATGCGTTTTCAAGCTCGTCAATGTCACTAATAATGGAAGTACGACGATCATTTAACCAAATAATAAGTCAAAAGCTTAGCTACCAAATATGCATGTCCTAAAGGCAAAAGAGATAACATCCTTGCAGTTGGGTGCTTTTGAACCTCATTTAAGAAAATTCAAGATGGCATTACCTCCCTTGCTCTTAAACTTGTTAAGTTTGTACAAAATGGACACTAATCCACGTAGGTAGAATGTAGAATGTATTAATTTCAGACACAAAAAAATCCCCAAAAACGCAAGTATTGAACAAATAAAACACACACAATTTAAATGAAAGTATATCTCACACTGAACCGTAAACCAAATTGCACAGAGGCATAAACTTAAACAAAATAAGAGATTGAGATACATAGCGATGAAATTTAGAGCATACCCGGCGCCTGAAACGCTGAGGGGGCTCACGGTTCCTCCTATTCTCGCGAGACCGAACCCTCACAACGTGGGAGTGGATGGCACAAGAAACGCAGTATTGCATCTTAGCATACAGCTTAGGAAGGGTGTAACCTTCAAATCAAACAGCATTCCCAGTAAAACATTATCAGTACAATCATCAAAACAAATACAAAACTAACAGCGAAAAACATTATCAGCACAATCATCAAACCAAATACAAAAATAAAACCGAAAACAAAACGAAGAAACACTTGCAGAATCAAACAGAAAGGGAAATAAAAATTACCATCGTAGACACAAGCCTCCTGAACATCCCTAACTGCAGCCTGCTCAACAATGTTCCTCACCAGAAACCTCTTGATAGCTTTGTCCTTTTTAACACAAACCCAATAAATTAATCCTAAAACTAATTCAAAACCAGAACCCACTTAAAAAAATCCAAAAACTAATTCAAAACCCAGAACCCACTTAGAATTTCAAATCTTTCACTCTAAAGATGTAAACTTTAATAAAAATACGAAAAAAGGATAATTAGGTAAAAGCACACCTTGGGGCAGCATTTTCCGCAGTTGGAGCAGCGGATGAACTTCACGTGGCCGCGGCCGTGCTTGTTCCGGCCGCCGTTTCTTCTCTTGAAAGTCTGCAAACAGAGAGAGATTGAGATTTCCAAACTGAATTAAGTAAAATATTAGTCGTTAATCGTGTAATTCAGGGATGGAGATATGAGGTAGAGAAGAATTACCATGGTTGCTGATTTGCCTACAGGGAAGTGAAACCCTAAGCCGCCGTCTGGATCTGAGCTGCTTCTTCTGCCGCTGCCAAACGCTTCGGCGGCCTCTTAAGGTAGGATATATATGTGTGCGTTTTTTTTACTAGGGTTTTGCGGGGTCTTATGATCCATTCGGGGCGGGCCCGCTAAAATCTGTTCGTTGTCTCTCCCTCATTTTTTTCATTCTCCTAAAAAAACAATCAATCAAAACTACATTTACTCAATCCATAAGGAATTTTGTTTACAAGTACTAAGTTATGTGAATAGGTCACAATATATTTTAAGGAGGATTTCAAGAACGAGAAAAATTATTAGTAGAGTTCAAGATCGAAAAATAAATTCTTGATACAGATTAGAGACTTTTGTTACAATTTAACTGTACATTACTGTAACAAACAATTTCATTATATCAATATTGATATCATTTCGATGTTATGTATGTTATGTGGATATCAATCTTATTAACGTATTGTCGTTTTGATACATTGGTAGTATCGTCATTTGAATATATTGGTTTCATAATAGTGCTATTTGTGAATGGTTCAATCCTTGCAAACTTCAATTTGTCTACCTTAGTGGTTCTTTTCATAAGATTTCTTTTGCCATATTCATAAGAGAGACTTTTTTGCTTGCAGATTTGGATTCAGTTCTTTTCTTGTTATGCACACTCCTGTTTATTTATATCGACTAACTTTTGATTTATTCAATTCAATGGTCATAAATAAATGATGGTGTGTAGGGAAAAGAAAAACGTGTGTGAAAATCATCTCTATTTGAAAATGAGCAATAAAACCAATCGCCAGGGCACCGCAGGTTAGTCAACGATCAATGTGCTGCCATCACTAGAAATCCAGAAAGAAAAAAAAACAAAGAGGATTTACAAAATGGAGCTACATGCTTCACCATCATCAACTTAAGTAATCATAAGTTGGAAGACAGGGTTTATTACAAACAAGAGGAAAGGAGATCCTCAAATAAACGAGTTACACAAAAGCTGATACACTATGCAATTATGCATTGTCGAAAAGACAGGATGTCTCGGTACAAATTTCGGAATCCCATTAACGGATGTATCTTATTCCTGCACCAAGTGGACAAACGCAACCTAAAAGCTTACCAGGAAAATGGCTTTAGCGCTCAAGGACACACTTTCTTATACACTTCACTTGCTTATTTCCAGTTAATAACGTTCCACACGTTCTTCAGACAGTCTGGCCTCGCGTTTTTGTACCGCACAAACGTCAATAATTCAAGACTTCAAGTTGCTAAGGTATATCCCGTAATGATCGAATCAAGTAAGATAGCTCAGCACATAGTGGAACAAAGCAAAACTCCGAAAAATGTTATGAAATCAAGCACTTTTGTTCATGTCAAGTAGTCATGAAACGGCCACGTAAAACTATCGGGGGTGCATAAAAAAAACCAAATGCAACAAATTTACCTGCAAGTAGTAAGCATGCTCCCACACATATATCCCCAGCAGAGGTACATAACTTGCTCCTTTGGTCACAAGCGGATCCTGCATTAAGTTTACGTCAGGCAACATGATACACAGCGCAGCCAGAAAAATGGAATACAAGTTTACCAATAAGAGAAGCAAATGTGTGTATTATACACCCTCAACCCAATCATGCCGTAAAAGTACCCTCTGAATTACCGAAAGGAACTGAGGAGTACGCAAAATGCAAATAGATCTAAAACTGAAAGGCAGCCCGTAACATCTCCAAACCCATAAATCCAAATTGTCAATAGCAAAGACTCGAACACCGTACCTGATTGAATGTGGTTTCGATAGAAGCTTCTTCTGATCTTTGTCAAGAGCAAGCCACTATCAAAATTGAAAAAAAGAAAAAAGAAAAAAAAAGAAGCGTTAACTCTCAATACTTGAGTCTATTCGTTTTAGCGAAATCCATCCTAAAGAATTGAATGGAACAAATAGTAAAGCTAAGAAGTAGGCAAAACACGCCTACCACCCAACCGGAACCTTGCAAAGCGGCACCTTCTGCATTCATTTTCTGAATCAGCGAACCTAAAGAACCAAAGCCATCGTTTTCGGATGCTAACGAACCCGTTGGAGGTGTTGAAGTATAAGTCTAAAGCTGATTAGAAATAGGTTGTGATGTTAATATGTGTATGCACTTATGTTAAATACTAAGTGAGAGGGTATATAGATATAAAAGGCCATGAGTGCCATATGTGATGATCTTAGCTATTGGCTAAATGTGTGGCTGAGATCCATTCTAATTGTTCTGATCCAGCTCAGTTTTGTAAAAGCCATATATCTCTCTTTGCACGTTGTGTGCAAGTGAGAGAGTGTGAGACAATTAATGAAAACAAAGTTATTCCTCTGTGACTTTGAAGAAAAAGCAACACCCACGTTCTTCTCTCCCTGTTCTTCTCTCTAAGCATTATCATCTTCTCTTCTTCCATAGAATTTACTTTATCAAACAACAACATGGCCTCAGAGCCGGTTTCGATCAACTAAATCTGGGCGTGAAGCTGTGAAGTCACTGGGCTAAGTCAAAGCTCGGTGAAGGTCGCCGAAGTTTCATTTGAGGAGAGAAAGCAACAGTCGGACCAAGATGTCTGGATCTGGAAGCTCGGAGGTGAGAACCCCAATTTTCTCCGGTGAGAACTACGAGTTCTGGCGGATTAAGATGGTAACGATCTTCAAATCGCTTGGGTTATGGAATCTGGTGGACAAAGGGATTACAACCCCTGACTCGAAGAAGAAGAAGGAAGCTGAAGGGTCATCGGACGATGCAGTCAATGAAGAAATGACTGCTGTGTTCATGAAGGATGCGAAGGCTCTAGGAATCATTCAAAATGCAGTATCTGATCAGATTTTTCCTCGGATTGCTAATGCTGATTCAGCTAAGATGGCATGGGATCTCTTGTTCGGCGAATACCATGGTGGTGATCAGGTTAGATCTGTAAAACTTCAGAATCTTAGACGGGAATTTGAGTATGCTAGAATGCGAGATGATGAGTCCCTATCTAGTTATCTTACAAGACTGAATGAACTAATTAATCAGATGAGAACATTTGGTGAATCTCTTTCTAATGAGAGACTTGTGCAGAAGGTTCTAATTAGTCTGAGTAAACCGTATGATTCTATTTGCTTGGTTATAGAAAACACAAAGTGTCTAGAGACTGTAGAATTGCAGGAAGTAGTTGCAATCTTGAAGAGTCAAGAGCAACGGTTCGATCTACATAATGTTGATATCACTGAGAATGCATTTGCATCATTCTCAGTGAGTCAAAAAGGGCAAAATAGGTGTGAGACTAAATCTGGTCCATCTAAATTTAAGAAGAATTGGAGTTCTAAGGAGAAGAAATGGGATTCAAAGCCTCGGTTTCAACAGAAATCTTTCAATAGTCCTGCATCAAACTCTTATCAGTCACAGTCAATGGGTCAGGAGGGTACTAAACCACAGTGTAGAGTATGCTCTAAGTTCCATTTTGGTGAGTGTAGATATAAGGGGAAGGTCAAATGCTATAATTGTGATAAGTTTGGTCATTGGGCCAGGGAATGCACAGCAGGCAAGGTCATTCAAAAGGCAAACTGTGCCAATCAAACAGAAGTCACTGGAAATCTGTTCTATGCCAATAGTGCAATTTCTGAAAACAAAATAAATGGAGACTGGTATATTGATAGCGGATGCAGCAACCATATGACAGGGAATGCAGATCTTCTTGTCAATATAAGAACTAATGTTGCTGGAAAGGTTCAAATGCCTACTGGGGCATTAGTAAATGTTGCTGGAATGGGTTCTTTGGAAATTGACACTAACAGAGGGAAGAAGTACATTAGGGAGGTCATGCACTTGCCAGGATTGAAAGAAAATCTGCTCAGTGTGGGACAAATGGATAAGCATGGATACTATCTCTTGTTTGGAGGAGGCATGTGTAGTATATTTGATGGACCCTCTCTTGATAATCTTGTCATCAAAGTTAAGAAGAAGGAAAACAGATGTTATCCTCTTTCTCTGTGGAAAAACAGTCAACTTGCTCTGAAAGCTAGCATTGATTCAAGTTCTACTTGGATTTGGCAAAAGAGATTAGGACATCTAAATCTCAGAAGTCTTAAACAACTCAGAGAGAATGAAATGGTACATGGTCTTCCACATATTGACAATGTTGATGGTGTATGTGATGGATGCCAGTTTGGGAAACAACATCGTGATTGGTTTCCAAAAGAGAAAGCTTGGAGAGCAAGTAGTCCACTGGAGCTTGTGCACACTGATTTGTGTGGTCCTATGCAAAATGAATCAATTGCTGGGAATAAGTACTTCATGCTTCTAGTTGATGATTGTACAAGAATGTCATGGGTTTATTTCCTGAGACAGAAATCTGAGGTTCTAACTTGTTTCAAGAAGTTTAGAGCAATAGTAGAATTACAGAGTGGTTTCAAAGTAAAGTGCTTAAGAAGTGACAAAGGAGGTGAGTTTGTATCAATTGAATTCAATCAATTCTTAGAGACTGAAGGAATACAAAGACAAATGTCTATGGCTTATACTCCACAGCAAAATGGAGTAGTGGAGAGGAAGAATAGAACAGTTGTAGAAATGGCCAAAGCAATGCTTCATGATAAAAGCTTGCCATACTTTCTATGGGCAGAAGCAGTACACACGGCAGTGTACATTCTAAACAGATCACCTACAAGAGCACTTGATAATCTAACACCATTTGAGGCCTACAGTGGCAGAAAACCAGGAATTGGTCATCTAAAAGTGTTTGGATCAATTTGTTATGTGCATATACCATCTGAGATGAGACAGAACCTAGATGCTAAGAGTGTCAAATGTGTGTTTGTTGGATATGCTACATGTGAGAAGGGATACAGAGTGTTTGATCCATGCACTAAGAAGCTAATCTTGTCAAGAGATGTGCTGTTTGATGAAACTATGATCTGGAATTGGAACGAAAATTCAGAGAATCCTATTGCTGTAACCTACATTCAGAATTCACATGAATTGAGTGAGTTTGAAGGTAGTGCCTCCAGTTCTTCTATTTCCTCTCATACTGAAGAACAAGATAGCAGCACTCATGAATCTGTAAAGATCTCTCAGCCTTATGATCATACTCCAGTAAAATGGAGAAACATAAGTGACATTATGGCACAATGCAATCTTTGTATTGTGGAGCCAGAGAAGTATGAGGAAGCTGCACAAGATGAAGCTTGGATAAAAGCTATGAAAGAAGAATTATCCATGATTGAGAAAAATGAGACTTGGAAGCTTGTAGACAGACCAAGTGATAAGCAGGTTATTGGTGTGAAATGGGTGTTCAAAACCAAACTGAATTTGGATGGCTCAGTACAAAAGAACAAGGCAAGGCTGGTTGCTAAAGGATATGTGCAAAAACCAGGACTCGATTACAATGAGACTTTTGCTCCAGTTGCCAGATTGGACACCATCAGAACTGACACGCCCCGACCCTGATATTCCCCGAATACCAGGATAGACACGTGCTGGCCGACACCCGAGGGTGACGAAAGCCATTAATTGATACAAAAGCTAAGAATAAGAAATAAATAAGGGTTAGAAATTTAAAATACCAAGAATTAATAATTTAGGAACGTGCTCAGAGCATACAACTAAACATAATCACTAAAAAGAATTAAGATAAAATTTGGATGAATAAGGAAGTGGGTCCTACATCAAGAGGATCCGAAGATGCTGCTGCGGAAGTGCCTTCACGCCGGGATTAGGTGCCTTGATTCTAAGTCCTGAATGGGGGCGCAAAACAAAGGTGAGTGGACCAAGTTTATATATATATAATAATAAAACAGTTATCAACGTACTAACCCCCAAAGTTTATATAATGAAAACTACTAGCATAATAAGTGATGGATTTAATAAGAATCCTAGCATGCCACAATATCTCAAAAGTCACATCGCGGAAACGCATCGCGGAAATCAAAACAGTAAACGCATCATAAATCGTCTCGTAAACGCGGTGTGCTGCTAGAAAGATCACTGAATAAATATAACTTCCGGCCCAATGCCTGCACCTAAGTCTCTGTGCCCGTAGCCAGAGATAACTCCCTCCCGGCCCAGTGCCTGTCTCCGTGTCCCTCAGCCTTTCGCTAGGGATTATTTCTCCCGGCCTAAATGCCAACACCAGATCCTCGCCCCAGGCGGCATAGTGTCTACTAGGTACGCACAAATAGTTACGTCTCTCGTAAATACCACTTCATAGCGTAGGTTACCGATCATCGTCTACACTATAAAGAGGGGTTCAAAAACATGTTCTAGCATCCTATCGTCATCTATCAGATAGTCTACCAGTTCATGGTTTTTATAGAAAATACCGTGTATATCAAAATATAGCTCAATATAGGCCACAATTAATTCCTCACCAAAAACACGAGACGAAAATCAATATATTTAATCAACAGGCTTCACATAAATCAAATTATAAATCCGTAGGCATGCTAATCATTTATGCAATTAAATTATCAAATCATGTAATTTTAGAAGGGGTCTATTCACTGTACTTCGCCGCCAAAAGCTGCGCCACTAGCGAAGACGGAAACGTCACAATAATTGCTCCTAAGCACATAAAGAGTCCAATAAATAAAACTATATAATAGAAATTGAATTTGGGAAAACGGACATTGGAAACGGATTTAGAACGTTGAATTACCCTAAGAAGGGTTGGGGTGTTTCAATCTACCACCCTTATAAAAAATTTCGTCCTCGAAATTTAAAATAACATACTACACTGAAAAACTCGAAAATACGAGAAAGGATACACATATATATACGTAACAAAGAAATCAAATCAGAGCGGTTGCACAAAAGGGAAAATGCCACGCCGTCGCGATCGGCTGCAATGATTCCATCTTTCGTGCCTCCAGGCTCATACTTTCTTTCCTCATCCGTGTAAAAATAGAAAACATACTTTAATAAAATATACAGTTGAAAACACAAAATAATTTAAGGCCAGATAACGCCAAAATAGATATGTACTAATATATAGATCAAAACACAAATCAACTTAAAAAATGAAAACATAAATACTCTTCCAAAAACATTTGTAACGTCAAAACAATTAACTAGAGTAAAGGGAGTTCAAAATACTTAAACTGAAAACCAAAACTGAAAAATGAGAGTGGGTCTCGCCCAAGAATTCGAAACGTCATGTACTTCGAGAATAAATGTGTCTTTAGGTCGAGTCCCAAGAAGAACAATTCTGAATCTGCACCAGCTACTGTAGACGAATCTTCCTACCCACTTGCTTAACGAACCCAACAAATAAGCTATCAATATACCGGTCGGCCGCCCGTGATATCGATCACACATTTGTTGTCTCGATAAGCAAGCAGTAATTTCCTGAGGATGAATAATTTCACACGTCGTAAATTCGATCCTCCGAATACAAGCTCGCACAACTCCTCTAACAACCAATGTTACCTGTAGAAACTCTAGTACCATGTCGCAACAGTGCCATACCCAAACCAAACAAAACAGAAACTGTCGTCGTAAAACTCTATCCAGCACCAAGCATCCTATCCTCCTTAGTTCTTCCAAATGTGACCAACTACTTCAGAATTTCACCAGTAAAGAACCCATTTGCAAATTGTACCTTGGGATTCAAGAGAAGTGGCTACCATGTTAGTAGTAGACCCAAAAGCTCGAACCAAGCAAGCAGAAAACGAGAAGTCATCTTCCTTAACACGCAGCATCTCTTGGGAACAGTTGTAGCGCTCAATCCACCTCTCCATTTTTGCTTAGTTGCAGATTTCTAGTCAAACAAGGTCAAAGTTGGTGAAAAGAAGAACGACTCGCAAATGGTCATCCTAACAACCAAAGATAACACGCACGTTTCGAGAGAAGTGTAAAGATGATCCAATTCTCGCTTCGACCGTCCTGTAATGCCATTCCAGAATGCACCAAACAAATCTGCTAGAAATGTTTTAACAACCACGTACTCACAACAATAAGGTTCAGAAGTGAAGCAGTGAAAATATGCGTTGAGACGAACACATATAGTTGGAAAATAACCGATGTGATGCCTATGAATTCTAGTGAGATGGTGATACAATATGATGACCTTCTGCACCACAATTTTCACCAGTCTCATACCAAAGAACAACTCAAACTTCACCCCCACGAAGAACTCTTTATGATAAGTCTGGTAAGCTTGTGAAAAGATTATGCTCCCAACATTCATGTCCGAATCAACACGAACTGGGTGCCCACTTTCACCGAAACGATCGATCGTGAATTTCTCACTAATTAGGCGAGAAACCATGTCGAGAAGGTTGAAAGAATACTCAAGAATTTGAGGGTCAAAACAATTCCATAAAAAGATAGATTACAAGAAATCAGGATTTGAACCAGAAACCACGCCAAGAACAAACTCCTATTGTTCCGGCATGATTCAATTTTACATTGAGAAACCAACAAGCGAAGGAAGATAAAGATACAGAAATAGAAATCACTGTTTATGATTATTTTGCAAATCATCACAGTATGGTCAACTGGTTCTTAGCCAAAAATGAAATAGGTCTAAGCTCACGAATAGTTAAGAACTGATAATAAGATTTGACGAGGTCAAAAACATTTTGAAATTCACAATACTTTGTGAGAGTTGTTTCAAAGTTCAGAAATTAAATATAGAACCTCTGAATCAACAGAATGACGAAGAAGGAAGATACGAAGCAGCTTGCGTATGCATATAGTGACACAATTAGCTACCTTAAAGTGATGCCCTTGAGCAAACCAAAGCTCAATGAGTTCAGGGGAATTCAGAGTAAAGTTCGATCTTCGTACAATGATGAATATGATAGAGTCTCAAGCCATTACACTGAAAATTACAAGGCTGAACAACTAGGCTGCAAGTAAGAGACTAAGTTCATCCTCGCCGAAAAGTAAGCGAACGAGGAACTAGGGTTTACCACCAAGTACTAAACCCAGGTGAAGTTCAAGGAATCTGCTTATCCAAACAAGACTGGATATTCCTCATCCAAGTTCAACTATAACAACAACAAGAATTGCAACTCATTTCAGAAATTAAAGAGAATAGCGTCTGCTACTGAGGAGTTTCTCAAGATTTCGATGTTGAGCCGACTCCACCCGCAATTCCTAGGGAACGCATGTTGCAGAGTGGCATCGCCATTTCGAATATACAGTTAGTCTTTACCAAACTTCCGCTCACTAAGATTTCTAAAACACGTCGCTGAGTATCGATCCGATGTTTAAAGTCGTCCAACAAATCAAACACGTCACCGATGAGGCACAATTCCGACACGAATTCTTGAATTTCAACCAGAAGGTGACAATTCAATCAAAGAAAGATTTGCACAATTGAGCCGAATGGTACCAAATCTAGAAGTCCTGACATCCAGATGATGTCAAAACTGAAACTTTAAGAGAATAGAAAAGAATCCTAAGTATGCTCTGAACAAACCACGATCTGATACCAATCTGACACGCCCCGACCCTGATATTCCCCGAATACCAGGATAGACACGTGCTGGCCGACACCCGAGGGTGACGAAAGCCATTAATTGATACAAAAGCTAAGAATAAGAAATAAATAAGGGTTAGAAATTTAAAATACCAAGAATTAATAATTTAGGAACGTGCTCAGAGCATACAACTAAACATAATCACTAAAAAGAATTAAGATAAAATTTGGATGAATAAGGAAGTGGGTCCTACATCAAGAGGATCCGAAGATGCTGCTGCGGAAGTGCCTTCACGCCGGGATTAGGTGCCTTGATTCTAAGTCCTGAATGGGGGCGCAAAACAAAGGTGAGTGGACCAAGTTTATATATATATAATAATAAAACAGTTATCAACGTACTAACCCCCAAAGTTTATATAATGAAAACTACTAGCATAATAAGTGATGGATTTAATAAGAATCCTAGCATGCCACAATATCTCAAAAGTCACATCGCGGAAACGCATCGCGGAAATCAAAACAGTAAACGCATCATAAATCGTCTCGTAAACGCGGTGTGCTGCTAGAAAGATCACTGAATAAATATAACTTCCGGCCCAATGCCTGCACCTAAGTCTCTGTGCCCGTAGCCAGAGATAACTCCCTCCCGGCCCAGTGCCTGTCTCCGTGTCCCTCAGCCTTTCGCTAGGGATTATTTCTCCCGGCCTAAATGCCAACACCAGATCCTCGCCCCAGGCGGCATAGTGTCTACTAGGTACGCACAAATAGTTACGTCTCTCGTAAATACCACTTCATAGCGTAGGTTACCGATCATCGTCTACACTATAAAGAGGGGTTCAAAAACATGTTCTAGCATCCTATCGTCATCTATCAGATAGTCTACCAGTTCATGATTTTTATAGAAAATACCGTGTATATCAAAATATAGCTCAATATAGGCCACAATTAATTCCTCACCAAAAACACGAGACGAAAATCAATATATTTAATCAACAGGCTTCACATAAATCAAATTATAAATCCGTAGGCATGCTAATCATTTATGCAATTAAATTATCAAATCATGTAATTTTAGAAGGGGTCTATTCACTGTACTTCGCCGCCAAAAGCTGCGCCACTAGCGAAGACGGAAACGTCACAATAATTGCTCCTAAGCACATAAAGAGTCCAATAAATAAAACTATATAATAGAAATTGAATTTGGGAAAACGGACATTGGAAACGGATTTAGAACGTTGAATTACCCTAAGAAGGGTTGGGGTGTTTCAAGAACACTGATTGCACTTGCTGCACACAGAAGCTGGAAGCTATTTCAATTAGATGTTAAGTCTGCTTTCTTAAATGGAATATTGCAGGAAGAAGTATATGTTGATCAACCTGAAGGGTTTGTGATTAATGGCAAGGAAGATAAGGTGTACAAATTGCACAAGGCTATTTATGGCTTGAAACAGGCGCCTAGGGCCTGGTATGGAGAGATTGACAGCTATTTTGCTAAGTGTGGGTTTGAGAAAAGCTTAAGTGAAGCAACTCTCTACACTAAGACAAGGGGAGAAAAGGATATACTAATAGTCTCCATATATGTGGATGATATTGTGTATACTGGAAACAATCAAGATATGCTGGATGAGTTCAAAGAAGATATGAAGGAGAAGTATGAGATGTCAGACTTGGGCCTTCTACACCATTTCCTGGGGATGAGGGTGATTCAAACAGAATCTAATATCTTCATTCATCAAAAGAAGTATGCCTCTTCCCTGTTGGATAAGTTTGGATTGAAAGAATGTAAATCTGTCTCTATACCTCTAGTTGCTACTGAAAAGTTAAGCAGAGATGATGGAAGTGGTGCAGCAAATGAAGAGCAATATAGAAAGATTGTGGGGAGTTTATTGTATCTTACTGCTACAAGGCCGGATGTAATGTATGCAGCTAGTTTACTAGCTAGATATATGCATTGTCCTACAAATAAGCACTATGGAACAACCAAGAGAGTGCTCAGATATGTCAAAGGGACACTGGATTATGGTTTGAAGTATGTGAAAGGCAAGAAGGCAGTTTTGATTGGATTTTGTGATAGTGATTGGGGAGGATCAATTGAAGACAGCAAAAGCACCTCAGGCTATACTTTTTCTTTTGGAAGTGGAGTGTTCTCATGGGCCTTTGTGAAGCAAAGCTGTGTTGCTCTTTCCACTGCAGAAGCAGAGTACATTAGTGCCTTGGAAGCCACAGCTCAGGCTATTTGGCTCAGATTTGTCTTGGAGGATTTTGGAGAACTACAAACAGAAGCAACTCCTCTGCAGTGTGACAATACATCTGCAATTTCAATCACTAAGAATCCAGTGTTCCATCAGCGGACAAAACACATCAATAGGAGATACCATTTCATCAAAGATGCTCTGCAGCAAGGAATAGTCGATTTGATCTATTGTCCTACCAAAGAGCAAGTAGCAGACATCTTTACCAAAGCTTTACCAAAAGAAAGGTTTAACTATCTCAGAGACAAGCTAGGAGTCATATCAGCTTTGGACTTAAAGGGGAGTGTTGAAGTATAAGTCTAAAGCTGATTAGAAATAGGTTGTGATGTTTATATGTGTATGCACTTATGTTAAATACTAAGTGAGAGGGTATATAGATATAAAAGGCCATGAGTGCCATATGTGATGATCTTAGCTATTGGCTAAATGTGTGGCTGAGATCCATTCTAATTGTTCTGATCCAGCTCAGTTTTGTAAAAGCCATATATCTCTCTTTGCACGTTGTGTGCAAGTGAGAGAGTGTGAGACAATTAATGAAAACAAAGTTATTCCTATGTGACTTTGAAGAAAAAGCAACACCCACGTTCTTCTCTCCCTGTTCTTCTCTCTAAGCATTATCATCTTCTCTTCTTCCATAGAATTTACTTTATCAAACAACAACAGGAGGCTCCCCACCTCCTTCCTGCACATTACATTTTATTAACCAATTTCTACATAGAAAAGAAAAAGCCAACAAACTAATTCCAAACCACGATTTAAAATAAAGTTAGAACTTACTTGAACAGGGGTAAGATTCTTCCAGAAAATAAGTTTATATGACCTTCCACATTCAAATATACATTATTAATTAATAAACAAATAAATTAAAGGCCAAATCACGATTTCAGTCCATGCATTTTTAGCGAAGTTCCACCTTAATCCATATAGTTATATAGTTATGCTGAGAGTGTAAACCACATCGAGGAATTAAGAGACTTTGCATGTGCTCGAATTGCAACAATTATTAAACTACACAGTAGACATGCAAAATCACGACATTAGAAACTACGTGGACAATAGTGGAACTTCGCCAAAACTACAAGAACCAAACTCATGCCCCAAGCCTAAAATCAAAATCAAGTACAAGGTAGCACATTAAAAGAGAACCTCCGCCGTTGAATTTGATGGCGCTCTGTAACTCGACGACGGTGGATGGCTGCCCTTTGTTCATGGCCTGATGGAGGTTCTCGAGGGCGTTGTTGAAGTTGGTGACGTAGCTTGTGGTGCTTCTGGTGATGGAGCTGCATGATCTCTCCGCTAATGTGGGGCTTTAGTGCCCCATAGTCGTAGGGCAGGTCCGGCAGCGTTAAGGTCTTCAATCCGTGGACCGGGACAAGCCCTAACCCTAACCTTCCGCCATTGTTGCTCAGAGTTAGCCCCGTTAGGGATTTCCTGCTCAGAGTTCTCACCGCCATTTCTCACTCTCGCACTCCTCCTGTCGGTTCTCTCATTCGGCAAATGTCAAACCGGAGAAACTTGTGGTACACGTAAGCTGGATATCGTGGCACGCCTGCTTTTTTATAACGAACAATAAAACGCCAAATTACATTTTTGATCCCCATAGTTTCACTTATTTTCAACTTTGGCGCATGTTATTTCGGTTTTGGTAATTTTAGTCCCAAAAAAACTCGACTTGGGTGGCCGATCACGTCAGCCGTAGGATAGCTCCCTCACTAAATGTGGGATCCCTTGGGTTTTGGTCTTGCATGATCTCAGCTAGCTAGTGTGAGAACTATCCTAGTCAGGTAACCCTATCAGAGTTTTTATTTTCGTCAAGTACTTCTGTGAAGAAAATTGAACGTCTTGTGCTGACAATATGTTCTAGGGAAATAAACGATGCCTCACATGTAGCAATTGCATAGTGCCACGTCGAGTTTGATCTCCAACTACATGTCCGAATTAAATTCACAGTTTAATAACATAAGCATCTGACATCTACAGACCAAATATCGGTTTAGCATTTTCATTGTCTTCACTAAAAAGGATGAGCCCAAGCCAACAAAGCTCCTCGCTTTGTGAGGATCGAGAGAGAATGTCTATTTTACGTAATCTTACTCTTGCTTTGCAAATAAGATGTTTTCACTGTCTTCACTAAAATAGCACTTATGAATACTTTTTAGTATTTGGTGGGTACAACAGAGAATTTTCCGTATAAATCCGATTTGCCAAACCCGATTTCGACAAAATTAATTACCAAAACAGCTATATAAAATAAGAAAAAAGAGACATTTCTTTTACTCTGAAGCTTACTACTACACTGGAAATCATAAACCCATACAACTCCCCAGATTGAAACCCCTCGCCGGCAACATCTTCATTGCCTGAACAGTTTTTGCCCCCACTAAATTCGATCTACCACAAATGAACTCAGAGATCGCAAAGGCTTTTAAGCTTGCAGGTCCTTGTTCTTCCATACAGGAACTTTCAGATCGTCCCCTAGCATCCCACTTCCATTTTCCACACCTAATAAAGGATCACCTTCACTTTCTCTCGTCTGCAACCATGTGGCGGATAAGAAGTATCAGCAAATTATTCGGCACAGAGTGGGAATTACGCAAAGAAACATGTGAATGAGATATGAAAAAAATGGTAAGCACCTGGGGTAACTGTTGGGATACTTCATTAGCCTTCCGCTGGCTCTCGAGAGTGCAATAATAAGAATAGAGCACCATTCCGACTATAGCAATCAATATCCCCAAAATGTTGCGCCAGCTAAATGGATCGCGAAGTAGAATGTAGCCAAATGCCAAAACAAGGCATGTTTTCAGATGTCCAAGGACCTGATAGGTTACTGCAGACGTCCTTCCAATAACCAAAAATGTACTGAAGTTCACAGAGACAGATATCAGGCAGGACAGAACAATGAAGAACTGCAACATAGACAACATCACGGTTACAAAAAATAAAAGATATCACAGAGAGAAATGTCGGAAAGGGGTTGGGGAAGGCAGCGCTTGGAAAATATTAAATACTCACCAGCACTTGAGGAGTATATGCAAAAGCAAAAACATTTTGATTAGTCAAAAATCCATCTAGAAATGGACCAATGACAAACAACGTTATTGCCTGATAGGGGCAAGACTGGTACAGAAGTTGGGTTGATGAAACTTTGAACTTCTTCTGGATCGTATTGGTCATCTGAAATAGCTGTTAAGGTCTAAAACAATGCATCCTTTCTTGATGCCATAAAGTAATCAGTAAAGAATGCAGATCTTTTCTCTTTGATTTGCTTGCTTTTCTTATCAAAAGCACTTCGTTTAAACGTTAAACACGTGACAATACATCTAATGAAATAGAACTCAGTTCAATTTAGGATACAATCTGAGCAACACAAGTTGTTAGAACTGCCAGCAGGGACAAAAAGGAACCCAGAGCATTGAGCTGAAGATCCGTCACTGTTGCAACCCCAACTCCCAAAAGAAGGATGGAGAGTGAAAACTGCACACTTCGACTATTATAAGGTAAGCATGTCAGATCCAGTATGCAGTTGTATCAGTTGAAAATTCAATGAAATAGTATGTCGAAACTAAATTTAACCACACAGGTAAATAGTGAAGCAAATATAACATCCTAGGTAGAAACCATGCAGGGTTTAGTTCAAACTAGAATGAACTACAACAAATTCATCCACTACAGATTGATCTACGATAAATACTGACCTGAATTTCTTCTTAAAGAAAAGGGTTTCCAGAAAAACAGTACAGGGGATGATCGCCAGTTTTGTCATCTGAAATAGAAAATTAAGGGGAAAAAAATCTACAGAAATCAATAATTTACATGAAACTTTTAAAATGCTGAAACGGTAACTTGACAGATTTTGAATGAAAACGTACTAACATTAGCTAAAGAATAAACAATCAAAGCATGAATGGGATCATAGCACAACACTAAAAATGGATGATATCTCAAGTAGAGGGAGGCAGGAACTAACAAAAAAATTACCTGGTAAAAACCAACGGAATTGAAACCCAAGCTAAGATTCAGAAGGCCAATAGAGATTCCATTAAGAATTCCAAATCCCATTACAGAACGAGCATCAAAGGGTTTGTGTTCAAAAAATTTCATCCATAACGCTACATGAAGCGAACAAAATGTGACCAGAAGATGCCAGCTTGTCAAAGTTGTGGCTGCATAACCCATATTGTGATTTAGTATATTAATTGACATTGACAAGGCATGATGTTAAGTAAAAGAAACTACATAATCACAAGAAACAAAAGCAAGTGAGCTGAACATTCTTTGCAACACATAACGGCTTTTTAAATGAATCACCTTAGAGAATACACACGAGAATTCTCAAAACATCAACATATTTTCTACATTCATGAATCATGACCAACCATCCCGTCGGTTCCCGTCAAAGTAACCACATTCAAGCTTTGAAGACGCACCGGCCAAATTAACTAGAGCAAATTCTTTGCCAACAGTATATGTATCTAAGCAACCAAATTAAAGAATTCCAACCACCGAAACAAAGCAGAAAACCAATACATACATATGCCAAATTTCATATCAAACAGGTGCATTACTCACCAAAAGTGAAACCAAGTGTGCTAATAAGGGCCTTGTTGCAAATCACGATCGATACCGACGACACCACCGACAAACTCAGAGCCCCAATGGTCCCCAGCCGGAACTTCTGGTTCTCTCCCATTTTCCACCGTCTTGCACTCTTTCCCTGAATTCAAAGCCCCAACCTTTATACGGATCTAGCAAATCCCACACAGAAAAATTCAACCAGTTTCAATCAATTTCCAGCAAAACTCACAAAACAAACATTCCATAAATGCCCACATTCAAAATTCCCACCTCATCATCCGAAATATCAGATTTTTTTTCAGGCGCAGAGCAGCTCAAAACTGCAACACAACAACAATGGCAAACACGTAAAATTACCAAAAGCCACATACACTGGCTCCAATTTTCGATTACGAAGCCATAGATCTGCTTCTTCCTAAGAAACACCAAACCAACAGAGAAAACGAGAGAGAGAGAGGGGGAGAGAGTTACCGTACGGAAACGGAGACGCGAAAGCTGGAATCGACGAACGACGACCAAATCAAATCACTCAAACACTAATCACTGGGATTGCAAGAATCGAGCGTGGCATTGATGGCGGGCATCGCCAGCATGTGTTCTTCTTTTAATAAACAATGATATGAATTTTATTTTCTTTTATTTTCGAATTTTTGTCGACTTTTTTTTTTTTAAACGACTCGTATTACGCCGCACATGTCGGTTTTTTTACAAAGAAAATTAATAAAAATGATTTGAAAATATTAATTTTTAATCAAAATGATAAAAAAATGTTGTAAGTAAATAGTATCATAAGTAATTTTTTAGAGTAAAAATATCATTTTCTTTAAAAATAAATAATACCAAAAATGTTTTGTTCAAACATCATTTTTTATATGGGAACTTTAACGAAAAGCACCCGGTACTGTTCATTTTAACGAAAAACCACATTTTTACACTAAAAAGTCAATCTTGGTACTATTCACTTTACCCTTTATTTTGTCTTTATCATTAAAACTCAAAGTTTTCAAATCATTTTTATTAGGTTTCTTTTTTTATATTTGGATGCGAATTGTCTCGATTCTGTGGGTCTTTGGATTTTGGGTTGATGAGATTCGAAATTAACGTGGATATGGACCGAATTCTTACCAAATTCTGTGTTATTCGCTCATTTGGCACGTACGGTGGATGGTAGGGAAGTAAAGGACCTTCCATTTCTAACGACCACCGACAATGCTATATGTGTGTATATATATGTTAACATATTTATATATTATAATAGTAAGATATGGAGCGAATAAAAACTTTTACATTGCTTATGAAAAGATTAAACTCAAAATTATAGGCGACTTACAAAATTAAACTTCAGAAAAATGATCGAGCTACAAAATAAGAGACGAGTGTTACCATGTGCCAAGAAAATAAGAAAACAACACACCTCACATTAATATATTTTAATTAATATGCATATACTTTAAATTGTGGACAACCATTTCCTTTAAATAAAAATAATGTTGTATTTATGTATGTATTACAAAGAAATTCTTTTGTGCGTGTAACAATGTTTGTTGACAATAAGGGATTATTCAACTTAGGTCAGTTTGAATTGACCTAATTTTAGATCTAATTCAAACTTAGGTCAGCATGCATTAACCTAATTTCAGATCTAGATCTGTAGTAGATACATTTTATCAACTAATTATGCTTTAATGATGTATAAATATGTAAGGTAAGTCCAATTAGAAACGTCAAACACTTGTATTTTGTACCAAAGAGAAATGGACATTACAATTTTATTTTATTTTTTTGCTTTTTTGAACAAACGATATAATCTACACTAAATGAGAAGGGTTGACTTAGCCTCACAACGGGCTAGCAATAATGTAGTTCAAATTCGGGTAATCACTTACCACTCCACACTCTCTTATTTACCCACCATCACTTCTCTCTTCATTTCTCACTGAATCTCTCTCACACACACTTCACTCTCTCTTGTATTATGTGTATAATGCTAGCAGAAAAAGTGACAGTGGAGGTTGTCCACTCCAAAGAAATATATTGGCGATAATACTGGATGATATTCATGTGGAGGTTGAGATAGGAGGACCTCAATTTTGTTAGATTTTAGATGCTGTTATCTTGTAAAATGTTAGACAACTTCATTCACTTAATATTATCTAGTAAATTCATTCTATTTTCTCTTCAGATATTGTTTATAATCTTAATACCTCACCCAATTTTGGAACTTGAGTTAATGTTTTTTTCTTTCCAATTTTCTTCTCAACTGATGCAGTTTAACTTTTATTAATTATAGATCGATTTAATTAGTATGTGAGTGGCAGGAACCCGGATGTAATTCATGTGAAAAAAAATTTCGATTCTTTTTAAATAAATTTGGTATAGGGCAAGTTTACACAAAAGTGCCCACTCAGTTGAGAATGGTTGTCAGACCTGCCAGAATGAAGGCACAAATAAGGCTCTATTGTGTTTTACCTTAATAACACAAACAACTATATTGTGCCCTTTGACCAAAGAACACACTCATAAAGGGCACGCATAAAATTATTGTTGTTGCACTATTGCTATTTGTCTATTAGCACATATGTTGGTGCTCTTTGGCCTCAAGGGACACAAATAATTTATTGTGCGTGCCCATATTTTTTTGTAGTGTCAAGTGCTATGCATATATATGCAACCGGAGAACTTGTCTAACGACTGATTTCAGTAATCTTGGTCCAAGATTTCAGAGATTTGTCATCGTAGTCAATTTCATACAATGCAAAGTGAGTTACGGGGAAGGTCAAGCTAGTAATGCTTTCGTCGAGAATATTAACAATTTCTCCAGCCTTTTTCCTTTCTTCTTCTGTCAACTTCCTGTAGAGGAGACTCAAATATGGCATAGAACCTGCATCAAATATTGCAGACACACAGATTACATACGTACATTCCCGTCAACACTAGAAGAAATTAAGTTACTGTAAACAACAACTTACTATTGTAGAAACTGAAATGGTAGCTCCAACGTTGGGCATTTTCAAATAACTAAGAAAAGAAGGTTTAATGATAAGTGAGTCTATTCAAGCTCAAGAAACCAAAACGAGAAAGATGAAAAGGAAACAAAACATCAAGAAAATGAATATGTATTAACAAGGGATCGAGAAAATATATACCTTTCGATCCATCAATAGTGAAACACATTGGTGATAGTAATTCTTAGTGACTACCTGATCAACTTTAGCAACGATGTCATCCATAGGGGCAAATCTAAACTTGTTAAGGGCATCCTCACGACTCATCATCTGGATGGATCCCAAGATGGGGATGTGAGGTTCGATCTCCGGCCCACCAAACTCTGCCTGGATGCCCTCCATCACCTTCTTGATTCTATGGCAAACATCAGCCGGTGGAATGGCCCAAACCGAATATGAGTACAACCTCCTGCAGCTTTCCCTCTCCCCGTCTACCACCACCATCGCATCTTCATCTTTATCTGAGCAAGTATTCTCTATGCTCTCAAGCTTGTCACTGCGTCCCATGACCGAAACTATGCTATACACATAAACAACATAATCGTTATCTTCTGTTTCAATGGGAATATGCTTAAGCTTTTTGGTACAAAGATTAAAGAAAACTACGTGTCCATCACTGCCAACCATAAGACACTCATCGCCCCACAACGCCACAGGTTTAGACCTACGTATCTGATCATCTGTGCCCTCAATAGTTAAGTGTTTTGTCCAAGCACCCTTAAAGTCATCATCCATCACCCATATTTCATAAGGTTCAGGATATCGACAACTGTTCACACTAAGGGCAAAAAAAGCAACTGATTCATTCCAAACAGTAAGCTTCAAAAAAAGGTGATCCGACCGGACAAACTGTTGGAGCTCAGATGGTAAGGGTATACCGTGAAATACCTCACGACTTGTATCGAACGAAATGATCAATGTCCCATTCGCATGGAATCGATGCTCAACTGCGTCAAATGGAAATAATTCCTTATCTTGCTCAATTCCCAGTCAGTAACACATTCCCTTGAAGGACATCTGGAAATACTCAGGCCAAAACAAAGTAGTTTCGGTTTCTAAAGAATCGGTGTTGATCTCTTCCCAAAAATCACAACCCATGGTGTATACTACTGCTTTGTGCTGACTAAGAAATCTCCGGCAGTCTTCATCTATACCTCTTGAAAATAAGTAGTAAAGGTCACAACTTTGTACTCGTTAGACATGGGATCATAGCCAAATCCAGTATGAAAACCAGTTTCGAGATGGTCTTGCCCATCGTAATCATCCGGCTGGTCCAAGGGCCACATTGGAAGGCATGGCTCATCGGGAACACGATTGAATTCCTCAATTCCGGGATTGCATAAAACAAGGCTACTCTCACTAGATAGTAAAACGATGCCATTGCAGTGGCCTTGGATACTAAATTGTTTTTCCGAGACTCCGATCTTTTGAACCAAAGAATGAGGAATAATGATGTCCTGGACACTAACAAGAGAGCAGCTATTGCTATGCTCGTGATCAATATTATCATCGTCTTTGCAAAACTCAAGAAATGATAATACGTCTTCAGTCTCCTCCTTCTTAGTGGTGCTGTTACACTTGGGGTCCTCCTCCTCCTCCTTATGCTTCCGCTGCACTACTAATCGCTCCAAAAGGACGTGAAGAGTGGTGAGATTGTTGTTCGCGGAGTTGGAGAGGTGCTTTGACACGAAACCGGATTGTTGATGAGAGCAAACCACCATTTAGAGACACATTTGAATCGCATCAGAGTTTTGGGAGGCAGAGTTAGTAGGATTTTCACCAACATATCTTGCCCATTTTCATTTTGATGCTACAACACTACTCGCGCTCCCCCTCTAACGATAAACAACAAATTATGATAACTTTTTAATTAAGATTTCTAAGAAGAAAAAAAATCATATACAGGAAACTGACTGACATTTTAGATCAAAACCTTGATTAATTTCGGAAGCAAGGTTCAATTATATAAATGCTGATGTGTGTGTGTGTATCATCATCATAGAAACTGATCTGGATTAGTAAGTAAAGATTTAATTAATTGTTGCAGAAATTACCAGAGATGAAAGAGACCCCCGCAGGAGAAGGAGTCAATGGAGGTCATGCCAGCCGGCGTTCTGTTCTCTGTGACTGTGAGTGGTGCAATGCAACTGGGAGGGATTTAATTTTATAAAATGATAGACCAAGTGTGAGAGTTGCATTGTTCGAACCCACAACCTCAAATTTGGGCCGACTCAATATCATTCATTATTTGTTTGCGGGCTTTATATGTTATATGCATCTTATCTACCAACTCTGTTTTCCATTAAGAATTTAAGATTGTCTTATTACACGATTACACTCACCCTATACCATTAATATCAAGGATATTATTATGGGAACTTTAATGAAAAGCTCCCGGTACTGTTCACTTTAACGAAAAACCACATTTTTACACTAAAAAGTCAATCCTGGTACTATTCACTTTACCCTTTATTTTGTCCTTATCATTAAAACTCAAAGTTTTCAAGCCATTTTCATTAGTTTTCCTTATTATTCAAAGTATACTATCATAAGATTAGCCTAGGCCCTAGGATACTATCATAATATTAGCCTAGGTCCTAGGATTTAATTCATTAATATCAGTTGCTTTAATCACAAGTATTATCCTATTATTCACAAGTGTTACAAGTTTGGTTCATAAGATCACAGACTATAATAGCGTATCCATCCAATAGTGATGGAACATCGCCTTAGGTTGGATGGATATGACCAAGTGTGAGACTTGTGTTATTCGACCTCACAACCTTACAGTTGGGCTGACTCGATATCATTCATTATTTGTTTGTGGGCCTCATGTTATTTGATTTTAGCTCAAGTTCATTTTATTTTGTCACATCATGTCCACATAGCGAATGTGGATTATGCAGGACTTCATTTTCACCTGAGTCATATTGTGAAAATGCGTTATTTGAAAAAGGTAAAATATTTGCATTCTTTATGGAATAGATATGAATTATGTCCATTTTAGTGTATTGAGATATGCATACATTGCATCTCTATTTCTTATTCTACATTTGGTGGAAGGTATATATGCATCTTATTTGCCAGCTCTGCTTTCTATTAAGAATTTAAGATTGTCTTATTACACAATTACACCCGGCCTATACCAGTAATATTAAGAATATTATTTAAAGTATTTTATTATAAGATTAGCCTAGGCCCTAGGATTTAAGTCATTAATATCAATTGCTTTAATCACATGTGTTTGGTTCCCCTCAATAGAAAGTTAGATAAAAAGACCCAAAACCATTGACTAACATTTGCTTTAATCACATGTGTTGTTTCCCCTCAATACAAAGTTAGATAAAAAGACCCAAAACCATTGACTAACATTTGCTTTAATCACATGTGTTGTTTCCCCTCAATAGAAAGTTAGATAAAAAACCAAAACCATAAGCATTTGTTTAATATTTTATTTCTTCAATTTAAATCCATTGACTACATTTTTTCACAACAAAAAAAAAAAAAAAAAAAAAAACCATTGACTACATTGCTACCCCCAATTTACTTTTGGGAAAATTAGAATCCCCTTCACTTTTCTAATACTCTTTAGATTAAACATTGGTTCTAATACAAAATTTGATTAAGACGCCTAAACAATAGCCATGTCAGCATTTTTATATTTATTTAGATTACAAGTCATTATTGTGTTTTTTTAATTTAATATGTTAATTATTAAATTCCATATATATCCTTTTATGTAGATATATTTATGTACGTGCCTATTCTTTAGGAAGCCGGTTTCTTCTCCCACATTTGAGCATATTGTTTCTTCTCCCACGTTTAAATTTTGTGATCCTCATTTTAGAATTTTGAATGGCATCATCCATTTCAATTAGTGGGTGTTTTCACTATTTTATATTGATAAATGTGCTTATTCATCCACTCCAGAAGTGTTCGATGTAAACCTGCAGATTCTGAGAAAAAAAGGTGGTGGACTAATTGACAAATTTTTGGAGGACTTGCCCAAAGAGAACTATTCAGATGCATTCTTTTTAGGTGTCAGGTACAATTGTTATGTTGAGTTTTAATTGCAGAGGTGCTTGTGTACATGATTTGGTTTAAGACTTGTCGTCCTACCACTATTCATTTTCCTCATTTTTATTCCTTCTCTTATTATGCTTTCATTCAACAGTATATTTTTTAGGAGTTTTCAGTTGGTATGAAATCTTGGTTATGGAACAACATAATGTCAGGATTATGTAGTGTTTTGATTGACTTTTTTTTGGCAAGTACGGTGAAATGTGGTCAAATGTTGCCGAGTCATTCAATTCTTGGATTAGGAAAGAACGATTATTACCAATATTCCAATTGGTAGAAAGCATAAGAGTTAAATTGATGGTGATGAATGTTGAGAGACGTATCGCTGCAGAGAAATGGAACTCTTATTTATGCCCCGAAATGGAGAACCAGTTGGATAAGTTATTGGAGGTGGGAAGACATTGGCACATTAGCCGGTCAAGCGAGTTTGTATTTGAAGTACGTAGCGATGACTCGGTGATGGTGGACTTGGAAAAATGGTATTGTTCATGTTGTCAGTGGCAAATTAAAGGTTTCCCTTGCTCACACGCAGTTGCAACTATCATGCACAACGATGGCAATCCTTATGATTACATTGAAGACATCTCAGTTATCATACACTTTTGAAAGACAACTCATTTTCAAAATATTCTCGATATCTCAAAAACCCATATATCATGGAACCATTTGATAATCAATAGTATCTATATCGCACAGTAATTTACACGGTAATTTACAATAGTTCAAACTTATCGTATTAATGCGTCAATATAACGCTAATTAACGTACCTATTAGTTGATAGTTTAATACCAATTGATCATTAATTGTCTAACTAATGACAAAAGACAAACCACATCATTGGTACATTTGGATTAACACACAATACTTCGCCAGCCTCTTATGTTTAAAAAATAAAAAACTTTAAGTACCAAACATCTGGAATGATTTAATCTAATATTATTTCATGAACCGAACGATCAATATAAGTCAGTGTAACATTAAGTAACGTACCAAACTCTTGGTACATTACAAACACACATTGTATAACGTTTTTCCAGATTGATACGTTTCAAACATAAAAAACTTTACGTACCAAACGCCTGGAATGATCTAATTTAATAGTATTTCATGAACCAAACAATAACATTAAGTAACGTACCAAAATCCTGGTACATTACAAACACACACTGTATAATATTTTTCCAGACCGATATGTTTCAAAAATAAAAAAATTTTACGTACCAAACGCTTGGAATGATCTAATTTAATATTATTTCATGAACCAAATAATTAATATAAGTCAGTGTAACATTATGTAACGTACCATACTTCTGGTACATCACAAACACACAATGTATAACGTTTTTCCAGACAGATACGTTTCAAAACTAAAAACTTTACGTACCAAACGATCAATATATGTCAGCATAACATTAAATGACGTACCAAACTCTTGGTACATTACAAAGTTGCAGTCCAATAATGTACCAAATTAAAAATGTTACCTGGTACATTTGAGCCAATGCACAAACATAAAAAATATGGGACAAAGTCAACTTATATTCTCAATAGAGCAAAGAAACTTACTTGCAAGTACGTTTCTACTAAACCATAATAAATACAAAATATTATCGTAACGAATGTCCAACAAAGTGCATTCTCATAACGTAATTGAAAAGATGGCAATTACCACAATGATGCCTTATTTGACTAGTACTAATATAGTAGCATTTTGCCTACTGTTGGCTCCAATTAAATTCATCGTTTAAAAGACTGCTTACTATTGTAGCTCTCATTTCCTTCATGTCATCGTCTTCAAAATGTTCAAGAACAGGTATGCCAGAAGCCATGCTCTCCATGATGTTTATAACCGCAACACCACAATCTAATCTGCAATATAGATAAATGTTAGTTACACACACACAACAACAGCAATGATAGTGTACATATATATGTACTTACGAGTCTGATTCTTGTTGCGGGCTATGTAAGGTTCGCTGCATTGGGATATCAAGGTCCATGCCATTTAGAATAAAGTTGCTCTTTCATCGTTACTTAGAGGTTGATTCATAGAATCACTCATAGTATTGGTACGTATGACTTATGGTACGTTCATAGGAATGAAGAAAGTGCTGCTGGAAAATAGAATTAACTAGATAAAAATAACATTATTAATATCCTTAAATTCAAATCCTTCTTATATTCAACAATTAGTGTTCTTATTGGATTAAAACTCTGAGACATTTAGCAAGAATCTAGGAACCTTGCGTGCATTTTGGCGCGAAGACAACTGGATACGGGAAACACATGTGTTAAAGGCTATGGCAAATTATGTAATTTAGGTACATTACAATGGGTTAATTAAAATACACATGGCCCCAAAATTGTAGGAGAATGTTTAATCAAATTGTTAAAATGAACAGATGTTTAATCTAAGAAGCCTAAAATATATCTCCCTGCATGTGTACCGTGTATGTACGTGTATTCTCAACTAGTTTTCTTCTTATGTTTTAATTAAATAATATATGTAGATGGATGATGCACTGAAAAAGGAGCTACTCAGTTCGTGGTGGGCTTGGAGAAACGGGAATCATGTCGAATTCTGGCAACGAGAGTATGATAAGCACGGAAAGTGCTCCGACAATGTGTTCCTGAAGACCGAGTACTTCCGGAAGACCCTAGCGGTGTATCATGATTTTGATATAGCTCAGACCCTGCAGAAGGCTAATATTGTACCCCCAACCACTTCAGCCCAAGATGTCATTGTACAAATTGTACTCCATCGATCAGATCACAAAGGCCATTAAGTCCGAAACCGGCCGGCGGACATTCCGTCAATATCAGATGCTATCAACAAAACCAGAAGAACAGCACGAACGGAAGTAAACCATTAATATATTTGGCCCAAGTGGTCCTCTGCTTCAATGAATCTGGCAAAAACAGAACTGGTTGCGATCCAAAAGAAACAACTAAATGCAAGTTAAAAACAGGCGACCTGGAAACGGTACCGAGCATAGCTCATATAAGGCTCTGGGTGTAACAAATTGCTGAATTGCATGACGGTCGACCGATATCACTACGTACCTACGGATACTTTAATAGTTAGGGCCGATCCCTGTGTACGGCAATATATATATTTAATGAAATAAAAAAATATAGAAAACTTCATTTTAATAATTGGTAAAGATGACTTTTAAATTAAAACAATGAGTAAGATCAAAATCTAATTTTAGTGCATTGATACATTAATAACCTCATTTATTAATTATATTTTGATTTTTTAATTATTTCTCTTTTTCTTCCTAATTTTTAATGTATAATTTTATTTCATTATAATTATAATTTTCATTTCATTTATCACAATATATTTTGTTGTAAACATTTAGATAAATTAACTTTGTTATACAATATATTTCGATGTATTTTGTCTTCTTCATTTAGGTACATTAAATCCGTTATAATACATTTCAGTGCATACATTTAGGTACACACATTTCAGTGCATACATTTCTATACAAACATTTAGATACATTAATTCAATATAATACATTTCAGTACTACCATTTCGGTGCATACAGTTTGGTACACACATTTAAGTACATTAATTTAACATTACATTTCAGTGCATATATTTCGGTACACACGTTTAAAGACATTAGTTCAATATAATACATTTCGGTCTCTAGTAGAACAACCTACTAGAATAAAAGGATGAGTTAATACAAACACATAAATTCAGAGCATAGGTTTAAGTGCAGTCAAGTAGGACTAAAATAGAAGTACATCACCCTCAGGTGAGTCCTACATGTCAAGAGTCTGTCAGAATGCCGGAAAAAGACCTCGAGAGTCACCAACCGCTAACTAGAACCTGGAGGGGCGCAAAACAAAGATGAGTGGGTCAGTAAAACCAAATATTTCTCAAAACATTTCATTTAAAACATTTCTAACTCCTCACCGTAAAACCTGTATACTTTCCCAGAAAATAGTATATATAAAACCATATATAATCTCAAAACTCAAATCCCAATTCTTTAACATTTTTCAAGAAAAATATGCCATGCCATGAATCAAAATATAAATCAGGTGAAATAAGGAATCAATCGGAGACCCTGCAGTTGGTCCTATACGATCAATTCTATAGCTCAATATCCCACTCAGCCGGAGTCACCACAGTGACCTATACGGCCCTACACTGCACATCACTCGGAACTACGTAAGGTAGTCTGTACGATGAAAGGTGTAAAAATATGCTCTAGTGCTTCTCTCATCAATCATCAGCGCGCATAACTAAGGTCACCCACTAGTCGGAATCACACCTAGTGATCTATACGACTAGCATGTCGGAACCCTCACATGGTCTGTACGACATCCACCTACTTGGATCCAAGGCGAGCGTGCGGTGTGGTGAATAATATAGCACTAACACCTAGGTGCAGGTTATGAGCTTAAAACGTCTCAACATTAAACAATTCAATGAATAATGAACTCACCTGACTTACCTGTGCCTCCACAGCACCATGCACATGTATGCATCATATATCAATCATATAATTCATATAACAATTCATATTTTCTTCAAATAATTCTATGCATGGCATTTGAAAAACATATTTTCAAATAAATGCATTTTCTGGGAAAAACAATAGTATATAGGTAATACGAAAACAAAACTGCCCACTCACTGATAAGTCAATGGGTCGTAACCCCCGTGGCGTCCCTGGATGCGCTCGTCCTCGGGATAGGTATCATCTATATGCGAAACAACTATAAAAACGTTAATTTTAAACACATCACCAATAATTCGAAATAACTTCTCATACGATGCTCAATTTGGGTATATGAATATACCACCTCGACCTACTCGACGTCACGGACGTCGTACAATTTTTGGAAAAAAATTTGGAGGTCCCACGCGCCCCCACGCGCCGTGGGTGGCACGGGTCCACGCGCCCCCCACGCGCGTCTCCTTCTTCCTTGGCTCGCCGGACTGGTTTTTCCGGCGGCCGGTTTCCGGCGAGTTTTAAAACTCTTCGTTCTCCTTCGTTTTTCACCCATTTTCTTCGTATTTTATATCAAATTGAAGCCCCAATCATGAAGAATCACGATAGACTAGTTTAAGGCTCTAAAAACAACCAAATCTCACCGGAAAAATTCAAGCAAAACCGGCCAAAGTCGAACTCGACGATCCCGACGTCCAAAACTTCCAAACGAACGTCCCCGAGCTTCCTTAGGACCTCCTAAAGCTCACTGTGAGCTTGGATTGTCCTAAAAATCAACCAACATAAAGTTCATGAATAGTGCCACATTCGGTCCTCGGGTTTTAAACGTGAAAACGAAGGAGTTCTTACCTGAAAATGGTATCTTTGAGTTCGTAGGACACTCACGAACACGATGGTACTAATTTCCACGTCGATCCATGAAGTTTGGGTTGGATTTGGGTGTCGTCCGTACGTTTTGGGTGAGAGAGAGAGAGAGTGAGAGAATCGTGAGGGAGGAGAGAGAGAGTGCTACGGGAGGGAGAGAAGACAGGGAGTGCGTGTGTGTGATTATGTGGTCCAACACAATCCTCACCATCCAATTTCATCCTAGCTCCCTAACCACACAACAATCCAACATACCAAAAATCAAAATTTTAAATCCAAAACTTAGGTAAAATTAATCCAAATAATGTCACACACACGTACCTTAATGCCCGTTAAGGGTAATTACGTCATTTCACGTCCCCGATATAGAAATCCCGGGACGGGCTGTGACACCAGGTTTATTTTGAATTTCAATCTTCTTAAAAGATTAAAGTTAAAAAACCCCTAAAAAAATATGTTGTTCCTCTGAGTACATATCTTCTTTAGCACACCAAACCTATATATATATCTTGTTTAACTTTAAACACCTCAGCGAGCTTTGAAAATATTTAAGGGTCTAATTAGTCACTGCAATCATGCATCCGCATAATCGAGATTGTACATCTACTATAGAGAAAGGGTTTACCCATTATAATTACAGAGAGAGAGGGAGAGAGAGAGAGAGAGAGAGAGAGAGAGAGAGTAAAAAGACATAAAGTCGGAAAGATGATTCAGGAATGTACAACATCAAATTCAAGGAAAGGGTTAATTAATAATACTACTTCAAGACAGACGTTGAAATTCATAAACTTGATTAGGGGATTCATCTTGTTTCTAAGTGTTGAACAAACTAGTTGATATCTTCTTCTTCTTTATCACAAACAAAAGTTCGCTTGTTATCTCGTTAACGTATTCCTCTCATTAATATTATTATCATCGTCTTTGCAAAACTCAAGAAATGAAAATACTTCTTCAGTCTCTTCCTCCTTAGTGGTGTTGTTACACTTGGAGTCCTCCTCCTCCTCCCCCCTCATGCTGCCGCTGCGCTACTAATCGCTCCAAAAGGACGTGGAGAGTGGTGAGATTGTTGTTCGCGGACTAGTTGGAGAGGTGGTTTGATACGAAACTCGGATTGTTGATGAGAGAAAACCACCATTTAGAAACACATTTGAATCGCATCAGAGTTTTGGGAGGTAGAGTTAGTAGGATTTTTACCAACATATCTTGTCCCATTTTCATTTTTATCTTTTTTCTTTTTTATTTTTATTTTTTATTTTTTATTTTGGAAAACCTCGGCGGTACGAGGTAAATTTATTGATATGAAAAAAGAAGTTAGACCTAGTCAGGGGAGACATAAACTTTACTCCTCATAGAACCAAAGAGGCGGGGACATACACCTTACTTCTTTTGAAAAAGAAAGTATAGGAAAAAGAGGGGGGGGGACATAGACCATACCCCTCTTGAAAAAGAAAATACAAGAAAAAAATTGGGTGGACATATGCCCAAACCCCTCTATAAACCTTAAAAGGTAAGAACCTGCAAGACAAGCTGCAAAACGAAAAAGGAAAACCAAAAAGATTAGATGAAAAAGGAAATCACACATCAAGAAGGGGAGGCAAACCTATAGGCTGGCATGCCCAAGAAATATGAGTGCAGAAGAGGAAGAATCTCTATAGGATGAGTGGAATGCCTAACAAGTGAAGATGAGAGAAACCCTAGATTAGCTAATTTGTCAGCAACAACATTCCCTTCTCGAAATGTATGAGAGCAACGGAAAACCATGTTTTGCAATCGAAGAATACAATTGTTCTAGCGAGTCTGGAACGACCAAGGAGGAGAGAAAGATCCATAAGCGAAACAGGATATCACGCTAGAAGAGTCACTTTCAAACCATAGATTTTGCTAACCCTGCTCGTGAGCCAATTCCATAGCAAGGATGACAACATGGAGCTCCGCATAGAAAGAAGTACAATGCCCTAAGTTTAGGGAGAAACCACCAAGAAAATAACCCGCAGAATCTTGGAAAACCTCGCCACAAGCCGCAGAACCCGGGTTACCTTTAGCAAGGCCATCAGTATTCACTTTGACCCAAGAAAAAGGAGGGGGAATATAGAGGGAGCTTTACAAGACTTAGCCGAGATTCCAAGAGAGACTAAAAGTTGCCTATCCAAAATGCCTCGTACATGACCAGGGGTGAAAACTCCAACTTGCCTATTCCAGGCCCAGGTGGAACGACAAAGGGTGAGAAGGAATGAGGTTTACTTTCAAACTTCACTTTATTACGCATCTTCCAAATAGCCATTAGCAAGAAAAACCCTGAAGCTAGCCAGACATTACGAAGTTGTGGAGAAAATAGCTTTGACACAAAAGCAAGCCATAAATCAGAGAGGGAGCCCGTAGGTGGAAAAATAGTGCCAAATTGGGTAGCTAGCCAAGACCAAGCACGTTGTGCAAATTCACAACTAAAGAATAAGTGGTCAATAGATTCAGAATTCTTGTAACATAGTTGGCATAGTGGGACTAGCAGAATGCCCCGTTGCTGAAGTTGATCCTCTGTTGGGAGCTTTTGAAAAGAATCTTCCAAACTAAAATGGAGTAGCGAGGTGGAATGAAAAGACGCCAGATAATGGAAGTCCAACTCTTAACAGGAAATCGATGACGAACAATTTCATAGCCATAAAAAAACGAAAAGATTCCAGATGTAGAAGCTTCCCAAATTAACACGTCCTTGTCCTCATTAATTGGAAAAGGCATTTCTAAAATCTCTTTAGCTAGGTCTGGAAAAGTAGAAGAAAAAGTAGAAGGAATAACCCATTTTCCCATACAAATAATTTTTGGGACCTTAGTACGAGATAAAGAATGAGCAATCTCAGTTGCACCAACGACTTCCACAATAGGCATATCCAACCATTTATCAACCCAGAGAGAAGTACTAAAACCATTTCCGATCACCCGACGACAATTCTGAAACAAGGTATGAAGAATGGATTTAATGCCAGGCCATATAGAAGATCACTTGTAACTACAAGAATATAAACGACCATGTAGCTGGAATCGTTTTAAAAAATAAACACTCCAAGGAGAGTCAGAAGTAATAATAACTCAACCAAGCCTTAAGAGAGCTGTAGTATTTAGAGAGCAAAGATCACGCAATCCCAAACCACCCTCATTCTTCGGAGAACATATCTGACGCCAAGAAACGGTAACAATCTTCTTGGCGGTCACGTCACCAAACCATATAAAATTACGAGCACATCGCGAAAGAGACCTCAGCAAGGAAGAAGGCCACTGATAAACAGAAAAACTATGCAAAAGCATACTCTGAAAAACTGATTGAATGAGTTGAACTCTTCCTGCCATAGATAAAAGTTTCCCCTTCCAACCTGTTAACTTAGCTTTAGCTTTATCTGCCAAGGCTTGAAGATGACACCTCTTAGGCTTGCCACAAAAGATTGGAACTCCTAAATAGACAAATGGTACTTTGCCTTCTTTGAATCCCAAGTAAATCTCAACCACAACTTTGCGGTGCCTTGAAGTAGAGCCCAAGTAGAAAGTACTTTTTTCCTTATTGATAAATTAACCAAATGCCCTACTATATCTATCGAAAAACCTTGCAAATTACGCAGAGTGACACCATCACTTCTACAGAAAATGAATACGTCATCTTCATAGAGAACATGAGAAGGAGAGATACAACCTCTTGGGTCAAACTGCAACACTACTCGTGATCTCCCTCTAACGATAAACAACAAATTATGAAAATTGTTTAAGTAAGATTTCTAAGAAGAAAAAATCACAAAGTGTAAACTGATTCAAAATTTAGATCAAATCTTTGATTAATTCTCGGAAGCAAGGTTCAATTACATACATGCTGATCTGCGTGTGTGTATATCATCACCATAGAAACTGATTAGGATTAGTAAGTAAAGATTTAATTAATTTTTGCATAAATTACCTGAGATGAAAGAGACTCTTACCGGAGAAGGAGTAGATGGAGGCTGCGTCTGCCAGCTTTCTGTTCTGCTCTGGCACTGAGTGGGTGCAATGCAACTGGGAGGGGTTTTGTTTCAAGTTCAACTATTTAATTTTAAAGTAAACTGCCAATTTTTCCTGAAATTTCACTTAGCTTTCGATTTTCTCTTAAAACATTTAATTGAAAAATTAGTTTTACTTAATTTTCCAATTAAAAAAGTTTAGGGGAAAATTGAAAGTTGAATAAAAGTTTAGGAGAGAAATTGACAGTTTATTCTTAATTTTGTAAAATGATAAACCAAGTGTGAGAGTTGCGTTTTTCAAGCCCACAACCTCAAAAGTTGGGCCCACCCAATATTATTCATTACTTGTTTGTGGACCTCATGTAACCATGTTATTTGATTTTGACCGAGTTCATATTCTTTTGTCACGTCATGTCCACATGATGAATGTAGATTAGGTCTTGATTTTAGTCCGCATTATATTGTGAAGATACGTTATTCATGAAAATGTAAAATATTTTTCGTTCCTTATAGAATAGATATGAATCATGTCAATTTTAGTGTATTGAATTATGCATGCATTGTATATATATTTTTGTTCTTGTTGGGGGACTTTTAGGTCAAGGTGGACTTGGGCTTTGAGAACGTCATCTTGTCTCACTTGGTTCGGTTTCGTACCAAGTCCCAGAATATCTCGAAAGAGTTAGCTTGTCTTAGGAAATATCCCAGTTAGACCAACGACTTGAAGATAACATGATTTAGGCAAATAATGACTTGATCAAGAGAAGCGTGGTGTAAAAGCAAGAAATTCATCAGTTTAGCATGTTAAGAGAAAGAGAGTTGGCATGGTTGCATGGTGTTTCCCGGTAAATAATCTGGGTTTCCTAGGGTAGCAACAAGGCTTACGATGACTGGGATTTTAGTGCAAGGCTATGGGAAACACTAAGGTTGCATGGATGATGATTCTTGAGGCTTAAATGATATTTCTGGGCTAATGGAGTTCTCTGGGTATGTTTCATGGGTGTTACTTGGCTCTGTATGTTTGTGTTCTCTCCCTCTTTTATGTGTTACCTCTAATCTTTCCTCCCTTTTCTTTAATGGTTTCTCCCTCCTTATGTAAGTGAATGGCTATTCTCTAGGCTTAAAGGGAATCTCTCTTTGTGGCTTGGTCTTCCCCTCTTTTCTCCTTAGCTCTCATATTATTCCCTTTTTTGTGTAAGATAGATGCACTATTGAAACCTGCAGTTTGCTTCTTCCCGAGGCGCGGCTTTCTGCAGACGTTACTTTTGGTAGCGCGCCTCACGACTTTCGCATGTTGGTTGTCAATGTAAGTTGGGAAGGGAAAGTTATCATTAAATGCCTGATTTTCTGGGTTTAGCATACATTTAATGCATGAATCTGGTTTGGTCCTAACTAAGAAGGTTTGCTTGCTAGGGAGGGAGGCAAACTGGGCTAGTTTTCTCTCAAACTACCCACGTGGAATACAAAGGCCATGGACTTGGACTTTTGGGCTCCTAAGTAACCCAAAGTCTTCCATAATCTTGACTCCACGTAGGCCCAATGAACTTCCGTAACCATCCACACCACAATTTACTTGACAAGCCTTGTCATGTGACTTGGGCTTAGCGTGAATAGTGACTAGCGTGATAAATAGGCATGGCATGATTCAGTCTAATTACCGTAGCATGGCATGTTCGTAAATATATTTCTTCCTCGATCCCGCACCTTTGCATGTATTTAGGCTTGGATAGAGGCTTGCATGACAATTGGCTTCGAGGCTTGGTTGGGCTTGCGTATGACATTTTTGGGCCTCAACAGTTCTAAACTAGCAACTGAGCCGGCGGTAACGATGCTGTGGGTTTTAAAATTGTGTTAAATGTGTAACATGAATAGTGCCAATTAAACATCTATTTTAGACTAAAATAATTTGGTGGAAGGTATACATGCATCTAATTTGCCACCTCGGTTTCCCATTAAACATTTAAGATTATCTTATTACACAGCCACCCTAAACCATTAATATTGAGGATATTAATTAAGGGAATTGTTATTGGTACTCTAAAAATCTCATTTTGTACTCCAAACTTTCTTTAATTGGAAAGAAAAATACACTTCTAAGGAGTGCATAATGAGATTTTTAGGGTATTAATAATAGTTTCCTTAATTAAAGTGTACTATTATAAGATTAGCCTAGGCCCTAGAATTTAAATCATTAATATATTCATGATTCCCCTAAATAGAAAGTAATTTGTCATACCTTTCTATTACCCCTTTTAAAACTTCAATAAAACACATTTAAACCATATGGTAACGTTGTCTGCTATAACTCCTGCAAAGATCAAGGCATTGCCAATGTAGTTTTGGTCTTGAATTCTTCCCAAATGCGAGAAAGAAGGTGATTTGCTTCTTTTGACCGAAATCTTGTGGGAGGATTCACAATCTAGCAGGGCTTAAAATGTTGATTTAAATTACCTTCCTTTGATTTTATATTCTAATGCAAACAATGAGAGCCTTTGTCTGGTTGAAAAGAGAGACTTGTCAAAAACACCAAACCTCTTAAACATGTTATGCAAGTTTTGTTGTTTATATAAATAATCAAGTTGCAGAAAACACTCACTGTGACAGTCCGTCCCGAAATATATTTTATCGATCGTGTGAAATGACTTTTATAACCTTAAGCGTTAAATTGTGTGTATGTAAATGAGCTAAGGGTTGGACCAATTAGTTATATTCCTAAGTTATTGGACCCTATTAGAACTAAAGGACTTAAGGTGTTGTTGATTGGCTGCAAAACTGGACCACACACACACCAAACTCCCGTTGACTCTCTCTCTCCTCATTCTCGGATTTTTCCATTTGTCCGTACAACTTGTACGATCATCATTCAACCAACTCCATCCCTCACGGATTGACATAGAGGAAGTTGTTTTTATGTTCCTTGTGAGTCCAGGAGTCGAACCATAGCTTTGGTTGGACGTGAGGACGTCAGGATCTCGAGAACCAAGAAGTTCCAAGGAGATGCACAGTAGCTCAGTCATGATCGCAGACTTTTCTTCATGTTTTAAGGGTCTAGGGAGTCTTATAATTGCTTCACGAAGCTTTTAGAAGAATTTTGGAAGGTTTTGAACGTCGGGAAGCTCGAGTTTAGTGAGTTGCAGGGTGGCCGGATTATCGTGACTTTTTCCGGCGAGTTTCCGTTGGTTTTAGGTCCCCAAAGTGGTAAGGTTTTGTTCCTCTCATCCTAAGCTTCAATTTGGTACAAATTTCATCGAATTTGGTTGAGAAATGGAAGAGTTATGAAACTTTAAAATTTTTCCAGAAACCGGCGATCGCAGCGGCACCGGTGGCGGACTCCGGCGAACCAAGGTTGAAGGAGGAGAATATTCCGTCAACTTTGACGGAATATTCTAACGTCGTCAGGTAATTATAACGGTATATGCTGATTTTTAACGGAATATTCCCTAACACCGTTAGGGAATCCGTTTGGTGTGCTAGGCATGTGCCTGAGCGTGGGCCGCACGTCTGGCCATGCCTTGGCCGGCGCTTGAGGGCGTGTAGGTGCTCGGAAAAGTTTTCTAAAAATTTGGGGGTGTTCCTGAGGTTGAGTAGGTCATGGTGGTATACTCAAATACCACAATTGAGCTATGTATGAGAATTTATTACCTAGTTTTATGTATGTGCTTTAAAATAGCGTTTATATAGTTGTTTCGCATATAAGTGATACATATCCTAAGGAAGAGCGCAGTCAAGCAAGCCTCGAGGGTTACGACCCTTCCACATATCAGTGAGTGGGCTTTTGGTTTTCAGTATATACTTATATACTTGGTATTTTTCCTAGAAAATGCATTCAAATGAAATTATGTTTTGAAATGCCATGCATATTGATTTATACTTAGAGTATGAATTAGTATAGTATGCATAAATGTGATTTGATGCTGTGGACGCTCATGTAAGTACTAGGTAAGTTGTAGACTATTTATATGTGATTTGATGATGATGTGAGATGTGTTGAGAATTTATAAACCTGCACCCCGATGTTAGTGCTCCTGCCCGTGGCCAGGGCACATGCCTTCACGTAATGTTTACCTCCCACACCATACGCTTACCTTGGATCCAAGTTATGTGCACAATCCTGTCGTACAAACCACTATAGGTGGTTCCGACTCGTAGGTGACCCACGATTATTCGCACAGTCTTCAAGTGATCATAGCACTAAAGCGTATTTATTTACACCCAGTCCTGTCGTACAGACCACTATAGGTAGTTCCGACTTGTGTGCAGGCATACTTGTTGAGCTATAGACTCAGCCGTACATGCCACCTTAGGTGGATCCGGCTGATATGTTATTTCTCCCGAGTTACTTATTCTGTTATTTTGAGATATTTGGCATGGCATACTTATGATTATCATGTTCTGAGCATGGTTTTGAGATATGTATTTATATACATTCTATTTTCTGGGAAATTATACAGGTTTTACGACGAGGGGTTAGAACTTTTGATAAATGAAATGGTTTTGAAAAGCTTTGTTTTTGCCCACTCACACTTTCTGTTTTGCGCCCCTCCAGGTTCTAGTTAGGAGTGTTTGTCGGTGGCTTATGAGGAATTCACGGCAGTTCTGACAGATTACCACCAATGTAGGATTATCTTTGGTGTTGTATAATTAGTATTCGTCCTGCTGGACTGCACTTAGGCTACTTATGCTCTGATTGTGATCTCACTCTTAATATCACACTTGCACCTTATCCTATCTAGTGCTTTAGTTAGTTGGTTTTTATTTATTTGCATTTCTTATATTAATATTGCTTCCGCACTGTGAACATGGCTACGTCACCCTCACGTGACGGACAACATGCCTCGATCTAGGTTGGGGTGTGTCACTCACCTTTCCAATTTTCATATTTCATTTGTACAGATATAATTCAGTAAGTAGTGCATCTTTTTTTTTTTTTTCAACACACTATGTTTTGGGTTCAAAACCTATCCATTCCCTTTAGCTCTTAGAGTAGTAATATCACTTATAATTAACAATAATAATGTTAGTTTATGTCATATTTACTTGTCACCTTGTTGTTCATCATTTTTATAGCAATGAACATCATACACAAAAGTGAATTCAATATTGATCAATTGCTAAATACCACATTCATACACAAAAGTGACTTAAATATTTCTCTTGAGCAATATCATTTATCCATTGGCCGTTCTTGTCTTTGTGGAGAGCCCCCCAATTGTTAATCACAGAAAATGGTTCTCCTTTCTACTCCTTATATTCAAAACAAAATATAACAAACATGAGCATATCGAAATTACACACTAAATTTTATATGTAATTTAATTTCATTACCTTGTGAGCATTCCTAGCATGTTGGATGAATGGTCTTGCCCCTCCCTTGTGATGATACTTTTGTTTCTTTCGATTATCAACATTTTTCTTGGAAACATCCTACATTAGAATGCCATTATGATGACTACTTGTAGCAACATTATACATAAAAGGAAAATGAAACACCTTGAATCCATGAGTGGTTCTAAAGTATTTATCATCACATCACACTTTTGGTCAGGTTCACGAATATATGGCATGATTTGCAATGTGTAAATTGTAATATAAAAATTTGATCTCAAACTGATATGGAGTTGAAAAGTCATTGAAATTACTGAAAAGGCTCATAATATTCCTGGGTCACTTTCTAAGTACGTTAAAAGAATTTAATTACCACAATGTGAATTTGAGGTAGTGGATTTCTTTTGTTTTTATTATTTTCTTTACACTTCTAAGAAGCTCATGTGTTGATATTTTTTAATGTAGTAAGAAATCATATTGTAGACTATGATTTGTAGGAATTTTTTTTTTTAAAAAAAATAAAGAAAATGCTCTACAGAAACATACCAAAAAGCATAAATAAGAAACATGGCAAAGTGTTGCAGCAAGATAGCATAAATAAGAAAATGTTCTACAGAAACATACCAACAAGACTTCACTAGTGTAAATATTATCACACAGCCAATGCCAATGACTCACTGGTCTCTCATTCCATAGTGACTTCTTAGGCAGCTTAGCTCGTCATCTCACAGGTGTTTCACATGATAAGTAGTGCTCATGCAACCGAAACCTAAACTGGGAGTATATATCATGTACAACTGTACAATCAGATATAACTAATCTTGACTATTTTTGACATATATAACTCATCTTGAGAAATAAAAGTGGCCTTATTGCATTATGTATGCCTTACAACATCTGACCTATTCCTTAATCTGATACAGGTTAGAATTTGTAGGGAGAAAGCAATTGGTCACGTATATGCAATGAAGAAGCTTAAGAAAACAGAGATGCTTCGGAGAGGCCAAGTATACATTCTCTCATACCTTTTTCTTTAATCTAATTTAATTTTTCTTCCCTGGGCTTAGTACAATTGGTGTTTTTTCTGTGTAGGTGGAACACGTGAAAGCTGAGAGGAATCTAAGAGAGAGAGAGTAGCAAGTAATCAACCAACCAAGAAATAATAAGAAGTACGAGTGGTCTTGTAAGTGAGTAGTCTTGTGAGGAGTGTGAGTGTTCTAGAGTGTGTCTCTAGAAAGTGAGAAAGTGTTATAGCTTTTAAAGTGTTTGTATGCATTAATAAATAAATAAAAAGTATATAGATTGGTACCTGATCGTTCTATTCTCCAAAGTATTGTAAAATGTATCTTCTCCCCCTTGCTGATTCCCTGAAAACACATAGCAAAACACACCGCATATAGGCCAAGGGTTTGTTTTGTTGCTAATGAGAGAGTGAGAATTAAAATACTCTGATGCTAAAAAACAAATATGCAAAACTACACACTCCTGCACATTGGAAACTTTAACAAAACTTAGACTATTTCAATTTAAGTGGATCTGCCAACCCTAAATTTAGTAGAGTTCTAAAATTGTATTACAATTCTTTTGAGCTTGGTTTTCCTTAGCAGGAAATATAGTTGGAGGACGTTGTTGGAATAAAAACTTTGCTCTCACAGTCATAGTAATGGATGCATACTTCGCCAAAGCCTTCCACAATGGCTGAATGCATAAAAGAATTTCTCACTTGAAATCGTCGATACAATTGAGAATCAAGTTCCTTTGTGACAAAGATGTAGGAAAAATAAATATTTTTTATGCAATTATTTGTTAAAAAATACAACACCAGCCCAAAGAACCCAAAGAATAAGGTCCATCTCATTACGGAAGTCTTGGTGTTCTCGGAGAATCATGCATGGGATTTTGCTAGAGAATTCTAGCAAGCAAGGTCGGTGCATCATGCATGCATATTGAGAAAATGCTAGACAATTCTAGCAATATATCTGATTAGGTCGGCAAGGTAGCCTAATTGTTTAGGGTGCAGATTTTTGTAGTAAAATCTAGAATAACTAAAAGTTTGTGGCTAGGATGAAGTCCCATGATTACCAACTTGGTAAGTCGGCAAATCTCAAACTATAAATATGTATGTATGTGTTTAGCTATGGAACTAAGAGAGAGAGAGAGAGAGAGTAGCAAGTAATCAACCAACCAAGCAAGAATAAGAAGTAAGAGTGGAGTAGTCTTGTGAGGAGTGTGAGTGTTTTAAAGTGTGTCTCTAGAAAGTGAGAGAGTGTCATAGCTTTTAAAGTGTCTTGACAAAGACAGCTAACCTACACCTGGTGGGTCATCGTAGCACCTGAGTTACGTAGTTCGTTATTAGTCTAAGATGTCACAGTAGCGTACCAAATGTACACGACTCTTCAATTAAAAACAAAAGCTAAAATTTTTAAAATGAAACAGCAAACCTTGAGATAGAAAGAAAACTCGCACCTCCCAAATTGGCTTTGGTGACTAGAGTTTAGCTTGATTACGAGAAAAACAAGTGGTAGGTTGCACTTATGGTTAGAGTATTTCTCTTCAACTCATTATATTTTGAATTCATATTCTTCCGGATCCCCTTAGCATATAAATTAGTGTAAAATATCTCCTGTACGTTAAAAAAAAAAAACGAAACTCTTTCTCATTCAATTGATATTTACACGTTTTACATACAAAGTTTTGAACTTTCCTAATGATCAATTTCTTTCAAACAAATTTCAAACACTTTTGCTTGAGTACGATTTTATAATTCCTAAAAAAATAAAAACAAGTGAATTTCACACTACAAAATCATGGAAGAATTGGTTAATGGGGGACGAGTGGTCCCTTATGTTATATTTTTTTTATAAAGCAAAACGACATCATTCAACTTATGTTATATAAATTTTATAAAACAAAACGACACCATTCAACTTATGTTAATTTTTTTTCCCAAGTCCAAAACAACATCCTTTTGGCTAAGGTGTTTTTATAAAAAAAAAAAAGAAAAAAAAAGAAAAAAAAGAGCCCTGCGGAGCGCAAGCTTTGCATCAGCAGAGAGTCAGGAGTGCTTGTTGCAAGTTTTCCGACACACCAAAAGGGCAACTAATCGCTCATAGGCTTGACAGGAGGTGCGGCCGCACCTCCTTGTGTTTCTGTAGCTTCGCCGGTGCTTCACGGCAAGCCAAAAACATAATATAACAATGCATCAAGCAAGCCACTCAATGGCTCAAACATAATCTATGCATTATGCCCAACTAAAGACAAAATAAAATCACGAAGTGTCAAGCAAGCTTCTCAATGGTTCAAACAATTCCCATGAAACATGCTAAATTACACATACCACGCAAACCATTGAAGCTGAAAAATCAACCAAATAGATCGTGCCATCCCATGCAATCCAAGCAAATCACCAAGTACAAGAATACTCCTTACCTACCATAACTATCCTGTTATTAACCACCATTTTCCAATTCCATAGTGACCATATATCATTACAAACTGACTTTTTCTCAATTCATTGTGCCTGCTTCACAAATCAAATAAGAATCAAATTATCACTATTTATTCTTTTTTTTCTACTTCTTCTTCCAAGTGCAAGATAACCCCAAGGGGTTGCGGGTTTTTTTTTTCCTACCAATTGGGGCCCTCCTTTCACCACCCCTAATGGTGGATCATCCGTTTGAACTTGAAGCCTAAATCTTCTTCATCACTCTCATTCACTCTCCTTGCGGAAGGAAGAAAGAAGAGGCATTGAGCTAACAGGCAAAATTATACTCGCTATGATAAGAAATTCATGACACTCGCATATGCCAAGTTATTGTACTTGTTTTATAAGAAAGTCTGCTAGCACTAATGAAGCATACAAGCAAATATCAAGCCTACAAGTTTGCAATGTCAAACATATAAAGCCAATGCGAAACCAACGATATTAAGCCTACAAGCCAAAACCAAGCTACAAGCAATGCATAAGATAATCCAAACGCCTAGTCCAAACAAGCCTATCATTCAGACGAAGACTAAAATAAGTTGCTAGAAAAACTGCAAATACAAGTTTATGATGCTGTAAATGTTAAAGTCATGCCCATGCTTAAATGATTCTAGTGTTTTCTTTTTCTTTCTTTTTTTTTTCAGTTGATTATTCGAGCCATTTTCTTGTCATTGTCATAGCTCTAAGAATCAAAGCTACAGCAACTGCAATAGTTGTGCAGCTTTCATGAAAACGTTCTGAACAAACACCATTAAGAAAACAAGGAAAATCTTCTACAATCATCCACCGAATAGCAATCACGAGCACTACACGAAACCAACACCATCGTGAAATTTTAAGGCCCGTTACCAGACAAGATAGTGATCCAAAACTATAAATACTGAAACTGATAAGGATTCGATCAAATAAGTAAAATAATAAAACTTCAAGACAATAACCAAAGGCTAGCACTATCTTTCAACCAAAAAAGGCCAACGATATCTGATTTCTGATTTGGGATTTGGGAGGATAAAATCTTGGATTTTAGGGTTACAAGTTTAGAAATTGCCATAGTTCATTCAAACAAAAGTTTATGTGCATAACCTAAAACAAAATTAAGATGAGGTAAGACCTTACCCAATTGCAGCCACCAAGTTACATGCAAGTATATGCGTGTTGAGGAGAATGACTCAGGGCTGTGAGGCAAATTGGAGTGCAATGGGGAAAAAAAGGTGCGATATGTGGGAGATGAAGGGGAGATGGGTGGTCACCGATGATGGCAACCACCGGAGCGCAAAAGAGGGAGATGAATGGGTGGGGCGAAAAGTGACGAAGTGAGAGTGGGTACTCTCTCTGTTTAGAAAACCAAAGGAAGGTGGACTCTGTGGAAGATTAAAAGAAAACTTTAATTATTTTATTTTAATTTTTAATATTTGGCTTTTATGAATAATTTTTTATATATAATCAGTGAGGCATCTTTAGCCTCACATTTGAGTATGTCATATTATTTAACATTATGTGACCCATTTTACAATTCGTCACAAATAAACTTTCATTTGGGCAGCAAAATTTCCCGCCCAATTATTTGTGGCGAATCTGAAAGTTATATGTGACGCATACAATCTAAAAAATCATCCTGGTCCCGCGAAAGTTTTTATGTGACGCTTTCTAAAATCTCCTCACTTATTCTCGTAATATATGACGAATTTCTGGGCGCCACCATAAATTCTGTCACATATTCCCTGTTTTCGTGTAGTGTATGGACCTGTCTTCAAGTGGTGGAACCAACTGCCATGTGCCTTGAGCTATTAAAGAATCATATTCTTCTTGCATGGCTAACTGCCAATAAGGTATATTTGCTGCTTTTCTGAAAGTAGATGGTTCTACAACATCACTAGTAGAAGCAACAAATGAATATCCAGCAACAAAAAGTTCTTCCTCAGTAACCTGCAAGCTTTGTAATTTAGGCAATGAAGTAATGTAACCTTTATAGCTTTTCTGTGTTATAGCCCCACTTTTGAGTCTTGTAACCATTGGATATATAGAAGTGACAATGTCTGAATCACAACTATGTGATGATAATGAGGCAGAAGAGATCGGGAGAATTACCTCTAATTGTGCTTCATTATGGATAGGTAACATTGGTGGTGTACCAGGAAGAGGAGTGAAGAGTGATGGGAATCATTGGTTGATGAAGAGACATATGACCTTGATCCATTTACTGACAGAAGACTGTCCTGAGACATAGAAACAGACATATCATCTTCAACTTGAGTATTCTGTACTTGTGAATTCTGATGCATTGGTATTCCTGGTCTTGGAACTTGAACTACTACTGGTGACTAAGACCTGAATTGAGACCCCTGAATGCCTTTATGCTGCAACACTGTTTTCAACTTATATGGAAATTGAGATTCATCATGAATAATGTGTCTGGAAATGATGAACTTCCCAGTGTTAATATTGTAGCAAATGACTCTCTTATATCCCATAGCATATCTCAGAAAAACACATGAAACTAATCTTGGTTGTAATTTATGATAATTATATGGTCTGAGAAGAGGATACACTGTTGTCCCAAAGATTTTCAAGTATTGAATATCTAGTGCAACAATATGTAACTTCTGATATGGTGATTGCATTCCCAAAACCTTACAAGGCATTATATTAATTAGATATGTTGCATATGAACAAGAGTGATACCTGAATTTAGATGGTAAAAAAGCTTCTGACATTAGAGTCAGTGCAGTCTCAACTAAATGCCTATGCTTCCTCTCAGCTAGACCATTTTGTTGAGGTGTGTAAGGGCAAGCGACCATGTGTACAATGCCTTTTGATTCCAGAAACCTAGTAAACAGTTTACTCATGTATTCACCTCCTCCATCTATTTGGAGATATTTAATTGAAGTATTGAACTGAGTTGAAACAAATGCATTGAATTTCACAAAGGCAGCAAAAGCATTAGATTTATTGACTAAAGGAATTATCCATAAGAATCTTGAATATTCATCAATGAAACTGATATAATATATGTATTGTTTTATTGATATCTTTGGAGAAGGCCCTTATACATCCGAATGTACTGTTTGAAACATACAACTTGCACTATTTTGTTTAATATCAAAAGACTGCCTACATATTTTGCTCTGAACACAAGAAGAACATACATTTAGATGAATCTATACTAACTGAGACATTAGACGTTTTTAACATTGCTGACAAGACTTCCTCAGATGGATGTCCAAGCCTCTTGTGCCATATTGATGTCTTCACCACTTTAACCAGCTTTCAGGTCTTTATTCACTTCAGCAGCAGAGAAATTTCTTAAAAATACTGTCACATGTATAGTAAACAGATCCCCATCACTCTTTCCTTAGTACACTATCACCTTTGTAACCTTGTCATGTATGAAAAACACAAGATCATCACATATAAACCAGCATCCATTGTTATGACATAATTTCTTAACTGATAAGAGGTTCACAGTTATACTAGGAACATGTAATATATTCTTTAAATTTAAGAAACGATCATGAGTAAACAGAACTGTAGATCCAACATGTTTTACTTCCAGACCTTAACCATTGCCTATAATGATTTTCTCTTCTCCATTATAAGGCCTTGGTTGATTCAGATTTTCCAGATTTACTTTCATAGGGTGTGTTACACGAGTATCGAGCACCCATGTGTCTACACCATTGAATTCATGAAGTTGTTGTGCATCATTGTGAGGAATACAATCTTGAGATCCTTGAGCTGTCATTGCAGTAATTGAAACAGGTGGGGCAGAAGGTTGATATGAATAATTGTTTCTATGGTAGCACTCAAGAGCAATGTGCCATTTCTTCCCATATATTTGACAAATCAAACGTGGAGCATGCACAGTACTCTAAGAATTGATAATCTTGAAGTGACAATTTGGTGCAGTATGCCTCATTCGTGAGAAATTTTGACATTCAGATGACACTATCGATTTGTAGTTTGTATTACCACTCCAACCTTGCCAATCACTGCCTTGTTTTGAACCATTAGTGGAAGTAAAACTAGTAGAGCCATTAAATCCAGATTGATTGAAACCATTATTGCCTTTGTATCAATTCCCAAAGTATGGCCTTGAAAAATTGCTTCCAGAAGCATATATGTTAGAATTATAGGACCCTTTATTTTGAGAAGAATAAGGCCTTTGATTTGAACCCCCTTGATAACTGTCAGATCCCATGTTTGAGCTTTCCCCTTGATATCTTCCTTGTCCTCCATTACTCCTTGAATTAGAGCTTTCACCATGTACATACATTGCAGACATAGAATTAGTTATAGAAGAAATTCTGGATTCATTAGCCAATTCTGCACTTAACAACTGTGCTCTAAAATCCTTCCATGAAATTGATGTTTCTCTTGCCAAGATCACATTTTTTATCATATCAAACTCTAGTGGTAACCCTGTCAAAGCAGCTATAACCAAGTCATTATCTGAAACATTTTCTCCTGCAGAAAGAAGTTGATCTCGAATAGATTTCAATCGCAATAAAAACTTGTCAACTGAATCTGCTCATTTCTGTGCCGTGTAGAACTCAGTCTGATTAATCTGTACAACGTACACTGAAGCAAATCTATCTTGCAAGCAAGTCCAAGCATCTTGAGAAGTTTTACAACCAATAATGTGTTCCATTGCATCATCAGATAAAGTTGCAATCAACAAACTAAGTAATGCCATATCCTTTTTAACCCAACTCTTATATGCATCAGTAATCTCTTTTGTAACACCCGTTTCAGTATTGATAACAAACTTTGGTGGACATGGATTATCGCTAGTAACGAAATCAATAGATCATATCCAAGCAACACAAACTGAAACTGAAAACTCCATTTAACAAAGTTGTCATCTAGCAATTTCACAGTCAACATTCCTATAAGACCTTCAATTTTCACAGATTCCATTGTCTTCTCAGGCATTTTGATCACTATTACCAAATTCTGCTCCTTTCACAATCAAGAATTGCACACAGACATTTTACACTCACAGAAATCAAGATTACACACCAAAATCCCACCAATTAACAATCAAGAAACAACTTCACTTTGGCAATCGACCTTCAACAAGCAAGATTCTATCAAGAAACAAAACCCTCTTCAGCAATTGGCCTTCAAAGAAGAGAAATGATAAGAAACTACAATCACTATGGCAATCGCCATTCAATCAAAATTTCAGACTCCGGCAATCGGCCTTTAATGGAGTAATAAACAAGAACATATCAACCAATAATGACTATCAACCATGTAATTCATCACAATTAGAACTAATAATGGCAATCGGCCTTGAATTTCATCTAACAGAAAGAAATACTCACTGACACAAATTAACAAAGAGCTGGAGTGCACAGACCTTTGCGTTGTTGAAACACCATAATTCGAGCACCAAGAACTTCACCAAAAGTAGCAAATCATCCAAACGAACCGAGCAACTACAAATCATGCGGCGGAAGAGCAAAAGAATCACCAACGATCGACCTTCGGCAATGATACCATATTAACAGAACCAAGAAATGAAAGTTTGGAAGAAATGCGGAAACAAAAATATAGAAAGAGAATGTATCGAAGAGGAGAGAGAAAGACAATGAGTGAGAGAAAGTTGATTGTATTTCTGAAGAATTGATTGATTGTATTACATTCTACTAGCCTTGTACTTATAGGCTATTGTATCTTCCTCAATACACTTTTAACCACCCTAACTAACTTCCTGTTATCTCTCTAATTTGTGCTGACTTGGCAGCTGAACTGTCCTCATTTCTTTTCAACCAACATTTGGGGGGCTGGCATGAAAAATAGGTTTTGGGCTGACACATTTGTTAGGAGTGGAAGTGCTCTTAGAAGCCAGGCGAGGAAGAAGTAATGGGTCTAAAAATTTACAAGGAAACGAGGTGGGCCCGTTATGACTAGGATTTGGAGAAATCAAATTCTCACTCACATCGTTGACTCCTAATAAATTCAAATCAGGCAATTTTGGCGCTAATGGCTCATTGACACCTTCCATACGAGGTTCTTCCCTGATTTAGTGCACCAGATGGGAATTCACAAAAGATGGAGCGTTGACTGCGACATTTTCGCTATCCGATTCTGTAATCTCCGCCTTTCACCGTTGACCAACCTCCGCCGTGCTTGGGTCTGGATCCTCGTCTTGTGTAAATGGAGGTGCTTTCATGGACCAGGAGCCCTCCTCATCACTCCGGAATCCAAAGCGTCGTCCCCTCAGATTACGCTTCGTTCCGCGTTGAACTTTAGCTAGCAACAAAGTCCCCATAAGGGGCTTCTGCACCGTCGATCACCCCACCATTGTAGAGAGAGCAACCAATTCCGACATGATCGAAACATCCACAGAGAAAGCAGTAAGCTGGGAGCTTCTCATAAAGGAGTTCAGTATCTGCCTTATCACCATTGGGGAGACGTAACTTCAACAATCTCTTCAACCGCTGAAAAACGTCAACACGAATTCACAAAAGATCACCCAAAAAATCCCCACTTCGGTTGCGAGAATATTGGTCACGTTACCTAGACAACGACCAACAACACCACCCATCTCTGCAGTCATATAAGTGGCAGCAGACCAAAGATTTGAACCTAGAATTCTTGCGTGAGCAACGAAACTTGACGACGAATGTTATCCCCTTCTACTTATAAAGCAACTATATCTTTTTGAAACTCCAGGGACCCCATTCAAAATCCTAGACCGTTCCGTATCAAATGAGAAGACAAATAGGAAACCATCCCCACAAAGGGGTTGAATTGAAACCCTGGCTTTCGAAGTTCAAATTCTTTCCCCTCACTTTGTTCTAATTTAGAACACTAATATTTTGTAGTTCCTTAACAAAAGATTCAAAGCCAAACCTAGGGCGTAGTCATGTGCTCTGATACTTCCATTTTTTCTTCTTCTGCTTTTCAAACTTTCACTCTCCTGCGTATCCTAGAAATGTACATAATTTGATGTATGTTAAAGTTTGAAATTTCTAATTTTCAATTTCCAAGTTGTTTTGTTTTCATAAAATTTCTAATTTTCCAAGTTTCTAAATTTTCAAGGTAAAAAATCCGAACAAGTGGTTGGATTGGATGTAAGCCAAAATAAAAATATGATTCCCTTATCCAAACGCAAGTTAACTTGGCAAGAGATAGATGGAGTTAGAGACTCAAGTAGTGCGTTTAACTTCTTTTTCAAAGGGACAAATTTTTTTCTTTTTCATTTAAAAGAAAAACAGCTCATATGACATGTAGTTAGAGGCTAATAGTAGTGCGTTTAACTTTCTTTTGAGCCTTTCACCCCCTTTATATTAAAGCATAAGACCCACTCCAACCATGGGCTAAAACCTATAATTCCCTTCTTTTTTTCCCCTAAAAAATCCACTCCAACCCATGACCTAAAATTAACCTAAAACCTAAAACCCAAATGGGGGGCAAATACCGGCCCAACTTTAGGCCACAAAGCAAAGTGGACCCCAGCAAATGAGACTGAAACCGGGGCTGTGAAGGCCATTGCCCATTCCCTACTAGCCTACGCGCTGCACGCGCTAGGCAATTTATGCTGCCCAACAAACCCACATGGGGTTATTCCCCCGGGTGTCAAACCATTAAGTAGCCCAACGGCTAGTTTTCTTCATCCAACGGCTCGATTTAAATGGGTTGTTGGTTAATCCAACGGTCCAGGTTCAAATTATTTTTTTTAGTTTTATATTTATATATTTATATATTTATTGAATCCAACGGCTTAAATCGAATATAATCAAATCTAACAGTAAAAAAAAGATCTAATGGTCCAAATTTAAATCCAAAGGCAAAAATAATTTAAAAAAATATTTAACTTAAAATTCAACCAAAAACTATATAAATACCTATGTATTTGGCCATGAAGGAAGAAGGAGATAGGGAGCAAGAAATGTTCGAAATTAATTTGATGATGGATGACCTCGACAAATACACTCTAGAGAGGAAGAAATACTTACGTGGTAAGCAAAATGACATTTTACGAAGGAATGCCACAAGGAGTATATTTCAAGATGATGATTCATCTCAAGACTATCACCCAATGTAAGATCCCACATCGCACAGGGGAGTGATCCTTATATATATATTTCCATCCCTACCTAGTATGAGGCCTTTTGGGAGTTCACTGGCTTCGGGTTCCATCGGAACTCCGAAGTTAAGCTAGTAGCGCGCGAGAGCAATCCCATGATGGGTGTCCCACTGGGAAGTTCTCGTGTGAGTTCCCAAAAACAAAACCGTGAAGGCGTAGTCGGGGCCCAAAGCGGACAATATCGTGCTACCGTGGTGGAGTGGGCCCGGGACGTGGTGGACCTCGGGCCGGGATGTGACAATTTGATATCAGAGCCAATCCCTGGCCAGAAGTGTGCCGACAAAGACGTCGAGCCCCTTAAGGAGGGTGGATTGTAAGATCCCACATCGTCCAGGGGAGTGATCCTTATATGTATATTCCCATCCCTACCGAGCACGTGCCTATCCTAGTATTCAGAGAATATCGGGATCGGGGCGTGTCACCCAAGTCCATCACCAAGTCAAGATGGTGGATATCATTATTAAGTTTATGTAGTTTATGATTTTTCGATTGTATTAAGTTTATGTGGTTTATTAATTGTCATTTGTATTAAGTTTATGTGATTTATTAAATGTTGTTTGTATTAAGTTTATGTGGTTTATTGAATGTCGTTTGTATTAAGTTTATGTGGTTTATCATGATTTTCATGTATTGATTTAGTGATTTTTCAAAATTTATCAGAATTTAAATATTTTTAGGTTAAAATGTTCATAAAATTAATTTAGGATAGTCTGAATAATTTTTTTTTAAAAAGTTAATTTAAAAAAAATAGCTTTAATTCATTCTTTGATAATCTTGTGCTAAAATTTTAGGTTTGAAGGGTTAGAGCAGAAAAACTGTTTTCTGGGCTAAAACCTAAATTTTCTGGAATAAATATTTTTAGATTTTAGGTTAGGGTTGGAGATGATCTAAAAGGAAAGGATGGTGGATTAAAAAAGAAGAAGGAAACGATGGGTTTTGGTTTTTTTTTTTTTTTTTTTGAATGAAAATGAAAAAGTTAACAGATAAGTCATTTTTATTGCCACTCTACAAAACTGTATTTTAAATGTGAATAACTCGTCTTCCCCTTTTTGAAATAATGAGCGCTTCTAGCTTCGTAAGTGCTTCAAACAATTTTTTCTGACTAATAGTAGTGCTTTAACTTTCTTTTAAGCCTTCCGGCCCCTTCATATTAAAGCAAAAATAGTAAAGGATGGGAGATAAAAAACTGTTGATTGCTTTTAACTTTTTCTGCCTTTCTTCTTTTTTGGAAGGGATCATGTCTTTCTTATCAGTCACCACTTGCACTCCCCTTTGCCTGCTACGGTCTTCGTCATCATTAGCTTTACCCACTTCTTTTCACTATCCACGTCTAAAGTAAATCTGTCCTCAATTATTTGTTTCTGATCGGAACCTTCTATCCTCAATTATTTGTCTCTGATCGGAATCTTCTCCAATCTATCCTCAATTATTTGTCTCTGATAGGAATCTACTCCTCTAGATGCACCACGCTTTCCACGTTATGAGAGAGAATTTAAACACTGTATTGTATCTGGTATCTGTGATCACATCATTCTCCATTGCACTTGTAGTGTATCAAAGAGGGGAATTTAAAACACTGTGATTCATTTCATGAAAGGTTTTTTTCTCTTGTCTAAGTGAGATTTATCTCAACAAGAGTTCTTATCTACGGCAAATTTTCAAGCTAAACGTGTGGACAATACAATCGGGGTGATATAGAGCACGTGTGGCCCGAAAAAAGTTGGGATTTCATTAGAAAACCAATTAGCAATATGAGAAGTAACCTAACTTCTTAAAAGCACATGCAACATTCATCTTCCCATCCATGCATGATTCATTCTCAACAAGAGTGATGTGTTCTTGCAAAGGGACGGAAGGATTGAAAGAAATTAGACAAATATGATTGGAATGACAGAACGTATGCTTTGATTTTGACATTTTAATTTTTTGAATGAGTGTAAAGATACATTTACATAGTGAAGGTAATTTAGATAGTAAATTTAGGTTCAAAGAGATATTGATAGTTTAATTAATATATGGGTATAGAGAGTGAAGTGAGTGTACAAAGAGATTATAATGGTTTAAATAAAGGAGTGTGCTATCCACACATCCCTTTTTACTTGTCACATATCCCTTTTCATTTCAGTCGTCAGATTAAATGAATTGAAGAAAATCAAGGGTCAAAAGTTAACAAAGTTGTTTGAGAAGTAAAAATCGATGAGGGGTAGCAACACCACCCTAAATAAAATTTCCCAAAAATATATATGAGTGGAATTAAATTGAAAAAACTATAATGTATGTTTTTTTAAATGTAATTTAAACTCCGGCTTATGTGAATTTATGCACTATTTTCAATTTTTCAACATAAACTAAAATCTTAAGGTTTAAAATCATTAATTTTCATCTCATCTTAACTCCGTTAAGTTTTAGTTCATATGACAAATGCTTAAAATTTTAGTTCATATGACAATTGAAAACAATGTATAAATTCATATGACATTTCAAAAAAATTTCTCATTGTAATGGATGAATTGCCCTGGTGAATATGTCATTTGTTGAAAACTGAAATAGAAATGAACGAAGTTACCCGAAAAATGTAGAAGCCTTGAGTGGCGAATGATTCTTGGGATGAGTCGCGGACTAAGTCGCTCTCTTTAAGACGTTTCGCGGCTCTGCCCAAAGTGTGCAAGCAGTTCACAAACACCATGTCGTCCCCAGGATAAAACAGCCCAGAACCTTCTTTTGATAAGGTTCTTCCTTGCACAACGGAAAAACCTTCGAACTCACACCCTTTCGATATGTTGCTATTAACTCAATATTTGTAAAACTTGTCTTTTTTTTCTTGTTATCCTTTTTTTGATCCTACGGACTTATATATATATATAAAATAAAAGAGACGTTGGGGGATGTAAATGATTTAAGGTAAAGAAAACTGCAAGTAATCAATGCAGAAGAAAACAAAACGGACTAAATCAAAATGTCCAAATCACAACGGAATAAAAAATTATGTAAAAATAGATTTGATCTTTTTTCTATTCAGAGAAAGAATCTCATCTTCAAGGTGAGAAGCTTTCTCACGTTTCTAGTGAATTAATGATCCTAATCAGATGATAAAGTTAATGACAATTTATAAAGTTAATACAATTTACGTTTTATATTCAATGTTTGTAATAAAACAAATCATAAATATATTTAAAATATTTAAATAAAAACATAACAGCTTTAAAGCCATATATCAAGCAACATATCATAAAGCTATGCATAAGTAAAGGTGTTTCTCAACTTGAACATGTACATAGTGTTAGTGATCCAAATTATACTAGAGTAACTTATAGTTTTGAACTCTATCTCTGACAACACCACACACATAACTTTATTAAGGTGAATTTCAAAAAGCCAGCACATTACGACCATGTGCTTGTATCCCAGTATAGTGAACGCTCTAGAAACTTGCCCAAGATTTCATAGGAAGCGGCCTTACTTCCACATTCACATAGGTAAGACTATCAAGGATATTTCTGTAGCTGGATATCCCACTCAACATAGAGTATAGACCTTACTAAGAGGAAAAAAAATCTCAACCTAAAAACGCTTCAAGATGTCATGCTTCTTAGGGATGGACATGGAATAATATTCCAAATTAAAATTAGCAAGACTTCACTCATATCACTTGTGACTTGTTATTACCCTTTAAACCTATTTCTTGGGATCTCCAGTCTATAGGTTGGGTTGCTATCACAAATGACTCAATTTTCTAAGGGCTTTAGTCCCATCCCTTTCGAGGTTTTCTAAAACTTTTCTCATGCTAGTCATTTCGTCAAAAGATCAGTCAAGTTTTGCTCATACCGTATATGATCCACTCTTATAGCTCCATTAGAAAGATAATCTCTTACAGTCCTATGTTTACGACGTATTTGTCGCCTTTTCCCGTTATAATAACAGTTTTGCACTTTAGCTATTGCCGCTATGCTATCACAATGGATCAAAACTGCTGGAATCGGTTTCTCCCATAAAGGGGTATCTGACAGTAGGTTTCTCAACCATCCTGATTCTTCTCCCGTAAAGGGGTATCTGACAGTAGGTTCATAAATTTTAGAAGAATTAGAACCCCCACTATTTCGAAGATTAAAAAGAAATTTATTCTCATAAAAATCAGCATCAAGTGACTCAATTATGACATGGTTTTTCAAATCATAAAATCTATATGCTTTGCTATTACATGCATAACCAATAAAAACACATTCATATGCTCTACTAGCCAATTTCGATCTTTTTGGATCAGGTTTACGAACATAAGCTAAACAACCCCAAGTTCTGAAATACAACACATTTGGTTTCTTATTTTTCCAAATTTCATAAGGAGAAATATTCGTTTTGAGTTACGAATTCTATTTAACACATAACATACAGTCAACACAATTTCATGGCAAATTGATACGTCTTAAAATTGTTGAAAGCTGAAATAGAAATGAACGAAGTTACCCGAAAAATGTAAAAGCCTTGAGTGGTGAATGATTCTTGGGATGAGTCGCAAACTAAGTCGCTCTCTTTAAGACGTTTCACGGCTCTGCCCAAAGTGTGCAAGCAGTTCATAAACACCACGTCGTCCCTAGGATAAAACAGCCCATAACCTTCTTCTGATAAGGTTCTTCCTTGCACAACGGAAAAACCTTCGAACTCACACCCTTTCGATAAGTTGCTATTAACTCAATATTTGTAAAACTTGTCTTTTTTTTCTTGTTATCCTTTTTTTGATCCTACGTAATGATTTAAGAGAAAGAAAACTGCAAGTAATCAATGCAGAAGAAAACAAAACGGACTAAATCAAAACATCCAAATCACAAGGGAATAAAAATTTATGTAAAAATAGATTTGATCTTTTTTTCTATTTGGAGAAAGAATCCCATGTTTAAGGTGAGAAGCTTTCTCACGTTTCTAGTGAATTAATGATCCTGATCAGATAATAAAGTTAATGACAATTTATAAGGTTAATAACAATTTACATTTTATATTCAATATTTGTAATAAAACAAATCATAAATATATTTAAAATATTTAAATAAAAACATAACTGCTCTAACATCATTCATCTTCAATCCACAGCAGTCATAATTCAAAAAAATTTCCCCTCACCTTGCTCTAGTTTAGAGTATTAATATCACTTGTACTTGAAAAAAAAAAAAAAAACTCCTTATATATTAATACGAGGAAAAGTTGAGATCTTATCATTCTTGTTCTTAACAAGAATCTGTGCACCTACTGCAGCCAAAGCTATGCTATCCATGCCTCAATCAAATATCCAAAAGGCAAAGCTAGGGCATTGTCATGTGCTCTGACACTTCCATCTTTTCTTCTTCTATTTCTCAAAAACCATCACTACTCTCCTGTGTATCTTAGAAATGTACATAATTTGATGAATTCAATTTCCAAGTTGTTTTGTTTTCATAAAATTTTTAATTTTCCAAGTTCCTAAATTTTCAAGGTAAAAAATCCGAACAAGTGGTTGGACTGGATGTAAGCCAAATTAAAAATTCTAATTTTCCTATCCGAACACAACTTAACTTGGCAAGAGATATAATGGCGTTAGAGACTCCTCCCGTGCAATCGTTTGTACGAAAAAACAAACACATTAACTTCTTTATTTAAGAGAGAAAGAAAAAAAACATTTTTTTTTTCAGTTAAAAGTAAAAATAATTTTTCTTTTTTCAGTTAGTAGTGCTTTTAACTTTCTTTTTAGCCTTTCGGTCCCCTGACTTCTCTGCCCTCCCAGTTCCCATACACTCTCATCCCCTCCTATTTGTGCGGTCACGGTTAAGCCACGTCAACATTTTATATCACTATTGTTTTTTGCCTTATTATCTCTATAAAAAATTCAATATAAAATGTTGACGTGGCTTAACCGTGACCGCACAAAATAGGAGGGGATGAAAGTGTATGGGAACTGGGAGGGCAGAGAAGCCGGGTCCTTAGGCCATCTCCAACCGAAGGGTCCAGAGGGCCAAAGGGTCGAAAATAGGCCGAAAACCGTCTCCAACTGAGGGCTAGGCCAGAGGGCTCTGGAATCTGGGAGGGCCCCACGGAATCGGAGAGGGCTGCAGGGCTGGCCATTTTTTTTTAATGTTTTGTTATTTTTGTTGGTTATAGCCGACATAAATAATATATACTATATTATTAGTGTCGGTTATAATATAATAGCAGTTTGAACAGTGTCGGTTAAAACCGACACTGATTTGAATTCTAATTTGAATTCCAACGGCTAGCCAGTCACTAGCCATTGTATTCAATTTTTTTTTTGTTTTTATGAATTTAAACCTTTTTTTTTCTATAACTTCCTATAACTTTTTTTCTATAACTTATATTTTACAAATTTTGGTTCATATTTTTTTTCGTATAACTTCTAGTTTACAAAATTTGTTTCATATTTTTTTTAAATTCCATTTTTTTCCTATAACTTCTATTTCACAAAATTTGTTTCATATTTTTTTTAAATTCTATTTTTTTCCTATAACTTCCTAAGCCATTATACAACATTAAATTAAATTAAGTAACATGAAACAACATTAAACAATATGAAACAACATTAAATAACATTAACCAACATAAAAAGTATACAACATGAAACTTAAACAACATTTTAAAAAAACAATAAATTATGTTTGGCCCTCGGTTGGAGACTGTTTTTTGTGACAGGGCTAAAACGAGCTCTCTGGCCCTCGGTTGGAGACGGAGGCAAATATGGCCCTGTACTGTTCATTAAAATATTAATATCTTGGAGGATCTTGGAGGGCCAGAGGGCTAAAACGAGCCTTCTGGCCAGCCATTGGTTGGAGATGGTCTCCGTAGGGTCCAGATGGCCAGAGGGTCGAAAATAGCCCGAAAACCGTCTCCAACCGAGGGCTAGGCCAGAGGGCTGTGGAATCTGAGAGGGCCCTACGAAATCAGAAAGGGCTGGAAGGCTGGCCAGAAAAAATGGAAATCCTGGTATTACTGTCGGTTATAATGCTTTAAATGTTTTTTAACAGTTTTATTATTATTTTTTATTTACAAAATTTTTCCTATAACTTCTATTTTTCATATTTTTTTTTAAATTCTATTTTTATCCTATAACTTTTATTTTACAAAATTTGTTTCGTATTTTTTTTTTAAATTCCATTTTTTCCTATAACTTCTATTTCACAAAATTTGTTTCATTTTATTTTAAATTCTATTTTTTTTCCTATAACTTCTATTTCACAAAATTTGTTTCATATTTTTTTTTTAATTCTATTTTTTTCCTATAACTTCCTAAGCCATTATACAACATTAAATTAAATTAAGTAACATGAAACAACATTAAACAATATGAAACAACATTAAATAACATTAACCAACATAAAAAATATACAACATAAAAAAAATTTAACAACATGAAACTTAAACAACACTTAAGTTGTAATTTTTAAATAATAAATTATGTTTGGCCCTCTGGCCCTTTGACCCTCGGTTGGAGACGGAGGCAAATATGACCTTGTACTGTTCATTAAAATATTAATATCTTGGAGGGCCATAGGGCTAAAACGAGCCCTCTGGCCAGCCAGAGGTTGGAGATGACCTTATATTAAAGCAAAAAAGTAAAGGATAGGGGGATTAGCTTTTTATCCCACTTTCTCAAATTGTCTTGCATTGCATGGTGGAGATTCGTGTTTTACTTGGTAGAGATTAAGTCTTGCCAGCTACGGTCTACATCATTAGCTCTATTATTTTATGCTCCACCTCTTTCACGTTATAAGACAGAAATTTAAACACTCTATTGTATCTGTTATCTATCATCATATCATCCTCCATTGCACTTGTAATATTGTATCGAAGAGAGAAACTTAAACACGCTGATTAGCTGAGCTGAGCTGAACAGGGAATTGAAGGAATGGCAGCTGAAGCTGTGGTTACTTTTGGTGTGGAGGGAATACTGAGCAAGGTGCTTTCACTTGCTTCGAAAGAATTCTGTCTTGCATTGGGTTTCAAAGCTCAACTCAGAAAGCTTCGAAACTCATTAACGGACATTGAGCGTTTCTTGGTTGCTATTGCCGACCAACCACAAGGTAGTATATATTTCTGAACTCTCTTGTTGTTAATTAGAAAATATAAAGGAAAGTATGTTAGATATGATTTAATTAGGGATTTGATTAGATTTTGTCTAGGTTTCCTTGTCCTGTGGACAAAGGATTATTTTAATTTATTTTAGGCTAAATAGCCAAAATGGTCCTTAAGATTTGCATAACTCATCACTTTGGTCCCTAACATTTCAAATCGATAAAAGTGGTCCCTGAGATTGTCCACCATTCATCATTTTGGTCATTTCCGTTAAACTCTGTTAAGTGTCCCGGAGCTCTTGGCCGGAAGTTCGGGTAATTTTCAAAGCTTCGTAACTCAATCGTTTCTTAACCAAATTTAACCCATAATATATCAAAATGAAGATAGGAAAGTGTAGAATATGATTATACCTATTTGGAAGCCCAATGGCTGCCGAAGATAGCTGGAAAATAGCCTCAAAGTTGACTGATCTGAGGGAAAACTGGAAAACTCTCCGGAAACTGGGTAAATTTAAAATGTTCATAACTTCTTCAATACTTAACGAATTCAAGTGATTCAAAAACAAAAATCATACTTCTCAATGAGACGAAGAGAATGGTACATTTTTAGATGGATAAATCGCCGTCGTTTGAATGGAAAACGGCTCGAAAGTGGCTAACTCGAGACCAAGACAGCCACTTTCGATCCGTTTTTCGGCCAAATCACAGCGATTTAGTCATAGAAAAAGGTACCATTCTCTTCGTCTCATCGAGAAGTATGATTTTTGTTTTTGAATCACTTGATTTCGTTGAGTATTGAAGAAGTTATGAACGTTTAAAGTTTACCCAGTTTCCGGCGAGTTTTCCAGTTTTCCCTCGGACCAGTCAACTTTGAGGCTATTTTAAGGACATCTCCGGCAGCCATTGGGCTTCCAAATAGATATAATCTTATTTTAAACTTTCCTATCTTCATTTTGATATATTATGGGTCAAATTTGGTTCATAAATGATTAAGTTACGAAGCTTTGAAAATTGCCCAAACTTCCGGCCAAGAACTCCGGGACATTTAACGGAGTTTTTAACGGAAAGAACAAAATGATGGATGGTGGACAATCTCAGGGACCACGTTTATCAATTTGAAATGGTAGGGATCAAAGTGATCAGTTATGCAAATCTAATGGCTATTTAGCCTTTATTTTATAGTATTGCTCCTTGTAATCTTATAAATGCTTAATAAGGAGAAGATTAAGGGATTGAGTTGTATTTGAAATTGTTAGATTGTAAAGAATTATAAATTTATCGTATACCCTTTATTTTCAACTCTTATAATCTCACACTACATTTACAAGATTTTTAATTACCGTTCTCAAATACTTTTCTGTTTAACAGGTGGGCCAATAGAGGACTGGGTGAAGAAACTCAAAGACGTAGCTCATGATGCTGAGGATGTCTTGGATGAGTTCGAGTACGAAGTTGCTCGGCGTAAAGTCGAAATCCAAAACCATATGAAAAAAAAGGTTCTTAACTTCTTTTCACTCTCCAATCCACTTGCATTTCGTCTTCAAATGGCGCATAAAATAAAGAAGATCAATGCATCCTTGGTGTATCTCAAGAGTGAAGCATCTCTTCTTGGACTAGTTTCCAGGAATAAAGATGCAACTCCTCGAGGAAATAGATGGGACAGACAAACCAACTCATTCATTGGCAGAGATGAAATAACTGTTGGAAGGGGAGAGGTTGTGACAAAAATAGTTACAACCTTGACCGACTCCAAGTACAACCAAGAAAATCCTGCGGTTATGGCCATTGTGGGAATGGGTGGCCTCGGAAAGACAACATTGGCCAAGTCAGTTTATAATGAGGATCTGATACACAAGCATTTCGAGACGAGAATATGGGTTTGTGTATCGAACACTTTTGATGTCGATTTAATTCTACTTAAGATGTTAGAACAACTCAAACCGGCAAACGCCCCTTCTTTGAAAGATAACCAGGAAGCTCTGCTTAAGTTCCTTAATGAAGAGTTGGAAAATAAAAGATACTTACTCATACTTGATGACGTTTGGAACGAAGATTCTGAAAAATGGAAGAATTTAATGGAATGTTTTTTTAAGCTTAACTCTGTTGGGGGATCCAAAATTATAGTCACTACTCGCAGTGCCAAAGTCGCATCAATCTCAGAAAAGCTACTTCCACGATGTGAATTGGGAAAACTTTCCGTGGATGAATGTTGGTCCATCATGAAAGATAGAGCTTTCCCCAATAGCAGGGCTAATATAGCTCATGAGTTCCAGACAATTGGAATGAAGATTGCTGAAAACTGTGGTGGTGTTCCATTAGTGGCAAAGGTGCGTACGATTACGTATCATATGTTTTCACCTATTTTTTTACATGTTTTCATTTATTAATTAAGATAATACTTGCATTCAACTCATGTGGTGCACCACCTTATAAATTAGAACAAGGTCTTGTGACAAATGTATTTTAACCGTCGAAATTTCATAATCGGAACCATTTATTTTCGTAATCACCATTTAAAGATCATCATTACGAAATTTCATTTCAAATGATATATATTAGCTATTTGATATTATAAATGTTTACTTGGTACCAACAACGTCAATTTGTTCAATACATATAGATGACTAAATGATCTCCGATTTAATTGATATTTGGTAGCAAACAAACTGATCCAATCCCATCGAACTTTAGTTAATTATCTGCAATATGATTTTTTTTTTAAATTATTATTATTAATGGGAAGGACATGGTTCGAAACTATTACAATAATTTAGGAGAAGAGAAGTTTTGAATTTGGAATGTATGAGTGGAAAACCAACACCATATCCACTAGAATATTGCAAACTATTGCAGGATGATTGAATTGGGATCGAATTTTGAAAGCACAATGCACATAGATTAGTTTTTTAGAGGGTGTAAAAAGCTTCACCAAATGCAATAATTGGAATGACATGTACATATCGCGGAAACATTATATGGTATATAAAATATGTGATTTTCCTAACATTTTCTTATTAAAAAACCAGCATTAGCAACTTATTGATTTGAACAAGACAGAAACTACATAAAATTAATTCCGCCAACAAATCAAGAATAAAACGTACTTTTAACTACTTAATGGGTTTTTGGGAATTTGGTCAAGCACAAAGAAACAGGATCTAATATCATTTTGCAAACTATTAAGAATTGTAGTTATCACATTAGATTTTGTCCTTTTAGGCAAGGGGATTCAAAATTAAGTAAACAAAAACCTCTTATTTAATATGAGTCCCTCTTTTCTACATTATTTTAGGACGCCTTCGAAACTCACTAATCCAATCAACAGGTTTTAGGAGGCATTCTGCACACTAAAAAAAGTATTGAAGAATGGTCGTTGTTTAAAGATAGTAGAATATGGGGCAACCTACCAAAAGGAGAAAATAGAATTATGCCAGTCTTGAAGTTGAGTTTTGACAATTTAGAATCACCATCATTGAAGCAATGTTTTGCATATTGCTCATTGTTCAAGAAAGATTTTGAAATTCAAAGAGAGAGCTTGGTTCAACTTTGGATGGCTCAAGGATTACTCCACCCTGCACCCGATGAAGGTAAAGATATGGAGGAAATAGGCAGTGAATATTTTGATATTCTACTGCAAAGCTCCTTATTTCAAGATGCTTCAGTGAGTGACAATGGCATTGTTAGCAAATGCAAGATGCACGATCTTGTGCACGATTTGGCAGAACTTATATCCAAATCCGAAATCTTGACGGGAGACTTATGTGGCATAGGCTCACTTGAGATTCAACATGTTGCTCGGGTTTCTACTTTTGTACTGGAAAACATTCTAGAAAGAAGTGATGGAAAATTGCGATCACTGTTTTTCAACGATGGTGAAGTTCCTACTAACATTCTTCCACAATTCAAAGCTTTACGTGTCTTAAATTTAAGTAATGCTAATATTGAAGAATTTCCAGTTTCAATTGGTAGGCTGAAACACTTGAGGTATCTTGACATTTCTGAAACAAGATTCAAAGCACTCCCCACGTCTATAGGCAAGCTCTATAACCTACAGACGTTAAGAGCAACAAATTGTGCCCTTAAAGAGTTTCCAAAAGAACTGCAAAACTTGATCAACCTGAGGCATATTTATTTTGATAAGAGTACGAAATTTCCACAGGGGATAAGGCGGTTGACTTGCCTTCGAACATTACCTTACTTTTCGGTGGGTAATGAGATTGGTCGTCGAATTGAAGAGTTGGCTAGCTTAAAACAATTGAAAGGTGAATTAATTGTTTGTAATTTGGAGCACGTAAAGAATGGAGAAGAAGCAAAGAAAGCTAAGTTGGAGGATAAGAGGAAAATATGCCATTTAAGCTTCCAATGGACAAAAAATAGGTTAATAACCAACAACAATAAGGAGGGGGATGTACTGGAAAGCCTTCGACCGCATTCTGAGTTGGAGAGCTTAAGTATTGAAAATTTCATGGGCAATAAGTTTCCATCGTGGATGATGAGTAGGTCATTACAGCTCAACAACTTGAAGAAGATTCAATTACTTGGATGCGACAAATGTGAAGGAGTCCCACCGCTCGGTCATCTACCCAATCTTACGAAGCTTAAGATTAGCGGAATGGCTAACTTGAAATGTGTTGGAGCTGAGTTCTACGGTTATGATCATGTCCACAATGTAGCCACGACAAGTAAGGAGATAATTACTTTATTTCCTACACTGAAAGTATTAAATATTTCTAGGTGTGGTGATCTAATTGAATGGAAGGAAGCACCAAAGATGTCAGCACAAAAAGTAGTGGTTTTTCCATGCCTTGAGAAGTTGACCATAAAAGGCTGTTCCAAATTGAGAAATGTTCCAAGTCATTTTCCATCTCTTCAAAAGTTGAAGATAATTTCTAGTGATAGTGGAAAGCCAATAGAAGAAATAAGCGGTGGATTAACAACTCTCACCTTCCTCATAATAAGAAGTATTAAGGAGCTTACTTGTTTGCCACAAGGGATTTTGAAGAACAATAATAATCTCTCCTCTCTGGAGATAAGAGATTGCAATGATTTAACTTGTATTGCCCCCGATGTATTTGGATCGTGGGGCTTTCTTGAGAGATTGGATATTTGGAAATGTGAAAAGCTGAGGCAATTGACGGATGGGCTAGACACACTCCCTCTCCTTGAGGAACTGACTATTAAGGAATGTCCTAGTCTAGAGTTGATTCCAATTACACAGGGCATGGCATCTCTTCGGGAATTAAGTATTGGTTATTGTAAACGATTGTCAAGCCTACCGAGTGGGTTAGAGTCCTGCACCTCTCTCCAGAAATTGAAAATTTGGGAATGTAATGGACTATCATGCCCACTGAGTGTATGGGCCTCTCTCGTGGAATTGATAGTATGGAGATGCAATAATCTGACATCAATTGAAATTAAAGGCGGCGTGTCCTCTCTTCAGCATTTGACAATTAGAAATTGCAAAGAATTATCAAGCTTACCTGCTCTTCCACAACAATGTCCCTCTCTTCAGCATGTGGAGATAAGTGAATGCCCAAAGGTAGCATCGTTTGGTGTCCAAAGTAGCAGCATTACTCTACAATCTACTTCAGATTTGCGCACCATGACCTCCCTTCGACAACTGACGATTGGAAACTGTGAAGGATTGGAAAGTTGGGTGAGCGGGCTGCAATTTCCACTCTCTCTTGAGACGCTGACGATAGAGGATTTCCCTAATTTAGAGATCCTTCCAAGTTTATACAACCTCAATTCTCTCCGTTATGTTGGGATTAGAAATTGGCGAAAGCTAAAATATCTGCCGACGGGGTTACAACGGCTCCCGCGCTTGGAGTATTTGAGCATCGGTGGGTTCTGGGAGCAGCTCGATTCCTTCCCTTTCCCTAATTTTCAAGTTGGATCGTTAATGCACCTTACAACCTTATACTTGTTTGGTTGGCCTGAGCTCAGGTCTCTGCCTCAACAAATTCAACACCTCACTTCTCTAACATCGTTGTGGGTATATAACTTTGACGGAGTGGAGACTTTGCCAGAATGGTTGGGTAGCCTTACATCCCTTACAGAGCTGGAGATTTGGAATTGCAAGAATCTGACCAACTTACCTAGTGTCCAAGCTATGCAACGCCTCACCAAATTACATACCCTGTTTATCGAGGGATGTCATCCCCTTTTAAAGCAAAGATGCACCAGGGACAGCGGCACAGATTGGCCTAAGATTTCTCACATTCCGTATATCGAAAGTAAGTTTTTAAATTCTTGAAATCAAATTACGGAGTTCATGTTAATTATATGTTTATCTCTTTTGTTCGTTTAAATCAGTCCGGAGTCATACAGCAGTCGGATTGAATGTACACAGCACCTTACCAAACCACAACAAATGAGTTGCGGAAAAACCAAATTTCATGGTGTGCATGCAAGGCCACATTTCTCTGAGATTACTTGTATTCCAGTTTTATGTACAAACGACGCCAAATGGCTCCAACTTCCACATTGAAATTAATCCATGTAAGCTTTTCTAATCTGCATCTCCTCTTCTCTTCTAAATTTATTCTACTGTTGACTTCTGACTATATCTGTTGTGTTTTCCAGAGGCATCTATATTTCTTTTGGGATGCAATGGCGTTTTTCAGGATGCTCAGTATGTGCAAACTGAGTACAGGTACTGATGCACGAGATATTAAATTTCCCGCTCAACCTTCATTCTAAAAAATATACCTTAAGTTATAGTACTTATCAAGCTAGCAAGCCTCTTTTTACGGCAACATCAATTCGATATGTTAACTTTCTTTACTTCATCTGTACGAGCGCTGAACCACTAGCTTAATTACCGGTTCATGGTATTCAAATCTTGTTAGAAATTTGGAAGAGTAATGCCAATACTTGTGATCATGTAAAACCATGTTCATATAATATATAGATTTACTGTAATTGCTTTCTGTTTGTTATTATCCTTATATATGAAGGTTCTGGGCAGATATTTTTATGGTTACTTGTGATTTCTGAACAAATTTTCTAATCATATGGATAGTGATTTGAATTCAGTTGATTTCTTTATTTCTAATTCATATCCCTTGAGTAACTTGATGAACTGTCATTTACCTGTGTTCTTGCATAAATTAGGTAAAGAATGGTCTGTTGCAATGCTGAGTTCGGGACTAATAATTTGGCGAATTTAAGAAATCTGCGGAAAGGTCTACATACCCGAAATTGATAAAATTCACCATTGGCCGGTATGGGGGGAGCTCAATTCCATTCCTGATGTTCAAGGTTGATCATTGCAGCTTGAATCCTTACATTTGAAAGGGTGGCCAAAGCTCAAGTCTCTCATCAAATTCAAGACTTAACTTCTTTAACTACTTTATGTATCAACTACTTGAGGGAGTCGAGGCTTTACCAGAGTTTTTGGGTAACCTTACATGCCTTATAGGGCTGACGATTAGGAATTACAAGAAATTGATGAATCTATCCTCTGCAAAAGTTATGCAACGTGTTGCCACTTTACTGTCGCAGCGAATTAAGCAATGTAAGTTTTTCAAACTCCACCTCCTTTTCTCTTCAAGTAATTAAATTGACTTACTATATGTGTTGTGATTTCAGTAGGCATGTATAACTTTTTTAGTATCCTTTGGCATTTTTCGTGACGTTCTTACTCAATTAGAACGATGTAGTTCTGTAGGTGCAAATAGGGTTCATGTACTGATGCACAAGCATGTTTTTCCAAAAAAAGTGGTGTCTCTTGTTTTAGATATTGTTTCGTCCTTCTTTCATCCACTGCATGCAAAATTTCTCATCCTACCCTGTACTTGCCTTACAGTCCTTTTCAAGCTAGCATATAATTTCTGAAGTGGCTCATAACGTTGTTGATAAATACATTGAAGTCAAAGCGGACTTGGTTGTTCAACCATCTGTCGGTGACTTTTAGTTCCACAGGCCCAGAATAGTTATCATTCTGATACACATTGTTTTGTTCCAAAACTTTTTAAGTGGAATTTTGCTTCTGTCCAGATTGATACAAGAGTGATATTGAGTTCATTTGAATGTGCTCTTAAAATGACTGAAAGTACTTTTGGTGAAAATGTTTTTGGAACCAATCCTTGGTAAAAATGCAAGTAAATCTTGGAAAAGCACTTAAAGTGCTTCGTGGAAGAAGCACATAACTGGTGCTTCTTGCAGAAAGCACTTAAAGTGCTTTTGGAACCCAGAAACATTTTCTCTAAAAGCCCTTTCAGCCATTTTAAAAGCACATCCAAACGAGTTGTTGATTTTTGTGTCTTTCCTAGCAGAACATTCAAGGTCTTGGGACTTTTTGGCATTCACTGATATTATTGCTGGTGTGTAACTTCGAATATATGTAAACCAAATTGATACTTTCGATTGTTATGACATACAAATATATGTAAACCAATTTAATACTTTCAAATGCTATTCTTTTTTGTCAAAACAAAAAAATAACGAAATCATAAACAAGAATGTTCTGCATAACGCCTATATATGTTCAGCGCGCGTTACACAATTTCGATAATTGGGTTGCCTCTGTACTTGGTAATACTTTTGCAAAGCATATGAAATGTTCATTTTGCAGCAAGCTTGTTGGACCTTGATATTACTCATGAGAGTCTTCGAGGGATTTTTTCGTTCATGGAACCCACTCTGCCTCAGCCCTCAGCGGTGGCAGGGAATGCTGTTGAGGATATAAACTTTTATGACCTAGGAAACAAAAATGCTAGAGGAGAGGTGTTCCTGCTGCGAAAATTGCGACATATAAAGTATGCGAGCTTTTCTGTTGCGGTCATATCTGGCTCTGTTTTAATTAACAGAAACATTTTGAAAATTAATACTCATGGTAATTTCTTTCCTGCAGCTTTTACTTCTTGTTGGCACTATGTTGGAGCATGTAGTTGCTCAAATGTCTCGTAAGGTTGCTGAGAAATTTACGTTGCCATCAAATTCGAAGGGGACTTAATTGTTTATCCTTTAGAGGATTACTTTTGGTTCAACAACTCAGACTTGTTCTCTTTGTGATTTTAATATTAACGTGGTCGGTAATTCTTCTCAACTGGCATTTTCTTCATTATCTTCAATTGACAATCGAGAGTTCCAACTTCTAAGGTACCAGAGGACTTGTTGAGTATTTGGATTACTGGCATAGGAGTACTTATTGTGAATCTAAAAGTGTTGAACCATTTTCTTTTTTCCTGTTTCTTCACCAATTTCTTTTCAACTGGAATGTGTCCTCTAGATGTGAGATGGATTGTGATCTTAAAGTTACGGGCTAATGACTTTTTATCCCGATGAAAATTGTAGCACAAAGTGGGCATATGTTATTCCAACACTTGTTATCTGCTAAAACCATGTTCATATAATATGTAAAATCGCAGCAATTGTTTTCTCTTCCAACAAAAAAAAAAAGTTATTATTCTTATGAAGATTTTGGACTGAGATTTTTATGATTACTTGTATGCAGAGTGATTTGAATTCAGTTGACTTTTGTATCTGTGATTGATGACCCTCGAGTAACTTGATGAACAGAGTGTGGCCCACACTATTGCAGAAATTAGGTAAATGAATCTTCAGTTCCAAGGTTTTTACTATCAGTTGAAAAGTTGAAATTTGTTGTTTATATTTTCTTAAGTTGTTTTGGTGTTATCTTTGTACACGTAGAATTGGGATTTTGATCAACACTCATGCGTGGATCAGTATCATTCTTCAACTTCAGTCATGTTTCCATATCACCAAATCTTAATTTGGATACAAATTGGTATCTTTTATCTTGTCGATTACAACTGGATCAATATTCTTTGTTTGATACTCGTCGCCAAATTGAAATGCATCCTTATGAGTTTGCACAGAGATTTGAATTCAGTTGAATTTTGTTGTTGTGTAGATCTTTAGAAGATGGGGCTTCCTAGCATCCTTTGTGCCCTGCATTGCCTTCAAAGGAGAGTGCAAGAAGCAGCCAACTGTTGAATAAAGGGAGAGCTTGAGATTAAAAGTGAAAAAACTATTGTACATTGTTATAGTAAAAACTAAATGTGGACATAGCCCTGCTTATGGAAGGTTCATACAGTCCTATGGAAGGTCCGTACAGTCCTTTGTGCCCTCGTATGGAAGGTTCATACAGTCCTATGGACCTAGTATTGTCTTTAATGAAAGAAAGAAATTCTGGATGCTTTATTGGAGATGACAGTCTGTAAAATGAGTTACAGCATATCATGTGTGTTTTTCTCCTTTTATTTTACATTGAACAATCTAAGCAAATTTTTTTTTCTTTCTGTTTTTCAGGTTTTCTCCATTTCATATTCACCTTGAGCTTATTAGTCTTCTAAAATGATGATAAATATGTCGTAGAAGTCATCTCTGTTGCGAAACAAAGCTTTCTCTTTTGCTTGTAAAATGGTAGATTCTTTGACATGGAATGCCATAGCGATGTCGGTGCAGGTCCATATTGTGTACTTGGGATCACTCTTCCTGATGGTGTTTACTCACCAGTCTCAACACCTTAGAGTTCTACAGAGAGTTCTCGGGCCGGGAAGGTAACACTGTCTCCTTTTACACAATTTCTTATGCCATTATAAAGGATTGACTCTTTTTTTCTTTAAGAAATAGTCTTGTTTATATAATAAATTGTGCATTGCAGATATGTAGTCTCTGTTCTTTTAAGCACAAAATTCAAGCTGCAAACAACAAGATCTTCAGAATTTATGGGATTAAGTGATAAAGTTAGTGGAAATGCCACTATCGAGAGTGACATTATTGTTGTTGTTATCGGCAGTGGGATTTGGCCAGAATCTAAGAGCTTTAAAACAAATGTTTTGGTCCTCCTCATTAAAGGCTGAAAGGTGCTTCTGAAGGTAGCTTCACCGGCAACAAGTTACTCCTACAAACATATGTGCATTCTCTACGCCATTTCCTTTATCTGCAGGTAACTTGCTTTTACTATATGAACAAAAGAAGAGTGCTTCCGTATATGCCACCTTCTTGATATGTCAGATTATACTTCAAACTTGTTAGAAAGTTCATTGGCGTGAGTTTAGTGTAATCTTTAATACTCACTCTGAAAAGTAATTGCCTTTGTACCATCAGTTGAAAAGTTGAAATTTGTTCTATATCTTTTTTCATGAATTCTTTGTTATATTGGACCAGGCAGAATTGGGATTCCGGTAGAAACTCATGCGCGAATCATTTCTCACACTTTCATGTTTCCTTCTCAAAATATCTTAATTTGGATAAACTGGTAAGCTCTCACCCCTTTAATTACACTGGATCAACATTCTTTGTCCGATGCTCGTCAGAAGTATAACCTTATCAGTTTTAACACAGGCAAACAGCATGGGTGATGGAACTGAGGTCTTGGACGTGCAAGCAGCAGCCAAACTGTTGGATACTAGACAAGAAAAAAAAAGAGCGAGAGCTTGAGATTGAAAGTGAGAAAACTATTGTACTGAAACATGTCACATCGATCGCTACTGAGTTTAGACTTTTTAGTCCTCTGTCTAGTTAATTTTTGCTACGCCTTGATGTCCAATTTACACAAGCTGCTTTTCCTTGTAGGTAGCAAGCTGGAATTAGCAGCTCCTTTTCATCAGTCAACTCCCAGGCCTCAAACAAGCAATGTAGACTGATCGGATAAAGATGACTTCATCATGAATGTTGTCAAATGGTGTCTACCACAACATATGAACAATTGGTGCTAATTCGAGGTCTGTAGCATTTCCAGTTCATCCCTCTCCAACGGATGTTCAGATTCTCGGCTCATGATTTTCAGTCAGATTGTAGGGTTCAAAACGTCAACTTAAAGTGCTCAAAGGAAAACCACTTCTTCATGAAGTTTGTGCAAATTGTTTCCACTTAACATATTTAAAGTTGGTTATGATTTACTCACTGTAGAATTCTGTATGCTCAAAACACCGAAGCATGTTCTGAGGAAACTGTAGCAGCTACCTTTGGACTTCTAGCTTCAATGAGTACTGTCGACAATAGGAGCAGAGGAAGGAAGAAAAAGCAAGCAAAGAAGGATTACTTTAGTACTTGAAAGCAAGTTGTTGCTTCCAAATAATTGCAAGACTTGATTTCAGCTCTTATAATAGCAAGAAAAAGCAAGTTATTGCATAAGTTTGTATGCTTAGCATGTTTTGATCTTACGTAGTTCAATTATTTGTTTACATGTGATGCTTCGAATTCATACTTTTAAGCGAAGAAGAATTTAACTATGGTTAATACCACTTTGTGAGTTAAAAATTGATAGATAAGTAGTGAGGAACTTCGAATTTATACAATCCCTATGAATCCGACCTCGTACTAATAACGTCCTATATTTCAATATATTTGTGCACTTGCAAGTATAAATTTTAAAACATACAAATTTTTGGCACCACATGTACTAACCTCACATTGCAACTCTCTTCATGCTCCACTTTTACTCTCAAAATTGCTCTCCAGCCTTTGCAAATGTAACCTACATTATCATAGTGAAATCTAGAGAAACTATTCAACGTGGACGTAAATGGAATGAACATGTCTATGAATATATCTACACAACCTACATTATCATTGGTTTTATGCCATAATGTCAGTATTGCAACCCCAATATATCATGTCTCACTCACACAATTTTATCTCCATTACCCATTTTTGGGAGTCGACAAGAGTCAACTCGATGGTTAATACGCTCACAAAAGTTTTTCGCACTATTCTAAGCAATGTTTTGATTCAATGCATTTTCTCAAGAGTTTAAATTTAATGATCGTCTGTCACATTTCTCCCAACGACGAAATCCATTCCATTCACATTTTCACAACAATTATTAGTTGCCCCATAACAAAAACAAGCCTTTGCTACAACACATGCCCGCGCGTGTCCATGTGGCCATGTTCTGCTGTTTGTTAGATGCAGACCTTTTTATATTGCTGAAAAGGATACAACACCAACTTCTAGCACACTTAAAAGACGGCCTCCCGAATCTCATAAAAAAGTTACTACTTAATACCAAAAGCCTAAAAAGAACTTGTTGAAAGTGATTGTGTGGATAGGGTTGTGTTTCTTCATATTTTTGTGGACTCCCCATATCAAGAATCGCACTAAATAGGGTCTTTTGGAGGAAGAAACTTACCTACAATTAGGGAAGTGGGAAGTCGCAGTGACTGCAGTGCATGATTGGCTTGCAATACTGACATCATAACATTCTGAGAAAATTGTTCTTCATTCTGGATGATGGTACCTTTTTTCGAACATTCCATGCAAATTACCAACTGGTTCAAGTTCAGTGGCATCTTACCGCTTCTTTTTTTGTCTGACGAACGATACAATAATCAACACTAAATTCATTTAAATTACGGAAAGGAGAATTCAAACTTGAGTGCGAGAGAAGCACAATACAGTCAACTTGCTTAAGCCCAGATCTGCGGCACATCTTACTTGATAAAGCTTTCTCGTTTTTTATAAATATATATATCATTAAGGTTACAACTGGGAAATTGGTTACAACCTGAATGAGGTGAATGTCATTTCTCCAGGAAAACTCAAATGTGAAAGGCCCAGCGGGTGTTTTTTAGCTCACCTCAGCAAACCTCCACTTCACAACTACTCTTTGCTTTTACACTCAGAAACTTACGGGAAAAAATGACAGATAGATATACAAATTTTTACCAATAATCTAGTGGAATATCTCTAAAATTGACCCCCGGAGAATGTCTGACCAAACTGCCAATTACCAGGCGCGACGTTGTAGCTCGTGACGGTTCTACCGTCACTGGTGGTGACTTGGAAGGAGAGGGCTTGGCCATTGAGGTAAGTGTTGCTCTGCCAGTTTTGACCCCAGTTTCTTGACATGGGTTGCCACCCTGTTCTGGACCCCTTGATTGAAACTGAATGGACGTCTCCTGCCCCAGCCACGTTGGTGATCAAAACCAGGTTGAAGTAGGAGTGGCCGTTGATGGTGAATCTAATTCCTCCTTTCTTCACACAAGGTACTCTGCCAAGACAAAACACAATTATAATCGGCTAATGTTGGCTTTTCAAATATTTGACGTGTTACGTTTTTCATAGTAATTTCACCATGATGAAACTCTGTTTTATATTATCTACTAAACTTGTGATAACCAAAGCAATGTTCTTCTTTAACTTCAAGGCCTACCTTCTGAAGGAAACCGGCACGATTCCAGCACGGTATTGGGCAATTTGCAAGAAAGCAGGCTCAGCCAAATCGAAATGCTGGAGAGGGGGATTGCACCATCCACCATTGTCGTTGGACTGAGCAAAGTTAGGAGGGCAAAAGTTTGTAGCAGTAACAATGATGGATCCAGGACGGCACCATCTCGGGTCATTGTCGCATCTCATTTCATAACAAGACCCACAGCTCAAGCCATTGTTGAACAATGCTGTGCTCAAAGCTGCAGTGTTGGTTCCATACCCCTGGCTGTACAAATTCCCATAACCACATGCTCCTCCTGCAAAAACCCAAATCAAATTAATATCAAACCCCAACGATCTTAAATTAAACAAATCTTTTTCTTTCGTTACTGAAATATTGTTTACAGTCCCCGTTTTGGCTCGTTTGGATTGTTTCTATTCTATGAGAAACACTTATGCTCATAAGCGCTTTCATTAAAAAAATGTAAATATATATAATTATCGTCATTAAAAATTTAAGTGTGTTTTGCAAAAACACATAAAAATGCTTTTTGAGGAACCACCTCCAAAACCCATAAAAGGTACTTTATAAGCGATTTTAGTTGTCTAAAAACGCTCTTTTTTATTTTCTTTTACTGTGATAAGTAGTTGACAGTTAAGTTTTGGACTTACCCATTGTGCCGGAGGCATCACCACCACCGTAAAATGTGGCATGAGCGCCTTCCCAGCTACCATAAACAGCAAATACACCATGCAGATGTAGATTAAATAGAACAACAGAGATGGCTATAGGAGCCAAAGGCAATGCATGAGCTGCCATTTTTGTGGCTTTGTGGTGGGTTTTGATTTCAATAGGGAAAAGAAAGAGAGGAGTTTTAGTTTTTGTGTAGGGCAGGTGGAGTTTGCTCTGTGCTTTACAGTGCACGAGGGTTCCTATATTTATAAGGAAACTTGGGAGGATTATGAGCGAGTTTGTTTGCATATTATTTCACAGAAAACAGCCACAAACAAGTAATTGAGAAAACCAAATGCACATGCCCTGGTTGTGGTTGGGATTACCAACCGATATCCCCGTGGGCCAAACTTTCCACATGCATTTCTCATCCATTAAATCTCTTACAAATTTTAATAAGTTATATATTCTGATTTTCTTTGATTGCATTGAGATGGGTCCGTCAACACATATGAATTTTATCTCTACTAGGGAGGTGGTTACAAGTATGGTATGGAAAATGTGGTAAGAGTAACATTTTTGTTTTTATATGTAAAACATTGTCGGGATTTGAATTTGAGTAGAATGTTTCAATTAAATTAGACTAATAATGTCTAGTTGTTGCTTATTGAACTTATAAATATTAAGACTAGACTTACGTACTGAATTGGATATCTTTTTTTTTTTTTTTTGGAGAACCTCGGCGGTACGAGGGAAATTTATTGATAAGAAAAAATAAGTTACACCTAGTCAGGGGGGGACATAAACCTAACCCCTCATAGAACAAGAGAAAAGAAATACAAAAGAAAAAGGGGGGGACATGCACCTTACCCCTTTCGAGAAAGGAAATGCTGGAAAAAGAGGGGGGGACATAGACCGTACCCCTCTTGGAAAAGAAAATACAAGGAAAAGACTAGGCGGACATAAGCCCAAACCCCTCTATAAACCTTAAAAGGTAATAACCTGCAAAACAAACTGCAAAACAAAAGGGAATCCAAAAAGGTTAGGAAAAGAAAGGAGAAGACACATCAAGAAGATGAGACAAACCTGTAGGTTGGCATGCCCAAGAAATCTGAGTGCAGAGGAGGGAGGATCTCAATTGGGGGAATGGAATGCCAGACAAGAGAAGATGATAGAAGCCCTAAATTGGCTAATTTGTCAGCAACAGCATTCCCTTCTCGAAAAATATGAGAGCAACGAAAAACCATGTTCTGCAAAAGGAGAGTACAATTGTTCCAGCGTGTCTGGAGCGACCAAGGGGGAGAGAAAGATCCAGAAGCAAAACATGATATTACACTCGAAGAGTCGCTTTCAAGCCATAAATTTTGCCAGCCTCGCGCGTGGGCCAATTCGACAGCAAGGATGGCAGCATGGAGCTCCGCATAGAAAGAAGTACGATGGCCCAAACTTAGGGAGAAACCACCAAGAAAATAACCCGCAAAATCTCGAAAAACCCTGCCACATGCCGCAGGACCCGGATTACCTTTAGCAAGGCCATCAGTATTCACTTTGACCCAAGAAGAAGGAGGGGGGTGCCAAAGCACAGGGACAATAGAAGGAGCTTTACAGGGGTTAGGCGAAATTCCAAGAGAGACTAAAAGTTGCCGGTCCAAAGTGCCTCGTGCATGGCCAGGGGTGAGAGCTCCAACCTGCCTAATCCAGGCCGAGGTGGAGCGGCAGAGACGTGAGAAAGAGGGATGTTTGCCTTCAAACTTCACTTTATTACGCATCTTCCAAATAGCCATGAGTAAGAAAAACCCTGAAGCTAGCCAGACATTGCGAAGATGTGGAGAGAACCGCTTTGACAGAAAATCAAGCCAAAGATCAGAGAGGGAGCCCGTAGGTTGAATAATAGTGCCAAATTGGGTAGCTAGCCAACGCCAAGCACATTGTGCAAAGTCACAGCTAGAAAATAAGTGGTCAATAGATTCAGAATTCTTGTGACATAGTTGGCATATTGGAGCCAGCAGGATGCCACGGCGCTGAAGTTGATCCTCCGTTGGGAGCTTGTTGAATAGAATCTTCCAAACTAAAATAGAGTAACGAGGTGGGATGAAAGGACGCCAGATCATGGAAGCCCAACTCTTGACAGGAAACCGATGACGAACAATTTCATAGCCATCGGAAAACGAAAAACCACCAGAAGTAGAAGCTTCCCAAATTAAAACGTCCTTATCCACATCAATTGGAAGAGGCATTTCTAAAATCTCTTTAGTTAGGTCTGGGAAAGTAGAAGAAAAGATAGAAGGAATAACCCATTGTCCCATACGAATAATATTTGAGACCTTAGTACGAGATAGAGAAGGGGCAATCTCTGTTGCACCAACGACGTCCACAATAGGCTTATCCAGCCATTTATCAACCCAAAGGGAAGTAGTAGAACCATTTCCAATCACCCAACGACAATTCTGAAACAAGATATGAAGAATGGATTTAATACCAGGCCATATAGAAGATCGCATATAACTACAAGAGTATAGGCGGCCATGTAGCTTGAAACGTGTCCGAGTATAAATACTCCAAGGGGAATCAGTAGTAATAATAAGCCATCCAAGCTTTAAGAGAGATGTAGTGTTAAGAGAGCCAAGATCACGCAAACCCAAACCACCTTCATTCTTCGGAGCACATATCTGATGCCAAGAAACGGTAACCAACTTCTTGGAGGTTACGTCACCAGACCATATAAAATTGCGAGCACAACGGGAAAGAGACCTTAGCAAGGAAGAAGGCCACTTATAAACAGAGAAGCTATGCAAGAGCATACTTTGAAAAACTGATTGAGTGAGTTGAACTCTTCCTGCCATAGATAAAAGCTTCCCCTTCCAACCAGTTAACTTAGCTTTAGCTTTATCTGCCAAGGCTTGAAGATGACTCCTTTTAGGCTTGCCACAGAAGATTGGAACTCCAAGGTAGACAAAAGGTGCTTTGCCTTCTTTGAAACCCAAGTAACTCTCAACCACAGCTTTGCGATGCCTTGAGGTAGAGCCCAAGTAGAAAGTACTTTTTGCCTTATTGATAAATTGACCAGAGGCTCTACTATATCTATCGAAGAAACCTTGCAAGTTACGCAGGGTGACACCATCACTTCTACAGAAAATGAATAAGTCATCTGCATAGAGAACGTGAGAAGGAGATATACAACCTCTTGGAGCAAAAGTTGGCTTAGTAAGCCCATCAAGTTGAAGACGACTCAAGCCCCTTGATAAAGCCTCCTCAGCTAGACAGAAAAGTAACGGAGAGAGAGGATCCCCTTGGCGCACTCCTCGTGAACAAGAGAAAAAACCATGCGGGGAACCATTGATTAGGATGGACAATTTAGCAGATCGTAAGATGGTAGAAACCCAGTCTATAAAACAAGTGGAGAACCCAAAGTTAGTAAGCACCCGCAATAGAAATGACCAATCAAAAGTATCAAAAGCCTTAGCTATATCAACTTTGACTCCCATATTGCCACCACGAGTTTTTTTGTCAAGCACATTGAGACATTCTGAAACTAGGCCAATACAGTCAGTGATACGTCGGCCAGGTATAAAAGCAGCTTGATGTGGAGAAATAATGCGTTGAACAACATGAGAAAGGCGAACTGCCAAAATTTTGGGAATAATCTTAAAGAGAAAGTTTGCCAAAGCAATAGGTCTAAAATGAGTCATGGAAATAGCGTCTTCCACCTTCGGTATCAAAACTAAGAAGTTACTATTGGTATTGGGGTATAGCCAATTTGATTGAAAGAATTGCTTCACAAATTGAATGACATCAAAGCTGACAATATCCCAACAGTGATGATAGAAAAAACCTGGAAAACCATCTGGCCCTGGCGCACTGGAAGCACTTAATGAGAAAACTGCCTCCTTAATTTCCTCATCAGTAGGTAAAGCAGATAAGAGATCATTTTCAGAGTCTGTGACCATCGGATGGATGACCTCACAAACCTCATCAATACCTGAAGGGTTGAAAGAAGAGCCGAACAAAGTCTGATAGAAATTAACAATATGGTTCTCAATAGCCAGCGGGTCGGTAAGAAGATTATTTCCATCAAGAATACAACTGATATGAGAGCTGGATGATTTAATACGAGCATAAGCATGAAAGAAAGAAGAATTTCTATCCCCTTTAGTTAACCACTTAACACGAGCTCTATCTTTCCAAAATGCCTCTTGCATTTGAAGAGACTCCATTACTGTAGTCTTGGCGACAATCTCCTCCTCGAAAAGATCATTATTTATACCCTCAATTGAAATTCTTTGTTGAATCATAGAAAGATTATGCCGAGCATTAGCCACTCTATTATGAACATCACCAAAAACCGAAAAATTCCATTGGCGCAGGCAGGTTTTTAGAGCTTTCAATTTTTGCAGAATGATAAACATAGGACAACCATATACAACTGTATTGCTCCAACAATGAGTTACAGTTTCTCGAAAAGATGGATGTTGAACCCACATTGATTGAAAACGGAAAGGACGATGACCATTGCGCAAAACTCTAGAACCAGAGAAAATAAGGGGGTTATGATCTGAGACTACCTTTGGCAACGCTATGCAGTTAGAGTGGGGCCAAGAATCAAACCAACTTATATCACACAAGGAGCGATCTAACCTTCGTTCAGTGCGACCACGAGATCTCCAGCCATTAGACCATGTAAAGGCTGCCCCAGATGTGTTCAAGTGGGTAAAGTTACAAGTGTCAGACATGTTACTAAACTCAGCACATGAAGCTTGGGACGGTCTGCCTCCTCCCATCTGCTCGTGGGCACCCAGGATAGCGTTGAAATCGCCAATAGCCATCCATGGAACTTGTGTTTGTGGGCGCAGAGAGATAAAGTCAGCCCACAAGTCTCTTCTTTTGATAGATGAGGTGCTTGCATAAACAAATGTGAACTGGCTTGGGATATGATCAAAAGTACAGCGAACCGTAACCTGTTGATCAGATATAGAAATAACTAAAGGGTCTGCACAAGCCGAAGATGTTAGTAACCAAAGGTTGGGGGCAAGAGTTCCTCTAGAGTTAAAAGTAAGAGCAGATAAATTTAAAGAATCCCAATAAGCAGCTGAAATAGAATTAAAAGTCACAATGGGCTCCGCAATGCAGACCAAATCCGGGTGATGCAACCGACAGATGTTAGAGAGCTCCGTCCGAGAGTCATCGTTACCAATGCCACGGATATTCCAGAAGAGAACCTTCATTTATAACGAGCCGGTAATCCGCGGACCCTACTCGGATATGGTTTATCACAGGGTTAATCAAGATTGGCAAGCTGCTTTTGTTTTTTCTTTTGACTGTTAGATAGCACAGGAGTAAAACCATCCATATCACAGCCTTCTATGTGATTGACAATATCGATGACATCCTTAGCTAATGTCGCAACATGTTCAAAACCAGCGGGAATGCTATGGTTGTCATGAGGATCCTGCATGCCAAAATTATTTGGGACATCGGTGTTGCCCAAGTGCTGACTATTCTGAGCTACCGTCTCGACCTGAACAAAGCCAGGAGGAGTGCTAGAGTCGTCACAGAGATCATGTGGGCCAAGAATATTAGGCACATTGGTGTTGCCCAAATGCTGACCATAAGAAAGACCATTCTGATGATGTGATCCATCTGGAGACAGCGATCCGGTCATAGAATTGCTAATATGAGAAATCCCAGGGGATTGAATACCATGCTCTTCACATTCAGAGTTATTCACAGCTTGGGCAATGGTCCCTAAGGCCTCATCAACCACCGGTTCAAGAGCTTTGTTCAGGGACTCATCATTACCATCATCCACTGCCTCAATACCTGCAGGCAACAATTGATCAACCTGTTGAAGAGGTTCAGAGGCATGTGACCCATAAAAGACATAAACTGGTATTGTTGTATCTATTTTGGGACGATATTCCATGTGCAGTTGACTGCGAGATTGATCTCCGGTTTTGTTGTCCCCCATGTTACCACCATTTCGCGTCCGGCTACGAGAGCGGCCTCTCGACATCTGTTTGAGTTGTCTGCAACTATTAGCCAAGTGCCCTATCAAACCACAGTGACTACATTTGGGCGGTAAATTTTCATAAACCACCTCAACCGGGAAGCCATGACTTTCTCTTTCAACCATAAGAGATGTAGGTAAATCACCTGCAAGATTGACATCAACTAATATACGTGCATAATAACCATATTGCCTTTCCCTTGTAGCTGAATCTAGTTGCAAGGGGGTGCCAACCCCTCTCGCAATTTCCATCAAGTGCCTAGGATGCCAATATTCCTGACTCAAACCAAAAATTTTAATCCATACCTGAGCATGAGTTTGAGGGAGAACATCACCTGGTTTAAAATCTGGCGTCCATTTTGATAACCTGAATAAGCCAGTAGCGAGAGTACACGTACCGCCACCCCATGCCCGTCGCATATCATCTTCCTTATTGAAATGGATATCAAAATAGCCTTTACCTATAGGAACCAGGTTCCATGGTGCAGTAGGACGCCAAGCATCTTCTAAACAAGATTTTAGAGCATCGGTCTTCATTGGCGTATAACCTTTTTTTAGAAGCAAACGCCCAAGGAGATTATTTTGAAACAACTTCAACTGTTCTTGGTATAGATCCTCGCTAATCTTGACATATGTTTTGTCCCCGCGCACAACCGGAGTTGGAAGTTGGCTGAGATGGACGTCTTCAATTGGGGTGGAAACCACAGAAGCAAAAGTCCTAGCCTTCAGAAGTGGTTGAGCGGGGGGCATATTAGTTGTCGGCATAACCGTCTCTGCAAGAAAACCCCATGGACAAAAGATATTTGTGGCCATGATAATTCTGTTTTGCAACACCATAGAGCAATGTTGAACGCAGAATAACCTTGGGCGCCCTGAAAAAAAAAAAAAAAAAAAAAAAAAAAAAAAAAAATTTCTCTGGAGCAATTCGTCGAGCAGGTACAAGGCACCTCAAACAGAAGACGATCTTCTTCTTCGTCTGTGCCTTGAAATTGCTTTTTGCCTCTGGGGAATTTCGTCGAGCAGGTCTCGTGCAAGAGAGAAGGAAACAATCTTGGTGTTTGATGAAGAAAACTGGTTTTCTTGAATTCACAGCATTGGTGCGCAGAGAGATCAGAGGGCCTGTAGCTGCAGAGACCTCAATCTCTTTCAGTGATGATTCGGATAACAGTGCCCAGAGTTAGTAAACTGCGATTTATGTGGCAACCCTCTTTCAACCTTGTTCCAGCTGATAACGTCTGGGATGCACGTTCACTTCCAGCAAGATCGACAAAGTTCACAACAGCTGTAAGAGAGCTTGATTTGTCGTAGCCAAGAAACTCACGTGCTGAACTTTCAATTACCAATATGATTAATCTACAGTTGTTAGCATCGATTGCGGATCGTCGGATTCGTTCACCGACGGAAACTCGATCAACTGGATTGGAGACGACGAATTTGTTTCAAGTGGAAAATCCCAAGCGGTTGAGGGGATTTGACGTTGGAGCCCCCTGTTGTTTGTTGTTTGCAAAGAAACCCTCTGTCCTCTCTATCTCTCATAAACTCAAAAGGGGAGAATTGGATATCAATATATTGGGTCTTACAAGTCCCGTCTCAAGATGTAGGACTCTATAAAATTTTCTTGTACTTAGTTTCAATCTTGTTTAGTCCTTGTGAACAGGCATGTGAATGATGGTAACTTAGGAGTGTGAATAACATTTTCTTTTAGTTTTTAGTGCTTAACTAATTTTGATTAAAATATAAAGGTGATAATTCTTAGTTTGGGGCCCAAGAAAGTTGAAAATCCCCTTCTATTTGTTGAATAAATGGTAGGTAGTCTTAACAGATAATGGTATCTTTGCACATGGGAGAAATTTTTGCTTAATCAAAACATGAAATTTTAAAGTATTTTATTCTCTAATCCTTATCCATTCATGAACATTCTGATCCTTAAGAGAGAAACAAAGTTAAGGGCAAGATATAAATGAGGTTGCAAGTAGAAGTTCCAAATCTGTGCAGAATGTGATTAGCAACTTGGAGTAGTCTTGAGTACTGCTCATGGTGGGAAGTGGCCGAGTCCCACCCATTATTTCGTTTTAGTGCTTCAATTTGGGTAGTGCATGTGTTATGTTTTGACACTGCCCCACCCCCACACATATCTCTTCTCCCTTGAATAGTAACATAGCATTAACTTATTAAAGGCAATAAATTAAAGTCTTACTTCCAAGTTGATCTTCGCTTGGTGCGGTTTCTCCTTCGTAGACGGTCGGACGTTTTCAATCATCTCGTTCAATAAAATAGCGACCGAGTGTCACTATATCAAATGATTAGAAATTAATTTGATATTGATTATGTTTAAAATAAAAGGGCTTCAAATTACAATAATAATATATATATAAACATTGTTATATCTTGAAATAAGCATATTCTGAAAAATTATTAATGCAGAACATTTATTCTTTGTTAAATGACGGATTTTGTATTTTATGAACAATAGTATTAGGATTTTATCGATTAATCGAAGTTTGGTCTAGAAAATAACTGTGTATTATGATATGAGTAAGTACAGACAATAAATTTATAGGCTCTTATCTATTGTATACTATCCATGTAATATATGTGATTTACATTTGTATGCTTGTATGATGGTGTCAATATTATTCTGTATAAAATTAGTAATGATTTTTCTGGAAAAAAAAAATGAAACTCTGGTGTTACTTGGGCATGGGGACATCAGGAACTATATGTCCCCTTTTTGTTGGGCGTTTGGTCACATGGATGGCCGACTTTACATTGAATAGGCGAGATCCCTCATGCCTGAATTTTGAACCACCAAATTAAGGCATGTTGCTGGGAACTTGAGTTTATTAGAGGCTTGGGACCAAACAGCCGACGTACTGCCCTCAAATTTGAGTAATGGGGCATTTGTCTCCTGTGAATATTTGGATAATGTGATGTTGTGATCTTTTTACGCACGCCTTTGTTTATTTTTGTCCATTAATTTTCTTTTAATTTGTTCAATTCAATGATTAGAAATGCACAAGAATGTGTAAGGAGAGAAGATAAATGTATGAAAGTTGATATTATATGTGCTCTTTTTCCTTTTCAGACCAATGTGATGGAACCCAGTGAGTATATGGTGACTCCGTCTTTTGACCAAACATATATAAATAATGAACCATATTATTACAAACTCATTAATAGACTTCATTTGTTAAAAAAAAAACATATATATTCTTCATGTAAAAAGTTCAAATAACTTTAAACCTGAAAAAAAAAGTCGAATGTAGATAAACACATTTAGGTCCGTAACTTGACAAAGAGAGTTTAATTAACATTTAGGTTTGACGGTCGGGATCGTTTGTCACTCACTGAACGACATCATTTGATGATTCCCAGACTTTTTGAATGAGTTTTGGTTCAGTTCTTGTCATCTTGCGTCCAACTCTTCTGCTCCAATAATATATATCATTGTTGTACACGTGTGAGTGCATGTGTGTACGTAGGAACGGGTGAAAACAATTCACTCGCATACAAAACCCTAATTACAGGTGTCACCACAGCCTATTACTCTAGTTGATGCCAGTTGACGCATATATATTTTTTTATTTTAATTGGTCTTAGTCTCTTAATCAAAGAATTAACTAAGAAATGGAACAAAAACAATTCTGCTAACAATTAACAAGATAAATGTTCATGAACCATGATTAACAAGACAAATGATTCGTATTAATTGTCTTAAATTTGTAATTCTTTCGGACGACAAGTAACAATGCATCTTTATCTTATGCATGCACAAATTGTTAACAATCGTTTTTTTCTTCTTCTTTCTGTACTAATATCCTCATTAGAAATTACGATTATTTACTCCCAATCTACCGACCAGGGCATTTTAAAGTGAAAGTGGCAGCAGGACATATTAATCTACCGACCAGGGCCTTTTAAGCAATTTTAATGGAAAATTTCACCTCGAATGTCATATATTTATGTACTTGCCAACTGCATTGTTTAATTTGTTTCTTTAAATAAAAAGCAAGATGTCGCTTAGTACTACAGTTTAGTAGCATTCATCTTCAATTGTATGTGAAAGGTTTTAAGTTAAATTTTCATCACAGACGAATTTGAATCATATTTTTGCTAGTCCGTTGTGAGACTAAAAGTCACCCTCTTAATGTAAATGATATCATTTGTTCAAAAATAAAAAATAAAAAATAAAAAGCATGATTGTACATAATCAGAAATGGTAAGGGTATTCATACAATTGTTGGTGCACAAAACGCTACTTTTACGGAATCTTTTATACTATATTTGTACCACCTCTTTAATAGAGATGAGATTTACATATATTTGAAAGTCTTGATTCAATTAGAAGTGGTATAAATACGATATAAAAAGTGTAATAAATGTAGCATTACTTTTTATTGGTGCTTTCAATTCTCTTCTCTACAGACTTTTCATTGCGTTAACTCATTAGATTTGCATGATAAAACTATTGTATGTCAACAAAACAAAGATAAAATTGTTATTTAATTAGTTATTAGAAACAAATTGAGTCTGAAAAGTTGGATATATATCATATACACATGTCGGTCCTGCAATCTTATGAGCACATGCATATTAGTTTTATGTTTTCGGCATTTAGCGTTCATGCATGCATCACTTTTTTGTAAATCTTTGAAAATATATCCCATGGAACAAGAACGACAATATTATGTATTTTTGTAATCTCCAAGAAACGAAGCCATGAGGAAGCATCTTAAACCACCGTTTTGTCCCACGTCAAAACCCTACGGTTCCCTTGCCTTGGATGAATTCCTGTCCACGCTTGAAAGAAGAGAATATATGAGTTGGGGTTTAGGGTTTAATTAAATTTTCTAGCAAATCCAATGAAGGAATATTGCATTACGACTTGCAATCTTTACTGCAGATTGTGTACATATTTGTAAGATTATCTTAGGATCTTTATTCTTCAAGTCTTAGTGCAATGTGCATGTATCAAGAGATTTTTATAAAACATGAGATCGAAAATCTTCAGCTGAGTTGTTTTTGTCATGTGACAATGCTGGTTAACAGAACATTCGTTTAATAAGATGACATGTGTCCAAATTTGACAAGTGTCATAATAATACATTTTTAGTGTGTTATTTTTTAATGTGCATCAACCGTACTGTCACACGACAAAACATGTCATTGGCCTTCATTAGCATAGTAACACCACATAATTAAGGAATCCAGCAAGCAGCAGGAATTTGAAAACATTAATTTAAGCCACAATACACATTTTTCTTTTTGTTTTTTTGTTTTTTTATTTATATATTTTTTATTGTCATTTTCAATAATAATACTTGATCAAATGTTGGGTAGGAACATGATTAGTGACCGGAGCTCCTAAGCGTCCATGTCCATGGCATTAGATAAACCAAATTATCGACAAGGGAGCATAGGGGATTAAATTATCTATTACAGTTAGTTAGAGATCTCTGAAAGTGCCCTTCACAAGGACTTGTCTTGAGTTTCTTGGAAAGAGGATAGACCTTCATATCAGATTTTGATAGGGCAAAATAAGAACATGGTCTTAATCGGAGCTCACCAAGGACCCTACAAACAAGCTCCTAAATGCATCTCAATCATATAACCCAAAACTCTACCATGTGCATTTCAAAACAAACTTGGGAAATTTGAACCCAATATAATCCTGATTGATTTCTTTTGCTTCATCTAAGCGGCGATACTTCAAGTCAATCACGTATTGCAAATATGGCAAATTCCAAGAACAAGTAAGTTTTTCCTATTTTATTGAAGGGAAAAGGCAATTACTCAAAGGATTGCTCATTCACTACCTCTTCCAGATGGTCATATCCACCCACCCACCCACAACCTAGCCAAAACTGAAACTGAGGCCCCTTCAGTGTTTCTAATGGTACAATTGTTATAAATAAAAAATTTAAAAAAAAAATTCAAAGCAGGGTTCACTCAGAAAAATAAAATAAGAAATTCAAAATAGCGTCTCCGATTATTTTCATAGACTCAGATCGCGCTTCAGCCTCTTTTGGGTTCGTGTTGAAACCCTAAACACAATCCGTCAGTTGCTTCGTTATGTGTTTTTTTTAGTCGAACCCATGCTTGTAGGAGTGTGGGCACACGAGAAATGACAAGATTAGAAATGAGAATATCTGAGGTAAAGTAGGAGTAGTCGAAATTGAAGGAAAGATGAGAAAAAATCGGTTACGGTGGTTTGGACATGTGAAACGAAAGCCTATTGACGCTTCGGTTAAAAGATACGATTACAGAATAGAGGTTCAGGACCGAGGGGGTAGAAGAAGACCTAGGAAGACTTTGGAAGAGACTCTAAGAAAAGACTTAGAGTACTTGGATCTAACGGAAGAAGTGATAGAACCAAGCATAATGGCGTTCTAGGATTCATATAGCCAACCCCACTTAGTGGGAAAAAACTTTGTTGTTGTTGAACCCATGCTTGTAGGAATGCTTTGTGGTCAAGAATCGAAGAATCAGAGCAAGAAATAATTGTCATCACAAATTTCACTTCATTCAAATGAATGCATCTATAATCCCAATATACTGGTATATGTTTCTGATTTGAACCTTGCTCTTCGAGGTGGTCATATCGATGATCGATCCACCTACAACCAGTCAAAACCGAGGCCTTCAGTGTTTCCAATATAGTCCAATTTTTAATCAAGTAATCAAATCTTGTTCACATTTTCAACAAAGGCTAGGATAGAACTTTGATGACTTCTTAAACGTTGCAGGGTCTTCGATGGCTTGGATAGACTTCGGTTGTGGTTCCGCCTCTCTCGGGTCAGTGTTGCAACCCCAAACACGAATCGCAAGTCTACGACACTTGGGAGATGATTGCTGCAAATACGTTTTGTACCAGTCAATAACGTCCTTCTTCTGAATACTGCCCAGTTCTTCTGCTTCTCTTTTTGACTGGTCGAACATATACCTGTGATCAACAAGTATTTACGTTAGAAGGAGCATCGAACCACAACAATTAGAAAGTTCAAAGACGCAATTTCAGCTAATTGCGATTCCACTCCTAGTTTATTTTTTGCAACGCAAACTAAAATAAAGCCCGTAAGTCTCAAACCGCATATACAACAAGAAACCCATTTAATTAACAGAATGATGTTTAAATGCAATCTTTGGAAATCACAATCTGGACAACCAAGGAGGATAACAGCACCTTTGATCGATAATCTGATTCCAAAATCTATTGGTTTCGTATGTGAGGGACGGATCTTTCTCCAATAGCTTAGCAAGTAGTCCACTTTTATAATTCTCAAACGAATCATCATCAATCCCGTCCTGCAAATGCCAACATATTCTCAGTAACTGAAATCGCAATGCAGAAACAATAATCACGCAACTCAAATCATGGAAGTAGTATAACACAAGGATATCAGATCCAAGCGAAGTTTTCCACAAACTCAAATTAATTTATATATCTAACAATGGGGAACCTCAAGTTGCAAAACCGCATACGCAAGTCACCTTCGCACAGCACAATAGTGAAAAAGCTTATGAGATGCTCAAGCTAGCAGCATTCAAATTAGAGGGAAACTTTGACTGCTTACCAACAATTCTTCCAGCCCGTTTATAAAGTTATCAATTCTCCCTTGTAAGTAGATTGGGTCGTACTCAGACGACTGGACACAGAAACAAAAGCCATATACACGGTATGTTACCCGGGGGCCACACTCAACAACATATCCAAGCTGCTCCTTCGTCCTATTTCCAGAAATAGCAGACAATTATATGAACATATATTCAAATATATAAGAATATATTCTTATCAGATCCCAGATTCTTTTGCTAGCCAGTATGTAATTAAAAGTATCAGCCTCAAATAAAATCACCTTAGTTGATTGAAAAGTGGTTCCTCCACAATTTCATCAAAAAGATCTATCAATGTTTTCAATCGGATTGACTCAATCCCTGCTTCTTGCTCAACTTGAAAATACAGCTGCAATATGAAACCACAACCAAGGGAAGAATATCAACGTATAAGACAAAGAAAGTACATCTTCATATAGGGAAAACTGAAACGAAAATGTTCCATTTTGAGTTACCTCAATCACAGAGTTCGTTTCCGACTTATTCTTCACGTTGGAATCCCTAATCAGGTTAGCACCAGGAGGAAGACAAATAACATGCTCTTTATGCCTCAATTCAATAGGCAGTGGTGGTACAGAAAAATTCAATTTGAATATATTTGACAGGGTAATTGCTTCATCTTCTAACAAATTTCCATGGCAAAGGCCCTCAATGTATAGCTGCACATGTTAAGGGGAGGGTAAGCTGAAGCAAATGCCTTAATTAAACTAATTCTATGAGCCTGGACAAGCCTTAATTAAACTAATTCTATGAGCCTGGACAAAAAAAAAAAAAAAAAAAGAATAATTCTAATATCAAATATAAAAAATTATTTTTAAAGAAAAGTCAAATTAATTATTGGGTTCACATATGGCAGCAACTCTCCAATTCTCTCACTAGAACATACTACTCTGCACTTATCAAGTTACATGTCAAAGTGAAAGAATATGAGGTGAAGAAGCCTGAACCGCATGGATTTCTCATGAAAATAGACCCGGCAGGAGGATGATGTTAAGAACTTGAGTTTCACGAATTGACAGCAGTAACCTATAACAAATATAGGTACATTTGTGTAGTGTACCTGGGAACAAAGCGCAGGAATGAACGACTTCAAATCAGAAACAGACAATTCATCCAAAACATGCAACTTCTCATCTGCATCATAAAAAATTTGACACAGAACTTGCAGTCTTAAGTATGATGAGTGACTCAGAGGTTTCATATTGGTGTTCTTTAACCTTCGCTTCATATCTTCTTTAACGACCTGTTAAAGTGTCAATTAGCAATAGACAAACCAAAAGAAACAAGCAAGGTATGCAAAATCAAACTTAAACCAGACATAAAGTGGAGTGATGTAAACAAAAGGCAACACATGTACCTTAAAACGATCATCTGTTGGCATGAAACTTTTGGCAGTTGCCAACACTTTTGACAAGAGAGCTGGAAGTTTATCGTTAAATCCATAGACCTTAAGCTCCAGTTTGTCACTGAACACAGAGACAGAAGTTTCCAGCTTGGCAACAATGGCCTGCACGCACAGAACAAAGGTTATTCTCATGTAGACATTTCAGAAGCATTTTTTATATGAAAAAATAGGTCGGCATGTCACTGAGGTCAAAAAGACCTATATTCATGAAATACAGCATTAACTAAATAACTACATTGCAGCATAAGTTCATATTTTTACGAGAATATTAAAATGAGGGAAATATGGATAAGAAATAACATTTGTATTTATATAATGAAAAATTAAAAGAATATATTTTGTTTGGACAATTAATTAAACCAGTTTTCTCTTCTGTATCATATGCCACTATAACATCCAAGTCCCTTTAACCGAACAAAGTTGGACAGAGACTGCAGATATATTCTAAATAAACTTAATGCAACCAGTGTTTCCTAAAATGTATTCGAGTACAAAAGAGTTATCAGCTATTTAAATGGAAGCACAAAATATTTAGTTATAAAGGACAAGACATTAACCTGGTACACAATCTCATTCAGCTCATCCTTAAGAAGGAGAATATATAGTTCAGTCAAAACACAACTTTTCAGATTAGCATATCCACCCTTCAGATTGATGCGGAAGTATGTATTTGCCCGCGGAAGTTTAAATGAATCATCGAGCTTGTACCAGAACTTTATTAATGGTTCATCAATTATACATCTTGGATAAGATATATTTGCAGGATCAAGGCACAAGTTATCAGAGCGGATGGAAAAATCACTAGGAATGAACTCATTCTTTGAAGGGAGATACAATGAGTCATCAATTTCTGGGGGATTCTTCCACATATCCATCAAAGATGGAGATATATCTTCCTCAGTATAATGCGACCCAAACCAAGGCTCGCAATGGAAATCTGAAACAGTTAGAAAGAACAGAGCGCACGTCAAAATTCACACATTTAAAATGGGACAAATAAATCTTATGGTTACATTCATAGTCATAAATAAATACTGCAAAATGGAAATAAGACTCTCTTTCTAGGTTTTTTCTTCTACTTTATTTTTTTACATAAAGGGGCATATGTGAGTTACCTTTCGACTTAATTGAGGACTTTGATACCACATCAACCCTCATGTTTTCTGGTGTGAAGAAACCAAGAACATACTTTATCAATTCCGCGTCCCAAATTTTGTATACATAGTCCCCATAAATAACGTTCTCTGCTGGATACAGTAGCAAATTTTCTGCAACAATAAGATTTCACAATATTAAATAGACTCATGAATTTGGAGATATCCTTTTGACTAAAAAAACACAAAATATGGATATCATAAAGAATCTTTTATGAAGTAGGGATACTTTCAGTTAGGTAAAACATGACCAAGGTAAGATGTGCAATTTTAAAAACCTGCAAGTTCTGCAGCATAATCATCTTGGGGCTGCTCCTCTGCAAATCTAAAATCCATATTCCCAATATCCTGAAGTTCCCTAAATATCCATTCTTGTGGAGACACTTGATGCAGTAACTTAATGTATTGGTAGACATAGCAAATTATTTCGGAAATCTGCAAGTAGAAGAACAGGAAAGATTGAGACTTCCGTGGATACCTTAATAAAGAAATAAGTAATAGAGAAAAAGCAAACTTTGCTCCACAGTTACTGATGTTTACAGTAACTGCGCACATAGAACTATGAATCTGTGAATTTTTTTCTTGTACCAAAAGATTCTCTAAAGGGATAAGTTGAGATGCTACCTTTTCCAATCCAGAGTCAGTGAGGTGTATGGACATACGGAAGACATAAGCCACAGAAGATCGGTGCATCCCCTCGTCCCCAACACCAGCAGACAAAGATGTTGCCCACCCTCTGGTTTTGAGGTAAAAATGCAAACTTCCCCGGCCCTCTGAAAAACCCATAACTTAGTTCTCAGAATTTAAGCTCACTTCATGATTGCATAGGTGGCCAAACAACTTAGATGACTAAACCCCCCATTGTGAGATATAATAAATAACATGTAATGTACCTGAAAAGTAAAAGCAACAAAATCTAATGCAGAAAAGCAATGACACCGTCAGATACCATTCCAAGGCGAAAAAAATATAAGTGAGATGCAAAGTGACAGATGGAACTGAAGGATTCGGGCTCCCTTCGAACAAAATAAAACTAGATCTTACTATCAAAGTTTCTAGAGACGTCTACTTTAGGAATTTGTAAATGCTGCTTTTACTAAAAAATAGAAAAATTCTAAATTAACGTCCTTTTTTTTCTGCTAAAGAAATGTTTGTTCTCTGCAGAGGAATAATAATCAACATCAGATTAGGTAATAATAATGAATCATCTTACCATGTCCAAGTAGATGAGCTAAATAATCTTCTGGTTTCTTCAAATAGTCTTGATGAAGACATGGAAATGTCCATGTAAGGTTGAGTATGTTAACATCTCTAACAGCCTCTAGCCTGTATAGTTTGCCAACTTTCCAGATAGGACCTTCTGCCTTAAACTCCAGTTTTACTTGGAGGCCTTTCTTGACATTACCATACAATTCCACAACCCAATCCTCAAGTACATCAAGAGATTCTGCAGCAATTAGAACTATTAATATTAACATGAAATATATTATTCTACTTGGTTGGCTAATCGTACGCATAAATGATTGGACAGGATCACATGGATGGTTTTTTATTTGATACACAAATATTCTATTGTGTAATAGACTAATAGTGAACACTAGTATCAACCACTACCACTTCAAAGAACAATCATCCACAGAACAGAAACCCTAAGTAGATTAGTAATGTGATTGAAATCCACAAAGTCAAATTGAAAATGTTCCATTATTTCCATTCAAGCATGCCGTGTGTTGTGCCTGATATAAAAATTGGTAGCTCTTTTAACTAACATTCATCCACAAATAAACAATAGTCAAAGAAAAAAAAAAACAAAGAGCAAAAGAAAATAGGAAAAGAAAGGAAAATTTTCACCTCCACCAATGACAACTAGCTTCATCAGTCCACCATGGTAATAATCCTTGTACAACTTTAGTATTTGTTCTCGCAAGTTGATCCCTTTTTCCATTGCATCAACCAAGCTCTTCTTATTTCCTTTCAAGCAGACAAAAAAAAAAGTGTACAAAAATACATTTTTAGAGATGGAGAGAGAGAGAGAAAGAGAGAGAGAGAGAAAGAGAGAAAGAGAGAGAGAGAGAGAGGGACAAGTTTGCACAATGGATTAAAGTTTTACCCCAACAGAATCTATTAAATGGGTGACCGGGTGCGGCTGTATGACACTGAATTTGTTCAAGGCGGCAAGAATCATTCTGCAGAACCTGGTTAAATTCTGCATTCCATTTTCATTAACAACAAAGAATACCATTCAGCATTAGAACATTTGCATTGAGCAATACTGTAAAAAAAAAGCTGGATATTTTTTAAAGGAAAAATGGAATCAAGAAGCGCAGGTAAGACATGCATGCACCTGAATCTATAGCCTGTACCTCTCGCTCCATCGCTTCAATTTTCACTAGAGGTGAAACAAAGAACTGAGAAAATCTGACAAAATAAAGAGCCAAATGAATACAAACCAGGTTTCTGAAACAGCAATTTTGAATGAGAAAAATATAACTAGAGTATTCCATACAAAGGATCAAGTACATGCTATTAGCTAAATATATTGCAATTGGAACCTATTGAGCACAGAAAATTTTACCATGCATATTAACTTGACAACTATTTATGAACATTTTTTATCCTGTGAAATAATTCTGGCAAGCCAGATACTGAGGAACCAAAAGGAACGTACTGTTGGACCTTATTAATTGGAGAACATCACTTCCATACCAACATTTTTATATGGTTGCGACCAGTAGGTAATATCATTAACATGCATTCAGAAAATAATAAAAAATAAATAAACGACACGTGATCTAATGATTTAACCTACACTTCCTACAGCCATATTATGTTTTGATTCTTTTGAGACATAAGTATGACAATCATAAAACATTTTCAACTACAAATGCTGAGGCAATACAAGATTCAATGTCAATGCAGGAAGCATCAATAAAACCTACATCCTTGTTTCATTGACTGTTGGAATCAAATTATGACCAAAATACATACTCAATACCAAGGACTTCAGGTTATAAATATTCAAAGCATGAAGAGCTCATAGTACACCTTCTCAAGGCACCCTTAAGAAACTCTGGCTTCACTTCAAAATGGTAGCAGGTATGCTCTGCTTCTGTGTATGCATTTGATGAACCTCCATGCTTGGACAAGTAACTATCATACTAGCAAAAAGAAAAGTCAAAACGAGTGGCCACAAATACAGACTTCTCCTATATAACTTGAGTGAAATTTTTAGGAAATGTTGTAGCAAGTAAAATAGATTACTTTTAAATATCTATTTTACTATTAAACAATGAGCAGAAATGAAGATAAAACTACCATAAACAATTACTACAATAAATCTGAAATGGCATCCATTCCCATAAGGTATAAGTCAAAGAAATAAGTAAATTAATGTTCGAAAATGACACTATCATACGCTGAATTAGTGTTCCATACAGCCTGACCCATCTGCAAGCAGGTGGGCAGCAAAAGAACAAACAAATCATCCCACTCACGTATACATAGGAACAAGCAAGCTGGTGATGTTTTTTTTCATAAGAAACAGAACTAAGCAGGCTGATGGTGTTGCTTGAGGACGAATAAATATAAATAGTGAGATTACCATCTATAATCTATATGGAGCGAAAATTCATGCGGCTTAATTATTTTCACTTACAGGAAGTACACCTCATTTATGATGAATAGCACAAGGGATCATGTACATCTCCCAATGACTTGCAAATAAAAACGAAGCTAACTAGCACCCCAAAACAGAAAAAATGCTCGGTGTACAAAGTACAAACAGACCTCATTTTCATCTGGAAACTCTGTACTCCCCATGAAGAGCATGTGTTCTGCAAAACATTCAATTTGTTAGTTATGCTTGCCTCAACACTCACTAGTACGCCCTTCCATGAACCATGTAAGCATGTGTAACAAAAACCTAGAAAGTGTGCAAGCCCTTGTGCCTCAAAAGGGTCGGAGAAGCTGCCTATTCCCACACACATTGCTGCTGCTGCCTGCAAATAAGATCAAACATCTTCACATAAATCAAATTCTGTTAACTGAGCTGAGTAAACGGCATCCCAATCATTAAAGTAGAATATCAGTGCAGTAACCGGACTTGCAAACAGCATGACCAAAAACAATTTCAAAGGTTTTACTCGAAGGCAACCAGTACCCACCATTGGTTCCACTTGGAATTATGCTATCAAAGCTTCATTATCATTTTAAATGAAAATTTGTATGAAGGTACGAAAGTTCGATAGCTAATAGATTATCAGAAAAAAAAAAACAATGATGGTAGAAACTTGAAGCAGTATGTAACCAAGTAATAGTTTAAATCTTGAAGTTCCTGTAATCGGGTATCAATCATTCAACCAAAAATGCATATTGTTTTCCAACCTAAAATCAATTTCCCATCTTTGTAATGCCAACTTACCAAGTTTCTCCAACTGGGTTTTCACTTTTCAATAAAATTAAATCAAATAAACTTGAATGCGAGATGGGCATTTCACAGTTTCAATGTAAAATAAAAGACCAACCTTCTTAGTCTGAGAGTCTCCACCCTTCCCCTTCTTCTTCAGTTCACCATCTCCGCCTTCTTCGTCATCGTCCTCTTCATCCTCTTCTCCTTCACTGTCTTCCCCCTCATCTCCGTCCTCGTCGTCCATATCTTCGTCTTCTTCTTCCTCTTCAGCGTCACTGTGTTCGACGGATTTGGAGTGGTCAGGCGGCCCTTCTGGGTAAATCTCAGGATCGTGAACGAGCAATGCCGAGAGGCCATTCTCGAGCTTGATTAATCTGTATAATCGTCTGTCATTCGGCGACTTTATTATGATATCGTCCGATTTGAAAGTGCAGCGAGCCATTGACAGAGAGAGAGAGTTCAGAGTCGACTGTAGGTTACTCTCCCAGTTCTCTCTGCTGCTATGGGGTCTTGACACTCAGTAGGGGTCCTGGAGCAGCTGGCAGGAGGACGAGGAGGACGATGCAAATTCAGGACGGGGTTGGAATTTACTCCTTTGGAATTTATTCGTTTGGGGCCTACGATATATGAGTCCATGCACATTCCTCCTAGGGTTTCAATTGCAATTTTGTTGGCTTAAGTCAGTCTGATAAGAGGGGAAATTTTTTAGTTGTGACGGAACACGGATGATACACCATGTGTTTTTAAGCAAGTGGTGGAAACTTTTAATTTTTAAGTTATTAACATTTTAACACACATAAGTTATAACCCATCATTTATATAAGGACACGTAATGTACCATTTCGTGTGACGAAAATATTGAAAAATCTCTCGATAAGATGGTATGGTTACTGCGTGTCACTTTGAAGAAACTTAGGCCCCTTTGATATTGTTTTTTTTATATCAAAAACTGCTCTTTTTTTTTAAGCTAAGCAACAAAAAAGTGTTTGGTAAAAGTAAATGCCCCACCATCTATTAACTATTTATTTCAGTTGTTAATGATATCATTTGCTGTTACACATAAGATTATATGTTTCGAATCACCATTGATAGTTTATGTGACACATAACCTTTCTTTATATGCCACACTACAAACTTGTCATATCAAGTGATATGGAAAACGCCTAGGCTAATGTTATCAAAATTTGCCTTATCAAACCTCTCAAGGCAAAGTTATCTTATTTGTTGCCTCATCTATTAAAGCGTTGAGACAATCGATCAAAACCATTAGAAATGCGAAATTGAATGCATGGTCATGATAGAAAATTAGATTTCATGACAATTGAACAATATTTTGTAATACATATACAAAGCTTGGCTATTAAATAAATATAAGAAAGAGCAACCTTGGCCATGACTACTTTGTAGTGCTAAAAATAATTTGCATATTAGGATAATTGAAAGATAAAAAGATTTTTATATTAAAAAAAAAAATCATCAAAGAAGCCCAAATTAAGTTAAAAGGCCCAAATTCTAGGTCCAATCGACAGCAGATTATAGACAGTAACATTCGTCTACCATCCTCACAAATAGCCCCAAATTCAAAAGATTAGGGCGTGGACAATCGTCTTTTTGATGATCAATTCCCAGCCCCTTCAAAATTCAAACCCTAAATCCTTTTTGGCGCTCCCAATTTTGCATCAAGAACTCAAATTTTCCAAATAAGCAAAATCTGCGCGGTTCAAGATCTTCAATTTTCAATCTCTGACATTCAATTTTCTACCCTTCTCGCAGAATTAGGCTTTCGATTGCCATATTCAATGGACTCAGACGTCGACGTTTCGCGGTGGGTCATCGAGCTCCTTCTTCGGGACCGCGAGAAGGATTGCATTGCCAAGAGGCTCCTCGCAGTCGCACCCTTCTCGGACCAAGACTATCGCTTGAAGAAGACCGTACTCCTCCGGACGATCGAGTGCGAAGTCTACGAAGCTTCGGTCTCCGAAACGATCCTCGAAACGCTTGAAATGATCGAGGATTTGGATATGAGAGAAGGCATTGCCACCACGGAATCCATGAAAGCGGCCTACTGCTCCGTGGCCACTGAGTGTACGGTCAAGTTCTTAGTGGGTTTTATGGGAAAGCCTAGTGGGAAGTACTTGGAGGCCGTGGATCGGATTTGGAGAGGGAGGGTTGGGGTTTTGGAGCGGTCTGGGAGGAGCCAGTTGGTATCTACGGAGTTGAGGCATCGAATGGAGGAGATCGAGGCAGGGGTTTGGGATTTGAGAGTGTCGAAGAAGTTGTCGAGGATGAACACGAGGAATGATGCGCTGAGATCGGTTTCGGTTTATGTAAAGGAAGCTTTGGCGTTGTTAGGACCTCCGTTTATTACTTGGGCTATTAGATTGAATGTGCCCATGGAAGCTGCCGACTTGGAAGCTGATCACATTGCAGTGGTCAATGAGGCTAATGTGGGTGGTGGGTCTGAATTCGAAGGGCAAATGGAGAAGGGGGCTAATTCAGGTAACGGGCCTGAATTGGAGGTACAAATGGCGAATGGGGCTAATGCGGGGGAAGGTTGTTCTGACTTGGAGGCTCAAATGGCGAATGGTGCTAATGAGGGTGATGGTGGGTCTGAATTGGAAACTCAAATAGCGAATAGGGCTAATGTCGGTGGTGGTGGGTCTGAATTGGAGGCTCAACTGCGGGATGAGGCAAATGTGGGGCCCAGTGGGTCGGAGTTAGAAGCTGAAGTGGTGAGGGTGACTAATGTGGGTGGTCGGTCCGATATGGAGGTGCAAATGGAGAATGGGACTGGTGTGGGTGATAAGTCTGAATTGGAGGAGCAAATGGTTAATGGGACTAATGTGGGTCACGGGTTCCAGTTGGAGGAGCAAACTAAGAAGGGGACTAATGTGGCCGGTCACTCTGAATTGGAGGCACAAATGGTGGGTAGAGGTAGAGCTAATGTGGTCGATGGGTCTGAGCCAGAAGCACAAACTGGTAATGGGACTAATGAGAGTGTTGGGTCTCAAAGGCATGCACAAACTACGAATGGGTCTAATGTGGGTAGTCAGTCTGAATTGGAGGCGCAGCCAGTGAATGGGACTAATGTACGTGATGGGTGTACATATGAGGGGCAAATGGTCAATGGGGATAATGTTAGCAATGGGTCTGAATTGGGTCCTATATTGGTTGCAGTCCCATTGAAGGAAGTTCGGGCAGGGAGCTCGCTGCCTACTGTGAGCCGGGGCTTGGTTTTGAATGATTTGGTTGAAATAGATTCTGGATTCAGAAACAGAGAAGTACACAGGTCGGCAGATGATCAGGCTCCTGGTCAAGTGAATGAGACAGGCTTGGCTATACCTAGTCGGAATGGGGAACTGGGTCTCAATATTGACCATACCACGAAAGATAAAGGTACTTTTATTTTCATACGCAGAGAGATTAAGGTAATTTTAGTGAGATAAACTTATGTGCGTGGATGTTGAGAGAGTGCTCTGTATTGTATTATCTTAGTTCTTATGCTCCTTCTGGACCTTCATCATCTTGAATACTGCTTTAGCCATGCTAAATATACTCCTGCATAATATAGTTATTGCACAGACTTCAGTTTCAAAATATAATATTTCTGTTTGTTTGATTTTTTTCTAATTCTTGTAGAAAGTCAGAGGTCTACTATGCCTAGACGCAAGCACCTTGCTCATAGACGCACCAGAGGACCGATTAGGATTAGGGATGCTGAAGATTTAGGCACAGATGTATCAGATAGAAAATATGGTTCCTTAGATACCCCTGAAGTTAACAGAGCACAAGAAGCACTTAAATCCAGTATTTCGGAGCTCCAAGAATTAGTGACAGATCCACTTCCAGATGCCTTGCGAGTGTCTGAAACCGTAAGATCTAGTTTGGCAATGAGATCTGTAAATCATGTAAATGGAAAAGATGTAGGTGCAGAAAATCCATCTGTCGAGAAGGGTGCCGAGCCTGTTCAATCTAATAATGATAATGTTGGAAATCTGCCATCCAGACATCAGAATGATCCTCAATCTAGTGGAATAGAAAAGGATGTTCCAAATCCGCCTGTTGACCAGGGAGGCACCGAGTCTGTTCAAACTGATGCTGCCAATCTTAGAAATCCTTCTTTCAGTAATCAGAATAACGTTGCTCGTCCTAGCTTGGTGGAACGTAATAGTACTGCCCGTACCTTCGAGGTATTTATGTTCACGATGTTTATTTCTTTTCATTTTATTGATGTCCTGATTTGTTTGTATTTTTGGCAAGGGGAACATGACATATTCCTCGTAAACATTTTACTAAATCCATTAGTTTCTCTGGTGTTTAGCTGTTTTATTCAGTTTTTATTATGATTGATTCCCTTCTGCAATTTTGCGGTTATGGTTGCTTATAAATTTGCACTCATTGTTGAAAATTGTATTTTCAGTGGGAGGAATCAATAAATACGTCACAAGAAGGAACAAAGAAAGATGCGGGCATGCTTCACCTTCCTAGCCCAAAGAGGACTGATGTATCTCCTTTGAAGAAGTATGAGGATACGAGATTTAGTAAGAGAAGAAAAGTTAAAAGATGGAGCTTATTGGAAGAAGACACCTTAAGGACTGGTGTACAGAAGTATGTCGCATCCCTTCTCTCTGCCTTCTTTTTGTTTCCCTTTTACCACTCTAAATTTCATACTTGTCATTACAACTTGCTCAAATATTAGTTTGAACAGTATGTATGCTTCTGAGTCTCATTAGTTTGATCGTTTTCGACGAAGGTATGGAGAAGGAAGCTGGAGCCTTATCTTGAAAAGCTACTCTGATATATTCAAAGAGAGGACTCAGGTATCCCAAGTTTCGTAATATCTTCAACGGTGTTTATCTATCCACATAAATTTATTCCATAACCAAGTTTTTCTATTCATCTGAAATGTCTCTACTTCATCAGTCGATATTGTGTCTAAGACTATTGGGGTTACTATGTCCGTCCAGGTTGATCTAAAGGACAAATGGAGAAATATGAAAGGGTAGCGGCACCTTTGAATAGTATGCTACTCGGTTGTATTTTCGTCATCCCGTACCTTATCGGACGTGTACATTAGCTCTTAGCATATTCTGTACAACTACAGGATGTGGATGCAAGATGTTTTTTGTAGTGTCCCTTTATCCACTTGTATTCTTTGGCTCCTTTTTGCTCCTTGTATTCATGGATGAGCAATTTAGCAAGTGGGGGGTTTTCAGATTTGCATAGAGGATTTTTTTAGTAAATATCTGTATAAATGTTCCCATAAATTTATAAATGATGGATGTACAGAGAGGGCCTTAAGTTCAGAGTCCGGATCCTCTTTGTGAGGATTTTAAGGATCCGTGAATTGTGTCCGTTCATTGTACATCGTACGGTCGGAAATCATTTTAAATATTTTTATTTAAAAATAAACATAAACAGTATTTGACAAAAACTGATCGTACGATGTACGATGAACGGATCTAAAGGATCGTCACCAAAAGGATCCGGAGAGGATCCTGTTGGTTAAGTTCAAGCATAACAAAATGATATCAACTTTTTTCGACTTTGGTCTAGTGATATTCTTTGGCTCCTTTTTACTCCTTGTATTCATGGATGAGCAATTTAGCAAGTGGGGCGTTTTCAGACTTTGCATAGAGGATTTATTTTAGTAAATATCTGTATAAATGTTCCCATAAATTTATAAATGATGGACGTACAGAGATGGCCTTAAGTTCAAGCATAACAAAATGATATCAACTGTTTTTGGCCTATATTATATATTGTTCTGTTGTTCTGTTCTGGGTCAAACTTAGCTATGCCGGATTCATCACTGTACGTTTGGGCAGCGGGGGATATGAAACCATGACATGCAAGTTTTTCTCTGTTCGGTGACGTAAAGGAAAGTCGGTAGCACACTCTGATTTAGTTTTCGACTTGGTCTAGTGATATTTATTTAGGTTCATCTCCTAGGAATAATGAGTTTGATATAATATAGAGCTTGACATATTATGTGCTTGACCTTAATTTTTCATTTCTTAGTGTAAATATATCGTTTTATAAATAAAAATGGATAGACAACTTTGGGAAGTAAAGTATTTGGGGAAGATTTAGTATTGCCAGGTCACCAACCCAAGAAGAGATGTCACTGTTGTGATTGGCTCATATAATTATGAGTTGGCAACAATTTCATCTCAACCATGTGGAGTGCTAGCTACTTTCGGCTAAAGAAAGGGACAAAGGAAAAGGGAGACATCTACTTTTTGGCTAAAGAAATGGACAAAGAAAAAGGGAGACATCATCATGTCTAGCCCTTGATTTGTGGCTTTTTCAAAGGTGGTTTTCTTTTGTTGTTATAAGAGGAAGGATTTGCCGAAGGATGAAAAGGCTTGCAGAGTGAGAGGGTAAGAGAGCATCCGAAGGAGAACACAAAGGAGAGAAAATATAGAATGAGAGTGAGAAACTCTTGGGGAGAGTGAGGCTCTTAGTAAAATTCTGTGAGGGTACAAGGGATTGGGGTTTGGGTTATGTTGATTTAACTCAAGTGTATCTTGTACTAGTTATTCTCATAGTGAAGAGCAATATCTCTTGGATGACGTAGGCAGATTTTTGCCGAACCTCGTAAATTTCTCAGTGTATTTATTTCTTGTAATTTAAACTGTTCAACTGTGGGTCTGTAGTTTGGTGAGACAATCTGAATCCCACTTCCGCACTGACGAACGCCCAAGGCACAACAATTGGTATCAGAGCTTTGTTGGAAGCTTTGGTTCATTGACGGTTCAGATTTTTTATTCACCATGATGACTACGAACATGTCATTTTCAGTTGAGAAGTTTAATGGGAAAGGTAGTTTTACTCTCTGGCAGATGAGAGTAAAGGATGTCTTGACTCAACAAGGCTTGGCTAGAGCTTTGAAGGGAAAAGATGGGAAGCCTAAAGAAATGACAGATGACCAGTTGGAGGAGCTGGAGTCGCGTTGTGTTAGCACAATTCGACACTGTATAGCTGACAACATTATCAATAATGTTATGGATGAAGATTCTGCGCCTGCACTCTGGGAGAAGTTGGAAAAACTCTATATTGCTAAGAGTTTGACCAACAAGTTACATCTGAAGCGGAAGTTGTACAAGCTAAAGATAGATGAAGGCAGGAATCTCATGGACCACATGAATGTGTTCAACGGAAACTTGGATCAATTGCGGAAAGTTGATGTTAAGGTTGAGGAAGAAGACAAAGCCCTCTTACTTCTTACCTCACTTCCAAATTCGTATGAAAATCTTGTGACAACCTTACTGCATGGAAAATATACAGTAAGTTTGGAGCAGGTGCAGGCTTCTTTGGTGTCTTATGATACACAAAAGAAGAAGACCATTGTTGATGGTGGGCACGAGACTGCTTTAGCTGTTCAAGGTTGGAATCGTGGAAGAAAATTGGGAGGAGGATCTGAGAGAGACAACAGGTTCAGATCCGGTTCCGGAGGCAAGGGTCTACAATGCTACGACTGCAAAGAATTCGGGCATAAAAAGAAAAATTGTCCTTTGAGAAAAAGAAAGGATGATCTTGGTCCGGGTTGTAGCAATTTTGTGGCGGAAGACTTCGAGTTTGCCCTCTAGGTACTCGAAGCAACACTTTTCCTGGTGATGTTTAGTCTCAAGTGTTGAAGGGGTTTTGCAACAGGTGGAGCTATGGGATTCACAGGTGATGAGATGGTCCTGAAGGAGGAGAAGTGTGAGGAATATTTGTCTGGCTCGACGGGTGTTGCTGGAAATGGGTGCACTGACAAGTTTCCAGGTTGCAGACAATAAAGAAGGGGAAAAACCAGTTGGAGGAGACGAGGATGTGTCGAGATCCCGTCTGAAGCTAAATGGTGATTTTTAGCTTGCAGCAGCTGCACATGCATTGACAGTGACTGAATCGGAACAGGACCAACGAGGTTGATTCAGGGTGTGTATGCTGGTACGTAAGGCTAATGGGCTTTGGTGATGGGTGCAAGGATTTTTGCATGGTGTATTCGCCAAGGTGGATATTGTTGTGATTGGCTCATATAATTATGAGTCGGCAACAATTTCATCTCAACCATGTGGAGTGCTAGCTACTTTCGGCTAAAGAAAGGGACAAAGGAAAAGGGAGACATCTACTTTTTGGCTAAAGAAAGGGACAAAGAAAAAGGGAGACATCATCATGTCTAGCCCTTGATTTGTGGCTTTTTCAAAGGTGGTTTTCTTTTGTTGTTATAAGAGGAAGGATTTGCCGAATGATGAAAAGGCTTGCAGAGTGAGAGGGTAAGTATTGAGAGAGCATCCGAAGGAGAACACAAAGGAGAGAAAATATAGAGTGAGAGTGAGAAACTATTGGGGAGAGTGAGGCTCTTAGTAAAATTCTGTGAGGGTACAAGGGATTGGGGTTTGGGTTATGTTGATTTAACTCAAGTGTATCTTGCACTAGTTATTATCATAGTGAAGAGCAATATCTCTTGGAGGACGTAGGCAGATTTTTGCCGAACCTTGTAAATTTCTCAGTGTATTTATTTCTTGTAATTTAAACTGTTCAATTGTGGGTCTGTAGTTTGGTGAGACAATCTGAATCCCACTTCCGCACTGACGAACGGCCAAGGCACAACAGTCACATGGAACTCGATTACAACACCACTTCTGCTCGGAACTCAAATTTTGCCACTACGTATGATTTGTGTCAAAGAGTTGTTAGATAAGAAGGGTGGTGCTTAAATAGAAACACTCTTTGAAGTAATTAAACAATTGCCGAAGGAATAAAAATGCCTCTGATGAGTTAGAACTCGATGAAATCGAAATCAGGCTAACATAGTTGGGTTTTTCTTGCCAGAAAATACCAGTCTTCTTCTTCCATCAGAAAAGTCAGAAGGAAAGAACAAGGAAACAAGTAAATTCAGATATAACAAAACAGTCGAGGAAGTTCCGAACGCTGACAGTACCATGCTGTCATTCGAACCTTGCATTCGTGACGGCGGGATATTTCGAAGTAGAGGAAGGGATATGGAGCTTCATTTTTGTAGAAGTGTCCCATCTCTCTTGTGGCATGCATTTGACTCGGCCTTCCTACTCAAATCCCTCCCGGAACCCTTTTATCTGCATGATGGCTCACTCGATCGGAACCCTTTGTATTCTTCTGCACTCATTTTTCCGGCCTGCAGCCCCTATGAACAATGCTAACAGATCAGATACTGTGTTGTCATACACTTGATGGTTAACTTGCACATAGCGAAGACCAAGACTCTCTATATAAGGGCAATTAACATGCGTGTTTTCTGCCCAAGCAACCTAAAACCAAAAGTTTTTTATTTTTTTTTTTTACTCACTGCAAATCTAGCAACTATGGCAGGGCCTTCGGTGTCTGGGGCGGCATTCACGGTGATGTTGCTATGCATGCTGGTGACTGCTCGTTACGCAGTTAATGCAACTGTAACTTGCGGGCAAGTTGTCCAGTTACTCACTCCATGCATCCCCTTTGGAGTGTTTGGAGGGGGACGTGCCACCGGATTGTTGTGCCGGCATAAAAGGGATGCATGATATACAAAAAACCGCGGAGGATCGAAGAACTGCGTGCAGTTGCATTCAACAAGGGGCTGCAATGATTCCGGGGCTAGATTATGACCGAGTTAACACACTTGGCGATCGATGTAGTTCTCCTTGCCCCTATACAGTTTACCCCTCTACTAACTGCTCTGAGTAAGCCTTGTGTTGATTTATACATATATAAATGCCTTCTTCTTTTTGCGTTTCTGGTCGACACTGAGTTTTACGTAGAAATTAGCATTCTAATAACAATATTTATGGATGTAATTTATTTGCAGGGTAAACTGCGATGCTAAATGCCATTGAACTCAAGCTTCCCGGAAGATTGTTCCTAAAAAAATCCAGCTACAAGATGGGTCACTTACTCAAAGCACAAAGCTTTATTTGGTGGCATTCAATGATCATATTGTATATGGATAATGGATTGGATGTAATCCAAAACAGAATAATGAAAACTTTGAAGTACCCCCCTCTTGAATTTGTATTTGTATTGGATAATTGTCTTTTCCTTTTCACGCACCTGACTTAATTTTTGGTCGTCGGATCGAATAAATTTAAGATTATAGATAGACAAAAATTAATAAGAAATGTGGAAAGTAAAAAAGATGTGTCTGAATAACACCACATTTTATATTCCTCTCATGGATAGCGGATATGTGAAGCCGAATCATGAATCCAATTGGATTTTCATCAAAAAAACAAAAAACCTCATAGTTCAGTTAATTAGAGATATATTTTTTTTTTCATATTGATAAGGAAATAAATCAAATAGCCATTGACTTTTCAGATATACACCACTTTTCAATCTTCATATAAGGGAAATCAATTTAAGAGGGTCTCGAACTGCTTGACCATATATCATCCTGTGGCTGTTGGAATGAAACAGTCCAAAGAAAATTGCTGAAGTTTTAAAGATGGGCATATCACGAGAGTTGTTGCTTTTCTTTATCGTAACCTATGCCTTATGCACAGGTCTGTTTAATGCAAACATTTTCCCCATTTTTTTTTAACCCTTTTCATCTTTCTTTTTTTTCCCTTAGTAAATTCATAGATAAAATAACAACTATTTCTTTAATTTTACGGAACAAAACTTATCTAGTCAATAACATTAAACGGTAATTGTTATTGATATTTCAAAATAGTCATTCTACACTCATTTTAAGTGTATTTTCTTTCTTAGATTTCTACATGTTTTGAGTACATGACGACCAGTGGCGAAGCCACGTGAGGGCGAGGAGTGGTAGCCGCCACTCCCCTCGCCGGAAAACTGGATTGGATATCTGGGTCAGCCCCTCCTCTTGCCGGAACTGAAGCCCAGGAGGAACAATTCGCCCCTCTGTTCTCGTTAAAAAACCTGCCCCTTCCTAATCAGTCACAAAATCGAAAAGCACAATAGGAGGACGCCTAGGTGGGACTAGAAGGGATTAGGCAGAGCTATGCGGAATCTGAATTGCCGGAATCTGAATTTATTTTTTTTGCAGAGCCGGCAGCGAGGAAGCAGATGACTTTGGTCTCATTATTGCACGGTTCATTTGAGATGGTCCCACCATCTTTTTAATTGCTACACGTTTTCCTTTAAATAGTCCCCCATCTTCTTTCTACTTCTTTTTATTTCCTTTTATTTTGTATTAACCCCAATATCACTTTTTATTCTTTTTTATTTTTGTTGTAATGTTTTATTATACTATATATAAAAGAGAACACCTCAAAATGGTACAACATTCAAAATGCTATAAATTGTAGTTCAAGAATTTTAAAAATTACATTGAACCAAAAGGAATTAAAGTATTTCACCACATTGTAATTTTGAATGAATTGAATTATTGTTTCTTGGTTATTGGAATTGTTATTACTGATAATTTAATTGTTGATCATCAACATAATTATTGTTGATTAGTGATAACTTATATGATTATTGATCATTGATTAATTCAATTGTTAGTTTAATTAGTTATTAGTCATAGTAGACTTTAGAATTAATAGTCTAAGTCATTTTTTCTTTCTTATTATACAGTTATGTAATGGAGCGATATTATAAGAAACAGTGCTTTAATCCTCATACAAAATTTTCGGGTAGTATGTTTGATATTTATGAGTGGTTGGAGTGTAGTATAGCAAAAAATGTTGCATTTTGCTGTTATTGCTATATTTTCCAATGTGATTTTTATAAAGCAAGAAATATTGGCAGCGATGTCTCCACTTAGAAAGGGTTTTTAAATGTAGAGGATTGAATTATGGACGCCATTACTACAATAGGATTTGGTTGCTGCCATATTTTTTTTAACTTTGCACTCTTTTACATTCGCCCTCCCCTCTACAATTCCTGGCTTCGCCACTGATGACGACTATTCTAAAGTGCCAATAACTGTTGTTGTTGTTCCATTACTTTTATATATTTTTGAATTGTGATTTGTGAGAATCACATTTACGTTTCATTTACATTTTGGGAGATGTAATTTTACTCAAACTGAGGATATGTAAATTTAGATTCATATGATATAGCTCTCTTGGTTCACATGATATATAACTTTCTTCTCACGGCTCCCATCTCCTTTCAGATGTAAATGAAATGTAAATTACTTAAATATTTATATCTTCAACATAAGTATTTTACATAGTACATGTTGGAAAATATTAGTATTTAGGTTTATTTTAGTATTTGGGTTTTGCTTTTGTTAGTTTAGGAATTGGGCCTAGCCCATCTGAGTTAGGGTTTCTTAGGTTTTACTCTCTATAAATATAGCTTGTAGTTTAGCATGAATAACAAGTCATTCACAATGTAGTCTCTTAGGGTTTTGTAGCCGTTTCGGCATTCTCGTTCTTTTAATAATATTTTTATTATTTTATAGTCTTGTTCGTCACGCACTCTGATATTCAACTTGGTATCAGAGTGGGTTCGATCATTAGGGTTCAATCCGTTCTCGTTGATATCAATTTGTTTGTATCAGTTTTGTTTCCGTCATCTTCCGCTGTTTGTGTTTTCATTTTAGATTTGTAAGTTGATATTGTTTGTTTGCACAGAAGAAAAAAAAAAAGAAAACAGAAAGGTTCTTCTGTTTGTTCGCATGAAAGAAAAAAAGAAAGAAAAATGGGAAGGAAGGAAAGGATGGAAAAAAAAAGCAAAAAGAGAAGGAAAAAGAAAAACAATTGTTTGCTGTTAGTTCAAGGCCCACACGGGCAACAAAAAAAATGGTTATCCTATTGTGAGGTTTTTGTTTTGAAGTTTGGGTATCTGCCGTTGTCGTTCGCAATGAATTCTCGAGTTGCTAGAATATTTTTGACGTTGTTCGTTTGTTGGTACAATTGAGATATGGAAATCTCGTTTGTTTAGTGACAACACTAGCCAGTTTGAACCAGAATCAGTTTGCCAGCAAGAATCAAGAATCAAGTCAAGTTTGCCAGTTTGCCAATCAAGTCAAGTCAAGTCAAGAGTCAAGTTTGCCAGTTTGCCAGTCAAGTCAAGTTAAGTCAAGTTTGCATGTCTGCCAGTCCGCCTAACGGAGCCCGTTCGCATCTGCTTGTTTGCAAACCCATGTCGTATACAGCCATGAGTTTGACAGGGGGGGTGTTGGAAAATATTAGTATTTAGGTTTATTTTAGTATTTGGGTTTTGCTTGTTAGTTTAGGAATTGGGCCTAGCCCATATGAGTTAGGGTTTCTTAAGTTTTGCTCTCTATAAATATAGCTTGTAATTTAGCATGAATAACAAGTCATTCACAACGTAGTCTCTTAGGGTTTTGTAGCCGTTTCGGCATTCTCATTCTTTTAATAATATTTTTATTATTTTGTAGTATTGTTCGTCGCGCACTCTGATATTCAACTGTAACAAAAATAAAAATAAAAAAACCCTGTTTGTTTGATGGCCACCCTAGTCAACATATACTTGATAGTTGATGTGCTAAATTTCCTCATAGGGGATGATTAGGGCCAAGACCCTTCATTGTCACAAGCGATATTTTATACTAATTTACACTAACATGAGAGGAAGAATTTGAACTTATGATGCATTGAGTTAAAGAAAATGACCCTACCCACCATGACAATCCACCACTTAAGTAGAGTGAAAGTTTTGGACACGACACAAGAAGACGTCTAACACGTTTGGATTAGGCTGATTAGCCATTGCTTGACGTGCACAAACACGAATTTGATCCGGCACAATTATTAGTAAGTTGGATTAGTGTTAATGAGTCATTCGGCACAACTACTAATTAAATGAGTCCGGTTGAGACTATCTACTAAACTTGAGTCAGTATGCACCAGTCTTCATAGAAAGGAATCTAATTAAGAGGGTCTCTACATGACTACATAAATGTGATATCGATGCTATATATTGTTAACTCTATCAACAAACTTAGACAGTAAGTAATCTCGAGGGAGAGAGAGGGAGAAAAGAGAGAAGTTAGAGAGAGAAAGTTTTATGAAGAATGCACTGATATTTCATTTCATTTTTTTTTGTGATAAATACACTCAGCTATTTATAGTTTACACCTTATAACACCACTCCACTAATCTAACAACACATGGCATTATCCTAGTCATCCATTCCATTATACAATTTATCATCCTCCCTCAAGCACATGCGGAGAGCAACCAAGCATGAGATTGGAACAATTAAACCGAAACTGAGGAGAACACAACCCTTTGGTAAACATATCGGCATACTGATCACTGGAACTGACAAACTGCAGCATGATTGTACCTTGTTGTACTATTTCACGCACAAAATGACAGTCAATTTCAATGTGTTTTGATTTGGAATGGAAAACTGGATTAGTAGCAAGCGCCATAGCAGAAATATTATCATAATGAAGTAAAGGAATAGCAGTTTGTGGCAAGTGAAGATCGCGAAGTAATTGTTGAATCCAGACCACTTCGGCAGTGGTAGTGGCCATAGCCCGATACTCTGCTTCAGTAGAAGACCTGCTCACAGTATGTTGTTTCTTAGAGCTCCAAGAAATAGGATTGGAACCAAGGAACACCACAAAGCCAGTTGTTGAACGGCGATCATTAGGATCACCGGCCCAGTCAGCATCCGTATAAGCTTGTAAATGCAGGGAACCAGGTTTAAAACATAAGCCTAAATCCATAGAACCCTTGAGATACCTCAGGATACGTTTGACTGCAGTAAAGTGTGATTCAAGAGGTTGGTGCATAAATTGACAGACTTGGTTCACTGAGAAGGCAATGTCGGGCCTAGTAAAAGTGAGATATTGCAGCGCACCGACAAGACTTCGATAAGTTGTGGGATCTGAAAGAGGAGGACTGCCATGATTCAAAAGTTTCTAATTAGGATGGCAGGGTGTAAGACACGGTTTGCAATCTTCCATATTAGCCTTCTGCAACAACTCATTCACATACTTATGTTGATGAACAAAAAGACCTCTTGCCTGATATTCAATTTGTAGTCCAAGAAAGAAATGTAAAAGACCAAGATCTTTCATATCAAACTCTTTGGTCAACTGAGAAATCACAGATTGGACTGCGACCTCACTATCACCAGTTAAAATGATATCATCCACATAGAGAAGAAGAACAACAATGGAGTGATCCGAAGTCTTGACAAACAAAGAGGAATCGGCATAGGATGTCTTGAATCCTAACTGAAGAAGAAACTTAGAGAATCTCTCATTCCAAGCCCGGGGAGCTTGTTTGAGACCATACAACGACCGTTCAAGCTTGCAAACATACTCAGGATGCATTGGATCAACAAAACCCGGAGGCTGAGACATATATACCTCTTCATCAAGAAATCCATGCAAAAAAGCATTTTTAACATCTAATTGTTTGAGTTTCCAACCATAAGAAGCAGCCAATGCTAAAATCAACCGAACTGTAGTAGGTTTCACAACTGGACTAAAGGTCTCATAATAGTCCAAACCAGCTTCTTGAGAAAAACCTTTGGCTACCAATCGAGCCTTAAATCGTGCCACATACCCATATGGATTTTTCTTGAGTTTATAAATCCACTTACATCCAACACAGTTCTTGTGTGACGGCAAAGGAACAAGAGTCCATGTATGCTGCTGTAAAAGAGCATCTATTTCATCTTTCATAGCTTCTTGCCACTGCACAGATTTAGAAGCAGCCTGAAAGGTAGATGGTTCTTTGAGAAACACAGAATCAGAGCACTGTTGAGCAACAAAAGCTTTCTTTTTGTAAATGCCAGACTTAGACCGAGTCTGCATTGGATGACAATTAAGTGGCACAGATTGAAGATCAGCAACCTGAGAATTAGTGACATCTGGAGTGTCCTCATGATGTATTATTGAAGGAACAGAAGACTCCCTTGGTGCAGAGGCAACTGCATCACACGAACTAGAACTCTTGGATGAAGAACGGACAAGGTCACACTGTTGAGGTGAAGAAGATCAGGACTGAGTAACAGGAGAACCAGGAGCAGTGGAATATGGAACCACAAGAGGATAAGGAATAGGAATAGAGGTAATGGGAGTAAATTTAGCAGTTTGTTTAGGGATAGGTGAGGTGGGCTGAGATCCAACAGGTAAACCAGGAAATTTTTGTTCATCAAACAGTACATAGCGAGACACAATGAGTTTATGAGTTTGGAGATCATAACATATATATCCTTTATATTGAGATCCATACCCAAGAAACAAGCACTCAGTAGTTTTGGGTTCCAACTTAGTGGATCTATATGGTTTCATAGATGGATAACAAGCGCACCCAAATACTCTAAGATGATGAAGGATAGGTGGGGATTTGTATAAAGCTTCAAAATGAGAGGTCATATGCAAGACAGTAGTTGGCATCCTATTAATAAGAAAAGTTGCAGTTGCACAGGCATGAAACCAAAACTGAGAAGGAAGAGAAGCATGTTGTAAAAGGGTTATGGCAGTTTCTATTATATGTCTGTTCTTTCTCTCAACCAACCCATTCTGTTCAGGGGTATATGGACAAGACTTTTGATGAACAATACCCTTATCTTTGAGAAAACTTTGAAAATGATGACTAATGTATTCCCCACCCCATCACTTTGAAGTATCTTAACTTTGGCATCAAACATAGTGGATATGAAAGCCAAGAAATGACCAAATGTATGAAAAACAGCTGCTTTATTCATTAATGGAAAAATCCAAGTGTACCTCGTACATTCATCTATGAAGGAAACATAGTACTTAAAACCTTCTATAGACATATTAGGGGATGGACCCCAAACATCTGTGTGAATGACTTCAAAAGGGACAATAGATTTGGAAGCAACACTGGGAAAAAGGCAGTTTAGTGAACTTGCCTTGCAAACAAACAACACAGATTTTGGAGGGTGAAGTACAAGGTACAGGATGATTACATTTATTTAATGCAGTGGACACGACTAGATTAGTTGGATGACCTAATCGACAATGCCACAACTCCGAAGAAACTTTCTGACCAAGAAAAGCAGCAGGATAGGAGGCTGGAGAAGAAATTAACCTTGAAGATTTGAAAACCGGAAGAGGATATACGGCATTGTTACTCAGTCTGTTGTAGATGATTTGTCCTGTGACCTTGTCCTGTATACAAATGGAAAATTCATCAACAATATAACGACAATTGTTATCACGACATAACTGATACATTGAACACAAGTGTTGTGACAACCGAGGCACATGTAACACAGATTTAAGATGAAACTTATGATGTGATGTAGAAAGACAAGAATTGCCAATATTTGCAATTACTAAACCTTCACCACCAGCACCAGTGACAGTCTCAGATGATGGATATGGAATTGCCTCTTGTAAAATTGAGATATCAGAAGTCATGTGGTTGGTGGCCCCAGAATCGACCAACCAAAACTCTTGTTGAGGTGTTAAAGAAGATGCCACAGTCCTAGCAGTCATAGCAACATGTGGTGATGGATGCTGAGAAGAGGTGCTAGATGGAGGTGGATGAGAAACATAGTTTTGCGGAGTAGAAAACTGTGGAGAGTGGGGCATCGCAGAAGCCGGATAATATTGAGGATAGGGAGTAGACGGTGAGGAAAACTGAGTAGAAGCACTTTGCCGATCAAAGCAAGTGGCAGCAGTGTGGCCAACCCTATTGCAAATTTGACAACCCTTTTGAAAACAGTTTAAAGCAGAATGCCCCTTTCGATCACATATTTGACATATTTGAGAAAGGTTAAAGCCAGAAGTATGAGGAATATGTGGTACAGGAGTGGAGTACCCAACAGTAGAACCAGCTGACCCAAACTGTGACTGTGGAGAAGCCTGAGAATTAGAGTAAAATTTCTTCCCTTTCCCTTTAGCTTTGTAATTATGGCTGCGAAAATTGTTAAAGGAACCAGAGGTATGTTGAGTAGCATAAGCAACTGGTGCAGGAAACAACTGAGGATATGACACAGGTTGCAAATGGTGCATGGATTGCATAGAGTGCAGGGTTGACATAGCTGGCATAGGAGACATAGGCTGCACCAAAGACTGAGGAAAACTGGAAGGAGGCATAACAGACGATCCAGAAGAAGATCCTGATTCATACACCGAACCAGACCCATGTGCCAACATTGCAGTCATGAATGGAACTTGGTTGGTAGCTTCAACTAGAGTTGATTCTTCAGCCTTCAACTGAGATCGCAATTCAGTCAAAGATACCAGATTCTCTCTGCCCCTTATAACAGCCTTAATGGTATTGTATTCAGATGGAAGTCCTCGCAATGCAACAATGACAATATCCTCATCTGATCCCTGAAATCTTTGATACGCTGCAAGTATTGATCAATGGTTTCAGGTCCTTTCTTAATATTTTGTAAATCAATCTTCATCTGAACAATACTAGTGCGACTGGTACTAGCAAATCTCTAACGCAAATTAGTCCACATCTCTTTAGAACTTTGAGAACCAATTATGCAAGATAAGGCAGATGAAGACAAAATGGCAGCAAGAAGAGTCATCAGAGCCTTGTCATGAATTTTCCAAACTTTATATGCATCAGAGATCATTGGAACCGTATCCACAACCCCATCTTCAGAATCAGTGTCACCAAATTTCTCCGGACATGGAATACTGCCATCAATGAAACCCATAATTCCATTTCCTTCCAATAACAAGTCCATTTGAAAATTCCAAGTAACATAATTGGTGTCGTCCAATTTCACAGTGACAGTGTTCCCAACACTCGGAATCAAGGACGAGATCGGTGATTGAGTGAGAGCCAACAAAGTAGAATTCACCATTGGAACAATCCAAAAACTGTAGTGCGAAGCAATCGAAGAATCAACACAGAAAGACAAAAATTCAATCAAGACAGTCAACCAAGAACAACAATCAGCAAGGACTCACAACACCAATGCCCAATCAAGAATCAATGCAGAACCAACAACAATGCCCAATCAAGAAGTGGGAGAAACAACAGCTTGAAACAACGAATCAACAAATATACGAGATATAAGAGAGAAAACACCTCGCAATCAACGAGACGTGGAGCGACGCAAGCAAGAATCAGCAAGCACCGACTTGAACAAAAAAAACCCCAATTTGCTAGGGATTCAACCACCGACTGCAACCAGAAATTATAATCACCGACAGAAATCTCCAACGAGCAAGAACGACGACGGCACAACAAGAGAACAAAGGTAGCGGAAGCACGAGGATCGTCAACCGACGGCGGCGGCCATGATCGGCGATGATACCATGTTAACTCTATCAACAAACTTAGATAGTAAGTAATCTCGAGGGAGAGAGAGGGAGAAAAGAGAGAAGTTAGAGAGAGAAAGTTTTATGAAGAATGCACTGATAGCACGAGGGCTGTTGCTTTTCATTTTTGTCACCTGCGTTTTATGCACAGGTTTTGTCTTTCACATATGTTTTTCATTCACACATGTAAGAATCTGGCATGAAAGTAATTTACGCACACCCTTTTTTATTTGTAACATTTAATAGCTTGAATTAATCGAAAAAGAATGGAGGGACAAAAATAAGAGTATGTAAAAAGAGAAATAAGTTGTGCGAAAACCATTTCCTGTATGAGGTGAAACTAACAGTGTTAAATAGATGTTTTCAGCTTTCCAAGATGCAGCTGCTGAACAAGAAATTTGTTGCGGTGATCTTTATGGTTTTAGAAGATGCGATCTGGCACAAAATCGGAAAAAGATTGCATTTGCATAATTGATTGTGGAAACGTAGGCAGATGCATCGTGAAGAAAGTCTGTGGACTGTACTTGCCGTTCTGCCCCATTGTTGCCTTGATATACCTCCCTCTCCCAAACATTGAAGCACCCATTTCTTCAGATTTATATAACATAGATGAGTGCATAAATTAATTCCATAAATAATTCTAAACAACCATTTGGTTGCCCTTTTGACTTCGATGTAACAGTCATGCCATTATCAAATATTAATAAAGGTATTTAAGACTTGTAAGAAACCTGGAGAAAATGTTTGTGACTCAAAGTATCGAATTGGTTGTGTCAATATAGGATCACTCTTTTCTTTTTGACGTGTTTCCGCGTAGCATGCTAATAACAATTTTTTATATTAATTAAAAGTTGACACTTCAAATGTACATAATTTTGAATCTTGAAGCATGTATGAGCGTCCAAACATTTTGACATGTTTCTGCTTGTGAAATGCTACTAATAGTTTTTGATATTTAAGTTGACACTTCAAATGTACATATTTTGAATCTTGAAGCATGTATGTATGCTCAAACATTGTAACATGTTTCTGCCTGTGAAATGGTGATAATAATTCCCGATATTAAAAATTGACACTTCAAATGTACATAATTTGAATCTTGAAGCATCCATGCATGTCCAAATCTAACACTAGAGAATTTCAATAAGAAACGCTTAAGAACTCAATTCAATCAAACAAGTCAAAAGGAAAGAACAAAACAGTTAACTCAAGTACAGTGCAGACATTGGAACTTTGCATTCTGCAATTAAAACTATGAATGATTACTCGATCATAGTTTAATAGTTTTTGTGAGAAATAAAATTGTTATTCTTTTATTGGCAATTGAGAAATGAAATTGCTAAGTTTACGGAATATCTAGTTGCGCAATAAGATAAATGTTTTTAAGAATTTGAAAGCAATCTTTCCATTTATTAGATGCAAAAAGTATTTTTTGTTGAGTGTTTTTGTACAAAACCGAAATTGAATGCTTAGAACATAGTTCCGTTAGCCATAACATCTCCAGAACGTCATGCATGAATATCAAGAATCTTATTTATATATTATGAAAATTAGTTTTATGATGATTTTTGTATTAGCAAAATGATTAAAGAGCCTCCAACAAATTCATTGTTGAGTGTTGACCACGCCATAACTGAAAAGAAAATACAATCCTTGTAGCATATCCTAACTATTAAAAAATGCTTATTAACCTTCAACAAATTCACCTCTAAATCAAACGGAATTGACTTCCAAGATAAACACCATTCTTCATAAATGGAAATTTAATTAAAGTTGCATCCAACTACATCACCATATATGCTATTAAGCCATGGCTGGTTATATGAAATACTCAGAAAGAAATTTGCTGAGTTTTAAAGATGGGCATAGCACAAGAGTTGTTGCTTTTCTTTATCATTTCCTATGCTTTATGCACAGGTTTGTTTACTTCATATTTATCATATTATACATACAAAGAAAATACTAAGATATATATATTCTGAATTTGTATAATTTCGAGCTCGGATTAATTGGAATATCGAACGTGAATCTTGGATATAGATTTGCTTTTCTTTATTTTCTATCATTCTTTTATTTATTTATTTCTTTTTGTCAATAGTCAGGTGAGGTCCTAAGGGAAAAAGGAGGTGGAGAGTCTCCAAGAACTCGCGTGAGGAGGGTCACAAAAGTGTTTGATTTCTAGTATAGCACTAGTATTCTTTCAACAATGACTAAGTGAGGTTAAGTGATTAGACTTAGACATGTGTCAAAAAGTTAGATCGATCGTCGAAAAATCACACACAAAATAAGTGCAAAAGATTTGAAGACAGTTGAAGGACTATGCATGGACTTACCTCTAAATTCAATAGTCAGGTGAGGTCCTAAGGGAAAAAGGAAGTGGAGAGTCTTGAAGAACTCGAGCGAGGAGGGTCACAAAAGTGTTTGATTTCTATTATAGCATTAGTATTCTTTCAACAATGATTAAGTGAGGTTAAGTGATTAGACATGTGTCAAAAAGTTAGATCAATTGTTGAAAAACCACACACAAAATAAGTGCAAATTTTTTTTAAGACAGTTGAAGGATTATACATGGACTTACCTCTGAATCAAACGGTCGTTGACTTTCAAGATATGCACCATCATTCTTCATTGCATTTGGCCTATCCTAATTTCAAAAGTGTTTAATAACGTTCAACTAATTTACCTCGAAATCAAGTGTAAAAAAATTTCCCTCTAAATAAATTGTATCAAAATTAAACTCTAAATTAATGGCCTTTGAATTTACATGCACAATTCTTTATAGAAAGGAATCCAATTAAAAGTTCTCTAACTACATGACTATCACTATATATGTTATGCCATAGCTGTTGGGAAAAAAAAATCCAAATAAATTTGCTAAAGTTTAAAAGATAGCCATAGCAAGAGAGTTGTTGCTTTTCTTTATTGTCATCTGCTTTTTATGCACAGGTCTGTTTAATTATTTGATCATCCTATAAATATTTAGTCAAATATGTTATATAAGCTTCTTTTTTAGTAGAAGCGATAGTCTATATTAAATTAATTTAAGAGGGATTCGGACATTATCCATCTTTCGGAGGCATAAGCGAATCCGTTACGACATCAATCATTTGTATCAAACTGTTTTTCATTTTACAGAACAATGCTTAGCTAATAAATAATCTCCAATTGGTTTCATGTACGTTTTTTTTTCTAAGACAAGCGTGCGATATTTTTCATTTTCATGCATGTATTTATTTGATAAGGAAGTGATTTTTGCATAATTCTCTTTATACATGCTCTTTTTATATGTGGATTTGACTTGAATTAATCGAAGAAGAATTAATGGAGGGAAGAAAGAACAGGCGCATGCAAAAGGAGAGCGAAGGGTTGTGTGAAAAAAAAACCATTTTTTCTATGAGATTGGTAAAAACTAACATTGTCATATTGACGTTTTTCAGCTTTCCAAGATGTAGCTGCTGAACAAAAAATTTGTTGCGGTGATCTCTATGTGGGAAAAAGATGCGATCCGGGCACAAAATCGGAAAATGATTGCAATGTTAAGTGCATAATTAATTGTGGAAATGTAGGAAGATGCATCGTAAAGAAAGTCCGTGGACTCTACTTGCCGTTCTGCCATTGTTGCCGGGATATACCTTCGCCGGTGGAGGCCCCATTCTTGGCATTTAAATATACATGGACGAGTACGAAAGATGGTTTCTATAAATAATTCTAGTAAATTAACAACCATTTGGTCATCCTTAGTTTTGATGTACACAGTGATGTCGATAATAAAGGTACTTATTAAGATTTATAATTCAATAAACTCCAAACCAATGTTTGGAATTCAAAGTTTTAATTTGTTGATTTAATGGTATTACTCTCTATTTATAAGTGAGATTTTTCTTACAAGGTGCAACTCAAGTACAAAATCGGAAGAACATTGTAGTTTTCAGTGCATTGGAAAGAAAGTCCCTCAAATCTACGCACATAGGTCCAATTCCAACATTAAGAATTTCAGTACGAAATGCATTTGAAGTTAGAACACAGTTTAATCAAACAAGTCAAAAAGAAGGAACAAAACGGTCATCAGTTGTACAGTGCAGAAAGTGGAACCTTGCATTGGTGGCGCCATGAATCTCGGATCAAATTTGGCATGGAAAATTCCAAACCTAGTTGAAACATGCAGAATTGATGGGGGGATATATGTGATGCGATAGACAAAAAGAGGAGGATATATCTCTGGCACATTCAAGAATCTTCTGTCATTGGCTTTATTGAGCTTATCCAAGTAATATGATTGATATTGGCACACATATGCTGACCATAAATTTGATCTTCCACTCTTCTGGCGTTTCTACAACAAATATTGTCTCTCACGAAACCCTTTCCACAAGAAGGCTCAAGACGCTTTGAATTTTCCTTCCTATATTTTCCTTGAGCCATTGGTACAAGGAAATTTGAAATTTTCTAGCAGCAGCCCGATGACCTTCATAGGTAACAGACAAACAAACCCTATTTGTTTTGTAGCCCCCCTTGTCAACATATAGTTTAATATGCTTAATTTCCACATATGGTGACAATTTTTGGGACAACATGAGTAACGCATACTTAAACTAGACACGGAGTTAGCAGGGTTTGGATGGCCGTTAATTGCTTGACACCAACATGAAGATGATACAACACAAGTATTATAAACAAGTTGAGTTAGTGTTGAGTCATTCGACACATGATGAGATTTTGAACTATAAGTTAGTGTTGAGTCATTTGACACATGATGAGATTTTGATTAACTATTTTCTATTAAGAACACAAAATAACATGACACGAACGCACGAGCTGTTCACAACATCACACTCTATATATAGCACCATATACATGTGTAGTATCGCCCAAACCCAAACGTAGCAGCTAACAATGCCCAGGTTTTCAGTCATCGTGGCAATAGTATTCTTATTGGTGACAGCTCCTTCTGTCACTAATGCCACCATAACTTGTGGTGAAGTGGTAGTTTTGCTCACTCCATGCATACCCTTTGGAGTGTTTGGAGGCACAGTGCCTCCAGATTGCTGTAAAGGCATAAAAGGGCTGAATGCTGCAAAAAAGACGACAATGGACCGGAGAATTGCTTGCAGTTGCATTTATTAACATTCATGGAGGAATTGCAGAGTTGAAGAATACAGAGAAAGCTTAAAGAGAAAGAAAGGTATATTTCTGATATTTCTTACCAAGAACAGTTATTACAATGCTATCTTATCATTCAATACAAAGAGATATTGCTATTTATAGTCTACATAGTCGGTTCAACCATATGCTGACTTATCTCCTAAGTCAATGCTGATGTGGCACTTTTAGTGACTTGGCAGCTATATCCAATATATCCAATAGCATTCAGGAAGGAGCTGCGGGATGGGCAACGGTTATGACGGACGGGTAACCGCGGTTATTTATCCATAACCGTTTATTATCATACCTGCATAACCGTTTACCCGTTGGGTAATTGCCTAAACGGTTATACACATACCCATAACCGTGTATAAACGGTTAACCATACCCATAACCGTGTACCCATTTAACCGTAACCGTTTAGTACCCGTTTACCCATTTATCATTTTTTAACCCGTTTATCATTTCTTTTTTACCATTTACTCATTTTTCACCTATCTACGTGTTTTTTTAACAACTTGAAAATTAAAAAAGAAAAATTTGTCATAATTTTATTTTTCTAACAATTAAACACCGTTATAGGTACATTCATCACACATTTCCGCATTTTAATTTTTTAAGTCCTTATACAATTCCAATAATTGAAATAATAGTTTACGGATGATATTTTTAACTGTTAACAATAAAGGTAATATAAAATTTGCTAAGTATTCTTGGGTTATAAAAACTGTTAAAAGACAATATTCTTAAGTTATTTAACTCGGAATGTAATGTATTAACATAATATATATAATGGACCATGAAATTTAAAGTGGTTAAGGAAAACTATATTATATTAGCTACATAAGTCATGCACTATAGTCAATAGCGTTGATCTAAGTTTTGTCCGATAGGGAATATGGTTTGTGTTAATTTTACATATATAAAATAAATGGGTAAATGGTTACCCGTTTATAACCGCAGTTCATACCCATAACCGCCCATTTAAATTTCGCGGGTAAACGGTTATACCCATAACCGTTTATTTATCTAAACAGTTACCTATAACCGTAACCGTGAAATTTAAATGGACGGATAACCACGGTTGCCCATAACCGATGGGTATTTGCCCATTCCTAGCTGCAAGAATCCCCGGGATTAATTATGACCGGATTAACACTCTTTGTGATGTTTGTGACTCTCCTTGTCCCTACAAAGTTTACCCCTCCACTAATTGCTCTGCATTAAGCCTCAGCCTCCTCTATAATTCTAACTTTCTGGGAACATATCACCAGAGTATGGCGTTATTATCAAAATACCGTTTGGACTAGGGCTGGGCACGGGCCGGGCCGGGTCCAAATTCGGAGGAACCGGACCTACCCGTTTTAAAATGTAACGGGCCGGGCCGAGTCGGGTAGAGAGATTTTAAGTTTGAGAACCGGACAAACGGGCCGGTTCGGGACGGGTCTACGGGTCCAATTACTTTTTTTTTTTTTTTTTGGGTCTGACATTGGGCTCCTTTTTTTATTACCAACAACTCACATATTTACATTTACAAGAGAGGCCCATACAAACACAACAACAAAAGTATGGACCTGATAACAAAACCAAGCCCAACAGAAAAAACCCTAACAGCTTGCATCCTCCGCCGCTGTTGCATACGAAAGAGTAGCGCTTTTCCAATCGGCACTCCACCTTGTAAGACTGAGTCTTGTTCTACAATCGAAAACTAAATTCAGAAGACAAAGCTTGAGCAATCAAATTTACAATACAAACAAAAAATGACAAAGCTTGAACAAATAAACAAATCTCAACCAAAATCAAATTGTCGGTCATATAAATTTCAGAAGTTATATACAACTCTAAATTACTGAAAGCTCAAGCTTGCCAACTTCATCTTCATATGTAGCTTACTGAAAGATTCAAAATTTATGCAACTTCATCCAATTTCCCCACCAACCCAGAAAATAAAAAATTCGAATACTCCCCATAACCTAGAAATTTCAAAAATCCTAATTCAAAAGTCCTAAATCCCTGAACTAAAAAACCCAGATAATTCAAAAACCCTAATCTAGAAATTACCTTAATTTGAGAGAAGATGACATGATATTTCGAATCGCAAGATGATGGTGCTGTTTTCGACGGCGGTGATGGGTGGTCACATTTGGGAGAAGTGTCAGGAGACGATGGCGATGGTGGTGTTCACAAGAGGACTCGACTCGAGTGGGAGATGGGACTGAGAATCGAGAGGGAGGACTCTGGGAAAGAGAGATCAAGAGGGAAGGACGAAGGAGAGGGGACTGAGAATCGAGAGGGAGGATTCTGGGAGTGAGAGATCGAGAGGGACGAATCTGGGAGAGAGAGATCGAGATGGAGGACTCAGGGAGGGCTCGGGAGTCTTCGAGAAAGATGTGATGTGTGCGAGATTTGAGTGTGTGTGTGTGAGAGAGAGATTTGAGTGCGTGTGTGTGTGTGTGATACGGTTCGGGCCGGGGGCCCGTCACTTTGGAAAATTGGAACCGGCCCGCCCCTTTGTTTACTTGGACCCGCCCCGCCCCGCCCCGTTTTGTACATAAAATATTATGGACCCGCCCCGTACCCGCCCCGAACCGCCAATACCCGCCCCTACCCGTGGGCCCAGGGCCCGTTTGCCCAGCCCTAGTTTGGACTATCGCCAGAATTTATCCCGTACTTTTGTAACTATATCACTCTGATCTCGTGAACTTTCATTATGCGTCTCACATTCATTGCTGGAATCGTTAACTTGTTCTTACATGGTGCCTACGTGGATTAATCCCCAAGGTCATAGTTTGCCGAAGCCCATGTAAAAAGAAAGTTAATTATTCACTTGTTGGAACTAATGAAATGGGGCAATGTAGCTGAATCCATGGGAAGATTGGAAGATAAAGAATAAAGCTTCCGGGAAGATCATTCTTCAAAGCACAATGCTTTTGTGGAACTTAATTTGAAAGGGTTGGATCATATTGTATATGGATTGCATGTGATCCAACTTATAATCTACTAATAATAATAAAAATCCTCTTTTCTCCAAATTGTTAGTACATACAATGCGTAGTATGTACGAACAATTTCTCTATGATATTAGTTAAATTCTTGTATCGTATTCTTAAAATTTATCCAGAATACCTAGCATGGTGTATCGAACTCTAATAAGTAAAAACAAAGGAAACATTAGATAAGTAAATCCGTCAATCTTGCGGATGTGAAAAATACTAGTGAGGTGAGAAGAAGAGTAAATCTTTCCTTCTAATCTTAGGATTTTGGGAAAAGTATGAATACAGAAGGAAAAGAAACATGTTGCAGTAGTACACAAAGTTGCAAGGTATTACATAAAAACATGATACAAAGGAAGAGAATGCTTTCATGAATTGGTAGCATCTCCATGCCCATGGCAATGACCTTCCATCCCCAGAATTTATAGCACTCCCCATACACAAAATTTCCGCGTCGAGCAGATTGATGAAAAGGGTGCTTCCCCGTTTTGGGGAACAGCCCTAAGAATAAACAATGAAGAATGAATTTTAGACACAGATTTAATAAATAATGAAATAAATATGGAGTGGCCTCTCTAAATGATCGGATATCAATCTATGAACAAGTCTACCGGACAGCATGTGCAATGGACAAGTTAGCAGGTGAGCAGCTCGGCAGCTAGTTTGTGTGTCAAAAGGGGGAACCTTTTTCACTAGCAGAAAGCGAGGGGCCTTCAGACTTCCCGATTGGTGCTCCTTTACTACCAATGTCGAGTCCCTGTAACTGACCGACAGGGCCGTTCTGCAACATATCTGAAAGATGGGTGTGAGAATTTGACTGATGCAGATGTTGGGTAGGCATACTAGACTGGGAATGATTGAATTGTCGCAACTGCATGGTCTGGTGACTAGCCGGTCCTGGTTGTTGTTGAAGCGGAAAATAAGCTGATGGATGGTTGTATGGCATCTGGTGCATCCCCAAGTTGAATGAATCAGAAGGGCTCATCATCTCCCCTGTGGCAATCTTGAGCCTCTCAACCTCCTTCTTCAGAGCTTCGTTTAATGCTGCACGGAATATTTCAAACAAAATAAGTACCATTTGGATTAAATGAACCATTCTCTTCTGATATAATTAAGAAATAAGAAATATTTTGAGTATCAAATACGATAAAAGTTGGCCTGTTGCTCACCGTCGCGCGACTGAGCTTGTTGCTCCATAGATTGTAACCGAAGCTTAAGTTCTGTGTTTTCAGTACTCAGACCTGTGGTGTCCCTCTGTGCGTGACAAGAAACAAAAAGGTCATAATCTTTAATCAATTAACAAATATTTGTGTGTATACATATGAAGTGTGCAGAAGACAACATAGTTCAGAACCAGATGAAGGCTAAATAATAACTGAACATTGCAGCAGAGGATGAATTAACGAAGTTATGTTAAAGCACTTGCTCCAAGTATCCATTGTTTTGATTGATGAATGCCTTTTTTCCATACTATGCGTTATTTATCAATTTAGAAACACATAAGATAAGAGTGATTAGCAATGTTGGATCACAAAAGATGTCTAAACAAAAATTTCACGTTTGATATTAGGGCAGTGTTGTCAAAAAAGTTGTCCCACCAACACAAACCTGGAATAATGTAAGTTGAGCAGAAAGAGTGGTGGCTTCTGTTTGAAGGGTCTGAACTTTGCGCTCAAGTTCTTGTGTATAGCGGGACTTCCTTTCTTTTGAGCGAGCAGCAGACTGCCGATTTGCCAGTATCCTATATATGACAACCAAAATGTGAGGATCCCCAAAACCCCCAAACTGGAAACAAATAGAGTTCAAGAAGTTCGTAGGCACACAAGTCTTGTATGCCACCACGAGTCTTCAGTTCAACAGATTCATACTTTTCGAAATTTTATTCACTTATTATTCTCCAATTACAACCTTCATGCAGTTTAATATTAATTAACACTCGATCTCAATCGAAAGGGAATGTCTTGAAAACCAAGAAACAACCTACCTCTAGTGGTGAATTCTAGCAAAGGCAGAGCCCTTGATCAGGAAAATAGCTGGTTTGTGGCAACATCAGTTACTACTATGTTTTTATGCTAATGGTAATTAATAACAGCATAAACAGTTTCTAATTTGCAGTTTCTTTAATTCAATTTCATTTCCAAATTCAGCATTTATAAGTTCGTGATTTCCATATACCAAAAAACCCAATTAGGATTCCTTCCCACATTCCACATTTTCTCAGCAACCAAACAGAATGCAGGAAATAAAGCAACCCCGAAAGAAAAAAAGAACAATACAGACCTTTTGGCACGCTTGGGATCAAGGGTCCAGAGCTCTGCGAGCTTATCAGGAGGCATAGCTTTCTTGGCCTCCATGACCTCCCCGAACAAGCCGGTCGACGTCGACGACCCATCTACCGAACTGCTATACCGGTGCCTGGACGGCCTCTTCTCTCCTCCTCCTCCTCCCTCACCGCCACCGCCATTGCCATTGGGCCCACCATTAGCCCCACCATCAGGCCCATCATTGCCGCCACTATTCTGATCCGAGGAATTATTGGACCCACCGAGCTTGTCGAGGTCAATGTACGTGGAGAACAGGTCCTCCTCCGATCCCATCTCCTCTAGACTCGCCGTCGACGATCCTCCGTTGAACGGATCCCCCGCCGCGGGGGGCAGATCCATCATGTCCTCCGGCAGCCGAAAGCTCACCTCGGAGTTGGCCCTCCTGTGGCTCACGTCGTGATTGTGGTGGTGGTGGGACCCGTCCGCGTCTTCCCGGATGAAAGGGGAGGCGGAATTGCCCAGCATTGTCGCCAAGCTCAGCGATGTGGACGTGGTGAACGAGGTTGAAGACGATGACGTGGCGGCGGCTGCTAATCCCGAAGCATTGGCATTGCCGTCAATGCCAACGCTTCTGGGAAGCGGCGGGATTGGATTGGATTTGGGATTGGGATTGGGATTGGAATTGAAGGTGAAGAAATCAGGATTAGGGTTGGATTGTTGGAGGTGGGGATCTTGCTTCATTGGCCGGATGGCTTTTGTGGACGTTGTGGGCTTGTTTGTCCCTCCCTCCCACGTGTTTCGCTCCACTTTGTGTCACCAGGAATTATTCACTCTATTTTCTGTTGGGTTTTTGTTTTTGTTTTGGTTTTTTTGAGTTCTTTTGTTTTGTGTTCTTTCTTCCTTCGTTCGCAAGAAACACAATGTAAAAGGCAAAAAAATGTAATGTCGAATCTTTCGTAGAGACATACGGAAAAAAGTAATATTAAGAAGACCAACGTCTTTCGTCAAGTCACCGCTTACGTACTAATGTGCCTTATAATAATTTTTCCTAAGAAAAATGTAAATAAAGTTGATTAGTAAATTTCGGGTTAGTTTAATGCCATGTAACTAGGAGTTTCGATTCAGAAAACCCAAGAATGTTAGGAGTGCAAGCTTAGATTGAACATATTTTAAAACATGACTAGCACTTTAAAAAGAGGTCAATTCAACTATGGAGGATGAGAATTAACATGGGAATTGGGTTTTGCAGGTGTTTTGGGTGGCACATGGAACTCATAAGAACAAAGAGATATTTGACAAACCTACAGAGTTTGATCTATCAAGGTTTGAGAACCCATCCAAACCAACCCTCCCCATGCTTATATTCCATTTGGAGGAGGCCTCCACAATTGCATAGGGAATGAGTTTGCAAGAGTGTAAGTGCTTACTATCATCCACAACTTGGTGACAATGTTTGTGTGGTCACAGGTGTATCATGAACCAATAACTAGGCAACTAATGCCATGTCCATCCATTGGTCTCCCAATCAAGATCACACCAAGAGAGCCTTAATTACTGTTTACAAAGCTTTATTTATGCCTTATGCAAAGAATTTATCATTTCTATGTGTATCTCATGTACTTCATATTAAGCTTTTTATTTCATGATCCGTGTGATTGGTATAACTCCTTACGTTGGTTTTTGAGATTTAAAATCAATAGAAATGGTCCATGAGATTGTCCACCGTCAATCATTTTGGTCATTCTGTGAGAAATCTCGGTTAAATTGAGGGTATTTTTTCCAAATCAATTTATCCTATTAAACAGGTGGTTCTTCAATTTAAAGGATATTTCACAAAAAGACCAAAATAATTTACGGTGGACAATTTCAGGGACCACTTCTATCAAATTTTAATCTCAATGACCAAAGTAAAAAATTAAAAATCTCAGATATCATTTTGACTAAAAAGCCAAAATTTTATAAAGCAAAGGGAAAATGGTTAGGATATAGATTGAACGCATGATAAAATGAATTTGGCCTACGCTGGACGACATCATGGTACTGCAAAGTAAACATGTTACCAATCAAATGGGGTTTTTTTTTTTTTTTTTATCGGCCCACTTTGAGCTTTGCTTACTTACGGTATTAGCACAAAAACTCTTTGAAAATCTCTCTTTTCGTGTGATTCTCCAGTTTTAAAGTATCTTGTGTAGCATTTAAACTATATTAAATAGCCCACATTGCTGAGCAAATAAGTATAACGAAAGGATATTTGTTATTCAATAAAATAAAAGAATTATTGTGCGAACTACTAAGACATCTAGTAATTGACATTTGTGGAGGTTCTTATTGTTTTTTGCCATTATCCATGTGTTAATTGTGACATCACCAAGGACCACAAACCAAATTGCATTTCTTAATTTATGTCACTGTTAGTCCCCGACTATACTAAATTGAATGTACTACACCTAATATTGTCCTTTAATATTATAAAAGTAATCATAATTGTTGTCCTTCAATTATTTTTAATCTTATTTTGTTACATTTTCATGGCTGAGTATGTAGCATGTAAGTAATATTTTCACCACTGCTCACAACTAGTAATCCTACAACCACATGATGTAACAATTAACGTAATAAAAAACATGCTAAGAACACTCTTTTAAAAGTTGAGTTTTTTTATGAATTTTCTGTCACCTCACAATTTAATAACTTTCGTGTCAACATTGTAAAATATTGTGTCAAAAACAAGAAATTGTAAAGAATCCATAGAGAGTCTCCTTATTAGCATTTCTTAGTAAGAATAATTGACATAATAAGTACGCACAAACCATGACATTATGTAATCAACTAATTACACCACTTGATACTATATTTTGCTTAGAAAGAATCCATGATTATGGATGCTGAAATATTAAAGTGTAGTCATTAGGCATGTTCTTTTTGGATCAAGAATGTAAGATAACTTAATTAATCAACCCACTTAAGAGCTCTTCATATTTCTACAACAACAAAAATCAAGCCTTATCCCATTAGGGTTGGTTTGGTATTGCTGTGCTTTGAAAAAAAACTGATGTGAGAATAAGCGGCTGTGCTGTGAGAATAAGCGGCTGTGAAATAAATCAGCAGAGTGTTTGGTAAACTTTTTTGTAAAAGTGCTTTTGGAAAACAAAGCAGTCTAATAGTGGGTCTTTTCATTAAAGAAGCACTGTAGCTCCATGTGCTTTGAAAAAAAGCCAGTTTTCCAAAGCTGCAAATAGCAGCTTCAGCTTTTTCCTTTGATTTCAGCTTATTCTCACAGCAGCTTCCAAAATAAGCCCTTTTTTTTCAGTTTACCAAACACCTAAAACCCTCACAGTTTTTTTTCATGGGTGCTTTTTTTTTAAGCACCTCACTCCCAAACTAGGTCTAAGTGGGGTTGGCTGTATGAATCCTAGAATGTCATTGCGCTCAGTTTTCCGTCAAGTCTTCCTTTAATTAGCTCCAAATACTTCGTATCTTTTCTTATAGTCTCTTCCAAAATTTTCCTAGATCTTCCTCTACCCTTTTGCACTGAGTCTCCATCTCATAGTCGTATTTCTAACCAGAGCATTTGAAGGTCTTCGGTTCACGTATCCAAAGCATCTTAACCGATTTTCTATCATCTTATCTTCAATTGCAGCCACTTCTTCTATACCTCAGATATCCTCTTCTTAATCCTATCATTTCATCCTTCTAATTAATATTTTCTACTCCTTTCAATCCGTCATCCTCATATACTTTTAATTTCTTACAATTTTAAATTAAATGTCTTCCATTTTAATTTGAGCATAAATATCTTATCTTTTCGTCAGTCAGCATAACATCGTACAAAGTTACTACAAACATATGGCTTTCATTTTAGTAATTGCGATCACTTTGATAATAGCTTTCTTCGTTTCAAAATTACTTCTGTTTAAAGGTCAGACCAAAAATCTCCCAGGAGGGTCTCTAGGGTACCCTTTGCTAGGAGAGTCTCTGAGCTTCCGCCGAGCACAGAAGCAAAACCGAGGCCCTCAGTGGTTCGAAGAAAGAGTTTCAAAACATGGCCCAGTTTTCAAAACCTCCTTGATGGGTTCACCAACTGTCGTTGTTACTGGTCAAGCAGGTAACAAGTTTGTTCTTGGGGGTAGAGATGATGTTCTTGCCACCAAGCAACCGCTCTCCCTTGCAAGCATTGCTGGAAAGGAAAATATATTTGAACTTACAGGATCAAGGTAATAAATAAGTCCCCTCCAACTTGTACTGAAATGATTTTCTTGTGACACGTTATGTTATTCAATTGTCAATCTAAATCGTAAGTTATGTAAGTTTTTGTTTTAACGCATGATCGAAATTCACGGTTTAATAACATAACTTGACAAAGGTCTTGCATTAGAACTTCATTTTGTCATATAGCCAGGATTTTACAGTCTAATAACCAGAGGTAAATGAGGTTTCACAATCTAATAACATAACATGCCAGATAGTAATGGAGCATCACCTTTAATTTGTTTATATTCAATGACCGAAATTAATAGTCTAATAAAATGGCATGTTAGATGCCTAGTGTTGGAACATATCCCTAAATTTGTATGTTATGATCTATAGATTGACAGTCTAATAATAATGTCCGACAAGGGAACACAACCCTTAATTTGTATATTATCCTTATTACATTTTTGGTTCAATACGAAGAGGTAATTTATGTTTGTTGTAGTGTAGGTACAAAATGGTAAAGGGAGCAATGATGAGCATCTTAAAGCCTGAAATTCTTCAGAAAAATATCAAACCTATGGATGAATTAATCAAGAACATATTACTAAGAGAAACAAAGAACAAAGACACCATAAAAGGAGTGGCCACCATGAAGAAGCTCGCATTTGAATTAGCATCCAACATCCTTACCGGCATCAAGGATGAGCACACGACTGAGGCTTTGTCTAATGATTTATCCATAGCCTTCAAAGCAATTGCGACGATTCCCTTCAATTTTCCAGGCACAGTTTTCTGGAAAGGTCTAAGAGCCAGATCAAGGATTGTAAGTCGTATTTTGCCAATACTTGAGCAAAAAAGGGAGGAGCTTTCAAAGGGGAAGTTGAGCCCTACAAGCGATCTGTTCACTTGCTTACTAACCCTAAGAGATGAAAATCAAAAACCACTTTCTGATGATATGATTATAGATAATTATGTCACCTTAATCATAGCTAGTCATGACACTTCAGCCATCCTTCTGAGCCTAATGATATGGAAGCTGTCCAGAGACTCTGAAATCTACAACAAAGTTTTAGAGGGTACTAAACATAATAGCTATTTCATTTTTTTGCTTAGCAGCTTAATTAATTATGGCCAATTTCTCACACTGCTTATATACTTGTATTAACTTTCATTGCTTTGTAGAACAAATGGACATTTTAAGGAAGAGGGATGAAGAAGCAGAAGATGGACTAACATGGTCTGAGATACACAATATGAAATACACATGGAGAGTTGCACAAGAGTTGATGAGGATGGTACCTCCTGTGTTTGGTAGCTTTAGGACAACAGTTAAAGACACTCAATATGGTGGCTACGACATTCCCAAAGGATGGCTGGTAAATTTTTCTTTAATCATTAGCTTCAAACTATTCCCTCATCGCACAAGTAATTCTTCGTTGTGACAATATTACACTGTCACTTGATACAATAGTCCACCTATGTTATAACACGTGTTTTGTTTGTTACTCTCTAATATATAAATTCTCTATCCACCAATGTTATAACAGGTTGAATATACCCTCATTGTTAACCCAAATATTTTCCCTTTGCCATGCACTCCGGACGTGCCAATTGTCTTTCACATGTAGTGGTCTCCTTTGCGGAGCATGATTGGTTTTTTGTTGATACTTAGTGAAAAAAATTTCCAAACTCTCATTCTCGAACTCTAATTAGCATCTAAGTAACATTTAAATAATTAGGGTTTATTGCTTAATCATATCATATGGCTACTGCAGGTGCTTTGGGTGGCACATGGAACTCACATGAACAAAGATGTATTTGATAATCCCACAGAGTTTGATCCATCACGGTTTGAGAACCCATCTAAACCAATCCCTCCATTTACTTATCTTCCATTTGGAGGAGGTCTCCACACTTGCATAGGGAATGAGTTTGTCAAAATAGAATTACTCATTGTCATCCACAACTTGGTGACAAAGTTTGAGTGGTCACAGCTGCACCCTGAGGAAGCAATAACTCGTAACCCTGTGCCATATCCATCCATGGGTCTCCCAATCAAGATCAAACCAAGAAAGCTTTAGTTAGTACAAAGGCTTGTTTGTGCCTCATGCTTTGGTTGTTGATGATTTTGGTTTTGCACTTGAATTGCTTGTTCTTCGAATGAAAATCATGAATTATTAATGCATTATAAATAAAAATCAAGCATGGATTAATTAACCTAATTGCTTTCGTTAGATATATCTTATTTTCGCTTGTTCTTGACCGAAATACTGTAGGTTTATTTGCCCCATCTTTTTTGTATCCGTTTGTTAGGGTTTTGTAACTTGTGCATCTGATCAATGGTGCTTATGTATAAACCTAGAGATCTAGTGTTACGTGCAAAGGATTTGCAGCTCAAGTAGTTAAGAGCATTTCTCGTTGCACTTAAAATCTTACTTTGAAATTCCCCTCCCCTAATTCTTCTATTGTTTGGCTAAAAAAAGAGATTTGATTACAAGTTGGAGGGTAAACACGTCTTAATCCGAACATTTACCCCACCCTTCCTCGCCCTTTGTGCTTAGACAAAGGACTTAATTTTATCCTTTTAATTCTTATCTCGTGGCATATCTCATGGCCGGTGGGTTTAGGCTATGGAATATATGATTTCTATAAATGTTAATAGAAAATGAAGATACATATATAATGAATTAATTAAGCAAAATCCATGGTAATAAACCATTGGAAGAATAATGTATGGGAAATCACTCAGCGACCAAAAGAAAACTGAGAATGTTGGATAAATTGTGGTCTCCATCCAAACTCCCTAGAAAGGAAGGTGGTGGCGATGACTTGGTGAATAAGGGGAATAGGATGAACTATTCACGACAAAAGAATTTGGGCCACTAGCATGGCCTCTGTTCGGGGTCCTCGGAGTCATTGGCGTCATCGGGCTTTTTGATCTCGGCAAAGCGATCGAGCTCCGGCCGTAGCCCCCATTGCCGGCGCTTCTTCTCGGTCCTTTCTCAGCCCACTTGAGCTCTGCTTGCTTCACATTGGCAGGGTACCTTGAGCAACACCCAACCTTCCCTGCTCTTTGTATGTACCTATAAGCCAATTACTTGTGTCATAAAATAAACAATGAGACAAAAACATTATTGTGTCCAAACATCTTGTAGTGGAGTTTCTTTCTTCTTGTATTAGGCCGCTGTCAGTTTGTGAAGTGCCAAGTATGAAGAACCGAGGACGGCAATGCTAATACATTTTATATCTTTAAATTTATATGTTACTATTGGTCCCGTCGTGTAGAACCACCTCATTGCTGGGCTTTGTTTAGTTTTCAGTTTCCTTGTTTGTTTTTTAAGATGTGTAGCTTGTTTGTAATTTTTCATTACATGATATGACAGTTGATATGTTCAGTATTCAATACTATAATAGTTTTCATCGTTTTTATTGAGTATATAATAGTCTAATTACCTTTTTTCTAGTGTTTTTTACACGAACTCGTCCAATCTATGGTTTGGGAGTGGAAAACAATCCATGAAAATGGGTATATTCTTTGAATTATTATTTTTTTATTAATGGGAGTCGAATTGGGTGCTTTTTTTTAGTGAGCAAATCTTCGATCTGGAGAGAGTAATATAGCACGGTAAACAAACATAGTAAATCCCCCACAAGCATCACAAAACAAACACGATACACAAGAATAAGCGGTGCAAATCTGCGACAATAGGTCAGTGTCGACAGATCCGAGACTGAGGAACACACAAAGCCACCACGAAAGTGAGGCCACAAAACCGCTAGGCGGCACAAACAAACACAAACTACAACTAAGCCGCCAAAGGAAACCGCCGATGGCTCATCTGCACAACGAAAACAGGACAACCTTTTCTGACCCTCAACAATGTCACCATACCTCAAACAATTCACAGCACCACCACCAAAGCAAGAAAACCTGTTGCAAATCCCGCCATGAAAGGCTTCTTGACCACAGAGCAAGCCTTGATTCTTCCATGGGGCTCTATTAAATTATGGAAAGTTGATTCAAAACAGTGGGTGAAGAGATGGAGAAGGGGGAGGCACGAGGTAAGGCTGGAGGAGAAAAAAACGTAGGGACGAGGGTTGCCGCCGACCCCAAGCCATGGCAAGGGGCGTTGGCTGGAGGACAAGAGTTTTAAGGTTTTCCTTTGGGTTACAGAGGAAGGAAAGATGTTAATTGACACTCAAATGTCATCAAACATTAATTAAAGTGCAGTTTTGCTATATTATTTCTTTACAGATCATAAATAAATAATTATTTTCTTAGAATATCAATAACATTCAAAATAAGAAAATTTAATCATTTTAAAGTTACCCGTATGGGGTAATTATCGTGTTGAGCTAATGGTTTGAATCTAAATATCTAGTAATTGTATGATAGCACTTCAAATAAGTGGAAAGAAAATTGATCATAGTTTGACTTGACCATACCTTTGGCTGAATCTCCTCCCTAAACAGTCAACGCATTTTCTACCTTCTGTCATTTCTCCCATCCCTACCATCACACATCGCCTACAATACACTCTTCCACATACCTGTATACAAAATTAATTACTACCATCTGATCCATCATCATTTCCATACATGTGGCCAATATTTTCTCAAATATATCAGCAATGCATTAGATACTGTAAATTTCTACAAATAATACGTACCAGGCAACGGTGGCGGAAAATATAGATGTAGGTACTGCAAATGGTGCAGATATTAGAGTGGGGAATCCCAGGCCTTCGTATTCCTCCTCTCTCTTTCTGGTACATGGAAGCCATGCTTACACCGCTCACACCACTCACGTCATGATCAAATGCCCCCAAGCTAGTCTCCAATCCATGCTTCATACCGGAATTACACGTGGGACCAGGACTTCTCATATTCATATGATGATCATTATTGGCTGCATGGCCATCATGACCATGATGCATCTGATGGCTATGATGGTCACCACCGCCCATATATCGACCGTGACCTCCACGTGCTGCATGCCCATGCTGATGATAATTATGATCATTGTTACTACCTATGCCATATGGATCGACGGGGACATTGTTTCCGTTGATGTGGTGGCGGTGGTTGTCTCTGGATGCTTGCAAGGCACGGTTGAAGTCGAGGCTGGGGAGTTTGGTGAAAGGAGAGGGAGATGATGCTTGTGGGGTGGATTTGAGTTCAGAGATTGGATCCAGTATTAATGGAGTAGGTTTTTTCTTCTTTTCTGATGTAACTTGGTGTATTTTGAGCTCTGCAAAGTCCTGGAAAGTTAGGTTAACTGACTCATCTGGGATGCCTTGGTACATGTCTTCAAGCTCCATTATTGCCTTGCTCAATGTTGCCTTGTCCCCCATCTCTACAATTTTAGAGAGAGAGAGAGAGAGAGAGAGAGAGAGAGAGAGAGAGAATGTTAAAAGAGTGAATTAGTGGTTGGGATTAAGAAGGGCGATTAAGTTGGTTTAATAGGTTCCAATGAGAACAACGACGGTAATAAAAGGACAAGTTGAAGGGCCGGTCGTGGACATCGAGCATCAAATTTTCCTCCCATATTGAAACATGGCAGGGATTAAGGATTGTGATGTATTACAACCCAAAAAAAAAGGTTTTGAATTGGCCCTCAACTGTGACATATTAATTACTAATTATTTGAATGTTAAGCAGAGATGAATTCGGTCAGTTGGCAAGAAAATTGTGCTCTTTTTTAAATCAAGGTTTAGGTTCGAGTTCAACGCTGGCAATCCCTCTTGGTGAGCGATCTATAAAAACAAAAAAAGGCTAAGACCCCTTCTGTAAATCCTCAAAGAGGCTTGTATTATGCCTTGATATTGGGATGTGACAGCCTCCCATCCTCATAGACTTTCCTTGACCAAAAAATAAAAAAAAAAAAAGGAAAACTAACGAAAAGTTAAAAAAAAATAAAAAAACTTTAGTTTTAATGAAAAATGACAAATAAATGTGTAGTGAATAGTACCAAGAAAATATAAAAATGTGGTTTTTCATTAAAAGTGAACAGTACATGAATTGTTTCGTTAAAACTCCCAAAAAAAAATGCCTCCCATGTTTCTATTATTTGGCGAGAAACTAAACAAATAAGCAATAAAAATACGTATAAATCAACGTCCCGGCCAAGAACAAAATAATTAATCTTGAGGCCGGCGAATTTTTTTTGTTTTTCAAGTAATGTAGCCCGTAATAAACTTGTCTGCTGCTATCGAAACATTGGTCTTCACTCTTTGCTTTGGTGAATTTTAGGTAAAACCCCGTCATTTTAACTCCTAGTGATGAAACAACAATGGCCGAGTTTGTTTTGGATTCAAAGATCTGGAGCATCTTTTTTACCTTCTGCACTCTATTTTTAATTCTGACTCTTGATTTATTTATTTTTTAATTCAATGGTTAGAAAAAGAGAGATGAGAGTGCAAAATGTGAAGAGTAATACGTCTTATCACGAGACATAGGACACACTTTGTCATGATCACCTAAATCGGATTTTCTTGTTTGCTTTGTTCTTCTCTTTCGCAAGCAAGTTCCCATCAAACCGGGATTATCATATATGACAACCGATGTTGCTCGTAACAATTAAAATCCTTGGCCTTGTTTTTCCAACTTCGCTCTTATCTAAATTGAATTCAATTCACTTAACCCGATAGTACCCATTTTGGGAATGTCCAATGCCAAAGTCATTGAATGGGTAACGTCGGGTCTCCAAAACCCAATGTCGTAGGTTCAAATCCTACAGAGCGTGATTCCGTTCTTTTTAGGTCTAATTACAACGAAATAACTTCATTAACTTGAACAACAAGCTGAATTTTTCCTTCTATAGAGTTGGTTTGAGATTCTTCAGTGAGCTCTAGAAAATATACCCATGACATACACCGTTCAACACAAAAACACTTGAAACCCCGAAGAACAAAAGAAAACCCTTAGCACTCAACATTAACAGTTAACAAGTGATGGATTTTTTTTCCATAAGATTGATTGTTTTAAGTAATCTAGTCCAAATCCGATTCCCGCAAAAGGGAAGTGTTCATGCACTCCGCATATGGTAATTTTCAACCGGCAGCAATTCGTCTGTTTCGACCAAAAAGAACAGATTACATTCACTGGCTGTGAAGAACTGGTAGAGATGTATAGCACTGGCCTCTATAAATAAAGCAAAATAAAGATATACTTCCGACAAAAAAGAAGGGCGACGGTCCGATTGTTTCAGTCCTCACCACCTCTACCCTCCAAGTCCCACGCTGCTACGGACGAAAGGCTGCCTTCATTACACAGGAGTCTGTCAGTCTCCGCAGTCTCTTGTGCAAGTAAAGAGGAACCAAGACCAGCCTGTGGCTCACACGTTTTGCTTGTGAGGAAACTTTCCTTTGTGCCGTTGTTTACTGGTTGGCGAGCAACAGCGTCAGCAAGCCTCAACAAGTTCAACCCAGAAACCTGCACATAATTGTGTTTGGGCTCACAATTCAGATCAATTTGTCCAGCGCATGAACTTTCAGCCACGTCAGCTTCAATTCTCTTCTCGCCGCTGCCTCCATTCTCCGATGAGTGATTCATATGCAACTCGATCTCTGTTGATGTGCCATTCATTTCTGATTCGTCCTTGTGGTCATTATTATCCCTCTGGGCATTCTCCGCTTCACGTTCTGATTTGCGTTTCCTCTTGTTCATCATGAGGGTTTTGAAGCGCCGTTTTACTGTCATGCACACATTGCATGTGCATGTTGGCTTGTGCTTGCCCTTCCCGCTCGGGGGTTGAATACATACTATGCAAGTGCAGCCTGGGCGATGACGCGGATGTCTGGTTGTGGCTCCAAGTGATTGCTCACCAGAGTAATCCACACTATCTCCCAGAATGGCAGCACTAGCACTCGCCAGGGCATCCAAGCCAGAAGGTTCATGTTCTTGGGCTTCATTATGGTTTACTACGATTCTTCGCTTCTTTAAATCTGGGTGAAATTAAAGATGGCCATAACAGAAAAATATAAGTTTACCAATGCCTACGTTGACGGGTGTGGTTGGAAACAATACGTGCATGTGTGTTTGAAAACTGTATTATATAAAAGAGAAGGGACACAAAGGTTCAAGTTCTACCTATGCTTGGTCTTAGAAGATTATCTAATTCCTTTTGGCTCACCTCCTCTGGTGCAGAACATGAGCACCTGTGATGATATAAAACAAACACAATCAGTCTTGCATCTCAGTGATCTCACGGCAAAAGATTAATGATTTAAGTTGCAACCTGTTCATATCCCAAGAATTTTCAGAGCATGTCCACTTTGGAGGAAGAAAAACGTCGACAGGCAACCTCCGCCACTTAAAGCAATCATCACACTGAGCCCATTGTTCTTGTCTCCTGGAATATAAGTTCCAGGTTTCACAATGCACGCACAAAGTTAGTCCACAATTTACAGCAGACAGCCTACCATATCAGACACATGCTCATGTGCCAACAAGGTCGTTGGCTAAATTTCAATAGTGGATTCAAGAGACTTGAGGATGCTCTTTGTGGCCGGATATAATTAAATACATCCTCTTTCTCAATATGATAAAGTAACATAGCATAGTATATCTCACAAATACTTACTCAGATTCGGCAATGAATGGAGATCTCTTCCCAAAAACTGGAGGCTCCTGGAAAAATTGAACAACATTGATCAGTCGACTCATTGGACTTTGTAACCTTCAACGGATTGAATATGACAGAGAATCATAACACACGTCTTCATATAACAATAGGGGCACTGACTATGACATACTTACATCATACTCTTCGAATTCATGATCTTCTATAGTTACAATGCTTGGTTTGACACTCGGGGGTGGACGAAGCAAGTCCTGTGCTTCTTCCCATGTCAGTCTCAGCTCTAGAACATCTTCTCTATGCAAGAGCAACCTCTTACTTTTAGGCCCAATATTTCGGGCCCTCTTCTTGTCAGAATTTGGCACTGGCCGCTGCAGCAAATCCTCACTTGTTAAGTGACTATGGTTCTCACAATTATGCAAACTCGTATCCCCATCAGCCAAATGCAGATGTCCTGATAAAGCATTTAGGTAAGGGTCTTTGCTTCCTGTATTCGTTTGATAAATACTAGACTGACCACTTCCTGTTACTAGATTCTCAACGACACTAGGACAGGAAGTTTCCCCAGGAGTTCCATTGGGAAGGAAAGATATTTGGGGGTCCTAATTGTTTAACATTTGTGTAGAAATGTCAGATTCCATCAGAACAAAAGAACAAAAACACAGTATGGAAGTAAGAGGGTGAAGAATTTCAAGAAATATGAAATTATGATACTTGACCTGCATATCTAAACTTCTTGATGCCTTTCGGAAACCAATTACAAGTCTGCCTCCAGGATCTATCCGACTGAATGTCACTGCAACAAAAGAACCAGATCCAAATCTAGACTTCAGCTAGGAGTTCTTTTTCTATGGCGAAGTGAATGAGAAGCTAATGAAATAACTGGAAAAATGCAAAATATGTGGACTTTTTATCTAAGCCCTCTAAGCCAGAATATAGTTAAGCATACCGGTATCACCAGCTTGAAGTTGCATAGACTGTATGCAAGGCGTTACTCCTTCTAAAACATACATCCTGCTATTATTATTTGGCCAAAATCTGAACTGAAACGTCCATTCATTACCCTTGACATCTTGAATCCTTATAGGAAGGCCTTCTGATTGAGAAATAGGAGGAAAGTATGCCTGCATTCACTTCCAGTTCATACAAGTGTGGCAAAGGGAAAAGAACACATACACAAACAAGGGGAAAATGGAAGGATAAAGAAACAAAAATAAAATAAAATTATCCCCACCTATCCTTCCCAAAACTAATAAATAACATAATCCTGAATTCATAAAAAGCCTTTTAAGAAGTTCACTTTTTAATTTTTACCTCAGCACATGCTTTTGGGAGAACCAGACGACCAATTCGACCTGCATCGCTGGCACTTAGCACCTTCTCGAACAGTGGCACAATAGTAGAATTCAAACTTAAAAACATTTAAGGAAAATACTACAATCAAATAGACAGACAGTGGCACAATAGTAGAAATATAAAACCGACTAAGGATACTCTCCAGCTAATTTCTGTAGCTCTTGGTCAGTAATCCTTGGCCAGTATCGGGGAAGTAACTGACTCTTCCCTCGCCCTTCAGAAGGTGGCCTTGCAACACGCACATGGTGAACAGGAGAGGGAGGTCTCAAGGGTCTGGGCAAAATAGGCCGAATTTTTTGCCCCTGCTGGAAGGAAGAAGGCATCTTGCTCTGATCTCTTCCCTCCAAAATTCCCCCAGTAAAGGGTTGAGCAAAATTTGGAGTTGCAGATGGGCCTCCCAAAGTCATACTCAAAGACGGCTCAGAGGATGGATTATTCATATCTTTGACCTCTATCGTTATTCTACCATTGTCTGGTTTCGCAAATGTTAATGATCCAATAGATGGCCTAGTGATACTTGAAAATCCTGGGCCCACTTCCCCCTTAGGATAAGTAACTTCTTGTTTGCTTTGCACAGGAGATACATTTATATCACCTCTCTGAGATTGAGACGAAAGGTTGGATTCATTGGCCTCCATGACTTGGCACAATTGCAAAAGTTTTCCCTCGTTGGCAGTATCACTTAATGCTCCATTCTGAGGAACTGTAGATTGCTGATCACCGGAATTACTTATTTTCAATCCACCAAATCCATTTAACACATCATCGTTCTGGATCTGCACATAAGAAAATAAGAATCCCTGAAAATCCTATAAGTCATATTTGCGTGTATGTGAGCAAGAGCGAGAGATACAGACAGATATATTCTGACAGATAAAGACCAATTGCTTACGTATACATTGATTACCAATAGAGTATATCTAAAATTACTAGTGGGAGCCTGTGAGCATTTTACAGTATGTCAACCATGATATGTCTCCATTTATTTGCACAGGTGTTCCATTGAGCAAGTGAAAACAGAATAATCAATACTATGAATTGACGTCAAGTACAACATAAGATACATATATGTACATGTATAATTTCTGTCCTGAAGACTGAAGTTAACTATCAACCATGGACTCAAATGGGAGAGTTTAATGCAAACACATGATTCGGTGGAGATCAGGATAGTGACTTTAAAATGGGTATACAATAACCAAAAACCCGAATATGTTCATACCACACGAGGTTGGGAAGAACAGCCAATACACCCTATACCCCCAAAATCCAGGCACTCATACAATGTCTCTGAGACTATGCATCCACAGTGGAGAGGCTGCACAAAATTGAATAAATTTTGAAAGTAGAGTCAGAGAGAGTAACAGAGGAGAGGGTGTGAAAGAGAGCTTCAATACTATTTTTTTTACATGACCAAACTGCAAGCTAACCTTGTGGCACAAATTGCAGTCCCTCCAACCAGTTTCCCCAGAATGGAACGTATTGCAGTAAACTGAATTCTCATACTCAACTCTGGAGTACACACAATAACATGGCCAGCAACGGAAGATATATTGTAAACCAACAGGGGAAATAGGTAAGTATAATACAAAATGCAAGGTACTTCAACAGCTGAAACAACACCAACCGATAAGAAAGATAAGCACTTCTGCCTACTACATTAAGATGAATATGGCTACAGTTAGGTTCTCCAAAGGTTAGTTGATATAATTTGGGCCCCAATCACAGGGAAAAAATTTTCATTGTTATTCAACAACTTGGGTTACAATTTTCTTATTCATACTTAAATTAGCCGGACCACAAGGATAGCAAAAGTTCAGCACACTTGAACATACTCTTAAGGAAATAAAAAGTTAACAATTTTCTTATTCTTGCAATTTCTCCTTAGTATTTCTACCAAGGATTATAATTGTAACCCGATTATATGTTGATTATCGACAATGCCTCTAATTCCTTCATGTCCAACGATAAAAATAGAAGCAGCTCATGAACAAAGCAACTAGTCCAAACCCACAAAAACACACATAAAAATCACAACACAAAATAATCGCCAATACACATAAAACCCCACGTCAAGAACCACAACCCATATTCCCATAATGCCCTCCCAACTCCGTATCTACCACTGAACAACTGAAAGATTAAAACTTTGACAAGCAAAAATTAAAAAGAGGGAAAAAAAATTACCCGCACTTGTAGCAGAGATGGGCAAATCCACCAGTTCGCAAAGGCCAACCTTTCTTCCATTCGTGCGTATTGGCCGTCCTACACGAAGGATTCATGCAAATCTTGGAGTCCATCGCCCCAAATTCAAACTCTCCAAACCCTTAAATCAAACAAAACAGAGCAATCAAACCCAAATTCCTAAACACCTTTTGATCAAAACCCAGTAATTTAAACAGAAACCCCAGCAATAAACACAATCATACACAACATTTGAGATTTGGGCAATTATTAAACAAATAAATAATTCAAAATTAAATTAAATAGCAAAGATCAAACCTTGTTTTATCCAAATCGAACCCCAAATCGAAACCCAAATCTCGAAAACGACTAGTCATTCAAGAACAGAGCAGAAACCCACTCTGGAAACCGCCCAGAAACGGCAGAGGGTGCGGCGGCGAGCTCGATAGAGTGAGCTGATGAAGAAGAAGAAACGAGTCAAAACTCAGTCAGCTGGGTTTTACCGTTCACGAACGTAATTAGTCGTAACGGCGAGTGGGGTTTTTGGGGGTCTGTGTGGGTAAGACCAGGAGAGAAAGCGTGTATTTAGAGAGAGAGAGAGAGAGAGAGAGAGAGAGAGAGGAGGGGGGGAGGAGAGAGGGGGAGGAGAGAGAGTGCATGCAAAGCAGCAGATGCATAAAATGCATGCACGACACTTGAAGACACACCGCTTAACAAGTCGTCTCTTTTTTTTAGTCGATGTGTATACACTGTACTGAAATTGTATTTTAGAGAGAGAAAGTGAGGAGAGAGAAAGTGAGGGTGAGAATTCCTATTAGGACAGTGGTATGATCTGATGACCCGACGGTTTCGCTATGGGCTTTTTTGGTTTGGATCAGCTCTGACCTGTCAATTGTATTTCTTGGTTTGCCTGACCAAGAAAATGGAAAGACCATTATGACCTTATCTGCCTATATTATTATAATCGGCAATTGTGTAATTATATATATTATTATTTTATTAAAAAAGAGGACGAGCTTTGGCGCAATGGAAATGTTGTTCCTTTGTGATCGAAAGGTCACGGATTTGAGTCATGTGAACAGTATTTTAGCAAAGTAAAGATAAGACTGTGTACTGTAAACATTTTCCCCTCCCCCGACGATCGCAAAACAAAAACCCTTGTTAGCTTGCAGGCCTATTGTTTTAAGGGCAAAAGACTGTGTTACTACCCTTATGTTTCGTGGTTTTCAACATTTAGTACATCAATTTTTTTTTCATCCCAAAGTCATACCTAAAGTGTTAATTTTAGGATAGTTTCATACATCTGTTAGTCAAACTGTTAGTTCTCTCGTTAAGTGATGACGTGGTGCTCATGTGAACAATGACTGGGCGCCACGTGTCATTAAAAAATATTAAAATAATTAATTAAATTAAAAAATAAAAAAAAAACCGAACTCGAGGAAGAAGGAAGAAGAACCCAGAAGAAGGAGGAAGAAGAAGAAGAACCCGACGATGAAGAAATGACCCGATTTCCACATTCATCTCCTCCTCCTTCTTCTTCCTCCTCTTCGCTATTGATTCCGATCGACGAATCCCTAACCCTAATTCCCGGCCTCCCAAACGACGTCGCTGCACTGATCCTCTCCTTCATCCCCTTCTCCCACCAGGCCCGTCTCTGACCCACCTGCAAATGATGGAGGCTCTTCCTCTCCTCCAAAACCCTAATCGCCCTCCACCAAACCCACCACCGCAGCAACCTCTCCCACCTCCTCTGCATCTTCCCCCAGGACCCCTCCATTGCCGCCCCTTACCTCTTCGATCCCCAAACCCTAACCTGGTGCCCCTTCCCGCCCATGCCCTGCAATCATCACGTCTACGACCTCTGCAACTTCACATCCCTCTCCATTGGGCCCCATCACTACGTCATCGGCGGCTCGCTCTTCGACACTCGTTCGTTTTCGATCCACCGCCCCTCGCCGTCCTTCACGGTCTTTCGATTTGACTTCAGCACTTCCTCGTGGGACTTCCTCGCTCCGATGCTCACACCGCGCGGAAGCTTCGCCTGCGTCGCGGTTCCAAATTCGGGAGGGATTCTCGTCGCTGGCGGCGGATCTGCCACACTCTGTTCAGCGCGGCTGGAAGCCGAATGAGCTCAGTTGAGCGGTATGACATTGGTAGAAATGAATGGGTTGCAATGGACGGGTTGCCAGGTTTTCAGGCTGGGTGCGCGGGGTTCTTTGTTGGGGATGGCGAGGAGAGAGAGTTCTGGGTTATGGGTGGGTACGGCGAGTCCAGAACAATTTCAGGGGTTTTTTTGGTGGACGAGCATTACAGAGACGCCGTGGTAATGGAATTGAAGAATGGGAATGGTGGTTACAGGTGGAGAGAGGTTGGAGATATGTGGGAAGCAGGGGAGAGGATGAGACTAGGCAAAACTGTTGTCATGGAAGATGGCGATGAACTGGGTTTGGGCAGATTTGGTTTTTTTTTTTCTTCTCCTTCTTCTTCTGCAGATTCGTTAATTTTTTTTTCTTCTCCTTCTTCTTCTTCTGGGTTCTTTTTCCTTCTTCTTCTTCGAGTTCTTTTTTTTTTCCTTCTTCTGATGAGTTGCAGTTCGAGTTTTTTTTTTAATTTTTTTAAATTTAATTAATTTTTTTAATATTTTTAATGACACGTGGTGCCCAGTCATTGTCCATATGGGCGCCACGTCATCACTTAACGGGAGAACTAACAGTTTGACTAACGGATGTATGAAACTGTCCCAAAATTAACACTTTAGGTATGACTCTGGGATAAAAAAAAAATTGATGTACTAAATCTTGAAAACCACGAAACATGAGGGTAGTAAACAGTCTTTTACCCTTGTTTTAATTAGAAACAAATCGCAGTTTGCCCTTAAAAGAGGGGCCAAAAGCGTAATTACCCCTTCAAATGTAACACCCAATTGCCTTAAAACTACAATTTTTTTGGCCAAATTGAAGACAAATAAAATAAATCTTTTCTTCTTTTTTTCCTTATAAAATAAATAACTCCAATTAGCAAAAAAAAAAAAAAAAAAAAAGAAGAGGAAATACTCCAAAAATGTAATGTAATGTTAATAAGTGTCACTCTGAATTTGTAATTAATGCCCTAGGACGATGTTAAGGTTGTGTTGAAAAGTTTTTCTATGTCCTCTATAACCTTATCCTCTTAGCATGACAACTAATACATGACTTTTTATGAATCGTGAGCCACTTTATTACATTTTTAGGCCTAAATTGGGATACAATAATGTATGATTCATGTATATGGTGCAAAAATTTCCACCCTCTTTTAGTATGAATTGCCTCATCCATTAAGAAAAAAAACATGAGATGACTACTTAGAAGATACGATGAGTTTTGATGAAGCTTTGCGAAGACGACGATGCTAGAGATGTGAGGAATGCCAAAGATGGGCTGATACAACAAGCTCTTGGTGTGCCATTGAATCCATTAATCAAACATTGGCCTTTTATAGGTTGGACGATGAATTTCATTGGGACAACCATCGGATGTTGATGATATTACATTTGATCTACTGATCATTGTACCTACATTATCGTGACTATATATTACTTTATAGAAACATCCCATGTCAATCATACTACGTTCAAGGAAGTTGTCTGACGCATAAAGATAAAAGAGTCGCATCATACGTAGTTGGAGTTCCTGACGCTACCTTGTTGGAGTGTCTGACACATAAAGATAAAGACCGAGAGACTATGCATCCACAGTGGAGAGGCTGCACAAATTTAAGTAAAGGCCAAATTGTTCATCCGCGTGGTCATAGAACACTTACATGATGACCCTCGTGGTGAAAAAACTAGGAATTAAACCTTTGTGGTGTAGAATGTTAGCAAATTTAGTCCAAAAGTAAGATTTCTGTTAAATGACTGTTAAAAGTTGGGGTAAAACTGTATTTTCAGTTCCAATTGATATCGAATTGGGGCTTTTTTTTATTTTAAAAATTAAGCATTATTTTTTTTGTTAATTGTTATAAAAAAAATTATTTATTTTAAATGTCAATTGGAACTGAAAATACAGTTTTACTCATACTTTTAACAGTCATTTAACAGAAATCTTACTTTTGGACTAAATTTGCTAACATTCTTGACCACAGGAGTTTAATTCCTAGTTTTTTCACCACGGATGTCATCATGCAAGTTTCCTATGACCACGGGAATGAATAATCCAATTTGGCCTTAAGTAAATTACAAAACTAGAGTCACAGAGAGAAAGAGAGCGAGAGAGAGAGAGATCGATTTTTTTTAATTTATAAATGACCAAACTGCAAGCTTACCTTGCGGCACAAACTGCCGTCCCTCCAACCAGTTTCCCCCGAATGGAATGTGTATATTGTATTGCAGCACACTAAATTTTCATATGCAGTTCTAGCACAAACCCGTCCCTCCAACCAGTTTCCTCTTAAAGGGATCGGTTCGGGATTTGGGCTATCATTTTCGGAGCAGGATCCCGATCCTAACAACCGTACATATAAACATCCAATATCAAGTAACTTCTGAAAGGCTAAATATTCAGTTCAAATAGATTGCAGTCATCTGTTACCATTTTTTAACCATGCGAAAGAAAAAAGAGGAAGGCCAATTGTGAATCATATAAATGCATAATGTTGTAACATCTGAAACAACTTCGGTAGGAAATATAAGCAAAACGGCTGAAAAAAAGGAACTTGGTAAGCAAGAATCTAAGAGGAAAATAAATTACCCGCAATTGAAAACTTTTAGGGTTAATTGCATTTTAACAACATAAGTTTCAAGGGTCATTTGCAAAATGAGCCATGAGGTTTCAATTTTTACATTTTATACCACGCGGTTTCTCAAGTAAAAACTTTTATTTGGTAATTTTGATTTTTAACGGAGATGCTATCAGCACTTCAAAAATTCTTGACCTCAATAGGTGCCTTGAGGAAGGAGCCGAAGAGTTCTTGCTGAAGCCTCTCCGGCAATCCGAAGTCACACAATTGCAATGCCATTTGAAGGAATTCGGAAACCCTAGCAATGAAGGGATAGCTTTGCATGGGAAGATGACCTCTATAATTAAGAACAAGAAATTATACAGAATAGAATCCTAAAGGCCTAACATTTATACCCATCGATACTTTAAACATGTCTGATGCATTAGATTAGGTACAATGTAACCGTTGTTAATTTCTCCATTGTTCGGACCTAAAACAGATTTAAATTTAAGCATATTTTTTGCCTCCTCCTCCGTTTTGGTACTGCATGTACAACGTAAATTCTAGACCGGTATGATCTGCATTACACAATTAACGAAGAAAAAACGTACCGTGTCGAAAACGTGTTATATCTTCTTTATCCCGTTGTGCGCAGCTGCCTCCTTCAATACCTCTGCACACAGAACCTGAACGAAGGTCTGAAGCATCATCAATCGACAAGATGAGTCAACAAAATCACTCTGTTGTTTACTTTCTTTGTTTGTTTCCTGAGGATCAGCTGTTAGGAATTTTCCATAATGTGAGTAATAATAAAACCATAGTTTAGGGTATGTGAAGAAAACAAATGGACTTATATTAATATTGGACTTGTAGTAATTTAATTATGATAAATTACAGAGGAGGGAAACAATAGAACTCAAATTTTTGAATTAGAGTTGGTTTCAAGCTCTAAAAACTGACATGTAACTGTTGCCACGATAGAAGGAGCAGTTATCATTTTAGACGATAAAAATAGCTTGGTCCCTCTTCTCAGATTACCATCTTCATATGGCACCAGTCCTATTGAAAGTGAGAACTATTACGAATCCAAGAGAAGAGAAGAACCTTGCTGCTAGGTTTTCATGGCGAATCCTGCGTAAGCTTATTGTTTTGTACACTTATATGGAATACTTTTACTGAGTGATGATTTCATGTTGATGTAGTTTATGGTTTGGTTGATGATGTTGTTGGTAAACAATGAATGTTTACATCAGCCGCTCCCATTTCTGTATAAACAGTAAACGAAACACATTAGTCTGCAGGAAAAATCGAAAAAATAATGAAACTAACATTTGTTAAACCTTTGTTATCACAAGACAAGAAACGTAAGTGTATGTAATTACAGAAAAGGCCTAAAAGTTGGGAAGAACAAAAAAAGAACATTAAGTTTTTGAGAAAATATCATCAAAGTGGCAATTACAGAAAAGGCCTCATATCTTCACTTGATAGATATACCCGCACTTGATGAGCAAGACTCTTCGCTGCCAAAAGACACAGAAGGTAAGGAAACATACGATTTTATCAGTCAGAGGTGGGGAAGAAATCAATGGAAACAAAAGAATGCCGCTAATAACCGCAGCGAGCTCAGATCATCCCTTTCATCTTCATTCACAAAGCAATACCAATCTGGTTGCCTGGTTACACCACCGAAATCATAATTCCTTCCTACTGCATGGTGTCTCTCTACAATCACAACAAGACCCAACTCTTGAGTTTATGTCTACATGTAGAGAAATTTTAGCTTACTCAGAAGGCGTACCTTGCCCTCTTCGAAAACATAAAATCACGATCATTTTTCTGAAGCTTCGAATATGAAGGTTGCTCTGATCAGAGTGAAGTGAGCAAAGCATTAGACAAAAATCCAGAGATTTAAGCAAACAATTCCATTTCATATAAAGCTAAAATCACAGTTTTAGCACAACGTTTCCATGTCAGCTCTTTCATAACATAATCCTACTGTGCAATGCCGACAGACAAAGTAAAAACAATTTGAGGAAGAAAAAGTTCAAGCACATATAGGTAATGGCTTCTTGAACGCAAACAATCTGTATTTTCATATCTGTACGCAGCTACACGCAGGCTTAAAGAATTATACGCTCAGTTCATTTGGGAGTACGAGACAGAAAACACCTAAGATGTCGAACTTGTCTGTCTATGTCCAGAGTAGAATTTCACCAGAGTTTCATGCAAATTGAACCTAGAGACCTAGAATAAATCATGATTCATGACATGCATCAATGTCAGATAACCCTTAGGGAATGGGTCAACAATGCATATCAAGCTAATTGAAATGATGGTATGTATCATAACTCATCTGCAGTTTTAATGTCATCTGCGGTTTCCGCCAATAAGGTAAAATGTCATCTACAGTTTTAATTAAAAATTTAAAACAATGTTTTTTTTTATCAAATTATATTATTTACACTAAGGGGAAGAGAGTGGGCTTGGCCTCACGATGGGCTAGCAATAATGTAGTTCAAATTCTCATTTGACGAGAATCAAACCTAAAACTTCTCACTTACAAGTGAAAAAAAATGTCACTAGATCGTAGTACTAAGTGACAATTTAAAACAATTTTTTGTTTATGCTTATTATCAACAAATTTTCTTTTTTGAACAAACGATATTATCTATGCTAAATGGGAGAGGGTGGGCTTAACCTCACAATAAGCTAGCAATAATGTGGTTCAAATTCGCTTTTAACGAAAATCGAACCTAAAACCTCTCACTTGTACAAGTGAAGAGAAATATTGCAAAAAGCTCAACTACTACCCCAATACTAAGCCCAACAAAATTGTTCCAACACTGCTGCCCTTGGGCTCCCACATGACTGCACCCCATAACCTCCAGAGGGGCCGTGCACTTAACTTAACCCAAGGCTAGTCTCGTTAATTCACAGAAACAGGCGTGGCCCTTTCGTAATTTAACACACCTTCAACATCGCACAAACCCTAACAGATCAGATCCCTCTCCAATCCTATAAATACCAGAGCAAGAGGAACAACACTCCATAGCAGCAGAGCGCAGTTCCGAAAACTTTCTTCCATATTTCCTTTTTCCGACCCATTCCTTTTGATTTTTCGCATCCGAATCCTTTGGATTTTAATTTTCATCATTCGCATCCTTTGAATTTGATTTTGATTTTGATTTTTATCATTTGAATCCTTTGGTTTCAACGCATATAACACTTTGAAATTGTGATTTTGTTTCGATTTATTGGGTGTTAATTAGAATTTACAGATCATTTACGCATCCGTGCACAATAAGCCGATGCTTTGGATACAAAAGAATGAAGAAAGCATGGTTATGTGCACGGAAATTGAATTGCAAAGGGTCCGCATGTCTGCCCTCTCTGATTTTCTCTGATTTGAGGGCCTGGTTACGACCCACATCATCTTTTCTATCTTATTTCCTCTCTTTTTTTTCTTGTTTTCGAGATCGATTTTTCTGCTTTTTTGCCCCTGAATCGGGTTCTTGTTTAAAAAGTGCTTCTATGGAAAGCACTTATGTTAACAAGTGCTTTTCTAGAAGCTCTTTTGCTAGAGGCCTCAATAATTTTTACTTTGACGCGCTTACAAATTTTAATGGAAAACAAAAAGTGGCATACACATTGGATTTCAAAATAAACACGTCGGATTTGTGTGCAGAAGAGAGATTAAATACTTAGAATAAAATGAACTCAATTATCGTTATCTAAACTTAATTACAGAAGAGAAATTAAATGATGTGTTATTAATAGAAATGAGTATTTGTTTACCAATTTAATTTTCTTATATTACTCATCGACTCAGAGTAGCCAGTGGTGGAAGAAGTGCGGAAAAGACAAAATACAAACTGGTTTTTCTATTTTATTTTATAATCTTTGTAAAAAGGTAAATTTATTACCAACAAGAAAATATTACACCCAAACGGATGTGTTATCCACACATCTTAAATTAGTTCTCACACATTTCTTGTTAATTTTTGTTCGTTGATCTTTTTCAATTCATCCATTTCGATGGTCGAAAATTAAAAAGGTATGTGAGAAGTAAAATAGGGTGTATGGATATTACACAAAGAGGTCCAAAACCACGATAATTACAAAGAACATGGACCTCAAAAATACAAAAAACAGACAAGCCCAAGTCTACATTGTAGCCCAACATACACAAAGCACAAAAGACAAACCCTAAGTTTCTTAAGCAACTACAGAAACTTCCTCCACAGCAGACGCCTCAGAACGGAGCATAGAAGCCAACCTCCGTCACTATCCAGAAAACCAAAGTTGAAGAAGAAGAAGAAGGCCGCACCATCCTCCATGGACCACCGAAACAAACGCCACCCAGAAACAAAGGAAGCACCAACAAGGGTGGTGGTGTGGACACCCGAGCCAAAACTCTAAGCACGTTTCCGTTAAAATGCGAAAAATCGCAAGAAAAGGTAGGCAAATCGAATTGAGATTTAGTGAAAACATAATGAGGCCAAATGGTGAGGATGGTATAGGAAAGAGAAGACTCACACTGCGGTGAGAAAGACTCTCACCGGTGGAGAGGAGCTCTCAGTGGAGGAGAGAATTCTAAATACAAAATGATTTGACGTGGACTCATCATCTATGCATGGTACAGATTCCATCCAATTTCTACAATCCTGCCAACTCATCCACCGCTCGGCTAGTTTTTGATCCGAAAAATCTGCAAAGTTGGTTTAGGAACATAATGCTGCAAAGTTGGTTTTTGATCCGAAATATTAAGAATTTGAAAGTCCTCTGCCAATAGAGAAAGTCATTTGACTTAACTTTTGGTCGAACAGACTTAACTGAGTACCATGAAAAGTAGTGGGCGGAGGACTTCGACCAGGCCATGGAGTGGATTCCTCGACCATATATAACATCAACTACGCTAATTTCCTTAACCATTCGGCTTACGAGCCGAAGTTCAAGGAAATTGGGGGGCAATGTTTGGACCCGATTTTACACCATCGGCCTAAGCGGTCGATGCCGTTGAGTAAGCAAGGTTCTCAACCGTTGGATAGAAAGTTAAGATATTATTGTTAAGAGATAATATTATTATTATTAATTATAATAATTATCTCTTAACAAGTTATCTCGGTTTTTATGCAAAATAAATGGGATAGGACGACATGGATAAATGGGAGATTGTTTGGACCCATTTTTACAATAGCGGCCCGAGCAATCAAGGCCGTCGGATGAGCAAGGTTTTAGGCCATTGAACGACAAAGTGGTTGAAATAAATTATGATTGAGATAATTTTGGGATTTTAATCATAATTTATTAAACCTAGTTTTTATCTAAAACCCCAATTTGTTCGTAGGATGGTGGGGCATCAGGCCATTTTATAAAGAATCCTAATGCATTACTGCATTATTGGCGAATGTTATGGATTGGTATAGATTTTTGCGCATGCATGAAGATAAGGATGCCAATTTGGATTTAATCAGCCGCATGCTTGGCGTTGGTCAGCCGTACATGCATATTATTGGCATATTTCAAGGCGAGAAGTTTATCGGCAGAAAAGGATATGATCCTTGGCTAAGGGATATGAGATATAATTCACAACCAGACGCAACTCCACAAAACAGAATCCAATTAGGACTCTCCAAGAGTATCAAGTTGTGCCAAGCGGAGGGGTGTAACTTTCACTATAAGTAGAGAGGGTTGCGCAACATTCAAAAGATCCCCGACAAATCAATACAAAATTGCCCTGCGCAAACTCTCAACAACTTGAGATCTTTTTCTTTTTCTTTTTCGCTGACACATCTTCCGTTGGCATCAACAGCACTGTGGAAGCAACCGGTGATATCTTAAGTCGGCATAGATAGCTCTGTCATCGTAGAATTAGTCGGTCTCGCAGTATCTTCCGTTGGCATCAACAGCACTGCGGCGAGACGGTTGATTATCTATCCAAGTCTCGGTCGTGAAGGGTTTCTAAATCCTTAGTGGTCGAGGTCATCTCATCAGCCTTCTCGGCAAAGTGAGGTGTCACAGTTATTACATTCGGCACAGTGAAAGCCGAATTTGATATCGAACTTCGTAAGAATAGTAACCTTGTCTTCAGGTTCGAGAACCCAAGAGGCCGAGACGTGTTCCTTTCTCGGCCGCAATCGCAAGACGCAGAAGTGGGTAGCGCGACCCAACACAACATCAACAAATTTACTCCTCGGCCGAGCTCGGCCGACGAGTTGGCACGCCCCGCATTCACCGAAGGACGTAGTTAGCTCATAGATTACTCGGCCTGCGCGCCACGTAGGCTTGGTAGTTTTTAGGGTCAACAATTACTTAGTCATTAAGATAGGTGGTTATTCTATGTGAATACCTAAGTGTAATCTTATTGATATGATTGAAATATACACAACATTATTTTACTCTCTCTCTACATTTTCTCTTACTAAAACCTCTCCTTATTATTCCAAAACACTTTTGCACGATAAACAAGTGTTTGCTGTCTATAGAACTTACAATTAATTCAAAGTCCATAAATCTATGCCGCCGGCTTCATCACAATGGTGGAATGCTTCAGGATGTGCAGGCTGAACTGCCCACATTTCTCCGAGGTGTCGAGCTTGGACTGTCCCGGCGGAGGTAGAAGCTCGAAGTTTTGAACTAAACGTCCAATTGTAATGCGTAGGATTGGCAGGGCCAGGATAATACCGGGACAGCTTCTCCTCCCAACACCAAACGGGAGATACCTGAAGTCGTTCCCGTTAGCCTCCACCTTCGACTCCTCCTCCAAAAACCTCTCGGGCCTAAACTCCTCCGGCTTCTTCCACATGGTAGGGTTGTTTGCCAACCACCAAGCATTCACCACAATCTTGCTCTCCGCCGGGATGTCAAACCCACTGAGCTTGGCGTCCTTAAGGTTCATGTGGGGAAGAAGGAGTGGAATTGTCATGCGAAGGCGAAGAGTCTCCTTGATCACGGCTTGCAGGTAGGGAAGTTTCTGAATGTCGGGCTCTGTGATTTGTACTCCTCGGCCGAGGACCGTATCGAGTTCTTCCCTCAACTTCTTCTGGCTTTCGGGGTGGTTCACTAGCTCGGCGATCCCCCACTCGATAGACAACAAAGTGCTTTCAATAGCTGCTCAACAGCGAAAGGTGACATAAGCGACCAAAAATTAAACAACCTTAATTGAATATGCACAAAGCTCATTACAAAATTTTTAAAATATCAGGTGAAATTAAATTGACCATTTCGGTCATCAAATAGTGTTTTAATTTTTAGAGTTAATATTAAGGAAACAAATGAAAAATGTTTGAAAACTTTGAGTTTTAATCAAAAGGACAAAAATGTGTTGTAAGTAAATAGTGACATGAGTGACTTTTTAGAGTAAAAATAGGAGTGAAAATTTTGCCATAAACCGATTTACCGACCGAACCATACTGGTTGGCTCATAATGGTATGGTATAGTTTTGGCATTTTTTCATAATCGATTGATATTTTACCAAACCGACAATTAATGACATGTCTTTGGTAATTGATTTTGTATGCCGGCTGTATGCCATACCTACCAATATATATTTTTTCAATTTAGATATTTTAGGTATTTTTTACATGCTTGACTCCTCAGTTTTAGGGTTTAGAAAATAAATGACTCCTTAGTTTTAGGGTTTAAAAAATATATGTATATGTATATGATTCATGCCATAATATAAATATAGAAAATATTGTTAACAAAATTGATAGCATGATGATTACTGATACTATCTATATATACACGTACATATATATGATTTTGAATGTATTTGCATTGCTTATGTTTAGGATGATGGAGTCTAACCAATCAACCGTTAGTGCACAACATGGATTAACCCAAAATGAACCACACAATGCAACCGAACAAGCACCCCAATTTGAAAATCAAATTGAGCCCTTGGAACTAGAAGATAGCGAGGAAGTAATGGAAACCACCGGTTGTGCCATTTACCAGCCAATAATTTTGGCTAAACCTATTTTTGGCAACCGCAAGAAGACGGTTGGCTAGGGATAACTGATTTTCGGTAATTAGGTATATGTGGCTGGCCGGTGGCACAAGGAATTTGGCACGGTTTGCCAACTGAACCTAGCCCTAAGTAAAAATATCATTTTCGTTAAAAATGAATAGTATCAATAATGTTTCATTAAAACTCTCTTAATATTATGAGAGTGGGGTCTACTCACCAGCAGCATTGATGTTGTCAACGGCGTGGTAAATGTTGTTCTCATTGATTTCTCCCTTCTGCTGCGCCTCGAGGATGTGGTCAATGGCGCACTTCAATCCTTCGTTTGTTGTTGCCTGTGTGCTTGAAAGTTTCCTGCTCCAAAATTAGAAAAGCTGAGTTAGACTATCCGTAGTGTCATGTTTTTGACACAATGTTTTACAATGTTGGCATGAGAGTTGTGCAAAAATTATGAGTTAACGATCGTCTATAGAGAATCATACTTTTAAGAGTCTCCTTAGCATTTCTCTTTTACACTCTCATTTGACTCGTCGCACTTCAAATTGCAAACACACTAGTGTATAAGTGTATAAGACTAAAATGTCAAACGATAAACCTTAATAATTGTCATGCCTCTAACACAAGGCGAAATCATCTTTTTAGACATATTTGTAGACAACGTATTGTGACAATTGATAAATATATTCCTATTTTTAAATAAAATGGTATAAAATGGGCAAGAATTATCTCCCTTTTTTTCCTCCTCTCCCATCTTATCCTTTTTGAAGGTTCAAGATTTATTATTATTTTTCTATAAAGTAAAATACAAAAAAATAATAATTAAATTTCATCTAGATTTTTGGTTAAAATAGAATTGACATAACTATTCAATTTAGTTCTTGAAATTTAATACTGATAGAAATAGTTATTGAGATTGTCCATCGTTAATTATTTTTGTCATTCTGAAAAAAAAAATTTAGTTAAATTGAAGACACTGCAACTTCAAGGAGGGCTTGATCTAAAAGAAAAAAACTTCAATTCAATGAAGATTTCTAACATAAAGACTAAATAATTCACTGTGGACAATTCTAAAGATCACGATCAATTTTAAATCCCAGAGATAAAAGTAAAGAATTATCAATCCGAAGAATATTTTGAATTAAAAGCCAACTCATAAATAAAATGAATGAACTTACTTCCTCTCGTCAATGAAATAGTTCTTAAACAGCTGAATCCTCTTCTCCTTCACTTCCTTGCACATCTTCAAATACCCTTTCAAAAACGGCCTTAATATCGGGATAAAATCGCCGTAGTTGTAATCGAAGCTCTGCGCCAATCGGCTCCTGTCCCCGTTCGATCCCTTGAGCTTCAGGAACAGGGGATCCTCCTCGCTCTCGAATCGCCGATCGAACAGGATTCTGTATATGTTGTTGTACATCATCAGCTGCAGCCGCCTCCGCAGCACCATTCCACTGGTCGCCGCCTCAGGGTGCTTTTTCACATCCTCGACGACTGCAGCCGCCTCCGATTCCCATCCGTAGCGGTACTGCTGGACAACCCTGTTGGTGAAGAAGGGGACGGTCATGATCCGCCGCATATTCCGCCAGTGCGCGCCGTAGACGCAGAACACCATGTCCTGGCCTTTACCGTTGAAGATATCAACGACGACGTTTCTGGTCCTCGACCCGAATTCGACTGCCTGGGTGTGGAGCACCTCCTTGGCAAGCTCCGGCGACGAGACGACGACGAGGTTGCGCTGCCCCATGCGGAGGAGGAAGCAGTCGCCGAATTTCTTGGCGAGGTCTGTGAGATTACGGTGGTTGAGGTCGTCGCCGACCTGGAGCCAGTTTCCGAAAACAGGTACGGGTATGGGACCCGGCGGGAGCTTGAATTTCTTGCCGCGGAGTTTTGAAATGGCGATGGCGACGATCACCGTGACGAAGAGACCCAGAAGGGTCTTTTCCAGGAGGAAGAGGTCCATTTTTTTGGGTGCTTTGGTGTGGTGAGTAATTTGGTGGGTGTACAGAGCGAAATGCTGAGAATAGTGGTGGGAGAGTGAAGTGGTTTATTGGTGGTTTAGGGTTTCGTGGACGTTAGGTTAGAGTCCAGATTGTATCATTGAGTTTGCAGAGTAATCAAGACTGGGGCTTTTAACTTGCATTATTGCAGGAATGACTGTTGGAACTGGAGTGTGTGACTTATGAATAGCAGCTTGTTAGAATAATTACCTTTTTCTTTGGCATACGATGGCACTGACGATGAATGGTTTTGTCCGATTACGGTTTGACTTTTGTCTTAAGTGAATAGTGACCATGAATGATTGATCTTAATTTTTTAAGAGTAATGTTACATTTATCACATATTTATACTATTTTTTGTACCCTTTTTTCTAATAAAGGTAAGCTACCAACGAATGTGGGTCTCATTTTATTAGAGAGATAGTCTAGTGGTAGTATAAACATAGGGATGACAATGGTTTCGTTTGGGGACAAAAATGCTATATCTATCCCCATAACCACGAAAATTAACCATATCCATAATCGCAAATTAGTCATCGGGTATTATCCATAACCATACCCACAGGGTAACGGATTCCCTATCGGTTAACGGGTATATCTATCTTTGTCAATACAAAAAATATATTAGTTTAGTTTAGGGATTATAAGTTAGCAGGTATTAATTTTGTCATTAAACATTTGATGTATAAAATTATCCAATGAATGGATCTTGTTGAGTATAAAAATTAAAACACTGATGATGTTGGCTTGTCTTTGATATCTTACATAAGCACCATTGAGTTCACATTGATTTTGATTCAAAACTTTACTTTCCTACAAAATGCAACTTTTGTATTCTCAAGGTAATGGTTCAATGAATAATGGATATACAATTACATATATACATATACATATACATATATACATACATATATATATATATATATTTTTGTTTGGACCCAAAATTACACCATCGGCCCGAGTAATCGAGGCTGTTGAGTAAGCGTACTTCCACACCGTCAATGAAAAAGTGAAGATAATTTTATTAATATTAAAAGATAACATTATGATTTTTATCATAATTATCTTTTAATAATGATTTATCTTGACATTTTGTTATGAAAATGATATATCTCCAAGCTAGGAAACAGGCGGCACAATTCAAGTTGATGTGGACGTTTGGCATATGGGTGTGTAGTTTGGATCAGTTTTGGTTAACAGATATGCACGGCATCAGAAAGCATGCAGAACATGATGATATTATGGGGTCACTTGGAAACTACTAATGGGATTGGATTCTGAACATATTATTATCCATTTAAGTATGGTGATAATTAAAAATGAATTTAATATTCATGGGGTCAGGATGCATGCGACAATGGGATAAGAAAATGGTGACTTTGGGTGATGATGATGAGACAAGCCTAGAAAAGCTAGGTTTTTGGTGGTGGTGTTATGATGACATAGGAAACCTAGGTAGGCTAGGTTTTTTGTTTTTGCATGGTGATGGAAGTGATCAAATGGGTTTAAAGGTTTCTGATGGAGGTTTTATTATGAGATCAGAAGTCTAGGTGGTTTAGGCTTCTGATGTGATATGATTTGCCTAGATAGGTTTTTTTATCTTGTTTGAAAAGTCACAAACTGCAGTCTGAAGGATATATTTGGCCTATGCCACAAATCAGATTTTATTCAGCGAGATAGAGTTGCAGTCAGACTCTACACAATTATCTAGCCGTGCCAAGCAAGTACATCAGTCCTATAAATACATATGCAATGGCAACGGAAAGAGCCCCCTCCAATTCAACACACAAATTGCCCTGCGCAAACTCTCGATTTACGCTAAACCTCTTAACAACCTTGAGATTTTTATTTTCTTTTTCGTCGACACATTTTCAGTTTGGATAAACAGCACTGTGAAGGCAACCGGCAAACATCTTCAGTTTGGATAAACAACATTGTTGCCGTAGAATCAGCCGACCGTGAAGCACCTTCAGTTTGGATAAACAGCACTGCAACGAGGCCGACTGGTTATCTATCCAGTCTTGGCAGAGGTCATCTCACGAGCCTTCTCGGCGTAGTGAGGTGTTACGAATCACTAGATTCGGCGCATTGAACGTCGAGTTATTTTATGATTGGATACTCACAAGTTGGATTTAGAGTTCGGCATTCTGACAGCCGAACCACATTTACGATTAAGACGTACATCTGCTTTGAATACTTGTGTCCATTTGTCTGGTGTCGATTCGGCGTGCTTATATTTTTACGAATATAATCACCGTGACCGAATCTGGTGCCGACGATTTGTGATCTTCGTAGAACTAGCAGCCTTGTCTTTAGGCCGAGACGTGTTCCTTCCTTGGCAGCAGTCGCGAGGTCGAGAAGTCAGCATCGCATCCAACGTAACATCAACATACTTTACTCCTCGGCCGAGCTCGGCCGACGAGTTGGCACGCCCGCATACAGCCGAAAGACGTAGTTAGCTCATTAGTTACTCGGCCTGCGCACCACGTAGGCTTGGTAGTTTTTAGGATCAACAATATTATACTATTATATTATATATATAAATTATATTATATATATAAATTATATTATTTACTAATCGGGTCGGATTCGGTTATGGATACGGTTTGGGACCTCTATAACCATATCCAAAACCATAACCGAATAATATAAACGGTTTTTCCTCATATCTAGAATATACCCAAACTTCCATACCCAAATCCGTTTCATTCGGACGGTTATCCACGTTTATCGGATTTAACGGTTAGAATTGTCATCCCTATATAATCATATGATAAAAGTAGTATTTTACTCATGTTCGCCATCAAGCCAATAACATTGCTCATCGCCTCGCGCGCTGCCCTTCTTCTTGGAATTAAATTTTTTTTTTCTTCTAAGGCAACGATATTAGTTCATAGATAGAAAGTTCAGTACAAAAAGGAAAGTCAAAAGCCCTAAAAGTACCTAGGGCTACAACCTAAAAAGAAGCTAAAATTCAGACATTACAATCAGATATAAGAATATTAGAGATAATGTTCGGAAGTTCCTTGAACCACGAACAGTTGGCCAAGCTAGAAAGAGCATATCTAGCTATGCGGTGAGCAGCTTCGTTATTCTGGCGACGGGTATGGGCAGCAGTAGCTCCAATGATTGTAGACAACAATGCCTTGGAAATGGGAATCTTCCACAATGTGACCGATCAAGGAACCATTGGGAAGACCACTGCGTAATGCCGAGACAATCTGGAGCGCATCACTCTCAATAATGATATCATGATGACCACTATGAATCTCCAATAATAACCCCTTCCAAACCCATTTAGTTAGACTTATGGGGTAGTTATGCGTCGTCAACATATAACAGAAATTTTGACAGATTTGTGATAGAATGACCACATTGATATGCGATACCCATTTTCAGAGACCATCTTGATAGGTGGGTCAATTTCAGAAAACATTTGTGATAAAAACCCTAAATGATACAAAGATAAATATGAGTTGAAATTTATAGATTGGGCTTATAGCTTGCATTATTGTTGGAATGAATGTTGGAACCCGGGTGTATGACTTTTGTAGCATGAATGGCAGCTTGTCTAAATAATTAATTTTCTCTTTTGCATACGACCACTCTACAAATGAATGGTACGATTATTGTTTGACTTTTGTCTTGGATGAATAGTAACCATGAATGCTTGATCTTAATTATTTAAGAGTGATACTATACTTATCACATAATGGTACAAATATGTGGTAAGAGTATCATATTTTTATTTTTTAATCTTCATCAAGATCATATGAGTCTTGGGCATCTCGGTAGTATGCCCATCTTAACTTGTGTGGTGGAGAATTGCCTTTTAAATTGGAGAGGCTGAGCTACCGGGAATGCAGTATCGACTTGTTCCATAATTCTGTCATGCTTGAAATGATCCCACCATTTCACTTTGATTTATAAGATATTGAGGATTTTTAGCAATCGACATCTATTTATAAGATATTTTGTTGTGTGAAGGGCTGCATCCCAAAAGGATGTGGGTAAAGGAGTCCATTTTGTTCTAGCTGATGAGGGCAACTAAAACTGTGATGAATTCTAAGATGAGCCAAAAAATTTCGAAAATTGGTATTAATATACTCCCCGCACCATCAGTCAGAAATAATTTGATTTGTGTGCTAAGCATATTTTCATCCAATTTCTTAAAGGAAACAAAAGTGGTAAACACATCAGATTTTGTGGATTCTGACTATTGATTTACATGCGAGACAAAACAAAAAAACTCAAACCGTAGGCGGATCTAGACAACAGTAACCTTGTTGAAGCAACCAATGGCGAAAACTAAAAAATCCATGATTTCCTGGTAAAACCCCATTTCGTCCAAAATATTTGCCAAAAAAATCATGATGCAAGGCCCTAAAGTAAGGGTTTCACCTTTGATAGGATTTTCAAAAACGGGGTTGTGGGAAGCGTGGTGCTGCTAGGTGAAGTGATTTGATTTGTGTCCTAAACATAATTTGAACCAATTTCTTAAAGGAAACAAAAATGTTAAACACATTTGATTTGTGTGCTATACATATTAACGCTCAAGCTTGAATTAACTCGACTCAATAATTATGATTGACGTTTCATGTTGATTATAAAGAGTTACCAGTGATGAGGTTGACACAGAAGAGAGATCTCTAACTCCAAAATAATTCAAAATGTAGAACAAGACTCAATCAACTGAGAGTAGCCAAAGGTTATGAAGGAGTTGTAGATAGAGAAGGATTGTGCTGTTGATTTGTCCGCTGGAGAGTTCGAACTGAAGTCGAACTGTTCAGTGACGGAGAAGCGCGGGAAGGGCGAAATACAAACTGATCTGACGTGAACTTATCACTTGGCTTACCAAGACTATACATGAATTCAATTTATTCAAAGTTCATAAATCTATGCCGTCGGCTTCATCACAATGGTGGAATGCTTCAGGATGTGCAGGCTGAACTGCCCACATTTCTCCAAGGTGTCGAGCTTGGACTGTCCCGGCGGAGGTAGAAGCTCGAAGTTCTGAACTAAACGTCCAATTGTAATGCATAGGATTGGCAGGGCCAGGATAATACCGGGACAGCTTCTCCTCCCAACACCAAACGGGAGATACCTGAAGTCGTGCCCGTTAACCTCCACCTTCGACTCCTCCTCCAAAAACCTATCGGGCCTAAACTCCTCCGGCTTCTTCCAAATGGCAGGGTTGTTCGCCAACCACCAAGCATTCACCAAAATCTTGCTCTCCGCCGGGATGCAAACCCACTGAGCTTGGCGTCCTTAAGGTTCATGTGGGAAAGAAGGAGTGGAATTGTCATGCGAAGACGGAGAGTCTCCTTGATCACGGCTTGCAGGTAGGGAAGTTTCTGAATGTTGGGCTCTGTAATTTGTACTCCGCGGCCGAGGACCGTATCGAGTTCTTCCCTCAACTTCTTCTGGCTTTCGGGGTGGTTCACTAGCTCGGCGATCCCCCACTCGATAGACAACAAAGTGGTATCAATAGCTGCTCAACAGCGAAACGTGACATTAGCGACCAAAAATTAAACAACCTTAATTGAATATGCACAAAGCTCATTTCAAACATTTTTAAATATCAGGTGAAATTAAATTTACCATTTCGGTCATCAAATAGTGTTTAAATTGACACAATGTTTTATAATGTTGACATAAGAGTTATGCCAAAATTATTAGTTAACAAATAATCTATAGAAAATCACACTTTTGATAATCTTCTCAGCATTTATCTTTTACACTCTCATTTGAGTCGTCGCACTTCAAATTGCAAACACACTAGTGTATAAGACTAAAATGTCAAACGATAAACCTTAATAATTGTCATGGCACTAACACAAAGCGAAATCATCTTTTTAGATATATTTGTAGACAACCTATTGTCACGATTGATAATTAGATTCCTATTTTTAAATAAAACGGGCAAGAATTCTCTCCTTTTTTCCCCTTCTCTTACATCTTATCCTATTTGAACGTCCAAGATTTCATTTTGTTTTTTCATCTTTATTGAGAGAGTAGAGAGAACGAAGAAAAAAAAAACTATTACTTGTGGGGGAGGGTTGAGGAAAAAAAAGAAGGAAAGAGAATCATTATCCATAAAAAATATAATTCCGTCATTTTTCTATAAAAATAAAAATAATTAAATCTCATCTAGATTTTTAGTTAAAACAGTCATTGAAATTGACATAACTCTTCAATTTGGTTAATAAGATTTAAAATCGATAGAAATAGATGTCCATCATCAATCATTTTGGTCATTCTATGAAAAATTCTCGTTAAATTGAAGGAACTGCAATTTCAATGAAAGGTTGATCTTAAAAAAAATACTTCAATTCAATGAAGATTTCTAACTGTTGACCCTAAAAACTACAAAGCCTACGTGGCGCGCATGCCGAGTAATCTAAAAGCTAACTACGTCATTCGGTGAATGCGGGCGTGCCAACTCGTCGGCCGAGCTCGGCCGAGGAGTAAATTTGTTGATGTTGCGTTGGGTCGCGCTACTGACTTCTGCGTCTTGCGATTGCGGCCGAGAAAGGAACACGTCTCGGCCTCCTGGATTCTCAAACCTGAAGACAAGGTTACTATTATTACGAAGCTCACAAATCGAATTCGGCTTTCAATGTGCCGAATGTAATAACTGTAACACCTCACTTCGTCGAGAAGACTAATGAGATGACCTCGACCAAAAAGGATTTAGAAATCCTTCTCGACCGAGACTTGGATAGACAATTGACCGTGCCCGCCGCAGTGCTGTTGATGCCAACGGAAGGTACTGCGAGTTCGGCCAATTCTACGGTGACAGAGCTATCTATGCCGACTTAAGATATCACCGGTTGCTTTCACAGTGTTGTTGATGCCAACGGAAGATGTGTCAGCGAAAAAGAAAAAGAAAAAGTTCTCAAGTTGTTGAGGATTTGCGTAGGGCAATTTTGTATTGATTTTGTGGGGGCTTTACTGGCTTGCAGCCTCCCCTATTTATAGCACTGGACCTTGAGTTACAATCCTACTCGAACTAGGCTTTCTTCTCCGGATCAACAACCACTCGACCAGTCCTATCCTGACTAGGATTGTGAACCTAGTCCCTTTTTTAGTCGGCTCCCTTCCGGGTTATCATACTTGCCGAGACTCCTTGTTGTACCAGGACTTGTCTTCGTAAATAACCTAGCCGGCCTAGTTTTAGAAGCCCACGACCCGAGCGACCCGAGGCTCCCTTGTTGTCAGGTCTTCCGAGCCGAGATGGTTCTGTACTCGGCCCAAATTGATATTTTGGGCCCAAACATTGCCCCCTCGCTTCTGAGGTCTTCGGCCTGAACTCTTTGGCCGAGTTTCGACCTTGAAGAAGCGAATCTAGCTCACAGAACCCAAGTACTCTATTTTCAAGGCGCATTTATTGAACACGATCGCACGATCTTGAACCTGCAAACCTCCACTCCACGTGGCAGCCTGTGACTTGGTATTTCCTAATAATGACGTCTGAAGCGTGCGGTTACTCGAACCGTCAGGTCATCATGACCTTATGGCTAAACCTAGCCATCATTATCTCAATCCGTGAGCCACTTCTCAGCGTGCGGACGCCGAAACGTCTTTCGCCATCAATCTCGCCGTCACACGCAATCGTGCGCCCCCAAAACCTGAAACCCTCGGTCTTCTCAACTGCATTCCCTGAATGCTCATTATGATCAGTGATTTCTTCAGTCGATTTTACCCTTTATTTTGAATTTCGAACGATTGCACTTCCTTTCCCATCTCTATAAATACTGGAATTTTCCATTTGTACTGTACGCTTTCAAAACTTTCTGAAATTTCTTGCCGTTTTTCTCTCGAATTCATCTCTTTCTTCCAGGTCTTTGCTTTCAAACCCCCAACCCAGAAAACCCTTTTACGCCGTGTTTCCTTCCTACAATGGCATCCTTCATCTCAAAGCTTTCCAGGGAGTGCGAACAACATCAAAAAATACTCGATCGAAGCTCGATCAAAACCATACGGTTTGAGAGTGACATGAGCACTCTCCACCAAATCCTGGGTCCTCTTTTCAAGGCGACCGTTCCGTCGGCCATTACTGGCCTTCTTCAGGAGCACTGCCTAACACCCTTACTCCAAGGGTTTGAATGGTCGAGATGGGACGCGGCGAAACCCCAAAGCTCCTGGCCCTCGACGACCACAACCTGGGCAGCCTGGGTTGTCCGAATGGAGAAGTTCTTCGGCGATCAATGGAAGGCCCTTGGCATCCACGACGTCATCCTCCTCTCGTCAATGGAAATCGTTCCCGACAAGGAGCTTCTCCAAGCCGCCTTGTGCTTTTGGTGCTCGGCCACCAAGACCATGGTGCTTCCACTTGGTCCCATTGGCCCCACCACTCTGGATGTCACCGCCATCCTGGGTACTTCAACGACCGGGCTCTCTATCGACGCGGCCCTCTCTGGGTACCCGTCGAACATTGACCTGAAGACGCTTTTTGATCGACGGGCTTTCGAGACGTTAAACCGTGAAGGCCGAATCCCGTCGAAAGAAGACATTCACAAGCTTCACAAAAACTTCTTCAATTACAACACCCTCTACCTCCACTTCGCCGGCCGAGGAGAAGAGGACCTACGAGAAGGGGAACATGAAGCCTTCCTCTTCTACTGGTACAACAAATACATTTGTTGTACCAAATCGAACAAGTGCTTGGTCGAGAATATGCCGGTGGCCGAGGCCCTGGCTAGTGGCCATGTCCTGTCACTGAGCTCCAACATTCTCGCCCACCTCTTCCGCTGCCTGGCCGAGGCGACCCTGCACAAGATCGACCCACACCAGAACGGTCCCCTATGGGTCTTCCAGCTTTGGTTACAAGTGTATTTCACCTCCCTTCGGCCGGCTATAGCCGACTTCTCACCAACGGAGGCACTTGGTCTTCAGTTGGCCTCCCTACCGACACCCCCTCATCACGCCGAAGAGGTATTTAGGTACCTCTTCGCCCTTGATGACCTCTCCAACGACGAGTTCCTGATATGCCGTCGTCGGGACTACCCTTCCCAACATTAATTTCCTCCAGGGGGTCTTTAACTTGGGGCCGATGATCTTCGAGCTCGGCCGGGGCTGCTTGAATTTTATCAAGAGATAAGACAGGACCATTATCCCCTTCGGCCAGGAACTCAACGAGATTAACGGCCGAATTTGGTCGTCTAGATATAGTATACCAATGGGCCAGCAGTCGTTCCATCGTGGATGAAACCGCGGCCCTACGTATTTCCCGATCGATGTCAGACATCGGCGTCGGGGAGGAAGTTAGCTAATCCGAGTCTCGCCGAATCCTGATGGACAGTCTCGGCGCCAACCTCGATAGCTTTCTGTACAGAATTCCGAGTCGGCCGTCCTTCATCATTGAAGCCTTGTAAAGTAATGTAGCCGACGTGGTCATCGTAATACCGTGCTTGGATCATGTTAGCCTCGAAGGGCTGGCTATCGGCCGGATGAACAATGACCGATTTGCCGTCCCAAAAAACCAGCACTTGATATAATGACGAAGGAATACAACTGGTTTGATGAATCCAATCTCGACCGAGCAGTGCGTTATACTCGGTTTTGGAATCAACCACAAAAAAGGCGGTCATGTGAGTGCGATCGGCAATATTCACAGTTAACGGAAGTACACCTTTGGTTTGGGACTTGTCACCGACAAAACTACTCATTGTGATCCTTGACGGAATCAGTTCGTCATTCGAGCGACGCAAGGCCTTCATAATGGTCAGAGGCATGATATTGACGGTAGCCCCACAGTCGACAAAAACTTTAGAAACTGGGTATCCCTCGATATGGGCCGTCACATACAATGGCTTTAAATGGTGAAGCGCAGCCGATGATGAACGAGGGAACAATTCGGCTAAGGCGGCCTTTAAGCTCTCATCTTTTGATGCTGACTCACCTTCAACAACAGATACAAAATCCACATGGCCGGCGTCTTCGGCGACGACATCACCATCGAGGAAATTCGGTTGAGCCGTGCTTGATTGAAAATCAGCGGGTAACACATGGACCATACTAATGTCCATGTCATCCAAGATTGACGGGCCCATCGGGTTGGAACTCTCCTCGTTATCCTCATCTTTCGTTTGATCAGCAACTACGGACTCCGTTTTTGTCAAAACCGGACAAAGAGACTTTTCTGTTCCTTCTTCAATGGCTTGCTCCGGCGGTGCTGTTTCGGCCGCTTGTTGGGTCCGTGAAACTGCCTCAGGTGAGGGTGAGCGCGACAGCGTGCTTGGGGCCGAGATCCGAACCCGCTCCTGGTAATGTATCCGGGCATCCCTGGTATCGAGATATGCATCCAAACGCGCAACACGTGCCATTTCATCGGTCGTAAGGCCGAAGAGAGAAACAGCCGAAAATACCTCGAAGTGACATCGTAAATACTGAAGGTTCTCCATTGAGAAAGGAAGTTCGGCTGCTTCCATATCAATGTATGGGTCAACTTCAAATCCAAAGACGCGGGCTTCTCGTATGTGCTGGAACCTTGCTTTCAATCCTGGGTCTGAAGTTTTCTGGATAATTCGCTCGGCATCAGGACAAACCTGGACCAGATCAATGGTGTCCTGGCATGCCTTCGGCAAACCATACAGGTCGTTGGCCGAATGCTTCTTGTGAAATTCTCGCATATACGCCAAAGCTTCCCCAAGGAACGGTGGATGCAAATTTCGTCGAATTTTGATTAGAGGTTCTTGTATGGCCGACGGGGCTAATTCGCTTTCGGCCTCCTGCCTGAAATGTTCAAGGCGTGCCTTTATCTCCCCTGGTCGAATAAGAAGTTTGATCCGTTTATCAGCCTCTTCAAACATGGTTTCGACATCTTGGTCGACCAGCTGCTTCCCTTGCATCGACGTTGTCAGAGCAGCTGGATGCGGTTGCTTGTTGTCATTAGCAATTATGTCATTCGGCCGCCATTTAGGGACCGAAGCCTCTTGGGCTTCCCGTCGGCGTGCCATGCAATCGATCCTTTGGTGCCGACGTTTCTGGGATTTGGACAGTGCAGTGTAGACACTTTTTGAAGAATGATACGTATACCAACGTTGATCTCTAGGCTCGGGAGGTTTGAAAGTTTTTTGGCTCCGCGATGATTCCGAACTGCCAGAATTACGTTTATAGTAGGCATCGTCGTAAAATGCAGTATCAAAATCGAGGCGCCGCCTGACTGATGGTTTCTCTTCCATCCGTGCTTTAGGGCCGAGCCGATCAAAAACCCCCTGATGCCGGCTCACGTTGGCTACTTTTTGCTGGATTGCGACCGTAGGTCGTTCCGTTATCAGCGAAAAGGGCTTCACCTCTGGCTCACTGCCGACCTCGGTTCTACATTTTCTGCACAAAACTGTTGTTCCATTGTCTTCATCGGTGCTATAATCCCTCATAGGTTTAACAATAGCGGGCCCCGTTAAAGCTGTAGGTGGCTTGTTTGCACGAAAATCGGTCATGAAACGAGGCCGAGAATTCTGATTATGAAAACGTTGTGTCTTAACAACTTCGACCTTCCCTTTCCCTTTGTCCTTAGGGAGGCATGCATCGACCATATTTACTGTTGCCGTGGGAAACGGGTCAGTATCGACACTCATCTTCTTCTCTGGAAATTTCAATTTACCATTATCGATCCAGCTTTGGACGTTGTCACGAAAGACGACGCAATTGTTCGTCGTATGTTTGCTTGAATCGTGGTATTTGCAATACACCTTTCCTTTAAGTTCTTCGGCCTTGGGAATGTTGTGTCCAGGCCGAAGCTTAATGATTCTTGCTGATAACAGTTGGTCGAAAATTGCGTCAGCCTTTGTAATATCAAAAGTATAAACTTTTGATGGTTTCGATGTTCCTTCAGCGGGTGAACGGCTTTTGACTTCCCTAGAGTCAACTTGAGTCAATGCCTTGCAAACAAACGGCTTATCTATCACTATCTCGGCTGCATCCACGCTAACGCATTCATCCTCGGTTGACGCATAATTGACAGTAGGATTTTTGTAAATCGTCCCCCGAGATGGAGCTTTCGAAACCTTTTCCTCGCGGAGCAAATAGTCATATTGTTCGACATGTTGGGCTAATTCGTACATATCCCGAAAGTTTGCCCCCAAGAACTTCTTTTTGTATTCGACATCGAGGCCGTTCAATGCGAGTCTGACGAATTCAACTTCGGGTAAAGGCACTCGGCACCAGTTCCTGTATGATTTGAACCTGGTGAGATAATCCATTGGTGACTCATCAGATGCCTGAGCCATCCTTGCTAATGAAGAAACCGACACCTCCATCCCCGGCCGATAAAACTGCTCGTGGAATTTCTCGACCAACTCCTCCCAGTTTTGGACGGAATTAGGAGGAAGATTGATATACCAAGCAAATGCCGAGCCGGTCAATGAAAAGTTGAACAGCCTTAGCTTATGGAAATCACCATTAACATCTCCGCATTGCGCGGTGAATCGAGCCACGTGCTCCAACGAAGACAGAGACGATTCACCGGCAAAGAGGCTAAAATCTGGAATCTTAAACCCTTTCGGGTATCCGAACGTTTCTACGTAGGCCGGGTACGGATGGATAAACTTAGGAAACTTCGGCCCCTTCTTTATGGCCGAGTCGATCATCCGCTGGACTTCGGTCATATCAACATGTGCTGCTTCGACCCTCTGGTCGATTCCGTCTGACCTACTATTCGACCCTCCTACTTTTTCCAAGTCAATTGGCTTGAGCCGAGCAGGAATTGGCTCGGCCTGTACGATTGGTAACGGATTATTTCTTGGTGGCAAGCGCTGGGGAAAATCGAAAGGCCTGCCGTCACTGACTTTACTAACCAGCATTTCGAGCAACCTGGTCTGTTGCTCATTGGAACTGAGTATTACGTCATGTAGCTTGTCAATACCTCGACTAAACGTCTGCTCGACTGACCGAGACTGCTCGTCGAGTCGCTTTCGAAGAAACGACCTTGTTGGTGGGTCGGATCCTTCACCGCCATCCTCATCGCAATCCTCCACTATCCCTTCATTGAGAACGCAGGTGTTCCTGTTAGGGATTTCCAGATCGCGGGGTTGACCGCCGAGATTAACTTCCCTCTCTCGGCGGGTTGCGCTTGTGGACTCGGGTGTCACGGCGCTAAGGGGATTCTGCGCCTGTGGCACACTCTGTCCTAAGTTCTGAATCGGTAAATCGGCTGTAGACTTTCCCATAGCTGTTTTCTTTTTTACCGATCGCGTTTCAATTGGCATGAACTTCGTAGTTTAGCACTGGGTCCCACTGGACGTGCCAAAATGTTGACCCTAAAAACTACAAAGCCTACGTGGCGCGCAGGCCGAGTAATCTAAAAGCTAACTACGTCCTTCGGTGAATGCGGGCGTGCCAACTCGTCGGCCGAGCTCGGCCGAGGAGTAAATTTGTTGATGTTGCGTTGGGTCGCGCTACTGACTTCTGCGTCTTGCGATTGCGGCCGAGAAAGGAACACGTCTCGGCCTCCTGGATTCTCAAACCTGAAGACAAGGTTACTATTATTACGAAGCTCACAAATCGAATTCGGCTTTCAATGTGCCGAATGTAATAACTGTAACACCTCACTTCGTCGAGAAGACTAATGAGATGACCTCGACCAAAAAGGATTTAGAAACCCTTCTCGACCGAGACTTGGATAGACAATTGACCGTGCCCGCCGCAGTGCTGTTGATGCCAACGGAAGGTACTGCGAGTTCGGCCAATTCTACGGTGACAGAGCTATCTATGCCGACTTAAGATATCACCGGTTGCTTTCACAGTGCTGTTGATGCCAACGGAAGATGTGTCAGCGAAAAAGAAAAAGAAAAAGTTCTCAAGTTGTTGAGGATTTGCGCAGGGCAATTTTGTATTGATTTTGTGGGGGCTTTACTGGCTTGCAGCCTCCCCTATTTATAGCACTGGACCTTGAGTTACAATCCTACTCGAACTAGGCTTTCTTCTCCGGATCAACAACCACTTGACCAGTCCTATCCTGACTAGGATTGTGAACCTAGTCCCTTTTTTAGTCGGCTCCCTTCCGGGTTATCATACTTGCCGAGACTCCTTGTTGTACCAGGACTTGTCTTCGTAAATAACCTAGCCGGCCTAGTTTTAGAAGCCCACGACCCGAGCGACCCGAGGCTCCCTTGTTGTCAGGTCTTCCGGGCCGAGATGGTTCTGTACTCGGCCCAAATTGATATTTTGGGCCCAAACACTAACATAAAGACTAAATGATTGACTGTGGACAATTTTAAAGATCACGATCAATTTTAAATCTCAGAGATAGAAATAAAGAATTATCAATCCAAAGAACATTTTGAATAAAAAGCCAACTCATAAATAAAATGAATGAACTTACTTCCTCTCGTCAATGAAATAGTTCTTAAACAGCTGAATCCTCTTTTCCTTCACTTCCTTGCAGATCTTCAAATACCCTTTTAAAAAGGGCCTTAATAACGGGATAAAATAGTCGTAGTTGAACTCGAGATCCCTTGAGCTTCATGAACAAGGGATCCTCCTCGCTCTCGAATCGCCGATCGAACAGGATTCTGTATATGTTGTTCTACATCATCAGCTGCAGCCGCCTCCGGAGCACCATTCCACTGGTCGCCGCCTTAGGGTGCTTTTTCACATCCTCGACGACCGTAGCCGCCTCCGATTCCCATCCGTAATGGTACTGCTGGACAACCCTGTTGGTGAAGAAAGGGACGGTCATGATCCGCCGCATTTTCCGCCAGTGCTGGCCTTAGACGCAGAACACCATGTCCTGGCCTTTACCGTTGAAGATATCAACGACGACGTTTCGGGTCCTCGACCCTAATTCGACTGCCTTGGTGTGGAGCATCTCCTTGGCGAGCTCCGCGACGACAAGACGACGGGGTTGCGCTGCCCCATGCGGAGGAGGAAGCAGTCGCCGAATTTCTTGGCGAGGTCAGTGAGATTACGGTGGTTGAGGTCGTCGCCGACCTGGAGCCAGTTTTCGAAAACATGTATGGGTATGGGACCCGGCGGGAGCTTGAATTTCTTACCGCGGAGTTTTGAAATGGCGATGGCGACGATCACTGCGACGAAGAGACCCAGAAGGGTCTTTTCCAGGAGGAAGAGGTCCATTTTTGTGGGTGCGTTGGTGTGGTGAGTAATTTGGTGCGTGCCCAGAACGAAATGCTGAAAATAGTGGTGGGAGAGTGAAGTGGTTTATTGGTGGTTTAGGGTTTCGTGGACGTTAGGTGGGTTAGAGTCCAATTGTATCATTGAGTTTGCAGAGCAATCAACTAGAAGATATGATTTGGAATTTACAGACTGGGGCTTTTAACTTGCATTATTGCAGGAATGACTTTTTTCTTTAGCATACGATGGCACTGATGATGAATGGTTTTGTCCGATTACGGTTTGACTTTTGTCTTAGGTGAATAGTGACCGTGAATGATTGATGTTATTTTTTTTAAAGTGACATTTACTACACATTTGTACTATTGTTTGTACCGGCTTTCTAATAAATGTAAACCATCAATAAATGTGAGTCTCATTTTATTAGAGAGATAGTCTAGTGGTAGTATAAACATATGATAAAAGTAGTAATTTTTATTTTGGGTAAATTACACTTTACCATCTTAGGTTTGAGGTCTATTGCAATATTATACAATATCTTTAAAAAAATTCACTTTCATACCTTACCTACTATTTTATTTCAATGTAGTACCTTCTCCCTCTACTCCCTCTTCACCTCCCCGACCTTCGTCCCCCCCCTTCACCACCAAAACCGCAACGACAACGGAGTTGGGCGAGGAGGTTGGTCATCGCCTCTTCCGTTCTCATACAGAGCAACAAGGGAAGCTTGGTCATCGGGCTCGAGTGCTCCACGTTGCTCAAGGTAGTGAGAGATTTGGAAGTGGATTGGAGCCTCATCGCAATGGGGGTTCGTGGGTTGGGTCGAAAAATTTGGAAAAACTACTCCGAGCTATTTTCTACGATTGACACGTATACACAACTTAAAACAAGCTTCGATCTAACCCTAAAACACATCCCCAAGGGTTTTTAGAAGCTTACCAACGTCATAAAATCATGAAACACGTCGAAGAATACGATGAATAGTGTCGACCAAGAGGGAGATAAGGGTTTGGGGGTTTCTTTCTTCATTTTTGAAAACACAAGGGTGATGGTGGTGGTGTTTAAGTTGTTGTTGTGTGAGTTTCAGAGAAGAGAGGGAGAGTTGACAGAGAGAGAGAGGGCTCGGGTGAGAGGGAAGAGATAGGGAGAAGAAAGAAGGTGAGAAATAGGGGAGAGAGAGTGTGTGTGTGTGTTATAAAATAATGAAATAGGATAGAAAATATCCCAAAAGAAAAGGGGAATTCGGGTAGGGTGAGGAGATAAGGGGACAAGAATTCCATGTGGGTCCCACGGTTCGCAATCTAAGAACATATAGGACGAAACATGAAAAATATCCAAAAAATATTTGACGTTTCGAAATGTAAAATCTTCGTTATAACTCCAAATTCGAATCCGTTCGCGCCTACGTGTTTATGGCGATGAGTACGATAAGAATAAATAAATTAAACTAGAAACACGCGTTCCGACGAGAAGGTCAACATAAGTCAAAATGAGGGTAAAATGGTAATTTCATACGTCCGTTAATATGAAAATACAAAAAAATTGAGAAGGGGTTTCACAGACATAAACTGCAACGATCGCAAATCTAAAATGTGACTTCTTAATGAACACACATGGGCATATTTTGTTGTTCACATAACCCTAACTTGTCAAATATTCACTCAAACGGTTATACCACGTTCGCCCGGATTGTTTCAATCCGTAGATTGATCTCCTTAATCTAATCGAGAAAGTGTTCTGTGGTCTAGAACTATTTGAACCAGTCAATGGAAGTCATTCTGGAAATTTCATGTAGATTTTCGTATCTAGATCCCCATAGATATACGCGGTTACCACGTCCATAAGCTGCATATTCAGTTTTTCAGAAACTACCAAACTGATAAGGTAGCGAAATGTTATGATGTCCATTACGGGGGAATACATCTACTCATAATAAATCCCAGGGTGTTGAGAGAAGCCTTGCGCTACGAGGCGTGCTTTGTATCGCACTATTTCATTCTTCTCATTACGCTTCTTCACGAAAACCCACTTGTAGCCCACAGGCTTCACATGTGGTGGAGTATGAGCTACAGGCCTAAACACCTTACGTTTCGCAAGAGAATCGAGTTCAACCTGGATTGCTTGTTCCCAGTTTGACCAATCCGTTCTGCATCAACATTCATAAACGGAACGTGGTTCAATATCATGGCTAAGCATGATTTTAGAAGCAACGGTACACGAGAATGCATCATTGACTATCATCTCATTTCGATTCCAAACCCCATCTAATACTGCATAATGGACTGAAATCTCACGATTCTCGGGAGACCGGTATGTCTCGTCTAAGACATCAACGTAATCTAGAATAACCTCATGCGTTGGAATAGATGAGTAAGCAATGGTCGAATTCAGACTAGGGTCACTAGTTTGTGCCATTCTCCTCTTATGGGGTTGTGAATTCTTTGAACCATGAGGTCTTCCATGCTTCAGGGTAGGAGCAGATGATTGGCTAACCGCCAATGTACCTTGCCGTGTGGAAGATGCTGCCGCCCTACACTCGGGGACGATTCGGCCTTCCACGGCAATGTTACGGCGTACGTTAAGTACGTCTATCCTTGTAGGTGCGTTTGCAGCTGGTATATGTGATCTCGTCACCTTTGCTAGATCAGTAAAAGCATCCGACATGCTTTGAGCAATGCTCTGAAGATCTAGAATGCGTCGCACTTCAGTTTCAAACTGAGGTGTGCAGGGATCTAAATGAGACATAGTGGGAGCAATCCACGATAGTTCGTGGCATTCAACAGAAACGTTAGTGATCTTATCTCCCCCTAACGACGAGAAGACTGTCATGCCCCGATCCCAACATACGTACAGGATCAACACGTGACGTCACCAAATATCTGTATATCTAACATACCCAGCCTCTGGGATATGTACAAAGCATAACTCAATATTCGAATTGCGTTGCAATTTTCGTATTTTTTATGGCTGCATCTAACCTCCTCGTTAGACTGCATGCGTACCCTAAATAAGGATCAAGCCATTCGTAGTTCATCTTTTCACTACACTCGAATATTCATCACATAAACTGCCACATTTCAACATAATGCATAATTCAGAGCGTGCAACATCTCAAGGAACAATCGACGAGGAGCAATAATAATCTATAGCCATATTGGTCAACGGTATATCATAATCATAACAATTACATCCAACAACATCCAATAATCACACCAAATAATAACCTATACAACACACTGACATGCAGGGCTAGAGCGACACAGTTCGGCCGAAGCCTACATCTCTGAAGCTGAAATCAAATCGTAGAATAGAAGAGATTCCGGACCATCACTTAATGGAATCCGAGCCAGGGTACGATTCCGGACCATCACTCAACGGAATCGCAGAATCGAAGGGATTCCGGACCATCACTCAACGGAATCGCAGAATCCGAACCAGGATACGATTCTGGACCATCACTCAACGGAATCAAGTGGAAGACCAAGGGATACAACAACGACTTGAAGAAACAATATAAGAACCAAGTACTTAATTTAAAAGGGTTGAATGACACAAAAAGTGAAATAAGGAAACAAGATGTGAAACAAGTGTCTAAGTAACAAACCCTATGACAATAGGTTAACGGTCCACTACTAGCCCTCACATTTCATCACATCAATCCAATCATACAATACAAACCATATTTCCAAAGCACAAGTCAAATCATACTTAATGAAAATAGATCGATGGCCAGAAATAAAAATAACACTTCAATAGAATTCACATTCAATAAACATAGGTCTATGGTATGTATATATATATATATAATTCACATTTCAATAGAATTTCATTTATAACCCATATCATATTCATAGATGATATTAATATAAGAAATCAAGTTAATAGCTATAATATTCAAGTCACTCTCAAACCAATGTGGTCCCACTAGGCTTCACTTAGTATCCCGTGATACTAGATTCCTAAGCTTTGCTCTTAGTCACTAGTACACGGATCCTTCAACATGGCCAATTCCATCTTCACAAACATAAGACATTACTAAATGCATGATATGAACTTTAGTTCTAGTCAAAGTACTTGGAATTACTAATTTAACAGCACCCAATTCAAATGCCATTTTGGTTGATCTATAATAACTTCATCATTGCCAATACGTTTGAATGGAAATAATTCTAGACCATAAGTGATTTATGTGTTTCAATAGGTATAAATGCACCGATACATTAAGTCATTGAGCTTAAGAAAATGGTTCTTTGAAACCCAACACATAACCATATAAAGTGGTTTAGTCACAAACTCAATATGCATAAGTAAATTAGAATTAAAACTGAGAGAAGAACAAATATTGCAAAAGCATAAACCTTTTCTCCACAAAAGCTGCAGATAAGCAGTTTCAGTCAACCAAGATTAAACCTGATTTTGAACACCCATAACTATACCGGTTGATGCAAACCTATATGGGTTTCGAAGCTTGTTTTGTGTACTTTAGAAGCATAAAAGATTTGTAGATAACGGAATTCTAAGTTGAAAGTTATGCAAGTTACAAAATAGAGTCTCAAAACTGGAAACCCAGTATTTGCTGCTATTTGGCAGCTTCGGGACTCCAGTTTGAATATGATTTTGACATATCAATACTCAATGGAATTACGTGAAATTAAATGGGTTTAGATCACGAACATGTTTAGTTTTAAACCACGTACTATACGCTCAAAAGGAATTCATAAAGACAAAGAACACAATAGCCAAAGTATGCCACTTGAAACATAGTTTTTCTGCAACTTAGAACCTATACTCTTATGGTTCATGTACATTTCCAGAATGCCTCCACACAATTCAGAATTCATGTTTATAACCTCGATTTCAATTATAATTAATCAGACATAAAAATGCATCGAGATTCAAGTCTTTAAATTGGTAGCTTCATCAGTAAATTCCCGAGCAAAAAAAATGACAGAATTTCCTAGCAAGAACATTAAGATTTAAGAGAGATTAGATTACAAGTAACTTGGAAATTGGTATTATTATTGTTATTACCAGTTGAAAGACTTCATGGGTTCGATGAGATTGACAAGGTTGGCGTAACCTTTGATGTGTTCTTCGATCTTACTTTCTGAGATTCCGTCTTTGAACTTTGCCAGCAGTACATGCTTCACCAATCCCTTTGCTTCCTCCATCTCTCTCTCTCCCCTTTTCCTGATTCATAGTTTCAGGGCTGTGGGATCCCTTGTAATCCCCCCCCCTTTTATTTTTCTTTTCTCTTCCCTTTTCCAGAAGCCTCTTTTTTTTTCCTCTCTTTTGATTGGATGTTGCCTAATCTTTTCCACACTCTAATTGGTCCCTTTCCCCTTCTAATTAATCAGTCCCTTAACCCAAATATGTGTTTGGGCCTTTTACCCACAAGTGGAAGTTAAATAATTCCTACTATCTATAGTTTCACAACTTCAAACGTCCGTAACTATACCGTTATAATTCGGACTCGCAAACGGCTTTCGCCTATGCGCTCTTGGCTTCGAGACCTATTTGAAAACGTTACTTGTGACCTCGAAAGGTCAACAAATTTAAAGACTAATTATTAAAGTTCAAACCCAAAACTATTCGATTTAATTCCCAAAATTAACAGAATTAAAATTAACTAATAAAAATAATGTAATCGTGAAATACGGATTTAAATAACAAGATACGTAATGAATTGTGAAATTCCAGGGTCGGGATTTCACAATGACTGTCTCATCAAAGTGACAATCCGCAAAACGTTCAGTAAAGAGATCTCATGTCAAGGGCTCTAAGTAGCATATAATGGATGGTGAATCATAACCGACATAGATTCCCATTTTTCTCTAAGGACGCATTTTGGTAAGTAGTGGCTGCGTTATTGGCACATAGATTGCGCACCCAAACACACGTAAATGCGAGCCGTTAGGCTCGTATCCAGTAACCAACTGTAACAGTGAATAAGGTTGGGTATCGGTAGGCCTCAAGCTCGTATCTAGTAACCAACTGTGTGGACAATAAGCAGCCATGTGACCATCTTGTCGATGCATCAACCAACACCATGAAGTATCTAAATGGTTCGCATGTTGGTAAGATAGGTCCACAAATATCCCATTGAATCCTCTAAAGAAACTTTGGGGAGTCGTGAATAATCTTTGTAATTTAGGGTTAAATGTTCAACTTCCCCAAGGAACATGCTTTGCAAATCGAATGGACAGGATAAGTTGTTAAGTGATGCTCATGTGATACTTTGAGGACACGGCTCACCATATCTCATATGGGGTATCCCATTCGATTATGCCAAAGCAGTATAGTTTTCTGGAACCCAGCCATAGGGCCGGCCACATGATGTGGCTCGATGGGTTGAATGGTTGTTATGTACAACTCACTCGGGAAACGTTACAGCTTCTCGTGAATACGCTTCTGACCATATTCATAAGAAGTGATACAAAGAAATTCAGAACCATTCTCTTCAGTGGTTTTAACATGATATTGATTATTTTGAATATCTCTAAAACTCAGCAACGTTCTTCCAAAACTGGGAGAATAGAGTGCCCCCTTAATGGTTAATTCAGTACTTTCCATATCCTTCTATCAGGTTGGATGGGCTTGAGAGGGTTGTCTGAGGTGCATTTTTAGGTACGAAGTTAGTAAAATAGTGTTTCTCACGCAAGATGGGGTGCGTGGTTGCACTATCAGCCAGACAACTAACTTCCCCACTAGTCATACCTAGAAATAAATTAATTGAATCCGTCACATGCATAAATATAATTCCATTCATTCAATTAATCAATTCAAGAAAATAATATCCAGAAAAAAATTATCCATAATTCAAAACAAACCAAACCAAACAAATAATTCCAAAAACTTAGAAAAATTGTCCAAAAAAATTAAACCATAAACCTAGAAAAATAGGGAGGTTCGGCCACTCTCAGTGGGTTCGACCACTAGGGGTGTAAAACGCCCTAACATGTCTTAGAAAAATAAAACTTTATTCTTCCATGGGAGCAGATGCCTACTGAAAAATCTGAAACCTCCATATTTGCAGTAGCATCTTCGGGATGTACGACCTTCACAAAGTTAGTCTCAGGCTGGGAATGACATTGGGCAATAGCCTCAGGGGTAGCTCGGCATACGCGTGATCAATGATCATTTGATCCACAACGGTACCACATGTCTAATTCAGTAGAAGCCGATTGAACGGTAACTTTTCCCTTGTTCTTGAAGTTTGGGGTCTTAGGGGCAAATGGTTAGCGTTTCTGGGTCAAGTTTCCTCCTATGGGTGGGCCTCTGTTCGGCGGACCTTGGGCCCATGATCCTTGCCGCCCCTTTCCATGGCCACGACGGGATCTCTGTCGGTTGTGGCTGCTAGAAGCTGTTGCGTGCGCTTCAGGCGCGGCGTACGAGCCAGGAGGTCGAGCTTGATGATTCTTCATCAAAAATTGGTTATGTTTTTCAGCGAGAAGTAAAACAGAGATCAAATCAGAAAAATTGGTAAACTTTTGTGCCCTATATTGTTACTGTAGGACAATATGGGTGGCATTGAAAGTCGATTAGGTCTTCTCCAGGAGATCCTGTTCGATTAAGTCCTCGTTACAGAACTTAAGCAGTGATCAGATTCTACAAACTTCAAAGTTGTATTCATTCACAGACTTAAAGTCTTGGAAGTGCAGATGATGTCAGTTATATTTTTCTTCAGGTAAGTAGATGTCTTTCTGGTGAAAAGCGATCGGCCAGAGCGAGCCAAAGGGTACGCAAATCTTCCTCTGCGAGGTATTCGGTCTGCAGTGCATCATGGATATGTCTTCAGATGAAGATTATAGCAATATCTTTTTCAGCTTTATCGACAGGTTCATCGTCAATTGGTTCCTCGATGGTAGCTCTAAGACTCGTTGCAATAAGATGGAGCTTCACGTCTTGAACCCACTTCAGGTAGTTTTCCAGATACTTCCAGAGCGGTGAAATCAATCTTGTTCAAGTTCGACATATCCCTAAAATAGAGGGTACAACAAAACGTGGTTAGTCATATGGAAACCTATATACATATATCTTAGAACATGCGGGTTCTATAGACATGTATTGGTTTAATTTAAGCATGAAAGCTACGGGTTTCATGCGGTAAGTGTTGAAAGAAAACTTTGGATTTCGAAGGCATTAAATTCGAAACTACATGTTCAATTTAGTTATGAACGTCCGGTTCATATATAGGGGTACCTGCAAGAATACATAATACAATATACAGTAAAGTGTAGTGAATGTGTGGATTGCTTCAAAAACCCAAGTGTGAATGCGTCGGGACTACGAAAGATAGTCAACAGTTCAAAGAAATGAAATAATTTATTGAATTGTTAATAGCCAAAAAGTGAGCTTCAGGCCAATAATTTTGGATTAATTGTCAGATTAATGGACTGCTAGTCACTTTAATTAATTCAATAGATTGAGACCATTCGGGGTAGAAGCAAAAATTATTATAACATTCGGGTTAAAATTATTTAGAATGCCAAAAATTAGCAATGGGTTCGAAAAACCATAGCCCATACACAGTGGGAATGGGTACCGTTAGTAGGGCAAGGCCCTATAGGGTTTATTGGGCTCGGGTAGTTGTTAGGAGCAGCCCAATGTGTGGCAACATGCTGCGGGCAGTGTGACTGGGATGGGCTCAGCAACAAAGATGATGGCGTTTTGGGCCAAAACTAGCGCGGGTTTACAGGCCCAGCACGGGCTGGCCTGGGATGCGGGTACGCACAAAGCCCAGCAAGGCTGGCTTCGGTTTTTGGGCCTGGAGAACAAGCCCAACCAACTGGGCTGACTGTTTGGTTGCGGGCCGGGGCTAAAACAAAGCCCAACAAGCATAAAAGCTTGATGGCAAATCAGGCCAAGCTGCAGGGATTCGGCCCAGCAAGGCTGCATGTCTACTAGTGGGCACGGGTTTTTGGAACCGTGTGAAACTCAACTCAGGCTGAAGCCTGGTTGTCGCGTGCAGAGGCAGCAAGCCTAAAAGGCTGCTGCGTGCGATTTGTCCTAGGATGGTCTACGCAGCTGGGCTTCAAGCCAGCAACGGGTCACGGCAGGGATGCCGCGGCTCGGCAGCAAAAAAAATCCCAGTTTTTTCTTTTTTCTTTTTCGAATTCTAGGGTTAGAAACCCTAATTGCTTCTAAATTAATTTCAATTCTTTGACTCACAATTCCACATAGAATACATGCATAATGCATGAACAATTATATATATTGACAAAATATATGAACATACATACGATATATAAAATTGGAAGGAAAATATAAATATAAGGGGTTCAAGCATCATGGGGAATGTTTTCATGCTTCAAGGTTGTTTAAAATATCTTCATTTATTTTGAAGAAACCTGATTGACAGAAAACAATTGAAAGCCTTTGAATTTTGTAGAAGATAGCTTCCTCCTACGATCCTTCAGTTCCTTAGCTTCTGGGAGTGCTGATAACGTGTTGTAGGCCTAATCGACTGAACTGTAATTTAGGACTAGGAAAGGAGAAGGTCGGCGGCAAGAGAGAGAGTAGAGAGATATGTAATTCTGAGGTGTGTGTTGTATCAACCCATTGTGCCTTTATTTATAGTAGTAGGATAGGAGAAATCCTTACCCTAATAGGATTACAAGTGTAATAGGATAATGTCTACTAAATAGGATAATCCAAGATACTCCTAGATATACTAGGATTTACACAATCACATTCATAATCCAACAGGACTGCAACAGTTAATAAATTTATTTTCACAACCCATATATCATTTCATATAATCAAAATCTTCCTACTAAGCATCAATCTACGCCCTCGGCTTCATCACAATGGCGGAATGCTTAAGGATCCGCAAGGTGAACTGCCCACATTCCTCTGAGGTGTCGAGCTTGGACTGTCCCGGCGGAGGTAAAAGCTCAAAGTTCTGGACTAAACGTCCGATTGTAATGCCCATGATTGGAAGGGCTAGGATAATCCCCGGACAACTTCTTCTACCAACACCAAACGGGAGATACCTGAAGTCATTCCCATTAGTCTCCACCTTCGACTCCTCCTCCAAAAACCTCTCGGGCCTAAACTCTTCTGGCTTCTTCCACATGGCAGGGTTGTTTGCCAACCACCAAGCATTCACCAAAATCTTGCTCTCCACTGGGATGTCAAACTTGTCGAGCTTGGCGTCCTGGAGGTTCATGTGGGGAAGAAGAAATGGGATTGCCATGCGAAGTCGAAGAGTCTCCTTGATCACGGCGTGCAAGTAAGGAAGTTGTTGAATGTCGGGCTCTGTGATCTGAACTCCGCGGCCGAGGACTGCGTCGAGTTCTTCCCTCAACTTCTTTTGGATTTTGGGGTGGTTCACTAGCTCGGCAATTCCCCACTCGATCGACGACAAAGTGGTATTAATAGCTGCTCAACACAAAAATGTGACATTAGCGACCTAAAATCAAGCAACCCTAATTGAATTTGCACATAGCTCATTACAAACAAAAAAAAAATTGTGATATTAAAATACAACTACGTCATATAATCAATTTACATTTGATGATATTAGTGACGGATTTACTGCTAGAAATAAAATAATACCACGTCATGTTTACATGTTAATGTCATGGGGTTAGTAAAATGAAAATTTTATTTGAACCCATGTAACCTCTTTCCACACTCAACTTACAATCTTCACCCATATTATTTTTAACTAAAGAATTAATCTCTCTTTAAACCCAAATTTATTACTTAAACTACCATCTCAAACCCAATTCAAAATGTTAAGTTATCTTTACCCCCATTCCCTTTATAAAATAACATCTGTAATTGAATTTTTTTTTTTTAAAGAGGTGTCATTGCCCCACCCCCCTCTTCCCACTCGCATTTCCATGGCTACTTTTTTTTTTCTTTATGCTACCAAACCCAGATGTTTGCCTTTTTTTTCTTTCTACTGATGTGCATAAGCAACAAATCAAACAATTCATCCTCTTATATTTATCAACAAGCAAGGAATTTTATAATCTAAGAACATTGGTAAGAAGTTTTTCCTTAGAATTTTTCAATTGCGGAAAGTTTAACAAACCATTCGGGATTGATGAAAAAAATTGAAACCCAAATACTCATCTTCTAAGCTTTAAAAAAAATTGAAATCAAACGAACAAAATATTCATAAATTGAGTCATACCTTAGTTGGAGGATTCAAAACTTCAAAATCATCATCCATCAATAAAAAAAAACTTGTTTTTCTCTACAAGACCTATTAGGGTTTTACCAGAATAAACGTAAGATAAACAATAAGTGATGGTAGAGTTTAATGGGTTTATTGATAAATTTGAGTTTTATTATTAATTTTATTTTGTACTTAATAGTAATTATGCAATAGGGTAAAATAGACAATTAACAATTTAAGTTGAAATTGGGTGTAGAAAGAGATTACATGGGTTCAAATAAAATTTCCCTTAGTAAAAAGAACTGAGTTGTACGTAAAATTTTACAATATTAGGTGATTTTTTTCTTCTTCAGTACAACGATATATTTTACACTAAGGGGAATGGGAGTTCGGCTAAGGCACGTAATGGGCAACCTAATTTGGTATCGAATTCGTCATCCACAAGATTCGAACCTAAAACCTCTCATTTACAAGTGAAGAGGAATACCATCAAACCATAGTACCGAGTGACACAATATCAGGTGAAATTAATTTACCATTTCGGTCATCAAATAAATCCACAACAACAAAGATGGTAAATCAGTAAAACTAGATTTACCATGTTTTAATTTTCAAAGCTAATATTAGGAGAGTGAGGTCTACTCACCAGCGCCATTGATGTTGTCAACGATGTGGTAAATATTGTCCTCGTTCATTTCTCCCTTCTGCTGGGCGTCGAGCATGTGCTCAATCCCGCACTTCAACCCTTCGTTTGCTGTAGCATGTGTGCTTGAAAGTTTCCTGCTCGAAAATTAGAAAACTGGAGTCAAATTAATTATTTTCACTCTCATTTTATCGCATTTTAAATTGTAGTCACACTAGAGTGTATAGGACTAGAATTAATGTTAAAAATTCAAACTTTTTAGATAGAAACAGAGTGCAAATCGCTAAAAATTCAGTTTATTAACTGAAACATTTTGTTGAACATTTGGGGAGCTTGATGTCATAATCTGAACCAAGTTGCACACATGTCAATACATATTGACATATGTCTAAGCAATCTGATGAGTGTCATTGAGAGAATTTTGAAGAGTGTTGTTGATGCAACATGTGAGATGCATTTCATCAAACACTTAGTGAGCACAAAAAGACTCGTACCAAACATTAGGAGGGTCTTCGAAAGAGCTTTATATGTATATTTCTCATACTCAAGGTGGTCCTGAGACCATCTAGTCCAAATATGCATAAGCAACTGATCATGCCAGTTACACATGTAATGCTAGAAAGATCACATTTTTAGATTATATTATGACGGCTGATGGTCAAATTTATTCAACCAATAGATAGTCTTTTTTGTTTTTTTTTTTATCAAGAAATAAGCTTTTCTATATAAAAATAAATAAATAAATAAAAGGCAAATAAATGAAACCTCATAAATAAAATGAATTAACTTACTTCCTCTCGTAAATGAAATAGTCCTTAAACAGCTGAATCCTCTTCTCCGCCAGTTCCCTGCATCTCTTCAAATACCCTCTCAAAAAGGGCCTTAAAATCGGGATAAAATCGCCGTAGTTGTAATCAAAGCTCTGCGACAATCGGCTCCTGTCCTCGTTCGATCCCTTAATCTTCACAAACAGGGGATCCTCCTCGCTCTGGAATCGCCGATCGAACATGATTCTGTATACGTTATTGTACATCATCAGCTGCAGCCGCCTCCGCAGCACCATCCCACTGGTCGCCGCCTCAGGGTGCTTTTTCACGTCCTCGACAACCGCCGCCGCCTCCGATTCCCATCCCTGGCGATACTGCTGGACGACCTTGTTGGTGAACAAGGGAACGGTCATGATCCGCCGCATTTTCCGCCAGTGCTCGCCGTAGACGCAGAACACCATGTCCTGGCCTTTACCGTTGAGGATATCAACGACGACGTTTCGGGTCCTCGACCCGAATTCGACTCCCTGGGTGTGGAGCACCTCCTTGGCGAGCTCCGGCGACGAGACGACGACGAGGTTGCGCTGCCCCATGCGGAGGAGGAAGCAGTCGCCGAATTTCTTGGCGAGGTCGGTGAGCTTACGGTGGTTGAGGTCGTCGCCGACCTGGAGCCAGTTTCCGAAAACGGGTACGGGCATTGGACCCGGCGGGAGCTTGAATTTCTTGCCGCGGAGTTTTGAAATCGCGATGGCGACTATCACTGCGACGAAGAGACCCAGAAGAGTGTTTTCCCGGAGGAAGAGGTCCATTTTTGTGGGTGCGTTGGTGTGATGAGTAGTTTGGTGGGTGCAGAGAGTGAAATGCTGAGAATAGTGGTGGGAGAGTGAAGTGGTTTAGTGGTGGTTTAGGGTTTCGTACCACTGAGTTTGCAGGGTAAATCAACTAGAAAATATGATTTGGAATTTATATACTGCGGCTTGTAGCTTGCATTATTGCAGGAATGAAGCTTGGAACACGAATGTATGACTTTTGGAGAACGAGTGTATGATTTTTTCTTTGACATACGATTTCTTTGTAGCTTGCATTATTGCAGGAATAGCTGCTTGTCTGATTACTGTTTGACTTTTGGAACACGAGTGTATGATTTTTTCTTTGACATACGATGGCAGTGACGATGAGTGGTAATTAGTCCGATTACTTTTTGACTTTTGCCTTGGATGAATAGTGACTGTGAATGATTGATCCTAATTTTTTAAGAGAGATGTTACCAGTGGCGAAGCCAGGAATTGGTCCGGGAGGAGGGACGAACTTAAAAGAGTGCAAGGTTGACAATGATCATTTTGGAGATAGTGTCTACGAATTGCTTCACGATAATTAGGTAGATAATCAAGCATTTGACGTTTAAGTCCAGGGTATGCAGGAAGATTAGCCAATATTTCATCCAACTCGGTGACCTCACTTTATTGTGAACTACTCGGAATATTCGAAGGGGGACTTCTTGGAATATTTGAAGGAGGAGGAGGACTACTCGGAGTATTTGAAGGAGAAGGACTACTCGAAATATTTGAAGGAGGATTTAAGCATTGTTTCTTATAATATCGTTCCATTACGTAACTATAAAATAGAAAGAAAAAAAAAAATCTTAGACTCATAATCCTAGACTAGACTATACTAATATGCCTAATAACTAATTCAATTAACCAATACCAATAAGCATACAAATTATTCAACAAATAAAAATTTAATTCAACTAATCATATGAATAAATGTATACCCATATTCATACAATTCATAATTTCATTCACCAATAATCATAGAATTCATGTACGAAACAATAATTTCATATATCATATATGAAGTCATAATTTCATAATTCAACTAATCATAATTTCATAATTTTTACCCTAAACAATGATTTTGTTCATCAATAATCATAAAATTCATATTAATAATCAATAACCAATAATCATATGATTCTATACCAATTAAACAAAAATTCGTCTTAAATAATTAATTAGGGTTAGGGATTATAGATTTAGGAATTAAAAATTTGACCTAAATATATATATGTCGGCTAGAGAGTGGCTGGCTGTTGGCGTGGCTGCACTGCATTGGCTGGGAATAGCACATTTGCTCTTGTTCTGTTCTATTTCAATCAGTTTCCTTTTTATTTTGCCTTTTCCAATTCCCAGCAGCTTGAAATAGAACAGAACAAGAGCAAAGGTGTTATTTCCAGTCAGTGCAGTGCAGCCACGCCAACAACCAGCCACTCTCTAGCCGACATATATATATTTAGGTCAAAATTTTTTTTTTGGGGCGGGGGGGGTACAAGTGATAGCAGCTTGTCAAAATAATCAACTTTTTCTTTAGCATACGATGGCACTGACGATGAATGGTTTTGTCCGATTACGGTTCGACTTTTGTCTTAGGTGAATAGTGACCGTGAATGATTGATCTTAATTGTTTAAAAGTAATGTTACATTTACCACACATTTATACTATTATTTGTACCGTCTTTCTAATAAAGGTAAGCCACCAACAAATGTGAGTCTCATTTTATTAGAGAGAGATAGTGTAGTTGTAGTATAAACATATGATAAAAGTAGTATTTTTTATTTTTTGTAGTCTTCGTCAAGATCATATGGGTCTTAGGCATCTTAGTAGGCTACCCATCTAAACTTATGTAGCCATCTTTTACTCATGTCCATCTTTTACATAAATTTTACACGTAGCGTGTGTCTAAACAAAAAATCAAAATAAGTTGGAAAAGTCATCAAACAGGACACGTGTCAACACCTGGCAGAAACGACTTATTTCATCTGGGATATTATATTCAAAATTAGGCCTTGGAAAATTCTATAAATAGAGGCCAATTTCATTCATTGAGGAGGAACTAAAATCATTAGGCAAAATTCTTGAAGCTCTCAAGCATCCAGGTTCTCGAAGAATCAAGAAAGCTCTCTTCGTTCTTCGTTCATCGTTCATCGTTCATGCTAAGATCAAGCCCCAACGGCCCTTTGGATCAACAACGTCGACAAATCCACACATCTAACCGTTCTTCAAGATTAAGCCCAAAAGCCCTTGAAGATCCGTTAATCATTGTTCTTCAAGATCAAGCCCAAAAGCCCTTGAAGATCCGTTCATCACTGTTATTCAAGATCAAGCCTTAACGGCCCTTGAAGAAACGCTCATCCTCAAGATCAAGCCCCAACGGCTCCTTGAAGATCCGCTCAAATCCACCTTCAAAGATCAAGCCCACGACCCCTTGAAGAAACTTCCAACAGTTCATCCAAGATCAAGCCTCGACGGCCCTTGGATCAACGAAACATCCACAAATCAACACCTTACGGAGATCGAATCAGAGGATCAAAGTTAAGAGAGATTGTAACCCAAAATCATCAAAACATAAATATTTGTTTGTGCACGTTGTTCTTGTCTCTTTCGTTTCAGGAAAAATTCGTGTTCACAAATTGGCACGCCCAGTGGGACAATCTCTACCTCTCATCTCTTTCTCCGTTCAAGAAATTCGAGCACACTTCCAAAATTAATGGCATCAAGGAAGGCTCAAACTGTTCCCGCAACTGGAGCAAAGAACAAGAGCGTCCTCGTCACAAGTGGTGTCACTTTGGGCATCACGACTCAAAGCAAGGCAAGAGCTACTTCTGCTGCCTCTTTCACCTCTGCATCAACTCTGCCAAGGGAACAAGAGCACCCAAGGCACGAGCCTTTGATCACCTTAGCCTCACTAAGGGCACTAAGGGGGGAAAGTCCAAGGAAATACTCTGAATCCATGCTCTCCGATGCCGATTCAAGCGACAGTTCAGCCATGCAAGTTATGACCATTGGATCAACTTCACTCGATGAGCAGCTGGCTCAAATGAATGAAGCAATCGCAAGGCTAACCCGAACTGTGGAAGAAAAAGACTTGCAAATTGCAGCACTAGTCAACCGACTGGAGGCGCAGGACGGCGAGAAACCCGACCCAGAGAATGATCCACTAAAGGGAGGAGCTGGCGGAGAAGAGGAGCTTCTGGTGAAGAAAATCGATGTGAAGCCGGAGCTAGACCAAGCAGCGGCACTTATGGGATCTCTTTCTATCCAGCAGCTGCAGGAGATGATCACCAATACCATCAAGGCACAGTACGAAGGGAGCTCAAATACCTCCGGGTTGTACTCGAAGCCGTATTCAAAGAAGATTGACGCCTTAAGGATGCCGAGGGGTTATCAACCACCAAAGTTCATGCAATTCGATGGAAAAGGAAACCTGAAACAGCACGTTGCCCACTTTGTTGAAACTTGCAACAACGCAGGGACCGAAGGGGACTACCTCGCCAAGCAGTTTGTGCGCTCGCTGAAAGGAAACGCCTTTGAGTGGTACACGGACCTAGAGCCTGAGTCCATCAACAGCTGGGAGCAATTGGAGCGGGAATTCCTCAACCGCTTCTACAGCACCTGCCGCACTGTGAGCATGCTAGAGCTAACGAGCACAAAGCAGTGGAAGGACGAGCCAGTCATTGACTACATCAACAGATGGCGCACTCTAAGCCTCGACTGTAGAGACAGGCTCTCGGAAAGCTCTTCAATCGAGATGTGCATCCAAGGCATGCAATGAGGTTTGCAATACATCCTTCAAGGCATTAAACCACGGACATTCGAAGAATTGGCCACTCATGCCCATGACATGGAGTTAAGCATTGCCCATCATAGGAAGAAGGAACCGATCGCCGACTACAAGAACGACAAAGTTCTTGAGACAAAGGTGGAGAAGGCTGCGTGGAAATCCACCAAGGAAGCAATGACGGTCAACACAGCTCCCGTCAAAATCCCTACACGAGGCAAGGCGATTCAAGCCGAAGCTTTTCGTGATCAAGAGATGCGTAGACGCACTTTGAAGGAGCTTGAGGAGATGACTTATCCATTCCCCGACTCTGATGTGGTTGCCATGTTAGAAGACTTGCTGGAAAAGAGGGTGATTGGTTTGCCTGAGTGCAGACGGCCAGAAGAGATGAATCGCACCGACAGTCCAAGGTACTGTAAATTCCACCGCTTCATCAGTCATTCGACAGAAAAATATTTCGTGCTGAAAGATCTCATCATGAAGCTGGCTCAGAAAGGAATCATCGAGCTAGATCTTGACGATGTGGTGAAGTCAAACTATACCACCATCACTTATGGCTCTTCCGACTCAAGGTTTTTACCTCAATCGCTGGGGGCATGCTCCAAAACCATGCCAGTTAAGCAAAGCAAAGTTGAAGAATGGACTCAAGTCACTCCTAAGAAATTGCACAAGAAGCATACGTCTCCTCCACAAGTCCGCCAATCGGAAAGGGGGTAAAACAGCTCTTGTCAACCTTCAAAACAACGTGAACGTGTTGAAGATGATGAAATTTCGACACATAGATCGTCCATCCCTATCACGATGCGCGATTTCTTTCCTGAAGACTTCTTCAATCACTCGGTTAAGACTCCTTGCTATGAAAATTGCAAGGAATGCCTCTCCAGGATCGTTTGACAAATTCACAAAGCTCATTGTCCACAAGAGCCTAAACTGCAGGACACCAACGCTCCTGGTCTGCACGAGCATAAAAGGCGACAACCCAAGCTCCTTGTTCGCACGAGCCTAAACTGCATGAACAGAAGCTCCTTGTCCGCACGAGCCTAAACTGTAGGACACAAAGCTCATCGCCTGCACGAGCCTAAACTGCATGGCACAACGCTCTTTGTCTGCACGAGCATAAAAGGCGACACCAACGCTCCTGGTCTGCACGAGCATAAAAGGCAACACCAAATGCTCCTTGTCTGCACGAGTTGAAACTGCAAACGACACCAAAAGCTCATGGCCCGCAAGAGCATAAACTGTGTACGGTAAAATCATCATCAAAATCATTGTTAAATTCATCGCTCATTTGAACTACGTTATGACTTGATCTCTTCTTTAGAAGGGTACGTAGGCAACTCGAACGTTCAACTTCGAGTACAGTCACGTCAAAATAAAAAATAAGGTTTTATTAAGTGTTTTACTATTGAAAGTCAATATTATTACATTCTTTGTACAAAAAAATTACACATTGTTTGTAAAAAAACAAAAACAAAAAAAACAAAAACAAAAAACAGAAAACAAAAAAGGAAAAGAAAAGTAAAAAGTGCATGTATATATGCGTTCTCCCAAAATCAGAAAAAAAAATAAATAAAAAAAGGGCCCAGCCCAAAATTTTTCCAAAAAAAAACCAAATAAGCAAGTCCATAAAGTCCAAGCCCAGCGGCCGAGAGCCTGGTCATTCAAAGCCTTCCAAGCTTTCTCAAGTATAGACTAAAGATACTTGCTCTATGCTTCAATTCAGGTCGTTGACGCCACCGTCTACACCAACTGCAGCTCATCGGCCCAAGTCATCATATCTTCCACTCCCTCGTCTTCATTTCCGAGTTCATCCGCAACTCATTTTCTCAAGAACGCCATCGCCTCCATCCTCAACAACCCCAATGCCTCCGACGCCTCCTCCTAAGTCGGCTGGTGGTCCTCCTCCGCCTCCGTCGCCCCGCCTGAATTCGCTCATCTCGTGCCTAAATCGGCATCGGACTCCGTCTCCGATCACTACAACCGCTTTGCGGACATCATCAACCGCGTCAAGAAGGAGAAATCCGACGTCGACTCCATCGGCGGCCAAGGCGAAGCCCTCGTCGCGTACCTACGGGAAGACCTGGCGCTCTATTTTAAGGACTTCGCCCCGGAGGACGGTGCCACGTTCCGTTCGGCGTGCCCGTTCACAAACGCATCTCCTACACGCGACAAGCACATGTATACGACGCGCCTTGAAGTGGGGGCATTTGTAGACATCGAAATTTCGGTAAATAAATGTTGACCGATAAATCAAAATTTCAACGCTCATGTATTACATAAATTTTACACGTAGCGTGTGTCTAAACAAAAAATCAAAATAAGTTGGAAAAGTCATCAAACAGGACACGTGTCAACACCTGGCAGAAACGACTTATTTCATCTGGGATATTATATTCAAAATTAGGCCTTGGAAAATTCTATAAATAGAGGCCAATTTCATTCATTGAGGAGGAACTAAAATCATTAGGCAAAATTCTTGAAGTTCTGAAGCTCTGAAACTCTGAAGCCCTCAAGCATCCAGGTTCCCGAATAATCAAGAAAGCTCTCTTCGTTCTTCGTTCATCGTTCATCGTTCATCCTAAGATCAAGCCCCAACAACCCTTTGGATCAACATTCATCCACCAATTCAAGATCAAGCCCCGATGGCCCTTGAAGAAAGTGTTCTTCGTTCTTCGTTCATCGTTCTTCCAAGATCAAGCCCCGACGGCCCTTGGATCAACAATCCACCAATTCAAGATCAAGCCCCAAAGGCCCTTGAAGAACTTCCACCAATTCAAGATCAAGCCCCGACGGCCCTTGAAGAAAGCACCATCGTTCATCATCCGTTCATCTTAAGATCAAGCCCCAACGGCCCTTTGGATCAACAACGTCGACAAATCCACACATCTAACCGTTCTTCAAGATTAAGCCCAAAAGCCCTTGAAGATCCGTTCATCACTGTTCTTCAAGATCAAGCCCAAAAGCCCTTGAAGATCCGTCCATCACCGTTATTCAAGATCAAGCCTTAACGGCCCTTGAAGAAACACTCATCCTCAAGATCAAGCCCCAACGGCTCCTTGAAGATCCGCTCAAATCCACATTCAAAGATCAAGCCCACGACCCCTTGAAGAAACTTCCAACAGTTCATCCAAGATCAAGCCTCGACGACCCTTGGATCAACGAAACATCCACAAATCAACACCTTACGGAGATCGAATAAGAGGATCAAAGTTAAGAGAGATTGTAACCCAAAATCATCAAAACACAAATATTTGTTTGTGCACGTTGTTCTTGTCTCTTTCGTTTCAGGAAAAATTCGTGTTCACAGTTATGTGTCATCAACATATAACAGAAATTTTGACAGATTTGTGATGGAATGACTACATTGATATACGACACCCATTTTCATAGACTACAATGATTGATTTTCAACTTCAAAGACCATCTTGATAGGTCGGTCAATTTCAGAAAACATTTGTGATAAAAACCTTAAATGATACGAAGATAAATATGAGTTGAAATTTATAGATTGAGCTTATAGCTTGCATTATTGTAAGAATTGTTGAACCGGGTGTATGACTTTTGTAGCATGAATGGCAGCTTGTCTAAATAATTAATTTTCTCTTTTGCATACGACACTACAGATGAATGGTATGATTATTGTTTGATTTTTGTCTTGGATGAATAGCAACCGTGAATGATTGATCTTAATTATTTAAGAGTGATACTACACTTATCACATAATGGTACCAATATATGGTAAGAATAGCATATTTTTTTTTTTTTTTAATCTTCATCAAGATCATATGAGTCTTGGGCATCTCGGTAGTATCCCCATCTTAACTTGTGTGGTGGAGAATTGCCTTTTAAATTGGAGAGGCTGAGCTACCGGGAATTCAGTATCGACTTGTTCCATAATTCTGTCATGCTTGAAATTATCCCACCATTTCACTTTGATTTATAAGATATTGAGGAGGCTTAGCAATCGACATCTATTTATAAGATATGTTGCTGTGTGAAAGGCTGCATCCCAAAAGGATGTGGGTAAAGGAGTCCATTTGGTTCTAGGTGATGAGGGCATGTAAAACGATGATGAATTATATGATGAACCAAAAAATTTCGAAAATTGGTATTAATATACTCCCCGCGCCATCAGTAAAAAATGATTTGATTTATGTGTTAAACATATTTTCAACCAATTTCTTAAAGGAAACAAAGTGGTAAACACATCAGATTTTGTGTGCCAAACATACTAACGCCCTGCGATGTATAGACTGAATAGTGGCGAAGCCACATGGGAGCAAGGAGTGGCGGCCGCCACTCTCTTTGCTGGGAAAATACGTCTGGAAGGCTGGTTCAACCCCTCCCCTCGTCGGAAACTCGACTAGTTTTCACCCTGTCCCTGTTTCGATGGTTTGGTTCTGCTACTGCACAGCAGAGCTGGATCTTTTTTTATTTTTTTTAACATCCAGGCCAAAACGACGTCGTTTTGGACCTGGTTAAAAAAATAAAAACCAAAACAGCACCGTTTTGATAAGTTTGAAAAAGAAAAAAAATATATGGGGGGACCGCATGTCCCCCTTCTCTCCTCAGACATGTGCCTCGGTGCTTATCCCCCTTTTCATTTCAACTTTGCCTTTGCCAATCAGAGAGCAAAGCTTGCCCCCCAAAGTCCAAGCAGCTGCACACCAACTTGGCAGCCAACGGATGGAAAACCAGCCACTCTCCAAGCTCCAGCTTCCGCCAGCCACTCCAATCAGTCTCCAACCACTCTCCAGTCGTGGCTTGCAGCCTTCAAAGCCATTCCTTAGGTAAATTTTTCAATTCCCAAATTTATAATCCCTAACCCTAATTAATTATTTAATATGAATGAGTTTTAACTGGTATAGAATCATATGGTAATGCACTAATATTGTTATTGGTTATTGATTATTGATATGATATTATGATTATTGATACGAAATTATGAAATTATTTTTTAGGGTGAAAATTAAAATTTGAATTCTTGATTCTTGATTAATTAATTGAATTATTCCATAATTTATAGAATTATTCCATAATTTATAAAATTATTCTTATTCATATGCTTAGTTGAATTGAATTTTTATTTATTGAATCATTTGTATGCTTATTGAGTTATTGGTGTTGATTAATTGAATTGCTGTTTGGATTAGTTATTATGCATATTAAGGGTAATTATTTGGAGCTTATGCAATTGGTTGGATTGGTTGAATTGTTGGTTGGATTAGTTATTATGCATATTAGTATAGTGTACTCTAGGATTAAGAATCTAATTTTTTTTTTTCTTTCCATTTTACAGTTACGTAATGGAACGATACTATAAGAAACAATGCTTAAATCCTTCTTCAAACATTTTGGGTAGTCCTTCTCCTTAAAATATTCCAAGTAGTTCACAACAAAGTGAGGCTACTGAGTTGGAAGACATTACTATATAAAAAGATTTAGTTATTGTCATTTTTCTTTAACCTTTCACTCTTTTAAGTTCGCCTCTCCTCCAGAGAAATCTTGGCTTCGCCACTGAATGAATGCTTGTATAAACTCGACTCAATAATTACGAGTGACACTTCACGATGATTATATAGAGTTGTTGTTAGAAATTATATATTATAATATTATTTTATAATATTTAATTTTTGTGTGAATTAAAAATAAGAGTCAAGTGTTATAGTTGAATTCAAACTCATGAGTTGCATTTGTTCGTTGTAACTTTAGGCAACAATCACAATGTTTCAATAAGGGTGGCTTGAATTCTATATAAACTCAGCCATCCCACCCGTCTAAATAATAAAGAGTAAAGTTTAATCCCCAAGCTCATTATTAAATATCTTTCGAGTTGTGTCTTAAAAGTACGAAATATATAAAGTTCGCCAAAGTCCGAAGATTAGAGTGTTTTGACTTCAGATTATAGATTGTTGAATCTTGGGAGACGGATGCCTACCGAACTACAAGCACAAGAGTAGGGGCAAAATTCTGTCTTCAGGACATTGCATTTATGCAAGCCTCAATCTTCAAGTTGTCAGTTTTTCTAACTTTATCTCTAGTTGTATATATTAATCTTGTATACTATTGATGTTATGATTTTCTTTATGATTATTGTGATTGGAATTCTTGTATTACTTTCATGTTTTCTAATATTGTTCCAACAGTTGCAAGTGATGAGATTGTTACAGACGAGAGTTATCTCTAATTACAAAATACTTTAAAATGTACACAAACGTAATCAACTAAGAGTAGCCAGCGGTTGTCTGCTGGAGAGTTCGAACTGAAGTCGAACTATAGTGGTGGAGAAGCGCGGAAACGGCAAAATACAAACTGATCTGATATGGACTTATCACTTGACTTATCAAACCATCCCTTAATTCTAAGTTCATATATCTAAATAACCAAAGGAGAAGAAAAAAGAGTTCAGAAATCTACGCCCTCGGCTTCATCACAATGGTGGAGTGCTTCAGGATGTGCAGGCTGAACTGCCCACGTTTCTCCGAGGTGTCGATCTTGGACTGTCCCGGCGGAGGCAGAAGCCCGAAGTTCTGGACTAAACGTCCAATTGTAATGCCCAGGATTGGCAGGGCCAGGATAATCCCGGGACAGCTTCTCCTCCCAACACCAAACGGGAGATACCTGAAGTCGTTCCCGTTAGTCTCCACCTTCGACTCCTCCTCCAAAAACCTCTCGGGCCTAAACTCCTCCGGTTTCTTCCACAAGGCAGGGTTGTTTGCCAACCACCAAGCATTCACCAAAATCTTGCTCTCCGCCGGGATGTCAAACCCGCCGAGCTTGGCGTCCTGGAGGTTCATGTGGGGAACAAGGAGTGGGATTGTCATGCGAAGTCGGAGAGTCTCCTTGATCACGGCTTGCAGGTAGGGAAGTTTTTGAATGTCGGGCTCTGTGATCTGAACTCCGCGGCCGAGGACTGCATCGAGTTCATCCCTCAACTTCTTTTGGATTTCGGGGTGGTTCACGAGCTCAGCAATTCCCCACTCCATCGACCACATAGTGGTTTCAATAGCTGCTCAACAAAGAAATGTGACATTAACAGCCTAAAATTAAACAACCTTAATTGAATTTTAACAAAGCTCATTACAAGATAAATTATGTGTTGAAATACAATCATGTAATATGATCAATTTACATTTTATGATATGGGTTATGTTATCTACACATTCTTTTTTACTTTTCACAAACCTTTGTTAATTTCTGTTTGTTAATCTTCTTCAATTTATCCGATCCGACAATCGAAAACTAAAAAAATATGGAAGAAGTAAAAAATGGTGTGTGAATATCACATTCCTTTATGATATTAATGGCGGATTTACAGTTAGAAATAAAATAATACCAAGTCATGTTTGCATGTTGATGTCATGGGGTTGGTAAAAAGAACTGAGTCGTATATAAAATGCAAATTACGAAAGGATAAGGACAACAAATTGTCTAAAAGGATGCACAATCAAGTGATTTAGTATTTTTCATATGTTAGTGACTCCATCAGGAAAAATATATTTGAAAAACAAATATAAAAAATAAAACAAAAGCCAGGGAAGAAAAGGTTGGTTTACAAATGAGAGCTGTTTTTAGCACACTTAAAATCTCAATGTACACTCTTTCTACATCTTTAATTTATCTATTCTCATCTTCTTGGTGTAATTTTCGATTTTGGGGACAATAAAACCAATCGAAGGGTAAAATTGGAAATCACGCGTCCCAGAAGCTATCTAATTTGCAGGCCTGCAATTTGGGAAATAATAAAAAAAATTAATACGTTTTTTCAATTTTACACAAAAATTATAAAAATACCTAATGAAATCAAATTACCATTTCGATCGTCATATAAATCACAACCGAAGATGGGAAGTCAGTAAAAATAGATTAACATGTTTAATTATCAGATGAATTTTTATCACAAATAATTCTTAAAATTGACTCTCACTATCAAGATGGTCTTTCAAATTAAAAATCAATCAATGTAGTTCCACAAGTAATTGTCTCAAATCAATGTAGTCTTTCGGAACGACATTGATCAATTTTTAATTTTAGGGACTATTTTGATGTCATGGGTCAATGGGATCATTTTGATGTCGTGAGTCAATTTCAATGACCATTTGTGAGGAAAAAATACTTATGGGGCTCATTTATGTGTCACATCAACATTTAATAGAGTTTTTAATATAACTGTGATGGAATAACCATATTAATTTGAGACACCTATTTTAAAGAATAATATTAATTGATTTTCAATTTCAAAAAATATCTCGGAGGTGATAGTCAATTTCAAGAACCATATACGAAGAAACCGTTATCAGATTTAACCTTAAAAGAGTGGGGTCTACTCACCAGCCGCATTGACGTTGTCCACGATGTAGTAAACATTGTCCTCGTTGATTTCTCCCTTTTGCTTGGCTTCGAGGATGTGGTCAATGGCGCACTTCAACCCTTCATCTGTTGTAGCATGTGTGCTTGTATGTTTCCTGTCGAAAATTAGAAAAGTTGAGTCAGACTAGCGATTTTCACACTTTCATTTTAGTTGTCGCATATCAAATTGCAATCACAGCCAATGATAAATATTAGTAATTGTCATGCTACTAACGTTGATGATGCTAGAAAGATTGTCTTTTAGATCATATTTAAGACCATATATTGTGACGACACAGATGATACTAGAGAGATCATCTTTTAGATCATATTTAAGAGCACAAATTGTGATGATTAAATTCCTCCATTAAATAAAATATAATTAAATTATTTTTTTTTTAAATAAAGATTTATTAGGTAAAATAGTCTATAAATTTGACATAACCCCTCATTTGAATCACTAAGATTTGAAATTGATAGAGTAATCTGTGAGTTTGTGTACCATAACTTATTTGGGTTATTTCGTAAAAATTTATGTTAAATAATGACAAAAAGGCTTTCAATTTTAATAAATAATGAGCCAAAATAATTTCACAAAACTTGAGAATATTTTTGTCCTTTTATTCTTATTTAATACAAATTTTCCACAACAGAAAAAAAACTAAAATGATCCCAAAGGATCGCTCAAAACTCATAAACCAAAATGAGAAATTGTGATAATCTCATGAACTATTATTGGGAAGTGTTATTGATACTCCAAAAATCTCATTATACAATCCTGACAAATGTATTTTTCTTTCCTAATATAGAAAGTTTGAAGTGTAGAATGAGATTTTTTGAGTGCTAATAACAATTCCCCTATTATTTTACCTAAAAAGCCAAAATAAACAGAAATAATAAAAGTAAGGCAACTCATAAATAAAATGAATTAACTTACTTCCTCTCGTCAATGAAATCGTCCTTAAACAGCTGCATCCTCTTCTCCGTCACTTCCTTGCAGATCTTCAAATACCCTCTCAAAAAGGGCCTTAAAATGGGGATAAAATCGCCGTAGTTGTAATCGAAGCTCTGCGCCAATTGGCTCCTGTCCCCGTTCGATCGCTTGAGCTTCACGAACAGGGGATCCTCCTCGCTCTCGAATCGCCGATCGAACATGATTTTGTATACGTTGTTGTACATCATCAGCTGCAGCCGCTTCCGCAGCACCATCCCACTGGTCGCCGCCTCAGGGTGCTTTTTCACGTCCTCGACGACCGCCGCCGCCTCCGATTCCCATCCGTGGCGGTACTGCTGGACTACCTTGTTGGTGAAGAAAGGAACGGTCATGATCCGCCGCATTTTCCGCCAGTGTTCGCCGTAGACGGTGAACACCATGTCCTGGCCTTTACCGTTGAAAATATCAACGACGACGTTTCTGGTCCTCGACCCAAATTCGACTCCCTGGGTGTGGAGCACCTCCTTGGCGAGCTTCGTCGAGGAGACAACGACGAGGTTGCGCTGTCCCATTCGGAGGAGGAAGCAGTCGCCGAATTTCCTGGCGAGGTCGGAGAGATTACGGTGGTTGAGGTCGTCGCCGACCTGGAGCCAGTTTCCGAAAACAGGTACGGGCATGGGACCCGGCGGGAGCTTGAATTTCTTGCCGCGGAGTTTTGAAATGGCGATGGCGACGATCACCGCGACGAAGAGACCCAGAAGGGTATTTCCCAGGAGGAAGAGGTCCATTTTTGTGCGTGCGTTGGTGTGGTGAGTAAGCGAAATGCTGAGAATAGTGGTGGGAGAGTGAAGTGGTTTATTGGTGGTTTTGTGTTTCGGGGACGTCAGGTGGGTTAGAATCCAGATTGTACCACTGAGTTTGTAGAGTAATCAACTAGAAAATATGATTTGGAATTTATAGACTGCGGCTTGTCGCTTGCATTATTGCATGAAACACGAGTGGATGACTTACATGAATCAATGGATAGCGGCTTGTCTGAATAATTAACTTTTTCTTTAGCATACGACAGCAGTGACGATGAATGGTTTTGTTCGATTACTGTTTGACTTTTGCCTTGGATGAATAGTGACTGTGAATGATTGATCCTAATTTTTTAAAGAGTGATGTTATACTTATCACATATTTATACTATTATTTGTACCGTATCTCTAATAAAGATAAACCATCAATAAATGTGGATCTCATTTTATTTGAGAGATAGTACTAGTGATATATAAACAGGAAGATGATCCAGTCCGGATCTCTCCTATGAAAGACCCAGGATCAAGTGATCCAGATCGTTGAAATTTGATCAAATTACTACAAATAGGAAGCCCCTCTAACATTATAGTAATTGTAACCGTTGGATCAAATTTCAACAGTATATATCACTCGATCCTGAGCTTTTGATGGGAAAGATCCAGACTAGATCCTCTTTTGTATAAACATATGATAAGAGTACCTTTTTTTTTTTTTTTAATCTTCGGCAAGATCATATGGGTCTTAGGCATCTTAGTAGGCTGCCCATCTTAACTTCTGTGGCCATCTTTTACTCATGTTCGCCATCAAGCCAATGACATTGCTCTTCGCCTCGCGCGCTGCCCTTCTTTTTGAAATTAATTGTGCTTGGGTTGAGGAAGCTGATCTGTAACTGTTTTGTTGTTTTCCTTCTGGACTCCTTAATGAAATCTATCGATCTTATATCAAAAGAAAAACTTGTGTGGCAGAGAATTGCCTTTTTCATTGGTAGATGAATTTTACGAGGAAATCTCTTCTTCATCTTCGCTCATTTGATTGACTTGGAGCATTAATCGGCTTGCTATTTTTGTGAGTTCTGATTCTGTTTTTCCATCGATTGAGATGGAAGAAGTAGATGCTTCTATAGTATGAGTTACTGGGAATTCAGTATCGACTTATTCTGTAATTCGGTCGTGCTTGAAATTATCCCACCATTTTACTGTGATTTGGCGGACTACATCTTTTTCTTCCCAGTTGGCGTTGTAATACTATCTACACTAAGGTACGGGATTTTTTTTTTGTTTTTAACAATCGATATTATCTACACTAAGGGAAGGGAGTTAGCCTCATAATGGGTTAGAAATAATGTGGTTCAAATTCCACTTTGACGAGAATCGAACCTAAGACCTCTAACTTACAAGTGAAGAGGAATAGTATTAGATCATAGTCCTAAGTGGCGGAAATTATTTCCTCTTGTTGACTCTGTAGTTTGAGGAAAAATACTACCAACGTTGATGAACCAAGAGCAACTAAAATCTTCAGTTTGATGTAGGAGATGAATTTTTGGTGGAAAAAAAAGGCTCTGGCAATATGAGGGGAACTTTTGAAGTGACCGAAACAGGGTACTTACTATAAATATAAGATGGGTAGTACTTTTGACTGAATAAGGAGATGGTTTTTGTACTAACTAGTGTTTGGGCAGACGCAGGGGTTGTAACTTTGGATAGTACTGTAGTTACTCTGCGAGAGTCCACTCCTAAATGCAAATGAACAATTTGTTCAGGTTGCTCTGGAGAGACCCTTTATTTGAGCATACCTTCGTAATCAAATTCAGAAGTATCGGTTTCAACAATTTTGAAAAAGTTAACTGAAGGAATGCCAAGACAAGGGAATGTTTTGATATATTGTTTGATATTTTTTGACGATTTTGAAAGAGTTAACTGGGGCTTGGAGCTTGCATTATTGTAGGAATAACTGTCGGAACACGCGTGTGTGACACTTGGAGCACACATGAATAGCTGCTTGTCTGAATGAATAATGACGGATCTTTGTTGGTAATTTGACGGAATTGTAGATTAATGGTAATTGACGGATCTTTGTTAGACTTTTTCTTGAATGAATAATGACTCTGATTGATGAACCCTAACTTTTTAATCTTCATCAAGATCATATGGGTCTTGGGCATCTTGGTAGTCTGCCCATCTTTAGCTTGTGCGGCGGAGAGTTACCTTTTTAATTGGGAGATGAATTTTACAAGGAAATCTAGTTAGGTAAAGGGTCGAAATTCGGTAAATAGTCTACAACTTCATCCCCCTTCCCCCACCAAAATTTTACATGTAAATACAATTTTTTTTGGGAACTTTAACGAAAAGCTCCAGGTACTGTTTACTTTAACGAAAAATCACATTTTTACACTAAAAAATAAATCATGATACTATTCATTTTACCATTTATTTTGTCCTTATCGTTAAAACTCAAAGTTTTCAAATCATTTTCATTAGTTTTCCTTATTTTTTTTAGGGTAAAGCTCATTACTTTGAAGGTCAAATGTAAGACTATCAACAAAAAACGAACTCATCAAAATTAGTGTATGACGACTTATTCAAAAACAGAAAGAAGTTTATTACTTGAACCATCCATTAATTCAAGTTCATAAATCTAAGTAACCAAAAAAGAAGGAAGAACTTTGATAAATTTACATTTTCAAAACCCACATATCATGTCATATAATCAAAATCTTTCTCCCCAAGCATCAATCTACGCCCTCGACTTCATCACAATGGTGGAATGCTTCAGGATGTGCAGGCTGAACTGCCCACCTTTCTCCGAGGTGTCGAGCTTGGACTGTCCCGGCGGAGGCAGAAGCTCGAAGTTCTGGACTAAACGTCCAATTGTAATGCCTAGGATTGGCAGGGCCAGGATAATCCCGGGACAACTTCTCCTCCCAACACCAAACGGGAGATACCTGAAGTCGTTCCCGTTAGCCTCCACCTTCGACTCCTCCTCCAAAAACCTCTCGGGCCTAAACTCCTCCGGTTTCTTCCACAGGGCAGGGTTGTTTGCCAACCACCAAGCATTCACCAAAATCTTGCTCTCCGCCGGGATGTCAAACCCGCCAAGCTTGGCGTCCTGGAGGTTCATATGGGGAACAAGGAGTGGGATTGCCATGCGAAGTCGGAGAGTCTCCTTGATCACGGCTTGCAGGTAGGGAAGTTTCTGAACATCGGGCTCTGTGATCTGAACTCCGCGACCGAGGACTGCGTCAAGTTCATCCCTCAACTTCTTCTGGATTTCAGGATGGTTCACTAGCTCGGCAATTCCCCACTCGATCGACCACAATGTGGTTTCAATAGCTGTTCAACAGAAAAATGTGACATTAGCATCTAAAATTAAACAACCTTAAATGAATTTGCACAAAACTCATTACAAAGAAAAACTGCGATATTGAAATACAATCATGTGATATAACCAATTTTCATTTTATGATAGATAAAATAATATCACGTCATGTTTGCATATGTTAATGTCATGGGATTGGTAAAAATAAGTGAGTTGTGTATAAAATGCAAGTTAGAAAAAGGATAAGGACAACAAATTGTTTAAAAGGATGCCCAATCAAAGTGGTTTAGCAAATTTAGATCAGAAGCAACATACTTGTTCACCTACTCACCAACCACTAAACCCAGATTTTTGTCAATACCAACTTTAAACGCAACAAAGAGTTTTTTGTCTCTTTTCCTTTCTATGGAGGTGCTAACGTACACGAACACCATTATATATTGGTGACCCATACACAAGGGAAAAGGATCCTCGCCATCTTTTTCTGAGGATCCGGGGATCTCGTGATTATGAAAGTTCATTGTACATAATGTGATCAATTTTCGTTAGAAACTATTTATATTTACTTTCAAATTTCAAATTTAAAATGATTTCTAACCGTATGATAAACGATCATGATTACAGAATTTCCTAAATCCTCAGAAAAAATATCCGACAAAGATCTTATTTTGTGCAGAGAAGCCAGGTCCCACACGAAGATATATAGTTAGTGACACGTAAGTATTTGACGTACACTGGTATGCCAACTGGATGAAAATGAGACAACTAAAGATGGGCACGTCTCCAATAGTAACTTTGTGGCTCTTGCAATAATACGTAAGCAAACAATGTAATGTAACATCATCGGGTCCTCTAGGTTTTCTACTACGTATCAAGTAATAGCATACGTGGGAGTCAATAAACCATACAAAATGTTTCATATTTTAGTGACTCCATCACGAAAACAAAAATATTTAATAAAAAATCGTAAATAAATAAATAATATATATATATATATATAACAAAAGGTGAGGAACAAAAAGTTAGCGCGCAAATTAATATATTCACGTCCACAGCCGTCACAGAAGCTTACTCTAATCTGCAGCCTGCAATTTGGTTTCTATCTTCAGGAAAGGAAAGGGATCATCTTCGAATCTCTTCCTCTTAATCCATCAAATTAGAAAATTCGTATTGTTAAAATTTGATCCAACGGTTGAAATTATTATAACTTTTAATGTGAGCACCTATTTGTAGCCGAAATTTTTAACGGTACGAATTTCCTGATTTGGTGGATTAAGAGGAAGGAATTCAGAGAGGATCTCTTTCCCTATCATCAAATAGATGTTCGTTTGTAATAGCTTTTAAAATGATTGAAAATATTTTTTTATGAAACTGATTATGAATTTCAAAAGTATTTTAAATGTTTTTTAGAAGAAATACCAAATATGTGCTTCAAGAACTTCAAGTATTTTTCTAGAATACACTTAAAAGTTTTACTAAAGCTTAGTTTCAAAAATATTTTTATCAAAAAATTTCAATCATTTTAAAAGTATTTCCGAACGAACCATTCACAACATTAAACTTGGTAAACGAGTGAAGATAATTGTTGTTTACATTCTAAAAATCTCATATTGTACTCTTCACAAATGTATATTTCTTTCTAATTATGCAAAATTTAAAGTTTTATGAAGTATCAATAATAATTCTCATCAACAAAAACAAATTTACCACGTTTTAATTTCAGAGTTAATATTATGAGAGTAGGGTTTGCTCACCAGCAACATTGATGTTCTCGACGATGTAGAGAACATTGTCCTCGTTGATTTCTCCCTTCTGCTGCGCGTCGAGGATGTGGTCAATGGCGCACTTCAACCCCTCGTTGGTTGTAGCCCGTGTGCTTGAAAGTTTCCTGCTCGAATATTAGAAAAGTCTGAGTGAGACCAGCGATTTTCATGCTCTCGTTTTAGTCGTAGCATTTCAAATAGCATGCAACGACATACTGTTATAATATGATTAATTATTTAAACTAGTCACTTATTAAACAAATAAAAATAATAATCATTGCTAGCACTATCAGAGATTCAGAGAATGTTGACATCCTCACCATTTGCATAAACTATTAATCCACTACTTTAACTACAAAAATTGTATTCAGATTTTTAATATTTATATTATTATTCACGCTATCACTTTGTCAATCACGTTATTTTAATACATAAAGCAAAATTTATTTTTGGGTAATTTCAGTTACATTCTCATTTTGTCATCTCCGTTAACGTAGAATTACAAATTGAGAGCGTGAATTACACCGACTAACGGTATTAACTCCAACGGCTTAAATCTTATTAATTAGATACAAGCTTGTCCAACTCTTGCCAACACTTACTATTATATGTGAGACCGACCTGTAACTAAATATGTGCCAACTAGATATCAAAAATAAAGATTCCCTGTACACATACTCTTTTTTGGCGAACGGATCTCAATTTTTTCCGTCAGATTTAATGAATTGAAGATGATTCAATTATCAAAATTAATAAAAAAAACGTGTAGAAAGTGAAAAATCGTGTATAAAGTAAAAAATCGTGTATGAAAACTAATGAAAATGATTTGAAAACTTTGAGTTTTAACGATAAAAACAAAATAAAGAGTAAAATAAATAGTACCACGATTGACTTCTTAGTATAAAAATATGATTTTTTGTTAAAATTAACAGTAACGAAAACTTTTCGTTAAAATTTTCGAAAAACATAGAATATGAAAAAGAGTATAAATAGCACTGTTCAAAATTAAAAGCAAAAATGAAAGTAATTAAAAATCATAAATAAAGTGAATTAACTTACTTCCTCTCGTCAACGAAATAGCTCTTAAACAGCTGAATCCTCTTCTCCTTCACCTCCTTGCAGATCTTCAAATACCCTCTCAAAAAGGGCCTTAAAATGGGGATAAAATCGCCGTAGTTGTAGTCGAAGCTCTGGGCCAATCGGCTCCTCTCCCCGTTCAATCCCTTGAGCTTCACGAACAGGGGATCCTCCTCGCTTTCGAATCGCCGATCGAACATGATTCTGTACATGTTGTTGTACATCATCAGCTGCAGCCGCCTCCGCAGCACCATCCCACTGGTCGCCGCCTCAGGGTGCTTTTTCACGTCCTCGACGACCGCCGCCGCCTCAGATTCCCATCCGTGGCGGTACTGCTGAACCACCTTGTTGGTGAAGAAGGGGACAGTCATGATCCGCCGCATTTTACGCCAGTGCTCGCCGTAGACGGTGAACACCATGTCCTGGCCTTCACCGGTGAAGATATCAAAGACGACGTTTCGGGTCCTCGACCCGAATTCGACTCCCTGGGTGTGGAGCACCTCCTTGGCGAGCTCCGGCGAGGAGACGACGACGAGGTTGCGCTGCCCCATGCGGAGGAGGAAGCAGTCGCCAAATTTCTTGGCGAGGTCGGTGAGATTACGGTGGTTGAGGTCGTCGCCGACCTGGAGCCAGTTTCCAAAAACGGGTACTGGTATGGGACCAGGCGGGAGCTTGAATTTCTTGCCGCGGAGTTTTGAAATGGCGATGGCGACGATCACGGCGACGAAGAGACCCAGAAGGGTCTTTTCCAGGAGGAGGAGGTCCATTTTTGGGGGAGCGTTGGTGTGGTGAGTAATTTGGTGGGTGCACGGAGCGAAATGCAGAGAGAGTTGCGGTGGGAGAGTGAACTGATTTATTGAGGGTTTTGGTTTTGCGTTTTATAGAGGAACGGTTTCGCGGGCGTTAGGTGGATTGCGTGGTCATGTGTCTGTGGGATGGCGGGTGGGTGGAAGACGTAAATGCGTGATGAGAGTCTAACGGCGTTAGATTTAACGGAAGATGGGGTTGGAGAAAGGTGCGCGCGCGCGTGGGGACTGGGGAGTAGGTAAACGAGAGCGGGTAGGTGGGGGGAGACGGAGATGTCCAAATGTTTGTTTGGCTTTCTTCAACTAAAAAGCTTGATGTAATTTTAATTGTCGGGATTTAAATTTGCGAGTATGAGATAATAGTTGAGACTTGAGAGGCATGTGTGTAATTGTATTCTTCAAGATTTTTCAATGCAAATTTTTACTATCTCTAGCCTTGACGAAAATGCACATGCAAAATAATCAACACCCTTGATTAAGGACTCAAGCATCACGCGCCCACGATGTGGGGGTTAGGCCTAAGAATTTCTGATGCCTAAGTTAGCTTCTCTGATAAAAGTAAAATGTTTAGAACTTTTAGGGGTAAAAGCTTACTGAAATTTGATAGATATGGGATATATACAAGGGAGTGGCCAACCATAGTGTTAGGGTTTTACCCTACACGTGGCGGTATCCTATTGGTTATAGAATTGGTATACTGTGGGGGATTTTTATATGGTAAATCAAGGCTTCCTTAAGATAAATAATTGTATTAGTGTCATATATACAAAATAATTGTATTATTAAAAGCTTCTTATATGGTAATTAAAGACTTTTTAAGGATAAATAATTGTATTATTTTTTTATATACAAAAGAATTGTATTATTCATTAGTTAAATAACATTTATATATGTTATGTACAAGGGTATTTTAATAATCAAACTGTTTTTTATTCCGATTTATGTGAATTGGTAAACAGTTAATATAAAATATGCATCATTTGCACTCTAATTCCATATAGTTTTAGTAAACTATTGCAACATAAATTTGATTCTGATTCTACCTCATTCTAATTCCTCCTCAATTCAATTTATCTCAATCTGATTACAAATTAGTAAACGTGCCATTAATTTGACATATCCAATGGGAGCAAAACTGTAAGGTTGCGTTTGGTTTGATGGAAATAAGGCTTATGGAAAAAAGGTGTAATAAATGTTGGGAAAATAGATGGGAAAGCCTTATCCATAAGAAGGATGAAGGGTTTTCTTCCCCTCATTTTCATTTATTGGCATTATTGCACTAGTTCATCATTTATTACAAAACGTTTGGACAACATTGCCCTCACTAAATATTGGAAAACCAGATATACCCATAATATCTCTTCATACTCAACTTTTTATTTTTTTTATTTTTTATTTTTTTTAACAATGGCATGGGAAATAATTTCTCATGAATTCCTTCCATGAACCAAACAGATCCTAACACTATATTTGAATGAAATAAATAATTTAGAATTTAGACGAAGTTAAAATTTATAACCTGACATGCATAGATTTCATTGTCATAATTTATAATTTTATAAGTTGAATATGGTTACCTCAGAGTTTATTCGTGCCTCCAGTAGAATAGTTGGATTGAAATTTTGAAAAGAGAGATAAAATTGCAGGAAAAGGCTCCATGAGTATGAAACCCTAATTTCTTAAAGCAGATGTCTTGGGTTTTAATATGAGATTTGTTTGGAAGTGCTTTTAAAATGAGTTGTCATTTTGATGAAAATGTTCTTGGAACCAATTCTTAGTAAAAAAGCAAGTAAATCTTGGAAAAACACTCGAAGTGCTTTGGTGCTTCTTCTAAGAAGCACTTCGAGTGCTTTTGAAATCCATAAACATATTCTCTACAAACGTTTTCAGTCATTTTAAAACACTTCCAATCGAGTTCATTAGTAATATCAACCTTTATATTTGCATGAATTTGAAAAAATAAAAATAAAAGAAATAAACACTCTAGATTATAGAAGACGCACGATCCAAAGGAAAGGCCGCCTGGAGCACTACATATTGTTGTTGTCATTACCATTGCCGTCACCACTATCACCACCGCCCATCATCATCATTGTCGTTATTATCACCATTACTAGCACATCTCCTAACTACGAGAGATTTTACAATGTGACCGGTACACGGGGTGGTACACCACATGTCACTAAACAAACGGTAGGATATGTGTGCTACAAAATTAATAACTTAAAAAATAAAATTTTTCACCATTCCTATTAAAACACGTGGTGTACCACTTGTATTCCCGTCACAACTTAAAATTTCTCTCTAACTACAATATCTCATTTATATATTAATAATTCTATGCCCACATTAAATTCTATAAAATTAAATTTCATCGTTTTGAACTTCAATAATTTTGAAAATTCTTAGCATCTTAAATAAGGTTGAATTTGTTTTCAATCATTTTGAAAATAAGGTTGGTTCAATCATTTTAAAGTCGGTAGTGGGTCCCACCTGAATCTTGATCATTCTAAAACGTGTGAGAAGCAATTAGGTCAAATTGTATTAGTGGTTTGTCCTCCATTGTTGAATTCTGTATATCCTTCTCGAAGTAGACTCAGTCCACCAACTTCTGTTGTTTCTTACCTTGTATGAGTTCTGGATGCATGAATGGTACACTAAATGTCTCATCATCTTGTATTCGTTTCAGATTGTTGGTGCCCTTAAGGACCCTTCCATTCATTTGTTTGTGATTAGACAAATAGTGGAGGATACGAAAGCGTCGCTAGTTGCTACCCACGATCACTGAACCTTGTATACCTACATGCGTCGGCAAGCTAATAGTGTTGCTCATCGTCTTGCCGCTGTAGTTTGAATTTTGACAACCAATTTAATTGGTTTGCTGGTTTTGATGTTGTCTTGGCTTCTACCTTTAATAAATCAACTATCGTTTCTATTAGAAAAAAAAAAAAAAAAAACTAATGAAAAGGGCTTGAAAACTTTGAGTTTTAATGATAAGGACAAAATAAAGGGTAAAGTGAATAGTACCAGATTTGACTTCTTAGTGTAAAAATGTGGTTTTTCGTTAAAGTGAACAGTACCGTGGGCTTTTCGTTAAAACTCCCAAAAAAAAATTGCATGGGGGAGAAACTACACTTTTAGAGTGCAAATCTCAAGTTGCAGACTTGAGAAACTTTGCATGGACTTATAAGGAGTTGCGTCACTCCCTTATTCTCAGTTGGTTTTAAAATGAAGCCTCAACTTCCTTTAGTTCGTTTCCCTTGCGTAACCGAAAAAATATTCCGACTCTCTCAGCCAAATCAAACAGACCCTACCCGTTTTTTCACTTTAAGGCATGGCATAGTAAACCAACATAGCTGGAAAATCATACGTCGACATAAAACTTGTACGAACTTCTTGTTAGATTATAGTTAATGAATCTGAATTTCTCTGTAATCCTCGCATATAATTGAGGCATGTAATTTTTAATTGTAATTGGTGTAGGTTTCACCAACAGGATCCTCTTCGAATCCTTTTGGTGAGAATCTTAGGACTCTGTGAATTGTGTCTGTTCATTATTCATCGTGCGGTCATTTTTTGTCAAGTACTGTTTATGTTTATTTTTTTAAATAAAAATATTTAAAATAATTTTTTACTACACAATATACGATGAACGGACACGATTCATGGATCCTCGAGATCAATCCAGCGGGGATCCGGACTCTGTATGACTTCAAATGGAAGTTTACCATACAAAATAGATAAAATATAATTTATTGAGAGAGTACAAAAACGTGTCAACTCGCTTTCAGATCTTCTAGTATTCCTCGAAACTTTTGGACGCCGTCGTATTGGATTGCCGTTAAATTAGATATTTGACGGTGTTAGGTTAATGCAATGCAAAGTGCAATTTGAGGAAGTCGTACCTTCCGTTAATCATATCACCTTCCATAAATCCATGTGCTGCCTACCACACTATACCACCCAATTCCCATACGTTGTGCATACATTTTTTTTTTTTTGAAAGCTCGTCGTGCATAAATGTGGTCTCTCACCTTACATCTTAGACTCTTCAGCATTTCTATCTATATTTGTGGGGACGGAACATTTTTTACATAATATTTGACCTTTTTTTTTTTTTGTGTGAGGACCACTCGGTAATGTATTTTAACGATTGTAACTGTTTATTTTTTAATTCTTTCCTCAAAGATCGTGTCCTACCAAAATTCTTCCGAATCTGGAACCATAACCTTTGGATTAGGGATTTAATATTTCTTTGTAGAACCATATTCGTTTATTTTCTTCACTACAAATAAAAGTCTTGAAGGTTTTGGATTTGTCTAATTTTGTTGCGAGGGTGATCTATGAACACTATTCTAGATAGATGGTTCTGATGTTAAAATACATTTCAGAGTGGGCCCATAAAAACGTGTGTCAAAAGTTATTAAAAAAACGTGGTGCCATGAGTCCGTCCTCATATTTGTGATTATACATATATGAGATAGGATCAATGGACAAATTTTTTGACAAATATGCTTACACTTCTTTTTAACTTTTAAAATTTTATAGCATCCAATAGTCCTAATTAAAGGAAAGGGATCCTCTCCGGATCCCTTCCTCCTAATCCTAGGGATCCATCAATCTGGACCATTAAAATTTGATCCAACTGCTAAAGTTATTATAACTTTTAAAGTGGATCTCTGTCTGTAGACGTTTGATCAAATTTCAATGATCCGAATTGGTGGATCCCTAGGATTAGGAGGGAGGGATCCGGAGAGGATCCCTTTCCCTAATTAAAAGTGATGTGGAGAATTTCAAGTAGTAAATGACATGGATAATATATAAAATCTGCAAAACGTGAGGGAGGGAGGAAGAAGATGAGTGAGTTTAGTTTCACAATTGACTAGTAATAATGCGGTTCAAATTCGTCTTTGGTGAGAATCAAACCTAAGACCTCTTACTTACAAATAATAATTACAACTTAAGAACTAGGTAAAATTTAAGATATCAAAGTTTTACCACAACCTAATTCATCGCCTAAAGATACTAAGAATGAAGACTTAGAATTTAGGGTTTAATTTTGTTTACTTAACAAAAGATTTAAGAAATCGAGTGATAGTTTGATATTCTCTGTGTGCTTTAAAATCTTGTATGAATCAAATCAAAGTTGGTGTAGAGGCGTTTGTCATGACTTTTGGATTTTAATGAACAAGTCATATCTCCTGAATTTTGGTGAAAATAAAATTACTTAGTTTTTTATTCATTTTAATGTCATTGCCATGTCAGCGAGAACATTTGAGTTTTACTTAGGGACCATTAGATTAAACTCGATCTAAAGGTTGAGAATTTGTCCCTTGATCTTATTTGTATTATATTACACGAAGAGACTTACTCTTGGTAGAAGCAGAGTAAGATAAACAATAATTGGCTACTAAAAAATGAGTAGGAACTCCTACTCAACACTCTTAGTGTTTTAATCACATAGATTTGTACTTATGATCAAAACCGTTCATACTATGAATCACACTGTAAATATCATCTTGCAAAAATAAATTAAAACTAAGGTCGTTTAGTCAATCTATTATAGCAAATACATAGATGGTTCCTAATGCTTTTATCAATACCGTTCATTTGTTTTAAATAGTTTGATGACTAAACGATCTTAGTTCTAATTGATTTTTTGTAGAGGCGACCTTTATAGGATGATCTTGAACATCCCGATTTGAGAATATGAACATTTATGATTATAAACACTTGACAACAAACAATTTTGAAAAAGTGATATTTTGGATGCGGTCCCTAATCCTTAACATTCTTTGACTAAAACTTTAATGATATTCAAAGTTTGATCAAAGTCCCTTGACTTTGTACACCTCATTATATTACAATTAATATTTATATTTTTATAGTTTTGACATCAATTGTTTGATATTTTATGAGATTTATAATCCTATAAATTTAAAATCTCTCATTATAATACTATTAGAAACGGTTACAATAAAAAAATTCAAACATTTTGATTGAATAAATGGATAAAAACGATGTAAAAATAATAAATAATAAATGGCAAAAGAATGTATCCATAGTGTTACAAAAATTGGTACATTTCACATATAACAAAGTGGTACATTAATAAAGAAGAATGGATACATTATAAATAAATTAGGGTACATATAAAAGATTAAAAAATTATGAGTACAAATGAACTTTTTAAAAATATAGGCGCTAAAAGAAATTAATACATGGATACAAATTAAACTAAAAAGAAAATACTACAAATTTAAAAAAAATGTTGCAAATTAAAAGTGGGTACAAACTAAAATTATAAATATACGATACAAAGTTTAGGCATAAAACATAAATATACCATATGTAATTTTTCTATCATTGATTAAATATACAATGTCACGTGACGGTATACACATGGGTACAAACACAAATAAAACTTTAAAAATTATGGGCACAAAAAGAAACTAATATATGGGTACAAATTAAAAATGAAAAAAATATTGGTACAAATTAAAAATAGGTACAAACTAAAAATAAAAATATATGATAAAAAAAATTTGTCACAGCCCGTCCCGAAATTCATTTATCAGTGGTGTAAAATGACAGTTTTATCCTTGGACGGGGAAATTGTAGTGTGTATGTGTGACATATTGAGACTTAGAGGTTATTGTGTGGTTTTGGATTGGTGACCACGTGGATCACACACACACCACACTCACTCCCTCTCTCTTCTTTCCCGTGCTCTCTCTCTCTCTTCTTCCTCGTACGGACCAAGCTCGAGGTGAGCTTCCCAGTCACAGATCGAAGATTCTAAAGGCACCATTGCATTCCTCGTGCCATTTCGAGTTGGTTGGTACCCATTTCAGGTAAGGATTCATTCGAAATCTCGAGAACCCAAAACTCATTTGTCATGCACTATTCATGTGGACGTAAAACCTTGTGTTTCAGAGGATTGCAAGCTCACAGAGACCTTTATGAGGTCCTAAGGAAGCTCGGGGTAGTTCGTTGGAAGAGTTTGGATGTCGGAGGGCCGAGATCGAAGTTTTTCAAAGTTGACCGGATTATCGAGCTTCCTCAGGTAAATTCTAGTGGATTTCAAGGCTTAAAAATAGTATAACGTGATTCTACATGTTATTACCTTCATTTTGGTACCAATTTTATGAAAAATGGTGAAGAAATGAGAAAGTTATAAGGTTTGGAAGTTTTTCCAGAAAACCGGCGACTCGTCGGAGAAGACAGTGGCATATTCCGTCAAAACTGACGGAATATGCTGACGGAGTTAAGGAGGGTTAAGGAATTGACAGAATATTCTCAGAATATTCCTGACGGCGTTAATTGACCCCGTCAGTGTGCCTGGCACATGGCCGCGCGTGGGGGGCTCGTCTGGCCGTGCCATTGCCGGCGCGTGGGGGCGCGTGAAGCTTCCAAAAATTATTCTAAAAATTTGGGGATGATCCTGAGGTTGTGTAGGTCACTGTGGTATATTCATATACCCAATTTGAGCTATGTATGAGAAGTTATTAGCTAGTTTTGTCTATGTGCTTTAAAATAACATTTTTATAGTGAGTGGGCTTTTGGTTTTCAGCATATATTATATACTTGATATTTTTCCATAAATATGTGTTTAAAGGATAGTATGCCATAAATGCCATGCATATAAGTTTATAATTCATACATGAATTGGTATGTGATGCTTTATATATATATATATATATGTGGTGATGTGGACGCTCAGGTAAGCTCAGGTAAGTTGTGTTTGGTTATGTGAATCATCGATGATGCGATATGTGATTGAATAATGTTGAGCTCATAAAATTGCACTTAGGGTGATTGTGATTTAGCCATAGATATGGCACATGCCTGTTTATTATGTCACCTCCCGCACCATATGCTCATATTGGATCCAATTTAGGTGCATAGTCTTGTCGTACAGACCATTATTATGGTTCCGACTCGTAGGCGACTAGCGATTTATCGCCCATCTATTATGTGAGAGTAGTATTGAGCATGATTGTATTACACCCATTATTGTCGTATAGACTTTTTTGTTTGGTTCCGACTCTTGTGCAGTATATTGCCGTATATGTCATTGTAGTGACTCCTGCTAGAGTGACTTTTGAGCTATGAATTCAATCGTACAGACTATCACAGGGGTTCCGGCTAACATATTATATTTCTATGAAATTATTCTTACCTGAACTGCTTACTCTGTTATATCTTGGCATGACATACATATGAATATGATTATGTGAAGTATGAATTGAATTGATATGATTTCATATATATTTACGTATATGCTTATATTTTGATTATGGGAAAAAATTATACATGTTTTACAGCGAGGGGTTAGATATGTTGATAAATGAAATGGTTTTGTAAAACATTTGTTTTTGCCCACTCACGTTTTCTGTTTTGCGCCCCTCCAAGTTTTAAGTAAGCTTGTTGTTGGTAGCTTGAGGACGTCGGCAGTTCTGACCTATCTAAATAATAGTATGACATTCCTGGTACTGTATAACTAGTACTTGTCCTACTGGACTGTACTTAGACTTTATGCTATGATTAGGAGTGTTTACTTTTGTAACTAACTCATATCACTTCCTGTTTAGTAGTGCACTCTAGTAATTTGGTTTTTAATTATTTGTATATTTCCTATCATTATTGCTTCCGCACTGTGCACATGGCTACGTCACTCTCACGTGACGGCCAATATGCCTTGATCTCGGTCAGGGTGTGTCAAATTTAGCCATAAATATAAATATACTAATTGTAACATTTTTAACACTAAAGGAATATATTTAAAAATAAAAATATTTTATTATTCAAATAATTAATGACGTTATTAATATCCAAGGACCTTGATCAAAAATTGAAAATGAATAGAATTTTAATCAATGGAGTAGCAAAAAGAAGGATGTGAACCTAATTTATACTTTGAAAAATTTTAAGTAGAAGTTTCCACTCATCTTTAAGTAGCCAAGTATTCTTCGAGTAGGATAAAACGCAAATGCACATACTTTTTTCGGATAAACACTTCCTAATGTGAGCAAGACTTGATAAAGATATGGGTAGAAAGCAGCAAGGGAGATTTTGCATGTCCGCGATCCTTGTACTTCTTTATGTCGATCATTTTTGTCAACCAATCACAATTTAATATGTAATAAAAATTATTATTATTATTATTGTGATTTTGATAAGATACTATAATTTAATCATTGAACCAAAACCATCACAAATCAGCTTCGAAGGACGAACAAGAAGAAGATAAGATGCAAACATCCAAGGCTTTCATATCATCTCACCTACCACCGTCGAAACGGATGTTCAACGAATGGCACGCAACTCACCTTCTCAATCTACCTCCTCCTCAACCCAACAATTTTCTCTTTATTGTTTTTACGGATAATGTTAGGAAAACTAAAATTTCAAACTAAATTTATAAATTAAATGTTATGCGACCAACAATTAAGTAATAATTCAATCATCACCAACCGTATTATTGATTCAAAATTTAATTTAAAATTTTAATTTCTCTATTACTATTTTTAATCACTAAAATCGTCCACATCCACCTTTATGTCAGTCGTCATCATTTACGACAGCATTCATAGGCAATTAAATAACGAAGGTAGATTCTCTGCCCTCCCACTTCCCTGCCCTCTCGTGCCCTCCTGTTTTGTGTGATCACGGTTAAGTCATGTTAACATTTTATATTATATTTTTTATAGAGATAATAAGACAAAAAAGAATAGTAATATAAAATGTTAACGTGGTTTAACCGTGACCACACAAACAGGAGGGCACGGGAAGTGGGAGGGCAGAGAATTTGCCTCCTTAAATAACTAGTAGTCATATGCTAAATAAAAATAAAAAGGAGCACACAGAAATAAGAATACGAATGATTACATCGTACTACCCTGCTATGTGAGCTGAACGAGTAGGGAGAGGGTTATCTCCTAATCCCTTCCACTAAATTCACCTAATCCTTAAATCCGGGTTTTTGAAATGTAATCCAATGACTACAAATATGGAGTTCCTTTAAAAGTTATAATAATTTTAACTGTTGAATCAAATTTCAAGGGTCCGAATTTGAGGATTAGGTGGATTTGGTGGAAAGAATCCGAAGATGATCCCTTTCCAACGAGTAGTGATGCACTATATCATTTATTTGTAAAACCTCTTAAATAGAAATAGGACGCACCAATTCATGTGGGTTCATTTTTATTATAGAGATGATACAAATGGTAGTGCAAATAAATGGCAAGAATAACATTTTTAGAATCGCACGAGATATCCTTGTGAATAGAAGTTTGGTTGCTTTTTGTTTGGTTTATGCGAGTTTGATTCATGTATAAAAAAATCAAACATAACACAATTTTTACATCCGTGTTAGTTAAATGTGAAATCTATCTATTAATTGTGAGACTCATCTAATATTTTTTTATTGGTTATTCCCACTTCTTTGTATAAAAAAAAGTTGATCATTTATTGTATTAAGTTTAATATATTAACTAAATTATTGAAATCACTGTCATAAAACCAAAATCTTTTTTTTTTTTGGCCAACTGTACTTGATACCTATGAAATTGGAATCAAATTGAATTATTCAACCTGCTGCAATAGAAGATCTAATGTGCCTGACATGGTCCGCATTTCGACCTTATAGAGACAGATGCTAATGATCGCTTGAGCAACTAATGTGGCCGAGAGCTCCCGCTCTACTTACGTATGGATATGCTCATAAGTAAGTAGTGCAATAATGGCTCTTTGACATTCGTTTACGTGCGTCTTTTGGCATCGGAGTCGGCAAATCGACAATAAAACCAAGTTTGCTCTAATGTGGCCGAGAGCTCTCGCTCTACTTACGTATGGATATGCTCATAAGGAAGTAGTGCAATAATGGCTCTTTGACATTCGTTTACGTGCGTCTTTTGGCATCGGGGTCGCAAACCGACAATAAAACCAAGTGGACTGCAGTAGGTTAAACGATAAGGTGGAAGAAGGACAATCACTCATTCTCGAAACCACACATTCTTAAAACCAAAAGGTCAAATGGGAATATGGCTGGCCTTGCTTCTCCTATATCTTGGTCCTCAAGGACCACAGGTCCACAAGTACCTAGTAATGGTAAAATTATTTCAAAAAAATCATGTACAATGAAGTGGCTCTCATTGGAGACAAAATCCAAATTTGGGATGCAAGAAAAAAAAAAACCTAATTCCAATGTGGGCTGAGTAGGCCGGCCCAAATTTGAGGGAGGGACCCAAACGACACTGTTATTCTGGCCCATAAATATGGACTAAAATCTAAGCCCGCGAAGACCCAAAAGGGCCCACAGCCCACAGAAGCGCAAGTTAGTTAGAAAGATTGGCCAACCACGCAACTCTCGTTTTTCATTTGCTCACTCACTCCACTTAAGTCTTCGTCGCCGTAAAATCAAACACTCTCTCCGATTCCCGAGAAAACTCCCCGCAAAACGATGTCGTATGTGCCTCCGCACCTGAGGTCGAGCTCAAGAACCACCACGACAATCACCACCACCACCGCCGCCGAAGCCTCGTCTCGAACCCTAGACGATCAGAGCAAGCTCTCCTACTCCTCCTCCAACTCTCACTTCAACTACGACAAGTCGTCGTCCGGTGGTGCTTCCTTCTCCAGCTTCTCTCACTCCAATGCCTCCTCTCGCTGGAGCTCCGGCGCTCTCTCCCAGGCCAGCAGAGCTCGCCCGGATTCCGTCGTCCCTCAGTGGAAGCCCTCCGACCGCGTCCTCCGCATGAATCCTGAAATGGTTCGACGCTTCTCCAATTATTTCCTTGCCTTTTATGAGTTTTGTGAAATTTGCATTTGCATTTGCTTAGGGTTCTTGCTACAGCTAATTTCACAATTTCAATCAAATTTCTGGTTTATTGACGTCATTAGTCTGTTTATATCGTCATCATTAGCTGAAATTTACGAAATTACATGCCTGTAGATTGAAGAGGTTTGTTTGCGGCTTAATTTGGATGTTTCTGTTAGTTCCGACTCTGCTCCTGCTCCGGCACCGATCGAGTCTTTTACAGATATGGTGAATCATTTTTGTGTTTTTATCAATTGGATGCTTTACTTCTATTTTGATTAGCCTAGTTTGTATATCCATATGGATTAACGGACGTGTCGTTCCTCTATTCTCAGTGTTTGCACCCTAGCATCATGAAGGATATCGACAATCACGGATACACCACACCGACATCCATTCAGGCTCAAGCTATGCCGGTTGCTCTCAGTGGGAGGGACTTATTAGGCTGTGCTGAAACTGGCAGTGGAAAAACTGCTGCATTCGCCGTTCCCATGATACAGGTCGGAGGTCCTGTTATTTAGTATTCTTATGTAGTCTGGACTTTATGTGCCTGCTAAGTAGATTTTGGTTTAACGGATGTTTTAACTTTTTATTTTCGATGTACAGCATTGCTTGGCTCAACCTCCTGTTCAGCGCGGTGATGGACCACTAGCTCTGGTATTGGCTCCGACTAGAGAGCTTGCCCAACAAATTGAAAAAGAGGTGATCTAAGCTGCAAAAGATCACAATGCATTTATGAGGAGTTAGTTTGGAATTTGTTTCATAATACTTTTCCATAAGTGCTAAGTTACAAGTGTGGTTTTACAGGTCAAAGCGTTTAGTGCATCTCTCGAGTCCTTCAGAACTGCAATTGTGGTGGGTGGAACCAACATATCTGAGCAGGTAATTGATTTGGTGGAATAACGGTACATTCTATTTCAATAAGTGTTTTCAATCTTCTTCTAAGTGTTGTGACTCTGGAAATTCATTAGTACTTGTCGTTTTGTCTTGGTTTTGATAATTCCTAGGTGTGGGCTAGGGTTTGAATAAATGCTTGTCGTGTAATAGGTTCATATCAACATTTGTTTCTCATTCAGTAACACTAATGCATGCTTTTAGTGCAATGTTTTTTCAATTTTATGACATCGTATGCAATATGTTATTTCTGATTAGTTTCTGCTAATACTTGTTTTGTTGTGGCTTTCTACCTGGATGGAATGAAAGAGGTCTGAGCTACGAGCAGGAGTTGATGTAGTGGTTGCTACTCCTGGAAGATTTATAGATCATTTACAACAAGGGAACACTTCTATCACTAGAATTTCGTTTGTTGTTTTAGACGAAGCTGATAGAATGCTTGACATGGGATTTGAACCACAGATAAGAGAGGTATGTTTTGTATCAACTTTTGACCTGAATATGCGTTTAGATTTCTTTTTTAGATTTCTTGAGCTCAAAGTTTTTGCATCCTACCTTTTCTTCCTTTCAATGCTTCCATGTGTATTCCTTTGTTTAATTATTTCCCACCTTAAAACATCAAATATCAGGCTCAACATGGAAGTGAAAATTTAACATAAAAGGGCAACAATAAAGGGGAAATTAGAAAGGGGGAAAATATTCCTTGGTAAAAGCAAACTGTTGGAGGAATTACAATTTATAGATGCAATATAGACATCATGGGGGATTAGACTCATACACGATCTTCATCTCACTTTTAGGTTCCATTTTGAATAAGGTTTAGGTTTTGTACAACTTTATGTGCTATATATGTAAATGTATGTATATATATATGTGTGTGTGTGTGTGTATATATATATATATATATATATAAACTTTGTAATACATCTTCAATGTATAACCAATAGTGTGACTCCTGTAAGAAGCAAAATGTATATTGGTTAAGAATTTCACAACACTGAAATGAATTGTCTTGTACATATATAGAACACATCATCTGATTCCCTGTTTAATTCTGGAATGATATATCACATATTTTGATGCCATTTTAGGTGATGCGGAACCTTTCTGAAAAGCATCAAACTTTGCTGTTTAGTGCAACTATGCCTGAAGAGATCGAAGAATTAGCTCAGGTAAAGTTGTTGACTAGGTTACCTTCTGGTACGAGCTTTTATGAACATGATCTTAGTTTATGTAACTAAATAATATTGTTCATAGTTTCTGTAACTAAATAATGGAAAGGCGTCACTGTGATTCTTCCATATAATCAACCTTCTCATTTTACAATCTTATGTTTCTACGTCTTATTTTTCCTGTTATGGTTTAGGGGTCTGAATGGCCTTATCTCTTTCCTGACACTGAAATGAGCCATTAGCACTTGTTCTGGTGGTCACTTCATGCTATTTTGCTCTGCAACATGCAGATTGGTATATAGACCTGTTTATCGCTTTACTTACTAGATGGACATATTACAAACCAGACAGTCTTGATTGTATGCATAGCAACTAATACGTTCTACCTTTAATTCAACATAATTTTATGCCAAGTTTGGAATGAATTTGTACTTTGTAATTTTCTAATATACAAAAGCTAGTATTGAAATACCATTAAGATCATTATGCTCTCTCTCTCTCTCTCTCTCTCTGCGTTTAGTTTAGACTGTCATACACAATTTCATTGAAACTTATTCTAGCTTTTATTGTCTTCAGGAATACTTGACTAAACCAGTGCAAGTGAAGGTGGGAAAAGTGAGTAGCCCTACAGCAAATGTGACTCAGACTTTGGAGAAGGTTCCTGAGAGTGAGAAGGTTGGTTCACCCAGACTTGAGCAATATTGGTTTCTCCGCATTTTTTCTTTCCGCAGTCTGTGATATTGTCTTGGTCTTTTTCTTTCCTCTTGTTGTGGGGATGAGGTTTCTAGGAATTTAGTCTAGACCTATGGTGTGGAGAGTTGTTCTATGTATATTTGGCACTTCCCTCTGCGTATTTATGTGCTTGACGGTGATCTTATCATCTTTGGCAACCATATTTCGCAGCTCATCTTTTGTATTACCTATGTAGTTTTTAACGTGTCCACTGCTTTTATTGGGAGAGTTATTGGCCTCATTTTAATTTGATAACTGTGCTTTGTCTGTGTAGACTGATCAGCTATTGGCTTTGCTCGTAGAAGAGGCATCTCGGGTTGAAGGAACTGGCCATCCCTTTCCCTTAACGATTGTGTTTGTTGAAAGGAAGGTACATTTTGCTTCATAATTTATTGTTATTTGATTGTGACGATCATCATTTCAAGCGTATAATTAAAGGTCAAGGGTATAAATAACTGATGGACAAGTTCCTGTGTGGCTTGCATCTCTTACAAATCTCCATATTGTGGACAGCAAACTCATTTATGATTTGGTTTAAAGGTCATCATCATGCCTAACAAGTAACAATGCATTCCAATTTTTTTAGGATACATTTTATAGTAGTGTACTGAATAATGGAAGGCGTTCGGGTTAAGGCTTGATGAAGAAATATGTTCAGAGCATGATTGTGTGAAATCTTTGTGCAAATTCAATGTGAAGCCTTTCCTGTTTCTTAGTGCAAGATGCTATCAGAATGCTTTTTAGGATTGCTTGTAGGGGGCAAACTCACTTAATCTGGTGTGACTTAATTTTCTCTCGTTACAAACTCTTTTTGGACAAAAGCGAAATTTGACATTGAATTTGGGTTTGCATGTAGACGAGATGTGACGAAGTTGCTGAAGCTTTGGTAGCACAAGGGTTGCATGCAGTTGCTCTTCATGGTGGTCGTACACAAACTGAAAGAGAGGCTGCTCTACGTGATTTTAGAAAAGGCACTACCAGTATTTTGGTACATCACCATCTTGTGCTCTAAATTCACATTTTCTTTTATATCCGTTCATCTTTGTCTGATTCTGCTTGAATACAAGGCAGATTTAAAATCACCAATCAGCATGTATCTGATAGAGACCTTGTGTCCAGGTTGCCACTGATGTTGCGTCTCGCGGTTTGGATGTCTCAGGAGTTGCACATGTTATCAATTTGGATCTTCCAAAGGTATAGGTGGTTGCGAAGGAAGGCCTCTTGGTCAATTTATATCTGGAATCCACTAACCCAACTTAGAGACTTATCTGAGAATTGGCTATAAATTGGGCAATTCTTACCTTTGGTATTTGAATAGCGTCAACTTGTGATCATAAGTCTTTTTTGCTATCATGTGATAGCATCTCAATAGCCTGGTCTTTTCAGTTGCTATTAATTTTGTTGTGAAATAGCAAACCTGAAGCTTCAGTTATGGCTACCTCAATATAGAGCATGGAAGATTATGTACACCGGATTGGAAGGACGGGAAGAGCAGGATCAATGGGACAATCTACGTCCTTTTACACAGATCGTGATATGGTACCCAGTTCTCCACCTTTTCTTACTGCTGCTTCTCCACTATCTCTTCCATTAGCAGAATTTAACTCTTTATTCTTGATTATTGATGGCACACTGTAGTTCCTCGTGGCAAATATAAAGAAAGCGATATCAGATGCTGGATCTGGGAATGCTGTGGCTTTCGCAACTGGGAAGGTACTGATTCTGAGACATACTATCAACAGTCATTGCTTTTGCATCGTACTAGCGCCCAGAATTTCTTTCTCATTGCTAAATAATCTGGGTAGAAAGGAAAGAAACTTTTGTGTCACGTGTTTATAAGCTTTGACAACTTCTGCTATTGACTATCAGACTGCAAGAAGGAAAGAAAAAGAAGCAGCAGCTGCTGAAAAGCAAGCTAGGGTTGCTTCCAAAAGCTCAATAGCAGGACCAACATCAGTAAACATTGAGGACAAGTATCGGTTCATGTTTGCGGATTCGAACAATAAAAAAGAAGGGGCAGCAGATAGTGCTTGGGACGATTGATGAAGTCTACCCTCGGTGGGTTTTTAAAAACAAGCAAAGATTCGCTCTCGGCGATTCAAGATTGACGTTGGTAAGTAGTTTTGTGGAAGCTAGAATAGAAGTGCCCCGACTCTCTCTACCCCTCCTTCGTTCCCTCGCAGTCTCCCCTTTTGCCCATCCACACCTTGTGGCCTCTGTCGGCTGGAAACATGCCTGTGCTGCTTTACGCATGCTTGTCTTGCAACCTCTGTAAAATGATAGAGGCATGTTGCTTCTGACTTGAGGCTTGGACTACGAAGGTGTTGAATACGAGCAGTTCCTTGTACGTGCCCGCGTTTCAGCTCTGTCGTTTTACATTGTTAGTGTACCCAGTATCTGTACCAAGGATGAACGATTCGACAATTTTAGAGATCGTAGGGTTGGCTCATAGGTTTTGCATTGTATAATCTTAAACATGATGTTTACCTGAGACGTCTGTAGCAGAATAAAATATACAATCTCACGGTTTCGGTCCCATTGTGCCAGACATTTGTTGAATGTGATTCATCCTTGCTCTAAATGCTTTTGCAGAAAGTGCTTTTGATTACCGGTGGCGTTTATCTGTTGTTTCGTATTGTCTGCTGTTTATTGTAAGTGATAGCTCCTTTAAGAAACGAATGCCGATTCTAGGGTTACGCGCAAAACTCTATTTTCAGGCAATATGACTTCGACTTCAGCTAGCAATACAAGCCATTCCCAAACTCCAAATAGAGGACTTTCATGACACGAGTACACTGTCATCGTAATTTCCAATTTGCATTTTGTGATTAAACAATTAAAGCTTGTTGGGCTTTAGAAACTTGGTGTTCTAATGTTAGGATACCTAAAGTGGACGTTGCAAGTGTGAAAAGGCATTGACTACTCTAAAATGCATTTTACTTGCAAAAAAAAAAAAAGGATTAAAATCATTTTGATTGTTGATTTCTTTGCGTTTATTAAAATATAGGTATGAGAATCATTTCATTTTGTAATTTTTCTATGTTTATTAATATATAATTAGAAGAGTGCGAGTTTTCCCTTAAAATTGGTATTTAAAATACCTTCAGATTAAAAATTTGATCAACCCAAGAGCTAGTTTATTTGATTTCCTATCTTTAGTTCCTCTAATTCTAAGTTCTCTGATTCCTTGGTTACCTCATTTCTGTTAAGTAAACATGTCGAAATAACCTCATCATCATGATTAACACGTTAATAAATAGTAGTTAACTTGATAGTTAAATGGACTGAGAGTCCAATATATAGCATTTAGTGACTTTAGGGGTTCTTTTGTGAATTTCAAAAAGACGTGGATGTAACGTGTAAATAGCCTAATTAATAAAATATTCTCGGTGACCTCAAACGCAGCAGCCTGTTCAAAGTCGCTTTGCTTTGCTTTGCTGCGGTCATAGTTGCTCTCCTCTTTGCGTTTCTTGTGAATTCAGATCCAAAAAATGGCAGGTGGACTTGCAGCACGTTTTTCGAAGCTCCCGGTGCCTCAATCCTCCGATGTAAAGTCCGCCGCCATGTGGGGCGTCGCGGCCGGCACCGGCGCTCTTTGGTTCGTCCAGGTCTGCCCCCCTTTCCCTCTCGCTTCCCACTTCAATTCCTCTCATCCCCAATTACTTTTTTTTTCATCAAAAAGTGGTATATTTTTTTTCCCAGTAAATCCGTAGATTGAGCAAAAAATTAGAAAATTTCAGAAATATTATGAATCTAATGGTTTTTTTTTTTGTTTAAATTTAAAAAAAAATTACAGCCGTTTGATTGGATAAAGAAGACATTTTTCGAGAAGCCTGCTGCGGCTGAAGGCCAATAATTTTCACGATGTTGCTGGATCTGTGCGAACGCAGTTTTCATCGTCGTTTTCAAGTTTCAATGAGCCAACCAGTCAGAGGAGAGATTCTAATTTCCCATCTGTTTCAATAATTTGCTTGCTTTGGAATTTCCAAAGGACTAATTTCTTTTCTTTTTTTTCAATTGAATACTTTAGCTATTTTATCAAGTGATTTCTGTTCTAGCTGCATATGAATTTTCAATTTTTGACGTCATATTATTCTACATACTACATATTGTTCAAGTAACTCATTTGAAAGGGTTTTTAAAATGACTGGAAACGTTTTCGATGAAAATGTTTTTGGAATTAATTCTTATTTAATCTTTCAAGTAAATTTTGGAAAAACACATGGAGTTCTTTCTACAAGAAGCGCATAACTAGTACTTTTTGCATATATCACTTTTAATATTTTTAAAATTCAAAAATATTTTCTTTAAAAGCGAATTCAATTATTTTAAAAAAGAAAAATATCAAACCGATTATTCTGATGAAATGTTAGAACTTAGAATGTTTGATGGGAGACTTTTAACTTTCAGCTTATCTCATGTGTAATCAATTTGAATCAAGTACTTGGGTTAAGAGCTCGTATGTGACTGTTTCTAAATGAAGCACTTCATTGGTAAACATTTTTGTTAGAAGTGATGTTCTTTAATAGCATGTCGAAATTTTTATGGAAACAAACTTTTAGTACTTACTGAAAAAAGCACTTGGTAAGCAATGATTATCAACGAAGAGTGCTTTTAAGATCCAGAAGTTGTTTGAACCTTTTTTACTAGGCGTAGTTAAAAGCGTTTTTGATCGTCAAATAACACTTTTGGTCTTTTCAAGAGCAATTTCAAAAAAATATAACTTATGTCAGGTACGTGAAGTTAAATAAGATAGCCGAGGTTAAAACAAAATCTTTGCACTAGTGCTATATTTCATGAGTTTCATGTGTTGAGCTTATTAAAACGCGAAAGGGACCAGCATGAGCATAAATTCTTCGTAAGGTTGTCGGAGCCATTCCCAACTTGGTGCCCTTGGATGTGAGTCTGTGGAGTGTTTCACTCGTTTTGAGTGCGCTATTAATATGACAACTGTTACTCAATATTTCTCCTTCGTGAGAGAGTCGGATGCGGAAATCTTACTTGAGAATTTCTCCGGCGAAAGAGAGAAAAATTTAGAACATAAGCAGAAATATCTAGAAGGAAAATTGTAAGAAAATTGACATCATTTTGAACACTTGGTTTCGTAAAGAAAGAAAAAACAAAATTGTATCCTTTGGGTATCGTTTGGTATTGCAGACGGAACGGAACAGGACGGGACTGAATGGAGAGGGAGCAAAGATGCCCTCGGATGGAAACAAGGAGGAAGAAGAAGGAGACGGAGAGGTTATAATTTTGTGTTCCACGGATGTGGAACGAGTCGTTCCAGGGGGTGAGGCGGAACAAAAATTCACTTAAAATTCGTCCCGTGAAACAGTGTGTTCCATCCGTTTTAAGCGCACCAAACGTGGGATGGAACGCCTCGTCCCACTCCGTTCCGTCCCGTCTCACGTACCAAACGTACCTTGAGGAAAAGAAACTTATGTGGGTTCATTTGGTTCTCTTAAAGAGTGGTAGACGTTTAAGAATAATTAATAAAGGATTAGCATCAACAACAAGCGCCTGTAGCTCAGTGGATAGAGCGTCTGTTTCCTAAGCAGAAAGTCGAAGGTTCGACCCCTTCCTGGCGCGAAACGTGTATTTTTATTTTTTTTGGTCAATTTGCAAAGTGCCAATAGCTAAAGAAATTCAACAGTTCAAATTGTAGTTAACTTAGCTAAATCTTTTTTGTTTAGAAGATAAATTTCAGCACAAAGTTTACTGGTTTGTCCACTAATCATTCAATTTGAGTCAATTTATTCTATGTTATTTCGTCAAATTGACAATTATTTTCATCTATTTTCTACTTTATACAGTGTCAATGAATATCTAAGATTTAATTCCAACATTACTACTTTTTCTTGTGAATGTGGCATTTTGTTAGCATATGTGCACGTAAAAATATCATGTGCATTATACGTCCCTGCCCTTTATATACACCGCTGGAAAAAAAAAATATCATGTGCATTACAAGTCCCTGCCCTTTGTATACACCGCTGGAAAAAAAAATGCCAGAGACTTGGGAGAAATGAAAAGTTCGGCAGGTAAAATGGAACAAGATCCAAAGTCCGAAGGCTTTTTTCTAAAATTTCCCAAAATTTTAAAGAGCAAATGAACATGCAATCATGTGTCAAAAGTTTGCAAACACACTTTCAATTGTACCAAATTTCAACCCCAAAACCAAACACCAAACTAAAATTATCACACAAATTTCTGCCCTCTCCACCATTTTTGAGGGCAAATTAGTGACTCAAATGGGTCCTTTGACGGGACCCTTCTGTTTCTATATCTATACTAATGCTACACAACATAAACCTCGCATTCATACAACCATGAGAAAGCATGGCCTATAGCTCATCAGTCGGCTGGCCATTTCCGGCCAGAGATTATAGAAAATGGCACTGAAAAAACATGTAATATACAAACGATGACCGCATGTTTTATATTTAGCTTAAGTTGCCAAAACTGGAACTCTCTTGTTGTTTCCCATACAAGCTTGTCGAAGCATATGGTATCCGTTCCTGTAATGTTCGAGCGAGAAGCACAGCTGCCTTATAGCTTCTCGTTTTTCTTCTGCTCCTTCCATGATCACGACTCTTTGCCTCTGAATCTCCTCCTCGAGTTCCTTTGCTCTTTCTGTCAGCTCCTCCACCAGTTTTCGCGCCCCTTCAGCCCCGTTGAGCAGTTCTTGATGTTCCGTCTGCATTTGCTGCAAATTCTTGTTTATCTCATTGATCTGATCGTCTCTTGAACTCACCTCTGCCTGTAGGATAGCGGCTTTGGTGCTAAGCTCATCTCTTTCTGTTTTCATTGCATCAAGGGTCTTGTTTAAATTCTCCATTTGGTTGCTTCTCTCAAGGATGTCCGCCTTCAACTGCTCGATTTCGCCTTTAAGTCTCTCCTCCATTTCTGCTTTTCCAGCTTTCATCTGTCTGATTTCATCCTCCAACAAACGGCCACGTGATTCCCAATCTTTAAGCTGCTCCTCTAAATGTGTCCGTTCTGATTGCAATCGAGATATTTCAGCCTTAACCTGTGCCTTCTCGGGGAAAATCTTCTCCTCGGCATCAGATACTGCGATTTTCAAATCCATGACTTCATTGTCCCGGTCTGTTAAACTACTTTTCAACCTTGAAATTCGTTCCTGCAGCTTGGACACCTCTCGTTTCTCTGTGTTGAGCTTCGTTTTCCACATAGAAATATCCTTCTTAGAGGATTCAAGCTGACCCTGCAACCGTTGGATTTCCTCAGAGGGTTTATTACTCTCAAGTTGCTGTCTCAAACTTGCAACCTCTTTTTCTGAATGTTGAAGTCTATCTTTTGTGGCTCTAAGCTCTTTCACCATTGCCTCAATCTTGCTATCTCTGTCTTGAACTTCTCCCGACCCACCGACCCTTTTATGAATCTCTGACGGTTCATTTATCTCCCTGTCTCTTGCACCCTCATGTATCTTGGCCTCTTTCGGTTTTGAAAATTCAAGTGCAAGCTTAAGACCATTATTATGTTGTGCAGGCTCTGGTTCAAGTGCAAGCTTAAGACCATTATTATGTTGTGCAGACTCTGTTTCAAGTGCAAGCTTAAGACCATTATTATGTTGCGAAGACTCGTACCTTTTGAGCTTGATGTTCAACCTGGCAATCTCTTCTTCCGATTCCCGCAATTTTTCATTTCTGCTTGTCAGCTCCTGCTCATATTCTGCAATTTTTGCAGGAAATTCTTCGGTATGATCAGGTTTTGCACCCGTGAATGAACTGTCCACATTCTCTTCCTGCTGCATCCGGAGCTTCTCCTTCACTTCACGAAGCTCAATTTCCAACTCAATTATCTTTCTCGTCTGCCCTTGATCAAGACCATTTGACAAGGGAGTTGAATAATTGTTGACTGAAGAATCATCAGATTCTGGCTCAGAATAATCGGTTAATGAAAATGATTCGTCTCCCTCTTTCTGGTAATGATCTGAGCTGTTTCCACCAGGGCCAAGGAAGAAATCAAAGCCAGCAGCACGAGGGCCAGATTTATGACGACCTAGCTTTCCGGGTTGGACATCAGGAGATGGCAATGCAGATGGCAGTTCTGAACCAATGTCAGAAAGGCATGAACTCTGGGATTGGAGATCCGAGGGTGCATTCTTCCGCAATTCTCCAGTCACATGATCATAACGTTCGGCCAGGGACCGGTACAAGCGATAAAACTCTTCAACGTGAGCAATCAATTCAGGCCTCTTTTGATAATACATTTCAGCCTTTTTTGCAAATGAATCCCCATCCTCTTCAATCAGCTTCAACATCCGTTTGATGCTCCGATCCATCTCTGAGGAGAAAGATCGTTTTGTCATTTTCTTGAGAGGCATTTTGGTGAATAATTGACTATAGCAATCAACACTTTAGAACTTTGACCAAAAAATCAACTATAGAGATATTTAAACATGCATAATTTGGAAAACCAACTTCCTCCACCGGTTTGGGTAGTTGGGGTCGAATAACCCCTACACCGTTAGATCAGGATAAGTAACGCTAAAATTATACAACCACAGTCCGCTTTACCCATTTTAATCTTGCCTTCATTTAGAATGTGCAACAAGAAATCCTTGGTACTGATATTTTCCCAAATCTCAGCTTAAAGTGCCACAAATGTCGTTAAAGGACGCAACAAAAAGATGTTTCCTCTAAACAATAAACTTTCTACTCATATTTTTGCATTAACAAATAAGAAGAAAATGGGAAAAAACAGCGTTAGCCAAAAATAGTAAAACAAATCTGACTTAACCCAGAATTCCTCGTAAATAAGTTAAAACCAATTATAATACCATCGCTCGAATTTAACTAGGTCGAGCTGAATGAAATCTTATAAACGGATTACTGTTATTTTAAAGTTAACCCAGGCGAAGTATTTTTCATTTTCTATGAGAAACTAGATATGAAGCGTAATACTGGGGAAATTCATCATTAGACATCTCTTTCCTATGCCTTTGTTGCAAGTGACATTTCAAAAAATAAGTAAATAGATACACTTACAAAGTTATAAATAAGACCGAAAGAGGTGTTTGTTGCTCACCCTCGAGATTATCTGCAAGCCACTTAGAGTTCTTGGGACTGATGTGACTATCCCACCACCATGAACGAGACCTTCTTGATTCTAACCTCTTCATAGTCTTATTGGACTCAACCTGAAATATAAAAACAAGATATCTTATGCCTGATCTGTGAAAGACCATCGCTATTTAGATGCTTGACTCTAAGATGCAACTATTTCATTCAACGTTAAACCTTCGTGATGCTAACAATATGTGCCTTAATGTACCACCATCCCACTAACAATGTTTAAGTTGACAACGCTCGTTTTTCCCATAACCTAAATGTTGTTGCAGGGTTGATCTGTCATTCGTCTTAGTTTGATTTTGACACAATAAAATTAAACTCAAACTCATTTGTCTACAAATTGTTCAGTTCTCTAACTACAACAGATATCTGCAGAATTAGCAAAGGCGGAGTTTGATGGAATTTCAGTTCTTACCAAAGAATTAGCCATTTGCTAATATCGTTGAAACTTCGAGTTGATACTTCCGCTAGAATATTTACATCTAACGTCAAAAAATCGAATCAGAAGTTACACACTTCACCTAAATACTAGGAGTCACACATCAAAGCATGTGTCTAAAAAAAAAAAAATACTCCACTCGATCAATTCTCTGGATAATTGTATAGATAGATTACCATATATGTCGTTTTTTCTGACAAAACGATATTCTAAATCACTTTAATCTATAGGACGAGAATTCGAACTCGAGTGCAAAAGACGGGCAGATGCCAACTTGGCTAACTCAAGTGATTTACACACCATCAAACAATGCCAACAAAGCTGGACTCCAAGAGGGCAACACAGCCCAAGTTCAGTTGGGCCTACAGAACTGAAAACTGGGCCGACACACTGTTTTATGGGCCCATAAACTGTCCTAAAAACCAAAAAAAGGAATCTTCTGGTTTTTGGTCGGAATGATAAGATAAAAAAAGAAAAAAAATATCTGAATCTGAATCAGCGGAAAGGGAGTGCAGTACATGTACATCTTTTGGAAATGAAGACTTTCCAGGCTCCAGCTAATTGCCCCACATCCCTCACCTTCCATTCCAAAGGCAGTAAATTTGGTAGATGGAAATTTAATAATTACTCAATTATAATATATATATATATATGTATTAAATATAAACATGTTAATTTACCGCAAAAAGAACAAGAAATTATAAGTAAAAGATCAAAATTCAGCAATAATTCTTGATTCTGAAAGAGTAGGAACTTGTAATCCAAATCGTAACTGGCTGTAAATTAGTTTGATTGAGAGTATAGATGTATTTATAAGAATTTCAAGAAAATCTGAATTCTGATATAAGCAAACAACTTAACAAAACCAGCAGAATCACATAAAGCAGGCATCTTTATGAACAAATTCAAATACCCAGATGGAAAATTCATTAAAGTTCTTACCTTTGAGCTTTGTTCTTGCAGACTGAAGAGAAAGAAGACAGATCCCAGGGCTGGAGAGAGAGAGAGAGAGAGAGAGAGAGAGAGAGAGAGAGAGAGAGAGTGTGTGTGTTTGGGAAATGGGAAATGGGAAAATTTGGGTTTGAGGCTCCAGTCCACAATTTTCAAATGGGAAAGAAAGACAACTTTTTTGTTCCTTTTTGATCTTGTTTTGTTTGCTTTTTGCTTCTTCTCTCAGCTCTCTCAAATGCAGCTGAGATTAAAATTCAACAAAGTAAAAATACTCCCTCTTTTTGTTAACTTTATTTGATATTTATTTAGGAAAGACATCATCTCCTAATCTCTTTTATTAAATCCTCTCAATCTATCAACCTGGATCTTTAAAAATTAATTTAACGGTTAAAGTTATTATAATTTTTAAAATGATTTTCTGTTTGTAACTGTTAGATCAATTTTGAAGAGCTCGAATTGATGAATTGAAATGATTTGATGAACGGGATACAGAGATGGTAGTATTTTTGGACAACAAAATCCAATAAGAAATTCCATGGAGGTTGATGTCAATCTCATCACTCTTTCAATTGACCAAATTTGAAGACGCAAAGGCATAAACATGTGACATGTGACATGTGACCCTTCGTAGCTTCCTGCATAGTTGGGGCAATATCTGCCGTCCATTTTAATATTTTTTTTATTTTTTTTTAATTCTTTTGGTTAATAATTTTCTAGTTTATTTATTTTGTTGGTTATATATAACTTATAAATTTCTAGTTGACATAGAATTATCATAAGACGTATTTCTCCTATCTTTTTCAATTTCTTCCGCATGAAATCACTGCCAAAAGAATTTGATTTCCTCCACATTTACATCAAGAATTAAGTTTATGGTCCATATTGATGTGGACTCGTTTTCCGTCCCCATCTTTACTTAAGGCATTTGCTTCAACAACAAAAAATTCATAATACATACCACATTCGTTATTGTAAACTAAAAATTTTGTGTAGGAATTTCACTTTTGATACAAATGTTTTATGTATGAATTAGGGTGATAATCTTTTTTATGTATGTTTATATTTGATTTCATTTTAAGAACTTTCAGTCGTTGAATCGTATGAATTGAAGGTAATCAATAGATATAAATAAACAAGGAGTCTATGAAAGGTTAAAAAAAAAAGTGTGTAAGTAGCATCACCCAAAAAAATATTGTTATGTGATTAATCCAAATAACACAATGGATCGGCATAATAAATTAGTATTGAACTTGTCATTCGCTAGAGTCAAACTAAATACATTCCACCTACAAAATATATATTATCATGTTATTATAGTTAATAGGACGACAAAGTATCTCAGATGTAAGAATATGACACGTTTTAATAGGATCTTAGATGTAAGTAAATGACACACGTATTAACTTTTAGAACATGATATGTCATGTGTTATGATAATTTTAAGGAAATTTTATTCATACCTAAATTTTCCCCTTCTATGGTCAACTTATAATTTTTATTATTATGAAATCATAATTTTGTTGCACATTCAAAATGGTTAGAAAGAATGAAGAAAAAACAGGTCATTAGTAGAAAATACCTCCGATCAATCCTATCTCCACCCCTTCACAGAAACACCCTCTCTTTACCCCCAGATCGCCGAAAGGCTTTCAAGCCACTCTTCTATTAGCCTAGTGCTCCAACAAAAATGATTTTATGCTCTGATTATGCTATGTTGGGCGTTAGTCATTTCTATTGAATGATCTAAACTCTTTGATTTTGAACATCTAATTGGTTTCACAAACTGTCGGACTAATATTAATGGTTGAGATTAAATAAATTCGCTTGATTGGATGATTTATCTTAATGGCGGTTGGCGTGTGAAAGATGAAGAGGGTAAGTGGTGGTGTGAAGAGTGGTGCATAAAAGGAAAGATTGTTGAACAAAAGCAATAAAAAAAATAAGGCTCATTATGCGACACAATTTTAAGCTATTGGATTTCTTTTGAACGGTCTAGATTAAAGCGGGACGAAGGGGAGAGAAATATGAGGAAAGAGAATTCAAGTTCACCTAGAGAGAGGCAGCATCTTATGCGATGTCACCGTAGTATTCTTCCTTCGGTACTCCCAGTACCAATTCAAGACAGCGGCTTGTGGATTATAAAGGAGACATCCCAAATCCAAGCATTCCTTCCCTTGTCTTCCACAATCCCCACATAACCATCATTACCATGCCAAAGTCCTCCACCCGTTCCTCTGCTAGTTGTAAGTTGTAACAACCATTCTTTTAAGGATGGCACCGAGAGAGACACACCATGCAACCTAATTGGAGATGCAATACCAAGTCGCTTTTTCATTTTCTTCTTTTATTTTCTAAAACCATTTTCCATATGAGATAAATTTGGGATGTCAAAAAAATAAATAATTATAAATTGAATATAGAGGGAGAAAATTTGAGTCCGAATAAAATTTCCAAATCTTAATCAGATGAGTGCCTGAACATGATTCAGATATATTACTAATTAACTTAATCCACAAAATGTTGAACGAAAAATAATCCACTAACGTTTATTGGTATGTTAATTCAAGAAAAACAAATAACATATTGAATGTGTTAATCACTTATTAATCATAATGTATGTAAATCACCTCAGATATATTTTTTCGGTCCTATAATGTTAAGGAGCTCACATTTTTGTGTCATATTTGAAAACCGCATGGTGCAAATGTTAGTCAATAACTTTATTTTGTTACATATTAGTTGTATCCATCATATCATATGTGATATTCAAATAGAAAAATAATATTATATGTGATATTCAAATAGAAAAATAATAGATACACCTCTTTTTCTTTCCTACACATTCTTATTTAATCTTATTTATTGTTTTTCATGTAATATATTTAATATGACAGTTAAAAATAAAAAAGAATATATGAGAAACTAAAATGAGAGTGTACAAATTCAAATAATAGTACGACATGTCATATCCTTAGCATTACTATTTCTTACTCTATCTTCATTGCTTAAATATAGCAAAGGGGACAAAGGATAAGGTTAGCCTGTGCATGAGATATGTTTTTTTATTGGAAATACTTGTAACTATTAGCTACGTATGCATACCAGATAATAAGGAGACATATGATAACTGACGAAATAATGGACAACAATTGTGTTAAGAAACATTACCGGTAAGGCTGTCTCAACTCTCAAATATAGGAATTTTTGTTCCATAGCTACCTGGGTAACGCAACCCACTTGGTCTTCTAGTTCCTGCGTAACTTAATCACATGCAACTAGATACGCACGCGCGTGTGCACACACACACATACATGTATATGCACGCCTTATATATAATATATAACAAAATAAAAGATTAGATATTTATACATACACAAAGCATTGGAACTTGAGAGATAGGGAAACTAAAACAAAATTTGAAGCTAGCTAGTATGTCAGGAGGAAGACCAATGGTAGAGAAGGAGAGTACAATGAGTGGAATATTACCAAACTATCATCATCCTCATCATCATCATTTGGTTCTGATCCATGGTATAGGGCATGGAGCTTGGTGCTGGTACAAGATCCGGTGTCTAATGGAAGCTTCAGGCTACAAAGTCACATGTCTTGACCTCAAAGGTGCTGGTGTTGATCAATCTGACCCTAATACCGTCCTCACTTTCCAAGACTATAACCAGCCTCTCACTGACTTCTTGTCCAGTTTGCCAGGAAATGAAAGGGTGGGTATTTCTATGCATACTTTTTGTTAGGGATAGTCGTGCACTCGATCAATATCGGTCTCAATATCATCGGTCAACGTGTGTTCCACCTTTTAATACCCACACACTCATCAACAATTGAGACCGATATGGATTGTATATTATGCATACAAAGAAGTGTAGGGCAGGTTTAATGAGCCTAATGTTACAAGAGATTGTATATTATGTTATATGGATTAAGTTTGTGTGGGTTAACACTGTTTTGGTAGGTAATACTTGTGGGACATAGTGCAGGAGGTATGAGCCTGACTGATGCCATACACAGGTTTGCTAGCAAAATACATATGGCGATATATGTTGCAGCAACCATGTTGGAGCATGGATTTTCCACCCATCAAGATATCATAGATGTAAGAATATTAATTTCTTCTATTCCATTTTTCTTCTTGTTAAAATCCTCTTCATTTTTAAGAAAAGTTCTTCGGAGTTCAAGTGCTATACTATGTAATTTTCTAGTCTTTTCCCTTTATTTACACGGAAAAATAGGCAAACTTACATATTATAATTTATAGGCCATGAATTAAGAATTCGGATCCTCGCCGGATTTGTGAGGATTATGTGAATCCATGAATCATGTTCGTTCATTATATATCGTACGGTCAGAAATCATTTAAAATTTTTTTATTTAAAATTAAACACAAAGAATACCTGATAAAACTAACTGCACGATTTACGATGAATTGACACGATTTACGAATTTCCAAGATCCTCACAAAAAGGATCATGTTGGATGAATTAAATACCTTTGTCTTTACCAGAATCTCTCTCGATATATTCGTTAAATGGGGTTCTCGCCGATATTCAAAAGGAGGTGAAGCAATATTTTTTCTTGAATTTCTCTGAAATTTTGAAGATATTTATGCAACATCGACAATTTCGATAAAAATTTTATAATTCGGTCCAATATCTGGTAAATCTGGAAGATTTTAAAGATATTTCAGTGGAAATTTCTGTAAAGTTTTGGTGGATTGTTAATGTTGTGCACTTTCGATCATAAGGTTCCTTATCGGTATAGAAGTCAAATAGTACTAGAAGTCTGAGGAGATTTGACAAAAGGTTGAGTAGCGCTGTGAAAAGTAAGTTGCCTTGGTGTTCAAGCAAGCCACTGCATTGACATTTATATTTAATCAATTTCCTGTATTTATGGACAGGGAGAACCTGACTTATCGGCATTTGGAAACGTAAACAAGTTCATATATGGGTTGGGAGTTGACCAGCCTCCAACTAGTGTCATAATAAAGGAAAATTTTCATCACCAAATCTTGTACCAGATGAGCCCTATAGAGGTAAGCAATACCATTACTATACAGTACATTTCCTTCTTACATAAAGATCGAATTTTTTTGCGGAACTTACTGAAATTAAAAATACATAGTCGTTAACAAGTTAAGTTGATTCGTTAATTCAATAAGAAAATGGGCTTTAGTGCGAGATTTTGTTGGTACCATCCAACTGAATCCAATTCAACCTTCACTCTTGATCATAAAACGTCACTTGTTGAAACAATGCGAAACGTTATCTTGTTCCAAATTTAGAGCAACCCCTATTGTACTCTCTTTAAGTTGTACTATAACTGAATGCAACTACAGTTGAATATAAACCAGTCCAGTACATTACGGCCTAGCTATACAAAATATGCATAACTGCACTGTTAACTGCAGCTAGCTAGCAGGCAGACAAAATGTCAATGTCCCCAAACCACTATGACACAACGGCCCATCTCATGTATATGCCCACATACATAGATTTTGTCTGGTCTCACAGGGTTGGATTTTTCTCTTATGTTTTGCCATTTTAAGGCAGACAGAAACATAATAAATTTAAGCACAATCTAGCAAGGTAACGTGTTCATATTCTGATTTGAATCATCATCTCTTTAACTTATATGAATTTAGTGTAGATTGTCTATCATTTGTTAAAAAATATGTATTCATATTCCAATATTATTTGGCATTGAATTATGTTTTAGGACGCAACTTTAGCTTCAATGCTACTGAGGCCAGGACCTATTATGGCGTTAAAAGGAGCTCGATTCCAAGGAAATGAGGAAGCTGCTGATTGCGTGCCGAGAGTGTACATCAAGACCATGGATGACCATGTTCTAAAGCTTGAGCAGCAAGATGCCATGATCAAGAGATGGCCACCATCGCAGGTCTTTGTTCTCCAAAGCGATCATAGCCCGTTTTTCTCCACCCCCATTTTGCTCTTTGGTTTGTTGGTTAAAGCATTGGCTTCCATCAAATGTGCTTAAAATTTTGGAATTGCAAACTCTCTCTTAATTTTTTGTCACATTGGTAAAACCATTGAACTCAATCAAATGTGCTTCCTTTTTCTCCTATTGTGCTTCGTCTAACGCAGCGGAAGCTGTGTTGGAAGTTCAAATCAAATACAGTGGCCGAAATTGGGGGAACACTTTTCAGAAATTGTTGGAACACTTTTCAGAAAGTGTGAGTTGCTAGCCGGAAGGTTGTGATTGCAACCTGGAATGATGCAATGCATGGGTCTGCTAACTATCCAAAGTTGCTGCATGTGTTTGAAAGAGAGTAAAGATTGTGAACACCATCATTCATTGCATGTGTTGTTGTATTGTTTATCAATTTCCGTTTTATATAAATAGGCCTTCTTGCTAGGCTTTAGAATCGATCAGAATCCAATTCCCATTCTCATTTTCAGCTTGTAAGCTTTAAGAGTTATAAACTCTTCTAATATATCAAAGTGCATTGTTTGCCGAAGCTTGTTGCTTCCCTCCTTTCTTTTTTCTTTTTGTCCAATTTTATTGAGAGTGCAAAGTGAGAGGTGTGATAGAGTTTGTAAACTTATCACCCACATATATTGATATTGAGTTAGTAAACTTTGAATACCAACAATTGGTATCAGAGCCAGAATACCTTTCTGGCAAGTGGAGCAGCTATGGCGTCCAATTTAGTGCAACTCCAGGTTCCCACATTGAAGAAAGAAAATTATGAAAGATGGTGCACCAGTTCAAAGCATTGTTTGGATCACAGGAGCTATGGGAAGTTGTCAGTAATGGGTATGTTGAACCCACTACTGAGCAAGAAGCCGCTTACACTGCAGATCAAAGGAATACTCTCAAGGACTTACGAAAGAAGGATAAGAAGGCGTTGTATCTTATATATCAAGGATTAGAAGATTCAACGTTCTAGAAGGTTGCATAAGCAACAACCAGCAAGCAAGTTTTGGTCACTCTGAGCACAATTTACCAAGGAGTAGATCGAGTAAAAAGAGTCCGGCTTCAATCATTAAGAGCAGATTTTGAAGCTGCTCATATGAAAGAAGGAGAAAAAATTTCAGACTACTACTCTCGACTACTTGTAATTGTGAATAAAATGAAAATGAATGGCGAGAGGCTTGACGATGTTCGTGTCATGGAGAAAATCCTTCGATCACTCACATGCAACTTTGAGAATGTGGCGACTGCCATTGAGGAATCCAAGGATTTGGAGACAATGAGCGCAGAGGAACTGCTAGGATCCCTCCTGGTTCACGAGCAACGCATTCAGAAGAATGCAAGCCCCACAACGCTAGAGCAAACTTTGGAGTCAAAGTTGAATATTGACAAACCAAATGGAGGTCGTGGATAATGGAATTCACGTCGTGGAAGCTCATCTAACTGTAGCCGAGGAAGAGTTTGAGGCTATACGAACAATCGAGGTCAGTCTTAAGAGTGGAGAACTGCTCGAGGAAATGCGCATATCCAGTGTCACAGTTGCAAGCAATATGAACATTATGCCAATGAATGTTCATATAAAAATGGTGAGCATGTCAACATGGCAGAATCAAGTAGAAATACTGGTGAGGAACTTACAGTCTTACTAGCACACCATGATTCCAGGAATCAACAAGATGTTTGATATTTGGACTCTGGTGCAAGCAACCACATGTGTGGAAAGAAAGAGTTTTTTTTCCGAACTCAAATATGGGCCTTATGGATCTGTGAGTCTTGGTGACTCCTCAAAGTTGCCAGTTGAAGGCAAAGGAAAGATCAAAATCATCCAGAAGGATGGTAGAGAAGAATACATCTCCGATACCTACTATATACCAGGTATGAAGAGCAACATTCTGAGCATTGGTCAACTGATCCAGAAAGGGTATGTTATACATATGGAGAATATGCTTCTCACTCTCAGGAATGCAAGGAGAAAGCTTATTGCACGTGTGCAAATGTCAAATAACCGAATGTTCCCGTTGAAGTTGAACACAAAGATTGGAAGCTGCACCATTGGTGTGATGGAAGATGAGTCATGGAAATGGCATCTTCGGTTTGGTCATCTTCATTTCAATGGCCTAAAGTTGATGTCAAGTGGAGAAATGGTTCGTGGTCTACCCCAGATTGAAGCCACACGCCAAGTATGTGAAAGTTGTGGCTTGGCAAACAAGCACGACTATCGTTCCCTGTTGGTGATACATGGAGAGCAAATGCACCGCTGCAGTTGGTACACACGGATATATGTGGTCCATTGGATCTCATGTCTTATGAAGGTAATATGTATTTTATTACCTTCATTGATGATTTTAGTAGGAAGACTTGGGTTTATTTTCTCAAGGAGAAGTCGGCTGCCCTAAGAGTCTTCAATGAGTTTAAGGCACTCACAGAAGCTGAAAGCAACCACAAGCTTGTGGCTGTGAAATCAGATAGAGATTAAGAGTACACCTCCAATGCTTTCCAAGCATATTGCAAGGAGTAAGGAATTAGGCATCAACTGACTACTGCCTATACCCCACAACAAAATGGGATAGCCGAAAGAAAGAATCGAACCATCCTTGACATGACAAGGTCTATGCTTAAAGAGAAGAATTTGCCAAAAGAATTGTGGGCAGAAGCTGTAGCTTGTTCGATTTATTTGTTAAATCGATGTCCAACAAATAGTGTCAAAAGGATGACACCACAAAAGGCTTGGAGTGGATACAAGCCGAATGTTGCACATCTAAGAGTTTTTTGGTGTGTTGCATATGCTCAAGTTCCAGAAGCCAAGAGAAGGAAGCTTGATGATCGAGGTGAAAAGTGTGTGTTTGTGGGCTATAGTGAAGAGTCCAAGGCATACAAACTCTACAACCCACTAACTGGCAAACTAGTGGTTAGTATAGATGTCATCTTCAGTGAGGAAAAGGCATGGAAGTGGAACAACAAAGAAGTCAGTAAAGAGAAGATTGTTTCCACTGATTTTGAAGAACCAGAAGTTGTACCACATGTTGAGCAACAGTCTGCTCAATCAATCACAACAACTTCATTGCACAGAACTGCAATGAGTGGTCCTACATCCAGTGAAGAAAGCAGCTCATCAACTCCAGTGAGGCTAAGGAGTCTCACCGAGATATATGGACAAGAAGAAGAAGAAGAAGAAACCAACCTTTTCTGCTTGTATGCAGACCACGAGCCCCTCTCATTTAATGAAGCTGTGGAAGAAGACGTTGGAGAATAGCCATGAAGGAAGAAATTCATGCCATTGAGAAGAATGACACTTGAGAGTTGACAAAGCTCCCACCAAAACAGAAGGCTATTGGTGTCAAGTGGGTTTACAAGATCAAACGCACTGCAGATGAGAGTGTGGATCGATACAAATCAAGGCTTGTAGCAAAGGGCTACAAACAGAAGTATGGAGTGGACTATGATGAAGTCTATGCTCCAGTTGCAAGACTTGACACGGTAAGATTGCTAATCTCTCTTGCCGCTCATCATAAATGGAAAATTTATCAACTAGATGTCAAGTCAGCTTCCTTAATGGAGTACTTGAGGAAGAAATGTACGTGGAACAACCAGAAGGCTTCCAAGTACAAGGAGAAGAAGATAAGGTGTATCGTTTGAAGAAGGCTTTGTATGGCCTCAAGCAAGCACCACGAGCTTGGAACTCAAGGATTGATAACTACCTTCACCAAAATGGATTTCAGAAATGTCCATACGAGCATTCAGTTTACATGAAGAATGGTACAAAATGGGAGTTCTTAATTATTTGTCTATATGTAGATGACTTGTTGTTTACAGGAAACAATGAAGCAATATTCTGTGAGTTCAAGCAAACCATGTTTAGTGAATTCGAGACGACTGACAATGGATTAATGTCATACTTTCTTGGCATAGAGGTGAAGCAAGAAAGTGATGGTATCTACATCTCTCAACAAAAGTACATGAGAGATATATTGGAGAAATTCAATATGGACAAGTGCAATATTGTCAACACTCCAGTTGCAATTGGATTGAAGCTGTACAAGGAAGGAGAAGGTGAGTTTGTAAACTCAACCAAAAGCTTGGTTGGAAGCCTAAGGTACCTTACAATCACAAGACCTGATATAGTTTATGGTGTTGGACTAGTGAGTCGGTACATGGAAACACCAAGGGAGTCTTATTGGCTGGCCGCTAAGAGAATTTTGAGGTACATAAGAGGTACTCTAAACTATGATCTGTTTTATAATTTTGGTGAAGATGCAAAATTATTTGGTTACTCAAATAGTGATTGGGGAGGTGACCAAGATGAAAGGAAAAACACAACTGGCTATGTGTTTTTTCTAGGATCAACATCTTTCTCATGGACTTCAAAGAAGCAATCAATTATTGCTTTGTCATCGTGTGAAGCTGAATACGTTGCTGTAGCCTCAACTGTGTGTGAGGCAATTTGGTTAAGAAATCTGTTGAAGTCAATGTGTCATCCACAAATGGAATCGACTGTGATTAATGTGGATAACATCTCAGCTATAAAGCTTGCTAGGAATCCAGTCCAACATGGAAGGAGCAAGCACATTGATACCAGGTTCCATTTTCTGGGGACCACGTGACGCAAAAAAAAATTTAACTTGTCTATTGTCACACGAAGGAACAAGTAGCTGACATCTTCACAAAGCCACTACCAGTTGAATCATTTCGGTTGCTGCGTGAAATGCTAGGCATGAAGGTATTTTGATTTGAGGGGGCATGTTGGAAGTTCAAATCAAATACAGTGGCCGAATTGGTGGAACACTTTTTCAGAAAGTGATGGAACACTTTTCAGAAAGTGTGAGCTGCTAGCCGAAAGGTTGTGATTGCAACCTGGAATGATGCAATGCATGTGTATGCCAACTATCCAAAGTTGCTGCATGTGTTTGAAAGGGAGTAAAGATTGTGAACACCATCATTCATTGCATGTGTATTGTTTATCAATTTCTGTTTTGTATAAATAGGCCTTCTTGCTAGGCTTTATAATCGATCAGAATCCAATTCCCATTCTCATTTTCAGCTTGTAAGCTTTAAGTGTTATAAACTCTTCTAATATATCAAAGTGCATTGTTTGCCGAAGCTTGTTGCTTCCCTCCTTTCTTTTTCTTTTTGTCCAATTTTATTGAGAGTGCAAAGTGAGAGGTGTGATAGAGTTTGTAAACTTATCACCCACATATATTGATATTGAGTTAGTAAACTTTGAATACCAACAAGCTGAACCTGTGCTTAGAAGTCTCTCAAAGTAGCTAGAGCCAACGGCTACAACCTTACTATCATCGGGAGTAACTCCTTCGTTGAATTGCCTCCTCATTCTCCTCCGTTAAATGGAGCTGGATTCCCCGTTCTTAATCAAGCTGCTCACATGGCAGATACTTTGACCGATTCGAGGGTGTGCAATCTCTCCTGGGCAGCTACGCCTCCTCCCTCACTGGTCTTAGTTCTCTCTCGCGACGGGCTCCCATGCACCCCGTAGGCTTTTTTTTTTTTGGCTGAGGTCTGATAGCTAAGTTCTGTCAGCCTCCCCTTCTTTGGTCACCAATAGGGTGCTGGAAGTGTGTGTCTGTTTCTAGGTAGACTTTCATGTTTCCTAGTTTGTATCGGCATCACTATCCTGTAATTTGTGCTTTTTCTTTGGCCTTTTTTCGGCCTCTCTTGTATGTTTTTTTTTATTGGACAACTGGCCTCTCTTGTATTTGTTGTTGCCTGTTTTGGGCTTTGATGAAATGAGCTTTCGTCCAAAAAAAATCAAATAACGAAAGTTCATAGAGTTTCAATTAGAATGAGACAATTGAGATGAATATATATTGACAAATTTTAATGAAATTGATTTAATAGTAGTTATAATCGTAGGAGTAAATATAAAAACAAAAAATTTCAAGTGTGTTGAAGAATACAAGAACCTCACGTTGAAAGATTGACAAAATAAAATAAAATATATAATGAATGATTCCACTTCTAATTACACCGAGTCCTTTACTTATAAAACCCCCACCCTTGCTATGTTGTACGTGGTAAGATGAAAGTTAGTGGATCATATCAGTGTAGTTAGTAGTGAAACTTGCTGACCCTTCTATATGAAATTTTGACTAAATACGTGTGAGAACAAGAAATTATAAAATAGAGAAGAAGATAAGTCTCCATCCTTCTGTAGCCCAACATGATATCACTCTTGTTTTTATCATCACAAACATAGAGTGCCAAAGTAGCTAGTTGTCTAATTTACACTATGTTTTTTTATCACAAACATATACTGAAGGCGACATGATCAATTCATCACATCGTTCACGTGATTCTTTGACAATGATTCAATTTTTAGCTCTAATTCTAATGCATAAATCGACGTCTCGTTCATGTTATAAATGTTTCAGTAGTACATAAATTTTCTCTTAGACTCAACCCAAATAATTTTTTGGAAGAAGAAGTACGCGGTTTGTGAAGTGATGGAAATCGGGGGAAGAATTAAGTTGGTTTGGTTTTCTTTGGGGATCTGCCTTCTGTTTCAAAATGCTCAGGCCTTCAGTATGTATTCTCCTATTTCATCCTTATTTTGTATATGATCTGAAACAGAAAATTGTGAAAAGAGTTGTTTATAATTTATATTTGGAGTGAAGATTGCATGCATGCAAAAGGCGAAGAGTGAAATATTTGTACTGATGATATGTTTGGTTTAATTTTCAGATAAGACGGACCCTACTGACAATGTAAATCTAAGTCCAATCTGGGCTTGGAGAAGTGCTTACTATTGCACTAACAGAACGGTAAGCCCACGTACACACAAACATGCGTGTGTGTGTACACGAAGTTTTATTTGTTACATGATGTCGGACATATAAATCGTTCTTTCGATCCCCTGATTACCAATGCTTCATAGTCAGCCACCCTTGAATCCGATATTAATGGTAGAGTTAAAAACACTAAAAACACATCTATTTATAATGACTAATAAAGCATATTTATCCGACATGATGAATTTAGAAATTGGATTGACAATACGACATGTTATGTTTAGCAAATAATAATGTAGGTGGCACTGAGTGTGTGTGTGTGTGTGTGAAATTTAGTTCAAGTCGGAAAAACCTTTCGAATTGTGGAAATTCAATGACTTGACCAATTATTTTTGTGCAACATTTTCTGTCTTTCTGGGTGGTTTAATTGTTTTTGAGCTTGTGATTTAACTTTTGCAACTTTGAATTAAAATTAGATGAACAAAAATAATTAGACTGAATAATAAAATATTGAAAATATATTATGACTTAAATGAACCAACCTAGAAGAAGAAATTTGAAGTGTTTGATGGGTGTTTTTAATATTAGGCACCTTCTCATTGCTCGCCAAAGGGGCAGCTGACATTCTCAGGAATCGTGGACGTGCCCGCAAATGAGACCGGAGAATACTGCAGCTCAGGCTGCTCCGCCCACGCCTTGGATGTGCTTAAATGTATCTACCTCTGCAAAGAAGACTTCTGGTTTCATAACAATGCCACTGTGCATGTTCTCAACACAACCATCATTGAGGGATGTAAGAAAAATAATACAGGTACTCTCCTCTAGATATATATTAACACAACGGTATATCAAGAGAGACGGAAAAGTTCTCATACCAGAATGTGGATTTAAACCATTGATCAGATTAATTTATACCTTAAATGTGTAGCTAGGATTTACAGTCTTACAATATAATATAGTAAGAGAACATTATTAGTTGGGAACTGTTGGAAAATGCAGCTATTTCGACAGTGGATTACAAAAGCAGTGGCATGAAGGTGTTGCAAAAGATGTACGTACCAATTGTTGCATCACTCTCAACCTTGGCCTTCATAGCGCCCAACTTCATGTGAGGGGCTTTTCCCTTGTATGCATACATATGCAGGCCATCTCAATAAGGACCAACAGACAATTACTTCTGCATGCGTCTCAAAGACTCTTTTTCATTTCTACTTATTTCAATTCTTGTAATATAATAGGGATTAATGATCATATAGCAAAACCCATAAAACTTTATTGTGCGTCACGTTCAAATTGTATATCTCACTTGAGGAGATTTAGAGTTTACTTTAGTGGTACTTCATTTTTTAATATTGGGCGAGATTGAAAGTTAGTTTTTCCTCCCTATTTATATGAAAAAACCGAAGCAAATAGAAGGAAGAGAAAATTTTGCTTTGAAAGTGGTGTTTGGACTTTTACACCCATATATATATATATATGTATATATGATTTGTTCATCTCAAGAAAAGAAAACAATGAAGAGCCGTAATTAATTAAGCAAAATATAAGAGAACTAATTACGTAACAAAACATATAGAAAATGAAGTTCAAATCAAATTTTCATTAATCGATCAACGATGAAGCCTCAGACAGTTCATTAGTCTTTCATAAACAAGACAATTATCTCTGACGATGTCGACATAGGTCTTCATAGGCATCCTCAACAAAATAATTTTTTTCTTTTTTGAGAACCAGTAAAATACATATTAGTAGCACATGCATGCTACGTAAAACTTTAAACTTAAAAAAAAACGATAATATTTAGAGAAACTAATATAATTTCTATGTTCATGGACAATAATATATACACACACACACACACATATGTATATATATTGCTATGTAGAACATTAAACTTACAAATACACACACACACACGCACACAGAGAGAGAAAAGCCCCATAAATCACAAAATGTTCATTTGTTATTTGTATATAATTTTAGCAAAACGTGGAATATGCAATATAATATGCAAAAAAAGAATTTAGAGGAGAATAATATTATCCAGCCTTCTATAAATAAGTCCACATATTGACAGCAGGAGTAAACAAAATAAGATGACCAAAAAGAGCAGAAGGGAAATTTCCATAACCTATGAGCCAATGCCACTCTTGTTTTTATCATCTCAAACACATAACTAGTTCCAAATAGCGATGTACAGTAGTCTCTCACTTTGTCTACGCTTTGTTTTATTTTATTTTGGTCAACAGTGTACATTATTCATGCTTTTGGCTCTTAGCCTATGGCTCATTTTCTAACCCCAACTCTATAGTTATAAAATGGTTCGATCGTTCAGAAGTTTTCTCTTAGGAAGAAGAAGCAATAGCAGCACGCAGCAGGACACGGTTGAACAGACAAGTAAGGACTGTAGTTCGGCGATACAAACATGGTAAGAGAATATTGGTCATGTAAGTTGATGAATGGCTTTAACTGGGAAGTGTTGGAAAATGCAGCTATTTCGACAATGAGTTACCAAAGCGGTAGAATAAAGGTGTATCAGAAGAAGATGTACGTACCAATTGTTGCATTGCATCGGTGTCAACTTTGGCCTTCATAGCAATGTCCAACTTCATGTGAAAAGCTTTTCCCCCCGCTAAGTTTTACGCATGGAGATAGATACAAAAGAGCCGCCAAAGTTCAACATTAGGTACATCCCTAGACCTACCGGTGGTTGTGGAAAAAACAAAGTACATGTCTGAATCCGATGTAATTAATAGAATATGAATTGAAGCTAGCTTCCAATTACGATACGAATTTGACTAATATGATTATGAATGAATGTCAATTTGAGTTAAATTTTTTATGCATTCAAAATATACTCGCACACTGTTCTCGTTTTATAAAATTAGATGAATATATAAATATATAAATATATATATATATATATTGAACAATGAAGTTACTAATGATATTTTAGTCTTTTTTATGTGTTTAGTTAGATTCATTATGTCTTCAATTAGATTTAATAATGATCTAATCCTAGTACGTAATCCAATTATAAATAAATGCAAATACGGATTAAGAAACCGATCCGAATCATATCCGTTTACGGGTGACATCACACCAACTAGCTCTTAGTCGGATCAGCAGTTTCTTGCGAATTTGATCACTCTCTGCTTATAGTGGGATGCCGCCATCCCTCATTTGGGAGTGACCCTTCGAAGTTCACTCCGGTCCATGTTGAAGAAACTCACGAATCTGACGCCAGAGGGTCCGTCTACTTTGAAGTTCAAGGGAAAATGCCGTTTTAGAAGATATCCGACAGAGGGAGGGCAATGTCACCCTAACTTACGTGGTAAAGCAGCTCGTTGCTTCCCACCAGAGGCTAAAATGCCAACATGGAAAGAAATGGAACCCCTTTGTTTTGCATGCTCCGAGTTCGCACGTTAGATTTGTTGTAACGACTAACGAGACGTTCATTTCTCCGCCGGATTTTCGTAATTTAAAGAACAAATTAAGACGGACTTAATTGACTACCACGCTCGACTGCTACAGAATCAAAAACTTGTGGAAGGGACAAGGGGCGGTTGAAAGCAGATGAATCTGGCAAAGATGGAGCAGAAAGAATTGAGCAGATAATGCATCGGAGTTATTGCTAAAACAGCAAAAAATTAAGGGCTTGTTTAATACTCTACTTGAATTCAACTTTTTAAACTCAAAACAATTTTCAAGTTGTAAGCCTTAAAAACTTGTTTAGTAAGACTATTTTAAAAAACTGAACTTAAGACTAACTCAAAAATATAGTCTATTATCTAAAAGCATAAAAAGTAAGTTTTTAAAGTTTTTAAACTTAAAATCACTCATTTCTTTTCTCTCTCTCCTCCCCTCCCACTCCAAATCTATCTCTCTTTTCTTCTTTCTCTCCTTTTTTTTTTTTTTACCTTTTTCGTCTATTCTCCAATCCGCTCTCTTCATTCTTTCGGTTATTTCTCTTTTTACTCTCTATCTCGTCCGATCCTCTCTCTTCTTTCTCTTTCCTTCAATCATTTTTTTACTTTCTTTCCTTCTCTCTCTTCTTTCTCCCCCTCCTACGACCCCCTCTTTTTAGATCTCTTTGTCTATTTTAAATCGTAAGATTTAAAATTTTTAAATCACAAACCAATCAACTTTTTAAGTTTTAAAGAAAATTATTTTCAAGAAATATTTTGTCCCTAAGCAGTTTTCATACATCCGAGTTATTGCCAAACAGCAAACAATTAAGCACCATCAGCAAAAGCTACATTTTAAAAAGGTCAGTAAGCACTACACAGATATAACCGTGAAAGAGTGCAAAAAAATTCTCAACATCCGAACGTAGCAGAAACTGTTACTGTTGTAGATAGCAAACACGCGACTCAAAACTCAATAACTGCTAGTAAACAATGAGTCGACAACAGGCTAAGATTAGGTTCCGGCATTCCTTCTCCCAACACGAGCCATAAAACCAGCTTTAATTGGAGCGACAGATCGTCCAGAACCACACTGCAACAGAAAGAATAATCAAATAAACGATCAGCTGAAAGCAAGGCAAAATAAACTCCAGTCAGGAATTTTAAAACCAGAAGGATCAGTAGCACATCCCAATGATCAACGTTGAAACTACGGGCACTTGAACTTAGAGCTATATATTCTCGGAGAATAATGAAAATCCCCCGAAGAAGAAAAGTATTGCTTCACCCAAAACCCAAGGGTGTTACCACCACCCCTTTAAAAACAGATCAAACTTTTCCGTGAGGCCTCGGAAATAATTTAGGTTACTCTATCATATGAAATAATCTGACAATGTAGGCAATTTTTTTAATCATCATAGGCCTCTTCAACAAGATATTATGCAGCGGCGTATAAAACACCAAAATCCTTCTTTATTTATTTTTTATGTTGTACAAGAACAACTTTCTATAAATTAGAAACCAGAGGGATGCCACTTTGTCAAAACTAGTAACATTAAAAAACCAATAGCCAATTAACTTTAGAAAAAAAAATATAATTATGACTGTTACCTTCTCGCATCTGAGAAAGAAGAGACGATTCTCCTTTGAAAGTATAGTGTCTGGACTTTTGCACCCAAGGCAAATGACATATTCATCTGAAGCAAAAGAAGCATGAGTACAAATGAAAATAATAACATGTGTGAAACAACTGAGCACATACAAAATGACAGACATAACAGCCAAGCATGCATAATGAGCATGGCAGACTGCAGAACAATTTTGAATCGGACAACTCCATATTAACATTGTAATAAAAAATAAATAAATCAAACCACAGAACGAGGTACTTACTGACATATCGCCGCAGTATTCCTTCAAAATTCTTTGGTGCAAATCTTCCCTTAACAACCAACCTCTGCTGTCCATCAAGTGATCCACTTGTTCCCAGTTCGGCAAGCAAGAATGCCATGACGTGATCCGGCTGCCTATGCATCCTGTAATTTCAAGGTAGAAGGGTTTACTCATTTAACAAAGCAGATGAAATCAACCAGTAGCTTTAGGAAATAAATTGGTAAAATAATAGGTAAGATTTTCATGTTTATACTATTACGCTCATCAACTACCTATGTGCAGTCAATATAAACACCTTCACATGTGTCAAACAGTGAGAACATTTAATTACGAATAACACAAAGCAGTTGTATAAACGATAGTTGGAATGCAACCACAGAAGCCAAACTGTCCTTTGCCACTTAATTGTTTCAGAGACCTGTGTTCGGATTAGTACATAAACTGCAACATATATCTAAACAGCATCAGAAGTTTTCATAAAAAAACTACACATTAGTAGCATCTGCATGCATTTCAGCATACAGAAAGCATTCCTTCATGTAATGATGCACAAAAAGAAACTCAAAGAACCAACAGAAAGAGATTCTAATACACAATAATCTTAATAAACAGAACAAAACAAATCAATGCAAAAGAGAGAAACAATGGTTTTGGTTCAGGGAATTGAAACCTACGTCTTGCATAGATCCATGAAATTCACAAAAACTGTTTTCTTTGTGCCCTCACGAAGAACTTGTGGAGGCCTCATCACTGTCCTACGCCTGTCTCCAGCCAGATCCGGGTTATTTTCGCGAAGTATGTTAAACACCCTATCAAGAAGCTGAATACATTGCATGGGTAAAATTAATAAAGCATAGATGTATAAAGGTCAAGGAACCATAACTATACTATGAGAAAGCTGTAACGGAGATGATATAATTTACACACCTCTTCATAAGTGTAGTCACGATCACTCCCCTCCCAAGGATATGATGGAGTCTCTAGAACAATCCCTTCTCCTTCCTCATCCTCACCAGTGCGCTCTAAAAGGCCAAAAATATAAAATATCAATCATTTTTTTTTTTTGAGACAGAGAGGTGGCAGGCATTTTATTAGCCCAATAAAATATTATTAGCTAAAAGTCTTACCATTTAAATCTTCCACTGCATCGCCACTCTCTTCATTCAAGATACTGGTCTCAATCTATAATCACAGCAACCACCAAAAATCAATATCTAGAAAAATGATTCAGCTTGTAAACAATGGAAAATCTTGGTAACTTACTGGCTTCTTCTTCTTCTTTTTCAAACCAGCAAACGTACTCTCCTGCCCCTCAGAAACTGCAATGACAAAAAATACAAGTCTCAACAAATGTACTTGTAAAATAATACAGCACAAATAAAAAATGCTTGTTCAATTGAACCACCTGTCAAGCTTTCCGCTTTCTCAGCCAACTTTTCCACAGAATCATCAGTAGTATCCTGAATAACAACCTTCTTCTTTTTCTTCTTCTTAGTAGGATCAAAGGGGGCAATCTGCAAAAATAAAAAAGGATGAAGACCACAATAATTAGTTCTACCATTCTGAATCATTTCCATTGGATTCTTATACTAAAGGCACCCTTCGTGGAAGACTGGCGCTCTCAATTATACCAAGAGCCACTTCCCTCCAACAGAAAATTTATCACATCATTACCTTTTTGACTTCTAATATAATACTACAATTAGTTGCTACCAAAGGAAAACTTTGATATAATTTCTAGGTGAACCTTTCAAAGGAAAAAGGGTAAAAACATCCCGCAACGCCATAAACTTATTCAAGCTTCAATAATAAGGTCTCGAAGACGGATTTATCATCAGAAGAGTAATGCTACACTTACCATCTATTTGTACTATCTCTCTAAATAGAGGTAGAGCCCACCAACACACGTGAGTTCCATTTCTATTAGAGATCGTATAAATAGATCGTAAGAATAGCACTTTTGTTATCAGAATCCTTGGATTAACAATTCATCCATCTCAAATTCCAAAACGAACTTTAACACACACAAGAGGTAGGAATCATATTATATACAATACCGATATTGGAAAGAAAAGCGAAAAGACAAAGATTGAAATACAAACTTAATAGGTATTACGAAATTGGGGCGGGGAGTGGAAATTCAAATATTATTGCACGAAAAGCAATTTGCAAGAATCTGAAACTTACATCTGCTACCACCTCGTCCTTCACCTCATTCTGATTGTCGTCCGCCATGATGTCTGCTGCAAAAACATGCGAAACGAAATCAAACCCCAATCCAACAACTTCAAGAAGAAAGAAAAACCCTAGAAATCAGGGAAAAAAAAAAGAAAAAAAAAACAACCCCTAGCATACATCCCAAATTGAAATCCCGGCTCGTTTGCAAGAGATAAAATGAAGGAAATTGGGGATCTTTGAAACCGTTGAAAGTTAACACGGCGGCGATTGTAGAGAGAAACTACTTACACGTACGGCGGCGACGGAGAGCTGGTTTCCCTCTTCGGCTGTGGGTGTGGCTGCGACTGTGAGCGTTGGCCTTAATCGATTCGCTCTGTTCTGTGTGACGTTATAGGTTTGCTTTTTTGCTGAGTTAGGAAAGAGTTGGACATGGTATTTATACCTAGAAAGCTAGAGGCCCATTGGGCCTCGGCCTCTGGTTTTTCTTGTGCCTTGGTTGACAAGTAGGCTTAGCAAGTTCCCTTTGATTTTTTTGTTTGTTTTTTACGTTTGGGTGTTTGACACTTGGCTGCCAAGCATAAGCTAAACGTACTAGGCTACCATGATCATTCAGACTTTTCAAGCAAACTGTACCTTTCTACTTTTGATGTGTTTACCGACGGACAGATGTGCTCTTCGGATTCTTTCTTCCTAATCCATCAAGTACGAGGATTCGGATAGTTGAAATTTGATAAAAGTGGATCCCTGTTTGTAGCTGTTTGATCAAATTTCAACGGTCCGGATCTCCGGACTTGATGGATTAGAAGGAAGGGATCTGAAGATGATGCATGTTAGTTTACCGACATATATGGAATTAAAGAAGTGTAAGTTCCATACACAATTTATAATTTAATATTTAAAAACTAGAATTCAGATCAACGAGGAAGACGAATTGATCTGATTCCTATTTCTTACTTCCTCTATTAGTAAGTTTTTCGATTCTTTACTTCCTCTATTTAAAAACTGAAAAAGCACTTAAAGTGCTTCCTGTAATAAGTAGATAACTGATGCTTATTGCATAAAACACTATTAAGTGTTTTTGGAACCCAAAAATATTTTCTCTTAAAGCGTTTTCTGTTATTTTAAAAGCACATTCAAACGAGCCCATATATAGCCCTCCAATAATCTCTCCCCAACAGTCCTTAAGAAATTTCCAAATTCACTGTCTTTTCTTGAATAATGCTAGGCACACCTAATTTGTGCACTAAATGTTGTGGTTTTTGGAAATATTTATTTTTTGATAATTATAATTAATTTTATGAAAATTTTAACAATGTTGGTTTGGCATTAAGTCGATAAACACGTGTCAAAATGTTAGAAAAGAAACCCAAAGGATACATGAAATTTGGGGATAATAAAGTCTTGCCCTAAGATATACCAATGAATGATAGTCATGTTAAGCTGTCTTCAAGGGAGAGTACGAAACCAAAAAAAAAAAAAAAAAAAGAGTTTTAACGAAACACTTCTGATACTGTTCATTTTTAACAAAAAAAATCACATTTTTACTTTTTTTTCTGATATTATTCACTACATCTTTATTTGTTTTTTTTTTTTTCATTAGTTTTTCTAATAAAAAAAATCAATCTGGACCCAAAACCTCTTCTAGGCGTTTTTTGGGGTGGGAATTCTGGGTTTGGAGATGAGAACTTGGGATTAGTACCCATCCCAGATGATAAGGTTGCAACTTGGCCGAGGGACCCACATTTCACCAGTTGCAACACAGATATAGGGGGCCCCACGAATCAGCAGCCTCAACGAGGATGATTGCGTTAGAGCAGTTCCAGCCATGTCAATAGGCCGGGGGACATGGGAGAAGAAAAGGCCTGATGGCCTGTCAAGTTGCTCCAGCCATGAGGAGCCCGAGCTCGTGGAGAAGGCCCGAGCAGAGGGCCTGTCAATTTGTGACAGCCCCGGAGCCCGAGCTCCAAGCCCATTTTTTATTTTTTTCTGTCAGGCGCGTGCACCCCACTCGCGCGTGGGGGCGCGTTGCCCGACAGCTTTTCAGAAAAAACAATCAACTTTTCAGCCTTTCACAGTTACCGTTGGGAAGCCACGTGGCTTCCCACGGTCCGTTCGATCTCAACGGCTCCTTCATTTGGACCGTTGGATCTCAACGGTAAAAAAAATAAAAAAAATCTGATTTAATATCAACCTTTCGATCTGAGATCAACGGTCGATATTAATATGCTTTATAAATAAAGAAAAAATAGTTTTAAAATTAAGAAAAGTTACCGTTGTGACACGTGGCACAATCTGGAGTGTTGGAATTCAAATTTTTTTAAATCCAACGGCAGAAATTAATTATTGGAAAAAAAATTAAAAACAAATGGAAAAAATCCTAAAAAATTGTAAAAAATCTGAAAAAAAATTTGTAAAAAATTGTTTTTACTTTTCTATAAATACCACTTCTTCTCCATCTACCTTACACCACAATTTCATATTTTCTCAACCACTTGAACGAGTTAAAATCTAATCAAAATCTATCGTCAAAGATTCTCAAAAGATAACGACACGTGGCACGATGACATTGGATAAAAATCTTATCGAAATCCATCGCTAAATAATTGTTTTTTTTTATAAAATGACACGTGGCGCAACGAGAACGATTTAAAAAATCTTATCCGAAATTACAAATAATTTTATTTTGTATTATTTAAACAAACAAAAAAAACTAATATTTTATTGCCTATTGCCAGGGGGAGGGCTCCAAGGGTGGAGATGCAAATGGCAATTACTCTTCATTAATGGCAGTTACTATCCATTAAAGGCAGTTACTGTTCAAAATGGTGGATTCAATAGTGGATTGCCAGGGGGAAAGGCTCCATGGGTGGAGTTGCTCTTAGGGCAAGCGCATGGAAGGCCACTTTCTACGGCACAAATTAAAGTGTCGTTTGCATCGAAAGGCTTGTTCGCGCTCTAGGTTTTGATCCAGTGTGGCGCGTCCAGTTGCATTAGTTTAATCAATTTTAAATCCAACTGCTCAAATCTAATTTAATCAATTTTTACGATAAAAAAATATATCAACAGCTCAAATTTTAATACAACAGTCAAAGTAATATTATTAATGAATACAAATCAGACCTGACACCAAAACTCTATAAATATCTCTCCATTTGTTCAAAATTTGAATTTTTTAACATAATTTTTGTTTAATTTGAATTTTTTTTACATCAAAATGTTCATACATATAAAACAAGATAGAGTGTACAAAAACTAATTCCAAAATTATTAACCACAAAAATCAACAAAATACAAAAATTTAACAATTTATAAAGGTGGGGGTTGGAATCATGGGTCTCTTACTATTGGAGGACAAAAATTACTGACTTCATACTTATAGATGAATAGTTGAAAATACGGGCTAAATTTTAGAATTTAGATCTTTGGGCTGGAGATAGCCTTAGGTGGATGGGTCAGTTTAGTTGGGTTGTGAAAGTTCTAAATTGCATAATGCCTAAACAAAAAACGGGTGACAATATATTCAAGCTGAAATTCCTTTTGTTAGACTTAACAAGTGAACCGACCCAACCCAAACGCACTTCGATTTGGTGGGTTGGATCGGATTGAGTGATTGACTCATATAAACATGCTCACCCCTAATAACAACGTAATAAACACTAATATTTATGCAAGAAAATGTTAAAATATGTTTATATAGCTAATTGCCCTTTAATTATATGACCTGAACGGTAGTGGGTACAAGGACAACACAAAGACTGTGGTGCTTGCTGCGTCGATTATTTTGATGCAAAATGGACTGGGAAAGTTCTAAGAACCTTGAATATCGAACTTTCAACTGGTTCGAGGTCAAAGAAAGCATGCTGCTTGTTTCCCCTTCTGTTTTTTTCTGCTTTCTCCAACAGCAATATTTCACCTTCCGATTTGGCTTTTTACTCCAGCACTTACTGGAATTTCTCTCCAACCCTCGTTCAATTCTTTTGTTTGAACATGAACGAGTTGATCATCGGTCGGTCTTTGTTTAAAACCAAATAGGTGAAGTGGGTTGAAGATTGTTTTCACCAAAAGCAAAAGCGTGAAAAAGTCAATTGCAAATTTTACGACATGCTTGTAACTTCGAAGAACCTTCCACCTCATGTTTCGATTGTCCTCGATTCCATACAAAAAATAAGAAGTATTCTAAGTGAATTGTAAAGTACTATTGTACGTACCATGCATGGTAATATATATGGCACTAGGTTACAAACTACTAGTTTGGCACAGTATTGTTGAAAGCGGGTGGTGCCTTGTTTAATGTGGTTTTGTTTGTTTGTTTTTTTTCTTCTTAGAAGGTGATCAGTTAGTGGTTCCATCCTAGAAGTCTACATTTTCGGGAAACGAAAAAAGACTCATAGAGGCATTTCAATTTTCTTCTAGCTAACATCGTGTAATTTACTAGCGCTAAGAATTAAACTCAGGAAGTGATGTGTGGAATATTAACATAAAATTAACCACTAGACACTCGTTAATCGTTAAAATGATTTTAAATTAATTATAATATTACTAAACCGTAATGCTAGTGCGGATTTGATAAAACTATAATTTTAAATTAGAAATAAAGAAGGTATGCAACAGTCAAGTGCCGACTTGACTAAGTTTTGACTTTTCAGCTGGGAGATGTTGAGTGAAATCCTACCTCTGCCTTGTTATAGTCCTTGCACGTGCTTAATTTGCAAATTTTTAGCAAATCCCACTTGCCAAATTATTATTCAATACGAAAATTTCAAACTTGGAAAAATCTTTGCAGCTGCTCTCACTCTCATTGTATTTTATGCCTGAAAGATATGGAAGAAAAATTTGCATGCAGCGGGTTTCATGCCATATTTTTTTGCATTTCAATCGCATGATAGGAAACGATGACCCGTCACAACTAGATTTATTCCAATACATTGCTCCTTGAAGTAGTTTGTTTGGGATGTCTTCTATACTCTTTGTATGAAATACGTGGGAGAAGAACTTGTATGTAAAGGATTTCATACACCGTCTTTCTACATTTAGCCACTTGATAAGAAATGGTGGGGTGATATGGTGCGTTACAAGCCATAAAAAGGGTGGATGAATATGAGGACTTGTATGTTACAGATTTCATGCACCGTCTTTTTGTCAACAGACCCCCACCCTCCATGCAATTTGTACCATTGAAAAATCCGAATGTAAGATCCATGGTTATGCTGTGTATATTGTGTTTTGCTAGCGTTTGGGTACATAGAAGATTCAAGGAAGGAGAAATGCTAAAGGACTCTCCATGCACTCTCTTCCGCCTCATGTTTTTGCACAATGTTTTATAATTTGGCGAGGAAATTGACATTGACCTATGAAGTGACAGAAAGTTCATTAAAAATCATACTTTTGATAGAGTCCCCTTAGCATTTCTCGAAAGAAATAAAGGAATATTTAGAAAGCAAATACTGAAGATTGTGACAATGATACGCATAAAGTAATTTCTAGAAATAGGATATTATGTCACCAGTTTTATAAATAGCATGGGGAGTGGACTTACTGCCCATCCAAGCAAAAACAAACAATTAAGACCAAATCCATTGAGGCACCTATATCTCATATAATTTGGGATTAATATAATTAAAAATTAATTAATTGTTATTAGTGGGAGGCGGCTGTGGTTTACTGGCTGTGGATGGGCCAGATTTGGGGTTCTGTTTGGTCGCCAACCAATAGGACCCACCAAAAATCCAACTTTGTTTGCCGCTGCCCAAACAGCCCCTAATCTCATTATCCATTCCCACTTCCCGCTTTGAATTGGGGGAATTCCAATTCCAACTTTTCATGTTTTCCAATTGTACCGAGTCCATTTGAGATCCCATCATGCATTAGTGTAACCCCAAGGCAACAGCCACTAGGCTTTCATTGCGATATTGAAGGCTTGATTCACAAGGTAGTGTGCTCAGAGACAGAACATTTCGGTGTCTAAAGGTTTATGAGAAACGAAGTTGAGACGCCACGCGTCTGAAGACGGAAAATGGTACGTATTCTGACTTACTCTGAAAAACGTGGTTTTTAGGTAACTACCCATCCTCAAGGGGAACCAGTCATATTTTATGCCTAGTTAAGGGCAATTGTGAGATCATCATTTTCCAGGCCGGAGCAAGAAGGATCGTAATACGTCTACTTTAGAAGTCTGGTCATGGACTCAACAGCCTCCATTGCGGAGCTGACTAAACGGATCAACATGCCACCATCATCCTGTTCCAGAATTAGTGGGCGAAGTCCATCGACTTCGCTGAGATGGACCATTCTCGTTCCACAAGATTCGGGAAACTAGTCCAGCAAGGAATGAGCAGGTTTCCTACAATCTTTGAGTCCTTACAATCTAAGGGTTGGCATGCGCCCCAAGTGTGTCATACTCTTAGATATCTTTTAGGATTCTCCTGAATTGATACGGGTTCTACTAACCAAAAAGGTCCTCTCCTTGACTGGTGTAAATTAATACACTCTTAGGGTTCATTTCTGGTAACGCAATCTTTGCATACTTATTATCTTGCCTACTGTTTGAGTTTTAGTATTAGTTACTAACTTGACAGTTGGAAAGTCTTTCACTGACAAACCCTCGGTCTAGGCTTGCTTACGACTGTTTTTACTAAAAAACTTGAATCTTTAACACTAGACCCTCTAATGTTCGAATCTTGAATCTACCACCGGCTACACCTAGTTACAAATTTGTACCATCGAAAAATCCGAATGTATGATCCATGGTTATGGTGTGTATACTGTGCTGGCGTTTGGATACATAGAAATTCATTAAAGAAAGAGATAAGAGTATTTAGGAAGCAAATAGTGATGAATTGCGACAATGATATGCATAAATTAATTTCTAGAACTAGTAGATATTTATGCCACAATTTTTTTAATGGCACGTGGAGTGGACTTACTGCACATCAAACAAAAAAAAGGACAAGGATTGTCTGCCCTCCTAGTTGTGGTGCCCTTCCATGCCCTCCTATTTTGTGGTGTCACGGTAAAGTCACGTCAACATTTTATATTAATTTTTTAATGAGATAATAAGACAAAAAATAATAAAAATATAAAATATTAACGTGGCTTGACCGTGACCGCACAAAATAGGAGGGCATGGAAGGGAACCGCAACTAGGAGGGCAGACAATCATTGTCCCAAAAAAAACAAACAATTAAAGACCAATGGAATCCATTGGTACTAAGGCCACCTACATCTCATATAATTTAGGATTAAGATTGAATTAAAATAATTAATTAATTGTTATTAGTGGGAGGCGGCTGGGGTTCACTGGCTCTGGATGGGATAGATTTGAGGTTAAGTTGCTTTCGTATCCGTTTGGTCACCAACCAATGGGACCCACCCATTCCCCGTTCATGAGACTCGTTCTCTGCTTTTGTGTCTTGAGAAATGTCAAACAACTTTTTCAAAATGAAACTCTCATTTCATATTTTTTACGCAACATTTATAATATTAACACAAAAATTGACCTGGGAAATAATAAAAATTTCATAAAAAATTGTACTTTTGAGAGAGTCTAATTTGCATTTATCACCGTGCCTTTTTGATGCAACGATCAAAACGCAAATTAGTTGATTGATAAATTTGGATACCGATCCTCGAATGGAGAACGGATGTTAAAACATAACACACGAAATGCATAACTTTTCCTTGCAAATTCGTTGATTGTCAAAGACAATACCGAATTTCATAAGTCCTAAACCTCTTGTTGATTCACCAAGAATGCCAAAAAGTTTATCACATGAGCGTTGTTGATTCTCTGCATGAGAATGGCCAATGACTGTTGGAGTGTCTATACCTCGTTAATTATGTTAGAATATCCGAGTTGATAGAACAAGAACAAAAATGAGAAAATCATCTCAAACTGCACTCAATTTTCAATTCAATTCATCATCTTCTTCCCCTAGAATACAAAATACTCCTAATTTATAAAAACTCTAATCCCCTCATAATAATTACTGATACATGCATCATAGTTCATGCATCATTACTAGAGTTAATGAACTCATTAATATTAACCCATTTAATCTACCCCACTAACATATATTTATTACATTAAATAAAGATTGAGTCATCCTGCATCACTTTTAAAGCATGTAAAACTCCATCTTTATTTGCGGCTCGGACAGCCCCTAAATCTCATCATCCATTCCCATTCCCGGCTTTGAAATTGGGGGAGTTCCAATTCCATCTTTGTAGCCGCCGGTAGCCAACTTTATTCATATATGCAATTGTACCAAGTCCATTTGAGATCCCATCATGCATCAGTGTAACCCCAAGGCTATTCCAATAGGCTATAATTTAGGGATTTAGATCCCATCCAAATTCAAATTATGAAGATTTTAGGAATTCTCACATCTAGTCGTTTATCGTACGTTATGCGGTCATAAATCATTTTGAATTTATTAATTTAAAATTAAACACAAATAATACATAACGAAAATTAGCTGCATAATGTACAATAACATCTAAAATGTGAAGATCCTCACAAACTGAATCCAAAGACGATCCTCATCCTTAATTTAGCACTAGTGAGTAACCACCGATTCAATGTGGACCCTACGGCCCACACCCTAACCTATTTTGTTCTTATTTTTTACCAAGCATTATTGCTCATCACCGCTAACTCTGGTGGATTCTCACTTCCTTCTTAGTAGTTTGTCTCGTGTCCCATAGCTTGATCATGATTAAATTTTGTTTTAAATGCTTTTTACAGTCTAGTGATATTCGTTTTCACTTATAAGTGAGAGTTCTTAGTTTGATTCTCGCCAAAGGTGAATTCGAACCACATTATTACTAACTCATTGTGAGACTTAGCTCATTCCCCACGATCGTGTTATAGATAATATCGTTTGTTAAAATTTAAAAATATAAATAAATAAATAAATAAAACAAGATGACTAACAGTCATGAGGATGCTCCGCCAAGCCTAATTACCTTGGATGCCGCCGTCCAGCCCTCCCTCTTGCTTCTTGCCTCTCTCGTCTCCATTTCCCATCACTCGGTTTTTTTTCTTTCGGTGATGGTGATGGTGCAGCGGTGAATAAATGAATAGATAATACAATAGCTAAAGTCCAAATTATTGAATGGTGTGTTGGTGGCTATTGGATCTCTTCTTGCCTCTCTTGCTTCTTTGCCTTTCAATTGAAAAGATGTAACTATTGACTTCTTAAGATAGGACATAATTATTAGGAAGAGTCGTTTCTACATCTATGTAAAGGCGTCATCACTAGGGATGACAACAGTTCGATTTGAGGAAGAAAATGTTATATCCATCCTCATAATCACGAAAATTAATCATATTCATAATTGCAAATTAACCATCGGGTATTATCCATAACCATACCCACCAGATAATGGATTTCTCATCGGTTAACGGTTATACCCATCCTTGTCAATACAAAAAATATATTCGTTCAATTAACGCATGATAATTTAGTAAATATTAATTTCGTTATTACAAATTTGATGTATAAAATGATTTAATGAATGGATCTTGTTGAGCATAAAAATTAAAGATAAACATTGATAATGTTGACTGATCTTTGATATCTCCCATAAGTATATCATTGAATTCTCATAGATTTTGATTCATATCAAAACTTATGAACTTTCCCACAAAATACAACTCACATAATGCAATTTTTGCACTCAAAGTAAGGGATTTGGCGAATAATGAATATACATACGTGTTTGTATATATATTTTTAATACTTTAATATTATGAATAATTATATTATATATTATTCAGTTCGGATTCGGGAACAGATACAGATTGGGGACCCCTATAACCATATCCAAAATCATAACCGAATAATATTCACAATTTTTCCCCATACCAAAAATATACCCGAATTTTCATATCCAAATCCAATCCATTCAGGCGGTTATCCACGGTTATTGGATCTAACGGTTAGAATTGTCATCCCTAATCATCACATTAAGTCATTAGTCACTTTGTTTGTTGATTCATACATGTTCATGTTAGATTAAGTGAGTTTAAGAGAGTTCAACAAAATCTTGGTTCACTGTGATTTGGAACGCTATTATTAGAAAGACGTGATCGTTGTACTATGAGAGGCAAGCACCGTTCAACCATGAACACTGTAATTGGAAACTTATCTCAAGATATAATGTCTAATATTCGTCTGGATCGATTTTCATATATTTCTAATCCATATTCATGTGCAATTGACATTATATTTCGTTATGAATATTGCATTACATTTGGTATTTATGTAATTTGATGGAGCCCATGAAGAATATCCAACAAAAGCCAAACTCGACTAATATTTGCAATGTCTCAATTCCGAAAGCAATTGACCAGAGAAATATGATAGCTGCTCGTATTCGAACACGTGTCTTAACTGTAGAGACTTCCAAACAATAGTGACAGCCAACTGCCAAAGCCCAAAGCCAAAAGCCAAAGCCGAAAAAAGAAATAGAAGAAAATTCATACCATTTCATAGCGCACAAGAAAATAAGCCACAAAAATCAAGCAATCTTGGCACCAAAAAATATTATATTCTCTATAAATATAATTTCCCGACAATGATAGAACATTTAGTAAGACATTACATTTCGCTTACATTGCTACAGTTGAAAAATGAAATTAAAATGTTACTTATATTGGGTAGTATTACTCCTAAGAGTAAACTGTCGGTTTACCCTTTGAACTTTCACCTCACTTTTGATTTCCCCCCTGAACTTTTCTATTGGAAAATTAAGGACTCAAGAGTGGAGAACTGCTCGAGGAAATGCGCATATCCAGTGTCACAGTTGCAAGCAATATGAACATTATGCCAATGAATGTTCATATAAAAATGGTGAGCATGTCAACATGGCAGAATCAAGTAGAAATACTGGTGAGGAACTTACAGTCTTACTAGCACACCATGATTCCAGGAATCAACAAGATGTTTGATATTTGGACTCTGGTGCAAGCAACCACATGTGTGGAAAGAAAGAGTTTTTTTTCCGAACTCAAATATGGGCCTTATGGATCTGTGAGTCTTGGTGACTCCTCAAAGTTGCCAGTTGAAGGCAAAGGAAAGATCAAAATCATCCAGAAGGATGGTAGAGAAGAATACATCTCCGATACCTACTATATACCAGGTATGAAGAGCAACATTCTGAGCATTGGTCAACTGATCCAGAAAGGGTATGTTATACATATGGAGAATATGCTTCTCACTCTCAGGAATGCAAGGAGAAAGCTTATTGCACGTGTGCAAATGTCAAATAACCGAATGTTCCCGTTGAAGTTGAACACAAAGATTGGAAGCTGCACCATTGGTGTGATGGAAGATGAGTCATGGAAATGGCATCTTCGGTTTGGTCATCTTCATTTCAATGGCCTAAAGTTGATGTCAAGTGGAGAAATGGTTCGTGGTCTACCCCAGATTGAAGCCACACGCCAAGTATGTGAAAGTTGTGGCTTGGCAAACAAGCACGACTATCGTTCCCTGTTGGTGATACATGGAGAGCAAATGCACCGCTGCAGTTGGTACACACGGATATATGTGGTCCATTGGATCTCATGTCTTATGAAGGTAATATGTATTTTATTACCTTCATTGATGATTTTAGTAGGAAGACTTGGGTTTATTTTCTCAAGGAGAAGTCGGCTGCCCTAAGAGTCTTCAATGAGTTTAAGGCACTCACAGAAGCTGAAAGCAACCACAAGCTTGTGGCTGTGAAATCAGATAGAGATTAAGAGTACACCTCCAATGCTTTCCAAGCATATTGCAAGGAGTAAGGAATTAGGCATCAACTGACTACTGCCTATACCCCACAACAAAATGGGATAGCCGAAAGAAAGAATCGAACCATCCTTGACATGACAAGGTCTATGCTTAAAGAGAAGAATTTGCCAAAAGAATTGTGGGCAGAAGCTGTAGCTTGTTCGATTTATTTGTTAAATCGATGTCCAACAAATAGTGTCAAAAGGATGACACCACAAAAGGCTTGGAGTGGATACAAGCCGAATGTTGCACATCTAAGAGTTTTTTGGTGTGTTGCATATGCTCAAGTTCCAGAAGCCAAGAGAAGGAAGCTTGATGATCGAGGTGAAAAGTGTGTGTTTGTGGGCTATAGTGAAGAGTCCAAGGCATACAAACTCTACAACCCACTAACTGGCAAACTAGTGGTTAGTATAGATGTCATCTTCAGTGAGGAAAAGGCATGGAAGTGGAACAACAAAGAAGTCAGTAAAGAGAAGATTGTTTCCACTGATTTTGAAGAACCAGAAGTTGTACCACATGTTGAGCAACAGTCTGCTCAATCAATCACAACAACTTCATTGCACAGAACTGCAATGAGTGGTCCTACATCCAGTGAAGAAAGCAGCTCATCAACTCCAGTGAGGCTAAGGAGTCTCACCGAGATATATGGACAAGAAGAAGAAGAAGAAGAAACCAACCTTTTCTGCTTGTATGCAGACCACGAGCCCCTCTCATTTAATGAAGCTGTGGAAGAAGACGTTGGAGAATAGCCATGAAGGAAGAAATTCATGCCATTGAGAAGAATGACACTTGAGAGTTGACAAAGCTCCCACCAAAACAGAAGGCTATTGGTGTCAAGTGGGTTTACAAGATCAAACGCACTGCAGATGAGAGTGTGGATCGATACAAATCAAGGCTTGTAGCAAAGGGCTACAAACAGAAGTATGGAGTGGACTATGATGAAGTCTATGCTCCAGTTGCAAGACTTGACACGGTAAGATTGCTAATCTCTCTTGCCGCTCATCATAAATGGAAAATTTATCAACTAGATGTCAAGTCAGCTTCCTTAATGGAGTACTTGAGGAAGAAATGTACGTGGAACAACCAGAAGGCTTCCAAGTACAAGGAGAAGAAGATAAGGTGTATCGTTTGAAGAAGGCTTTGTATGGCCTCAAGCAAGCACCACGAGCTTGGAACTCAAGGATTGATAACTACCTTCACCAAAATGGATTTCAGAAATGTCCATACGAGCATTCAGTTTACATGAAGAATGGTACAAAATGGGAGTTCTTAATTATTTGTCTATATGTAGATGACTTGTTGTTTACAGGAAACAATGAAGCAATATTCTGTGAGTTCAAGCAAACCATGTTTAGTGAATTCGAGACGACTGACAATGGATTAATGTCATACTTTCTTGGCATAGAGGTGAAGCAAGAAAGTGATGGTATCTACATCTCTCAACAAAAGTACATGAGAGATATATTGGAGAAATTCAATATGGACAAGTGCAATATTGTCAACACTCCAGTTGCAATTGGATTGAAGCTGTACAAGGAAGGAGAAGGTGAGTTTGTAAACTCAACCAAAAGCTTGGTTGGAAGCCTAAGGTACCTTACAATCACAAGACCTGATATAGTTTATGGTGTTGGACTAGTGAGTCGGTACATGGAAACACCAAGGGAGTCTTATTGGCTGGCCGCTAAGAGAATTTTGAGGTACATAAGAGGTACTCTAAACTATGATCTGTTTTATAATTTTGGTGAAGATGCAAAATTATTTGGTTACTCAAATAGTGATTGGGGAGGTGACCAAGATGAAAGGAAAAACACAACTGGCTATGTGTTTTTTCTAGGATCAACATCTTTCTCATGGACTTCAAAGAAGCAATCAATTATTGCTTTGTCATCGTGTGAAGCTGAATACGTTGCTGTAGCCTCAACTGTGTGTGAGGCAATTTGGTTAAGAAATCTGTTGAAGTCAATGTGTCATCCACAAATGGAATCGACTGTGATTAATGTGGATAACATCTCAGCTATAAAGCTTGCTAGGAATCCAGTCCAACATGGAAGGAGCAAGCACATTGATACCAGGTTCCATTTTCTGGGGACCACGTGACGCAAAAAAAAATTTAACTTGTCTATTGTCACACGAAGGAACAAGTAGCTGACATCTTCACAAAGCCACTACCAGTTGAATCATTTCGGTTGCTGCGTGAAATGCTAGGCATGAAGGTATTTTGATTTGAGGGGGCATGTTGGAAGTTCAAATCAAATACAGTGGCCGAATTGGTGGAACACTTTTTCAGAAAGTGATGGAACACTTTTCAGAAAGTGTGAGCTGCTAGCCGAAAGGTTGTGATTGCAACCTGGAATGATGCAATGCATGTGTATGCCAACTATCCAAAGTTGCTGCATGTGTTTGAAAGGGAGTAAAGATTGTGAACACCATCATTCATTGCATGTGTATTGTTTATCAATTTCTGTTTTGTATAAATAGGCCTTCTTGCTAGGCTTTATAATCGATCAGAATCCAATTCCCATTCTCATTTTCAGCTTGTAAGCTTTAAGTGTTATAAACTCTTCTAATATATCAAAGTGCATTGTTTGCCGAAGCTTGTTGCTTCCCTCCTTTCTTTTTCTTTTTGTCCAATTTTATTGAGAGTGCAAAGTGAGAGGTGTGATAGAGTTTGTAAACTTATCACCCACATATATTGATATTGAGTTAGTAAACTTTGAATACCAACAAGCTGAACCTGTGCTTAGAAGTCTCTCAAAGTAGCTAGAGCCAACGGCTACAACCTTACTATCATCGGGAGTAACTCCTTCGTTGAATTGCCTCCTCATTCTCCTCCGTTAAATGGAGCTGGATTCCCCGTTCTTAATCAAGCTGCTCACATGGCAGATACTTTGACCGATTCGAGGGTGTGCAATCTCTCCTGGGCAGCTACGCCTCCTCCCTCACTGGTCTTAGTTCTCTCTCGCGACGGGCTCCCATGCACCCCGTAGGCTTTTTTTTTTTTGGCTGAGGTCTGATAGCTAAGTTCTGTCAGCCTCCCCTTCTTTGGTCACCAATAGGGTGCTGGAAGTGTGTGTCTGTTTCTAGGTAGACTTTCATGTTTCCTAGTTTGTATCGGCATCACTATCCTGTAATTTGTGCTTTTTCTTTGGCCTTTTTTCGGCCTCTCTTGTATGTTTTTTTTTATTGGACAACTGGCCTCTCTTGTATTTGTTGTTGCCTGTTTTGGGCTTTGATGAAATGAGCTTTCGTCCAAAAAAAATCAAATAACGAAAGTTCATAGAGTTTCAATTAGAATGAGACAATTGAGATGAATATATATTGACAAATTTTAATGAAATTGATTTAATAGTAGTTATAATCGTAGGAGTAAATATAAAAACAAAAAATTTCAAGTGTGTTGAAGAATACAAGAACCTCACGTTGAAAGATTGACAAAATAAAATAAAATATATAATGAATGATTCCACTTCTAATTACACCGAGTCCTTTACTTATAAAACCCCCACCCTTGCTATGTTGTACGTGGTAAGATGAAAGTTAGTGGATCATATCAGTGTAGTTAGTAGTGAAACTTGCTGACCCTTCTATATGAAATTTTGACTAAATACGTGTGAGAACAAGAAATTATAAAATAGAGAAGAAGATAAGTCTCCATCCTTCTGTAGCCCAACATGATATCACTCTTGTTTTTATCATCACAAACATAGAGTGCCAAAGTAGCTAGTTGTCTAATTTACACTATGTTTTTTTATCACAAACATATACTGAAGGCGACATGATCAATTCATCACATCGTTCACGTGATTCTTTGACAATGATTCAATTTTTAGCTCTAATTCTAATGCATAAATCGACGTCTCGTTCATGTTATAAATGTTTCAGTAGTACATAAATTTTCTCTTAGACTCAACCCAAATAATTTTTTGGAAGAAGAAGTACGCGGTTTGTGAAGTGATGGAAATCGGGGGAAGAATTAAGTTGGTTTGGTTTTCTTTGGGGATCTGCCTTCTGTTTCAAAATGCTCAGGCCTTCAGTATGTATTCTCCTATTTCATCCTTATTTTGTATATGATCTGAAACAGAAAATTGTGAAAAGAGTTGTTTATAATTTATATTTGGAGTGAAGATTGCATGCATGCAAAAGGCGAAGAGTGAAATATTTGTACTGATGATATGTTTGGTTTAATTTTCAGATAAGACGGACCCTACTGACAATGTAAATCTAAGTCCAATCTGGGCTTGGAGAAGTGCTTACTATTGCACTAACAGAACGGTAAGCCCACGTACACACAAACATGCGTGTGTGTGTACACGAAGTTTTATTTGTTACATGATGTCGGACATATAAATCGTTCTTTCGATCCCCTGATTACCAATGCTTCATAGTCAGCCACCCTTGAATCCGATATTAATGGTAGAGTTAAAAACACTAAAAACACATCTATTTATAATGACTAATAAAGCATATTTATCCGACATGATGAATTTAGAAATTGGATTGACAATACGACATGTTATGTTTAGCAAATAATAATGTAGGTGGCACTGAGTGTGTGTGTGTGTGAAATTTAGTTCAAGTCGGAAAAACCTTTCGAATTGTGGAAATTCAATGACTTGACCAATTATTTTTGTGCAACATTTTCTGTCTTTCTGGGTGGGTTAATTGTTTTTGAGCTTGTGATTTAACTTTTGCAACTTTGAATTAAAATTAGATGAACAAAAATAATTAGACTGAATAATAAAATATTGAAAATATATTATGACTTAAATGAACCAACCTAGAAGAAGAAATTTGAAGTGTTTGATGGGTGTTTTTAATATTAGGCACCTTCTCATTGCTCGCCAAAGGGGCAGCTGACATTCTCAGGAATCGTGGACGTGCCCGCAAATGAGACCGGAGAATACTGCAGCTCAGGCTGCTCCGCCCACGCCTTGGATGTGCTTAAATGTATCTACCTCTGCAAAGAAGACTTCTGGTTTCATAACAATGCCACTGTGCATGTTCTCAACACAACCATCATTGAGGGATGTAAGAAAAATAATACAGGTACTCTCCTCTAGATATATATTAACACAACGGTATATCAAGAGAGACGGAAAAGTTCTCATACCAGAATGTGGATTTAAACCATTGATCAGATTAATTTATACCTTAAATGTGTAGCTAGGATTTACAGTCTTACAATATAATATAGTAAGAGAACATTATTAGTTGGGAACTGTTGGAAAATGCAGCTATTTCGACAGTGGATTACAAAAGCAGTGGCATGAAGGTGTTGCAAAAGATGTACGTACCAATTGTTGCATCACTCTCAACCTTGGCCTTCATAGCGCCCAACTTCATGTGAGGGGCTTTTCCCTTGTATGCATACATATGCAGGCCATCTCAATAAGGACCAACAGACAATTACTTCTGCATGCGTCTCAAAGACTCTTTTTCATTTCTACTTATTTCAATTCTTGTAATATAATAGGGATTAATGATCATATAGCAAAACCCATAAAACTTTATTGTGCGTCACGTTCAAATTGTATATCTCACTTGAGGAGATTTAGAGTTTACTTTAGTGGTACTTCATTTTTTAATATTGGGCGAGATTGAAAGTTAGTTTTTCCTCCCTATTTATATGAAAAAACCGAAGCAAATAGAAGGAAGAGAAAATTTTGCTTTGAAAGTGGTGTTTGGACTTTTACACCCATATATATATATATATGTATATATGATTTGTTCATCTCAAGAAAAGAAAACAATGAAGAGCCGTAATTAATTAAGCAAAATATAAGAGAACTAATTACGTAACAAAACATATAGAAAATGAAGTTCAAATCAAATTTTCATTAATCGATCAACGATGAAGCCTCAGACAGTTCATTAGTCTTTCATAAACAAGACAATTATCTCTGACGATGTCGACATAGGTCTTCATAGGCATCCTCAACAAAATAATTTTTTTCTTTTTTGAGAACCAGTAAAATACATATTAGTAGCACATGCATGCTACGTAAAACTTTAAACTTAAAAAAAAACGATAATATTTAGAGAAACTAATATAATTTCTATGTTCATGGACAATAATATATACACACACACACACATATGTATATATATTGCTATGTAGAACATTAAACTTACAAATACACACACACACACGCACACAGAGAGAGAAAAGCCCCATAAATCACAAAATGTTCATTTGTTATTTGTATATAATTTTAGCAAAACGTGGAATATGCAATATAATATGCAAAAAAAGAATTTAGAGGAGAATAATATTATCCAGCCTTCTATAAATAAGTCCACATATTGACAGCAGGAGTAAACAAAATAAGATGACCAAAAAGAGCAGAAGGGAAATTTCCATAACCTATGAGCCAATGCCACTCTTGTTTTTATCATCTCAAACACATAACTAGTTCCAAATAGCGATGTACAGTAGTCTCTCACTTTGTCTACGCTTTGTTTTATTTTATTTTGGTCAACAGTGTACATTATTCATGCTTTTGGCTCTTAGCCTATGGCTCATTTTCTAACCCCAACTCTATAGTTATAAAATGGTTCGATCGTTCAGAAGTTTTCTCTTAGGAAGAAGAAGCAATAGCAGCACGCAGCAGGACACGGTTGAACAGACAAGTAAGGACTGTAGTTCGGCGATACAAACATGGTAAGAGAATATTGGTCATGTAAGTTGATGAATGGCTTTAACTGGGAAGTGTTGGAAAATGCAGCTATTTCGACAATGAGTTACCAAAGCGGTAGAATAAAGGTGTATCAGAAGAAGATGTACGTACCAATTGTTGCATTGCATCGGTGTCAACTTTGGCCTTCATAGCAATGTCCAACTTCATGTGAAAAGCTTTTCCCCCCGCTAAGTTTTACGCATGGAGATAGATACAAAAGAGCCGCCAAAGTTCAACATTAGGTACATCCCTAGACCTACCGGTGGTTGTGGAAAAAACAAAGTACATGTCTGAATCCGATGTAATTAATAGAATATGAATTGAAGCTAGCTTCCAATTACGATACGAATTTGACTAATATGATTATGAATGAATGTCAATTTGAGTTAAATTTTTTATGCATTCAAAATATACTCGCACACTGTTCTCGTTTTATAAAATTAGATGAATATATAAATATATAAATATATATATATATATATTGAACAATGAAGTTACTAATGATATTTTAGTCTTTTTTATGTGTTTAGTTAGATTCATTATGTCTTCAATTAGATTTAATAATGATCTAATCCTAGTACGTAATCCAATTATAAATAAATGCAAATACGGATTAAGAAACCGATCCGAATCATATCCGTTTACGGGTGACATCACACCAACTAGCTCTTAGTCGGATCAGCAGTTTCTTGCGAATTTGATCACTCTCTGCTTATAGTGGGATGCCGCCATCCCTCATTTGGGAGTGACCCTTCGAAGTTCACTCCGGTCCATGTTGAAGAAACTCACGAATCTGACGCCAGAGGGTCCGTCTACTTTGAAGTTCAAGGGAAAATGCCGTTTTAGAAGATATCCGACAGAGGGAGGGCAATGTCACCCTAACTTACGTGGTAAAGCAGCTCGTTGCTTCCCACCAGAGGCTAAAATGCCAACATGGAAAGAAATGGAACCCCTTTGTTTTGCATGCTCCGAGTTCGCACGTTAGATTTGTTGTAACGACTAACGAGACGTTCATTTCTCCGCCGGATTTTCGTAATTTAAAGAACAAATTAAGACGGACTTAATTGACTACCACGCTCGACTGCTACAGAATCAAAAACTTGTGGAAGGGACAAGGGGCGGTTGAAAGCAGATGAATCTGGCAAAGATGGAGCAGAAAGAATTGAGCAGATAATGCATCGGAGTTATTGCTAAAACAGCAAAAAATTAAGGGCTTGTTTAATACTCTACTTGAATTCAACTTTTTAAACTCAAAACAATTTTCAAGTTGTAAGCCTTAAAAACTTGTTTAGTAAGACTATTTTAAAAAACTGAACTTAAGACTAACTCAAAAATATAGTCTATTATCTAAAAGCATAAAAAGTAAGTTTTTAAAGTTTTTAAACTTAAAATCACTCATTTCTTTTCTCTCTCTCCTCCCCTCCCACTCCAAATCTATCTCTCTTTTCTTCTTTCTCTCCTTTTTTTTTTTTTTACCTTTTTCGTCTATTCTCCAATCCGCTCTCTTCATTCTTTCGGTTATTTCTCTTTTTACTCTCTATCTCGTCCGATCCTCTCTCTTCTTTCTCTTTCCTTCAATCATTTTTTTACTTTCTTTCCTTCTCTCTCTTCTTTCTCCCCCTCCTACGACCCCCTCTTTTTAGATCTCTTTGTCTATTTTAAATCGTAAGATTTAAAATTTTTAAATCACAAACCAATCAACTTTTTAAGTTTTAAAGAAAATTATTTTCAAGAAATATTTTGTCCCTAAGCAGTTTTCATACATCCGAGTTATTGCCAAACAGCAAACAATTAAGCACCATCAGCAAAAGCTACATTTTAAAAAGGTCAGTAAGCACTACACAGATATAACCGTGAAAGAGTGCAAAAAAATTCTCAACATCCGAACGTAGCAGAAACTGTTACTGTTGTAGATAGCAAACACGCGACTCAAAACTCAATAACTGCTAGTAAACAATGAGTCGACAACAGGCTAAGATTAGGTTCCGGCATTCCTTCTCCCAACACGAGCCATAAAACCAGCTTTAATTGGAGCGACAGATCGTCCAGAACCACACTGCAACAGAAAGAATAATCAAATAAACGATCAGCTGAAAGCAAGGCAAAATAAACTCCAGTCAGGAATTTTAAAACCAGAAGGATCAGTAGCACATCCCAATGATCAACGTTGAAACTACGGGCACTTGAACTTAGAGCTATATATTCTCGGAGAATAATGAAAATCCCCCGAAGAAGAAAAGTATTGCTTCACCCAAAACCCAAGGGTGTTACCACCACCCCTTTAAAAACAGATCAAACTTTTCCGTGAGGCCTCGGAAATAATTTAGGTTACTCTATCATATGAAATAATCTGACAATGTAGGCAATTTTTTTAATCATCATAGGCCTCTTCAACAAGATATTATGCAGCGGCGTATAAAACACCAAAATCCTTCTTTATTTATTTTTTATGTTGTACAAGAACAACTTTCTATAAATTAGAAACCAGAGGGATGCCACTTTGTCAAAACTAGTAACATTAAAAAACCAATAGCCAATTAACTTTAGAAAAAAAAATATAATTATGACTGTTACCTTCTCGCATCTGAGAAAGAAGAGACGATTCTCCTTTGAAAGTATAGTGTCTGGACTTTTGCACCCAAGGCAAATGACATATTCATCTGAAGCAAAAGAAGCATGAGTACAAATGAAAATAATAACATGTGTGAAACAACTGAGCACATACAAAATGACAGACATAACAGCCAAGCATGCATAATGAGCATGGCAGACTGCAGAACAATTTTGAATCGGACAACTCCATATTAACATTGTAATAAAAAATAAATAAATCAAACCACAGAACGAGGTACTTACTGACATATCGCCGCAGTATTCCTTCAAAATTCTTTGGTGCAAATCTTCCCTTAACAACCAACCTCTGCTGTCCATCAAGTGATCCACTTGTTCCCAGTTCGGCAAGCAAGAATGCCATGACGTGATCCGGCTGCCTATGCATCCTGTAATTTCAAGGTAGAAGGGTTTACTCATTTAACAAAGCAGATGAAATCAACCAGTAGCTTTAGGAAATAAATTGGTAAAATAATAGGTAAGATTTTCATGTTTATACTATTACGCTCATCAACTACCTATGTGCAGTCAATATAAACACCTTCACATGTGTCAAACAGTGAGAACATTTAATTACGAATAACACAAAGCAGTTGTATAAACGATAGTTGGAATGCAACCACAGAAGCCATACTGTCCTTTGCCACTTAATTGTTTCAGAGACCTGTGTTCGGATTAGTACATAAACTGCAACATATATCTAAACAGCATCAGAAGTTTTCATAAAAAAACTACACATTAGTAGCATCTGCATGCATTTCAGCATACAGAAAGCATTCCTTCATGTAATGATGCACAAAAAGAAACTCAAAGAACCAACAGAAAGAGATTCTAATACACAATAATCTTAATAAACAGAACAAAACAAATCAATGCAAAAGAGAGAAACAATGGTTTTGGTTCAGGGAATTGAAACCTACGTCTTGCATAGATCCATGAAATTCACAAAAACTGTTTTCTTTGTGCCCTCACGAAGAACTTGTGGAGGCCTCATCACTGTCCTACGCCTGTCTCCAGCCAGATCCGGGTTATTTTCGCGAAGTATGTTAAACACCCTATCAAGAAGCTGAATACATTGCATGGGTAAAATTAATAAAGCATAGATGTATAAAGGTCAAGGAACCATAACTATACTATGAGAAAGCTGTAACGGAGATGATATAATTTACACACCTCTTCATAAGTGTAGTCACGATCACTCCCCTCCCAAGGATATGATGGAGTCTCTAGAACAATCCCTTCTCCTTCCTCATCCTCACCAGTGCGCTCTAAAAGGCCAAAAATATAAAATATCAATCATTTTTTTTTTTTGAGACAGAGAGGTGGCAGGCATTTTATTAGCCCAATAAAATATTATTAGCTAAAAGTCTTACCATTTAAATCTTCCACTGCATCGCCACTCTCTTCATTCAAGATACTGGTCTCAATCTATAATCACAGCAACCACCAAAAATCAATATCTAGAAAAATGATTCAGCTTGTAAACAATGGAAAATCTTGGTAACTTACTGGCTTCTTCTTCTTCTTTTTCAAACCAGCAAACGTACTCTCCTGCCCCTCAGAAACTGCAATGACAAAAAATACAAGTCTCAACAAATGTACTTGTAAAATAATACAGCACAAATAAAAAATGCTTGTTCAATTGAACCACCTGTCAAGCTTTCCGCTTTCTCAGCCAACTTTTCCACAGAATCATCAGTAGTATCCTGAATAACAACCTTCTTCTTTTTCTTCTTCTTAGTAGGATCAAAGGGGGCAATCTGCAAAAATAAAAAAGGATGAAGACCACAATAATTAGTTCTACCATTCTGAATCATTTCCATTGGATTCTTATACTAAAGGCACCCTTCGTGGAAGACTGGCGCTCTCAATTATACCAAGAGCCACTTCCCTCCAACAGAAAATTTATCACATCATTACCTTTTTGACTTCTAATATAATACTACAATTAGTTGCTACCAAAGGAAAACTTTGATATAATTTCTAGGTGAACCTTTCAAAGGAAAAAGGGTAAAAACATCCCGCAACGCCATAAACTTATTCAAGCTTCAATAATAAGGTCTCGAAGACGGATTTATCATCAGAAGAGTAATGCTACACTTACCATCTATTTGTACTATCTCTCTAAATAGAGGTAGAGCCCACCAACACACGTGAGTTCCATTTCTATTAGAGATCGTATAAATAGATCGTAAGAATAGCACTTTTGTTATCAGAATCCTTGGATTAACAATTCATCCATCTCAAATTCCAAAACGAACTTTAACACACACAAGAGGTAGGAATCATATTATATACAATACCGATATTGGAAAGAAAAGCGAAAAGACAAAGATTGAAATACAAACTTAATAGGTATTACGAAATTGGGGCGGGGAGTGGAAATTCAAATATTATTGCACGAAAAGCAATTTGCAAGAATCTGAAACTTACATCTGCTACCACCTCGTCCTTCACCTCATTCTGATTGTCGTCCGCCATGATGTCTGCTGCAAAAACATGCGAAACGAAATCAAACCCCAATCCAACAACTTCAAGAAGAAAGAAAAACCCTAGAAATCAGGGAAAAAAAAAAGAAAAAAAAAACAACCCCTAGCATACATCCCAAATTGAAATCCCGGCTCGTTTGCAAGAGATAAAATGAAGGAAATTGGGGATCTTTGAAACCGTTGAAAGTTAACACGGCGGCGATTGTAGAGAGAAACTACTTACACGTACGGCGGCGACGGAGAGCTGGTTTCCCTCTTCGGCTGTGGGTGTGGCTGCGACTGTGAGCGTTGGCCTTAATCGATTCGCTCTGTTCTGTGTGACGTTATAGGTTTGCTTTTTTGCTGAGTTAGGAAAGAGTTGGACATGGTATTTATACCTAGAAAGCTAGAGGCCCATTGGGCCTCGGCCTCTGGTTTTTCTTGTGCCTTGGTTGACAAGTAGGCTTAGCAAGTTCCCTTTGATTTTTTTGTTTGTTTTTTACGTTTGGGTGTTTGACACTTGGCTGCCAAGCATAAGCTAAACGTACTAGGCTACCATGATCATTCAGACTTTTCAAGCAAACTGTACCTTTCTACTTTTGATGTGTTTACCGACGGACAGATGTGCTCTTCGGATTCTTTCTTCCTAATCCATCAAGTACGAGGATTCGGATAGTTGAAATTTGATAAAAGTGGATCCCTGTTTGTAGCTGTTTGATCAAATTTCAACGGTCCGGATCTCCGGACTTGATGGATTAGAAGGAAGGGATCTGAAGATGATGCATGTTAGTTTACCGACATATATGGAATTAAAGAAGTGTAAGTTCCATACACAATTTATAATTTAATATTTAAAAACTAGAATTCAGATCAACGAGGAAGACGAATTGATCTGATTCCTATTTCTTACTTCCTCTATTAGTAAGTTTTTCGATTCTTTACTTCCTCTATTTAAAAACTGAAAAAGCACTTAAAGTGCTTCCTGTAATAAGTAGATAACTGATGCTTATTGCATAAAACACTATTAAGTGTTTTTGGAACCCAAAAATATTTTCTCTTAAAGCGTTTTCTGTTATTTTAAAAGCACATTCAAACGAGCCCATATATAGCCCTCCAATAATCTCTCCCCAACAGTCCTTAAGAAATTTCCAAATTCACTGTCTTTTCTTGAATAATGCTAGGCACACCTAATTTGTGCACTAAATGTTGTGGTTTTTGGAAATATTTATTTTTTGATAATTATAATTAATTTTATGAAAATTTTAACAATGTTGGTTTGGCATTAAGTCGATAAACACGTGTCAAAATGTTAGAAAAGAAACCCAAAGGATACATGAAATTTGGGGATAATAAAGTCTTGCCCTAAGATGTACCAATGAATGATAGTCATGTTAAGCTGTCTTCAAGGGAGAGTACGAAACCAAAAAAAAAAAAAAAAAAAGAGTTTTAACGAAACACTTCTGATACTGTTCATTTTTAACAAAAAAAATCACATTTTTACTTTTGTTTCTGATATTATTCACTACATCTTTATTTGTTTTTTTTTTTTCATTAGTTTTTCTAATAAAAAAAATCAATCTGGACCCAAAACCTCTTCTAGGCGTTTTTTGGGGTGGGAATTCTGGGTTTGGAGATGAGAACTTGGGATTAGTACCCATCCCAGATGATAAGGTTGCAACTTGGCCGAGGGACCCACATTTCACCAGTTGCAACACAGATATAGGGGGCCCCACGAATCAGCAGCCTCAACGAGGATGATTGCGTTAGAGCAGTTCCAGCCATGTCAATAGGCCGGGGGACAGGGGAGAAGAAAAGGCCTGAGGGCCTGTCAAGTTGCTCCAGCCATGAGGAGCCCGAGCTCGTGGAGAAGGCCCGAGCAGAGGGCCTGTCAATTTGTGACAGCCCCGGAGCCCGAGCTCCAAGCCCATTTTTTATTTTTTTCTGTCAGGCGCGTGCACCCCACTCGCGCGTGGGGGCGCGTTGCCCGACAGCTTTTCAGAAAAAACAATCAACTTTTCAGCCTTTCACAGTTACCGTTGGGAAGCCACGTGGCTTCCCACGGTCCGTTCGATCTCAACGGCTCCTTCATTTGGACCGTTGGATCTCAACGGTAAAAAAAATAAAAAAAATCTGATTTAATATCAACCTTTCGATCTGAGATCAACGGTCGATATTAATATGCTTTATAAATAAAGAAAAAATAGTTTTAAAATTAAGAAAAGTTACCGTTGTGACACGTGGCACAATCTGGAGTGTTGGAATTCAAATTTTTTTAAATCCAACGGCAGAAATTAATTATTGGAAAAAAAATTAAAAACAAATGGAAAAAATCCTAAAAAATTGTAAAAAATCTGAAAAAAAATTTGTAAAAAATTGTTTTTACTTTTCTATAAATACCACTTCTTCTCCATCTACCTTACACCACAATTTCATATTTTCTCAACCACTTGAACGAGTTAAAATCTAATCAAAATCTATCGTCAAAGATTCTCAAAAGATAACGACACGTGGCACGATGACATTGGATAAAAATCTTATCGAAATCCATCGCTAAATAATTGTTTTTTTTTATAAAATGACACGTGGCGCAACGAGAACGATTTAAAAAATCTTATCCGAAATTACAAATAATTTTATTTTGTATTATTTAAACAAACAAAAAAAACTAATATTTTATTGCCTATTGCCAGGGGGAGGGCTCCAAGGGTGGAGATGCAAATGGCAATTACTCTTCATTAATGGCAGTTACTATCCATTAAAGGCAGTTACTGTTCAAAATGGTGGATTCAATAGTGGATTGCCAGGGGGAAAGGCTCCATGGGTGGAGTTGCTCTTAGGGCAAGCGCATGGAAGGCCACTTTCTACGGCACAAATTAAAGTGTCGTTTGCATCGAAAGGCTTGTTCGCGCTCTAGGTTTTGATCCAGTGTGGCGCGTCCAGTTGCATTAGTTTAATCAATTTTAAATCCAACTGCTCAAATCTAATTTAATCAATTTTTACGATAAAAAAATATATCAACAGCTCAAATTTTAATACAACAGTCAAAGTAATATTATTAATGAATACAAATCAGACCTGACACCAAAACTCTATAAATATCTCTCCATTTGTTCAAAATTTGAATTTTTTAACATAATTTTTGTTTAATTTGAATTTTTTTTACATCAAAATGTTCATACATATAAAACAAGATAGAGTGTACAAAAACTAATTCCAAAATTATTAACCACAAAAATCAACAAAATACAAAAATTTAACAATTTATAAAGGTGGGGGTTGGAATCATGGGTCTCTTACTATTGGAGGACAAAAATTACTGACTTCATACTTATAGATGAATAGTTGAAAATACGGGCTAAATTTTAGAATTTAGATCTTTGGGCTGGAGATAGCCTTAGGTGGATGGGTCAGTTTAGTTGGGTTGTGAAAGTTCTAAATTGCATAATGCCTAAACAAAAAACGGGTGACAATATATTCAAGCTGAAATTCCTTTTGTTAGACTTAACAAGTGAACCGACCCAACCCAAACGCACTTCGATTTGGTGGGTTGGATCGGATTGAGTGATTGACTCATATAAACATGCTCACCCCTAGTAACAACGTAATAAACACTAATATTTATGCAAGAAAATGTTAAAATATGTTTATATAGCTAATTGCCCTTTAATTATATGACCTGAACGGTAGTGGGTACAAGGACAACACAAAGACTGTGGTGCTTGCTGCGTCGATTATTTTGATGCAAAATGGACTGGGAAAGTTCTAAGAACCTTGAATATCGAACTTTCAACTGGTTCGAGGTCAAAGAAAGCATGCTGCTTGTTTCCCCTTCTGTTTTTTTCTGCTTTCTCCAACAGCAATATTTCACCTTCCGATTTGGCTTTTTACTCCAGCACTTACTGGAATTTCTCTCCAACCCTCGTTCAATTCTTTTGTTTGAACATGAACGAGTTGATCATCGGTCGGTCTTTGTTTAAAACCAAATAGGTGAAGTGGGTTGAAGATTGTTTTCACCAAAAGCAAAAGCGTGGAAAAGTCAATTGCAAATTTTACGACATGCTTGTAACTTCGAAGAACCTTCCACCTCATGTTTCGATTGTCCTCGATTCCATACAAAAAATAAGAAGTATTCTAAGTGAATTGTAAAGTACTATTGTACGTACCATGCATGGTAATATATATGGCACTAGGTTACAAACTACTAGTTTGGCACAGTATTGTTGAAAGCGGGTGGTGCCTTGTTTAATGTGGTTTTGTTTGTTTGTTTTTTTTCTTCTTAGAAGGTGATCAGTTAGTGGTTCCATCCTAGAAGTCTACATTTTCGGGAAACGAAAAAAGACTCATAGAGGCATTTCAATTTTCTTCTAGCTAACATCGTGTAATTTACTAGCGCTAAGAATTAAACTCAGGAAGTGATGTGTGGAATATTAACATAAAATTAACCACTAGACACTCGTTAATCGTTAAAATGATTTTAAATTAATTATAATATTACTAAACCGTAATGCTAGTGCGGATTTGATAAAACTATAATTTTAAATTAGAAATAAAGAAGGTATGCAACAGTCAAGTGCCGACTTGACTAAGTTTTGACTTTTCAGCTGGGAGATGTTGAGTGAAATCCTACCTCTGCCTTGTTATAGTCCTTGCACGTGCTTAATTTGCAAATTTTTAGCAAATCCCACTTGCCAAATTATTATTCAATACGAAAATTTCAAACTTGGAAAAATCTTTGCAGCTGCTCTCACTCTCATTGTATTTTATGCCTGAAAGATATGGAAGAAAAATTTGCATGCAGCGGGTTTCATGCCATATTTTTTTGCATTTCAATCGCATGATAGGAAACGATGACCCGTCACAACTAGATTTATTCCAATACATTGCTCCTTGAAGTAGTTTGTTTGGGATGTCTTCTATACTCTTTGTATGAAATACGTGGGAGAAGAACTTGTATGTAAAGGATTTCATACACCGTCTTTCTACATTTAGCCACTTGATAAGAAATGGTGGGGTGATATGGTGCGTTACAAGCCATAAAAAGGGTGGATGAATATGAGGACTTGTATGTTACAGATTTCATGCACCGTCTTTTTGTCAACAGACCCCCACCCTCCATGCAATTTGTACCATTGAAAAATCCGAATGTAAGATCCATGGTTATGCTGTGTATATTGTGTTTTGCTAGCGTTTGGGTACATAGAAGATTCAAGGAAGGAGAAATGCTAAAGGACTCTCCATGCACTCTCTTTCGCCTCATGTTTTTGCACAATGTTTTATAATTTGGCGAGGAAATTGACATTGACCTATGAAGTGACAGAAAGTTCATTAAAAATCATACTTTTGATAGAGTCCCCTTAGCATTTCTCGAAAGAAATAAAGGAATATTTAGAAAGCAAATACTGAAGATTGTGACAATGATACGCATAAAGTAATTTCTAGAAATAGGATATTATGTCACCAGTTTTATAAATAGCATGGGGAGTGGACTTACTGCCCATCCAAGCAAAAACAAACAATTAAGACCAAATCCATTGAGGCACCTATATCTCATATAATTTGGGATTAATATAATTAAAAATTAATTAATTGTTATTAGTGGGAGGCGGCTGTGGTTTACTGGCTGTGGATGGGCCAGATTTGGGGTTCTGTTTGGTCGCCAACCAATAGGACCCACCAAAAATCCAACTTTGTTTGCCGCTGCCCAAACAGCCCCTAATCTCATTATCCATTCCCACTTCCCGCTTTGAATTGGGGGAATTCCAATTCCAACTTTTCATGTTTTCCAATTGTACCGAGTCCATTTGAGATCCCATCATGCATTAGTGTAACCCCAAGGCAACAGCCACTAGGCTTTCATTGCGATATTGAAGGCTTGATTCACAAGGTAGTGTGCTCAGAGACAGAACATTTCGGTGTCTAAAGGTTTATGAGAAACGAAGTTGAGACGCCACGCGTCTGAAGACGGAAAATGGTACGTATTCTGACTTACTCTGAAAAACGTGGTTTTTAGGTAACTACCCATCCTCAAGGGGAACCAGTCATATTTTATGCCTAGTTAAGGGCAATTGTGAGATCATCATTTTCCAGGCCGGAGCAAGAAGGATCGTAATACGTCTACTTTAGAAGTCTGGTCATGGACTCAACAGCCTCCATTGCGGAGCTGACTAAACGGATCAACATGCCACCATCATCCTGTTCCAGAATTAGTGGGCGAAGTCCATCGACTTCGCTGAGATGGACCATTCTCGTTCCACAAGATTCGGGAAACTAGTCCAGCAAGGAATGAGCAGGTTTCCTACAATCTTTGAGTCCTTACAATCTAAGGGTTGGCATGCGCCCCAAGTGTGTCATACTCTTAGATATCTTTTAGGATTCTCCTGAATTGATACGGGTTCTACTAACCAAAAAGGTCCTCTCCTTGACTGGTGTAAATTAATACACTCTTAGGGTTCATTTCTGGTAACGCAATCTTTGCATACTTATTATCTTGCCTACTGTTTGAGTTTTAGTATTAGTTACTAACTTGACAGTTGGAAAGTCTTTCACTGACAAACCCTCGGTCTAGGCTTGCTTACGACTGTTTTTACTAAAAAACTTGAATCTTTAACACTAGACCCTCTAATGTTCGAATCTTGAATCTACCACCGGCTACACCTAGTTACAAATTTGTACCATCGAAAAATCCGAATGTATGATCCATGGTTATGGTGTGTATACTGTGCTGGCGTTTGGATACATAGAAATTCATTAAAGAAAGAGATAAGAGTATTTAGGAAGCAAATAGTGATGAATTGCGACAATGATATGCATAAATTAATTTCTAGAACTAGTAGATATTTATGCCACAATTTTTTTAATGGCACGTGGAGTGGACTTACTGCACATCAAACAAAAAAAAGGACAAGGATTGTCTGCCCTCCTAGTTGTGGTGCCCTTCCATGCCCTCCTATTTTGTGGTGTCACGGTAAAGTCACGTCAACATTTTATATTAATTTTTTAATGAGATAATAAGACAAAAAATAATAAAAATATAAAATATTAACGTGGCTTGACCGTGACCGCACAAAATAGGAGGGCATGGAAGGGCACCACAACTAGGAGGGCAGACAATCATTGTCCCAAAAAAAACAAACAATTAAAGACCAATGGAATCCATTGGTACTAAGGCCACCTACATCTCATATAATTTAGGATTAAGATTGAATTAAAATAATTAATTAATTGTTATTAGTGGGAGGCGGCTGGGGTTCACTGGCTCTGGATGGGATAGATTTGAGGTTAAGTTGCTTTCGTATCCGTTTGGTCACCAACCAATGGGACCCACCCATTCCCCGTTCATGAGACTCGTTCTCTGCTTTTGTGTCTTGAGAAATGTCAAACAACTTTTTCAAAATGAAACTCTCATTTCATATTTTTTACGCAACATTTATAATATTAACACAAAAATTGACCTGGGAAATAATAAAAATTTCATAAAAAATTGTACTTTTGAGAGAGTCTAATTTGCATTTATCACCGTGCCTTTTTGATGCAACGATCAAAACGCAAATTAGTTGATTGATAAATTTGGATACCGATCCTCGAATGGAGAACGGATGTTAAAACATAACACACGAAATGCATAACTTTTCCTTGCAAATTCGTTGATTGTCAAAGACAATACCGAATTTCATAAGTCCTAAACCTCTTGTTGATTCACCAAGAATGCCAAAAAGTTTATCACATGAGCGTTGTTGATTCTCTGCATGAGAATGGCCAATGACTGTTGGAGTGTCTATACCTCGTTAATTATGTTAGAATATCCGAGTTGATAGAACAAGAACAAAAATGAGAAAATCATCTCAAACTGCACTCAATTTTCAATTCAATTCATCATCTTCTTCCCCTAGAATACAAAATACTCCTAATTTATAAAAACTCTAATCCCCTCATAATAATTACTGATACATGCATCATAGTTCATGCATCATTACTAGAGTTAATGAACTCATTAATATTAACCCATTTAATCTACCCCACTAACATATATTTATTACATTAAATAAAGATTGAGTCATCCTGCATCACTTTTAAAGCATGTAAAACTCCATCTTTATTTGCGGCTCGGACAGCCCCTAAATCTCATCATCCATTCCCATTCCCGGCTTTGAAATTGGGGGAGTTCCAATTCCATCTTTGTAGCCGCCGGTAGCCAACTTTATTCATATATGCAATTGTACCAAGTCCATTTGAGATCCCATCATGCATCAGTGTAACCCCAAGGCTATTCCAATAGGCTATAATTTAGGGATTTAGATCCCATCCAAATTCAAATTATGAAGATTTTAGGAATTCTCACATCTAGTCGTTTATCGTACGTTATGCGGTCATAAATCATTTTGAATTTATTAATTTAAAATTAAACACAAATAATACATAACGAAAATTAGCTGCATAATGTACAATAACATCTAAAATGTGAAGATCCTCACAAACTGAATCCAAAGACGATCCTCATCCTTAATTTAGCACTAGTGAGTAACCACCGATTCAATGTGGACCCTACGGCCCACACCCTAACCTATTTTGTTCTTATTTTTTACCAAGCATTATTGCTCATCACCGCTAACTCTGGTGGATTCTCACTTCCTTCTTAGTAGTTTGTCTCGTGTCCCATAGCTTGATCATGATTAAATTTTGTTTTAAATGCTTTTTACAGTCTAGTGATATTCGTTTTCACTTATAAGTGAGAGTTCTTAGTTTGATTCTCGCCAAAGGTGAATTCGAACCACATTATTACTAACTCATTGTGAGACTTAGCTCATTCCCCACGATCGTGTTATAGATAATATCGTTTGTTAAAATTTAAAAATATAAATAAATAAATAAATAAAACAAGATGACTAACAGTCATGAGGATGCTCCGCCAAGCCTAATTACCTTGGATGCCGCCGTCCAGCCCTCCCTCTTGCTTCTTGCCTCTCTCGTCTCCATTTCCCATCACTCGGTTTTTTTTCTTTCGGTGATGGTGATGGTGCAGCGGTGAATAAATGAATAGATAATACAATAGCTAAAGTCCAAATTATTGAATGGTGTGTTGGTGGCTATTGGATCTCTTCTTGCCTCTCTTGCTTCTTTGCCTTTCAATTGAAAAGATGTAACTATTGACTTCTTAAGATAGGACATAATTATTAGGAAGAGTCGTTTCTACATCTATGTAAAGGCGTCATCACTAGGGATGACAACAGTTCGATTTGAGGAAGAAAATGTTATATCCATCCTCATAATCACGAAAATTAATCATATTCATAATTGCAAATTAACCATCGGGTATTATCCATAACCATACCCACCAGATAATGGATTTCTCATCGGTTAACGGTTATACCCATCCTTGTCAATACAAAAAATATATTCGTTCAATTAACGCATGATAATTTAGTAAATATTAATTTCGTTATTACAAATTTGATGTATAAAATGATTTAATGAATGGATCTTGTTGAGCATAAAAATTAAAGATAAACATTGATAATGTTGACTGATCTTTGATATCTCCCATAAGTATATCATTGAATTCTCATAGATTTTGATTCATATCAAAACTTATGAACTTTCCCACAAAATACAACTCACATAATGCAATTTTTGCACTCAAAGTAAGGGATTTGGCGAATAATGAATATACATACGTGTTTGTATATATATTTTTAATACTTTAATATTATGAATAATTATATTATATATTATTCAGTTCGGATTCGGGAACAGATACAGATTGGGGACCCCTATAACCATATCCAAAATCATAACCGAATAATATTCACAATTTTTCCCCATACCAAAAATATACCCGAATTTTCATATCCAAATCCAATCCATTCAGGCGGTTATCCACGGTTATTGGATCTAACGGTTAGAATTGTCATCCCTAATCATCACATTAAGTCATTAGTCACTTTGTTTGTTGATTCATACATGTTCATGTTAGATTAAGTGAGTTTAAGAGAGTTCAACAAAATCTTGGTTCACTGTGATTTGGAACGCTATTATTAGAAAGACGTGATCGTTGTACTATGAGAGGCAAGCACCGTTCAACCATGAACACTGTAATTGGAAACTTATCTCAAGATATAATGTCTAATATTCGTCTGGATCGATTTTCATATATTTCTAATCCATATTCATGTGCAATTGACATTATATTTCGTTATGAATATTGCATTACATTTGGTATTTATGTAATTTGATGGAGCCCATGAAGAATATCCAACAAAAGCCAAACTCGACTAATATTTGCAATGTCTCAATTCCGAAAGCAATTGACCAGAGAAATATGATAGCTGCTCGTATTCGAACACGTGTCTTAACTGTAGAGACTTCCAAACAATAGTGACAGCCAACTGCCAAAGCCCAAAGCCAAAAGCCAAAGCCGAAAAAAGAAATAGAAGAAAATTCATACCATTTCATAGCGCACAAGAAAATAAGCCACAAAAATCAAGCAATATTGGCACCAAAAAATATTATATTCTCTATAAATATAATTTCCCGACAATGATAGAACATTTAGTAAGACATTACATTTCGCTTACATTGCTACAGTTGAAAAATGAAATTAAAATGTTACTTATATTGGGTAGTATTACTCCTAAGAGTAAACTGTCGGTTTACCTTTGAACTTTCACCTCACTTTTGATTTCCCCCCTGAACTTTTCTATTGGAAAATTAAGGACTCAAACTAATTTTTTTAGCCAATTTGCCCCCTAACCAGGGGCGGAGCCACCAAGGGACTAGGGTAGTCCCTGGCCCATCCTGACTTCATTTGAGGTGTGAACCTCATGGAAGAAGATGAAGCAAACGACGTCTTTAATTTGTTTTGATTTTAAATCTTTTCGGTTGTCTAATGAAACGATAAGTTTGACAGGGGAGTTTTAAAAGAGATGCACAATTTTAAATGGAAAAAGCAACCCCACTTCTGGTTCGATTCTCTCACCTAACAGTAATATACACCCTATAATTTTCTAAAGCAGCCCACCTTCTTTATTTGCAGACCTCTCCCTCTTTTCCTTCTTTTTCTACATCTTTGTATTTTCTTTAGCCTTCCACAACCTACCTCTTACTTGGTTGTCGAGGTTTTTACATTATTTTCTTCTTAGTATTGAATTTAAGAGAATTTTTTCAGTTTTGTGAGGATTACACAAATTGCATATGTCAACATGTTATGAATTCAACTTTTTACATACACTCATATATATGTACATATTTGTGAAAGGCCCCTCCTCATTCAGAATTCTAGCTCCGCCACTGCCCCTAACGTTAGTTTTTCATATATTCCATCCATATTTTCGTTAAGTGAGACTATGTGCACAACATGTGAGGGTAGTTAAGTTATTTCACTCTTAAAAATGATTAAAAAACTGAAAATAAAAAAAAGCAAAACTTTCCCTCTATTTTTTTCCCGCTAATTCCTATCATCGATTTTATTTTTCCCTCTCATTCCTATGCATGAGAAATGACATATGGTGTTATTGTCTACCATTTTTATTTTCTCTAACAAATTAATAATTTGACAAATGCTAATGGTGCTATTGTCTCCAAAGCAGTGCATTAATATAAGAAACCCTAGTCTTTTTTATGGACATGTTTCTTATATTAATGTACTGCTTTGGAGACAATAACACCATGAACATTTGTCAAATTATTAATTTGTTAGAGAAAATAAAAATGGTAGTACATGCTTCAAGAAAAAGATTAACTTAGCTACTTATGAAGACAATAACACCATATGTTATTTCTCATACATAGGAATGAGAGAGAAAAATAAAATTGAGGATAGGAATTAGCGGGAAAAAATAGAGGGAAAATTTTTATTATTATTTATTTTCAGTTTTTAATCATTTTTAAGAGTGAAATGACTTAACTATCCTGACATGTAATGCACATGGTCTCACTTAACGGAAATATGGATGGAATATATGAAAAACTAACGGTAGGGGGCAAATTGGCTAAAAAAATTAGTTTGAGTCCTTAATTTTCCAATAGAAAAGTTCAGGGGGGAAATCGAAAGTGAGGTGAAATTTCAGGGGGTAAACCGACAGTTTACCCTTACTCCTAATGACGTCTGTTGGTTTGGTTTTGCGTTGAACCGTTGATTGTCTCTCTTACATTAACAAAGACGATAGCTAATTTAACATCTAATCTAACAAATTTTATCGTTTTATAAAAAAAAAAAACAACAACAAGAATACAGTTACGATACTGCACAACAAGATTAGTCACAACTGAATATTTTAATATAGTGATGTGTCTCATTGTTATCAGTTGCGTGAGTCAATTAAACTAAATAAAAACTTCACCAAGACAAAGACTAATTGGTCCATATCTATATGAATATTTTATTTTGTGGGATATGAATATTCAAATTAATCAAAATCTTCAATAAAATAATTACAAGAATAATAATTCTTATGCCTTTTTATTTTCAACGATAGGCGTGATGTCCAAGAAATCAAAAGCAACATTTCATTTATGATTTTTAATTTTATTCTTTCCCCACTCCAAACTTGGAGAAAATTTTTCATTATAATTGAAACATGGATGATACATTACGTGTTTTTATATAAATTGTGGGAAATTTTACTTTTTAAATTATTAACTTTTTACCACACATATCCCACCATTTACATACCGATCACACTAAAAAATCTCTCTAAATGTTGGGACGACTATGACTATAGGCAGGAGTAGGTTGAAATACTTTTCGCTTTTCTAGTTTAATTAAGAGTCTAATTCTATTTTTTAGTATCTAAAATACTTTAGACATAAGAAAAAGACTTTTATTCTCATTGACAATACTAATAAACATTTATAATAATCCGTGTTTAATTACAATTAAACACCAACAATTAAAATTTAAAAAAAAAAAAAGTACAAAAGGGTTCTCACAAAATCGCCGTATATATTAGAATCGGCTTTACTCATACTCCTCGTATATCACACTCCGTAGGGTATTCTCGGTATTCCAAGTACTGCTTGTGCCACGTAACAGAACTCACTTCACTCGCAACTAGCCAGTAGCCACACATCACTTGCAACTTGCATGAAATTACAAAATACTCCTCTAACATCCACGTGCCTAACCTGGAGTCAACACGTGTATAATACTGTTGGATTCAACATACGACGTCAGCCAAGAAATCGTCAACATCAAACTCGCCGAACACGTCGCGCGCAAAGCTGTTACTTGAAAACATGATATCCGGCAAGCTTAACGGCAAGTCGAAATCAAATTTGAAGGCGTCAGTGTATCCGTAACTTAAACCATCAAACGGCGTTTGGTCACCGTAACGGAGGACCGAAGTAGGCGACGAGAGAGCCCCGCTGGACGACGGAGATACACACCCACATCCCTGCTCCGCAGCTGGGACCGTCAAATGGCCAACGACTGTTTCCTCCTTTATAACGGCGTTAGAAAAGTTGGTGACGGCGTCAGGACCTTTGAGCAAGATGGCAGCTCTGTCGTAAACAGTGGCGGCTTCCTCCGCCGTGTCGAAGGTCCCGAGCCAGATCCGTTTTCTTCGGGTCGGGTCTCGGATCTCCGCGGCCCAGCGACCCCAAGGCCTCCGCCGGACGCCTCTAAACTTTTTCCGGCGATCCGCGGCCGTTTCCGGTGACTTCGATCCGGGTCGCGAGTCTTTCCTCGCCCGCTTCGACTGACCCGAAGAAACCGACGACGAAGATGAAGGAGAGGAAGAGGAAGGCCAGGAGTGCTCTAGGCTGATCTGTCTAACATGTCGTTTGACTCTGCGCACGCCTCTGTCTTCGTCGTCGCTGGAGGAGTCGGTGGCGTCGGCATCCGTAAGTATGATCCGGACGAGCTTTGGCGGGATTCGAGTCGGGTTATCGGGTTCCTGGATCATGGGTTTTGTCACGGTGGTTATTTGCTCTGAAAATTTGACCGTTGAGTGTACGGACGAGATGGGTTGGAAGGTTGTCATGGATTTTGAGGCAGAAGAACTGAAATCCGGGATTTGGGTTTGGTCTGAAGAAACATCAAGAATCGACGGCGAGAGCGTGTAGAAAAATTAGTACCACTGAGCTGAAGTGAGTGAGGATTTGAATGTGTAGAAGGTTGAGATTTAGAGAGAGAAAGACAGGGGAGAGTGGGAGGGGGAGGGTAAAAGTGAGAAGCTTTATGGAGTGGAAGGAAGAAGAGAGAGCAAAAGAGAAGAGGGAGGACCTGCAAAGGGGGAGCTGTAGGGAAGCTTTTGGCAGAGAGTGCTACTGCTAAAACCCCTTGCAGGTTTGGGAGAAGGAAAACGGAGGAAAATGGGAAGGGTAAAGTGTATATATAGAGCATGGAGTCATCGGTGTAGAATGTGTTTGGGGAAATATTGCCAAAAATAAAACTAGTCCTACATAAATTTTTAGTGGAAGTTAATTTTAGTTGGATACGTTTCTAGATACATAAATTTTTAGTGGAAGTTAATTTAAGCTGGATACGTTTTCTAGTTACGTTTTCTACTTCTCTAGATACATTTTCTCTTTTATTTTGACGGGTTTCTCTTTAATTTACTTCGTGACCGATTTACATAATTTTTTTTTGTCAAACGATATATTTTACTAGATTAGATGTTAGATTAACTAACGACATACTTGAACACAGACCGTTATGCAATGACTCAACGTCTTTTCTACCACTGTGAACATTTAAAGATCATTTCTATGAAAATTACTTTTTAAATATCATTTCTATGAAAAGTGATTTGTAATACTAACGGTTCTGATCATAAACTTGAAGTTTCGTGAATCAGCTACAAATTAATTGAGGAGGAACTCCTCCCATTGAGAAGCCAAGTTAATTCCCTCAAAGAAATGAATGTAAAGTGTTACAAAACAATTCCATTTTTTACATATGATGTTGGGCAAGTGGGAAGTCGTACTCAATACCTCAAATTCATAAGTGAGTGTTTTTAACTAACTGATTTACAAACTCCTTATACATATAAGTCTCAAAATCACTACAACTGAGTCATAATATAATTTATCTTTGCTTTGGTTTGGGAATGGGTATAAATTCTCTCTTCAAGAAGTGAGGGGGTGTGTATGTGGGGAGAGATTTTCATTATGTCCGAAACACGTAATGATAAATCAAATGTAATAATATCATTAGTTTGAAACTAAAAAAAAAAGATAAATTCAACCAGTTTTCTTATGACACTTGATATTCTAAATTCTATTCCGATATATTAAAAAAATTCTGAATTGTGAGCGGGTCGTGAGTCGTGAGTCGTGTCGGGAGTGTAAAGCGGAAACGAACCTCCTTCCAGCTGCCTCTGTTGACGTGTAAGTTGCCCTCTTCCTCTTCCATCTTTTTTTTCTTCCACAAACCACCCCACTACTGCGCTCGCACACCACAAATTGCCCATGCTTTTTCCTCCAATCAATCCTCCCTCTTTGATTTTTTCCTTTTCTTTTAATATTTTAATTTATAGCACAGTAGAGAGCCCAAACTTTTCCTCCAATTAATCCTCCCTCCTTGATTTTTCCTTCTCTTTTAATATTTTAATCTATAGAACAGTAGAGTTTTCTCAGCCAACATCTGTAAATATTGTCGGCAGATGAGGGAAAAGGATCCTGCAATTCTATTCTTGGAAATCCGAGGGATCCCGTAATCATGTATGTTCATCGTATATCGTACGATCAGTTTTCGTGATCCCAGGAAAAGGATCCGACGAGGATCATTTTCAACGGATGAGAGATGCATAACTTTTCTCACAAAAATATACGCACCATTTATAAATCGTATACAAATACTAGAGTCAATCGTTTACACGAGCTACAATAGATATTTACGAGCAAGTAATGTGTTGTCATGTAAAATCTGTATGCATGAATGACCTACAATCACTAACGCAACGATGATTTTCGTTCATCAATTGAGAAAGACTTGCATAAAAACAGGACTCTCAACCCAAAATAATAATGTTCCAGACCTACATCTTGTTATGTATTTTAACTTTTTCACATGGCGCATCATAATTTATTTCCTACACTCATCTTGACATTTCCGCTCCTCTCATTAGTCATGGTTGATTGAGTTTATGATAACAAAATAAACTCTACTAGACGAGAGAATAGGCCTTGTATAGTATCTAATGTATGTCAATGTAAAACTATAAATACAAAAAAAACATACAACCAAAGACAGCTAAAAATCTTAATAGCCAGTGCTAATTTAAGTTTTACCAGTCTGGACTCTGGAACCGACCACGCGGTCAAAATAGTATGCAGCTCTTTTTCTCTGCCTTTTACTGTGCTTGATTTGTTGGTAGTGTGTCTCCAAAAGCATGCTGCTCTTTAGACTCTTTTTCCACCTAGTAATTGGGAAACTGTTAACTTTTTACTGTCCACAGCCATGCAGCATCTGTGAGACTGTTGAATTTCTGTGCTAATACAAGATTCAAACGGTGTTTTTTTTCTTCAACGCATGGGTGATAGGTGCATGCCAGGCCATATCATGATCATCACAGACAAACATAAGCCCTCAGCTCCTCAGCTGGACCCAGTTTTAATTTTCATCGACCCCTGCAAACCTAACTCGGTCCATTCATTCGTACCTTTACTTAAAAAAAAAACCTATTCAGTATTCACTGCATTATCATTGTCTATGGAAGGAAAATCTTCAGTAGGGCAATTGGTTTTGTTTGGTCCTATTTTGCTTTACACTCCTAATAATTAGCATTGGTCCAGCTGAGGAGTTGATATCGTTCGGAACACGTGATAGCTTGTTATTAGATGGTCACACAAGTCTAATCGCGTGAAGTCGATACTTAAAATTATCTCAATTTTATTTATATACGTGTCAGATTATGATTTTCACGTAAAATTAAAAAACTCGTTATAAATAGGAGTTCGAGCCGTGTTCACAAAAAGACGACACCCTTGGATTATTTTAAGCAAGGGTTGGATTGAGTCAAAATAACATAAGGTAGAGAAAGGAAATTTGTCAAAACCTATTACAAATTATGTAATGCTACTTTTCTCTTCAACCTATCACACCTTGTGGCATCACACACATAGAAATAGGTTTTAAATTAAATAAAACCACCAAAAAAGTTTGAAAAGTTGATAGGGTTGGTTTATGCTTGGGGATGAAGCAAAGGCAAAGATAGACCCCAGTCCATGAGTCAGCACGTGAGCAAAGGGAACAATCATGCATAATTAGGGTTGGGACAAAAGGACTGCAGATAGATGTTGCAATGACCACCTTAGTTGCTTGTCAACCAAGTGATAAGTTAATCATATTTTAATTTTGCCCCTCAAAGTACACACTTAATCTTAAAGGGGGGTTTCACTGTCCTTATCTTTTGTCAAATTATTTTGGTTAACTATTTATTAAATAGAGAGTATTCTTGTCATTTTGGTACTTGTTTAATAGAGATTTTTCATAGAAGTACCAAAATAATGGACGGTGAACAAACTCAGGTATCACTTATATCGATTTCAAATCTCAGAAATCAAAGTAAGGAGTTATACCAATCTCAGATATCATTTTAGCTAAATTGCCTCCCCAAAAACAAAAAAGTAATAGGGTTAAAATCATTTCTAATGACGTTTCTTTTCAATCATGCACCTACTCCTTGTATTATTACTATTAAGAATCTAGGAGTATGCATTGCATGCTACCAAGGCTTTAAGAATCTATGACTTGCATACTTTACACTAAAATGGCCAATTCACATAACATCCAGTGAAGGCTATTACCCTTACTTGCCCTTTCAAATTATCCGAAAACGCAGTTTAGTTTAATTGTTATGTGGGCAAACTTTTAACAAGATTTCTCCTTAGACGGTCAACGAAGGACAAGAAGGGGCAAAGTGGCACATACGAGTTGAAATTTTAACCCAAAAGGATTAGAGCAGAAAAATTATTTATAAATTAAAACCTAAATTTTTTGAGCTAAAATTTTGAATTTTAATTAAAAAATTAGAGATTGTCTTAGTATCGGATGAATTAATTAAAAGTAAACCTTGAAAAATGAAATTGGAACTTGGAAGGAGAAGAACCCATGAGGCCACGTGGTTTCTAGACATGAAAATTCAAAACGAACATCATCCGCTGCCAGACTTTGCACCACCACATCCACAACCAGAACCGTCAATCGCTGTGACTCATTCACATCCAATTCACATGTTCTGCGCTTTATAGCGACCAATGATCGTGACGACATAAGTTGGACAGTTTTTTCCCACCAAAACAAAAATGAAAAATGAAATTTCTGTAATCTGTATCAAAGATATATACAACGTTCCTTTCATAATAAAATAGCTCAAGACCATTTTTTTTTACAATGCGATATTCTTAACTGCTTTAAACCATAGAAAAGAAATCAAACTCGATACAAGAGACAGAAACATTACTCTAGCCAACTGACCTAACTCACATCTCGTAACACACTACTTTAAATGATAGAAAAGGAATAGAACTCGGTACAAGTAGGCAAAGGCATTGCCCTAACCAATTGGCCTAACCCACATCGTCCTAGGCAAACAAACTGAGAGCCGATTTATTATTAATGCTGCCAAACAATTCTGGTCTATTTGGGAGTGATTATATGAGGGCCAAATCACATAATCACTTCTGGAGAAAAAAGCTTATGAGAGGCTTTTCCATAAATTTTACTGAAAAGCAAATCTATTGTGCTTCTCCCCGGAAGTGATGGCCTCTCAACAAACGCTTTCCCGACGCGTTCCTTCGAGAAGTGATTTTGGCCTTCCAATAATCGCTTTCGCGACGGGTTCATCAATCCGAATACAAAAACCAATTTGGAACCTTCAAATGAAACACAATATGTAAAAGGATATGTTTAACCAGGCAATCCAAGCACTAGTGCTCTTAACAAGCATTATTTCTTCAACAAACCAACCATTGACTAAATATCTTAGAAACGATACGTTACAGTTGTTTTTTTCTTCCATCTCCAATGCCTTCAAATGAATATTCACAAACTGAGAACGTTGTTCCTTGATCAACTTTAAGTCGCACAAAATAGATAAATTTTTAATATTTCCAACGTTTTTACTTGAACCGAGATGGATTTCATGCATTTGCAAGCCTTTAAAGAAATGCCGGAAACATCTTTCTTACCCCATCGCGTACTTCTGCGCCCAACTGCGAGCAGTGGCTTCATACTTTGCCCTGTCCGTCTTGTACATGTGCGCAATTTCGGGGACAAGTGGGTCGTCTGGGTTGGGGTCCGTCAACAGAGAGCATATGGACAGTAGCACCTGAAACACAAGTTCATTTAACAGACATTAATAACCTATATATCAAATAAATAAGTTATTGAACTGGAATTAGTGCCGTTATCAGATTAAAACGAAGCCATCGTAACTCCCATCGCACAAAATGATGACATCTCATCCTATGTCGAGCATACCATGTTACTTCCTCCATATTTTTTAACTCCATCCCATAAAATGATGGCATCTCATCCTTTTTTGCCCACCCCCACATGCTTGAACCTTATCACTCGTCCCATCTCGAGTAATACAACAGTACGTGGAGTGAAAAGCAGGATTAGGATGGAAACGCACATGATGCATGCATCTCACATCACCAGTTGCAAGTCACATGATACAACATGACTTGGAATAGAAGTAGGATTATTAGGATGGAGCCACAGGACATCTCCTTTTAATCTGATAAGGGGACAGAAGCCACAACTCTTGTAGTCCCCACACACATGAAGAATTCTGATAAGAGGGATAGAAAACACAAACCTTGGAAATGGTTAGTGCCGGGCTCCATTGTTCTTTGAGAATATCAAGACATATGCTTCCATTGCTATTAATGTTTGGGTGAAAGACCTTGGTCCTAAACGCAACCTGAAATGTAACTTGAGTTAGAATCTACATTCTAGACTACCAAGAGATCTACTCAATTAACGATGAAACAATAACAAGATGAGAAAAGCATTAGAATACACACACAACTTGAGTTAGCCGCTAAAATTCTTCCAAAGACAATTTAGAAGCCAAAACATTAAAAAGGGCACCTGGTATCAATAATATCATCTCACAATAATCAGCTCTTTGTTGTAACAGTTTTAAAAGCATTCTAAGATAAACATCTACATCTATGGGAAACTGTGGGAACACCGGAAACACCATGCAACTTTACTGAAATCAGAAACACATCTCCCCGAATATCTGGAATAACTCTGAATACGAGCATTATAAGATAGATATCGATTACAGAGAAGTACTTTGTCCATAGATTCAATACAAACAGCCACAAGTGATATACAGAAACCAAATCTTTTTATGGATGTTCATTATTATTCTTGTTACAGTTTTTGTTTGTATTTTCAATAAAATGAACAAATTAATTGCTTAATGATTAAAACACCAGTGGCAAACTGTTGGTGAATAAACAACCTAACGACTGGAGTAAATCAGCTGGTAAATATCCAAGTCAGATTCCACTTAGCATCATATAACACTCTCACTAACACCCATAAAAGGTAAATGTGTTACCAGTGACCACCAACACTACTTAAACATGCACTATCTCACACACACATACAGAGAAGAAACTATTTTCTTCCTAAGAAAGTTGGATGTAATTACAATATGACCTGGTACAACATGAATGCAATCTACTTAAATATGACTCACGTCCAATGCATCTGCAACTTATAGTGGTTTGGAAGATAAAATACAATTCCAGAGATAATACACATCAAGTTACATTCACAGCAATTGAAGAGAGAATAGTTTAACAAAATCACCTGCATGTATGAATAAACAATAAAACACTGTTGCAGTTATCCATTACACCCATTATTCAACTCACAAAAGCTCACGTTTCATTTATGACATTGTATGGAGGATAAATCATTTATGATATCGTATGAAGGAATATGGCAACTACATATGTATGGAAACAAAAGGATTCGGTTTTTCAATTTTCTTTTACCTTCGGAGGCTTGAATGGATAATCCGGAGGGAAATGAATTGAAACTAGAAAAACACCACCTGTGTATGGGCTATCAGCAGGTCCCATAATTGTCGCCTGCCAATGGAACATGTCCTCGGCCACAGGACCTATAATCCACGAAAGAGAACCCCAAAAGAAGAATGTATGCTAAGTTCAGTAAAGTGATCAAAATATATGCATATACCTCAGAAAGATAAGATGCATAGACGGATGTAAAACTTGCTACAATGCAAATATCCTACCACCACTTGTTTACATCAACTAAACCATTAAAGGATGATGGTATCATTCCCAATTGAACGATCCACAAATTTCCTACATCTTTATTTCATAACTGATAAATCAAAGGGTTAAATTTCAGTGTTTTTTTTTCAGTAAACTTGATATAAGTTCACTTTTGTAAGTCATTATAGGATTTAGTCCACTTTGTTGGGTTAGGTCCACTCACTGATTGTCCACATCAGCTTATTTTTATTTATTTTTTATTAAATTGTGATCAATGTTATTCCTTATTTATAGGATCTTTTACTTAATTTTAGGATTGAATATAAGAATAAAACGTTGTTTCTCCTTCTTCCCACTCTCAATCCTACTCTCAATTCGTATCATAATTTTTTATTCTACTTCCATAATAATTTAATTGTGTGTTATTAATGTTGTTTTCATGGATGATAGGTGTATTAAGTTTTATTTATTTTCGTATGTTCTACCTCCATTACAGGTTAACCGTATTTTATTCAACCCAATGGTGTAGGCATCATATATGATGGCATGCATATAAATATTTTTAAGAAAATGGTTAGATATTCATGTTTAATATTCAAATTAAAAAAATTCAGAAACATGCATAAATCAAGAAATTTAATTAAAGTAGAAAATAATAGGAAACTGAACTAAATCCTAACAGCTCAAATTTTAGGACCTAGATCAAACTACCCCTTTTTTCCTGCCTATTTTTTGCTAAAATCTGAGCTTCAAAGAGTTCAATTCAATTGAAAAAATACCGCTAATCCCCTGCAATTAGAACTTACCATCTATAATTCTAAAACAATTTTAAATATGGCATCCAAATTTAACAAAAAGATAAGGTATTTGTTGAAGGAAATAGGAGCGAATACCAGCACTGCATGAGGTAGGCGGGTCCTTCTGCAAATCCTTGAGCTCCTTCAAGATGCGTTTAGATGCCATGACAACACCTACAAACACACTGCAATCACAGAAACACAACATGAAAACCCAGAAAAAAAAAAAAACCCTAATCCAAACCAGATCGCCAGCCAAACAAACACAAATCAACACCCAAAATCCAAACCCTAATTTCCCACATACACAGATCAAGGAGGACACCTTAAAATCGTACAAAACAAAAGGCAGAAACAACAATTCAAGAAAAATTGAGAAATGGATGAAAAGGGTAAAAATACCAGGAGATTGCGCGATTGGGATTTGACAAAATCCGAGATTGAACGAGCTGAGAAGGTAAAAAATTGGGGAAAATATTATGTATTTTATATATACATATAATATATATAAAGAGAGAAAAGGATAAGAAAGAAAAAAGACTTGTTTCTAGAATTTTCTATCCTAATATTCCAACTTGACTTAGGATCCACGTCCTCCTCCTTTACTCCATGCCCCCCCACTTATAGCTAATTACAAAATACACACCTCACACATGTACTTTAACCATTTCGCCACCACACCCTCTGCTAATTTGCAATCTGGTCCCTTTCTGTGTTGTTCCTTACCTTTCTTTGTATGGACCCATCAAAGGCATCATGATTGAGTGAGTCAACTTGACTCTACAGGGTTGGTTGGACTCTTCTTTCCTCTCCATTTTTAGCACGGATGGGATTCGGGATCGAGATCCGTCGAATGCCTTAGAGTGGAATTCAAGTATTTTGACACTCGAGACATGGACGCGAAATTACTTTGGCGGCGTTGCCCGCACTAAATGTTGTAATGGTTATTTTAAAAATTGAATTTTGTATTGTTGAATTGTTGATCCTTCTTACACATCTCTCATGTCATGCATTTCTGATATTTTGTATATCACATTTTCTGATACATTACTTAATGAAGATGAATTAAACTTGTTTTGGGTTTGGACAAATTCAATTTGAGTACATCCAAGTTTTATCCTTAGAAACAAGAGTAAAAGGGTGCCAACAAGACTCCCTACTTTGCATGGGTCGGAAAAGGAACACCTATCGTATGTAGTCTTATATTTGCTTCACAAAGAGACTGTTTTCACGACTCGAACCCGTGACCTTTTAGTCACAAAGGAGTAACATTTCCATTGTGCCAAGAAAGAGATTCAAACTTGTGACTTCTTTCAACGTAAGAAAGAGATTTCACTGCATAGCAGCAGTGCCAACCATCGATTAGTTACCATGTAATTTGTCTGCGTATTTAGGCCAACTCATAAGGCGAGGAAAGAAATCAAAACAAAAAGAATGAGCAAAAGTTTATTGATTGTAAACAAGTTTCTCAACACTAACGAAAGATCCACGCACCATGAAAAGAACGAAAAAAATTGAACATCACACCAGATACACAAGAAACAATGAAATCTTACATACCCAATCGACATATGATATCATGGCTCAAACCATTTCTCCTTCGTCTAACACTACTGGCAGCTATTTGTCCTGCACCCCATTGAAAATCTCTTTCGTCTCGTCTTAAGGTAATCCCGCGATCATGTCAGAGAGTCGAGAAAAAAGTCGGGATCTAAAGCATTATCCGAAACATAGAGAACGCGGATGGAGATCATCGCGGATTTTATCATATGGGGATAATCTTGTAATCGCATTTAGCCTTGTTTCCGAAATCAACTTCCCTTTGCTTGGCATCGCAGTTTGAAATGATGGGAATGCCGTTAAAGAAAATTCCAGCAATGGGGAAGCTAACGCTTCCGGTCATGGCCAAGTTCAGTGTCATCTCCCTATTGTTTATGTCGGTTATGAGTTGATCTACATCGTCTTTGGTAATCCCGGATTTATTAACCTTAATGGTTCCATTCAACGACTTCGTGTTCTTCTGGCCCTGAGCAAACTCAGGAAACCCGGTGATACCTAGCGGGACATGCGCGGACGCTACCTTGATCTTGAAGGCACCATACTTGAGGTCAGTTTTATCATTCTTGTTAAAGAACTCCACAAGAAAATGTACATTTCCCCTCAAGACAAGTTTATTGTGGTCTTTAGTAAAGTTGAGGCTGGTGGCGTTGAATCTTCGGATGTAGATTTCTGGCAGGTACGAATGGAAGATGGCCATGGCAATGAAAGCAATAATGAGAGCGAGAATCACAATGGCGAAGAAGACCAAGCAGCACCATGCGCAGCAAGCGTAGCCTGCACGACGCTTGGGGCGCTCATGGTCAAGGTCAGGAACCATATAGGCCGGATCGCGGACCTTGCTGGGAGCTGAGGCAGCTTCAGAGATGGCAACATGCCGCGCACTACTGGCCTTTGATTGGTTGCGGCCAGGAGGTGGAGGCAAGGATGGACCATGTACCATTGTTGGAACTCTAGCTAGCACCTCCTAGCCGGATCACGGAGGAAAGCAATCGACGACAAAGGTGACGAATTTTTGAAGGATGTTTCATGTGTTTAGAGGAACATAGTAGTTTTCTTAGCTGAAACTGAGGAGGACCACAATCTATATACAGAAAATAAGATTTAGCATGCAGAGGAAACTGGGATCGACAGGCTCGGAGAGAAATTGACCTACAACGGAGATGCGACCCCTAAATACATATATATAGCCTCCTATTTCCAAGGGCCTAAAAAGTGCGTCTCCGTGAGAGTAGCTATAGACCAAGTGACGAACATTTCTAACCACATTCTCTCTTAATGTGATGATTTGTAATTTCAACGTCAATTATATAGTGATTAAAATGTGATTATGGGAATAGGAAATAAAATACGAGAAATAATTTCTGCACGTTCATGTTTATTTATGTCCCTCGATTTTATTTTATTTTATTTATTCATTCCAAAGATTAGAAATAAACATTGGTATGCAGAATTCACTTTCCTGAAACAAAAATCAGACAAAAACTATAGAATTATCGAAGATCGTTCAACAAATCGAGAAAAGAAAAAAAAGATAAAACCCCACCTAAACTGCTTAAAAAAATCACAATTGGACTGATAAATTGCCACTCTACAAAGCCATGCACTTAATTGAATAATGCTTGGGAAAACCTTAGGAGGCATGTACAGAAAATGTAAGGTTCAATCATGAATTTCTCAGAACCAGATAAATGAAAACAGCAAGTTTGAGTGGTCAAGGAGTCTGCACAGTTGAGTCCTTTGATTTATTCTCTTTCGGAAGATTGCCGGTTCTCTGAGTCTGATTGCCGGATTTCATCAATCATTCTAACAACTTCTTCCATGGTGGGCCGCATATCTGGCACCTTTGCCACGCACGCCATTGCAATTTGCAACATTTGAACCATTTCTTCTTCAATGTTTTGGTACCTCATCAGTTCAACGTCAAATACCTCTGCGGTCCACTCCTCCCTGACTACGGACTGGACCCACCGAGGAAGATCGACCATATCATCACGCCCGGGCGACTGGAGTGGAGCTTTTCCAGTCAGCATCTCAAGGAGGACGACGCCAAAGCTGTACACATCTGATTTATGAGAGTGCTTGCGGGTTTCAATCACTTCTGGAGCGCGATAGCCTGCACTCCGAGGAGTGGCAGGAACATTCATGAGAGGAGTCAGGCCAACATCGGAGATGCACCCATCGAGGTCTTGGCTGAGAAGGACATTTGTGGACTTGATATTTCCATGAGTGAATTTTGGACCACCCACAGAATGAATATGAGCAATTCCCCTTGCAGTGCCAAGGGAAATCTTTACCCTCGACTCCCAGTCTAATGAAGGTCTTTCACTTCCCCGGTTTCCTGCCATCAGATACAATAAAAATTGAGTGTGGTGCACCAGACAGTGCTTCAACAGAAAGCTGAATTCTCTATTAAGGTGATCTAAATAGGCTGTCCCAAATAGATCCATGTACAGACTTTTGAAACAAAAGTGATTGTCAATACAGAAAAGAAAATTGAAGGTAGCAAGCTGCTTTGCATACTTCTGTTAACTGAAAAGAAGTTGCTGAATTCAGGAGTTTGTAATCTTGTGTATTGGTTATAGAGACAGAAAGTAGGACGGTAACCTGATCTTTTATTATGCATAACAGATTAGCATGCTTTACCATCAAACAAAACGGAAATAGAAATAGTTAGAAAAAGTTATATGCATCCCTTGTAAATAATGTCACTTTCAGTGTCAGTAACACTCTGGTTGAGAGTGGGCTATCACAATGCCTCGTCCAATGAAGACTAGAATATCATTAGGCATACGGAGGTCAAACCAAAATTCATATACTCGTTAGATGCTAGCAGATTAAATGCACCCGAGTTGCAAAGTATGTAATTATAACTCTGAAATGCCAACATAACATCATCAAATATGCTACTAAATTACGTTGACAAAGAGCTAATAGACATGAAAATGATAAATTTCAGGACAACTCTATCTTAATTTAAAATTATGTTTTTCTAAGGGTATCGACAGAAATTATACACTCTTCATGGTAATTACCTGCATTTTCTCTTTAGATATGTACACAAAGTTCTCACTCACAGATAGTACGGCAAAGTGTGTTTATTTTTATGAAAGAGATATAAAAGAAAGAAATAGAGAGCAGTGACATGCATACCATGCAAAAGCGCAGATAAGCTCCCATTTGAGATATAATCATAAACTAGAAGCTTCTCGTCCTTTGAGTAATAATAAGCACGGAGTGGAACAACATTTGCGTGCTGTCCAACTCTTCCCACAATCTCCATTTGCTGTTCAAAATCCCTCTTCCCAACAACAACTTCCTTCAACCTTTTAACTACCACTGTTGTTGCCTCCTCTAAGACGGCCTTATACGCAGTACCATAACTTCCCTTTCCTAACACTTCAGCTGAAGCCCTCAACAAATCGTCAAGATCAAAATTGTAAGAACAACCTTCAAAGAAAACTAGTTTGTTCTTCTCGGGTTCTTGCACCCCACTCCCAAACTCCTCTTTGGGCTTCTCACTCCTTCCGCCGGTAGAAGACTTCCCTTTCAATACACTTGTTCCTCCATTGTCTTTCTTCTTTAAACAGCAGAGAACTATAATTAGGCCTAACAGCAACAGCAGAACAGCCCCTCCAGCTGCAATAGCAATGATGTACCCCAACTTCAGCTTTTTCTTGGAGCTTTTTTTCTGAGGAGATACTGGTGGTGGTGGATTGGAAGTAGGAGGTGGCGGAGGAAGGACAATGGAGCAAGCTTTAAGTGGCCCTCCACACAAAAGTGAATTTCCCACAAAGGATGAATTGGGAAAATGTTGAAGGGATGGTGGAATAGAGCCATTAAGATGGTTATAACTTAAATTTAGACGCTTGAGCTTAGGTAGCTTAAGATCAGGTATAGGTCCAGAAAGGGTGTTGTTCTGGAGGCTCAATCCTGTGAGTTGTGTTAAATTACGTACTGTTTGTGGTATGTTTCCTGTGAAGGAATTAAATGATAGATCCAATACATTGAGTTGAGGTGAAAAGGAGGTAGGAATGTGACCAGAAAAATTGTTACGTTGGAGGTATAAGTACTGAAGTGATGGAAGGGAGGTAATATCGGAAGGAAGGTCACCACGGAGGAGATTGGACCGTAGGCTAAGAATCCGGAGGGCATCTAGCTTACCAAGGGTGTTTGGTGGGACAGAGCCCACAAGTCCAACTCCAGGAAGTCGGAGGGAAGTAACCCGGGTGCCATTTGGAGTGCAATTGACGCCAACCCAGGATGTGCACACTGGGGTAGCAGGGTTCCAACTAAAGTTGCGGCGATGGGGAACAGTATCAGCAAAGTCAAGAAGAGCTTGCTTATCGGAAGTCAGGTCAGAGAAAACCACAGGAAGAAGAATGGCAATGCCAAAAAGGAAAGGGATAACTGAAAAGGGACAGGACTTCATGGGGAGCTGTTTCAACCAAAGTTCTACGAAAGTGACTAGAAAATAAATCAAAATGCAACCTCTGCAGCGCTCACAATCTCCTGGTCAGCACGAAAACGAACATATCAAGATTAGGGATCAATAATGCAAAGCATTTCATACATTAAGAAGGCAAAATAACAAACAATTTGCAAGGACGACATGAAACACCGAAAAGTAGTAATAATATAGCTCATTTCACTTTGCCTCAATGCTAGACTGCATTTAAATTCAGCAGAACAAATTAAGAAACAATCTGCTTCCTTGTCCAATAAATAAGGTACAAAAATGGTTTATCAGAATTGGGTACATATCTGTTGGAAACTAAGTTACATACATTGTACACAAGTGGGTAAGAAAGGTAAGAATTAAGGACCTTTACAAGCATTGCTGTCCACTATAAACTGATTGCATTACAAAACATGACTAAATTAGCATAATTATGGATAATTGATAACTCAGAGTGGTTCAACCACCAAATGAAGAAAAACAAAAGAAATTATTTGACCAAATCAAAACCTAATCCAACAGTCACAAGAAAAGTGGGGTTAGTCCAAAGCAACCACATTGACTAAATTCAACATTTTAATTATGGTAAAAATGGATGAAACTGAAAAAAGAAATTAATGGGCTGAGCAGAAATTCAGTGGAAAAATAGCAGTAAGGCATTCATGCAAGGAGAGAGCAGAAAAAAGCGCTTTTCACAATGGCAGCCATAGCAAGTTCAGATCTATAAGCACTTATTTACCTGCAGTTTGCAGTGAGACCTGAGGAGCTGCCTGAGCTGAGTAGCAGAGGGTAAAGCTTCTTCCTTGAAGTAAAAAACTTCAGATCCAATCCAGGCATTAGAAATTTCTTCTGAGATTATCACTCACTCAGGCGAAATGTTGGTGCAAAAAAAGCACAAAAAGTCAGAGACTTTTGAGAATTTGGTGGGAATTTAAGCAGGAAAAAGCGCTTCCGGTTTTCTTACCGGACAACTGCGCAAAAGGGAAAGTTCAAAGTTTGGTTTTGGAGACGAGAAAAGAAAAATTTTGGGTTTGAATAAAGGAAATGGAAGGTGGGGAGAAAGGAAGGGGAAAGAAAATGAATGAATGAATCAATTAGAGGGAAAAAGAAAAGGGGAGATGAAGAGGACTGCACTGCCCCTTGTGTGTGAGCTGTGTGCCCCTCCCACTCAATGAGTCTGCTGAGAGAGACAAAGCCCAGCTCAAAAGTAGTACTGTTTCGTTTTATTTCGGCTTGACACACTATTTTTTATTTCATTTTGAAAAACGACACTCTAAACGACTCTAATTCATGAGAACTTAATGTAAGACGACTCTAAGTTAATAAAGCTCTCTATTTTGCAAGAATCAAGAAAAAGTTTATCATATGTAGTTTTACTCTTACTTTTTAAAGCATATGTTTCCACCACTTGAACTTGTGACTTTTCAGTCACAAAGGAGCAACATTTTTGTTGCGCTGAGGCTTGCCGTTGAGAGCTTAAGGCAAAAAAAAAGTGATTGCAAACTAACAAAACTCTCCTCTTTGCAAGAGTTAAAAAAAAAAAGCATTTATTGTACACAATTTTTCTAAAATGTTCTAATTTGTTAAAAAAAATATTCAAACACGAGTAAAAAGAGAACGACTACAATCTCTTAACCATTTAACCAACCGACTTGACCTAAATTGGCACAATACACAATATTATATAATGTACCTAGTGTAGCGGTTAAGCTCGTTTGTTTGTTTCTCATTGGTTGTGTTTGGCTGCTTTCCTCAGCAATTAAATTCTTCAGGTTTCAGACTCTCTCACTCCTTGTTTTCTCCATGGGGTGTGATATCCACACATCCCATTTTACTTCTCACATACATTTTTAATTTTCGGCCTTCGGATCGGATAAATAGAAGAAGATCAACGGACATAAATTATCAAGGGGTATGTGAGAAGTAAAATGTGGTGTGTGGATAACACATCCCTTTCTGCATATATTTTCATTAATGTCCTGATATGTCCTATGACACCATCTAATACAAAAACAAAGATTATTATTATGTACATGCAGTTTTATTACTCATTGTATTTCGATTGGATAACTTACCTAAAAATTGGATTTTGATTTGGATTACTTACCTAAAAAAATTATTTTGGATTGAACATGTATGAAATTATTCTTTCTTAACTATTAAACACACGGTAGTACTATTTGCACAACTTTTTTTTATTTCTCACACCTCTTGTTAATTTCTATTATTTGATTCTCTCAAATTCATTCGATTAGAGAATTGAAAATTGAAAATTAAGAATTATGTATGAAAGGTAAAAAGAGCGTATCATACTATCATATTCAATATTTAATTTTCCTATAAAGAGTTAAGTATTTTTCTTTTTAACTTAGTTAACACAACAAATGTTTAAAGGTAATAGGTTATAAAACGCTATTTGTTTGAGTCTACTCCACAATGTAATATTATGAGTTATGATACGAACTTTTCATTTTTTTTAATTACCATCAAATCATTAATCAAATTAATTGTAATTCATTCGCTCATCCTTTTGATTATTATCGTGATCCATGACCATTCATAATTCATTGTTTATCAAAAACTTGACTATTAGTTTAATCAGAATGGTGGTTCAAAACTAACACATTTGACTTCAAATGCTCATGAATTAAAATAACTGGGTTTATTTAGTACGTGTAGTTTGTGAGTGATTATACATATCCAAAATTTAAAAGTTCTTTACCTAAAAATAATGACACGTTTGGAAGCGCTTTAAAAAAACAAAAACGTTTTTTATGACAATACTTTTGGAATGAATCCTTAGTAAAAATGCAAGTGAGTCTAGGAAAGCACCTGCATTGTTTTCTATTAAAAGCACATAATTTATGCTTCTTGCAGAAATCACTTATTGTGCTTTTGGAACCCAACATATGGAGCTAAAATCCTCACTGGATATGTGTGAGATGATTGCCATGTTGGAATAATGTTTGAAATCTCATACCACAATATGATATCTTGTAATGCGTTAATTTATGGTTCCGAAACTCGTAGTCTTCCTAGCCGTTACCATCATATTGTTCTTGGTTGTTTTCTTCTTAACTCTTTTGAGAAATTCTTGAAGTAATATGCTTCGGTGTTTGTTTGTATGTCCTGGCTAACAATCATTTAATTGTGGCCGAAAAAGTAGCCGTTGTTTCATTTCAACAAAAAATGCTTACTTGTGTATTCGTAACATTTATTATCTAGTGTTTTACTCTGCGTATTATAATATGAAAGAGCGATATAGTTATTATTTCCCACTTTGAGTATATAAATAATAAATAATTGCATATGTCATAATTATAGTGACGTAATAACACTAGGCGGTGTTTTGCGTATACCAAAAAGCCTCTCCATTTCAACATTCAATTTTTAAATTCCCTTATTGGTAGGCTAGAGCAGCAGTGGGAGTAGCTCCTTCAGCTTCTTTTGTTTCATCATTGCCCTGTGGGAACGGATGCCTTTTTGGTCAAATGAGGTTTCATGCTGCAGAGGACTGCAAGACGGTTTTCAAATTTTGAACCCACATAAACACGTACGTGTTAAAAGTCATCATGTCAAGCTTCCTATAAATTTCATATATATTATAACGTAAGTATATTTATGTCTAGTCTCAAAGATTACTTAAGTATTCTCGAGCAACTACGAAGTTATTATACACGAGAGAAAAACAAAAGCAAAACCCAAGTTGCAAAAACCAGCCTCCAACTCTTGCAATAGTTAAATTAAGACAAATACCTATTTTAAAAACTAACCGTGCATGTTTGAGTTGATTGGAAATCAAACTTGAACGGTTGCTATTACAACACTTTCAAGTTTCCCACCCATCTAATCCATAGGGGGTTATCAGTTAATCTTATTCTGATGGTGATGATATGACTTGGATTTAGACAAGAAGTGACCAATTTAGTTGAAGGTTGAAGCTAATGAGACATGGGATCTTCAATAATATAACTTATGAGCTGTGGGTGCTAGGCAGAGTGTACCATCTTTGATGGAAGACTTGGGGACTGGAGGGAGGGAAACCATGATCCAACCACTACCTTCACATTTTTTATTTTATTGCCAACTACCCTCAACCTACCATTATTACATTTTAGATCTGCTCCATCATCTGCATGCTCATCAGCACCCCATGCCAAGTGCAAAAATTCCAAAAATAAATTCTTAGCCCATCACATGAAACAAGATGCTTTACCTTCTCACTAATTAAATAAGACTAGGCAAGAATTTGTGAACTTAAAACTTATGAACATTTATAGAGGAAATTCTGTCATACAACCGGCGGCCGAGATATATTTCACTCTTTGGTATCTCTCTTGTCATGAGAATGATAGAGAAAAGGAGATACATCTCCAGTTACGGACATGATTTTATTTTTTATGTAGGTCATGGTGAATTTTTTTATCCTTTCTTTTTCTTCACTTTTGGTGAGTCAAAACTTCAAATGGAATGTACTCCACAACCATGATTAAAGTGTATATGCATGGTTTAAACATCCAAAACAAGCTATCTCTGAAACTACTAGATAATCCCAAAAGAAATCATGCCTGAATAAGAAGTTTGAACCCTTCTCACAATCATGATGTCTCAATAGTAGCTCTTTTCAAAAGTTTCATGATTAAACATACATAATCTTATGTCCCTCGTGGGTTGGAGAGTGACTTACCTTAAGGAGATGTATCGTTTTTGTGTTTATATCACTCCTCAATTGACTTTAACATATTAAAGCTGAAATAACACGTGATGAGTGAAATACACACAAAATTTATATCCTAACAGGTAAACATTTATGCATGTGGTTTGTGTGTGAAAGAAGAATTTTCAGTATCAGTCTTCTAAAATTATCAACCTAATTCATTAAAGAATATAGAGGGAAAACAACATGTCAACATGAAGTTGGAGTTTGGGCATCTCTAGGAATCATTTCACCTTAAAAAGCTGCATAAATTTTTTCCTTATCAGGGATTTTTCAATGTGAATGGAATAAAGGGTAGTACACTATATCATTATATAATTAAAGAGACACTTGAAAAATAAAACTTTCCTCTATTTAGATAATGACAGGTAGTGTTTTATCCGTGTTCCGGCTACACTGAAAATTTTCTTCTCTTAGGCCCCAATTTGTTTTGTATTTATTATGTTTGTCAAAGTTGGTGTTACATGGAATATTCAAAGGTGTTTTATAATGTACTAAAAGCACAATGGAATAGACAAAAAAGCACATGAATTTTAGTTTAATACTGGTCATAAGATTAAACTTTGTTTTAAATTGTCCACTTGTATTTAGTCTCTCATTCTCCCAGCTTGGCAGACAACCCATCTTAATCGTGATCTAGCAGCAAATTAATCATGTACAATTAATGTTAGTATTTTGTTATATGCCTTGAAGCTTTCAACTTAGGAATGATTATTAAGAAATTGGTACCATTCTAATTTCTAACTTGTCGTGTTTGCTGATACTCAAATAATAAAAAAATTACGTAGGGTACATCCATTAAATTCAGTTCGGGTTTGAGATCAACTACACAAAAACAATAATGTATCATCCTGATTCATGACCAGTAAATTTGTATTTTACTTTATGACATGTTGACTTACTATTAACGTGTGACATCCCACATCGTTCATGGGAGTGGATCCTGTAAGCCATATGTATATTCTCATCTCTACCTAGCACGAGACTTTTTGAGAACTCACTAGCTTCGGGTTCCATCGGAACTCCGAAGTTAAGCGAGTTCGCACGAGAGCAATCTCATGATGGGTGACCCATTTGGAAGTTCTTATGTGAGTTCCCAGAAACAAAACCATGAGAGCGTGGTCAGGGCCCAAAGCGGACAATATCGTATTACGGTGGAGTCGAGCTCGGGATATGGTGGGGGCCCGGGCTGGGATGTGACAATTTGGTATCATAACCAATCCATGGTTGGTGTGTGCCGACGAGGACGTTGGGCCCCTAAGGGGGGTGGATTGTGACATCTCACATCGCCCAAGGGAGTGGATCTTGTAAGCCCTATATATATTCCCATCTCTACCTAGCACGATACATTTTGGGAACTTACTGACTTCAGGTTCCATCGGAACTCCGAAGTTAAATGAGTTCACGCGAGAGCAATCCCATGATGGGTGACCCACTGGGAAGTTCTCGTGTGAGTTCCCAGAAACAAAACTGTGAGGGCGTGGTCGGGGCCCAAAGCGAACAATATCGTGCTACGGTGGAATCGAACCAGGAATATGTTGGGGGCCCGAGCTGGGATGTCACATAACGAGTATTGAAGAAATTAATATCATTTCAATTCTTGAATTTTCAAATGTTTACTAACACTTAAAAAAAAAAAAAATTAAGTATCAATTCAAGTTTCAAATCAACTATACTTGAACACCGATGTATCATTGTGATTCATGACTTTCTCTATCCAAGCAAGGTAAGTGCTCACAATGGAGCATGAAAGTGTTGCTGGAGAGGCAGAGAGGGAGAGGAGAGAGTTGAATGCATGCAATCAATGTACAAGCTCAGATCTCAAAGATGCCACACACTGGCAGGCAATTGCTTTGCAATGCCAATACTATGTGTCCCAGAAGGCCCATGACTGAGAGAGAGCTTACTAAGGCCCCGTTTGGGATTGAGGTGATTTTAAAAAAAGCCATTGTGAAAAAAAGCTGAGGGTCATTTTTGTGTTTGGTAAACTGAAAAAAAAGAGCTTATTTTGGAAGCTGCTGTGAGAATAAGCTGAAAATCAAAGGAAAAGCTAAAGCTGCTATTTGCTGCTTTGAAAAAAAGCCAGTTTTTTCAAAGCACACGGAGCTACAGTGCTCCTTTAATGAAAATACACACTATCATCCTGCTTTTTTTTCCAAAAGCACTTTCACAAAAAAGTTTACCAAACACTTTACTGGCTTTATTTCACAGCCGCTTATTCTCACAGCACAGCCGCTTATTCTCACAGCAGTTTTTTTTCAAAGCACAGCAATACCAAACCAGCCTTAACTAATGAGTGAGCTGTGCCAGATGCCAGCATGTGGCCCCAACATTTGATACAGAATATCCACCTTTACAAGGCAAGTACTCAACTAAAACATTTTAAAAAAGGTAAATTACATTTAACTCGTAAGGTTTAGGCTCGATTTCAATTTCTTACAATACCTTTACAACATTTCAATTTCATACATTTAGTCATTTACTTATCATTTTATTTCACTTTTATACATCCGTCAGAAAATCTGTTAAGTAAACCGTTAAGTGATTACGTGACAAATATAGGATTCACATTTATGCTGATGTAGCTGTCAAATTTATGTCACGTAGCAAAAAAATAATTTTTTATGCATTTTAAATATTATAATAATTTACCCTATTTAAAATTTATTTAAAAAAAAAAAAAACCCATCTTCTTCCCCAAGCCCTTCCCTGCAACCCAAACACCCCACTACCCCCGCAACCCCCACCCCACCCTGCCCGCCACGCTACGCAACCTGTCGTACCTCATCCTCACAATGTCCGAGGGTCGACTCGTGGGGAAGCTGTCAAATTCCTCGTCCAACTCATCCGGATGGGCAAACTCTGCCTTTGAAAGCCGAGCATCCATGTGAGGTGGGTGCCTTGGCCTGAACCAGCAGTTCCATATGCCAATCACAAAGAGGTAGAGGAAAATTGTGGGCAATATTAGTTTTGGGTAGCAAACTAATATCACAAACAAGATATGGACGAGGCACGTTGTGATCGGGTTTCTCCAGTTGCATGTCATTAAACCATCTGCAGACAGTCAGTGACCCCGCTAAGAACCGACATCCTTGGACGGGAGTATACCTTCTTCGGCATCCACGGTTCAGGAGCAAGATGATGGTGATGAAGAGGTGGGGGTGCCTTTGTCGAAGTGGACCAGGAGAGTGCAGGACTTCTCCATTGGGGATCCGAATTTGGGATTGGATCTTGGCGGATCCGAAACGGGGAAAGTCGGATCTGAATCGGAGAAATGTGGTGGAGGAGGAGGAGATCTGGGCGTTTGTTTGGATGGGAGGGGAGGTGAAGAGAGTGGAGGAGAGGGAGGTGGGGTGGGGGTTGCGGGGGAAGTGGGGTGTTTGGGTTGCAGGGAAGGGAAGGGCTCGGGCCTCGGGGGAAGGTTGTTTTTTTTTTTCTTCTTCAAATAGGGTAAATTATTATAATATTTAAAATGCATAAGAAATTATTTTTTTGCCACATGACACAAATTTGACAGTCACGTCAGCACAAATGTGGATCTTATATTTACCAATCCATCACTTAACGGTTTACTTAACAGATTTTCTAACGGATGTATGAAATTGAAATAAAATGATAAGTAAATGTATGAAATTAAAATGTTTTAAAGATGTTGTAAGGAATTGAAATCGATTCCAAACTTGAGGGCGTAAAATGTAATTTACCCTTTAAAAAAATACAAAGCAAAAATTTGGAAATTTCTTTAGTATAGCATAGCGGATGATACAAGAATGAAGAGATTGAAAATAGAAAATTTAAACTATTGTGAAAATTATGGTTAAACCACTTGTAGCATTGACTAATACGTAGTATTAAAGTCGCATAAAAAAATTGAGCCAAAATAATCTATACATGAAGAGCAACTTTCACAAAATTAGGTTTACTATCATTGTGGTATGACCGTATGTCATGCAAATCAACACTACTTATAAAAAAAACTTACACATAATTTTATATCATTAATTGGGTGTAAGCAGGAGCCCATGCTGAAACCTTCAACATGGAAGTAGCGTCCGCTTTGTAAGGGCCAACACATGGAGGGGGCCTTTTAGTTAAATAAAAACCAAGGCTCTTTGTTTGCACTTCACATCATCTTTATAGTAATCAAGGACATGATCCATAAATTAGGTATTGTAGGACCTTTTTGCTTTGCTTATGTTTGTAAGGAGAGCATTTGTAGCATGGAAATAAGGAATGAATAAATAACAGTGAGTCATTATTTCCAAAAGAAAAAAGGTTGCATTTGCATATACCCCTTTGACTCCATTTCCAATCGTGAATAAGGAGAAAAATTTGTATACAACCGAATATTATTTCAGGGTATTTTAAATTAAACTGTAATGTCACGTAACAAGTTATAACACATAGCATTTATGATAGGTTTAGAATACTGTTACTTTGATGTTTTGGTTAACATATATATGTTTAATGGGTTTCATGTTCCATGTGTAAGTGTTGAGATTATGAATCCCACATCAGTAAAAAAAAAAATGAACATTGCATGTATTTATACGTAATTAAAAACTCACCATATTGTCAATTAATTTATAGTGAAACATCAACTTTTTTTAATATTGTATATACGGAACTGTATATCAAACGTGCGGAGCGGATCCCATCTTTGCCCTTTGTTTTTCTTTTTCTTTCGGTCCAGTAGTTGGACAAATATACAAATCTCAGATTTAGTTTGTACACAAAATAATGTCACAATGCCCCATTCCTTCACATTTGAACGGGTTTACTATTTTATTTTCTTTTACAAATTTTATTTATTTCAAGATGCATCATTTGGATGAGTTTACTTTCTTTTGTGGCTTCTTGACAATTTAAAGGTCACACTTTTATATCTGTTGCAAGAACTTACACGGACAACTTAGGAGTATTAGATGCCATACAAAGGTAAATAATCTTACATGGCATCCACCCCCAGTAAGCCTAGTCTCTGCCAAGGTGTTGTCATGGCCGGTCCTAGGGTTTTTAGTGCACACTGCGAAGGCTCAAAACGTGCATTTTTTTAATACACAAACATATATTTAAAAAATATATATATTTAACGAGGGCTGGAACCCAGTCGAAGCTGGGGGGCTAGGCCCTCACGCCCAGATTATATTACTTGAGAAAACATACAATGGGTGGAGCAGCCTGTAAACCCCGACAATCAAAAGTAAAATCATATACAACCACTCTAAAGCAAAACTCCATGAAATTTCAACCTTCAAGAAATCATCTTCAATAATTTCTTGATCATGAGACTCCTCACCAACATTTTGTAACCCTTCAACATTTTGTAGATGGAGGACCGGCTATGAATGAATTAAATTCATAAACTGCTACTGTTTGACAAAAGGCTTCTGCAGGTTCCAAAGTAAAATCGCCCCTCCGCGAATCTTCAAAGAAGTCAAAGTTTGCATATGCATTTTGAAAGTCTTCTTCAGCTGTGTACCTGAAATTGGAGTTTTAGAGATGAAGTGAAAATGTTTCTCATTTGATTGCCTTAAAAGTTTGACATACATGACTAGCAAGGATTACACACAAAGCATGCTCATGAACTTTCTATCAAATTAGAAGTATAATATGAGATACCAAGAAGGTAGGAAATATGGAAGCACTCTTTTTTGTTCATATAGTAAAAGTAAGTTGCCTGCTTTTGGTTACGATACACTTCATTCCAGCAACTTCGGCTGCTGCAAGGCCCATGCCGATGTCCTCCACCACAGCTGTAGAAAAAGGAAAGATGTTATATTTTATCCTAGACAGTTGGGGTAGAGAATGCACATGTTTGTAGGAGTAAGTTACTTCTTGTTGGTAGCTTGAATTTTCTTCTTAAAATAACAGAGACTGCTTCCTTCATATCATAAACACGATTAATTATCAAAGATAAAAATGTAAATCCTTTATAATTGCATAAAAAGTTGCTCAAAGGAGATAGTGTTACCTTCACAGCCCGAAGAACTCTCAGTAAAATACTAAGGTGTTGAGACAATGGTGAGTAACACCATAATGAAGAGTGACCCAAAGTACCCAATATGGACCTGCACTGAGAAAACTTTGTTTCGCAATACAAATTACTCTTACAACACCGTTATCATCAATGGCATAATCACTTATAAGTTCATGGTGAATATGAAATGGAGAAAACCTGAAGAAGGGAAAACATGCGTGCTTACAACACCGTTATGTACTGGAGCTGATTTTACAGACTCTCATCCTCAATAAAGCATCCATAATTTCTGTCATTCATTAAAGACAATACTAAGTCCATAGGACATTGTACAAACCTTCCATCCATGTTTAGTCGGTTCTCTGGTTTTTACTATAATTACATTTCAAAATGAGCATGAGTCTTTTGGAGAGTAACTGAAGAGAGAGAGAGTTACGATTAGGTTGAAAAATGAGCATGAGGTTGAAAAATAATATTGATCCATGCATGAGTTATGATCGGAATCCCAAAGATAACACCGAAAAACTTAAGAAAAACATAAAGAGCAGATTTCAACTTTTCAACTAATAGTAAAAAGCTTGTAACTGAAGATTCATTTACCTAATTTCTGCAATAGTGTGGGTACACTCTGTTCATCAAGTTATTCGAGGATTATCAATGACAGAGACAAAAGTCAACTGAATTCAAGTCCCTATGCATACAATTTAAATATCTGTTAAAAAATTACAAGTAATCATAAAATTCGCAGTCCAAAATCTTCATAAGAATAATAACTTTTTTGCATATTATATGAACATGGTTTTAGCAGATAACAAATCTTGGAAAAAAATTTGCCTACTTTCCTCATTATGCAAGAATCAAAGGAATAAGGAAAGTGCTACAATTTTCATCAGGATGAAAAGTCATTAGTCCATAATTTTAATCTCATTCGAACAATCCAACAATAATATCACTCTCGATGATTGCATTTCAATTAACTGTCTCACTGAATCCCAAAAAGTCTCAAGATCTTGAATGTTCTGCTAGGAAAGACAAAAAAATTAACAATAATATCACTCTCCGCAATTTCAGCAATAACATGGGTACTCAATAGTTCATCAAGTTACTGGAGCGATATCAACTACAGACACAAAATCAATAGTATTCAAATCAAGGCGCATTCAATTCAGATATTACAAGGAGCCTCAAAACTCAGTCCTAAATCTTCATAAGAAAGCAATTACAACAGTTCTATATATTATATCAACATCGTTATTCTGAAAATAGGTCAGGTCTTGGGATAATATAAACAAACAAATTTCCTCGTTGTGCAGGAACCAATGGAATAAGCAAACTGCAAGAGATTGAAGCAACAAATGTGTTAAATCTACAACTACCATTGTGACAGGATAAAAAGTCATTAGCCGATAATTTTAAAACAACAATCTGGCCAGAAGAAAATTCCACTTAAAAAGTTTAGGAACAAAACAATGTGAATCGGAATGAGAACTAATCTGGCATGTGTAAATCAAAGTGATCGACAGATGGTTGAACAACGAAATCCGCTTCGATTTCAATGTATTTATCAACAACAACGTTGTAAGCCAATTCATGAATTGCATGCTAGCTTGAAAAGGTATTTCTGAACAACACCATGAGAAATGAAGGTTGAGCGAGAAAATTAATATCTTGTGCATCAATACCTTTACTCTGTTTGCACCCATTGAGCATCCTGAAAAACGCCACAGCAGGCCAAAAGAAATATAGATGCCACTGGAAAACACACAATATATATAGTAAGTCATAAGTCAACAGTACAATACATTGATCAATTAGAAGAGAATAGGAGGTGTGGGTTTGAAACTTTGAAAAGCTTACATGACTTGATTTCAATGCGAAAGTTCGAGCCATTTGGAGTTGTTTGAACATGAAACCGGAATACAAATAATCTTGTGGCCTTGCACAACGTGAAATTTGGTTTTTCCAATACACATTTGCTGCAGTTTGGTAAGGTGCTGCCTACCTTCCATCCAACTACTTTCTGACGCAGTCAACTGATTTAAAAGAAGAGGAAGAAGAATAAATAAATTTTGTTATGCTAGTTTAAATTTGTATGTAGTAGTTGAGACGAGTAAATCTGAAAAAGATTGTAGACTAATGCTGTTACTTTGGACACCAAACCATGCTACCTTTGGGCATCCACATATAAGCAATTCCTTAAGAGAGGAAAAACAACGTGAATGATAATGAGAACTAGTCTGGCCATGTAGAAAGTGATCGACTGATGGTTGAACACCCAAGTCCGCTTCAATTTCAATGTATTTCTCAACAACAAAGTTATGAGCCAATTCAGAAGTTACATACTAGCATGCAATGGATGATAGAAGGACCGGTTTGCATCAGCACCTGGGCTCTGTTTGCACCTACCGCATTACATCGTTCCAGTTGAGTAAGAGTGTCATGAAAATGCCAAAGGATGTTGATCCAGTGGAATTAAAGGGATGAGTGCTTCCCAGTTTGTCTAAATTAGAAACGTTCGGTCAAGAGTTTCTGCCAGACTCCCAATTCTGCCTGATCAAATATAACAAAAAAACAACTTAGGAAATATATAGTACAGAACAAATTTTAACTTTTCAACTGATAGTACACAGAGCTTGAAAATATCATCTAGCATTGCAACTGAAGATTCTTTTATCTAATCTCTGCAATAATGCGGGTATTTTACAATGTAATTACTGTTCATGCGATTAAAAAATCAGTTTAGATTTCACAAGTAACCATAAAAATATCTGTCCAATATCTTCGTATATAAGGATAATAACAAACAGAAAGCAATTTCAGCAGTTCTATATACTATATGAACATGATTTTACTTGGGTTCTGGAAATATTCGATTTAAAAATATTCAATACCATGAATGGATAGTTAAGAGGTTTGCTACCATGATATGTATTATAACTTGAGGTATATTATCGAGAAATGAAGGTTGAGAGAGAAATTTGATATCTTGTGCATCAGTACTTGTAAGGCTACCCAACCATTCTGGCAGAGTCTCCACTCCGTCAAATTCATATACAGGCCAACCCCTCAACTTTAAACTTGTAAGATGCATAAGTGATGGAGCCATTTGGAGTTGGTTTGAACATGAAACTGGAATACAAATAATCTTGTGGCCTTGCACACCATGAAATTTGGTTTTTCCAACACACATTTGCTGTAGTTTGGTAAGGTGCTGCCTACCTTCCATCCAACTACTGTCTGACCATGTCAACTGATTTAAAAGAAGAGGGAAAAGAATAAACAACTTTTGTTATGCTAGTTTAAATTTGTATGTAGTAGTTGAGACGAAGAAAAGAAGAAAAGAGATAAACATGTAACATGATCTCTGTAAATTCATTTCAAGAATTTTAAAACGTACTTTCGATATATGGAATGTGAGAAATCTTGGGCCAATCTGTGCCGCTGTCCCTGCTGCATCTTTGCTTTAGATCGGGATGACATCTAGAAATAAACAGGGTATCTAATTTGGTGAGGCGTTGCATAGCTTGGACACTAGGCAAATTCATCAGATTCTCGCACCCTATAATATACAGATCTGTAACGGATGTAAGGCTACCCAACCATTCTGGCAAAGTCTCCACTCCGTCAAAGTCATATACACTCAATTTTCTAAGAGAAGTGAGGTGTCGAATTTGTTGAGGCAGAGACTTGAGCTTAGGCCAACCATACACGGATAAGCTTGTAAGGTGCATTAATGATCCAACTTGAAAATCAGGGAAGGAATCGAGCTCCTCCCAGAACCCACCGATGCTCAAATCCTCCAAGCGCGGGGGCCGTTGTAACCCCGTTGGCAGATCTTTTAGCTTTCGCCAATTTACAATCCCCAAATAACGGAGAGAAGTGAGGTTGTCTAAACTTGGAAGAATCTCTAAATTAGGGAAATCCTCTATTGCCAGCCACTCAAGAGAGAGTGGGATTTGTAGGCTGCTCACCCAACTTTCCAAACCTTCACAATTGTCAATCCTCAGTTGTCGAAGGGAGGTGAAGGTGCGCAAATCTGAAAAAGATTGTAGACTAATGCTGTTACTTTGGACACCAAACCATGCTACCTTTCGGCAAACACTTATCCACAATTCCTTAAGAGAGGGAGGAAGAGCAGGTAAACTTGATAATTCTACGCAATGTCTGATTATCAACTTCTGAAGAGAGGACACGCCACCTTTGATTTCAATTGATGTCAGATTACAGCAACTCATTATATTCAAATCCATGAGAGAGGCCCATACACTCAGTGGGCCTGATAGTCCATCACAAAATGAAATATTCAACTGACGAAGAGATGCAAGGGTGTCAAATGAAAACGATGTTACACCATCGCAACCTTGTAAATGCAATTTCTGGAGAGAGGGGCAGTACCGTATCCCACTCGGTAGGCCTGACAATTGTTCACAATCACTAATATGTAAATCCCGAAGAGATGTCATGCCCTGTGTAATTGGAATCAACTCTAGACTATGACATCCCCCAATATACAGGTATTCAAGGAGAGGGAGTGTGTCTAGCCCATCCAGCAAATGCCTCAACTTTTTACACCGCCAAATAGACAATGTCTTAAGAGAGCCGCAAGATCCAAATACATTGGGGGCAATACAAGTTAAATCATTGCATTCACTTATCGTCAAAGATGAGAGATTATTATTGTTCTTCAAAATTCCTTGTGGCAAACAGGTAAGCTCCTTAATACCTTCTATTTCGAGGGAAACCAGAGTTGTTAATTCACTGCTTATTTCTTCTAATGGCGTTCCACTATCACTAGAAATTATCACCAACTTTTGAAGAGATGGAAAATGACTCGGAACATTTCTCAATTTGGAACAATCTTTGATATCCAACTCCTGGAGGCAAGGAAAACCCACAACTTTTTGTGTTGACATCATTGGCGCTTCCATCCATTCAATTAGATTGTTGCACTTCACAATATGTAATACTTTTAGTGCAGGAAATAGAGTAATTTTCTCCTTACTTGTCTTGGCTACATTGTGGTCAAGATCATAACCATAAAATTCAGCTCCAAGGCATGTCAAATTAGCCATTCCATTAATCTTAAGCTCCGTAAGATTGGGTAGATGACCAAGCGGTGGGACTCCTTCACATCTGTCGCATCCAAGTAGCAGAATGACCTTCAACTTGTTGAGTAGTAATGGCATTCTCATCATCCACGATGGAAACCTATCTCCCATGAAGTTTTCAAGAAATAAGCTCTCCAACCCAGGATGCGGTCGAAGGCCTTCCAGTACATCCCCCTCTTCATTGTTGTTGGTTATTGACCTATATTCTGTCCATTTGAAGCTTAAATGGCGTACTTCCCTCTTATCATGTAACTTAGCTTTCTTTGCTTCTTCTCCATTCTTTACGTTCTCCAGATTATGAATAATTAATTTACCTTTCAATTGTTTCAAGCCAGCCAACTCTTCAATTTGACGACCAATTTCATTACCCACTGAAAAGTAAGGTAATGTTCGAAGGCATGTTAGCCGACTTATACCTTGGGGGAATTTTGTACTCTCATCAAAATAAATATGTCTCAGGTTGGTCAAGTTTTGCAGTTCTTTTGGAAACTCTTTAAGAGCACAATTCGTTGCTCTTAACGTCTGAAGGTTATAGAGCTTGCCTATAGACTTGGGGAATGATTTGAATCTTGTTTCAGAAATGTCAAGATACCTCAAGTGTTTCAGCCTTCCAACTAAAACTGGAAATTCTTCAATATTAGCATTACTTAAATTTAAGACACGTAAAGCTTTGAACCGTGCCAAAATGTTACTAGGAACTTCACCATAGTCGAAAAACAACGACCGTAATTTCCTAGCACTTATTTCTGGAAGTTTATCCAGCATAGAAGTAGAAACCCGAGCAACATGTCGAATCTCATTTGTATTATCTATGCCACGTAAGTCTCCAGTCAAGCTTTCTGATTTGGATACAAGTTCCGCCATATCGTGCACAAGATCGTGCATCTTACATTCTCTAACAATGCCATTATGACCCATTCCAGCATCTTGAAATAAGGAACTCTGCAATAGAATGTCAAAATATTTATTGCCAACGTCTTCCATATCTTTACTTTCGCCAGGCGAAGAGTGGAGTAGTCCTTGAGCCATCCATAGTTGAATCAAGTTCTCTCTTTGAATTTCAAAATCTTTTTCGAACATTGAGCAGTATGAAAAACATTGCTTCAACGATGGTGATTCTAAATTGTCAAAACTCAACTTCAACACTCGCATAATTCTATCTTCTTCTTTTGATAGGTTGTGCCATATTATACTGTTTTTAAACAATGACCATTCTTCAATACTTTTTTTAGTGTGCAAAATGCCTCCCAAAACCTGTTAGATTGGATGAGTGAGTTTCAAAGGGTCCAAAAACAACGTAGAAAATAGGGACTCATATAAAATAAGAAGTTTTGTCTTACTCAATTTTGAATCTGTTTGCCCAAAAAACAAAATCTAAGCCATGTGCAAAATGATATTAGCTTCCATTATTTTTGGTGTTTGACAAAATTTCCAAAATACCCATTAAGTAGTTAAAAACACGTATTTTTTCTTTGATTTGTTGGTGTAACGAATTAATTTTATCGATTTTCTGTCTTGTTCAAATCTATAAGTTGCTAATCCTGGTTTTTGAAAAAGAAAATGTTAGGAATATCACATTTTTATATACCATCTAATGTATAACTTATAAGTAATGTGTACATGCTATGCAATTACTAATTTTGGTGAAGTTGTTACACCCTACAGAAAACCAAGCTACGTCAATTGTATTTTCAAAATTTGAACTCAATTCATCATCCGCAAATTATATAACTAAAATTCGACGATATTGGACCAGTTTGTTTGCTACTAAATATCAGTCAAACTGAAGACCTTTTAGTCATTCATATGTATTGAACAAATTAACGATTTTGGTATCAAATAAAATATCCATGATATCAGATAGGTAATATCTATGATTTGAAATGAAATTTTGTAACAATGATCTTTAAATGATGATTACGCAAATGAATGGTTTAGATAATGTAATTTGTACGGTTAAAATATATTTCTGACAAGGCCTTGTCCTAATTTATAAGTGGGTGAACCCCATGGGTTGAATGCAAATATTATCCTAGTTCATAAATGAAAACATGTAAAAACTAAGTGCCGATTTCATGTTATTGTACATGATAATAGTACGCACCTTTGCCACTAATGGAACACCACCACAATTTTTAGCAATCTCCATTCCAACTGTCTGGAATTCATGAGTTATTTGATCACTGCTATTGAGGAAAGCTCCATCTTTTATGATGGACCAACATTCATCCACTGAAAGGTGTTCCAGATCATGTCGTGGAAGTAATTTTTCTGAGATTGATGCAACATTTCCACTGCGAGTAGTGACAACAATTTTAGATCCTGCAGCAGAATAAAGCTTTGACAAACATTCCATCAAATTCTCCCATTTTCCGGAATCTTCGTTCCAAACGTCATCAAGTACGAGTATGTATCTTTTATCTTTCAACTCTTCATTAAGGAACTTAAGCAGAGCTTCCCGGTTATCTTTCGAAGAAGGGGCGTTTGCCGGTTTAAGTTGTTCTAACATCTTGAGTAGAATTAAATCAACATCGAAAGTGTCCGATACACAAACCCATATTCCTGTTTCGAAATGCTTGTGTATCAAAGCCTCATTATAAACGGACTTGGCCAATGTTGTCTTTCCGAGGCCACCCATTCCCACGATGGCCATAACCGCAGGATTTCCTTGATTGTACTTGGAGTCGGTCAAGGTTGTAACTATTTTTGTCACAACCTCTCCCCTTCCAACAGTTATTCCATCTCTGCCAATACGTGAGTCGGTTTGTCTATCCCATCTGATCCCCTGAGGGGTTGCATCTTTATTCTGGGAAACTAGTCCAAGAAAAGATGCTTTCCTCTCGAGATCCACCAAGGATGCATTGATCTTCTGAATTTTATGCGCCATTTGAAGACGAAATGCAAGTGGATTGGAGAGTGAAAAGAAGTTCAGAACCTTTTTCTTCATATGGTTTTGGATTTCGACTTTACGCCGAGCAACTTCGTACTCGAATTCATCCAAGACATCCTCAGCATCCTCAGCTACGTCTTTGAGTTTCTTCACCCAGTCCTCTATTGACTTTGGCCGACCTGTTAGAGAATGAAAAGAAGTTAAATACCTTGTAATTGTATCACGCGGGTGTGAGATTATAAGAGAATTCAGAAATATATTACTACCTTGTGGGCTCTCGGCAACATCAACCAAGAAACGTTCAATGACGGTGAATGACTCTTTCAGCTTTCCGAGTTGAGCTTTGAAACCCCATACAATACTGAATTCTTGAGCAGGAAGTGAAAGCACCTTGGACAGTATTCCCTCCACAGCAAAAGTAAGCACAGCTTCAGCTGCCATTCCTTCAATTCCCTGCAACTCAGCTAATCAGAGTTTTTAGTTTCTCTCTTCTTCGATACAATGCAAGTGCAACGGAGGAAGATATGATGGACAACAATGTCGGTAGGTTTAACTTTTCATAACGTGAATAAGGTGGTGCATCCAATAATTCAGGGGTAGATTCCTATCAGATAAAAAGCTAAGTGATGATAGATTTACTTTAGACGTGGCTTCTTCTCCTTCACTGATTCGGAGCTGTTCAGTCCTTTTCAACCAGCAACAAGAACTAAGAGCAGTTCCAGCCTTGTAAATAAGCCGGGGGACAGGGGAGAAGAAAAGGCCTGAGGGCCTGTCAAGTTGCTCCAGCCATGAAGAGCCCGAGCTCGTGGAGAAGGCCCGAGCAGGGGCCTGTCAATTTGTGACAGCCCTGGAGCCCGAGGCTTCGGAATATTTTTTTTTATCAAAAACTACATCAACCATACAGCTGGATGCAAGTAAGTATTATTATTTTTTTATGGTAAAGATGCAAGTAAGTATAGTGATCGTAAAAGTCTACTTATGCTTTCTAGGAGAGAGGGATTTTATTTTATTTTCTATAAGAAAATAAACAATTAACCGTTCGTAAGTAAATAATGTTGAGAGTCTTAATTTTAAGTAATTTGATTATTTTTTATATTGCCAATTGATTTTATGTTTGAATCTCAAATATGGATGCAAATTTTTAACAAGTCTAGATTGACGTAATCACACTTGCAAATTACCAAACAACGTTAGGCTGATTGACGAAGACGCGAAGAAAGGGTGAGGGTATCCACCAAAGGGCTTTCGATGCCTAAGTCAGATATATAGTTTGAGAAAAACCATGAACTTGAGAATTTTGAGTAGTATGTGACGACGATTACTATTTTTTCCATTTGACATGACTATTAATGGACCTGAACCCTAGCCAACAACCGAGAGAGGAGGTTGCAAGACGTATTAGGCAGACCTTAACGTTCTACTAGTGACCAATCTCTGCAGTCCTGCCTACCAGTAGTCCTATGTCCCTGTTGATCGGAGCTCAAGCGCACTAGACACCCAAGAGAGACCTTGAAGAGTCAGCTTCCATTCACCATTGGATTGAATATAACCCAGGCCCGAAGCACCTTTGATACGCTAGTACCCAAAGGCCTAATACTCACGGGGGAACAGGCCACCGGTGCCACGTTCCTATCCCAAGCACTCCCAATTTCATGTACACAACTATGGCCTGGGCTTAAGATGCCATGACCAGAAAATAAGAATAGCAAGTAAAAGCTCTGCAAAATGTGCAATCACTACAAACAGTAAGAACGGAAAGTAAATTTCAGTATTACTATGTTACAGTTTTCCCTAAACAATAACTCGGAATGTCGTACAATTAGAAAATAAAACCATTCCATAGCTCGAAGTTAGACATCATCGCCACAATAACTGGGAATGTCGTACAAGACGTCCCTACATTGAGCTACAATTGTTCAAAGGAACGAAACCCATATCTCCGGATGCGTGGTGATTGTGAGCAAATTAAACATAACAAAGCATCTTTTATAAACCCGAGCAACGGAACTATAATATGAGCTTCCAGCACCGATCATTTGTAGAATTCAAAGTCAGTGTCGGGCTTCTTCACGTTGGTTTGGTAACCCTTCTCAAAGTCCTTTGGGAGTATGACATACCGATTCTTTCTAACTGCGTGCATTCCTGCTTCTTGACATATAGCAGAAATCTGTACAAACCCAACCATTTACAACAGTTACTATATACTCATTTTTTTATAATAAAAAAAAAAAATTTGATTAAAGATCTGAGACCACCACAAAGCTTCAATATCTTTACACTCAGAATTAGACCTTGCATTTTGGACCCAACCCGTTAACCCGACCCGACCCGTTAATATTAGTATTTGGGTGGATGCTTAACGGGTCGGGTCGGGTCTGGTCGCTAACGGGTGAACCCGTTAAATAACAGGTCACTTTGGGTCAACCCGTTAGCATCCATTAGTTTAGGATGTTTTAGTAATTTCAGTAAAGTCTTAACAACAAAAAATAAACTCTATGCAAAAAAAAATAATAATAATAATTGTTAACGGGTGTTAACGGGTCGGGTTCGGATGACCCGTTAACTTAACGGGTCAAATTCAACCTCACTCAAACCCAATAAACCCGACCCGTTTACAAGTCTACTCAGAATACTACAGGTAAAGTCCAATAAGAGAACTCATATTCAAATTTATAGCCATTCATACTGAGGTTTTCATTATCAATCATTAAACGGCTAAATCCAACCCCATTTGACGATGTTAGAGTCTCCAATGTTGGCATTATTGACAGAATATTCTTAACGCCATAATTCTTCTAAACAAACATCTATTTGTCTAACACCTTGACTGTTAAAAAGCAAAAAGCAAAACCCCAAATTAAATTAAAATAGAGAAGAATAAACACATACAACATAGCAGTAACAGGATGTAACGTTGGTAGAATAATTAAAACAATAAGCATATTCTCTCCCAAAAGAAATTAATGTCTCACCTCAGCAGCACTGATTTTGTCTGGCCGAGAGACATAATCTTCCAAGTCTACCTCATCACTCAAATTCATTTTAGCAGTGCAAACCTGCAGGACAAGCACGTACGTTACACTACATTGTTTGCAATAGCTTGCCAAAAATCCACAAGAGTAAGATATCATGAATGCAAGAGAAAATAAAGAAGAAAGGGTATATAGAAAGCTGATGCCAAGTTTCATAAATATTGTAAGACGTAAGGTAGACAACGGACTAGATGGGATAATCTCATGTAGACATTGGGTGCAGGTATGTTTTGAGGTGTCCTACTCATGTGCAATCCACAACTAAGATATAGGGGGAAGTAAATGGTCCATTGATCTGGATGGCACTGAATGGACATCGCAGAAGCCACAAATCTTAGGATAACGAGAAGAAAAAAACTCACAGCGTACAAAGAACAATTTACCAATGGTAACTCTTTCATTGAAAGATACTTTAAGCATGTTACTTTACCTGGAAAACAAGTCTTTTCTGCCTCCTATCAGGCAAAGGAAACTCAATCTTTCGATCAAGCCTTCCAGGACGCAGAAGTGCAGGATCCAAGGTGTCTGCTCGGTTAGTAGCCATAATAACCTTAACATTCACTGTCTGGTCAAACCCATCCATCTGCAAAAGTTATTAAGCCCAAATCAACTTTGAGAACAGAAAACAGAAAAATAACATTTCAGGGTTAAACTTTAGCTTGTCATTTGTTCAAATATTTTTTCCAACCCCATAGCGATGCACTGAACATCCAAGTTCTGGTTGATATGAAGTATTACTCCATTCAGGTTACTTATTCTTTCAAATCAAAACTCAAGACCTACCTGATTAAGGAGCTCCATAAGGATTCGCTGAACTTCTCTGTCAGCTCCAGTTTGAGCATCAAACCTTGCAGTAGCAATAGCATCCACCTCATCAATAAAGATGATGGCAGGAGCATTCTCCTTAGCAAGACGGAAAACATCACGAACCATTCGTGGACCCTTGACAAATAAAAAAGAGTGCTCACAATGTTTCAAATTTAGTCAATGAATATAAATCCACAGATAGTGAGGAAACAAGAAAATATCAGTGCCCTTGTTACACTCACCATAATATTTGCTATTCCAAAAATGATAAGGGTACGTGGAATGTAAAAAGTACGATAACACACAAAAAATAGAAAAATTATCTTATATAAAAGCTTACCTCTCCCAAATACTTCTGAACAAATTCTGAACCAACAACTCTGATGAAGGCAGCAGTTGTATGATTAGCAACAGCCTTTGCTAACATGGTTTTACCAGTTCCAGGTGGACCATAGAGTAATACACCACGTGGGGGATCTATTCCAATCTGTTTGTATAACTCGTGGTGAGTAAGTGGCAGTTCTACTGCTTCTCGAATTTCTTGCTTCTGAATGTCACATCCTCCAATATCCTGATACACCATAAAAATAAAAATAAAAGGATAAGGGTTGATAAGCCAAAATGCCTATGGAGTATTTAGCTAAGAAGAAGGAAGAGGCAAACAAACTAATCACATACACAAAAAGCTTCACCAAACAGACGGCTTGACTGCATTTGACTGAGCACAAACAACTTGGATTGATTTAGTTCGGTTAATAAGAAGGAGAACTGAACTGAACCATAGTACTAGTCTACTACTTAATCATATTAAGTTATGAATTCCATTTATTTTTTTCAAATTACATGTTTTAGCCCTACGTAGTTTAGACAACAATAACAACCAGTTCTCTCCAATAAGGTATAAATTGGAAAAGATAAATGAATTTCCTAGTTTACACAACAATACGAATAATAAGCAGCCCATCTCTTGCTTTAAAAGACTCTATAAAGCCTAAAGCTTGACAATTTTATGGATACACAAATAGTTAGTTTTCAAAGAACTTGAGTAACGCGTAAAATTTTGGGCTCCACTCAAATTCTCCTAACATAAAGGCCATTGAGCATTGAGAATCAACTCTCGACGCAGTCAAATGACACCAATAGGGTGACTTATTCAGAATAGCTAGCTTTATAGCCACAGTTCTCCTAAAAAATTGGCACCTGAATATCGTTAAATTCGCCAAACCCAAAACCCTAATAGTAATCTATTTAATTCAATTCAGCATTGATAGTAGATAGTCAAACACAAGAAGAAAAAAACCCTAAATTAAGTCATAACCCTAATCAAATTAATTGGGCACAACTTAGCATGACTTACAGAGTAGGTGACGTCAGGCTTCTCGGATTGGCTGAGGAGAGAAATACTCGAGTCGGCCTCCGGAGGCAGAACGTCGACGAGGGCATTGGAGTGGCGGTGCAAGGCGACGGAAGCGGAAGGCTTGAGGAGCTCCCGGTTAATGGTGCTGAGAATCCTAACATAGTAGTTGGAGCCGGTGGTGGAGCCCACAATCCCGTTGTTCTGGTCGACCATCTCCATGAATTGCCCGATGACGAGCGGCACCGATTGGATCCTCTTGACCTCCTCCTGGGCGCGGAGGAGCTCGCGTTTCAGATTCTTCAGCTCGTCCTTGACGTACTCCTCCTGGATGTCGATGAACTCAAGCTGCCGCTGGTAGGACTTGAGGCGGCTGTAGAGATCGTCCTCGTCGGAGGCCTGGCTCTGCTCGGTGTAGCCCTGGAGGTCGGATCTTATGGAGGGGATCGATGCCGGTGGCTCCGGCAAGGGCTTCGGATCCAAGACCATGGCTGAGCCTGTCATTGTTGCGCTCTCGGAGGGTTTAGGTTTGGTGCTTCGATTCTTCTGGTTCGCTCTGGGGAGAGGAGAAGCGGAAGGGAGAGAGAGATGGAGTGAGCCTTACGAAAGTACAGTTCCGACTATTATAGCTTATCTGGCAGTGTAGAGGACGACGTCGTTTATATGCGTTTAAAGCGGTTAGATTGGGCAAAGGGAAATCCAAATCAGTTTTGAAGCGGTTAGCTTGAGCTCTTAAACGGGCCCAAATAGTTGTTGGATTACCCTATGACCCGGCCCAAAAGGGCAAAAACCGGATCTGAACATTTTCAATCCTATAGTTGTAGAACCTCCATCCAAAGATTCACCCTCCGTGTAACACTTTGCTCGAAAGGCAGCCAGATGAGCATAATACGAGGGAGAAAATTTGACGTTAGAATTTGTTAGTAATGTTATATGTCTTTTATTTTGATCGTTATATGATGATGCATGTAGCATATATGAACTCATACTTTAATTGTTTTTTTTTACCTTTTTTAACAATAGGAAAACAGTGTGGGGAAGTTCTGAAATCAGGTGTAGTGAGTGTATTTACAAAGGCCTAACCACTGAGGCAATACGCTATGCCACTTACCTTTTACTTACTTTGATTTATAACCAAGGTCGACTATGACCCAGAATGAGCCAAGCGATCGCCAGGGGCCTAAAAAAATCGAGAAACCAAAAATAGTAGGTAGTCATCTACATATGTTTTTATTGAATAAGTGGCGCTAGCTACAATGGTTATCGTTAATCACCCTTGGATATTGCATTCTAGGTTTGAATTGTACAATCTAAGGTTTTTTTTTCTTTCCACTTTACAATGTGAAGGGGATCCTCTCCGGATCCCCTTCCACCCAATCCACCTCGTTTGAGATTCGAACCATTGAAATTTGATCAAACGACTATAAACAGGGGGCCCTTTAAAAGTTATAATAATTTTAGTCGTTTGATCATTTATTGGTTATAAGTACTAGCTTGTTTTTTCTTTCCATTCTACAATATTATTATTATGTAGTGCTCATTTATTGGTTATGCAAAAAGATTAAAGAATCGAAGATGCTTTATAAATTTATTTTGAATCCTCATAAAGGTTAGTATATGAGAAAACACATTGGTTATAAGTTTTATACAACAACACTTCAAGACCTCAAATTGAGGGATAAAAACTCAATATCTATCATCTTGTAATCTAGGTTTTTTGGGTGCCCTTCTCCCATTAGAAGTCATTTGGTTTTCTCGTCTTTGTGAAATATTGTATTTGAAGTGTTCTCTAAATGTAGTGAAAGACTATTTTTTTTACATTCCATAAGTACACATGAAAACGATAAAATCATAAAACAAAGAATTTTTTATATGGAGTCATGTTAGGGCGCTTATTTTGGTGTTGCCCTGAACTTTTAAAATCTCATGACAGACCTCAGTTTAAAATTCCTTTAGTAATTTTTATTACAGCCCTATAAAAAAAAAAATCACAAAATTCCAAGTTTATTAAAATATAAACACATATCACAATTAATTTACACAAACTATAAACTAGTTGAAGTTTTGAACTAGCAACACAATTTATCAATTGAAACGACAAATTAAAGATTTAGGGAAAAAAAAAACAAGAATTAACACCCACACAAAGTGCAATGACTTAATTAATTAAGAGATGGAAAACCTTCTCCTTCTAGGCTTGGTAATATCCACATCCTCATCCACTATGTTCGAAGTGTCCTTCGACCCTTGCTTGAAGGGATTTAACCTCCCCAATTTCTTCGACACAGACGAGAAAAATTTCGCCTTTTTGGGCCCGCCACCTCCTTTACAAGACGACGTCGTCGCAACAGTTGCAGGCACAGTCTTATGCAGGTCCGTAATGTACATCTTCATCTTCAGCAACTCCGTTCTCAACTCCTCGTTCTCCCTCGCCAATGACACGTCGTGTTGTACCTGACTCCTCGTCGTTATTGCGTCTTGCACGTCGTTTTCGTCCACCCCGCTCCTCAGCTTTAGTTGGTCGTAATACAACGCGTGTAGTACGATTTGAACGGGAAGTCGTTTGTTTTGAGAAGCGTGCACTCTCGCCTCGTACGACAACTTCAGTGCGTCCATTACGCTGCACACCTTCTCCTTCTCTATCTCATCAAGGTTCGGGTGAGCCTGCATATGAGTAATTAATCACAATTAATGGACAATTTTACGATTTAGTTACGAGTAAAGTGGATTTTATTGATCTTGAGATTTTGGACGCAAAAGTAAATGCTATTAAACAACTGAGCTACAAATTACTTGCTTAAAGATATATTTGAAAGTGTTGTAACTAAAGTAAATGAAATTCTTATTTATAATTCAGGAAAAAAATATTCGAAAGTGATTTTGATATAAGTTTTGTTAGCAAGGTTGAAAGACCGTCTTACGAGTTTTCTAATAGATAATTTGAGCCTAAATTTGAAATTATAACCCTAAGCTTCCATCTATTCGATTTGTGGTCTGAAAATCAAATTTAATGATTATTTAAATTGATGAGTTTAAGCAAGTTCTTAGTTAAATTCAAGTCACTAGCACAATGGTCTAATGGTCTATCACTTGTAAATATAATTTTTTAGAGTTCAATAAATAGAGATTTCAATACTAATTAATTTGTTGTCATATTGTGTAATTGATTTTAATACTAATTTATTCATATGTCATATTGTGTGGCTTAGTCTAAAATGTATAATATTCACGTTCCCCTCATTTTTCTTGCAAATAATGTATCTTGACATGTACAAAATTCATAATTAGAGTCGTTCAATTTTTATTTATTTTTCTAACGTATATAACAAATGACGGTGTAAGTAGCAAATAGTATATTCAATTAAATGTTTATTGATATTTTTGAATGATTAAACAATTTCTAATTCAAGTGTAAGATTGATCTTCAATGAAGATTAATAAATTATAAAGTTGGATCGTTAATTTTATTCGGTCAAGATATGTTATTCGCAAATAATGTATCTAAGTACGATTCATGTGTAAAAAGAATTAATTAATTCGTAATTAGTAAATTACCTACCTTCAAGTAAATATCAATAGCACGATAGAGATCGTCGTCGACTTTGCGCGCGCCTTTGGGGATGAGGCTGGCGATGCCATTGAACTTCGAGATACTGAGCCCAACACACGTGGCGATCTCACCAAGATACGCGTCGACAGTCTTTGCGACTCTGATCACCGCCGCCGAGCAAACCTCCCTGAAATCGCCGGCGTTGAAGACCGCGACGCTCTTCTCCTTCTCCACGAACCCGGAGATAATTCTCCTCACGCTCTCCAGATCGAAGAGCCTCTCGCCGTCGTAGGTGAACGACAGGACCAGGAGGTCGTCGACGGTCACATGCTCCAGGACCGCCGAGATCCGCCTCTCGAGCTCGGTCTTGCACGTGCTCGACGCCTTGACGAAGATCGCAGATCTGAGGAGGCAGCAGAGAAAGTTAATCGGGAGAACGGCTTTCTCAGTCGGTAAGATCTCGACGATCGATTCCAGAAGCTCCCGTTGTTGGAGCCGCAAATCGGAGTCGTCAGAAGCGGCCAATTTCGCGGCGGTTCCGGAGTGGTCTCGGACAAGATCTCGGAGCCATTTCTCGGCGTACGTTATGATAGCGCTGGCGACGGTCAATGCTTTCACGCCGCGCAGCTTCAACGAGGCGATTACTCTGCCAAAGAACTCAATGTCCAAAATCGACAATTCCTCAGTCCACCAATTCTTCGGCGATCGACTCGGAAATTTCGCTTCGATTGATACCTGTAATCAACAATTAATGACATAATTAATCGAATTATTTCAATAATTAATGAGAAATTGATTACTGGCTAAGTGGCTAGAAAATGATTACAGTTAAGTACCTTGGAAGTGGCGACATCGACGCATCTCTGTACAATTTTGAGGTCCTCCGCCATGGGAAGGAGGTCTTCGCAGGTCTTGAGCACGACAATGGCGCCGGAGAGGCTCGTGAGAGCGACCTGAGCTAAGAAATCTTCGGTGCGGCCGGTGAGGTTGTTCTCGCAGTACTTATCAGTCATTTCCAAATACTCCGCCGCGCAGCGGAGGGCGGCGACGTTGTGAACTGTGATCTCGAAGTTGACGCCGTAACAGAACTTGGCCGCCTTCTCGAACGTCTCGGGGCCTCCGGGAATGTCGGAGAGGTTGATTCTCGTTAGGTCCGGTTGTTTTGACTCCATTATCAGTTTTCTTATGCGGTTGCTCTTGGCCACGAGCATGAACTGCAAATAGATTAATTAAGTGAGTAATTCCTTCTAATTAATTTTTTAATCACGGTGGTTAAGCATGCATGCACAAAATAGGGTGTTTGTATGAATCGTAAAACGCAACTGTGCTTAGTTTTGCGAAGTTCGAACGAGATTTGAACTCAATCTATTGAGTTTAGTACCTTGTGTAGAGAAAAATTGGCTTCACCAACTTCAACCACAACATCTGACGGGATATCTTGAGAGATAATCCTACAAACACACACGTAAGAATGATGAGAAGAAGCTTGTTAATTAGGTTAGACAAAGAAATTAGTCAGCATGCATGATGCATGGATAGATATGGTCGGCCGGCAACTGATCGCAATGATCAGCCGCCGTGCCGAACCCGGTTTCCTGGCACAATGCGAGAGAGGGTTTGATTGTTGTAGTTACCATTGGCCAGTGCGCTCCATGGCAAGGGAGAGCCTGTTGCCGCCGCTGAGAGAAGAAGCCATTGGAGGTGGGAGGAGCTTGGAGCTCTTGTGTAGAGAGAGGAGAGAGAGAGAGAGTTATGTGGCCTCTGAATAATAGGGGTCACGATGGTGTGTTACATAAAGAGCTTTATTTACCCCTTTTTTTGGGATAAGGGCGAGATAATTATAGATTCATGCATGTACAAGTCTTTTATCTTTTTGTTATACAACGACTAGCTTGATAACTGTAGTTGAGATTCTCTGTGAAGGCAGACGGATTTGGAGATTCATACAATTTATTTTAAATTTCTTAAATTATTTGGTCTTTATTGGTTTATTTTACCGGTCATCTTACACAAATCAAGAGTTAAAATCTCTCTTTCTTTGTTTTCAACAGTTCGGATTTATGAGTCCTTAAGTTCTTGACACAAATACTCGAAAAAGGAAAGAACTCCTCTCCGGATCTCTTTCTCCAAAGCCACCAAATCAAATAATCTGGATCCTTAAAATTTGATCAAACGATTAAAAATTATTATAATTTTTAAAAGTTTTTACTAACTTCTCTGTTTTTAGCCGTTTAATTAAATTTTAAGAATCCGAATCATTTGATTTAAGAGAACTTTAACGAAAGGCTTCTGGTACTGTTCACTTTAACAAAAAATCATATTTTTACACTAAAAAGTCAATCATAGTACTATTCATTTTACCCTTTATTTTTTCCTTATCGTTAAAACTCAAAATTTTAAAACATTTTTCATTAGTTTTCTTTTGATTTAATGACTTTGAAAGAAGAGATCCGGAAATGATATTTTTTCTTCGAAAAAAGATCTAGACTCTCCTTTCCAAGTTGTACTTTTCTTTTTCGACGTTACTTATCCTAATTCTAATAGTCACTACTTGGCAGAAAAGAGCTGGTCATACGTACATCCAGTACTATTGGTTCTTTCCCGTGAAAAGTAGTTGGTTTTCCCTTTTAATCATTTAATATCTTTCGTTGTGAAGTAATGGATTATTGGAATTCAATTTGCACCCATCCATATTTCATCGTCAGATACTCTTAACACGCTCTTTACGTGTGATATTCTCGTTATAATTAAAACATAAATAAGTTAAATTAAGTGATATTTGTGAGCATGTGAAGCTGTAGGGGTCACCTCACAGATAGTCTGTTGTGAACTTGTGATATCGTGTTGGAGTGAACATCAAACGCATGGTTAAGTTATTTTGCTAAAGATATCACCAACTATGCGACGTCGTTTTAGAATAATTAGGGTAGGATGGGACGTGACGTTGAATCTTGGGACCGGGCGTAGTGGTCCGGTCCTCACTGCATGTCTCCACCACGCAAAAACACAAGTGGCTAGGACTCGAGCCAGCGTCGACTTCGCTAAACAACTGGCCTGCTTGGCGCCACGTCATTATACAGTCCAATTTGAACATTCCGGCGGCTGTACAGGTCGGACCGCTGACATGTTGGCCGTGAACAGGACAGGTAGGATAACGTGCTGGGCTCCCAAAGAAGCTATTTTGGATTTCTATAGCCAATGACATGTGAACGCGTGGCATTTCCTTCACTTTTTGAAAGAAACATGTTTTTGTATATCCATTCCACAATGTATTTTATAACTTTGAACTGTCTATCTTTAAAACATTATTTATAGAGTTTTTTTTTTTTAAAAATACAAAATAACAAATTGAAAGTTATTAAAACATTTATTTGCGATAAAGAAAATAGATGGATACAATTGTACAAAGAAACCATAAACCCTTAATTTTATGATCATATGGTTTCAAATTTAGGTGATTTCTTGTTGACATGATTTTTTAGGAAAGACTTAAAAGATAAGTGGTTCATATCGATAAAATACATTACGAAGTGTGTTGCACAATAACGTTTGCCAAAAATTGTGTTAAAAAAAAAAACAATATCACAGATGCGATCACTAGTCGAAAATTAAATTTACTTGATACAAGCAATTTGCTTGTAGTTTATAAGCGGTTGCATTGAACGCACATGAATTTCAAAGCTTATGGTAATCTTACTCACGTGTGAAGGAAACTCAGCTCCATCTTAAGATCATTGACTCGGTGAAAAAGTGCGTAAGTGGAGATTTTTTCTTCATTATCCAAAAATAGATACACTCCCCGTATCTAAAACTTTATTGGATGTGGCGTTATCAAAGTCCCAAAAGTGCTTGAGATTTTCGATGTGTTGAGAATACGGTCCGGTACATCAAACATAATAATACAATTGGTTAGACACTTCAAAAGAAAAAATCTAACAAATTCTATTATGACGTTTGATGTAAGAGGCCGCGTTTATGACACACTAAAAACTTTCTTCAAAAATGCATAAATTGAGGGTATAGAAATGAGCTTTTACGAAGCGAAAGCTGGCTGGGTTAATGGTGAACAATGCATATGGATGGGTGTTCAAACTTGAAGTGATGGCTTTTGCATGTGGGAGCAAAATCTTTCATGGGATTTTGCTAATTAGTTGCAACTTGTGGTGGCAAATTAGAGAGGTTGGTCCCTTCTCCCTTGGAGATGGATGTTGGGCAAATTTGTGGACTGAAATCAAACCAGCTTTTCCAGTTTTGTTTGAAAAAAACAAAATGTCATGAGTCATGAAGTCTATTATTTTGAAAGGTGGGTCATTGTGTTTCGTACTTGATCCAAAAGGGAAAATTAGCCAGCTTTCCAATATTTGGCGGATAATCGTTAAAAGCTTTCAAGGAGGTGGTTCATATAGGCACCGTTTGGTACGCAGACGGGACGGAACGGGATGGGACGGGACGGGAAGGAACAGGACGGGACGAGACGGGACGGAACATGACGGAATAGATGATGTAAATATTGAAAAAGATAAGGAGAAATTTGGTCATAAAATGTTATAAATTTGTGTTCCACAGATGTGGAACGGGTCGTTCCAGAGGGAAGAGGTGGAATGAAAAATCAGCCAAATTTCGTCCCATAGGACAACCCGTTCCACAATTTTTAGGCGCACCAAACGTGGGACGGTTCCGTTCCCGTCCCGTCCCAAGTACCAAACGGTATATGGTCTACAAAATGTGGTATTCCAAACATTTTTCTTCTAATAAAAGTTTTTTTTTTTATAGTAAAATTGCTTATAAGCGTAGGTGTTATGTATAAAAGCAGTCCTAAACCGATAAAGAACTAGTCCTACCCATTATGCATAAGAATTGACCCAGTCCATTCAAAATATTGGATTAGCCCAATGGTCCCAAGGCCCAATTCATAGGGTTTCGTTTCTTTCTATATTTTTTTGGGTCTGCAAGCTTATGGCATGAGATTGGTGAATGGTGATGAGTTTTGAGGATTGAGATCCACTCCTGACCTATGTGTCGGAGCTTGCAAAATTAGAGATCTAAATTACTCAATTTCAATTTTACAGTCCCCATTAATCAATCGCACTCGCTCACCTCACAAAAACTTAAACGGTCTTGACCTTTCTCTCTCTTGAAAGGTCCGGTTTTGGGTATGCGGGTTCAGAACACAAAAATTATGAGTGGATCTCAATCCGAATTTTGGTCCAAAAACCATAGTTTAATTATATGAAAACTAATTAGCCGGCCACACCGCCTCTCAAAATAATTATATTGTAAAAAATCAAACTCAAAATAATAAATTGATAGCTTCATATTCACGTGACTATGAAATTTCTAAGTGATTCAAGGCAAAAAATAAAATAAACAACAAAATATAAGATGCCAAAAATAATATATATTAGTTGAAGCTATAAACAAAAAGTCAATGTGTCGAGGTAAACAGTTGAGGATCAGATATTAATATTCCTTGTTTAAAGGTAGAAGAGTTCCATGTAACTATGTCTCCTTGTAATTAGGCACAAAAGCTTGACGGTCCACACGTATCAATTAAACGTTACCTAATTTAAGGAAATTGGATGATTCTTTGCAACTTTGTTATATTATTTGTTACATATAAAAGAAAATTGTACCCTACATTCTACGTTGGAGCGAAACTCTCTCTATGCAGGCCGATGCTTTGGATTTTTATAAAATTGCGTAAACATTTGTGAATGTATGCCACGGCTTTGACCATGTCTGTAATACATGATCATAATTCTAATATAACGTCACTCTCGCTCATCGCTTGAGCTAACTTTGTATCTTTCAGTTTAACACATTAATGTAATTATTCGGCTAGAATTAGATACTACCAACAAATCCAACTTTGATGGTTTAAAAATTTGTAAGCCTAAACTCGTCCACTACTATATAATTGACCCTAAAATCATATATAAATTTGACTTCATATTCTATGAATTGAGATTCTCTTCGGATTTATGTCCGCAGTCCGTGAATCAAGAGATTCAGACTACTCAATTTCAATCATACAATATCTATTAGCTCATCTCACTAACATACCTCACACAAACTAAGAATCTAAATCTCTCTCTTCAACCGCCCAAATCTCTAAATTATTGAGTTTCGTACACAGAGATCTTGAGAAGATCTCTATTCATGTTCAATAGCCCTCGCTTTCAAAACTGCCGTTTGGTTATTTATTTATTTTAAATATTAATTTTTAATTTTTGTTACGTGTGGTTGAATTGTAGACTGCAGGTTTTTTAATCTGCTGATTAATGAGAGAAGGATAGATAATACCGATTTAGTAAATAAATAATATTAATTCATACCATATATATAGGGCCGGACTTAATAGACAATACACATGTCATGCAAAAACATGCTGGTTGACGAGGACTGAATTTTACATGTTCCCACTCGCCACGTATTGATTATTATTCTTGCAATAGTTATGTTAGGATTATTCTTGCAATAATTAATAATTAAAGTAAGTGTGTAACACCAATATCTTGTTTCTTCTCTAAAAAAACAAAGAAAAAAAAAAGAAACACCAATATCTTGTATAGATATGAGCTTTTCGAGTTGGTAGGAGCAGTGTGATTTTCTGTTTAAAATTCCTTTTTACATTATAGATAAATTTAGTTTAGAATTTCGTGTCGTTTGTCGGATAATTAGTAAAGCAGGAGCGGCCACAATTATAGATAAAATGAGAGAAAATCGGTAAAGATGGTTTGAACATATGAACCGATGACCTACAAATGTTCTGGTTAAAAGATGCAATTATGATATAGATGCTCACCATAAAAGCGTAGATGAAAACCTAGAAAGACTTGTAAAGAGGCTATAAGAAAACACATGAAATAATTTGAGCATACGGAAGATTTGAGGCAAAACCGAGTGCAGTGATACTTTAAAATTCATGGAAACGACTCTCCTTAGTGGAATACGACTTTGTTATTATTGTCAGACAATCAATATTTAAGTAACTCAATGGACGGTCTTCGTCTTGCTAAACGATTGAATTTTAACTAATTGCCTTCGTTAGTAATGCAGTTACCACCTAATTAAATAGTACTTCTACTTCTTGTTCTTATAGGCCAAGCTGGTTTATTTGGCCACCTAATTATATTGTGTAATACCTTATGATTTACCTTTTCAAATACTGTGTAGAAAAGAGATAAAGTTAATGGGATGTGGATAATTTAATCAACTTTTAAATGTGGAGTCATGGACTTCTTTTTGTTGAAACTTTTAGCAGTGTTTTTGGATTTATAGGTCTTGTTTTACTTTGTCTTATAATTTTTAATCCGGTTCTGAGCTCCCTAAATTTTTATTTCGTTCGTGCTAATGCTCCTCTACCATTAGTTTTATCAATTATCATGTCAAACTAATGGTTATTTTGTTAATTTTACATAACGAAATCATTTGAATTTGCAGTAAATGTGTAAGTTTCGGTTCCTCTTAATTTTTTTCTCATAATTCAATTATCAGAATTCTTAATATTTACTAATTTTTATTGTGAATAAGATAGCATTTTGTTGATGTCTATAAGCCCTAAAAGTTATATTCATCATAGGTGATGGAAATAACTAAGAATTGTGACATAATTAATAGTTGGGAGGATATTGACACGAATTGAAAGTTCAACTAACGGATTCAAAACTAATTGAAAGTTTGAAAGGCAAATCGAACATTATCCAAAGTTCTAGGAAAATTCTTGTGTCCACTCTTAACACGACGGTATTTGTACGCTCATCCATGCATGCAATCAAGAGGGACTGCTTGGTTGAATAGGCATACATACATATGAACTCGTCCTCCAGGTTAACACAAAAATCCTCCCCTAACCTGAAACGAGAAGTTTCTCCTTTGTTTACTTTAATCAAACAAATTTTACGAGAACCTGATTCCTGATAGTTAGTAAACATTTTATTTGAATGCGACTTTTTTTCAGCATGATTCGTGACAGATAATTAGTAAACGCCATAATGAATATACCGGCGTGTTCACTTTGATCACTTCAAAACTCGATTGATGTTCACTTTGATCACTTCAAAACGATCTCTCCCGCTCATTGGGCAGTTGGCCGTTTCCGCAGACGTCAGTTTCTTGTCTTCCCCTCCTTGGTTGTAAACAATTACAAACTCTCACCAACTCCCTTTTCGCTTATGCATTTTTTATACAAAGAAGATTTCTCCAAATTGTAAAATTTAAAAAAAAAAAAAATGGAAAAGGATGGGCTGTATCGTCATCGCCATCATCAACTTCAGTCATATACGCAGCATTAGCTATGGCGGACCTGGTCCTGGTCAGAAAAATACCAAGCCCAACTCCCGGGTAACTTTTCTTCTATTATTTTCATGCTATTAATCTTCTCACAGTTGGCAGTATATTCAAATAAAATTCAACCCAAAACCAAAAGCTTATCTCGTTTTGCATCATTGGTTTTTAAATTTCAAAGCTTTGAATTTGTCCATGGTATCAATATCTCCGTTTTGCTATGTTTCTGTGAGTTTCTAGCAGTTCGGTTTTCTTTATTTCATGTCCAAGCTGTCTGCCGTATGTATTTTCACTATAGATTCTCGTATATTTTGTTCTGAAGTTGTTGGAGCTTTGCTTTTAGTGTTGAATTGCTTGAAGACTTGAGATATCAGTTCACTCTGTAGTGCTGAAGCTGTGCTTTCAATATGTTTGGTTCTTTCTGATTCAATTTGCAATCTTTTTTTTTTATGCTTGCTATCAGGGGGACTGTTCCAATTCTGCATAAATCTCTGCTGTTGTGTTGTAAGGGGTAAATTAGAGTTGTAGTTATTTTTGCGGTCTCGGGATGCATCAATCAAGAGTTTGGACATATGCATTTGTTTTCGTCACGTTCCTGCGCTGGTCTTCGCTACGCGCTGGAGCACAAAATCTTAATATCACCGACCCTGCAGAAGGTGATTTTGCTTATGATTCGTGAAGCTTTGAATTCTGACTGGCTTTCTTCAGGAAATTGTAGTATAGGGAATACTTGAATACATTTATTATGGTATGAGTTCGGTTTAGAAGTTTTTCTATTCAGGTGTATGGTTGCCTTATGTGCTGACACGGTAACTTCAATTGACAAACTAAGTGACCGATTTCTAGTTTACTTTCATCTAGAAAGATTGAGGTCTATGTCCACTTCCAGTACATACATGCACTCGAATAATAATCTTGTGGTTTTCGACTCATTTCTGATGTATAGCATGATTTTTGACATTCCCTTGTTTCTCAATTCTGATATGTTCATAGCTGGTCTCCTTCGAAAAACTTAGTCTGGTTGTGTTAATCAAGTAAGGTTTATCAATTGTGTAAAATTGCAGTGACCGCGCTGCGAGCCATCAAAAGCAGTTTGGTTGATCCCAACAAGAATCTGAGCAGCTGGAATAGAGGAGACCCATGCACAGCAAATTGGACAGGAGTGTTTTGCTACAACACAACATTAGATGATGGCTATCTTCATGTTCAACAACTGTATGTTTCAATCTTTCTAAATTTTACCCGTACCTTGCAGCAACTGACTGAATGGAAATATTTTCCTTTTGACCCTTGCCTTTTCTCATTTCATCTTGTTCCCCGTGTGTGGAGAGATTTAATTCCCATGTGTCTGGTTCCAAGTGGTCTTAACGAGCAAATTTCCCTGCTCATAGGTGATTCCGTTATGAACTTCGTAGAAATATCTTAATGAAATAGGAAAATCATCTAATTTGATCCTGTTCCAACGTCAATCAGTAGTCATCTAGGGTTTACGGAATCAAGTAATGATCAATGTCTTGCATGAAAAGTTTATTTTGTTACCGTCGGAAGCATGTTGAACTTTTAAACTTAGAGTAGAGTTTGGCTATAATGACATGTTCTCCTTCTTTACTGCAGGCGACTACTAAATATGAATCTGTCAGGAAGTTTATCGCCCGAGCTTGGTAGCTTATCTTATATGAAGATATTGTAAGGCACCACATACCTTGAAAGAAGCTTTAAATTCTTGGCCAATGTTCTCTCAGCATTACGGAAAACTTGTTAATCTCCTCCCTAATATGCCGGTGAATGATTTTATCTCTCCTCTGATGTTATTCCTCCATCAATTCTTCTGATAGGGATTTTATGTGGAACAAAATAAGTGGAAGTATACCAGAGGAGATAGGCAACATTACATCCTTGGAACTTTTGTAAGTTAAGCTGTTTGGATATTTTTGGCAATATTTGGTTAAATCTCTATCTAATATTCTGTGTTTACAGGCTCCTCAATGGAAACCAGTTATCAGGTTCCTTGCCCGACAAGCTCGGTTATCTTCCGAACTTGGACAGATTACAAATTGACGAGAACCAAATATCGGGATCAATACCTATATCGTTTGCAAATTTAAACAAGACAAGGCATTTGTAAGGGTTTTTCTTATGCTGCTTGAGTTTAAAAAGTGTAATATTATCTTGTGTTTGTTATACTTCCTCTCTTCCTTATGTTTCGTATCTTTTCCCTTTTGAGCAGTCACATGAACAACAATTCAATAAGCGGGCAAATTCCACCGGTGCTTTCCAGATTACCAAGGCTTATTCACTTGTAAGTAGAACGCCAGCGATATTCAGAATCTTCAACTTGGTTCATTAGTTTCAGTTTACCCTCTTCATTTGTGTGTCTGTATGGCCACCTCGAGTTGAATAAATGTATCGAACTCATTGCAGTCTTCTTGACAACAACAACTTATCTGGGTATCTTCCACCGCAGTTCTCGGAGTTGCCAAGCTTATTAATACTGTATGTTTCCTTACTTTTGGAACATAAATTCGCACCTTAATTATCTGTTCACCCTTTCATTTCTTAAATTATCGCACTGTTGGTGAACAATTCTTTAGAATTTCCTTTTCTACAACAACAATCCAGTGTCGAGTTTCTTAGCCTTACCATCTTATTTGTCTTGCAGTCAACTTGACAACAACAACTTTGAAGGGACTACAATTCCAGATTCGTATAGCAACATGTCTCAACTATTGAAGTTGTAAGTGCTCCTTCTGATTCTCTGTCTTTTTGTTGGTTTAAAGGTAAAAGTGTGTGATCCAAGGACTAGAATCTCTATTTATTCATAATTCATACATCAGATGTGAAGCCAAAGGATTTGTGATTAATCATAGCAAAAAACAGAGAGAATCATAGTTTTTGTTGGGAAACACGTATTTCTGACCACTGCGCAGGGAACATCTCCCGTTGCTGTTTATATCACGTTAGGTGATGTGCCCTGGTTGTTTGGAATGACAATCGAGAAGTATGCTCTGCATTTAACACGACGAATCATGTCAAGATTGAATGTCTTTGTGTTTTTGTTGTTTCTTTCAGGAGTTTGAGGAACTGCAACTTACAAGGGCCTATTCCTGATTTGAGTAGAATTCCAAACCTTGCTTATATGTAAGTTCATTCAAGAAGTTTCACTTCATACCCCATTATTTGTTTTGATTTTCTGGCTTTTCTAAATTCTTAGAATATAGTATACGTTATGTTTCGACAGTATCTTATGTAATTCGTTATTTATTAATACCAATTTTCAGAGACCTAAGCTCAAATCGGCTAAACGGATCCTTGCCTCAGGGTACACTTTCTGATAACATCACGACGATGTAAGATGCTATCTACCTTGCAAATGATATGCCATATGTATTATATATTTGACATTTAGTAGCATTTTCCTGTTCAATGTTCTCTGAAAAGCTTTGTTAAGCTTTGAAGATCATATAATCAATTCTAAAAGGATTACATGGATTTTTAATATTCGACGTATGAACTTTGTGTGCAGCAATTTATCTAACAACACTCTGACCGGAACAATTCCTGGCAACTTTTCGGATCTTCCTAATCTTCAGAGATTGTGAGCCACTTCAAACTGATCTTTTGCTGTTTTCGAGCTTCCGTCTATCTTACTTTGTGAACAGCAAGAGTTTGAAGTTATTTTCGTTAAGATGTTATCAAATGTTTTAGCAGTGCCAATAATAAAAACTATGTTATGAAGTAAAGTGGGAATTTATTCCGCATGGCAGGTCTATAGCAAACAATTCATTGAACGGCTCCATTCCAGCAACGCTTTGGGAAAACAGGAAACTCAACGGGACAGAAAGACTAATCATGTAAGAACTGGAGTGAGAAAAATTGTTACTTCTGTTGTGTGTGTGAATTTGCACTCTCTAGTGTTAGGATGCCGGTGTTTAGAAATGTTATTCCATTTCCTATTCCGGTCGTCCTTTTCTTTTTGCTAATATGTTTTATAGCATCTTCTTGAAATTTTGTTAAGAAGTGGAGTTTGGCTTCTGATATTGTAGGGAGATGCAGAACAACAACCTCACAAACATTACCGGCAGTACTGTACTTCCGCAAAATGTCACTGTCTGGTTTGCTTCTGGACTTTGATCTATGTTAATGTATCTCTAAGTGCAAGTTATGTTGTTCTTATACAAATATCCAGCATCTGTAATGAAATACTCTGTTAAACTTTCTCTTCTGATTATTATTGTTCAGGCTTCGGGGAAATCCGGTTTGCTCAAATGGCAACCTTGTTAACTTCTGCGGAACAGAAAGTGATGATGAAAATGACAGTCATATTTCGACTAACTCCACTGCCAACTGTCCGAATCAAGCATGTCCACCCGCTTTCGAATATATTCCTGTAGCTTGTTTTTGTGCTGCTCCTCTAATTGTTGACATTCGGTTGAAAAGTCCCGCATTCACAGATTTTCGCCCTTACGAAAGTACATTTGAGCAGTATCTTACTTCTGGTATCAAATTAGATCTCGATCAGCTGGTCATTACTTCGTTTGTATGGGAAAACGGACTTCGACTGAGAATATCTCTGAAGCTTTTTCCTGTATATGTTGATAATGCCAATAATTCCCATACTTTCAATAGAACTGAAGTTAAAAGAATCATGAATATGTTCGCATCATGGGCAATTCCTGACAGTGGCCTATTTGGACCCTATGAACTTCTCGACTTCATTCTACTGGATCCTTACAAGGATGGTATGTCTCAAAAGCCTTGTTTTTTCTAGATGTGAAATCGTGTGTTGATTTTGATTTGTTGATCTCACGGCTCTTCTTGATGTCACAGTGGTTGCCTCCTCTTCAAAGTCCGGTCTAGGCAAGGGTGCTCTGGCTGGCATCATACTAGGGACTATTGCTGGTGCCGTTACATTATCTGCAATTGTTTCTCTTCTTATATTGAGAAAGCATTTGAAGGATCGCCATGCAATTTCAAGAAGACGTCGTAGTGAGTGTCTTACTATCATAAGGAAAAAGACATATTTGTATAAGTGATCATTTCCATGGGGCTTCTCCCGAGTTAGGAACCCTGAGAAGCTCCGCACCCAATTGAATTTAACAAGATTGAACAGGTGCATCAGCTCTTGGTCCAAATAGTTTCACTTTTTAACATTGCGCCTTCGTTTATATGCAGCAACCAAGAGCTCCATAAAAATTGAAGGTGTCAAGGATTTTACTTTTAGAGAAATGGCCGCGGCTACAAACAACTTTAACAGCTCTGCTCAAGTTGGACAAGGAGGTTATGGAAATGTTTATAAAGGCATCCTGGCTGATGGAACCGTTGTGGCCATAAAACGTGCACAAGAGGGATCATTACAGGGCGAGAAGGAGTTTCTAACAGAAATAGAATTATTGTCACCCTTACATCATAGGAATCTCGTGTCCTTAGTCGGGTATTGTGATGAAGAAGGGGAACAGGTACATTTGCTTATCCTTTCTGAATGTAGTTCTGCTACATTTTTTCTCCTCTTCTTGCCCTCTTTTGTTATGTCGGACCAACAATTTTACTTGGGAAAAGCTTGACGTGTGTTATTTTTGTGCGTGCAGATGTTGGTTTATGAGTTTATGTCCAATGGAACTCTAAGGGATCACCTTTCTGGTAAACCTAATACTCTTGTTTTACTGTCTTTGGTTCTTAATTCATCTGTCTGAATTTCGGTAGAGTAATTTACCGCTCGTAAACGTTTGATTAAGAATTTACAATAGGGATTTCGGTTAACATGCCATTCGACAAGCTTTATAATTGATGCGTGTCTCAGCAGCTAGGTCTAAACAACCACTGGGTTTTGAGATGAGATTAAGAATTGCTCAGGGATCAGCCAAGGGCATCCTATACCTCCATACAGAAGCCAACCCTCCGATATTTCATCGAGATATCAAGGCCACCAATATATTATTGGACTCTAAGTTCATTGCAAAGGTTGCTGATTTTGGCCTTTCCCGTCTTGCCCCGGTTCCAGATTTTGAAGGGACTGTGCCTGCTCATGTATCCACAGTAGTGAAGGGGACACCGGTAAGACTCATAAGCATTGTACTTAACTAACTAATAGCTACACAGATTAAAATCTCTCTTATTATTTGAATTGATTTTTCAGGGTTACCTTGATCCGGAGTACTTCTTAACTCATAAGCTAACGGATAAGAGCGATGTTTATAGCCTTGGTGTTGTGTTTTTGGAGCTCTTAACAGGCATGCAGCCAATCTCACATGGCAAAAACATTGTTCGAGAGGTAATTACTCGAACCTAATTACAGACTCTGTGTTTTGGATAACACTATACATGTAGACCATCTTCTATGCTTTGCATGCAAGGATATAACGTCTTAGTCAAGACCACTTATGGTTGACGCTAATTAATCCTTGTGATCGACTGGATGCACCAGTTTAGTGTTATTTACAAGTTCTTTTTGCACTTCAGGTAAACATTGCATTCCAATCCGGTATGATCTTCTCAGTTATTGATGGAAGAATGGGGTCTTATCCTTCCGAGTGTGTGGAAAAGTTCTTGAGTTTGGCTCTCAAGTGTTGCAAAGAGGAGACAGACGCGAGACCCTCAATGGCGGAGGTTGTTCGGGAACTGGAGAACATATGGTTTATGATGCCGGAGTCTGACAGCAGAACATCGGAATCAGTGACGAGCACTAGTGGTGGAAAGGTGGTGACTCTTCCACCCTCATCCAATGCAGCGAGGCATCCTTACGTCTCTATAGACGTCTCTGGCAGTGACCTTGTTAGCGGAGTCGTACCGACAATTACACCAAGATAGGAACCGTAGAGAGAACTATAGCCGCATTTGATTTGGATTTTTGTAAGATTGGGGAGGTAGAGGAGTGCATTTTTTTTATCCTTTTGTTGTAAAACTAGTATACTTGAACATTCAAAACAGTGCGCATACTTGCATACAAGAAACTAAAATCTTTTGCCATAGATCAGATAATTCAGGAATGTTTTGTTTCCAGTTTGTTCAAGTTGAGCATGCAAATACGATTAACGTTTTGAGTTCGCAAGGGCAGGAGGGAAGAGGAGAAACGGAGAGGGAAGTGCGGCGCTAAGGGAGACAGATGTTTAACCCATAAAAAATAAATATCGAGTTTTTTTTTTTTTTTTTTTTTTTTTTTTGTTATCTCATATAACATTTTAAGATTTTAATAAATAAAATTGAACTTAAACCATATACGTAATAGAAAACAAAAATATTGTCTAATTACTACTTAAAACACATAAAACAGTTAATATATTTATTCCATGTCATCATCTGTCGTGTCGTCGTCGGCATTGGCATTACTAGCGAACTGGGTAGGCAACGGTAATGATTCATGAAAATGAGTCTTTTCCACGCCAACCCTTGTATGGAAATTTTCATGGTCAAGTATCTGATCATCCAAATTTGGTACCGCATAATCTTCAATTGCATCACTATCCTCTAATACGTCAAACAAATCCCTTGGCTACGTTCGAACAACTATGTGCCAATATTTTTCAATTGTGTCCTTGACGTAAAATGCTTGTAATGCTTGTGATGTTAATATGAAGGGATCCTCTTTAAATCCTAATCGATTGAAGTTCACCATAGTAAATCCATATTGATTAGTCTTCATTCCTCGTGGACTTTCACTATTAACCCATTCGCACTTAAATAACATCACAACTCGACCCCTATCTCCTGGCTCAGCATGACCACAATATTTAACCTCGAACATATCTACAAATCTGCCATAACAATTCACTTGCCCAATTGCACAGGTACAAAGACACCACAATTTTGATTCTTATGCTTGTCATCCACATATTTTATATGAAATCTGAACCCATGAACAATGTGACTTTTATATCTACTCACAACCCTGCTAGGATAATTAGCTAGCCAATGCAAGTCTTGAGATATCAACGTGTCATTAGGATGACATCTTGAATTCATCTGTAATCAAAATGATGATAAAAGTTGACATGATAACTATAATCATGTTATAATTAAAATGTAAAAATATAAATAAATAATGTAATTGTTGTATCAACTCACATGTAACTTGAACCATTCTGGAAATTCTTTCTTGCTTAGCTCCTGAATTTGTCGCATAGTTAACCTTTCTCGACGATGTTTCCTTTTCAAGAATTCCTCATGTTGCCTGGGCATTTATGTCCAAATTTAGATAATTAATTTTTCAAAGTTAAGAAAACCAATAAAACATTAAGACATAAGATTAAATGTTCTTACCTTCTAAATGGGTGAACTTCATCACAATTCTTTAGAATGTATCTATGGCACTGATAAAAAACTTTTAGATCGAGCTCCACATTTTCTCCTGAACCCATATAACATCCTTTGGAGTCAAAATTGATAACCCACCAGACACTCCACGTCCAATACCATATTCATTTCGGCCTTTACGGGTGCGACGAGACTCGACATCTCTAAGATACATGGAACAGAAGGACAAACACTCATCCACCAAATATGCTTCAGCAATAGAACCTTCAGGACGACCCTTATTACGAACATAGCGCTTTAACGTTTACAAATTGACACGCCCCAATCCCGATGTCCTCGGGACATCGGGATGGTTACGTGTTGGCCAACACCCGAAAGGTGACGAAAGCCATTTAATTTAAGTAAAAGCTCATAAATAAGCTAAAACAGGCAAAAGGAACTAGTAACATAATACAAAAGTTCAACTGCTAATTAATAAAATTATGGTCATACACATAAGTTCAGAGCATACGTCTATTACAGAGTACAAACAGAATATAAGATAGAGATGTGCTATATTACAATAAGTGTCGAAGCAGAGGAAATATAACACTGAATCACTGGTAGGGAAATGCCTCATAGCTTAAATTGTAATCCTCGTTCGTAGGTCCTGAAGGGGGTGCAAAACAAACGTGAGTGGACCAATTTGATATAAATATAACAAAACAATTATCAACCTACTAACCCCCAGGTTTATGAAAACACATATATAATGAAAAACATAGGTTTTTCGAAACCTAGCATGATGTGCAGTATCTCAAATTCATAACTTGTATAAGTAATAAACACTAGTGATTTGTCCGATAACCTCCAGGCCCCATGTCGGCTCCCCGTCCCTGTGCTAAATAGCTAGAGGAAACACACTCCAGGCCCTATGCCAACACCAAACCGTCGCTCGGGATGGACCAAAATATATCCCTACGTCCCGTAGCGGAAATGACCACTAGGTAAGTACAAAACCATTGAATATATCTATATTGAAAAACAACTTCATAATATAAAGTCATCCATCATCTATACTACAAAGAGGTGTTCTAAACATGTTCTAAATATCATATCGTCATCCATCGGATATTCTATAAGAACATGGGTTATAGGAAAAATAGTAATAATTCAATCTAGCCTCAGTAAGCATGTTATCTCACAAAACATTTCATAAAACATAATTATTAAATCATGTTTTTCATGTATGCATTTCTATTATTAAAACATGCTTTTGAAGGGGTCCACTCACCGTACACCGATAGTGCAAAGCTGTACCAAAAAGTATAACGGAATCACCGTTAATAATTGCACCTATTCACATAAAGGAGTACCTTTAGTCAAACTCTATTCAAACGATTGAATTTGGGAAAACAGACTTCAAAAACGGGTCCAGGACGTCGAAATTAGCCTAGGAGAAGTCCTGGACGAAACCCCGAAAAGTCAACTAAAAAGTCAACGTTGACCATTGATCAGTCAAAGTCAAAAGTCAAAGTCAACTCTGACCGTTGACCGAGTCAACTGGTCAAAGGGTCAAAGTCAGACTGGGCTTTGGATTGGGTTGGGCCGAATGGGCCCTAAGGGTTTTGGGTTTAAATTAAAGGTTAATGGGTTTGGGAAAGGGCTGAAAGCCCAATAAAATGGCCTAAGGCCTTTATTTCTAAAACATAAATTGATTAAAACCTAAAAAGGTTTTGGGTTGGGTCAATTGGCCTCAAGCCCTGAATGGCACGGCCCGAATGCCTTTTGGGTCTTAACAAATAACAAACAAAAATATAAATAACAGAATATTAAAATATGGGATATGGACCGAACGGGCTTGAAGCGCAAGTTCTAGAATGGCCCAAAAAGGGCTTAGGTTCACCACGGGCCTAAGGCCCGCTTGTCCTAGAAACGGCCTGAAGGCCTGGCGTCGACGGAGAAGAACGCCGGAGCTTCTACAGCTCTGGCCGACCACAAACTACAACCATAGACCCCGATCTAGGTACCAAAATGAAGTACAAGACGAGGGGAGTGTTTTTATACCTTCCTTTCGCCTTGGAATGGTCGGAGATGGCCGAAACTTCCTTCGACACCCACGGTTCGCCGGAGATGGGTGTGCCTACACCCGCGTTGATTTCGTCCTAAAACCTCAACAAAAACGAAATAAAACCCACTTAAAACTCATTCTCACAAGATTCTAGGATGAAATAGAGGGAAATTAAAGCTTACCTAACCGGAGAATAGAAAAATCTCGCTGTAGTTCATTTTCGGGTTTCTGTCCTCGCAGTATGGGAAAGAGAAAGAGAGAAGGATGAGAAATTGATGACGATGATGGCTTCCTCGAAATTGTTGTGTCGCTGTGGGTGTGTGCGCGTATGAGATTTCAGTGAAGAAAGGGAGAGAAATGAGAGATCTGAGAGGGAGAGAAGGGATAGACAGAAGGAAGAAGAAGATGAGGGTCAAGGGGGGGACAGAAAGAGAAATGAGAGGGTGATTGGGGTACTGCCACGTGGCAGCTTGAGAAAGAAAAAGAATCCAACTTTTAGATCCTTATAGGGTAGTCAAAATAGAACCAAAATGATAGATTTATAAAATTTAGGGGATAATTACATAAATATATTTTATAAATGGGGGTGGGTGTTACAATCTACCCCCTTATAAAAATTTCGTCCCCGAAATTACAACCTTAAGCAAATAAAAACGGATACTGACTCCTCATCAGGTCTTCCGTTTCCCACGTCGCTTCCTCAACAACGTGGTTCCTCCACAACACCTTCACCAACGAGATAACCTTGTTCCTCAACACTTTATCATGTCGATCAAGAATATTCACTGGTTCTTCGACATAGCTAACATCCTGACTTACTTCCAGCGGCTCTAGCTGAATGATATGAGAGGAATCTGATACATATTTTCGAAGCATGGAAACATGGAAAACGTTATGAATCAGAGATAACTCTGGTGACAACTTCAATCTATAGGCAACTGCACCAATTCTCTCTGTAATCTGATAAGGACCAACGTATCGAGGACTCAACTTTCCTTGCTTACCAAAACGAACAACACCTTTCCAGGGAGACAACTTCAAGAATACATAATCACCAATTTTATACCCACGATCCCTGGAATGTTTGTCCGCGATGCTTTTCTGTCGGTCTTGTGTTGCCTTGAGGTTTCTCTTAATCAGCTAGATGTTCGCATTGGTAGTGTCCACAATCTCTGGTCTCAGCAATACTCGTTCGCCGGCCTCTGCCCAACACAACGGCATCCGACACACTCTCTCATACAGAGCTTCATATGGTGCCATACCAATACTCGAATGATAGCTATTATTGTACGCAAACTCAACCAACGACAAATAGCTATCCCAACTACCCTTCCACTGGAGAACATACACTCTCAACATGTCCTCTAATGTCTGAATTGTCCTCTCAGACTGACTATCAGTATGTGGATGATAGGCAGTACTGAACAACAATTGAGTACCCATGGCAATATTAAAAGCTTTCCAAAACCTGGAAGTAAATATGGGATCTCTGTCTGAAACAATAGAGACATGTACACCATGAAATCTAACAATATTATCGATGAACAACTTCGATAATTTCTCCAGTGGATAGGTCTGTCGAACATGCAAGAAGTGAGTGGTCTTAGTAAGTTGATCGACAATTACCCAAATGTCGTCCAATCTCGATTGTGTCCTCGGCAAACCATATACAAAATCCATGGTGATGTCTTCCCATTTCCACGCTGGTATCGGAAGATTCTGCATCAATCCTCCAGGTCTTTGCCTCTCAGCCTTCACCTGTTGACAAATGATGCATCTACTCACATAATCCACCACATCCCGCTTCATTCCTAACTAGTAATAAAACAGACGGATAATGCGATATAATTTAGTGCTTCCCGGATGCATGGCATATGCTGACATGTGTGTTTCATCCAGAATTTCCCTTTTTACTGCTTCGTTATCATGAGGCACATACAATCTGTTTTCCCACATCAAGGCTCCATCCTTGTGAATAATAAAATGTTCATCTTCTCCTTTTTCCACAGAAATCTTTATGTCGGCACATTCCTGATCAAGCTCCTGGGCTTCTAGAACCATATCCACCAAAACAGGTCTAATTGGAAATGTGCCAACCAAGCTCCATGTTCACCCAGTCTCACCGGCATGCCTGTTTCTCGAAGAGAAAATAGTAGCGGAACATGAATAGCTTGAAGGGATGCAAGCTGTCCGTGATATTTCCGACTAAGTGCATCCGCCACTACATTGGCATGTCCGGGATGATATTCGATCGTGCATTTATAATTATTGATAAGTTCCATCCATCTTCTCTGCCTCAAGTTCAAGTCTATCTGCGTAAAGATATACTTGAGGCTCTTATGATCAGTAAAGATGCGACACTTCTCACCGTACAAATAATGTCTCCAAATCTTCAGAGCGAACACCACTGCACGAAGTTCCAAATCATGAGTGGGATAGTTTCTCTCGTGAATCTTGAGTTGTCTGGAAGCATAAGAATGACTTTATCATGTTGCATCAGTACACAACCCAAACCTGACAGAGATGCATCCGTGTAGATCTCAAACTCACCGCTATCGTCTGGAAGAGTAAGAACGGGAGCTTGAGTGAGACATCGCTTCAGCTCCTGAAAACTCCGCTCACAATCTTCATCCCACTTAAACTCAACTTCCTTCCGAGTCAACTTATTCAAAGGTAAGGCAATGGCTGAAAAACCTTTAAAAAATCTTCGGTAATAGCCAGCCAGACCTAGAAAACTCCTCACTTCTGTAACATTCCTCGGTTGCTCCCACGTAGTTATTGCCGACACCTTCTGAGGATCCACACTAATCCCCTCAGCAGATACTACATGACCGAGAAAGCTGATTTGGTTTAGCTAGAACTGACACTTGCTAAACTTAGCATACAGCTGCTGACTTCTCAACTTTTCCAGCACCAACCTTAAATGCTTCATGTGCTCGCTAACACTCTTGGAAAAGATCAAAATATCATCGATGAACACAATCACAAACCGATCCAGATACGGTCTGAAAACTCTGTTCATCAAATCCATGAACGCTGCAGGTGCATTCGTCAATCCGAAAGGCATGACACGAAATTCAAAGTGTTCGTACCTAGTGCGGAAGGTAGTCTTCGGTACATCTTCCTCCCGAATTAGCAGCTGATGATAACCTGAGCGAAGATCGATCTTAAAGAACAGCTGAGCACCATTCAGCTGGTCAAACAGGTCATCGATCTGAGGCAGTGGATAACGATTCTTCACCGTCACCTGGTTTAGCTGCCGGTAGTCGATGCAAAGTCTTATCGATCCATCTTTCTTTTTAACAAATAAAACAGGAGCGCCCCAGGGAGACATGCTGGGTTGGATGTAACCTTTATCCATTAACTCCTGAAGTTGAATCTTCAATTCCCTCAATTCCGCTGGTGCCATTCGATATGGTGGTAAAAAGATAGGGTCTGTACCTGGAAGTAAATCGATGGTAAATTCAATTTCCCTCGCAGGCGGTAACCCTGGTAAATCCTCCGGAAAAACATCGGTGAATTGTTTCACCACTGGCACATCCTTAGGTCTCAACAAAGGTTTATCCATTGTCACTACATGGGCTAAGAATCCCACACATCCCCTACTTAACAATTTAGTCGCCTGAATAGGGGAAATAATGCTACTAAGAAGGATTCGTCGCTCACCCTGAAATGTGATCAACGGTCGTCCAGGCCGATTGAACGTCATAGATTTCTCCCAACATGCGACATAAGCATGGTGCCTGTATAGCCAATCCATCCCTAAAATAACATCAAACTTCGCCAAATTAAAAGGGACCAGATTAGCCTCCATCATTTCCCCTTCCACTATTACCAGGCAACTTTTATACTCAAACTGAGCACAAAATAGATCTCCTTGTGACATTTGCACAAGCATATCATATCCAAGAGGTGTAGGTGGTGCATTTAAATTCGGTGCAAATGATGAAGACACAAATGAAAAAGTAGCACCCGGATCAATTAGAACCCTCGCCCAATTACCACAAATAAGTAACATACCAGTAATAACTTGAGGATTTTGATCAGCTTCCTGTTGTGTCATGGCGTTGATACGTCCATGAAACTGACGTTCTGCACCACCGTTACGGCCACCACGAGCCCTGAAACCTTGATTGTTACGACCTGCTCGATTCCCCTGTGAGCGGCTATTTGAAGCTACACCAAACTGTTGCGGCTGTCTCTGAGTGGAAAATTGAGTATTCTGACTTCCACTCCCACTCCCACCATAATTCTGAGTATAATTGCCGCCATAACTAGAACTCGGATTACCCCCTCCACCATAACTCGGCACAGATGCATAACTCTCAGCAGGCTGTCTTGAAGGGCAAAATCTGGCAATATGCCTCGTGCCTCCACACCTGTGACACGCAAGGTATTAAATATCGATATTATCGGTGAAATATCGCTGATAATATCGTTATTTTTACATAGCGATATTTTCAACGTTTACACTTAATTATCGTAATAATATCGCGATAATATCGCTAATATCGATAATATCGCGATATTAGCCATAATATTGCTGAGGATCCTCCGTCGTCATCGCAACGGCAGCTGAAGAAGAAATGGGGGGGGAGAACCGAAGAAGAAACAAGGAGAGACTGAGGGAGAATGTGAGTTGCAGAGAAGAGATAAGGGGAGAACCGAAGAAGAAACAAAGAGAGACTGAGGGAGAAGGATGGAGAAGGATCGATCGAGAGATTGAGGGAGAATGATAGGCTCTGGGAAGGTGAGTTGCAGATAGGCCTGGCAAACGGGTCGTGTCAATCGTTTTCGTGTAACACCTGTTATCTTAACGGGTCGTGTCGTGTCACACCTGTTATCTTAATGGGTCCTTAATAGGTCGGGTCACTTTACCCAACGGGTAAATTGACCCGACCCGTTATGACCCGTTAAGAAAAATATTTTTTTTTCTTAAATTTGCACATACCACACATTGTCACATAATATTACTTCAAAACATTAAAACACATTTGTCGTTTAAGTACTACATCTACACTCGAAAATAAGAGCCTCATAAAAAATACATTCATACACTACTAATCTATTACAAATATTAAATGTGCAAGGATATGCAAAATGAAAGCATTTTTGTTTTCAAGGTTGTGAAGCCTTTCTCAAAAGTTTAAACCTTGCCAATGGAACTCAAAGCTTAATGAAAGTGACCCACTAGAGTGTTTATTTGTACTTTCATTAAGTATAACATAAGATTTTGTGGTATCCACAAGTGTAAATATTTTAAATTGAAGATCAAATTCATTCATTGGATTCATATAGGGTCAAGGAGTGTATTTGTAAAAAATCATCAAAATCGGAGTTAAAATAACCGTTAAATTGTGATTTTTCGTTTATAACCGTAAAAAAGTTTTGTCCCGTTACTTAATCTTTAAATGTTTGTTTTTTGCAATTTTTGGCGTATGCGATCTCGAAGCATATACAAACAAGTATGACGGTTAGATCGTTGAAACTAGTTTCGTAGAATGCGTATCTCATCAAAACAATAGATTCACTAACACTTAAGAGTTTATTCTTACTTTCATTAAGTATAACATAAGATTTTGTGGTATCCACTAGTGTAAATATTTTAAATTGAAGATCGAATTCATTCATTGTATTCATATAGGGTCAAGGAGTGTAGCTGTAAAAAATCATCAAAATCGGAGTTAAAATAACCGTTAAATTGTGATTTTTCGTTTATAACCGTCGATAAGTTTTGTCCCGTTACTTGATCTCTGAATGTTTGTTTTTTGCAATTTTTGGCATATGCAATCTCGAAGTATATACAAACATGTTTGACGGTTGGATCGTTGAAACTAGTTTCGTAGAATGCGTATCCCATCAAAACAATAGATTCACTAACACTTAAAGATTTTATTCATACTTTCATCAAGTATAACATAAGATTTTGTGGTATCCACTAGTGTAAATATTTTAAATTGAAGATCGAATTCATTCATTGTATTTATATAGGGTCAAGGAGTGTAGCTATAAAAAATCATCAAAATCGGAGTTAAAATAACCGTTAAATCGTGATTTTTCGTTTATAACCGTCGATAAGTTTTGTCCCGTTACTTGATCTTTGAATGTTTATTTTTTGCAATTTTTGGCATATACGATCTCGAAGCATATACAAACAAATTTGACGGTTGGATCGTTGAAACTAGTTTCGTAAAATGCGTATCCCATCAAAACAATAGATTCACTAACACTTAAAGATTTTATTCATACTTTCATCAAGTATAACATAAGATTTTGTGGTATCCACTAGTGTAAATATTTTAAATTGAAGATCGAATTCATTCCTTGTATTTATATAGGGTCAAGGAGTGTAGCTGTAAAAAATCATCAAAATCGGAGTTAAAATAACCGTTAAATCGTGATTTTTCGTTTATAACCGTCGATAGTTTTGTCTCGTTACTTGATCTCTGAATGTTTGTTTTTTGCAATTTTTGGCATCTGCGATCTCGAAGCATATACAAACAAATTTGACGGTTGGATCGTTGAAACTAGTTTCGCAAAATACGTATCTCATCAAAACAATATATTCACTAACACTTAAGAGTTTATTAATATTTTCATTAAGTATAACATAATGAAGATCGAATTCATTCATTGTATTCATATAGGGTCAAGGAGTGTAGCTGTAAAAAATTATCAAAATCAGAGTTAAAATAACCGTTAAATCGTGATTTTTCGTTTATAACCGTCGAAAAGTTTTGTCCTGTTACTTGATCTCTGAATGTTTGTTTTTTGCAATTTTTGGAGAATACGATCTTGAAGTATATACAAACATGTTTGACGGTTGGATTGTTAAAACTAGTTTCGTAGAATGCGTATCCTATCAAAACAATAGATTCACTAACACTTAAGAGTTTATTCATATTTTCATCAAGTATAACATAAGATTTTGTGGTATCCACTAGTGTAAATATTTTAAATTGAAGATCGAATTTATTCATTGTATTCATATAGGATCAAGGAGTGTAGATGTAAAAAATCATCAAAATCGGAGTTAAAATAACCGTTAAATTGTGATTTTTCGTTTATAACCGTCGAAATTTTTTGCCTCGTACTTGATCTCTGAATGTTTGTTTTTTGCAATTTTTGGCGTATGCGATCTTGAAGCATATACAAACAAGTTTGACGGTTGGATCGTTGAAACTAGTTTCGCAAAATGCGTATCTCATCAAAACAATAAATTCACTAACACTTGAGAGTTTATTCATATTTTCATTAAGTATAACATAAGATTTGGTGGTATCCACTAGTGTAAATATTTTAAATTGAAGATCGAATTCATTCATTGTATTCATATAGGGTCAAGGAGTGTAGCTGTAAAAAATTATCAAAATTGGAGTTAAAATAACCGTTAAATCGTGATTTTTCGTTTATAACCGTTGAAAGGTTTTATCTCGTTACTTGATCTCTGAATGTTTGTTTTTTTGTAATTTTTGGCGTATGCGATCTTGAAGTATATACAAATATGTTTGACGGTTGGATCGTTGAAACTAGTTTCGTAGAATGCGTATCCCATCAAAACAATAGATTCACTAACACTTAAGAGTTTATTCATACTTTCATCTAGTATAACATAAGATTTTGTGGTATCCCCTAGTGTAAATATTTTAAATTGAAGATTGAATTCATTCATTGTATTCATATAGGGTCAAGGAGTGTAGCTGTAAAAAATCATCAAAATCAGAGTTAAAATAACCGTTAAATCGTGATTTTTCGTTTATAACAATCGAAAAGTTTTGTCTCGTTACTTGATCTGTGAATGTTTGTTTTTTGTAATTTTTTGTTGATGTGATCTCGAAGCATATACAAACAAGTTTGACGGTTGGATCGTTGAAATTAGTTTCGTATAATTCGTATCCCATGAAGTTCAATGGTGTGTGTGTGTATATATATATTTATTTATTAAGTAGATTTAAATCTATTTATTTTGTATGTATAATTATTATAGTTTTTAGGGGTATAAAATTTAATTTAAAATTTAATATATATATATATATATATAAATATAACTATTATAGTTAATATTTTGGGGGTATACTTATTATAGTATATATAATTATTATAATTATTATAGTTAATTTAATATATATATATAATTATTATAGTTTTTAGGGGTATAAAATTGTTAAATTAATATATATAATTATTATAGTATTTTTTTAGGGTTATAAAATTATTAAATCAATATTCTGCTTATCGTGTATCGTGTTACCCACGTGTATACCCGAACCAACCCGTTATCTTAACAGGTGCTTATCAGGTTACCCGATAAGGACCCGTTTAGTTATCGTGTTGACCCAAACACCTGTTAATTTCGTGTCGTGTCATGTCGGGTTATCAGGTCGTGTCAGGAATTGCCAGGCCTAGTTGCAGAGAAGAGATGAGGGGGGAAACCGAAGAAGAAACAAGGAGAGACTGAGGGAGAAGGATGTAGAAGGATCGATCGAGAGACTGAGGGTGGAGAGACTGAGAGAGAATGATAGGCTCTGGGAAGGTGAGTTGCAGAGAAGAGATGGGGGGGAGAACCGAAGAAGAAACAATGAGAGACTGAGGGAAGAAGGATCGATCGAGAGACTGAGGATGGAGAGACTGAGGGAGAAGGATAGACTGAGGATCTGCGTGTGTGTGTGTGTGTTGCGTGTGTGAGAAAAAATGTGTGTGTGTGTGTGTGAAAAAAACATTGACAAGACAAAAAATGTGTTGCATGTGTGTGTGTTATCTATCCGAGAGAAAAAGGTATGTGTGTGTGTGTGTGAAAGAACATTGACAAGATAAAAAGTAACGGTGGAGTGGTTTCTTACTGTCAAAAACTCTGTGTGTGTGAAAAAAAGATTGACAAGACAAAAATGTGGAGTGGTTTCATACTGCCAAAGTTCAAAACCGTGTGCGTGTGTTATCCCAGAGGTGGAGTATCAGATCATCACACATTTTTTGACCCTTCGAAAATTGAAAAACCTCTATTACACATTTCTGTTTCTTCTTCTTCCCTTAGCCCTTTCAGAGCCTTTCCAGAACCCTTTCAGAGTTTCAAACTGAATAAATGGATCTGCAGCTTGCGCCACTTCAAATTAAATGTTAAATACCTTCTTTCTCTCTCATTTATTCACAGACGGCAAGCTGCAGAGGATCGTCGAGGTTTTGCTGCTATGTACGACATCGAAAGTTCCAGATTTGTTACATTTGTGTAATTATTATTTTATTGTTGGTCCGCGCAGATTATATTTGGCCTTTACACAAAGGGTTCCATATTTAAGGTAAGTTTACAAACTTACATTTATATTATTGTAATTTATACAACAACAAAAAAAATTGTGTGGACCCGTGCATGTGATCTAAGAACCAAATAATATGTTAATTTTTTGAAGTAATTAAGTAATGTTGTATAATTATTCCCTAGGATAATTTTAATATGTTTAATGTTATTTATTATTTATTCAAGTTAATCAGATCACTTCTTTACCATTCTCTGTTTTTAAGTGCTTTTATCGGAGTTGCAAGTCGTTTCAAATTGTAGATAAAATTTCGATTCTGATGTTGGTGGTGGTTCTTCTACTACTGTCAATGCCATTGCCAGTTTTACTATTTCTGAATCAAAATCTTCTACTTCCAAAAAAAAAAAAAATGTTATTTATTATTTTATTATCAAATTGGATTATTATTTATTAATATTAGGTAATATTTCCCCACCCTTCATATCCCATTCCTGTTGGGATGGAATCGAGCGACTCATGGAAACAATCCAAGACTCAATCTTCAAATGATTTTGCTTATGGACAACGTCAACCAATCTCGGATCCATATGGGTGGCATGTTAACAATTACATGCAAAACTATTTTAGGGATTTATCATTTGATAACTACTCTTCACAATACACTCACTCTACACATAGAGATGATGAAGATAGTGAAAAATTTGAACCTCATAGGAACTCTATGTGGTACTAAGTCACTCATGTATCTTACCATGCAATGTATAAAGTGTAAAATATTGTACTAATTCATTATATATAAATGATTATGGTGTGTTTAGACTTCTTTCATTCATTACTACATATTTTCTACACTCACAATGTTTGTCAGCTCGCTATATAATCAACTTGATAATGTTAAATTCATCATGCAATGCATTTCCTTCCAATTTTTTGTGATAAACTAATAGATAATTGACTAAATAAATATCCTGCAAAGTTTCAATAAAAATTTCCAAGTTTTTCTTACAATTTTCGTGGTTTCCATGTAATTTTTATCGATATCGATATTATCCCGATATTTCCATCGATATTTCCGTGTTTTCGGACTACCGATATTTCTGATATTACCGATATTTAATATCGGCGATATATCGCCGATATTATCGGGTTTTCACCGGACCGATATTTTAATAGGTATCCAAAGGATTTTCGTCAAAATATCACGATATTATCGATAATATCGACAATATCGCGATATTTCCGAAATTATCGCTATATTATATAAAATATTGATAATATCTTAGGAGTCGACGGTGAGCGCGCCGCAGCTAACGCCGAAAAGCAGCGAAACGACGACGCTCATGATGTCCTTGGTGCGATCGCGCAGGCTTCTGAGCGGGGCGGAGCCGACTGATTTCGGTGACGATGGTGACGAAGCCGGAGGGGGGAAAAGGAGGAGGGGAGACGGCGGATGGAGAAAGAGTAGGAGGAAACGAAGAGGGTTTTGCAGGGCCTTGATGCGGTGGCGGAGATGGCGAAGAGGGAGAAGGTGAGGAGAGCGATGAGGTGGTGTCGCCGTTGATGTGGTGTGGAAGTGAGGGTGTGGGTTGGTTCACGGGGAGAAGGAGAGAGTGTAGAGAGAGAGAGCACGGGTAGAGATGAGAGAGTGAGGGAGAAAAGAGAACTGAGAGAAAAGAGAGACCGCCTTCATTGATGTGGTGTGGAAGTGAGGGTGTGGGTTGGTTCACGGGGAGAAGGAGAGAGTGCAGAGAGTGCAGAGAGAGAGAGCACGGGTAGAGATGAGAGAGTGAGGGAAAAGAGAGAACTGAGATAAAAGAGAGACCGGGGACACAAAATCAAGGTGGGCCCCCTGGGCACACCTATTAAGATTCAAAAATATTTTTAAAAGTAAGATAAACTCAAACTTAGTGAAATGAGACCAGCACAAGTTACTTAATTTACAAAAGCTCAATCAAGGGAAATAAAGCACAAATACTAAATTTAGAACCAATCGTCGAAGAGGAAGGTGAAACAATATCGAAGCAAAAAATCCCCATCATAATGGGTAACGGTCATCACTAGTCCTCACATTAATCTCAATATGCCAATCATACAAATCAAACCACATTTCCAATATACATGCCACACACCATTTCATAAACATAAATTGATGTTGAAGTATTGGAATAGCAATTCAATAGGACATATTTATAAAACCAATTCATATCCACACATGATCATAATTATGACAATCTGGTAATTACCAATATCATATATATTAAAGTCACTCATCTGGAGTTCGTGCTAATGTACCCTAGCACGATAGTCAAGGCATCACGTTCTTGTCACCGCCTAACAAAGCACAGGTCCACATTTAGATTTCCTTCGATAATTCACATACTCAAAAATTCTCATATGTCTCCCACAACAACATTTAATGAGGAATCGAACCATCGTTCTAATGTAGGGTCCATGATCTTACGTCATTTGCTTCGTAAAATCCAATCACTAGATTTTCACTTATAAGTCCCTAAGGTCCTTAAACAATATCTACAATAGCATATCAAAATCTTGTCTCAATTCAATGATAAGATTGTCAATTGTTAGAATAATCAAGTGGCAGACCTTATCGATAAAATATACACTCAACAACATTTTCATAATTCGAATGTCACATATAGGAAAATTCGACTTTTTTTCCAAAAATTCTCAAATTTTACAAGAATGAAGATTTCAACAAGTAGAGTACACTTTATACCTATGGCCGAGTCCAATTTGGCCAGGAAGGCCCTCAAATTGGCTTGCACCCAACGAAACCCTAAGGTGGGTGTTCTTCAATTCGGCTTCCTTGGTGTTCCAGCGCCTCAACCACCAGTTGGGTCTTGTTCTTGGGTCCAAGGGAAGTGGATTAAGGGTGATGGTGAATGGTGATACTCTCCAGAATGACAATTCGTCGTCGAGAACCCCCGGGTTCTCCTATGGAGTTCTACATGAAATAGACCTTAAAAACCCTTAATTTTTGGTAGAGAGGGAAGGAGGAAGGTAGTTGAGCAAGTTGCAGGTGAAGGAGGAAGGAAAATCAACTGGAAAAATGGAGGAATTGGCCAGTTTGAATTTTGACTAGTAGACCTTACGGTTTCACGAAAATAGGGAGGAAGAAAGTGGCCTTTCCTTTTCTTTTCCAAATGGGTCATTTCATACCCTTTAAAAAAAATCTGATAGGTCCCCACTTTACTTTTTTCTTTTCTTTACTAACTTAACCTTTAACCCATGCTTCCCACAATCTATAGTTCACAATTTCAATGTTCATAACTATACCGTTATAATTCGGACTCGCAAACGGCTTTCGCCTATGCGTTCGTGGGTTCAAGATTTATTTAAAAACACTAGTTGTAACTTCGAAATATCAACGAAAGGTAAAGATTGATTATGAAACTTCCAACTCGATAACTAATCGATTACTAAACTTATAATTAGTGGAATTAAAATTAACTAATAAAGATAACGTAATTGCGAATACGAATTTAAATTACGAAATACGTAATAAATGGTGAAATTCCGGGGATGGAATTTCACAGTTAATAATTGCACCTATTCACATAAAGGAGTACCTTTAGTCAAACTCTATTCAAACGATTGAATTTGGAAAAACGGACATCAAAAATGGGTCTAGGACGTCGAAATTAGCCTAAGAGAGGTCCTGGACGAAACCCCAAAAAGTCAACGTTGACCATTGACCGGTCAAAGTCAAAGTCAACTCTGACCGTTGATCGAGTCAACAGTCAGAGTCAACTGTTAAAGGGTCAAAGTCAGACTGGGCTTTGGATTGGGTTGGGCCGAATGGGCCCTAAGGGTTTTGGGTTTAAATTAAAGGTTAATGGGTTTGGGAAAGGGATGAAAGCCCAATAAAAATGGCCTAAGGCCTTTATTTCTAAAACAGAAATTGATTAAAACCTAAAAAGGTTTTGGGTTGGGTCAACGGGCCTCAATCCCTGAATGGCACGACTCGAATGCCTTTTGGGTCTTAACAAATAACTAAAATAATAGAATATTAAAATATGGGATATGGACCGAACGGGCTTGAAGCCCAAGTTCTAGAATGGCCCAAAAAGGGCTTAGGTTCACCACGGGCCTAAGGCCCGCTTGTCCTAGAAACGGCCTGAAGGCCTGGCGTCGACGAAGAAGAACGCCAGAACTTCTACAGCTCTGGCCGACCACAAACTACAACCATAGACCCCGATCTAGGTACCAAAATGAAGTACAAGACGAGGGGAGTGTTTTTATACCTTCATTTCGCCTTGGAACGGTCGGAGATGGCCGAAACTTCCCTCGACACCCACGGTTCGCCGGAGATGGGTGTGCCTACACCCGCGTTGATTTCGTCCTAAAACCTCAACAAAAACGAAATAAAACCCACTTAAAACTCATTCTCACAAGATTATAGGATGAAATAGAGGGAAATCAAAGCTTACCTAACCGGAGAATAGAAAAATCTCGCTGGAGTTCCTTTCCGGGTTTCTGTCCTCGCAGCACGGGAAAGAGAGAGAGATAAGGATGAGAAATTGATGACGATGATGGCTTCCTCGAAATTGTTATATCGCTGTGGGTGTGTGCGCATCTGAGATTTCAGTGAAGAGAGGGAAATGAGAAATCCGAGAGGGAGAGAAGGGATAGACAGAAGGAAGAAGCAGATGGGGGTCACGGGGGGGGACAAAGAGAGAAATGAGAGGGTGATTGGGGTGCTGCCACATGGCAGCTTGAGAAAGAAAAGGAATCCAACTTTTAGATCCTGATAGGGTAGTCAAAATAAGATTAAAATGATAGATTTATAAAATTTAGGGGATAATTACATAAATATATTTTATAAATGGGGGTAGGTGTTACACAAATACCTACAATTATAAACGAAACAAAAATTATTATAATTATAAATTAAAGCTATGACTACAATTGTAAAAATTTTATAAAAATTTATTAATTACCGTTCAATTGGATACATCCATCTATATTGAACAGGCCCTGCAAGAGCTGCTTCATCTGCCAAGTGAACTGGAAGGTGCACCATTATATCAAAAAATGCAGGAGGGAATATTTTTTCAAGTTGACATAATGTCAAGGCAATTCTTGAATTCAGTTGCTTGAATCCTTCCTCAGACTCCTTCTTACTACACAATTGTCTGAAAATTGCACTCAACTCTAATAATACCATAGTAACAGCTTTAGGCAAAACCGAGCATATTGCAAGCGAGAGTAACTGCTGCATTACAACATGGCAATCGTGACTTTTCAACCCATGTATTTTTCGTTCATTCATATGCACACATCTCGATAAATTTGAAGAATATCCATCGGGGACCCGAATGGTAGACAACACTTTGCAAAACGTAGTTTTTTTTCTCTTTTCAACGTGAACAATGCTGGAGGTAGAAATGTTCTATTTCCTTCTCTACGTGGGTGTTGACTACGTCTTATGTTCAAGACTTCAAGATCTGCATGTGCAACCAATCCATCTTTAGACTTTTCTATATCTAGCAATGTTTCCACCACACTGTCACATATATTCTTCTCGATATGCATAATATCGAGATTGTGTCTAATCAACAGATGCCTCAAATAAGGTAGTTCATAAAAAATAGATTTCTTCTTCCACTGACTGTTACTACTTGTACTGCTCGAAGTTCTTTTTCTGCATTGCCCAACAGAAGCATCTTTCTTTGGTTTTCCAAAAGTAAATCTCAATGTAGAAAGTTCTTCGAGACACTGTAAACCAGTCCACTGCCTTGGTGCACTACGATGCTCTCGACGACCATTAAAATTTATGGTTTGCCTTCGAAACCTATGATTATCTTCAAGAAAACGTCGATGCCCCATATAACAAATCTTACAACTCGCTGGTAAGTAAATAGATTCTTTATCATGCATGCAATGTGGACATGCTTTATAGCCATGTGTACTCCATCCTGACAACATTCCATAAGCTGGAAAAACACTTATAGTCCATAAGACGACAGCCTTTATTGAAAAACTTTGGTTGGAATATGCATCATAAGTGGGAATGCCCACCTCCCACAACTTATTCAACTCGTCAATCAGTGGACGTATGTATACATCAATCTCTTTACCAGGACTGCACGGTCCTGGTATTAATAGAGACAACAACAAATTTGGTTACTTCATGCACATCCAAGGCGGTGAATTGTAAACAGAAAGCACCACAGGCCATGTGCTATGGTCATGCCTCATTTTCCCAAAAGGATTAAATCCATCACTGGCCAACCCTAATCTGACATTTCGAATTTCTGACGCAAAATCCGGATATAAATTATCCAAATGCTTCCATGCTGGAGAATATGAAGGATGCCTCATAAACTCATCCTTAGGACATTCAGTTGCATGCCACCTTATATGTTCAGCAGTATGCTTCGACATAAAAAATCGTTGCAATCGTGGTTTTAAAGGAAAATACCACATAACCTTAGCTGCGATCTTTTTTCTTGAGCTATCCTCTGCGTTGGTAATTTTATATCTTGATTCACCACAAACCGAGCACACGGTCAACTCCGAAGTATCTTTCCAATAGATCATGCAATCATTGGGACATGCATCAATTTTCACATACGTCAGACCCAAGTCATTTATAAGTTTTTTTGCCTTATAACAGGAATCAGGCAAACAATCCCCATTAGGCAACATTCTTTTAATTAACTCCAGTAAAGTGGTGAAGATCTCGTCTGGCATTCCCGCTAAACACTTGATCTGATACAGTTTTACAACTGCTTCCAATTTATTAAACTTTTTTCATCCTGGTCACAAATCTTGATCTGCCTCTTCAAGCAACCTAAAAAAAGTCTCCACCTCTTCTGGACTCCATTCCCCAATAGGGGGTTCAGTAGACAGCCCAACACTTTCTTCTGTTAATGGTTGGACAAATACATCATTAAGAAAATCATGCATACCAACCACCTCATCTCCTGTTTCTTCTTCTCCGATTGCCACATTTTGCTCTCCAATGTTTTTCTCACCATGATGTCGCCACCAAGCGTTTTTATAATCTTTATCCATATCATACAATATGAGATGTTCAACAACAATGTTCCTAACAAAAGTATATCGATTACAACATCTTTTGCAAGGACATCTAAACTTATCAGGGCCAACACCATTTGCAATTGCTTGGTCCAAAAACAAATTAATTCCAGCTGTATAAGCTTCCAAATTTCGAGCTATCGTCAACCAACTCCTGTCCATGTTTTACCGCTTTATGAGGGCAAAATATTACGTTGACACTAAGATGCCTACAATCTTTCAATCCCTATCATATAGGCATAACTATTAGAATTTTCAATTTCTATCTTTTAACCCTTGAACTCTATCACGATTGCAATCTTTTAATTTTCAACACCTATTATAGTAAAAACAAATTAAAATAACAACAAAAAGTTATCAAAATTATGCTCATCTAATCCATTCTAGTAAATAACAACCAAAAGTTATCAAAGTTATCAAAATAACAACAAAAACAAATAAAAATAAAAATTAGAGTGCAAAACAAATTAATTTAACATAATATATTCTTATATTACTAAATATTATAAGTTTATGTTATAATTAATATGTCAATTTCACATAAATGCTTATAAATATTATTCATTTCCTTTTTCTCATAACAATTCAAGTGACAAAATTAATTAATTCGACTAAATATTTATTAATTTAACAAAAATAGTATAAATTTATCTAAGTACTTAAATTAGAACTTTTAAATAAATAAACTTGTGAATTATACAATATAAAAATTAAAGAATTTAGTGATAGAAACCTGAATTATGGAAGAATTCCGTCGTCGATCAAATCTTTATGTACTCAACCAGCTCAAATAAATTCCCTACAAAAATAAATTGTAAATAAAAATTAAACATAAGTGGAGAAAATAAAAATATTAGAAGAAAGAAAAACTTACTGTTGTGAAGAAGGAAAAAATAAGAAAGGTGCAAGAGAGAACACATGAGGGTTTGAAGTTGGAAGAACAAAGGTGCATGACACGCCCCGACCCTGATATTCCCCGAATACCAGGACCGATACGTGCTGGCCGACACCCGAGGGTGACGAAAGCCATTAATTGATACAAAAGCTAAGAATAAGAAATAAATAAGGGTTAGAAATTTAAAATACCAAGAATTAATAATTTAGGAACGTGCTCAGAACATACAACTAAACCTAATCACTAAAAAGAATTTAGATAAAATTTAATGAATAAAAGAGTGAGTCCTACATTCGAGAGGATCCGAAGATGCTGCTGCGGAAGTGTCTTGACGCCGAGATTAGGTGCCTTGATTCTAAGTCCTGAATGGGGGCGCAAAACAAAGGTGAGTGGACCAACTTTATATATATAATAATAATAAAACAGTTATCAACATACTAACCCCCAAAGTTTAATAATGAAAACTACTAGCATAATAAGTGATGGATTTAATAAAAATCCTAGCATGCCAAATATATCTCAAAAGCCATATCGCGGAATATCATCGCGGGAATCAAAGCAATAAACGTCTCATAAATCGTCTCGTAAACGCGGTGTGCTGCTAGAAAGATCACTGAATAAATATAACTCCCGGCCCAGTGCCTGCACCTCAGTCTCTGTGCCCGTAGCCAGAGATAACTCCCTCCCGGCCCAATGCCTGTCTCCGTGTCCCTCAGCCTTTCGCTAGGGATTATTTCTCCCGGCCTACATGCCAACACCAGATCCTCGCCCCAGGCGGCATAGTGTCCACTAGGTACGCACAAATAGTTACGTCTCTCGTAAATACCACTTCATAGCGTAGGTTACCGATCATCGTCTACACTATAAAGAGGGGTTCAAAAACATGTTCTAGCATCCTATCGTCATCTATCAGATAGTCTACCAGTTCATGGTTTTTATAGAAAATACGATATATTAAAATATAGCTCAAAATAGGCTAAAAATTAATTCCTCACCAAAACGCGAGACGATAATCAATATCTTAAATCATCAAGCTTCACATAAATCAAATCATAAATTCGTAGGCATGTTAATCATTTATGCAATTAAATTATCAAATCATGTAATTTTAGAAGGGGTCCACTCACAGTACTTAGCCGCCAAAAGCTGCGCCACTAGCGAAGACAGAACATCAGAATAATTGCCCCTAAGCACATAAAGAGTCCAATAAATAAAACTATATAATAGAAATTGAATTTGGGAAAACGGACATTGGAAACGGATTTAGAACGTTGAATTACCCTAAGAAGGGTTGGGGTGTTTCAGTGCAAGAGAGAACACGAGACGGTTTGAAATTGGAAGAACGAATAAGAAAAATGCAAGAGAGGAAACAACACGGGAGAAAGTATATAAAGACAATTATTCTGTCGCTTACAACCGACATCGGATTTTAAAATATTTAAAAAAATAAGGACAAGTTTGTGTGGCGTCGAAATAAGGACAAGTTTGCGTCGGTTAAAACCGATGTGTCCCTGACAGTCTTGACAGTCGTAGCAGGCGGCCTCGAAATAGGCCAAGTTGCTTCGGTTTAAACCGATGTGAGCCTGATGTGGGGTCGAAATAAGGAAGCTTTTGCAACACTGATTGAAAAGCTCTCATACTTTATGTCGCTTAAAAGTGACACCAATATTTAAAAATATTAAAATGTATGTTTACGTCGATTTAAAAGCGACACCAGTATTTAAAAATATTAAAATGTATGTTTACATCGGATTAAAAGCGACACCATTATTTAAAATATTAAAATGTATGTTTATGTCGGTTTAAAAGCGACACTAGTACTTTATGACGCTTATAAGCGACAGTAAATCCGACGTCATGTTCAGTTAGTGTCGCAACTGTCTTATCCGTCACTATATTAAATTAAACCGACACCACCTACTGACACTATTAGACCATTTTGTAGCAGTGAGGAGGTGGTGGTTGGTGGCCCGTTACAGTGAAAAGTTACAAGAAGATTTTTAGTAGAAATGAATTTTATTAAGAGAATTAAGAGATAATTTCAATCTTCGTAAGGGTCTCGAATATTAAGAGTAAATTGTAGCTATAGTCCCTTAACTTTAACTCAATTGGAGAAATTGTCCCTCAACTAAAAATCTATTACCATCGGTCCCTCAACTTATCAAAATGTGCAGCTATGGTCCCTTAACTAAAAATCCATTACCATTGGTCCCTCAACTTTAATTCAACTAGAGAAATGGTCTCTTAACTTTAACCCAATTGTAGCAATGGTCCTTCCAACATAACTCGTTTTGACAAAATTTTTGATTTAGTTGGCGAAAATGACCATAATTACACACTTTGATGAGTTGAGGGACCCTAATTATATAAATGGTTATTCCAACATAACTTATTTTGACAAAAATTTGAAGAAATTGATGAAAAGGACTATAGCTACATATTTTGATAAGTTGAGGGACCAATGGTAATAGATTTTTAGTTAATGGACCATTGCTCCAATTTGATTAAAGTTCAGGGACCATTGCTACAATTTACTCAAATATTAAAATAAAAACTTCAGAATATGAATACAAGACTAACTTGGTCAATCTATATGTAACCATATTAGTGAATTAGCGGACTTGTTTTACTTTGTCTTATAATTTTCAATCCGGTTCTAAACTCCCTAAACTTTTTATTTTGTTCGTGCTAATGCTCCTCTACCATTAGCTTTATCAATTATCCCGTTAAATTAACGGTTATTTTTGTGCATTTTGCATAACGAAAGCGTTTGAATTTGTAGAAAATGTGTAAGTTTCGGTTCCTCTTAATTTATCTCATAACTCAATTATCAGAATTCCTAATATTTACTGAAAGTTATGTTCATCATATGTAATGGAAATAACTAAAAATTGTGCATTAATTAATAGTTGGGAGGATATTGACACGAATTGAAAGTTTAGCGGATTCAAAACTAATTGAAAATTTCAAAGGCAAATCGAACATTGTCCAAAGTTCGAGGAAGATTCTTGTGTCCACTCCTAACACGACGGTATTTGTACGCTCATCCATCATGCAATCGAGAGGGACTGCTTGGTTGAATAGGCAAACATATGAACTCGTCCTCCAGGTGAACACAAAAATCCTCCCCTAACCTAAAACGAAAAGTTTCTCCTTTATTTACTTTAATCAAACTAATTTTACGAGAATCTGATTCCTCATAGTTAGTGAACATTTTATTTGAATGCGACTTTTTTTCAGCATGATTCATGACAGATAATTAGTAAACGCCATAATACATACCAAGCCATAAAAAATGGAAAAGGATGGGCTGTATAGTCATCGCCACCATCAACTTCAGTCATCTATCCAGCATTAACTATGGCGGACCTGGTCAGAAAAATACCAAGCCCAACTCCCGGGCAACTTTTCTTCTATTATTTTCATGCTATTAATCTTCTCACAGTTGGTAGTATATTCAAATAAAATTCCACCCAAAACCAAAAGCTTATCTCGTTTTGCATCATTTGTTTTTAAATTTCAAAGCTTTGAATTTGTCCATGGTATCAATATCTCCGTTTTGCTATGTTTCTGTGAGTTTCTGGCAGTTCGGTTTTCTTTATTTTGTGTCCAAGCTGTCTGCCGTATGAATTTTCACTTTAGATTCTCGTATATTTTGTTCTGAAGTTGTTGGAGGTTATTGCTTTTAGTGTTGAATTGCTTGAAGAGTTGAGATATCAGTTCACTTTGTAGTGTTGAAGCTGTGCTTTCAATATGTTTGGTTGCTTTCTGATTCAATTTGCAATCTTTTTTTTTTATGCTTGCTATCAGGGGGACTGTTCCAATTCTGCATAAATTTCTGCTGTTGTGTTGCAAGGGGTAAATTAGAGCTGTAGTTATTTTTGCGGTCTCAGGATGCATCAATCAAGAGTTTGGACATATGCATTTGTTTTCGTCACGTTCCTGTGCTGGTCTTCGCTACGCGCTGGAGCACAAAATCTTAATATCACCGACCCTGCAGAAGGTGATTTTGCTTATGATTCGTGAAGCTTTGAATTCTGACTGGCTTTCTTCAGGAAATTGTAGTATAGGGAATACTTGAATACATTTATTATGGTATGAGTTCGGTTTAGAAGTTTTTATATTCAGGTGTATGGTTGCCTTATGTGCTGACACGGTAACTTCAATTGACAAACTAAGTGACCGATTTCTAGTTTACTTTCATCTAGACGGATTGAGGTCTATGTCCACTTCCAGTACATACATGCACTCGAATAATAATCTTGTGAATTTCGACTCATTTCTGATGTATAGCATGATTTTTGACATTCCCTTGTTGCTTAATTCTGATATGCTCATAGTTGGTCTCTTTTGAAAAATTTAGTCTGGTTGTGTCAATCAAGTAAGGTTATCAACTGCGCTAAATTGCAGTGACGGCGCTGCGAGCCATCAAAGGAAGTTTGGTTGATCCCAACAAGAATCTGAGCAACTGGAATCAAGGAGACCCATGCACAGCAAATTGGACAGGAGTGTTTTGCTACAACAAAACATTAGATGATGGCTATCTTCATGTTCAAGAACTGTACGTTTCAATCTTTCCAAATTTTACCTGTACTTTGCAGCAGCTGACTGAATGGAAATATTTTCCCTTTGACCCTTGCCTTTTCTCGTCTCATCTTGTTCCCCGTGTGTGGAGAGATTTAATTCCCATGTGTCTGGTTCCAAGTGGTCTTAACGAGCAAATTTCCCTGCTCATAGGTGATTCCATTATGAACTTCGTAGAAATATCTTAATGAAATAGGAAAATCAGCTAATTTGATCCTGTTCCAACGTCAATCAGTAGTCATCTAGGGTTTACGGAATCAAGTAATGATCAATGTCTTGCATGAAAAGTTTATTTTGTTACCGTCGGAAGCATGTTGAACTTTTAAATTTAGAGTAGAGTTTGGCTATAATGACATGTTCTTCTTTACTGCAGGCGACTACTAAATATGAACCTGTCAGGAAGTTTATCGCCAGAGCTCGGCCGCTTATCTTATATGAAGATACTGTAAGGCACCACATACCTTGAAAGAAGCTTTAAATTCTTGGCCAATGTTATCTCAGCATTACGGAAAACTTGTTAATCTCCTCCCTAATATGCCGGTGAATGATTTTATCTCTCCTCTGATGACATTCCTCCATCAATTCTTCTGATAGGAATTTTATGTGGAACAAAATAAGTGGAAGTATACCAAAGGAGATAGGCAACATTACATTCTTGGAACTTTTGTAAGTTAAGCTGTTTGGATATGTTGGGCAATATTTTGGTTAAATCTCTATCTAATATTCTGTTTTTACAGGCTCCTTAATGGAAACCAGTTATCAGGTTCCTTGCCCGAAAAGCTCGGTTATCTTCCAAACTTGGAGAGACTACAAATTGACGAGAACCAAATATCGGGATCAATACCTATATCGTTTGCAAATTTAAACAAGACAAGGCATTTGTAAGGGTTTTTCTTATGCTGCTTTAGTTTAAAAAGTGTAATATTATCTTGTGTTTGTTATACTTCCTCTCTTCCTTATGTTTCGTATCTTTTCCCTTTTGAGCAGTCACATGAACAACAATTCAATAAGCGGGCAAATTCCACCGGAGCTTTCCAGATTACCAAGGCTTATTCACTTGTAAGTAGAACGCCAGCGATATTAAGAATCTTCAACTTGGTTCATTAGTTTCAGTTTACCCTCTTCATTTGTGTGTCTGTATAGCCACCTCGAGTTGAATAAATGTATCGAACTCATTGCAGTCTTCTTGACAACAACAACTTATCTGGGTATCTTCCACCGCAGTTTTCGGAGTTGCCAAGCTTATTAATACTGTATGTTTCCTTACTTTTGGAACATAAATTCGCACCTTAATTATCTGTTCACCCTTTCCTTTCTTGAATTTTCGCACTGTTGGTGAACAATTCTTTAGAATTTCCTTTTCTATAACAACAATGCCGTGTCGAGTTTCTCAGCCTTACCATCTTATTTGTCTTGCAGTCAACTTGACAACAACAACTTTGAAGGGACTACAATTCCAGATTCGTATAGCGACATGTCTAAACTGTTGAAGTTGTAAGTGCTCCTTCTGATTCTATGTCTTTTAGTTGGTTTAAAGGTAAAGTGTGTGATCTAAGGACTAGAATCTCTATTTATTCATAATTCATACATCAGATGTAAAGCCCCAACTATGGAGGTGTAATGCCAAAAGATTTGTGATTAATCATAGCAAAAAACAGAGAGAATCATAGTTTTTGTTGGGAAACACATATGTCGAACCACTGCGCAGGGAACATCGCCTGTTGCTGTTTATATCACGTTAGGTGATGTGCCCTGGTTGTTTGGAATGACAATCGAGAAGTATGCTCTGCATTTAACACGACGAATCATGTCAAGATTGAATGTCTGTGTTTTTGTTGTTTCTTTCAGGAGTTTGAGGAACTGCAGCTTACAAGGGCCTATTCCTGATTTGAGTAGGATTCCAAACCTTGCTTATATGTAAGTTCATTCAAGAAGTTTCACTTCATACCCCATTATTTGTTTTGATTTTCTTGCTTTTCTAAATTCTTAGAATATAGTATACGTTATGTTTCGACAGTATCTTATGCAATTTGTTATTTATTAATACCAATTTTCAGAGACCTAAGCTCAAATCGGCTAAACGGATCCTTGCCTCAGGGTACACTTTCTGATAACATCACGACGATGTAAGATACTATCTACCTTGCAAATGATATGCCATATATATTATATTTGACATTTAGTAGCAGTTTCTTGTTAAATGTTCTCTGAAAAGCATTGTTAAGCTTTGAAGATCGTATAATCAATTCTAAAAGGATTACATGGATGTATAATATTCGACGTATGAACTTTGTGGCAGCAATTTATCTAACAACACTCTGACCGGAACAATTCCTGGCAACTTTTCAGATCTTCCTAATCTTCAGAGATTGTGAGCCACTTCAAACTGATCTTTTGGTGTTTTCGAGCTTCCATCTATCTTACTTTGTGAACAGCAAGAGTTTGAAGTTTTGCTCTTTAAGATGTTATCAAATGTTTTAGCAGTGCCAAAAATGAAAACTATGTTATGAAGTAAAGTGGGAGTTTATTCCGCATGGCAGGTCTATATCAAACAATTCATTGAACGGCTCCATTCCAGCAAGGCTTTGGGAAAACAGGAAACTCAACAAGACAGAAAGACTAATCATGTAAGAACTGGAGTGAGAAAAATTGTTACTTCTGTTGTGTGTGTGAATTTACACTCTCTAGTGTTAGGATGCCGGTGTTTAGAAATGTTATTCCATTTCCTATTCCGGTCATCCTTTTCTTTTTACTAATATGTTTTATAGCATCTTCTTGAAATTTTAGTGAAGTGTGGCTTCTGATATTGTAGGGAGATGCAGAACAATAAGCTTACAAATATTACCGGCAGTACTGTACTTCCACAAAATGTCACTGTCTGGTTTGCTTCTGGACTTTGATCTATGTTAATGTATCTCTAAGTGAAAGTTATGTTGTTCTTATACAAATATCCAGCATCTGCAATGAAATACTCCGTTAAACTTTCTCTTCTGGTTATTATTGTTCAGGCTTCGGGGAAATCCGGTTTGCTCAAATGGCAACCTTGTTAACTTCTGCGGAACAGAAAGTGATGATGAAAATGACAGTCATATTTCGACTAACTCCACTGCCAACTGTCCGAATCAAGCATGTCCACCCGCTTTCGAATATATTCCTGTAGCTTGTTTTTGTGCTGCTCCTCTAATTGTTGACATTCGGTTGAAAAGTCCCGCATTCACAGATTTTCGCCCTTACGAAAGTACATATGAGCAGTATCTTACTTCTGGTATCAAATTAGATCTCGATCAGCTGGTCATTACTTCGTTTGTATGGGAAAACGGACCTCGACTGAGAATATCTCTGAAGCTTTTTCCTGTATATGTTGATAATGCCAATAATTCCCATATTTTCAATAGAACCGAAGTTAAAAGAATCATGAATATGTTCGCATCATGGGCAATTCCTGGCAGTGACCTATTTGGACCCTATGAACTTCTCGACTTCATTCTACTGGATCCTTACAAGGATGGTATGTCTCAAAAGCCTTGTTTTTTCTAGATGTGAAATCGTGTGTTGATTTTGCTTTGTTGATCTCACGGCTCTTCTTGATGTCACAGTGGTTGCCTCCTCTTCAAAGTCCGGTCTAGGCAAGGGTGCTCTGGCTGGCATCATACTAGGGACTATTGCTGGTGCCGTTACATTATCTGCAATTGTTTCTCTTCTTATATTGAGAAAGCATTTGAAGGATCGCCATGCAATTTCAAGAAGACGTCGTAGTGAGTGTCTTACTATCATAAGGCAAAAGACATATTTGTATAAGTGATCATTTCCATGGGGCTTCTCCCGAGTTAGGAACCCTGAGAAGCTCCGCACCCAATTGAATTTAACAAGATTGAACAGGTGCATCAGCTCTTGGTCCAAATAGTTTCACTTTTTAACATTGCGCCTTCGTTTATATGCAGCAACCAAGAGCTCCATAAAAATTGAAGGTGTCAAGGATTTTACTTTTAGAGAAATGGCCGCGGCTACAAACAACTTTAACAGCTCTGCTCAAGTTGGACAAGGAGGTTATGGAAATGTTTATAAAGGCATCCTGGCTGACGGAACCGTTGTGGCCATAAAACGTGCACAAGAGGGATCATTACAGGGCGAGAAGGAGTTTCTAACAGAAATAGAATTATTGTCACCCTTACATCATAGGAATCTCGTGTCCTTAGTCGGGTATTGTGATGAAGAAGGGGAACAGGTACATTTGCTTATCCTTTCTGAATGTAGTTCTGCTACATTTTTTCTCCTCTTCTTGCCCTCTTTTGTTATGTCGGACCAACAATTTTACTTGGGAAAAGCTTGACGTGTGTTATTTTTGTGCGTGCAGATGTTGGTTTATGAGTTTATGTCCAATGGAACTCTAAGGGATCACCTTTCTGGTAAACCTAATACTCTTGTTTTACTGTCTTTGGTTCTTAATTCATCTCTGTCTGAATTTCGGTAGAGTAATTTACCGCTGGTAAATGTTTGACTAAGAATTTACAATAGGGATTTCGGTTACATGCCATTCGACAAGCTTTATAATTGATGCGTGTCTCAGCAGCTAGGTCTAAAGAACCACTGGGTTTTGAGATGAGATTAAGAATTGCTCAGGGATCAGCCAAGGGCATCCTATACCTCCATACAGAAGCCAACCCTCCGATATTTCATCGAGATATCAAGGCCACCAATATATTATTGGACTCTAAGTTCATTGCAAAGGTTGCTGATTTTGGCCTTTCCCGTCTTGCCCCGGTTCCAGATTTTGAAGGGACTGTGTCTTCTCATGTATCCACAGTAGTGAAGGGGACACCGGTAAGACTCGTAAGCATTGTACTTACCTAACTAATAGCTACACAGATTAAAAACTCTCTTATTATTTGAATTGATTTTTCAGGGTTACCTTGATCCAGAATACTTCTTAACTCATATGCTAACGGATAAGAGCGATGTTTATAGCCTCGGTGTTGTGTTTTTGGAGCTCTTAACAGGCATGCAGCCAATCTCACATGGCAAAAACATTGTTCGAGAGGTAATTACTCGAACCTAATTACAGACTCTGTTTTGGATAACACTATATATGTAGACCATTTTCTTTTCTTTGCATATAAGTGTTAAAGATCAACACCAGCCCATTAAGATCAGTCGGTACAAAGGAACTAGATTGGTCTAGTTCAAACATGCATGGTTTTCTCTAGAAGATTCTATAATGGGAATATACTAGAAAACTCTAGCAAAGAAGGTTGTTCCTTAAGTTGGTGGAAGATTCTAGAAGAATGGTGAGGTTTCCACCAACATGCAAGAATAGTGTAGATAATTCTAGCTTGGGAAGTTAGTAGAATTATCTAGATAACTCTAGCATGATGTTTTCATGCTTCTCCAAGGTTCCATTCATGCCTAGGAGAAGGCATCCACACCATTTGTATCAACCAAGTAAGTAACCAACCAATCAACCAACCAAGAAGAAGTAGGCAACCAAGTGAGAGTAAGAAGTAAGAGTAGTCTTGTGAGGATTGTGAGTGATCTAGAGTTTATCTCTAGAAAGTGAGTGAGTGTCATAGCTTCTCAAGTGTGTCTCTTTGATAGTTTGTGTGTTGTAATATTTTGTGTGTGTAATACAAGTAATTTGTTTACTTGTGTTGTCTCTCCAACACTTATGTTAGAGTTGTGTACTCTAAATTTTTCCCAACAATAAGGACATAACGTCTTAGTCAAGACCACTTATGGTTGGCGCTAATTAATCCTTGTGATCGACTAGCACCAGTTTAGTGTTATTTACAAGTTTTTTTGCACTTCAGGTAAACATTGCATTCCAATCCGGTATGATCTTCTCAGTTATTGATGGAAGAATGGGGTCTTATCCTTCCGAGTGTGTGGAAAAGTTCTTGAGTTTGGCTCTCAAGTGTTGCAAAGTGGAGACAGACGCGAGACCCTCAATGGCGGAGGTTGTTCGGGAACTCGAGAACATATGGTTTATTATGTCGGAGTCTGACAGCAGAACATCGGAATCAGTGACGAGCAGTAGTGGTGGAAAGGTAGTGACTCTTCCACCCTCATCCAATGCAGCGAGGCATCCTTACGTCTCTATAGACGTCTCTGGCAGTGACCTTGTTAGCCGAGTCGTACCGACAATTACACCAAGATAGGAACCGTAGAGGGAACTATAGCCGCATTTGATTTGGATTTTTGTAAGATTGGGGAGGTAGAGGAGTGCATTTTTTTATCCTTTTGTTGTAAAACTAGTATACTTGAACATTCAAAACAGTTGCATACTTGCATACAAAAAACTAAAATCTTTTGCCATAGATCAGATAATTCAGAAATGTTTTGTTCCAGTTAGTTCAAGTTGAGTATGCAAATACGATTAACGTTTTGAGTTCGCAAGGGCAGGAGGGAAGAGGAGAAACGGAGAGGGAGGGGCGGCGCTACGGGAGGCAGATGGTTAGGAGGTGGTGGTTGGTGGCCAGTTGCAGTGAAAAGTTACAAGAAGATTTTTAGGAGAAATGATAGCAATTTTATTAAGAGAATTAAGAGATAATTTCAATCTTCGTAAGGGTCCTTATGAATCAAATTCAGAGGATCTCAAATATCAAAATAAAAACTTCAGAATATGAATACAAGACTAACTTGGTCAATTTGTATGTAACCATATTAGTGAATTAGCGGACTTGACAAGCACAAGAAGTACCAAATGACCTTAACCAAGCTTTGATGTCCATAGCCAAATGAATGCCGTCTTTAGCAACTTTTTTAAATTTCAATCATATCAGTGCTTGTTGTGTGGGAAATTTTTAATCAAAAAAACCCTCCAACATAGTTATCTGATTCGTCGCAAAAAACTACACCAACACTCTCATTATATGGCACTGGTACACTGCCATGTTGGCGTCCCGTGCCAATGAAGAAAAGACACGTGTAAGTTTTTGTCCACATGTTATTGTTTTATTGGCATGAGACGCTCATGTAAATTGTCTCCCATTACAAAGAAGGCTTGGAGTGCAAGGCAAGTAACCTACAACATATAAATTCCTACAATAATAGTCAACCTATACAAGAAAGGAAAGAACATCGTTTAATTACAAGAAAGGAAAGAACATCGTTTAATAACTTGAGATTTTCCTAATCCAAATGGCGTGAGGATTTCCCATAGAACTTGAGGCGGCTGGAAATTTTTTAGTAATGATAAGAGGATTCCTAGCTAGCTAGTGGAGAAAAGAGTTGGCATCGATCAAACACATAAATACCTCTTCCCTCTCGTTTCTATCTCACACTCAGACGTTCACATCCAAACCCTAATTCTGTAACCTAAAAAACACACCGAGAGAGAGAGAGCCATGACGCAGCAACCGTCCAATCTCCGATGGGGAGAGCTCGAAGATGAAGACGGCGAGGAGGACCTGACATTCCTGTTGTGCCTTGGCCCGTTCGTTAGTACGGAAACGAGATTCAGATTACAACCTCACCATATTCACACTCAGTTGAACAGAATAAAATACAAGAAATAAAGACACTGAGAGATTTACGAGGTTCGGCAAAAACCTGCCTACGTCCTCCAAGAGATATTGCTCTTCACTATGAGAATAACTAGTACAAGATACACTTGAGTTAAATCAACATAACCCAAACCCCAACCCCTTGTACCCTCACATAATTTTACTAAGAGACTCACTCTTCCCAAGAGTTTCTCACTCTCACTCTATATTTTTCTCTCATTTGTGTTTTCCGGATGCACACCCACTTTCTTCACAATTGGCAAGCTCACATCCCTTTGTGCATGAAAAATGCCTTCACTTATAGACATGCACCTTCAATTATGTCAACCACCAAAAACCAAGTTTACGGGTCATGTTTCCAAATTCCACAAAACATGCTTCCACAAAACATGCTTCCAAAGTCCACAAAGTTGAGAGAAAATGGTTGCCAACTCATAATTATATGAGCCAAACACAACAATCTCCACCTTGGCGAATATACTGTGCAAAAATCTTTGCACCCATCACCAATGTCCATTGGCCTTACGTACCAGCATACACACCATAAATCAACCTCGTTGGTCTTGTTCCTGATTCAGTCACTGCCAATGCATGTGCAGCTGTTGCAAGCTAAAAATCACCATTTAGCTTCAGACAGGATCTCGACACATCCTCGTCTCCTCCAGCAGGTTATCCTCATCTTCATTGTCTGCAACCTGAAAACTCGTCAGCGCGCCCGTTTCTAGCAACACCCGTCGAGCCAGACAAAATTCCCACACTTCCTCCTTCCTCAGGACCATCTGATCACCTGTGAATCCTATAACTCCACCTGCTGCAAAACCCCTGCAACACTTGAGACTATACATCACCAGGAGAAGTGTTGCTTCGAGTACCTAGAGGGCATACTCGAAGTCTTCAGCCACAAAATTACTACTACTCGGACCAAGATCATCCTTTCTTTTTCTCAAAGGACAATTTTTCTTTTTATGCCCGAATTATTTGCAGTTGTAGCATTGTAGACCTTTGCCTCCGGAACCGGATTTGAACCTGTTGTCTCTCTCAGATCCTTCTCCCAATTTTCTTCCACGATTCCAACCTTGAACAGCTAAAGCAGTCTCGTGCCCACCATCAACAATGGTCTTCTTCTTTTGTGTATCATAAGACACCAAAGAAGCATGCACCTGCTCCAAACTTACTGTATCTTTTCCATGCAGTAAGGTTGTCACAAGATTTTCATACGAATCTGGAAGTGAGGTAAGAAGTAAGAGGGCTTTGTCTTCTTCCTCAACCTTAACATCAACTTTCCGCAATTGATCCAAGTATCCGTTGAACACATTCATGTGGTCCATGAGATTCCCACCTTCATCCATCTTCAGCTTGTACAGTTTCCGCTTCAAATGCAACTTGTTGGTCAAACTCTTAGCAATATAGAGTTTTTCCAACTTCTCCCAAAGTGCAGGCGCAGAATCTTCATCCATAACATTATTGATAATGTTATCAGCTATGCAGTGTCGAATCGTGCTAACACAACACACCTCCAGCTCCTCCCACTGGTCATCTGTCATTTCTTGAGGCTTCCCATCTTTTCCCTTCAAAGCTCTAGCCAAGCCTTGTTGAGTCAAGACATCCTTTACTCTCATCTGCCAAAGAGTAAAACTGCCTTTCCCATTAAACTTCTCAACTGAAAATGACATGTTTGTAGTCATCATGGTGAATAAAAAATCTGAACCGTCAATGAACCAAAGCTTCCAACAAAGCTCTGATACCAATTGTTGTGCCTTGGCCCGTTCGTTAGTGCGGAAACGAGATTCAGATTACAACCTCACCATATTCACACTCAGTTGAACAGAATAAAATACAAGAAATAAAGACACTGAGAGATTTACGAGGTTCGGCAAAAACCTGCCTACGTCATCCAAGAGATATTGCTCTTCACTATGAGAATAACTAGTACAAGATACACTTGAGTTAAATCAACATAACCCAAACCCCAACCCCTTGTACCCTCACAGAATTTTACTAAGAGACTCACTCTTCCCAAGAGTTTCTCACTCTCATTCTATATTTTTCTCTCCTTTGTGTTTTCCGGATGCACACCCACTTTCTTCACAATTGGCAAGCTCACATCCCTTTGTGCATGAAAAATGCCTTCACTTATAGACATGCACCTTCAATTATGTCAACCACCAAAAACCAAGTTTACGGGTCATGTTTCCAAATTCCACAAAACATGCTTCCACAAAACATGCTTCCACAAAACATGCTTCCCTAAAACATGCTTCCACAAAACATGCTTCCACAAAACATGCTTCCACAAAACATGCTTCCAAAGTCCACAAAGTTGAGAGAAAATGGTTGCCAGCTCATAATTATATGAGCCAAACACAACAATTCCTTCTGCTGCCGAAGCAGGTGATTGGGCCCGACAAGAACGGCATCAAGAAGGTGATTGAGTACAAGATCAAGGAGGACGGCACTAAGGTCAAGATCACAACCAATATTCAGGTTCGGAAAATCGTCGTCAATAAGCGGGTCGTGGAGCGCCGCTTGTGGGCAAAGTTCGGTGATGCCGCGCCCGTGAATAAAGGTGCGGGTGACCGAGGGGTGGTAGACGACAGTCTCACTATGGTCTCCACGGAAGAGATCGTCCTCGAGCGCCCTAGGGCTCCAGGTATGCCTTGCTCTTCCTCTTTTAGGGTTTTTGGACTGCTGTGTTTTTTTTTCTTTTCACATTATCTAAAATTTATTAGAGAGCTCTGCGTACGTGTGTTAAAAAAAAAAAACTAATAAAAAGGGTTTGAAAACTTTGAGTTTTAACGATAAGGACAAAATAAATAGTAAAGTGAATAGTATCATGATTGATTTTTTAGTGTAAAAATGTGGTTTTTTGTTAAAATGAACAGTACCAAGAACTTTTCGTTAAAATTCCAAACAAAAATGATGACTTTATCACAGTAGTTCACTACTTTGGGGGCGAAAAGACGGCTCTGCGTATGTTTTGACTTGCATGAACTTCTTTTTTGGCGAATCACATATATAATTTAGGTTTTTGTGGAGAGGTTAGATATGTTGATTAAGAAATTGTTGAATTGTTGTCTCGATTTATACACAAATTTTAATTTATCAGTTCAAACTAAAGAAAATCATTACTGTAAATTTCAAAATCCTTAATGTGTCACTTAACACTGACTCCATTCAAAATTCAATTAGAAGTTAGTTTGTACTTTGTTCTAGTAATATAGTATACAAATTTAAACAAAAAAAATTAAGAGAAACGTTATCTGATTTTTCAGAATCTTTTAATGTGTCATTTAACACGTATGAATGGGTTGTAAGTTACTTTATTTTTTTAAATTTTCTTTCTGGAAGTTGTCTTTCTCTTTTAACTTTTTACTTCTCATGTCGAATTAGATTATTATTGACACTCCATTTTTAACAGGTAGCAAAACTGCAGGAGGAGAGGCTTTGGGTGATGGACTTGGAAAAGGAGGGGAGATCAAACTTTGTAGGACTTGTGGTAAGAAGGGTGACCACTGGACTGCCCATTGCCCCAACAAGGATTTAGCCCCCCAGGACCCCGAACCGTTTACTGATCATAAGCGTCCTACGTCCGGACATGGCAAGTATGTGCCTCCTAACAAAAATGCAAGTGGTGACATGAGACGAAGGAACGATGACAACTCGGTTCGCGTTTCCAACCTTTCGGAGGACACACAGGAGGCCGACTTGCATGAACTTTTCCGGCCTTTCGGCCCCGTGACCCGTGCTCACGTTGTCCGGGACAAGACTACTTCCGTTAGCAGAGGATTTGGGTTTGTCGAGTTTGTGAGCAGGGATGATGCCCAGAGAGCAATCAACAAACTTGATGGCTACGGTTATGACAATCTCGTCCTCAGGGTTGAATGGGCCCCACCCAAAGCAAGATAGAGCCCTTCTTACCCTTCTAAAATTGGTTACCCTCTTTTACTAATACGCGGATTAATCACATTTGGAGTTTTATTAGTTTTACAGCTTATAGATGGGCCAAGTTAGCTTTGTTTTGATCTTTAATCATTTTTGTAGTGATTGAAATCCTCTCTATATTCAAGAAATTTGCTACTTTTTACCTCTCGACATTCTAGTTAGCTTTATTTTTGATCTTTTGATCATGCATTTCTAAAAGATAATTACATCCGTAACTCATGACGTTACAGTTACTCTAATTGAGTTAAAAAAAAAAAAAATAAGACTAAAATATCACGCAATAATGAGTTTGAGGATCATAAGAAACAAAGACCATATATTTCAATCAAATTTTGTAGATCATATGATGTGGCGCCTTATCCAATTGTCAATTGCCACATCGTATGGCTCCTAAAACAAAAATCACCCTGACATCCTTTTTTCTGTAATTAACCTACACATTGTTTTTAAATTAGATTCAAAGCCCAAATAAGATGAGTCGGGTCCAACAAGCAACCCAAAACATTGATTTGGGCTAAATCCACCGACCCAAGTTTCACATGACGCAAGCCCATACGCACACGCTCGACCATCGCCTTAGGGCTTCCGATTTCAGAGACTATATATACAAACACCAAACCACATTTCGTCTTCAACCTCTCACTCCATCTTTCCCATCCAGAAAAACTAGGGTTTCGAGAACCAGCCGCCGCCGCCATGGGGAGAAGACCCGCCAGATGCTACCGCCAGATCAAGAACAAGCCCTACCCGAAATCCCGCTTCTGCCGCGGTGTGCCAGACCCGAAGATCCGAATCTATGACGTCGGCATGAAGAAGAAGGGCGTCGACGAGTTCCCCTTCTGCATCCACCTCGTCTCCTGGGAGAAGGAAAACGTTTCCAGCGAGGCTCTCGAGGCGGCGCGAATTGCATGCAACAAGTACATGACCAAGTTCGCCGGCAAGGATACCTTCCACCTGAGGGTTAGGGTTCACCCCTTCCATGTCCTCCGAATCAACAAGATGCTTTCGTGCGCCGGAGCCGATAGGCTTCAGACTGGTATGCGCGGAGCTTTCGGGAAGCCGCTAGGTACTTGCGCTAGGGTTGCTATTGGGCAGGTCCTGCTCTCTGTGCGTTGCAAGGAAAGCAACAAGAGCCACGCCGCTGAGGCCCTCCGCCGTGCCAAGTTCAAGTTTCCAGGCCGCCAAAAGATCATCGAGAGCAGGAAATGGTATGATTTCTCACCTCTGAATTTTTTTGGGCTTATTGGTTTTTGGGTTTTGATCTCTCTAACTTCAAATCTAAAACCCAAAATCGAAATCGTATTTCAATTGTTGTTCTTTCTCTTAGGATTTGTAAGATTAAGTCTTATGCTTGTCATAAGTAGATTACAGTTAAACCATATTTTGCTGCAATATTGACATTTAACATGTTTTTGTTGGAATATTGCCACTGCAATTTGTTAATTTTGGATTGTGAACTCTAAACCTCATAACCCAGAAGCCAAAAGTTTGTTTTGGATTGTTTTGTATAAAGGTTTCTCTAGAATTATGCCTTATTGTGCTTCAAATTGGTGTGGTTTTATTCATGGCATGATAGCTAATGTGTTTCGAATCCGAGTAGTTTGATAACTAAAAGTGATCATGAATTCAAACTGGAATGCTTTTATGACTTCGGTAGAGGATTTCGTGTAGTTTCCGTTGATGAAATGTGTAGAATTGAACCTTGTGCTGCAACTTCGTTACTTTTTTCAGGGGATTCACCAAGTTCAACAGAACTGACTATGTGAGGTTGAAGTCTGAGGGTCGTATCATACCTGATGGTGTCAATGCCAAGGTTTGTCCATTTATTCCAAGCTAGCACCTTTTGTTTTACTGTTACTTCCTCGAATTGAGTCTGGTTTCCTCCTATTTGTTTGTACGAATTAGTGATTCATTTGTTGTTTTTGCAGCTTTTGGGATGCCATGGATCTTTGGCTTTGCGTCGCCCTGGTGGAGCATTCATTGATGCTGCTGTGAACTGATTTCGCGCAATCCAACTTCCGCTGGGAATTGTATTCGTGTAATCCAAACTTCGTTTCTGTTCTGATTTCCGTTTACTAGATTACGTGTTTTGAACAAGTTTTGGGAGATGTTATCCTTAAGCATTTGTTTAAGTTGTTATAATTTTGGGCAAACTTACTTCGGAGTTGAATTTCATATTTTGAGTAATGTCTTTTGGTTAGATTCAATGTTACAAGAATGGTGTTTTTTTAACAATTTGTCTTGAGAGATCTATATTGCATAACTTATCACTAATAAGAACCAAGTAACGTTGACTGACACTTAATTAATAATCCAATCATCTGTAATCACATCATTTGGTTTGCAAATTTGTTCTTTCTAGCATTACTTGTATTTACTTAGTATCCTTCGAGATTTGATAGCTTCATTGTCCTCACCCTTGGATGTTGGTTACTGTGTAGCCGATCGATTGGCCGGACACGATGATTATTTTAATGGATACTATTTGTATTTTTTTCACTTACAAATAACGTATTTGACCATTTTCATAATTGGAACCTGTTAATTTCTTTTCCGTAGAGTGGTATCATTAGCGTAGAGTGATATCCTAGTAACGATTTTGTAGTACTACCCGATGTGTAAGGAATGAATCTCAAATCTAAGTCGACCAAAAGAAAGAAATTATGAACAAATCCCCGCCATTGAGCTAATCCACGTATTATAATATCAAACATGTAATGGATTACTTTTTATGATTTCTACCACTCGATATGAATCTGTAAAGAAGTTTTTTGAATGAAATGCGACTCTTTCTGCAGACATGGAATGTCTTCTGAATCCTAACTGAACCGAGGTACGAACTCGGATCGTAACAAGTTCTAGCCTCTTCCAAGAATTTTCTCTTCGGAATCCCAAGGTACGAAGAGTTCGTACCTCGAGTTCTGCCAGGCTTGATGCATGTGTTTTTAACTGAAGGAGCTGTGGTGTTATTTTTATAGGCTTAATTGTCAGTTGTTGTAAAAGACTATCGGTTTCATATCGAGAAGCCCCAAAATGTTTTGCTGCAGCTCCGCCAAAGCTTGAGCGGAATCACTTTCCACTTCCACAGCAGCTGCCCCCAAATTAGCCACCGTCTGCAGCCCGCGACGCACTTGGCTGCGCAGGCAGCAACAAAGTGTTTATTTGGCTGCATGCCAATCAGAAAAAACTAAAACCAATCAAGAGAAACAATCAATGGTCGAGACTTGAGAGATATCCTGGTAATGATTTTGTAATACTACCCGATGTGTATGGAATGAGTCAACTTTAAGTCGACCAACAGAAAGAAATTATGAACAAATCCCCGCCATTGAGCTAATCCACGTGTTATATTATCAAGCACATTGAGCTAATCAACGTGTTATAATATCAAGGACATTGAACTAATCCACGTGTTATAATATCAAGCACATAACGGATCAATTTTTATGATTTCTATCCCTTGATATGCTTCTGTAAATAAAAATTTTGAATGAAATATGACTGTTTCTGCAGACATGAATGTCTTCTTGCTTCTACATTTCAATTTTGCTTCTGAATCCTAACTGAACCGAGGTACGAACATGGATCATAACGAGTTCTAGCCTCATCCAAGATTTCTCTCGTCAGCTCCGCCAAAGCTTGAGCGGAATCACTTTCCACTTCCACAGCAGCTGCCCCTAAATCAGCCACCGTCTGCAGCCCACAACGCACTTGGCTGCACAGGCAGCAACAAAGTGTTTTTTTGGCCGCATGCCAATCAGAAAAACTAAAACCAATCAAGAGAAACAATCAATGGTCGAGACTTGAGAGTTATTTACGTACCAAGAAAGTTTCTAAATTTTGAGGGCCTGGTCCAACTCCCCCCGTCAAATTTGGGTTAAGGCGTACCGTCATCTATATCTCCACGGCATCTTCCTCTGCAGCGGCTAATGAATCAGATGATTGCCTACACAATCAGTGAATCTGCAATGTTCAAATAAATAATTTTTTTGTTTTGTTAACTTGCTATGTGAGACATATTAGGATGCAGAGTTTTGATGAAGACGTAGGAAAAGAATGCAGAATTTTACCTCACACGCTTTCTACCGTTTCGTTCCAAATCCAACTCGATCCCTTTCCTTTTTCATACTTCAGATCAACAGGATACTCCTAAATTCAAAAACAGAGAAATTATTATCTTGGAAAACAAGCAAATGGAACTTAACATAGCAGAGATTGGAAAATTCAATTGCAGCTCATCTGCAGTGCCCAACGTAACTTGTTCTTGTAACAAAATTTTCTGGAATTCCAACGAGCGCAAGCATGACGACGGTGCTACAAGGAACGCATGCATGCACTCTTCAACTGTTTGCATAAGTGACAGAGAGAAGATGAAAAGGCATGCCTCTCGTATTGAAACCTTAGCAATATTAGAAAGAAAAAAAAACATAATTCCGGGGGTTAGCTCTCCAATCAAAGGAGAAATATACTCATGCAATAGAGCAGGAGCACCGTTCAAGGACAACGAGTTCCAGAGTTCGCTTTCTGCATCGATGAAGCCAACAGATACGTTAGTCCCATCACGTTGTCCTAGCTGATATCGTAATTGAATTGCACTGCTAAACATTTACGGATAAGTAGAATGTGACGATCAAATTCTGAAATAGAGCAGAATTTAGCAGGCTTTTCCACTCATTAGGTGATTGTTTAGCTAGGCAATGAATAAACAGGGGATCTAGAATTTGACAAGGAAAGAAGCCAATAAGTTTTCGAGACGCTGAATGCAAAGTATCAAAGTCCTTCATACCTTCAAGTGTTTTCTCCCGCTTCCGTTCAACATCAAATTGGCAAGACGCCTATTTCTTGTCATCTTTATTTATGTCGGTGACACTGTCAACTCAAGCGAATTCCTTTTTCGTAACTCATCTCGAAATCGCACTCCTAAATTCAAACATTAAGCTGTATGAATTTATACAGCGAGATATCAGAAAACACGCAAACTGATCTTGTAGCTACAATGGAAACTAACGAACTAGCACAACTTCTTTAAATAAATACCACTTTATAAGTCACTACCAGCTCCTTGTCCTGTAATCTCAAGAACCAGATTTTTTTCAAAGAAAGTGATGTCGAAGAGTAGCACAGTTGAATTCGAAATGTCGAACAAAACCAATCAATTCAAGAGAAGTTTCTGCAGAAACAAGTGACAAATTTTACTCCTATTTTTTTTCCCATTAGTTTGATCATACATCATAGCAGTTAACTCTGAAACTTGAAATTAAAAAAAAAATTGAAAAGGCATGGTGGTAAATGCGTACCTGGGTTTGTCTAGAGAGCTGGAGGGAGTGAAATGAAAGCTCATATGGCCATTAAATAATCGTATGGAAGATAACAGAACAAACTTGAACTTTTCAAGTTTCAACTGATGGTACAAAGCTTGGAAATATCATCTAGCATTGCAATTGAAGATTCTTTTACCAAATTTCTGCAATAATGCGGGTATTTGACATTTCATCAAGTTCCTTAAGGGATATGAAATAGAAAAGAAAGAAATCAACCAAATCATAAACAAAAAGCAATTGCAGCAATTCTATATATTATATGAACATGGTTGTACATGAAGACAAGTCTTGGCATTACTCATCTATCACTACTTGGGTGCTGGCAATGTGTGATTAAACAAGAATCAGTACCATGATGGGTAATCAAATTGATGTTCCAGATGAAGTAAAGAAAGTTAAAATATCGAATTGATGTCGCAGGAACTAAGAAAGGTAACATGTAAAAGAGAATGCCCAAATGGTACCAAAAAAAGAGGCTGGCTAGCTTGATAAGGACTATAACTTAAGGTATATTATTGAGAAATGAAGGTACCTGGACTCGGTTTACACCTATTGACATTGAGCATCCTAAGAAACGCCACAGCATGCTAAAAGAAAAATATATGCCACTGGAAAACACAACATGTATAGCGAGTCAGAAGTCAACAGTAGAATGCATTTAGAAGAGTAGGAGATGCAGATTAGAAAAGCTTACATGGATTAATCTCAATGCGAAAGCTCACGCCATTTGGATTAATCTCCTTACTTGGCGTGGCTACATTGTGGACAAGATCATAACCGTAGAACTCAACTCCAACACATTTCAAGTTAGCCATTCCTCTAATCTCAAGCTTCGTAAGATTGGGTAGATGACCGAGCGGTGGGACTTCTTCACATTTGCGGCATCCAAGTAATTGAATCTTCTTCAAGTTTTTGAGCAGTAATGACCTACTCATCATCCACGATGGAAACTTATCGCCCATGAAATTTTCAATACTTAAGCTCTCCAACTCAGAATGCGGTCGGAGGCCTTCCAGTACATCCCCCACCTCATTGTTGTTGGTTATTGACCTATCTTTTGTCCATTGGAAGCTTAAATGGCATATTTTCCTCTTATCCTCCAACTTAGCTTCCTTTGCTTCTTCTCCATTCTTTACGTGCTCCAAATTACAAACAATTAATTCACCTCTCAATTGTTTCAAGTCAGCCAACTCTTCAATTTGACGACCAATCTCATTACCCACCGAAAAGTAAGGTAATGTTTGAAGGCAAGTCAACTGCTTTAACCCCTGTGGGAATTTTGTACTCTTATCAAAATAAATATGCCTCAGTTTGATCAAGTTTTGCAACTCTTTTGGAAACTCTTCAAGGGCACAATCTGTTGCTCTTAAGGTCTGTAGGTTATAGAGCTTGCCTATAGACTTGGGGAGTGCTTTGAATCTTGTTTTAGAAATGTCAAGATACCTCAAGTGTTTCAACTGTCCAACAGAAACTGGAAATTCTTCAACATTAGCATTACTTAAATTTAAGACGCGTAAAGCTTTGAACCGTGGCATAATGTTACTAGGAACTTCACCATCGTCAAAAAACAATGACCGCAATTTTCTAGCACTTCTTTCTGGAATTTTATCCAGCATAGAACTAGAAACCCGAGCAACATGTCGAATCTCAAGTCTATTATCTATGCCACATAAGTCTCCCATCCAACTTTCGGATTTGGATACAAGTTCTGCTAGATCGTGCACAAGATCGTGCATCTTGCATTTGCTAACAATGTCATTGTCACTCGTTGTAGCATCTTGCAATAAGGAGCTCTGCAATAGAATATCAAAATATTCATTGCCTATGTCCTCCTCATCTTTATTTTCACCAGGGGAAGGGTGGAGTAATCCTTGAACCATCCAAAGTTGAATCAAGTTATCTCTTTGAATTTCAAAATCTTTCTTGAACATTGAGCAATATGCAAAACACTGCTTTAGTGATGGCGATGCTAAATTGTCAAAACTCAACTTCAAGACTGGCATAATTCTATCTTGTCCTTTTGATAGGTTCTCCCATATTCTACTTTTTTTAAACGACGACCATTCTTCAATATTTTTTTTATTGCACAAAATGCCTCCCAAAACCTGTTTGATTTGAGAGTTTCTATCAATAGAGTAAAGGATTATTTTTTTTTTTTTTTTTTGGATCTATGCGAAGCAAAATAATGTTTTCCACCATATTTTTTTATCACATGAAAAAATGAAAAGAAAACTATATGACAAAAAAAGGGATTAGTCTCGACTAGTTCTAAGGGTAATTTTTTCTTTAATGATTTTAAGTTTACAACAATCGCACTTTATTACACTTATTTTTTTTTTCGTCTCGCTTTCATATTTAAAGTTTGATTTTTCTACCACTTTTATACTTTTGTTAGTCTTTTAGTCAACTATTCCGTTAATTAATGACATGACATCACTTTGACTCACTAAATTTTCCATGTAGACAAACAAATCATGTAATAAACATTAAAAATTAATTAATTCCAAACACAGTGAAAACCCCCAGCTTAACTCACCTCTTTACGGCTCAACCACAGCACCCCGACTGCCCCGCCGCAGCCTCATTGGTTCTAAATGACGGTTCACGCAGCATCTTACAACGGTTGCTAGAGCCGTGGAGAGGCCACGACGATTGATGGATGAGCCGCTGGCTCCAGACGAGGTTATCGACGATGGAGCGGCTCAAAAGTGGTGGTGATGAGGCGTCGGAGGGAGACCGGGGTGCGGGGGTTGGTGGTGGTTTGAGCTCAACACCTTTTGGTTTTCATTTTGAATTTTACTGATTTTTCGAAGCTAATTAAATTAGGTTTTTTTGATCTGGAAGAAGCGAAATTTCAGTGACATTTGTGTCGTGACTAGTAAAGAAAGAAACATTTTTCATTCGAACGGAGGAGAGAGAAGGGAAAGAGGGGAGGGATTTTTTTGAAAAAAACTAATTAAAAAGGTTTGAAAACTTTGAGTTTTACGATAAGAACAAAATAAAAGGTAAATTGAATAATAACAAGATTGACTTTTTAGTGTAAAAATGTGATTTTTCGTTAAAGTGAACAATACCATAAGCTTTTCGTTAAAGTTCTCTTTTTTTTAGTTTAGAATTTTTTATTAATTTTTTATTCTTAATATTTTTTCATTAGTTGTTGTTCAGATGGCAAATTTGTTGGGTCAAAATTACGTTACATCATTAGTTAACGAAGTTGTTCACAAAAAGACTAATAAAATTATGAAAGTGTAAAAAACAAATTAATTAAACTTTAGGTGTATATGAAATTGAGACAAAAAATAAATATAGTATGTGTATTTTTGCAAAATTAGAAATAATAAATGAAAACTACCCCAGTTTTAAACTCTCAAAGGTGTCTTAAAACAATTTAGACAATGCATGACGTAACAAATACAACATGACATGAGTCAAAGCAGAAGAAGAGAGAATTCATCCAATAATAATGCAACTGGCTTAAAGCCTGGTTTGATATTGAGGTGATTCTGAAAAAAATGGGTATCAAAAAAAGCTGAGAGCTTTTTTGTGTTTGATAAACATTCGGCTTCAGCCAAAAACACAAAGCTGCAAAACCTAGCTTTGAAAAACAGGTTTTTTTTCACATCTGTTTTACATAAAAGTTTACCAAACACTATAATACTGTTTTTTTTTCAAAAGCATTTTTAGAAAAAAATTTACCAAACACTCTGCTGCTTTATTTCACAACTGCTTAGGGCTGGTTTGGTATTGCTGTGCTTTGAAAAAAAACTGTTTCTGCTGTGCTGTGAGAATAAGCGGCTGTGAAATAAAGCTGTAGAGTGTTTGGTAAACTTTTTTGTAAAAATGCTTTTGAAAGAAAAAAAGCAGTGTTTGGTAAACTTTTATGTAAAACAGATGTGAAAAAAAGTCGGTTTTTCAAAGCTAGGTTTTGCATCTTCTTGTTTTTGGCTTTTTTCATCCAAAAATGTGAAAAAAGCTGAAGCTGAATATTTACCAAACACAAAAAAACTACCAGCTTTTTTTTATACCATCTTTTTTCAGAATCACCTCAGTATTAAACCAGGCCAGCAAAAACAGTTTTTTTTCAAAGCACATCAATACCAAACTAGTCCTAAGTCGCTTAACTAATTTAATTCATTCTAACTATATCGGTTTCTTTTTGGTTAAGTTTTTACACCCTATCAAAGACGAATTTATGTAATTTGAATTTTTCATGGGTGGGTAAGGTGGTGAACCCATGGGGTGGATACAAGTATTGTCCTAATTTATAAATGAAAACATGTAAAAAATAATAATAAATAATAAAGGTGCAAATTTCATGTTATGATAAATAATAATAATAATAATACGCACCTTTGCTACCAATGGAATGCCACCACAATTTGTAGCAATCTTCAATCCAACTGTATGGAACTCCCTAGCTATATCAGCATTTTTGGGGAACGCTCTATTTTTCATGATGGACCAGCATTCATCCACAGAAAGCTTTCCCAATTCATATCGTTGAAGTAGCTTTTTGGAGATTGATGCGACTTTGCCACTACGAGTAGTGACAATAATCTTGGACCCCCCAGCAGAATGAAGCTTTGACAGACACTCCATCAAATTCTCCCATTTTATAGGATCTTCGTTCCAAACGTCGTCAAGTACGAGTAAGTATCTTTTATCATTCAACTCGTCTTTAAGGAACTTAAGCAGAGCTTCCTGGTTATCTTTTGAAGAAGGGGCGTTTGCTGGTTTAAGTTGTTGTAACATCTTAAGTAGAATTAAATCGACATCAAACGTGTCTGATACACAAACCCACATTCTCGTTTCGAAATGCTTCTTTATCAAATCCTCATTGTAAACTGACTTGGCCAATGTTGTCTTGCCGATGCCTCCCATTCCAACGATGGCCATAACCGTAAGATTTTCTTGGTTGCTTTTGGAGTTGGTCAAGGTTGTGACCATATTCGACACAACCTTTCCCCTTCCAACGGTTATTTCATCTCTGCCAATGAATGAGTCGGTTTGTCTGTCACTTCTAGATTCCTGAGGGGTTACATCTATTTTCTTGGAAACTAGACCGATGAAAGATGCATCCCTCTTGAGATCTACCAATGACTGGTTGATCTTCTGAATTTTATGTGCCATCTTCAAACGAAATGCAAGTGGATTGGATAGTGAAAAGAAGTTGAGTACCTTTTTCTTCATATGATTTTGGAGTTCAACTTTACGGCGAACAACTTCGTAGTCGAACTCATCCATCACATCTTCAGCATCATGAGCTATGCCTTTAAGCTTCATCACCCACTCCTCCACCGCCTTGACCCGATCTTGTGGTTGGTCGGAAACAGCTCCGGAAACAGCTCCCAAGAAATCCTGAATGGTGAGTAATGACTGGCGAAGCCGTTTGAGTTCAGCTTTGAAACCCCAAGCAAGACTGAGTTCTTGAGCAGCAAGTGACGCCACCTTCGACAGTATTCCCTCAACAGAAAAAGTAAACACAGTTTCTGCAATCTTCCCTTCCATGCTGGTCGAGTGAATGTTCTCTCAATTTTCTCTCGAGTAGATAGAAGGAAATAACAATGATGATGGCCAGATGTAGGGGGTTTAAATACTTTGACAATATTTTGCCTCACACAACTTATGATCCAACTTTCTCATAACAATTGAAGGATATATATATTCGATCCTTTGCTTTAGATTAGAGTCATTAGACACGTCTAGTTCCTTCCTTCCGTGGTGCTTCCATGTATCTTACCTTTGGATTTAATTCGTCCGTCTTGATGCCTTGAGTGTATTGTATGTGTTGTGAAGTATAATACGTACTTAATTAATTCGTCCTAGATTCTTAATTTAGATATGAAAATATGTGCTTCCAAGTTTCTGCAATTTTTATGCCTTATGAAAAGTTTCTCATATATAATTGAGGATATATTCTCTTTTGCTTTAGATATGTGTCTACTTTCTCGTTCATTTGTTCTTACCTTTGCTAAATTGCTTTCAAGGTCTAACTCCTTTTATTGATGTCTTCACTGTACGTAATGGCTCTTATGTTTTGTCGCTGAAAAATACATGTCGGACGAATGTATCTCTCATGAGCTTGAATTGTTTTCGGAAACATACATCCAGAACCCATTTCGATCCTTTGCTTTAGATTAGACAGGTCTAGTTCCTTCCTTCTGTGGTGCTTCCAAGTATATTATTTTTGGATTTAATTCGTCCTTCTTGATTCCTTGAGTGTCGTGAAGGATAATATGTACTTTATTCGTCCTTCTAGGTTGTGCAATCTTATCTTGCGTAATGATTAGTCAATCAATCACTCGTTCATTTGTTCTTTTCTTTCTTAATCTTTTAGGAAGATTACCTTTTACTAAATTGCCTTCAAGTTATAACTTATTTTCTTGATGCTTTCACTGTACGTACTGGCCCTTATGTCTCGTCACTATCGATGTAACGCTTTGCACTTTGGCTCTTTTTCATCATAATCATAAACGATAAATCATGCGTTATAAGAAATAACAGTACGTACTCAATGTATACAGTTAATATCAACCAACGATTCTAAATTTAACCCCTATATGAGTACCACGCTTTTCTATCTACACCCCATCTTTAAACTTAAATTCTCAATCTTTCTAAAACACCCGATGTTTCTATCCAATTGTCTTCTACTCTATTTATGTCTTTCTCTCTCTGTTAGGACAGTTCGATCGCAAAACACATTTCTATATTTGTGACTTGCCCTTGCCCAACAGGTGGAGTTGCACAAAAGGAATTACCTTTCCGCCTTTAGGAAGGAGGACCAAAACATTTGTTTTAAAGCTCTTAGATTTGGCCAAATCCCACTGCCGATAACAACAACAATAATGTCGCTCTCGAGAGTGGCGTTTCGACTAACTTCATCACTGAATCCCATAAATTCCGAAGATCTTGTTGTTTGCAGCTTGAATTTTCTGCTTAAAAGAACAGTGATTACTTCCTTCACATCTGCAATGCACAGTTTGTTGTAAACCAGGGCTACTTTTCAAAGAAACAAATGTCAATCCTTTATAATGGCACAAGAAAGCGTCTGAAAGGAGGCAGTGTTACCTTCCCGGACCGAGAACTCTCTGTAGAATACTAAGGCGTTGAGACAATGGTGGGTAAACATCGTCAAGAAGAGTGACCCCAAGTACACAATATGGATATGCACCTAAATCGTTATGGCATTCCATGTAAAACTCTTTTACAAGCAAAAGTGAAAACTTTGTTTTGCAACAAAGATGGCTGTTACGTAATTGTCACCATCTCCAGTAAGACATCCAGAATTTCTCTCCTTCGTTAAAGACAGTACGGAGTGCATAGGACTGTACGAACCTTCCATACGCACAAGCTGGGGTACGTCCACGTTTAGTAGTTTCTCCGGTTTTTACTATAAGTGCAGGTTACATTTCAATACGTGCAATCTGTGTGCAAGCTCGTAAGGATGCATTCGATTTGGCGATGAGTGTCAAAACAAAGAATATTGATCTAGTTGTAATCGACAAGATAAAAGATTTGTCTCCAAATTATACAAGACATAAAATTATGCCATTTTAATTTTGCCAAGGCAAGTTCAAATGTTGAGTCAAAATCCAAGAGATTGGGATCGTTTCACTGAGAACCGAAATTCAAGTGCCTTGTCCAAATAACCTTCACCTACGAGACATATCCCAGTAACCGCAGCTAAAATCTATGATGCCGACAAGTTGTGAAGCTATCTTCGTCACTCTCTCCAGCTATGCTCTCTTTCGGAAAAGCCTTTGCTTCACAACTTTCTTTCTAGGTTTCTTGGCTACACATTCGTTCTCAACCTTGGCTCTCGCATTCTTCTCCTCCACTTTAGGTTTCTTCTCTGGTACTTCGGGTTTCTCCTCTGTTTCTTCGGGTGCCACTTCACAGCCTTCTGGACTCTCTGTGAAACGTACTCTGTTTGCTTTAGCTTTCTTTCTCACTTGTTTAGGAGCAACTTCATCCACCTTCATTGCACAGGCTTCCTGCTCGGTTTCACAACCTTTGGGGCTCTCTGTGGGAAGCTTGGGAGAGGCTTCTAGGTCATCCATTTCAGGCACGACACCTCTCTTGGACCTTCGTTTCTGATCTGATCCCAAGTCTGGCGAAGCTTTTGTGTCATCCATTGCAGGCACAGTACCTCTCCTTGACCTTCGTAGCTGATTTGATTCAGAGTTGAAGTTGGTTTTTGAGTCATCTGCTACAGGGTCAGCCCCTCTCTTTGACCTTCGTAGCTGATTTGATTCAGAGTTGAAGTTGGTTTTTGAGTCATCTGCTACAGGCGCAGCCCCTCTCTTTGACCTTCGTAGCTGATTTGATTCAGAGTTGAAGTTGGTTTTTGAGTCATCTGCTACAGGCGCAGCCCCTCTCTTTGACCTTCGTAGCTGATTTGATTCAGAGTTGAAGTTGGTTTTTGAGTCATCTGCTACAGGCGCAGCCCCTCTCTTTGACCTTCGTATCTGATTTGATTCCAAGTCTCTGGGAGCTTTTGTGTCATCCGTTGGAGGTACAATACCTCTCTTTGACCTTCGTCTCTGATCTGATTCTGAGCCCGGGGAAGGTTGTGAGTCATCAATCTCAGACACAGAACCTCTCTTAGTTCTTCGGTTTTGAGTTGATTTTGTGTCAGGCTTCACGGCTGTCTTTGATGTATTTTCAGCACTGGGAATATCTTCTTTGTCCACAATGCTTTTTATACTAGACATTGGTGATACTTTGACAATGTAGATCTGCAGTCCATAACAACTAGTAGTTCAAGATTTGGCGTTTCAAAGAAGTTCTAAATTTCTCAAGTCAAGCCTAAGCCGATAATGATATATTCATGACTTTGAAAGGCATCAATTGAAGGACTAAATAAACGATACTCTAATTAAAATTTGCTCAAACGTATCATTGCTAGATTGAGACTAAATGCTTACCTTAAATCTTGTGGGTTCAGTCAGTTCGAACACAAGCGCATCACCATCATCCAACTTGTGTTCCAGTGCAAACGCTCTCCAGCCCCCACTAAGCCCAGTTCTTGAGCCAATGTAGACAGCGTCGTACTCATTGCCATTTTCATCCTCCAGCACCATATCTGAGCCCGTTTTTGAGAGATGTTCATCACAAAATCTTGTGGGAAGACCCTTGAAATCAAAACAAAATTATCAAGCAAATAGATTAGCAAATAATACTACGTCTCCCACAACTTGAATTGATACTGGTCAGATTATATGAAAAACTGAAAACTAGTGATGGCCATAGGCTTAACATGCAAATTTGGTTGCAACTTACCAACCAAAAACAGCTATAAACATGCGATCGAACCATTGTTTTAATGAAAGATGGATTATCAGTTTGTAGATTCTCCAGAAGCTTCTCTGCAGCTTTAAGAGCAGCTTGCCTTTCTTCATAAGAACAAAGTCTGACTTCTTCCATCGGCCTCGCAAGGTAGCTGAAAAATTCACACAAATACTACTATAACGCTACATTACCGATGCAGTACGGAAACATCAATTAAACAACCAAACAAATCTATTCAACCTTCCACAAAAAGATGAACTTGACCTCGACCTCTTCCTCAAAGGCGGAAGGTCTATGTCAACCTGAAATGGGGAACCAAAATCCAGTCTTTTTTTGTTAGTATAAACTATAAAGATAACTATCAACTGTACTGCATTGTTTCCCGTAAATTGATGGAAAGATTGATTGCTCAAAACTTGGTTCTCGCACAAGGAACAGTTGTGATTAGAGACATGGATCACTTACATCGTCACGATATGTTTGAACTGAATTGCGTTGACGGGAAGACCTTCTCGGCTCTATATCCAAACAAGCATTCCTTGCTTTAGGTTTCGAGACACGATGCTGCACCACAGAGATGTTCATGTTAATTATAACATAAGTGAACGGATTCAGTGCTAATTCGGTGTTACTCAAAGTGGTCAAATCCATACTTATACAAGGCGATGACGAAATTAAAAGCGGCTATCCATTCCAAATGACCGAATTAACAAAATAATTAAGCTAGATGACGCGGCGATGGAGATAATTTAGAGCATTTAACAATCTGTATTAGCTTCGGAAACTTTCAGTGTTGCAATAATGAAAACTTTGCATGTGTTCCTTAGAAAAGGAAAGGAATTTGTCCATTTTTCGGGGTTCGAAGAAGCGTAGAACCAGGGCGAAAACGAGATATCTAAATAGAATAACACGTACATGTAAATGTAATAGAAATGAACGGACAAATTAGAAGTTGGAAACAAAGTCTGGTTCTTTTTCTAACCTGGGTCTTGTTCGGAGAAGCAGTCGAGTGGGTCAATGTCTTCGAAATGCTTGAGATTCCCAAATCCTTCGTCAGCCAAACAGAAGAAATTACAGTTAAAAGATCGAAACTTTTTCGCAGGAGAAGGAAGAAGAAATGAGTGGGATTTTTAGACGCAGACCTGAAATTTCCTTTTGTTTTCTTCGAGACGCTGGTTGCGAGCTTCTTCGTAAGTGGTGGCGGCGATGGCTACCATTTTCGGTCGGAAACGGATCGATGCAACGGCGGGAAGCGGAGGTGAGATCGATGGGAGAAGAGTGGGAACGGCGATTGAGAAAACGAGAGTTGAGTTATTGGGGCTGCGGGGTAAAAGAGAGTGAGGAGAGTGGAGGGAGTGGAGATAGTGGCGCATTGAACGAGGTAAAGAAAGTGCGCCTTTTTGAATTTCAAATTTACTTGGCTTTCCAACCCAAAGTTAAATAAATAAATTTTACAAGACCGTCTCCATAAAAAGACATTCAAGTATTCTTCGATGGATATATCATATATGATATGATATTGTAAGTCATTTAATTCCTTATTTTCTAGCTACCTTTTTTGACAGCAAACAAAGAATGAGTCAAATATATTTAATTTAATTTTTTAAGGGAACTTTAACGAAAATCTCTCGGTATTGTTCACCTTAACGAAAAACCACATATTTACACTAAAAAGTCAATCGTGATACTATTCACTTTACCCCTTATTTTGTCTTTATCGTTAAAACTGAAAGTTTTAAAGCATTTTTCATTAGTTTCCTATTTTTTAATGCATGGGTCCCATTAACAACCAATAGAATACAAACTAAAATTAATTTTGATTATTTTTAAATAGTTAATGTAACTCTAGACCCAATAAAATAATAAAATAAATATTTGACGCATCCATTGGAAAAAAATAAGATTTAGCACTTGTATTCAATTTGCCACAACCATCAAATAAAATTTCGACATACTATATTTGACATATCATTTGGAAAAGCTCTAAAAGGTAAAACATGACTACCCTACTGCCTATACAACGTTGCTTTGGTTCATTAAGTTTAATGGAGGACACAATCCGATACATTAATGGCACGTTTACGTAACCGTAATGAAAATATAAGGAATTGAATTGAGGATGAATTGAATTGAGGAGAAATTGGAATGAGGAGGAGTCAAAATCAGTTCATGTTGAAGCTGTTTACTTAAATGTTTTGCAATCGGAATAGAAATGACATTAATTTCATAAAGCTATTTACTAATTCATCATAATCGGAATAGAAACCAGTATGATTACTAAAATGCCCTTGTCCCAAATCAAATATTTTATGTACTTTTTCTAATAAAATTTGATATAATATATAATAGTAAGAAAAAAAATTAAATTGCTTTTTTATTTCATACACATTAAAATGTTTTTGTTTATTTATTTTTTTATAAATTTAAGTATGTACTTTAATATTTAAATTTTCTCGCTCAACATTGTAGTTTTTTATCTTCGGCATATGCATGGAGTTGTGCATAATGTGAATGAGGGCATAATAGGAAGAAAAAATGCATTCATGATTCCTTCCCCATCCAGGAATCCAAATACCTCACCCATGGAGGGAGTCCAATTCCTCCAATTTCAAGAATTGAATTCCATTTTTCATGTGGGTCCCACACACTGTTGTTTCCTCTAAATCGTAGTAAACACAAGAATTATCCGTAATCGGAATCGGATTCCTTATTTTCATATGGATTACAGATGTGTAAACACGCCCTAAATGTCATAATATAAATAGTTATAATATTTTTAAAATGTCCAACCACTTATATTAGGACGTTTAATATACTTGAGCGTATTTCCAGTACAATAATCGTTTCTACGCGTACTGAAAGCTCACTAGTCACTATGAAAGGATGAGGAAGGTAGGAAGAGGGTTTGAGCTGTACTAGGATTTGTGCTCGCGTTCGTCTTGATTGTGGCCATGCATCAACTCACAACATGTCAAAGGTCAAGAATAGTCCATGCAGAAGTGCATGCGTAGACTAATTGTGACCATCATAATCGTTGATGCATAGCAAACTCAACGCATCAATTGCACAAAGAAACGCTAGTCACATCCACTAACATTCTTCTTGCCATAATAGCCAAGACATTTTACAAAATTTCGACGTACAAGGGAAATAACCTCTTGCGAGCAACAGAATATCCCAAATCACATCAATAAATTGGTCTAAAGTTAACCGTCTTAACCAGATATCAATTTAAAATTATGTACCAAAGAAATCAATGGCAAACTTACGGTTGAGAGAGAACAAACAGTGATGCCAGCTAAACTCTTATTAAGTTAATGAACTCATGAACTCATATAGAAGTGTTTTTGAAATGGCTGAAAACACTTTTGGTAAAAATGTTTTGAGACCAATCCTTAGTTAAAATGCAAGTAAATTCTGAAAAAACACTCGAAGTGTTTCCTGCAAAAAGCACATAACTGGTTCTTCTTGTAAGAGGCACTTCGTTATGTGCTTCTTGTAGGAGAGGCTTCATTATGTGCTTCTTGTAGGAGGCACATCAGTGCTTTTGGAACCCAAACATAATCGCCAGAAAAGTTTTCAGTCATTTTAAATGTGTTTCCAAACTAGCCCTTAGGCCACACATGAGCCATATGAAATTTAAAAGCATTATTCTATTTGGCACCAAACCAATTTCATATCCAGCAACACCCAAAAATTGTCAATTTAACGAGTACTCGTCGAGACAAGGACTGGAATTCCCAGTAGCTAAGCTCAACATTGAAGTACATGTTTAATCAACTTGAACAGAAGCTAATAACCGAAAATCTCAACTTATTGGCAGTAGAAACGAGAAAAGCTACAATCTTTCTGGCAAATCACCAGAAATCGTCCGAAAGCATGATCTCAGTACCTGTGCTCCATCTTCTCCTTTTCCTGGTAGGCATTAACATACCTGCATACAATTCAAGATTGAGCATACAAATGAAAAATGTTGACCTGAAACAATTATACGGATTGGGCTGACAGCAAGTGATGACGAAGTAAAAACATCGATTATGAAAAGAAAGCGGATGACATATACGGACTTGCCCAGTTAAAATGTACAATTGACGAACAAGATGCCTATCAAAACAAAAATCCTACATACTTTAAGCCTTATACACACAACTTACCTATATATATGATTCTATATGTTAGTTTACACATCTGATTTCCGTCATTAAATGGTGATTAAGCCATGTAGTGAATAGTACCAAAGAAAGGTAAAAATGTGGTTTCTCATTAAAAATGAACAGAACATAGAGTCTTTCATTAAAATTCTCTTAGTTTATACGTTTCCGTCATTAAATGGCGATTAAGCTGGTATTAACAGTATTAGCAATACTTCATAACCGCGATTGATCACTGATGATGGTTTCAAGCTACACAACTCGCTACATTAATACCTTTGTATCGACATAAGATAAACAAATTGAGCTTCTTTCGTGTATATATGTAAACAAAAACCCGAAATCCGTATCTCAGGGTTGCCCTTGTTCACCAAGCAGGCTCAAAGCCAATGACAGGAGCTAAAACAATCAACTAATCCAAAAAAAACCAAAAAGATTGTTACTTTTAATTTTTTTTTCACAAAATCCAGTAAAAATTACTGTCTGCATGCGATTATAAAATATCAAAAGATGCTACGTTTCTTCTTTTTTTTCTTCCAATTTTCATCCAACATCATCAGCTCCAATCCAAACAAATAATCAAAATATAAATAAGATTTAATTATCGTTACGAAATTGAAATCCTTGTGCCGAATATCATAGAAAAGTATGGTGAATTGGTGATTGGTGAAGTTTTGCGAGAAAATTGCATTCAATATACCAATTTTCCTACGTATATATGTGTATATATACAGATAAATAGATCAAAAATAATAAGAAGACGAAGATTCGGAGGAGGAGAAGGAGAAGAGCGTACGTGTATACGCCGACGAGAGGGCCGAGGAGGAGGGTGGCGCTAATCCAGTTCTCGGAGACCTTGTGGTGGATCTTGTTGGGCAGATCTTTCCAGAGTCCCGGCATCACCTTCTGCTGGAACGGCGACAGGGCGTACACCACCGCCTTCATCTTCACCGGCAGCTTCCCCATTTTTCTCAGTCCTCTCCAGAAACTTCTCAACTTCCCTTCTACTTCGTCCCCTCTGATGTGAAATGAAACTGCTTTGCCTTGCGCAACTCTAGTTCTTATTATATAATCAAAGCCCATCGTTAGGCCCATACAACCAAGTTGGAGATTATATCATTTTCAGGCCCATTAAAAACGTTGTAAAGCCCATTCACTTAAATAAGCCCATGGGCGAGGCCCGAGTCTCCGGACCTCGCCTCTCACAAAACCCTTTTGGGGTGGGGAACTAGGAATTTGAGCGAAGTCTCACAATGAGTTAGACGTAAGTTAGTATTGAAGTCGCCATTTAGGGCAATAGGGCAATCGAGCCTGAGGTCTCCCACTTAAAAGTTGAGAAAAATATCGCTAAACTGCAATGATAGTGGCATTATTCGAGTTATGAATACGGAGGGAATGATATGAACTGCTTGATTTACAAGTTATTTGTACAAAGTTTGACGAATTCAGTCATTTCCAAACTCAATTTCGCAAGGGTCTCAAGTTCAATTTCCCCCTGCAAATTGGTTAAAGAGCATTCACTCATGCACATGAGATCTTGAGTTCGATTTTTCCGTCCTCTATCGTTGTATGGTCATATCACTGCAGGTTGAGATAATGTTGATCAAAGTGTATGTTCATCATCTTACTTTGCAAAAACACTAATTTAGAGAACTGAATTCACCCAAAAATGTAAAAACATATAAAACAATCGATGCATATTCCTCTTCGGAGTTTAGACAGAGTCAAGTTAATAACGGATACATGTTCAGCATAATAAAGAATAACTTATATGACATAATTTTTCTACTTCTACAATCACAATAAACTACAAACACGAAAGCTATAACAAAAGAATATCTCCGGTCATCCGTATATCTTAATGTCATGGAAGAAAACCCCTGCATTGATCCTCACCGAACAGGTCCACAACGCGTCGTCCCTTACAGTTTGCATACAGAATTGAATTACACAGACAAGCATCCTGTGGCAAGTAAGCTCAAGAGTCGTAAGGGAGGACGAACCATTAGAAGAGGAGTTAAGTGAACCATTACAGACCAGTTTTGGCACGCTTCATCCCGCTTGAAGTGAAAGGAGAGACACTACCATATGGTTGAGGGCTCTCTTCTCGTAAATTGGATTTTAGCATAGCTAGTTCTCTCAACTGTTCCCTCTTGTAGTGATCTTGTGACTCATCCTGAAATGAAAATCAGAATCCAGTATCCATGATTTTTGTGAAGAAAAAATGTGATTAAAAACCGAGAGTTATAGCTCACAATTTGTGTGAAAAATGTGATTAAAGAACAAGCGGTCCTTTTATATGAATGAAGGGCATCTACGTATTGTATATTGAGGGAAGGAGAAATCAGTTTCATGATTCGTTGTAATATGTATTTGAGAAAGAAAAACGACACTTCATAGCGTAAAGGCAAAATAAAGTATTTGTATTGGAAAGCCAAAGGGACGAGTTAGAAACCATACCATAGGTTTGAGAAGTTCTTCTATGATTTGTTTTGCCTGTCTCAACCGCATATCAACAATATTAGCAGGCAATTCAGCCTCAATTATAATATGCAGTGGATCATTCAGATGTTCATAGCCTGGCCTTCCCCTCAAAGATTCCTCCTTGAGAATAAGAAGGCATGAAATACAAGTCAAAATACGTCAACAAAATAGATAGCATAAAATTAAAACTCAAGAAAAAAAAGAACTTGATTTTAAATAATGAAAATTTCTTTTTGTAATAAATAACAAAACTGGGAATAATTCTACCTTGTCAATATCTCTTATTGAACATTTTCCTCTTATGTACACACGACAGCCTGTAGAAGCTTCCACCCGCTTTAGTGAATTGCCTCTAGGACCCAGAAGCCGGCCCACAAAATTGAACTACAAAATAGAAGTTTCAGTACTGCAAACAAGAGAAGGGGTGAATATCAATAAGGTCCTTAAATAAGAACTTGTTTCTCAGTCAATCATAAATCATATGTGCGGCTGAGAATCCTGAGAAACATGCACTTATTTTAAGAACCTTATCGAATAATAACTCTATGTGTGCTTGCTCATGCAAACACCTCCCAATAATATGTTTTTGTTAACCATTAAACCAACAACTTTGAGTTTAAGATAGCAATGTCCCTTAACACGCTGTCAAGTTATATGGGTGGCTTACATTTGGAAAGCTATCTACTGGAATATCCAAGCGCAATATCCTCTTCACAATGTAGGAACTTGGGCTTGATGGTGCAACTTGCCACTCCATATTCATCCCTTGTGGACCGCCCATTCTCTGTTACATTATGCAAGCAAATCCAGACTATTGAAACTATACCAAGATGCAAAAAAGATGAACAGACATAGCATGGCGGTACTGATAAAAAGATAAAACTGAGAAAAAGAAGGAAGATGGGAACCTGTAGCGCATTCCATATAAAATAAATGTGACAAAAGCTTAATATACATACAATTAACGTAGCGGGAATCCAAGCTTGTCAAGCAACATAAAATGGCATGGGAATAAATAAAATCAATTAAACTTTAACCGTATTGTAAAGCTGAAACTTCCACTATTTACCATATAATAATGGAATTATATGAAGCCAGTGCATTTACGGACACCCTGCCTTAACCACTCTTTGACTATATCCTGGATCAAAATGAATTCAGAATTGAGAAAGCCGCCTATTGCAAATAGATGAATTTGGAAAAAGTCAGTGGATAACTGACCCAGGAAGAAACAATGCCGTAGGCCGATACATAAGAGTGTTTTAGCAGTCTTCAAGTCCACAAAAAAGTAAGCAACACTGTGTTTCAACCTGTGGATAGAAGACCACCATAATTAACTTCCAAACTCCCCATACTGCATTGCACATTCTAATCCCACTTCAGGCCAGATCCAAATCTTCCAAGTGGAATACTACTGGCTATCTCTCAAGACCTGATTATGCTTTCTTCTTGCTGAATGCCACACTACTATTTACGAGTATTATAACTAGTTTTTCAGACTGACATTCTTTTCATACGAGTTACGGAGGTATGCCCAGACAAGCATACAAATCTAGCAGGAACTCATTTAGGGATATGCATTTTAATTAAATCAGGCAGGGGACAGCAAGAAAAATATTCAATAAACTACTGTGCTATATATAAAATAAAATGGAAATGCGGATGTGCACAGTAAGGGTGTTGCATTAGGGAGTACATAATTGCCGACACTTACATCATGAGGCCGTCCGTTCCAGCCACGGAGGCCTGACCCTCTATAATTTGGCATTATGTCTGAACCAATAGGGCTAGGGCTTCCACGCTGCAGTCTGTCAAAGTCACTAAACCCTTGGTTGGGTATCATTCCTGAGACGCGAATTATCTCTATCAATACAGAAGAGAACCAAAGTTAGCAAATTCCTTCCTCAACATATAACACAATGAAAACAAGAATATAAGCATTGAATCAGTTTCCTGACAGAGTTCAACTCGTCAACATTACAAATAGAAAACTCCTGAGTTGGAGTGATTAGTGATTCCATGAAATGAAAGAACACATAACATGAACAAACATACAAGTCAACTCCAATATTGTGGGGGAAAATGAAGTTCCATTTTACCCCAAAGAATTTAATCTTCAAGCCGTTCCTAGAGGCAGAAAATTCAACATTCTAATCTCCCTATCAACAAGTTCTGATCTTTTTCCTCGAGCATTTCATAGTTCATCAATTACCCAATTCCGAAATGCAGAAATGAACAGCAGGTAGATCTTTTTCATGACATAATCTCAATTGGGTTCACGGGAAAAAGCTGAAAGATTCCGGTTTTCGGCACAAACAACATCCAGGAAAAGCAATTGCCCAATACACACATACAGAAAGAACAAGCATACAGAGCTTTTTCATTGCACAATCTCAATTGGGTTGACAGAAAAGAGCTCAACAAACATCCTAAACAATTCCAAATCCGAATCACAACACCGAAAATAAGAACTTAATCCGATAGTAAAAATACGGTTGAAAGGGTAGAAACCTTGATTCAAGAGGCGGCCGCATATGGGGACGACCTGCGCGAAAGGTCCGAGCTTTTGATGCTCCGCCAGCAGCTCCGTCAAGTACTGGCTCTCCACATCCGGCGGCGTTCTCAGGTGCGGCGAGAGCGCCCTCGCCGGAGAGAAATTCTGAGCGTATGAACCCGACATTGAAATCCCAATGGAGGATGAGAGCTCAAAAGGGTACAGAATTGAGTGAAATGGTGAGAGACTTGTACTGTGCTGGGTCTTCTGGGTTTGCTGGGTAGAGAAATAAAAGTAATGGTAGGCAGAGTGGTGGGGTTTTATAATTGAGAAGGTTTTAATGGCGTCTTTTGCTTACTTGCTGTAGCTAGAGAGAGAAAGAGAGAGGAGAGAGAGAGAGGCGATGCGGATTCCATATCGTTCAGATTTTCACACTATCTCTCTCCTCCCTCTCTCTCTCCTATCCCTCTCTAGCTCCTTCCTTCTCTGTCGTTGCTGTAAGATTTTAAGACTGACACCTCACGCAGAGACTGACAGGAGGAGGAGAGGAGAGAACCCACTCGCTCTCACAGCGCGTGAGATCGTGGATCCAATCGGGTGCTGGGGAAAGGTCACCGGATGTGGGACCAGGGGCCGCGGGGTGGACCCGGATCCCGCATGTGAGCTGTGCAAATGAAAACCACGCTCCTTTTTCAGGGTGGGGCTGGCGGCCCCCTTTCACTCCCTTGAATATTCGCATCGTTAGTCTACGAATCCACGGTCTCCATGTCTACACCTCCTGCACTATACAATTTAAAATATAAATAAATAAGTGTTGAAGATTTATTGTTTACGACTGCGTGATTAACTGTTAACCGTTGAATTAATATATATAAGAATTGGTTATGATTATGAATTAAATTGATACTTGTAGATGCAGGTTACGTATTTCTATTATATTTGTCAAAGATCAGAAGTTATGTGCAAATTCTCATTAAAAATTGAAATTTTTCGTTGAAATTGCTCGTTTGAAAAATTCTCGATAGCTGATGACGGCTCATATGTGAAAAACGATTATTAAAGCATGATTCGTCTTTGAATTAGGTTAAGCAACAAATTAGGTCCCCCAGTGAAATTTTGAATTTATTAAGACATTGCGATAATGGTCTTAATCAAAGGATGGGGAGGGTTAAGTTGTCATCTTGTTCTTGGAGTATAAATAGTTTGGTTTGTTGGAGAGGGTTCCTCTTTGAACCACAACTTGATATTTTGGAAACTTAAGGTCATAGTATGTGAATTTGATGGCAACTAGTTTGACCAAGGCTCTACCCAATGAGAAACTTCTTTATTTATTTACGTAACTACGTATCGATGAATGCTAAATACAATCGTACGTGTATTGTTGGCGTATATAATCTTGGGCATAATCGTACTTTGGTTTAGTTTCATTATTTTTTAATTTGGTATCAAATTCATTATTCATGATAGTTAAACTCAACACATTTTATTTACAATTAAAGAGGTATACATCAACGTTGGAAAATGAAATCCAGCCTCAGTGAATGTCAATAGTAATTTGGTTTATTATACTTTTGTATAATGGTTGTGAGTGATATAATGAGCTGTGTTTGGTATAACAAAAAAAAAAAACACAATGTGATTTTTATGCATAAGAAATAAGAGTGCAAGTGATTAGGGTTTTGCAAGATGAAATGAGATTCCCTTCGAATTTCTATATTCAGATCTTGCAGACGGAGAGACTCAAATCACTCAATTTTAATCGTACGGTACGGTCCCCATTAGTCTATTACACCGACCCACTTCACAAAAACACAAAAACTTGAATGACTCGATCTCTTTTTCTCTCTCTTAAACGGTTCAAATATTCGGTCTACAGACTCTAGACACAGAGATTCAAAGTATATCTAAATCCTTTACAAGATGTGCAAGAGTTTAATAATTTTGGGAGGTTCCCAAAGGTGACATGGATTGTTTTGATCCCTACATTACATTGTTGTCTCCGGCACAACGTGCTGTGCCCATCTACTTTTTTTTCTAACACACCTTAGACGTTGGAGGAATCCTATGCAAACTATATTTCATTTCCAACCATGTCTCTTAAGAGATATGAAAAAAAAAAAACAAAAAAAAAACAAAGTAGGTGTGTTTTAGTAATATAAATGAGTGTATAGCAACCTTTTCATTTGTGTCTTTTCTGACTCTTCTTTTCATCTTACAATATTACACAATGATTCAAACCGTTTATTTTTTATATCGCTTTTTAAAGATCAATTATGTTAAAAATCAACAAAGTCTGAAATCGTTTAATCATCTTATGAATATCCAATAGATAGACGAACTATGTAATTCCGTTAAACACTAAAATTTCAACAATCTTGATCAAATAGTTGACCAATTTCTAATTTTGTTTATCTTTTTCCAAACTTCATATTTGAAGTGTGAGTAAAAATGTAAACGGTTCCAACCACAATGCAACTAAAAAAATAGAACGAAAAAGTTCTACAGAGGTGGTCAGCATCCCTAAAATGGTTATATACTAATGATTTGATGCATAAGTAGGCCGCCAAATGAAATAAATTCTTAAAAACAAAAAAAAAAAAAAGCTAGGTAGGAGCTGTCCACAAGCTTTGGACATCACATCTGTCTTGAGGTTGTTTGCTTAATTGGCGCATAGGGAAGTAGTTAACTATATTAGGCAATTATTCTCTGTTTTAAACAAACTGCCATGCCATCTAACTATCACTTTGATTCCTCAAAAGAAATAAAGAAAACAAAAACACATGACCATCTCTATGTAACCATGACTTCTATTATTTCAATTTTCATGGCACCAATATATCTTTACTCATGCGTTTCGTGTTAATAATATAATATCATGTATAAACATATGTTCCTAACAACAATGTAATTATTTCGTTAATGTTCTTATTGAATCAATAAGGTTTTGACATCAAAGTATGGGGGCTACAATGCTACGTTAACGATCTAACTGTTGTAAGATCCACTAAATTCTTATATGCGAAACTTGAACCGTTGATTTTTTTTTTAATCACTCAGTGGTGCATACCATGAAAGAAAAATAACAAATAACCAATGGTTTGAGTAACACTTTTGAAGGGCATGAGATTATCTGTTTGATTTAGTATCACAAACCAAAGACGCAATACACATGGCGGTTATGATAGGCTTCGAATGCCGCCACCTTATCATCCCACTTGCATGTAAGTTTCTCTCGTTGAGACATATTGCTAACAGTAAGACTCGAGTGCATTCAAATTTATCAAAATGCAAAGAGATACTTCAACTCCCAAGCACTAATAAATTAACATTGTGGATTAACAAGCTTGATAGCTTAAAACTCACTACACGGAACTGCATCACAAATAGGCCAAGCAATTGGGAGGACCGATTATAAATGGCAAAAAGTATATTACAAACAACAAATAATATTGCTACAACTTCAAGTTTTTGTTGAAAGTACATATCCCCTTGCCAATCAAAGAAGAACATCTTCGGGGCCATTCGGTACCATTTGCCAATATTGGGAAGTACTATGGGAAGCTCCCCGGACTTCTGATGGCGGTGAAGGATAAGGAGGGATTACCTGAGTCAATGAATAGTGATGTCAAAGTCGGTCAAGAAGGCAGTGAAGGCAACAGGGATTGGGGAAAGACTCGAAACTAGAAGGTACCTTGATGGGATAAACTTCGGTGACTTCTTCAGTTCCCTCATCCAAGTATACAACATCCTGCATAGTTAGTTGGTGATATTCGACAATCTCCCTTAGGAAGCGGTTTTCACGTGCATACACTGAATTTTCGTGTGCCAATCTTGCCTTTTCTGCCAAAAGGGTTTCCAATTGCAGTCTTATCTGAACAGAAATATTAGTATCAAACACATTGCAACCCAATGCCATAATGGATATAGAAAGAGGTACGATGCACAAAAATTTCAATGTAAACAAGTAGATTACTTTACTGCTTAAACTACCCAAAGGTCTCGAATATATCATATAAAAAAAATAACCTTCAGAAGGAAGGTGATGAACCGTAAACCATACAAAAGTTTCATGAGTCTCAATGTAAATTAAGGAAAGAAAACGGCAATGTGACAGAATACACCAAGAAACACTCGAAATGAAGAAGGGGAGAAAAATGGATACCAAATCATCATCTTCAGGGCTGTCTCCCCTTTCACGATTCTCCCGAAGGATTTTACTTTCTTCCTCCAGCTGCGCACATCGCTCCTTCGCAAAAGCAAAATCTGCTTTGACAGTCTTCAACTCCCGAAGAAGAAGTTTTGCTTTGGCAGCCATTGCCATTGCAACCTGTAGTGCAAAAACAATGGCCAAATCATGCATTTACTAAAACAAGTAACATACAAACATCAAACATTATGATAGAAGGCACTGTATATATAACTCGGCCATCTTAAAATTCCTTCTTTTCCCTATAGTTTCCTGCTCTCATAAATAAGATAGAGTGGGCTGCGCTAAGCCTATGGTTCAAAAGATGCTACGCATGAACCCAATCGCAAGCTTATGGATGAAGCATTGAAGTCATTCAACACTTTTCATTCCATTAACTGTTGGGGCACACCAGATTTCATTAATTTTCATACACGATAGAAGAAAACTAGTAACATCCTATTAAAATATTCCAATTCCAACATTGTTCATATCCCACTATAGTAACAAATGTGAAAAGTTAACCTACACCAAAAAACATCTATTATATCAACCAGTGACACAAAAGTTGCCACCTTACGTCGCGAGATGCCTTCAATTGGAGTTCTAGGTCAGCTTGCGTCTGAGGTTCTGATTTTTGTGCAGAACCACTAGGCTTTTTCCTGATATGCTTACGAGTTTCTTGAATGATGTCTGCAGTCCCCTTCTCAACAATTGTACGACCCTCCTGTCAAAGGGTGAAAGGCAGACAGTGGATATATGATCAACTAGGCACAAGTACCAATTATTGGACAGACTCCAGAGTAAGGAGACAGCTAAAGATAAAATTGCATAAATATGCACATGCAATGAATTTGTTCGGATACAGAAACACACACACAGAGTCAATGTTCATTCTTATTAGCATTCTTTATAAACACGCCAGGATAACTATACTATGTTTCAAGAATAGAGTGAAACAGAAGGCTAAATATTGGAATTACTTTTGGAAGCATGAGCAAAACATTTAAAACCAATGGTCAACTGAACATAAATTCACATTGCCTACCTCCAAAGCATTCCCAATGGTGCCACTAATATAACTAAGTGATGATGTAAATGCCCCCAATCCCTTCTGTAATGTGGGATTCTCAGTCTTTCCGCTGCTCTCAACAAATTGGTTCGGTTCAGGATACTGCAAATAGTTAGTAGATACACAAATTAGAGTATTAGATACTATAAATCTGCAAATACACAATCATTCAACAATGCAGCAGCAACTAAAAGTCTTTGGAAAATGCCAAGCTACTATAAAGACTTGATGAAATCTATATCTCACCTTACCCCTTGTCGGTGTAGACTGCGTGCCCGCCCTTGTTGTTCGGGGTGAATCATAATCTTGAGCTCCATTATCGTCATCGTCGAGAATGGCCTTGGCTTTTCTGGCAAGAACACCCCAAAACCCATGTTTGGATTCATTCACATTCTTCAATGAAGTATACTCATGTGGCTGAAAATCCAACAGAAAGCAGCAAAATTTAAGTAATGGGCAGAACAAAAACCGCAATCAGATGCAACAAAACACACAATTCACGAATGAAACAGCAAAAAAGCATATGAATCCAAAGACCTTGGAGGACGGAGAAGAAGATGCAGTGGTGGCGGGGTTGGAATATCGGGAAGGCAATGAAGACGTTGGGGAGGAGGAGTTGACAGCCGGCTGAGCACCGCGAGCAGAGTAAGCGGAGGAGAGAGAGGAGTCCCGATGCGCCGACGAGGCTCGAATGGCTTTGGCCGCAAGCGAATCGTCAGACTGCGGCGGCGGCAATGGGTGCCGAGTTTTATCTTCCTCTTCTTCTTCAAATCGAAAGCTCGTGCTTGATGTCGATGACGACGACGAAGACAAAATCTGCTGCCTCCTTCTGTAAGCCATTTCCGACTACCCCCTCTTTCCTCCTCTCAATCGAATTGCAAAACCCTAATCCCCAAATCAATTTCCGAGCCTCTGACACTCGCCGCTCATTCAAAATGCGAGCTTTACCCCTCTTTCTTCTTCGTTTTGGTCAACAGAGTCTCCCTGCGACTGCACGGATTGGAAATTGAAGAGGGCTGATGACGAAAGCCCTAAACTTGGAAACCCAAGTACAGTCACAGAGAAGAAGATCTCCTTCCTCCGCCTTCAGCCGGACGAATCAGCCCTCTTTCTTCTGAATTCACCCGCCTGTGTGCGTTGTGTTCCTCCGCCTTCGTCAACGCCCCTCCTACTTTCCTTTGAAAACAGAGTTACTGTTTTTCTTACTAAAATTAAGATGGACCTCTTTTGATTTGGGCCTGGTGCTTTGATCTGCCCAGGTTTTTTAATATGGGCTTTTGCTGTTGTACACAGTCACAAAAACCTCTCTTTTCCAAATTCAACAGTAATGATGATAGTAGAGATAAGCCCAAATCTAAATACAAAGGACAACTCTAATTTAACTAGTAGTAAGAGAGATTGGTATCGTTTTCTGAATGACGAGTTTGATATTTGATTGATTATATTGATTTATTGTGTAATTTAGCTCAAAATTCTCACATTTTCTCGATACAAGCGGTATTGAGGCAATGAAGAATCAAACTAGAAAACAAGTCCCTACCTTATAGTAAAATATCGTTGTATATCATACACTCAAATATCAATGTACTGGTTCAAATAGATAAAGTGATAATAGGGAGATGGGTTTGGATATTTAAAAGAATGCTTAACTATTTTAATTTGACCATATAGTTGTTTAAAGTTTCAGTTTGGCCCCTGATATTTTCAAAATAATGATAAACTGACCCCAAACATGTCATGTCAATTTTTTAGCTGTGTTTAAAAGTCAAAGCACACTCTAAAATTCATGTTCTATGCTTCATCTGCGTGTTCAACACAACATACTCAAAATATAAAGTGTCCATACGAAATATATGTTTATCGATGAGAATATAACATGTTTGTTTATTGTTTTCGGATGAGAAAACTGATTCAAATTTTAACTAATTTTAAACATTAAAAAGAGAAGCATCATTGATCATGTTAATTGATTTTAAGTCCACCTTTTATATATAAGACGACATTGACATGCTACTTGTGTAACAATACTCTTATCAATTATTTACTAGTTGAAATTAAAAACAATTCTTCAGTCCTGTACACACTCGACTTTAAGAGAATAGTATACAGAAAATGTGACATATATTTTGATGTGTATTGATGTATATTGCACATTTTATATATTTTATTTGCTACCTACTCATGAGTAGGGTGTGCCAGTTAGGTCCAGGGTCGATTAACCTTCATATACAAGCAATCATTTTAATATCCTATTTAGTTAAAAATTTGCGCTACTAAACTCGATCGGCAATGTACATTGCACATTTAGACTTATATCTATGAGAATGTGCTTGGGGACAATGTCCCACAGTAATGAGAGATCAAACCATGCAAGGGCTTATAAAGAGTTGAACTACTCTCCATATTGCTAATTGATTTTATGATGGAACCTCGACTTTCTTCATGAGATCAGAGTCAGGTTGGCCACACGTGCTCCATGTCACCCAATTTGTATCCATGTATTAGACTTGAAAATTCGTCACACGTGAGGAGACGTGTGGGAATGTGAGGACAAAATCCCACATTAGTGAACCATACAAAGATTTGTAAAGAATTAAGTTACTCTTCATATAATTGTCAATTAATTTTACGGCGGAACCTTAATTTTCTTTATTATCCTTTGCTAATAGAAATGAAGGGAATATTTAAGTACTTTGAATGTGCACATGTTTTGTTGTTGTTGGATTGTGGTGGCGCTGGTGTGAATGAAATATGAAAATGGTAGGTAAAGGGAGGGTGGCGTGGCCAGTGGCCACCCTTTTCCCAGACAAACAAACATGGGGTGGCTCTGACGGCGGTGGCAAACTCCATTATTTTGGTGTCAAATTATAAGAAAATTAATTAAAGACTTGTCGATCGGTTCAACTTTGAAACATTGTGCTGGTATACTCTTGCACATGAAGACATAACCACACATGATCTTGCTTACTTGTTTGCCTTAGCTATAGAGGAATCATCATATCTGAGGGTCCTTTTGCGAGGAGACGAGGACATGGATCAGACAGACATATTCTCTCAGGGAATCCTGGACAAGGTCTCCCAATGGACCCAACCAACGTTCAACAACTATATACTTATTGCACTATGCAAGAGTTAAACGTGACATTTGTTATTTATACGTCTGCTGATACACATGTTAACACACTCTCTAATACATATGAGTTTCATAGATATAGTGAACTCATCTCTATTAGAGTGCATGGATCAATAGTTATATTGCTGTTAATTTTCTTGGTCTTACTAATTTTTATTTGTAACTCCGCCTGTGTAAGTTTATCTTACATTGCCGGTCTCAAGCCCGCATAAAGGAGGAGGGGGAGGACGTCAGGTAGTCGACAGCCGGCACTCCTAGGTTACGTCGAATCCTTATGAAAATGAATCTAGAACAACCTGTATGGGCCATTTCCTTTTTTTGTTTTTCAATTTTCTTGCAAAAGAACGGAGAATTAGATGGAGACCTCAACCATAGAATACAAGCTGGATGAATGAAGTGGAAGAGTACATCCGACGTGTTGTGTGACCGTCGTATGCCGCTGAAGCTCAAGGGAAAATTTTATAGGACGACAATAAGGCCAGCGATGATGTATGACACAGAATGTTGGGCGGTGAAGCATCAACACGTACATAAAATGGGTGTAGCGGAGATGAGGATGCTTCGTTGGATGTGTGGGCACACGATAAAGGGTAAGATTAGGAATGAGGATATCCGAGGTAAAGTAGGAGTAGCCAAAATTGAAGGAAAGATGAGAGAAAATCGGTTACGGTGGTTTGGACATGTGTAAAGAAGGCCTACTGACGCTCCGGTTCAAATATGTGACTACGGGACAGAGATTCAAGGCCGAAGGGGTAGAGGAAGACCTAGGAAAACTTTAGAAGAAACCCTAAGAAAAGACTTAGAGTACTTGGATCTAACGGAGGACATGACACATAACCGAGCGCAATGGCGTTCTAGGATTCATTTAGCCGACCCCACTTAGTGGGAAAATGCTTTGTTGTTGTTGTTGTTTGTACTAATTTTTATTTGTCTATCTTTTTTTTTTTAATTTTATAAATTTCATTCGATATTGTAATCGGTAAGTTGATATTATAATCGGTAAGTAATTATCCTTTTCAAGGGAAAATGAGTATGGTGCAACATTTTTTTCCTTAATTGGAGAAAGATTATGCAAAATTAGCACTTGGGCAACGGTTAAGTGCGGGGCACTTTCCCTTTCTCTAAAGAAGAGAGGATCATTACAGAAATCCTCAGCCCGTCTCTCCTCCACCAAATTTATTGATAAACTTGGAGCAACATTTAAGTACAAACAAATACTACTCTTGTTCAAATGGATCCCAAAAGAAGAAAATCTGACACAATCGATGAACTCCAAGTACATTTAAAATCGATGGACTCAAAACCTTACTGAACTTTTATCTAAAGAAAGACTTCCTTGTAAATACTTGGATTCGTTTACAACAGTAATACGTTCTCTCATCCTTTATTCTGTATAAAATATGACTGCATGATCCACAAATAGTAAGCTTGAATAAAACATTTCAACCACCCATAATTTATTGAAATACATAAGAAACAGTGATCGATAGCAGAGATGAAAAGACACAATTTTTATTTCCAAAAGATGAAAAGATTATAATCAACAACCTATATTGACAAAAAAAATTATATGAGGTATTTGTCGATTTCCCCCTCAAACTTGTAAGTAGTTATCAATTTTTCCCATGAAATTTAATTTTAATCAATTACCCCCTAAACTATTATAACTGGCCGAAATCCCCCATAGTGTTAGATTTTCTAATTTTCCGTCAAATATTTCATCCATCTCTGTCAACGCCAAAAAATTCTACGGGGCATAAAAGTAATTTGGCCACTCACCAAAGCCAAACTGACCGAGAGAGAGCATCAAGGTCAACGATTTGGCAAAAGACTGTTGAACACAAAGTTTCTGGAAGGGGGGTTTCTGGAGTTTTGGAGGGATGAGGCATGAAGGCGTTAATGGTGAAAAGGTCATGGGGATCGGGGAATGGAAGTGGCGTTGGGTTTGAGGGATGTGGGAGTTTGTGGAAATAAGGGGAAAAGAGGTGGGTAAAAGTGGAAATTGATGGGTGTTGGTGGGGTGGTTGCAGAGAAAAGAAGCATGGGGTGGTGGGCGGGTTGGGATTTGGGTGTTAATTGGTGGAAGTAGATTTTTGGAGGTGGTTTTGGGAGAGAGATTGAGGTTTAGAGACGTGGGGTGGAAAGATTTGGAAATGGGATTTAACTGTCGAATTCAATGGGGAATTTTGCAGGAGTGGCATTAGAAGCATAGAAAATGAAAAGGGCTCGTAAGGTATTTGGAGGAGGCGGATGAGGTTGTGGTAAGTTGAGTTAAGCAAGTCAGTCTCCCTATAAAAAGACATCTTTGTTTAGAATGGACGGAATATCAGATGAAAAATTAGGAAATTTAACTGCGTGGGAAATTTGGCTAATTATAAGAATTCATAAGAGTAATCGTCTAAAATTAAAGTTCCGGGGGGGGGAATTGACAACGCCTTACAAATTTGAGGGGGAAATCAACAAATAAGCCAAAAATTATATAGGCTTGATTTCATTAGCATCCTTAAAAACTCAACTCAAGTGTCACTTATTTTTTTGAAACTCAAATTTGGTCATTTAATTTCTTAAAATTCATCATATATCACTTTATTCCATACAGTCCAATTTTGTCAATAAATTTATCAAAATTGTTTATGTGGAACAAAGAGACCCATTATAGCTGAGATGTGTGCCACATTGTAAAAATAAATATAAACTAGATTTTTTTAATTTCAAAATAAGAGAAACATTATTCTAATAAATATTTTTTTGGAGACATGTGACACACATCTCAAAAATTAAACCACCGTAACGAGCTGAGCCAAACTGGATATCACATTGCTCAACCTTGGCTTGTTTCATTTTTTAGAGCTCAAGATAGACTTGGCTAGCTCCTTATCCTATCCAAGCTCGAGTAAGCTTAAAAACTTCAAATTCAATACGGAGCTCAAGCTAGTCCGAGCTATTTAAAGCAATAAGATGTCTGCAAAACTTCACGACGTGCCAACACAGTGAATAATATTATCTATATATATATATATATATATATATATATATATATAGGGAATTAATATTGTCACTCTAAAAAATCAATTGTGCACTTCTCATAATTAAGAGTTTTTTTTTCTAAATATAATAAATTTGGGATGCATAATTAGATTTTTAAATTGACAATAACAAATCCATATATATAAATAAATAAACAGTATGACATAAAATTTTCAAAAATAATACTTTAAAATAGTATCTTTCTTTTTCCACACCTGTAGTTTCCTTAAAAACAAAATACGATGAAGGGACATAATATCGATCTCCATGTAAAAGAAAACTAAAAGTGAAGATAATCAATCTAAAGTTAGAAGAATAGTAAATATATATAATTATCCAAAAGCAAAAGCTTGAATGTGATATTTCATCCAAGCAAACTTGTTGAGTAGAATATAGTTTAAACTATCTCGTAAAAAATAAATGAGCTGCTCACAAGCTTTACGAGTCGAATGATACACTTGGCTTGTTCTTTCATGAACTGAGCTTCCACGAACCAAATAAGAGTCAAACCTGTCACAAGCTTGAGCTATTTCGAGCTGGTTTACAACCCTAGCAACAATGAATCTATTTGTGTCACATAAACAATTTTAACGGATTTGTAACAAACTTTGACGATAGGAGGCAAAATGAGACTCAAGTTAAGTTTTAAAGAGTTAAGTGACAACATTTGGATTTAAAAAAATTAAGGAAGACTCGAGTTGAGTTTTAGTCGTAGAAAAAGGAAAATGACTTACATGAAAAATGTTCACGACCACTATAGCATCACATTCTTATAGTATAATGACAGATGCAGGTTTTTTAACACACGAATTGATTTTTGAAAAAAAAAATACATGACATTTATTGGGATGCCACATAATGATAAACTCATTACAGGTAAGTTGTTCTTATAGAGAAGGCATATTGTATGTGTGGTCAAATACAATATCAATCATCATGGTATTCTAGTTGGACCTACATGGTATCTCTATATATAACGCCAACAACCTCTTTTGGGGTCACAGGCTTCACCAAAATGTTTTGGATAAAAATGTCTCCCAGACAAAAAAAATTTAGAAGCAACCCAAAATAATGTAGGGGTATTTTCGTCATATAAACAGTGTTTTTTAATAATTAATTCTTTTTGTACATTTTTTTTAGTATATCACAATAAACTAGTAATAATGTGATTCAATCAATTATTTATTAAATATTATTTTATCTTTTTTAAACACGTTCCAAACATCTTAAGAAGTGTGTAATACCGGCTATAAAAAATGTCATTCGTACGTGCATAATAATGTGATGCAATTAGTTGTCAAATGATTGTTTTTTTTAACAAACGATATTATCTACACTAACGTGGAGGGGGATGGCCTTAGCCTCACAATAATGTGATTCAACAAGGTGTTTATTAAATATTATTTTCTCTATTTTTAAACACGTTCAAAACATCTTAAGAGGCACGTTGTGCCAGTTATAAAAAAAAGTCTTTTGCACACGCATAATAATGTGATTCAATTAGTTGTCAAATGATTGCTTTTTTTGTTCTTTGAACAAACAATATTATATGCACTAAGGGGAATGGGGTGGCCTTAGCCTTACAATAGATTAATAATAACGTGATTCAATTAACTGTTTATTAAATATTATTTTCTCTATTTTTAAACACGTTCAAAACATCTTAAGAGACGCGTATTGCTGATGATAAAAAAGGTCTTTCACGCGCATAATAATGTGATTCAATTAGTTGTCAAATGATCATTTTTTTTAACAAACGATGTTATATACACTAAGGAGTGGATTCAACTGCTTTGATTGGTTTATGAGGTTTCTTCTAGCATGATCTAATATTATTTATTTACTTCAAATATTTAACTTTCTTTTGTCATAAAAAAATTATTGAAGCAATTTATACATATAAATACATTTATAACGTGTAAATTGTGCGTAACATACCGTGATTCAGAAAATGTCTTATGCACATGAAGGCTAGTGTAAATAAAATACGATGGGGGAGTAGGGTGAGGGGTAGTTAAGTCATTTCGATATTCAGAATGACTCAACGAGTATGAGACCCTGACTTTCTCCGCCGGACTCATCTGTGACCTCAAACCCTATATATAGAGTACTTCTGCCCTACAAATACTGAGAGAAGATTTAGACCTAGATACTAGTGCAACAGACAGTAGTAGACGGGAGAGAGAGAGAAAGAGAAGCAAGCAAAGCTATGGTCAAAGAAACCCCACCACCTATTTCTTCTCCACACAGTAGTGGAGAGGATGAGCTGTATATATCAGTGGCATAATCATCTCTCTGAGTCTGTGGTGATATATCTGGAGATGGAGAGAGATAGGGAGCCTTGTATTGTAGTGTATCCAAGTTGAATGAGTAAATACTAGTAACAATAAGAAAAGGAAAGAAAAGAAAATACCACTTTTCACTTTTTTATTTTTATTTTTTTTTACTTTTATTCTTTTTTACTTTTATTCTTTTGGTATATAGTAACACACAAACACCAGTGCTTTTGCCATATAGTAACACACAAACACCAGTGCTTTTGCCAGATTTGTGTAGAGAGATCAGGTAGATAGAGAGATCTCCAATATATCGTTTTCCCTTCTCTGATTCCCATGAAAGACAGCGACACTTCCTCTCCTCCTTCCCCCCATTTTCCCTCTCCCTCCTCCCTCTCCCTCCTTGATTTTTGCATCACTCTTTTCGATTAATTATCTTTTTTCTTCTTAATAGTGTTATTTAATTATTCATGGGTTTTGTCTATTTATCTGTGTCTGCGTTTCTTCAATTCTTCTGAATGTATCATCACAGACTTATACACAGTGCGGCTGCTGATGGAGGTTGAATTGCAAGGATTTACTTTTTGGTGAAGTTGTAAGGACGTTTCTGTGGAGGTTATATTAGTAAGTCTTTTAGTCTTTTAGTCCTTCAGTCTATCAGGTATGTGTTTGCTTCATTTTTGATAAGTTGGTCTTTCTCACACCATTTTATTTATTTGTTCCCTCCTAATCTCTAAAAAGCTCCTTAATTTTACGATGAGGTTCTCGTAGAAGAACTGTTACACAATCTTTACTAATTTTAATCTTTAATTTTACTAAATTGTGGTGATGAAAGCTGTTATACCATCTTTGTTTATTATATACATATATATATATATATATATATATTGTTAAGAGTAATTCATAGGGCATCTAAGGCGATGATATATGATCTGATGTTTTTGGTGGTTGTGAATCTTTGGTGCATAGTAGTGGGATTATATTTACTTGGGGTCAGGGTTTATGCACATACTAACTTTGAGATCTGAATAAAAAGAAGATACTCCCCCACTTTAAATTATCTGGTTCTAATTATGTGTAAGTGGAAAACAGAAGAAATGGAGAGAAAGCAAGTCTTGGACATACATTATAAGTCATGGAAAGTCAGAATTCGACACTATTTTCTGGTAATTTGTATAATCTCTACACCTATTTAAGAATATATACAGGAATTACCCAAAAAAAATACAGATATGTTAATTGGGTTTTCAGAGCTCTGTAACATTAAGGTAATAGGATTTTAGGTTAGATTTGAACATTTCTGCTGCCAGAATTTTGGTAAGATTTCAGTTATATAAATAATAGTTCTGCTTGCAGGAATTCTGTAATTAAGTTAAGTAAGAATTAATATTATTGCTTTCAGGATTCCTATAACATTTCAGTAATAACTATTAATGGAATATACTTGAACATGAAATTCGAATGCTAGTCATCTGCATACACAAATTCCATCCAAGGAAGCACTAGTGAATACTGTGATCACTTTTTAACTTGTCATTTGCTTGTTTTCGTTTATTAATTAGACTTCAAAATGATTCAGGGAAACCTTATTAAGTTTATATGGTTGCATCATAGGCAAAAATGTACTTGGAATTGCAACGACATCATAATAACATTTTGTTCAATTAGCTAGTCATTAGTGAAAAAGAGAGAAAATCGAGTCTTCCTGTTGGTCTTTCTTGTTTTACCCCCTTCTGAATTAGCATAAACGTACCAAAATGTTTGTTTCCATTTTTCATCCCTTTGAATAATAGTTTTCATGGAGCAGTAAATATTGTTGGAATCATGTGTATTATGTGTTCTTAGAGATGGCTTAAGTGAGCTTTCTTCAGTCCACTCACGGAAGGGCAAAGGGTTTGAATTAGCTGCCGACTCATTCATTCAAACTCAGTAGAAAAGGAGTGGATATTTCTACTGCGAATGTGTGAATGATGCGGGAGATAAATTTCATTCTTTTCTTCTCTGTGCTTGGACTGAAGGGAGCTCCCTTTTACTATCTTCTTTGTTGTATATATTGTTTACCTAACCATTTCTTTTCATGATGTATTTAGTGATCAGAACTGTGTTTATCTCCGCATATTTTTGTTACATATTCCTCAGGTGAATGAAATTATGTCCGATTTCTCTACTGATACTATAATTACAGTGCTGTCTGTTAATTTTCATAATTTTCTACACCACAATTTATGTTTGTGCGTTTTGAACATGCTGAAGTTAAACTTAATTGGTCAGGGGTGCTATATCTAGTACAATGGATGATGTGACACCATTTGAAATTCGACAACAAATTTAGTGTACGTTTTTTGTTGTATACGTATATTTTGGTTGCACGTAGTAGGAAATGAGAGAAAGAGGCTGATCAACTCTATGAAATTAGTGGCATGGAACTTTAATGGAGAGGGAACTTCTTCCTCCCTTCAAAACATTTCCATTGAATTGAACAAAATGATTGTCGAGGGAAAAAGAACTTTCCTGTCCTGCCATCATTCCCCTCTTTTTCGTACTAACCACTTGGACTATCACACTAGACTGGATGAGTGAGAGATCTGGAGACTTATTTTTAGTAAAAACTTGAGGGCTAAAAACATGCTGCTAGAGCGAGATGATGTGTATACCCCGTTGCATGGAGGTTTCTCTCCAACAGGTAAATGAAAAGGTAAAAGAACATGCTACTAGAGAGAGAGTATGTAGGTATATATATTCCCATTGTATCAAAGCTTCTCTCCTGTGCTTAGAGATTATTATTTTTAGTAAAAACTAGACAGTTAAAAACATGTTACTAGAGAACGTACAAGTTGAGCCGTGTCAACTGAACCCTCGCCAGGAGAAGGAGCTTTTCATTTGGTGCTTTACAATTTACAGGTGCATGTTTTATGTTGGGGAAATATGGAGGCTGTGGTTGGTTGTCTTTATTCTTTTGGCAATGTTTGGCAACGCATCATAATTAGAAAGTGAAATTTTATGGCATGCGTTTTGGCATCTTAAAACCCGCCTCATGTCTACGTCTAGTGGGGCTAAACGCAGTCTCTCAGTCTCTCAGAATTGCAGAGGTTGGAACTTGGAGCTATATGCTATTGTTGCACTTCATGCTTCATTGGCAGTCGTGATCACCGTATTTTATTGTATCACATACCCCACAATCTACTTTTAGTCTTTATCAGCAGAAAATCTATTTCTTGAGCATTATTTTTGCACAAATTTGTTAGCCATTGAGGTAAAAATTAAGAAAGAAACATGGCTTCCTTCTTAGGTCATTGTCATTCATCCTAAACTGAAAATTACAATCTGACACGTATAAAAACTGTTTTTTAGTGTGATTTTAATGAGTTGTTATGTGCACCTATCAAGTTGTAAGTTGTGAGTTCTGTTGGATCCTTACAAGTAATGAGTCAAGCAGTGTTAAAAAATTTAGATGTGAGTAGGGTTTTCTTGTTTGTATGGAGCGGAAAGCCCCTTTTTAGGGTTCAAAAGGTGGTATGCATATACTACGTGTACGTGTGTGCGAAGATCTAAAGTGAATTAAAATAAGCAGTTCATTGGTTGTCGATAATGGAAGTACACAAAAAAAAGATAATGAAAGTACAAGTGAAGTAGATTTTTAATTGTATTTATCGAGTAATGAGCATGTGTTACGGTTTTTGATTAACTTACAGTAAAATTAATATTCTTTCTATATGGGGGTGTGTTTCCATGTTGTCAGTTGCCCTATTTTATTATGTTGTTGATGTCATTTTAAGAAATCTCTAATTGGTTCAGTGCATGAGGTGATCTACTAGAAGACAACGGATCTTTTTGCTTTCTTTAGACTTCTTTCTTGGAAGCTTAAGTGCCTAGCTCGACCTATTTCATTACCAATTTGGGCAAGGAAGGAAGTTACTTGTATACCCAAGATATCTATGTCTTAAGTTCTCATGTCACTCGTATACAGTGTCTTTCTCACAACAACTGATCGGGGAGATCAGCTAGGTTTGAAAGAAGTGAGGTTGGATGTGAGAGAACCTCTTGTATTTCTATATAACGAGAGAGGGAATTGTAGTTTCTCCTCGCTTGTTTGTGTGCGCTTCCTCAATGTATGCTTGAAACTCCCGTGGTGTGACGGGTTTTAGCAAGGAAGGTCATATTTTACTCGAGCTGAAACGATGCATGAACAATTGTTGGGCTGCAAAAGGTTAAACTGTTAGAAAATTAACCAACAGTGCCATAGTGCATGAAGTGAATTACTAGACAACAACTTGATCTTTTTGCTTTCGTTGGCTTCTTTCGTAATGCCTAGTTCTACCTATTTCATTACCAAGATAGGCAAGGAAAGAATAGACCACCTTACCAGTTTGAAAAACAAAAAGAAAATAGTTCACTACGAGAAACAAAAGAGTGAATGATTCATGTTAGACAGTTATTAGACTTTCGAGGAACTGTTAATGATACTCTTCGATTGTGAGAGAAATTTCTCTTGTAAGTTTGCAACTTCTATATGATTATGGAGATTGGTTGATGAGTTTTATGTGGGTATATCGTATCACCACCTGCACAATCCGTCAGGTGTGATATTTTATCACAAAAGGCCTCGGTGTTAGTTGAAGCGGGGTTAGGATAGTTAAACTCTTCCTCACGTGAGATCCACACATCGACAACCACGTGGAGTCAAGGGGACTCACCCTACACGTGGGGCCAGGGGATCCATCATCATTGCGCGGGGCCAAGGGACCCACCATCATTGCGCGGGGCCAAGGCACCCACCATCATTGCGCGGGGCCAAGGGGACCCATTCATCACATGGTAGTACAGTACGAGCCCGCTCCTTGACTCTGATACCATGTAGAATTATCAGAGAGACGGGCCAAAAGCACACTCCAACAACACCGATATTGTCTCCAACTTGGTAATTACCACCTACACAATCCGTCAAGTATGAGATTTTATCACAAAATACCTCGGTGTTAGTTGGAGTAGGGTTAAGATATTTAAACTCTTCTTTTCTCATTGATACGATTGATGTGAGACATTTCAACATATTGAACTTATGAAGTTTAAATTGTTAGCGCGTTAGTCAACAATGTATCCAGATGAATAATGCAATTATAAACCTGCATGCATTATGTGCTTTCCAGATATCAGAAAAGTTATCACACCTACTTATCAAAGCTCTCCGCAAAAGATAGATCCAGAACCAAAAACATCTCTTCCAACCCTAGGGGTCATAAAATAGTAAGTGTTCTCAACTCTTTTGCTTTCAGCCTTTACATAATAGTTCATTGACATGTGAAGTAAGCTAAAGGTAGTCCTCTCTTGCAAACCCTAGTCAGTGAAAACGATACGTACAGTAATGGTCCCCCCTCCCTGAGAGCCAAAGACTAAAAAGTAAGAGGTGGCAGCCTGCCAACATCGTATAATATGTTGACATGTCGGTAAGTTAAGGCATAAATTTTAGGCTTATTTTTTGTTGATAAGTTAAAGCATAAATTTGAGGATTATTTTTTGTTATGCTCTTTGGAACTTCATTTCGATTTTATTTTAATTTCTAAAATTTATTTTTTATCACTTCACTTGTTGAAACTTAATTTTTGCTTTGTTTTGCTATCTTTGTAAGTTATCTTACAAAATCTGTTAGGATCACTAATGTGGCATGATTGGGCCCACTTATTTGCCATGTGTACAAAATATTATTAAAAACTATTATAATATTTTGAAAACTAAAAATATAATTAAAAAATGACAAGCTCTTCCTTATCCCCTCCATCAGTGCATCACAGCCGCACCTCCATGCCCAAAGCTTCCTAATCTAAACTACGCACCCATTCGCTCAATAAAAATTCACAGATCTGCAACCTCCCACCCCCTCAAGGGAGCTGTCCTTAATGTCCGTCCAAAATAATACCAACAATAAGCAATAAACCCAGCAACGAGCTTCCTAATCGAAGTGAAGTTTCACGGGCATAGCAAAACATGCATGTGTTGTTTAATGATTAACTTTTACTTGTTATTTGTTATTGGAGGGTTAAGTATCTGCTTAGAATGGTACACACGAGCCAAATTAAAATATAAATACTGTAAAGCTTAAACTATCAGGTTGAAGGAAGGAGCCAGCCCATCTACAGGTGAAGTGGTTTTCACTAGGAATAAGTGCTTTTTGTCTTTTCACTTGCCCTCTTTGAGAACTTATGCGTCTTTTGATGCCACATTGCGAGAATTCATCATTTTAACGTTCATTTTTTAGACTCTTGAACTATAGCTGCGAGTGAAGAAAAAATTCAATTTGAAGCTCAGCCGGTTAAAAGAGGACTTAAATTGAAGTCCTAGCAAATTTGGTTTAGTCAAGTTAGCTAGAGTAGTGTGCTCACCTATGCTTGCAAATTTGAATCTCCCTCCTCGTAGTTTAAATTAAATTAAATTAAATAGAGTATTGCAGTTTAATAAATAAATAAAAAATTGAAGCCCTATGGGATGGACATAGATGAACACAATTGAAGACATTACACATTAGAACATAAAACATAAGTCTGGGGTGCTACGAAAGCAGTTCAGAGACGACATAGATGAACAACGCTAAGAAATACATCACACACTAGAACATAAAACATAAAATTATCTCTAACTTACGACAAGGCAAAGGACATTCAAAGGAGAATTACAAAACAAGTCCATTTGATCCACATTCATAGGATGATAGTTCAAAGGAGTCCCTCAAATAGCTCAACTCACAGCTGAAGAGACAAGTTAGGCTGCTGAGAGTCCACCGGCCAGGGCAGAAGAGGTTCAGGAGTAGGCTCCTTTTGGTACCATTGAGTTGAAGCTCTTTCATGGCTACCAAATGCATTGTACAAGGGAGGAGGCTTCACTATTCCCTGAACCGCCAGTGACTCCACCCCTTGTTCTCTCCTCATAAACATGTCACTCTTTGCCAATGCACTATGATCCTCACCAAGCTTCAGTTTCACGCTCGGAAAGCTACTCATTTCTTGCACACCTTGCGCCGCATTGGGACTGTTAAATTGAGGCATGAGCTGACCTGCCTGTGTAGGGTTAGCTATATAGTTATTCTTTTGAGGAAGCTGACCTGCATGAAAAGAGTTAGCTGCATAGTTGCTACTCAGTTGAGCGTCGAAACCATTGAAGGAAGTTGTTGTCTGGATCAAACTCGACAGCTCTGGAGTGGGTGAAGGCAAGTAAGATGATGTCCTGAGATAGGTGTTGGTATTTGACATGATCTCTTGCAGCCTCGACTGATTCAATGCAGTCCTAGACATCCGAGCTTGCGGAAGCTGCTGCAGGTTTCCTACATTGTTACGTTCTGCTAGCATATCCACAGTCCTAAACTTTGTGCTGTTTGTCTCAGGACCACCCAAATCTCTAACAACGCGAATGTGCGACTCCAACTGAACGTTGCTGTTCTGATTTTGATGAGGCCTGCCTTCCATTTTGCTCTTGTGAAGTCTTATACCATTGGTAAGACTAGGGGAGTCCATGATTTTGTTTATATCAATACCTATCCGTTCCGGGAAAGCTTTTTTATACGTATATCCTTCCTCATGTGCCTTCCCTTTCGGGTCAATGAGATTACCCTTCATGTCTATTCTGGATGTGTCGGGTGCATTCATGTTTCCCTTGTAAGCACCCTCATTGATGCATAGGCTGGCTCTAACCGGGGCATATCCTTGTGCAGAAGCATCACCAAGAAAATAAGGAACATTCACTTCCTTTGGCAAGTTATACTGGGAATTATGTTGCATTTGAGTCATTTGAGAACTATTAACACCAATAGGATGACCAAGTGCCGGTGATGCAGATAGGGCGAAAGCAGGATAATTTTGGTTCTGAAATGGAGGGGTTGCCTGAGGCTGGCAATTCTGAGCTGCAACTAGACTTTCTAATTTCTTCTTAGCAACCATTTGAGCTGTTGGCCCCAAATTTTTAGCAAATCTCATGAGACTTTCTTTGTATCCTAAACCAGCATCAATCTACATTGTCAAGAAGAAGCAACCAAGTTATATATTTAATTATTTATACTTATATATCAAATTTGCCCAAACCAGTATATAATCTCAAAGTTAAAACATTTTTCAAACACTTCCATAAAGTTATATGAGCACAACTGAATACAGACAGGCCATCACAATCTTCGGTCATGGAACAAATTGCATGCCAAGTAAAAGTCCTTTTCTCTTTGCATATGAAACATATCGTGCAGAAGTTACGAAAAATCTTGTGTGTGAAAAACTAACTTGCTGTACTTCCTTATGCAGGTGAGGTTGTATCATAGTAACTTACATGAACAAGTGATTTGTTGGGTGCATTGTAGACAGCTGAGATTAAAGATTCATTCTCTTTGGAAGGCGTACAGTAAGTGTAACGCCTCTGCGCTTCGGCTAAATTTGAGTCCCTACCATCTCTCAATCCTGTCCAAAGCAAGGGAAAAGCAAACCAGTTTAGCTTCCTTTTCCATCCATAAAAATGCATGAAGGTAGAAAAATTCTTCGAATTCTGTCTGTTCTAGTTATCTTCTAATCAGTAGTCTCTAAGCCATTGCAATACTTACCAGGATTTTTTTTTGAGAAGAAACTTACCAGGATTTGGATCTGCTTGTTTTTCTCTTCTGAGGGATGACCCACACAAGCGCCATGGTTTGCCAGTTGGTTCAAGAAATTTTGGCTTCCCAGTTGGTTCAAGAAACTTTGAGTGTATATCTCCACCATTCCCATGAGGGCAGAGTATTTCATGGAAGTAATATTTTAACAGAAAACGTAGTCGATCACATCTCAGAGTTCTGAAAAGTTCGTCGGCTAGATCTTTTATACCTTGAGCCTGGTAAGAAAAATAAGATTTTCATGGTAGTTTATATTACATAAAAAAAAAAAAAACGATGAAAAGGAAGAATTAAATAAATTAACCTACCTCTTGGTAATATATGGTGGCTTCTGCGTTAAAGTGAATTGCATTTTTGGGTATCAACAGTACATCACGCTGTTAATTCAAAGAAAAAAGTTCATAATTTCGCCAATTACACATGCAACTCGGTGCAATTTAAAACATAAGATGATGTGGTAATTTTTTCCGGTTTCTGAAAGACACCGGATACGAAGGAGAGTTGAAGATGGTGCAACACAAATTGCAAGAAGAAGAAGAGGAAAGAATAGGAAAGGAGGAAGAGTGTTTGTTTCGGCACGAACCTTGAATTGTTGCAGGGTTGCATACATTTCTGCATGAAGTTTATCTCTCACGGTGCCGAAATCCATTGGATTTTTTATGATTGCGTAATAGGTTGTTACCTTGGAAACCAAGAAACATATTGTTGTTTTCTGATTAGAAAGATGAAAAAAAAAAAGTGAGAAAAATTTGGCAACAAGTATAGAACTAACCTTGTTAGGGTCAACAGGCTGAGCAAATGCATCGTGTGTGTCCCTCCTATGTAAAGCAGAAAGATTAGGATAAAAAAATACATATCGTATGTAAATAATCGACGTCCTTAAGTAATTTTTCAAGTAGTTATTCAAGCATTGCAGAAGAGGGAAAAAAATGTGCACACCTCTGTAATGTATTAAGGATGTACTCGCAGACTTGTTTCACCGACAATGGCGTAGATAACAGTTGTTCTGCAACATGAACAATAACTACGTTACTGCATTCGGAAATCTTGAATTAAACAAAATCTATGTTAGAAATAAGAGGCTCACTGATCTTGATCGCATCGACATCATGTATTCGGTCTTCAAAATCCTTCATGCATCGGCAAATGAGAAGGGAAGGATTACCGAGCTGCGACTTATGGAAAGGACCCTGCAGCTGAAATAAGTATCCAAGTTAAACCAGAGTTCCAATTTATATATGCAAATATATACGTTTGTTCTTCACTTAAACGAACATTGTTTCTTTATTAGAGAACAAACTATCTGTACTGTATCGTTAAGGTGTCGATATCATTGTCAATAAGTACCGACATGTTATTAATACACTATCGACAATATCAATACAAAGAATATATGTAAATACATAATGCAAGAGTAGGGCAGGGACAGAACGACCTGTTGAGAAGATAGAACTACATCTTCAAGTTTTTTGCGCTTTCGGCCCCTCTTGGCACCAGAAGCTGCTGTTTTTGCTGCAACGGGTGTCTGACCGTTCTCTCTACCGACGTTGTCTTTGGATTTGGAGATTTCCTTGTTCTTCTTAACCTCCTTCAATGCCAATATTCGGGCACTCTTCCTTCTCCCTTCAACTAGTTCACTTCCCTCCCATATTTCCATCCCTGGATTGCACCATATACATTTTAATTTTAACCCACGTTTGTAATATAGAAAATGCGCACAAAAAAGGTCGGTTACAAACTTTTAGTCAAAAATAGAACCGGAGGCACACTAAACTTATAATAATACCGGACATAACCCACGATTCAATGTTCTCGAGTTTCATTTTTGATTAAAAATTTGTAATTAGTTTGTGTATGTAATTCTTCTAATTTTCTGTTACTATTCCCATATCAGCTTTTATAAGAAATTTTACTTTCTATATATGGTACTCTCTTTAAAATTAATCTATAAAAAAGGAACAAAGAAAGAACATGAAATGAAAACTTACCTGAAGTAAAGTTTGAAGCAAAAGTAATTTAGGACGTAATAGAAAAAGGATTTTTTTACCATTGTTGTGTGGAATGGAGGGAGGAAAACAACAAATGAATATTTTGGGGCTTTTTAGTTATGTGAGATTGACATAATTTCTCATTTTGATCCATGATATGAAAAATCGATAGAAGCGGTCTCTGAGTTTGTCCACCGTAAATCATTTTATTTCTTCTGTGAAAAATAATTTAATATCCTCGTTAAGTAGAGGAGTTGATTTAACAAAAATATCCTTAAAAAGATGGTCACGTGGTCATTCATGTGACAATTTGACAAAGATATTGATAAATTTTTTTCAGAATGACCAAAATAGTTTATACAAACTCAGGGATCACTTCTATCGAATCTTAGGGACCAAAATAAAGAATTATGTCAATCTCAGAGACCATTTTAACTATAAAACCGTACCTAAGTGCAAAATACCAATTCATTTGTAACATTAGCATCAGCACCAAGATATTTTACCAAAATATTTTACAGCTCATCACCGATGATGTCACTTTCGTTGCTAGTTTTACCACAAAGAGAAGGATGGGAAGGTGAAAATATTTTGCTTTTTTCTGACAACAATGTCTTGAAACAAACTTCCTTTTGATGAAAAGTAGAACTAGAAATTTTTACCGCGATGTTTTTTTGACAAGAAGCGATTTGTCAGTGTTTGACATACATTTAGATTGTAAAAGCACTTTTTAGATTTTAATTAAATTTCAACGTGCTTCTAGTTTTGGAAAATTGCTCACTAAACAAAGAGAGAAGGTTTGCAAGGTGAAACTATTTCTGGTTTTTTTTTTTTTTTTTTTTTGCCAAACACTAACGGCTTGAAACAAATTTCCTTATGATGAAAAGTAGAACTTGAAATTTTTACCATGATATTTATTGAAATAACCGCAACTCTTGATTTCTAGAGGTATCCGCTTGGAAGTGTTTTCAGAAAAGCTAAAAACGCATTGAAAGTACACAAAAAAAATTATCAAAAAAAAAAAATCTCAGACAACTTTTGATAGAAAAAGTCGGAAATGTTTCCGAATAATAAAAGCACTTTTAGAAGAACATTTAAGCCTTTAATACAAATTTGAACGTGCATCTAGCAAAAACGCTTGTTCTTAGAAGTGCTTCATGAAGAAGCACTCAATTGTATGCTCATTTTCAAACTCCTACATTGAGGATCCATTGTTAACATGTACAGGCAAAAGGAGAGGAGAATAAGGATGAAAGCTACACAGGCCACATGGTAGTCTTCCTTTTACTCCCCTTTTCTTCCTTTTGCAGCACAAGTACATTTTTGCACCTTCAAAATTTGAAGCAAGAATGGTTAAAGGATACAGGCAAATGAAAAACTACTGAAATTAAAGTAAGAAAAATAAAACGGGACCGAAAAACCCCGCCAACCGAACTTTAGAAGCTCCAAACAAAGATGTTACGAACAACCAGGTAAAAATGCAGCTATGTACAGATTCTGTATGGAAGGAAAGGTAGATTGGAGCAAAGAAAAGAGAACAAACCTTATGAGAGAGCCAATGCAGCACTTCAGGTAAAAGCAAATGGGAAAGTGCAGGTAAAATTACCAAATGAACACTCACAGCCCTAGAACTCTTTCAAATCTGGCAAAATTCTCATCACATAACATGCATTCAAACCACTCTCTGACTCAAGTGATCAAGAACTTCTATACAGATGAATTTATGCACCGGGCACTTTTGTCTGTGCTCGGGGTAGGTGGTCAGGCAAGCGTTACATGCAACGATTATTTTGACAACTGTGAGATAAACAAACTCGACTTCTACAAGTGCCAGTAACTTCCTAATCTGTTCAACATGCAATTGTTACGCCAGATTTGGCACAACTCTATTTACGTTACACAATGTCGCTATTGATACGACAAAAGAATAACGTAAGCAAAATTACCTTTCACTCCACAAACGCAATAAAGAACCATAAATTCACACAATGCTAGGCGCAATTTGCGCGAAAAAGAAGAAGATACATGTGTAAACACAAATTGCCAAAATGATTTACATCTTGTGCATGGATGGATAGAACTAAAAGGACAAAGCCAAATTCTATTGTTTACAAATAGTGCACAAGTGATACAATGGAGAACTCTGACTAACAAATGGAACCGAAAAAATTCCACAATCCTTCCTAAAATGATGTATAAAAGTGAACTGAATTCAATCCTGAGCAGCAAGGATATAGTTAAGAAGCTGTTTCGGGTATCAGTAAGCTAATTTACACAAAATTTCTTCCAATGTTCATAGGCTGCAAAGGAAATAGCGCATGCTTCTCAAAGCTAAACTGGCTTCTATACAATTTATCAGAAGGAACCAAGCAGTACTACATACCTTACATTGTGCTTGAAACTTATTGTCAAGTGAAGACCATAGAGGAACCGTATGGCAAAATACACATGCCATTTATTGATTTTTCAAGCGAGTGCGAGATCCTTGCTTAAACCCAAGTGCATCCTCATGTTTACTAATCCAATATATCTATAAGTTGGTTATCCAAGGTGGCTAATAAAGTATCGCAAGACTGACAAAAAAAAAGCTTCTTAAGCCACTCTTTCTTATTTTGGTAGGGAGAGAGGGGCGGAGGAATAGGAACAAGGTCATGCCCCCAATTTAACGGTTTAATCAAGTGCATCAATTGTGTTATTTTGCTGTCCCCAGAGCTGTGCATATCGTCCTGCCTTAGACAAGAGAACATCATGGGATCCCTGCTCAACTACTTTCCCGTTCTCCAGAACTATTATCTGAGATTTGGTTCGAAAAGAGAGGAGTAAGATAAAAGGAATACGGAAAGATATAGCAATGTACAAAAGGAATATGAAAATATAAAGGAATCGTAGGACAGAGGGTAGCACAACAATGACTTTGATAACAAGACATTTATGCCTTGTTTGGTGACTAGGATTGGGCAGCTCACTAGATTTCAATAAATGTTGAAGTGGATGCCCACTTGCATAGTTTGTCAGAGTGAAGGTAAGAGAAGGATTAATTGTGAAGAAAACTTATTCCTCCTAATCCATCTTCTACCTGCACTTGGACAAACTATTCAAGTGAGCATCTACTGTTGAATGCTCTTTCATTCAACATTCATCAAATCTAGCGAGTTATCCAATGCAAGCCAATTTTAGACATCAAACGGGGCCTTAGTAGCTTAAGAGTTCAATAGTTTAAAAGGTATGACAAAACTGCAACTCATATAACACTCTTTCATGGTCACAAACCAAACTTAAGAATGAATTACAGAGTCTTAGATGTTAAGGTGCAAAAGATTTAAAAATGCAGGAGAATCCACACATAGGTGAAAGAATGCTTACCTCATCGCACTGCATTGCAGTGGTTAGCCTATGGGCAATGAAAATTGATGTTCGATTAGTTGCCAAGGACTTCAATGCAGTTAATATTTCTGCTTCTGTGGTGCTATCTAGTGCACTCGTAGCTTCATCACATAAACTGTGGATGTCAAATAAAAAGAACATCATAAAATAGTCAGCCTACTTTCTCCTTAAAGGATGTGAGCATGAATAAAAAGAAAAAAAATTATGGGAAAAAAAGAATGGTTACAGAATTGGAGGTGCTTTCAAGAATGCACGAGCCAGTGCCACACGCTGTTTCTCACCACCACTTAACTGCACAGAATTATTATCAAAATTTTTCAGAATTCAATAGTTCCACCAAGAAGGATTAACAAACAGTTGTGTATTCCTTTTCCCCTCCTTTTTCTGTCAGCATCTTATACACTCAACAATAATAAGCAATTTAAAAAAACTACAAAAAACTGACTTTGCAGGAGGTAGATGTACGACTCTGCAGAAAACTAACCCTCCGAGAGGGATGTTTATTCCATGACTACAGCAGCAAACAAATTACTATGTAGATAGCATCAGTCTTCTCACCTTGAGTCCTCGTTCCCCTACGACAGTAGAATACTTGTCAGGGAACTTCATGATAGTGTCATGTATTGCTGCACGTCGGGCGGCATCATACACCTAAACAAAAATAATTATTCAGGCCCAGAAAGAGCACCGTAGATTAAACGATAAGCTTTTCAAAGAATAAAAACAAAAGAGATACTCATCCATCTTATACCTCTTCTTTTGGTGCTGAAAGATTACCATAATGAATGTTGTGAAATATCGTATCATTGAAAAGCACCTGCCAACCACAAGATATTTCCTTATTAGGCTGTTACTACTTAAGACCAGCAAGATCCTGCATAGCCACCTCAGAGTTTGCTGTAGTACCAACTAAAACCAGAAACAAAACAAAATTGAAGTTGCTTATTTGGACTTACTGTATCTTGGGGCACAACACCAATAGACTTCCGTAGACTCTCAAGTGTCACATCCCGAATATCTTGACCATCTATCCTTATCTGCCAAGACAAACTTTTTATGAGAAAGAGAGGAATGCCCATTTGAATCGTGAAATACAATTTATTAAAACCTCTTAATAACTCAACCCTTGCTTGGTCATCTCTAATCAAGTCATATTCATTGACCAAAAAAAATCAAGTCATATTCAATCCAATTCCTTGTTTAGTTACATAGATTGTTATTTTTCAGGGAATATTTCATAGATTGTTACAGAATTAGTTTGCTTACACTTCCAGAATGAGTGTCAAAGAACCTGAAGAGCAATCTGAGAATGGTGGACTTGCCTGCAAGCAAATGCAAATTCAATACATACACGAACCCATGCATATTGAGTAAAAATAAAATACGCTGTACCATGCAATAGTACTAAAAATAAAAGAAATAATTATGCATGGGCATCACTTGCTTATCCTAATAACTGCCAGGCTAACATCAAGCAATAGCAGCAGAACTATGGTAGAACCATGTCACAAAGGAAGCAAACAAACCATAAACATATAGAATTTCATGTAGGACATTAAATTATGGCAATGCAGAAAGGAACATTGTATCAAGAGATTATCCCCTTACCACTTCCGCTGGTTCCAACGATAGCCACACTCTTTCCAGCAGGTACAACAAATGATATCCCACCAAGAATCTTCCTTTCTGTCAGGTAACTGCATAAATGGAAAAAAAAGAAAATATAGTGCATCAGCAATGGATCATATAAACAATACACTTATAATAATATCACATGCAAATCTGCGACATAAAGATCACGTCTATCATCCAAGAAACCCTTTACATCATCAGCCTTTATGTATTACAAATCAATGATCTTGAAATGCTCCAATAATAATAGAAGGATAGAAAGAGAAGCATACACCACCTGAAGTGTACGCTGTCAAACTCAATGCTTCCCCCGCGTAACTCCAGAGGCTTTGCATCAGCTTTGTCACCAATTTCAACCTTTTCCTACGGTAGTAACGAAAACAAAAGTACGAGTTGAAACAAGAAAAAGGTATTAGAAACTGAAAAATTGCCATCTCACCAATGTACAGGATAACAAATATCAAAATAACGTTAATGGCAAACGAAATCTCTCTCATTCTTATAAAAGTTATAAGTACAAAGTAAAAACCCAAAAGTAAAAAAATAAGAGTTGTTTATATTTCCTTCTTGTTTCTTCCTTAACAAGGCTTGAAAATAGGAGGAGCATAGGTTTTGTCTGTTATAAGATAGATTTTCTAATAGTGAATAAGTGAATAAAAATAAAGATAAAAGAGAAATACTCTATACATCAACTGAAAGCCAATTTGCAAGTAAACTGTGAAGTTCCTTCATTTACCTCCAGTAACTGAAACATAGATTTCATGTCAACCAGACTCTGTATAGTCTCACGATAAACACTACCAAGGAAATTGAGTGGAAGTGAGAGCTGGAATAGAAGTCCATTCACCATTACCTGTATATTGATTCAACCATAATTTGAATTACCATTTTTTTTTTAACAATAATTTGAATTACCATTAGAGAATTATTTCGCAACAAACAAATTTCAAAATCTAAGTCGGCATCTCAAGGAAAATTACCAAATCACCAACTGTCATATTGCCACTCATAATACCATTTGAACACAACACCATAGCAGTTGATAGAGCCGTGCTAAATATAATATTTTGGCCGAAGTTCAGAAAAGCCAGACTGCGTTGTGTTTTTAAAGCAGCATCCTCATACCCTGAAAGATAAAATAACGACAAGCAACAGAAGAAGCATTAAGAAACCATGAAAATAAGATTTTAAGGTATATGAGTGCGAGTTCAATTTAAACTCGGAAAAAAACCTACAATTATTAGTGCAAGCAAACCAAAAATATTTCAGGGAGGAACAAACATGTCCAATACCATGTGAACAAATACCCCAAAAAGCACATTCAATAAAAGTAAAATAAAAGTCGGCTTGGTGGAATGCCACCTGAGATTACCATGCAAATCCATAAATGCATGAAACAGAAGGAAGCATCAAAGGTTGGTTCAGGAAATAATTTTCTTGACAAGGAAGCAAGCAGCACATATGTATGTCGTGAATAAATACATGTTTATGCCTAACTTCAAAATAATTTGACATTTTATGACTTTAAGTTTATCAGAAAGACTAATAGCAGCTTTTACATTTTGTGTACCATGAACTAGTGGGTTTAATTCGTATTAGTTTCCAGACCAATGCTAATTCAGGAAAAAAAAACTTACTCTTTAAATACTCGTCATATTTCGTGGCTTCAAAAGATTCGTTATTGAAATATTTCACAGTCTGTAGAAAGAAAACAGCATCAGATGATGAAACAACAGAACATCAACTTGTGCATAAAGTGAGTAGAAGCCATACAAAGTACATCATGTTACCTCATAATTTATAAGTGAATCGATTGCCCTTGTACTAGCATCATTATCAGCCTTATTCATGGCCTTCCTAAACTTAGTCCTCCACTATAAAGGCAAAAAAATCATTAACAAAAAGTTCATAAACCAAAAGCTATCAGCATCTCAATAGACAGAATAAGGTGATGAAGTGCAATTTCTAGACATATATCAATATGGCATAATATGCACGTATGAATAGAAAAGTACAGACCAATACAGACCACTAATAAGAGAAAAAAGGTGTGACCAACAAGGAATGGAAATTAGAGCATCCCCAAGAGGACTCTTCATATTTAGTTAAAATTAGTAAAAGTTATTTCTGCTAGCCACTTTTGTATTGTTACTCCATCCCTACTCCCGACTTTAAGTAGTCATGAATGTTTCTAAATTTTTTCTCTCTCCAGAATATTCAAAACGAAGAAGTTTGCTTGCTAATTATATTAAAATATTAGATAGCAAGTCACTAGGAATCACTTTCTCTCCCTCATATGTATGAGATCGTAGAGGTTGAGTAATTTTTAGGGGCAAATAGCTAGTAGCATGATGGGGGCATCTTTATGAAACTTCTCTATATTTTAGCTATGGAAATTTCATTAGCTAGTCCTTTGCAGATGCTCTGAGAAACAGGAAAAAAGTGCACAATTCATTCCAGAGACTATAAGCAAACGATTGACAAGAGACAATACCTGTGTGACAGCCAATGTAAATGCGACATAAGCAGCAACTGATAGTGAAGTTATCCATGCAAAAGGTGCTCCAAATTTGTAAGCCAGTATACCTGAAACCATAGATATCTGGAAGGGTACATGTCAAATCAGTTGAATTTGTTCAGAAACTGTAATGTAGTTCTGTTATATATACGAATTACGAAGCAAGATGGAACCTCAACCTTCGTACAAATAACAGCACAAGGTTACTAACTCCAGTGTCTTTATACATGTCAACAAGCTTGACAATAACCAAAGGTACAGATCATACCTCTAAGATGGTGGGTACAACGTTGAACACCATAGACGAGAGAATAAAATTTATTGCTCGGCTACCACGGTCAATTATTCTATTTAGTGCACCAGTTTCTCGACTGAAATTACATTAGACAAGGGATTAACGCAATTGTAAGCATGCTACTAAAAGCTCAAAATATCAACTTTATTGAAAAGCTGTTATTATAAACTAAAGCACAATATCTCCCCAAAGGACAACTAAATTCTCACCCCTCTACAACTAATTCATACATTCTTAAAAAAACATGGAAAGTAATAGATATGGATACCTAAGATGATATCGAAGATCAAGGTCGTGCAGATGAGAGAAGACCTGCAAAAAGTTTAAATTGCATTTGTCACGGAAAACTTAAGGATATAAAGCATCTAACTTCTTAGAGTAATCCAAGCATGCTATGTATATAACCAACAAAGGATACATTTGGAGAACGCTACTATCATACCTTCCTAGATACCGATCGGATTGTTCGCAGCGCTACCTTAGAAAACACGGCAGTCCGCAATTCTGCAACGATATTTGCGCAAAATTTTAGATATAAACAACAACCCAGTTCCAAATTCACGTATATAAACATGTTACTGAAGCATGAATATCCAAAGAAAATGGTATGAGCAAGCAATTACTTCATGCGTAGTAGTACCGTTGAAAGCAGAAGCACAAGTACGTGCAATCCCATATCCAATCAAAACGGAAGCCGGGGTTGCAAAAAGCGCCAACTGGGTCGAATTGGCTGCGGTGAAAGAAGCCAGAGCAGTGGCATTGCCAGTAGCTGAGCTCAACCAATCAACAGCAAGCTTGAAAAGGAAGGGCACCTGCACATTGAGGACCTTCGCTCCAACCAAGAACCCCAACGCAGCAATGACCCTGATGCGGAACTCATAGTTATCTTTCATCCACAAGTAACTGGCGAGAGTTCGGAAAATCTGCACGTTCGTAATCTGTTCGACGGAATTCCCTTTAGAAACTCTAGGAGTCGGGTTGTTCTTGTCCGGCAAAGTGGAGAACAATGACCGCCCGTCCGGCGGAGAAGGGGCGGATGTGGCATCGGCGATGAAGGCGTAGATGCGGAAAGGGAGTATTGATGCTGTGCGGACGGGGTTCGAAGTCAAAGGCTTTGGGAGACGAATGGGGCTGCCGTGGAAGGCGGTTCTGGCGGCGAAGGCGGTTGAATTGAAGCTCCGGTAGGGTTTGTGGTGGAGGAGAAGCCCGCCGACTTTGTACCACTTCGACGCGGTGGAACCCAGCATTCTTCTTGTTGTCGTTGCTTGGACCCAGCAAGGTTATTTCATTGGGAAAATCTGAAAACCCTAAATTGGGAGGGATTTATGGAGGAAGGGAAGGATGAATCAGGACGGAGAAGAAGGGAAGGGGGAGGAAGTAAAGGTTGATTCTTTGATGATTCTCTCTGTGTTAAAAGCCAATGTTCTAAACATTTTACTTGCTGGGAGTATTTAGGTACGGTGTGGTTGCCGGGCCAAGGAAAGTGGTGTGGGCCCCATGGTGATTGGGAGTCCACATGTTAGAAAGCGGACTCGTTTGAAAGTATTTTTGAAATGATCGAAAAAATATTTCTGAAGAAAATGTTTTTAAGTTTAAAAAACATTTACATATTTTTTACAAGAAACGTCAGTTATGTGTTTCTTGTACGAAGCACTTCTAATTGTATTTTCAAGATTCACACTTGCATTTTTAGTGAGGATTTTCAAAAAACATTTTCATCAAAAACGTTTTTAATCATTTTAAAAGAAATTTCGAATCAGTTATTAAGGGTCGTTTGATAACCATAACGAATCAAAGTATCTTGCATGTGATCATAACTGGTTGAGCTACTTTCTGTATTGTAAATTTATTTACGATAAAATCTAAAATCTGAACTTTACCAAATAAGATTATCTTAGTTAATGTTGAGAACATCATGAGAACTCCGATGGTATGAGATTCAACAAATTAATAATTTTATAGCGAAACGTTGATGGAATGGATCTCGCTTCTGAAGTTCATGAAATCAATAATTTATTGTATGTTACAATAACTTGCATTTTATTCATCTTTTTAGTAACCAAGTATTTTTTTTCTTTTTATTTTAATTTTTGTCAAACATAATAGAAGAACGAGTTGTGAATTCTTATCTTTGTTGTCCACCATACAAACGCATTGTCTTCTCATTACTTCCCGCTATTGGCATTATCTCCCACACCATCACTACCTTTCTTTCAAGTTAGAATATGGCAGCTGCAAGCTGCTTCAAGCATGGAACAATACTTCCCGTCTCCGCGAATCTCCGGCACAAGCAGCCACCACCTCGAAGCAGCTTCATCGGAAACAATGAGCTGAAGGGAAACAGAAGTATGATGCTATTGATGGGATTGAGTGGAGGACATGGAAATGGTAAGGCATCCAAGAGGGCTGGAATTATAAGGTGCGGGAGAGGGATAGAGGACTTCATAGGAGGGGACTTGGTGAGGTTTGATCTTGGCCGTTGGCTTTCTGACGTGGAAGAGCACAAGGCCCTCGCCGTCTACTCTCCCCACGAGGGAGGGTACGAGGGCCGCTACCTTAACCGCCTGACTTACCAGGGTTACTATTTCCTCGACCTTAGCGCGCGAGGGCTTGGTGATCCCGAGACCACCCTCACCAAGGTTCATCCTGTTTGTCCGGTGAGTTCAGATATCTAATATGTTATGTTATCAAATTGTTAGTCGTCATCTAGCCTTTCATTTTGTTTTTCTTATTCAAATTTTGTTGTTGGAAAGTAGCCTCATCTAGGGAAGCAGCCCATATCAAGATGGTACTTTCCACCAGAGGTGGATTACAGGCTTGCCGCTCTGCCTCCAAAAGCCAAAGGCCTTGTAGTCTGGATCATTGAAGCCAAGGTATTTACTCTCGCAGACAAAAGCAGAGTGCGAAAATCACTTCCCAAAGCAAAATCGGAATTCAATCACTCTAATGTTGTCCCATGTACTTCAGGTTCTGTCGAAGGCGGAACTGCAGTTTCTTGCTCTGCTTCCCACGCTCCGTCCCAAAGTGAGGGTCATCGCCGAGTGCGGAAACTGGTAATGCCAAATGCCCTTTTGTCCTGCATGTTTAGGTGTTCATGCGTACTTTCATAGCATAGATCATCTTACGACTATGTCAAAAAACCGATATATTGGCAGGAGGAAATTTGTGTGGAAGCCACTCAAAGAAATTTCGGGACCAACTGCTAACGAGGCATGAGAACAAGAGCAAAGACAATCGATGAATTCAAGTCGCTCTCATCCTGCACTTACAATGGTTTAGCAGTGCTGCATTTTGTTTATCCATGGAACAAGAAATCCGCTAAGAGTTTTCACTATTGCCGTTGTTTAGCGGCGCTGCATTTTCCCCGATCTCATGTCAAAGTGTACATAATCGTTTCATCCAAACATTGTAATCAATCCGCGTTCATCCGACATACAATTTTGACCATGTAATCAGTCTACTGCATGGCATGAAACCAAACAAGCATCTGTATTGCATTGCACTGATGACATAAACTATGTTTCCCAAGGATCAAGGAATCATGTAAATATGGTAACGTTGCTCGATAACATTACATTTGCCAAAAAATATACAGCATTTCTCGTACCAGTGCTAACAATAGTAACGCTACTCTCTCGCTGGAGTTAACCTACTTCACAACACTATACATACATTTCGAAGTGCTCAACTTCAATCTCCTCTAAGTTATCAGTCTCCCATTTTCCCTATGAAGGGAAAAATAGAGGATGTTTCGAACTGTACAAGTCAGAATCTAAATTCTCCTCTTCCCACGTCTTCCTGAGTCTAAATCAACTAGCCTTGATGACGAATGAGTAGGCAACTGGGCAGATAGACCAATAGATTCTGGAATGTCAAGACTGTCACTCATGGATGGGCCCATGTTTGCACGATTGATGTCAACCCCGTGAAATTGTTGTACTTCAACCTTCACTTGTTCAATCTGCAAGTTATATGTACAAGAGAAATAATCAGTGTGTGCCCCGTATTGAAAGACTAAATCATTGTTCAGACATGTCAAGCAACTTTGAGATGTGTTGCCCTCACTAGTTCAATATGGTAAATGGATGAATGTGCATCTGCAAGTCTCTTTTGCAGTTCATCCGCCCTTTTCTTCTGGAACTCAAGATTCTCCAATTCATGTCCCTTTTCGCCTAACTCTTGATACAAAGCTACCATAAAAATAGCACGTATCAGCAGAATAAATCCAATGAAGATTCCAGTTAAAATCTACTCAATTGAATTACTTAAATGATGTAATCCGACATGCTTTACTAATATGCAGAAGGATGACCTAAAATACAACCGTAAACAAATTAAATTTCTTCCGGTTACAAAATATTTGTTCCAAAACTCTGATACATGAATGCAGAATGTGGTCATGTATACACAGTTGGAACCATTAGAAAATATCACATAGCATTGCAAGTAAACTGATAAACGTAAATTTGATCAGTCCAGTCAGTGCATATCACAACCTAGAGTGTGGCAGGGCTCTCTGTTGCACTAATGGAGAAACTAGATTGTCCGTTCTATATACTGAGCCAAAAGGAACACAGATACCTGTCAGAATAGAGAGCACCGATATCTGTGCTGGGATATCGGAAAGTTTCTTTGCCAATGTTAAGGATGATCTCAAGATCTCTCTGGCCTGTCCAGGATCATGAAGAGCTAGTGCCAAACTCCCAAGGATTGTCAAATACTGTGAAACAAGCTGAAGGTTTCCCAAATGAGTATGTGTCAACTGCAAACCTTTGGCAAGTTGATTTCTGTACCAAAATGAGATTTAGGAGAGAGTCAATATTGTAAAAAATTCAAGTATTTATCACAATTAGCTGGATATATAGTTTATGTACACAAGAACAGAAATAAAGAGTAAGCAAAAAGCAGAGCCTGGAGGACTTGGTTTCCATAGTAGTATTTTGTGTTCTTCTCTTTGTCCGTATGGTTGGATCTGTAGGGTTAACCCCCGTGGGTCTCCTAGAAACCAGGTTTCAGCTAGACAGCAAATATTCATCACTTCATAGTTCGAAGGATATTAGTGCACTTTTCTTAGATAGCATTTCAAGGAGTGAATTAATTAACAATATACAGAGGTGAAGAAAAATTTGATACATCACTTGAAAATATTATCCAATGAAACAGAGTAGATAGATTAATCTCCACACAGCAGTCAAATTCAAAACTTTTCCAACTTTCAAACAACAGTTTAAAAAATATAATGCCAACCGCAGAAGATGATAAAGACTTGAATGTACCTTGCTTCCTGTAGATCTTGTTGCTTCATCAATAAAAGACCATAGGCAAAAAGAGCACTGGTTTTCTCTCGAACTCCAACAAATGAGTCCATCATTCTGTAAACTGGTCCAATCAAGTCAAGTGCCTGCACCCAAACATCTATTTAGCAATGGGAAAGTCCAAAGAAAAAAAAAATGAAAACCACGTGCAAAATACTAAATTTTAAAAACATATAAAAGCAACAGAACGGAAATTACAGAAAACCTTTCACCTGTGTAGATGATTCAGAATCACCAATGCAGATGTAGGAGACAGCTGCATAAATTTGGCAGATAGCTTGCATTGATTTGCTCTCTGTCAGCTGCTCATACACAACACATGTAACACATAGTTTAGATGCCAAGGGAAATTACGTCCATATGTCTTATTTGTTTTGTTTACCTTTTACCAAACAGAATGAAATCTAACAAACATGGTAGAGGACACAAATTAGCATATTGCTCTCATTGTAAAAACAATAAAACCTTCAATTTTTGGCTAGTGATATATGGCAGATACTAAAGTTCAAGATGTATTTACCTTTGCAGCTTCAATGTAATGGAAAGCTGCTTCATGATAACAGCCAACAGCATGAGCATACTGCCCCCTGAGCATTTCGATGATGCTCTCACATGTCTGTAAAATTGTTGGGAAGCGCATAAACCAAATTTTCATCTGTACCAATGCCTGCAAGGTGCAAGTGTATTGATTTGACTATACTCATTACATGCCGTCACCTCGAGATTAAGAATAAACACAAGTATGTCTTGAGACATGCACTTACCTCTTGTGCTTCTACAAATTCAGATCGCGTCAACTCCATAGCCACTTTGTTTTCAAGAAACTGCATTAGTAGCGTCAAATACACACCAGCCATCCAGATAGCAGAGTGTTGCAAATTCACCTCTGCTCAGAAAATTTTAGGAAAGGTTGCTTTAAAAATGTTCAAACAAAAATAAAAGCAACGTAACCATGTTATTATAGCCACCTCAAAGTGAACTTACCTCTCACACCATCAGTTATTCCAAGCTTCACAAGTTCCTCTGAAAGAAAAAGGAAAGGAATAAAAAACCATAAGAATTCAAGTTAAAGTGTGTATCACCATCAGTCAGAGGCTCATAGAATGACATGTTAATCCCCCTCCCGCCCTCCCTTCCCACAAAAATGAAAGGAGTAAAAAGAAAACCTTGGATAGTTTGAATTCCGGATTGTATACGCTTTCCAGAGTCCTTAAAATTTCCTTTTGGACGACTCAACGCAACCATCATAAGATCAACAAGAGCATAAACTGCACTTTTTGGTAGCCATTCCCCATCAAGAGGAGGCGGTGCTAGCTCAAGCTTATCTCCATATGTTCGTTTCATATTTCCAAAATACGCTGGTTCCAGGGACCCCGGGGCAGTTGAACTCCATGTTGAAAGACTAGAGAGCTGGTGTTGAAGCCGAGCCTGTTTTTCAGACAATGCTGACCTCTCCCTGTGGTGTAGATCAAACCGGGAAAGACTCTGATTTACAGCATCGAGTTCCCTTCCCAGCTGCTGCACATGCTGCATTTGCTGCAAATCGGCCTTCATAGCAGCATCCAATCTTTCTACATGTGCTCCAGCATTCTTGTAGTCACATATCCGGAGTCGATAAAATATGTGCAGCAGTTCATTATAGAACAGTAAACCAAGGCATTGTTGCCTCTTTATGGGTGTAACCAAGCAAGAACAAGGTCAAAGTAAAACAAGCAACCATTATCAGCATTACGGAAAGTATGAATTAGAATAAGCAATGTAAAAAACTATTAAGACGGCAAGATGGGAACATACTTTCTGCAGGTCTAAGGACTCCCACACTTCATTGCACTTGGTAACAGCTCGCTCAACGGTACTCTCATCATCCCATTGCATTAGGTGTACATGAAGGATAGAAGTTGCAAAGAACATCTAAATCCAAAATGAGTAAATTAAGCCATGAAATTAACCAACAAGTAACGTTATCTTGCCAGACAGTTTCGTTTACCTGTAACTCGGGATAATATATTTCAGCAGCGCAAACAAAACCGGCCTCCAAAGCGGAGATAGAACTCCGGTAATCCCCTTCGATGATCAGAGCATTTGCAAGCTGAGAATTGAAGTTGCAAGACCATAACTTGACCGTAATTCTTCAACAACAACACCAATCACAACACCACCAATATGAGATTTTAAGTTCCAAATACTTGAACAAAAACAACAATTACAAAAACGAAATGGGTATCAAAAGGGGTCGGAAAATTAAGCATTAAAAGTAGGGAAATTGAAGGCCACTGGCACTGCTACTACATACTCGTGGCCGGCGGAAGCGGAAAGCTCGAGGGCTTTGTGGAGGATCTGCTTCTGCGGCGGAATGGCGCCGACGAGGTGGTAGCACTGGCTGAGGAGGCTGTAGGCGCGGCACTTGAGGTCGAAGCAGGAAGGGATGGACTTGAGGAGCAGTTGAGCTCGCTCCAGGTGCGACTTGGCGTGGTTGACGTTGTGCGAGTGCTTCAGGAGCAGGGTGGCGATACGGAGGCGCGTTTTGACTTCGACGATGGGGAAAAACGACACGTCGCTTTGGCATATGGCTTCCAGGCACTTCACCGCCTTCCCGATCTCCCCTTTCTGCTCCTGGTGGTCCGCCAGCGCCCACAGCCCCTCCGCCACCGCTTCCATCTCTCTCTCTCTCTTAATTTTAATTAATTGAGTAATTTCATGGAGAAGATCGGGAATTTGCTGGGAATTTGGGAGGGAGAATCAGTGAGTTGCAGAGTTGTGGACTGTTTGCGTTCAGTAAGTCAAACGACATTACCAATCCGGCGGTCCAGAGCCCCTCGTCTTTTTAGTTGCGTATCTGAAGCATACGGCAGGTCGTTTACATTGCGGAGCATTCCGTCCCATCTATGAGGATTTGGTAATTGAAGATACGAAAAATGAATGATTCAGATTTAGGTGTAAATTTAGGAGTGTATTTAATTGAGAATTTGAGAAACTTTAATGAATTTATAAATTCATGAATTTTCAGATTTAGGAGTGTATTTAATTAAGAATTTGGTAGACTTTCCAATTCCCTCCAATTCCTCAACTTTCTCAAATTCTTTAAAATCAATTTCTAATTGAATACATCATGAATGTTATAAACTTCTTTAAAATCCTAATTGAATACATCCGGATTTTTACGGATTTAATAAACTATATTAAAATTCTAATTGAATACATCTTGAATTTCAGAGAATCACTTAAAATCCTGATTGAATACTCCTAGATTCATTAAAAGAATTAAAATCTCTCAAAATTCCAATTTAATACACCCCTTAAAATAAAAAGTTTATATGATAGTAAAAATCAAATTTAGCCGTTAAAATATTTGTTGCATTGAATGATACTGTCTCACCTCATATTTGGTCTTTGTAAAGTTTGGCTAGACAAGTGTGTTTCTCCATGTGCGCACATTATCAAAATTTTCTCAAAATCTAGATAAATTTTGTGTAAAATATAATCTCCTCACAAAGTGGAATGAATACCCTAGTGGGTGGGGGGATAATGATTTACATGAAATCAGTTCCCTAACACGTAGCATCTCCTATCCAGTAATACATAATCACTGAATTTTTTTTCTCCACATGTCAATGTATTAAGTTGTTCTTGGTTGTGGGAGGGGGTGGGTGAAGTGACAAGGAATTCAAACTCAACGCAAAAAAAAAAGTACGGATAATATCAGGAAGACCAAATTTTTTAGGGGTGTGCTATCCACACAGAGCAAACATTGTCCCTTACCGATGTGGAGTAGCCCAAGACCATATAAACACAGAGCAAACCTTGTCCCTCACCGATGTGGGACAACTCTCCTCACGCCCCGCACGTGTGGTGAATTTTCAAGCCTATACGTGGACAACAACTGGGTGACATGGAGTGCGTGTGACCGTTGGGCTTCACACGTGGACAACCTTGCTCTGATACCATAATGAAATTGAGGTTCCACCGTAAAACCAATTGACAATATGGGGAGTAGCCTAAGACCATATAAGCACATAGCAAACCTTGTCCTTCACCGATATGTGACAACTCTCAACATTTGATCATCCTCCTCCATCTTGTTTAGAGAAACAAGTATGCCATCCCTTCGAATGAAACCATATCCCTTTTCAGGGTCCCGATGGACAAGACAACACGACGTCCACTAAACGTTGCAGCATTGCAGCAAGTATTGAATTATGCCTAAACGGAGACTTACCCCGATAAATGAAGATGATGCTTTCTTCTCCATGTTCATAGCTTTCTCTTTCTATGTAAGAGTTCTACAGTCTGTTTATGAAAACGTGAAAGGGTTCATGAACTGGATACAGATCGAAGGCACCCTATAACATATATGATCAAATCCTAAACGGAATTGGAACAAGTTAACAAAACTCAATTGTAGAGAGACAAGTTCTCTTTAATGTTATAAATGATATGATTAAACTGCACCTTCGTCTCTAACAGATACAGCTGAGTGAAACTAGTGTCATCTCTCAGTTTGTCTGAAGACGTGGTGTTACAAGTTCATGCAAATAACCATGTCTGTCACTGTATTCAATTAGGATTTTAAGGGATTTTAATTCTTTTAATGAATCTAGGGGTATTCAATCAAAATTTTAAGTGATTCTCTAAAATTCAATGTGTATTCAATCAGGATTTTAAGACAATTTATTAAAATCCTAAGAAATCCGGGTTTATTCAATTAGAATTTTAAAAAAGTTTATAACATTCCAGATGTATTCAATTAAAATTTGATTTTAAAGAATTTGAAAAAGTTGAGGAATTTGAGAGATTTTGTAGTGTATATTAATCATCTACAAATCTCACCTCTCCCCATGAGATTTCGAGAGAATTGAATCAAAATTTTACATGAAATCTCTACAAATCAATTAGACTCTATAAAAATCCATGAATTTATAAATTTGTTGAAATCTCTCAAATTTCCAATTGAATACACCCCCTAAATCGGTGTACTCAATCCAAAGGACCGAATAAAAGTTCAAACAAAATTTAGGTTTGTAGCTCCAACGAGACATATATAGGTAAAGAAAAACAAGCCTAATGAGAGGAGCAAGAAAATTTAAGCCCGTCAATGAATAACACCAGAAAATTGTGCACTCTCGGAATGTTGCCAATTCACATCTTCTCCACAAGCTCCTTCAAGATTTGCATCCTTAAAATATGCATTGGACATCATCTAAAGACTCATCAAGTATGCCTTATCCAGACTGGCCGCCTCTAAATTTGCATTTGTAAGATCAGCACCATGGAGCTCTGCAGATATCAAATTTGCGTTGTAAAGGTTAGCACCAACAAATAAAGCGTTGCGGAGATTCGCCCCAATAAATTCAGAACTTTGCAGACTAGCATGTTGAAAGATGGCACCCTCAGCATCCGCGTGATTAAAGTTTGAACCTCGAAGATCACAACCCTTGAAACACACATTTCTCAGACATGCATAACTGAAGTCAATGTTTGTCAAGTCCAAGTTCGAAAGGTTAAGGCCGGAGAGGTTAACGCCTCGAAGCCGGATTCTCTCATTTGATTTTATACATGATTTGATGATATCAATGCGCGTTAGTTCTGCACCCAACTTTTCAGTGTTTTGATCATCATCCTTCCTCATGTTTAGAAAAACCTGTATTATATCTCTTAGACCAAGTAGTTGATAATACTCCGCCTCTCTTACAAGTTCCGAATATTTGGAAAATTCTTCCGGCGAGGGAACAACTCCATCCCTTAACCAGTTAAGGATGTGCCGAAAATGTTTGCCATCCCTGTCGATGAAAACAAATCCCGTTTCCGGGTCCTGATGGACAACATGACGTCCACTAAACATTGCAGCAAGCATTGAATTAGGCTCACGCCGAGTTAGAGTATCAACCGTTGTACAAAACTCCCTTACTCCGATCTTGAGATAAACTGTAGAAAAGATGTTAAGGTCCTTCGCCATTGCCTTGAAACTTTCCGATCATATAACTTTTTGATACGCTGATGACCGAACATGTAACTTTGAAATCTCTAGAGCATTGTGTTTTTATGCGCCGCGGACCCTCCCTTAAGTAAATGCAGTAGGCATAAATTAATCACAAAGATTTGTAATTAATCACACATCGATGTCACCAATAGGAAATAAGCAGCTTAATCAACACTTAATAATAATCCAATCATCAATAAAGTAAATTTTATAAAAATCTAATGTTTAATTTCTCAAGATTTCTCAATCCTAAAAGGTGTTCCTTTTTTTGGTATTCTAACATTGATGAATATTCTTGTATTATTGTTCCAGTTTTTAGTTATATCTATTCATTCTGATGAATAAATGCATTACTATTTTATATAAAAAAAATTAATTTTTTTTAACAAACGATATTATATACATTAAGGGGAAGAGAGTGGAAACCCTTAAATGAAAGCTAAATCGTGGATTCAAAAATATGTTATCTCCTCGTGCATTAACCGCTATGGGCGAAAATCCAATCTTTTAATGATAAGGCTTATCTTCATAATGGGCTAACAATAATGAAGTTCAAATTCGCCTTTGACGAGAATCGGATCTAAGATCTCTCACTTACAAGTGAAGAGGAATATCACTAAACCGTAATACTAAGTGGCATAAGAAACGTTATTTAAATTGCAAGATTCGTTTTAATTTATTTATATATTTACCTGTGGGAATGCATATGTTGGATAGGAAATCTACTAGCAGAATTGTGTTCATTTGGTTTTGTCTTTATCCTCAATTTAGAATACATCATATGAGAATTGCGTGATTGTGTAACGAAAAACACCAGACAAACAACAAACAAATTGATTACAATACTACGAATATTACTTTATTACCAAAAAAACAAAGACTATAAATATGCTGAGATGACTACATCTTGCCGTGACTTATTATTCTACGAGTTACAAGGTAACTTATTCATAAAGAAAACTAAAGCAAACCCTAATACCTAATGAGTAAGAAATCATAAACTTAACCGGTAAGGAATCCTAATCCTTGGCTCATAAGAAAACAAATAAAATAAGAATAATAATAATAATAATAATACTAATACTAATTGCCAACATGTAATTCATAGGGATGTTAAACTAGGTGTAGTCAAATTCGGATTTGAGAGGATTTTAAAAGACTTTAAAATCCTAGTGTAGTCAATTAAAAGATTTTAGAATCCATTCAAATCTACGTGTAGTCAATTAAAAGATTTTAAAATCCATCCAAATCTAAGTGTATCAAAAAAAAATTTTTTTGGAGGATTTCAATAAATTGTGGATTTTGTGGGATTTGAGAGCAAAAAGTATATATAACCAAGACTAAAAAGAATCCAACCTCACCCCCTAGGATTTCAAATCCTTCCACCACAATCCACCACAATCCATTCAAATTCTTTAAAATCCATATGAATTTTGTAGGAGTCTTTAATCCTCTTTAATCCTATAAAATCTATCACTTAATCTAATAATTAATTTTTAACAAACGATATTATCTACACTAAGGAGAGGGGTTAGCTTAGCCTCACAATGGACTAACAATAATGTGGTTCAAATTCGCAATAATCGAACCTAAGAACTCTCACTCACAAGTGAAGAGGAATATCACTAAACCGTAGTACTAAGTGACAATCTAATATTTAATTAAAACACTAATGATAATTTGACAAACCTGGAGCAGCCACTGATCACGAGAAAAGATTGCTTAAGCACCAAGGTGGATGGAGAATAGAAAGCCTTTTGTTGAGTGTGTTAGCATGTGCAGAGAGACCCTTGTATATTTATACACGTTGGAGGTCCTAGCTAGAGTCCTGTCGATAATTAACCTCCCAAATCTTTCTTGATGCCGTCTAACAAGACTTCAAATCCATATGGTTTTAGAACTCCTGTAGCCTCTCTTGGTGGAGTCCTAAACCCTAGCTAAAGCACAAAAACCCTGGCTAGTAGGATAAACAGCCAACGAGAAAACTGTCGCAGGCTTAAAACATAAATTATGCACAAACCTAAACGGAATTGGAACAACCAAGGTAATACAGGCTTAAAACAAGAGAACAAAGTAAAATCTAAAGAGCAGAACCCCAAGCTCGTTCTTTTATCAAATTTCCATCTTAACTTTTGAAGGCCATATATTTTTTATTCGAAAAAGTTTAGGGGAAGATTGGTTGCTCTCACCACCAGCGCTAGGGCATACTCACAACCTGAAGTCAGAATGACTTATGGTGAAGCTACATAGGGGCGGCCGCTGCTCCCCTCGTCGGAAATCAAGTCCAGGAGTAGTGGTTCCGGCCCTTTGGTCCCGTTAGAAGTGATGAAGTTCATCTGTATTTCTGGGTTCCATTGCTGCCCGCAAGTTCTTTTTTTCTGAGCTATTTGTTGGTTTGCCCCCTAAACTTTTATAATTAGCCAATTTCCCCCTAAACTTTAACTTTAGCCGATTATTCTCCTAAAATTTTATAAATAGCCAATTCCCCCTACCATTAGATTTTAAATTTTTTATTCAATTTTCATCCAGCCAATTTTCCATTCTTTTTGTCCCTATACAATTGTCATGTGTTGTCCGCATGATCAAAATGGGTAAAAAATTGGATGAAAATTTTTAAATCTAGCGTCAGGGGGAAATTGGCTATTTATAAAAGTTTGTTGTACATATATTGCTGATTGAAACGTCAAAATTTTCAAATTCATTGTATTTAATTAAGCAATTGAGGCTGATTAACTGCAACACATTTTATAAGACATTTGATGATTCTTGTTCCTAAAAGTTGTTTGGGGTGTTAGTTAAATTTAGATTTTTCATGTATTTTGGGCTAATATACTATTTTTGTTCTAACTGCTGCATGAGCTTTGTAGTGGGGAATTTGGCGTGAGACAGCTTGATGATTCTACTTTGCTTCGTTCACGGGACAAGCCGAGAAGGAGTTTAAGGTCAAAGTGGAAGCGATTGGCCGTGTTCGCTGTAAGAATCTAGTGAGGTTGCTTGGTTTTTGTGCTGAAGGAGCTCATAGGTAATTTGATCTTCATTTTCTTTATCGTGTATACTTTCGAGTTTCGCTCTTTTGTTTAATGCGTGACCTTCTCTTGATGGCTAATTTGTTAAGAATCTTTGTGATTATTTCTTCTTTTTGGATTAACTATAATATATATTTGCCTGAAATGATTGCGCTAATGCAGTAGAGTTTTTGTAGGATGTTGAGGAAAAAAACTTAGAGTACACAAGTGTTGGAGAGGCAACACAAGTAAACAAATTACTTGTATTACACACACAAAATATTACAACACACAAAACTCTCAAAGACACTTTAGAAGCAATGACACTCACTCACTTTCTAGAGACAAACTCTAGACCACTCACACTCCTCACAAGACTATTCTTACTTCTTCTTGATTGGTTCTTTCTTGATTGATTGGTTACATAGCACCACACCCATATTTATAAGCATGTTTGCCGACTTCACTAGCACTTTCTAGTGCATATTCATGCACACACTGCACCGACATACAAGCCCTTCTTAGTAGCCGACTTTATTACTTGGCTAAGAATGCCCATCTAGATTATTCTTTAGTGTTTTAGATTACTCTAGAATTTGGTTTGTTAACCAACTTCTTATTCTAGAGTTATGTAGGAATTTCTTCACAAATAAACTGGGCTTAATTAAATATGGGCCTTTTGGGCTGGTGTTGATTCTTCAACATAGAATGCTTGCAGAAGGAATTTCTATGAAAACATATCAATGTCAAATAGTTAATAAGTTGTGTTTTTTTTATAACGCTTCAGGTTCATGGGGATGAAAGCTGCTATATTTACAAACAATTCAAGTTTGAAATCTTTTGGTACCAAACTTAGTTTCAGCGTGTTCACAATTGACGGTTTTCATAAAAACAGTCCAGGCGACCCTGAATAACTAGTTGATTTTGAGGCATCTGAGTTACTTAAGCTGCTTGGTTTTCAAGAATGGAAGACAGCGGAGTCGAGCCAGTATGATTTGGTTTTTGTTCAGTTACTTTTCTAATTGATTGTCATACATTTTGTGTTTGAAATGTTTAACCAAACATAGTTTTTGCATTTATAAATCATTTAACCAAACATAGTTTTTATGTGGTAATCTATGTTGTTGCAACTGAAAACAATCCAACATTGGCAGGGCTGACTTTTACTGTTGGATGTGATTAAAAATGTAAGAAATTTTTTTTGTCATTTGTTATTTTACTGTTTGGCCTATGTGCTTATAAATTAGGGATTGATTAGATTGTATTTTCTCTCTGGGTTCTTAATAGCTTTTTGCTTCTGAAGAAACCTAATTGCATGTTCCTTTTCCATTTCCAAGCTTCTGTTATACTTTATGCTGCTGTATTTTTCTGTTTTCAATGAGGGTCGATTGAAATATGCATCAACTTGATTGATTATGCTGCTGTATTCTATCTCTCTGTATTTTTTCTTTTTCTCTTTTTAATGAGGCTTTACGCTGCTATACCAAAATGATGAAATATTCATTTTTAATATAGTTTTATAATTAGATGCGTTTTAATTCGGGGTTTTAATTTGATCAGTGTGATTTTTTGTGATTAGGAATTTAGGACTTTGGTAACTTGATTGATTAGGAATTTTTTGATTAGAAATTTGTGGGTTTGCCTCCTAATTAGTATTGCACATAAGTCCCTTTCTTAAGAGGGATCTATTTTGATAAGAAACAAACTGTTGCATTCTTCGTTTTCTTGAATTTCTTTGGTTTTTGATGGGTGATTGAGTGGTGTTTGATTGAGAAATTTGGGGATTAGGGTTGGGTTGGGGTCTGTTTGGTCGCCTGGAAAATTTGGGAAGGAAAATGGGATCATGGGGTTTTGTTGATTTGTTGTTGGATTCGTGGGAATTGTAATTTCTGGTTGGAATTTTGTGTGTATTTTCTAAGGGACAAAAACTTCTTCACTTTTTTTGGTTTTCTTAGCCACCAAATGGGGAATATTTCATTTTCTTTTGTTTGTGTTTGTAGTGATGTAATTCAGGTTATGTTTATTGTGATTTTAAATCAAATGCCTTACTTCGTCTAAATTTTTCATGCTCTGACTTGTTTGCCAATTTTTAAGATAAGTTTGCAGACTCTGCACACTGTGTCGTTTTTTACGCACTATTGGCTGTGTCGTTAGGTTGTAGATAGAATAATTTGCCGTCCAAGCTGTTACATGCTCGTGCCTTCCGCATGCAGCCACCCAACTGTCTCAGTAGTCTATTAGGGACCCTAGCACTCTTGTTCATACTTTCTGGCCTTATATTCAAGCTGATTCTCTGGGAGCACTCAATCCTATGTTTTTTTGTTGTTTTCCATTTCGGTTCGTATCGATACTTCCACAGATTCAAATAACTTAACTACCCTCCTCAAATACCAGGACAAACAATGAAAATTCAGAAATTGAATTAAAATTCTCACATAATCATACACAAAACACAATCTTTACTCCATTGCTAATGGTTGCACCACTTCTTTACTATATGTAAATCGTTATATATTTCGATCTTTAGACTAAATAAAACAAAGAAACATCAACAAATTGCTAATGGATTTACTAGGTTTGGGAATTTCGGGAATTTGGATCACTGGAGGGACAAAGTTGGCTCCTTTACGTCAAAATGATTCATGTATGTCCTGTATTGCAGTTTCAAAACCTACAGCAGCGTGCGGGAACTTTTTCTAGTTGGATCTAGAGTTTAGAGTTGAATTAATGGAATTGACGACCAATATAGCTATTTTAAATTGACGGGAGATGGAAGAAAAACGAACATGTTATTATGAAATTTCAGTATATAGTTACAAGCAGTGCAAATAAACAAGCCCAATTGGAACCAGCGATATCAATAAAAAGCTTACAAGTGAACAAACTAAACTCTAGATAGGAGGGAACCCAACCAACCTCTCTTATTCTTCAGCACGATTTTAGCTTCTCCTTGTCATAACTTCTTCACCAAGAGATCAACACCATGTTCCGGCTCTACGACCAATCTAAGAGTAGGCGCATGGCGGTACTTGGGAGAAAGCGAGAAGGAGAAGTTGGATACTATGAGAGCTATCAGAACCTTGAGTTCAACCATGGCAAAGTACTGTCCAAGACACACTCGAGGACCAACTCCGAATGGCATGTACAACTGTGGAAGCTTGCAAGCACCTGTGATTCCATTTGCAAACCTATTGGGGTTGAACGCATAAGAATCTGGTCCCCATAGTTTCGGATCAGTGTGCAATGTTATCACCATTGTCCAAACATTGATACCCTTTGGAACATGAATGTCCCCGAACTTCATGTCCTTAAAAGCCTCCCTTGACACCACACTAACCGGGGGATATAGGCGCAATGATTCATGAATCACCATTGTTAGCTGCACACATCATTCAAACAGTCAAATTTATGGTAACTGATACGGGCAACCAAGAAATTTAAATGTCAATGAGTTTAAAGACTGGGCGTTGTACGCTACCATGCAAGACTTTAATTCCCAACTTGAGATTATATAAAACAATATAGTTTTCGAACATGAAAAATTCTAGACGTTGATCATGTAAAACATATATCTTAATCAGGGAGTTATATACTACCATGTCTTAATAAGAAAACATATGCAGTAATCATGTAAAGATCATATACCTGTTTCATGTTGCGAACCATATCAGCATCTGGAATGTGGCCCTGGCAAACTTGAAGGGCCTCTGCTCTCACACGTTCTTGCCATTCTTGGTTCGAAGCCAACAGCATGAGGCACCATGTGGCTGCAACTGCTGTGGTTTCATACCCGGCCAAGTATATGTTCTTGCAGTTATCAACGATGAAGCGGTCTGTTGCCTCTTGGCTAAGGTTACTGTTTTTAGCACTCTCAAGAATAATTTGCAATAAGTCTTTCTCATTTTCAGCTGCTCGCCTTTCCTTCACTACCTGCAGTATCAAAGCGCTAGCCTCCTTTTCTAAGGCCCAAACTTCCCTATTGCTCTTCGTGGGAAGGTGCCTGCAACAAGATTGCAATCAATTAAGATTACGGGTAAACAAGTATTGAGTTATAGAATAATGTTATATGTAAAACATTTGCAGACCATGTGCTTACATATGTAAGATTACCTGTATAACTACCAAAGATGTTACCTCAAATGTACATAAATATGATAAACATAGATTTGTTCAGATTTTTATAGTTGGTTATGGATTTATATAAGGAAGACCAAGTGGCACAGGAGAACTTCTCCGCAACGGGGATGCCATGACAGTAAAGCCAATCAACTATTGTTATGTGGGAATGTTAAACGTATGGAAGCACATGATTGGCTTGGGATACCACTACAATGGATCCCAGTTGTAGGTACGTTTTCCCAATGGTGAGTACCTCATTCCAGGAATTCCGGCCAGAAAAGCTTTCCTCCCCATTGCCCCCTGGATTTGCTTTAGTTTCTGAAATATCTCCTCCCCTTTGGAATAGTTGCTTCCAAAACAAGCTCTTGAGATAGCATCGCCAGAGAAGCTTCCAATGTAGCTGTCTATTTTCATGTCAGAAATTCCTCCCTCTGCCTCGATTCTACTGTTCCACGAATTTATCAGAGTAAATGTAGACTCCGTGATTAAATTAACCATTCCCTGCAGGGTGACCATATATAACTACAATCAAAACAAATAATGTGGCCTAGAGATTGTTTTTTCCTACCTACTTTTTATTTCTAATATGATACTAAAGGACCATCACTACAAATATTACTACAGCCTTGATCGTTAAATAACAACTGCTTAAGAGCATATATACCTTAACTTTCTCCATGTATAGTTCAGGAGCAATGATTTTGCGCTGATGCACCCACGAGGTGCCATTTGAGGTTAAAATACCTTGACCAAGTAAAGGACCGCGCTCTTTAAATTGATACGTTGGTTTCCCCAAGTCCAAGGATGTGCATGTTGTAATGTCCCTCACTGCGTCAGGCTGGTTCACATATAATATTTGTGTGTTTCCAAGTGCAAACACAAATACTTCACCTGTAGAATATTTTCCATTATCCTTTAGCAGACATAAACGTCATTATTCAGAAGAAAGAAACTTAATTAATTTTGCATCATAGATAATGTCCATAAATCTATATATATATATATATATATATATGGTGAAGTGTAGATTTAGTCCCTAAACTATCACCTCAGTGAAAATTAGGTATCTAAATTATTTTTTTCGTAAAATAAGTCCCTAAATTCATTAAAAATTACTAATTTCATCCCTACTATTATATTTAAAATTATTTTATCCAATTTTTCATCAACTTAAGTCACTTGACACACTTTAGAGTGTAATACCGTCTTTTTCTTGCCTATAAGCCCTTAGCATTATATAGGTTGCGAATCAAACGTCTAATTTACCCTCCAAAGTTAACTCCATACACTATTTCTTTATGAAAAATTACCAATCTACCTTCTAATGTGTATCACATGCAAGTAACGTGACTTAAATTAACAGAAAATTGAATATAGTAGCTTCAAATCTTATATTAGGGATGTAATTGGCAGATTTTTATAATTCAATGACTAATTTTTCTAAAAAAAATAGTTTAGGGACCTAATTTTCACTTAGGTGATAATTCAGAGACTAAATTGGCAATTCACGCTATATTATATATGCATATACCACATATAGCTTCCTCAAGTACTTCTTAGAAAACTTTTGTATTTTATACGAGGATATGACATAGAAATATATGTCGGCCCCGTTACAAGTGTGAGGACGTGGAGTAGAAGTCTCACATCAGAAAAAGAAAAAACCTTGCAAGAGTTTATAAAGTTATAAGGGGTTAGGTTACGCCTAATATTGCTTATAATTGAACCTCAACTTCCCTCAACATGGAAGTTGTCCTCATATGTGATGAGGAGGATCATGACACAAACATAATACTAAATGTATAATTATATGCAAATAGATACCATATAGCTTCCTCCACTTCTCTAAAAATGGAAAGAGAAGAGCAGCACAGTTGTGAGAGGTCGGGGGTTCACTTGTAGGATTGCTGGAGCCTCGTGCCTTCTTTATTTCCAAAATATTTCCCAGGAGAATAGTAGGTGGAGGTCCATTAATTCCTTGCTTGGTTAGCAAGGATCGAAGCCTCTTTGGCTTCGCAACAAGCCCGTTGTAGAGACGTGCCACCAATCCTATAAACCCTAGGAACACAAGGGACAGTAACACTTTTGCATCAAATTGGAGGAGCTGCATTGATGCAATTAGATTAGTTCATGCAGGTGGGAAACCCTAGCAGACTGCCTTACATATAATATATAGTAGTCAAGAAGGGCTAATTCATTTTAAGGTTGTCAAGTCACGGTTCTGTCCATCTCCAATTTGCATCTTGAAGACGCTCTTATATATTTCGGGTTGCGGAAGATTACATTGGCCGGCGCTTGTATAATTTTTTGAGGAGCTGTTGACAAAGTAAATATAAAATAAAAACTAGTCTAGTTCAGCTGGACGGCATTGATGCTATTGAAGTCTTTTGGTGACCGAGTCTTTGCTTTTATATTTTAATTTGTGTGTGTAGTGTGTGTTTGCCAAGTTTCCAACTGGGATTGCTATTTATCAAAGTTTGTAATTTGTCCTTACAAATATTTGCATTTTATATTTGTATGATGGGCAAAATATATAGATATTTCTAAGAACCAAGAACAAAAAAGAAACTGGTTTTCTGGAAGTATAGTGTTGTACTTATTCAGAAAATAGATCAACTAAGAGCACCTCTAATGGAATGCAAGATGCCTGGGAATGATTATTTTACACTATTAGTTGGCTGAAAACTTTCAAACGAAGAGTGTAAAATATCCATCTTGGCCAATAAATGTAATCAAAACCTAATTTACCTCTTTTTCCTTATAATAGAACTCTCATTTATATTTTCTTGAAAATATAAAAATAGAATTTACATCTCAAATTTGCATATTTCAATTGAAAATTCTCTTATGTATGGTTGTGGAAAAAATCCATTTGTTGGCACTTGTAAATTTTTTTAGGAGTTGTCAAAAATAAATTTAACTCTAGTTTAGTTTAGTTGGCCGGCATTTTAGTCAAAGTCTTTTGTTGGTATTTTCGTCCTATTGATTTTCAGTCAATATCTTTTGTATTCGTCGATTGTTGTTTGTTCAAGAATCAGTCCATTTCCTTGGTTTTTTCGTCCTATTGTTTTTTCAGTCAATATCTTTTGTATTCGTCGATTGTTGTTTGTATTTGTTGATAGTATGATTTACAAGAAATTGTATCAATGATTCTTCAACTTTAACTTAATTAGAGTAATGTTTCATCAACTAAAAATTTATGACCATTGGTCCCTTAACTCATCAAAATGCGTGGCTATGATCATTTTCGTCAACTCCATTAGAACTTCTATCAAAATAAGTCACGTGCCACTCATATAAAGCTGAATCAAGAAGCAAATATAGAAAACCAAATAACAAAAATTGTGTAGCAATGGTCCCTCAATTTTAACTCAATTGGAGAAATAGTTCATCGACTTTAACCCAATTGGAGCAATAATCCTTCAATTTTAACTCAATTATAGAAATGATTCTTCCAACATGACTCACTTTGATCGAATTCTAACAGAGTTGACGAAAATGACTATAGTTGCACGTTTTAATGAGTTAAGAGACCAATGTTTATAGATTTTTAGTTGATGAACCATTAATCCAATTAGGTTAAAGTTGATGTACCATTGTGACAATTTTCTTTATAATTTGATATATTAATATCGTTTGTATTAAAAAATAATTATAATTTATTCTATTTGTAATTAAAGTTCAAATTAACCTCAAAACGAGATCAACCTATTTAGACACAAGTATCTGGAACACAACCGTATTTGGTGTTGCTATTTCACTAAAAATATTGTGATATTTATTTATTTATTAATGTACTCTAGAAGTAAACAATATCACGTTGTGTTTCTGGTATCAATAATTTTAAGGGAGCCTTAATGAAAATGGTTTCTCCAACCTTTTAGTAACTAAAAACCATCTAATAATTTTATTTAATAAAAATGACAAACTTTAATGAAAAAGACTTAAACTTTAATACAAAAGGACAAAGGTTTAATATAATAATTAAAAAAACAAAAAATTGACACATGATACTCTCACAAAAACTAAAAAGACTTAAACTGAACACTGTATTTCTAAAACTAAATATGGGCACTCTCACCATTTCTTAAACTGAACATTGTATTATCACTATTTCTTAAACTTAGCACTGACTATTTCTTAAACCGAATAATTACTATTTCTTAAAACTCCATTAAAAAAAAAAAGAGAGAGAGAGAGAGAGACAAAGTACTGCGGTGTTTTATATGTTTTAAGAAGCTTCAGGTGCAAAATAACGGTTCTTCTTGGATCTAATTTTACAATAATTTTTCTGACTCTTTTATGTATTTTTGGTCTGTTCGAAACCCTTTTATTAGTTACGTATTTAGCTGTTAGTGATTGTTCCGTTGAAGACATTGTCTGTTTAGTTTCTCAGAGTGATCAAATTGGTAGAGCCCAATTAGCTTTTCAGTTAATAATTTTGAAGATTAATGAATCAATAAAGTTACATTTTCTCATTAGCCAAGCATGGAGAACAAGAAAATTGCTTTTATTCATTTGAGCTTTAGACACTAAGATAATCTCCAACTCTTAAGTTAAAACTTACAAATTTTAACTCATAAAATTTAGGTTTTAACCTAGAAACAATTTTTCTGCTACAATCCTTATGGGTTAAATTTTTAGCTCTAGATGATCGAATAATGAATTTAAGATAATTTTTTCTTAAAGTAACTAAAAAAAAAATTATGTAGACTATCCTAATTTAATTTTATGAACATTTTAAAATAAAAATATTTAGACTCTTTTGTTAAAAAATATAAAATAATTAGACTTTGATAAATGTTGAAAAAATTGCTAAACTGACATCATGAAACTCATGGAACACTATGAAATAAATTTTTTTAATTATTTTAGTCATTGGATTTAATTTGGACCGTTAGATTTTTTTTTTTTACCATTGAATTTGACCATATTAGGTCTTAGTCGTTGAATTCAATAAATTCATAAATATAAAACTAAAAAAAATACACTTATATGATGGGTCAGCTACTAAACCAGAGGGAATTTTGGCCTAAATTTGTCTCAAAAATAAGTTTTTAGTTAAAGCTCATATTGGACCCAAAGGTTGGAGCAAGTTAGGATAAATTTAAAACTTAAAATTTGAATTTTACTCTAAAGATTGGAATAGGTCTAAGAAAAAAACCGGGAAGGATAAAATGCAGGAGAGCCAATGTTAACAAAACGGCAGAGAGGGTGTCGTGCAGAACGGTGATGAACCGGACAATTAAATTTGGTCCATTGCTCCTTTTGACAGCAAAAATAAGAAAAGTCTTCGAAACCTTCGTTCTTCAGCCAAACCAAGAGAGACTGCAGCACGCAAAAGTAGAAGAAAATTCAAAAGCTTATTCCTTTCAAATGACAAATTTGTCAGCAAAAACATGTAAAGTCTTCAAAACCTTCCGTCTTCATCGATCCAAACCATGAAAGTTGAAGAAAATTCAAAAACTTATTCTCTTCAAATGACGTATATTAAACTCAAAGAAAATTGTAGCAATTGTTTCACAACTTTAATTCAATTGGAATAATGATTTTTTAACTAAAACTTCATGATTATTGGTCCATTAATTCATCAAAAGGTGCATGTATGGTCCTTTAACATTTCGTTGACTTCGTCTGAATTTTATTAAAATGAGTTATATTGGAATGATCATTACTATAATTGGGTTAAAATTGAGGGACCATTGCTCTAATTGAGTTAAAGTTGATGAATCATTTCTCCAATTAAGTTAAAGTTGACGGACCATTACTATAATTTTTCTCATTTGGATTTTTCATATTTTCCCATCTATTCAACCTCATGTGCAAGGCATGTGACTCATTTTGACGAAAATTCTAATAGAGTTGGAAAAATAGATCATAACTACACGTTTTGAAAAGTTAAGGAACCAATATATGGTCATGAATTTTTAATTAAACGATCATTACTTTAATTAAATTAAAGTTAAAGTACTATACTATTTCCACAATTTCCTCTTAAACTCATGATTGTGATATTTTTTTTCGTCAGCAAAAATAATGAAAAGTCTTCAAAGCATTATTTCTTCATCCAAACCCCAAGAGATGCTGCAGATCGCAAAAGTTGAAGAAAATTCAAAAGCTTATTCATTTCAAGTGACATCAAAACACAGCACTCCACTCTATCCAAACTCATTCTTCTGATTTCAGGCCATCTCTAATCGAAGGATCTAGAAGGTCAGAGGGCAAAAAATAGCCTGAAAACCGTCTCTAACCGAGAGCTAGGCCTAGATGGCTGTGGAATCTGAGAGGGTCCCACGGAATCGGAGAGAGATGGAGGGCCAGAGGGCTGGCCAGTTCCAGCCAGCCAGCCCCGGACTGGCCATAATTTTTTTAAATGTGTCGGATTTCCTGTCGGTTATAACCGACAGAAATACGTTATATTACTTCATATAAATAATATGAATGTATTCCTGACGGTTAATGCTTTGAATTTTTTTTACAGTTTTATTATTATTTTTTATTTACAAATTTTTTCCTGTAACTTCTATTTTTCATATTTTTTTTTAATTCTATTTTTTACGTATAACTTTTATTTTACAAAATTTGTTTCATATATTTTTTTAAATTCCATTTTTTCCTATAACTTCTATTTCACAAAATTTGTTTCATTTTATTTTAAATTCTATTTTTTCCTATAACTTCTATTTCACAAAAATTTGTTTCGTATTTTTTTTAATTCTATTTTTTTCCTATAACTTCCTAAGCCATTATACAACATTAAATTAAATTAAGTAACATGAAACAACATTAAACAATATGAAACAACATTAAATAACATTAACCAACATAAAAATTATACAACGTAAAAAAAAACATTTAACAACATTTAAGTTGTAGTTTTTAAATAATAAATTATGTTTGGCCCTCGGTTGGAGACGGTTTTTGTGACAGGGCTAAAACGAGTCTTCTGGCCCTTTGGTCCTCAGTTGGAGACGGAGGCAAATATGACCATGTACTGTTCATTAAAATATTAATATCTTGAAGGATCTTGGAGGGCCAGAGGGTTAAAACGAGCCATCTGGCCAACCATCGGTTGGAGATGGCCTCACCATGATATAATCAGGCAGAGCTCAAAGGCTCGCCTAACTCATATATAGGAGAAGAGATCCATTTTCAGTTTTCACTTTTTCTCATTTTTTGCTTTAACTGGATGGTTTGAGTTGCACGCGGTTTTGTTAGTTTTTTTTGTTATTTTTTATTTTTTTTATCATTAAATAAAGTTAGTAAATGACTTTTGGTTAATATTTAATTTGAAGACTTTTTTATTAGTTTTTCTTAATTTTAAGTATGTCATTGACCAAAAAAGAAAAAAAGTATGTCAAAAAAAGGTGAGTGTGATACTAATAAATTAAATTCATATAAGAATCACACTAGTTGAAAAAGTTGTGTGTGATACTAATATATTAAACTCATGAGTGTGATACTTGTAAACTTTTTTTTTTTTAATTATGACTTACAGTTATTGAACTCACACTACTGTAGTAATATTTTTACAAGTATCATACTCATACCGACTTATTTCTATACATTGGGGGAGCATTTTTGCTCACCATCATAAACTATGGTGTATGCTCACCATACACCTAATCAATTGACACGTGTCATTTCATTTAATCTTGGTTAATTTTTTTTCAAAATTGAAAAACTATCATTTAATGTGAAAGTTAACTAGAGTTAAGTGAAATGACACGTGTCAATTGATTAGGTGTATGGTGGGCATACACCATAGTTTATGGTGGTGAGCAAAAATGCTCCCATACATTGGTATCACACTTAGTCAAATTACCGTGAAAACCTGCTTCACCGCTTTAGTTATAATTTTGGGTAAAGTACAAAAAACTACCTCAACTATTGGTGTCACGACACTTTCATACCTCATCTTTTTAAAATGACAATGTCATACCTCATTTTACGAATTTGTGTCAATGTCATACCTCCGTCAGTTTTCTGTTAATTTTTCTGTTAAGTGCTGACGTGGCTAGATACGGGGACCACTCACTAATCCAACTGGATTAAAATATAATTAAATATATATTTTAATAATTAAAAATTAAAAAAATTTAAAAAAATTATATTAAATCTCTCTCTCTCTCTCTCTCTCTCTCTCTCTCCTCTATCTCTCTATCCCATATCTCTCTCGCATTTCTCTCTTCTCTGCATCCTCAAAACCCCTTCCCACCCGACCCCCCCCCCCGAGACCCCTTCTCGCCCGTCCCCCCCAACCTTCCTCTACCACCCTCTCTCTCTCTCCTATCTCTTTTCTCTCTCTCTGGACACCCACCTGCATCCCTCAAACCCTTCCCACCCGTCCCCCCCCAACCTTCCTCCCCTCCCCCTTTCTTCCCCTCGTTCCCCGTCTTCCCCAAACTCAAAACCAGAACCACCCAACCCAGATCCCACCCCGTTCCTGTCTTCTCCGTCTTCGCCATTCATCTGCTTCACCTTCACATCAGTGGGTATATAAACCCCATCTTCTAAAAACTCCTTCACATTGTAAATCGTAATCAGCATCTGAAATGCACTGGGCACCAAAATTATGGGCACCCCTTCCCCAACTTTACCTCATTTCAAGTGCAATTTGGGCTTCGTATTCGGGTCGTAACCCGATTCATCTCCGAACCACGTCAAGCCCCTCTCGTCAGAACCCTTTAGCCTGCTCTTCGCCACCAGCCCGTCTTTCCTCTGCTGCGACTCTATACGCTGCCGTTCCTCTTCCCTCTTCGTCGCCGAAGTCAAAACGGCGTAAAAGTTCCTGCCTTTACACTCCAGCAACCCCTCGCGGTCCTTCAACGACCTCTCGCTGGAGCAAATCAAAGACATGTAGTCCACAGGCGTCTCAATTTGAGTGAAAACCCTAGAATCCAAAGCCACGTAATCGACGTTGTCGTTGCTGATATGGTTACCGTTGTTGGCGGAATCGAGGGCGGTAGGGATTTTAGGGTGGTGTATGGCGTCGTTCTGGGGAAGGAGGATGAACTTGATGGAGTGGAGTCGGAACTCATCGTTGACCCAGACGATCTTGTCGAGCTCACCGCGGAGATCTAGAGGCATTTCTCGTGGCTCGATGCGGCGTAGAAAAGGTTGTGGTTGACGGCGAGGCAGGTGATTGAGAGAGAGGGGTGGCGGGCGAGAGAATGGCGAAGCAGAGATGGGAGACGGAGAGGTCGAGGGGCTCTAGATGGGAGAGTTTTTGGAAGGAGAGGTTGCGCAGAGAAGATGGGAGCGGGGGGGAAGAAAGGGTGAGGGGGATGAAGGTTGGGGGGACGGATGGGAAGGTTTTGGGGATGCATGTGGGTGTCCAGAGAGAGAGAAGAGAGGGTGGATCCACAATTTTATATAAAAAAATAATTTTATTTTTAATTTTTTAATTTTTAATTATTAAAAAATATATTTAATTATATTTTAATCCAGTTGGATTAGTGATTGGTCCCCGTATCTAGCCACGTCAACACTTAATAGAAAAATTAACAGAAAAACTGACGGAGGTGTGACATTGGCACAAATTCGTAAGATGAGGTATGACATTGTTATTTTAAAAAGATGAGATATGAAAGTGTCGTGACACCAATAGTTGAGGTAGTTTTTTGTACTTTACCCTATAATTTTTGTTGTCGTGAAAGGAAATGTTATTAACTAGTATTGTATGAATTGCAGGTTAATAATTTTGTTCCTTTTATGGATCAAGAATGTAAAAGGTATGGATCTGGCAATTTTTTTTACGAATTGAAGGATATAAAAGGCATGGTTCGGTGAGTTGTATTGGAAGATGCAAGACCAAGAATTTTATCTCAGGAGAATAAATTAAAAGATAACGAAAAGTATTCATGCATTAGTGTTTAATATTGGTCAAATAGTACATGAATAGTGTGGCAAGTATGCTGGAAGAGAAACACAATGGAATTTGGGGATGCAAGGATTGTGGAAAAACTGAAGCTAGCATTGCTAGTTCTTAAACCGTTGAGCAAAAGAGGGGGACTTTAGTAATTAAAGATATATTAATATTTTCATATCAATTTTTGGTTATAATTATCAACAACTTAAAACGATAGTTATAATTCTATACATAGACCGTATTTTGATTATTTTTCCTAATTTCCCCTGCTATTTCCATGATAACTACTTATAATCAAGCATTAAGATCATTTGGGCATGATAGCTTTTGGGAGAGACCAAAGAGAGTTCCTCCCGGCACCGACATTTCAACCCCACCAATATAGGGTTTGCTCATGCTGCAAGAATATAAGTTCAGACTGAATTTGGCAACTTTGACATGTTGCAGGTGGGTTATATCTGATATTATGAAAACCAAACATGTTATCATAGAGGACAAACGTAGCTATTTTAAATTGACGGGAGATAGAAGAAAAACGAACGTGTTATTATGAAATTTCAGTATACAGTTACAAGCAGTACAACTTTGACCCTCTCAAAACGGAGAGCCTTATTTGCTTAGGGTTGCCATTTTTTAGTTACAAGCAGTACAAATAAACAAGCCGAATTGGAACCAGCGATATAAATAAAAAGCTTACAAGTGAACAAACTAAACTCTAGAGAGCAGGGAACCCAACTAACCCCTGTTATTTTCCAGCAAAATTTTAGCTGCTGCTTGTCATAACTTCTTCACCAAGAGATCAACACCATGTTCTGGCTCTACGACCAATCTAAGAGTAGGCGCATGGCGGTACTTGGGAGAAAGCGAGAAGGAGAAGTTGGATACTATGAGAGCTATCAGAACCTTGAGTTCAACCATGGCAAAGTTCTGTCCGAGACACACTTGAGGACCAACTCCGAATGGCATGTACAAGTGTGGAAGCTTGCAAGCGCCTGTGATCCCATTCGCAAACCTGTTGGGGTTGAACGCATACGAATCTGATCCCCGTAATTCCGGATCAGTGTGCAATGTTATCACCATTATCCAAAGATTAATACCCTTTGGAATCTGAATGTCCCCGAACTTCATGTCCTTGAAAGCCTCCCTTGACACCACACTAAATGGGGGATATAGGCGCAATGATTCATGAATCACCATTGTTAGCTGCACACATCATTCAAACAGTCAAGTTTATGGTAACTGATACGTGCAACCCAAAAATTTAAATGTAAATGAGATTAAAGACTGGGCGTTGTATACTACTATATGCAAGACTTTAATAACCGACTTGAGATTATCTAAAAACATGCAGTTTTCGAACATGGAAAATTCTAGACGTTGATCATGTAAAACGTATATCTTAATCAGGGAGTTATATAGTACTATGTCTTAATAATAAAACATGGGTAGTGCTATTCATACACCCGTTTTCACCTCCCACACACCTTTATTAAGATCATATACCTGTTTCATGTTGCGAACCATTTCAGCATCTGGAATGTGGCCCTGGCAAACTTGAAGGGCCTCTGCTCTCACACTTTCTTGCCATTCTTGGTTCGAAGCCAAAAGCATGAGGCACCATGTGGCTGAAACTGCTGTGGTTTCATACCCGGCCAAGTATATGTTCTTGCAGTTATCAACGATAAAGCGGTCTGTTGCCTCTTGGCTAAGGTTACTGTTTTTGGCACCCTCAAGAATAATTTGCAATTAGTCTTTCTCATATTCTGCTGCCCGTCTTTCCTTCACTACCTGCAGTATCAAAGAGCTAGCCTCCTTTTCTAAGGTCCAAACTTCACTATTGCTCTTCGTGGGAAGGTGCCTGCAACAAGATTACGGGTAAACAAGTATTGATGAAATATCTCCTCCCCTTTGGAATAGTTGCTTCCAAAACAAGCTCTTGAGATAGCATCGCCAGAGAAGCTTCCCATGTAGCTATCTATTTTTATGTCAGAAATTCCTCCCTCTGCCTCGATTCTACTGTTCCACGAATTTATCAGAGTAGTTGTAGACTCCGTAATTAAGTTAATCATTCCCAGCAGGGTGACCATATATAACTACAATAAAAAAAAAGAAGGTGGCCTAGAGATTTTTTCTTTCGACCATGTTTTGATTTCAAATATGATACCAAAGGACAGCCACTAGAAATATTACTACACCCTTGATCGTTAAATAATGACTGCTTAAGATCATATACCTTAACTTTCTCCATGTATAGTTCAGGAGAAATGATTTTGCGCTGATGCACCCACGAGGAACCATTTGAGGTTAAAATACCTTGACCAAGCAAAGGACCGCGCTCTTTAAATTGATACGTTGGTTTCCCCAAGTCCAAGGATGTGCATGTTGTAATGTCCCTCACTGCTTCAGGTTGGTGCACACATAATATCTGTGTGTTTCCAAGTGCAAACACAAATACTTCACCTGTAGAAAATTTTCCACTACCCTTTAGAAGACATAAACTTCATCATTGAGAAGAAAGCAACTTAATTTTGAATTCTAATGTCCATAAAATCTGAATATATAATTATATATGCATATACCACATAGCTACATCAAGTACGTCTCAAATTACTTTTGTAGGCTACCTAAAAGTCTCAGGTCATAAAAAAGAAAAACTTTGCAGGGGCTTATAAGGGGTTAGGCTACTCCTAATATTGCTTATGATTGAACCTCGACTTCCCTCAACATGGAAGTTGTCCTCATGTGTTGAGGAGGATCATGATACAAACATAATACTAAATGTATAATTATATGTGTATAGTTACCATATAGCTTCCTCCACTTCTCAATAAATGGAAAGAGAAGAGCAGCACAGTTGTGAGAGGTCGGGCGTTCACCGTTGTTATTGCTAGAGCCTCGAGCCTTCTTTATTTCCAAAATATTTCCCAGGATAATAGTAGGTGGAGGTCCATTGATTCCTTGCTTGGTTAGCAAGGATCGAAGCCTCTTTGGCTTCGCAACAAGCCCGTTGTAGAGACGTGCCACCAATCCTATAAACCCTAGCAACACAAGGGACAGTAACACTTTTGCATCAAATTGGAGGAGCTGCATTGATGTAATTAGACTTGTTCGTGCAGCTGGGAAACCGTAGCAGACTTTTTGGAATTTTGACAAGGAAGAGAAGAACAAAAAAAATATAACCTTTGAAATTCAGACTTGCTTCTATTTGTCTGATGATTTGGTTGTTGTTTCTTGGAACTCAGAGATCGACTCTATGTTTAGAGTTTAGGCTTGCTTTCAACTCCACACCATTTTACATTTCTACACTCTCTCATACATGGAGAAAGCAAATGGCTGAAGATATTTTCCAAAACACTACGTGGCTTCGCTGCTGAAATCAAATAGCTGAAAATAAGACACTACTTGACTGTGTTGAAAGTTTAATCGTCACCGTTACTGATATCCAATCACATTTCAAATATGTGCCGAAATAATTAAAATTGTAATTACAATATGAAAACGTATCCAAATGTTATTGAATTTCAATGGCTAATGAACTTTCAGCAGCCCCTACTGATATCCAATCACATTTCAAATACGTGCCCAAGTAATTAAAATTGTAATTACAAAATGAACACGTATCCAAATGTTATTGAATTTCAATGGTTAGTGAACTTTCAGCAGTCAAGTATTATCCTTTTTCAAACACTCTTCTTTTAGACGGCTCCTTTGCTTAGAGGTGATGAACTCTCTCTCTTCTCAACTAAGGCTAGCAAATGTGGCCTCTGTCTTGGGGACAGTACTAGCCTACTCACCGGTGAGGACCCAATATATTGACATTACCATGTGATCTAATCAAATAACCAAACAACCAAATAACCATATCTAAGATTGCTCTTGTAATCAAACAACCAGTCTCTCCTCTGTTCCTCTGTCCTCCTCAGCCCATGCCGCAGATCTCATGCACATCAAATCCAACTCGAATTTCTCAATCAATCTCTCTCCTCCGTCGAACTGAACCCTGCCCAATCACTCCTAACCTTCTCATTCGCCATGGCAGCACTTATGCACCTGCTCACTCGCTGGTCGCGACTTGGCGCCGCTTACTCTCCTTGCCGCCATGGTTGCGTCGGGAAAAAGGTGGTCGATTTGGGGCGGATTCGACAGAAGAGAGATGAAGGAGGAGGATAGGTGGATGCGGTCGACGGAGGTGTTTGGTTACGAATTTGTCCAAATCTCCATTGCAGAAGCTTAGGGGGAATAAGAGGTGTTTGGTTACGAAGATTGTAATACTCTGAAATAATAACATAACCAGGTGTCAAATTTTTATTGGTGGTCAGTGAAATTAAATACTGACTAATCAGTAGTCAGGTATTATCTTGCCTTGGTGATTTATATTAATATTAGGCCAAAAGACTGTTTACTACCCTCATGTTTCGTGGTTTTCAACATTTAGTACATCAATTTTTTTTCGTCCCAGAGTCATACCTAAAGTGTAAATTTTGGGACAGTCTCATACATCCGTTAGTCAAACTGTTAAATCTACCGTTAACTGATGACGCGACGCTTATGTGGAAAATGACTGGACGCCACGTGTCATTAAGGGGTCCACGTGGATTTTTTTTTCTTTTTTCAGAAGGGGTTAAAAAAAAAAAAAAAAAAAAAAAAAAACTGTCTTCTCCCTCCCTCATCCCCGCACCCTATCCATCCCTTCTCTCTTCTGCAACCTGCAATCTGGGTTCATCTCTCTGTTTCTTCTTCCCCACCCAACACAGAAAATCACGATCCTTCCTCTTCCTCTACCTCTCTCCCACCCATTCCCCCTCCCCCTCCTTCGTCGGCGCCTCTCCCCCTCCCTCTCCCTCATCCTCTTCTCGGTGCGGCCTCCCTCGCTCTCCATCGTTTTCTGCTTTCTGTGCAAAAATGCCGCTCCCAGTGATCTCCTTCATCTTATGCGCTGAACAAGGTTTGCTGGAAATTTCATAGTTAAACAATGTTAGAGGTCTTCCATATTACATTCCATTACATATTTTTACCACATCCTGTATATTTTCACTACATAACGTGATTCAAACTTTCCCCAAAACAAAACAAATTTAACATTTTACGAAACTTACAAAACCCATCATAAATCCATACATAAATTCAAAATTATAACTCAGTGATTAAAAAATACAATTTTTTTGGGTGAAATTTGCAAATTTTATAACTCAGTGATTATAACCCAGAAAATAATATGTGAAAGAGAATTGGAAAAGCAGAAGCAGGAAGAAGCAGATCTGATGGTTTGTTTAAGCTCCCGACCTCCTCGTCCGTCACCTGCCCTCCAAACACCACCTTTCTGATCCCCATCTGACGGCTACGATCAATCCCCAAAACAACACCAAACAAACAATGAATCATCAAATCAAGGAACAAAACGAGAGAGGGAGATAAAGAGAGGGAGGGGGAGAATTTGGAATGTCACCTGGTGAGGCCGATAGGCGAAGAAGGGAAGAGGAGAATCAGCGGGAGGAGTCTCGGACCAGGTGAGCAGATCTATGGTGGATGTATGGGGTTTCCTCACCGAAGTGCTTCTCTCCATTTCGGGTCATGCCTTCGGATTGTCACACTATCCGATTCACCACCACCACCATTGTCGCCGGAGCTCGCTGGCAAAATGACGGTACTAACCTCGTTCCGGAACATTCCTTTGTGTCTGCTCTGGAGTACAGAAGGCAGAAAAGAAAAGAGGGAACAAAAAAGGCAGAAGAAAAAGTGAAAAGGGAGAGCAGAGAGGGAGAACAGAAAAGAGGGGTTGGTCGCTGGACTGGATGAGAGAGAGAAAAGAAAGCTGGGAGGGGAGCGGCGCCGGCGAAGGAGGAAGGGGAGAGGGAGAGGCGGAGGAAGAGGAAGGATCGTGATTTTCTGTGTTGGGTGGGGAAGAAGAAACATAAAGATGAACCCAGATTGCAGGTTGCAGAAGAGAGAAGGGAGGGAGAGGGTACGGGGATGAGCGAGGGAGAAGACAGTTTTTTTTTTGTTTTTTTTAACCCCTTCTGAAAAAAGAAAAAAAAATCCACGTGGCGCCCAGTCATTGTCCACATAAGCGCCACGTCATCAATTAACGGCAGATTTAACAGTTTGACTAACGGATGTATGAGACTGTCCCAAAATTTACACTTTAGGTATGACTCTGGGATGAAAAAAAATTGATGTACTAAATGTTGAAAACCACGAAACATGAGGGTAGTAAACAGTCTTTTGCCCTTAATATTAATACTAATATTAGTATTTGAACAATGACTGCCTTACATAAAACAAGCCTCCTCGTTTTGCGAGGATTGAAAGAGAAAAGTCTATTTTACGCAATCTTACTTTTACATTGCAAATAGACTATTTTCACAACTCAACTCGTTACATTTCGGTCATAAATGAGCACTCGCACTCCGAACTATAATACATAGTCGATAAATTTTTAATAGCAAATTTCATAAAATAAAAACCTCACAAGTTTGCTGTGCGCCATTTTTTCTGCCTTGAGGCCTCTTATCCATGTTCGTCGGTTTTCTTTTCTTCACAAAGCCTGGCAACAACTATTTTACAAGGGGAAACTTATGTATCTGGACACTAAATTATGTTCTAGTTGATTACAAAATACTACCATAAAAAGTGGCAGAGTGGAAAGAGTGGGTTGAACTTGGTAGGAGGAGAAAACTTTTGAGCGATAATCACGACATCATGTAGTGTTACGGTCATGTGTAATTAACATAACCCAAAATAAATTGCAAGTAAACAACTGAATTGGGAAAGTTATAAAACTATATACAAGGTTAACTAACAGCGGCACAGTGGTTGAGACGAATTTCAAATCCATATTTCACATGACATGTCCTGGGTTCAATAGTTAGGGAAGGCTGAAATGTCTCTGTAAGTATTTTCGGCCTCAAAAAGGCTGACTGTCGTGACGAAACCACTAGCTGATCCTTTAAAAAAAAAAATCAACATTAGCAAAACTTTCAGTTGTCATATTTGCAGGGGCGTGACCCTCCATTAGTTCACAGCTACTTCAACCTTCTTCTCTTCAGTTTGTTGTATTGATATTTTGTTGTTTGGTATGTGAGTTGGTTAGCTTTTTATTGTTTTGGTGATTGTTTATGTATAGATGTGTATTTTGAGGGGTAAAGCTGACTACGTCCCCCCAGTCGTGTACGTTTTGTTTATTAATAAAATTCACTTGTACCGTCGAATTTTCTTTAAAATTTTAAATCTGATTAGGTTTGTGTTTGTACCATACTTGACCAATCCCGAAACTACTGAGCACCGGTCAACGTTATTCCGTCAAGGACCCAGAAGAGTTTCCCTCCAACCAGGAGGCCAATCACAAAGCGACACGTGTCGACATCAGAAGCCAATCATAGCGCGACACGTGTCAACATCGGAAGCCAATCACAACACGACACGTGTCAATGTCAAAACAAGGCTAGAAACTCTCTTCTATAAAAGGAGATAATTCTCACACAATATTTCCTAATGTCATTTGTACTAAATCATTCACTTGTACTCACTAAAGGAGAGCTTGAACCTATGTACTTGTGTAAACCCTTCATAATTAATGAGAACTCCTCTACTCCGTGGACGTATCCAATCTGGACGAATCACGTACATCTTGTGTTTGCTTCCCTGTCTCTATCCATTTACATATTTATCCACACTAATAACCGGAGCAATCTAGCGAAGGTCACAAACTTAACACTTTCTGTTGTACCAAAGTCCTCACTGATTTTGTGCATCAACATTTGGCGCCGTCTGTGGGAACGACACTTATTCCCACTCCCTTCAGCTTTGCCAAGCTGGTTTCCACCATTCGTACACTCTCTTTTGACCAGGCATCCCTCTCCAACATGGGGAGCGAAGGAAGCCACAACACACAGAATGACACCCATTTGCACCTAGTGCGAAGCAACAAAAGAAGGAAGGAAAAATGGTTGCTCTTCAAGCTAAAGTCGATGAGCTAGAAGCTCAGAACAACAAGATAACAATGAAGAATGAGGTTATCCAGAAGCAGTATGAGAAGCTCTTTGAGACGCTCCACGAAACTAGGCGTACTCAAATACGCGAGCTCGTTGCCTCTGTGGACATCAACCATCATTTAGGTACCCCCCAACATGGAGGGTCACCTCTCTTCAACATGGGTATCCCTGATGAGGAGCGAGCTAATCATCAAAACATTGATCAACATAAGACTTCTCTCAACCCAGATGTTTCGACCCGAAGTAGGAGAAGTAGAGGAAGACACCTCCTTGCAGAAGGGTTGGAAGGATCGAAAACCGTTTATCGTGACTGCCGAGACTTCCTAAAGCAACGTCGAGAGAATCCCATCCACATATGCTCGAAGATCAATGACCCAAGGGTTTCTGAAAGACTCGGTCCCCTCCCACGACCCAGGCCAGTTGCCAATCTAGGGAAGGAACAACAGGTCCCAGAGGAACATGAAGGTACATGGGACTTTGAGGTATTCCGACAGACTCGCCCTAGAAGTCAGTACGGCGAGTCCAAGAAAAAACCACACGCCCTTGCTCAAACTTTCCTACTTCCAAGAGGTGATGGAGACTTACGAAAGAAAATTCCAGTGGTACATGACTCCACTCAGGACCCCCTTGTTTTACAGCTTCTTGAAGAAGTAAACAAGTTGAAGGCCGAACGTCAGGCCGAGATGCCTGACTGGAACCAACCCAGGCCTGGCCCTCTCACAAAGAGGATCCTCGACACCCCTTTCAAGCGAAGACAAAACAAAAGCTTGGTTTACAACTCTATACTGGAAGGGAGGACCCAATTGAACACCTTAACCTCTTTGAGTCCACCATGGCATATCGGATGAACACCGACGAAGAACGATGTCTTCTTTTCCCTTTCACCCTCTCTGGCAGAGCTCTAAACTGGTATTGCAGTCTTCCACCTGAGACAGTAGACTCATTTGAGGAACTGAGGAAACTATTTGTCTCTCAACACATCTTCCAGACCAATCGCTTGCATTCTACAGATGACTTGTACACTATTCGCTAGAAGCCGGACGAGTCACTACAAGAGTATGCCGGTCGCTTCAGCCATGAGTATTCTCGCTGCGCTGAGGCAGATGACAAGACTGCCCTCAAGGCCTTCACGGCAGGCCTACGTGATTGTTTCTTCAAGTACATGATCAATGCCAACACTTGGAAGACTTACTCTGAGGTGATGACACATGCTTACAACCACACCTCCACCGAAGCAAGGACATACCAATGGAACCCCCATATGGTTAACCCCTATCAACAAGTGGGAAGTGGAAGTCAAGTTCTACCAAATGATGAGATCTTGGCCATTCAGACACCCATTACATCATCTCCTGCCTCATTTAGCTACTCGCTAAGTCACCAAACGTATCTATCTCTTGGTAAGAGGAAGGATTTTTACTCTCAACAAGCCCATTACAACAAGAGGGATAAAAGTTCGTATCAAGAAAACCAGGGGTGAACGTACCGTTGACTATTCTGACTATGGGGCTAAGCCTCACTCTTTCAAAGTGGAGGACTAGGTACTGAAGGAAATGCTATTATAAGAAGGCATACACATTACAAATGTTTTTACTCTCAACCACTTGAGATCTTTTGTCACACAAGCCATTCGGAAAATATTTAAAGAAGAGGGAATTCAGACAACTTCTTCTGAGTCTTTTGCGTTCCTAGCACTGGAACACTTGGTCTACGCTGACCTACCCTTATACTCCAACTTAGAACTTCAACATGCGTACTTTGACACAAAGTATGTGATACTAAGTGTTACAACCAACATGGTTCACATATCAGAAGCATGGATCCCTTCATGCATAGCAAAACATTCATAAGCATCACTCATATCAATCAATATAAACATCATACATTCCAACACATTCATACATAAACATCATACATTCCAACACCTTCATACATAAACATCATACATTCTAACACATCCATACGTAAGCCAATTGTGCTTCGAAAGGGTTCAACATATTTTGTGTCTTCGACACTTGCTGCAATGTGCCTCGACACCTTGCCCTTATTCTCACCAACCAGGTGATGAAATGTGAAGAAGGAACTCATCTTCATGCCACCAACCAAGTGATGAAATGTACAACCGGTACTCTCCTTCATGACACCAATCAGGTGATGAAATGTACAACCCGTACTCTAATATCATTTGGCAACTTGCCACTTATGCCACTAACCAAGTGAAGAAGGAACTCATCTTCATGCCACCAACCAGGTGATGAAATGTACAACCCGTACTCTAATATCATTTGGAAACTTGCCACTCATGCCACCAACCAGGTGAAGAATGAAGTCATCTTCGTGCCATCAACCAGGTGATGAAATGTACAACCCGTACTCTAATATCATTTGGCAACTTGCCACTCATGCCACCAATCAGGTGAAGAATGAACTCATCTTCATGCCACCAACCAGGTGATGAAATGTACAACCCGTACTCTAATATCATTTGGCAACTTGCCACTCATGCCACCAATCAGGTGAAGAAAGAACTCATCTTCATGCCACCAACCAGGTGATGAAATGTACAACCCGTACTCTCCTTCATGCCACCAACCAGGTGATGAAATGTACAACTCGTACTCTAATATCATTTGGCAACTTGCCACTCATGCCACCAACCAAGTGAAGAAGGAACTCATCTTCGTGCCACCAACCAGGTGATAAAATGTACAACCCGTACTCTCCTTCATGCCACCAACCAGGTGATGAAATGTACAACCCGTACTCTAATATCATTTGGCAACTTGCCACTCATGCCACTAACCAGGTGAAGAAGGAACTCATCTTCGTGCCACCAACCAGGTGATGAAAGCAACTCACCATTCATTCCACCAACCAGAAGACAAGTGGTACAACTTGTACATGTGAACTCCTAGCATTCACAAATAATAAAAAACCCTCATGTTTTACAACTCAACTAGGGGAGCACTTATGCCCAACAAGAGTTATAGTCACCAACAAAGTCTTATTGCAAGCCAACAACAACTTCAGTGCATGGCATACGAAGATCAAGCTATTCAGCCATCTTGCATTTGCTTCAAACATTTCTCCTTTGTAACAATGCAAACACTACAAGGTGTGGCTTGCATCACAATCTCTTGCTTAACAGTGTGGAAGCAAAATTTGTATATGTTGTCATCAAAGGAGTTCAACCACAATTCTCAAAAGCTCACACACTCTTGATCAAGATAGTGTGAAGCAAAACCAATCTATGGTGCCAACAAGAGCTTCATCAATGGAGGGCAACCATAATTCTCAAAAGCTTCACACACTCTTGATCAAGACAGTGTGAAGCAAAACCAATTTATGGTGCCAACAAGAGCTTCATCAAAGAAGTTCAACCACAATTCTCAAAAGCTTCACACACTCTTGATCAAGAGAGTGTGAAGCAAAACCAATTTATGGTGCCAACAAAAGCTTCATCAATGAAAGGCAACTACAACTCGTAGAAAGCTTCACACACTCTTGATCAAGACTGTTCGAAGAAAATTCAATTTATATGGTTCATCCAAACCTTCGACTACTACAAGGTGTGGCTTGCATCACAATCTCTTGCTCAACATGTGGAAGCAAAATTTGTATATGTTGTCTCTCCCACATTTTCAAATTTCTAATTTTCCCAAAAAAAAAATAAAAAAAAAAGGAAATTGAGAAATTCAACAAAGCTTCACCACAAAAGTTTCACCAACAAAAGCTTCATCAATGGAGGACAACTACAAATTCTCAAAAGTTTCACACTATCTTGATCAAGATAGTGTGAAGCAAAATCAATTCATGGTACCCAACAAAAGCTTTGTTGATGCACAAAATCGAAGGTCTTGGAACAACGTAAATCCAACAGTGAATCTGCATGAAAGTAAATAACACAAGATGTATCGTGGTTCACCCCAAGGTTTGGGCTACGTCCACACTGATTATAGTATTTATCTGAGAGGTGAGGGAGAGAGATGGAGAGAGCTTATGAGAGTGAGAAAACCCTTCCATGGCCTAAGAAATTGGCCTTCCCTAATTGTGAGGGTGATGAGTCTTTTTATAGAATAAGGGCTCCTCACTTATTATATATTTGCCCATTCCTTTATTACATAATTACATTTGAGTCCCCCGAGTATTTATACCAGATCTAAATACGGATGCCCTAAGTATGGTATAAACAGTAGTCCCCCAAGTCTTCAGTCAAGAGAGTCTTTTGGCTGGAGACTTGAAATTCAGTCCATGTGTGGGCCGAAGTAACTAGATGTCGTCTTGAACTGATACTTGATATGAGGCGGTGCTCAAAGTGAATTGATGCTCAACTATAAGTAGCACATGTTGCGAGGCTGCTCGGCTTGTGGCTTATGTTGCCTTGGTTGGCTCGGCTTGCGGCGCTTGAAGGTGAGGGGGTCCCTTTTATAGAATAAGGGCTCGCTCCTCAATACATAAATGATGGGCTAGAGTGATGCTCGCGGCGAGGTGGTTGCTCAGCTGGCGGCGTTGCTCTCTAATGAAGGTGAGGGAGTCCCTTTTATAAAATAAGGGCTCGCTCCTCAGTACATGAATAATGGGTGCTCTCTAATGAAAGTGAGGGTGTCCCTTTTATAGAATAAGGGCTCGCTCTTTAATACATAAATAATGGGCTAAGTCCCCCAAGTATTTTTCATGAGGCCCAGTTGAGGCCCAATATATGGTACATAATGTAATCCCCCAAGTCTTCGATCAATAGAGTCTGTTGGCTGGAGACTTCAAATTGAATTCATGTATGGGCCGAAGTGGCGGTTATTCGAATGCGGTATTTGTATACCCTGCACTGAAGCTTTGTAGGTGAAGCTTTGCAAGTGAAGCTTTACAAGTGAAGTTTTGAAGCTAGAGCTCTGTAAATGAAGCTTTCGAAGCTGGAGCTTTTGTAAATGAAGCTTTTGAAGCTAGAGCTCTGTAAATGAGGCTTTTGAAGCTGATTGACATGAGTGATGCTTATGAATGTTTATGTTGATTGACATGAGTGATGCTCATGAATGTTGTCATGAGTGATGCTCATGAATGTTAACATGAATGATGCTCATGAATGTTGACATGAATGATGGTCGTGAATGTTTATGTATGATTGTCATGAGTGATGCTCATGAATGTTTATGTATGAATGACATGAGTAATGCTCATGTATAATTTGGAGTACTAGGCGTAATTTTGATCACCTGGTTGGTGGCATGAAGGAGAGTACGGGTTGTACATTTCATCACCTGGTTGGTGGCATGAATGGCTAGTTGCCAAATGATATTAGAGTACGGGTTGTACATTTCATCACCTGGTTGGTGGCATGAATGGCTAGTTGCCAAATGATATTAGAGTACAGGTTGTACATTTCATCACCTGGTTGGTGGTAATAGCGGCAGGTTGCCGAATAATTTTGGAGTACTAGGCGTACTTTTGATCACCTGGTTGGTGGTAATAGCGGCAGGTTGCCGAATAATTTTGGAGTACTGGGCGTACTTTTGGTCACCTGGTTGGTGGTAATAGCAGCAGGTTGCCGAATAATTTTGGAGTACTGGGCGTACTTTTGGTCACCTGGTTGGTGATAATAGAGGGCCTGGCTCTTTTGGGCATATGGGTGTTCGCCCTCCACACAACATTCCAGCCCATTTATTTTGGGCTTTGCCTTTTTTTTATTTTTTATTTTTTATTTTTTATTTTTATTATTATTACCCTCTGATGGGGTTTATACAGGTGTCTCTGAAAGATAAGGAAAATAAATTACATCATTCAAAAAGTTTCGACACAATAGCTTTGACAGTTGCAGATCGTTGGTGCGTACTGCACTTACTGCGTACTGGGTTGTTGCAGATCTTTCCCTTCTCTTTATTTTTCTTTCTTTTGGCAGATGATAGAATAATGCCATTTCCTTTTTTGCTCTTGCTTTTTGCTTTTATTTCTGTTTTTCCATCACATTCTCTCTGTCTCTTCACCTGGCAGACAAAAGGAATCACGATAGAAATAATAATAGGAACCTTATCTTTTTAAAGTGGGCATCTTCTTGGTGGTCGACAAAAGCAAAAGTAGCAGCATGAGAGAGATTGTAAAGGATATGAGTAGGCTTGAGGGCACTATTACTGATGCCAAAGAGAGAAGCGTCGTAAAAAACGATGCTCAACATGCGTCTTCTGCCCATCTAACTTCCTGGCAGGGTCCCCTTTCACCACCTTGGGTCCCGTGAAAGAAAGGAATCGTTATAGCTCACGGGAAAAGACATCTGATTTTGCCGGATCAAATCTGATGCATTGGTATCAGCTGCAATGATCAAATCATGAGGAATGCTGAAAAAAGGGTCAGCAATGTAACAAGTGGCGGTATGGCTCCTGAAGTGCCAATCATAACTTTATTTTTATCCACAATAGAAAGGCTGAAAAGGGTCGTAGCTGCATTTTCCCGTGCTTCCATCCCTCCATTCTTGAGAACATGAACAATACCAGGAACTGCTCCAGAGGATATGATACTTCCTTTGTTATCTTCACATAAGGAAAGGTTGAGGAGTGCTGTCACAACATGCTCTTGGGGGACTACTGGAGAGAGCGCATGAGGCAGTGGCAGTGTCATTCCTCATCCTCATTCATCTTCTCTTCCACTTGCCGCGCCATCGTGCCTCCAATAACCACATTCATCGTCTGCCCAAATCTCATATCTCAATTAATACGCAGGTCTTCGAGGAAAGAAATCATGGTAGGCGTTTTCCGGCAGTCTCTCTTTCCCAAACAAAATAAACCCAAACAATATTCCAAATAACTGTAACCACCATCCATCAAAAGTCTGACCGCCGTTGTCTCGTCACACCAGATCCATCAGTCTTTGAAAACTTTTGAAATTGCTTTCAAGATGGCCTATTGCGGCGGGCCCTGCTCGTCATTCGACAAATCCGACGAGTTCTCGTTCTGGAGATTTGCTTGGATCTGGGGATCTGGAGATTTTCTTTGAAGAGAGCGTAGCAGAGGACGATGAACCCGGACCCGACGAACGATAGGCTAGCCGGCGTTAACTGTCGTCAAGACTTCGCGATCATACGCCGTCAGACTTCCGATGACTTGCCCCTTCGCCGCCATTTGATCGCGCCAATAGAGTCTCAAATACTCGGCCTCAGAGAAACTTCAAAATGCTCTGTATTGTGTTTTGGTCGCTGTTTGGGTCTGCTGCCACAGAAAGAGAGAGAGAACGAGAGTGTTGAAAGAGATCAGAGGCAAGAGAGAGAGGCAGAGAGAGTTTTGATTGTCTCCTGGGTTTGGCTTTGGATCTTGGGTTTTTCTGGGAAACTTTGGGTTGTTGGATTTTTGCAGGTTTTGCAGATTCACGGTGAAGGTGAAAAAATGAAAAAGAACCGACATAGTTTTTTGTGTCGATTCCTACAGACGGCGCTAAATGTTGATGCACAAAACCGGAGGTCTTGAAACAACGTAAATCCGACCGTGAATTTGCATGAAAGTAAATAACACAAGATGTATCGTGGTTCACCCCAAGGTTTGGGCTACGTCCACACTGATTACAGTATTTATCTGAGAGGTGAGGGAGAGAGATGGTGAGAGCTTCTGAGAGTGAGAGAGCCCTTCCATTGCCTAAGAAATTGGCCTCCCCTAATTGTGAGGGTGATGAGTCCTTTTATAGAATAAGGGCTCCTCACTTATTACATATTTGCTCATTCCTTTATTACATAATTACATTTGAGTCCCTTGAGTATTTATACGAGATCTAAATACGGAGGCCCTAAGTATGGTATAAACAAGCTTCAACTCCAAAGCTTCACCTACAAAGCTTCAACTCGAAAGTTTCACCTATAAAGCTTCAACACAAAAGCTTCATCAATGGAGGACAACTACAAATTTTCAAAAGCTTCACACTATCTTGATCAAGATAGTGTGAATCAAAATCAATTCATGGTACCCAACAAAAGCTTCAACTCCAAAGAATCACCTACAAAGCTTCAACTCCAAAACTTCACCTACAAAGCTTCAACACAAAAGCTTCACCAACAAAAACTTTGTTTATACCATACTTAGGGCCTCCGTATTTAGATCTCGTACAAATACTCGGGGGACTTAAATGTAATTATGTAATAAAGGAAGGGGCAAATATGTAATAAGTGAGGAGCCCTTATTCTATAAAAGGACTTATCACCCTCACAATTAGGGGAGGCCATTTTCCTAGGCCATCAGAGGCCTCACTCTCTTCCTCAGAGGCTCTGAATCTCTCTCCCTCACTCCCCTCACTTCTCAGAGAAATACAATAATCAGTGTGGACGTAACCCAAACCTTGGGTGAACCACGATACATCTTGTGTTATTTACATTACTTGCAGATTCACGGTCGGATTTACGTTGTTCCAAGACCTCCGGTTTTGTGCATCAACATTTAGCGTCGTCTGTGGGAATCGATACGAAAAGTTGTGTCGGTTCTCTTTCATTTTTTCACCTCCACCGTGAATCTGCAAAAAATTTGCAAAAACCCAGAAACAGAAAAGATCCAGATCTCAAATCACTTATCTTTCTCTCTCTTTCTGGAAATCCAGAAAGAAACAAACCTTGAGCGCAAGGACAACTTGGGAAGGTTGATTCAGTGAGTCAGTCACCGAGTCATGAGGACCCTGTCGAGTCCGAGTTCGAGGATGGCGGCAGAGAAATAGTGGGTTAGCGGAGAAAATGTCTTTCTCCACAAGCGTGAACCTTGTTTCCTTAGGCCAAGGAGAAGCAGCGAGAATTTCCGGTTCTTGAATTTGGTGTATTTTTTGAAACAGAGCAAGCCCATCAGACCACTCATTCGCCTCTCGTCAAATCGGCGGGGATGGTTTGGGAAGTGGAGAGTGGGCTTAACGTAGGTGGGGAAGTCGAGGAATTTAGATACATGGTCGGAATCTATGCACATCTCCTTCCTCCCCCCCTACTCCTTTCCCGCCTCCGTTGCAGCAACAAAACAAAACCCTACATCGCCCTTCAAGAAAATCTACGCTTTTGGTGACTCATTCACAGACACAGGCAACACAAGATCCATCTCAGGCCCTAGCGGCTTCGGCCACGTCTCAAACTCTCCCTACGACATCACCTTCTTCCATCGCCCCACCAACCGCTACTCCGACGGCCGCCTAGTCATTGACTTCGTCACCGAGTCACTCTCCTTGCCCTACTTGCCACCCTACCGTGTCGTTTCGAGCAATGCCTCAACAGACTCAACTCACGGAGTTAACTTTGCCGTCGCGGGTTCCACTACCATAGAGCATGAGTTCTTTGTGAAGAACAACCTCAGCCTTGCCATCACTCCTCAGCCTATCTTGTCTCAACTACTTTGGTTCAACAAGTTCCTGGAAAGTAAAGGTTGCAAAGTTGGAGCGCACGGAATGCAGTTGTAAACCCAGAAGATCACTCCGACCTCCAATCGGATAAATTAGTCAAAAAGATAGGGAAGGATGCGAAGGCAGGAGGAAAAGGGAAGGGAAAGGAAAATCCGGGAAGGCCGCCGATGGACCCCAGGCACCTGCACTTATGTTAAAGCAAGGCACATACTTTATGAAAAGAAAAGGAAACAAAAGCAAAAACAGAAAAGGAAAAAGAAAAGCAAAAACATTGACAGAAGAAATGCTATTGGCAGATTTAAATCAAAATCGACTGCGCCTATGCAGAAAAAGAAAAAGAAAGTGAAAAGAGAAAGCAAAAGGGAAGCACATGGGGACACTGCAAAAGTAAGGAATAAACACCCCACCAGAATGATGTAATTTATTTTTATTATCTTTCGGAGACATCTGTATAAACCTCATATATGTATAAACCCCATCAGAGGGTCAAAAAAAAAAAAAAGGCAAGCCCAAAATAATGGGCTGCAATGTCATATGGAGGGCGAATGCCCATATGCCCAAAAGAGCCAGACCCTCTATTATCACCAACTAGGTGATTAAAAGTACGCCCAGTACTCCAAAATTATTCGGCAACCTGCCGCTATTACCACCAACCAGGTGCTAAAAAGTACGCCCAGTACTCCAAAATTATTCGGCAACCTGCCGCTATTACCACCAACCAGGTGATGAAATGTACAACCCGTACTCTCCTTCATGCCACCAACCAGGTGATTAAAAGTATGCCCAGTACTCCAAATCATACATGAGCATTACTCATGTCATTCATACATAAACATTCATGAGCATTACTCATGACAATCATACATAAACATTCATGACCATCATTTATGTCAACATTCATGAGCATCACTCATGACAACATCCATGAACATCACTCATGTCAATCAACATAAACATTCATGAGCATCACTCATGTTAATCAGCTTCAAAAGCTTCATTTACAGAGCTCTAGCTTCAAAAGCTTCATTTACAGAGCTCTAGCTTCAAAAGCTTCATTTACAAAAGCTCTAGCTTCGAAAGCTTCATTTACAGAGCTCTAGCTTCAAAAGCTTCATTTACAAAAGCTCCAGCTTCGAAAGCTTCATTTACAGAGCTCTAGCTTCAAAGTTTCACTTGCAAAGCTTCACCTACAAAGCTTCAGTGCAGGGTATACAAATACCGCCTCCGAACAACCGCCACTTCGACCCATACATGGATTCAATTTGAAGTCTCCAGCCAACAGACTCTATTGATCGAAGACTTAGGGGACTACATTATGTACCATATATTGGGCCTCAACTGGGCTTCATGAAAAATACTTGGGGGACTTAGCCCATTATTTATGTACTGAGTAGCGAGCCCTTATTCTATAAAAGGGACTCCCTCACTTTCCTTAGAAAGCACACATCGCTTATGTACTAAGGAACGATCCCTTATTTTATAAAAGGGACTCCCTCACCTTCATTAGAAAGCATCGCCGCCTACTGAGCAACCGTCTCGCGGCGAGCATCAACTCTAGCCCATCATTTATGTATTGAGGAGCGAGCCCTTAATTTATAAAATGGACTCACTCACCTTCAAACGCCACAAGCCGATCCAACCAAGGCAACACAAGCAGAGCAGCCTCGCAACATGTGCTACTTCTAGTTGAGCATCATTTCAAATTGAGCACCGCCTCATATCGAGTATCAGTTCTAGACGACATCTAGTTACTTCGGCCCACACATGGACTGATTTTCAAGTCTCCAGCCAAAAGACTTTCTTGACTGAAGACTTGGGGGTCTACTGTTTATACCATACTTAGGGCCTCCGTATTTAGATCTCGTACAAATACTCGGGGGACTTAAATGTAATTATGTAATAAAGGAAGGGGCAAATATGTAATAAGTAAGGAGCCCTTATTCTATAAAAGGACTCATCACCCTCACAATTAGGGGATGCCATTTTCCTAGGCCATCAGAGGCCTCACTGTCTCCCACAGAGGCTCTGAATCTCTCTCCCTCACTCCCCTCACTTCTCAGAGAAATACAATAATCAGTGTGGACGTAGTCCAAACCTTGGGGTGAACCACGATACATCTTGTGTTATTTACATTTCTTACAGATTCACAGTCGGATTTACGTTGTTCCAAGACCTCCGGTTTTGTGCATCAACAAGCTTCATCAATGGAACACAACTACAAATTCTCAAAAGCTTCACACTATCTTGATCAAGATAGTGTGTAGCAAAATCAATTCATGGTACCCAACAAAAACTTCAACTCCAAATCTTCACGTACAAAGCTTCAACTCCAAAGCTTCACCTACAAAAGCTTCAACACAAAAGCTTCACCCACAAAAGTTTCACCCACAAAAGCTTCACCTACAAAAGCTTGACCCACAAAAACTTGACCCACAAAAGATTCACCTACAAAAGCTTCACCCACAAAAGCTTGACCCACAAAAGCTTAACCCATAAAAGCTTCACCCACAAAAGCTTCACCTATAAAAACTTCACCCACAAAAGCTTGACCCACAAAAGCTTGACCCACAAAAGCTTGACCCACAAAAGCTTCACCCACAAAAACTTCACCTACAAAGCTTCAACACAAAAGCTTTACCTACAAAAGCTTCACACACTCTTGATCAAGATAGTGTGAAGCAAAATCAATTCATAGTACCCAACAAAGCTTCAACCTCAAAGCTTCACCTACAAAGCTTCACCTACAAAGCTTCAACATCAAAGCTTCACCTACAAAGCTTTAAAATATATATATATATTTTTTTTTCAGAAATTTGAAAATTCGAAAAAAAAAAAAAATTTGCCTAGGCCTCCTCCTCTTTAGGCCTAACAACTTTCATAACACATATATATATGAAAGAGAAGTTTTGGGCTACCACTTAGAAAGGAAAATGGTGAAGTTTTGTTACTTTAGAAGCTTGGCTACTAGCAAGACACCTCTTTCGTCAACTCCCTCGACCGGAGACTTGGGGGACTCATACCATATGCTACTGCACCTTGATACTCGGAAGTCTCACGACCACTCAGTGACTTGGATTTTTCAAGCCTCCAACCGAGAAGTTTTCCTCACTCGGGAAATTAAGGGAACACTACCTCAACCTACATGCTTCACTCACAAAGCTTCAACATACAAGCTTCAACAAAAGAAAAATTCAAAGAACTTAGTGAAGAAGGCTTTGGTGTATTTAACACAATACGTTGAAATGAAGCAAAGCTTATTTATTGATATCTCCGATAAGTTACAAATATGTACATATACATGAGTCAAAATAAACAAACAAGAGGGAGCCTTCACAAAGGTTGCTTAGGAGAAGTCTCAGCAGTCGGTAGAGCCCCAGAAAGAGAAGGCACCGGAGGGTGATCATTCGGAGCCTCAGTACTGGACAGAACCCTAGAAGGAGGAGGCATCAGAGGTTGATCATTTGGAGCTTCATTACGCGGTACAACCTCAGAAGACGAAGGCAATAAATGCCTTTGGAACAAACCCACAAACCTCTGATGATCAAGTAAAATCTGACCATCAGATTCCTGCATCTGGTCAAGCTTCATCTTCATGTTTGTAGCATAGTCATGTGCGAGCCTGTGCAACTGTTTATTCTCATGCTTGAGCCTTCTAATCTCCTGTTTGAGACTTATCACTTCAACCGCCAATGATTACAATTGGCAGGTTTGAGCAAATAGGCGTTGGGCCATATTAGACACAAAACCTGCACACTGAACACTGAAAGCCAATGAATCCTTAACAGCCAACTCATCAGACCGTTTGGAAAGTAGTCTGTTATCTTTGGGAGTGAGAAGGTTCCTGGCCACCACCGCAGTGGTCATATCATTCTTCATCACAGAGTCTTCAACGGTAAGATGACCAGTAGGGGATAACAAGGATGGGCGCCATATGTTGTCTTGACGAGACATAGTTGTCTCTTCACCAAAGTTCAAGTCAAAACGACGGTCGGATGGGCCAGACATTTTCAGAAATGATGAAGGAGAAATGAGGTCTAATAAATCTCTGAAGTACAAAAATAAGGGGAAAATTCCTACAAGCAATAACTCTCTGAATGTACTTCTTGCACACAATTGGTGTCCTTATAAAAGAAAGGGCAACATGGTCGTTGGTTCAAAAATCGAAGAGGCACCACTCTCCGAATTTCAAAGAGGCACCACTTTCCACACGCAACATCAGCTCATCGGGTACCACAGATAACTTTGCCAAAGATCTCTGACAAAGTTTAGACACATAAATTTTGAAAGTCCAGCTACCATACTATTACCCACAAGGGTAAATGAACAACACCACTGCTTGATAACTGGAAAGTCCCTATGTGTGTCAACATCTGTGCTCCGTGGCAAGGCAGACTGGCAAAAATGCTCAACCTTTACTCACATTCGAGAAAACACTCCCAACAAGATTGCTTGCTAAAAAATCGAAGAGGCATCGCTCTCCGAATCTCGAGAGCCAGACTCCCAACAGGATTACTTGCTCAAAAATTGAAGAGGCACCGCCCTCCGAATCTCAAGAGCCAGACTCCCAACAAGATTACTTGCTCAAAAATCGAAGAGGCACCGCCCTCCGAATCTCGAGAGCCAGACTCCCAACATGATTACTTTCTCAAAAATCGAAGAGACACCGCTATCCGAATCTCAAGAGCCAGACTCCTAGCATGATTGCTTTCTCAAAAATCGAAGAGGCACCGTTCTCCGAATCTCGAGAGCCATATCCCTGACAAGATTGCTTGTTCGAAAATCGAAAAGGCACTGCTCTCCGAACTTCGAGAGTCAGATTTCCTTGGATAAAGCTTGTCTGCAATCTCCACACGCAACATCAGCTTTCTAGATACCACAGACCACTTTTTCAAAGTGCTCTGACAAAGTTAAAACACGTGAAGCTTGCAGCTCCCACTACATTGCTATGACCAATAAGGGTAAAGGAATGGCATTACTACTTGTTGTTAGGGAGACTCCTATATATGTCGACTTCCATCCTCCACGGACAGGCAGACCTGCAAAAATGCCCAACCCTTTCTCATATCTGAGAGGGCACTCCCAAGGAAGCCTCTCGAAATACTCAGCTTTCTTTCCCCCCAATAATACCTCTGCAAACAAGCTACACCAGAGCAAGAATATCTCATATCATCAGGGTTAAAAGCAAGAGTATCCCATATTATGCTTTTTCCCTGTCTTTTCCTTTGGCATTGTTCTTACCTGCAAGACAATGAGAAAGAGAGCAATCAGTCAGCACTTGGAATCAAGCTTCTAGTCAGGAACTGACTGCCTGGAACCCCTTGCCTGATTACTTACCTGGCATTGCTCTCGAGTACTCATCTTCAACATCTTATACTTCCAGAGAAGATACCACATCTGCCTGAGGAACAGATAGGGCAAGTGAGAAGGATACAATGAAGCATGTGGAGACAAGCGTAACAGAACACGTGCCGATACATCTACTACTTTGTCAACAACAAAAGTATCCCATATCATCAGGGTCGAACGTACTCTAGATTTGATGGACTTGTTTTGACCCTCAAATTCTTGAGTCGGCCTTATACTCTGGAGGAAACCAGAAAACCCTCCAGCCCAGTTCAAGAATAAGCCTGTGGAAAGTTACTTCTTCAAAAACAAAAATATCTCATATCATCTCTTCTCTTTTTTCTTTTCTTTATCCTTCTTGCTGCCTGCAAGATAGGGAGAATGAGAACAATCAGCCGGAACTCGGAATCAAACTTCTGATCTGGGACTGATTGCTTGGAACTCTGATTGCTTACCTTGTCTGTCACCTCTTTCGGCAAATCTCCTAGCTCGGCGACTTGGGGGACTCCTACTACATGGTTTGTATCGCGCTTGACCAAGCCTGAAACTACAAGTAAGCTTCCAGTCAAATTGATACATTACCTTGTGCATCTCCACCGGTTAAAGATATCACCCCTGGATGGAGGAAAAGTACTTCTAGAGAAGATGCCACATCTACCTATGAGACAGATAAGGCAAGTAAAGACGATACCACACTTCGGTACTTAGAAGTTTCGTAATTACTCAGCGGCTTGGATCTTGCAAGTCATCAACCGAGGAGCTTCCCTCACTCGGGAACTTAGGGGATCACTGTTTGTACCATACTTGACCAATCCCGAAACTATCGAGCACCGGTCAATGTTATACCGTCAAGGACACAGAAGAGTTTCCCTCCAACCAGGAGGCCAATCACAAAGCGACACGTGTCGACATCAGAAGCCAATCATAGCGCGACACGTGTCAACATCAGAAGCCAATCACAACACGACACGTGTCAATGTCAGAACAAGGCTAGAAACTCTCTTCTATAAAAGGAGATCATTCTCCTACAATATTTCCTAATGTCATTTGTACTAAATCATTCACTTGTACTCACTAAAGGAGAGCTTGAACCTATGTACTTGTGTAAACCCTTCACAATTAATGAGATCTCTTCTACTCCGTGGACGTATCCAATTTGGGTGAACCACGTACATCTTGTGTTTACTTCCCTGTCTCTATCCATTTACATACTTATCTACACTAATGACCGGAGCAATCTAGCGAAGGTCACAAACTTAACACTTTCTATTGTACCAAAGTCCTCACTGATTTTGTGCATCAACAATTTGTAACTTCGGAACAGTGGCGGAGCCAGGAATCTTACCACAAGGGGTCGTAGTGTAAAAGTCCAAAAAAAAATTTAGCATGGAAAACATGTTGAAAATGAAATCATAGTAATTTCATTCATAATTCATAACGGAAACAATATTACAAGCTATAATTGTCCACGACGAGGTTTCATATTTTGAAAACGAAGCATTATAGCTTCATTTTCAATACAAGCAAAAATATCTCTCTCAATATAAACAAGCAAGCTATCACTCAACCATTGATCTCCCATTTTGTTCCTAAGTGGACCCTTAACAATATTCATGACAGAAAATGCTCTCTCCACTGAAGCAGTTGCAACTGGTAAAACTAAAGACAATGTAATGAGCAAATATACATAATTGAATACTTGATGCATCCTTGTCTCCACCATTTTTTTTGCAAGATCACCAATCCCTTCCAATTGAGAGAAATCACTACTGGAACGCACATAATGAATATAAATCTCAAGTTGATCTTCAAGTGCCAAACGATCCTCATCCGAAAAGTCTTGAGGATAAAATTGAGCAAGACGAAGTAACTTTGGTTTATCAAAAGCTACAAATGAATCTTTCGGACTCAAACATGCCAAACAAATAAGCAACTCGGTATTTACCTCATTAAAGCGATCCTCTAACTCCGTAATTTGCTCATCAATGACATAAATAAAGAGCTCCACACGATAATGATGACGATTTGTCTTTATTGGAGCATTACGCCTTGACCTCCCTGGAAGTATAAATGCCTCTTCCATGTTAGGAACATCAATATAATGTTTTTCACAAAAAGAAGATACTTCATCAACCAATGCATCGAACCCATTATTCCTCATCCAATGTAGCTTTTCCTTGCATGATTTCACTAAAACCATTGCATTCACAATTTCTTGATCTTTCCTTTGCAATGCTTGTGACAAATCATTTATGAGTCCCAATATGACTTTCATCAAGAAAAGGTGAAACACAAACTCAAAAGTACGTATATCTCTCATTAACTTATTTGCTTCACCCGCACTTTCATTGGGATTATCATCAATAACCATTTGAAGCACATGAACCACGGATGAAAACATGGAAATGATGCTAATCAAGGTGCCATAGTGTGAGTTCCATCGTGTGTCACCGGCACGTTTGAGACTTGTTTCTTGATTTAAGCCTCGCCCCGTTATAAGACAATCATTTTCAAAAGCTATCACAAGCTCTTCTTGAAGTTGCTCTCTAAGTAAATCACGCCGCTTACAAGATGCTCCAACATGATTAACCACACTATTAGCCGTTGCAAAAAAAGAGGCAATGTCTATATTCTTCTTTGCTACGGCAACAAGAGCTAGTTGAAGTTGATGAGCAAAGCAATGAACATAGTATGCACAAGGTTGTTCTCTCAATATCTTTGTTTTAAGGCCATTCAACTCACCTCTCATATTGCTAGCACCATCATAACCTTGTCCTCGTAGCTTGGAAATGCTCAAACCGTTGCGAGAAAATAATGTGTCAATAGCATCCTTTAGTGAACTTGAAGTAGTGTTGGTAACATGTTGGATACCCACAAATCTTTCAATTACATGCCCGTTGTCATCCACATAACGCAACACCATAGCCATTTGCTCTTTCACCGACACATCACATGCTTCATCCACCAATATTGAAAATAATCTATCTTTTAGACCATCCATGATAGCATCAAGTGTTTCAAGGGCACATGAATTCACAATTTCTTTTTAAATGCTAAGAGCTACTAATCTGAGATTTCCCGGAGCATTTTCCATCACAACTTCTCTAACTTTATCATTATTATCTGCAAGGAATTGCAATAGCTCCAAGTAATTTCCCCTATTGCTTGAAGTGGCACTTTCATCATGGCCACGAAAAGGAAGACCTTGTCGCAATAAAAACTTAGTGCACTTGATTGATGCATTCAAGCATGTGCGATAAGCCTTACGAGCTTGGTCGGAGTGTTTGCTCACTGCCGTTTCAATATGTGTAGCTTGATTCATCAAATTTGTAGCAGTTTCTCTAGCCTTATTATGAACACTCACAACCGGTCCAACATGCATCCTAAATCTTTCTCTCCCTTTCTTCCAAGTCTTAAATCCATCTCCAGTGAAAGCTTCACTACCCACTTGTGCAAAATTGGTTTTAAAGAGATAGCAATAGAGACAAAATGCCGCATCTTTAGATATACTATACTCCAACCAATCAAACTCATCAAACCATTAGGGAATGAAGCGTCGACTAATTCCCGACATATTAGTTATTGGGAAATTATGACCTCTAGGTTGACAAGGTCCTTTTTGTAGATATGATCTTCGGACCTCATCTCTCATATTAGCATCATAATCTATTATTCGAGTTCTCAATCCAGGATCCGCTTCAAGATTACCCAAAAACCATCTAACTGACTTTGTCTTGAACTTGGAGTTCTTGAACTACCAACAGTATTTGAACTATCAACATTATTCGAACTACCCGAACCCGATGATGACTTTCTCTTAAAAAACCGTTCCATAATAATTCTACATATACAAAATATTCAAAATAAATACTCACAATATAAACAAACCATCAACATAATCAAAATAAATATGAATTGGATTTCAATTAAATTAAAGATATTCTACATATACAAAATAATGAAAATAAAAACTCACAATATAAACAAACCATCAATATAATCAAAATAAATATGAATTGGATTTCAATTAAATTAAATATATTCTACATATACAAAATAATGAAAATAAAAACTCACAATATAAACAAACCATCAACATAATCAAAATAAATATGAATTGAATTTCAATTAAATTAAATATATTCTACATATACAAAATAATGAAAATAAAAACTCACAATATAATCAAAATAAATATGAATTAGGTCTCAATTAAATTAAATATATCATACATTATACATAGGGTTTAGAACTTACTTGAATTGTGAAATTTCACAATAACAATGTCAATGAGCAAATACAAAGAGAGTAGCTGGCGCGGCACCACCACCACCACGGCGCGGCAGCAAGGGAGGAGATGAAGTTGAGGGTTTGGGGGGCGGGGGGATTGAGTTTGGAACTTAAGGTTGGAGGAGGAGAAAACAAAACAAAATTGGGGGTTTGGGAATGGGGGAGTCGGATCTGTGAAAGAAGAAGACAGCAGGTTTTTTTTTTCTTTTCAGACCTGGCCCAAAACGACGTCGTTTTGGCCAGGTCATTTTAAAAAAAAATTCCTAGACCAAAACGACGTCGTTTTGGCCAGGTCATTTAAAAAAAAAATCCCTGGGCCAAAACGACGTCGTTTTGCCCAGGCTGTTTTAAAAAAAAGGCCCGCACGGGCTCTCCTTCTTCTTCAACCTGCAACCTTCTTTCTTCTTTCAAACATTCCGTCGAACAAGTGGTGTGCAGGCTGTGCAGCTCCAAGAGGTCGCACCAGCAGCTCTAAGGGGTCGCACCAGCAGCTCCAAGGGACCTCTAAGGTTATTTCCATGGCTTCCAAGGGGTCGTGCGACCCCATTGACCCCACTGTGGCTCCGCCCCTGCTTCGGAAAGGTATGAAAACAACTTATATTGTGCCAAAATTTCTGCAACACTTTCCGTTGAGGTAAGCAAAAAGTTAGCTTAAAATCCAACTCACTCGAGTTTCAAATTTTGGTTACTCTTCATATTAATTTGTTTCCTGGTGTGTGCGAGTAATGAGGAATTTATAAGAACGGCAAATAGTAGCGAAGCTTTTAGTTGCCATATTTGTTTCCCGGTGTATGTCATGTGAACACTGAACAATAGTAGTATGAGGAATTATAATAAGATGCCAAATGTCGTAGTGAAAACGCTCATATGTGTTTTAGTTGAAAACACTTTTATCAGAAGCATGTCAAATAATTAATTAGAAATCAAAGTTATATCATGAATTAACTCACTATGAAGCTTTTGCTTTCATCGGCACTAAAATATGCTTCTGTAATTCATAAACTCTTTTGACTTAATTTATCAAAGCGTTTTTTATTATCTCAACTCTTTATTAAAATACTTTCAAACAATCCCTATACACACTAGCCAAAATATAAATGCAACATAAAATACTTTATCCCAAATTCCTATCGAAATTTGAAATCGAACTTTTACATAGCTTGAAAGTTAAAACTAGCCCCCACCATTTGGGCTAACCAATCATGGATATATTATTTGGGAAAACAAATACAGGCTTAAACAAGTGAGCAAACTAAAACCTAAAAGAAATAATAAGTTGCTCATAATCTTTTTAAGTTCACAGCTTCCTCACTAGGAGATCGACTCCATGCTCAGGCTCTATAACCAATCTAAGAGCAGGTCCATGTCTGTACTTGGGAGAGAGTGAGAAGGAGAAGTTGGAAACTAAGAGAGCTATCAGAATCTTGAGTTCAACCATGGCCAAGTTCTGTCCAAGACACACTCGGGGTCCCATCCCAAATGGCATGTACACGTGTGGAAGCTTGCAAGCGCCTGTAATCCCATTTGCAAACCTATCTGGGTTGAACACATAGGCATCTGGGCCCCATATTTCTGGATCAGTGTGTAGGGTTGCCACTGTGGTCCAAACATTGACACCCTTTGGGATGTTAATGTCCCCAAATTTCATGTCCTTAAAGGCCTCCCTTGACACCACGGTAACTGGAGGATATAGGCGCAGTGATTCATGAATCACCATAGTTAGCTGCACAGGTTTAAATGTGTTAATCTAATTTACATGGCAACACTAAGTAGTGCATATATATGGACTACACAAATAGTTAAAGATAATCACCATTGTGAGCTGTACAAGGTTAAAAAGTTAATCAAGCCAATATAGTCATGATTCACAAACTAACGGCTAACAAAAATTCCATAATATGTCACATATTGAGTACAGATAGTTAACTAATAATTATTAATTACTCCTCAAAACTGATTACAAGAAAATGGGCACTAGTTACAAATCACAAGATAGCTGATACAAAAACTTGACAAAAGTACAAAAGTGTGACTTGTTCTGTAGTAGCACACTTTTAGTATTAGCTACCTCAGCAACAACTACGTGTTTTCTTAGTGGTTATTTCTCATTTTTCCATAAGTGCTTATATGATACACACACACACACATATATATCTTAATCATGTGAAACGCCATACCTGTTTCATCTTAGGAATCATATCATTATCCGGAATACAGCCTTGGCAAACTTGAAGGGCCTCTGTTCTCACACGTTCTTGCCATTTTGGGTTTGAAGCCAACAACATGAGGCACCACGTGGCGGAAACCGCCGTGGTTTCATAGCCGGCCAAGTATATGTTTTTGCAGTTATCAACAATGAATCGATCTGTAGCCTCTTGGCTGAGGTCACTGTTTATAGCACCCTCAAGAATCATTTGCAACAGGTCTTTCTCATATCCTGCTGCCTGCCTTTCCTTCACTACTCGAAGTATTAAAGTGCTGGCCTCCTTTTCCAATGCCCAAGCTTCCCTGTTGCTCTTTGTGGGAAGATGTCTTAAAAAATATAGCAATTATTTAAGATTATGGGGATCTAAAGGTACTAATTTAAGATCAATATAATGTTACACGTATAGCAATGCTTAAGGGGTCTGAGTTAGCACTTTAACACAATGCTTACGGTGACTACATCTAGGACTATTGACGAAGGCCTCGTTTTGTATTGGTTTTTTCACCAAAAGATGTTTAGATTATTTAAACAACAATGGTCTCCAAACAACAATTCTGCTTTCATAAGAAGCGGAACTGAGTCTTTAATATACCTTATCAATTCCCATAACACTGTAATTAGGTTTTTAAAAAGACATTGTCTACCCTTGTCTTGTATAAAGCTATAGCTACCTTCTTTAGGAGTAAGGGGTAACGAATTGAATATTATATTATGAGAAAAATTGAAACTCGGGTATAATTATGTAAATACTATTTGTTTGTTCAATGACAAAACTCTACTTTCCAAACTAATAACACTTCAATTTGCTCTAATAAATATAATTATGTAAATAAAAAAACCTTAGGCGAAGTACCTCATCCCAGGAACTCCGGTGGAAAAGACTTTCTTGGACATAGCCTCCTGGAGATTTCTTAGTTTATGAAATATCTCTTCTCCTTTGGAATAGTTGCTTCCAAAACAAGCTCTTGAGATAACATCACCAGAGAAGCTTCTCATGTAGCTATCAATTTTTATCTCAGCAATTCCTCCTTCGGCTGTTTCAATCTTACTGTTCCAAGAATTTACCAGGGTAGTTGTAGACTCTGTGATTAGGTTAATCATTCCCTGCACGATCAGTTACCACAATTCAATCACAAGATAACGATCATCTCTGCATGTTGATATTAATTTTCCATGAGTATTATATAATTATATATAGAAATACCTTGACTTTGTCCATGTATAGTTCAGGAGCAATCACTTTGCGTTGGTGAACCCATGAGGGGCCATTTGAGGTTAAAATACCTTGACCTAGCAGAGGACCTCGCTCTTTAAATTGATATGTTGGCTTCCCCAAGTCTAAGGACGTGCATGTTGTTATCTCTCGCACTGCATCTGGTTGGTTCACACACAATATTTGTGTGTTGCCAAGTGCAAACGCAAATACTTCACCTGCGAATAATTAATTTAACATAAAGTGAGACAGAAATAGACAAGTGTAGAAAATGGATGTGAACAAATCATTTCCCAATAAAGAAAGTAATTAACTGTATGCATGTTACAGCCTTTGGCCCAAGAAGGTCTCTTTCCCAAAGCGAAAAGTTTACATATTCCTAGCTAGTGAAAAGTTGTTTTACACAGTTGTCTAGTTCTGTTGTCTTAACTGAGATTTTGTAACGAGAAATGTCAAGGGGCTCTCAAAAGTGGTTCTCTATGGACTCTATGATACCTCACAGTTTAATGTTAATATATATGTCAACAACTATAAAATATTGTGACAAAAATACAAGATGGTAGAGAGTTCCTTTAGCATTTCTTGTAAGTAACATAATCCATGTACGGATATTTTACTAAAAAATGCATGTATGTATGTTGTGTATGCATATGAAGAAAAACACTTTCCTGTCCCGGAGATGGTATGTATCCATTTATTTGAAAAGTAATGAGTAAGATAGAGACAAAAGGGATATATACATCCTTTACATGTAAATGTTCCTTGTATATATGTTGAGGAGATCTTGGTCATAAACATGGTATACTCTATATAAATTTACGTATGCTAAACATGGTATACTCTATATAAATTTACGTATGCATACCATATTGCTTCCTCCACTTCTCAAAAAATGGAAAGACAAGAGCAGCGCAATTGTGAGAGCTGGGGATTAGTCCACTGGTAGAATTGCTGGAGCCTCGAGCCTTCTTTATCTCCATAATATTTCCCAGAAGAAGAGTTGGTGGAGGTCCATTGATGCCTTGCTTAGTTAGCAAGGACCTCAGCCTCTTCGGCTTCGCAACAAGCCCATCATACAACCGCACAAACAACCCTACAAACCCTAGAAACACAAGGGACATCAACATTTTCGCATCAAACTGAAGAAGCTCCATAAGCAAACCTGCCCTAATTCTCTGAACTCTCACATGCAATAGGAGACTTTTGGTAATTTTATTTTCTTGGTAGTTAGCAGATTGCCCATATATATAGTGTTATGCTAGCTGATCACTGTGTGTAGTCCCGTATCAAAGTGGGAACTTAAAATTTTTTTGTCAGAGGAAAAATTCAAGGTTACGGCAGCCGATCCTGTGGGTTCTACTCGAAACTTAGATCGAGTATGTATGTTCAAACTTGGGATTAAAATTCATATATATACACATGCATTTATTTATAGATACCACATTTGCAAAGGCGGATGCACAACGGGACCTAGGTGGTCCTAGTGTCACGGGCCGCATGCTAAAAACAAAGAAATCGCCCAAGACATCATATATCTAAGCCCATAAAGCCTTGTCTTCATGGAAGCTTCTGGAACGTCCCGGAAAAATCAAGAATGTGGCGGAGCATTCAAGATAATCTAGGACATTCCGGAACATTCCACACAAGTGTACATATTTAAGCCTCACCTAGAACAATCTAGATTAGGCAAGTTGTATCTAGAACTATGCTAGATATTTTTGGATGTAAGTAAAGAATTCTAGAACCCTCCATTGAGGAGGTGACTTAGGCCTATAAATAGGAGGCAAGGCCATTTGGCCAAACCATCCAAGAATTGTAAGCAATTGTAAAGTTCTCCTAAGTTTCAATACAAAACTTCCTTTCTCCCATCTTCTAAGTGCTTTTAGCATTCTCCAAGCTATCTTAGCTTTCTTTGTGATTCAATCCGGGGAAGCGAGGCTTCGAAGGCTTACTTAGCTTGTTCATCGAGGTATTCAAGTCTAAGTGCCGCACGGGCGGAAGGCTTAAAGAGTCATCCCGTGACAGCTGGTATCAGAGCCAAGCTCGTGAATCACTTGAAGGAAAGTAAGATATGGCAAGTGGAGAGATGGTGTCCGGAGTCTCCGATATAAGGGAGCGTACTGCCGAGGTCCAAGACGTTGCCAAGAGCAAGCCAAAGTTAAAGGACTTGCAAGCATCGATGGAGACCATGGAAGAGCGACTCGAGAAGGTGGAACGAACCATACTCGAGTTCGATACTCGACTTGATGAGGACGTTGTCGACAAGGAGGAAATCCAAACCATGGTGGACGATGGTAAGGATGAACTGCGTGGCTTGGTGGAAGGGCTACGAGATGAGCTCCTTGGCGCTCTCAACACCATGGCAGACAAGATACGGAGGGAAGTCCAGGTTCACCTTGACAACATGGAGGCAAGGTTTGTGGCGCTTCAAGAAGAGATAAAGGAGACAAGGGAACTTAAAGGAGATGTGGCGTTTTGTAAAGAAGCAGTCGTGAAGCAATTCGTGCAAGGGCCGAGGGAAATCAAGGCGTTGGACTCCAAGGTAATCGACTCCTTTAAACCCAAATCCTATAATGGGAAGAGGGAAGCAAAGGAGCTCGACACATTCGTGTGGAACGTGGAGCGATACTTCAAGTACTTGAAGCTTGAAGATGACGAGTCCAAAATCTCAACGGCAACCATGTTCTTAGCTGACAATGCCCTTATGTGGTGGCGTCGTCGAAGCATGGAGATTGAGCAAGGTACGTTCTCTCTCACCACTTGGGATGAATTTAAGAAAGATCTTATGTTGCACTTCTATCCCCAAAATGCCAAGTACGAAGCCAAGGAGAAACTAAGGTGGCTCAAGCAAACGGGGAGCGTCAAAGACTATGTCAACGCCTTCGTGAGCTTGTTATTCGAGGTGCCCAACATGTCAGAATAAGACAAGCTCATGTACTTCATGAGTGGATTGCAAAATTGGGCAAGACTCGAACTACAAAGGAGACACGTGCAAACATTGTCTGATGCCATTGCCGCCGCCGAATCCTTGATTGAGTTTAAATCAAGCCACCAAGGTGAGTTCAAGTCCACGGGGAAGAGGGGTAACCATGAGAGAAGTGGGGGAGAACATAATCCGAAGGACAAGGCCGAGACAAGCAAACCGAAAGAGAAGAAAGACGATAAGCATGACAAAAGCAAGGGTAAGTCTTGGCAACCCAATTGTTACCTATGCGACGGCCCTCACCTGATGCGAGATTGCCCACAAAAGAAGGCCCTTAAGGCCATGGCCTTCAAAGAGGACAAGACCGAGGAGAATAACGATTCAAGGATGGGATGCATTCGTCTACTGAATGCCATCCAGACAACCCTCCCACAACCTAAGGCTCAAGTTGAGGGAGGATCATTGTTCGTCGACGTCAAGACTGGTGACAAGACGACGCGTGTGTTGGTGGACACAGGAGCAACCCATAACTTCATGACGTCGGAGGAAGCCACAAGGCTTGGCCTCCGAGTCACAAAGGAGCCTGGTAGCGTGAAGACGGTAAATTCCGCTGCCACCCCTATTGTTGGAGTTGCGCGCAATGTACAAGTAGACATTGGCGCATGGAAGGGAGAGATCGACTTCACTATAGTCAAGATGGACGACTATGGCGTAGTCATTGGGTTAGAGTTCATGGACAAGGTACGAGCCTTTCCCATTCCCTTCTATAATATCTTCTGTATCCTAGCCGACGGAAGACAACCTTGCCTAGTGCCATTGGAAAGGCAAGCCAAGAAGTGTACCCAGCACTTGTCGGCAATTCAATTTGCCAAGTCTTGGAAGAAAGGCGAGGCCACATTTCTTGCAACCCTAATGTTGAATGAAGGGGAGGAGAAGCACGGGCCTTTGCCGAAACAAGTGGAAGCCGTCCTTGTGGAATTTGCGGACGTGATGCCTAAGGAACTGCCAAAGAAGTTACCACCAAGGAGAGAGGTCGACCATGCGATTGAATTGGAGCCTGGTGCTAAGCCTCCCTCCAAATCACCTTATAGGATGTCGCCACCCGAGTTGGAGGAATTGAGGAAGCAACTCAACGAGCTACTTGGCTCAAAGTTAGACTTCTCCACAGCTTTTCATCCCCAAACTGATAGACAAACGGAGCGGGTCAATGCATTGCTAGAGACTTATTTGCGGCACTATGTTAGTGCCAATCAACGAGATTGGGCTAAGTTACTTGATGTTGCCCAATTCTCTTATAACTTGCAACGTTCGGAGTCGACAGGGAAAAGTCCGTTCGAGTTGGCTACAGGGCAACAACCCTTGACCCCGAACACGGTCGTGACTGGCTACACGGGGAATAGTCCAGCCGCTTTCAAAACCGCTAAGGAGTGGCAATTAGCCCACGAACTTGCTCGAGCTCATTTGGAGAAGGCTTCAAAGAAGATGAAGAAATGGGCGGATCGTAAGCGAAGGAATGTGGAGTTCCAAACTGGCGACCAAGTCTTTGTGAAGCTCAATGCGTCTCAGCACAAGAGTACTCGTGGCTTGCACAAGAGCTTGTTGCGGAAATATGAGGGACCATTCCCTATCATCAAGAAGGTTGGCAAAGCCGCTTATGTTGTGGAACTCCCACCCCGCCTCAAGTTTCACCCGGTGTTCCATGTGAGCAACTTGAAGCCTTATCATGCGGACGATGAGGAACCAAGCCGAGGTGAGTCTCATCGAGCACCCCCTTTGATGGTGGAGGCATTTGACAAAGAAGCGGAAAGCATTGAAGCCAAGCGTGTCGTGGTACGGCCAAGACAACCAAAGCACGTGGAGTACTTTGTCAAATGGAAGGGGCTACCATACTCCGAAGCAACATGGGAGAAGGAGACGTCCTTATGGCAATATAAGGACTTGATTGAGACATTCGAGAGGCAAGAGTCGACGAGGACGTCGACGGCTTAAGTGGGGGAGGATGTCACGGGCCGCATGCTAAAAACAAAGAAATCGCCCAAGACATCATATATCTAAGCCCATAAAGCCTTGTCTTCATGGAAGCTTCTGGAACGTCCCGGAAAAATCAAGAATGTGGCGGAGCATTCAAGATAATCTAGGACATTCCGGAACATTCCACACAAGTGTACATATTTAAGCCTCACCTAGAACAATCTAGATTAGGCAAGTTGTATCTAGAACTATGCTAGATATTTTTGGATGTAAGTAAAGAATTCTAGAACCCTCCATTGAGGAGGTGACTTAGGCCTATAAATAGGAGGCAAGGCCATTTGGCCAAACCATCCAAGAATTGTAAGCAATTGTAAAGTTCTCCTAAGTTTCAATACAAAACTTCCTTTCTCCCATCTTCTAAGTGCTTTTAGCATTCTCCAAGCTATCTTAGCTTTCTTTGTGATTCAATCCGGGGAAGCGAGGCTTCGAAGGCTTACTTAGCTTGTTCATCGAGGTATTCAAGTCTAAGTGCCGCACGGGCGGAAGGCTTAAAGAGTCATCCCGTGACACTAGGACCACCCCGAGTTCAGAAAATATACATGTTAAGGTCTTCCGAGGACCCTCCGAATGTTTTGTACGGGTCCTTTTGTACCTACCAAGTGTTTGATGTAATACCTGCTAAGCATATCTTGACAGGTTGCGCGGACTACACTCGACAGGTTGCGTAGACAACACTCGATAAATTTTCTCGATATTGCTCATCAAATGTTTGACGAAATGCCTCAGTGAATAAACTAAAACTGTTTTTGCGTGCATTGTGCTCTGTTTTTATCTAAAAAACTTGGACCTTTAACATTGGAACCGCCCAAGATTCAAATCCTAAATCCGCCACTACACATTTGTACCACCTATCTATTAAAAATAGAACCAAGATGTGTTGGTGCATGAGGCAAATGGCACATGCCAAATCTTCAATTCCGTTCAGATCATATATACAAAACATAGAATTTAATCAAAGTGTTAGGCATCTCCACTTAATGTTGGTTGCAAATATGTACCCATTGTTCACAAAAATGATGGGACCTTTTTTCTTAGTTATACGTCTTTGTCTTTGATTTCATGTATTGAACCTCACTATACTATGTTACAGATTACAGTACTATACCTGACTTTGATCATCTGTGGCCAGCTAGGTTGACACTTTTGTGTATATATTAGTGCATGGGTGTTGTGAAAGGATATAGACAGTCAAGGGTTCCCATGGAACTGCCAATTATGTATTGACATGTTATCACTAGCTTGCCTCCATGACCTCAAAGCCAAAATGATTTTAATAACTAGCGCAGGCAATTTTGAAATTTTTATGAAGTGTTCATATATTACTTGAATGAAATCAGTTTTACCTTCAAAAAAAAAATTGAAACTTTTAAAATACCAAAACATATCCCTCTTTTCTTTAAATTTTTGTAGAAGGCAATTTAATTATAAAGGGACAAAATTGTAAATTTCAAATCAAAATTACCTCACCTGCTTCTTTAGATGAAACATGTATATATTTTTTAGAGAAATGCTAAGGACTCTCTCAAAGTGGGACTCTCTATGGATTATCTATCACCTCATGGTTTAATGTTATTTCTCATGCCAACATTATGAAACATTGTGCCAAAAACATGAGGTGACAAATAATCTATAAGGAGTCCCACTTCTTATGGAGTCTCCTTAACATTTTTATATTTTTTATTAACTAGTTATGACATGTAAATTTTTTTTGTGGTCCTTGTGGTGACACGCGACTTTCAATGTGACCCTTATGGTGAAAAAGCTATTAATTAAACTCACGTGGTGAGCCCTGTTAGCAATTGAGGTCCAAATCCAAAGTTCCTTTAGTCTTCCATTAAATAAAATCATGTGACTATCACCTGTAGATCGGTCAAAATTAAGTTTATTTATTTTGAAAAATAAAAAGACAAAAACATGAATTAAAATAAAATTACAAATAAAAGAAACTTGTAAAGATAAAAAAACCCAACAGTTCTCGTATCTCATCTCATAGCTCCTAGCCACCGCCATAGCCATTAGTGGGCCTCCTCCACCGTCACTAACCATCACCCAATTTGATATATAGCACACGTATCTCAACCTATATAATGCAGAAAAATCACATATGCACAAGAATAATGAACTTAGAGAGTTAAAGACAATGGGTGAAATGCAGTATATGGGCATTCATACGGGTGAAAGGCATCGTAAAATTAAAGACAATGGGTGAAAGGCATTGCAGAAAATTCAATCTTCAGGTCTGCCCTCCGCATATGAACTTCAAGAGAGTAAGAAATTTAAAGAATTAAAATTCAAAAAAGATTAAGGAAAAAATTGAAAGGTTGTGTATTGGCCAACTAGGGCCTGCATAAAACCACATTACCAATTAAAGACAAAACTGAAAGGCATTTATGCATTCAAACTGGTACAAATTGATACAAGAATGAAAATTCAAGTAAGACTAAGATTCTAACTCATGATCAAAGATGTGTTGGCATTGAAAAAAAAACAATGGTATATTAGAAGTATTAGGATTTCCAAACGAAATTAAATCATAACTAAGAAATTAGGCGTTACTTCACCTTCACCTCTTCTCCTAGCCATTGACGTGGTTTTACAGGTTTAGTTTCAGTCTTCGCGTTCAAGCTTTTTTATTTTTTATTTTCTGTAAAATCTAATTTCAGTTAAACCCTAAATTATACTAGATATCCATTGAATGAGATGTAATTTGGATTGAAATGACGAATTTGACCCTTCATGTGATAGTCACATGAGTTTATTTAACGGAAGACTAATGAAAATTTGGATTTGGACCTCAATTGCTAACAAGGCCCACTATGAGGGTTTAATTAAAAGTTTTTTCACCACGAGAGTCGCATCAAAAATGACGTGTCACCACAGAGATTACGAAAAAAAAAATTGACCTTTCATTCAATTATATGAACTTATTGAAGTCACTGCACATAAAACTGCAATCGCCACAGAAGAATGTTACTACTTTTCCGTAGGTGGATATTAATTAGGACTGGAAACGGTGCCTAATAATAGTCAAAAAGTCAGTTGAAGTGATATTAGCCACGCTACTTTTGTCTACGCATTAGTAAGGGAGCAATAGTATGGTTTGAGTATTGTTGTTCTTTTCACCAGCTCGTCATGTCTAAATCATTATCTAATTTTTGCAATGTTCAGCTAACAGTGGTGACTCATGAATCGCTGCACCTTTATCCCCTGACTACTGTGGTATCAAGAGAGGCATTCAGACAGGTGAAAGGCATCGTAAAATTAAAGACAATGGGTGAAAGGCATTGCAGAAAATTCAATCTTCAGGTCTACCCTCCGCATATGAACTTCAAGAGCGTAAGAAATTTAAAGAATTAAAATTCAAAAAAGATTAAGGAAAAAATTGAAAGGTTGTGTATTGGCCAACTAGGGTCTGCATAAAACCACATTACCAATTAAAGACAAAACCGAAGGGCATTTATGCATTCAAACTGGTACAAATTGATACAAGAATGAAAATTCAAGTAAGAGTAAGCTTCTAACTCATGATCAAAGACGTGTTGGCATTGAAAAAAAAAAACAATGGTATATTAGAAGTATTAGGATTTCCAAACGAAATTAAATCATAACTAAGAAATTAGGTGTGACTTCACCTTCACCTCTTCTCCTAGCCATTGACGTGGTTTTACAGGTTTAGTTTCAGTCTTCGCGTTCAAGCTTTTTTATTTTTTATTTTCTGTAAAATCTAATTTCAGTTAAACCCTAAATTATACTAGATATCCATTGAATGAGATGTAATTTGGATTGAAATGACGAATTTGACCCTTCATGTGATAGTCACGTGAGTTTATTTAACAGAAGACTAATGAAAATTTGGATTTGGACCTCAATTGCTAACAAGGCCCACTATGAGAGTTTAATTAAAAGCTTTTTTCCCACGAGAGTCACATCAAAAGTGGCGTGTCACCACAAAGATTACGAAGAAAAAAAATTTGACCTTTCATTCAATTATATGAACTTATTGAAGTCACTGCACATAAAACTGCAATCGCCACAGTAAAATGTTACTACTTTTCCGTAGGTGGATATTAATTAGGACTAGAAACGGTGCCTAAGAGTCAAAAAGTCGGTTGAAGTGATATTAGCCACGGTACTTTTGTCTACGCATTAGTAAGGGAGCAATAGTACGGTTTGAGTATTGTTGTTTCACCAGCTCGTCATGTCTAAATCATTATCTAATTTTTGCAATGTTCAGCTAACAGTGGTGACTCATGAACACTGTTCTAAAAATCCCCACCTAGCGCCGCCTAGGTCCCGCCTAGGCGCTAGGCCCCAGCTTACCGTCCCGATTAATGCCTAGGCGTTTGAAAATTAAGAAATGGCGTCTAGACCTGCTGAGACACCCGCCTAGACCGCCTAGGCGCCCGCCTAGCCCGCCTAGCCCGCCTAGACCCGCCTAGGTTGCAACTCACTTAGACAGAAAATAGATAACTTTCATTTTTCATTTTGTTTTTTTTCCAATAAATTGTAAGAGACTTGTTGTATACTTAAATGAATACACATTATATCCTTATTTCACATGTTTTCATTATGTTTCAATACTTCATGATATATATGCATTCTATTTTGTAGTTTATGATGAAATTATATATATTTCAAGTATAAGCAGACACTTATTTACACGAAATATGATAGATTTACTTAAATCCGCCTAGTCCGCCTAGGCGCCCGCCTAGGCGCCCGCCTAGACCCCGCCTAGCCGCCTAGGCGCTAGGCCCCAGCCTGCCGCCCGACTAGCGCCTAGCGACTTTTAGAACCTTGCTCATGAATCGCTGCACCTTTATCCCCTGACTACTGTGGTATCAAGAGAGGCTTTCGCGGACATGAAATTTGGGGACATTATGTTTGGACCGCTAACACAACATACTGATCCGGGAATATGGGGACCAGATTCAACCCGGAGAGATTTGCGAATGGAATTGCAGGTGCTTGCAAGCTTCCTCAGTTGTACATGTCGTTCGGGGTCGGACCACTAATGTGTATTAGACAAAATTTGCTATTGCTGAACTCAAGGTTCTCATATCGCTCATATTGTCCAAGTTTTTTCTTCTCGCTTTCTCCAAACACAAACCTTCTCTTAGATTGGGCATTCGTCTTTTGTTCAGGAAGCTGTAAAGAGAACAATGTCTCATCAATTTCTTTTTATGAAAAAAGAAAAAACAGATATTGCTTTTTTTTTTTAACAAACGATATTATGTACATTAAGAATGTGGGAGAGTAGACTAAGTCTCACAATGAGCTAATAATAATGTGGTTCAAATTTGCCTTTGACGAGAATCGAATCTAAGATCTCTCACTTACAAGTAAAAAGAAGTATCACTAGACCGTAGTACTAAGTAATAGATATTGCTCATTTAGCTTGTATTGTTTGTTCCCTTTTGTAATAACGTAACATTACTATGGATACTGCTCGTCTCTTCTTTTTATTTATTTAATATTGGACATGTCCATGTGTTTGCAACAATGAGCTAATTCCTTAGGACAATGATTGTCTGCCCTCCTTGTTCCCGTGCCCTCCCGTGCCTTCATGTTTTGTGTGTTCACGGTTAAGCCACGTAAACATTTTATATTGTTTTTTTTAATAAAGATAATAAGACAAAAATGAATAGTAATATAAAATGTTGATGTGGCTTAACCGTAGCCACACAAACATGAGGGCATGGAAGGGCACGAGAACAAAGAGGGCAGACAATCCTTGTCCGTAAACCTTAAGAACAATTAATATTGACACCCCTCTGTAAGGCCAACCTACAGTGTCATTATTACTACGGTTTGGTGGTCTTCATTGAGTAATAGGCCTCGATCACATCAACACACATTTTCATACATTTATTGGCCATCACAGTTCATAATTTGCGTAATTCTTTGCAATTATATTGGTGTTGATTTTTGTTCAAAAAAAAAATTATTCGCGTTGATTTTGTTTGTTTTCAACATGGTTGATATCGACTTTTTATTTTATCCGGACTTTTTGTTGTTCCTTTGAGCTTGTCTTCTCGGCGTGTCCATTAAATTTTGCAGCTTTTTTTTGTGGTTTTGTGTTGCAGCTTTTTTTTGTGCTTTTGTGTGGCGTATGTATGTTCAAACTTGGGAATAAAAAGTCATATTTTGGTATGGCGCTCCACGAGCAGAGCGAATGAACATATATCAACAATATGAATTTATAATTATGTGCTCTTTTGTTCTCTTTTCAATATTTCTAGTTTCTAGTGGGCTTTTTTTATCGTAATTTTTGTTCGATTCGAAATTATGTCAGAAAAGAGAAGAGCATTCCACTTATCCTTATTGAAGTGTTTTAAAATTTATTTATATTAAAATTGTTTGGACCTAATTTTACATTATCGGCCCAAGCAATCGAGGCCGTAGAATGAGTAGAATTCTAAGCTTGTTGGATTTGATATTGAAGATTAATGTTATCTTGGTTGAATTACCATGACGATATTGAAGAATTATTTGTTGCATGGCGGGTTAGGGAGGAGTCCAAGGCAACCAGCGAACATCTTCAGTTTGGATAAACAATATTGTTGATGTAGAATCAGCCGACCACGAAGCACCTTCAGTACTATCTCTTTAATAAAAATAGAACCTAAATGTTAAATACATGCATTTATTTATAGATATCACATTTGTACTATATTTTTAATCAAAATAAAACCTAAATGTGTTGGTGCATGAAGCAAATGTAACATGCCAAATCTTCAATCTCGTTCAGATCGTATATATATACAAAATATAGATTTTAGTCAAAGTGTTAGAGCAAGTCCACCGTTGGACCTTGCTCGGGGGACAGGCGAGAGGAAAGAGCCCGAGGGCCGCTGGGTTCAACTCCAGCGTTGGGCAGCCCGAGTGATGGTGGGAGCCCGAGGGCCAGGCCCGTGAGGGATTAACAGCCCTTCAGCCCGAGGGGTGTGACGTCAGGCTGACGCCATGGTGTCGTTGTGTAATGGAGTTCTCCATCAAGAAACCGTTTAAATCCCATGACGGAGAAGAAGGCATCAGCCACGAGGAGCTCCCCATTCTTCTGGATCACGACCACCGCCACCACACCCAGCCCATGACGGACGTCGATTTGTCCGACCGCCGGGAGGCCATCGTCAAAATCGACGAAGGCGCAGATTTGTCCACAAGCACCAGCGACCCTGCCAAAAATGGCAGGAAGATTTGGCGCCAGTCCAGCATCGATTTCTGGCACGGGGACGGCAACGGCGCGGCGGATCCCGCGGTATGGACAGATCCCGAAATCGGGTCAGATGAGGTCCGGGTTGCTGAGCCGCGGCGGCGACGAACACGACGACGGCCCGTTTCTGGAGGAGGACGTGCCGCATGAGTACAAGAGGGCGAACTTCAACGCATTGACGCTGCTTCAGTGGGTAAGCTTGGTTTTGATTATTGGGGCAGTGGTTTGCACGCTGACGATTCCAGTTCTGAGGGAGAAGAGCTTGTGGAAATTGAAATTGTGGAAGTGGGAGGTCTTGATTTTGGTTCTGATATGCGGGAGATTGGTTTCAGGTTGGGGGATTAGGATCATAGTGTTTTTTGTGGGGGTTGGGAGATTGGTTTCGGGTTGGGGGATTAGGATCATAGTGTTCTTTATTAATAATATTTTATTGCCTATTGCAGGGCTATTTAAGTGGAAGGGTGGAGATGCAAAAGGCAGTTACTGTTTATTAGAGCAGTTACTGTTCACAAGGTGGATTGAACAGTGGATTGCCGGGGGAGGGCTCCAAGGGTGGAGTTGCTCTTAGGCATCTCCACTTACTGTTGGTTGCAAATATGTACCCAATTGTTCACACAAATGATGGGACCTTAATTCTTAGTTATACGACTTTGTCTTTGATTTCATGTATTGAACCTCACTATACGTCCTATACGATATTACAGATTACAGTACCATAGCCGACTTGTGATCCTCTGTGGTGAGGTTGCCGACTTGTGATCATCTGTGTGAGGTTGACATTTTGTGTATATATTAGGACATTTTGTGTATATATTAGTACATGTGTGCTGTGAAGGGAGATAGACAGTCAAGGGCTCCCATGAAACTGTCAATTATGTATTGACATGTTATCACTTGCCTCCTTGACCTCAAAGCCAAAATGAATTTGATATACCTCCCGCAGGCATTTTCAAAATGTTTATAAAGCGTTATAAAGTGAGAAAGAACATGGTGAAACTTTTATAATACCAAAAAAAATCCTTTTTTTTTCTTTAAATTTTTAAAGAATGCAATTTAATTACAATGGGATAAATTTTTAAAATTCAAATCAAAACGATTACTTGCTTCTGGAGATGAAACAAGTATATATTTTTTAGAGAAATGCTAAGAAGACTTTCTTAAAGTGTGACTCCTTATGACCTCTCTATTATTACACAGTTTAACGTTAATTCTCATGCCAACATTGTATGACATTGTGTCATAAACATAAGAGGTAGAGAGTCCATAGTGAATTGCACTTTTGACAGAGTCTCCTTAATATTTCTCTATTTTTTATTAAGTAGTTAAAACATGTAGTTGTAAAATGTCATGTCATTCAATTATATGAACTTATTGAAGTCACTGCACAAAAAACAGCAATCGCCACGAAAGAATGGTACTACTTTTCCGTAGGTGGTTGTTAAGTAGGACCGGAAACGGTGCCTACCAGTTAAAAAGTCAGTTAAAGTGATATTAGCCACGGTACTTTTGTAGCAAGGGAGAAATAGTACAGTTTCTCTGTGAAGATTGTTGTTTCACCAGCTCATCATGTCTAAATCATTTTCTAATTTTTGCAATGTTCCGCTAACAATGGTGATTCATGAATCGATGCGCCTTTATCCCTCGACTATTGTAGCATCAAGGAAGGCTTTTGCGGACGTGAAATGCGGGGACATTATTGTTCGAAAGGGTGTCAATGTTTGGACATTATTCTTATACATTCAACCCGGAGAGAATTGCGAATGGAATTGCAGGTGCTTGCAAGCTTCCTTAGTTGTACATGCCGTTGGTGCCTTGAGCCTTTACTTGCTTATGAAGCAACCCCGCTGCTTGATCCGGTCGAGGGGGCAGGGCCAGCCCTCAGATCTTAGGAATCCTAGGCGAGCCTCTAAGAGGGGGCCTTTGAGTTTTCAAGTCCTCCGATGTGTCACATATTTATATAGTTTTTTATTTTTGTTTTTTGAAACAAACATAATAAAAGAGAAAAAAAAAACTCTAGGAAATCTAGTACACTATGAGTCTCAAGTCAAATTAAATAGTTTGATGAGCACAAGTCGGTCTGGACAAAAAAATGAAATACATAATCAACTCAGAAACTTATAACTGCATCAAAACATCACACTATCAAGTTTCCTTCCTACCTTTTTTAATAGAACATAACTAAGTCACTCAGTCTCTATCGAAGGCATTACACTATTTGATCAACTTCAAATAAAAATTAAATTCATAGTTTAAATTTTAGATTACCTAAAATTCCAATCTTCTAAATTGAGAGATAACTAATTTACAAATCTATTGAGACAGTGATGTGAAGATGGAGTTGTAGGGGAGGGCTCAAAGAAATACCAAACCCTAGGCCCTAGGCCTCAATAGAATGTTTGACAAAAAAAAGATGGCTTCAATAGAATAGCTTACTTTCTTAATTTTTTTATGTGTAATTTTATTTTTGTTAAATGATGAAAGGATTAGAATTATAGAATGGATGGACTAAACTAGGATTGACAATTTATTGCATGACCGGTTAACCCAACATAAATGACACAAATAATAATAAGTTTTGGGTCAATCTATTAATGAGTCGAGTAGTTATTACCCGTTAAGAACCCAATAAGATGATGTTTGTCTAATCTAGACATTAGGCAAAACAATTTTTGTATGACTCGTTAACCCAACATGAACGCGACCCGTTAACGAATCGAACTTGTTAAGAACCAGTTAAGATTACGAGTTTGACACGACACGACTCGTTAAGATAATCAGTAGGACAAAAAATGACACGAATACGACAAACATGCTTGTTTGCCAGGCCTAAACTGAACGGATGAAAAAGAAATATAAAATAAGGAGAAACAACTGCGTTGGTGGGATCGAACTCCTGCCCAAAACATAAACTCAAACTCGTGCCCAGAACATAAACTAGCTTCTAGTTCACCAATACGGTAACAATAATTTTGTTAAAGCTCTTAAATTTTTATTATTTGTCATAACCTTACACATAAGACACAATATTTTCGGGGTCCTTCCACTTGGAAGCCCTAGACGCAGGGGCGGAGCCACCAAGGGACTAGGGTAGTCCCCGGCCCATCCTGACTTCATCTGAGGTGTGAATTTCATGAAAGAAGATGAAACAAACGACGTCGTTAAGCTGTTTTGATTTTAAATCTTTTCGGCTGTCTAATGAAACGATAAGTTTGGCAGGGGAGTTTTAAAAGAGATGTGCAATTTTAAATGGAAAAAGCAACCCCACTTCTGGTTCGATTCTCTCCCTAACAGTAATATACACCCTATAATTTTATAAAGCAACCCACCTTCTTTATTTGCAGACCTCTCCCCCTTTTCCTTCTTTTTTCTACTTCTTTGTATTTTCTTTAGCCTACCACAACCTACCTCTTACTTGGTTATCTGGGTTTTTACATTCTTTTCTTCTTAGTATTAAATTTAAGAGAATTTTTTCAGTTTTGTGAGGATTACACAAATTGCAAATGTCAACATGTTATGAATTCAACTTTTTACACACACTCATATACACACACATATATTTGTGAAAGGCCCCTTCTCATTTAGAATTCTGGCTCCGCCACTGCCTAGACGGTCACCTTACGCTCATAGCCGGCCCTATGTTAAGGGCCAGACCACGAGTATTGGACAGAACTTTGCTATGGCTGAACTCTTCTCATATCTCTCATATTGTCCATGTTATCCTTCTCGTTTTCTCCAAATTACATACACAAACCTTCTCTTGGATTGGTTATAGAGGCAAAACATGGAGTTCGTCTTTTGTTCAGGAAGCTGTAAAGAGAACAATGTCTCATCATTTTCTTTATATGGAAAAAGACGCTTGTATTGTCTGTTCCCTTTTGGAATAATTAATGTAACATTACTATAGATACGGCTCGTTCTCTCCTTTTTATTTATTTATTGCAATTGGACATGTCGATGTGTTTGCAAAATATGAGTTGCTAATTCTGAAACTCAAGAACAATTAATATAGACACCCCTAACTCATATCATAAGTGTCACTATTATTACGGTCTAGTGGTATTTACATATTTACCATTTCACTTTAATTATAACTTTATAAATGAAAAGTCTCCAAGTTTGAATCACTTGAATGACGAGTTTGATACCTGAATATTATGATTAGCCCCATTAATTGTATGGTTGAGTCCAAATCCCCTTTGGTGTAGAATATCATTGAATCAAGATTAAATGTAAAAAAAACTATATAGTCTAGGAAGAATAATTTATAACAATTTATCATTTATACAAACTATATTGGGAGAGATATTTGAGCAAGCATTGAGTTTTAGGACAAATACTTTCAATCAATTCAGTTATAGGCCTCTAATTACTTTATAACAATGTCTTAAAACTAGTAGTCATTGCAGATCACATCAACACAGAATAAATGCGTGACACATTTTCATACATTTATTGGCCATCACATTTTCATACATTCATTGGGGATCTTTTTAGTATAATAGGCCTCTCTGCATTCAGAGAGGTAGGTGTCTCGCATACAACTATTATCGAAGAATTATTTTATTCTACAGTTTAATATATAAAAAATGAAGGGTTTCTAATTTTCAAATTAGTGGTTCTTTATTACTTCATCTTGCAAGGTTTTGGTAAATGATGTCCCAATTGTTGTTTTATCTTTACCTTTATATTATCAATAACACAAATTTACACGAGGGACCAGGGGGATCTTTTTAGTATAATAGGCCTTTCTGCATTTCAGAGAGGTAGGTGTCTCGCATACAACTATTATCGAAAAATTATTTTGTTCTACACTTTAATATATAAAAAATGTAACTTCAAAGAAATTTCTAGCCCAAATATATGATATTCTTAGAGCAGTACTATCCACACACCCGTTTTTACTTCTCACACACCCTCTTAATTTTCGACTGTCATATAGAATGAACTGAAGAAAATCAATGATAAAAAATTAAGAAGAGAGTATCAGAAATAAAAATAGGCCAGTGCGAATAACACCATCATATTCTTATTCTTTCACCCGAACTTCAATTGCCCCTTTCCAGAAACACGTGGCCACAGGACAAGAGGTGTTGTGGAGGGTAGAGAAACATGCACCACGCCAGAAGATCAAAGCCTTCCTGTTCCTCATATTTAAGTTGGGATTCAGAAGAAAGAATGAGTGGAATGGAGGTTGTTTGACGTGATTTTTGCATGCAATTCGTAATCTGTTTTGTTGGTGACATGCATTGCAGGTTACGTGATTAAGAGAGTGATTAATGCAATTACAATTTACATGCATACAAACATCAAACGTACGCATAAAATGTTGGATCCGGTGGACGTGGATATTGCAGATTCTGATTTTCTCACCAACCAATCAGATCCAGGTGACTCTTCCGACTCCGACATTGATAATTACTGCTTGGCTTTTACATGCAAGAACCGATTGTTTTGTCGCCAGAAGACTCTCCATGTTGTCCTCGGCGCTGGTGTATGTACGTAAACTGTAATTGTAATTTTTTTCTTCTTCTGCTTGCTGTAAATTTCATGCTTCTATTAACCTTAAAGTGAAATTAATTAATTCTTTCTGCTGCTGATATTATACTTTGGAGAAACAAGCAGATCTCAGCTTACATTTTTATGGGAGCAACTCTCACATGGCTACTCTTTGAGAGATTAGGTTATAATTTGGTTGTGTTTCTTTGCCATGCTTCATTGCTTTCCTTGACAGCCTTGTTCTTGTGGTCCAACTTTGGTTCCTTCATCAATGTGTGAGCTCCTTCATTTTGTCTAATTTAATTTTTGTTTAGGCTAATATGCACAAAGAAACAAACGGTTAATTACAAATTAAAAAAAATAGAGCTCGGAAGACACTGAACACACAATACGCCGTACATTAATCATGTTTTAATGCCCCTTTATTATATATTTAGGGTTCCTCTAGTTTTATTATTTTATTAAGAATTTATAAGCGCCTTAGCGGTTCTTCTATCTGTCCATATTTCCCTTTTTTTAATTGGTTTTTTCATGTGTCTGTGTTATGATTTCTGGATACAATATGATGATGAAACAGGTCTGCACCAGAAATTCCAGAGATTGTAGTATCACAGCACCTGTTTATGAGGACTACTATTTCCTTGACAACTACATATAATCAAGCGTTAAGATCATTTGGGCATGTAGTTTTTGGGAGAGACATAAGAGATTTCCTCGCGGTACCGACATTTTTTCATACCCCTCTAGGTTTTGTTTATGCTGCAAGAATAGTAGGTTTTGATTGAACATGAAACTTTAACGTGATGAACTCGTTTGCAGGTGGCGTCGACTTTGTGGGTTCTCTCTGTCATCGGAAGCTGGTGCACTTTCTTAAGCTTCCTTTACTTAGGTTTGCATCAGCTCCAACTGTTTCGTCTCTGCCATAGAGCTTTTAGTCCTTGGCAATCTCTATATCAACATTTACAAACGTTGATGTTGTTTGCAATGTTTACATGAGATTCCTCTTTCTTATTCTTAAACAAGTTCCCGAGAGGGCCTTTGTTGATCCACGATTTATGTTTCGACTAATTGTTATAAATAACATCTTGTTCTTGCATCAAAAACTCTAAATGTCGACTAATCTACTAACATTGCATTTTGTAAAATGAAATGGTTGCTTTTGTAAAGTTGTATAATTCTATTGTGATTGTACATGCATCAATTTTTACCCGAGTGTTTACTCATCATCGTTGCTTCTCTCGTTTATATGCTTACTTTTTATCAACGGAGGAAGGGGGAACATTGCAACTTCTTCTGACATTGTGAAAAAAGTATCATTCGACTAATATAGCTAATTGGTCGTTGTCTGCTAATTATGTTACCAAGACGAGTACTCAAATTTTCGTTTTGGTTGGTGCAGTGTTTGTCATACTGATGATAGTGCTGGCGTTGTACGATAATATTGAGGATAGCGTGGACAGCATTGCAGAGAAAGCACCAATTGAAATAAAGAAGCAGTATGCAGTGTTGGATGAAACAGTCCTTCAGAAACTCAGAAAGAGAGTAATTTCTAACAAAAACAGAAAACAAACCTAATTATTTGCCTGCCTGACTATTTTTGAAGTTCTGCTGGACTCTTCCTCTTCATATAGTCGGTACAGTTCATATTCCGTTCTTGCTGGTTTCGTTCCCTCGGGTTTTTTATGATCAAGGCTGTAATGAAGATGTGGAAAATATGTTGCTTTCTATGTGTTTCACTAGTAGTCTTGTTTAATTAGTTTTCCTCGAGGAGTATTGATCAAGAAAAGTAATCATTCATCTTCCTTGCTCGATTGAAGAAAATGTATTCGTTCATATTTCGGTTTTCTGATGTGAATGCAATGTCGAAAGCTATTACATTAATCGCGCATGACACAAGAAAATTTCTTCATCCTTTTAGACAGACAACTTCTTGAATACTCTCTCTTCACACATTAATAGGCAACTACAAAACTTTATTACATGAGGTGCTAACCTTGCAAAGCTTCACATTACCTACATGCATCAACTTCAACTCTAGTTAGTAACAGATGACGAAATCCATGTTGAGAAAGGAAAAAAGTGATTTACGCTTTGCTCTCCTCTTTCGTTCTTGGCGGCAAGAAAGGCCCCCACCACCCGGATTCATACTTGGAATAAGGTGCTACCCATTTCTGTGGCTTCTCAAACTCGATAGTGGTTGGATTGGAGGCTAACGCTTCTTTTAGACTCTCGGCTTCAAAACTTTCTGCTAACACTCTGTCCAGTCTCAGCTTCATAAACCTGCAGCCGCAAAACATGATCAGATTCAGAGACATTGCCACCATTGTAAGGGTCACAACTTTCATATTGCTACTTATGTACAAACATACGAAGATATTTCTTATATCGAAACATCAGGTCATGTACTTTTTTTAGCTGAGGAGTTGTTGTTAGCATATCTATTGGTGTAAGTATATGCTTCAATCGTGTGGAATCTCATATTTACATGGTTGTTAGCTTGGTCGACAATGTAATCCTTCTCAAGAACTTCAACTTTCGAGGATTATTGGTTTTCTAAAATCATATCGTAGCTCTAGTTGCAGGAGATGCTGGATTCAAACATCACTCTAAACCCCCTTTCCACCACTTATTTCTAAACTTAAAAGATGCAAGGTGAAGATGCACATGTATGAATATCTACATCCGCCTCTCCACACGCGCAGGATAAGGCTGCAAACTAGAGACAGTGTTAGCTAGATACACAATTCTCGACTCATCTTCAACAACTTAAAACTTTCGGATTCTTGCAGTTTTCAGCGTTCTACCATAATGATCGATCGAGTCTAGAATCTTAGCATCATCTAACATTGTCACAAGAGAATTGGACACTAATACACAACAGAAATTCCCAATTGATTCAACCTCTGATTCTGCTACATCACTACTTAACTAACAAAACATATGAAGCTCGAAACAAAACAGCAGTCAGAAAACAACAAATTGAAACCGAGCACGTTCGCAATCAAAAACAGGGAAACTTACGTAATCCAAGGACCGTTAGTCGAAACCAGAGCCACGGCAGGCCTTCCTAATCTCTTAGTAATGTTAGGAAACTTATCCAAGAACTTAGGCTCGATCACAAGCCAAAAGTCCTGCTCTTTGTTCTTCTCTCCATAGTATCGAAGCCTCTCACACAACTGCTCCTGGAAATGCTCCTCGTCATCGAGCATAAACTTTGCATTTGCAACCACGAAATAGTACCTGCTCGGCTTTTCCTGCATTCAGAAACAAAAAAATTCAAAATTTACAGTCTTGGATGAGAAAATGAAAATTAAAAGGAAAACTTTTTATGGGTTGAAGAGAGAATTGGACCTTGTCAGCGGAGTCGGAGGAGCTGAGCTGGTCGGATTCAACGGCGGCAACGAATGTACGGACGGAGGAGGAGGATTTGAGGGTGGTTTTGGGATTGAAGGAGAAGAAGTGACCGCAGCTGGAATTGGCCGAGAAAGGAAGAGCTAAAGATTTGGGCTTTGGGTTTTGGATATGGGAAATGGCGGTGTTTGATTTCGGTTTCACGACGGCGGCAGCCCAGCATGCCTGACTGAGAGTTGTCACGGCTGACATTTCTCCTTCTGGTTCTTCTTCTTCAACTGTTTCTTCCTTCCTTCGATATAACAAGCAGGGCCAGCCTTATCCAGTGTAATCTACGTTACTTATCTTTTTCATGATACAAATACATATTATATATGTTTTTTACTTTCAAGAAAATTAGACATAGGAAGAAACTTATATGACATAGAGACATCACTATTGTAGTGTTTCGACTTAATAATATAATATCGTGCGAACAAAAAAACATAGGCCCAAAGGCAAAGTTGAAACCTAAAACGAAAATGGTGATACTATCCACATAATCATTTTTACTTCACATATTTTTTATTAATTTTTATTAATTGATTTTCTTCAATCATTTGATCCGACACAAGACCGGCCTTGAGAATTTGAAGGCTCTAAGCGAGCCTTCAAAGTGGAGCCCTAGAATAAAATAGTGTGTTTATGATTTAGTGTTTGTTTGGGAAATACGACAAACGCGAAAGAGTTTAGCCATTCAAGTTAGGTGTATGGCAATCTATAGTACGATAAAAGAAGTAAACAATTTTATTTTTAACTGTTTTAAGTCAATAAGAACATATTTGAGTCGCTTAACGTTTTGCCTTTTACGAAACGGAAAATTCTGATTCTTGAGATTCTAACATTCGAGGAATATTACTATACAAATAGGGATGTGCTATCCACACATCCTATTTTACTTCTTACACGCTCTTTGTTAATTTATGTCCATTGATCATTTTCAATTTATTCGATTCGACGGCCGAAAACTAAAAAAATGTGGATGAAGTAAAAAAGAGGTGTAGATATCACATCCCTACAAATACTGTAATTGGCAAGTTATTATAAAAAAAAAACAAAAACAAAAAGAAATAGCATTAGCTCACCTCAAAAGCGTAAAATTCTGTTCCCAACAGTGGCTTCCACCGTCAGATCTCTCATTACACGATCGTCCTCCGTCGTCAGAGCCGCCTTCCTTCGTCCTTCCTCCTTCTCCACCCCCGCAAAGAAACCACCAATTCCAGCCCTTTCCTTTTCCTTAACCTCCGCCGCCGGCACTATTCATTATAGTTTGTTTATAAAACGCAGACAGATGGCTTCGGAGAGCTTCAAGTTCGGGCCGTACAATATCGACAGTAGGGAAGTGTTCTACTCCACCAAGCTATCCTACGCCCTGGTTAACCTGCGCCCTCTTGTTCCTGGTACTTTTCTCTTACTCTTAACACTGAATAATCAAGGCATGAAAATTGGATGTAGAAATTGCAAATTTGATGACCCAATTCTCCTTTTTCTTTGCAGGTCATATCCTTTTATTTGCTTTGGAATTAAATTTTGTTTTGAGGTCGGTGAATAAATGCATTTTTAATTTGTTATATAAGAAAAAAAAAAGTTCGGAAAATTTCTGTTTTTAGTAGCAATAGCCTTAGTGGGTTAAATAGTTAGTTGTTATGGGAAAGAGAATCAATGGGGATCGAACCAGCACCAGTTGCATAGGTATGGTTGTTGTTCGCCGCTACGGTAAAGAGCTATCTGCGGGAAATTTCCTTGTTTTAGTGCCCTTTTTCTTGCTTGGAGAATTAAGGCAGTGTATGAGTTTTATTACTGACTGATTGGATCATGCTAGTGAGTAATGAATATGGATGTCAAAGGAAAGGGTGTTGGTTTTTCGTTCTGGACTCGAAAAGGAAGAGTCTTTTATCCAGCTTGATTTTGTTGAGAGTTGTCCCACATCGGTGAAAGACAAGGTTTGCTATGTGCTTCTATGGTCTTGGGCTACTCCCCATATTACCAATTGGTTTTATGGTGGATCCTCAATTTCATCATGGTATTAGAGCGGGTTGTCCTTGTGTGAAGCCAAATGGCCACACGCGCTCCACGTCATCCAGTTGTTGTCCACGTGTAGGCTTGAAAATCCACCACACGTGTGGGGGCGTGTTGAGAGTTGTCCCACATCGGTGAAAGAGAAGGTTTGCTATGTGCTTATATGGTCTTGGGCTACTCCTCATATTACCAATTGGTTTTATGGTGGATCCCCAATTTCATCAGAGTTTGGGTCTGAAAGGATTTTCTGTGGCACCAAAATGTAAGCAGCAGATAGTAGATTCAGCTGGTTGCAATGCTTGAGTCTTAAGAACATGCTACTAAGTGCATCCCTTTTTATTAGTAGATATTGACTGGTCTCTTTCGGACCACGGCTCTGTATATGGTTTATCATGGACTGATATTTGTGCATAACTTCCCTTCTCATCTGCATGTGTTGAAAGACACCGGAAGAAGGATGACCAAGCATTGTGTGTAACTGTGTGTGCTAATTATACCCATTTTGTTGTGGAATTATAATATGCTCGATTCAATCTTGCTTGACTTGACATCATGTACATGTGCTTGTCTGCCCAAGGCGTGAAGTGAAGCGCTTTGTTGATCTCACTGCTGATGAGACCAGTGATCTTTGGATCACAGCACAAAAGGTTGGTAGCAGGCTTGAGAGTTACCACAAAGCATCATCTCTCACACTCTCTATTCAAGTAAGAATTTTTAGACTAACTTTTTTTTATTAGTGAACAATATTTCTGTGTTTGGCCTGGTTTTCAGACAGTTACTTTGCCCTTGAGATCTGTTAATGATATTACTATTAACGAAGTGATCACTTAATGCCTTATATTCATCAGTCATTCCTGTTTATCGACACATAAAGCGTACATTGGTCATATTTCGAACTTCCTCCAAGCTTTTAGGTTTCTTTTCACTTCCATATCACCTAGCAATTATGCCTTGAACTCGTTATTTGAGGCAGAGCGGGTTACCTACTTTTCTTGTGGTATTTAACGGCAACAATTTTGCTTTATGATGTTTGTTGGGAGACGATCCTTAATGCTCAAGTTCACATCTTTGCCTCTGAAATGTTCGCTGCTGCACATTGTAATGGTTTTATGTCCCCTGAAGCTAACTTTGTCCTCATTGTTTGAACCTTAGGATGGACCCGAAGCCGGACAGACTGTACCCCATGTTCATATTCATATCCTCCCACGGAAAGGTGGCGACTTTGAGAAGAATGATGAGATTTATGATGCGGTAAGATTAGAACATCTGTTTCAGGTTTTATTAACACTAACTAATTCGTATGTTTTAGCCTCGAGTATTTACTTTTTCTGTGTTCAATGCTATAGCTGGATGAAAAGGAGAAGGAATTAACGCAAAAGCTTGATTTAGACAAGGAAAGGAAGGACAGAAGCGTCGAGGAAATGGCACAAGATGCCGAAGAGTACAAAAAGTTGTTTTAGAATGTAGATGTTCCGATATGCAGCACAATATGTAATGTTTTTCTCGCCGGATGTTTCCATTGTGTTTGGATGGTTTACTATAATTGTAGCTGGATTTGAGTCGGAGCATGATATTTGTAGCCGGATTAGAGTCCGAGCTTGATAGTTGTGTTAAGTTGTTAACGTCCGTCGGCTCCCGGTTTATACTCATTTGTTTATGTTATCTGACAACAGTTTCATCATACATTCCAAACAGATTCAACCACAAGTTTTCTAAATTTCAAAAATGTACCAATATACAACATGGTTTTGGAGAAAATTTCAATTTACATTGTAGTAAAAACGACACGGGATCGATAGGTTCCGTTTCTCCAATGGTATGTTATTGACCAAGTTATGAGACAACTGTTTTAACAACCAAAGATAAGGAAGAAACTTTCAGACGTGCGCCTAGCCACGTTGTCAAAATACCCGAGTCCAAATACCTCTTTCCGGTGCTTTCGTAAGTTACGTTGGTTTAAAGTAGAATATTGCCTATATGAGTCTTGGTTTAAAGTAGAATATTGCCTATATGAGTCTTGGGCTGTGAATATGTGAAACGAAGGCCTACTGACGTTCCGATTAGAAGATGCGATTACGTGATAGAGGTACAGGGCCGAGGGGTAAAGAAAGGCCTAGGAAGACTTTGGAAGAGACTATAAGAAAAGACTTAGAGTACTTGAATCTAAAGGAAGACGTGACACAGAATCGAACGCAATGACGTTCTAAGATTCATATAGCCGACCTCACTTAGTGGAAAATGTTTTTTTGTTGTTGTGGATGTTGTTGGACTTGGGTCTTGGGCTGCAGTGGTTGGTTTCTGTGGGCCTGGGGTTCCGAAGTTTCTTCCTCAAAGAAATGGCGGGAGAAGTTGGGATTTCTGACGCTATATATATGTATTATTATCTGCTTAATGAAAAGCATAAAAACATTTCTCAAAACTCCAAAAAAAAAGTAGCTAAAAACTCAAAAGTGCTTTTCCTTCCTCCATAAAATCCTTGCCGACTGATCGTCTCAGCAGAAATGCAGTCCATTCTCAAGGTGAAGGACCTTATCTTCTTCTGCTTCTCTTGTTTTCTTTTCTTCATTTTTAGTCTTTTTTCTTCTTTTTTAATAGTTTTGTTGAATTTTTGGGTGTAGAAATATTTTGGGTTTTCTTCGTTTCGACCGTACCAGAAGGAAGTGATTGAGAAAATCATAGACGGAAACGACTCATTGATTGTGATGGCCACCGGCAGCGGCAAGTCGTTGTGGTAAAAGTTTCTTCCTTTCCTTTCTCTGTCGTTTGAGTAGGGTTTTAGAAGTGTTTGATTTACTGGGTTATTTTTTTTGACAGCTATCAGGTGCCTCCGTTGGTTGTCGGAAAGACTGGTGTTGTTGTGAGCCCTCTTATATCCCTAATGCAAGATCAGGTGAACCAAAGATTGTTTCTTTTTGTTGGGTTGGTGTATTTTTTTTTTTTTTGGGGGGGGGGGGGGGTTTAAATAATGGTATGTGATCATGTAATTTAATTCTGTTTCTGTTGAAGATTAGTAATCAGTAATTGCGTGTCGTTGGAGGTTAAATGAAATATTTGATGTTTGTTCAAAGGTAATGTCTTTGAAGCAACGAGGAATTAGAGCCGAGTTTATGGGAAGTAGCCAAACTGATTCCACTGTCCAGAGCAGAGCTGAAAGTGGTCAATTTGATATCTTGTACATGACCCCGGAAAAGGCATGTTTGGTTCCTTCAAGGTACATTGCTAGTTTTATTTGCCATATATCAGTTTCAAGTTTTCTGTTCTATTGTGCACTTTGTGTGCTGTATTACAATTACAAACATGAGCTGGGAGTTTGGACTAGTGAACTAGGACTACTATGGTCATGGACATACGATGATTGTAGATGAGAACTTTATATTATAGTCTGCCATTATCAAGATTTTGTTGGCATATGGAAGGAGTTTAGTGGATTTTTCGATGTCAGTATTATATTCTAGATTATTTGTGTTTCTGACAGAAATTGGTATCCTGACTCTATGCCTTTTTTTACAGTTTCTGGTCCAATTTGCTAAGTGTTGGACTCTGTTTGTTTGCTGTTGATGAAGCACATTGCATATCGGAGTGGGGCCATGATTTCAGGTTACTGATATTTAGTGGTTCTTTCTAACGTAAATCGTAATGACTTGATTTCGTAGTCTTTGTTTTTGAAATGTTGGGACTTTGGCCTGTGACATTTATTTTGGCATCATTCTCCAATTTCTGGCTAGAATGGGATTGAGATCAACAAAATCTCTAAAGCTTAAGTTCCTATGTTTGGATGAAGAAATTTAAGATTAATAAGGAATTTCAAAATGATGGAAATTGAAATGACAAAATTTTATTTTCCAGAATTTGTAAATTTTCTTGTTTGGTTAACCTAAAATAACAATGGAATTGAATACGGAATTTGTTATTTTTAAACTCTCAATCATAGAAATTGGGAAATGACACCTATTTACATGGAATTTGAACTTGGGAATTGGAGGTCCCAAATTCCAAGTTTTTTTCCACGCGGAAATTCTAAATTTCTATGTTTATGAATCCAAACAAGGGAATTGGTATGTCAATTTATAAATTCTGACTTTTACCAAAATTCCAAGTTTATTTCCCTCATCCAAACATAGTTATCCTACTTCAGTTTTAAAACAAAGTTGCCTAGTCTTTGGGTGGTGGTACTATGGTTGGTTTCTTGTTTTCCAAATTACTATTTAATGCATATTGGTCCAAAAGTGTTTTTTCAGTCAGAGTTTCATGTGTCGATTTTGTTCCTTGTATATCTATTTCTCACTTTGTTTTATGCCTATAATTATCTTAATGTTACATGTAATCACTAATCATCATCATCTAAGCATTTCTCGTTGTGGACTTTACAGGGTAGAATACAAGAAACTAGACAAGTTACGTGGCCTTCTTGTTGATGTTCCATTTATTGCCTTAACTGCAACTGCTACTGAAAAGTATATATCTCTCTCTCTCTCTCTGTGACTTTGATGTTCTTATCAGCTGTTGCATTTCTATTCGGGTATTGCTTCCATTTATTTAAAATCCTCAGAATTCAACTGATAATATTTACAAACATTCTTTATTTCTGTAAGCCGCTTGTATTATCTGCTTTTGGTGCCTTATATTACAACAGAAATATTTTCGTTTCTTGTACTAGTTTCTCTAATTCTGCTTACCCCTGGAACTTCATAACTTGGCAGAACAACTGTGGGAACTAGGAAGTGAGCTATTGTCATCTAATATTTTTTATGTTTGCTAGATCCTAGAGAACGGTGGCACAAAACTATTCCTTACTTGACCCATACTCTTATGATTTTTTTAACTTAACGTATATGACTATAATTCTCTTTCAAATAGGTGAAAACTATAACGCACTTGGTGAAAATTGTAATGCACTTGGAGACCCTGCATTATTTACTTTGGTTTGCTTTTAAGTTTTTTTTTTTTTTTTTTTTTTTTTTTTTTTTTAATGTTATGAAGACTTCATTATTTATCTTTTCTCGTATTCATATTCCAGGGTTCGGATGGACATTGTTAATTCCTTGAAGATGCAAAACCCATATGTTGCCATAGGCTCATTTGACCGGACAAATCTGTTCTATGGTGTTAAGTCATTCAATCGTGGTCAGTCATTTGTTCAGGAGCTCGTTCAAGAAGTTTCAAAATTTGTGCGCTCAGATGGTTCAACTATCATTTACTGCACGACAATTAAAGATGTTGAGCAGGTACGTTCTTTAACTTCGTTTTCTTAACATGTGTTTTTTTACGCATGCACTGTATCTGTGCAACTTACTGTCCTCATTATATCATGTATATGATAGTTTTTATCAATGTCTTGTTTTATTCATGGATGAATTTTCTGAAGAACCTGGCTTACATTCTTTTAATGTTTTTCATTACCTTCCCTAGGTATTCGAGTCACTCAAGGAGGTAGGTATTAAGGCTGGAATCTATCATGGTCAAATGGACAATAAAGCTCGTGCGGAGTCCCATAGGTTCTCATCTTATTCCATGTATATTTAAAGTAGAATTTATAGTTGCTCCTTGTGCTATCAATGTAATTGTTGAGTACAGCACCCTTCCATTTCTTAACCTTGCATTGCATCGTATTTTACATGATGCTTATCATTCTTTCTCATCAGATTGTTTGTACGAGATGAACTCGATGTCATGGTTGCTACAATTGCTTTTGGAATGGGTATTGACAAGCCAAACATAAGGCAAGTGATACATTATGGTTGCCCAAAGAGCTTGGAGTCTTATTACCAGGAAAGTGGACGATGCGGTAGAGATGGTATTGCATCTGTCTGCTGGCTTTATTACACTAGAAGTGACTTTGCAAAAGCTGACTTTTACATTGGAGAGCTACATTCTGTAAGTGCTTATTTTGTTTCTGTTGTAGGATGTGGCTAAATATTTTTCTGCCTCATGAGTTTTTGTGGGCTTCTAATCACCAGGAAAGTCAACGTAAAGCTGTTGTAGAGTCGTTGATGGCAGCACAACGGTACTGCTTACTGACAACTTGCAGAAGGAAGTTTTTGCTTGGTCACTTTGGGGAAAAGTTTCCAGCTGATAAATGCGGTATGGATCTGCTTTCTTTATTGGAATTCCTGAGTTCAGACTCCCCTAATTTTAGCGTTGAAGTTTCAAACTGCATCCATGTACTATCGTTCAATAATCTGCCTTATTTACTCACTGCTAGCTTTTGATGCTAGGATTTAAATTCAGTGCTTTTTGTTTCAATAAAATATTGGAACTTACTGGTGATGAACTTGACAGAGATGATATAATTTCATGTTAATATTCAAGGGACTGCTTAGATTAGATAGATTGAAAGTTTTTATGACAGTTGGAGGTTGTTTCGTAAAATGTTTTTAAATTATAATATTAAAATGAAACATAATTGTTTTATCGCTTTAGCATCAATTCACCTGCATTCCATGGTAGATAATCTTTCAACTTAAACTGAACCAATTATTATGCGGTGGCTTAAAATTGTGTTTGTAGGTAATTGTGATAACTGCACTTCCACAAAGAGGGAGCGAGACATGTCTAAAGAAGCATTTCTTCTAATGGCTTGCATTCAATCATGTAGGGGTAAATGGGGTCTCAGTATGCCTGTAGACATTCTTCGTGGCTCTCGAGTGAGTTTTAATGCACTTTGATTTTGAAACACAGTATACCATGTTTATTATTGATAAAAAGGTGCACAAGTAATTACTACGAGAATGTTTAGCATTCGATGATCTGGAGGTCCAAAGAGTTGAACTGTATGAATAAAAGTTGGTTTTCCGTGGATTCATTCTTCTCTCTTCTACATTAGGTGATGTTCAAGGGCAAAAATCTGAATCTTTAGCCTTGTGTTTTAGCTTTAGTGATATCTCTGTTTGCGGTTTTCAAAAGACAGTTATGTTCTTGCTAACATTGAAGGAATAAAATTCAAATTAACTTAATGATACAAGGTTATAAACAACATGTGAGTGATACAAGCTGAAAGTTGTAACTAAAAAATTAATAAGAATTCCTAGAAGCTAATTGTTTTATACAGTTAGCTTCTGTTAAACGCTGTTCTTTCTGAAAGCTCCTGGTCCTATAGTTCTTTAAAGTGTCATTTTTCAGTTGCTGTTTTTTTTTTTTTCCTTTCAACTTTTACATCGTTGTGTTACTCACGGTGATCTTTCCATGTGGCATACAGGCTAAAAAAATTATTGATGCCCAATATGACAAGCTTCCACTGCATGGGCTTGGGAAAGACTATTCTTCGAATTGGTGGAAAGCCCTTGGTTACCAATTAATCTCTTCTGGTATATAAGGGACACTTTCTATCAGCTGGTCTCCTTGCTCTGAGTATTACTTTTGACATTTTAATACCGGAGGCATATGAATGCTTAAGACGTTCACCAATGCTTACATGTTATGCTTGTATCTTTGTTCACATAAGCTGATATACTTGCATTTGAGTTATTAGCTGGTAATTGGTCTGTTCATGAGTTCAAATGCTCTTTTTAATACAGGTTATTTGAGGGAGACGGTAAAAGACATATACCGAACTGTAAGGTATATTCTTTTCGTTTATTCTACTTTTGCAGAAGGTAAAACTTAATAATGAATCTCTTTTTCGACATCTATTTAGTTTTTACATGATACTAAATGCCACCAGAAATGACCCTTCTCTGTCATTAATAATAGGTCTTCTTTTTCTTGAATTTCAATTGCAAAACTCGAAAAGAAAATGACTGAATTTGAATTTTCTTTTTTCATGCATCAGTCTTAGTCCAAAAGCTTACCAATTTCTTAGTTCTGCTGGACCGGATCATCAACCACCCCTATTCTTGCCGGTGACCAGTGAAATGGTCGATGATGAGGACAATAAACATGCATCAGGCGAAGTTGGAGAAATTAAGAGTTTGGCTACTCTGGAATGTGACGGATTCTCAGAGGTTGTCAATTTAATTGTTATTGTGTTTATTCACCTCAGTTACTCAATATTTTATCCGTATGTTATCAACATTTACAATAGTACCTTTTTTACGCATTTTCATTTTCTCTCAGGCAGAGAAACAACTCTACCACATGCTTTTAGAAGAGAGAAGGAAGCTCGCAAGAAGCCTTGGAACCGCTCCGTAGATCTCTTTTTAATTTTATAGTCAAGACCACAAATTCCAAATATTTTCTCTCTTAATGTCTTAAAAGCAATTTTCATTTTTTTTTTTTACCGAAAACATTGAGTTCATCCAAATTTTGCTCTCTGCAGATATGCTATTTGTGGTGATCAAACAATTAAAAAAATTGCTTTAGCAAGACCATCTACCAAAGCAAGGCTAGCAAACATCGATGGCGTCAACCAGGTATGTCTTGCAGAGAGCAATAGCAAAGTTTTCTATATGTATATCTCCATTCTCCAGTGTGATTAGTTAACTAGGATCTTAATTATAATTGGCAAACCAACTAAACCCTCGTAGTTTAACTAGTAAAAAAATTTCTTCTCAAAATCTTTAGTTCTTAACGACAAGGATTTGATACATTGCGTTTTTGTTAAACAAGTTTTGATGCAGATACGTCTTTTGTGTTTTTCTGACTGAATGTAATCTGTTCGTACTAATCATGTCCTTTGGCTGGCTAAGGACTTGAATATGTACAGATCAATATGTGGTTCACTATTCTCAAGCAAACACTTTTCTGATGGCTTCCAGTGCTATCCAGAATATTTACTGGACATAGGCACGAGTAACTGGTAAAAAATTTGTTGCAGGATTGAACATGACAATGCCTTTCCACACGCCATAATTCACGACAATAGAAGCACTTTTCATAAAAGTTGATTTTATAATGGCTGAATGCTTGTCAAATGCCTCAAGGGAGATCAAAATTCAAATCTAGAAAAAATTAATTAATTTTATCCAAGATAGCATATAATCTATACTACCTTTATCTCGTCCTTAACAATATCCCGGATCTGCTTCCTGCACTCAACAAACAGTTGGCTGGGGTTCTAATTCCACCAAGTCACAAATAGCGCATTCAGCAATTTTTTTTTATCTAACTGAAGCTTCAATGAATTATCCTAGCAAAGTAAATGATATTTTTCGTTGTTTCATATAAGTTTTCCTGCTCTTTTAACTTTTCTAAATATGAAGGCTAAATGTCATATTTGTACATGCAGCACCTTGTAGTGACTCATGGAAACAATTTTCTTCGGATCATTCGGGATCTATCACAAGGACTAAATCTTTCATTGGATGGAGAGGCAACCGTACAAACTACTGCTATTACAAGAAAAGTCTATCCAGTACCCAACCAACCAAGAAAGTTAACGCCAGCAAAGTTTGAAGCCTGGAAATTGTGGCATGTTGAGGGTTTGTCGATTCAGAAAATTGCTGTATGTTCTCCAATATTCAGTATTTACTATGGATTATTATCTTTTCCTTATACTTCAATTCTTACATACGTTAAATCTTTTTAATCACAGAACTTCCCTGGTAGATCTGCACCTATTAAAGAGCAGACTGTTCTTGATTATGTGGTAGAAGCTGCTCAAGAAGGATGCGAAATTGATTGGATCAGGCTATGCAACGAGGTTGGACTAACGCATAAAGTTCTCTCCGATATTCAGTGTGCCATTTCAAAGGTTGGCCCTACGGAAAGGTTAAAGCCTATCAAAGACGAATTGCCAGAAGATGTGAGCCTCAAAACCTTTGCCTTGATTTTGGAGTTCATTTTTAGTTATGCTATTAATGTGTCTGTCTAATTGTGTATATGTACGTGAATTTATATTTTATACGTGCTTCATACTCATATAGACGGGCGATTTGCGTGCATTTTCTTTTTATCTGTTTGAACATGCTTTACAATGATAGATAAGTTATGCACACATCAAGACTTGCCTGGCAATGCAAAAGCTTGGAGTGTCTCTGGAAGGGACTCCATCTAGCCCCCATGATGCACAAGAAGCTGGTCAACTTCCAAGCAAGGAAACAGAATCGTCACCATGTTCTGCTCATAAATGCCCCATGGAAGAACCTCTTGAAGACAAAGCCTTGGCCCAAGATTCAGTTGCAAGCTCGGGTAAAAATGAAGAAACCACTTCTCTTCCCTTGACCAGGGGACAAGGAGTAAACCAACCCGAAGCACATTTCGAGGACTTACTCCCAACAAAACGCCAAAAACTTGGTAGTCCAGATGATGAAAGTTCCCTTGCATTGAAGGCAACGGAGAGTTCCATATACGATTGGCTTAAGAACCAAGACGGGGTAAGTAAATGGTAAGCGTTATTATCCTCACTTTTCAAGCAAAGATAAAACTAACAAGTTTAAAAACTTGGATGTTTGCAGATCTCTCTCTCTCAGATTTTGGAGCACTTCAGCGGATCTGAAGTACAATCTGTGATCGATGTACTTAGCTCCCTTGAAGTTGACTTTCTAATATATAAAAAGAACAACTTGTATATGATTATCTAACCGTAAAAGAACAGGCTGTCTAGTTACTGAATAGACTTGGTATGTTAAACATGGTTGATCTGAAGTTTACTACCGGCTGTTGGAAAAGAGTAAACTGTTCGTACAGCGTTTGTGAATCCCTGAAATTTTAGGACCGACTAACAACTAACCCGCCTGATCGAGAGACAGTACGGTAAAGTTTGAATAGATTGGCTTCAGTTGCCTATGATGTGCGATTCTCGTTCTACTTCCGAACTGAAATGCCTTCCGTAGCAAAAATGAGCTTACTCTCATAGCACAGCAGAATCAGTTTTTTTTTTTTCAAAGCACAGCAATACCAAACCAGCCCTTACTGGCTAGATGAAAGGCACTTCTGGCTCACATTATGAAACCACACCCTCCATAGCTCATCCGACACAAGCTGCCGGACTTCTGTTAGAGAGGTGGTACATAATGCGATCCCTCTATTACTCTCCGAAAAGATGTGAATTAGAAATATAATGATAGAACGCGATGAGCCAAAAGCAGTATCCATTGCAATTTGCTTAAGTAAATTTGGAAGGTAGGTAAGAAGCAACATGTTAAAATCAATATTTCTGGGCCCTACCTACATAAAACCAGGAGGGGCCAGATTGTAACAAAACAGAAGAGTCTGAGTTAAACTCCGGCCTTTTCCCTACCCCGGCCAAAAGTACAAAATTGGAAGTGTTAATCTCTATGTAAAGAGTCGTCGAGCTCTATTTCCAGGCCTACCCGATTCTTAAGCGAGGCACTGGCGTGTAGAGGTATGCCGCATTTTCTCTGGATCTCCTTGAACTTTTCGACGTCAAAATTATGACGCTTGATCAGTTTCCTCTGCCTCCTGATAAAGAGCCTCTTCATCAGATCTTGGTAAGTCGGATCTCTTGACGTGATCAAGAAGTAGGCATAGCCTATGCCAATGCAAGAAGTCGTTGTGAAGTACGCGAGTGGTTCCACTACGTCCCATGAGAAGTCCCAATATGTTAGCCTGAAAAAGAGCCCGAGCTGTGCCAGGACAACCCCCAGGCCAAACCAGAGAACACGCCGGACATGCTTATGTGCCAGTACATCAATTTCTTCCTTCTTCTTCTGCAGCTGTTTTAACTCCTCCCACAAGGGGTCATCTTCTGGAGTCAAAGAAAGGGGTACTGCTTTTCGAACTAGCTCCACAACCTGGAAGTTAAGAATGAAATGCAGCGGTATGAGTCACTGTAATGTAAGGCTTCTAAACATATATATTGTGTTCAAGAAATCTCTTGTAACCAGCTCAGATTCTTAATTCATATCCAATGCAAGAATCACATATCAGATCCTATATTTGATCAATTCCAAATCTCTGCATTAGACTTGAAAGATGAGATGTCCACACAACTGCCAAGTATTAACATAAAAACTCAAACAATCACATTTGCAATCACGAACGAAAAACAGAAGCTAAAAGCAACTAGATTCAACCCCAACAGAATATCGAAATCCTATGCTGTGTTTGGATAGGTGATTTTGGAAGAACTAGAAACCTTCACCGCCATGTAAAACGCAGCAAAAAGTCAAAAAAGGCAGGTTTATGGGATATAACCAAATTCTGAAGCACAAACAACAACAACAACAACAACAACAACAACAAAGCCTTTTCCCACTAAGTGGGGTCGGCTGTATGAAACCTAGAACGCCATTGCGCTCGGTTCCATGTAGTAGCTAACTTATTTGAGCTGTTTGATGGCGTAATGAAGACCTAACAGGGAAGTAAATAACACGAAATCCAGTGTATCTCCTCCTACAGATGATACATAATTACTTGAAACTTACTAAAGTTTCCATCTCGGAAGATAATCTAAACTTAATTTCCTCTCCCTTCAATTTCGAAGCCGAGAAAACATGCGATCCACACTACTTATTAATCCCGTGATTAGAATTAGTCTTTAAAGCAGGCAGTGAAAAACAAACAGCAGAAAAAGTTAAGGGAATTAGAATAACAATTGGAGATAAACATGTCCCAAAAACAAACCCTTTTGCACCCGAGTTCAAACCTCCCTCCTCTGCGTAAATTAGAGTAGTTTAGAATATCGTCAAAACACGAAGGCAAAATTTCATTCTGATACAAGCTAGAAGAACATTAAGAAGTTGAGGGGAGGAGGTTTCATACCCTATTAGGGTGGAGGAGAACCTTGTCCCGGAAGAGGATGATGACGCCGGCCTCGTCGAGAACCCGAGCAAAAGCCGCAGCCTCCTCCGGAGATCTGGCAACCCCAATGCTCTGGCACGCCTCCAGGAGATCAGAATACGGTATTGCCTCTTTCCCTTCTGTCCCAAGCTTTGCCTTCAAAGCCTCCACATTCACCAGCCTCATCATCCTCTTGGCCTCCGAAGACGATATCGTCTCTCCTAATCCTCTGCTCAGATCTGCTCCTCCTCCTCCTACTCCGCCACCCCCACCGCCGCTGAAATCATTAGAAGACGACATTCTTCTTCTCGGAATCAACGCCAGAGACGAAGTTGCAGGAATATTCAACAACCCACATTCCCGGTTAGCAAAACCCTTGAATCCAAAACATGGGTTGGCGCCGTTGGGCTTCCCCACCCCCAAATGTCTCACCAACACACCACTGCACCACCTCCACATTCTGCCCAAACCTTCAAAACTTCCCACTCACCTCACCTGTCTGTGACTCACAGCTCCCCCTCTATCTCTCTCTATAATCCTATTTCCTATTCAAAACTTGCAAACCTACGCTACCCATGAATCCTTTGGGGAACTGAAGAAATGGGTTTTGGGAAACGAGCGATTTGGAATCGAAAAGGGAAAGAAAGGAGCAATCTTTAAGCCATGGAAGGATATCAGAAGAAAAAGAGGGAAACTTGAATAAATAATAGGAGGACAGGAGGCAGAAACGCTGCAGTTTACAGGGCAAAGAAGCAAAAACGGACCGCCAACTCCGTTGGTTCATATGTCTCCCCCAATACAAAAAAGGACGAGAAAAGAAAATTACTTAAAAACTTGGTTTCCTCTTCATTTTCTCTGTCCTTGGTCGTTGTGGATAAATATAGCACTAGCCAATGGCTCTCTCTCTCTCTCAGATTCTCGAGTCCCATTTTTTCCTCTTCAAATCTCTTCTCACGGTCTTTCGTTTTTTATTTTGTCTTTCTCTTTGTATAAAAAGAAAATCAACAGACGTCGGCACGAACATTTGAATAAGAGACTTTATAAAAGAATCAACTGACATGACTTAATCACAAATTTTTAAATAAAAAGAGTCTACATGAATGAAAAATAGAAGAGGAAAGAATCCGAATCCCTCTCTCTACAACTCTCTCTAAGATTCAACGTTCCTATTCCAACTAATAGTCTCCTCGGCCACCATTCTCTCCTCACACACACATGGCACACTGAAAAAGTTTGACTTTTGAGTGACCCGAATTGAATTGGGAATTTGGGAGTTAGCAAGGAGTGGGTCTAGGTGGAAAGTTGGCAGCTTTTAGCCTTTCTCTCTCACTTAATTGCCCACAAGTTTCGTCATTACCGGAATAAAATTTGAGTATGCTATTTTAGTTAAGTTGTGCAAATAAAACAAAGATACGTGAACAAAAAAACTTATGTAATTTTTTATTTCATTAGCGCATGATGCCACTGTAGTGTGTGCAAGGAACCGACTCTCTCTTTCGGGCAATGACTTACCCTTTTCGTTTTCGGTAGTTTATTGCTAACTTTTTTGTTCCTAATATTCTCCTTCTAACCAAAAGAACAAATGTGGTGGCATATATACTGGAGGTGTATTATTCGAATCACATTGTTTATTAAGGTAAGAGTTTTGTTACTTTCGTAGGTTCTTTCTTTATATATATATATATATATATATATATATATTGGGGAAGGGGTATCCGAATAGTATTTCAACCTAGTGGTCTTTTGCTTTATGGATGAGTAAGAGGGTAGTTCTATAAAAAAAGCATGCGTAATCTATCTAATATCTATCCATATCTATATCTATCTATATTATTAAGAACCCTCGTCAACTTTTTTTCCCTTTTTTTCCTATTTTGCCCTCACTTTTGATACAGATTATTGACAAAAAAGGAGGCAAAATAGTAATTTTGTACCTTTTGACAAAATAACAATCATATCCCTATTGTTTCTATTTTACCCTCTTTTTTCTTTTGAGAAAATAACAATCATATACTTATTTTTCCAATTTTACCCTCACTTTTAATACATAATATTTACATAAGAAGGACAAAATAGGAAAAAAAAGAGGAAAAGAGTTGACAAGAAGGCTTCTCTTAATAACACTTTTGATACACAATATTTACATAAGGAGGACAAAATAGGAAAAAAAAGTTGATAATGAGGCTTCTCTTAATAACACTTTTGATACACAATATTTACATAAAGAAGACAAAATAGGAAAAAAGTTGACAAGGAGGCTTCTCTTAATAATAGTGTAGAAAAAAAATATGCACTTAGTAAGAGAAATTGTTCACACACACAAAGTGTGTGCTCTCTCTGCTAGTCCTAAATTAAACTAACATTTGACCAGGAAAACGAACGAAAAATAATTTCTGCACACGTCTATTTATATCTATCAATTGAGTTTTCTTAGTTTTATTCAATTCAAATGCTAAAAGTAAACAAGTTGTAAATTGAGAGAAAATTGGTGTCTGAAAATCACTCGATATTTGACCCGAAGGTCCCGAACTCTTCGTGAAAAATGGTGCAGTATATGATTTCGTCGGGTCTAGTTTTCGAGTTTAATCTCCAATAGTAACCAAAAAATGACCAAAGCTTTTGCAATTTCACTGAACTTTGTGGCAGATATTTATGTACCATCAAATTATTCACATCTAGTGATTGTTCTATTCATCTTTCACATTCAATCAAGAAACAAGGGAAGAAGACGTACGACTAATGTACATCGGGGTACGTCGAATTCCCGACTCTCGAGATAGAAGGATCACTGACTGTGTTTGGCCTTGGAAACAGTTTTGATCAAACCTTTGGTGATCTTCCAAAACCAAATGAGATTCATTGTAGCCAGCATTGGAGCCACCAGGAACAAGCTGTAAAACCCCAGAGGGAAAATTGTCTTGACCTGAAAGAATGCCGAGATGATAAGTACCGAATTTTTCGTAGGTTGGAATCTTAAGTTGTTCTGTTAACAAGGAAGATGAAAGGGTATGCAGAACGAACTCACTTGATTGAAATGGATAAACAAGTGGACGAAAAAGTAAATGAACAAAAGAATCCTTGCAACCTGATGAATTGGTGGAAATAAACCGTTAGACGTTACAAATTATGTTACTTGATGGAAATGAAGTAAATTAAGTTAAACAGCAGTTCTACACCAGTGGCAATTGAAAGACGTTAACTCATATAACAACGCACGAAGATTAAAAGGAAACAAACGTATTGAGTTAGTTAGACATTACCAGCCACCCCAGGAACAATGCTGCGCCATTGAAGACGTACAGGTTAGAGTTCTTCTTACCAGCAACATCCAAGTACCTGAGTATGCAATCGCATGAATCATCCAATAACGACAACCAAGAACAGGAGATTTAAGGGATTACCAAATGTTACACTCACCATCTCATGTTTACGAAAGGAGTCGTGCTCTCAGAGAACAGAACCATTAGTATGTAAATGTGGCCTTTTCCACTTAAAAGGGAGAGAAAGATCGAGTACATAGATAGTGCATGATGCAAAACCTAAACAAGATAAAACAGATGAACATCATCGAACCAGTTAATACAGAATTTGACTTGCATTCAAACTTGAATGGTAAGATAACCTCCCGAAATTATTAAACCACGATAGTGATTCAACTGAGGCGTTAAAATGCAACTTTTTTTTTTACCAAACTTCACCGAGTTAATTTTAGAACCAAAATATATGGTTTAAGGTTTTAATAAAAATAGCCTAGAAGAGATTGTTATGTATATAAAACAGGCAACATCCTTCATCTATGTACTCACGTACTCCAGTCCACCTAAAGCAGGAAAATACCACAAAATCATTCCCAAGTCTGACAGAAAATATCCGATGGAGATCTGCAATAAGTACCCAATAAAATTAGTTACAATAATAAGTGTCTGCACCCAGAAAATTGTAAATTACAGTAGGGGCAATTGAAAGTCGCTTATTGATTGAGAAACTGTCATCGTGCATAGAACTGAACATGAAACATGAAGAATAGGAGCTGCAATTTTTCATATGAACCGAATACTACACTCAAACCAATCTTCCATTAAGAGGTTCATGTTAGTTTGATTGCATTCAGGCTTAACTTGGGTCAAACAACTCGGCAGATGTAATTGACATAAGATGTTAATGTTCAGTTGCCTAACCCATGTGCATGTAGGTGTGCACTTGCGCATTTGCAAAAACATGCGTATGCAGAGCAAAATGTAAAAAATTTCTACATTAGTGAAAACAATTAAGTACAAGTTTTTGGGTTTTCAATTATCAGTTTAATTTAGCTCAAAGTAATCAATTCGGGTTGTAAAAGAATGTGAAGAAAACTTCACACAAGGATGGTACGGGTAGACACAGAGTCGCAGATGCAAAACGTAGGAGATAATTTAGCTCATTTGTTTTGATGTGCTACAGAACATGTTAGACAGTCAATGAAACCAACTGTATCAGAAGAGTAATTGACATGTTGCAGCACAGTCAAATTGATTCAAAATTCATAAGCGAAGAGACATAAAATTTTCTGGGAGTAGATAGAAATTAAGCCATGAATGAATGCTTCTTTCTGCATTTGCTTACCCCCAATGTTGTATCTGAAAAGGTAGATCTTCTACTAATGATTGGCTCATCACGATGATCCTCATGAAAAGTATCTGACAACACTACAAGGTAAAGAGATGCAAATGCTACGGCAATAGCATGAACAGTTGAGAACCCCCTGTACAGGAAAGGAGGAAAAAATAATCAATACAAGAGAATTCTTATCCCAAAAAGTAAAAATCAAAATCAAGAAACTCAATCTGTGACTCGCAGAAGATATTCACCGGTTGTTCCATTCAACTTTTTCTGCTTTGCTGAGTCTGTCATATCCCTCAACGCTGATAAGGCTAATAAGCCGAGTTAATCTGTAAACCTTCAAGATTGAATTCTCATCAAATTCAAAACTACCAAAAAGAAAGATTATAACTTTTCATAGTTCAGAATATTCATTTTGAGAACACAGAATAGACCAAAATAACTACAGCATAACAAAAAGAACCTAGATTTGGAGCCATGAACAGATAACAACGGGTATCAATCTATCCATTATTAGAACACTCAGATTCAGACTTCCTATCTAAAAGACTCATCCAAAACTTGTTTTTATTTTCATTCTCCATTCCCAATACTGAAACTGCAAATGGCTACTCGGGTCTCTTTAAGTGTATTCAAAGGTGCATGTTCATGAATCCTGATTTCTTACATAATCCTTAAATAAATGCAACCAAAGTTTAATTTAACAGCCAAACAATGACACTATCAACTTCGGGAAAAGTTAGTTGAATCATTCGATCAAAAGCCAAATTTAGGAAATTGTTCAGAAAACTACTAGTGCAAATGGAGTTGAAAGGCAATAATAGAAAATTTGAACCCAAATATTAGTTTACTTTCGACCACGGAGAATATAGTTCAGCAACTCCCTCAACTATCAAGCAAAGAGGTTCAAAGAAAACTTTCAGACCCACAATAAACAACTAAATTAGAGATTGGAACTTACAATATTGCAGAGAAAGATGCCAAAGAGGACAGATGCCAGCAAGTGAAATTCTTTCTCAGGGGCAAGATAGCCAGATATGGATACTAAACCAATGGGAAAAGAAAATCCCACCATACTTCTTCCTTGTTGGATTAAACGCTCAGACTGTTCAAAAAATATATTCCAGATCAAACCCTGCTCCGCATACACAATAAAAATGCAAGCAGACTCCTTTTTCTTGATAACAAAGAAACCAATTTGACTCAAAAGATTGGACAAAAAGAAAAGAACCCTTTTGAAAGCAACTTACATCAACTCCAATTCCAAGTTTATAAGCGCTTCAGAACTCAGAAGCAAAAGAAGCAGCAGATTTTCCAGATAGAAATCAAGAGGAAAGACCAGCCAGTCAAACAAAGACCAATAACAAAAATGCAAGCAGCCTCCTATTTTCTTCATAGCAAAGAAACCAATTTGACAAAAAGCTTTCAACTTTCAAAAGATTGAACAAAACGAGAAGAACCCTTTTGAAAACAACTTACATTAACTCCAATTCCAAGTTAATAAGCGCTTTTTAGAACTCAGAAGCAGAGAAACCTTCTTCTGCTTTTTCCAGATAAAAATCAAGAGGAAGGACCAGTCAGTCAAACAAGGACCACAAAAACAAAAAATATATGCAAAAGAACCCTATAATATTCATTGAGTAAGGATTAAAGGATACCGGAGATTGGCTGGAGAGCCTTGACCGCGGGCGGGGTAGAGCAAAGAGATGAGCAAATGGATATTTTATTTTGGAATTTTATGCAATATTTTCTAATTTTGTGTAGTTTTTTGGAAAACTACTAGTTTTGTCTAGCTTTTTTTGGAAAACTACTAGTTTTGTGTAGTTTCGTCACCTGTGGTGGGGTTTGATTTTGAAAGCATAAAAAAAAATTAAAAAAAAAAAAAGGTGTGTTGGCGAGCAAGATGACACGTTTTGAGTTTTTGAGTCTTTTGACATTGATGGATTGGAAATTTGTAATGCCAGGGTTTATTACATTTATTGACATTATTGTCTTTGTCACAAGAGAAGTATTTGTCTTTGTTTCCTGTTTGTTACTTTTAGGGCTAAGCTTATTTCACGATATTACGTTTGTATCAGTTTCAAAATGAGTAATGAAGTTTTAGTTTTACACGTCGGTATTTTGATGTTCGATTAGTTTACGTCTTTTGTTAGATTGATTGTCTAGTTAACAGTTAGTTGTTGACATAATTATTAGAAAACCACCACAGACACCAACTAACTATTCAAAATATAACACGAGGAGGTTATTTTGGAAGTGAGTCTCACGTCGCCATGTCATCAATTTGTCTTACATTACACTCTAGTGTTTTTGGCATTTGACCAATTTACGGTTTTTATTATATTGATTATCTAGTCGACCATTAACTACTGATGTAACTGTTAAAAAACCGCCATTCAAACCTACTAATTTGATTTTTGCTATTTTCAAAGGCATTTCACTTGCCTTATCTTAAATGCTAGCATATTTAAGTATTATTTTATTATTTTTAAAACAATAACAACCCAACTTTTATTACTTTTGTTTAAAAAAAACATAAATGAAACAATAAATTTTGACATATTGGGTGAAAGAAAAATATTGACAATATGTCAAATTACTAAGTTAGCCATCAAATTGAAATTTAATGTCTTATTTGGAGATGCTCTAATCATTCAAAGTACAACACAAGGGGCTGTTCTGGAAAGAGCAATGCTAGTGAGACTAAATTTATAAACTAAATTTGCAAACTAAATGATGTGTCACCAATAGAAAATGAGCACGCTTATCAACGTTTAAGTAATAATTCAATCATCAACTTTCATATCATTTAGTTTACCAAATTTAGTCTACAAATTTAATCTCTCTAGCGATACTCTTCTGAAAAGTGAGCCCCACGTCGCCATGTCATATTTCATGTGAAAAATGATTATTGAATTTCTTTTATCACGTCGCCATGTCATATTTTATGTGAAAAATGATTATTAAATTGTTACTCAAAAACATATATTAAGTTTTTCATTTTGAAATAAGAAGGTCTAAGGATGATTGCTCCAACGCATACTTCTGCTGTCATCAATTAATGCGGACGAATTTAATTATGCATTAACAATTAGCAATCACTAATACTTGCGTGGACGACTACAACTAGCAACCTTTGTTTACAAAGTAAAATTCATTTTCGGTAATTTCATGAGAGAACTTAATTCTTTTAAGCCATTTATAAGCTCAACATTTTACATGAGTAAATGTTACTCCAAGCTTACTCAATCACGAGTCACGTGAATAGATTCACATGTAAAGGTAATGAATCACGTGATTAAAGAAACATAAGGTTTCCCTTCATGTGAAAAAACTAAAGGAAAAACTAAAATTTAAGGTCTTTTCGAATAACTGAAAACGTTTTTGTGAAAATGCTTTAAGTTCAAGATTCATTTGCATTTTTACTAAGAATTAGTTTCACAAACACTCTCATACAAAGCATTTTCAATCATTTTAAAAACACTTCAAACGAGTATATTTGAACACTAGCTTGATTTGCATGCTTAAACACCAAACGACATTCAAGATTATGGTTTCGACATAAACGTGTGCGATGCAAAATACAAGGTACGCACGCGCTACCATCGACCGGAGAAAGAAAGACGATTTAAGCAAAACATAACATTGCTTATTGTTAAGTACTTGACAGTCCCACAGGTTTGTAATTAGACAGTAATCGGAAGTACAGGAACCAAACAACCGGAGGTGCACAAACGAACACACGATATATACAGGCACTCGAGCGAGGGTTATTACTGTTTGTCATTCCGGCATGTCAACTAAAGCAGCGTCTCACTTCTTCGTCATCATCATTATCTAGTAACCACCTTGAATAAAAGCATTCAAGCGGTTTAGCTCCTCCCGGTGCTCACTCACCACAGCACGAACCACGTCACCAATGGACACCATTCCAACCATTTTCCCGTTGTCCATTACTGGAATGTGCCTGATTCGGTTATCTACGCATAATACACACAAATTTCAAGTTTAAAACAGCTTCCCTGCATGGAAGAAACTTCTGTAACAAGAAGCAGAAGATAATACCTGTCATGAGTTGCATTGCCCGCAAAACTTTGGTGTCAGGGGTGACAGTGATAAGCTTGTTCTGCAGGCACCATGTTTTTACATTTTCGATCAGATGTTAAACATTCATGAAACTTCAACAAATGCAAAGGGATGTAAATCCTAGTAAGAGTACAAAGTTTCCTGTAAAAGGAGTACGAGTTAGGTATAACAAGTTATACCTCCTCAGTCATGATATCCCCAACTTTTGTTGACTTGGATGATCTTCCCTGAACTATGATCTTCCTGAGATAATCTGAAAATTATCCACCAAACAGATATACAATTAATTATGGAGAACCCAAATGTACCTTCCGATCATTGTTAGTGCAACGCATATCATGTAATCAAAATTATAGACAGTCATTATCCCTTCAAACTTTCCCAAATGTTTGCCCAACTATTTATGCTCGCCAAATTTACCATTCTATTTTAGCTTATTGTTCAGCAACAAGTCCATGCATGAGCTCATTCATTCTGCCCGGTGCTTTTCTTCAACCTTTTAACTTACGAATTTGTTCCTACTTTCAAGAGTAAAGCTCAATACCAATTGTATAATAGATTAATAATGAATTTCTATCGGTGTTATCCTTACTCAAAGTGATCTAGACCATTGTTTCCAAAAATAATTCTCAGAAAAACGAATCGAATCTAAACAAGCTTCCCTAGGGAGCTGCTGAAACACTTGAAATTGAAATGCATAAATTTCTCACAGCTGGCATGTTCCCCTAACAAATTTCAGACAAGAATAATCCAGCTCCCAATACAAAGACCATTCACATCATGATCTCAATCAAGTGCGGCACGGTATATATCAGTATATTACATAAGCCTACCTCTCTCTGTTATGATTCCTGCGGGAGATTTTTGCTCTCCGGATTTCACAACAACTAAGGCTCCAACATTGTGCTGGGTCATCTGCAAGGGAATTTTTAATTATTTATGACTTAAATCCTTCATTCCAAAGATTGTAAAATCATTGCACGAACACGAACTTTTTTTTTTTGAAGAGAAAATTGCACGAACACGAACTTTCATAAAGCTCGAATATGCTTACCGACTTAACAGCATCATAAACAGAGTCATCGGTTGTGCACCAGAGCCAGGAACCATCAGCACCTTTACCTTTTGCATTCAAGACATCTGCAATTCTGGTGCTTTCAAAACCCTGCTCTTCTATGCGGGCATTGGCAGGCGTAGCAGACTCAAAACGTGAAAACGCAACAGGCTGGAGCAGGGGATTCACAAGACGGATGTGTCTCAAAACTCCATTTTTCACAATGCTTCCGTGTGATGTAAAAGTTTTGAGTACTCCTTGCATTTTACCTGTCTGAAGAGACAGGTTACATTCATAAACAACATAACATTAATTTGCCACAACGGATGAATGATTTTCGTCATAATGAAGTACTCTATTTAATTAGTATTAATCAGCATAGTATTTGGTTCGTTCAATCACCTTACTTTCTCAGCTTTGCATCGTAAATTCGTAATACATAAAACACTTAGGATCTCATACTCCCATGATATAGCTAAAGACTTCATGAACAAAATATTCAAGGAAAATTATAATAACATACGGTAGTTTCTTGGAAGCCAAACACACCACAAATGGAACTGCGTCCTGCAACATATACCAAAATAAGCACTTTTCAAATTACTTATTTATTAAGCACTTTTGAGTTTCAAGGGTGTAGGTGTAGTAGTCAATCTAAAGTCTAGAGTTTGATGAATTTGGTTAGAAGTAAGCTTTTTACTTTTAAAAACAAATTTCTAAAACTCCCAAGGAACTCAATTTAATCAATACTTTCTTCTTTCAATAGAAAGACTTGACAAAGTCAAAATCTTCACAAAGTGCTTTTGACAAACTGATAAAAGAGAGATCCAAAATTGTCCCTCTCCAAATTAATAAATGAATAAATCCCATGATAGAAGTTTCCCCTAAAAAATACCAGCTAGCAGTACAAAGTGCCCAAGAGTTCACACACACACACACACATATATATATATATATTATGGTTATGTATATATCAAATACACACTTGATTCGATCAGAAGAAGTCGCTCACTTCAGAACCCAAAATTTAATTTCCTTCAAAAAATATGAAAAATGAAAAGAAACTTGAAATCTTTTGATCTATCACAGTAAAGTTTCAATCTTTACTGAATGAAAAGAACCACAGAAATGATCAATCAATGATTTATTTCAGCCATGGAAGTTGCAGATGAGATTTGGTAAGCTAGCAAAAGATTGAAGAAGAAGAAGAAGAAGAAGGTGGAGTTAGAGAGAGAATATTACCAAAGAGGAGAATGAGAGAGAGAAGGGCAGCTGCAAATTTTCTTCGGGCTTTCAGATAGAGATGGAGACCCGTCTCAAGACCTAGTCTTTTGACTTCTTATGCCACCTGAAGCTGCTCAGGCATAGAGTACTGGGTACTGGGGACTGGGTACTTTAACGGCGTTTTTAATGGATAAATTAAACCGTTAGGTTACGTGGATCTCTCTGACACGCGTCTGAAAAGGCGCGAATCTGAAATCATCTAACGGTGCTTCTTTTTTCGGACGAAAATAACGGTTACTGTCTTTTTTAAAATTCTTTTTTTTTTTTACTTTTTTTTAAACGATCTTATCTAAACTAAATGAGATAGGAGTTTAATCTGACAATGAGATTGTAATAATGTAATTCGTCTTTCGCGAAAAATTGAACCTAAGATTTTTTGCTTACGAGTGAAAAAAAATATCACGAAACTGTAGTACTAAATGACTTTTTACAATTATTTGTTTTCGTTTTTTTAACCAAAAAGTAGTTCTCACTTTACTTAAGTCAGGAAATTCGCACTTTAATATCCTTACAAGTATCATGAAATCTACACTTTGCTATCCTGAGTTGTTTTATCTCACTTTCATTCCTAAAATTACATTTTCTCACAAGTATATACTTCTGTTAATCCTTTCGTCGCGTTGTTAACTGATGACGTGACACGCTACTGGCCCATCAAATTTACAGACGTGACAAACTAAATAATATTAAAAATTAATTCGTTAATGAAAAATTAAAACAAAGAATAATGCTCTCCCTTCCCTCTTCGACTCTGCAATGCTCACAAAGCCGTTGGCTGCCTCACCTCCATCAGCAGATGCATAAACCACCATTATCGCCGCTGACAAGCCTCCTCTCTCTATTTTGTCTCTTCAACCTCGTCAATGGAAAAAGAAAATATATTATCCAAATTGGTTTATAATGGTGGACTGTTTGAATCGAAGAATCATATCGATTTGATTTGTCGACTACGATTCAATTATGTTTTATTTTCGATTCCATCTCAATTCGATTTCTTGACCAATAATTACTACAAGTTGAAGGAATCAATGTTTATTCTCGCCGACGACGAGTCGACAACCATGAAACCTAATATGGTGTGGGGGTGTGAAGATAGATAGAGATGGAGGTTGATTTTTGGGACTTTGCTATTGGAGGTGGGATATTAACAATTTTTTTTTTATTTTGTGAAAAAAATAAACATTTTAATTTTTAAAATTGTTGCATATGTTCTCGTGGGACCCACAATGTCATGCCACCAGTTAACAAGAATTTGACAAAAATACTAACAGAAGTATAAATTTACGGAGAAAAAAAAAACTCTAGATATGAAAGTGTGACAGAAAAAATTAAAGGTAGCAGAGTGCGAATTTTACGAAGTAGTAAAGTGAGAATGGTAATGGAATAAAATGCATTGGTTCTTTTACTAGTTCTCACTATCAACCAAACAATGGAATCGATTACATTCCCATTCTTATTCACATTGATTTTATTCCACTCCAACTACCAAACACACCACCTTGCACAAATGAAACCAAAACCTAGATGAAGTGTAAGGGCAACGCTTTTTTTTTTTTTTTTGGAGAAACAAGGGCAATGCTTTAGTGTAAAGGATTCCATTTGTTTTCATGTAGCTACTAGTTGTCTCTATGCGTTGTGCTTGTTTGGTAGACTGGGGAGCTTCAACCCATGCTCTATAGAATTTGCCAGCTCATAAGTACGTGCAATTGTATCTGTACCAAGCATAAAATATTACTTTACACAAGCACGTGAACAACACGTATTGGATGACGTGAGATCTTGTATAACCGTAGGGCTTCACGCGTTGGCTTAACATGTGAGCCAACTTACGATTTGATATCATGCATAAGTTGAGGTTCTACCATAAAAGCAATTGACAATTACTCTTTATAAGCCCTTCGAAATGTGTCTGGCAAACATGTCGTGTTTGTCGTATTCGTGTCATACTCGTTATCTTAACGAGTCGTGTCATGTCAAACACGTTACCTTAAAGGGTTCTTAACAACTGACGCAATAACGACCTGATTCATTAACTAGTCGTGTCGTTTCGTGTCAGGTCGACGGTCATGCAAGAAATTGTCGTGCCTAATGTCTATATCTGACAAACAATATCGGGTTCTTAACGGGTGACCTAATAACGACCCGACGCATTAACAGATTCTTAATGAGTTACAAGATAATGATCCAACTCATTAATAAGTTGACCCAAAACCCGTTATTTTTGTATCGTTTCATGTCGAAGTAACTGGTCATTTAAGAAATTGCGAGCCCTATTTACAAATTACAAGGTGTGTTCCACCACCCCATGTAAAACTTTATTCTTCACATTCTCACAACGGTTACATACAATTCACTTATGTGTCTTTTATCACGTAATTTTGTTACATGAGTAATAATTTACTTGCTTTATAACATTTTGTTATCTCCCTTATTACATCAAAGTCTCGAGAAAAGACTGCAAGTTCCTGTCCGGCATCTAGCTGCCTTCATTGTCAAAGTGATTTGCTCCACAAAAGCACACGACAAAATCCATGTCCAATGAAACAAAAAGCGTGTCATATTATCAACCCTCACGAGTCACTACCCACTACCAGATTAGACAGTCCATGAAAAAAGAGAGTTTAACTCTTCCGGTTGCGACGGAGATGACTATGCCAAAATGTGGAATCTCAAGGACTTCACTTTGCACAATGACAGTTCAGAGTTCCATATGTCGTTTACAACAAAAGTCAACTAGTTATTTTTTTTATCTTGTTACTTTTATTTAGTAACGCTCCTACGCTAATTAGCTAGTAAATTAATATAAAGTTAATCACTCGTTTTATAATACTTATGTTTATATGGACCGGTAGTTTTGAAAGCCATCATTAAAAATCATATTTGCACGAATTTGTTTGAATCAAAAAGTATTTTGTTACGTAATGATGGTTAGAAGAAATTGAAATACTTCTGTGAGTTTTGATGATCCAAAAATGATGGATTGTCATGACAAATGCACCATCTAATCTCTTAAAAAAAAAACTGTTTTGTTATGTAACTATGACCACATAGACAAACGAACAAAAAAGTTGTCGATTAACAATAAACTGGTTACGCCGTTAATCAAATGGCTAAAATGAATTTTGAATTTGATAAATTTGGAAAGGATGTATTTGGCACACAAGAAATTATATGATTAAGAATGAGAATATTTGAGGTAAAGTATGAATGATCGCAGTTGAAGATAAGATGAGATAAAATCGGTTAAGGTGGTTTAGAAACATGAATTGAAGACCTACACATGCTCCGGTTAGAAGTTGCGACTATGAGACAAAGACTGAGAGCAAAAAGGGTAGAGGAAAACTTAAAAAACTTGAAAAGAGAGTTTAAGAATATATATAGAGTACTTGGAGTTAATGAACTACTCGGTGCAAAATTGAGAGCAACAACTTTCTAGAATTCATACAACTGATATCACTTATTGGAACAAAGCTTAATTGTTGTTATTAAAAGGATGAACTTGATCGATAACCTAAACATTAAATGATACGAAACATTAAATTAAATCCCGAAAACGAACCCAAACAAGTGACGGTCTCTTTCAATTTTGCCGTGGGGGTATTAACTCTTTCTCGTGCATGTCACATGATTCAACCGATTATTAAATGTTAAGCAATGGACCAGTTGAAGTGGTTGAAATATTTATACAAAAACTTTATTTTATTTCCTGCATTTTTTTTGTTCTTCCCAAAGGTGGAAATTAAAGAAATGGAATAAAAGAGACTCTCTTTTTGGGCACAAATTAAAAAATGAAACCACTTTGAATTAAAAACAGAAAGAAGTTAGATGAAGATTGAAGAAGGTCAACAAATTCTTGCAGATGGGTCATCGTTGTCATGACTATTTTTTAAATGTATTGGCTTTTTATTTTATTTTTGAGATTTAAAATCGATAAAAATAATTTTTAAGATTATTCACCGTAATCATTATGATCTTTTAATGAGAAATGTCTATTAGATTGAGGGTTTTTTTTTTTAACTAATTCCTTTAAACTGATAGTTTTTTTTAATTCAACGAAATTTTTTTACATAATGATGAAAATGACATGGACAATCTCAAAGACTATTTTTATCGATTTTAAATCCCAGATATCAAAGTAAGGGTCGTGACAATTTCAAGAACCATTTTAGCTAAATAAAATTAATTATTTTAATATTAGTATTAATGTTATTAATATCTGTTTTAATTTATTTGAAAATTATATGGCTCTGACTCTTGTGACAAAGCGTGCACCTACCCATCGTCCTCCACTGTGCTCCATTTTTTGAATTGAATCTCTGCGACAAAAGAATCTCCGGATCCGATTTGGCGAATTGGGTTTTTTTCCGGAGCACCGCATAAATTCGAATACCAAATGGGTTCGTGTTGTTCGACTCAGAAAAGCTTGGGGCAGAGGAGTGATATGGTGGAGCAGAGCAAAGTGGACTACGCCGACGACGCTTCTCCGAAGGCCAAAGGCGGCTCGAAACGGTGGAAGAGGAAGAAGCCGGGAGCTGAGAAAGCGGGTTGCGGAGATTTGGGCCATCAGATTGATATTCCGGGCAGATTGATCGGCAATGGAGGCAGCAAAGTCGCCTGCTTGTATACCCAGCAGGGAAAGAAAGGGACCAATCAGGACGCCATGCTTGTCTGGGAGGTTGGTTTGCTCTTCACTTTCTCTCTCTAACTTTTTACTGCTGTTTTGCTGCTTTATCATCAGCTGTGACCACATGTTTGACCGTGATCTGACCCCAATGTCAAAACCCATTTCTGCAAATTTACGGTATTTGTGCAGTTGGGTTTGGAAGATTGAGTAGAAAAATGGACCTTTTTGCAGCTATTTTTTTGGAAAAAAATCTGTGGAAACTGGAAAATGTGGGTTCATATTTTGGCAGGATGGTATTAATAGTAAAGGGTTTTATGGAAATGGGGGGAAGAAAGATTGGTGGTGTTGCTTCAATTGCACAGTTGCTAGGTCACTTTTTGTTGGTATTGGTACTATTTTATTCAGGGATTACTTTAATTGTGAGTTACATTAGTCTGTTTATAACTGTGTTCACACTTCAGAGCAAAGATTTTGCTAATCCAGTTGAGCTCCTGTACTAATATATTTGACCTTTGTGTGATTTTGGAATGACCCTTGCGAGGAATTTCGGCATGAATGCCCTGCATGTAGGCATACCGTACTCAGTTGCCCGTTTTACGTTCTTTTTAGCTGGTTTTGGGAAGGACCCTTCTTCAATCTTCCATACCTCTGTGAGGCTAAGAAGACGTTTTTTATCAATTAAAAGATAAAGAATATACTTGAAATTTGTTACATTTTACGACATAATGATTTGTCAGTGAAATGTTGATTTCCCCTACGTCATTGAATTAGTATAGTCAAATTACAAAGCTTTTTGGAAGGTTGTTCCTTTATATGAAATGTTCTCTATTTTTTCTCTTGTTCATTTTTTGGGATCAATTTGTGCTGATTTGTTTGCAAGTTTCTGCTGTAGAATTTCGCCACAAGAAGTGATACAACATTTTGTGGGGTGTTTGATGGCCACGGTCCATTTGGTCACGTGGTCGCCAAGAAAGTTCGGGATTCTCTTCCTCTTATACTATGTACTCAGTGGAAAGCTAATTCAAACAGTGATCTGAGCAATCTCGATAAGGCTGAGAATGCGAATGGGAGCTCTAATTTGGAGGAACCTGCGTCACCAAGCATTGATGATGAATGGTGCGAATCATTGGAGGTTCGGGAAAATGAAAAACTACCTGACATGTATCTCCCACTAAAAAAGTCATTCTTAAAGGCTTTCAAGTTAATGGACAAGGAACTAAAATTGCATCCAACCATCGATTGCTTCTGCAGTGGCACGACTGCTGTTACATTGGTAAAGCAGGTGATTGTTCATGAAACATCCTCAAAGTGTGTGCGCGTGTATTTCTATGCATCATTGTGTATTTGTATGTGACATGGTGTTTGTGTGCTTACATGGGTACGTACTTGTGCTTACATGCATACATGCGTATGTATGTACATATATACATGAATATATGATAGTAAAAAAACTTGGATGGGTACTGTGTTGATGATAACTTAAAGCATCACACCATCCCCTTCTAAAAGGAAAAAAATGTCTGAAAAGTTAGGGGTTGTTTGGTACTCAATTTGAAAGCAATATATAGTTTTCAAAAATGATGAATGTAGCTAAATTACCTAGTACTCAAAAGTTTCAAAAACAAATATTTGGATCTAAGAAGGATACCAAACGGCCCATAAGTTTTAAGAAGTTTATGTGCTGATGCTTTTTGTCATCAAGGGAAACATCCAGAACTTTGGGAAAAAAAATTTAAATGTTGTTTGTCATTTAAACATTAACATTATGATGAACTAAATTGGTAAAATATGTTGGAAAATAAGTTTAAAAATGATTTGTATTTTCATATCATTCATATAAGTGATCATTCTCTAACCAAAGGTTTCTGGAAACCTTGAGATTATACAGTTTTTTTACACAGAATTTTCTTTTTTATTTGTTCATAATCTGTTTTCTTTACTATAATAACAAGAAATCTGATCCTTCGGTAATTGCTTTTAGTTTTTTATCGTTATTATGAGTCTGTTCTATTCTTCTTTTCTTTGAAATTAATTTATTACGGGAATTCTTATCATAATGGCATTTCTTGGAAGCTGTCTTGGTTGAAGGCTGAACTAGACATTCTCACTATGATGAAATTTCCTATCACTGTTGAGAAAACTAATCTTGAGGTTTACGGTGTTTTAGGGTCAGAATCTTGTAATTGGAAATGTTGGGGATTCAAGGGCTGTGCTAGCAACGAGAGACCAAGACAACTCTCTGATTGCTGTACAATTGACAGTAGATTTAAAGCCAGATCTTCCTGGTATCTCTCTCTCACAAATCTCATGTACAAAACCTGATACCTGACTGCACAGAAAAATAAAATCCGTTGATGCAAATTTATTGACTCTTCTGTTTTTAGCGGAATCTGCTAGGATCCAGCAATGCAAGGGAAGGGTATTTGCTTTGCAGGATGAGCCAGAGGTTGCTCGTGTATGGTTGCCGAATAATGATTCTCCTGGTTTGGCAATGGCTAGAGCCTTTGGAGATTTCTGTCTGAAGGATTTTGGTTTAATTTCTGTGCCTGATGTTTTCTATCGCCATCTTACTGAAAGAGATGAATTCATAATTCTTGCCACCGATGGGGTATCTTTCTTCTTTCCTTTTTATATTTTTGGTTTCTTGCGGCCTAAAAGTGCTCAATAAATTGCACATCATACAGGTCTGGGACGTCCTTTCAAACAAGGAGGCTGTTGAAATTGTAGCTTCTGCCCCCGGTCATACAACAGCAGCCAGGGCTCTAGTGGACTGTGCCGTTAGAGCCTGGAGGCTCAAATACCCTACTTCCAAGAATGATGATTGTGCCGTTGTATGCCTTTTTCTAGAACAGTTGTCTGAAGCTGGTGAGGCTGTGACAGAGAATGATATGATGAAGATTAATGAAGAGACGAAGGTTAATGAAATGATTAAGATTAATGACGAGACAAAGAGTAATAAAGAGACAAATATTAACGGAGAGGCAATGGAGAGGATGGCAATAACAGAAGAGAATACTGAGGATTCAGAAACTGGTAGTTCTAATGCCGTTGTTCTTGAGCATTCGGGTACCATACGAAGCTCTGATGAGATTGTGCCCGTATCTGATTCAACAGAACAAAAGCTTCCAATGAAGTTCGAGGGCCAGTCTAAAAGAAGTTTAGCAGAATGCATTTCAACAAAAGAGGACGAGGACTGGTCGGCCTTGGAAGGTATTACCCGCGTTAACAGTCTGTTAAGCATTCCCAGACTCTTATCCGGTGATAAAAGAGCCGCCAGTTGGAGAAAAAAGTGGCTATGAAACATCGAAAGGACCTCCTCCGGTTTCAATCTCAGCAAAAAAGTTCATAAATGATACCTGTTACACAGCTACATTTCCGTTCTCAAAAGATTGATCGTTCAGATTCACGGTTAGAGAATCGGGCAGTTTCAGGTTGCCAGATACAGTGATCACACAGGTATCACACACTTCCTAGATGTATCAGTAAGCCGTTATATGTTAAGCAGCCTCTATTTTTGTTGACTAGTGGCCATGCAGATGTTGTTAGTGATATTGCTTTTTGGAATATGGATGAACAACTATATTGTAGTCTAGTGAAATCGAGCCGTCGTTTTGTGTTATTTTTCACTTTGAAACCTTGTCTACAGATAGCGAACCACAACGCTTTCCTCGTTTGTTTTCGTGATTATTTGTATCCCTATTTTTCTCCGTCATTGGCTCTTTAATCTTTGTCCCTTGTTACTTCCTTGCATATTTAGACCTAAACCAATACTGGACTATGAAAGTCACCGGAGCATAGTAGAATTTTCACGCTTTTTAATGCACAGTCCAAGAATCAGCTTGTTGATATTCGGCGCATGCCATTCACAGGAGCATAGTAGAATTTTCACGATTTAAAAGAGTTTTCTAGCATGCATTATACACTACATTCATCACGAACATGCTATACGAAGCATAGTAGAATTTTCGAATCAATTAATTATATGTTTCTTTGGGTGAATTCATTAATGCACTTGGAGAGTATTAGTTCTATTGAAGCACCTCACCGTCCATATTTGCTGGGGGAATAGGTGCTATTTATTTTGGCTGAAGGATTATTTGGTAGGGTAGGTCAAATGTCGATTGTTGTTGCCATAACTGTTACGGGTTGCATGTGGGATTGGACATTCCAATCCGTACCAAAAATTTCCATCTAGAGTCCGAACATTTCTGAAAAATTTGTATGTCGATCTGAGAATTTCAACATTCGATCCAAAATTTCTCAAGCTTAGTATTATAAAAAAATTATGCATATTCTTATTTTATCATGTGTAGATATGCTTTATTTAGCATTTTGTATATTTAATCATACTATCATATATTAAAAATGAAGAGTATAACCAAACGTACTATTTTATCTTGTCTAATATGATTTTATGTCATACACACACGTAACTGCCAACAAATTTAACAAAAAAAAAGAAAAAAAGAATGGTGGATACATAAAAGTTTGAAAATTTTCTCAGTCTTGCAAATTGTAGAATTTATGAATTATGTTAAAAAATTCCAATATAAAACCGATTCCAAAATTTCCGATAACTTCTGATAATCTAAAATTCTGAAATGAAACTAATATTTGATTCTATATTTGAATTGGCACTGAAATGTTTGTTTCCGATCTGATCCGAACCAAATCACCCCTAGTCGAGATATCATTCCTCACCCACCCTTTTTGTAATGGTGTAGTAAAGGCCTCTCAAATGAAGCAAAGATGCTGATACCGTAATGGATTTAGGTACAATTATGGGTTTTATTTCATGGTCCATCTCCTTTGTGCTGAAGAGAATAATTCACTCATTTGCAATTTTGATTCATACTCTGATGGAATTGGGTGGAGTCATTTAAACTTGAGTAAAACATACAAATACAACCGATTACAAACTTTCAATCGAGAATAGAAAAAGATAAATATTAAAACGACAACGAATCCTATATAAATTAAAGTCAATTTAGTGTACTTTACATTCCATTTTCTGTTAAAAGTTTGAAAACGGTTCATTTGTGTATATTCCATATAAACTTAGCCAAAATAACATATTTATGATAGCTTGGACAAAACCCTTTGTGATTTGAAAGGAACTAACAAGAATATCAATAATTTTATATTTTTTTATATTCGGTACAAGTAATTTTTTACTTTAAACTAATCTAAACGGAAAAAAATAATAATTCAAACTCATATATAAAGAAGAACACATTTGCTCTAACCAATGTGGCTACGTCCACGTATGCAAATAGGAAAATGCTAAGGTGACTCTCTTAAAAGCGGAACTCTTTGTCACCTCATGTTTTTGGCACAATATTTTATAATATTGGTACGAGAATTATGCCAAAAACATAAGGTGGTGGGTAGGGGTGGGCACTTGGAACCGAAACACGAACCAAATCAAACCACACCGAACGGTTTGGGTTTGCGGTTTTGAAATGGTTTCGGGTTGAAACCGAACCGCAGTGTAAGAAAACGGTTTGGTTTCGGTTTTGACTTTTGAAAGCCTCACCGAAACCGAACCGCACCACAAATATTTAAAAGACATTTTATTAAATATCCAAACGAGATGAATATTGTTTATGGTTAAACCAAACTTTAGCATTGGATCTGCAAAATATAATTGTAAGAGTAAAGCTACAAAACAGTCCAATGAAGTGATCAAGTCAAAGTTTAAAACTTACATTTGGGAAGTAACTGCACAATCCTTATCACCTTAATTTGCCGCATAAGAATGGGGAGCAATGTAATTCTCATTGCCAAAGCTGAAGCAGCAATTACTATCCACCTTGTTAGCGTAGTACTTAGCAACCTTATCTTAGGTTGTTACATATTTGATTTACTCACTTATGTTGTAATTATCAGATTATGATCCCGTTACGACTCTTTGTATAGTTGATAGACATGTATCTATATATACAACAAATGAAGGAATGAAAGATTGTCACTTCCACAAATATATCTCTGCATTAGTTTTCTACGTTCTTGCTGTAAACCTACAGCAGTGTTTCTACATTTGCTGCACTTCTACACACCTAGAAATAACTTTGCTTGTTGAACTCGTGATTTTAAATTTCCTCTTCTAATTCTTCCTTTGATTCTTTGAAACTGCTCAATTGTGAATGTGAATATTTGATAGTTTACATCCAGAAAATGTTTAACAATGTTTGAAATAAGGTTTTAAACTGTATATTTACTAATAGTGTTGAGAAGAGGGGGGGAGGGGGGAGAGAGAGAGAGAAAGAGGAAGATAAAGAGATTTTTTTTGCATTTTGTATGTAAATGGTTTGAAACCAAACCATAATCGTTTGAAACCAAACCGTTTGAAACCACACAAAACCGAATCAAACAGTTTGGTTTTATTTCGGTTTTGGCTCCAAAACCGCACCGAACCGCAAAAAATTTTGGTTTTACTTAAAACCGCATTAAACCGAACCGTGCCCATCTTTAATGGCGTGAGAATCTATCAAAAGCCCTAATTTAAGATAATCTCCTTAGCATTTCTTGTGGAAACAACAAAGATTAGTCATCAAGAAAGAGAGAGACAAGGTCTCTGAATGTAGTTGATGATCCATATGTTGGTTTCTGTGACTTTTTTCTTCTTTCTTCTTTGCATCTTTTAAACCTTATGCTCTTTTGTTTTTTCAGTGCTGCCACCTTCGTTTTATCCTTTGTTTATTACTGTTTGTAACTGTGCTCAACAGTGTTAAAGACGGAAGATTCCTCTGCAGGCAGGAGCATGATTGTATGCTATAAACTCATTAATCATGTAAAGGCATGCTCTTGTAACAAACGCACACCCAACACCCCACCCCCTTCCCTGAAGCACAAAGTTGGAATAAAAATTGTACTTGGTATTATAATGCATCATTCTTGTTCTTTTGGTCACTAGATGATTAAATATTTATGGTTAATCACCGTTTTATTCGGTAACAAGACTCAAGAATAAAAGAATAGGTGACCAATCGTTGATAATCAAAAGATACTTAGTATTATAATACATCAGTCTCGTTCTTGTGATTACTTGATGACTAAATATTTATAGTTACTCACCGTTTTATTGATATCAGGACTCAAGAAGTTACCGATTGTTGTTGATCAAAAGAACATTATAACAAATGAAGGCAAGATAAATTGTGGATAGAAAAGTTCTGTATGTGTGATTTCCACATATATATATCTGGGAATGAAATTTGGAGAGAAAAAAGCTGCAAATTGTGAAGTATTTTCTCGTCTTGTGCGAGCAGACAAAGGATCTTCAGGGCCCCTTAATTCATTTTTTTTCACACTGATTTCCACATAGAGCTAAATAGTGCATACAGGGGTCGGGGGCTAGTGTTTCTATCTTTGGCCTGCATATTAAATACTATTGTTTTCTAGTGATTTGTTTCTAACCTAGATGCCTTTTCACCTCAGCTGGCATATCATGCTGCAAAGCATGATGCAAAGTGAATAATGGTATACTGGTGAAGCCATGAACGAAATAGAATCTTTTTATTGACTACTTGATATGATATTTCACTTGTGAGTGACTGATCAAAGTGTATTTTTATTTAATTTGTCCTCGTGATTTATAGTTTGACAACATACATAATATTTAGATCACTAGTAGTATATAGCCTTATTCATGCATAATATGTATTTTTATTTGATGTGTCGTTATGATTTAAGGGTAGACCTTAAACCCTTCACCACCAAATCACAAATCATATTTAGGGTTTGAATTTTTAGTCGACCATGAATGAAAATCCCCAGTCCTAAAAATTTCACAACTTACGATAAGGGTTTCTTCATTTCAGATCTGATGACCACACTCTACCGTCTGATCAGTTCTCCGTGCCCGCACCTGATTGCCGCAAACCGAAGCGCTACTTGATTGTTGCAAACCCCACCGCAGTATACTGCTGCAAATCCGCTTCGCTCCTCTGCTGCCAGAATCCGTTGAATCCGCTAAAATCACCATCCCACCCAGATCAATACCCACACTATCATCGCTTTAGCAACATGGCACGAATTCTCCTTTTGAGCTCCGTGCTTGTCACACCATCACTTAGCGGTCAATTTAATAGATTAACTAACGGATGCATGACCTTGCAACTAAAACATAAATTTGTATATGACATTGCAATATATTAAAAATAGGTATGATGATGCAATTAAACCAAACTTGATGGTGCAAAATGTAGTTTACCCTTATTACTTTTACATCATTTTGTATTTGATCAACTTGTAAGTTAACATAAAGACGACATGAATATAAATGTGTAAACTACTGAAACGCGCCAGTTACCAGGATATTGTTTCTTTACCAACGATAATGGAAGAGAAAATCATGCTTATATGAGAAATCACACTTATATCCTCGGGTATAAAAATAAATATTTTTAACCAAGTAGGTTATAAATCTGTTGATACAATTAGATATGTTCTTGTTTGATGTGTAGTTGGGACAATACGCAAGTACGTAAGACAATACGCAAACGTACTGTGATCATTCTTTCTAATTTTCTTTTTATTTAATTTGTTAACATGATTGAGCACTACTGTTATTGCATGCTCAGATTCTGATGATCCATCTAATCTAATGACGACTTAAGTTAGCAGAGCTGCTTAATCTAAAAGAATAAAAGAAGAAAACAGCCATATGTATACCCACACACGTGCTAGGGTTTGTAGTAGGACCACACAAGGTACATTGGGACAGAAGAGTTGAAAGGATTGCTTGTGTAAATCATCGATCATTTCTGATTCTGTGCCTCCCTGTACATGTTGATACTGCTGACAGAAAATATATATATAGGTGCATATATGGGCTTCCAAGCTCCAGCAAGTAATTTGAGCATTGATTGCATCACCTGTAGGGATGGACTCGACAGAACTTTTTAGCTATGTGGGGGTTTTCTCCTTTTGGCTTGTACAAACTTTGTGTTTTCCTTTTATCTGATGTGAGATATTCTCTTCAATTATTATTATTATTATTATTATTATTTTGGAAAACTTCTCTTCAATTATTTTGGATGGTAAATTTTGGATGTTCTCTTCAAATATTTCACTGTTTCCCATTATACTGTTGATTCTTGCATGAATTCACAATCTGTGTGTGTGGGGTTTTCTCCTTCTGGTTTCTAAAATATTTGTGTTTTCCTTTTATCTTAAGGAAAACTAATGAAAAAAGTTTGAAAGTTTTGAGTTTTAACGATAAGGACAAAATAAATGGTAAAATGAATAGTACCATGATTGATTTTTTAGTGTAAAAATGTAGTTTTTCGTTAAAGTGAACAGTATCATGAACTTTTCGTTAAAGTTCTGTTTATCTTAAGCATGTATATAAAATAGTTCATAGTAGACATCCCTAAACCAAAGAGTGGTTGGAGTGGGTGAGACTTTTAAATCTCTCTCTCAATACCTGGTTAAATTTCATATAGTCACTCGTTGGGGAGAAAGAGATATGGAACAAGATCAGTTCGTGGTGTTTGGGGCCGGAAAGTCCAGTGATGGTGAACTCGTTTAGTGGAAGTCTCTCTCGTTTAAGGCTAAAGAATTCCTAGGGGCAATACTCACATGTTGGCTACGTACGTATATTAGCATATCTGCATATCCATTAATTTCTTCAATCTAAAAAGATACAACTTACTAGTGCGGTTTAGTAAAGATGTTAAATTTTGAGAATGTTATCTATAGGTGTTCAGTAACGTAAGATGCTTATATCTTAGCAAGGCTTTGATTACGACACATTGGTCATTCCGATTCTCACCTAAACATTCCTGTACATAAATCTAAAAGAACACTGCCAAGTGCCAACTATACTTTGAGCCTTAAAATTCTTTAACCCTATCATTAAAAAGAGGATGCCATTTCATTCTGTTGACCTGTCTATCAAGATCTTTTTATCCACATGTGTGTGAGTGTGTGTGTGTTTAATAGTATATATATTTACTATTTACAAAGTGAATAATATTGAAAAGTGAAAAGGCAGCCACAACCACATCTATCCACATGGGGCATGCATGATGATGCCGAAGACCCAGCGAATCCAACAAAGAGAGACAAACAAGGAAAACACAGGTGTCAGCGATGAGCGAAGATCAGAGGGTTTAGCCAGCGCTGGTGACATGTGCAGCAAGAGCAAAGCATGTAAAAGCAATAATATTATTCCACATTTAAGGCTTTGCGTGTAATGTTTGTTGTTTGTTGTTGTTGAAATTACAGAAAGGAGATCGATGCAGAAGAAATAAAAAAAGTAACAAATATACAGAGAAGGGTTTTCTCTCTTTTTTTTTTTTTTTTTTTTTTCTATTTTTTCCTCCATTCTTATTTGAACGGTCAAGCCACATCAATATCTTATATTAATTTTTCATAAAGAGAGAAATATAAAATAAAGAGTGTGAAAGAAGGAGATGGAAGGGGATATAAATAAGAAGGGATAATTCTAGTCCCAAATATACGGCTATCCATCCATTTATTTTGCCCTAAAATTCCATTTCCCACCTCTCTGCAGATTCCTGCCTCTCATTTTTAAGTACTTACATGACATAAATATTATAATCGTGACGTTTCATACTAATTATATAATATTATGGGTAAATTTATCTTCATTAGTTGACACGAAATAGCAAGATAATTGCATATTCCTTGTGCCATGCAAGGTTCTATCCTCCTTCATCCAACTTTCTACTTCATTCATTACTGCTGGCTGATGCTTTTTCCTTTTGTTTCCTCTGCTGAATTAAATTTCTAGCTCTTTCATATCGCAATTGGCCTGCAGAACCGGTACACATTATTATGCATTTGCACTATTGATTTCACATACAACTCCAGTATTTACTTGCAGCAATAGGATCAACAATCTTTCTCTTGTACTTGTGTAATTAATTTTCTTTTTATTCTGATTCAATTATAAGTCGCATGTAATAACCTTGAAACAATTATGTCCAGAAAACACCTTGTTCTTGAATCTCCTGCATCTCCATTTCGGTTTGTTTATTATAAGTTATTAGTAGTACCACCAGAGATGAATTATTCTTATGGCTCGTTTTAGAATAATGGTAGTAGGATGTATATAAGCGACTAGCTAGTTGAACACCAACCTTCGTTTAATTTTCACAACAGTCGTCAAATATAGAATTTATTGTGCACACCCAGATGGCCTAGCTAATTATTAGGTCAATCCCGGCATATAGGGCATAGAGATTATATTGATATTAGCGTATCTCCAGAAGAGTGTTAGAAATTTTTTTATTTAAAAGTGTCATTTACTAACCCATTTGGCATTTTTATGCTAATTTTTAAATTTGTCACTCCAATTGATCCTTTGTTCAAAAAATAAAAAAAATTTGTCACTCCAATCCACTCTTCAACCAATTCTTCAAATTTTATCTTTCACTTTCAAATATTAACATCTTAACTTCATCTTGGAGCTCAAATTTTATTTCCAAACTCTTTATTAAACAAATACTTTTGAATATAATATATTACGGGACTCAGGGGTGGTTTGGGAGTGAGGTGCTTAAAAAAAAAACACACACATGAAAAAAAGCTATGAGGGTTTTAGGTGTTTGGTAAACTGAAAAAAATGGCTTATTTTGGAAGCTGCTGTGAGAATAAGCTGAAATTAAAGGAAAAAGCTGAAGCTGCTATTTGCAGCTTTGGAAAACTGACTTTTTTTCAAAGCACACGGAGCTACAGTGCTCATTTAATGAAAAGACTCATTATCAGACTGTTTTTTTTTTCCAAAAGCACTTTTACAAAAAAGTTTACCAAACACTCTGCTGATTTATTTCACAGCCGCTTATTCTCACAGCACAGCCGCTTATTCTCACAGCAGTTTTTTTTCAAAGCACAGCAATACCAAACCAGCCCTCAATTTGCTAACTTGAAAAAGTAACAACTGACCTTGTATTGCTAGTTGCTAACTCGGTTAGTGATACGGTTTTCCTCCATGGAATAATCTAACTTTGTTAAGCAATGGCTACCCCATAGATATGCTCTTTAGCATGTCACATCACACAATTACGTGATACTATTAATCTTCAAACTATTATAACACGGACATATCAATAAATAACAATAACATATATACGTGGTGTGATAGACAAACTCTAAAGTTTACCCTATTGTTCCAGTCCTTTTGGCCACAGCATTTATAGAGTTGATTTTTTAGTAAACGGAGGAGGGTAAGAAATAAGAAGTAAAGATATTTTGCAAGTCTTTCGTACAAACACACTGACATTTCTTGTGGTGGTGCGTGGGGCTGAACTAGCCAAGTTAAAGAAAAAAGTATATATGAGATAGTATTTTCTGTTTTGACAAGCCTTCAAGTGTTTTTCCATCCAAGAAATTAACACTTTGGGAAATATGCATAGATCTAATGTGGAAACACACTTGATTGAAACCACTAAAAGTAAGAGAAATAGAAGGAGATCGAGAGAAGAGGCTTTTTCTTTTGTGTCTCCCCTTGAATCCTGGTGAAGCCATCTCCTGTTTAGGCTGCTATTGAAATTTTAATTATTTTTTTTCAAGATGCCAATCGTGCAATTGATCACGCTGCATGCATATCTATTTCCAGGGGTCCACCAAGTATTACCAGGTGAAAATGCACAAACTGGAATCAATTAAAAACACTTTTCTTTTCCTTTTCTTGCAAGAGTTATGTAAGTTTGGAATGCCAAAGGAACATTTCCAAGATTCTGGCAAGTTTTCATCAACTTATGGAAATTATATATAACAAATTAATCTCTAGCTAGGTATCTTGCCAAGGACTGTTGTTGACGATCCATTCCCTATATGAAAAATGAAGTATTAGGATATGTCCTATATCAATGGGTAAGTCTATAGTAACAATAAGAATATCATTCTGTATTTTAACAGTAAGCTTATCATTATGATTATAATTTTGACAATTATATATAACCTTACTATTGACAGTTGAAGATAAAGCTTGAGAGCGAAGAAAAGAGAGAAGAAGAGAGAGCAACTGATTCTTTTGATTGAATGTATTACAACCTTGTTTTACAGTAAAGGCTGTCAATTCCTTATATAGCCAAACCATTACATGTCACAATTACTACAATACCCATCTAACAACCACAACTAACCACAACTATATTAACAAACTATTTCACTAAAACAATGCCAAGTGTCATTACAATTATATCAATTATTACTCCCCCATCAAACTAAGCTTGGAGTAACCAAGTGAAGTTTGAATTAACCATGTTCCTGAAGCTGTTCTGAAATGCCAAGGCCAAGATTTATGCAATGCCTCAAGAATATTGGACTATGGAACCCTTTTGTAAACACATCCGCAACTTGATCCCCGGTAGGTATATATTGAACAAAAAGATCTCCTCTTTGCACTTTCTCTCGGACAAAATGATAATCAATATCAAGGTGTTTAATCTTAGAGTGAAAAAACTAGATTAGAGCTTAAAGCTAAGGCACTCAAATTGTCGCAGTGTAACACTGGAGGAACTGAAAGTACCTGATTCATGTCTTGAAACAAAGATCGAATCCAGAATAGATCAGCAACAAAGTGTGCTAAGGCTTTATACTCAGCCTCTGTGGAACTGCGTGAAACTGTAGACTGTTTTTTAGATTGCTATGAGATAGGATTACATGCCAAGTAAATCACAAAATCGGTAATCGACCTTCAAGTATTAATATTCGCAGCCAATCCGAGTTAGAATAGGCCTTAAGATTGAACTCTGAACTCTTTTTATAATGTTAGTCACAGTCAAGTGTGCCTTTCAAGTATCGTAAGATGCGTTTGACAAGATGCATATGAAGATTAGTTGGAAATGTCATGAATTGGCACACCATGTCTACAACATGTGCAATATAAGGCCTAGTAAAGGTCAAATATTGAAGAGCCCCCACCAAGCTTCTGTAATGGCTAGAATCCGAGAGTGGAGTACCCTCTTTCTCAAATAGCTGTGTATGAGGCTTGGATGGTGTGGATGTGGGCTTATAAGTCTCCATTCCTTCTTTCTTCAATAAATCTTTTGCATATTTAGATTGACTGATAACCAGTGAACCATCTTCTTTGTATTGAATATGTAGACCAAGGAAGAAAGTTAATCTTCCCATGTCTTTGAGATTAAAAAACTGTTGCAAGATCTTGTATAACTGCTTGAATTTTTGCAGGACTAGACCTTGTGAGTATTATATCATCAACATAGAATAAGAGGAGAATAATATCACCTTCATCAACTTTCACAAATAGGCTAGTATCAGACAATGAGGTTTTGAATCCCAGATATGGAAGATAGCTAGTGAACTTCAAATTCCATGCTCTCCGGGCTTGTTTTAGCCCATTGAGAGACTTGACAAGCTTACACACATAATCTGGACAAGAGGAATCCACAAATCCTTGAGGTTGCATCATATATATTTCTTCCTCAAGATCACCATGTAAAAAGATGTTTTTAACATCCGATTGTCTCATGTTCCATCCATATTAAACAGCAAGAGTTAGAATAATCCTCAATGAAGTGTGTCTTATAAATGGACTGAATGTTTCAGAATAGTCCAATCATTGTTCTTGTGTGTAGCCTTGTGCAACTAACCTCGCTTTGTATCTTGAAATTGAGCTATCAGGGTTCTTCTTTACTTTGTACACCCATTTGCTTCCAATTATAGTTCTATGAGATGGAGGTGGAACCAAAACCCATGTCCCCTGAGTTTTTAAAGCATTATATTCTTCTTGCATGGCTAATCGCCACTCAGATTTGGTTGATGCAGCTCGAAACGTTTTTGGTTCCTCAACTTCTTGTATATCAGCTATAAATGAGAATCCACCAGAAAATGTATCACAACAAGTTTCACTATAACAATAATCCATAAGTTGTAATGAACTTAACTCAGGCAATGTAGTAAGATAAGTTGCATAATTTTTTATGGAAATTGCTCCTATTTGAAATTGAGTTTGGATACCATGTTGCCTATTATGATGCACTGGAATAGTAAAAGAATCAGTTCCAGAAGATGATTCAGAGAATGGTAGTATTACCTGGAGTTGTGCTGGATTGAGGACAGAAAGCAAATGAGGTGTATCACTGGAAGGGGAAAGAGTAAGACTATTTGTTGATGTTGATGAAGAATTAGAGCTTTGAGACTATGGTGTATGATGAGTTGCAGAATTAATAGATGATGTATCATTCAGTGATGTTCCATAAATAGTAGTATGAATTGCATTTGGATGTGAGGCTGCACTATTCTTATTCCCATATTGATGACTTGAATTTTGCAATGGTATTGGAACTGGCACAATGACATGTGAAGGTTGAGAACCATCATTCACAGACTGATCACTTATGTGAGATATACCCAATTTTGCAGGAAGCAATGACTCTTTAAATATAACATGCCTTGATATAATGCATTTCTTAGTCTGCATATCATAACATATGACCCCTTTGTATCCCATTGCATAGCCTAAGAAGGTACACATTTTCGATATGAATTGTAGCTTATTGACATTCTAAGGTCTTATCCAAGGAACAACTATTGTCCCAAAAATCTTCAAAGATTGCAACTCAAGAACCTTGTTATATAATAACATATATGGTGACTTAAATGACAGAGTTTTACATGGCATTTTATTGATTAGAAACACTGCATGAGAACATGCAAAATATCAAAACTCTGTGGATAAACTAGCAGCATTGAGAAGAGTCAGTGCAATATCTACTATGTGTATATGTTTCCTATCAGATACTCCATTTTGTTGAGGAGTGTAGGGACAAGAAATAAACTGCATAATACCTTTATCAGCCAAAAAAGATGTAAAACATTTGCTGGTGTATTCACCTCCACCATCTGTTTGAAGTCCCTTGATTGATATCCCAAATTGAGTATGAACAAAATTGTAGAATTTAACAAAGATTGCATACACATCTGACTTATTGCACATGGGAAATATACAAACAAATATTGTATATTCATCCACAAAAAGTACATAGTATCGATATCCTTATAAGGATTTTACAGGAGATGGACCCCAAATATCAGTGTGTACCTTCTCAAAATGAACTAAGCATCTGTCATTTCTAATAGGAAATGGAATTTTTGACATTTTCCCTTAAATACAAGAAGCACAAGTAGTGTGTTAATATCATGAGCAGAATGCCCTAACCTTACAAGAAGCACAAGTAGTGTGTTAATATATGTGTATTGCCCTAGACTATTTCAACATTACAGATATAGTATCATGAGCATAATGCCCCAACCTTTGATGCCAAACACTTGATTTCACCATTTTTTTCCAAGCAAGCAACGGGATCATTTGTAACAGATTGTACACCTCTTGACTTGTGAATCACAGGTATATGAAACAACTCTTCTGGCTTACTCTTTCCGTGATACACTACCTCCCTTGTCTTTTTGTCTTTCACATAAAAATTAGATTCATCACATATAAACCAACTTTTGTGATCCACACACAGTTGTTTAACTGAAAGAAGACTCCTTGCAAGGTGTGGAACATAAAGAACTTTGTTAAGACTAAAGGAATGATTATCAGTTTGAATTATAGTTGAACCGGTATGTTGAATTGGTAAACTGGAACCATTACCAATGGTTTTTTTCTCAGATCATTGGAAATGAGCAACTTGAGTCAAAGAAGATATATCAGCAGTCATATGATGGGAGGCACCTGAATCTACAATCCATGAATCCTGAGGAACAAATTGAGTTGCTTGTTGTGCATTCATAGCTGATAAGGATGGTGGTGGTGGCTGTCCTTGAAAAGAGTAATTCCCTCTATGAAAACAATCAAGTGCAAAGTGTCCCCTCTTACCACAAATTTGGCATTCAACCACAAAACCAGCAGTGAGAGTGTTTGTATTTCTGTGAAAACAATTGGCAGCTGTGTGACCCTTCTTATTGCAGATTTGGCATTCAATTACAATAGTTGTTCTTGTTTCAGTGTTGCCTGTCCAAGAACCATTTCCATTATAAGCTTGTCTCGATCCACCTGAGTAGTAAAAATTACCATTGTTGTATCCCTTTCCTCTAAAGCCATTGTTGTTTCTATAGGTGTTTCCATTGCCTTTGTATTGACCCCCGTTATAAGATCTATATCCATTATTAGAAGATTGAGGCTGAAACCTTGTTGATTTCCAGAATTTGAATGACTCACAAGACCATAACCAAAAGATTGAGCATTTTGACCTAGGAGATGAGGTAATGATGTATCCGGATAGAATGTATGAGAATCACAAGGGTAATAGATGGATGAGTAGATGAGCCATATGGCTATTGTACAATAATTCCCTATGTGGTAGCAAGAATGTGATTATGTCTCTGAAGATTAGAAGAAGATGCACCAGATGATACCCTTGACTGTACATGTTAGAACCAGAACCCATACCAGTAGTAGTACTAGAACTAGCACCTTGAACATAGAGAGCAGACATACTTTGAGACAACAAATTCATTTCTCTTTCAATTTCCTTTTCAGCACCAAGTAGTTGAGCACGAAATTCCCTCAAGGTAATAGATGATTCCCTTGCCAATATAACAATTCTAATAACAACATACTCATTTGGTAAACCAGCCAAACCAGCAATCATGATATCATTTTCACCCTGCAGCAGTTAATTGATCCCTAATGTTTTTCAATCGCAGCAAGTACTTATCAATACTATATGTACCCTTCTAAATCGTATGCAATTCAGTCTTTAAGTGATTCACTCGAGATTTAGAAATTGAGGCATATCTTTCAATAAGATTGGATCAGGCCTCGAAAGCTGTTCTACACCCTATAACATACTCCATTGCTTCATCTGTTAGTGTAGCTAACAACAAACTAATGAAAGCCATATCAGTAGATTCACATTCAAGAAACTTATATGTAATTTCCTTTGTAATACCAACTTCAGTAGTAACAACAAATTTAGGTGGACACACAGTGGTACCATCAAAATGACCAAACATTTTGTATCCCTTAAGGATAGATTGAAACTAAAACGCTCACTTAGCAAAATTATTATCTCTAAGTTTTATAGTAAGCATACCCAACAAGTTCTTTACTTTGAATGATGAAGATGCCATCGAAAACAATTAAACCAACCAAAGCTTGAGTTGACACAAACAATCTTGAGAGAATAATACTCCAAGATTCAAAACTAGAAATACCACTACTCCAAGAAAACACTATTACTCCCAGAAAGAATGACACTTTCTTTATCAATCAACAAACTTCAATCTTCAACAAAATGACCAGAAAGAATAACACGTTCTCTACCAATCAACAATCTTTAATCGTCAACAAAATCCCCATAAAGAATAACACTTTCTCTACGAATTAACATAATGTAACCTTCAACAAATTCACAAATCCTAGAGAATGATACTCCAAGACAAAAACCCAGAAAGAATAACACTTTCTTGAATTCAATTTCTAATAAAAAATTCTCAAATCTTCAACTCATACGAACCATCTTTAGCATGTTGAATCAATACCAATGAGCACATCTTCAAGATTGTAGAAAACATATAGAAACACAAATTCATAGAGACGAAATCACCTGATTCTCCATACGCATCAATCGAAGTTCAAGATTATCAGAACTTTCAACTCTCCCGAGCGTTAATCGAAGAAAACTCCATCGGAATCAGAGACAAAACAGCGGAGAAAACCTGTTCAGGATCGGAGTCGGCGACAAGCCAACATCGGCGATGATACCATATTGACAGTTGAAGATAAAGCTTGAGAGCGAAGAAAAGAGAGAAGGAGATTGAGCAACTAATTCTTTTGATTGAAAGTATTACAACCTTGTTTTACAGTACAGGCTACCAATTCCTTATATAGCCAAATCATTACATGTCACAATTACTACAATACCCTTCTAACAACCACAACTATATTAAAAAACTATTTCACTAAAACAATGTCAAGTATCATTACAATTATATCAGTTATTACTTACGTTGCTCGTAAGTTAGCTGTCGAATGTTAACGTCATATGTAACACAATTAAAAATGAAGATAGGGACTTTGAAAATGAATAACGTGATGACATCCGCTAATAATTTTATTAAAACAAATGTTACCATTACCTTAATTTAAAGAGACATCAAATCACATGTATCTAAGTTTTTAAATAAAAAGAATTCTTTAAATATGATTTTCTTGTTGCATATATATAATTCACAAATGGACAACCTAGTAGAAGAAGAATTCGTCAAGATTCAAAACCTGAATGAAAGCCATGCTCCTACTGACAGTGACAGTCCAAGTACTCCTACCATGAATGAAAGATAGGGATGTGATATCCACACATCCATTTTTACTTTGCACACACCTCTTGTTAATTGCTATCTGTTGATATTCTTCAATTCATCCGATCCGACGGCCGAAAACTAAAAATATGTGGGAGAAGTAAAAATAGGTGTGTGGATATCATACCTCGAAAAATATTATCCTCCAAAACCTAGACTGATTCTTCTCCGCACGCAAACTGATTAATTTATATATTTGATCATGAGCAGTGAATACGGTTAATTACCGAAATTTATATAACGAGGGTTTAATTTCCATTTTTGCAATCCAATTACTTTTCAGGAGGAAGCAACTTGTATTTCAAGTTCCCAAATCCCAAGGTGTGTGTTTCCCAAACAAATCAAATGGTATGTGACAAATGACAATACAAAGGTTTCAGTTAATTTAATGGCCGATTCTAACAAGGATATCCGCAAACCCACGAGAGGAAATACAACGACTTTGCTTTGTAGATTTTTTTTTGTTCATTTTAGAAAAGAAAATCACAATTAATTTGTTCAACTTTCATGAATGCAAACTTAAGTTGAAATCTCATGTGCGAATTTGACAGATTCAATGAGATTAGAAACTCCATGTTGACCAATGTGTGTGCATATTTTTTAGGAAACTATTGCTAGGATTCTATCTTATTCCATGTATTAACTTTGAATTCAATTTAATTTAGATGCAACAAACCTCGTTAAATAAACTGATTTTCCAGAAACGAATAAGCGGCTCACTACTAATCACACAAACATTGTTATTAATTTTCGTTTTTTATCACATACGTACTACTTGATAACGCATGATCAGTTTTGAGGGTTTACACTACTGATACATCAGTACAAGATTTTTTAACACAAAAAGTCTCACTTTTACAAAGAGCGAATTATCCATTGTTATTAAAAAACATTTATTCACATATTTTGTATTCCCAATTTCATACATGGATTTTTATTTTTTTTGCATTCATTCACCATAACACAACAGTGAGCTAGCTAGCAACCACTGTGGAGCATGAGTGTTTATTTAATAATCCAAGTGAATAAACTGACTTCCCAAGTCAACGATTGATTCCTTGACCCAGAATCAATTTGGACAATGTACGTTTGAGAAATAGTATTTTTCTCCATTTCACATGTCCTTTATGTATGAATATTGTACACATGTTTAAACATCTGAATCGTTGATTAATTATAGATAAACATAGTATTACATTATAATTAGATTATTAACCTATTGATCAGTTTAATCAAATGAAGTTTATTTAAATATGAATGTTCATTAGATAACATTTACATAATGCCAAATATCTAATAAAAAGAACATCATGTGCATGCATCTTCTAATAATATTTTAACTTTCTAAGTATATTGTGGATGTCCCACCATTGTTAATGTGATCAACAATGCTAATGTCATAGATAAAAAAAGAGAGAGACATCTTGTACATTGTTGTTGCTCAGAGAGAAACAGATTATATACATACACACACAGGATAGTGTTATTCACACACTTATTTTTACTTCTTATGCACTTTTATTATTTTTTGTCATTAATCTTCTTCAATTCATTTGATCTGCAACTGGAAATTGAGATGGGTGTATGTAAAGTAAAAATGAGTGTATGGATAGCACTACCTGTTTATATATATATTGTTGCACGTATTGTTACTCTAAGTAGGCTGCAATATGGGATTACATGGAGGTGTACAATTAAGGTATCATAATGTAGGTACTCTGCAGTTATCGGATTTATTAGGAACAAGAACAATATTGGGCTTGTTAGTAATATGCAAGTACAATATATATCGTAAAATCATTATAAAAAGTATCAAGAAGAGAAATAAGTTTATGCAATAATTGTAAGAGAGAGGGTAATGCAGTGTACAATGACACTGTTACTGACTACTGCAAGCATTTCAGCTTCTGGTAGATGATCCTCCTCATAGCAAGCTGCTCCCAGCAGCATAACACATGATGAGATCACATCTTATTAAAATCCCTTCCTATAGTAGATTACACATGAGTAATACTAAGGAGACTCAATTTGTAAATTAAATTTTGCAAACTAAATGACATGGAAGTTGATGATTTGATTATTACTTAATTGTTAATAAACGTACTCATTTTTTATTGGTGACTCCCCATTTGGTTTGCTAATTTAGTCTACAAATTTAAATTATTACTTAATCTCGTTGTAAACTGAGCATGATAACTCTCTCCAAACCATAATCACAAATGATCTCTCTCTTCAAACCCTTGTGAGCAGGCTCCAGGTTTCCAGAGTGCAATTAATTTCTTACGTAACTATTTAAGTAGTATTATATATATTAGTTTGTGTAGGCAAGGAGAGGGAGAGGAGGGAAGAGAGACCAGTTTCCCCAAATATACCTGGTATCACAGTTTGCTGCTGCTACTTATTGCCACAGCTATATATGATTGCTCCTGCAGATCACAAGTTATTAAAGAAAGCAGCAGCTAGCTACCTAAGCTCAAAGCTCATCTGATCAATCAGAATATATATAATTAGTGATCATTCGCGTGAAGATCTCATCACCAACAACTGATTGCTCATGGGCTCATTCAATTCTTCCCATATCCAACAAGAAGAAAAAGAAGATCATCAAAACCACCCAAACAACAACAATATCTCAGATCTACAACTATACCGCCACCACCACCACGTTTCTGATCAGCCTCCATTGATTATGTCAACATCTCCAAACATTTCACCAACCCACCTCCGCCACTTACTCATTACCTGCGCCGAGCTCATTTCCCACCTTGACTTCCCTTCCGCCAACCGCCTCATTTCTCTGTTATCCTCAAACTCCTCTCCCTTCGGAGACTCCACCGAAAGATTAACCCACTATTTTGTCAAAGCCCTCTCTTTCCGCCTCAACACAAACCCTAATTACTCTCCCACTACTATCTGCCCAATGACAGCGCTCACAACTGCCGCCAGTGCGTCCGCGTCCTCCTCCTCCAACTACTTGTTTCCGCCGATGTTACTCGAGGAGGAGGACGACAACGAGGAGACACTCCACTCGTGTTACCTAACCCTAAACCAGATAACCCCATTCATCCGGTTTAGCCACTTGACGGCCAATCAAGCCATCCTCGAATCCATAGACTCATCTCATCTCTCAATCCACATCCTCGACTTCGACATTATGCACGGCGTCCAGTGGCCCCCACTTATGCAGGCCCTCGTCGAGCGTTCCTACAACTCACCACTCCACCCACCTCCCACGCTTCGAATCACAGCCACCGGCCGCGACCTCACCCTCCTCCTCCGAACCGGTGAGCGTCTCTTGAGATTCGCTCAGTCACTCGGCCTGGCCTTCCGATTCCACCCCCTTGTCCTAAACAATGCAGCCCGGCCGTCGGACTTAATCTCCCCCTCAACCCTCGGCCTCCACCAAAACGAAGCCCTAGCCGTCAACTGCGTCCTCTACCTCCACACCCTAGTTACGGACGACTCACGTGACCTCCTCCTCTTCCTCCAGAAGATCAAGTCATTGAACCCAAAAGTCTTCACCGTCGCCAACAAAGAAGCCAACCACAACAACCCCCTCTTTTTTAACCGCTTCGTGGAGGCTCTCGACCACTACGGCGCCGTCTTTGAGTCCCTCGAGGCGACGCTGCCGCCCAACAGCCGGGAGAGGCTGGCGGTGGAGGAGTGGTTCGGGAGGGAGGTTAAAGACGTGGTGGGAGTCGAAGGAGAGAAGAGGAAGCAGCGGCACGAGAGGTACGAGACGTTTTGGGAGGTGGTGCTGCGGAGGGCGGGGTTTGAGAATGTGGCTTTGAGTCCGTTTGCGCTTTCGCAGGCGAAGCTTCTGCTGCGGCTTCATTATCCTTCTGAGGGTTACCAGCTGAGGATTCTCAATGACTCTTTTTTCTTAGGTTGGCAGAATCGTCCCCTTTTCTCTGTTTCTTCTTGGCACTAATTACAAATATATACACACATATATGTATGTGTCTGATTGATTTTTCAGCTATATTGCTAGCAAGGTTTGAGCTTTCCCCTCTTGTTTCATCTCTATATTACTACTCTTATTAGCCAGATTAAGGAGAGGGAGGGTTTGAATCGGGCTGGAAAGTAAGTTAAAGAGAAAAACCGTTTCTACCAGCGCAATCCACCGCTGTCTTTTTATCATATTTTTATATCTATATATACATATATAGAGAGGGTTTTATATGTACAAAAAGCTGCATTTATGAAGCAAGAGCTGCCATTAAAGTATTTTCAAGAACTCACTGAATTGTTCTACTCAAAGAGAAGAGTACTCTTTCTTTTTCCCTTATTCTTCTGCCTATCTCTAAACATTCCTAAAATTCCTAACTAGTTACTCAGCTGATCAGCCTAAGCATACATGCAAAGAGTAGGGTGAATCTTTGTGGACGTTGCATGTGAACTGAAGACACGCAGCCAGAGGGAGCTCCTGATCAGTTTTTCCAATATCACAGTTTGTTCTTTCTTTAGAGACTGAAATTGATCATGAATTATTGTTTTATATGAATCTCGTAAATATTGAGTTTTATTTAATTTATTATATTTTTTGGGATTTATCCCCTTAATTAAGATCCTGTTTTTTCCCTTATGCGTAATTATTTAATCAATTGTGTAACCAATTCCTCTCTGGCCATTAATTTGGAAGCAAACAAATTAAAGGCTTAACGGGAGCATATCTAGTTCTCTCTTTTTATTGAGTATTGACTTTTATAATATATCAGCTAGTTTCAATATCTGAACTCCTTTAAGCATCATTTTCTTCTAGGGGGTTGTTTGTCGCCGTGTATATATCCTTATATAGCTAGTTTATATGCTACTTTTCTCCAAAGTTTGAGTCTCGAAGGACAGGACTAATTTTTAGCTAAATGCATTTTCACTCCTGGCTACAATTAAATGATGCATGTCCTTCTAAAACTTCAAATCAAAGAATCACTCGTATTTAGCTACTTAATACTATGATCTAGATATTTATCTTCACTTGTAAGTGAGAGGTCTTAAGTTCGTTTCCGATCAAAGATGAATTTGAACTACATTATTGTTAGTACATTGTGAGGTTAAGCTCATCTCCTCTCCCTAAATATAGATAATATCGTTTATTAAAAAAAATTCACTCAGTATTTTGGCCACTAGTTTATACATATGCTACTTCATTAGATGCCTTCCTTTTAATGCTAATTAATTAATAATTATGTACTTCACTTTTGGAGATGAAATGCCAAATACTTTGTTTTGATCAGTTATCTATCATGCACTCCCACCTTGGACACCTAAAGATCATCTCTCTCTTTTGTTAACAATAAATTATAAAAAAAGAGGGGCACTGTTTAATTAAAGTAGTAAAAATATTGCAAAGAACCACTCCTTGTTCCCCAAAATTCTTTTGTCTCCCTTCCTCCAATGAATGTTGTTGTGCTTTCACGAGATTGATTAAAGAGGCATGGAAGTGCATGAGAGCATATACATAGCACTAAGTAGCCGTATATGCCTGTCGATGTCTTTTGATTTTGCACTATTTTTTGCCCTAATTTATGCCGTCTGTCCCCTCAACAACACCATGAAATTTCTCAAAACAGACCATATCATGCTCTCCTTTGCCTCCTCTATCACCATACGTCCCCAAACCCACCTGCCTAGCTAGGGATCTCTCCTGTCCTCTTTATTATTAAGGACCACTTAATTAATCTCTTTATAAATTATTGGGTAATGCTAAGGAGACTAAATTTTTAAACTAAATTTTGTAAACTAAATGATTTTATTAGTGATACATCATTTAGTTTGTAAATTTAGTCTCTCTGTCATTACACTAAATTATTTACACAAAAATATATGATCTCATCTACCTAGCTTGCCCTTTTTATTAAATATATATATATATATATTTTTGTCAAACTTGCCCTTTTTATTAAATATATATATGGACGGTGGAGGTAAGGCCCAGTGGGGGCACATGCCCCCTCTCAGCCCTTTTTTTAATTTCATTTCAAATTATTCAATTAATCATTCTCATTTTTTTTTTGTTTTGCAGATTATTCAATTAATCATATTAAAATAGTGAAAATTCTCTTTTAGTTATTAAATGCCCCTCCGTTTTGGATTTTTTTTTCACGCACTAATGTCTAAACCTTGTTGAGTTGCATGTATTTGGTTAATTAGTATAAATGAGCATTAGATTGTCAACAATTAAAGACAAAATTAGACAATAGAGTAATAAAATTAGGCATTTTGTAATTAATTTTTTTAGCATTTGTAAAAGAACTAGCTTTATTTGTCCAAAAAATGAGCTCAAATTTTTAAGGTGCCCCTCTTAGTTAAATTTCTGGCTTTGTCCCTGTATATATATATATATATATATACACACTTCAATTATATATATACACACTTCAATTAACCTAACCCTAAAATTAATTCTCACTATCTCCTTGCACACACACGCGCGCCTGTATAACTTTCCAAAAGGGAAATTAGATTTAATGAACCTTCCACTTAAAGTAAATTTAGGGATATATTAATCTTTTAGCTACTTACAATGGTACCTTCGAGCTATCTAGCTTTCTATATCCACCTTTCCCTAATATATGGCTTTCTTTAGTCGTCAACCTTGCCCTAATGTTGCTTAGTAAGAAAGACGTTGCCCTAACGTTACTTGCATACATTTCTGTAGGTAATATTGGTTCAGAAAGAATGTGCACACACGGTCACACACACACACACGCATATATATAATTTAAGAATTTATGTAAATAATGGAAATGTAATAGGCCATCCATTTAACTAAAAAATTAAATTAAATATGAAAACTATGGTTTGCTAATATAGAAGCTCTAGCTAGGTATGTTAATTATACAGAAAAGTTATATGTCTAGTTTGGTTAGTTGCTTACTGACATGAGTGATACGATGGTTACAAGGCATGGCAATAACGCAAAGAGCTTCTTACCTTAGGTTGGGCTTGCGTGTTGGGGCATATATATATATGACTGAGTGATGAGGAATCAGGTTCAGGTTCAGGGCTATAGCTAGGGTTGGTGGCAACATGGCATTGACATCCATCCATCCATCTTTTCTTTAATTTCCATCTGATTCAGACTAACCTTTTGGCCAATGTGTTCTGTTTGTTTGGACAAAACAAAACTTAACCCTTTTTTTAGCCACTGCTAGCTCGACATGTTTGGGAGTTGATGCCCGGCCCTACACACGTCTCTCAATTATTCTCATAGTATCGGATATATACTTTGGATTTCTTTACTATTAGATTTTTGGTTAGAAATACAAAAATTCAACAGTTAAATAGTATTTTATATTTCGGAGCACTATAAAATTTTGATATAGATATTATTAATTATGGACAATTAAAATATTAATTATTTAATAAAAAAATCTATGTATTCCTTTTTTATATTGGGTTTTGCTATAAAAGCCAATGTTTTCGTTTTCATGCTTGTAAAGAAATGATTGATGTTTATGCACTCTAGTACGGGTTTGATCCTTACAGATTATTCTTTCCCCTAACAACTAATAATTTAACTCAGTAACGATATTGTTGTAAAAAAAAAAAAAAAATCACAAACGTCCTTTTTTGGTTTCATACAAACTCATGTTTATTTTTGTCGTGGCCTAAATGTAACGAAAGGTAGAGAGAGGGGACAGCGACATAAGAGAGAGTTTGGGTAATTTAGGTGATGTTGATTTTCATCACTTTTGTATTTATTTATAATAAACTTAGTAGGCTTACTTGCCTCACAAGTAATACAAATCTATGGGAATAAGATCTTCTAGATCACATAAGAATTTTAAATACAATTTATTGGAGAGTAATCTAATTACATATAAGCACATGCAAGATCCATTTTCTTATCAATATGAGATTCATTCTTAACACATCCTTATAAATATGAAGTAGAAGAAGGAAGTGTATGCAGTGCATCAATGGAGATTGAGAGAGAGAGAGAGAGAGAGAGAGAGAGAGAATAAGCTTTCTGTTATATTTCATTAACTCACGGTTCATTACAAGGATCCTATTTATACAAGCTACATTGCTTACAAACTGGTTTGATATTGCTGTGCTTTGAAAAAAAACTGCTTCTGTTGTGCTGTGAGAATAAGCTTATTTTTACTGCTTCACGTTTTCAACTTTTTTTTTTCATCCAAAACTGTGAAAATAAGCTGTTTTTAAGTGTTTACCAAACACTTTTTTGGCTCAGCTTTTTTTATACCCACTTTTTATAAAAACACCTTAGTACCAAACCAGTACTAAGCAACCATGTAATAACAGACTTAACAACTGTTTGCCTAATCTGTTGACAAGTGGCAATATCTGAGACATCTTGAGCTTGAGCTGGATCTTGAGCTTTTATACATTTACAACACTCTCACGTGTGACGAATTTTCAAGCCTAGTATACGCATAAATTTGCGTGTTGCCGTTGGCTTCACACATGAGACAACCTGCTTTGATACCATGAAAAAAGTTGAGGTTCCACTATAAATCAATTGATATATGGTGAGTAGTCCAATTACTTATAATTACGTACAAAATTCATTATCTTATCAATATCGAATTTATTCTTTAAAAAAAAGAAAGTCATTACACAATTCAAAATTTATAACCAATTTGAAAATTCAGCAGAAGACAAAATGCCTCTAATTCGTGGAGCATTGCATATTCCCTATTTTTATATACAAGTCTATGGTTAGTGGGTATCTTCTTCATGGAATAGCCACCTATAAAACATTTTGCACAAATCGAAATTAAGCGTCCAATTTGCCTCGAAATCCTATGCCACTTATCCTATGCATATGTTTTATTAGCTATTCTATTCATGTGTCTGTTAAGTGATTCGGAGAGAGAAAGCTGAGAGCGGAAAGAAAGGATAACTTCAACTTATTCACAGCATTTACCGGCTAGCTGCTCTTTTACCTTTCTTCTTCCATGCATCAATTTTTTTTTAAGAATCTGTTTTCAATTTTCGAGGCATCTACTTCTTACATTAATTAACTTGAGGAAAATAGTCAAATCGTCCCCAACCTCACTGTCCACTGAATACATACCTGATTCTTCCACAGCATGCACACCCTATTTTTTTCCCCACTTTTCCCAGTGATTTAGGGTTTTTTTTATTTAGATAAATGATAAATACACGTTATTCCAACCTTTTACACATCTCTATTTACTCTTGATCATTATTTTTACTTACGTTATTTAATTTAATGGTTAAAAATAAAAAGTAGTTTGTGAAAAGCAATAAATGACCTGTGCAAATCATCTCCCTTAATTTAATTCTTCTTTTGTGTTGGGTAGGCAAGTCGTAATGTGATGTGCATTGAAGAGACACACACCATGCATTGTAGAAATTTATTTATTTTTTTTTTCTCCAACGACATATGGTACAATAATTCAAGTTGTCGATCAGATATATATATATATATGTATGTATGTATATATATATATTAATTTAGTTCTTATTTTGTGTTGGGTAGGGAAGTCGTAATGTGATGTGCATTGAAGAGACACACACCATGCATTGTATAAATTTATTTTGTTTTATTTTCTCCAAAGACATATGGTACAATAATTCAAGTTGTCGATCAGATATATATATATATACACACACACACGCACACACGCACACACGCACGCACACACACACAGAGAAGATTGGGGACCATCATCAGGGTGTGCATCAGTTGTGAGTATATGGAATTATGGATGTTGATGTATAAGTAGCTAGCTAAGCTACAAGAACAACACACTATTGTCAGGCCTTCTTTATCACCATGAGTAATATTAACCCTAGCGATATACTTGTCCATGGAGATCACACACAATAAAATAAAGAAGAGTAATGTTAGGTAGACTAAATTTTTCAAATCAAATTACAAACCAAATGATATGTCACCAATAAAAAACAAACACGTTAATTGACACTTAATTAATAATCCAATTATCTACAATCACATTATTTAGTTTGCAAATTTAGTTTAAAAATTTTAGTCTCTCTATAATTACTCTATATAATAACTGTTGAAGCTCATGATATCAATGGTTCTCTGATCATATCTTCTCTCACATCAAACTTCCTACAACGAGAGAGAGAGAGAGAGAGAGAGAGAGAGAGTTTTGGATGGTGATGAATCAATGAAGCGTGGGGGGAATGATGGTAGTGAAAGTATATACAAGGTATGACTACTGAAAGGGACGAGGATCAGCTAGAGGAGAGGGACAGACAAGATTCTCCAGAATTGTGTTATATATATATGTATGTGTGTATGTGTGTAATTAATTTGCTTTAGGGTTTGTAGTACGTATGTATAGAAATCGATTAATATTACTACAACCAGAGCTATCAGTTTGTACATACATACATACATGTATATATATATATACATACATACATACATACATACATACATATACATTCATATTATATGTGGATGGAGAGTGCAGAAAATAATGAATGGTGGGATGGGGATGGACGTAGGTGGGGTTAATTCTATATATGCCAAAGGGGGATAGGGATGGATATTGTGGTTGGCCGTGCACAACAAGTTAAAGCAAGAGAAGAGACCAGACACTCTCTGCGATGAGTTTTCAGTGCGTGTGTGTGTGGTTGGTTTCTACTTCTTTCTTTATTAAATCATCCGGTTAACTGTACTTTTATACTGATACATGATTTATAAGTTGTCCATAGTTTGACTTTATAATTTACGATATATATGTTGTAGGTAATCTTGACTTTAGTGCATCTAACCACCTTGGGGAAAGACGATAGCTTGTTTGGATTTGTTTTTAGAATGACTGAATGTATTGTTATATGACAAATAAAAATACTTTTGAGTACGTTTAATAGAAAAACTTAAACTACAATTTTTATCATATAAGCATTTTTCGGAGAAAACTTGTTAGGTGCTTTTGAAGAAAGAACTCAATTATTTTTTTTTTATAAAAATTTCAACATGCTTATATTAATAATGCTTCTAAAATAATGTTTTAAGCATGAGTTTTTAAACAAAAGCAGTCGCAAACGATTTTGTGGATGTTCCGATGTTCGTATGCTACCATGGACTCCTCTCTTCCTTTATTGATATTCAGAACCTCTTGCATTATCCAACACAAATGATTGATTTAGAGTGAGAGAGACCACTCTGGCATTGGGTTGGCTTTGGTTTCAGCACACACACAAGGAGAACAATGGATCATTAGACCATGGCAGTTAATTTTTGTCTATAGGCTGTGGAGCCTTATAGGGGGAACTCATGAAACAGTGAATTATGTGTTATCTTATGATTACAAGATTCAAAAGAAAAAAAATGGCAATTTTTGGGATTTTACAAATGAAAAATGCTAAGAAGAATCTTTTAAATGTGCAACTCTCAATGCATTTTCTGTCACCTCATGTTTTTTACACAATATTTTATGAAAAATGCTAAAGGGACGCTCCAAAAGTGGAGCTCTCCATGAATTGTATATCACCTCACAGTTTAAATTTCATTTCCGTGCTAACATTATAAAATATTGTGCAAAAAATATAAGATGTCAGAGAGTCCCACTTCTGAAAGTCTCATTAGTATTTTTCATGGTTTATAATGTTGACACGAAAGTTGACGTTAAAATGTGAATTGGGAGAAAATTTATGAACAATCCCGCCTTTGAGATTCTTTACAAATTTACTACAATCATGAGTTCCCCAACATTATTTTGTTGCAGCTGCAGGTATAATTGGGGATTTGTGGACAAAATGGCCCTTTGAGTCTCTGATGGTTCTATCACTTTATTAAGATACAAAGATCCGTGTATGGAGACTTTCTCAGAATTCACATGGTCAATTTTGACAAGCATTAATGGTTGACTTTAACCACTGGATGTGCCGTGAATAATTCCAGACTAGTTTTGGAATAGGATCTTCTTCGGATTCTCAACCGAATGATCAATCAATCGTGTCCGTTCATCGTATATTATGTGGTTAAAAATTATTTTAAATTTTAAAATTGAATATAAATAGTATTTAACGAAAACTGGCCATACGATATACGATAAACGAACACGATAAATTGATCCCCGGATCCCCACAAGGAGGATCCGTAGAGGATCATTGTCCTCCACTCTTAACTTTAGGGTATAAAAAATTAAACTTAACATATTAAAACATTCTAAATAACTATCTAACGTTTTGAAAATTAGACATCTGATAGGTCACAAGGAATTTTACCAAAATTAAGTGAGGAAATTACTGGCATTAAATGATGAGATGGCCAAGTCTAAAGTTGGTTTTCACTAATTGACGTATTTGGAGTCCTAATCTCCAAAATTGACTAATTTTAGCCAAGTTAAACCATAAATTTGCTTAGTTAAATGTCGTCAATTTGGAGTTCAAGTCTCCAGTGATGACTTGAGAGCTGAGAATTAAAGCACACTTAATATTTGCCCATGTCATCGTTGAACGCTACTGAACCTAATAGATGTCCTTTACAAAACTTTAGATAGTCATTTGGAGCGTGTTAAGAGGTTAGGAGGAATTTGAAATTACTCCAAGAAGTTAAGTACCCATTTTTTAAAATCAGAAAAAAGAATGTAGGGCATGTCAATGGTTTGCCATATCAAACTCTTTTTGTTTACTTATATGAGTAAATCTCAATTTTTATTTATTTATTTTTACATACAAGAAAACCTAGAGGAAAGGAGATTCGAACATGGGACCTTCGCATTCAAGAACAAAATCTCTTAAACCGGCGAAATTAGCGTACTTCCAACTTTATACTCTGAAAATTCTTAAAAATTTGACAAAAAATCATGAGCACCAACAGTGTGACCAAAATAACCACAGCAGATATGAACAAACCCTAATTCCATTACAATTTACATCCTTTTTCAATGTAAGCTATGATTCTGATTTCTGTTATACATAAGAAGCGTTACACATCGACGATTTATTTTTGAGGTGCCGAGACTTATTTCATTTCGATGAATTTTTATTGGCCCGCTTGTTCTTTCGAGTTACGCCTCTGTCGGGATAATGTTTACCAAAACCGGCAGACTTTGCTTAAGAAGCACCGGAGGATGAACCGTAAAGGTGAATGTTCTCTAAAATCACCGTTCCGGCAGGAGCACCAGAGGATGCATGTTTCGGTTTTTCATTCCAGCAACCCGAAATAGATACATGTTCTATAACGGAAACTCTTTCTGGAGAACATCTAGATTCCGAGAATCGCATGCTTCCAACATGTCGTTCCTAGAAGCACAGCTGCAACAATGACGATAATAGTAACGTATTTAATAGGTATCTTGCAAAGAGAGGCTTAAAAGATTTTTTCCTGCCTTTGATGGTTAACATACCTCAACGAAATTCTCAAATATTGCCAACCGTTGTCTGCCTTTGGATTCATGGTCAGTGCTCGGACATAGTAACGTATGGAATCCTCATACATGCCCTAGATGCAAAACCAAAAGGGAAGAAAGAAAATAACCGGTCAGACAATGTTGCGGATCCCAAATTTAAGACACTGGGAAACACTATCCTAACAGTTTGATTACTTATTACAAAGTCGAATAACAAGTAATAACTAGTCAAAATTCATGGACTGAGCGCTCTCTCTCAGCATCGAAGTTTGAAACCAAAACATTGTTCAAACTCGAAACAAGGTAGGAAATGATAAAATTCATTACCCGTCTAAAATTTCAAATTGATAGTGAGCATGAATTAAGTGTAGGAAGAAACCTGGTTGGCATAACTGATACCCATATTTGCCCATGCACGAACATAATTTGGCTTCAAATCTAGTGCCTGTATACCCAGAGAAAGAACCAAAAACAAAAGTTAGTCCAAAGTAGATGGTATAAAATATTCGCGAAAGTCAATTAAACACAGAAATACAAACATGCACTTTGTATTAAATAAAACTGTACATCTATCACATAATGTACTGAAAGGCACTGAAGCCCATTGAAAGGAACAAAACAAAAGTAACAACTATAAACAAAAATTATGGAATTGTTTATTTTGTTAATAAGGAAAGATAAAGATAAAACTATTGTTGACGGAGAATCCTCAACCGATGACAATAAGGGCTGCAGGAAAATTGTAAACTCGTCCTTGAACAATTTTGGAAAGCCGCTAGTTCAAGAAGCATCTGAGTAACAATTTTCCTTAACACTCACTAACAAAAGTTTATCTTAGTATTATAAATTGCAGTCAATTTCTTATATGCTACAGTGGCTAAGGTGACTGTTTTGTCCTACATTTAGTCTTTCAGAATGAAGGGATTCATATGCATTTTAAATATAAGGTAAGTTAGAAAGAAGAAACCCTATAAGGGTTGATTACCCAAATTACCTGTTGATAAGCGAATATCGCATCAGCACTCTGAACACTGTTTGCTTGTGTTGCTCCAAGCTTGTTCCACAGAGAGTAATCTTGTGGCTTTAGTTTCAAAGCTGTCCGGAAGGAATTGATAGCTTTGTCATATTCTCTTGACAAATTGTAAAGGACACCAAGTACTATGTGCACATCAGCATCATCAGGTGACATCTGAGCAGCTTCATTGAATAATCTAGCAACCTGTGCATTAGAAATAAGGTTTATTCATACCTTATAGGTTTAGGGGTGGCACTAAGCAATTAAAACCTGAAACTAATATGCGCTAAAAACAATTTTGGGGAAAAAAAAATCCTCTGCCGAATATATTTGGAATATTAAGACCCACAAAACCATAAAGGTTCTAAAGGTGAACACTTACATCAGCATAATACAAGGAATCAGACAGCTCTGGGTTGGTAAGTACCCCATACTTTTGGTGATGGTGTAACCATCCATGTAAATATTTCAAAGCAGATGCCTGCTCCATTTCTGCAAATTTGATGAGTCTTATCAGTTTTTAAGTACTTTAGAGAAGTATCTGCTTCCTAGAGTTTGTTTCTAAAGAAAAAAATCACTTTTTTTTTTTACAAACTGAAAAAGGCTAGATTTTTTTGGCAAACAGAAAAACACCATAAATATTCACACAACTAGTGTGCTTCAGGGGTGTGGATACTATGATCAGTTGCTTGGAACTTTAATGATTACTCAAATGAGGTTCTAATGTTTTACTTATAAATGGAGAAAGAACGACTGACCATTTGTATGACTCACTCCAAGAGCAAGAAGCACTTCGAGATTTGTTGGATCAGCCTCCTGTGCACGCATCATACCTGCTATAGCCTGCAAAGATTACATTTTAGGACATTAATTGTCATTCTATGGAGTAAAAACACACTGAAACACATGTATAAGTCAGACACAGGGTAGAAATAAGGTCATTCTTTGACTTAAAGCATGTTGTACGGCTATATGAAATTTTCAGGAGTTCATATAGTACGACTATATGGAGACCACCTATGCTAAGGGTTAAAAAGAAGGAATATGCCAAAAGTATACAATTTGTAAATGCTAGATGGTAAATATTAACATAGTAGGATTACCTGTTGATCATCATCATTCTCTGCATGCGCTATTCCAAGTAGCCTCCAACCTTCAGCATTGTCGGGGTTTTTGAGAACTTCGGCTTCTAATGCCAGCACTGCTTCACTCAAAAGACCCTTGTGGAACATTTCCTGGCCTACTTTTAGTGGGTTTGGGTGACCAACGTAAGGATTCATATCGGAAAATACATAAACTCCCCTTGCAGCATCATTACGCTGTTTCGTAGCTACTTGCTCATTCATGTACCTGCTCGTCGAATAAGGAAGATAAGTTTTCTTTAAGGATGAAATAATGAATACCATAGAAGGTGAGTAATAACACAACGTCCTCCAAGCCTGTTTAATGAACGAGGAATGGAATCAACATTTATTACTCGAAATATCTTAAACAGACAGACATATAAATTAACAAACACATTAAGTATCTCTTTTTTTTTTTTTTGAAACTAGTGTATCCGAGTCTTTGACCTGACTAATCACTAGGTCCCCCCACCTGACCCCACAACATTTGGGGAGCGAGAAACTCTAGCATTTTGCTAGGTGGGTACCGTGGGAGAGAGTCGAACCCAAGACCACTTGGGAGCAAACCAAGGACCTGACTGCCAGACCAACAACTCTTAGGTCATTATCTTATATAAATCTTTTTTCTTTTTTTGGTCTGAAAGATAGGATACAAAGTTGATAACTATACAAGTAGAAACAAGAGAGGGAGGAATCTCACAAAGCCCATGCTCATGAACTGCAAAAATCCACTCTTTATTACTCAAGTTTTCCTCTTTTGAAATAAAGAAAGTTGAGTGATGCTTAAAGGGGACCAATATTTGAACATTAAATCACTTGAATTTCCAGTACTTTAGCGGTTTAGCCATGAGATGCATTCATTTCAGCACTAGGTATCAATGTACAGACCAAAACCACCAACAGAAATGCATGATTTACTTAATTGAAATAACTGCAAACTTAAGGCACACGTTTAGTGCCTAGGATTGGATTGAATAACTCATTGGATTCAAGGAATGGAAGGAAGAAATGGAGGCCAACTTCCACTTTTGTCCAAGTTGAAGGTCGATGGAATAGTCATTAAAGGAAACTTATCCCTTCCAATACCCCGCAAAATGGTAGGATATTAACACCGTGTAACTAATTCATCTATTTTTTCACCTTGGAAAAAATTTAGAAGTTTGCCTTCATTTCTTACTTCAACGTACCTTAAATCTAGTAAGTTATTTGATTTAGTCCAATCCTAGGCAACAAACATGGCCAAGACGTTACTGTTGCTGTAACTTTGCAAATATATGACACATTCATTAGCTATTGGATTATATATCAGACCAACTTCCCCAAAGTAGAATATAATGCTGATAAAGTAGAAAAAACATTTTGTTTCAAAAAAGAACGATTTGACTTACTCATTGTATGCATTAGCCCAGCTATCAGCAGAACTGTCCCCCAAGAGTCCTTCACCAACCTGATTTCCAAAATCCTCAGCCCAGTCATCGACATGCAACTTAGAAAACTGATTGACCCACTGATCATCAACTGACCCATGCTGCTCTTGTTCAGAATTAAACTCATTTGCCCATTGATTGGGTCCATGAGATAGCTGGAAAACCATCAGAATCAGACAGCAGAAATTGGAACTGGAGTGAACTCATTGCATAACAAATCAAGGTATTAAAAACAAAAGCTTATGTATGAGTTTGCCACCTTACAGAAGGATCATGTAAATCACTATTATTCTCCATTTGTGACAACAACTTACCCACCAAAATGTTTATAAATGGGTTTCATTTTCCTTTAAGAATGAACTTCTAGCCTTGTCGCAACACAAATTTACAATAGGATATTTTCTTGTATTATTTTGTTAAGCATCTTTGGTTTCTTCCGCTTCAAAACAAGCTCGATCGCTCCAACATATAGAAGAATATTATTAATTTAGTAGTATTATGTATGTTAAACTTTGTTGAAGTATATGTACAAAAAGTTAGATGCATTATAATTACCAATTCAATTACATTAGTTTTTGTATGTATACGGTTTTTCTTGTGAAATGATTCTCGGACACCACTGTTTATTTTCGTCCCTTGATTCTCCTATGATCTAAAAAGGGTTGTGCATGGGAGAAATAGGGTGTGAGGAAACCACTTCCCCTTTTCTTTTATGTGTCATCCCGCACCACAAGTCATCCCAGAAACTAACTCATCCCACCCTTTCTTCATACCATTCATAAACCAGAACATGAACACCTCACCTGAACACCCCAAAATAAGTAATTAGGCAGAATCGCTTGTAGAAATAGGAAAAGTATCGCAAAATGGGTTCAAAATTGGTTGGTATATTTCAGATGCTGAAAGTAAATATAAAACTAGGGAACAAATATTCATATTCAGACCAGATTCCTACCTCGCCACGTGCATATTCGTCAGCCCAACTAGGACCCGCATTATACTGCCGTTGATATTCCGATGCCCAGTCCCCAGATGATGTTGCCGGCTTGACTTGATTATCATCGATAATGAGTTCACCACGACTCATTTTTGACACAAACTGGAGAAACCTTGACTTCTACATACCCCGAAAAGTAAAATATATGAATGACGATAGTAATAATTCCAAAAAACAAGAATGCAATTACATTGCATCGTTAATACCCATCATAACAAATCACATGTAATTGGGGCCATCATTTGTTTAAGAACAAGGTTCTGACTACCATGTCATGATAATTAACAGCCCCTGAGCTATTTAATGCCAAAACATCCAGAGATTAATTCATGTAAGCGTCTGCTTACAAAATAAAAAAGTTGACACAAGCTAACAAGGACACCTAAACAGTGAATACAGTTAACAGCAATTGGAGCATTTCATGAGAATTTTTACGGGAATTTGCATGATGAATCATCTTTAGTAATTCCATGTTTGTTATACTTAGAAGCACTAATGTAAAACATGGTGTCAAAATGACATATTACAAACATTAGCCATCATTTATAATAGATTCTGTGACTAGTGACTATTGCAGTCCAATAGGTTCAGCCAAAAACGATAAGTCAATTACAAGGCGTGCAAAAGCTTGGAAAGAGCATGCTTGATTCCAAAAGTCATTTGCTGATGCGATATGCAATAAAAAAAAATGTTCCAAAATTCAGTCTTGGAAACTATAGTGTGAAGAACATGTATAAACCTGAAACTTTGGTTCTTCATTCTGAGCTAGCGTATTTGCAAGTATACGAGTTTGCTCCATTGCAGCTAAGTTTGCCATATTTACACCTCTCATATGATCTGCAGACATCAACTGGGACTGTTCCTGTAACCACGGGAAACGGAAAATTATGCATCAATATAGCTCTCATATAAAAATTGTATTGATTATAGTTTTAAAATCCAAATCCTATTACAACTGGGTATCAAGCAACATATAAACAGTCTTACACTTTCAGTTCAAGGGCAACTCACATACAATAGTGTGATGCACCCGAACTAAGGTGGTAAGCCTAGTTTTTAATTAAGGGCCATAACTTATATATTCTTCTTCTTTTCTTTTCTATTTTCCTTAGGTTAAAAAACTTTTCGGTGCTTCTATATTACAAGCATACTCCACCATGTACTACGTGCTTCATCTTGAACAAGCCCCTGGTTCTAGGCCAATACACTGCACAGAAATAATCCCCAAACCCCAGAATATTGTAACTTACCCGAAAAAAACCTAATATATTGCCACACCACCAAATTTTAACTCAAGTACACATTTTCCAATCTCCTTGGTTACTAAATCGATGACAGCAAGAAATAATTGCTAGTGTCGTTCTCCATCACATTATGAAGGTCAATGATTGATCAATAGCAAGTGAGAATAGAATCAGTGAATGCAATTGACATACAAGCTACAATACTCTTTTACCTGCTCAAATTCAGAAGCCCAACCATTGGCCCCATGTTGTCGCTCAAATGAGTGAGCCCACGTATTGGGATCACCATGATCTAACCTATGTTGGCTAAATTCAGTGACCCATCCTTGCGCAGCGTGAGCACCAGGTTTTGTTATAGCTTGGGATTCATTCCAATAATCGTCCAGTTCCCGAAACCTTGCAGGCAGAGGTCCTTTACTGTTGACATCACTGTCAATATCTAAAGAAGATAAAAGTGCATTGACCTGGAAAAATAGAAAATACAAAATTAACCTAAACTCTTGAGACTATGATTCTCGTTTGAGAGAAAAGGAACAACTCAAGATACAAACTTCTGAAACAAACCCCAAAGATAAGCAAAAACATGACAATGAGGCAACAGAAAATGCGCTATCGAATGCTCATAAACAAAACCAAGCTGACAGTTACTGCTAGAAAAGAAGATACATTTCGATTTACGACAGACAAATTCCAATATAACATAGGTAAGAGAAACTTCAAACCTGCCCATTAATAAAATCTTCACTTTTATCAGCAAAGAAGTGCCGGGCCATGATGCTGGTGCGATCACGTATACATTGTTTGTCACCAGCAGACAATCCTAACACTGGAAGTGGAGTGGGACGAAAAGGCATTCCACCACGACTACTTTCAACAAATGAGTGCAAAAAGCTTGACAACACCCTTTGTGGTGGCCCTGTAAAACATATTTAGAAGGGAAAAATATAGATAAATCTCAAAGTAAATTAATAATCCTTTATGCTGAGGATAGACACTACTCCTGGTTATTTGATCAGAAGCAACGACCAGACATTTAGGCTAAGCATAAAGAACTACACAAAGCGGGAAGATAACAACATACAACTCATCCAAAAAGAGAAGTAAAACAAAAGAGCTTTTCCTTTTTTCTGGTTGAACTATAAAATTAACTGGAAATTGAAAAAAAAAAAAAAAAAAAAAACTAAAACTTCAAGCTTCTACCTCACTTCAAAGTTAAACGTTTCAAGATATAAAAGAATTAAAAGTAGCAGCACCGAAATCCAAAACTCCAAAGTATTGCCTATTATGTGGTTTTTTCTTATTCAAATGCCAGGTTTTGGGCATAAAAGCCTCTGACAAACACTCATCCACAAGCAACTGTACCAATCTCCAATGTTGATAAACATAGAAACCAATATCCATTCTTGATCAAGTAATCTTGCCATTTATGTCGTTCACTCGTTACTTACTTATAAAGGCGAAAATACATGGACAAAGCGGAAGGCCTAGCAGGTTGTGAATGAAGTGCAACAATCAAGGGGTAAATACTACAAAGACAAGCACTTTGAGAAATTTACCATCCAAAGTCGGTTGAAGCTGAGGTTTCATATCATAAATGCGGTCGTGTTGAGGCATATGCATAGGCTCGGGCCGAGAACTCTGAATCTCGTCCCACGCATTGTCAAGCAGTCTGTTGCCATCAACCGAGTTGAAGTTTCGAAGAAACTCCGAGCTCTGACACAAAACGAATGCTAATTAAGCAAAATTAAAGGTAAGTAAATTATAATACTAGAAGTAAAATCAGTGGGCAAAGATTGGAGCATTGGAAGTCAAACCTGAGTGCGGGGCTGCATAAACGGCTGGTCGAGATCGGAGCCGGGGAGCTGTTGCAGGTGTCCATGGCCGTCGGGATAAAACTGCGGCTCGGAAGCAGTGGGCGTCGACGAAGGTATCTCCTTCAACCCCTCCTGTTCACAAATTAAATCGAATTTCAACAAAACGACGCCGTCGCCGCCGTTTCCGACTGAATTGCTGATCGAAACGAATGAAATACAGAGAGATTGAAAGGAGGAAGAGAAGACGAACCTGCTTTGAGGAGGAGCCGATGAGGGCGTTGGCGAGGGCGCCGAAAGGATTGGAGGAAGAAGATTGGCCCGGAACCGCACAAGCTGCTCCGCCGGTCACGAGCTCGCGCATCGCCATGGCAGCCAATGTTCTTCTTCCTCTTCAATCCACACCAGAAGTATAATACAACCGCCACCCACTGTGTAAATATCTCTCTGTATTTTTCTTCTCTGTGAATTATTTAAATAATAATTTTAGAAAGACCAACCGGAAGATATGAAGAAATGATGAGTGTGTGTTGGGATTTGGATTGGGGGATTACAGCAGAAAGAGAGCTTTGATGGCTGTTTCAGCTCCTCTTCTTGGTCTGTGACGTCTGTCAAAGTTATCAGATGAATTTATTTCAGGCAACTTTAACTAAAAACTAATGGTACCGTTTATTTTAACGAAAAATCATATTTTTACATTAAAAAGTCAATTTTGATACTATTCACTTTATTATTTATTTTGTCCTTATCGTTAAAACTCAAAATTTTCAAACATTTTTCATTAATTTTCCTTTTATTTTATGGCTTTTTAGCTTAAAATATTCTATGAAGTTGGTATAACTGTATAAGTCCTTATTTTCGTGTCGATAAAATTGGTTTCTAGGATTGTAAATCAATTATATTGGTTATTTTGTAAAAGTTTCTGTTAAATATGAATAACGATAAAAACATCGTTAATTTTTATCAAATCATTTTGGCTTTATTAATTTGAGAGTATTTTTGTCGTTTTTGTCTTTATTAAAAGAAAATTTTCACCAAAATAATTGATAGTGAACAAACTCATAAACTAATTCTATTAATTTCAAATCTCAGATATCAAAATAAAAAGTTATGTCGATCTCAAATATCACTTTAACTAAAAAGTTATTTTATTTGTTTGATTCGTCTTCCTCATGGGTCGTGTGACGTAGGAAAAGCGTTTCAAGTGATGAGCTTTATTCAAATCGACTCGTCCTCTTCCATTCAGTACTAAGTCTAGTGGTATTTCTCTTCATTAGTAAGTGAGAGGTCCGCGAATTTGAATCACATTGTAGAAGATAATCGAAATTAAGACCTTTAACTTACAAGTGAAAAAAAATATCACTAGATTGTAATACTAAGTGACGATAATATCGTTTGTTATAAAAAATAAAATCAACACGTCATCTACTAAACGGGCCCCAAGAGCTGAATTTTGTTAAATATGGGGTGGGCCAGATGCCATTTCATGGTTCCAAAACCCACCAGGCTCAGGCCCAAATCCTGCAACGAACTGAGTGAAGTCACCAACTCGGAAATTAAACTGCAATAAAATCACAAATAAAATAAAAAGAAAAGAGAAAGCAGAGAAGAAGCAAAAGCAAAAACCCAAACCGGAGCTCCGAAGAGCCAAAAAAACCAAAACCAAAACCACCAAATCGCGAAATCGGAAAAAAATGGCGGAATCCTCCAGCAGCGGGCTGACGTTCAAGCTCCACCCACTGGTGATCGTCAACATCTCCGACCACTACTCTCGGGTTAAGTCCCAGATGCACCCTCCCGTCACCAACACTTTGACACCACTACCGCCCAACAACGGCGCCGACGGAGCAGTAGAAGCAGCCTCCTCTTCTTCCTTCTCCGACTCCGCCTCCGCCTCCGCCTCGTGTCCGCGGGTCTTCGGCTGCGTTATCGGGGTTCAGAGGGGCCGCACGGTCGAGATCTTCAACAGCTTCGAGCTCCTCTACGATCCTGCAACTCACTCCCTCGACCGCGCCTTCCTCGAGAAGAAGCAAGAGCTCTGTTGCGTTCTCGCTTCTCATAGCCTTTATTTTTTATTATTTTATTATTTTATTTTTGTGGTTTTAATCAGTGGCAGTATTTTGCTTTTGCAGATAAGAAGGTGTTCCCGCACTTTTACATACTGGGGTGGTACTCTACTGGAACAGATGCTCAGGAATCTGACATGAACATCCACAAAGCTGTAATTTTTCTGCTCTTTTCTTATTATTCGAACCCGTAGATACTTGCATTATGTGATACTGTACTGTTAGGGACCGAATCATGTCCACTACGAAATATCAATGATTCTTGAATTCGAGAGTCTAGTTTTTCGGCATGATGTTTATACTGCATTTGGTTTTTCGTTTTCCCATGATAAGAATTTGTGTTTCTATTGTCGCAGCTGATGGATATCAATGAAAGCCCTGTTTATGTTCTTCTCAACCCCTTGATCAATGCTGCTCAAAAGGATCTCCCAATCACTATTTACGAAAGTGGTACGTTAGCTGCATTGTTATCTTGTTGTTGTTGTGTATGTGAGCTTTTGTGGGCATTTCCAGTTAATTGTAGACCTATGCATTTCTGATTTTGTGAATTTGTATGCTATTTGGTATCATATCTACGGCTGAAGCATGAATTTGTATTTTTATCATGGCAGCATGTGCATGTAGTGCTTTCTCTTTCTAGTATATACCATGATTGCTTATTTTAGTTCGCGCTGGATGGTGGTTGTTTGCTTGAGATATTGTATTGGGATTCGGCCACTTTTGATGTTTCTTAGGAAGCCATCCTTGAGAACTGTGGCAAACAAACTAAAAGTGCCCTACTGCCGGTTCCAGTTCTTTCAATACTCTGTCGAACATAAGGCTGTCTAAAATTTAGTAGGCAGTTGTTTAAGCTTCTTAACAACCCCACATTGATGGTGTTTTACGACAGCGTTATCTATTGTTTGCTGCTATTTTCTTAGTTTTAGTTGAAATTGTAGTTTCTTTTTTCTTTGCCTTACACTGTACAATTAATAGTTCCTGCAACTCTTATTTGTCTCATGAAATCATGGTACCTAGTGAAATCTATTGTGCAATGACTTTGAGGGTCGCAATATTTGTAACTGGATTGGCTTGCAAATTATTTCTATTGGCCAGAGTCTTATGGAAAACTTGTAGGATTTGGACAGTTTTCTTGGTTCCTATAAGAATTGCCGTTTATCATGTTTCTGTTTAAACTTTGTCGTCTTATGTGTGTTAACTTTACAACTGTAGAGATGCATGTCATTGATGGGATTCCACAGCTAATCTTTGTCAGCTCAAGCTATACCATTGAGGTTAGGCTTATTCATTATTTTCTAATTTAAAGTTATTTATTATTATCAACCAGGGTTTACTGAGACGATTTTGTTCTTATTTTGTGTGTGTGTCTGTGTGTCTGTGTGTGTTTCAAAGACGGTGGAAGCTGAGCGCATTTCAGTTGATCATGTTGCCCATCTTAAACCATCTGATGGAGGTTCAGCAGCAACTCAATGTGAGTCCTCAGTTGATCATGTTGCTTATCTCACACCGGTTCTTCCCCACAAAAGATAACTGGACGTACTCATCTATTTCTGATACAAACTGATATAACCTGGGTTGTGTGCAGTGGCTGCTCATCTTACAGGAATCCACAGTGCTATCAAGATGCTAAATAGCAGAATTAGAGTGCTTCATCACTATCTTCTTGCTATGCAGAAAGGTACGCACATAATTTTAGTATAAGTACAAGTACTTGCTTTTGTGTTGGCGATTTGTGTATACATACTGCTGGAAGCCATGTGTATAATAATTGCTCTTGTTTCTCTACTTGCAGGTGATATACCTTGTGAAAATTCACTGCTAAGACAAGTATCAAGTCTTTTGAGAAGGTTGCCTGCCATAGAATCAGGGAAATTTCAAGATGATTTCTTGATGGTGAGTGTTCCTCGTTTCAATTCCGAATTCACTAGTAGAGGCATTTGTTATGCACTTAATTGTACTATTAGAGAAATAAACATTAATTAAAAATGGGAAGATGGCATAATAATTTTGCATGGTGCTGGGAAAATGGTAGAAGATTTGGTCCTTCGCTTCTCAGTTATATATGTTTCATCAGAATAAACTTGTTATATTATTGGTAAGAGCTGTATTCGGTAGGGCTCATTACTTATGCTTCATGGTTCAGAAAAGCTCTTAATTTAAGCTTCATAATTCCAATTATCAATTTTATCTTGTCGTTTATTTGGATTGGAAGATTTTGTGATCCATAACTGTAAGTAAGGCCTCTTTGTTGAAATTGTTTCTTCTCTTTTCACATAATGTATGATTGTGAATAGTTGCTGCTGATTAAGCTGACATCTTTATCCCGTGAATCACTATTGTTGCTGACCTCTTTTCTTTCTTTTTTTTTATGGTAGGAATACAATGACACTTTGTTGATTACATATTTGGCTGTGCTGACCAACTGCTCAAGGTATGAGATGTGGCATATCTTGCACTAATATGTTTTCCCTTGCATGTGATTCTTATAACTTTTCAATGTCCATTGTTTTATTACAAAGGCAGTTGTTGCAGCAAAAAGATAAACAATAGAATGTAAACATAAACTTTTCCACGTCAATGACTTTGATGTGAAGATCAAATGGGGGCTCAGTGAGAGCAGCTTAGGCACATGGGTTTGATACCCATGTATTTCTGTTTGAAACCCGAGGCTACCTATCTAGAAATTGCTAGTATTTCCTGCCCTGAACGATTGGTAGGGTTTGGGGGTGGGGGTGGGGGTGATTTTACAATCTTTTTTCGGTTGATGTGTGGTAATGAATTTTGTTCCTACGCCTAGAATAAAGTTGTTTATAATACGGGTGTTGTCGTAAGTTGAATTTACGAATTACGTTCACAGTTAGGATCATAATCCAAATCTCTGTGTGATACTAATGCAATTACCAAGTTTGCGTAGCTCTGTACTCTGCAGCGTGCGTATATTTTTGTTGGGGTAAAACAGTAGAGTAGTTGAATGTGGCATTGTATCCAAAATTCAATGATACTAAAGCAGTAGATAGCTGAATATGACAATTGTATTCTCATTTCCTTATCGTTTATTTCTTTTTTTCGCAGTACAACGAATGAGCTAGTCGACAAGTTCAACAGCGCATATGATAGGCACAGTCGAAGAGGTGGACGGACTGCTTATTTCTAGAAGTTTCTTTGACAACTTTTTGGGTGCTGCTGGTTTCGTTTGACTGCATTGAGGCGTAGAAATTGAAATCTTAATGAGACCTAGACCATTCGGAATGGAATATAAATTTCAGTCACCCCAACTGTCAATGCCCATTATTGTTTCGGTTTAGGTTGTAGTTTTTAAAAGGTATATATGAGCCGTTTGATAATCATTTTGTTTTTGTTATTTATTATTATTTTCTGCTATAGATTGATGGAAGTGGAGAAAGATTGATGGAAAGTGGTAGGAGGACGAGAGGAAAGTGAATGAGAATGTGCTAAATAAAAACTCGAAAGTAAAAGCCACTCTAATTAAATTAGGGTTAGGATCGGGGATCGTATTTTTTTGACATACATTCTGATTCACTTTCTTAGAGCCCAATTTATAATTTTTTTCTACGATCCAAATCATTTATATTTCAATTCAACATTTATTGAAATACAAAAATCATTTTTCGTTCAGTTTAACGGCCATTTTTATTGGCTGAAAAATTATAAAAAAACGGCCCTTCTTTTTTCTGAAAGCTCAAAATATGATATCAAAGGAAAAAAAACACCAAATCGAAGGAGACCAGTTCCGCGGAGAAGTGAACTAATCACGGTACAAGGTTAATTAGGCTCTAAGGAAATGAGCTTGCTTGCTAACAGAGGCACGAATGCCAATCGAACAAACAGCCACCCAAACGAAAGGCAAGTCGATCTTCACTCAAGAAAGGCATTCAGATTATGTAACATGGTTAATTATAAGGAAAACTAATGAAAAAGGCTTGAAAACTTTGAGTTTTAACTATAAGGACAAAATAAAGAGTAAAGTGAATAGTATCAGGTTTGACTTTTTAGTGTAAAAATGTGGTTTTTCGTTAAAGTGAACAGTACCGTGTGCTTTTCGTTAAAACTCCCTTAATTATACTCTAAGGAAATGAGCTTTCTTGATAAAAGAGGCACGAATGCCAATCGAACAAACAGCCACCCAAACAACAACAACAACAACAAAGCCTTTTTCCACTAAGTGGGGTCGGCTATATGAATCCTAGAACGCCATTGAGCTCGGTTTTGTGTCATGTCCTCCGTTAGATCCAAGTACTTTAAGTCTTTTCTTAGGGTCTCTTCCAAAGTTTTCCTAGGTCTTCCTTTATCCCTTCGGCCCTGAACCTCTGTCCCGTAGTCACATCTTCGAACTGGAGCGTCAGTAGGCCTTCTTTGCACATGTCCAAACCACCGTAACCGATTTTCTCTCATATTTCCTTCAATTTCGGCTACTCCTACTGACACGCCCCGATCCCGATGTCCTAGGGACATCAGGATGGTCACGTGCTGGCCGACACCCGAGGGTGACGAAAGCCATTTATTGAGTGCAATTGCTTAAAATAAAGGATAGATAAAACTTATAAATGTAAAAGAATAAGGAATATGCATTTAAGGAACGTGTTCAGAGCATACAACTAACTAGAACATTAAAGGAAATAATATAAAATTAGATGAACAAAGGAATTGGTCCTACACCGAGAGGACTCGAAGATACCGAAGCGGAAGTGCCTGAATGCCGGAATTGTACGCCTCGATTCTAAATCCTGAAGGGGGCGCAAAACAAACATGAGTGGACCAAGTTGATATATATATAATAAAACAGTTATTAACGTACTAACCCCCAGGTTTTATGAAAACACATATATAATATTAAACATAGGTTTTCCGAAACCTAGCATGTCGTGCAATGTCTCAAATCATAACTCATATATAATAATCACTAGTGAATTGTCCGATAACCCCCAGGCCCCATGCCGGCTCCCCGTCTCTGAGCAGACAGTCAGAGGAAAATACACTTCAGGCCCCATGCCGGCTCCCCGTCCCTGTGCTAAATAGCCAGAGGAAACACACTCCAGGCCCTATGCCAACACCAAACCGTCGCCCGGGACGGACCGGAATCTATCCCTACGTCCCGTAGCGGAAAGGACCACTAGGTAAGTACCAAACCATTGAACATATATATATTGAAAAACAACTTCATAGTATAAAGTCATCCATCATCTATACTATAAAGAGGTGTTCGAAACATGTTCTAAATATCATATCGTCATCCATCAGATATTCTATAAGAACATGGGTTATAGGAAAAATAGTAATAATTCAAAGTAACCTCAGTAAGCATGTTATCTCACAAAACGTTTCATAAAACGTAATCATTAAATCATGCTTTTCATGTATGCAATTCTACTATAAAACATGCATTTTAGAAGGGGTCCACTCACCGTACACCGATGGTGCAAAGCTATACCAACGAGGAATAACGGAATCACCATTAATAATTGCACCTATTCACATAAAGGAGCACCTTTAGTCAAACTCTATTCAAACGATTGAATTTGGGAAAACGGACTTCAGAAACGGGTCCAGAACGTCGAAATTAGCCTAGGAGAGGTCTTGGACGAAAACCCGAAAAGTCAACTCAAACAGTCAACGTTGACCGTTGACCAAGTCAACAGTCAACAGTCAACAGTCAACTGGTCAGAGGTCAAAGTCAACTGGGCTTTGAATTTGGGTTGGACCGAATGGGTTTTAAGGTTTTGGGTTGGGTTAAAGGCTTATAGGTTTTTGGGTTAAAATGATTTATGGTGAAGAAATATGGTTTGGGCCTAAGCCCAAACACACACACACACAAAGGCCCAAAGGCCTCCCAACCAAAGGGGTTGGGCTCGGCAGAGAAAGCCCAAAGGGCTTGGGTTTTGGTGGGTCGCCGGACCCAGTGGGAGAGAAAGCCGGAATTCGGCCGGAAAATCACCCAACTTTAAACGGCTATAACTTTATCACTACTCGACGAAATTAAGCGAGACAAAAACGAAAGTTGTAGCCCTTGAAGAGACGAAGAGAATGGTACCTCACACGACGTCTAACTCGCCATGGTTTGGCCGGAAAACGCATCGAAAGCCGTCGGACTCGCCGGAAACTGGGTAAGATTCAAATGAGTATAACTTCTTCAATACTCAACGAAATTGAGTGAAACAAACAGAAAAGTTGTAGTACTCAGGGAGACGAAGAGATTGATACCTTGCACTTTGGCCAACTCGCCGTGGTTTGGCCGGAAATTGCCTCGAAAGTCGCCGGAGTTGGGTGTGCTTACACCCGGCTTCGATTTCGTCCTATAACCTCCAAAAATCATGAAATAAACTCCATTAAACCACAACCCACAAGATTGTAGGACGAAGTAGGGAAGTTTTGAAGCTTACCTCGCCGGAAAAATAGGAACTCGCCGGAGTTCCTTTCCGGGTTTCCTGGGGTTGCAGCACGGGACAGAGGGGGAGAAGGACGAGATGGAGAGTGATGCTTCCTCGCGTACGCCTGCGTGCGATGGGTGCGTGCGTGCTGCTGTGCTGCGGTACAGAGAAGAGAGATGAGGGAGGTATGAGAGAGAGCCGAGAGAGAGACAGAGAAATGGAGAGAGATACGGGAAAGAGAGAACAGAGAGAGAAGAGAGAGATGAGAGGTTGGGGACAGAAATCAGGGGCCCCTTGGGCTCACAAATTAAGATCCAAAAACCATTTTAAAAGCAACATAAACTCAAACTTAGTGAAAATACAATTTAAATTGGGGCGGGTGTTACACCTACTTTACCTCGGATATCCTCATTCCTAATCTTATCATTTCTCGTGTGCCCACACATCCAACGAAGCATCCTCATCTCCGCTACACCCATTTTGTGTACGTGTTGATGTTTCACCGCCCAACATTCTGTGCCATACAGCATCGCTGAACTTATTGCCGTCCTATAAAATTTTCCCTTGAGGTTCAGTGGCATACGAAAGGCATAATTCCATGTAGGAAGTCGATCTTCACACAAGAAAGATATCCAGATTCTGTAACATGGTTAATAATGCTCTAAGGAAATGAGCTTGCTTGTTGACAGTAGCAATAATAAATTCACTCATAAAAGTTGCTGTTATTCCTTTCTCTCCACGGAAAGTAAATCGCAGAAGAGGGAGACGTGTATAGAGAGAAAAGAGACGTGCTTAGGCCTCTATCTTTCACGTTCGTCTTTTTTTTTCTTTGGTACCATATTCCCGTCTTTGTTTTGGTAATTAACGCAAAGAATCTTGCTTTACAGAAAGCAAACGGGAAGACCTATGCGGTATATATATATATGTATTGTCTATATAAACTAGGTAGAAGAAAAGCAATAGCACACAACCACATCCTGCGTTTCTCTAATTCCTATACACTTTCCTTTTTCCAACTATTCTCTTTTTATCCTCTGTCAACCAATTTCTAAGTTACTTACCCTAAAAATGGCCGATGCCCTTATCTCCACACTACTAGAAAAATTAGCTTCAATGGCTTATGAATACGTAGCCGAAGAGGTGAAACTTGTTTTGAATGTTAAGAAAGAAGTTGAAGAATGTTCTCGCAATCTAAAAGCAATTCGGGCTGTGCTTGAGGATGCAGAGCAAAGGCAAGTGAGAGAGGCCAACGTGAGAAACTGGTTGGATAATCTCAAGGAAATATCCTTCGACATGGTAGATGTGCTGGATGACTGGAACGGTGAGATTTTGAGGCAACAAGTTGAGAAGCAAGAAAGGGAAGGCACAAGTGCTGTTGTTGCTAAGAAAAAGGTATGTTTCCCTGTTATCCCCCGTTGCTTTTGTTGTGGCCATGTTGGGCGGGTAATTCCTCGTCATAAAATTGCTCAAGAGATTAAGGATCTGAATGAGAGGTTAACTGCGATCTATAAGCAAAGAAAAATGTATAATTTTCAACTTATAGATAAAGGCATTCAAAAACCTCAAACCTCGTCTTTTGTCGATGTATCTGGGATATTTGGCCGAGAAACAGAAAAGGATAGTTTGGTAAGGAAGTTAGTGAGTGACGAAGAAGGGAGGGGGATCCTCATCATTCCTATTGTAGGGATGGGAGGAATGGGGAAGACAACTTTAGCCCAACTAGCCTATAATGATGCCAATGTGAATGCCCATTTTAAAAAGAAAATATGGATTTGTGTGTCAGAGCCTTTTGATGTCATGAAGATTGCAAAAAAGATTATTGGTGATGAGTCCTTAAGTTCAAATGAGTTGGATTATGTCTTACATCGTATGTCTAGATCTATTAAGGAAGAAAAGTTTATCCTAGTATTGGATGATGTGTGGAATGAAGACAGTACACAGTGGGACCAGTTAAAGGTACCACTGATGCGAAATAGTGCTGAAGGCAGTAGAATATTGGTCACCACAAGAAAAGAAAGGGTTGCTAGTATGGTGAGATCAACCACTTTCACGATAAATCTTGGAGAGTTGAGTGAACAACATTGTTTGTCAATCTTCAATCACATGGCATTTTCTAATAGGGAAGCAGATGAGTATGGGGTGTTTGGAGATATTAGTAGGGAAATTGTAAAGAAGTGTAAGGGCTTGCCTCTTGTTGCAAAGACTTTGGGTAGTCTCATGTGCGATAAGAGAACAATGAAGGAATGGAAAGATGTTTTGAATAGTAAGATATGGGATTGGAACGAAGTGGAAGAAAAAGTTTTCCGACCACTACTTCTAAGTTATTATGATTTGATCCCTGTAGATAGATGTTGCCTTTTATATTGTGGAATTTTTCCCAAAGATTATGGGTTAGAGAGGGATAAATTGATAAATCTTTGGATGGCACAAGATTATCTTGATTCGGAAGAGAATAAAGATAAGGGTATAATTGGCAACATTGTTTTTGATAACTTAGTTGCACGGTCGTTTTTCCAAGATTTTGAGAAAGATGATGATAGTGGTAAGATTATAGGTTGCAAAATGCATGATATTGTACATGACTTTGTGCACTTTCTCACCAAGAAGGAATGTTTGATTACGGAGGCTAATCAAGGTGCTAACAGTGAGATAGAGGTATTGGCCAACAAGGTTCGCCATTTAACCTTAACATCTGTTCCCGATGGTTCAAATTCACTTCGTACCTCATGTTACAATTGCAAAAAATTACGTACCCTCACAGTTTTTTGCTCAAAACCATCACTGCCATGCATAGACGCAAGTTTAGTTTTGCAATTGAAATGTCTTAGGACATTAAATTTGATTGGTAGTTTCATTAAAGAACTTCCAGAGGAGATTGGTCAATTGGTACATTTGAGGCATCTTGATTTGTCTAGCAATGAGCTTTTGGAGAAATTACCGGACTCTATTTGTAGTTTATACAATTTGTATACCTTGGTCATTTGGTTTTGCCGTTCACTTTCAAAATTGCCTCGTAACATGAGCAAGTTGATTAACCTAAGGCATCTTTATGTGGCAAACTGTTTTCGTCTGGAGTACTTGCCAAAAGGGATAGGGAGATTGACAAGTTTGCAAACATTAGATGAGTGTCGTGTGTTTTTTGGTCGCAATGACGAAGCATTCAAATTTGGGGATCTGAGAACCTTGAACAACCTTCGGGGCAGTCTCAACATAACATTTAGGGGGGATTTGAATGATGTAAGCGAGGTTGTGGAACTACCATTGGTTGACAACAAACAAATTTTTGATCTCCGAATTCTTTGCTGGGATCTGTCCCAAATGACTCCAGAGGGTAATCTTCAAATACTGAATGCCTTGCAACCGCAAGAAGATTTGGAATCTTTAGTCATTTATGGGGTTGTGGCTCCCACCCGGCCGAAATGGTTGACGTGTTTAAACAGGTTGAGATTCCTTACTCTTGGTGGTTGTATAAATTGGAAAACTTTGCCTCCTCTTGGTAAATTGCCCTTCCTTGAAAGACTGATGCTATTGGAGATGGGGCGCATAAAAAAGGTTGGTGGCGAATTTTTGGGACTAGAAGATGACCAAGCAGTATTCCCAAAACTGAAAGACCTTGACTTTGGGTGGTTGCCGAATTGGAAAGAGTGGGAAGGCGTGAGCGGGTGGGCGAAAGAGGATTCTAAATTTCCTACAATCATGCCTTGTCTTTCTTCCTTGACTATTCAGCACTGTCAAACGCTAGAAACACTGCCAGACTTCCTCAGCAAAATACCACTTCAGAATCTTACCATCAGGCATTGTCAGAAACTTACCGATCGTTGCACAGAAGCCAGTGGAGAGGAGTGGCCTAAGATTTCTCACATCCAAAAAATCATCCGGTAATTGAGATCATCTATTTTATTTTATTTTATTTTTAGATATACAGTTATGTATCGACTGTGGCTTAACATCATCATTTTTTGGGTTTATTTAGCCTCTAAATCTTCAATTATTAATTACTAATGGTGGCTCGCAAAGACATATTCTGTGTGTAATCCTATTTGAAAAGGTACTGTTCTGTGCATATTTGCTTCCCACAACTAAATTCATGTAATCTGTTGTGCGTTGCTATATTAGACTAACATATTTTAGTAAAAATATTTGTTCATATCGTTTCAGGGAGTCTAGTGATGAAGCTAAAAGGGTGATGATGTAGAGACCACTGAAGTATGCCTCCCGAGGTCCCGGGCTGTTGCACTGTGTGAATTTTATTATTTGGATTCCATCGATTTCAGGGTTTCAACGTGAATTCACAATAATGTCTTTTTTTATTATAGTTATGCTGGAGTGGAAGTGACATTGTTGTTTTAATTTAAAAAAGAGTTTCAGTGTGGATTTGTTACATCTTGTATATATTGGTTGTTTGAGGTTTGTTTGTTATGATTACTGTCATGATTAATATCGGACTTTATGTCCCCTTTGATAGATTGTACTGTTTTTTTTAATTATAAATAAATCTACTATTGAGAATTTTAATGTGAATCTAACATTGTGGATGTTGAATGAGTTTTTCTTCATTATTGTTTAATTTCGTGATCGATAAATGTTAGTTTATATTCGTAGATTTGATCAAGTTTTTCCTTATAGTTTGGTTTCAATATTTAATACAAGTCTCATGTGAAACATGCCACAACTTCTCAAAGGATAAGCAAATGACACTTTTAGAGAGATAAAAATTGCTATTTCTCTTTGAGATGCTCTTATGAAACGGATATTTGAGTTTATTAATAATATTAATAATTCGGAGTGATACAACATTACTCTATACCAAAGGTAAAAAAACACTGTTCAATAACAGCATTTGACGAATATGCATTTCAGTTGCTGCACTTGCTTGGATATTTGTTTTGTTTATCAAAGTCCGGATTTCTTCCATTAAAGACAGAATCAAGTGATTCGGAACGTTAAAATTTGATTAAACAGTTAAATTATTATAATTTTTAGAGAATTTCGTATTTGTAATCGTTAACTCAAATTTCAACGGTTCAAATTAGTAGATCCGGAGCTTTTAATGGGCAGCAAAGTAATACTTGGGTACTGTCTAGTCCAACGCCCACTTCTTTTATTAATCATGTGACCAAACATATCCCTACGTCTTTTCTCCAACGAATCTGCGCATCTTCCAACCATGGCAGCCATGGCTTGTCTTCTCCGGCGACACCAATGGCACAATTCCTTCCCTTCTCCGGCGTCCCAAACCTCTATTCCCTCTCTTCTACAACAACTGCGGCTCGTCCTCGGTGGTGGAGGACGGTGATTAATGAGGCCGAGTAAACCATTGCTGACAAAGAAGCCTATGATGCGGCTGAATCGAATCGGAATTCGAGATCGTCGCGTCCTGGTGGTTGATGGTGGACCGAGGCCACACTTGAGGCTCCGAGCCATAGTCTTTTCCGCCAACATCCGAGCTTTTCATGCACGAATCCGTTTCGGATCGGAAGAAAATAAAAAACCCAGAAAAAGTTGGGTTTCCGGGTGACTTCTCCGGCCGATTTCAGGTGGCTAATTTAGCGATTTACAGTTAATTTTGTGTGATGACATTGTGGTCATTTAGTCCTTTAAATTCACACTTAATTTCTTCAGAAGCCGGAGATGCAACGTCGATGTCCATGGGAAACACCGAAACAGGGAGTCCGATTGGGGAAGTGCTTCAGCCAATTCAGGGAAACTGAGATCAGCAGAAGCACCTTTGAGGGCTACAGTTGCTGCATCATAAGCTGGATTTTCCATTTCAAGGTATGACCCTAGCCATAATTTCTTCCCTTTCTGCCGGATTTCCAACACCCAAAGTTGTAATCTTTCAATTTCCAAGAGTGATGTTGTAAATGGAAGCATTGTCAGTGAGAAAGTATTCTTTAGTTTAACTTTATATACGATGCTCACTATCTGTTTGATATGTTTCGTCTAATAAATTACTAGTTCCTGCAACTCTTATTTGTCTCATGGAATCTGGCCCCTGGTGAAATCTTTGTGCAATGAATTTTAGGGTCTCAATATTTGTAAGTCAAGGGGCTTGCTAATTATTTTTCTTTTGGCCAGATATTCTACGTTCATATCTTATGGAAAACTTATGGGATTTGTACAGTTTTCTTGGTTCCTATTAGAAGCATTTGTTGTGGTTTATCATTTTTCTGTTTAAATTATTTGTTGTCTTCTGAGTGGTAACTTTTCAAAGACGGTGGAAGCTGAGCGCATTTCAGTTGATCATGTTGCCCATCTTAAACCATCTGATGGAGGTTCAGCAGCAACTCAGTTCCGTTGCACTGCATCTTGTTTCCTACAGCGACTCAGTTCGTTTCCTACAACTCCATCTTGTTCAGTTGCACTGCATTATCTTTTTGGTTAAATAAAATCGAACCACCAGGACGCCGATTCCTGGAATTTAGAACTAAATTCATATCGTTTCAGGGAGTCTAGTGATGAAGCTAAAAGGGTGATCGTGTAGAGACCATCAAAGTATGCCTTCCGAGGTCTGGGGGTCTGTATATTGCCTTGAACGCTTTGCTGTTGCACATGGAGAACTAATCTCCCCAGGAGGAATACCTATGCGTATATATATGTGTATATTATGACTCTGAATTTTACTATTTGGATTCCATCGATTTCAGAGTTGAATTCACAATAATGTCTTTTTTCATGATAACAATTTTTTGAGTGGAACTGGTATTGTTGTTTTAATTAAAAAAAACATAGTTTCAGTGTGAATTTGTTATATCTTGTATTGGTTGTTGGAGGTTTGTTCGTTATGGAACTAATATTGTCATGGGCAATGTTAGGCTTTATGTCCTCCTTGACAGATTGTACTTTTCTTCTATTTTAATAAATGTTAGTTTCTATTCGTGGATTTAATCAAGTTTTTCCTTATAGTTTGGCTAACTCTCTTTACCCTTCTCAAAGGGTAAGCAAATGACACTTTTAGAGAGATAAAAATTGCTGACTCTCTTTGAGACGCTCTTATGAAACGGAAACCCGACAATTCCTTCCCTTCTCCGGCGTCCCAAACCTCTATTCCCTCTCTTCTACAACAACTGCGACTCGTCCTCGGTGGTGGAGGACGGTGATTAATGAGGCTGAGTAAACCATTGCTGACAAAGAAGCCTATGATGCGGCTGAATCGAATCGGAATTCGAGATCGTCGCGTCCTGGTGGTTGATGGTGGACCCAGGCCACACTTGAGGCACCGAGCCATAATCCTTTCCGCCAACATCCGAGCTTGGCATGCACGAATCCGTTTCGGCTTGGAAGAAAATTTAAAACCCAGAAAAAGTTGGGTTTCCGGGTGAGTTCTCCGGCCGATTTCAGGTGGCTAATTTTGCGGTTTACAGTTAATTTTGTGTGATGACATTGTGGTGATTTAGTCTATTAAATTCACGCTCAATTTCCTCAGAAGCCGGAGATGCAACGTCGACGTCCATGGGAAACACCGAATCAGGGAGTCCGATTGGGGAAGTGCTTGAGCCAATTCAGGGAAACTGAGATCAGCAGAAGCACCTTTGAGGGCTACAGTTGCTGTATCATAAGCTGGATTTCCCATCTCAAGGTACGACCCTAGCCATAATTTCCAACACCCAAAGTTGTAATCTTTCAATTTCCAACCTGACTCTTCTGATCCCTCGTTTCCCTCCCCAACTCCTCTTTTTCGTTTTTTTTTTTTTTTTTTGGGTTTTATTAATTTATATGAATTTTATTATATTTTGATTTTTTTTGGGATAATTCAGAAGAACTGGATACAATTTTGCGGAGGAACACAACTATGTTTGTGAAAAATGATTTGGAGGCATTCAACAGAAATGAGAGCCTCCAAAAGAGCTCACTGTTCATTGTGGCAGAGTCATATGGAGGCATATTTGCAGTCAATCTTAGACTTCGAGGTAATTAAATTAATTTAACCGATTTTTTGCATTTGACACCACTGCATCGGAGATGGTGTTGGGGTTTGAATAGCGTTCTTTTGTAATTTACAAACACAATCTGCAATTTGTGAAAGTTACAAAATATCACTGCTCTGCTCCTGATAATCATTTTTAATGGGGGTTTTCAGGCAATGTAATTATGATTGCAAGGTTGATAGTTTTGCTTCATTGGTTGATGGAAAATATCACTGCTCTGCTCGACTATTCCTTTCAGAAGCAACTCCTGAATTTTAGGGTCTCAATATTTGTAAGTCAAGGGGCATGCTAATTATTTTTCTTTTGGCCAGATAGTCTACATTCATATCTTATGGAAAACTTGTGGGATTTGTACAGTTTTCTTGGTTCCTATTAGAAGCATTTATTGTGGTATATCATTTGTCTGTTTAAATTATTTGTTGTCTTCTGAGTGTTAACTTCTCTAAGACGGTGGAAGCTGATCGCATTTCAGTTGATCATGTTGCCCATCTTAAACCATCTGATGGGGGTTCATCAGCAACTCAGTTCCGTTGCACTGCATCTTGTTTCCTACAGCAACTCAGTTCATTTCAGTTGATCATGTTTCCTACAACTCCATCTTGTTCAGTTGCACTGCATTATCTTTTTGGTTAAATAAAATTGAACCACCAGGACGCCGATTCCTGGAATTTAGAACTAAATTCATATCGTTTCAGGGAGTCTAGTGATGAAGCTAAAGGGGTGATCGTGTAGAGACCATCAAAGTATGCCTTCCGAGGTCTGGAAGTCTCTATATTGACTTGAGCGCTTTGCTGTTGCACATGGAGTAGTTCTCCCCATGATAAGAATGTGTGTTTCCAATGTCGCAGCTGATGGATATCAAGGAAAGCCCTGTTTATGTTCTTCTCAACCCTATGATCAATGCTGCTCAAAAGGATCTCCCAATCACTATTTACGAAAGTGGTATGTTAGCTACATTGTTATCTTGTTGTGTGTGTGAGCTTTTGTGGGCATTTTCAGTTAATTGTAAACCTATGCATTTCTAATTTTGTGAATTTGTATGCTATGTGGTATCATATCTACGGCTGAAGCACAAATTTGTATTTTTATCATGGCAGCATGTGCATGTAGTGCTTTCTCTTTCTTGTATATACCACAATGTTTTAAAAAACTCGCCTCGGGGCGCGCCTAGGCGCCCTTGGAGGCGGGGCTTCACCATTTTCGCCTCTGTTTTGTGGGAGTGGGCGAAATACTCGCCTAGGCTTGTCGGGGCGCGCCTAGGCGCCTGAGGCGTCAACTGGGCGTCAACTGGGCGTCAACTGGGCGTCCCTTTTTCTTTTTTAGGTTGCAGAAATCTGGATTTCTTTTAGTTGCAGGGCTGTTTTTGAGTTGTAGACCAAGAAACTGGCGAAGGAGATGGAGATGGAGATGAAGACAGCGGCTAGGGTTTTTAGGCTGAGTTTGTTTTTTAATTTTTGTCTTTAAATACCCTATAAATACTCCACTCAACTCTTTATTTTCGTCATTTATTTCATTTTAAATACCTTATAAATACTCCACCCCATTTATTTCATTTTAAATACCCTATAAATACTCCACCCCATTTATTTCATTTTAAATACCCTATAAATACTCCACTCAACCCTTTATTTTCCTTAAATTCCCATAATTATTGCTTTATATCATTTTAAATACCCTATAAATACTCCACTTAGCCTTTATTTCCTTTTAAATTACTTATAATTGCAACATTAAGCCTTTATTTTGCTTGAAATTTTCCTATAATTGTGACCATTCAACCTTATTTTCCTTAAAGTTCTCTGTAATTGCTTACAATAAAATAAATAATTATAACATTTTGACACTATATGACATAGTTTCCAAGTACAACTAGACTTAGTAATAAAGAAGATGATATTATCTTTGATTTAGTTATAGTTATATTTGTTTTTACAAAGTATTATATTGTTATAACTATACTTACATATAATATATATTTAAATTTTAGGTTCCATGAGGCTTCGCCTCACGCCTCACGCCTCACGCCTAGGCCGGGCTTCCCCTCGGACGCCTCGCCCACGCCTCACGCTTTTAATACATTGATATACCATGATTGCTTATTTTAGTTCGCTGGTTGGTGGTTATTTGCTTGAGATGTTGTATATTCGGCCACTTTTAATGTTTCTTAGGAAGCCATCCTTGAGAACTGTGGCAAACAAACTAAAAGTGCCCTGCTGCTGGTTCCAGTTCTTTCAATACTCTGTTGAACATAAGGCTGTCTAAAAGATAGTAGAAGGTTGTTTGAGCTTCTTAACAACCCCACATTGAAGGTGTTGTACCGCAGCGTTATCTGTTGTTTGCTGCCATTTTCTTAGTTTTAGTTAAGATTGTAGTGTTTCTTTTTTCCTTGCCTTCTACTGTACAATTAATAGTTCCTGCAACTTTTATTTGTATCATGAAATCATGGTGAAATCTATTGTGCAATGACTTTTAGGGTCGCAATATTTGTAACTGCATTGGCTTGCGAATTATTTCTACTGGCCAGAGTCTTATGGAAAACTTGTGGGATTTGGACAGTTTTCTTGGTTCCTATTAGAATTGCGGTTTATCATTTATCTGTTTAAACTTTGTCGTCTTATGAGTGTTAACTTTACAACTGTAGAGATGCATGTCATTGATGGGATTCCACAGCTAATCTTTGTCAGCTCAAGCTATACCGTTGAGGTTAGGCTTTTTCATTATTTTCTACTTTAAAGTTGTTTATTTTAATCAACCAGGGTTTTACTGAGACGATTTTGTTCTTTTGTGTGTGTTTCAAAGATGGTGGAAGCTGAGCGCATTTCAGTTGATCATGTTGCCCATCTTAAACCATCTGATGGAGGTTCAGCACCAACTCAATGTGAGTCCTCAGTTGATCATGTTGCTTATCACGCACCGGTTCTTCCCCCACAAAGATAACTGGACGTACTCATCTATTTCTGATACAAACTAATACAACCTGGGTTGTGTGCAGTGGCTGCTCATCTTACTGGAATCCACAGTGCTATCAAGATGCTAAATAGCAGAATCAGAGTGCTTCATCACTATCTTCTTGCTATGCGGAAAGGTACGCACATACTTTTAGTGTAAGTACAGTACTTGCTTTTTTGTTGGCGCTTTGTGTATGCATACTGCTGGGAGCCATGTTTTAGAAAGGTTCAGAACTGATAATAATTGCTCTTCATTCTCTACTTGCAGGTGATATACCTTGTGAAAATTCACTGCTAAGACAAGTATCAAGTGTTTTGAGAAGGTTGCCTGCCATAGAATCAGGGAAATTTCAAGATGATTTCTTGATGGTGAGTGTTCCTCGTTTCAATTCCGAATTCACTAGTAGAGGCATTTGTTATGCACTTAATTGTACTATTAGAGAAATAAACATCAATTAAAAATGGGAAGATGGCATAATAATTTTGGATGGTGCTGGGAAAATGGTAGAAGATTTGGTCCTTCCCTTCCCAGTTATATATGTTTCATCAGAATAAACTTGTTATATTATTCATGGTTCAGAAAAGCTCTTAATTTAAGCTTCATAGTTCCGATTATCAATTTTATCTTCTTGTTTACTTATGATTCATGGTTCAGAAAAGCTCTTAATTTAAGCTTCATAGTTCCGATTATCAATTTTATCTTGTTGTTTATTTGGATTGGAAGATTTTGTGATCCATAACTGTAAGTAAGGCCTCTTTGTCGAGATTTTTTCCTCTCTTTTCACATAATGTATGATTGTGGATAGTGGCTGCTGATTAAGCTGACATCTTTATCCCGTGAATCACTATTGTTGCTGACCTCCTTTTTTATTTTTGGTAGGAATACAATGACACTTTGTTGATTACATATTTGGCTGTGCTGACCAACTGCTCAAGGTATGAGATGTGGCATATCTTGCACTAATATGTTTTCCCTTGCATGTGATTCTTATGAACTACTGAATTAAACTTTTCGATGTCCATTGTTTTACGACACACTTTCTTAGAGCCCCTTTTATAATTTTTTTCTGCGATCCAAATAATTTATGTTACAGACAAATTCCAATATAACAAAGGTAAAAAAAACCAAGCTGACAGCTACTACTAGCTCTCTTGATTTCTCTCATCCGTGCCCATGCTTTCCCATGGGAGAGCCGAATGCTCTCCCCCTTGGATGCTCACCCTCACTGTGTTCTCCTCCGGATGCTCTTATTTCTACTCTCTGAGCCACTCATGTGGCATACAAAAACAAGAGCCGAAAGTGTTGCCACTTTTACTTCATTATTCCAACAAACATCATAATGATGTGTCATTTATTTTCCTTATTTTACTTGGCTGTAAGTGTTGCCACTTGGCCACTATAATTCAACAAAAACCTCCATGCCACAACCGAAAGACACAAAGTCACAAATGGCTGCTGCCATTTCCCTGTAGCAATTAAATAAATGTCACACTTCATTCACCACCAACAGCACACGGTCACTTCATTGTTGCCAGCTCAAAATATGAGCTAATCACAACAATTCCTATCTTCGTTTTGGTAATTAACGCAAAGAATCTTGCTTTACAGAAAGCAAACGGGAAGAACCACGCGGTATTTATGTCCATTGTCTATAAAAACTAGGTAGAAGAAAAGCAATAGCACACAACCACATACTGCATTTCTCTTCATATTCAGCTTCCTTTTTCCGACTCCTCTCTTTTTATCCTCTGTCAACCAATTTCTAAGTTCCTTACCCTAAAAATGGCCGATGCCCTTATCTCCACACTACTAGAAAAGTTAGCTTCAACGGCTTATGAATACGTAGCCGAAGAGGTGAAACTTGTTTTGAACGTTGAGAAAGAAGTTAAAGAATTTGCTCGCAATCTAAAAGCAATTCGGGCTGTGCTTGAGGATGCAGAGCAAAGGCAAGTGAAGGAGGCCAACGTGAGAGACTGGTTGGATAATCTCAAGGAAATATCCTACGACATGGTAGATGTGCTGGATGACTGGAACGGTGAGATTTTGAGGCAACAAGTTGAGAAGCAAGAAAGGGAAGGCACAAGTGTTGTTGTTCCTAAGAAAAAGGTATGTTTCCCTATTGTCCCCCGTTGCTTTTGTTGTGGCCATGTTGGGCGGGTAATTCCTCGTCATAAAATTGCTCAAGAGATTAAGGATCTGAATGAGAGGTTAACTGCGATCTATAAGCAAAGAAAAATGTATAATTTTCAACTTATAGATAAAGGCATTCAAAAACCTCAAACCTCGTCTTTTGTCGATGTCTCTGGGATATTTGGCCGAGAAACAGAAAGGGATAGTTTGGTAAGGAAGTTAGTGAGTGACGAAGAAGGGAGGGGGCTCCTCATCATTCCTATTGTAGGGATGGGAGGAATGGGGAAGACAACTTTAGCCCAACTAGCCTATAATGATGCCAATGTCGATGCCCATTTTAAAAAGAAAATATGGATTTGTGTGTCAGAGCCTTTTGATGTCATGAAGATTGCAAAAAAGATTATTGGTGATGAGTCCATAAGTTCAAATGAGTTGGATAATGTCTTGCAACGTATGTCTAGATGTATTGAGAAAGAAAAGTTTCTCCTAGTATTGGATGATGTGTGGACTGAAAACAGTACACAGTGGGATCAGTTAAAGGAACCACTGATGGGAAATAGTGCTAAGGGCAGTAGAATATTGGTCACCACAAGAAAAGAAAGGGTTGCTAGTATGGTGAGATCAACCACTTTCACGATAAATCTTGGAGAGTTGAGTGAACAACATTGTTTGTCAATCTTCAATCACATGGCATTTCCTAATGGGAAAGCAGATGAGGATGGGGTGTTTGGAGATATAAGTAGGGAAATTGTGAAGAAGTGTAAGGGTTTGCCTCTCGTTGCAAAGACTTTGGGTAGTCTCATGCGCGATAAGAAAACAATGAAGGAATGGAAAGATGTTTTGAATAGTAAGATATGGGATTGGAAAGAAGTGGAGGAAGAAGTTTTCCGACCACTGCTTCTAAGTTATTATGATTTGATCCCTGTAGATAGATGTTGCCTTTTATATTGTGGAATTTTTCCTAAAGATTATGAGTTAGAGAGGGGTATATTGATAAATCTTTGGATGGCACAAGATTTTCTTGATTCGGAACGGAATAAAGATAAGGGCAAAATTGGCAACATTGTTTTTGATAACTTAGTTGCACGGTCGTTTTTCCAAGATTTTGAGAAAGATGATGATAGTGGTAAGATTATAGGTTGCAAAATGCATGATATTTTACATGACTTTGTGCACTTTCTCACCAAGAAGGAATGTTTGATTGCAGAGGCTAATCAAGGTGCTAACAGTGAGATAGAGGTATTGGCCAGCAAGGTGCGCCATTTAACCTTAACAGATGTTCCCTACGGTTCAGATTCACTTCCTGCCTCATGTTACAATTGCAAAAAACTACGTACCCTCGCAGTTTTTTGGTCAAGATCATTACTGTCATGCATAGACTCAAGTATAGTTTTGCAATTGAAATGTCTTAGGACATTAAATTTGATTCGTAGTTCCATTAAAGAACTTCCAGAGGAGATTGGTCAATTGGTACATTTGAGGCATCTTGATTTGTCTAGCAATTATCTTTTGAAGAAATTACCGGACTCTATTTGTAGTTTATACAATTTGTATACCTTGGTCATTTGTTTTTGCGAATCACTTTCAAAATTGCCTCGTAACATGAGCAAGTTGATTAACTTAAGGCATCTTTATGTGGCAAACTGTTTTCGTCTGAAGTACTTGCCAAAAGGGATAGGGAGATTGACAAGTTTGCAAACATTAGATGAGTGTCGTGTTTTTTTTGGTCGCAATGACGAAGCATTCAAATTTGGGGATCTGAGAACCTTGAACAACCTTCGGGGCAGTCTCAAAATAGCAGTTGGGGGGGATTTGAATGATGTAAGCGAGGTTGTGGAACTACCATTGGTTGACAAAAAACAAATTTTTAATCTCCGAATTATTTGCTATGGTATGTCCCAAATGACTCCAGAGAGTAATCTTCAAATACTGAATGCCTTACAACCGCAAGAAGATTTGGAATCTTTATTCATTGATGAGGTTGTGGCTCCCACCTGGCCGAAATGGTTGACGTGTTTAAACAGGTTGAGATTCCTTGCTCTTAGTGCTTGTATAAATTGGGAAACTTTGCCTCTTCTTGGTAAATTGCCCTTCCTTGAAAGATTGAAGCTATCGGAGATGGGGGGCATAGAAAAGGTTGGTGGCGAATTTTTGGGACTAGAAGATGACCAAGCAGCATTCAAATCATCCTCCTCAGTATTCCCAAAACTGAAAGACCTCTGCTTTGAGGGGATATTGGCTTGGAAAAAGTGGGAAGGCGTGAGCGGGTGGACGAAAGAGGATTCTAAATTTCCTACAATCATGCCTTGTCTTTCTTCCTTGACTATTCAGCACTGTCAAACGCTAGAAACACTGCCAGACTTCCTCAGCAAAATACCACTTCAGAATCTTACCATCAGGCATTGTCAGAAACTTACCGATCGTTGCACAGAAGCCAGTGGAGAGGAGTGGCCTAAGATTTCTCACATCCAAAAAATCATCCGGTAATTGAGATCATCTATTTTATTTTATTTTATTGTTAGATATACATTTATGTATCGACTGTGGCTTAACATCATCATTTTTTGGGTTTATTTAGCCTCTAAATCTTCAATTATTAATTACTAATGGTGGCTCGCAAAGACATATTCTGTGTGTAATCCTATTTGAAAAGGTACTGTTCTGTGCATATTTGCTTCCCACAACTAAATTCATGTAATCTGTTGTGCGTTGCTATATTAGACTAACATATTTTAGTAAAAATATTTGTTCATATCGTTTCAGGGAGTCTAGTGATGAAGCTAAAAGGGTGATGATGTAGAGACCACTGAAATATGCCTCCCGAGGTCTCGGGCTGTTGCACTGTGTGAATTTTATTATTTGGATTCCATCGATTTCAGGGTTTCAATGTGAATTCACAATAATGTCTTTTTTTATTATAGTTATGCTAGAGTGGAAGTGACATTGTTGTTTTAATTTAAGAAATAGTTTCAGTGTGAATTTGTTACATCTTGTATATACTGATTGTTTGAGGTTTGTTTGTTATGATTGCTGTCATGATCAATATCGGACTTTATGTTCCCTTTGATAGATTGTACTTTTTATTATTATAAATAAATCTACTATTGAGAATTTTAATGTGAATCTAACATTGTGGATGTTGAATGAGTTTTTCTTCATTATTGTTTAATTTCGTGATCGATAAATGTTAGTTTATATTCGTAGATTTGATCAAGTTTTTCCTTATAGTTTGATTTCAATAGTTAATACAAGTCTCATGTGAAACATGCCACAACTTCTCAAAGGATAAGCAAATGACACTTTTAAGGAGATAAAAATTGCTATTTCTCTTTGAGATGCTCTTATGAAATGAAAACCCGACAATATTTGAGTTTTTTAATAATATTAATAATTCGGAGTGGTACAACATTCCTCTATACCAAACGTCAAAAAACATTGTTCAATAACAGCATTTGACGAATATGCATTTCAGTTGCTGCACTTGCTTGGATATTTGTTTTGTTTATCAAAGTCCGGATTTCTTCTATTAAAGGCTCAGGATCAAGTGATTCGAATCGGTAAAATTTGATCCAACAATTATAATTATTATAATTTTTAGAGAATTTCATATTTGTAATCGTTAACTCAAATTTCAACGGTCCAAATTACTTGATACCGAGCTTTTAATGGGCAGCAAAGTAATACTTGGTACTGTCTAGTCCAACTCCCACTTCTTTTATTAATCATGTGACCAAACATATTGTTCGCGTCAGGAATTTCCGTCGGGGATGCTTCCTGGCCGATGAGCACACAGCTCCCCGGGAGAGGTTTGGCGCCGGTTGAGGGCTGCTGCTTTTACTGTCGGGCTTGTCGGGCAAGGCTAGTCGGGCACGGCTTGTCGGGCAAGGCCTGTCGTGCAAGGCTGAAAGAGAAGGACAGAGTTAACTCTGAAAGGTGCCTTCGTGGGGCCTTAGGTATAGGCCTTAAGGCTCACAATGAAGGTTAGCTTTTAGATGCTCAGGTGTCCCACTGCCATCTTTAGCATGGCAGACGTAGAATGGATGTTGAGTCCAATTATGTACATATATATATATATATATATATATATCCGAGAGACCGTATTAATTATGACAAGTGCCTTCGTGAGGCCTTAGGTATAGGCCTTGAGGCTTCCAATCTATAACCAATCCAGTGCTTGGACATATATACTGTTGGTTCCATTGTCGCACATAGTATAACCACCGTTATACTTCTGATCAGCTAGCCCGCAAAGCCTAGAACGAATCCAAATAGGTGCCTTTGTGGGGCCTTAGGTGTAGGCCTTGAGGCTTCCTATCAGAACTCATTCCATACTCAAACGTTCTAGCCCGCAGAGCTTAGAACGAATCCAAATAGGTGCCTTTGTGGGGCCTTAGGTGTAGGCCTTGAGGCTTCCTATCAGAACTCATTCCATACTCAAAACGTTCTAGAATAATCATAATATAACAGTGGTAAAACTACTAGATCAGTCGATTACTTGCGCCCCAAGTAACTTCGGACTTCTTTGTTTATCAAGGATTGTCGTGGATGGGTTAAGTCCACATAAAGTTCTTTTTTATGCCTTGAGACCAATGACTTTTACATGATCACTCTTATATGTCCGGGAGATTAGAACTTAGATCTGATTTAAATAGTGAAGACATCTTTAAATCGGATTCAAGAACTGAGAGAGTCTTTTAGTCATCATTTTACTAGAAACAACTTGAATACAACTGAAAGTATACAACATATTGCTAGTTTAATAAATGAAAAGACAAAATCAAAGAGGGTCAGGCAAGGTTTCACCTTGTCGGGCAAAACTGGGCGTCTTGCAACTTCCTATCTTTGAGGTTTATCAGGGGGTCTGAGAGTTTAGAAGAAAAAGGGTTTGAGAGGTGAGTTTTCAGAGGGAAATCGATACTAGGGCAAGTGTTTTAGACAAGGTAGCAGAGCTTATAAAAAGGGTTGAGTGAGAGTCGATCCCGAGAGGGATGAAGGCTTTGGCTGACTACAGCTATCGTTTGAAGGCAAATCTGGCTTTGAGCAGAGTTTGTGCTTTTGTTTGTTTGTTTGAGTGTCTTTAATCCTGATTTCTCTTTCTTCTTTTATAGACAACCCAGCATGTCCTCTTGTAGCAGCAGCCTTGCTCGAATGCGGTTTGAGGGTGATGACTCATCAGCTTTTTTACATGTAATGTCACCATAAAGTACTTTATGGGATGTGTAGCTGGCAGTCTATACCACTTGGCCTTTGGGTAGGTGGGCAAGTGGCCTTCATGAGCTGCATTAAGTCAGAAGAGGCCATTTCCTGCTTTTCTAGGTTTCGACTGGGCTTCGGCCAGATTGCTGGGCTTCGACCGACTCTCCCTTCAGGCCTCCTTTTGGGCCAGTCCCTTTCTGGAGCCCAAAGTTTAAGTTTTGGTCCAAACAGTGCCCCCTTCAATTGATATTTAGCCAGGAATCCCAGGCGCCAATATCGATTGAAAAGCTTCATACGGCTGCATCCTTGCCCTTGGAACTTGTGTTTTCTGGATGAAATTAATGGCACCTGGAGTCTCTTGATCTTCCCACGACCTTTGAACTGTCCTCTGGGCCTTATAAATTCTGGCTTGGAACCCCTTCTGTCAAGCCATCAAATCCTCCTTGAGAGAAAACTGAGAAATGGGTTCCTCAGGCTTTGAATGGAGTTTCCTAAAACTCCATTTCCGTGGAAAAGAAAAAAAGTTTTCATCAAATGACTGCTATCTCCAACATCCTTGGTCGAACATCCCGCTATCTCCAACATCCTTGGTCAGGCGGTTTCCTCACGAAGGCTTGCATTCCTGCTTGCTGTCGTCATAAGTCAAGCTTCACCATCACATATGGTGGTGACTTGGTTTGAGGATCCTCTACCAAGCTCATGTTGGCCGCACAACCCGATCATCTAATTGGGCTCCATCCGCGAAGACATCAGAAAAACCAGTTGAGGAATCATTGTATTTCAACAGAATTGAATGTAGCATGTCGGATTTGAATCGTTGTAATCTTTATCAATTTGTCGAAATGAAATGAATATTGTTTAGCAATTTTGTTTTTCTGCTTGAATGATTGATGAACAAAGACTGCATCTGAAACTCCCGGCGCCTGCTTTACTTTGCCTCATCTTCAATGTAACAATCTCTAACATCCCATAATGTAGGACAGTATTTTTTTAAGAACTTAACATTAATGGGATGTTTCTGCCCATTTCCTTCGAGGTCCGCTAGGTAGTATCCTCCTTTATCCAAAACTCGACTAATAATGAAAGGCCCTTCCCATGTCGAGCTCCACTTTCCAAAGCCCCTGAGCTGAGCTCCTAGAGGGAGGACTATTTTCCATACTAAATCTCCCTCCTTGAAAGACTTTATCTTCACCTTTTTGTTATAAGCTCGGGCGACAGCTTTCTTTCCTTCTTGAATATGGTTCAAGGCTTCAATTCGGGCTACATCCAAGTCTTCAATTCCTTGACACATGGCTTCGATGTATTCTTCACTATGTAACCCAAATTGGTTTTGAATTCTGACCGAACTTACATTTATCTCCATGGGAAGCACCGCATCCTGCCTGAAAGTTAAAGCATAAAGAGTTGTTCCTGTCCCGGCCCTCTTGGAAGTTCTGTATGCCCACAAAGTGTTCCCCAACCTTTCATGCCACTTTTCTGGACTATCTATCACCATTCTTTTGATGATGTTGACCAAGATCTTGTTGCTGGCCTCTGCTTGGCCATTTGATTGAGGGTAGTATGGACTGGACTGGATCATCTTTATTTTGTACTTGCTTGCAAACTCCTCAACTTCTTTTGAGATAAAAGATGGCCCACGATCCGTCACTATAGTTTCGAGCACCCCATATCTGTGCAGAATCTTGGTCTCGATAAAATTCTTGACCGCGGCTGAAGTTATGGATTTTACTGCTGATGCTTCCACCCACTTGGTGAAGTAATCTGTTGCCACAATTATGAAAGCGTGCCCTTTACTAGAAGCTGGATAGATTTGCCCGATGAAGTCCATCGCCCATCCTCTGAAGGGCCAAGGCTTGACCACTGGATTTAAAGGTACTGAGGGCACATGCTGGAGAGGTCCATGCCGTTGACATTCTTCACAACCTTTGGCGTAAGACTTGCAATCTTTTTCCATGTCGGGCCAGAAATAACCATATCTTCTAAGCAACCACCTCATCTTGGTTCCCGCCTGATGTGCTCCACATACCCCTTCATGTACTTCGGCCATTACCCTCATGGATTCTTCTTGGCCCAAGCATTTCAATAGTAATCCATCTGGAGTTTTCCTTAGCAAGTCCTTCACCCACAAGACATACTTGGTCGCTTGCTGTCTATTTTTTCTGCTTGTAGGCGAAGAGGGATCCTTCAAATGATAAATGATAAGGGACCTCCAATCTTCTATTTCGGTTTCTAGAGCCATTACATCCAGACTGAATCCCCTTTCTAAGATAGAAGGGAGGTTTCTTCTTTGGATCTCGACATCTACTCCATATATTCTCTCCTGTATTGGCACCCCTGAGGCTAGTTGTGCCATCTCGTTGGCCGCTAAGTTGGATCCCCTGGGAACATGATTGACTGATATCTCAGAATCCCAGAAACTCAGTAATTGCGTAGCCGCCAAGTAATATCCTGCCATGGTAATATGTCTGCACTTGAACTCCCCGTTTAGCTGGTTTATTACTAACTCTGAATCTCCAAAGATCTCCACATCTGCTGCCCCCAGCTCCATCAAGATTTCCAGACCAATTATCAAAGCCTCATACTCTGCCCGATTATTAGTATTTCCTTGGTAGTCTAGGAGGAATGAATAATAATGATAGACCCCATGAGGGTTTATAATCACAATCCCTGCTCCTGAAGCCTTCTGAGTGTGAGATCCATCAAAATATAACCTCCAAGGAGTGATCCAGAGACCAGTCACTCTTCTTATCTCTTGTTGAACCCAATCCTCTCTGCTCGAGATATCTTCTCTCGGCGGGATCCAAATGCTAGTGACCTCCAGGCTTCTTGGGATATTGATTACCTCGTCTTGAGATTCCTGATGCTCGGCCAGAAAGTCAGCAATTGCTTGGCCTTTGACCGCCCTCTGGGGTACATACTGGAAACTGAATTCTGATAATGCTAGAATCCACTTCCCAATCCTCCTTGTTAGCATTGGCTTTGACAACATGTGCTTTATCACATCTGTCTTGGCGATGATGTGCATGTGACAAGGTAACATGTAATGCCTTAGCTTGCTGGCAGTGAAATATAGAGCCAAGCATAATCTCTCCACTGGGGAATATCTAGTTTTTATCTCGGTCAGAATCCTACTGAGGTAGTACACTGCTTGCTCTTTTCCTCCTTCATTGTTTTGAGCTAACAAACTCCCAATTGACTTCTTTGAAGCAGAGATATATAGCTTCAAGGGTTTTCCCCTTTGAGGTGGCACCAACACTGGTGGAGAAGTCAAATAGGTTTTAATGCTGTCGAAGGCCTGTTGGTGTGGTGGTCCCCACTCAAAATTCTCTTTATCTTTCAGTCTTAGCAGAGGAGTCAGCGACTGGATCTTGCCCGCCAAATTAGCAATGAATCTCTGTAAGAAATTAATTTTTCCCAGTAGCCTTTGAAGTTGCACTTTGTTGGTAGGTGAAGGTGACTCCATTATAGCCCGATCTTTGTTTTTATCCACCTCCACACCTCTTTGATGAACCAGGAATCCCAAGAAGTTGCCCGCTCTTACTCCAAACGCGCACTTATTCGAATTCATCTTCAACTTGTGGATCCTCATCCTTGTCAAAGCTTGTCTGAGGTCTACCAGATGTTGTCCTTCTGTTTTGGATTTTACCACGATATCATCAATGTATACCTCCATATTCTGTCCAATTAGATCATGAAAAATGGCATTCATTGCCCTTTGGTATGTTGCACCAGCGTTCTTGACCCCGAATGGCATAACCAAATATTCATATGCCCCCACATGTCCGGGGCACCTGAAAGCTGTTTTATGTATATCTTCAGGGGTCATTTTTATCTGATTATACCCGGCATTTCCATCCATAAAAGATAGAACTTTGTGCTTTGCTTCTGCATCTATGGATAGATCGGCCATGGGCATGGGATATTCATCTTTCGGTGTAGCGCCATTAATATTTCTGTAATCAACACAACATCGCACTGCTTTTGTTATAGCTTTTAAAACGGGTACAATGTTGGTTAACCACTCCACATACTTGGCTGGCCTAATGAATCCAGCTTTTACAAGCCTTTCAATTTCTTCTTTAACTTTCTCTTCTATCTCTTTGGACATCCTTCGTGGTGCTTGCTTAACAGGTTTATATCCTTCCTTGATAGGCATCCTGTGTTCCACCAAGGTTGAATCTAAACCTGGCATCTCAGTATAATGTCAAGCAAAGCAATCTTTAAATTCTTGCAAGAGACAAATAATCTTTGCCCGATCATGAATCTCCAATAAGCCACTGATTTGTATTGGTCTTGGATCTACCTCTGTCCCTAGATCAATAACTTCCAAAGGATCATGCACTTCTGGTGGTGGCTTATCAGGTTCTGCACATAAAAATTCGACTAACTCCGGGTTTTCGGGCAAGTCGTCTGGCCCATCCAGGTCATAAATGCATTCGGCCATTTGTATGGCCCTCTCCAACTCTTTTTTACAAAGCTATTCCCTGCTTTCATCTTGGCTGGTTGAAGTTCCTGGTTGCCATTCATGCTCTTCTTCTCCTAAAAGCTCCCTTTCTTGCTTCTTCTCTCTCCCATATACCAACAGTCTTTTAATCAGGGATCTGATTGCCATTACCTGATCCTTCTTCTTTTGTCCAGTCATTGATGGTGTAGGGGATTTAGGATGATACAAGGTCTATCACACTCCTCTCTAGTAAGGAGCATTCCTTGTTCCAAAAGCTTTTGGGCCGTCACCTTGGTAGGGCGGCCGTTCTCGTCAGCTCCTGAACATTTCAAGATTCCTACGTTGGGGTTGTAGAAACTTGCTTCCGCAACGTTGGCTGTGGGGAGGAATGGCCGTGATTCGGCCTCCACCATTTCCCAGAAACCTGGTCCTGTCGGTCCCTCTTCATGGTAGACAGCGACTTGTTGATGCATGGTGGAGGGTATGGCAAGACTTTGATGGATCCAGTATCTTCTAAGTAATGCTCCATAAGTGGAAGTGCAGTCTACCACAAAGAATGCCAGCATGATTTGTTTAGACCCCAAATCCACTTCTAAGGGCAATATCCCATGGGTCTTGGTGATAGCGCCTGAGAAGCTAAAGACTGTGAGGTCTATAGGAATAAGATCCTCCGTACCTCTTCCCATTTTCCTCATCTGCTTGGCTGGTAACACATTAACAGCTGCTCCGCCATCTATTAAAATTCTCTTGAAAGGCACCCCTTCCAAATGAGCCGTGACATATATGGGCTTCAGATGATTGGCCATCGAGATGTTCGAGCGGCTAAACACCATTTCGTTGGTATAAATCCTTAAAAGACCTCTTTTGGACGCTTCAGAAGTTTCAGCGTTGCCCGATTCTCCTTCTTCGACTTCCTCTACATTAACATGTGCCATCATTGGCTCAGTTGTCAAGTAATCACCCTCCATAGTAACGGGCTGATCAGGTTGGGCACCAAACGTGGCAGATAATACGTATGCCATGTTGATATGAAAATCATTAGGCTCGAGCAAATCTTTTTTCTTGCTCTCGATCTGGTCCATCAATTCATCCAACCAGGCCATGGCATCGGGTGGTAGTAGTGGTTCTGGTGCCCCCTCCAATTGATTCCTGCCCGCATCCAACGTTTTCTTTGGAACCTCACCAAAAGGATCCACCAATGGCAGAAAATGTGGTTTTCTTTCGGGTGAAACAGTTCCAAAACAAATAGGCTTTGTCTGCTCCGTCTTCCATCCCGGGGTTGGCACCATGATTAAATCTTCTTGAGCCCGCCTCAAGATCCTATACTTCCCAGGGTGCTGGTTCTGCGGCACGTGATTCCCCTCCTTCTTTTTTGCTACTGGCCTTCTCCACCTCTTTCTTACTTTTCCAACGGAGTTGATTACTTCCCCCAGATGATGTCTTCTCCAGTTTTTTATTATGGGAGGCTTCTGATGTTGCGGGGGTCTTCAGGGAATTCATGTAGGCTTTGTGCTGTCTTTGAACTCTCCTGATCATAGAGGCTCCCATCGGTTTGGTAGGCTGTCCATTATTTCCAACCACGTACCATTTTCGTCCGAGGTGGGCAGGGTTATTTCTCTTGACAGGATTTGTTATCCCATCATTCTTCCTAGCTTCTTTCCCCATATGGCCATATTGAGGATGATCCGCACTCCTTCGTATTTTGGCCTCCATATCTTCTGTCTCTTCAGAAGCTTCACGGTTTCGAAAAACTTCTGATAAAGCTTTAGGTTGGGAATCGCCTCCTAAAGTTGAAAAAACTTCGAGAAGCACCTTTTCCTGCAGTCTGTCTAGATTTCTCACGTACCTCATTTCTTCTGATCAACTCCTGATCAATGAGAACTCCTGAGGGTGGTATTTCGAGCTCGCACTCGCATTGGCACTTGCTGCATTAAACCATCCCTTTGATTATGGCAGCTTTTGGATACTCGGGCAACTTAATTACCCCTTTTATAGTTTTGTCAGCCAATTTTTCTTCATCCATTGGCTCCGTGACTTTTTCCTTCCCCTTCTCCGCCCATGTCAATTGATCATATTTATTGGGACTTCTGAGAAGGGCTTTGCGGGTCTGTTCACCACTGCTTCTTCTAACTGGCTAGTTCTGAGCCTCTTTTTCTCCCTATTATCTTTTTCCCCAGGATGAGGTAAAGATGTAGGAATAGTTGGTCTCGGGACCATACCAGCTTCCTTTTTGAAATCTGTGGAGACATCTTCCAATCTTTGCAGCATTTGCAGCAGGGTAGTTTGCAAATCTTCTGGTAATCTTGACATATTGCTTTGATCAAGTGTATCCCACCGGGCGTGCCAAAACTATGTTCGCGTCAGGAATTTCCGTCGGGGATGCTTCCTGACCGACGAGCACACAGCTCCCCGGGAGAGGTTTGGCGCCGGTTGAGGGCTGCTGTCGGGCTTCTGCTTTTACTGTCGGGCTTGTCGGGCAAGGCTCGTCGGGCACGGCTTGTCGGGCAAGGCCTGTCGTGCAAGGCTGAAAGAGAATGACAGAGTTAACTCTGAAATGTGCCTTCGTGGGGCCTTAGGTGTAGGCCTTAAGGCTCACAATCAAGGTTAACTTTTAGATGCTCAGGCGTGCCACTGCCATCTTTAGCATGGCAGACGTAGAATGGATGTTGAGTCTAATTATGTATATATATATATATATATATATATATCCGAGAGACCGTATTAATTATGACAGGTGCCTTCGTGAGGCCTTAGGTATAGGCCTTGAGGCTTCCAATCTATAACCAATCCAGTGCTTGGACATATATACTGTTGGTTCCATTTTCGCACATAGTATAACCACCGTTATACTTCTGATCAGCTAGCCCGCAGAGCCTAGAACGAATCCAAATAGGTGCCTTTGTGGGGCCTTAGGTGTAGGCCTTGAGGCTTCCTATCAGAACTCATTCCATACTCAAACGTTCTAGCCCGCAGAGCTTAGAACGAATCCAAATATGTGCCTTAGGCCTTGAGGCTTCCTATCAGAACTCATTCCATACTCAAAACGTTCTAGAATAATCATAATATAACAGTGGTAAAACTACTAGATCAGTCGATTACTTGCGCCCCAAGTAACTTCGGACTTCTTTGTTTATCAAGGATTGTCGTGGATGGGTTAAGTCCACATAAAGTTCTTTTTTAAACCTTGAGACCAATGACTTTTACATGGTCACTCTTATATGTCCGAGAGATTAGAACTTAGATCTGATTTAAATAGTGAAGACATCTTTAAATCGGATTCAAGAACTGAGAGAGTCTTTTAATCATCATTTTACTAGAAACAACTTGAATACAACTGAAAGTATACAACATATTGCTAGTTTAATAAATGAAAAGACAAAACCAAAGAGGGTCAGGCAAGGTTTCACCTTGTCGGGCAAAACTGGGCGTCTTGCAACTTCCTATCTTTGAGGTTTATCAGGGGGTCTGAGAGTTTAGAAGAAAAGGGGTTTGAGAGGTGAGTTTTCAGAAGGAAATCGATACTAGGGCAAGTGTTTTAGACAAGGTAGCAGAGCTTATAAAAAGGGTTGAGTGAGAGTCGATCCCGAGAAGGATGAAGGCTTTGGCTGACTACAGCTATCTGTTGGAAATGTGCCCTAAAGCCAATCATATGATGATACTTTACGGACATTTCATATGTTAAACTAATCTAGTTTAATATCAAGGGCAAAGATTATTGTTTGAGCCGTCTCATATAAATGTTATATGCTTAAACGGTAAAGTCCAAGGAATATGTGATTGGGAGAATGCAATCTAATGAAGTTAGATTAATGAGACCATTCTTTCGTAGACACATCCTAAACGTTCCTGATCATAGGATTGCCAATTGGGCATTGACAGTCCGATAAGATCAGTACGTACTGTGCCTTCTCTTAGGGATAGTGACTAGTCTCGAGTCATTGGTGTGTGTGACATCAAGACAAGTACGTAGGTGCTCAATAGAGAATGAGTTCACTGAACACGATCAACAAAGAGTTCTCATATTCATGTCACATGAGAACTCATGGTTGGGATAATGCAAATTAGTCTTTTGACCTGAGGCATCACAGTTGTCTTGTGGTTAAGTCCTTGATCTTTGATTATGTCAAAGTCACCCCATCGGGGTGTCCATGGCATCATTGGGGTTAAGCCACTTAGTTATGGAGACAAGTGAATGTGCAACAAGGGATCTCTAACCTTCAAATGTTTGAGGGAGAATACTCTATGATATGATTAAAATCTCTGGCCAGAGTATGAATGAGATTTAGGAATGCGTTCCAAATCACATTCAAGGTAATCATATAAGCAAACGAATCACATTGGATAGTAGACATGAATAAATAAACTATCAAACCAAACAATGTGGTCAAGAGTATTAGATTAGAGAAAGACCGTATTGCATTTGTAATCCTGAACTGAATAGGTTCTCTACCTCTTCTGATTAGCTTGGGTAACCATGATATGCTGCTAGGTGTCACTCATGGTTTGTGGAAGCCCTAAACGTGTATAATCACTAAAGGGATAATTGAAAGTAAGTTTCAATTCACAATCGATTTGAAAGAGTTCTAATCGCCCACTGCCTCGCTAAAAGAAACGTAATGGATCGTACACCGTGTAAGGTAGAGATTGAAGAAACAATGGAGATGAGTAAGAATAATTAAATGGTTTAATTATTTATGGCAAGGATTAATTAATATGTTAATTAATCAAACGAATAAGTTCGTTAAAGACCTCGGGATAGTTTTGGACCTTAAGGCCCAATGGGCTTCGAACGTCAAGCCCATTGACTTAAGTTGTATGACAACTTAATGAATAATAATTCACAAATGCCCAATTAGCCCAATAAACCCTTAAGGCCGGCCATAGTTAGAGAGGACTAGATTTTGGACTTATTACAAGTTTGCCACTCCAATGAAGGTAGGTATAAATATGACTTTATAGCTATTTCTTCATTAGGGTTTCTTTTGGGAGAATTAGAGAGAACATGTCTCTCATTTTCTCTCTAAGAGGCCGGCCACCTTGGAGGGTGAATCTAGCAATCCTACTACTCCAAGGTCACTCATTTCTTCTTCAATCTAACATTGGTGTAGAATCTTTAGAGGTTCTCTATTTTGGGAACTTGGAGAATCCAATTCTTTCAACCAAATCCATGGAGCTAAGAAGCAAGGAATGAAGGCCCTATCTCTTGGGTGATTATCCTTTGCATATGCAAAGAGGAATCAACAAAGGTAATATATTTCAACTCACTTTGTTTTGAGTTGTTTCTTGGTTCACCAATCTACTAGGCTTCGAATTTCATGGTTGATGTTTTTGTTTTTGAGTGCATGTAAGCATGATTCCGCCTTTAATTTGTTGATTGCATGCTATTGATGTTGCTCAAATGAACATGTTTTTTACAAAATTTCCTTCACTATCGTTTGAAGGCAAATCTGGCTTTGAGCAGAGTTTGTGCTTTTGTTTGTTTGTTTGAGTGTCTTTAATACTGATTTCTCTTTCTTCTTTTATAGACAACCCAGCATGTCCTCCTGTAGCAGCAGCCTTGCCCGAATGCGGTTTGAGGGTGATGACTCATCAGCTTTTTTACATGTAATGCCACCATAAAGTACTTTATGGGCTGTGTAGCTGGTCAGTCTATACCACTTGGCATTTGGGTAGGTGGGCAAGTGGCCTTCATGAGCTGCATTAAGTCAGAAGAGGCTCTTTCCTGCTTTTCTGGGTTTCGGCTGGGCTTCGGCCAGATTGCTGGGCTTCGACCGACTCTCCCTTCAGGCCTCCTTTTGGGCCAGTCCCTTTCTGGAGCCCAAAGTTTAAGTTTTGGTCCAAACATATATCCTTTCGTCTTTTCTCCAACGAATCTGCGCATCTTCCAACCATGGCAGCCATGGCTTGTCTTCTCCGGCGACACCAATGGCACAATTCCTTCCCTTCTCCGGCGTCCCAAACCTCTATTTCCTCTCTTCTACAATAACTGCGGCTCGTCCTCGGTGGTGGAGGACGGTGATTAATGAGGCCGAGTAAACCATTGCTGACAAAGAAGCCTATGATGCGGCTGAATCGAATCAGAATTCGAGATCGTCGCGTCATGGTGGTTGATGGTGGACCGAGGCCACACTTGAGGCTCCGAGCCATAATCCTTTCCGCCAACATCCGAGCTTTTCATGCACGAATCCGTTTCGGATTGGAAGAAAATGAAAAACCCAGAAAAAGTTGGGTTTCCGGGTGACTTCTCCGGCAGATTTCAGGTGGCTAATTTAGCGGTTTACAGTTAATTTTGTGTGATGACATTGTGGTCATTTAGTCCATTAAATTCACACTTACTTTCCTCAGAAGCCGGAGATGCAACGTCGATGTCCATGGGAAACACCGAAACAGGGAGTCCGATTGGGGAAGTGCTTGAGCCAATTCAGGGAAACTGAGATCAGCAGAAGCACCTTTGAGGGCTACAGTTGCTGCATCATAAGCTGAATTTTCCATTTCAAGGTATGACCCTAGCCATAATTTCTTCCCCTTCTGCCGGATTTCCAACACCCAAAGTTGTAATCATTCAATTTCCAACTCTTCTGATCCCTCGTTTCCCTTCGCTACTCCTCTTTTTCGTTTATTTTATTTTATTTTATTTTATTTTTGGGTTTTATTGCCAAGAGTGATGTTGTAAATGGAAGCATTGTCAGTGAGAAAGTATTCTTTCGTTTAACTTTATATACGTTGCTCACTATCTGTTTGATATGTTTCGTCTAATAAATTACTAGTTCCTGCAACTCTTATCTGTCTCATGAAATCATGGCCCCCAGTGAAATCTTTGTGCAATGAATTTTAGGGTCTCAATATTTGTAAGTCAAGGGGCTTGCTAATTATTTTTCTTTTGGCCAGATATTCTACGTTCATATCTTATGGAAAACTTATGGGATTTGTACATTTTTCTTGGTTCCTATTAGAAGCATTTGTTGTCTTCTGAGTGTTAACTTTTCAAAGATGGTGGAAGCTGAGCGCATTTCAGTTGATCATGTTGCCCATCTTAAACCATATGATGGAGGTTCAGCAGCAACTCCGTTCCATTGCACCGCATCTTGTTTCCTACAGCGACTCAGTTCGTTTCCTACAACTCCATCTTGTTCAGTTGCACTGCATTATCTTTTTGGTTAAATAAAATCGAACCACCAGGACGCCGATTCCTGGAATTTAGAACTAAATTCATATCGTTTCAGGGAGTCTAGTGATGAAGCTAAAAGGGTGATCGTGTAGAGACCATCAAAGTATGCCTTCCGAGGTCTGGGGGTCTGTATATTGCCTTGAACGCTTTGCTGTTGCACATGGAGAACTAATCTCCCCAGGAGGAATACCTATGCGTATATATATGTGTATATTATGACTCTGAATTTTACTATTTGGATTCCATCGATTTCAGAGTTGAATTCACAATAATGTCTTTTTTCATGATAGCAATATTAGAGTGGTACTGATTGTTGGAAAATATTAGTATTTAGGTTTATTTTAGTATTTGGGTTTTTCTTGTTAGTTTAGGATTTGGGTCTAGCCCATCCGAGTTAGGGTTTCTTAGGTTTAGTTCTCTATAAATATTGCTTGTAATTTAGTTTGAGAATAAGTTATTCACAATGTAGTCTCCTAGGGTTCTGTAGCCGTTTCGACATTCTCAGTTTGTTTAATAATACTCTTATTATTTTGTAATTTTGTTCGTTGCGCACTCTGATATTCAACTTGGTATCAGAGCAGGTTTGATCCTTCGGGATTTAATCTGCTTCGGGTTGGTATCTGTTTGCTTGTTTCTGTTGTCGTTCGTGTTCAGATTGTTAGTTGGTATTGATTGTTTGCAAGAAGAAAAAAATTGTTTGTTCGTTTTTTGTCCTGTGGCTCTGCTTCTGCACCTTTGAACGCCGCAGCCTGCAGGAGTATCCGCAAGTCTGTATTGCTGCAATGGAAAAAAGAGGAAAAAGTAGAATGGAATGAAAAAAGAAGTAAAAAAAGGGGAGTAAAAAAAAAAAGGAAGAAACAAGAAAAAATTGGTTGCTTGTATGAGGCCCATGCAGGCAAAGGGAAAAAAAATTTGGTTGGATTTTTTGTTTGTTTGTTCGGAAGTTGGCATCGGCAGTGGCGGATCCACAGTGGGGTCAATGGGGTCGCACGACCCCTTGGAAGCCATGGAAACAACCTTAGAGACCCATTGGAGCTGCTGGTGTGACCCCTTGGAGCTGTTGGTGAGACCCCTTGGCTGCACACCAAGTGTTCGACGAAAGGTCTGAAAGAACCAAGGATGTTGTCAAGTTCAAGGTTCGGTGCTCCAAGTACCTTTACACACTTTGTGTGTTGGGATCTCCACCTCGATGTATGGTGCCCGTCGGTCCTTGTAACTTTGGTGGTAACTCGTCCACGGAGCCTTACATTGCTGCCCATCACATCATCCTTACTCACGCCACTGCTGTGAAGCTATATAAAGAGAGATACCAGGTTATACTTATAGAAACCACCTTCATCTCTATTCAAAGTTCAAAACTCATTGAAGGAATCTTGATAAAGTTTGTTTTGAATGTCATCTTGCAGGTAGAGCAAAATGGAGAGATCAGAATCGTCCTTGCTAGTAAGTATTTTAAGCCATATTCTAATTCACAAGAAGATCAAGCTGCAGCAAGGAAACTGTTTGATTTTTATCTAGGATGGTCTGTATAACCACTAATGATAACTTTGAGAAGTCCATTAATTAATTTAATTTCATTAGCAGTTGATTAATATTAGCTTCTTGTTAAATTTGCATTAGGTTTATGGGACCGTTGGTATTTGGAAATTACCCACAAAGCATGAGAGAGCTGGTGAAGGAAAGGCTGCCCACATTTTCCGCCGAAGAGAAATCTCTTGTCAGGACCTTTGAACAAGGATTTTGGAGTAGCTAGTCGCGCTATCCTACCAAGACTCGATGAAATGACGATATGCATGCCGTTTCTGTTAAAAAAAAATTGCGCGCTGCGCGCGTACTATCCTTATTGACCCCCCAAACATTATTTCATGGATCCGCCACTGGGCATCGGCATTGGAATTTGGAGGCTTGCATCCACATCTGTTTGTTGGCAAACTCATGTCGTGTACCGCCATGAGTTTGACGGGGATGTTGGAAAATATTAGTATTTAGATTTATTTTAGTATTTAGGTTTTTCTTGTTAGTTTAGGATTTGGGCCCAGCCCCAACCCATTCGAGTTAGGATTTCTTAGGTTTAGTTCTCTATAAATATTGCTTGTAATTTAGTTTGATAATAAGTTATTCACAATGTAGTCTCCTAGGGTTTTGTAGTCATTTCGGTATTCTCAGTTTGTTTAATAAGACTCTTATTATTTTGTAATTTTATTCGTTGCGCACTCTGATATTCAACTCTGATATGGTTGTTTTCATTAAAAACAGAGTTTCAGTGTGAATTTGTTATATCTTTGTATTGGTTGTTGGGGCTTTGTTCGTTATGGAACTGATATTGTCATGGTCAATGTTAGGCTTTATGTCCTCCTTGATAGATTGTACTTTTCTTCTATTTTAATAAATCTACCTACCGATTGAGAGTTTTATTGTAAATTTGACATTGTGGATGTATAATGAAATTTTTTTCATTATTATTTAATTTCTTGATTGATAAATGTTAGTTTCTATTCATAGATTTAATCACGTTTTTTTATAGTTTGGTTTCAATGTACAATAAAAGTCTCGTGTGAAACATGCCACAACTTAATCTTTCATTATTGTATCTTCTCTCCGTGTGGGAGTACCTTCTCTCTTCTTGAGTGTCTTTTCCACCATCTGTGTGAGTGATTTCCCCACCGTATAAAATTGTTGCCAACGGCCCTCACTGTGGCGGGGGTCGGAGGAAAGCTTTTCATTTTGCCATCTGCTTCTTAGTTTTTGGGTTAACTTTCCCCTCAGTCATTCCTGATTCAACCATAATGTCTCTACCCGAAGCCTGTCTTCTCCAAATACTTTCAATTCGATCTGCAGTCAGATTTCAACGCAAATTATTGCGATCATTTGAGAGGGTGCGTAGAGCTCCGGTGGACTCATCAGCTTGGGTGTTTAAAACACCACCTCATTCTCTCTGTCTACCTTCAATGGCAGTGTCTTTCGGGGTGTTCCTACGGACTTCTTCCACTTTCTAGCTAAGATTGGGGCGATCGGAACGGCTTTCGTGGCTGGGTTCTGCGAAGATGCTTGTTTGGATTTGGTGTTGGCTAGAGGATTGGTTCTGGGTTGATTGGGAAAACTTTGAAGGCGGTGGATGCTGGGGTCAAGAAACTTCTTTTGTTTTGTCTATAGTGCTGGGCTCTTTTGTTGAGCTTTGTTGGGTTTGTTGGGAGGTCCATTTGTGTGTCCGGTACTTTTTTGTATATGGGCCTCTCTTTGTAATCTAGTATTTGAAATAAAATTGTCTCATTTCTTCGGAAAAGTTTGACCCAAAAAAAAAAAAACATGCCACAACTTCTCAATGGGTTAGCAAATGACATTTTTAGGATGCGTTTATTGCACCGAACTATCTCATATTAGATTATTTAAAGACTAAGCTGGACTGCCTTAGACTAAACTAAGTTGAACTAACTTAGTAAAACGTTTGGTGTAGTATCAGACTAAGAACTAAAATGCCTCCCGAGGTCTGGGATCTTTATATTGCCTTGAAGCTTTGCTGTTGCACATGGAGAACTGTTCTCCTTAGGAGGAAAACCTACATGTGTATATGTATATTATGGCTCAGTGAATTTTATTATTTGGATTCCATCAATTTCAGAGTTTCAATGTGAGTTCATAATAATGTCTTTTTTTATGAATAGTAATGTTGGAGTGGAACTGACGTTGTTTTAATTAAAGAAAAAAAGACTTTCAATGTGAATTCTTTATGTCTTGTATTGGTTGTTGGAGTTTTGTTTGTTATGGTTGTTGTTATGGTCAATGTTAGGTTTTATGGCATCCTTGACATATTATACTTTTCTTCTTTTTTAATAAATCTACCTATTGAGAATGAATATTACATTGGTTTTATGGTAGAACTTCAACTTTCTTCACGGTATTAAAGCAGGTTGTTCCATATGTGAAACTCAATGGCCACACACGTTCCATGTCACTCAATTTGTGTTGTCCACATGCTAGGCTTGAAAATTCTCCACACGTGAAAAGGCGTATTGAAAATGAATCTCACATTGATGAGATGAGAGATATTGAATGAGCTTATAAGTAAGTTGAGATACTCACTATATTATTACTAATTGAATTTATGGGAAACCTCAATTTTCTTCACTTCCCATGATAGCAATGTTGGAGTGGAATTGACTTTGAGGTTTTACAGCAAAAAAAATGTGAATTTTACCTATATATATTATAACTGTGTGAATTTTATTATTTGGATTCCAATTTCAGAGTTTGAGTGTGAATTTTACATTGTGGATGTTTAATGATTTTTCATTATTATTTAATTTTGTGATTGATGAATGTTAATTTCTAGGGAACTTTAACGAAAAACCATATTTTTACACTAAAAAGTCAATCTTGGTACTATTCACTTTATCTTTTATTTTGTCCTTATCGTTAAAACTTAAAGTTTTCAAGTCATTTTCATTAATTTTTCTTAATTTCTATTAATAGATATAATCAAATTTTTATATAGTTTGGTTTGGATGTTCATTGTTCAATACAAGTCTCGTGTGACACATGCCACAGTTTCCTCTTCTTCCTCCTCAGTCTCGTGCATGCGGGTCTTCGGCTGCATTATTTATTGGGGTTCAGAGGGGCCGCACTGTCGAGATCTTCAACAGCTTCGAGCTCCTCTATGATCCTGCAACTTACAATGAGATCCTCTCCGGATCTCCTTTGTCCAAACCCGTGGAATCAGCTAATACTGATCGTTCATACAAGATCTCGGCCTGAATTGGCTTTTGATTTTTTTTAATCATTTTTCACGATAAACGAGGCAGTGGACCTCTTTCTCCTCGCTCTCTTACGCGATCCCAGAGCTCTCTTTCGATAATTTCATGAAGTCAAGCTAACGTGATGAGAGATGATATCCAATTGATCTTATGGTGAAATTTCTTATCGAAAGAAGACAAAACTCATTGTTGTTGTAACTGTATCAATAACTGACAGGCCACCAGCCTCTTCCCACAGACAAGGATTGTCTGCCCTCTTAGTTGTGGTGCCCTTCCATGCCCTCCTATTTTGTGCGATCACGGTTAAGCCACGTCAACATTTTATATTAATTTTTTAATGAGATAATAAGACAAAAAACAATAAAAATATAAAATATTAACGTGGCTTAACCGTGACCGCACAAAATAGGAGAGCATGGAAGGGCACCACATCTAGGAGGGCAGACAATCCTTGTCCTCTTCCCACACTTCTAAATGGAACTTCTGGTCAGAGGATTTGGATCCGCTCAGGAGCTTAATGTCCGAAGCCCTTAAGTCCACAAATTTGGATTGCTGATTGGTGTACAAGTCAAATCAGGACCGTTGATTGTGTGTGGTAGAAACCGTTGGATTCAATTTGTTTGGTTCATATTTATTAACTTGGAAGCTCCAGACACTAAGGCCAGAGCGGATCCAAATCCCTGATTTGATATCCAACAGCAGTACCAGATTGATTAAAGCACTTCCATCTAATACCATTTCAAGAAATTTGACGGCAAAAATTGGGAACATAAGTAACATATGTCATATTAATAAGTAACATATGCCACATATGCCACGCTAGATTCTGAAATTAAAAATATTAAAATCGCTCACCTAAACCCTAGATGAGTGTCTTGTTTTTTTTTGTCGCAATGACGAAGCAATAAAATTTGGGGATCTGAGAATCTTGCAGAACCTTCGGTGCAGTCTCACATAGGAATTGGGGGATGCGAATGAATGTATTGTGAGGGGGTGTGCTGGAGGAAAATTTTCAATGTATTAGGAACACGATTGGATATACCAACTGTTATAGTACAATTGATTAAAATTTATTTATTTATTCTAAATTTCTAACCAATTGAATATTCTATTTGGTTTAACGAGTTGTGTTCCTAACGTATTGAGAAATCTCTCGTGCGCTACATGGCTCGAGAAATAAAAAACACGACATAATAAATTGAATCCCCTTAAAAACCGTTCCAATCCAGTTGAAAAATAAAACTAGTCCTACCGAATTGGGTAAAGTTTTTATCCCAAAATCATAAACCATCAACCGAATACGACAATTACATCCGCAACAAAAGTTTGCTTTCCGATATTATGTTTTCAAGTAATGGTGCAAAAATCACCTTCCTATCTACACCATCTAGTTTTTTTTTTTTTCTTTGGCAAAACATTATTATTCCCATTTCCTTTTTGGTAAGAGCATCTTCACCCATTTTAGGAGGACAAGGGTCAGGTAAGAGTAAGGGCAATGAAGTTGCCATTATTATTCATTTTAAATAGTAATTGTCTTTGTGTAAGTTTACCCGTTTGGAAAGAAGGAGGGCAAGAAAAATGACGATTACTATTTACAAATATTTTTTTTTATTTTGTATGCCTTGTAAGTGTGTACTTAGTAGGTTTGTTCTCTTTGTTTATCTCTATAATTTAATTTTAAATACAAAGCAAATATAGCATTATAAACAAGCATAATTAATTTTAAAAATGTATTTAGTCTTTAGAGTTCAGCTAAGCCACACAATGGGCAACCTAATTTGGTACCAAATTCGTCATCCACAATATTTGAACCTAAGAGCAATTCCATCGAGGACGATTGCCCAGCACCCAGCACCCAAAACAGGCCGGCCCCCAGCCAAATCACTCCACCCCAGCCTAATAGGCTGGCACCAAGCCCAAGCCAGGAAAGAGACCGGCTTATAAGGCCATATCCAACTGAAAGGTCCAAATGGCCGAAAACCATCTCCAACCGAGGGTTAGGCCAGAAGGCTGTGGAATCTGAGAGGGCACCATGGAATCGGAAAGGGTTAGAGGGTTAGCCAGAAATCTGCTTAATCCTGTCAGTTATAACTGACAGGAATGCTTAAGAAAAAAATTCAAATGCAACGGCTAGCTGACGTCAACTAGTCGTTGCATTTGAATTTTTTTTTTTACAGTTTTATTATTATTTTTTTATTTACAAAATTTTTCCTATAACTTCTATTTTTCATATATTTTTTTTGAATTCTATTTTTTTCCTATAACTTATATATCACAAAATTTGTTTTATTTTATTTTAAATTCCATTTAATTTGTAGTTTTTAAATTTAATTTGTCGTTTTTAAATTTAAGTTATAGTTTTTAAATTTAAATAGTAAATTATGTTTGGTCCTTTGGCTCTCGGTTGGAGACGGTTTTTTGTGACAGGGCTAAAACGAGCCATCTGGCCCTTTGGCCCTCGGTTGGAGACGAAGGCAAATATGATCATGTACTATTCATTAAAATATTAATATCTTTGAGGGCCAAAGAACTAAAACGAGTCATCTGGCCAGCCTTCGGTTGGAGATAACCTAATCGATAGACCCAATAACCGGACCATTTGACGTGAGCAATCCCGTGCTCGGCGGCCGCAATGGTGTTGGCCGTGGGAGCTTTCTCCTCTGTTACCCATATTACCAGTAATCCTCTCAGTCACAAACATGCACGGAAGCACAAAAGCGACTCACTTCCAACACAAACCCAAAAGCTATCTCTCTCTCGATCTCTCTCCAGTTAGTCATGGCTGAAACCGGGCACAAACTACGACAGCAGCAGCCAGAAGAAGAAGATGACACGAAGAAGCTATTATGCTCCTACCTTGGCCTGAGCCTGGGCATTTTCCTGGCTTTAGCTCCCGACAACTTCCAGGAGCTCCAGACCCAAGTAGGCGAGCTCTCTGCCCGTCTGTGGCAGGCGGAAGAACAAGTGAGGCTCATGACTTCCCGCCGGAAAGAGGACTCCAAAGCCAACGCCAGGGTGGTCGAGATCTTTGCCAGCCACCGCAACGCTTGGCAAGCCGAAGAGAAGCGGCTGCTACACCAGATCGACGCCGCCCATTAAAAAAATTGGGAGACGTCGGACGACGCCTTGTCTCTGGAGGTGGAATTTTGATGGTGGAGTTGGAAATCTGGTGATGAACATTAAAAATAAAATTATTATTTTATAATAAAAAAATAATATTTTAATAAAATTGATTAGGCTATTTTTTGTTAGAGATGAAAATGCATTTGGCTTATTACTATTTATTGGCGTCTATCACTGTTTATTGAATGGATTAAATAGGCTGGATACTGGTGCATTTTTTTAGAGATGGACTTACTCTAAGATTTCTTACTTTTAAGTGAAGAGAAATACCACAAAACTGTAATATTGAGTTATAAAATTACCCCCTTAATTTAATTTAATTAATTTGTTCAAATGTACCCACGTGGGTGGGCCACAAGAAGAAAGGGGTGTCCCTGTAGCGTCTAATGAGTGAGGATCTGAAGAGGATCCTATTGGCTGTCTGGGTGTGGTAGAGTAAAGGAAATAATACCACAACCATCCTGCATTTATTTCATACGTACTTTCCTACCTTTTCTTATCGGCTGTCGACCAAATCTCTAACACTAGTTGAAAATGACTGATCCGCTCATTTCCTACTCGTGGAAAATGTTGGATTGAGATTGATTTTGTGGTTTTACAGGAAAAAATGTGAATTTTGCCTATGTAAATTGTAACTGTGAATTTTATTATTTGGCTTCTAATTCTAGAGTTTTAATGTTAATTTTACACTACGGATGTTTAATGAAACTTTCTTCATTATTATTTAATTTCGTAAATTGTGATTGATGAATGTTAGTTTCTATTAATAGATTTAATCAAGTTTTTCTGTAATTTGGTTTCAATGTTCCTGCTTTTCAATGAATTGGATAAATTAGTAGATTGATATAAATTTCAAGTTGTTTATGATATGTTGTGGCCATAGGTACAAATTATGATTGAAATTATTCTTAAAGGAAATTGAAATGGCTTTTACGTTCAAATATCAACAATGGAAATTAATTTTCAAATGCTTTTATGCTGAGGAAATTTAGTTGTCATATTCCGATTGAGTGCACTCTATGTTTGAGTTATAAAAAGAAATCGAAATAATAAAATTGTATAGTTGTATGTAGGCGAACTAATGTTGTAAAAAAATATGATCAGAGAACTTATGTTGTAGCCACTTAAGAGATTGAGGCTATTAGAGCCATGGAAGAAAATGCCGATAATATCGGCGAAATATCGCCGATATTATCGGTTTTTCTCGCAATGGATATTTAAATAGGTATCCAAATGGTTTTCGTCAAAATATCGCAATATTTTGGTTTCTCGACAGTCGACACTCACAACCTCGCCGGAGAATCAGAATAACTCCGAGCAAGAACGAAACCTGCAACCAAACGGAACAAAATCATCACTATCTTTCAACAAAAATCACCACTTTATACCAAAATCAGTGACAAAATTACACTAATCCGAGAAACAAGGGCTTGAATTCGAGCAAGATCTGGAAGAAAACAGTAGAAGCTGAGAAATCGAGTACCTGACCGGCAGTTACAGTGCTAAAGATCATCATCTTTGGAAGGCCGCAGATCAGACGGAGCTGAGAGATCAATGAGCAAGCATTTCACAGATCGTATTCGATCAGCGGCTGAAAGAGAGGAGAGAGAGAGAGAGCGTCAGAGGGAAGAAGAAGATGAAAAACTACTGAGGAACAGAGACGCATCTGTGAAGATGAGGGAAGAGACGGTGCGGGGAGAGAGAGAGAGAGAGAAAGAGAGAGAGACTTTAACATACCACCCAAGGTGGACGGGTAGTGGACGGGAGACTTAAACAAACAAAACCATTGGCTTTGATGGTTGTAACTTGTAATTATGAGGTGGACATGTGACGTGAAAGAGGTGAGGTGCACCTCTGATGGTTTTAACTTTTAATAATGAAGGCCATCCATTTATATTTTTAAAAGTTTAGGATATATTATATATATATATATATATGTTATATAAATTATAAATTATAAATTATTTAGATAATATTTTGTTTTTTTTTACTAAGCAAGCATATTATATTCGAACCCTCCCTTTGTCAACCACGCACCTGGGCTTTATCCAACTCGCTACAGATGTGTTTGTGATTACATATTCAGCCTGTAATATTTATATGGTCGTTAAGATGTCTGCAAGGCTTGCAAGCTAATATTTATTATCTAGGATAAATTTCTATATTTTAAAAAACACCAAGGTGGAAATTTTGAACCTCATAGGAACTCTATGTGGTACTAAGTCACTCATGTATCTTACCATGCAATGTATAAAGTGTAAAATATTGTACTAATTCATTATATATAAATGATTATTGTGTGTTTAGAATTCTTTCATTAATTACTACATATTTTATACACTCACAATGTTTGTCAGCTCGCTATATAATCAACTTGATAATGTTAAATCCATCATGCAATGCATTTCCTTCCAATTTTTTGTGATAAACTAATAGATAATTGACTAAATAAACATCCTGCAAAGTTTCAATAAAAATTTCCAAGTTTTTCTTACAATTTCCGTGGTTTCCATGTAATTTTTATCGATATCGATATTAACCCGATATTTCCATCGATATTTCCGTGTTTTCGGACTACCGATATTTCCGATATTACCGATATTTAATACCTTGGTTAGAGCTAAGGCCTGATATAGTGGATACGTGAGTTTTGTTTTGTTTTTGTTTTCGTTTTTTTGTTTTTGTTGAGGATACGTGAGTTTAATTCATATAAATATAATTATAAGTACTTTTTACGATTATGTGATTAATTAAAATGATTTTTTTTCTTCGGAAAGATGGGTTTTTATTAATTAATATGATTATAAAAGATGCAAACTTGCTCTCATTCCTTTCAAATTAAATAAATACTACATTAAAACATGAAGCCTAGACCACCCAAGTAGCAGAATACATAAAATACAACAAATCCAAATGCATTTGAGATTTTTATTAGGGAAGTGATTTATGCATGCATATTTTCTAATTTTGCACGCCCTTATTTATTTATTCGGGGTGTTTAGATCTAGAAATAAATATGAGCGTGTAAGAGAGAAAAGAAAAGCATTTTCCCTTGACTAGTCTTATTGGCCGGGCTTAAAAATTTAAGATACGAAGCAAACAAACATTGATGGGGATTCAAATAGACAATTGAGATGTGGAGACAAGGATGCCATCACCATCTGCATACAACCATTCTCCATCCTGAATCCAGATTCCTCCAATGTTGATAGGAACATGCTTTTGGCCACCACCACTTTTGACTGGTCTCACAGGACAAGTTGCCAGAGCTCTCACACCAATCTCACATCCATTTACCTCATCAACATCTCTGATGCACCCATTTATCACAATCCCAGACCATCCCATAATTTCGGCACACTTTGCCAACATTCCTCCGGTAACGGCACGCCTCAAGCTTCCTTCGCCATCAACAACCAAAACCCTTCCCTCGCCTTTCCTTGCGACAAGCTCCATTATCAGAGTATTGTCTTCAAACACCTTGACCGTCACAATGGGGCCTGAAAATGCTTCAAATTTTCCATATTTGTGGAATATCGGCGGCACAAGGCGCAACTCTCCACTCTCCAAAAGAACAGCATTTGCATCACAAACATCGGTTGTGGCCAAAGAAGCAGCAGCCAGTTCTCTCCGATACTCCGAAGACACACCTGCAACTCCAAATCTTTTCTCCAGGTTCAGCCAAAGATCGCGTGGAGAAGTTATTCCAACTGTCAGCGGTAGAACATCTTCAGAGATGGTTGCTTTCATCAAGGCTATGATGCTCTGATCCTTCTCGTGCCAAATGTCGAAGGCTGGATTCGCACGATCATTTCCTTTCTCGTCCGCCAAGAAAGGTGAGGGACAAGGTTCACTTCCATCGACAATGCCGGTGAGCATGTAGCGCTTAAAGATAGCCTCAAACAGCAACTTCCAGAAGAGGTAATTCTCACGCTTCAGCTTTATTGGTATTATACTGTCTATTTTCTGCATGGTGATAGAACTGTTAGACCCTTGGATTGCAGGAGTACTAGGGTGTGGTGTGGTCATTGTAAAACTGTGTTTTGTTTGGCTAGAAAAAGGGATAGAAAAACTCAATTTATATAAACTAATGGCTCTAACAACACGAGGTTTTAATCAAAGAGTTGACATGACATGTGTTTTGCATTATTAATTAAGGGAAGTGCTATTGACACTTCAAAAATCTCATTATACATTCCTTGCAAATTTATTTTCTCATAACAAATAACATAAATGTAGTCATGCCACCGTGTACGATAACTCTAGTCAACGTTACATTATTCATGAACATAAAGATAATTAAGGCATCCCCTAATTGTAAGCTTACCTGAGCATGTAGGATTATTTGATACTTTCCTAACAATGAGGCATTTCTTACAAACGTTAATTTAATTATGGCAATCACATAGAGAATTTATTACTAGATGTATATACGGAAACTAAATAAATATATGTATATATCAAAGAAAAGACCCACTCATAATTCATGTCGTCTAGTCGAACCCGCCTCGTAGTATTGAGAGTCCTTGTGATGTGTTTCGCCTAGAAACGAAACTATTTATGTAAATACGTAACGTACTAACATATAAACGCGTTTTCGTACAAAGTACAACTAACAAAAGAACTATTTTAAAACGATCATATTTATTTTAAATTTCACCGATTATTTTTTTCATTAAAAAAATTTTTTGTTCACTAATGCTTATATATACACACTATATTTTCACGGCTCCAACAAACTTAACATTCATGCCAATGAGTTATTGTTGGGGTGTGATATTCATACACCTCATTTTACTTATCACACACATTTTTAATTTTCGATCGTCAGATCGAAAGAATTGAAGAATATCAACGGACATAAATTATCAATAGGTGTGTGAGAAGTAAAATAAGATGTGTGGAAAGTAAAATAAGATGTGTGGATAGCACCCCCCGTTATTGTTATGTATAAAAAAAAAATTGGATTGCTACGTTAATGTTATATTTGTATCCATATAATAAAGTTGCTCTCTTACAAGAGGTACAAGACACATAAATGTGGCATGTGCCGAATCAGGATCATGTTCAAATTCTCTTTGTGAGGGTCTTAGGATCCATTAAATCATGTCCGTTTATTGGTAAAAAATTATTTTAAATTATTTTATTTAAAATTGAATACAATTAATACCTGACAAAAATTAGTAGTACAATATACGATGAACATACACAATTTTTATGTATCTCAGGACTCTCCCAAAGAGAATCCAAAGAGTATTCTCACAAAAAAGATCCGAATATAATCTTTCTTTCACATGTCCCAATGAAGATGTTAATGGACAATAATGTCCATAATGTTGTGCCAAAGTAGCAAGGAGCCCACCCCCACGGTGCAAGTTTGCAACACACAATCATCTCCTGAGCAGGGGGTTCGAATCCTCCTGATCAAGAAACATAGGCCGTTGGATTTTGATTCAACAGCTATAAACATGAAATTTCTCTAAAAGTTATAATAATTGTAACCGTTAAATCAAAATCTAACGGATCATGTTTCCTGGTCTGAAGGATTCGGACCTCCTGCTAAGTAGAGAGGATCCAAATCCAATACACATAACAAGGCTATTTTCTCATGATTCACACCCACAGCACAACAGGAACCCATGTGCTGGGCTGGTGACACAATCAGACACAGACACACATGACCACACCCACCTCCCGATAATCCCTATACTACTCTATACACTACTCTATACCACACCATACGCCTGCCTTATACGTACACATTACCATGCCACAAAACTGACGCATATCAGAGTGAGTGGGTCGTAGTGGGTACAAATTTGAATCTCAAATTATGACTTTTTACCAATTGGCTTTGGATTCTGTTGCCTTCCTCACTTATTTTTTTGCCTTTTCTATTGTTTTTGACCGTTGCTCGTGATTCGCGCCGACAGTTTGATGCTCACGGTCACGGGCGGGGACCTGTTAGTGTATGTACACGTGTACGGTGGCTGATGCTACCACACGGGTGTTAAAAAGACCCTTGGCACACTTTGTTGTTGCTGCCCCCGGATTCCTATATTTTTAGAACGGAACTTGGCTGCTGAAAAATCAGCAGTAGCCCCTGTTGATGACAAATCATAGTTGGGCACGTTTTTAAATTGTTGATTTTTTAATTATAATTTGGACACATGTTCAACTTTAATTGGTCATCAACAAGGGTTGCTGTTGATTTTTTCATCAACGAAGTTCTTTCCATATTTTTATGGGCAAATTACATTTTTCACTCACAAGTTTGAGTGCAATTACAACCTCATACAATATCTTTAAAACATTTCAATCTCATACATTTACTTACATTTTATTTTATTATTATTATTATTATTATTTTTTTTTTTTTTTTTGGTTACCCTCCACCACCCACACAAATACAAACACAAACACACACACCAGGTTTCGAACCTGGGACCTAGAACTACCCCACCCCTTACATTTTATTACAATTTCATATTTCCGTTAAAAATTCTGTTAAGTTTACATTTAACTGATGACATGAAAAAAATATAAAGTTCATACTTGCGCTAACATGGCTACCACTTTGTTCCACGTGGTCAAACAAATAACAAAAAAATACTTAAGTATTCAAAATTATTTCAATTCATTTAATTTTTTTTAAATATTTTCCCAATTTCGAAAACAGAAGAAAGAAGTCATCTTTCCCAAGTTCTTTGCAATTTCTAGGGTTTACCTTCATATGGCTTCCATGCCTGCATTGTTCTACTGGTGCTACACAGACAGACCCTCTTCGCCTCCCACTTCTTTACCACCTCCGATCGACAGAAGCAAGTTGGTGTTTTTTTACCGGAGGCGGCAGCTTCTTGAGCTGGAGGATTTGATGTGGGCGTTGGGCAGAGATGTCGGGGAAAGACAGCCTGGGGGCGATGTACGAGGCAGTGTTGAACGACAGGAACACCATGGCGCTGAAGCAGCTCAAGAATGTTGTAGTGGTGGTGATGGCAGTGTGATGGCCGATGATGGCGACGAAGATGACGCCTGGGCAATGATCTCTCTCGTAATGGAGTCGAATGGAGATAGAGATGCATAATTGCAGATGCACATTGAAGGGGTGAGCCCATTTAACATAAAAAAAATTACATATTTTTTCATATTAATTTGTTTTATATTTTTTTTTTCTATGTTTAATTGTCACATCATCAATTAACTGTAAACTTAATAGAATTTTTAACAGAAGTATGAAATTGTAATAAAATGTAAGTAAATATATGAGATTGAAATGTTTTAACGATGTTGTATGAGGTTGTAATTGTTGGTTGATTAAGGTCTAAACTGTCATTTCATTATTTGTAGCAAGCTGTTAGTTTGAGTAATTAGAGTTATTAGTGATCAAGGGCTGAGATTAGATCAATTTGTAGTAGGCTCAAATGTGAGCAAGTGTCAAGATCTCATAGGGTCTTGTAATGAATGGTTGGATGAACTCATAGGCTCTCCTAAATTCTCTCCCTCTTTAACGGTTATGTAAATGCTGGTGTGATGAAATGAGCACACGCAGAAGAGCATTCTAGCTCTTTATGAAATTATCTTCACTCTCTCTCTCTTTCTCTCTCTCTCTCAATCTTCTTCCTCTCTGTGCTAAATTGCTGCAAATACACCATCAAATAGTTTAAATTCTAACATGGTATCGAGAGCCTAGGTTCGATTTTGGACCGGGTGTCGATATCTGTGAAATTGTGTGAGAGAATCCAACGAGAAAACTCTCGATTTCATTCCAATTCAAGCTAAAATGGCTAGGTCTAGAAGCAGCGATTTGTGAGCTTTCATCTTTGATGGAACGGAGTTCGAATTTTGGAAAGTGAGAATGGTCACCATTTTCAAATCGTATGGGATTTGGAAATTAGTAGACAGAGGGATTGTTGCTCCAGAGTCGAAGAAGAAGATGGAAAAAGGGAAAACAAAGAAGGAGAAAGGCGAGGAAGACTCATCCTCATCAGACGATGATGAAGGAGATGACGATGCGTTTGTCACTCACATGGAGGATCAATTCATGAAAGATGCCAAAACACTGGGAATTATTTAGAGTGCAGTTCTAAGGAGATCTTCCCTCGGATTGTGAATCAAGAGACATCCAATGGTGCCTGGGATCTACTCCAAGAGGAATTTTGTGGCGATGAACATGCAATGTCTGTCAAACTTCAAAGCTTACGTCGTGAATTTAAGTATATGAGGATGAAAGAAAATGAATCTCTATCTACCTATCTTACTAGACTGTTTGAACTAATTAATCAAATGAAATCTTATGGTGAGAACCTCACTCATCAAAGAGAAGTTCAAAAGGTTTTGATTAGTTTGTTTAGTAAATATGATCCAATCTGTGTTGTGATTGAAAGAACTTCTGATTTGAATACTGTGACTGTACAAGAGGTAGTTGGATATCTTAAGAGCTATGAACTTAGGCTCAGTAGACATGATGATGATGATGCAAGCTCTAGGCATGCATTCTCTAGCATGAGTCTTGGGTCAAAACCACATAATAGGCTATTGGATCAAGGAAATCACAGTAAGGGAAAGAAGAATCGGAAGTCTAAGCCTAGGAAATGGGAAAACAAAACTCACCAGACTGAGAGAATGGGTGAGATCACTGAGGGTATCAAACAAAAGTACAAAATATGTGATAAAGCTCACCTTGGAGAGTGTTAGTTCAAGGGAAAACCTAAATACCATAACTGGAACAGATTTTGACATGTAGTGAAGGATTGCCATCAGCCCAAGAAAACTCATACTGCAAACTATTTGAACCATGTTCAGGACAATGCAATGATGTTCTATGCTTGTCATAAGGTCTCTGTGCAAGAAAACAATGGTGTTTGGTATGTAGACAGTGGTTGCAGTAACCACATGACTAGTACTGAATCACTACTTATCAACATTGATAGGAGCATAAGGTGCAAAGTAAAAATGGGCACATGAGACCTAGTTGATTCAATTGGCAAAGGGACTCTGGTAGTGGAGACTAAGAGAGGAACAAGGTTCATACCAGAAGTCATGACTGTACCTGGCTTAGATGAGAACCTTCTCAGTGTGGGTCAAATGGTTGAACATGGGTATTGGCTGGTATTTGGTGATTTTATGGCTTGCATATTTGATGATAGAGAACTGCAAGATCATGTTGCCACTGTGAAAATGAAGAGCAATAGATGTTTTCCTCTAATGTTTGAATGTGTGGATCACATTATAGCCAACAGAGCAACTATTGAAGGAAATACATGGAAATGGCACAGAAGATTTGGGCATTTGAACTATGACAGTTTGAGATTGCTGCAAGAAAGGTACATGGTGTATGGTCTGCCCTATCTAAATGAATACAATCAGGTGTGTGAAGGGTGTGCTACTGGAAAGGCTCACAGAGAGGCCTTCAACAAAGAACAGAGATGGATGGCAACATTTCCACTAGAACTTGTACACACAGATGTGTGTGGACACATGAGTGAGACTCTTGGTGGCAGTAGATACTTCATTACCTTCATCGATGACAAGTCAAGAATGTGCTGGGTCTATTTCTTGAAGTATAAGTCTGAGGTATTCAGAATTTTTAAAATGTTCAAGCCTATGGTTGAACTACGAACTGGTCATAAGTTGAAGAAGCTCAGAAGTGACAGGGGAAGAGAGTATACATCTCTAGAATTTGAGAAGTTTTGTGAAGATGTTGGTATTGAAAAGCAACTTACTGTTGCTTATTCTCCCCAGCAAAATGGCATTACTGAAAATCTTCTGCTTGATTCTCTTTTTCCTGCAAATAGAATTACTATTTTGCTTCTGCAAAAGAGTTGATGCGAATGAATGGCACGACGAAGTCTGCACTTGCAAGCCACCTTGCTGAATCTATCGCTGGAGCCCTGACAATCCGAGCTTTTGGAGAGGAGGATCGGTTCTGGTCAAAAAACTTGGACTTGATTGATGCAAATGCTAGTGTTGACTTCCACAACTTTTCAGCAAATGAGTGGTTGATTGAACGTCTGGAATTGCTATGTGCCATTGTTCTCTCAGCCTCTGCACTTTTCATTATTTTGATTCAGTTTGACTCTTCTTCTTCTGGTTAGTAAACATCAACTTCCTTCGTCTATGTAACACCATCTATCTCAGATATCTTCTAACATTGTTGATTAATCTTGTGGCAGGTCTTATCGGGATGACACTGTCATACGGACTCTCATTGAATGCCTTCCTTGTAATGTCAGTCCAATTTCAGGGCCTGCTAGCAAATTCAATCATTTCTGTAGAAAGGGTAGAACAATACATGCATATTCCCAGTGAGGCTCCAGAAGTAAAAGAGGAGAACCGACCTGTATGCACTTGGCCAACTGTTGGCAAATTAGAAATTTGCAATTTACAGGTCTGTAATGACAATGATATACCCAAAAAAAAAAATGCAAACTCTGAGAACAATGGGACTTGTGTGTAATATACTGATACATACTGAATGAAACTTATGCAGGTAAGATATACACCAGATTCTCCGCTAGTTCTTCGTGGAATAAGTTGCACAATTGAAGGAGGGAACAAAATTGGGATTGTTGGCCGGACTGGGAGTTGGAAAGACTACTCTTATCAGCGTGTTGTTTCGTCTGGTAGAGCCTTCAGACGGAAAAGTCATTGTAGATGACTATGACATCTCTACAATTGGACTTCATGATTTAAGATCGCGTTTCGGGATCATCCCGCAAAATCCTACACTATTTAACGGGTCTGTGAGATTCAATCTAGACCCCTTATCAGAGCATACTGATCATCAAATATGGGAGGTGAGGTTTTTGATTATTTGTATACTACTGTTGAATTGTAAATAAATTCATGCTCTCTGTATATTCCATTTTCTAACTTAATATTATTTTCTATCAATGTGGACAAGGTTCTCGAGAAATGTCAGTTACGAGAGGCCATTCAAGAAAAAGTAGAGGGCCTGGATTCTTTAGGTAAGCAAATTGTGTATCTAGGACTAAGAATTCTGTTTTTCGGCCATGTCTGTAAGACGAGCTAATACCTGGATTTCAGTTGTACAAGATGGAACAAACTGGAGCATGGGACAGCGGCAACTATTTTGTCTGGGACGCGCTTTGTTGAAGAGGAGCCGGATACTAGTCCTCGATGAAGCCACTGCATCAATGGACAACGCAACAGACTCTATTCTGCAGAAAACTATAAGAACGGAATTCGCAGACTGCACTGTAATAACAGTAGCTCATAGAATACCAACCGTGATGGACTGCACTAAAGTGCTTGCTATTAGTGATGGTAAGCAATTAAGCATTGCAATATATATATTAGTGATGGTAATTAACGAAATTTACCATGACAGGGAGATTAGTAGAGTATGATGAACCAATGAAGCTGATGAAGAATGAAGGCTCATTAATTAAGCAGCTTGTCAAAGAATATTGGTCGGGTGCTGCCAATGCCAGCATCCACTCAGATGATTATAAGGAAACGGGTTGCAGATCATACAAGCTCATTTGCCTGTAAACTTTTGTTGATATAATGTTATCTTGGTCATCTGTTTACACAAGGGATACAAGTTTATTAAGTAAATGAATGTGTTTTTAACATTTTAATGTCACCTTTTGATATAAAATTTATACCATGAATCCTTAATTATCTGGTTGAGAATGAGGCAAGTATATATATTAGAAAATAGGTATTTTAGCCAAAATGGTCCTTAAGATTTTCATAACTCCTCACTTTGGTTCCTAAGATTTAAAATCGATAGGAATGGTCCCTGAGTTTGTTCATCATCAATCATTTTGGTCATTCCGTAAAAAATCTCTGTTAAGTAAGACCAAAATGACAAAAATACCCTCAAGTTTTGTCCAATCATTTTGGCTCATTGTTTATTAAATTGACGGTATTTTGGTCATTTTGGTCTTACTTAACAGAGATTTTTCACGGAATGACCAAAATGATTGATGATGAACAAACTTAGAGACCATTCCTATTGATTTTAAATCTCATGAACCAAAGTGAGGAGTTACGTCAATTAGTGCTGCAGTCTAGTGGTATTCCTCTTCACTTATAAGTAAAAGGTCTTAGATTCGATTTTCGCCAAAAGGGAATATGAACCACATTATTATAGCTCGCTCATTGTAAGGCTTAGCCCACTCCACCATCCCTTAGTGTATAGAAAATATCGTTTGTTAAAAAAAAATTCTCACAAGTCTAATATAGTTGTTAAAAAATTAAGGGTGATGGTAACTTGAAATTTGGTGCAAGGTAGCAAGCACATAGCCTTGGCTAACTGACCACACACATCTACGAACCCATCACCAATGACAATGTTAAGCAATGTAACAAAAACAAGGTTACTTGATATGCTAACAAAACTACTTAAACAAGAAATTCCAAGTACAACTGAATTTAAGAACTCGATCCCTCGTACTGGTAGGACAAGAATAGAATGTGAATCAATCAACAATGCTGATTCAAACAGACAATTCAGATGCTGAAATAAGGATGCCATCATTATCTGCATACAACCATTCCCCTTCACGAATCAAGGTTCCCGCAATGTTGATCAGAACATGCTTTTCTCCGACGCCATTTTTGTTCGATTTCACCGGATGAGATGCCAAAGCCCTCACCCCAATATCACACTCATTGATCTCATCTACATCTCTAATGCAGCCATTCACCACAATACCTGCCCATCCCATGTTTTGAGCCAACTGTCCCAAGTTCCCTCCAACCAAAGCACATCGCATGCTTCCTCCGCCATCAATAACCAAAACTCTTCCCTCGCCTTTGTTCTCGAGAAGCTGTCTGACTAAGACATTGTCCTCAAACACCTTAAGTGTGGTAATAGGGCCTGAGAATGCTCGAGATTGTCCGTATGTCTGGAAAATTGGTGGCAGCACACGCAAACCTCCACTTTCCAAAAGAGTTGCATTCGAATCACAAATTTCAGCAGTTGCCAAGGTAGCCATATTTTGCCTGCAGATACATACAGTCGGCATATCATTATTAAAATGTGGTAATGCAGATAAAAACTGCCTAAGAATTGTTGAATTGTGGCCAAGTGGCCATCACCTTTTAGTATTAAACAAATAAAAAGAAAAAAAAAGGGAGACATCATGATGTTGTTCCTTACTTTGTGATGATGACAAATGATGATGTTGGAGAAATTTTTTTTCTTTGGTCCACGTGGGAAGTCACGGGGTGACTTATAGTTTTATTTAGCAGCAATTGCTGCTTTTGTTGTTATGAGAAAAAAAACAGAGAGCAGAAGAGAGAAGAAAGCTGCAGAGCATCAGAAAAATAGAAAGGGTGCAGCAACCCTTCGTTGAAGAGAAGAAGAAAATGCTCTTCTTTTTTGTTAGCAATCATCCATCATAATTGTTGTTGTAATAGCTTTGAGCTATATGTATAGAGAATAAATTATACATTATATTTCTTTCTCTATTTGTTTCTGTGGTGTGTGAGAGCTATTGGGTTATTTGGGTTGTGAGATTGCCAACACTTTGTAAACTCTCATTTGGTTGATAGTGGATTATTGGGTGAGCTCCTACTGCTCCGAGGACGTACTCCAGTTACACTGACTGTTGAGGAACCTCGTTAAAATCTTGGTGTATTTAATATTTTGTTCTTGCATTTCATTTGATAAATTTCTTGTGGGTTAGCTTGAGTTGGTTTCATAAGGTTTGGTGTTGTCCTAGCACAACAATTGGTATCAGAGCACTGGTTGCTCTTGGGTACTGTCTAGTTGCCAAAGATGTCAGACGGGCAAGATGAAAATCCTTTTGGAAGCAGCTCCGGGTTTGCAAGAACTACGGTGCAAAATGCAAAGTTCGAAGTGGAAAAGTTTGATGGCACAAACAACTTCGGGATGTGGCAATGTGAGGTCAAAGATGTGTTGGCTCAACAAGATCTACTTGCCGCTTTGGGAAAGAAGCCGGAAGCTATGTCGAAGCCGGAATGGGAAAAATTAAATTTGTGGGCTTGCTCTTCAATTCGGTTGTGCCTTGCAAAAACTCAGAAGTATTTTGATGCGGGAGACATTAGCAAGTGTGTTGTGGCAAAAATTGGAAGACAAGTATATGACGAAGAGTGCAGAGAACCGGCTACACTTGAAGAAAAAACTTTACCGCTTCCAATACAAAGAACGTACAAAAATGATTAGACACCTTGATGCTTTTAATAAGTTGATTGCTGACTTGTTAAATTTAGATGAGGATATTAAGGATGAAGATAAGGCCTTAATATTGTTGAATTCCTTGCCGGACTCTTATGAGCATTTTGTTACCACTATTATGCATGGTAAAGAAACTGTGAAATTTGAAGATGTGTCAAATGCCTTGATGAATTATGAAATGAGGCATAGAGATAAAAATCATGATAGTACCTCTGAAGCTTTATTTGTTAGAGGTAGATCATCGGAGAGAATATCATCTTCTAGTAGGAAAAAACCACAGTCTCGACCTAGAGGAAACTCTAAAGGTAGAAAACCTTTGGAAAGGGATGAATGTGCATTTTGTCGTAATAAGGGTCATTGGAAGAAAGATTGTCCTAGATTGAAGACCAAAGGCAAAGAAAGTTCTGAAGCTAATGTTGCTGAGGTTGAAACAGATTTTTCTGATTTTGCTTTAACCACTTCCTCTTCATTTGATTGTGCTACTAAGTGGGTGTTGGATACGGGTTGTACTCATCATATGACTCCTCACAAGGATTGGTTTTCAAGCTTGAAAGAGTTTGATGGTGGCGTTGTGTTCATGGGAGATGACAATCCTTGCACAACAAAAGGGATTGGTACAGTTCGTTTGAAGTTTCATGATGGCATGGTTAAAGAGTTGACAGGTGTTCGGTATGTACCGAATTTGAAGAAAAATCTTATCTCTTTGGGTACTTTGGAATCCAAGGGCTGCAGGTTTCATTCAGATGGACAGACATTGAAAGTTACTTATGGTGCACTTGTTGTGATGAAAGCTCCTCGATGTGGCCATTTGTATTTATTGCAGGGAAGCACTGTGACAGGTGAAGCATCTGTAGTCTCTGAAAATATGGGCACATCTGATTCAGATACTACTAGACTGTGGCATATGAGATTAGGCCATGCCAGTGAGAAAGCTCTACAAGGGCTTGTGAAACAAGGCATTCTAAAAGGTGCCACGACTTGTAAGCTTGATTTCTGCGAGCATTGTGTCTTGGGGAAGCAAACTAGAGTGAAGTTTGGTACTGTTGTACATCAGACGAATGGCATTCTTGATTATGTGCATTCTGATGTTTGGGGTCCTACAAAGACTCCTTCTTTAAGTGGTAGACATTGGTTTGTGACTTTTGTTGATGATTATTCAAGAAGGTCTTGGGTCTACACTATGAAGCACAAAAGTGAGGTGTTAAGCATTTTCTTGGGTTGGAAGAAAATGGTTGAGAACCAGACTGGGAGAAAGATTAAGATTTTGAGATCGGATAATGGTGGTGAATACACATCCGATCCTTTCTTTAAAGTTTGCGAAGAAGAAGGAATTGTGAGACATTTCAGTGTTCGGGGAACTCCACAACAAAATGGAGTTGCAGAAAGATTGAATCGAACCTTGCTTGAGAAGGTTAGATGTATGTTGTCTCAGTCGGGTTTAAGCAAGTCATTTTGGGCAGAGGCAGTTAATTATGCATGTCACATCATCAACCGGTTACCCTCAGCTGCTATTCAGGGTAAGACACCAATGGAGGTATGGACTGGAAAACCTTCTTCTGATTATGACTATATCCGTATTTTTGGTTCACCTGCTTATTTTCATGTGACTGAAAATAAACTTGATCCTAGAGCCAAAAAGGCTATCTTTCTTGGTTTTAGTAGTGGTGTCAAAGGTTACAGGTTGTGGTACCCAGAGATGAAGAAACTTGTAATCAGCAGAGATGTGACATTTGATGAAGAAAGTATGTACAAAGTCTCTGAGAAGAATGTGAAAGATGTCCAACAGGTGGAGCTTGAGAAAGTTGCCTCTGGTACTTCAAATCCTATTTCCGCTGATGTCGAAGCCACTACAAGTGAAGAAGTTGGAGACCATGAGGATGTTGAAGAAGTTGAACTTGAAGATTCTATTCAAGTTGAAGAGCAAGTTTCACCTCAAGAGTCTATTGCCAAGAACAGAGCAAAGAGACAAATTACCAAGCCAGCTCGGTATAGTGACTATGTTGTTTTTGCTCTTCCTATTATCATTGATGATATTCCATCCAATTTCTAGGAAGCCATTGAGAGTGAAGAGAAGAAGAGGTGGTGCAATGCCATGGGTGATGAGATGAATTCTCTCTTGAAGAACAAGACTTGGGAGTTAGCTAAATTGCCTAAGGGCAAGAAAGCTATCGGTTGCAAATGGGTGTATGCCAAGAAAGAAGATGCTGATGAGAAAAGCAATGTGAGATTCAAAGCAAGATTATTTGCTAAAGGGTATGCACAAAAGGAGGGCATTGACTACAATGAAATCTTTTCTCCGGTTGTGAAGCACTCCTCAATTCGTATTATGTTAGCTCTTATTGCACAATATGATCTTGAGCTTGTGCAACTCGATGTGAAGACGGCTTTCCTACATGGTGATTTGAATGAAGAGATCTATATGTGTCAACCGGATGGGTATATAGTGAAAGGGAAGGAAAATTTGATTTGCAAATTGAAGAAATCGCTTTATGGCTTGAAGCAATCTCCAAGGCAATGGTATTTGAGGTTTGATAAATTTATGAGAGGCCAAAATTATTCTAGAAGTCAATATGATCAATGTGTGTACTTCAAGAAGTTGCAAGATGGGTCTTTCATTTATTTATTGATATATGTTGATGATATGTTGATTGCCTCAAAGAATGTTGAAGAGATTGAAAAAATTGAAGAAGCAAATGAAGAATGAGTTTGAGATGAAGGATCTTGGTGAAGCGAAGAAGATCCTTGGCATGGAGATCACTAGAGATAGAGAGAAGGGTTTGGTCAGTTTGAATCAAAGACAATACCTTGAGAAGTTGATTCGGAAGTTTGGAGTTCATGATTCAACCAAACCGGTTAGTACCCCTTTGGCTCCTCATTTTAAATTGAGTTCTCTACAGTGTCCTAAAACTGATAAAGAGAAGCTGCAAATGAAAAATATACCATATGCAAATTTGGTTGGTAGTTTGATGTATGCAATGGTATGCTCTAGACCGGATATTGCTCATGCAGTTGGCATGGTGAGTCGATATATGCATAATCCAGGTAAAGAGCATTGGCAAGCAGCTAAGTGGATACTGAGATATCTCCATGGTACTCGAGATGTTGGTTTATGCTTTGAGAAGGATGACTCTGGTATTGGTCATTTTGCAGTTGGTTATGTTGATTCAGATTATGCAGGTGATCTGGATGGAAGGAAGTCTACTACAGGCTATGTGTTTACTATGGCTAAAGGACCAGTTTGTTGGAGGTCCATTCTGCAGTCGTCTGTTGCCTTGTCTACTACAGAGGCTGAATATATGGCAGTTGCTGAAGCTATAAAGGAGGTCATTTGGATACATAGGCTGATTAGAGATTTGGGGGTTGATCAGAAGCAGGTGGAGGTACATTGTGATAGTCAGAGTGCCATTTATTTGGCTAAGTATCAGGTTCATCATGCGAGGACCAAGCACATAGATGTGCGTTATCACTTTGTTCGTGAAATTGTTGGTGAAAGGGAAATCATTCTCCAGAAGATTCCAACTAAAGACAACCCCGCTGATATGTTGACTAAGGTTGTTGGTGTAGCCAAGTTTGTTCATTGTTTGAACTTGGCTCACATTATGCCTATATAAAGAAGGCGTTGAGCAGTAGGAGTTTTGGAGCATTTGGCTCAGCATGAGTTGTTCTCTTGCTAATGTTTGGGAGTGATTTTTTGGGTCAATTGTGTTGGTTGGCTTATCATGGCGTTTTCGGAACTTGGCCAAGGTGGAGATTGTTGAATTGTGGCCAAGTGGCCATCACCTTTTAGTATTAAACAAATAAAAAGAAAAAAAATGGGAGACATCATGATGTTGTTCCTTACTTTGTGATGATGACAAATGATGATGTTGGAGAAATTTTTTTTCTTTGGTCCACGTGGGAAGTCACGGGGTGACTTATGGTTTTATTTAGCAGCAATTGCTGCTTTTGTTGTTATGAGAAAAAAAACAGAGAGCAGAAGAGAGAAGAAAGTTGCAGAGCATCAGAAAAATAGAAAGGGTGCAGCAACCCTTCGTTGAAGAGAAGAAGAAAATGCTCTTCTTTTTGGTTAGCAATCATCCATCATAATTGTTGTTGTAATAGCTTTGAGCTATATGTATAGAGAAGAAATTATACATTATATTTCTTTCTCTATTTGTTTATGTGGTGTGTGAGAGCTATTGGGTTATTTGGGTTGTGAGATTGACAACACTTTGTAAACTCCCATTTGGTTGATAGTGGATTATTGGGTGAGCTCCTACTGCTCCGAGGACGTACTCCAGTTACACTGACTGTTGAGGAATCTCGTTAAAATCTTGGTGTATTTAATATTTTGTTCTTGCATTTCATTTGATAAATTTCTTGTGGGTTAGCTTGAGTTGGTTCCATAAGGTTTGGTGTTGTCCTAGCACAACAAGAATAAGCTCAAGCAAAACAAACAATAATTTCTCGTCGCACTTACAGATTCCTAGAATTCTAGTACACTCGAGAAAATAGAGGGATCGAAAGAACGGGCCTCGTTTGGCAGGTCGGACTATACTGACTATTTCAGTTTTATAGGATAAATAGTCGTCGGATAGTACTAACCTAATTAGTCGGGCGTTTGATGCAATATCGGACTAATAGTTGTATAATTTATCCTGTGTCTATTATTATCTAGAAACCTAAAGACTTTCAAATCCTATCTTCAAAACAAGAAGCAAATAAAAAATCCACCATAATTGAGCAAAACCTAATTTCAACTATGTTTGATTGTGTGTTGGATTAACAGAACTTTAGATTATAATTATTATTTTTTAATAAATTTTAAATAATTATTGATGGTAAAATGAAGAAAAAAGGCAACTACACATAAGAAAAAATTTAAAAAAAAGAACAGCATAGCACAGCACCGCCACCATTGTGCTTCTCACTACCGACTACAAACCATCTTCTTCATGGCTTCTAATCCTTTGAAACCAAAAAATAAAATGAAATCTCTCCTAATTTATTGAAATTTCCAAATCGAGTGGAGAGAGAGAGAGAGAGAGAGAGAGAGAGAGAGAGATTATGGTTCGAGAGGATTTCCAAGGATTTAGACAACTGTTGAGAATTTCTAAATTTGCTGAAATTTCCAGATCGAGAGGAGAGAGACAGAGAGATTATGGTTCAAAGCTTTGAGAACCTAAAAAGAGGTTGTTGGGTTGGAGAAGAAGATGAGGAACTAGACGGCAGCGTGTTTCTGATTGAAAGAGGGAAGGGAGAATGCACAGCGTGTTTTTGATTCAGCGTCCGGACTAATTATCATTCGCCTTTCGAGAGTATCAGTAAGCGGGTGCTGACTGTATAAAAGAGGTTGGATCGTGTTATTAATCCCACAACTATTTTATACCGAAGTGCACCAAACACCTGAGTCCGTATAATTAATCCTATCTGATTCATTATACGAGCTGCCAAACGAGGCCTTGCTCCTTAGTGTTTAGACGAATATGGCGCCAGCATTGTGCATACTGCAGAGTACCGGTTTATATAAAAGCAAGCTCGGTAAATTCATCGACCATATTTGCATTCGATATAACCAGTTAAGTGAAAAAGTATACTAGGACACAGTTTGCTAGGATCCAATTTGTCTCACAATCTGAAAAATAGCGTATCTTGGAGCAGTTTAAGAACTCTTGAGCACGCTTCCTTGGTTCCTACAAGCCGGATTTTTGGGGCAAGTTCTACTCAACAACACCGAGATTCAAGAGAGACAGAGTGACAATCACAAACACCCCCGCCTTCAAAAAATTTACTTTCCAATGTATGTATCAAGGTTAGCAGCACGAACTAAACTAATGGAAAGCGAAATCCCACATCTTCAGATGGAAATCTAGAGAAACCTAATGAGGACAAGCGTAAATCTTCCTAAATGCCCCAAAAGTTGAATGAGCAGCAGGAGATTGTTAGTCTTTTAGTTAGCAAAAGGAAAGAGGAGCAGACAGGGATGAATAATTTTATTAAGTGAATACCTATAGGTATAAACTCACAAAACTTTACTTAGGGACCAAAAAAAAAACCAATAAAACATGAGGAATTCAATCAAATAAAATAGAACAGAAAAGCCATGCATCTAACATCTTTAATCCATTAGCACTCATCTAATCATATAATGGATTGATCAGTGACATCTGACAAGATGCTAAAGGGTAGTTTCCCCCAGTCCCAAGTTTCCCGTCTGCACTCCTCTCCTCGTTTTCGTCCATTGATTCTAGTAAGGAGAGCGGACGAGAAAATGAGAATGCGAAAATCATTTTCTAAATACCAAATTCCGACGTAAACTTATTTATACTTGGAATGCCACGGAAACTTATCGAAACTTGAAACGCTACAACGGTGACAGTATTGCAAGCTAATAACATGCCGTAGCATCTAACACAGACAAATTTACATAAGGAAAGCTGAAAACAGGGAATTGAAGCTTACCCAGAAGAGAATGAGATGACAGTGTTTAGTCTTCTTCTTGTTCTTCTTCTATGTTTGCTCGGTCGGTCAAGTCTTTCATTCTTTTTAAATAAAATAGTTAAGATAGTCAAAAGCAGCTGATATCAGCGTTGAAGAGTCTTCAGTAGTAGTTACCAATTTGGCAACAGATTATCCTGTAGGGTTCTGTGCCCCCTGAAATTTCCTTGAAGTTGCAGTACCCGCCAACGTTAGTTATTAGCCTTTCCCTCCCTCTATGAATATTCTTGGGCTAGTTCAAGTTAAGGAAGGGTTGGGCTACTAATTTCCTGAGGTTTCATGGGTCATGTTGTGGACTAGTCACTAACCCTAGGCTGAACCGGAAAATGTGGCTCAAATGTTACACATAAAATAGGTACATAGGCCGACCCAGCCCTGTATAAATGCATCGAGCCAAGTCGATCCACAACTAGAGAGCCGGTTTAAGTCGGTTTATCTATTTTAGAAGGAGACCGGTTAGTTTTGTCAGAATAATTTGGGGTCGGTCCGGCCCAATATAGGAGTGACTCAGAAAAAAGTTCGAATGAGACTCGAATTTAAGTTGGGCCAAAAGCAATTGGCTTATGGGACAGACAAAATTGGATTTGAATCTAAATTACTATGAGTTCTCCAAATTATTATATACTAAAGCCCTACTGCAAAAAACACTGTTCATAAGAACAGTGTAATGAATTTAGACTTCTGGGGCTGTTATCGATTATGTTCGAGTTGAATTTAGTATTCTGGGTTATTGAATTTGAATAACTGTTGGGGGTCAATGAAATTGGTATTCTGTATCATATTGGAGTTATAATGGGTTTGATTTCAGTAACTTTTGGGCTTATTGAATTTGTACGCTTTGGTATTGTGGTTATTAGGGCAGCGGGAAGAGTCAGTTTGGTATTCTGGTTATTTTGTCATTTGACTTTGGATTAGAATTCGATTTTGATTCAATCGAATGGTCTACTTTTTTTTTCCTTCATGCAAGGCAATCCATCAAAATCTTCTTGAGTAGCAGTTAAAAATTTGATTGTGGATTCATCGCTCGAGCAGAAGTTAAAAAGAGGAAAACTAACGAAAAGTCATCAAAAACTTTAGTTTTAATCAAAAAGATAAAATAAAGGTGTAAGTGAATAGTATCATGAGTAACTTTTTAGGCTAAAAATTTCCTTAATGTTAAAAGTGAACAGTACCAAAAGTGTTTCATTAAGACTCCTTAAAAAAATTGAAGGTAGAATCGAATAACAAATAGGAAACTTTAGAATGGTGGATGACGAAGTTGGAATAGCATCAAATTGATATTTTTGGTTTTTAAAGAGTGGTGGGCGAAGTAGCGGGAGTGAAGTGCTCATCCTGCTTCAAACATGATTCCAATATAATTAGACAATTTTCAATTAATTGCAGATGGATTTGGGCCTTGACTTATGTATTGTATTAGGATGATATTTTGTTTTTTTTAACCTTTTGTGCATATTCTTAGACCAGTGGTGGTGACAATGTAGAATCCTAAGTTCTTTGTGATGAGAATCAATGGTTCCAATGCAACATTCTGGCCATTTAATAAATCAGCGGTTCAAATGCAGCATTCAGCCAGTGGTGGTGACATGTGCTTCAGACAATTCTCTAAATCAGGTTCAACATTATCTCAAATATGCATAAGTTATTGTTGATACCTATAGAAAATTTTGAGTTGAGCTTTGATAAAAGTAATTTTACCATTGACAGATTGAGTTGCACCACCTCCTTTTCTACTTATGCTACAAGGAATCGTACTCAATTTTGAGTCTCTCGTTTTAGCCACATCACCACCAACTACTATTGCACCTTAGATACCAATTAAACAACCATCACTCACAAATTTGTATGAAAAACTCATCACGTAAATTGTATATAGCTGGTATGTAGAAATCCACTTTTTTGTTGTACACAGGCTCTTAGTGTAAATTCAATAGAATATAGATGCAAATTTAAAGACTTATTTTACCATGTGAATTTATCTGCTTTGATTGTTTTTTGAATTATTTAGAAATGGATGTGTTAAATTGTGGTTAAGGTTTCAAAACCCGCAGTGGAGCACGGGCATTTTTGCTAGTAAGGGTTAAAATATCACTGACATTTAACTAAAATAGTTTAGTCCATACCCAACCACCAAATAAGCCTTGATTCACACTCAATTTTTTTTTTTTTTTAACAAACGATATTATCCATACTAATGTGGTGGGAGAGTAAGCTAAGCCTCACAATGGGCTAACAATAATGTGGTTCAAATTCGCTTTTGGTAAGAATTGAACCTAAGACCTCTCACTTACAAATGAAGAGGAATGTCATTAGACCGTAGTACTAAGTGGCAATTCTGACACTCAAAATTATGATACCCTGAAAGACAAATGCAAAAGAGTGGAAGTTGAAAAAACAAACGATAACTTCCCTTTCTTGATTTTGTGAAACGTTTACATGTAAGCGACTAAACATAACACAACTCTTTCTTATATCATTTAAACATCGGTTCCAGCCGCGTTTGCTTCTCACGGGCAGGGAGCGGCTGCAAATTTTGTATCTGCAGCAGCTTTTGTTGCTAAGAAATAGTAGCAGCTGACCCTTTCTGGTTAATACATTTTGTGCCGTTTTTTTTTTCCCTTCTTATTAAACTACAAGTAAGAAAGCAATGTATTAGCGATCAGGTTTTGTCTGAGGTTGTGTTCGGATTTTTCCTTACTCAATATCGTTAGTTTTTAAGAAAAATACTAACAAGAACGAACTTGTACAAGATTGTTTTTGTAGGAAACACTTCTACTCATAAGCATTTCTGCTAAAATACACTTCTACTTAGAAGTACTTTTTAAAGAAGTACATAGCAAACGCTTCTTAAGAGAGTTTCTATGACGCAATCACAAACAACTCCTAATTGACCTTACCAAAAACAGAGTAATAGAAATTTTAAGACACATGTATATTTCTATTTCTCGAATATTCAACTGTTCATGAAAAAAAAAGAACAGTTGTTTATATCAATATCATGAATTGATATGGCATGTGACAATGTAGTCACACGAACTTGGTTCTTATCCATTGCTTTCACTTATTAATTTGGTCGGCCCAAAATGTCAAAGCAAATAGGTTATTAGGGGAAGAAAAGAAAATTTGAAGACAACTAATGGTATGGTAGGTCTGAAGAAAAATATTTAAGAAATAAACGTGGTACCCACGATTTATAACTTTTGAAGAAAATTAACCTTACCCATGATTATATTTCATGATTTACAGGTAAGAAATATGGATCCCTTTAATCTTCCATAATCCATATCACTTAAAAGTCTTTAGCTAGATATAAGCTATTTGATTTGATCTAGTCGAGGCCAAAATGGTGACATGAGTTACTCAATGCCCTTCACATAGCTCAAATTATCCATTGGATATTTTAGTTGGTTGGAAACATATAATATGTTAATTCATAAGGAAAACGAATTGGGCGGCGCTACATACATCAAATTCATGCACTAAATAATATGACACATTTTGTACCATATAAAATTTTTGGGATTAGCTACAATACTTACATGTATTTAATACAATCACCATCTGACCGTTAGATATAATTCATGTGAATATATGTATTTAGTACTATCACCAGATGACCGTTGAGATGGTGATTGTATTAACTGCATGTAAGTATTATAGCCAAATCTTAACATTTTATTATAATTTATTAATAAAATTTCAACTTGAGTTAAAGCACAAATTTGATTGGTGCCACATAATTTGATGTACAAATTTGATGACATTATTCTAACAATTTTTAAAGATTTTAATAGAGCCAAGCATGTTCACGCAAGGATGAGTAAAAACTATTAAAGGGAGATGTTAGTAGTCTTTCACTCGTGCATATTTATTTTATTTTCTCAACTCTCTTTTTTACGCAAGTGACCCTATATCATACTAATGAAGAAGAGTGTTGCCCTTACATTACGGTATATGTATAAGTAATTTTATATTTGGTTATTTTCTTGAAATGATCTTTAAAGGCTAAGCAAACAATTCAGGTATCAATATCATTGTGCAACACTTGCATGATGAAAAGCCAATAAAATTAAATATAAAAAATAAAAAAAATCTAAATGAGTGAGTTGCTGACGTACATTGCCATTAACATAAACCCTGCAAGGATTGCATTCATCAATTAACGACTATTAACGTAACCCTACCAAAGATAGTATCCATCAATTAACGAATATTAACGTACGTAAGCCCTACAAAGTTAACATCCATCAATGACTATCAACATAGACAATCAGAGTGTATCGGGAACATAACTTAGTATACAAAGTGTTATTATACAAGTGGTTGAAATTTTTTTTTCAAGTATCAACCGTTTGTATTATGACACTTAGTGTACCAAATCGTATTTCCGGTACACTAAAAAATCTCACGAACGGTAAAGCTCTAGTTTCATTTACTTTTTAAAGAAATCAAAGTCACGGTTTTAATTATTTATATTTAATTCTTACTATTGTTATTATTTGCTCACTTGACTCACATCCACAAAGTTAAAATCGCTTGATCCCCTCATCATCAAAGTGATCGACCTTGGTCCAACATTAGAAAAAGCACGAGCAGACAAAGCTTTTTTTTCTTAGTATTAGAGACAAAAACCTCATAATTAATATCAACATCTTTCATAATCTTTTGAAAAGAAAAGCGAAAAAACTATTCGTGTCATCAAACTTTATTCCATCTCTTGTAAACAGTATCACCCAAGTAATGATTATATAGCTAAGGAAGGGTGTATTTCACGAGCTAAAGCGCTTTTGTTAACATTTCCTATTTGCTTTAGGTTCTCATCAATTTGTCACATGCAGTTAAGAGCATTAATTTATCGTATTCAAATACGTTAATTATATTTTGTGAGTAAAACAATGAGTTTGTAGCTTGAGTGATATATATGAGGCCTTATGTTAATTTTTCCGGTCTTAATATCACTTGGATAGAAAAAGAAAAATCCGAGACAACAGAATAGGATAACGTCAATAGGACTTCCGTGCTGGTGTGGAAAAAGCAATTGAGACATCTATTTACAAGCTAACCAATATTTCAACTAACCCTAGCTAGTGTCTCAAAGAAACGTTTTAAAATTTAGAATCTCCCATGGAAAACGCAATGTACCAACTCACAAATAAAGTCAAATATTTCGGAGGGTTCCACCAGCAATCGACCAGGCTCCACTTCTTCGGTTCTTTCTTAGACGTCCCCTACTTTGGGGCAGACCAAAGTTCCTGGCCACCGGAAGAGTCCACGTTTTGTTGATTTTCCCTTTTGGAACACTCCAAGCTTTCTATTCGTTTGATTAATCAAACTTAATCACATGTATATCTAATCAGATTGTTTATAACATCCTTTTGCACAGGTGAGACTCAGTCACATTATTGGCTACATAATCTATCGTATACGGGAAAAATGAAAAGAGAAAAATGTTTTTTTCCTTATGCTAAAAAATGGTTTTGATTTTTGTCGTTTGAGCGGAGTTTCATTAACTATTTTGTGATTTTAAGTATATATATTAATAGTGGCAATTCAAGGACAATGTCTTAATTTCGTAAGAAAAAATCGACAAAATTACTATGAGTGAAAAATGTGAGATTACATTGGACGAAGGGCTTTTATGGTCACTAAATTATATTTCTGTATCAAACTTGTTTCAGTAGTGACTTTCCCTTTGACTTCAAATGTACCCCCTAATGTGGTCATTCTATTAAAAGAATTGACAGATTTAAATCATCGTCCTTGTTTTCAATCTTTAACAAACTATAGGACTCATGTGAAAATTGAAACTATTGAAACCAAAGTGAAACTTAGGTCACATTACAGGTAATCAACAATACAAGAAGTTATGTAAGAATTTTTTATTTTACTTCTTCCCTTAAACGGGTGGTCTAGGGTTTAGAGGAACGACAAAAAACAAAAATTCTTGCATAATCATCGTCAAACAAACATGTGTAGATCACGACACAAAACAAATAGAAACTATGAGAATACAACAGCGCAAATGAATCACTCAATTTGAAAAACGAGAAGAAACAAATAAAGACACTAACAAAACCGCCTTTAGATAAATTGGAGCAAGTTGCGTCCCAATGATTAATATTATACGATTACAATAGACCAATCACTAAGAAAAAGAGTGAAAACAAAATTGCTAGCAAACGAGCAAAACATGTAGCAATGCCACCTACTAATTGAGTATTGTTATACGTACCTTATTTGCTAACTACATCTTTAACGGAAATCAAACCTATTTGAACAATTAAGTTCTACATAAGTCTTGCCTTGTATTATATGTAATCAACAACGTAATTAATAAATATGAATAAAATGATTTTGTTATTATATACTAATCACATTGTTAATCATCATGAATGTGAACTTCACTTATATAAATAGACCAACTTATACGAGATATATAAGGATCAACAACGAATAGTGCAAAGAGTTTTATCATTTCCATACCAAGAGGGGAAGGGAAAAAACGACCTTTGCGTGAACAATATTTACGTTGGCATTTATGCACCAATGAATACCTACCTAACAAATAATAAATGGTATCCATAAATGGACAGAAATAGTATAGAGGAGGAGTAAGGTTGAAGAACCCGTGAAAAGGGAAGGAGGTATGGCTAATAGCCTTAGCTCTTGAGTCAAAAAGCAGTTGAGTTTGGTCCCAAGAGAGGGGAGAGGAACTAGGAAGTTGAGTTGAGATCATCTCCGAATTTTGTTTGGATTCATCAAGAAATCCAAACCGCGTAAATTAAATTTTACGCATCCTATTAACTCATTACACTAATTCACCTCATATAAAACAAGAGTCCGAATCTTTCTTTCTCTTGAACTATCCGGATTTTTTTATCATTAGATTCCGGATAGTGAAAACCCCAAAAGATCTCAACTCTAGGAAGTCTTATGTGGTAAAATTATCTCACTGAAATTTTATATAGCTTTTGGCATGGAGGGAAGCCATAGTATGGATTTTGGCACTTTATTCATTACCAACTTTATATAAATAAATAAATAAAAGGGACGGTCCATAAATCAGTCTGCTTAATAAAAGGGACGGTCCATAAATCAGTCTGCTTTCTTTGCGAGGATTCCGCTGTTTTTAGCTAAAGCAACAAAAAATTTGTTTTGGTTTATTTGTTATATTTCTCAATCATACGTGTTATGACATTGACAATGTTGCCCATGATTTATAAGGGTTGATTTCATATTTGCTTCCTAAACTATTGGAATTTTCCATTTTAGTCCACCAACTTTATTGATTCTTAAACATTTGAAAGTATGTGTAATAAAGACGGAAAGTGACTTTTGTTGCGGAAGTTTACTAAATAGCACATTAACTCAATTTGAAGGACATTTTAACTTACCTACTTGCTCAAAATGTCTTCTATAGATTAGGACTTGACCACTTTTGTATCGAAGGAAGCATCAAAGCTAAGAAATGGTCAAAACCAATGCGATTAGTTTTGTTTGGAGATGTTTAAACGCTACTAAGGCTTGGTTTGGTACTGAGATGATTCTGAAAAAAACTGGTATAAAAAAAAGTTGGGAGTTGTTTTTGTGTTTGGTAAACATTCAGTTTCAGCTTTTTTTCACAGTTTTGGGTGAAAAAAAGCCAAAAACAAGAAGCTGCTAAACTCAGATTTGAAAAACCGGCTTTTTTCACATCTGTTTTACATAAAAGTTTAGCAAACACTATAATACTGTAATTTTTTTTCAAAAGCACTTTTACAAAAAAGTTTACCAAACACTCTGCTGCTTTATTTCACAGCTGCTTATTCTCACAGCACAGCAGAAGCAGCTTTTTTTTCAAAACACAGTAATACTAAACCAGCCTTAAAACTAAGGAGTAAAAAAAAATAGTTTTCACCTCAAGAAAAATGATTGTGAGGAGATTGAACTACGTGGTATGTTCGAACCAAAAACCAACCAAATTGAAATGTGCCTACTACTAATTTTGTCAACTTTTGTAATTGACGTCACTATTATCCTCGCTTAATAGGTTTTTAAAAGCTTAGAGACCAACTTCAAACAAAAACAAACATAAGGACCAAAGTAGAACGACCACTAAAATTTAGGGAGTAAATTTGTAACTTAACTCATATGATAAATAACAAATAAATTAAGATGGCTAAAGATTTTATACATGACAGTTAGTTACTTTATTATATAAGAAATGCTAAGGAGATTCTCAAAGTGAGACTTTCTATGGACTCTCCGTCGCCTCAACTTTTTTACATAATTTTCGTGCCAACATTATAAAACATTATGCCAAAAAATAAGTGGCAAAGAGTTTCACTTTTTTAAAAATTTCCTTAACATTTTCCTTATTATATCGTTTAATATTGTATTTATTTTGTTGGTTTAAGGTGCAAAGTGCTAATCTATCGGGAGCTGCTGATGGGGTTTTGGACCTATTTTCTTTGTCTTAGGGGCTGGTTTGGTATTGCTATGTTTTGAAAAAAAAATTGTTTCTGCTGTGTTATGAGAATAAGCTCATTTTTGCTGCTTTAAGTTTTTAGCTTTTTTTTCATCCAAAACTATGAAAATAAGTTATTTTTAAGTGTTTACCAAATACTTTTTTGAGCTCAACTTTTTTTTATACCTATTTTTTATAAAAACACATCAATACCAAACCAATACTTAATCTTTGTTTAGAAATCGATGCACTCGTGTGTAAAGCATACTGACAAAATGCACCCCCACTCAGCAACAACCTCTCAACAACTACAAATATTTTGGCAGACTTGGAGTTCTAGGTTTTTGGAGTTTTGAGCGAGAGACCCCCCGACCGAGAGAGATCCGCCAAACCCTATGTCCCGCGCCCCGCGCCTTCTCTCAGCTTTTCGAAATTTTTTTATTTTTATACCATCAACCAACACCACCACCACATTATTTTAGTCACTCGAAATAGCCGTAGACGCGCGAGAGACGCGTAAATAAAAAAATAGTAGCCCTATTCGTTTTTTATCAAGTGATATTTTTCGTCTTGTTTTCGTTATCATTGAATTTTTTGTTTTATTTGCAGGTCTTAGTTTCTTTCCCGTTTGCATCTCTTTGTTTTTTTATTTAAATAAAATTTTGGAGATGGGGGACAAAAGGGTCATTTTATCGGGAAGCTAGCATTTTCTAATTGCTATGAGCGGGATACAAATAGCCTACTTTTATAGTTAATAGCTAAATTTTAGATCTTGATTCTTTCTAATCGTTTTGTGTTTATTAGAGAGTAAGGCAAATCCTTCGTCATCAACATTTATAAAAATTAACTGATATTTTTCTCTTTATAATGTGAAAAGACGTTTAAACATTAAAAGAGTTGAGTTAGTATCACATTATGCAGATTTTGTCTGTGGAGTAGAAGTTTGATGTTTTTTGTTTATAGTTTTACCCAAAATCATCCATATTTATAAATGTATTTCCTTTTTCATAAATTTGAATGATATTTTAGTTTTGTATTTATCAGTTTTTTTATTATTTTATTACTATTAAAAAAATAGAAGAGTTCAAAACTATTATAATAATTTATAAAATAAAAGTAGCGCAGGGTGGAAATCTTCAAATTCTTTTCCTGGGGATCCCGTAATCATAACTGTTCATCGTATATCGTGAGATCAAAAATCATTTTAAATTTTAAATTTAAATTAATATAAATAATATTTAACAAAAATTGACCGCACGATATACGATGAACGATCACGATAACAGGATCCCCAGAAAAATGATCCTCGCCGGATCCTTTTCCTTCGTTAGGATATTTGACTACATGGCACCCTCATATTTGAGTGACAGTTCCATTAATAATATTAAAATATTGACACCTAGCAAGAAAATCTTAACTGGCTGGCACCTTGTAAAGCAATAATTTAGTTTTTAATCATAAATTGTGGATTTGGAGAGCAGTTTATCGGTGACCAATTCACTTACTCAATCACCAAATTATTTTAACGATATATTAGTTCCCTCCCTCCTTTCGCTCATGCAATGAACGTCCACAACTTTAAACCTAAAGTTCTTGCTTGGTATTTTATTAACTTTTTGAGTCTTAAAAATAGTTTTTCTAAGGCCATTTTATTCAATGTTATTACGTATGAAACACTTGCTTGATTTCATGCTTATTTTCTTGCTCCTCTTTTTCTACGTAAATAGTAGAGTATTATTCAACATAACTTAGATTTATGTGACAGCCAATGTATGTAGAGGCCTTAGTAATCACGCAAGTTGAGTAAATCATGAAAAGTTCGTTTGGAATCACTTTTAAAATGACTGAAAACGTTTTTGAAAAAAATATTTTTGGATTTCATAATAAGCATTTGAAGTGTTTCCTAATGATTGGTTCTAAAAACATTTTCGTCAAAAACGGTTTCAGCTATTTAAAACTCCAAACGAACCCGAAATGTTTCATATATATTTTATTCCCAAGTGAAAGTTAAAAGGTTTCTATATTGAAAAAGATTTAAATACACTAGATTCGCATACATGTTCGAGACAAGAAAAAAAAACTTGTAATAAGCTATAACAATATAAAGAGAGGTACAACAGACAAATCCTCTTTATGCAACATTAACTAATACATCTCAATTGTCTTTTGATTTGGTAAATGTATAACCTTGTTGCTATATTTTGGGTCGATCTAAATTTTATTTTTAATCTATTTGTGTTGGGATTTGAAGATTGTGTTTCCAAAACTACCAAGGAATATATCTCACTTTGTATTTGGTATCTAATATGCTTACAACAGCACATACAAAAATGATAGTGATGAATGCTAGCTCCTTTTTTTACTCATGCCATCTTCATTCTTTTTTTTTTTTTTTTTTTTTACAAGCAACTATAAAAAGATTTCAGGCAAACTAAATTTACAAGAGGTGGCAAATATATACATATTATGCAGTGATCAATTTCTTGATATGGAGAAAAATTCGCACAATCAACAAATTAAATGAAACCCCTACATGCTACCACGCACAAAAACTAGGTGCAAACAATATAATTTGTCGAAAAAGACGATAAACGCGACAAACATAAGCCACTGCTAAAACAGCCATCGCTGGAACAACAAGGCCACAACACTCACCAAAGCGACGCAACACAAAACATTAAACAAAACTAACTAATCCGAAAAGGGAACCACCAATCTTCATCCTTATCTTTTTCATTTAGCAATGTAATTTGATCAACAAAATTGTCTATTCTGTAAGTCACTTTCAAAAATTAGTCTAAAAACAAAACCCAATAAAAAATTATTTAGTCATTTGACTGTTATAAATTTAATAAGTAAATTCGGTGTTTCAAATTTATTTTTAATCTATTTGTGTTGGCATTTGAAGATTCTGTTCTCAAAACTACCAAGGAATGTAACCTACTTTGTACTTGGTGCTTATTATGCTTACATTAGTACATAGTACATACAAAGGTGATAGTGATGAAACAAAACTAATTACACTACATTGCATCTCTTGTAAATACATAGTAGACTCATTTATGTATAGATTGAGTCCTACATATATAAACGGTAGTGTTATCCACATACCTATTTTTTCTTCTCACACGTCCCTCTTAATTTTCGATCGTTGAATTGAATGAATTAAAAAATATCAATGGACAAAAAGTAACAAGAGTATAAAAAACATGGTCATATTTAATAAATGTGGTAGGTGTGATATTACATTAGATGAACGCTAGGTCCATTTTTCTTTGTACTCCGTTTTTTTTTTTCCTCCTAATATGATCATGAAAACATTGTAAAGTGCCCATTTTATAGGCCCTTTAAAAGTTCATCTAAGAAAACAAATTAAGCAAACTCGAAAATCATCTAATTATCGAACTGTTACTAAATAAATAGATAAAGTCAATGTTTCAATTAATCATTTAAAAAAAAACAAATCCACAAACTAAAAAAATTATATACTCATCTAATTGTTATCAAGTAAATATATCAATCCAACAAATCAACCAACTGAAAAACGGTTAACTTATGTAACTGTTATGAAATAAAAAGTCTGTTCACTATTTTGACTATTGCTGTTATCACAACGTTAAACAAATGGTTAAACACTTTCCAACCTTGTTGTATTTCATACTTTGTAGTGATAATCTTGAATAATGTGGCGCAGCACGAGTGAAGTATGGATATTAACATAAGCCCCTGAAGAACAAGGTTTTGGAATCCATCAGATTTTGGGATAAAACCAAACGGTTTATTTGAATAATTCTTGAATGGTGATTATAATAGTAGCCTTAAAGCTTTAAATAGACTTAAGTCGACTCTTGGGAAGTTCAGGGAAGTCTTACGGAATGTAAAAGAAGTAAATTGGACGTAAAACGAAAAATCCAATTTTTATTAGAAACTTTAAAATGCGGTCTTACAAGTCTAAACAATCTCAAATGACTTTAATCTATCATACATCACGACAAAGCAGTGAGTTTCAACTAAGACGTCGTGCTTTTTTTGGGAAGGTATTATGCACCCAACACGGAGCTCGAACGTCAAATCTATGAATTCCTATTGCGTCATTTTTATCTTCGTTAGTCCATATCGACTTCAATCTACTCGGTCATCTGTACAAAAATAAATATTTTTAATCAACCTACTCCATTACAATATAAGAATAAGAATAAAACATAAAAAATAAATAAATAAAAAAAGTAAAACAAAGAGAAAGCTAGCTAGCATTACTCTAATACTCTTATCCTAAAGCTTTACATATGCAAACATTTCCTTTTGGGCAATTAACATAATTGTAAACATTAATAAATTTATTCAGATATTTGCACATAGAAATTTAATTCTACATTAAAAAAAGGAAAAAAAATCACGATCACATTTTAGAGACGTACGTGCGGGGGAATCCGTCCAATTTTCCAACTCTCCCAAGAGCCCCAAAATTGACACCAGAGAGAGAGAGGAGAGGAGGAGGAATCCTATCCAAAGTTTGACTGGACCCAGAAATAGAGAAAAATGCTGGGGTGGCATCACTGCCACAATTTACTCTCTCTCTCTCTCTAGACTTTCTCTCTCCTCTGCCCCCTTAAGCCCACCAACTTGTCTTGTACTCTATTCTTGTTTTCTGTCTCACTTTACTTCCTCTAAAGCATCAAAAACTCCTCCCTCTCCCCCTTCCCTCCCACCCTCCCCTTTCCAAAACCAATTTTTCTTTCTTTTTCTTTCTTTTTTCTCACCTTCCAAACAGAACCATTCATCCTTTGTTCATCGTATGACACTTCTGAGTGTCACATTCACAGAAAACATTTTTGGGGTGTTTCTGCTTCTTCTTCTGGGTTCTAAAAATCATCAGTCAAACACCAAAGAAAAAGAAAAAAACAGAAGAAATTATTATTAAGGTTATATCATTTGAAATGCTGTAGGATGTACTACTACTGTACTTTGGTTTGATGTTTATCAGAGACCCGACATATCTGAACATCGTACCCAGAGACTCTGTCTGCTCCAAGGTATCTCTCTCTCTCTCGCTCTCTCTCTCTCTCCCCTTTCTTTTCTTCACAATCTCTGACTGACCATTATAGCTGAGCACTTGCCCCTTAAGTTGAAGCCCTACTTTTCTTTTTTTCCATTAATATCATCATCTTTCTCTATCATTATTCATTCATGTTATTTTTTCATGGTATTTTCGAGCTCTTATGTCTTAATTGTTGTGTTTTCTGATGGATTTTTTTTTTTCAAAGTTTGATGCTTTCAATATTTTTTATGCTTGACAGTGATTTCCAACACCAATCCCACCAACCCTTTTGTTTATTTTAATTTTTTTTTTCTTCTTGAGTTTTATTTTATTTTTCCAATTAAAATTTTTTTCATTAAGCAGCTTCCAAGCAAGCCCCACTAAAGAAAATGTGTGGAAAAAAAAAATGGAGGGTTCAGATTTTCAGCTCAGATCTGTAATGAAGAAACTGGTTGAGTTTTAGGTATTGAAATTGTATAGTTTTTATTTTTATTTTTCTCCATCCACAGAAATCTGCTAAACCGATTTTTTTTTTTTTTCATGAAATTCTGAAAGGTTGATGATGTTGGAGAGAGATTAGAAGTTCAGATCACAACAAAGAATGATGGGATTCTTTTGCTTTCCGTTGATGTTTGTTTTTCACTTCCACCTGCTCCTAAGTTCGACCTCAGGCGCCAGAACTTTGTCTTCAAGCGGCGGTGGCGGCGGCGGTGGTGATGTGGTGGAGCTGTTGTATGCATTCAAACAATCCTCTGTTGTATCTGATCCCCAGGGCTTCTTATCTGATTGGAAACCTGATTCCTCCACTCCTTTCTGCTCATGGAAAGGCATCACCTGCTCCTCTGACGGCGCAGTCACCTCCCTCAACCTCTCCAACGCCGGTCTCATTGGCGGCCTCCACCTTCCGCGTCTCGCCGCCCTGCCGAACCTCCAGCAACTCCACCTACAGGGCAATTCATTCTCTGGTGCTGATCTCTCTGTGTCCAATTTAACATCATGCAGGCTTGAAACTGTTGACTTGTCCTCCAACAACATCTCCCAACCGCTTCCAGTCCGGTCGTTTCTTCAGGGCTGCGACCGCCTTGTTTTCGCTAACTTGTCGCGAAATTCAATCCCCGGAGGCGGTCTAGGGTTTGGTGCTTCTCTGCTTCAGCTTGACATCTCTCACAATCTGATTTCGAATGCGGACTGGTTGACTTGCAACAATCTGAGCCTGCTCAATGTTTCACACAACAAGCTCACCGGAAAGCTGAGCGATTCTTTCTTGTCTTGCAAGAATGTATCAACCCTTGACCTTTCGTACAACAATTTTTCCGGGAAATTGTCAAACAGCTTCATTGCAAAGGCTTCACCTTCTCTCAAGTATTTGGATCTCTCAAGCAACAATTTTTCGGGGAATTTCTCCGCCCTTGATTTCGGACAGTGCAACAGCCTCACTTTGCTTAGGCTATCACATAATGCACTCTCTGGGGATCAGTTTCCTCCGAGTTTCGAAAGCTGTCAGGCTCTAGAGACGCTAGACCTGTCGAATAATAAGCTCGAGAATGAAATTCCGGGTGTTTTGTTGGGTAATCTGAAGAAATTGAGACAACTATTTCTTGGTCATAATCATTTTTCTGGTGCAATTCCTGCCGAACTAGGAAAAGCTTGTGGGACTCTTGAGGAACTCGATATCTCTGATAACACTCTCTCTGGAGAGTTGCCCTCGAGTTTTTTGTCCTGCACTTCATTGGTTAGCCTCAATCTCAGTCACAATCAGCTCTCAGGGAATTTCCTCAATACCGTTGTAAGTAGTCTTCCTAGCTTGAGATATCTCTATGTGCCATTCAACAACATAACTGGTCCTGTGCCGCTGTCTCTTACAAATGGCACGCGACTTCAAGTGCTAGATCTCAGTTCGAATGCCTTCACTGGGAACATTCCTTCAGAGTTTTGCTCCTCCAAAGCTGCATCAGTTTTAGAAAAGGTGCTTCTAGCCAACAATGATCTGTCCGGGAATGTGCCCTCGGAGCTTGGAAACTGCAAGAACCTGAATGCCATTGATCTGAGTTTCAACCATTTGAGTGGTCCAATTCCTTCAGAAATTTGGAGCTTGCCGAAGCTATCTGACTTGGTTATGTGGGCAAACAACCTCACCGGCGAAATCCCAGAAGGCATTTGCATCAACGGAGGAAACCTGGAAACTCTGATTCTCAACAACAATCTCATCTCTGGAACCATTCCGCGGTCGATTGTCAACTGCACCAATATGATTTGGGTGTCACTATCTAGCAACCGCCTCAGTGGAGATATCCCGTCTGGAATTGGGAATCTCCATAAGCTTGCTATACTCCAGTTGGGCAACAATTCACTCTCGGGACAGATTCCAGCTGAGCTTGGCAAGTGTGAGAGCCTCATTTGGCTTGATTTAAATAGCAATGAATTAAGCGGTTCTATCCCTCCGGAGCTTTCCAACCAAGCCGGCCTAGTCCTTCCCGGGATTGTTTCCGGGAAGCATTTTGCATTCGTAAGAAATGAGGGGGGGACATCTTGCAGGGGTGCAGGAGGACTAGTTGAGTTTGAGGGCATCCGGGCAGAGACACTAGAAAAGTTTCCTATGGTTCACTCGTGCTCGTCAACTAGAATTTACTCTGGATTGACAGTTTACACATTCACCAGCAATGGCAGCATGATCTTCCTTGATCTGTCTTACAATTCCTTGTCCGGAACCATTCCTGAAAACTTAGGTACGCTGTCGTACTTGCAGGTCCTAAACATAGGACACAACATGCTAGGCGGAAACATTCCTGATAGCTTTGGAGGATTGAAAGCAGTTGGAGTCCTTGATCTCTCTCACAACAATCTTCAGGGTTATGTCCCGGGATCGTTGGGGACACTCTCTTTTCTGAATGACCTTGATGTGTCCAACAACAACCTCACTGGCGTCATCCCTTCCGGAGGTCAGCTGACCACTTTCCCAGCATCCAGATATGAGAACAACTCCGGCCTTTGTGGGGTACCCTTGGCGGCATGTAGCTCTCAAAGGCACTCATCAGATTCCAAAGATGGAGGGAAAAAGAATTCTTTGACCTCAGTAATGGTAATTGGTACCACAGTCTTTTTCTTCTGTATCCTTATACTAGCGCTAGTGCTGTATCGGGTGAAGAAGTGCCAGCAGAAGGAGGAAAAGAGAGAGAAATATATCGAAAGCCTTCCAACTTCCGGCAGCAGCAGCTGGAAACTTTGCGGTGTTCCTGAGCCTCTGAGCATCAACGTAGCCACATTCGAGAAACCTTTGAGGAAACTGACATTCGCCCATCTGCTCGAAGCCACCAACGGTTTCAGTGTAGACAGCTTGATTGGCACTGGAGGGTTTGGCGAGGTCTACAAGGCAAAACTGGGAGATGGCTGTGTTGTTGCAATTAAGAAGCTTATTCAAGTCACAGGGCAAGGCGACAGGGAGTTTATGGCAGAAATGGAAACTATTGGGAAAATCAAGCACCGGAACCTGGTTCCTTTGTTGGGGTACTGCAAGATCGGCGAGGAGAGACTTCTTGTGTATGAGTACATGAAATGGGGAAGTCTGGAGGCTGTTCTTCATGACAAGTCTAAGGCAGGGGTTTTGAGGCTTGATTGGGCAGCAAGAAAGAAGATTGCCATAGGGTCTGCGAGAGGTCTAGCATTCCTTCACCATAGTTGCTCACCTCATATTATCCACCGCGACATGAAGTCTAGCAATGTTCTTCTGGATGAAAATTTTGAGGCCAGAGTATCTGATTTTGGCATGGCAAGATTGGTCAATGCCCTCGACACTCATCTCAGTGTGAGCACCCTTGCAGGCACTCCAGGTTATGTTCCTCCTGAGTACTACCAGAGTTTTCGATGCACAACAAAAGGGGATGTCTACAGTTATGGCGTTATTTTGCTAGAGCTTCTCTCTGGTAAAAGGCCTATAGACCCATCAGCGTTTGGTGATGACAACAATCTGGTTGGATGGGCAAAGCTGCTTCAGAGAGAGAAGAGATGGAGTGAGATACTGGACACCGAGTTGTTGACACAAATATCCGGTGAGGCTGAACTATACCAGTATCTGCGGATTGCCTTTGAATGTCTTGATCACAGGCCATTCCATAGGCCAACCATGATTCAGGTTATGGCTATGTTTAAAGAGCTTCAGGTTGATTCACAGAATGATGTCCTTGATGACTTTTCGCTGAAAGAGACTGTTGTTGAAGAACCATGAAAGAAATACTTGATTCATAGCATATGGCATCCGGATGTGGTTCCAAGGATCAAATTTTCCCAAATCGAAGACGGAGGTTCTATCCTTCTCAATGCGTGCGCTGTATATAATAGAACTGTGAATCAGAGTGAGATGTAGAAGAAACGCAGAGGGAGAACTAGGTAAATGATGAAGTCTTTTGTTAGCTCAAAGTTGTATATTCGTTCATTTGAAAAATCGTGTGTATAACCAAGGCTTCGAAAAGGACATTGTTTCTTTCTATTTGGCTTGTGTTCCTTCCTCTCTCACAGTTTTGCTAACTACTGTTTTACCATTGTCCATCACAATTGGTTTCTGTGATTTTGTAAAGTTTTAGTAGCAGTCTTTGAGTAATTCAAAATTTCAAACCATTGGCAGTTTTCTAAATAGGTTTCTGTATTTGTTTCAAGAGTTTTGAGGCAAAAATTCATACATTGTTCATCATTTATCGTCTTGCTTCGGCCCTCGAAACTGCGAGTTAAACTACCATTCTTTGAGCTCACTACAGCAGACTACAAAAGGTTGATATTGTACTAGTGTAGTCTCTCATCCTCTCATCCTCTCATCCTTTGCCTCTGGTATTATAACTAGAGAAAAAAATAAGAAACCCGAAGGCTTACGCCTCACCTTGCGAGGCTCTAAACGCTTTGCTCGACACCTTCGCCTCAGAAAACACTGTTATTGTTCAACTCCTGAAGAAATATGTACTTTCAAATCCTCCTGATGGATTGGTTTAACATGTTTTTGGATAAAATTTACTTTTAAGGCAAGCAATTCGTGTTTCAATTTTACCTTGAATTCGAAAGATATGCATGGTTTCGTATGCACCAACTATCAAGACAAAGCATCAAATTACTGCATTACTACTGGTAAAAAGCAGTGTTGTGCCCAAAACATTTCCCATGTTGAGTTTACAAAACCTACAGCAGCATGACCTCTGGAGTGCGGCTGCGGCAGCACATTCACCTTGATCCCACCCTTTGTGAGAGTATTGCCGCATATGGTAGCCGCACACTAGAATTTCTCCTGCTGCCGAATGGTCTCGGCTCTCAACAGAAATGTTAGCTGAGCAGGTGGGCTGACTAAATTTAACTAGGAGAAGAAATTAAAAAAAAGCTTTTGTCACATATTTTCTAGTTTTATTGGTGATTAATCCTGAAAAGCAGTTCATGATGATGAGATATTGAGGCCTACCATGGACTCCATTTGGATGAAATGATTTCAAATCCATGAATTAGATGACGTTATATGATAAGATTTTGATTATTTGAAATCATTTTATACAATGTTCCTTAATTTTTGTTGCAATTTTAGTATTATCAAGTTCAAATTCTTTTCATTTAAATTTGGTAAACAACAGTCAAATCACGTGTTCATACCGTTACACATATAAATCGGAACCACAATATATTTTCTCGACACCCCGAGCGACATATGGTCCCACCCACCCCGTAGAAAAAATGCCGTATCCGGTCGCACACAAGACAATCTTCGGAAGAAAGATTATCAATTGGGGTTTGGACTAATTTAAGTTTAGCCGACCATTATTGGTGTATGTCAAATTTAGTCAGCAAGTAAACTTAAATGTGAACCTATTAAAAGGACTTCCAACAGCCTAATTAAATGAGATTTTTTCCTACTTTAATAAATAAATAAAAAGGAGAAAATTCAAGTTTCAACAGACTAGCTAAATTTAGCTCAGATGAGAAAAAAAGTTACCTCCTTCTAAACATTACAAACTATAAATGCACTGTTTGTGGCCTTCAAGAGCATAAAAAAGGCTTAAGTTGTTAAGTTTAGAAAATATAATATTAAAATATTTTAACTTAACTTAAAATATCTGGTATTGTTGGAAATGATGTTCAGCCAAATTAACATTTGTTATCCGATTAGTTACAATAACAAAAAATTAGCTAGTAACGTTGGAGATGCTCTGCTCGTGATTTTGAAGTTTTTAGTAATAATTTGTCTTATATGATGATGACAAAGCATGTGGACTCATTTTCTTCTGTTGAAATTATGAACACAAATCATTAATTAGGCTAATAATCGTAGGGCTGAATTTGGATTACTTTATGGAGCTTTTTGCATTACCTCCATAATATCTGCATTTTCTTTCGGTAATGTTGGATTTTCTTGAGGATTATGTGCAGATTTTCTTGTCGGTACTGCACATTTGAAAATGACCAAGTTGAAATTTCTTTTGGTTTTTTATTACATGTCTTAGAAAATGGTGACCTCAAACAGGGTTCTCTGCTTTACGATGGTAAGTTATTGCCTGATGTTTTAAATTTATTCTCTCTCTTATCAAACCTTATTCCCATTGTGATTTCTATATGTGAGGAAGTGGAGAGCTGTATCATAACGAAAAGTTAGAAAACCTTGCATAGGCTTATAAGAAGTTGTTAAGTTAGTCCACTCCGACAATTAATTTTGAGGTAGAATCCAAACTTTTCTCATGACAGTAGATATGAGAGTCGCCCCACATCCGAAAGTGAAGGGCACATGGAAGTTTTTCCTATTGGCCCATTGGGGATGCTTTGAATTTTTTCTGCAGATGAATGGTTATCGGTCCATGAATTCAACCATTTAAATGGTTCTTTACCAATTAGTCCAAAGAGGGTTTCTCACAATTAGTCCATAAGTGATGTTGACATAACATATAAGTAGTGTTATAAACATTAGCTTTGTGGCACGCGCTCATGTTAAGTGACTTTGTCTATCTTTAATGTATTTATTTTCCTTTTATTTTTCAAGAGTAGCAATTGCTTAAGAGTAAGAGAAATATGGACTTACAAACACGGACTTTGATCATCAGACTATGTAATTTTCGTCAATAGTATGGGATTACTGAGTAGTTCGGGAAATCAATCGGAGAAGATTGACTCTAATAGTTGAATGATGAAAATTATTTAAAAAGTCAGACTACTCAGTAGACTGGACCACCGAAAAACAAACTCAAGGTTATGATTCTCTTCCATTGAGTCTTGCTTGTTTTTCTTGCAGGATAAGTTGAAAGGGGAGTTCTCTAGTCTCAACAACTAGTCCTCTTGTATTATATATGATTCCATCCTTTTATCTTCAAGTGCTTTAAGCCTTTAATTTTTAAGATTTTTCTTCTAGTGGGATAAAGCTCAGAGCTTTATAGTGTTTTTAAGTCCACAAAACAAGCTTCAAATATCCTGAACGTCAAGAGAAAATCGTATACACTTGAGTTAGATATTTAATTTGGCCGTAACATTATGAGTTAAGGGTGTTTGACGAGTCCACCACTTCTAACTATATGCACGGCTCTTTGCTCACATTACTCACACAACGAGAAATAGACACAAGATTTTCTCAATAACTACATTTTGAACCTTCGCCCTTTTGGAAAAAATTGGGGTCTAGCATCCGGACCGCCCGCCTAACCATCCCCGGGGCACCACACACACACACACATGACACACCCTTCTCTTCATCCCACCCGTTATGTTTTGGCCGGGCAGCAACGGCAGAGTAGTTTCTCTCCCACTTCCATCCCCTCATGTAAAGTGAGTGGAAGTTTCTCTCCCCCTTTCTCTTCCCATTTCAGAAGGTCTAGCAGTGGCAAAGCCAAACGAAAGAAGCTGTGCCAATAAGCATCAGTGAGGCCCATCTCATGATAGTCTGAGTTAGAAAGCTAGACATTGCAACTTCCAACCAGCCCAGTGCTAGGTAGGAGGAACTGAATTACAAAGTGGATTGGTATCCTCTCCGGATCTCACGCTCCGGAGCCCGTAGATCGAGCAATTTTAATCATGCAGTTCCCATTAATTCATCACATTGGTCCACCTCATACACAATCTCTCTCTCCAACGTCCAAATATCTCTCTCTCTTAAACAATCCAAATTACTCGATTCGTAGATTTCAAAGTGTGAGATGCGAAGACGATCTCAATCCTTACAAAATAGAGGTCCCCCCACGCCTCCCAACTGTCCACTGGGCTACTGAGTGAGTGAGTACACAAAAAAGACTGGCATTGTGACAGGTTTTCCTCCAATAATAAATACCGACTTCTGACTCAAGTTTGTTACCTAAGATTTCACTCAATTTGTTTATCAAAATGCAACTCTTTATGTATGACTCGTCTTTTTTATTTGCATGTCCTTCCACTCCAATGCAAGCCAAGCCACCCACCCACCGCATTTTAGAGAACTTTTAAGTTCTTAATATGGTTAATTAATTAGGATTTAAGTACATTTCACAGTCGGTCAACTTGGATTTGTAGGTTATGTTTGAAGAATTTTCAAGTCATAAGTGATTGAGGTCAAATCAAATTACTAAGGAATTGGTTGCACAATGTAGAACGACAGATTAGAGGAGAGATATTTTTAAATGATCCATTCTAAATAGGAATTTGCTCTCTTTTTTCAAGAATGAAAAAAAAATCTTGTTTTTTGAGAAGCAACTGCATTCTCATCTTCCAAACATTCATGTTTAGAGGTTCTATTTTGCGATGTTTGACAATCGTATGCATTAGTGGAGTAATGATATTAGCAACCATATATCTAAAAGATTGTAGCATTACTATATCCTTACAAGCTGAGCCTTCATACCAGATGATAACAATCTTTAGCTGAAAAAAAAAAAACAAAAAACAAAAAACAAAATTTCTCAGAATATGCAAATCCGTCTCGCTTGCTTTTGCAATGTTGATGAACAACATTTCTAATGCTTCATATCTAACTTTTTGTGATAAATTTTCAAATACTTGACCTCAATTTCTTGAGACTCCAAAATTCCTCACCAAAAAAGTCGTAATTTTCATGATTGGTTGATGTGAATCCCCTTATGGGTCCACCTCTCTTATTCACTCAAAGACTATTAACTGTAGCGTATATCGACTGAATAATCCAAATTGTGCAATCACCATTACAAACCTAACTTCATAGTTAATCATTCCGAAACTTACGATTACGTACTGCGAAAAAAGTTGAGATTACAAATTGACAATATAAGAAGTAGCTCAACACATTTATGGTGACGTGTGGTTGTTGGGTTTCATACTTGAGATAACTTGCTCTGATATCATAAAAAGTTGAGATTCCACCATAAAACCAATTAGTAATGGGAAGTAGCTCTACTTTCTTATAAGCCCATGCAAGATCTTCGTTCTTGACAAATATTAAGCTCAATCGATTAGATATGTGTATGCGATTTTAATTCAATGGAAAAATAACTCAAGTGTGACCGAATGAGGATCCTCTCCATATCCTCTTTGTGAGGATTCTAGGGATCTTCCAATCACATATGTTTATCGTATATCGTGCTGTCAGAAATCAATGTAAATCTTTTTATTTAAAGTTAAATATAAATAGTACCTGATAAAAATTGACTGCATTATATATAATGAACGAATGTGATTAGAAGATCTCCAGGATCCTCACAAAGAGGATCCGGAGAGAATCCCTAATCCAGCGTGACCAGCATCACATACTTGTATAATACCTCAAAGAAAAGAAACCTTAAGATATCCATATGTGATCTTCATCACTTCTACTTTACAAAAGGTGATTAAGAGATCTCATCTCACCACTTACATAAAAAAAAAAATCTCTTGGACCGTTGATACATTAAGAGACCTAACATAATTCATAATCTGGTTGTGTATCTGCAAACAGTTGAAATGAGAAAAAATACTGAGTCAAAGTATGACGAGATAGAGGGAGTTGCCATGAGAAGCCACATGGGAGGACTAAAGAGAGTTTGATGTCGAAATAAAAACATTGGTAACTGCAGTGTGATGAGAGAGAGAGAGAGAGAGAGAGAGAGAGAGAGTTTGATGAGAAAAGGACTCAGTCAAAGTATCTTTTTGACTCAGTAGAAATGGGAAAATAGGGACACGTCCTTAAAGTTTTATGTAACATATTTAATTTTGTTTGTAAATAAATAAATATACTGTATGTTGTCACATGAAGGGGAGGAAGATTGGAGGAGGAGGAGGAGGAGGATGAGGATCGACAAGGTGCTGTTTGTTAGCTATTTAAAAATTGATGTATTGTTTTTTGTAAGACTCAATTTTCTAAATTTTCTTTACGTGTTGTGTTGGCAATTTTGTGTTGCATGTCTTGTTGGAGGTTTGGAGTCAATTCTCATCCTTCCATTTGGCATATGCTTACCACATCCCAACAAAATATATCCAAATCTCCTCTTAAGACCCATTGGTGCCAATTTTTGGCTCAATCATATTTTCTCATATCTACTTATCATTAATTGTGAGGGTCGATGTATGGGTAACACATCCGCGAAAGAAAATTTTTGTCAGGATTTATAAAAGATTGGATTACTCCTCACATTGTCAATTGGTCTTATAGTAAAATCTTAATTTTCTTTATAGTATCAAAGCAGGTTGGGCCACGTAGTGATGCAAATCAACTTATTGAGTTATTAACGGGTACCCATTAAGACTCATTTAGTTTTATTTCACCTTACACTATTATCACCACTACCAATCTCACATTTATATAATGGTGATATCAAATTAAACGAGACTTAACGGGTACCCATTAACAACCCAATTGATTGATTTGCCACCTCTATACCCATGTATGAAGCTCAACGGCCATATGTGTTTCACGCCACTCAATTTGTGTTGTTTACGTGTTTGACTTGAAAATTCGTTACACGTGAGGGGGCGTTTGAGGAAGTGAAGGTCAAAGAGTCTCACATCGTGTGAGCCCAACAGTCACACGTGCTCCACGTCACTCAATTTGTGTTGTCAACGTAATTGGCTTGAAATTTTTTTACACGTGAGTGAGCGTGTGAGGATGTAAAGTAAAAAAGTCTCACATCAGTGAAAGGAGAAACCTTGCAAAGGCTTATAATATATTAAACTACTATTCATATTGCTAATTGATTTTATGATGAAATTTCAACTTTCTTCCCATATTACTTTTTATTTTAATCTTGCATTAGTTCACATGGTTCAAATTTTGATTTTGTATAATAGGCAAAAGAGTATGAAATAAACAATCAACTCTAAATTGTAAATAACTGATAATTGTTAATTTGATGTATATTTTATAACAGAACCAAACCGAACCAAATCAAACCAGACCAAACCTCGTATTATTTCATTATTTGAGAAAAGGAAAACGCGTAAGATTTTATTCATGATTTTGGTGAGATAATCGTGCAAAATATGATCCACTATTCATATTTCATTTGAGATGTGTGGATTTAGAGAATTTTTTTTAATGGATTTGATGGTATGGCCTTGCTACTTTTGTTGTTTATTAAGCTTTTGGTATTTTCTTTTGTAATTCCCCATAGTCTTTTGAACAATCATGAGTCATGAGTATTAGTGAAATGATTAAACTATAGTGATTGGAATAACTTTGTGCAAAGTGGACAACTCAAAAACCGTACCTTAAATATTGAACACATAACAAATTGCATGGTCAGATTAGATTTAGAATTAGATTCTTCATAATATATCATTATTCTATATAAGCACAACAAAAATTAGAATCAAATTAGCAACAATACTTAGTTATAAACCAATCATTATTTTTGTAGATAGAATCCAACCCTAAATATTGGTCCCAGCCTTTTCACCACTATTTCTTGTGTGCTTAGACATTTCCAATCCTCATGTCAAGAGATTTTTCAATGTGCCGAAAATACGACTCAGTATATCAAATATCATAATACAATTGATTGAAAATTTAAACAAAAAAATCGATCAATTGTGTGTCCCCCCTCCCCCCACTCCCACTTAAGTAATCAATTAGTTAAAATTTTATTGCCAAAATATTCTTAGCAATATCACTTAAAAGCTAAAGTTCTTATGATTCATCGAGTGGTGAGGGATGATAAAGTCATGAGTGAATATTATAATTAAAATAGATTGGCTTAATTATAACAATGATTTATGAACTTTACCCATAGTTTAACTTAATCTTAGCAATGTGTTGCACTATTTCTCATTTTCACTAACGCCCTTTTTCCGTTAAATTTTAGAGTATAATAGAAACTTTAACTTAAAAATTAAAAAAAAAAAAAAAAACGATAGCCGAATAGACTTAATATTCCATTCCCTCCTTTGTTAACAAAAAGATAATATGTCATTGATAATTCCAACTGTTTATTATTTCATTGTTTTGCCTTGGTTCACAACCAAATTATTGTTGGGATTATTAAAGTATTGAGAGCGAAAATCTGGTTTTTGTTTTAAGTTTCTACTTATTTTATAATGGATATGTATTGCCTAAGCATGTGGGGAGTAAATTGTATATTTGAAAAAACTCTAAACTTGTCCTTTTTGGCCTGAAAATACTATAAGTTAGCTTAAAGGTCTTATATTTCATTTCAATAAAAAAAAAAAGGGAAATTTGATATAAGTTCAATTTTTTTAGCCAATAGTAGAAATAGTCCAATTATTAAAATAAGTCCAATTCCTTAAATTTAATTATTTTGTTATCAATAATTATCTATTCAATGATAAGATTTATTATACAAATCAAATTTCTTCCTAATTATCTCTTTGATTATTTCTTTTTATTTATTTTTGTTATTTCTTGTTCTTTCTCATGCTTTAAACCCCATTTACCGATTTTATTTTTAATTTTTATAATCAACCTATATCACATGTTAATTATTTTTATGTTAGTATATTAGTTTTTATTTTTGTTATAAGATATTAATTAGATTTTTTGGAGTTGAAAAATGCATAATATTAGAGGATTTTAATTGATTTTTAATATTTAAAAAAATATAAAATGAGTATAAAAGAAATAAAAACATATAATTAGATAACTTGACTCACTCCTAAAAACCATCTATATTTTTGGACCTAGATCTAAAAGCCCCTATATATATATATATTTTTTTTTTGCACGACCTATTAACTCTACATAAAACGACACAAAAATAACAAGTTTGAGGTCATCTGTTAACGAGTTGGCTTGTCATCGGGTTCGTTAAAAACCTGTTAACGAGTCGGATCGTTATCGGGTCATCCGTTAACGATTCAGGATTAAGAACCCGATATTAATGTATACATTAGACGTGGTAATTTCTTACATGACCCAGTTAACTCGATACAAAACGCCGCAACTCGTTAAGAATCGGGTCGTTATTCGGTAACTTATTAAGAACCCGTTAAGATAATGGGTTTAACATGACTCGACTCGTTAGAATAACACGTTGAACACAACACGATCCGTTAAGATAACTGGTTTGACACGATATGACTGTTAAGACAACAAATATGACATGAACACGATAAACAAAACTCGTTTACCAGTTTTACTTATATTGCGTAAGTTGTTGATTAGTTCTCAAAAAGTTAGATAGGGTTGGGGGTCAAATGTTATTTACCATTCTTCATCCTTGAGAGCTCCGACCATCCCTATGCAATTGTCTTTTAACTGCTTGTCTCTTCCTAAGAAGTTCACAACTACATTTCTATCTTGTTTAATAAACATCAAACCTTGTCTTGTGGTCTCGTGGTCCAATAAACACAAGTTTTGTGCTCATAGTTGTAATAAATCTCTCTAAGTAAGAACAATCTCCATCATATTGCGGTTTAGATTTATAATCTGAAAACACAAGTGTAATGAGAGAAGATGCCTATATTCAACATGTAATCATACTTACAAATTGAATTAAACATCAAAATCTCTTGCAAGATCATTTATGTTAACTAGAGTTGAGTGTGACAAACGAATATGCTTATGCATATTCGACATAAAACCATGCTTGTATTCTAGATTGAATAAACCTCCTAAACTTGTTTTAAGAATATTGGTTAATGTGCAAATTTACAGACCGACAACATAAATGTCTTATATTAACACAGCGAGTGACAAAAAAATACCTATGTTGAACGTATAAGTTATAACCATGATGCTTTTACTTTTGGTTTATATTGAAGCTAATATTAGCAGGTAATGATAATTATATTATTAATTATAGCAATAATATATTAATTATACATTAATTACTACGAAAAAAGCTGAAGTGCAAATCTGCAACAGGCAGTTACAACATCCTTTCACATTTGAAGGATACTTAAACAGGTGTTAGGCAGCTAAACACTCTGGACACCCCAGCGTTACACATATTTTCTAATAATTAATTTTTAACTAAAATAAATAAATAAAATCCCCAATAATTACCAGCAGGCTGCAATCGCCTGCCACCAACTCTAACCCTACTTCCATCATGCTCTAATCATGATTTTTTAACAGGACGAAAATACCCTTGCATGTCGTGACAAATTCCAGGTGGCAGCCTATGATTGGACAGTTGCAAGGGGACAAACAGGTCCTTGGGGAGTACCAGTACAAAAAAGAGAATAATAAGCAGGTTAATTAGGTATCTTTAAAAACCAGAACAGTAAAACAAGGAGAACCAAAAGGTAAAAAAAATTATATTGTAAATGTAAAAATTAAAATTGAAAAAAAAAGGTTTGAGATTTTGAGCTTCTTTTTCTCTGTGTCTGTTGATTGTGGTGTTCACTTTTTTTTTTTTTGCCGTTGTTGTTTTCTCTCTCTTTCTTCAAAGATTCCATCCATTTTCTGGTCCACCACCATTGCAAAAACTTCACCCCCATCTCCTTTTTTTTAAATCCCTCCTTTTTTTAATGTGAAAAATTAAAACAATAAAGTATTGGTTTTGCTTTTTGTAATTTTGTCAAAGAACATCATCATATCAATATCTATAGCAATTTGGGGTAGCCCAGAGAGAGGTAAAGATAGAAGCTTTGAGGATTTTTGATAGGGAAGGAAGAAGGGTTGTTGTTTTGGTGTTTTTTGGAATTGGGTTTTGCTTTCTGGGTTTCTTCTGAATTGAAGAGAAAGGAAGGATTTTTGACAGATTTTGGGTTTGGAGGGGTAGGGGTGGTTGGGAGGTTAGTGGGTAGTGGTGGTGGTGGTCAAAGGAGGAGTTTTTGGTCTTTGGTCTCTTATTCAACATCATCTGGGCCTTGACTCTTAATCACTCAGGTAATCATCTTTAATCATTCTCTCTCTCTCTCTCTCTCCTTCCACATCCAGTTTGCTTTTTATTACTGTTTCTGTGTTGTGTCTCTTAATTTTGAGAAATTCTTAATGTATCTCTGACATCAATGCCTTCCCTGCAAACATAAGGTACCTCACCTTTTTTATGTTCTCTATCAATAATGGTAATGATATTAATAGTGACCCCATATATCTCTGAATATTGTAACATGGGTTTGTTTTGCTTCATAAAAAATTACCATAATTCATATCTTTTTTTCCCTTTTTCTCTGAATTCTGCAACATGGGTTTGTTTTGCTTCATCACAATTTACCAAAATTCACTACCTTTTTCCATTTTTTCTCTGAATTCTGCAACATGGGTTGTTTAGTTTTCAGTGTTCTGAAGCTTAGATCTTCAATGGATTTCAGGATCTAGCAAACTGGTTGTATTCATAATTCTTCAAATTTGAAATGTATGCTTGTAACTTTGTAACGTTTTTGTCCTGCTACAACCTGAACTGAACCTGCACTCTGGATTGGAAATTTTATGGATATGGTTGTCTAAATTTCTTTCCTTTTTCTTTTGAAAAATCATCCAATCATAACAAAAATATTGTGTTAATGTCTTCCAATCATAACTATAATGATAATTATTTTTGATGACATCTTAATTGATATGAGGCCCGGGGGAAACTTCGTAGTTCATGCCCTTGTTTCTTCGATTTTGCTTCTGGGAACACCCAGCTGATTAAAAGTAAAAACAAAAAAAGGTTGTATGTTTAATTATTGGTTTTTTAAGGAACTTGGTTTGTGTTTTCAGGTTGTTAGATTTCCTCTCCGGTCCCTCCACCACCTCCAAAAAAAAAAGAAAAAAAAAAGATTTGATGCTTTTTTTAACCAAACAAGATGGCTGTATGGTTTAAAAAGCTAAAACTCGAAGCTTTTTTCTCCTCTGATATTTCTGTGCAAGCTAACAGAACTTCATGTAACAATGTGCATTTATGATATAACGATTTTTCCCAAGAAAATTGTTTATCTGCTATTTATGTATTATGTAGCTCTGAAATGGATTTCCTTTCTTGTGCATTCACTGCTAAGCTTTCAGGAGTTGGATCTTGGTGCAACGCCTTGATTGTTAGTGGTCCCTCTTGTGTCCTGATAATAGTGAACCGGCTTAAGCTAGATGGCTGGCATTGATGATAACATTGCCATAATTGGAGATTGGGTGCCTCCGAGTCCAAGCCCAAGAGCCTTCTTCTCGTCAATGTTAGTTGACGACATTGGTTCAAGATCAATCTTGGAACCTCACAGCAACAATAGAACAGAGGATTTCTTCCTGGGAGCTCGAGAAGGAGATAACGACGGAAAAAATTGGTCACAAGGCAATGTTTCTGGTGAGGATATAACTGAAGTGGGTTCATTTCCGGAGTACAAGTCAAACTCACGCGGAGGGCTTGTGGAAAGGATTGCAGCCAGAGCTGGGTTTAATGCTCCGCGGCTGAATACTGAAAGCTTTAGATCTTCTGATCTTTCACATTCTTCTGACATTCGGTCTCCTTATCTGACAATACCTCCTGGTCTCAGTCCAACCACACTGCTAGATTCTCCTGTTTTCCTTTCAAATTCTTTGGTAAGTGCAACTTTGGAAATATCTGTAGTGCTTAATTGTACTTTAGTTGGTAAAGTCCTCGGCATCTAATGGGCTAAAACGGAAAATTGATTTGAAGTTCTAGGCATGCATATTGAACTGTCGAAGTATTATTTGTTTATGCGATGGTAAGAACACAGACAAATGTCGTAAAACCAATATTTGCTTTTTTTGGGTCCAATTTTGAATTATAAGATAGTTTATGATTTACATTTGTACAGAAATAGTGTAAAAGTTGAACTTCATATTCTTGTAACGCATCGTATCAAGTGGTTTGACTTCGGGGTTGCTTTCCTTTAAAATATGGCGTGTAGATGGAAGTTATTAGAGAGATAATTTGCTAGTATCTCCACTTTACTCTAAAGTTTTCTTCCAATTGTAATTAAATGTAAAAGTAAGTTTTAGTCTTGTCGACGTTCATCCCAACGTATGTTGAATTTTTTTCTTTCTTTCTTCTGGATTTCATTGCAGGCACAGCCATCTCCAACAACCGGAAAATTTCCATTTGTCTCAAATGGCCATGGCAGGAGTTCCACATTAATGCCAGAGAGCCCTGACAAAAATAATTTCTTTGAGGACATAAATGCTTCCTTCGCTTTCAAGCCTGTTGCGGAATCAGGCTCCTTCTTTCTCGGTCTGACTGGAAAAGTAATTTTACTCTCGATTCTTTTCCCCAATTTAAAAGACACAAGTATTCATGCATGCACACATGCGAGTTATTTTATGTGTTTATTGGAGAGTCCTAGTGTATTCTGTTTAAGACAAAATTGCATTATGTTCTTCATCGTCTCCCTCATGAGTTAATAAGCAATTTTCTGCCATATACAGATGGGTTCAGGTACTTTTCAGCAGCAATCCTTTCCCAGCATGGAGGTTTCAGTCCAGTCCGAAAATTCTTCTCAAAGTATAGAACCAACCAAAGTTCAAAACCAGAATACAAACAATCTTCAGCACCAGGCAGACTTCTCTCACACGTCTACTGAAAAAGACAATGGAGCTTATACTATCTCTGCAGACCCAAGGGCTTTCGATACGGTGGGTGGCAGTACTGAACATTCTCCACCCCTTGATGAGCAACCAGACGAAGAAAGAGGCAGTGGTGATTCCATGGCGGCTGGTGGTGGTGGTGCAGCGTCTGAAGATGGATATAATTGGAGAAAATATGGACAGAAACAAGTAAAAGGTAGTGAGTATCCACGGAGTTATTACAAGTGCACACATCCAAATTGTCAGGTTAAGAAAAAGGTTGAACGATCTCAAGAGGGTCATGTAACAGAGATCATCTACAAAGGGGCCCATAACCACCCTAAACCTCCTCCCAATCGTCGATCGGCTGCCATGGGATCATCCAACCCACTTGTTGACATGCGAACAGACATCCCCGAACAAGGTGGTGCTGATGGTGATTCAATTTGGGCAAATACACAAAAGGGGAATGTCGGAGGTCCCGATTGGAAGCATGACAACCTTGAGGTGACTTCGTCAGCATCCGTGGGCCCTGACTACTGCAACCAATCCTCTATGCAGGCGCAGAATGGTACGCACCACAAATCAGGTGATGTGGTGGACGCATCATCTACCTTTTCTAATGATGAAGAGGAAGATGATCGGGGGACACATGGCAGCGTTTCATTGGCCTATGATGGTGAAGGAGATGAATCTGAATCGAAGAGAAGGTTACTGCTCACCTCTTTCTAGCTTTTGGTGAACGATCTAAGGTATTAGACATTGGGGTCACCATAAAAGTATCTTTGCATTTATCATGTTTCAGGAAAATTGAAGCCTATGCAACAGAAATGAGTGGAGCTACCAGAGCCATTCGCGAGCCTAGAGTCGTGGTCCAGACAACCAGTGAAGTAGACATCCTTGACGATGGATATCGTTGGCGCAAGTACGGGCAGAAGGTCGTGAAAGGAAATCCAAATCCAAGGTTTGTTCCTTGTTATCACGGTTGAATTCTTCTTTCTTTGTTCTGTGTTACCATGCCTGAGGATGAAACAAAATTCCCTTTTTTTTTTTTTTTTGTTGTTGCAGGAGTTACTACAAGTGCACAAATGCTGGCTGCACTGTGAGAAAGCATGTGGAGAGAGCATCCCATGACCTCAAGTCGGTGATCACCACCTACGAGGGAAAGCACAATCATGATGTTCCCGCTGCTCGAAACAGTAGCCATGTCAATTCCGGCCCTTCCAGCAACATGCCTGGCCAAGCTTCCACTATCCAAACCCACCCACACAGGCCAGAGCCACAAGTTCACAACAGCATGGGGAGATTCGAAAGGCCATCATCAATGGGTTCATTCAACCTACCTGGAAGGCAGCAGATGGGCCCGTCCCACGCTTTCTCTTTCGGGATGAACCAGCCTGGCTTCGCCAATCTGTCAATGGCCGGGTTAGGTCCTGGCCAACCGAAACTCTCGGTTCTGCCTTCTCACCATCCTTACTTTGCACAACAGCGCCATCAGGTCAATGAAATGGCATTCATGTTACCGAAAGGAGAACCAAAAGTGGAGCCAATGTCAGAACCAGGACTAATCATGTCCAATGGCTCATCAGTATACCAACAGCTTATGAGTAGGCTTCCTCTTGGACCACAGATGTAGAATTTCCCCTTTTGTTTTACTCTCTAATCTTTTGAGGAAAGAAGTCTTTAATTTTCTCTATATTCATATACACATATATATAATGTTGGTTATGATCCGTTTTAGCTCGACTCATTTATTTATCATTTTCGTTTTTGATCAATCGGGATAGGGTAATTCGAACTAAGGATCGTTTTAGCACTGGAAAGAGAAGTACCACAAGACTATAGATATTTTGTTTTTATTACTTTCTTTTGGTTTTGGGTAATTTCCTTTTGAATTTGAGACCACAAAATTTCCCTATCAAGTCTCTAAGAAGCCTCCTAATCTCACAAGTGTGACGATGGTGCCCTTGCAAAAGGTGGGCAAGGGCACTAGAGTTATATTGTGCACAACACAACTATTAGGAACACTACTTACAAGTACTTTGTATTATCCTCCTCAAACAATCATATGCACTCTTTACACGTTATTGCAGCCTATCTAGTCGTAACATGGTGATGGTATTAAGCATTTGTAAGTATCGTGGATTGTTTCAAACTTGAGGCGTCTTTCAACAAAATGAAGAAAAATCATTTTTGAGAAAACTGTTATCTCTACTAATTAATAAAACACTCATTATCAATCAAAACCTTACAAAATTATCAGTTTAACCCTCTAATTAAAACATAACATGAATTAGAACTATGGGGTAGAAATGTCATTTCACACAACCAAATTTTGCTGTTTTTTTTTTAAAACCTCACCTACATGTAATCCTAACATATCTCTAATTAAAAAATTAAAAAAAAAACTTCCCACTCCTACATTCTCTATCACTCTCCTTCTATTTCAAAAACAAAAATAAAAAAATTTCTCACGCACTTTGTGTGTGCCCATATGCTAGCTTATATAAAAACAACCGGGCTGTTGCGCATCGAGGGTGTTTTGGTCTTTTCCCATAGAAAAGGAGTACCATATCCAACCATTCAGCTTGCATTATGAATTTCATTTATAAGGTTTGTGTTTTCCATTTACAATGAACAAAGTGGTAGGTTACATATAAAGAATATGTGGTATCAAAAATACCCCGTACAAAATTTCAAGCCTCAAACGAAGGAACTGGAAATACATACTTCGTTCCGAAGCCAAATTCCACAAAAGCGACGGAAAAACCAGTCTGACATATCAACTTTTGGTCTCCCTCACTTTGCTCGGAGCTTTGAGCTTCTCTTTCACGTTGGCTGTCTCACACTGAGGTCTGGCATCGGCTCTGTTACTAAAAGCTAAAGGCCATTGGTAATCTCGTGGAGATTCTCTTTTCTATGTTGAACTGTTTTCCTGTGATTTATCTCCTCTCTGCATAAACACGATATCATCCAGATGAGACAAATTGTGGCATCAAAAATTTAGTCAAGTGCAAGCATAAATTGTAACCAATGAATAGGCAATTTCACATTTCTGGTTACACCGAAGCGGAGATAAAGAAAAAAAGGGGAAGCGGGATTCGAATACAGCCATTAAGGTATGTATTTTGCGGTTTGGACGAAAGAGTGGAAAGTAAAAGAGAACAATCAGATTAAAATATATGAGGTGAAGGGTAAGGTTGTTAGTGTTGGTGTAGTTTAAGCACAGGCATCTAATATAGGAGAGGAAACAAGGTATCATATCATATAACCGTAAAGTGAGAATGTAATGAAAACCTGAGGCAGTTCAAGATTGAATCGTAATGGAGAATAGCAACGATTCTTCGCTTTATTTCTTTTGGTGGTTCTCTAACACGCTTAACCACAGGCAACTGCCTTATATCCTTGGCCTCCATTAGCTCCTTGGCCATTGCTAAATCTGTGTCCGGATAACAGGTAAATAAACCACGCGCTCTTCCTCTATAGCGAATTCCTCGAGTACAAACAGATGAAACAAGACATGTATTTGCCTGCAAAGATTCCAAATTCAGATATAATTAGAAGTCTGTCGAACACATTATGAAATAAAGAAACTAGGGATTAACTAAGAAACTTATGGAAGACACAACACGTGTGCACATCATCACATACATCCAAAAACCTAGATTCGCTCTTTGATGCATCGCTAGATTTCTTTGATTGAAACCGTCTAACATCACCATATGTTAATATTCCCTCCAGAAAATCTTCATCATCAACCACCAACACACAATTCTGGTGACTCTCATGCATGCATTTTATTGCCTCTTTCAGAGTCAAGCTCACAGGAACCTTCACATATTTCTTTGACATGGCTCGCGAAACCTGATATAAGAGGGATAAACAAGTGAGCAAGTCAGGTAGAATGAAAGCAAAAAATGAATAGAGATGCTGCAGTTGCAAAAGAAAATGAAACAAAATCAAATTAATCGATAACAATTTAAATTACTTATCGAGGGCCGGTTCATGTGAGTGAGTGAGAAAAATAACTCTTGATAAACAACTTTAAAGAAGAAATGTGAAACCTTTAGATCTTCCAGAAGCAATTCTTCACTAACTAATTCGGAGTCAGAATTGTTTCCAATAACAGAGAGTTCCAAATCATCTCCATCATCATGTTGTCTCCAATTAGCTTCGTCTTTTTCTTCATCAGCCGAAACATAAGAATAAACTCTTGCTGAATTCCGTGTTTCAGATGGTTCAGTCTCCTTTTCCTGGTTTACCACAGAGGGCACCCATATCGCCAATCCAACAGCCCCCTACTTGCACGAAACAAAAAATTAACACAAAGCATTAAAAACTTGTGCACCAAATACAAGAATTAAGAAATTATATCAGCAGAAGAATACCATGAGAGGGAGCAATATCCGGTAATCTTTTGTGAGCTCAAACAGAAGCAGAACTGACGTCAATGGTACTGAACAAACTGAAGCTAGTGTAGCAGCCATTCCAACCTACCAAAGTTTAAAACTATTTCAGTCATATCGTATGGACTAAAGTATATCTTTACCACTGCAGAAATCAAAACGAGCCCCTTATAAAGAACTGTACCAGTGCATAAGCCTGTGGCTGGGCAACAGCAGCATTTCCTGGAATCGCTGAGTTTATCAGTTCTGCAGCCGAACCCCCAAATACAGCACCAACAGCAGCACCAATCATCAAGCTTGGTGCGTATAGGCCACCTACCAACCCAGAACCCTTGCATAAAGCTGTTGCCACAACTTTAGCTGCTGCTAACTGAGTTAACAGCCAGATTCCAGGAGCTGAAGCATTCCCAGTATGCAAAATTTCTTCCACATTTGTAAAACCCCAGTACAGAATTCCAGGATACTTAAGAGCAATAATCCCAGCTCCTAAACCACCTAAAGCTGGGCAGGCAACAGCTGGAAGACCAAATCTTTCCTTGATAAAATCAAAGAACTTTGTGAACCAAGCAACCAATCGAGTCAAGGCTACACTTACAGCACCACATAGCATTCCCAATATCAGGTATAGAGGAAGTTCTACAAGGCAACATCAAAACATATAAAAAGAAGTCTCAGAACAGATGCACCGAAATCATTTATCTTAAAATTGAAAATTGCATGCAAGAGAGAAATTCAGCGGTTTAGATGTCCTAGGAAATTTTCATACCAAGTTGCACTTTGAACAATTCATTACTAGAAAAAAGGAACTGATGGAATGAAAATGTGGTACAAATCATATGAAATGTGACTGTTCCCCACCATCAAGTCAGTAACAGATCAAAAGCGTTCCAACAAGGATCTCACCAAACACTCAAGCACACAACTTTAACCATAGTTGTTTGAGGAACACTTCACATGAGTGCACATAAAATCAGATAATGTATATATACCTATATGCCTAAATAAATTGAAAACATAGTAAACACGTACATACATTATACATACATATAATTAATTAATATTACCAATTATATTTATTGAAGAAAACGAAAAAAAAAATTGTAATTTGAGAAAAAAGAAAGAAAGAGAGGAGAATATCAAGTACCAGCAGCAGATTTTAGATCGTATGTAGGCACTGTAAACGCTGATTGAGTCCCTTGTAAAACATTAGATACAGTAGATGATATAACAGAAGCCAAAATAATCATTGCAGTTGTGAATGGAGGTGAGTTTTCTGCTCGAAGAGGCCTTAACACCGTTTCAATAGCGAAGAAACAACCAGCAACTGCCGCGTTGAAACCTGAAGAGAAAAAATCCTAAAAGTTTACTACCAGACTTGTTCACTGGTAAAAACAGAAATTCATAAAGTTCCTCACTGTTCTAGGAGTACAAACTAAATTTGTTCATATTTGTGATTAAGGGACACAAATGAACATACTGTGAATGAAAAAAATATGAGTGCATCTCATGTCGAAGGTAAAGTTCCTCAGAAATGTTACTCTAATTTGCAAACAAATTCCAAGATTAACATCAATAAATAGCACACTCGTTACCAACATAATTTGTGTTTCATGATCTCAAAGACAGCTGGATGTTGCAAAACAAAAGATCCTGTAAAATATCGTAAAGCACGTAGACAAAGGAAACGAAAAAAGAAAAACTGAAAAACCAAATACAAACAAATTGTGGACAAGAAAATATAGGTAGTACCTGAAGAAATTCCGGCCGCTGCACCTGCTGCAACAAGGGCAATCTTCCTTTCTCTGTTGTTTTCCATCATTAATGAGAATCCATTGGCACAAGATTTTCCAATATCTACACTAGGGCCTTCAGGACCCAAAGAACAACCGGTACCTAAAGTGACAGCTGCTTGGACAGCCTTTATTGAGGGAAAGACTGCAGCAAGTAAATCAAATCCTTGTCTTTGAGAGGAACTGGACTGCCTTATCTGGTCCAATATTTCAAGTAAACCATGCATCATGCCAACAATAACCCCACCCGTGACCGGTATTAGGAGAATTCGATGCCAAGTATCGCCCAGTCTCTGCAGACGGAGCCATGCAGCACCTTCACTTGGAGTACCAGCCCAGGCCCATTCATGTATAACATGTACCTAGATGAGCACTAGGGCGTCAATCAATGTGAAAGAATAAACTAAAACAAACATACTGTTATATAGACTACAAGCTAAACAACCATACCAAGAAGCACCATCTTTTATCTGTTATTGGTATCATTTCCAAATGTAGACCATTTTCAATCACACCGAGCATCATACATACACTGGCACAGAAACAAGCAACAAGTTCACACATTCTCTTTTTCTTAACTTAGAAACACTGTAAGTTTAATCACAAAGGGCAGATTCTAGAAGCTAAACAATAGAATTAACTGAAACTGACACATATACTTTTACAGACTCTACAAGCCAAAAACCATGCAGAGAAGCACACCATTTTTATACCTTATTGCCAACCATAAGAACAAAGCCCATCAAAACCATTGACATTGTTTCCAAATAAAAACAACTTTTGATCTAACATAATACATTCTAACTGAGAATAGAGGTTGGAAATGGTGCAGAATCAGCGTTCTAAGAACCGCAATAAGTGTCAAGCACAAAAACCAATGCTGTAAAACTAGGCAGCAAGTTCATATCTTTTCATAAATTTACAAATATTAGAAGCTTTTTCATGATGGGTAGCAATTGGATATCCGAAACATCAATGGATTCAATCATTGGAGGTTTTAAAGCATTCTAAGAAACGTAACAAATCGAACACAAAATACACTGCTGAAAAGCTAAGCAACAAGTTCACATCTTTTGCATAATTTCATAAAAATTACAAGTTTTTTTCATGATGGGTACAACTGGATCTCCCAAAACATTACTGGGATTAAACATTGGAGGTTTTGAAGCATTCTTAGAACCGTAACTAGTATCGAAAACCTAAGCAACAAGTTCACATCTTTTGCATAACTTTACAAAATTTACAAGTCATGATGGGCAACAATTGGATCATCAAAACATCAATGGTATTACACGATCGGAGGCTCCGAAGGATCGAAAACTTACCCCTTTGTTAAATGCGGCAACAAAGAGACCCGTGGCGAGGCCAAGAAGGCAACCAAGGAGAAGCAACGCCCACTCCGGTGGGGCACTATCGGCAAGCTCGTCATTACCGTCGCTTCCGGGCGGAGACTCATGATGCTGCTGCTGAATCTGATGATGCTGGTTATGATGGTGGTGGTGATCTACAGCGGAAAGCTGACCTCTAACCTCTCTGCCGCCGTGATTTGGGGAATTATCTCGGCCGCGCTTGATACTGAGACGGCGGCCGGAAAGCCCCCCTACGCCGTCCAAATGCTTGATCAGCAGATCTTTGAAGCCTCCGACTCCGCCTCTTCTACTGGTCGGACTAATACTGCTTCTCCTGCAGCTTATTAATCCCTCTTGAGCTTCCAAGTCGCTGTCTTTCTCTGCCGAAACGCCGGCGTTGTCGTCTTTGATAATGTCGCTGGAGGATCGCAGCAGACGAGTCTCATCGCTGTATTCCTCGCCTGACATCTTCTTCCCCAACACCACCACCACAACTTAAAACCCCAATCCCCCCTCTCTCTCCCCTCTTTCTCTCTCTACAATTCTGCAAAATCAACAGTCCTCTGGTTCCTCTCCATCTTCTCCCTGTTCTGATTCACTGTGTAATTACACGCATTCCTTGTTTGCTTCAAAAGCTTGCAATCTCAGTTTCACCTTTCTCATTTGTCATTCTTGTTTTTTGCCATGCGTTAGTACTACGCTTTTTTACTTTTTTCAACCGTTCGAGTCACCAAAACACCTGTAGTTATGCCTCTGGATATATTTTTCTATGACTTGGATCCTCTTTGTGAGGATTTCGAAGATTTATCAATCGTTATCGTTCATTGTAATTAAGTTATAATTTTTTTTAACTTTTTTAATTGAACCTAATACTTGATAAAAATTGATCATACAATATATGATTAATGAACATGATTTCCAGTTATCCGGAATCCTCGGATCTTGTTGGTTTTCTAAGTGCCGTAACACGGGTAGTATACTATATGAATTTTCTTTTAAATGTTTCTTCATATGATATATGTGACCGTATTCTGGACACACAGAAAAATCTATTATGTCTTACTAATTGCAAGTTGGAATGGTAAATTCGATTTCGACTAAAGAATTATTTTTCATTCTTAAAGTAATGTTACACTTACTACATTTGTATCATCTTTCTAATCGAGATAGAGCTCACCATTATATGTAGATATCATTTCTATTAGAGAAGCGGCACCAATATGATATAAAAAATGTGATACGAGTATCATATTATTATTCTTGATTGAATTTTTATTTAAAACTTTGTCGTTCGATACATGCATTAATAGTATATTGGTTTTCTAAATTCAAAAAATTACCGAAGTCGAGTAATTGTATAAAAAAAAGGAATAAAATTAGGATGTTTGAGATTTCGAAAAATTCTGAATTTTCGATTAAACTTTATTTGAAATTTTCAAGTTATTCTGATTTAAAATTTTACATGTATGAGTAGAAAGACGTGTGTAGACAACACATTCCTCTTATCCTCTTCACTCATAAGTGAGAGGTTTTATATTCGATTCTCGCCAAAGGCGAATTTTAATTACTTTATTGCTAATTCACTGTGAAACTAAGCTCATCCCTTTCTCTTTAATATAAAAATATCGTTTGTTCAAGAAAAAAACACATCTTATACACTACTTGTTTGTGGCATTTCTTGAAAATTAATGTTTTGGACTTTTTGAGAAAGCTCCCAAAAAAGTCCTTGTACTAGTAGGTTCTAGCCATTTTTGGCAGACTGGCGATGTGATAACTTGTTGTGTATTTATAAATATATATATATATATGGTGTTGCGTGTATAGAAAATGAGAGTGGCAATTAAACCTAATTGCCGTATCTCTTGGATTGAAGAAGGACAACAAGGGTTATGTCCCTTGGATCATTTAATCAGAAGGTTACACCTTTTTGGTGAAAGGCACATATATGAAAAGGCAGCATGCTTTCATCCATTCTGTAGAAATGAAAGAATGCTGGAAAGATTTATTTGATCTTCACATACTTTCAGTTGAAGGATGTGACTTTTTTATGCACACTTTGGAATAAGTCCAACGGGTACCATATAAACTATATATAGCCCAAGTTGGTTGCATGATCAGATATACAATTCTTCAAACAATAGTTTCTTATCCTCTTTCTCTCCATCAAAATCATACAGTTTTCTTTTAGAAGATTTTAAGGGAATTTCAGTTCTTGCTAAACTAAATTCCCAAACTTTGTTGTATTCTAGAAATGATTTGCTTTAGACCCGTTAGCAAACTCATATTAGAGTGGGGGCAAATATTATTTTAAGGAAAACGTATTAACGTGCCTCAAAGTCATTTTTCTGTCTAATTCTCAACCTTATTCTTACATAACTTGCTTCCCATCTATTTATTTAATTTAGGTTAAGCTTTTCTATTATTTCTTGTTATTGAAGTTTTTTTTTCTTTCCTTTTTTTGGTAAAAGCGGTAGAGTTATTACCAAATACAAAATGGTTGAGGTCCAATTACAAGAAAAGCCCCAAAAAAAAAGCATGGACCCCCCAAAACAAAAGTTTGAGACCATAAACAACAAAAGAAACATAAAACCCTAAATTCCTACTGTCGCCGATGCATCGCTAAAAAACTCCCGTCTAACAAAAGCCAAAATCCAGCCAAACAATTCCTAAAAAATGACAGAAAGACGACTCCAACAACCTTCACAAAGCATCATAGATGACAGACCAGTAACAAACCAAATAAAGCTAGTGAGAGAACTCATCAACGACAAAGTCACCGAAGGCAACAAAGTCGTCGAAGACAAATCCATGGGAGGTGGTGGTGTAAACACTAGAGCAGGAACAAAATGTACTTCCCGATCCATGAGAAGTAGTGGTGTGAACACTTGCACTAGAGCTCTACGCACATCCTGAGATAATAGTGTCAAAACGTGTTTGAGGTAAGTGGCTACATATCTGAAATCATATGGGTTTGAGGAAAGCCAAGGAGGTGGAGGATAGGAAAGATGATGAATAGAAAATGGAATTGACGACATAGGATTTTGATAATTTAAGCACAGATCGGAGATGATCAACGGAAGAATTGCAGGGAAACTAAACCCAGGAGCCACCGACCCGGGCCTTGGCAAGGGCCGGCGGTAGAGGAGACGAAGTTTGAATATGGCTCAGCACGTAGGCTAAAAAAAACTCTCACGGGGATGGAGAGAAAGGCTTTCACTGTGGGAGAGAATTTTTATTATTTTCTAGTACGAGAGACAAACTTTTTACTCAAGAACATTTCTTGTTATTGAAGTTTGGGAATCTTGTGAAACCTCGAAGGTTTTCAATGGTTTATAATCTGATCCATATTGTTAATAAAACCCGAGAGATTCTCCTTTTTTGGTGGACTTCAGATGTTTTATGATTTGACGATGATCAATCATATCACATGCAACGTCGGTATAAAAATACAATAATTTATAATGGTTCAGACAACATTGTCTACAACTATGATTCATTGAGTTAGCAAATAATAAGAGTTTGTCATGACTAAAAGTATGCGACTAAAACATTAGTCAAGAAAAAGATTTGAAATTGATTAGTGATTGAAAATCCTGTGACTAATTGATTTAGTTATCGAAAAAATACATTGATTGATGAAAATTGTATTTATCACACTAAACCTTGTTACTTCGAGAAAGGTAAAAAAAAAAAACCAATAAACCTTGTTACTAGAATATCAAACCAAATCCTAACTTTAAGTCACATTATTCTTTTAGTATATATCTTATGTGTCAGTCCTACAATGACTAATAAGCATTTAGTGTTACGACTCGTTCTTAATCTTAAAGTATTTTAATCTTCAAATGTGTTAAATGACCAAAATGTCCTTGTTGGGTGAATGTTGACTTTCATTGACGGAATGTGACACGTATGACTTATTCTCTAAACAGATTATTGTAGTACTCCTCGTCACGAACGCGTAAGTGTAAACAAATTAAAATTTGGAGTTGGGAATAAGAAATTTATGAATTTTCTAAATCAAGGGTAATTTAGTAATTTCAAAATTTTCTAAAGCTAAACAACTTACATCTTCGTCTTCCCTGCGCCTGCGTGTAGAACCAGCTGTACCTAGAAGTACGGCTGCTGTTTCTTCATTTCCTTCTCCGTTTTTCTCTCCCAAACTAAAATCTTCATATCTCCCTCATTTGGTCACAGTTTCCGACAAATCTTATATCAAAGTCTAAGCCCTCGTCGAGCCCAACATGTTTTTTAACCTCGATCCCCCACCCCCCCCCCCTCGTCGAGCCCAACATGTTTTTTAACCTCGACCCCCCCCCCCCCAAAAAAAAAAAGAAGAAAAAACCACCACACAAGGAAGAAGAAAGGCGAGAAATGGAGCAAATCTCGCCAGAAAACTTCAAGCCTATTTGGTACTCTATTTGAATCCAACTTGTTAAACTCAAAAACAATTTTCAAGTTTTAGGCCTTCAAAACTTGTTTGGTAGTACTATTTTCAAAAACTGAATTCAAGACTAACTAAAAAATATAGTCTATTCTCTAAAAACACAAAAAAGTGAGTTTTTAAACTTAAACTCACTTCTTTCTTTTTTCTCACTCCTCCCTTCTCATTCCAAATCTATCTCTCTTTTCTTCTTTCTCTCTCGCCCTTCTCTTTTTTCTTTTTTAACCTTTTTCGTCTCTCCTCCAATCCGTTCTCTTCATTCTCTCAGTTCATTCTCTCACTCCTCTTCCTCTTTATCTCCTATGATCCTTTCACTTCTTTCTCTTTCCTCCAATCATCTCTTACTTTCTTTCCTCTTCTATCCTCTCTCTCTCAACCCCCTCTTTTTGGACATCTTTGTCCAATTTAAGTTTAAGTTGTAAGATTTAGAATTTTTAAATCACATACCAAACAAATTTTTGAGTCTTAAAGAAAATTATTTTCAAGAAATATTTTAAAAAATTATAAAAAATTTCAAATAGAATACCAAACAAGCCATTCAAATCCGGCCAAACTCTTTGGAACTCGACCTTAAGCCAAGAGAGAAGTTTAACCCTCTTCTCTTCGGCTTCATTTCTATGTAAGTGTGCCTTGAATTCGTCACTTATATATGTTGAGGTTTCAAGGTGATGGCGTCGAACTGAGATCGTGGCAGTAAAGTTTAGGCTTCGAAGACCAATTTTGGAGATATTGGGGTAAAAATCTGTAAACCCTGGCCTTGATTTAAATCCCTCTTGATTTTATGAGGCTATGTTATTTGTGTGAACTGTTTTCGTTGAAGAGGAAGTGAAAAGTAAATGGAATTGAAGGTGTTTGGTTAATTTTTGAAGTAGGGGCAGATTTGTGGTGGGTTAGTTTTGAAATGTTGAATTTTTTCGTTCTTAAAGTGAATATTATGCTTGTTGGGTGTAACGGAAACTAAATGGGATTTTATTTGGAACTTACGTGAGTAAGTATATGAAGGAGTGGCTTTCTTTTAGTTTGGAAGAGTGGAAGACGATTGAATTGGTTTAGAAGTGAGGTCCACAAGGAGTGATGTTTCAGTATACTGGGAATACGGCCGTACACCAAGTGTAATGACATAATTGGAGTTATGCTTTACGATGAAGGAAAGGAAAGTGGAAAGAAAAAGGGCAGATTCTGCCCATGGTCACTTTATTTGTGTTTGGGAGAAACATTCATTCATCGAGTAAATTGTATCAATGGTCCCTTAACTTTAATCAAATTGGAGCAATGATGCCTCAATTAAAATTCTATTACCATTGGTCCCTCAACTCATAAAAACGTGTAGCTATGATCATTTTCGTCAACTTCGTCAAAATTTTGTCAAAATGAGTTATGTTGGAAATGACCATTGCTACAATTTGATTAAAATTGAGGGACCATTTCTCCAATTGAGTTAAAGTTGAGGGACCATTTCTCCAATTGGATTAAAGTTGAGGGACCATTGGTAATAAATTTTTAGTTGAGGGACCGTAGCTGCACGTTTTGATGAGTTGAGGGACCAATGGTAATGAATTTTTAGTTGATGGACTATTGCTTCAATTGTTAAATTTGATGTCATTTAATCCCATCTGTGGGATTATAAGAAAAAAATTGAAAGATAACCATTGGATTACCAACGGTCACATAAATTTGACCGTTGCAATTAAAATTGTTGCAATCAAGTGGCGGACAAAAATGGAAAAGTATCATCGTCAGATTCTTTTCTTGGAGTTCAGGAAGATTCCGTAATTGTGTCAGTTCATCGTATATTATGCGATAAAAAATTATTTTAAAATTTAAATTAAATATAAATAATATATAATGAAAACTGATATCATAATATATGATGAATGACATCTTTTCCGACATAAATGATGGCAGGGTGGACAGGAGAAAAAGAAAAAGAAATGATGTGTGGACCCCCGCCGGCTCAGACAGGTGTGGCTTTTCAAACAAGCGCGTGGGAGAGTGGGTAGAGGGGGTTTTGGCCTTCACTCGCACCAGTCCACTCGCACAAATGATTTGGTCTTCCTGAGGCTGAGGGCGGAATTTAAAGCTTTATTTTATGAATTAAAGATGATTTAAGGATGGGCATTCTGTTCCATTTTTTATTATGGGAATTCTAATGATTTTTATAGGGATGTGATATCCACACATCATTTTTTACTTCTCACACATCTTTTTAAGTTTCGACCGTTGGATTAGGTGAATTGAAGAAGATCAAATGGTAGAAATTAACAAGGGATGTGTGAGAAGTAAAAAGAGGTGTGTGGATAACACACTCCTGTTAAATTATAACCATTTATAATAAATTATGCGATCAGTTTTTATTATATAATATTTATATTTAATTTTAAATAAATAAATTTAAAATAATTTCTAAGTACATTTCTAGGATCCTCATAATTTAAACTCGGATGAAATCCAAATTCATGATCTAAGCATATACATACTAGGGGTGAGTTCGGTTCGGTTCGATTCGGTTTTTTGCCAAAATCGGAAACCAAATCGAAATTTTTATTCGGTTTGGTTTGGTTTTCTATTGGTTTGTGTTTGGTTTGATTTTGGCCCGGTTCGGTTCGATTTTCAAACCACAAAAATCGAAATCAAACCAACCAGATTCGGTTCGATTTGGTTCAACATATTCAATTCGATATTTTTTCTATTCGGTTTTTTTGATCTTGGTTCGGTTTTCGGTTTTTCCAACCCACCCCTAAAAACGAGTATGGAATCCATACTCGTTTTCACAAACGAGCGAGCGCGAAAGGAGTTTAATTTAAAGTTCAAACGAGAAATTTATGAACTTTCCAAATAAAAAGGCAATTTGGTAATACTTTCTAGTATTCTTTCTTCCTGCATGTAGAACCAGCAGTACAGCTGCTGTTGTTCATTTCTCTCTTTTCCTCTCCTAAACTCAAATCTTCATATCACCTTCATTTGGTCACCGTTTCCGACAAATCTTATTTCAAAATCTAAACCATCGTCGAGCCCAACACGTTTGTCACCTCGATTTCCCCCAAAAATCACCATACAAGGCAGAAGAGAGGCGAGAAGGAGAGCAAATCTCGCCGAAAAACTCCAAATTCCGGCCAAACTCATCGGAATTCAACCTTAAGCCAAGAGATAAGTTTAATCCTTTTGTCATGGGCTTCATTTCTATGTAAGTGGTTCCTTGAATTCGTCACATACAGATTTGGGTTAACTTTATATTCTTGTTTGTAATCCGATTCGTGTAATATATGTCGGGATCGTGGCAGTAAATTTTAGGCGTCGAGCTGATGGCGTCGAACTGAGATCGTGGCAGTAAATTTTAGGCGTCGAAGACCAGTTTTGGAGCTATTGGGGTAAAAATCTGAAAACCCTAGCCTTGATTTAACTCCCTCTTGATTTTATGAGGCTATGCTATTTGTGTGAACTGTTTTTTTGGTTATTTTTCGAAGTAGGGGCAGATTTGTGGTGGGTTGGTTTTGAAATGGTGAATTTTTTCGTTCTTATTATACTTGTTGGGTTTAATAGAAACCAAATGAGATTTTATTTGGAAGTTACGTGAGTAAATATACGAAGGAGTGACTTTCTTTTAGTTTGAAAGAGAGTAAGATAATTGAATTGGTTTAGAAGTGAGGTGTAGAAGGAGAGATTTTTAGTGCACTGGAAACACGGTCCGGTACACCAAGTGTCATGACAGAATCGGTTGGACGCTTAAACATTTAAACTTCTCACCAATTATGTTATGACATAACTAAGAGAGAATACATACGATTTTCTGACTCTTCGTATTTCTCCCTTGTATTGAATATGTTCACCAACCCTATGAACTTCGATTTTCAACTCTTATAAATGGGTTTAGTTTTATAAGAGATCCTTTTCCAGTCCTGATATTTCTCTGTTAGTTGTTGCTTCGTAATGGTTCTTTCTCTTTTGTTGTTATTCTTTGCAGTGGAGAAGTTTTCCAGTTATACTCTTGATTTCCTGTATCAGTTCATCTCTCAAAGTTTCCAAGCAATGGCAGAGGACTGCGATTCTTCATCCTTGGTTCACCTCAATGTGGGAGGGAAGAAGTTTTCCACCACCGTCGATACTCTAACTCAGCGTCAACCCGACTCCATGCTTGCTGCAATGTTTAGCGGTCGACACACTTTGCGCCAAGATAAGAAGGGATATGTTTTTATCGATAGAGATGGCGAACATTTTCGGCACATTCTTAACTGGTTAAGAGACGGTGAGATTCCTAAATTAGAAGCTTCCCAATATGCAGAACTTGTTAAGGAGGCAAGGTACTATCAACTACTAGGGTTAGTTGATGGAATACCTGATGTCCTGAACAGTAAGGAAGATAAGAAGTTGGATGCAGATTTTACCCGTGCCGAGGTTATCAACTACATATATTCAATGAAGTGGTCTGGACGCATGGATGTGCGTGTGTCGTCTAAGCCTTGTTTTCGAGGGGTTAATCTTTCTGGCCTTAATCTTTCAAAACTGGACCTGTCAAATGTTGACTTCAGCTATGCATGCCTGAGACATGTGTGTTTTTCAGGTGCACATATTTCATATTCTAATTTCGACTATGCTGATGCTGAAGGGGCTACCTTTGACAATGCAAATTTGAGTCAGTCTACTTTTTCTGAAGCAAATCTTCGAGGAGCTTCTTTTGTGGGTGCTAAAAACTACTATCTCGCTGGGGCATCTTGCGTGGAAGATTGTAGGTACTGAAAGTTATCCTTGACAATATTGATCATGTTAGAAGTGCTTTTGGGGTGCTATATGAATCTAATTTTTATTTCTTTAATTTAAACCACTTGCAAAGGGTTGATGTATGTATAATATGACTTGTCCTATGTTTGGCTTTTTGTGACCTACCACAATGGTGGACCTCTAATTCATTGGTCTCTATTTTGCAAGTTTGTTATTACAAGTAGGTCTTTGAAAGGATTTTACTATCGATGTGTATAATATTGCAAATGACGCTTTAATGCAGTGATCAAAATGTAATCATGCTTGTGTATTATAGTGCTGGTTTGATTCTAACATACCTTATTACTAGAATATTAAACGAAATTCGAACTTTTAGTCACAACATCATTTTAGATATAACGCATGTATTTTTGTGTCATCCCATATAATGACTAATAGTAATAAGCATTTAGTGTTGCGAGCCGTCCCTAATTTTAGGGTATTTTAATCCCCAAATGTGGTAAATGACAAAATGCCCCTTATAGGGTGAATATTGACTTTCATAGATCATCGTGGTGTGACACTTATAACTTAGGGTAAAGTACAAAAAAACTACTTTAATTGTTGGTCTCACGACATTTTCATACCTCATCTTTTTAAAATGATAATGTCATACCTCATTTTACGAATTTGTGCCAATGTCATACCTCCGTCAGTTTTTCTGTTAGTTTCTGTTAAGTGCTGACATGGCTAGATATGGGGTCACTCACTAATCCAATTGGATTAAAATATAATTAAATATAATTTTTAATAATTAAAAATTAAAAAATTTGAAAAAAAATTATATTAAATCTCTCTCTCCTCTCTCTCTATCCTCTCTCTCCCGCCTCTCTCTCTTCTTTGCATCCCCTAAACCCATTCCCACCCGCCCCCCCAACCTTCCTCCACCACCCTCTCTCTCCCCTTTCTTTCTCGCATCTCCATCCCCTTTCCACCGTAGTCTCATTCCTCCCCACTTCTCTCTCTCGCTGTGCCCATAACCCCCCAAACCCATCTGGATTTTTTCATCCACCTCCTTTCTCGGATCTACTTGCAAGCTCCGACCTGCTTCCCTCTCCCACTCCATTGCCCACCGCTAATCCGCCGTCGTTGCCGTCTCCGAAGCTGTCAAGGAGAAAGGGAGAGAGGAAGAGCTGTCAAGGTTGGGGCTGGCGAGGTTGCCGTCTTCCCCTAACCCAAACCCAGATCCCACCCCAAATCAGCCATTCCCATTCCCACCAGGTGCCTCTCTTCTCTTCCTCCACCGCTCTATCTATTTCTAACCTACAAGCATGCATAAAAAACAAAGCACCCACCAATCCTGAGAACACACCATTAACAAAAGTTCAAAAATCCATCTTCCAGTTTACTTCACTTTTCTAAGAAAATGGAACATTCAGAATAGGGGTGGGTTCAAAAAACCGAAAACCGAAAAAAATCGAAAACCAAACCGAACCGAAACCGAACCGAATCGAATGAAAAAACCGAACCGAATTGAAAAAACCGAACCGAACCGAATTCTTTTGGTTCGATTCGGTTTTAGTGATCTAGAAACCGAACCAAACCGAACCGAACCGAATTGATTAAATTAATTTTTTTATTTAATTATTTGTTTTGGATATTATTTTCTAAACCCAATTTGTAAATTAAAATGTGCTAAACCCAATGTGTTGCCAAACTTTAAGCTCAAAATATTAAAAAAAGGCCTATAAAAACTCTAAACCCTAACCTATTATTTCTTCCCCATATAAGGTTCCGGAACCAAACCTCCTCCTGAAGTACCTACATTCATCTCCATAGCACTGTCTACTTCTGCCCCAGCTTTCTTTTCCAAATCCACTCTCATATAACATATAATAGAATCCATAAACATTTATTTCGGGTAGATTATTTGGGTAATTTGTTATGGAAAAAAAATCCAACACACACTAAATAAATCCACCAATGCATTACTTTTACGAATCAAGTTGTCAACATGCAGTTACAAGCAAACAACCCTGATCTTTGAACAACATCATACAATTTAACTTTTCTAAGTCATTTGTACGATTTTTGTGTTGTGAGGTTGTTAGTTTGGACTTTGGAAGACTTGATTGATGATTTTAGTTCAACTTTAAATGTTTATTTTCATTATCTTTTATTCTAGTTAGAATGCTTATGTTATGATTGTGTTTGATATGTTAAAATTTAAAATTTCAATGTTTTTCATTTTTTGAAAAAAAAAAAACAAAAAACCGAAACCGAACCGGAAAAAACCGAACCGAAAAAAATCGAAAAAAAAATGAACCGAACCGAACCGAAATTTCGGTTTGGTTTCGGTTTTGGCAAAAAACCGAACCGATTTAAACCGAACCCACCCCTACTTCAGAATATCAAAAAAAATTCATTTCCTTTCTCCCACATTTTTCGAGCAACCAAACAAAGCAAAACCATTCAATTTTTCCCATAAAAAAAAAAAAACCCAAGTTGTATTCACAAGACACTAAGCAGCGGTGGTGGGCGCGGGATTGATGTTGCGTTTTGCTGGGCTTGAAGATAGTGCTGGGCTGCGGGGGCAAAGGGAGGTGGCAGAGGCGGTCTTCAACTTCTGCAAACCCGACGACGAAGTCAATTACTTGGTAATCGTGGGGCGACAAGGCTGTTAAGGATTCGCAGAAGTATTCAAACCCATATGGGTAGTTTGGTAAGGAAGGGGAGGAGATCAATGGAGGGAGTGGGTACCAGGAGAGGGGTGAGGTTGGTGTGGCTGAGATCTGCAACTTCGATGTCGTCAGTTAGAATGGGGAAGAAGGTGATGGTCGTTGGTGGATGGAGTCGACGATGAAGAGGAGAGAAAGGAGGGTGAGTGCGAGTTGCAAATGAGAGAAATGTGGGTGGGGTTGCAGATGAGAGAAGGGAGAAAGAGGGTGGATGGGGAATAAAGGGGGTGGATCAGATTTGGGGAAGATGGGAAGGGGAAAGGGGGTGGGTCCCCATGTAAAAAAAATATTAAATGATTTTAAATTTTTAGTTTTTAATATTTAATTAATTTTGTAATATTTTATTAATTTATTTAAGCCATGTCACTATTTAAGCCAAGTCACGTCAGCACTTAACAGAAAAACTGACGGATGTATGACATTGGTACAAATTCGTAAGATGGGGTATGATATTGTCATTTTAAAAAGATGAGGTATGAAAGTGTCGTGAGACCAATAGTTGAGGTAGTTTTTTGTACTTTACCCTATGACTTATTATGTAAGCATGTCTTGTAGCACTTGTCGTCACGAATGCTTGAGCGCAAACGGATTAAAACTTGGAGTTTGAAAAATAAATTTATAAACTTTCTAAATCAAAGGGTAATTTTGAAGAAACTTTCTCAAGCTAAACAACTTGCATCTTCGTCTTCCCTGCGCCTGCGTGTAGAACCAACTGTACCCAGAAGTACGGCCGCTGTTTCATCATTTCCTTCTCCGTTTTGCTCTCCCAAACTCAAATCTTCATATCTCCCTCATTTGGTCACCGTTTTCGACAAGTCTTATATCAAGGTCTAAGCCCTCGTCGAGCCCAACACGTTTTGTAACCTCTATTTCCCCCAAAAAACCACCACACAAGGCAGAAGAAAGGCGAGAAAGGGAGCAAATCTCGCCATAAAACTTCAAGTCCGGCCAAACTCATCGGAACTCGACCTTAAGCTAAGAGAGAAGTATAATCCTCTTCTCTTCGGCTTCATTTCTACGTAAGTGGTTCCTTAAATTTGTCAATTACAGATTTGGGTTAAATTTAGATTCTTGTTTTTAATCCGACTCGTCTAATTTATGAGGCTATGTTATTTGTGTGAACTGTTTTTGTTGAAGATCATGTGAAAAGTAATTGGAATAGGAGGTGTTAGGTTAATTTTCGAAGTAGGGGCAGATTTGCGGTGGGTTAGTTTTGAAATGTTGAATTTTTTCGTTCTGAAAGTGAATATTATGCTTGTTGGGTTTAATAGAAACTAAATGGGATTTTATTTGGAACTTACGCAAGTATACGAAGGATTGTCTTTCTTTTTAGTCTGGAAGAGTGGAGGACAATTGAATTGGTTTAGAAGTGAGGTGCAGAAGGAGTGATGTTTCAGTGTACCGGGAATACGGCCGTACGCCAAGTGTAATGACATAATTGAAGGGACATACAAACAATTAAACTTCTTCCTAATTATGTCATGACACTCCGGGCTGTATTCTTAGTACACTGAAATTTTTCTTGTGTAGAAGGAATGTTTTATGCTTTACGATGATGAAGGAAAGGAAAGTGGAAAGAAAAAGGGCAGATTCTTCCCATGGTCACTTTATTTGTGTTTTGGAGAAACATTCATTTATACTAAGTATGAATATCCAAACTTTTATGTAATGTACATTGAATTTCTCTTACGGATGATAAATTACGATTGGCTTGATATCTTCATATGATACGTTGGCAGTTTAACTTGAAAGTTAGATGCAGCCGTAAGATTAAATAAAATTAAATGGTGTATTATGTCTTGGAGTTTGGGACGTGACATTATTGTTATTTGGTCTACGTACAGACTTTACCAGATCAAATTTATAATATTTTGAGCAGATAAAGTTAAATGGTGTGGGCCTTCGGGGATGTGGTGTTGAAATAATTGTAATATTTTCAGCAGGTTCAAATTTGGGCCCGAACCTAATTTCAAAGGAGACTGCGAATTTTTGGTAGATTTTTTGAAGTTAGTTTATTAAATTGTATAAGCATGCATGTTATGGCTACGTTAACTTCCGATTGATGGCCAACACACCTCGATTTACTTTGACATCGGGGTTAGAGTGTGTCTGTTAGTCTCAACCACTCTTCATGACCGAATGTTATAGTAACAGCAGCCCTCATGATTGAAACTCTGTTGGAGATGTTATAATGTAAAAGTATTTCCAATTGTAGGTATTCTTTTCATTTATTTTCTAAAAAAAGTCATGTGTCATTTAAATATTCATATCAAAGGAGTGAAAGAGGCGAAATTTTTTCAGTATGCTCAGAATATAGGTACATACGTCATATGTCAATACATAAGTGGAGGGACATTCCTTCGCATGCGTATTGTTACTGATGATAACTAAAAGAGAATACATACGATTTTCAATTCTTCTTATTTCACCCTTGTATTGAATCACTAACCCGATGAGCTTCGATTTTCGACTTATAAATACGTTTAGTTTTATAAGAGATCCTCTTCCGGTACTGATATTTCTCCGTTAGTTGTTGATGCGTATATGTTCTTTTTCGTTTGTTGTTAATCTTTGCAGCTGAGAAGGTTTTAAGTTATACTCTTGGCGATTTTTTTTTTTAAATTTTTTCATATGCGATTTTGATATTGTAATTCTCACTCTTAATTTCCTGTATCAGGCCATCTCTCAAAGTTTCCAAGCAATGCCAGAGGTCTACGATTCTTCATCCTTGGTTCACCTCAATGTGGGAGGAAAGAAGTTTTGCACCACCGTCGGTACTCTAACTCAGCGTCAACCCGACTCCATGCTTGCTGCAATGTTCAGCCGACACAATTTGAGCAAAGATAAGAAGGGATGCGTTTTCATCGATAGGGATGGGTTTTCACGAACGAGTGAGCGCAAATGGGATTTTAATTTAAAGTAGGACTGGTTCGGTACCGAAAGTACTATCCCAAATCCTAAACCGAAATTTTTCGGGAAGGCAATTTCAAGACCAATCTCAAACCAAATTTTCAGGATTTCAGGATAAATCGGGATTAAATTTTGATTTTGGGCTTTTGGGCTATTAGGCTGAAACTGGACATATTGGGCTTTTGGACTAAAATTTAGCCTTTTATATTGAAATTGTGACAATTTCAATGTCATACATACAAATATGTCATATGTCAGTTTGTGCAATCTATTTTGAGCCGCCAAACAATCTATTTTGTGCCTTTTACTTCATACTTACCAATATGTGCAATCATATATTTATAGCCTAATTGAAATATGAAATTATGAATTGTTCTTCAAATGTATTCTACTACACATGCATGCAACAAAAATAAATTAAGTAACAAACTCAAAAGCAAAAAAAAAAAAATTAGTTACAAGCCAAAGTTTCAAAATAAATTAAGTTACAAACCAAAAGCAAAAAGAAAAGCTTAAAGTTTATGAAGATTGTTGGCCTCTTCGGCCCCTTGATCTTGTTGATGGTTGTGGTTACTCCCTTACCATGCTTATTGTTGTTGATTGTTGACCCTTTCCCCTTCTTGTTGGTACTCTTCCCCTTGATGTTGATCGTTGAGTCATTCCCCTTAAAATGGGTGCTCGTGGAGGTAATGATTGATTTTGACGTTGTTGAACTTCAACTTGAGGTGGTTGAGGAGGTGGAGGTGGCATTTCATTTCCTTGTGTTGTATTCTCCTCACCTCCCAAATTAGCCGTGCCTAAAACAATAAACCGTATATCATTTAGATTGAATTATAGAAATAGATAACAAATACTAAGAAAATAAAAGAGGAAATTAAATTATTTACTTACTTTTTTCTAAGCGTTCAAGTTCCTTGTAGAAATTGAATTCGTCGGGTCTAGGCTCCTTGTAGAAATAAAATTCATCCTCTAAGCCAATCACTAGTACACACTAAAACCTCAACCGTTTTAGGTGTTAAGAAAGCTCTAAAAGGATAAGCAACTCTCCCACCAAGACTAAAGGCATTCTCACTAGCAACGGTGCTACTAGGAAGAACAAATACATCATTAGTAACTTTACTAAGAGTTGGATATGTACCACTATTTCCTTTCCACCAATCCAAAAGATTGAAACTTTCATATGTTAAGGCTTTGATGTGGATCATTGAAGTATATATCCACTTCATTGGCTATCTCATTTTGTTGTGCCGCTCCCTCTTTTGTTGGATCTTCTTTGTCATCATTTTAGCAACATCAATATCTACCACACCCCCCCCATTATATCTTTGCTCCACATTTGAAGTAGCACTACTACTAGTACCACAACTACTAAGGACCACTCCCTCCTTATATGCATTATACAAGTCGGTTACATGGCTTTTAACCCTTGCTTTCTCCTCCCTTATTTTGTCCCATCCATAGCTGAGCTCTTCTAGATTTGTCTCCAACATTTCAAATTTCTACCTCGGGCCGAGTGCTTGGGCTACAAAGAGAATAGAGTTCACCTTTTCAATGTCACCCCAATATTTGTCAAACTTGAGCTTCATTGAGGTAGCCACACTTTGCAAAGTGGCATTAGAGGTGTTTAAAATTTGTTCTTCTATCTCCACTTGCAAAGCAATCACCGTGCTAAGTTTAAAGTGTGACGTTGGAGTAAGAGTTGCACTCAATGTCAAGGTGGCATCATAAAAGTTTTTGAGAAAGTGAGCAAAACTCACCAACCTCTCCCAATCATCCACCTCCGGAGGACCCACCCGCTTGGCATTTATTGTCACCCCATCAACCTTTTTCGAGACCTCATTTTTAAAGTAAGCAATAAAAGAGTCACACTCAAAGGCCATCTTAGAGAACACTTCCTTAAACTTGAAAGCACTATTAAGCATTTCATAGGTGGCATTCCACCTTGTGACAACATAAAAAATGATACTTGACATCCCATCAAGTCTCAACAAGACACAATATTCCCTAAAAACTCCAACTTTGCTGGGGATGAGTGTATAAACTTCACACAATTTCTTATGGCATCAATCTCACAACTAAGGTCCGCCATTCCATCCTTAACTATCAAATTAAGGATGGACAAGCGCACCTCATGTGCAAGTGAGCCCCTTCGAGTAAAATAGTATCATTTGACTTGAGTCTTCTTTTTATGTATGCAATAGCAGTGTCATTTGCACTAGCATTGTCAACGGTAGTGCAAAACACATTGTCCATGCCCCAATCATTCAAGCAAACCTCTAGACATGTTCCAATGTCATCACCCCATGTGAGAAGTAACTTGGACACAGTTTAGGATCCTCTTATGCAATGCCCAATTAGTGTCCAAAAAATGGGTCGTGATGACCATGTAGTTTATCTTTTGGATCGAGGTCCAAGTATCGGTTGTGATACTCACTCTCAACCCTTCAATCACACTTTTTATTTTTGCCTTTTCTTCGTAAAACAACTCCAAAACCGTCGCTGGCACCTTATGCCTATTAGAAAGTTTGTACTTTGGATTCAATTCATGAATAAAATCTCGAAAATCCCCTTGATCGACCACCCTGAAAGGCATCTCTGCTATTATAATCCACCTCACACATCTCATATCAAGTCTTTTTTTATTGAAAGTGTGAGTGACAACTAGACCTCCCATTCTCGCTTGTGTCAATGTTTGTTGGTTCGGATCCACACTCTGAAGGAGACTAGAACCACGACATTTCTTCAAATGCTTAAGAATTCCTTCCGTCCCATGAATTCTAGAGTGTGCCGATACTAAGAGTTTGCAATGCATGCATTCGGCCATGTACGATTCCACCCCTTTATTATTGGTGATAGTTACCCTCTTAGCATCGTTCCACGTCGGACTTGGGCCCCTTCTCCTATTGCCCTTTTTCCGAGGAGGACCTTCCCATTCTCTCACTACTTCTTCTACTTCCTCTTCCCCTATTCTCTCCATTCTTCTACTTGTTCTAATGCAATATCCTCCTCCACATTCGGATCATCATCCTAACAATCTTCAAAATAATCATCATGCAGATAATCTTGAGGTGAAAGAGTGCCTAGTTGAAGAGTACCACTAGGTTGGATATGTTTTCGCTTTCCTAATACTGAGACCATAGGTGTACTAGATTGGCTACTAGACCCGTCCATCCTAACAAATATAATAACAATGCACATTAATATATCACAACCACAGTTCAACATATATCCAAATTCCAATTCAATAAATCACATATCCAATTCAAATGCAATAACATATTCAATATGTGCAAAGTAAGCACAACATTATATTTTAAATCTATTCATGCTAAATGGCATTTCTTAAGAGGAAACAATTAAAGAGAATTCATATCTAGTCATAAAGAGAATTCATATTTATTCATATCTAACTATATCCTTGCAAGAAGCACAAATTTCTCAACAATGAAGATATAGTACTAACCTTAAAAAGCCTTAATTCAAACCGAGGACCGATCTCCTTAAGCTCATTTCAAGGCCAACTTCACCTTATACAAAGACCTCCTAGTGTCAATTGAAGTAGACCAAATACACTTGTCAATTACAATGGGTAATGGAGTGGTGCAGTCGGTGCTATAAATCTCAGGCTTGAAGAAAACCTATTAAAGCATTCAAAATAAATTAGCAGAGAAAAGGATTGAACACATGTATATGTGATGTGTATGTATATTTTGTTAAACAATGATCTTTTCTTTCTAGTGATGTGCTGCATATAAGATTCAATCAAGTAATGATCCCTGAAGGCACAATTTCTTAACTAACATAATTTGCAATGGCTAGCATTCTCCTTGTTATATTAATGTTGAGTTTTCAATGGTTCATACTTCATAGTCTCTTAATTAACATAATTTGACATTTTTTTTTAGCCGGGACAAATTAAAAAAACAATTGAAATATGAGTCTGTGGACTCTATCTGCAGTGCATAATCTGGGCTTATTTGATTCAAATAGTTGAGTTGTTAACAGTATCTTCCAAGTGCTAAAATTAACAGTGCCTTGGCCCTATATCAAAAATACAAACAGATGTCCTATAAAAAATTGGGGGAAAAAAACCAATAGTCAACATCTTCCAAATGCTAAAGCTAGCAATTAAGGTCTTTTATTTTATTAAGGAGAAGTTATGTTCATATCATTCTTTTTGCTACTTCATTGATTAAAATCCTATTCATTTTTAATTTTTGATCAATATCCTTGAGTATTAATAACATCATTAATTCTTTGAAAAATAAAATATTTTTATTTTTAAATATATTCCTTTAGTGTTAAAAATGTTAAAATTAGTATATTTATATTTATGGCTAAATTTTTTATCATATATTTTAGTTTGTACCTATTTTTAATTTGTACCAATTTTCTTTTTATTTTTAATTTGTACCCATATATTAGTTTCTTTTTGTGCCCATATTTTTTAAAGTTTTATTTGTGTTTGTACCCATGTGTACACCGTCACGTGACATTGTATATTTAATCAATGATAGAAAAATTACATATGATATATTTATGTTTTATGCCTAAACTTTGTATCATATATTTATATTTTTAGTTTGTACCCACTTTTAATTTGCAACATTTTTTTAAATTTGTAGTATTTTCTTTTTAGTTTTATTTTGTACCCATGTATTAATTTCTTTTAGCGCCTATATTTTTTAAAAATTCATTTGTACTCATAATTTTTTTATCTTTTATCTGTACCCTAATTGATTTATATTGTACTCATTCTTCTTTATTAATGTACTGCTTTGTTATATGTGAAATGTACCAATTGTTTTTGTAAAATGTACCATTTTTTTTAACACTATGGTTACATTCTTTTGCCATTTATTATTTCTTATTTTTACATAGTTTTTATCCATTTATTCAATCAAAATGTTTGAATTTTTTTTATTGTAATTGTTTCTAATAGTATTATAATGAGGGATTTTAAATTTATAGGATTATAAATCTCATAAAATATCAAACAATTAATGTCAAAACTATAAAAATAAAAATATTAATTGTAATTGTAATATAATGAGGTGTACAAAGTCAAGGGATTTTGATCAAATGTTGAATATCATTAAGGTTTTAGTCAAAGAATGTTAAGGATTAGGGATTGCATCCAAAGTATCCCTTTTATTAATCATCCCACCACCATGAGGTTAAACAGTGAAGATAAACATTAAAGTTAACCCTATGAATCTTGTTAAAAAGTGAACAGGAAAGCACTTAAACGACGATAACAAAGAAAGCAATAAAATTATAAGTGCGGTTCAGCTGCATATTAATCAAACTTGATTTAAAATCCTGCTGGAATGCTTAATAACAAAGAAAGCAAAAAAAGAAGAAGACTGACTGAGAAAAGCACAAAGGAAGAAAAGGAGATTCACACATGGACTTAAAGCTGCCTAAAGTATCAGTCTTTTGGGTTAACTTTAATTATATTCTTGTTTGTAATCCGATTCGTGTAATATATGTCGAGGTTTCGAGCCGATGGCTTCGAACTGAGATCGTGGCAGTAAATTTTAGGCGTTGAAGACCAGTTTTGGAGCTATTGGGGTAAAAATCTGAAAACCCTAGCCTTGATTTAACTCCCTCTTGATTTTATGAGGCTATGCTATTTGTGTGAACTGTTTTTTTGGTTAATTTTTGAAGTAGGGGCAAATTTGTGGTGGGTTTGGTTTTGAAATGGTGAATTTTTTTCGTTCTTATTATACTTGTTGGGTTTAACAGAAACTAAATGAGATTTTATTTGGAAGTTACGTGAGTAAATATAAGAAGGAGTGGCTTTCTTTTAGTTCGAAAGAGTGGAAGATAATTGAATTCGTTTAGAAGTGAGGTGTAGAAGGAGAGATTTTTTCAGTGCACTGGAAACACAGCCCGACACACCAAATGTCCTGATATAATGATATAATTAATTGGTTGGACGCTTAAACATTTAAACTTCTCCTCAATTATGTTATGACATAACTAAGAGAGAATACGTACGATTTTCGACTCTTCGTATTTCGCCCTTGAAAAGGTTCACCAACCATATGAGCTTCGATTTTCAACTCTTATAAATGCGTTTAGTTTTATTAGAGATCCTTTTCCTGTCCTGATATTTATCTGTTAGTTGTTGCTTCGTAATGGTTCTTTCTCTTTTGTTATTCTTTGCAGTGGAGAAGTTTTCCAGTTATACTCTTGATTTCCTGTATCAGTTCATCTCTCAAAGTTTCCAAGCAATGGCTGTTGGAACCCCCAGTCCCACATCGGATAGAGGGAGAAGAGAAGAGTGCTTTAAATAGAAATACCCCTCTCTAACTAACATCGAGGCCTTTTGTGATAAAACCCCACACCTGAGGATTGTGCAGGTGGTTAAGTGGGGACAGTATCGGTGTTGTTAGAGTGGGCCCTCGGCCCGTCGACCTGAAAATTTCCACATGGTATCAGAGCCAGGAGGCGGGCCCGTACTGCCACGTGATTGGGTGGGTCCCCATTGGCCCCGCGTGATTGTCCACGTAGGCCAAAGATGCCACGTGTTTGGGTGGGTCCCCATTGGCCCCGCGTGATTAGGTGAGTCCCGACATGGCTCCACGTGGTTGCCGATGTGTGGAAAATTCACGTGTGACCCATAAGTGGGGTCTCACGTGCGGGGGAGTGTTGGAACCCCCAGTCCCACATCGGATAGAGGGAGAAGAGAAGAGTGCTTTAAATAGAAATACCCCTCTCTAACTAACATCGAGGCCTTTTGTGATAAAACCCCACACCTGAGGATTGTGCAGGTGGTTAAGTGGGGACAGTATCGGTGTTGTTAGAGTGGGCCCTCGGCCCGTCGACCTGAAAATTTCCACAATGGCAGAGGACTGTGATTCTTCATCTTTGGTTCACCTCAATGTGGGAGGAAAGAAGTTTTCCACCACCGTCGGTACTCTAACTCAGCGTCAACCCGACTCCATGCTTGCTGCAATGTTTAGCGGTCGACACACTTTGCGCCAAGATAAGGAGGGATATGTTTTTATCGATAGGGATGGCAAACATTTTCGGCACATTCTTAACTGGTTAAGAGACGGTGAGATTCCTAAATTAGAAGCTTCCCAATATGCAGAACTTGTTAAGGAGGCAAGGTACTATCAACTACTAGGGTTAGTTGATGGAATACCTGATGTCCTGAACAGTAAGGAAGATAAGAAGTTGGATGCAGATTTTACCCGTGCCGAGGTTATCAACTACATATATTCAATGAAGTGGTCTGGACGCATGGATGTGTGTGTGTGTCTAAGCCTTGTTTTCGAGGGGTTAATCTTTCTGGCCTTAATCTTTCAAAACTGGACCTGTCATATGTTGACTTCAGCTATGCATGCCTGAGACACGTGTGTTTTTCAGGTGCAAATATTAATGATTCTAATTTCCACTACGCTGATGCTGAAGGTGCTACCTTTGACAGTGCAAATTTGCGTAGTTCTACTTTTTATCATGCAAATCTTCGAGGAGCTTCTTTTGTGGGAGCTAAAAACTACGATCTCGTTGGGGCATCTTGCGTGGAAGATTGTAGGTACTGAAGGTTATCCTCGACAATGTCGATCATGTTAGAAGTGCTTTAGGGATGCTATTGGAATCTAATTTTTATTTTCTTTAATTTAAACCACTTGCAAAGGGTTGATGTATGTATAATATGACTTGTCCTATGTTTGGCTTTTTGTGACCTACCACAATGGTGTACCTCTAATTCATTGGTCACTATTTTGCAAGTTCGTTATTACAAGTAGGTCTTTGAAAGGATTTTACTATCGACGTATACAATACTGCAAATGATTACCGCAATGACCGAAAGGTAATCATATATGTGTATTATAGGGCTGGTTTGGTTCTAATATACCTTGTTATTAGAATATTAAACCAAATCCTAACTTTTAGTCACAACATCCATTCAATGATAAGGTATCTATCTTTTGTGTCAATCCTGAAAATGACAAATAAACATTTAGTGTTACAACCCTTCCTCAATTTTATGGTATTTTAATTCCCAAATGTGGTAAATGACAAAATGCCTCAAATTGGATGAATGTTGACTTTCATTGACCATGATGGCGTGACACTTATAACTTATTATGTAAGCAAATTCCTGTAGTACTTGTCGTCACGAATGCGTGAGTGAAAACGGATTAAAATTAAAATTTGGTGCACGAAAGATAAATTTATAAACTTTCTAAATCAAAGGGTAATTTAGTAATTTCGAAGAAACTTTCTAAATCCAATCAACTTGCATCTTCGTCTTCCCTGCGTGTAGAACCAGCTGTACCCAGAAGTACAGCCGCTGTTTCTTCATTTCCTTCTCCGTTTTGCTCTCCCAAACTCAAATCTTCACATCTCCTTCATTTGGTCACCGTTTTCGACAAGTCTTATATCAAAGTCTAAGCCCTCGTCGAGCCCAACGCGTTTTGTAACCTCGATTCCCCCCTCCCCCCCCCAAAAAAAAAAAAACCACCACACAAGGCAGAAGAAAGGCGAGAAAGGGAGCAAATCTCGCCATAAAACTTCAAGTCCGGCCAAACTCATCGGAACTCGACCTTAAGCCAAGAGAGAAGTTAATCCTCTTCTCTTCGGCTTCATTTCTACGTAAGTGGTTCCTTAAATTTGTCAATTACAGATTTGGGTTAAATTTAGATTCTTGTTTTTAATCCGACTCGTCTAATTTATGAGGCTATGTTATTTGTGTGAACTGTTTTCGTTGAAGATCATGTGAAAAGTAATTGGAATTGGAGGTGTTTGGTTAATTTTCGAAGTAGGGGCAGACTTGTGGTGGGTTAGTTTTGAAATGTTGAATTTTTCCGTTCTTGAAGTGAACATTATGCTTGTTGGGTTTAACAAAAACTAAATGGGATTTTATTTGGAAAGTTACGTGCGTAAGTATACGAAGGATTGTCTTTCTTTTAGTTTGGAAGAGTGGAAAATAATTGAATTTGTTTAGATGTTTCAGTGTTATGAGAACACGGTCCGGTACAGCAAGTGTGATAACATGATTGGTTACACTAGTTAGACTATCATTAAAGGAGATGTCAAACCTAAGTGGAATGCCATGTAATTAAATTTGAAAGTAAGAGTAAGCTTCAACCGATATTTCAATCCTATATGAATTGACATATGAGTTTTCATATGTCAAATTTGACGTATGAGAAAATGTGATGTCAAATAATTTTTAATTATTATATTATGTAGACCTCATTAATACACCAATTATAGATTTGAAAATTTTATTTTAATTGATTTCTTTTTAAAACGGGTCTACAAATATCATTTATAACAAAAAAAATATATCGGTTGGAAAAAGAGAAAATCTGACATTGCCACATCAGCTGTCAAATTAACATTTGACATCTCTTTTGAAGATGCTCTTACGGCTAGTGTAAGATTATATTATTTAGCTTACATTAGCTACGACTAGTGTATGACTACAATTTCAGCTTACACTAGTCACCACTTGTATATGGAATTATATGCTATACCACCGCTAAGTATCAATTTAGTATATATGCATGTATCGTTTTTTAGTTTCTATGACATGCTTAGTTTTCAAAACAAGAGGGTTATTATGTTCAGAAAACAAAATATTTGGAAAAACTTTATTCTTCGTCCATACACACTTTTTTTTTTTTTTTTGCCCCTCAGTGCTTAGTGGCAGAGATCATTTTGACGTTGAGGCAAACTTGCGACATCTATGATCAGTTGCCATCGAGCAGGACTGCTCCCTTATGTATATGCATGCACATTATGGTTATGTCACCTTCAGGGTGACGGCCAACACATTTTGATTTTAGTGTCTATCTTGACATCATGTCATTTAATGTTAACTATTCTTCATGACTGAATTTTATAGTGACAGTAGCCCTTGTGACTGAATCTCTGTCGGAGGTGTATAAGGTAAAAATATTTTCAATCGTAGGTATTCTCTTCATTTATTTTCCCAAAAAAAGTCTCGTCATTTAAATGTTCATATCAAAGGAGTGAAATATGCGAGATTTTTCAATGTGCCCAGAACACGGACACATACGCCATATGTCAATACATAAGTGGAGGGACATTCCATTGCATGCGTGTTGTTACTGATGATAACTAAGAGAGAACACATACGATTTTTGACTATTCGTATTTCGCCCTTGTATTGAATCACTAACCCTATGAGCTTCGATTTTCGACTTATAAATACGTTTAGTTTTACAAGAGATCCTCTTCCGGTACTGATATTTCTCCATTAGTTGTTGATGCGTAAATGTTCTTTTTCATTTGTTGTTATTCTTTGCAGCTGACAAGGTTTCAAGTTATACTCTTGGCGATTGTTTTTATTTATTTTTAATTTTCGTATGCGATTTTGATATTGTAATTCTCACTCTTAATTTCCTGTATCAGGTCATCTCTCAAAGTTTCCAAGCAATGCCAGAGGTCTACGATTCTTCATCCTTGGTTAACCTCAATGTGGCAGGAAAGAAGTTTTGCACCACCGTCGGTACTCTAACTCAGCGTCAACCCGACTCCATGCTTGCTGCAATGTTTAGCGGTCGACACGCTTAGCGCAAAGATAAGAAGGGATACGTATTCATCGATAGGGATGGAGAACATTTCCGGCACATTCTTAATTGGTTAAGAGACGGCGAGATTCCTAAATTAGAAGATTCTCAATATGCAGAACTTGTTAAGGAGGCAAAATACTACCTACTATTTGATTTAGTTGATGGAATACTTGATGTCCTTGATAGTAAGGAAGATACTGCGTCGGATGCAGATTTTACACGCACCGACGTTATCAAGTACATACATTCACAGAAGTCGTGTAGATGCTCGTCTAATAAGAATTATCTTCAAGGGGTTAATCTTTCTGGCCTTAATATTTCAAAATTGGACCTGTCAGAAGTTAACTTCAGCTCTGCATGTTTGAGAAATGTGAGTTTTTCAGGTGCAAATCTTCAGTCTGCTAATTTCAAACATGTGGATGCCGAAGGTGCTACTTTTGACGATGCCAATTTGTGTGGTTCTACTTTTTATGGTGCAAATCTACGAGGAGCGTCTTTTGTGGGTGCAAATCTACGAGGAGCGTCTTTAGTGGGTGCAAAAAACTTCGATCTCTACGATCTCTCTGGGGCATCTGGCGTCGAATATTGTAGCTTCTGAACGTTATCCTCGACAGTGTTGATCATGTTAGAAATGGTTTTGGGAATCTCCTTAAATTTCATACAAATGAGACCGATGGATTATGCAAGGGCGTAAGCCAACTTCATCTTTCAGGTTCTACAAGATTTGATTTCTCAATAGCTCCCTAGTCATTTAGTGGTTAATGTATGACTTATGTCCTGTATTTGAGACCAACCACATTGGTCTCTATTTTGCAAGTTCGCTATTACAAGTAGTTCTTTGCCAGGGCTGTCTCTGAGATTTTAGGGCTTGTGCTAATGTATGATCTATTTATGTCCTATATTTGTGATCGACCACATTGGTGTACCTCCAATGCATTTGTCTATATATTGCAAGTTTGTTATTACAAGGTAGTTCTTTGGTAGGGTTTTATTTTTGAGATTTGGAGGCCTGAGCTAATATATGATCTATTTATGTCCTATATTTGTGATCGACCGCATAGGTGTACCTCCAATGCATTAGTCTCTATTTTGCAAGTTCGTTATGACAAATTTTCTTTGAAATGATCTTACTAATGACGTATATAATACTGCATATGACGCTTTATTACAGTGACAGAAGGTAATTGTGTTTACGCATCATGGTAGGTTCATTCCCATTTCTCTTTTCTCCTAACAACTAACTAATTAACTCACTAACGCTATCAATATACTTAAAAAACGACAAATACAAAACCTTAACTCTCGATATAAATGCTACTTAGTTGGACCTCCTAATCAAGATGATTTGAAAGTTTAAGCCCCGGCCCAAAGTCAGCATTTTTCTTTCTTATTTTATTTCGCAAAATGCTCTTGTGCGCTAGGCCTAGTGCGCTGCTTAGATGCGCCATATAATTTCACTGTCATATCAAACATGCACGGTTGAGATTAGAATGCTACAAAGAGTTTTGCGTAGAGTCTGGTTAAGTGAAACCCTAGTTGGCGAACCCATCTCTTTATCTCTCTCTCTCTCTCTCTCTCTCTCTCTCTCTCTCATCATTCTCTTCAGTTTTAGATTTCTGATTTTCCTTTTCACCTAATTTTCAATTTATGAGTTACTACAGATAGTTCGAGTCGTAAGAACTTCCAACATATCATCAAATAATCGAGTTCCATTTCAATTAGGAGATCCTCAAAATAATAGTACTCAAGATCCATAGTATAACTTCAATTAGCAATGTCATTTGCTACTATGTTCTTCTCTTGATAGATGTGCACTAACTCGCATTTAGCTATTGTGTGCCATAAATTTGTCACTGATCAATAATGCTGTCAAGAGAATAAGAGCTTGTATCTCAACTGCAAGTTTCAATTATTATTATTTTTTATAATTTTCATTAAACATGATTGTCGAGCGCGGTAAGGATTTCGGGAACGTTTTCGGATATTTTTCTGTTAAGTGACAATATTCATTACGAAAGAATGATATATTGCAGAACATGACGTGGCGGGCTCGGACGCAGACAACACATTTTTGGCAAAGGATCCAACGATAGATAGAAATCTGAATAGGACTGATCAAAACAAATAAAAAACAATGAAAAGGCATTTGGTGCGTGGCAACCTTATATTTGAAGATGAACAACACAATCCGAACTGGGGTGAACGATTGCAAAAATAGGGCGTAAGAGATGGTAGTACTCACCATTCTACTTATTATTATTAGGTAAGTTTAAATTTTAAGATTTTTGTCTATTCATTATATATATATAGATATTTAAATTCATCTAACGATGGTAATTATGGTAGTGAGTATTACTGAGACCTTTGACATTCCCTTGCATGTGTTGTTACTGACAATAACCAAGAGAATGCATACGGTTTTCGACTCTTCGCATTTCGCTCTTGTATTTAATATGTTCACTAACCCTGAGCTTCTTTGTGCGTTACTTAATAAAATCGTCTTTAATTATCCTGTTCTTGGTATAAATACAAGTGCGTGCTGTATGAAGGTTTAGTTTTGTAAGAGATCTTTAGTACTGATATTTCTTATTAGTTTTGCTGCATAAAGGTTCTTTTCTTTTGTTGCTGTTCTTTGTAGTGTAGAAGGTTTCAAGTCATACTTTTGTTGAATTTATTTTTTAATTTTTTGTACGGGATTTTGACATTCTAATTCTTACTCTTAATCTCCTGTATCAATTAATCCCTCAAAGTTTCGAAGCGATGTCAGAAGTCTAAGATTCTTCAACCTTGGTTCACCTCAATGTGGGAGGAAGAACATTTTCCACCACCGTTGGAACACTAATACAGCGTCAACCCGACTCCATGCTTGCTGGAATGTTTAGCAGTCGACAGACTTTGCGCCAGGATGAGAAGGGATATATTTTCATCGATAGGGATGGCGAACATTTCCGGCACATTCAAAGAAGTGGTATCGACACTCGGCTAACAAGCATTATTTTCAAGGGGTTAATCTTTGTGGCCTTAATCTTTCTAAACTCGATCTGTCAGTAGTTGACTTCAGCAATGTATGTCTGAGAAACGTGTGTTTCTCAGGTGCAAATCTTCAACGTGCTAGTTTCAACCATATGGATGCTGAAGGTGCTGCATTTGACAATGCGGATTTGCTTGAATCTACTTTTGTTGGAGCGAATCTGCGAGGAGCTTCTTTTCTGGGTGCTAAAAGTAAAAACTACAATCTCACTGGGGCATCTTGCGTGGAAGATTGCAAGGGGGTTGGTTTATGTATCTGCTGTTGGTGGGTGGAATTTGGCTTAAGGATTATCAGTAGATTATGTTTTGCAGAACAAAATACTTTCACGTCTGTTTTTTTGTAATTTGATTTTTTTTATTTTGTTTTTATTTAATGCGTCGAATCATGACCAGTGCTCGAGAATGAATATGGACTTTTAAAAATTTTAACTGTATATTGCATGAACAGATCTACTTTTTATCTTATTACCGCAAAGACATAAAATAATATTGCTTAATATTAGAAAAATGCTAAGAAGACTTGAGACACTGTAGATTCTTCTTCGTTTTATGTTTTTAACACAATATTATAATACAGATGATTCCACTGTCCTTTTAATTACTAAAATTAATAATTACAATACCTAAATTCTCGATATAAATACTATGCCTAATTAAAACTAGGATTTAAGCCCCTGTGGTGAAATCTGTTAAGCTCAAAATTGAAAATTATGTCAACTCTTCGTTAATTGCGTTAACTATGATCTAAACCCTAACAATTAATGGAGAGTTCTGTTTTAGATTAATATGTGTGACTCCGTTAATTGTTAGCACATGAGCTACACATTTTAGACTAAAACAGAACTCCCCATTAATTGTTAAGGTGTAGATCCTAGTTGATGTAGTTAATAGAGAGTTGATGGAAGGGAAATTTTATTTAAACCCACCTAACCTTTTTTTACACCCAACTTAAGTTTTAAATGTTAATTGTCTATTTTATCATATTGCATAATTAATATTAAGTACAAAATGAAATTAATAATGAAAATCAAATTTATCAATAGACCCACATATTATAATTAAACCCTAGCATCACCCTATGTTTATACTACGCTCATTCCGACTAAAACCTTAATAGCTCTGATAGAGAAAAACAAGTTTTTCTATTGATGGATGGTGCTTTTGAATTTTTTAATCCTCTAACTAAGGTATGACTCGATTTATAGATATTTTGTTTGTTTGCTTCTTTTTTGGATTAAATTTCATACTTTTTATAGTATATTGTATTTGTTTTTCTCTGCCGTCGCTCCCCAAAACACCAGTGCAAGGACTTTTGATTAGTACTGCAAAGATGTAAAACTTGATTCTTCGTGCAAATAAAGATTGCTCAACCTTAATCATGAACTAGCGGGTGGCATGTCTTGCACATTTTTTATTCGAAATAGCTCTAATTTGTTTATTTGTTTATTAACATAGTAGCAAAACATCCAGCCCTAAGTCACTTCAAAGTTTCTTAAAAAGTACATGAAAATGCTTAATTTAAAAGGACTGAATTGGAGCTTGCATAACATTCTCTTGGCAAATTCAAGTCTATGGAATGTTCTCTTGGATCCCAAGTCCATGGATGGGTTGTGGTAGCCAAAAGAAAAAAAAGTAGCCATGGAAATGCTAGTCCTATACGGCATATGCAATTATAGGGGAGCAAAGGACGCCTCTTTAAAAAGAAAAAAAAAATCAATTAGAAATGTTATTTTAAAAAGGGAATGAGTGTAAAGATAATTTTACATTTTGAATTGGATTTGAGAGGATAGTTTAGGTAATAAATTTGGGTTTAAAGAGATATTAATTCTTTAATAAAAAACAATATGGGTGAAGAGAGTAAGTTAAGTGTAGAAAGATGTTAGATGAGTTCAAATAAAATTTCTCTTGATAGAATTTTTAATTTTGAACCTAAATCCTAATAAACTTTAGACTATCTTCTAACAACTCTATCAGCACGGAACTAATAATCAAATTAGGCCTCCTTACTACGATGGTTCACATTCTTCACAAAATGATCGCCCTAAGATGATCCTAACTCAATAAATTGCAGTTTTTGTTTGGACCAAAACTTAAACTTTGGGCTCCAGGAGAGGGGCCGGCCCAAAAAGAAGCTTGAAGGAAGAGTCGGTCAAAGCCCAGTGGTCCAGCCGAAGCCCAGGAAGGCAGGAAAGGGCCTCCTCTGCCTTGGTACAGCTCACAAAGGCCACTTGCCCACCTACCCAAGGACCAAGTGGGATAGACTGATCAGCTACACAGCCCATAAAGTACTTTATGGTGGCATTTTATGTAAAAAAACCAATGAGTCATCATCCTCAAACCGCATTCGGGCAAGCTTGCTGCTACAGGAAGGCACGCTGGTTTGTCTATAAAAGAAGAAAGAGAAATCAGGATTGTAGACACTCAAACAAACAAACAAAAGCACAAACTCTGCTCAAAACCAGATTTGCCTTCAAACAATAGCTGTAGTCAGCCAAAAGCCTTCATCCATATCGGGATCACTCCTAACTCTTTTTATCAGCTCTGCTACCTTGTCAAACGCTTGTCGTAGTATCGATTTCCTTCCCAAAAACCCTTTTCTTCTAAACTCTCAAGCCTCATGTCCAACCTTAAAACCCAAGAAGTCGCAAGATGCCCAGTTTTGCCCGACAAGGTGAAAACCTTGCCCGTCCCTTCTTGGTTTTGTCATTTCAGTTATTAAACTAGCATTATGTTGTATGCTTTTAGTTGTGTTCGAGTTATTTCAAATAACATGATGATTAAAAGAGTCTTTCAGTTCTTGAATCCGATTTAAAGATGTCTTCACTATTTAAATCAGATCTAAGTTCTAACTTCCTTGACATAGAAGAGTGATCATGTAAAAGTCTTTGGTCTCAAGGCATAAAAAAGAACTTTATGTGGACTTAACCCATCCACGACAATCCTTGGTAAACAAAGAAGTCTGAAGTTACTTGGGGCGCAAGTAATCGACTGATCTAGTAGTTTTACCACTGTTGTATTATGATTATCACTAGAACGTTTGAGTATGGAACGACTTCTGATAGGAAGCCTCAAGGCCTATACCTAAGGCCCCACAAAGGCACCTATTTGAATTCGTTCTAAGCTCTGCGGGCTAGAACGTTTGAGTATGGAACGACTTCTGATAGGAAGCCTCAAGGCCTATACCTAAGGCCCTACAAAGGCACCTATTTGAATTCGTTCTAAGCTCTGCGGGCTAGAACGTTCGAGTATGGAACGACTTCTGATAGGAAGCCTCAAGGCCTATACCTAAGGCCCCACAAAGGCACCTATTTGAATTCGTTCTAAGCTCTGCGGACTGGCTAGTCAGAAGTATAAACAGTGGTGATATTACGCGCTACAATAAAAGCAGTATATATATATATCCAAGAGATGGATTGATTATGAATTGGAAGCCTCAAGGCCTATATTTAAGGCCCCACAAAGGCACCTGTCATAATTAATACGGTCTCGCGGATGCATATAGATATGTAGATATACGTATTTTGGATTCAATATCCGTTCTACATCTGCCATGCTAAAGATGGTAGTGGCACGCCTGAGCATCCGAAAGTTAACCTTGATTGTGAGCCTTAAGGCCTACACCTAAGGCCCCATGAAGGCACCTTTCAAAGTTAACGCTGTCCTTCTCTTTCAGCCTTGCCCGACAAGCCTTGCCCGACAAGACTTGCCCGACGAGCCCAGCCCGACAGTATAAGCAGAAGCCCGACAGCAGCTCTCAACCGACGCCGAAACACCACTCCCGGGGAGCTGTGTGCTCGTCGCCCAGGAAGCTTCCCCGACGGAAATTCCTGGCACGAACATAGTTTTGGCACGCCCGGTGGGATCCCTATGATCAAAACAAAAGAGAAGTTATAAACCTAGCGACAAATCAAGGGAAATGTCTTCTACAAATGGCGGATCAATCAGAGAATCCTTCTTCTCCGTCAGGACATGTGGTCCTAGAAAGTCCGACCGCATCTGAAGAGTCACAAGGAAGGGGAACTAGTGAAGAACTACAAGCTACTATGATCCAAGTGCTAAGAAGCATGGAAAGAATCTCATTTGAAACCAAAGGGGAAGTAAGCAGACTCTGTACACTAACAGGGAATCTACAGAGAAGGCTTGACTTAGAATTCTCTACTCCAAAGGGGACTCAAGGAAGCGGGATGAGCCAAGTTATTATGAAAAATGAACCAATCATTCCCTTATTCCCGCTATTGGAAGAAGAGAAAGATAGAGGAAAAAAGAAGGTGGTTCCTGAAGATAGTCAACCAATAATTGAGTCAGTTCTGGAAAAGGAGTTTCCCAGCTTCCCATTATTATCATTCAATAATAGGAGGCAGAATGAGCAAGAGAGAACGAGGTATGGGATGCCAGCTATAATCGGAGAAGCTAGCGGGAAGGAGGCCGCCACTACTTCAGATAAACCTCCACCTTACAGGCCACCCTCGTTGACTAACAAGGGAGGGGGGGCAAACTGGAGAAAGCCCGAGCCAAGAAGATAGGCAAGTGCGGGCAACAACCGGAACCCCAGGAATGAGCCTACTCTCGACAGCCATATTGATAATTCAGCTACTCAACAACTGAGAGAGGAATTAGCTGAGTTGAGGAGGACAGTGGCTCAAAACGCTCAACCACGGGCTCACCCAGTGTTCAGGGTCATTTACCAAAAGCCGTACCCTGAATACATTGATGAGCTAAATCCATTTCCCCTCAACTTTAAGATGCCTGCATTCCCAACATTTACAGGAGAAGACAGCAGCGTGTCTTCCAGATACCACATTTTTAAATTTTCCAATCATTGTGTGGCATATGAAGACAATCTAAATTACAAATTGAGGTTGTTTGGGAATTCATTGGCAGGATTAGCATCGCAATGGTATTCTCTGTTACCCCCCAACTCTATTGCCAATTGGGGGCAGATGGAGATGGCTTTCCACGAACAATTCTACAGAATAGAGCCGGAATTGACCATCAATGACCTTGTTGAAGTTAAGCAATATGATCATGAATCTACTGAGGACTTCATGATGAGATTCAGAAGAACAAGGATGAGATGCCAGTTCCCTGTCAACCAAGCACAACTCATATCTATCGCTCAAAGGGCTCTGAGATTGCCTTTGAGGAAGAAGTTCTATGATGCACAATTCAACGAGTTGCAAGAATTGGTAATAGCTGCCACTAAGTACGAGAGGTTGTTACAAGAGGAGCAACAGGTGAAACATACTTCCAAAGTTCATTCATTCTACAAAAATAAAGCTGCAATTCATCGAGTGGAAGTAGTAGAAAGCAGGCCAGAGCATGAGGATAGCCACAATGAAGAGGACATTGACGTGTGTGCCGCTGAAATGACTACACCTTTCAAGCCACTAACGGTAAAAGGGCTAATCCAACCTGTCAAAGATCAGAAGATCGTAATGAATGACGGTGGTTTCATCCCCATGAAACCACCCAAATACCAGAGTTATTCGTTTGATCTAACCAAGGCGCCCGAGATCTACGAAGAGCTAGTGCGGGCAAGGGTAATTTTGCCCGACAGTCCAAAGAAGAAACCTCCCTTCTATCTTAGAAAGGGGATTTAGCCTGGATGCAATGAATCTAGAGACTGAATTAGAGGATTGGAGATCCCCTATCATTCATCATTTGAAGGATCCTTCCTCACCTACAAGCAGAAAGAACAGACAGCAAGCAACCAAGTATGTCTTGTGGGTGAAGGACTTGCTAAGGAAAACTCCGGATGGATTGCTATTGAAATGCTTGGGCCAAGAAGAATCCATGAGGGTAATGGCCGAAGTACATGAAGGGGTATGTGGAGCACATCAGGCGGGAACCAAGATGAGGTGGTTGCTCAGAAGATATGGTTATTTCTGGCCCGACATGGAAAAAGATTGCAAGTCTTACGCCAAAGGTTGTGAAGAATGTCAGCGGCATGGACCTCTCCAGCATGTGCCCTCAGTACCTTTAAATCCAGTGGTCAAGCCTTGGCCCTTCAGAGGATGGGCGATGGACTTCATCGGGCAAATCTATCCAGCTTCTAGTAAAGGGCATACTTTCATAATAGTGGCAACAGATTACTTCACCAAGTGGGTAGAAGCATCAGCAGTAAAATCCATAACTTCAACCGTGGTAAAATTTTTTATCGAGGCCAAGATTCTGCACAGGTATGGGGTGCCTGAAACTATAGTCACAGATCGAGGGCCATCTTTTATCTCAAAAGAAGTGGAGGAGTTTGCAAACAAGTACAAAATAAAGATGATCCAATCCAGTCCATACTACCCTTAATCAAATGGCCAAGCAGAGGCCAGCAACAAGATCTTGGTCAACATCATCAGAAAAATGGTGATAGATAGTCCAGAAAAGTGGCATGAGAAACTGGGGAACACTTTATGGGACAGGGACAACTCCTTATGCTTTAACCTTCGGGCATGATGCAGTGCTCTCCATGGAGATAAATGTAAGTTCGGTTAGAATTCAGAACCAATTCGGGTTACATAGTGAAGAATACATCGAAGCCATGTGTCAAGGAATTGAAGACTTGGATGTAGCCCGAATTGAAGCCTTGAACCAGATTCAAGAAGGAAAGAAAGCTGTCGCCCGAGCCTATAACAAAAGGATAAAGATAAAGTCTTTCAAAGAGTGAGATTTGGTATGGAAGACAATCCTCCCTCTAGGAGCCCAGCTCAGGGGTTTTGGAAAATGGAGCCCGACATGGGAATGACCTTTCATTATTAGCCGAGTTTTGGGTAAAGGAGGATACTATCTGGCAGACCTCGAAGGGAATGGGCAAAAACATCCCATTAATGTTAAGTTCTTAAAAAAATACTGCCCTACATTATGGGATGTTTAAGATTGTTACATTGAAGATGAGGTAAAGTAAAACAGGCGCCAGGAGTTCCAGATACAGTTTTTGTTCATCCATCATTCAAGCAGAAAAACAGAGTTACTAAGCAATATTCATTTCATTTCGACAAATAGGTGAAGATTACAAACAATTCAAATCCAAAATGATACATTTAGTTCTGTTCAAATACACTGATGCCTCAACTAGTTTTTCCGATGCCTTTATGGATGGGGCCCGATTAGATGATCGGGTTGAGCGACCAACATGTGCCTGGTAGAGGATCCTCAAACCAAGTCACCACCATATATGATGGTGAAGCCTGACTTATAACGACAGCAAGCAGGAATGCAGACCGCCGTGAGGAAACCGCCTGACCAAGGGTGTTGGGGATAGCGGGATGTTCGACCAAGAGTGTTGGAGATAGTTGTCGTTTGATGAAAACTTTTTTTACGAAAAGGAAGTTTTAGGAAACTCCACTCAAAGCCTGAAGAACCCATTGCTCAGTTTCCTCTCAAGAAGGATTGGGTGGTTTGACAAAAAAAAAAGGGTGCTAAGCCAGAATTTATAGGGCCCAGGGGACAGTTCAAAGGTCGTGAGAATATCAAGAGACTACGGGTGCCATTAATTTCATCCAGAAAACACAAGTTCCAAAGGCAAGGATGCGGCCGCATAGAACTTTTCAACTGATATTGGCGCTTGGAATTTCAAGCTAAAATATCAGTTGAAAGGGGGCACTGTTTGGACCAAAACTTAAACTTTGGGCTCCAGGAGGGGGCCGGCCCAAAAAGAAGCTTGAAGGAAGAGTCGGTCAAAGGCCAGTGGTCCAGCCGAAGCCCAGGAAGGCAGGAAGGGGCCTCCTCTGCCTTGGTACAGCTCACAAAGGCCACTTGCCCACCTACCCAAGGACCAAGTGGGATAGACTGATTAGCTACACAGCCCATAAAGTACTTTATGGTGGCATTTTATGTAAAAAAACCAATGAGTCATCATCCTCAAACCGCATTCGGGCAAGCTTGCTGCTACAGGAAGGCACGCTGGTTTGTCTATAAAAGAAGAAAAAGAAATCAGGATTGCAGACACTCAAACAAACAAACAAAAGCACAAACTCTGCTCAAAACCAGATTTGCCTTCAAACAATAGCTGTAGTCAGCCAAAAGCCTTCATCCCTCTCGGGATCACTCCTAACTCTTTTTATCAGCTCTGCTACCTTGTCAAACGCTTGTCGTAGTATCGATTTCCTTCCCAAAAACCCTTTTCTTCTAAACTCTCAAGCCTCCTGTCCAACCTTAAAACCCAAGAAGTCGCAAGACGCCCAGTTTTGCCCGACAAGGTGAAAACCTTGTCCGTCCCTTCTTGGTTTTGTCCTTTCAGTTATTAAACTAGCATTATGTTGTATGCTTTTAGTTGTGTTCGAGTTATTTCAAATAACATGATGATTAAAAGAGTCTTTCAGTTCTTGAATCCGATTTAAAGATGTCTTCACTATTTAAATCAGATCTAAGTTCTAACTTCCTTGACATAGAAGAGTGATCATGTAAAAGTCCTTGGTCTCAAGGCATAAAAAAGAACTTTATGTGGACTTAACCCATCCACGACAATCCTTGGTAAACAAAGAAGTCTGAAGTTACTTGGGGCGCAAGTAATCGACTGATCTAGTAGTTTTACCACTGTTGTATTATGATTATCACTAGAACGTTTGAGTATGGAACGACTTCTGATAGGAAGCCTCAAGGCCTATACCTAAGGCCCCACAAAGGCACCTATTTGAATTCGTTCTAAGCTCTGCGGGCTAGAACGTTCGAGTATGGAACGACTTTTGATAGGAAGCCTCAAGGCCTATACCTAAGGCCCCACAAAGGCACCTATTTGAATTCGTTCTAAGCTCTGCGGACTGGCTAGTCAGAAGTATAAACAGTGGTGATATTACGCGCTACAATAAAAGCAGTATATATATATATCCAAGAGATGGATTGATTATGAATTGGAAGCCTCAAGGCCTATATTTAAGGCCCCACAAAGGCACCTGTCATAATTAATACGGTCTCGCGGATGCATATAGATATGTAGATATACGTATTTTGGATTCAATATCCGTTCTACATCTGCCATGCTAAAGATGGTAGTGGCACGCCTGAGCATCCGAAAGTTAACCTTGATTGTGAGCCTTAAGGCCTACACCTAAGGCCCCATGAAGGCACCTTTCAAAGTTAACGCTGTCCTTCTCTTTCAGCCTTGCCCGACAAGCCTTGCCCGACAAGACTTGCCCGACGAGCCCAGCCCGACAGTATAAGCAGAAGCCCGACAGCAGCTCTCAACCGACGCCGAAACACCACTCCCGGGGAGCTGTGTGCTCGTCGCCCAGGAAGCTTCCCCGACGGAAATTCCTGGCACGAACAGTTTTGCCATTTTTGTTTTACCAAACTCAAGATTTTATAAAATTCCGAGTTGAAAATTATTTAAAATGAATGTAGTGCGGAGGTGACGTATACGCCATTACTGATTTTATATAATTTCATTTTCATGTCTTTATTTATTCCTCTTCTTCCCCAAAAGTAAATACCAAAAAAATCAAATCTTCTGAGTTCCAAAAAACAAAAAAAAATTACAGAGCTGCTGATCACAAAAAATTGACTGAAAAACAAGCTCGGCCACCATTTCTTGGTAGAAGGGGGAGGAAAAATGGAAGGAGCTAGGGTTCTCAAATAAAATTGAAAATCCGATTACACAAATTGGGAGCTGGGTTGGAATGAATCGAATTCGAAAGTCCCAAATTCCAGAAAGTAAAGGTCAGAATTTCAGCTGTTCTTCCCCAAAAGACCGAATCTGTTTTTTTTGTAAATTTTGAATCTCTGAATCTTGGGGTGTGAGAAATTTGGGAGGATCAGAACAAAGGGAGGTGATTTTTGGGTGTTTCGATTTGTATGAACAGCTGGTGGTTGGTGGGTAACCGCCATTTGAGCTCAATTCTGTGAATTTGCAAGGTACTGGAACTTCCAAGAACCCTAATTCAGCGATGCGCTGAATCTCTGTAGGTTAATTTGTGGAAGTAACTTGTATTTGATTTGTGTAAACACAATAAAAATATGCATGCCCGGAATCGGAATCCTGGAAATGGGTACAGGTCCAATTCCATGGGGATGGGGATGGGCATGGCTCCCAACTCTCGAATCTCCCCAGAGGGTTCTATGAGGGGGCATGGCTTTTACAACTCGGAACACCGCAACTTCAATCGGGGTTTTGGCCGCCCGAAGTCTTTCCAACCCGCACCAGCTCCTCCACCACCACCACCTCCTCCACCTCGCAAAGGGGATATCTTTATGGAGGCGGGGCGCCTCGCGGCGGAGTATTTGGTAGCTAAGGGACTGCTGCCTCCGAATGTGCTGTCTGCTAAATGGCAGAACTCCAAGAAGCAAGTGGGGGAGTTTCAGGAGGCTGATCAGTTGCAAATTGCTGAAGAGGGCCGGACTTCAGCTCTTGCCCGGTTGGGGAATTCGGGTTCGGATGGAGGGTCAAGAAGGGGAAGGTTTGGTGTTGATGAATTCAGCAGCAATGCAAGGAATCAGTTCAAGGGAAGGAGGAGAAGTGCAGCTGGATCGAATAGGGGCAGTTATGGCTCTGATTGGGGTCGAGAGTCTGGCAGGAGTGGTTCCTTCACTGATAGGCACAGTATGGCTTCCTTTTATATGGAGGGTGATGAAGGTTCGGTATCTGGACAGCATGAGGAGGAGAAGGTCAGTAAAGATGTTGGTAATAATGGATTGCAACAGAATTCTAGTCCAAGCGAGTTGGGACCGAAGAGCGAGGATGCAGTGGATTCAGAATCTAAATTGGACAAGGGTCAAAACCCTGATGAGGATATGAGTTCAAAGCCAAGTTCTGGAGCTTGGAAAGATGGTCCAACTGAAACAGATGAAGTTGGTCAGGAAACCACCAAGGTATCTGATATAGAGATGAAGGATCAAACCACCAATGATGAAACCGAGAAAAATAATGTATCGGAGAACTTACCAATTCAGCTTAGCATTTTGGAGGCTGAGGATGAGGGTGATTCTTCAGGAAAGAATGATACTAATTTGCTGACACTCTGCAACTTTGCCAAGGTGCCCACCAGAATACGCTCGTCGTTGACTTCTAGGGGTCCAAAGGTTGATCCCGTTGCAAATATCCAGGAGGGGAGCACCTCTGCCAATGCTGTCCAACCGGCAGAGTCTCAAGTTTTAGTTGAAAGTTGTTCCCTTGATGTTTCCGTGGGTGCCACTCTATCACACAAAACTCCTCAGGATAATGGTCTCAACCCTGAAACTTGTAAACCTCAGTTCAGTCAGACTGCTGAAATTTTGGTAGAATTAGATCCTGCATACGGTATGGAGCAAAATAAATATGGAAGATCCCAGTCTTTGCCAGGTAGAGATTTTGTTTGTGAAAATGAGCAGGAATCAAGTCAGGGACCAGTAGGGTTTAGGAGTTCCAGCTTTGTAGCTAAGGAAAGAGGTGACAAAAGGGCTTTAGAAGAACACGATAAGCTGGAGGGAGCAAAAAAACCGAGAAAATGGCTTCCTTACATGGTTGCGGACACAGATGAGTGTTTCGAACTTTCTAACTTGAGTGAAAAGAAAGAAAGTTCACAGGAAGAAAACGGTTCTCCTGGTGAACAGGTAATTATAGCTTTTGATCATGAAAGCTCGGTAATGAATGATTCCCATTTCCAAAAAGATAGACGTGAAGCCTGTATCGAGTATGTGCAAGAAAAGCAGCTTTTTCCAAATTCATTCAAGATTTGCGACCTTAATCTCATGGATGCACATGAGAATCGTGACAGTGATCATGCAATAGATTATCCGGCTGTTTCTGGAATAAAGAGAGAAGCTGAACCTGTTGATATTGATTTGTCAATGAGTAACTCCAACGTGTCTGGTGAAAACAGTAGATGCACTACCGATGTTAAAGAGATTGAAATCATAGATTTAGAAAGTGACTCCATCCAAGAAGATAAGACCTTCAACAATGCCGAAAGAAAGTAAGTTTTTCCTAGTTGCATTCCGCTGCATGAGTATTGATTTAGGTCTCCCTTTAGTTGAAGTTCTTTCTGAGTGTGTCAAGTAAAGCTGATAGTAGTTCGTACTTTTATACATCTTTCTTAATTTCTTTGACATATATTTATGTTTCTGATTTCATGTTGTTCAAATATACAGGACAGAGACTGAATTTACTCCTCTGGAGGGCTTTTCCAACCATGCGCAGAATCCTAATGATATCCCCGATGCTCAAGATGGTTATGGGCTTATGATTTCGGAGTTGCTGGGAACTGATTTCCCAAGTTGTTCAACGGTACCAGGGGATCTTAATCCATTGCATAACGAAATTGGCCTTCATAACGGAGAGGTACTGACATTTGTTGCTCGATAAAGTTGTTAGTTCAGCAGATATGAAACTTATGCATGAATCCATTGTACTGGCGGTTATTTGGTCTCAAAAACATATGCATGGATTACTTGAACTTATACAACTGCACACATGCTTGTATTGCATAATTGTTCCCATGTGGTCTTTTGTCCTTGGCTGCTTAATGGAAATGCACTGCTATGTAATTTAGCATACAGTACACAACTGATATTTCTGTGCTTTTTTTTTTTTACTGATTGTTTCAGGAAGCTCTTGCTGACGATGATTCGATATACATGGCACTGGGAGAAATACCATTAAGTATGCCACCTTTTTAATTCACTGGTTTGTTTTCTAATAAATCTCAAATACCTGTCAAGTTCTGCAAGGATGGTATTGGATATTGTGTGTGTGTGTTAGAACATGTATAAGGTTACATGCCTTGTACCACCTACCTACAAGTTGGTACACAAATGTCCCGATATTTAATCAATTCTGACAGCATTTGTCTGCAGAATCTTACAATGAGTGGAATAAGTAGTTTTCTTTCTCAGGCTTTTAAAACTGTTTCACTACGGTGATGGTGGTTGAAAGTCTTGAGGGAGATTTTTCCATTCCTTTTAACTGCTTATCCGTTTGAATGTGTTGCATGTACATTTGAATATGAGATAGGGGTGGGCGGTGCAGTTGTGACATATAAACCTTGAAAAAGTTATTTGAGTTCCATTTAAAAGCCGTTTGAAATTTAAAAGTAATACCGATAACTAAGTTAAGAAAACACATGTTCATTAATTTCCTGTAAAAAATTCAGAGACCTAAGAATCATTATATGGTTTGGGAATTACGACCTGAAGGGTTATTATGTTATAAGATAGGAGAGGAGAAAAATGGATAATATGTTCTGATTATATAATAACTGAGAGGTGAGGGTTGTTAATGGAAGTGTTAAAGTCTTGGGTTGATCAGCATATTTTACAACTAGGACTGGAACAAATACTAACTTGTGGGTTTTCAGTTTCCTCCGAAATCTAGGAAGTGCAGCTTATTTCATTTTTGTTTTGTTATGCATTTACCTTTAATTGTATTGTTATGAGTCTTGTGACAAGAACGCGCCAGCAGTTTTTTATTTTATATGTCAAAACTTTGTTCCTCATTTAAAAATACTTCTCCATTCGTTTAATTTTCATATCTAATACTTCTTAAATTACCTATGCAGCCTTTTTGAGACCCTGGGAGCAGCCAACCCCGCAGGAGTACGAGAAGCCCTTTTGATCCAGCCATTCATAATATTGCTCGGATGTATAATTCGGTATGCTTAGATCATTTGGGGTTCTTTTGTCCCACAATTAGCTCTATATAAGTGACAATCCTTGCTTTGATTGATGTTTACTTTTTTTTTTTTAGTTTGTTAAGGGTGCAAGTAAATCTCTTCCTCTGGTAGGAAGTTTAAGGACGTTGAATACTTTTGATTTTCTGTTAAACCTTGCTTTTTAACATGCAACATTTTAACCATGTTGATTCGCATTTGGCGGTAATGGTTGAAGACCCCATTTGTTATTCCCCATTGGCTTAACAGATGGATGTTACACCTTGTTCTTACATGGAAAGTGTTAATAGTGTTGATTGTCAAACATGGTAGAAGAACTATCCGCCAATTTTCTTGCTGACTAAACATCTATCGACTCTAACAAGTTATGCATTAGGTATTAATACGCAGTAATAATGTATTATATATTGAAGATAGATTATCTATGGTTGTGATGATATAGCTTTTCCAATGATATATGTTCGTGTTTTGATACATTGCACGACTTGTGTTGAGCTCCGATGGAATGACCTCTGGTATCGTATCGGTGTTCGATAAACCCTATAGAACATGCCTATGATTATGAACATATTGTAGCATGGATTTTGACCCTTTGTCATTGAACTGTTTTGCACACATTTTGGCTTGTGGTAGCAATAAGGAAAAGTGTTCCCTTATGCTTTCATTTCCTCTGGTTGTTCCAAGAACCCAAATTTCATAGAAAAAATATGCAGAAATCGAACCACTTACAAACTTCTAATGAAAAACAGAATTGGGGGGCAGCAAACAGACAATGAGTCGTATACGAATCATGGTTTAGGGAACCTTTGTTCTCTAGCCTGTTTCGTCACCGTTCAGTTTTATTTTTGTATCAAAAGTTTGTCACCAGTTCTGATTACGCATATTTCGGCCGATTTCATTTTGTTTTCTAGAGAAGTTGCAAACCTCAGACCTGTTCAACCGAACATGCTGTGTCTTGTCCTTGAGTGGACGGTTTCCCACAACTTTTTTGGAAAAACGGCTCTCTCTGTCATCTTGATATGGAACACTTGGATTTCAATTTGTGATTTTTACTTTTAATAATAATCAACTCTATTGAAATTTGACAAAAAAAAAAAAAAAAACTATTGAATATTCAAAAACTAACTTGCAACTGGACAAAAAATTGACAATGTTTCGTTTTATGGTTTGTCACTTGTCATAGTAATTAATTTTTTTTTTTATAGCTTGTCACTTGCATCTGAAAAATAAAAAATAAAATAACTAGAATTAGATAGGAGACGTATGTCACTCAAGTAGATATGCAGTAGAGACCACAAAAGGTTTTGAATGCAGAATATTAGAACTCGAGAATGTGGTGTAGCAAAAAACGCGAGAAATTTTTGGGTTGGGCCAGGTGCACATATGTCATGTAACATTATACAAGTGGAGGAACACTTGAAAAATAAATTTCTTTGTATAATAACATATGTCGTACTGTTATATCATATGTTCTCGGTACATTAAAAAATCTCTCCAAGTATGCACCCTCCATATCCTTTGATCATCGTAGTTGATGTATAATACTTGGTTCCAGCAACATGCATGGCATTGGCTTTGGATTGCACTTTCCAGTTTCCAACAACAAATAAACGCAATAGCTTAGGAAAATTTAACAAAATGTCTCTCATATTTATAGGTAGCTAAGGAGTCATTGCTCCTTGAGAAGAAAAGTACAGTTTATGTATGTGTTTTCAACTGTAATTTGTATGTAACAAGAATAAGTTAACATATGTAAGTAGTTAGGTAATTTTAGTACCCGAAATTAAACACCGCCCGATAACTTTTATATTATTAATTTTTAACCTTTATTTGTTGTGCTAGGGCTATAATTTGAAAGAGAAGAGAGAAATGAATATGAACGTGTGAAATAAATTTGAAAATATGAAAGTGAGAACAACGTAGTTAATCGTTTTTTCTTACATATAAAAGAACTTTTCATCTTTTGTTTCAGTTTGTGTTCCATTCCAAATTAATTTTTCAACATCCCTTTATATTTTAACAACAATATTAAACCTTTAGTCGTAAGTTTTTTGCATCTAATTTCGAACGTTATCCTACAAATATTAGCCACTTTTACTAACCTTGTATATTTTAAACATGACCTACTTTTACCCAAAAGGATTTTGCTTTATACTAACCTTCTCGACAAATTTGTTGAACGACTGTTCACCAGTGTAAACGATTATATAGTGAACTTATCACTTATACGTGACTGCACTATTTTGTGCCTTTTTAGTAAAAAAAGCACAAATAAAAATTGTACACGAACCTAGATATTAGTAGGTTTGTTATAGCATTGAGTTTATAAATTTCGGGTCAAAATAGTCGTGTAATATAGTTAATCTGGTTGTTGGACATGCTAGCGACGTGGGGACGTAAAAAAAGGAATATAATGAAATAGAGTTGTTTTGAGGTACCCTATGAAACGAGGCATAAAGCGAAGCCACTACAAAGAAATTCTGAAAGTTACAAAGAAAACTTCGAACTCATCAGTCAAGCTGGATCTCTCCCAATAATATCTAGTAGAAAGACTTGTTGAAACTGCGTGTCTCGATTCATACATCCTCGACATGAACTAAAAACCAGAGTAGGAATATTGGTATTTGTTGGCACTCTCTCATAATTCAATTTAGAATTTATCCGAATTATGAAGAGAGGGGGAGAAAAGATAGGGTTAATATTTTGTGGTGTTGGAGATGGATAAAATCATAAGAGGGCATAATGTTGCATGTCCTTGTCTAACTATGCAATGCCAGGCGTGGTTTCAACTGTTTCTTGTCATGAAGAGGAGAGAAATTTGCACGATTACGTAAAAACACCACTTTTGATTATGACATTATTATTATTTAATGTTCAATAAACGAAAATTTGTCGAAAAGACTATGTGTTTGCTATTTTGTATTTTAGTTTGAATCTCTCATTTGATTCAAAGTAGTGTTGGAGACATGCAACGGTAAAAAGAAACAACAAAACTTTCTCCACCGATGCTTCATTTCTTACGTGAAATTGACGTCTAGCCTCCAAATGCATATTTGGCATTTCCAAATCGGATTAATGGTTCCCGTATTGATAGGGTATTCAAAAGATAGTCCTGTAGTTCTGCCCAACTTTCAATTCTTATGTAAAATTGACGCCTAGCCTACAAATACGTGAGAAGGCTAACAAAGATAATAAATGTGTGAAAGCCTTGATAGAGATCTGAGAGGAGATTCAATTACACAGACAAAGACACATGGACCATTAGTTCGATTTAGCCTTTTGCATTTGACATTTCCTTAGGAGATGGTCTTATAATCAATGTGACGTCGCTAGGTTAGTAGATTGTTAATCCATTTACACTAGTTCAAATCCACCACGCAACAAATTACATAACCTAGATAATATCTCAAACGCATCAAACACTTCACTAAATAAGTCCATATTAGTCTATTTTAAGTTAGTTCAGCTTAACTTCTGAAGCTAATCCAGTCCAAATTTGTTCGATGCAACAAACGCACTTTTATACTCTAGTTCAAACCCCCACCCCATAAATTACATAATTTAGAATAATTTGTCTTTCCCTTTGCTCAATTATTTGTTTATTAATTATCAGTTTGCTGACTTTGGTTCTAGATATTAAAGCTGGTCCATATGGACTGGACCATATCATGGCAATAGCATTTTACTTTCAAAGCAAAAGGAATAGAAGAAGCAGAGGAGATACGACGTCGTTGGGGGTTACGCTGGATCGTGTGAGAGAGGGTTGCAATAGTCGTCCGACGGAGAGACAGCGTTAAACAAAAGTCCACGTGGCCCTATTTTATAACGTTAAAAAAATTATAAAAAAAATATAATTAGATCTCTTCGGTGTGTGTTACGTTGCTGTGGGACCCACTGGATTGGAATTAACACCAGACATCTAAACCGTTCCATCGCTTTCGCGGTTTCTTTTTGATTTCGTGATTTTACTTCTTAGTCATTTGCTGTTCTTGTTTTACCGTAAAACAGTAAAATATTGTTGGTCTCTTATTTCAAATAACTTAATAAGGACGATATAAATTAGAGGTATTCATCAATTTCTCCCCTGAACTTGTGACTATTGGCCAATTTCCCCCTCAACTTTAATTTTGGCCAATTTCCCCCCTCAACTCTCATAATTAGTCAATTTCCCCCCTCAACTTTAATTTGGCCAATTTCCCCCCTCAACTTTCATAATTAGTCAATTTGCACCCTACTGTTAATTTTTTTTAATTTTCCATCTATTCTTTTTTTTTCTTTCAATCTTTCTAATAACTTCCAACAAAGTACTAAAATTAATATAAACTCACCTGCATAATATAGGGTAAAAATGTACAAAAACATAATACAATTAGTCTGTGATATGGGTTGATTATAAGAAAAAGTTATGAATCGGGTTTAAAGCATGTAGAAGAAAAAATAATAATCCTAAACTCATGGATCAGACATATTTCAATAAAATGGGTTATTCTTAATAAGGAGTCGAAAATTATGAATTGACTAGCCATTTTTGCACTAAAGCTCGATTCTCCACAATTTACTTGAACTTAGCTTTCACTTTTATAAAGAAAATTGTATTCACATACAAAAATGTACACATCAATCCTTTTCGTTATCAATTTTGTATAGTAAAAAATCAAATAAAATTACTCCATACTGATTTATTATGACTAATAATATTATATATTATAAATTGTAAAATTCTAAATTTTAATCTATTTGTAATAGGATAAGGACATAGGAAAATGATTAACATACATCTTATTTAGTTTCTTACACACACTTGTTTAATTATGATCAAATTAAAAAATTAACAGTAGGGTGCAAATTGACTAATTATGAGAGTTGAGGGGGGAAATTGGCCAAATTAAAGTTGAGGGGGGAAATTGACTAATTATGAAAGTTGAGGGGGGAAATTGGCCAAAATTAAAGTTGAGGGGGGAAATTGGCCAATAGTCACAAGTTCAGGGGGGAAATTGATGAATACCTCTATAAATTAAAGAAGACTAATGAAAATGATTTGAAAATTTTGAGTTTTAACGATAAAGATAAAATAAAGGTTAAAATAAATAGTAACATGATTGACTTTTTAGTGTAAAAATAAGGTTTTTTCGTTAAAGTGAACAATACCATGAGTTTTTCGTTAAAATTTCTTATAAATTAATCAGAAATGTTTAATTGGGCAGGCCTAAAATCATATGAAACAGGTGTCTTATTCCTTTCTATCATGATTTCCTTCTTGTGATACAGCTTATAAACAATCGTCATGTGGGAGGGTTTGAAATAATATTGAAATAATATTGCCTTTAATTGATCGGAAATGATTTCTATACATTTTGTTTATTTTTGTTCATTGATTTTTTATACTCACCATTTGATTTAAACGGTTAAAAGTAATTATAAGGCGTGTGCATGTGAAAAAATGGTGCGTTAAAATTAGTTCTTGTCAATTTATTTTCTTCTGAACTTTTACATCTTACATTCTTGCCGGAGGATTACTTTGCCGACATCACCGAAATGGATTATGGGGCCTGCTGGCTGACCTAACTGTGACTGTGAGTGCTTGGAAAAGAAAATTAGAAACTAAATCTGGTTAATGTCGACAACAAGTGCCAACCTATAGCTTAGCTATAAGTGTATATGTAACAATTGTACCAAGTTTTTAGGTACAAAGCTGATGAAATTTAACAATGGCTTGAATTATATAGGACAACATATTTATCTACAGTGAATCAGTGAGAAAATGTTTCATTCACCTTCAACCTAGATTGGAGTGTACTCGTTTTTAGGGTTTTGTCATGTATGAAAACTAGCTTTCACATTTGCATTCTCTCTCCTTTCGGCTGAACTTCCTTGACCTACATGCGTCCCTGCTGCAACTCGACTTCCTCCATCACAAAGTCACCTACTTTCATTTTCCTCCATCCTCATTTTGCTGCTTTGTGTTTGAATACAGGGAATAATACATAAGAAGCTAGATTAAACTAATTTTGATTAACCATCTATTTTAAAGGAATAAGAAGGTAATTGTGAAAATGAAGAGAAAAACTTGCATGCATGGATTGTTAGCAACTTATGTCGCATATTTAAGTCAAGTCGAACTCATATGATGTTGCATTTAACATACATGTTGCACACAACAAGTGCATGTAAGTTTTTTTTTTTTTCCCCGATATTTCTGCCCCAGCTTGATGTGTAAAAAAAAAAAGGCATTGATAAGAACTTTTTCTTTTGAATTCAAAACTAAAAGCAAACCCCTCAAATCAAGACACAGCTTAGTAACCATCTGACCTAATATTTGGCTTAGCCTTAAAAACCACTCAGCTAGGCTTTATGATCAATGACTCACCCCCTTGATCTATTCAAAAAAGCTTATCCCTTACCTTAGCCTTAAATAAAGATGACTATTGATATAGTCTATTCCTTTTTCTAGTAATTGCTTTACCTGTTGAGGAAAAAGCATTCGAGCAATCGGATAGGATGAGCTCCATAGCTTTAGCTACATATATAGATGGTTTCCAATTATCTGTTTTTTTCAAGCCAACAAGATTACTCTATTTCACAAAGACTGGGTGAAGTCACCGAAATAAGGCCAAGTAGTGAAAAGAACAAGTATCTAAACAAAGTATAATTAAATGAGTTGGTCTTTAATTTGGTCCTAGCTAGTTGCAATTGCTCTTCCACCTAATTTGATGCAAATGGATGATATTTAATTAATCTCGGGGAGAGAGAGAGGGGGGGGGGTTGTCTGGTGGTTACAGAGATTAAGGGGTGTGATATCCACACACTCCTTTTTATTTCTTACACATTTTTTTAATTTTCGACTGTTAGATCGGGTGAATTGAAGAAGATCAAAGGACATAAATTAATAAGAGGTGAGTGAGAAATAAAAAGATTGTGGACGAGTTGGGGGTCAAGTAAATAGAGTTTTTATAAGTTTTTGATGTGTTTGTTCATATGAAGTCTTCTTGTTTTTTGTAGCAGTGCAATCCACACAATCATTTTTACCTTATATATATACACCCTTCTTAATTTTCGGTTGTTGAATCGAATGAATTGAAGATGACTAAATGACATAAATTAAAAATGGTGTGTGAAAGGTAAAATTGAGTGTGTATAGTGCCAACTTTTTTTTTTTTTTTTACACATTGTTTGAGTAGCATCTAATTTTAATATTTCTTCTTAGTGAATATTAAAAGAGTCTTTTAAAAAAATTATTATTATTAAGAAGAGAGGGAGAGTTCGAAACTATTACAATAATGTAGATTAGAGACTTTTTGACACATCCTAGTCCCGGCTCCGCCGTAACACGATATTGTCCGCTTTGAGCCCCGACTATGCCCTCACGATTTTGTTTATGGGAACTCACATGAGAACTTCCCAGTGGATCATCCATCCTGGGAATGTTCTCGCCCGAACTCGCTTAACTTCAGAGTTCCAATGGAATCCGAAGTTAGTGAGTCCCCAAAATGCCTCATGCTATAGGGGGTGGGCATGTATATATAAGGCACATCACCCCCTCTCCGTTGGTCAATGTGGGATGTTACAATCCACCCCTCTTAGGGGCCCGACGTCATCGTTGGCACACTCACACCACATGACAGAGTGGCTCTGATACCATTTTGTCACATCCCAGGCTCGACTCCGCCGTAGCAAGATATTGTCCGCTTTGGGCCCCGATCATGCCCTTACGGTGGTTTTGTTTCTGGGAACTCACACGAGAACTTACCAGTGGGTCACCCATCCTGGGATTGCTCTCGCCCGAACTCGCTTAACTTCGGAGTTCCAATGGAATCTGAAGCCAGTGAGTCCCCAAAATACCTCGTGCTATGGGGGGTGAGCATGTACATATAAGGCACATCACCTCCTCTCCGTTGGTCAATGTAGGATGTTACAATTTTGAACTCGAGATGCATGAATGGAAACAACCAACCCTATCCACTAGAATATTAGACCACATACAAATATTAAAAGATTCTAATTCAGACATCAATTGGTATTTGTAGTTGATAGATCACGGACATGCATGATTTATTAGTTGGATGCAAATGCCTCCAACCCTACCTAATCTTATTGGTAATTTTAAAAAAATGAAAACTGAAAAACGACTTTCTTTCTTGAGTTTTCAAAATTGTCCTTTAGTTTTCACTTTGTAGTTTTTGCACTTAGCAAAAGACTAACATAAGAGAACTCAATGCTTATTGGAGGGGGGGGGCTCATAGCGAAGCTTCTTTCCCAATGATTGCAAAATTATTAGAAATTGGTATAGTCTTTTCATCCTAGAGCCTCTACAATAGTTCTTCGGCTCGCGATGTTCTAGTTCGCGTGACTAGGTTTAGGGCGTAGGACTAAGGATTCTCCATGATTGACGAATCATATTGTATATTTATGTGTTTGTAATTGTAAGGTTGTGATGTTCTTTTGACATGTGTAGTCTCTTGAGTTGTTCTAACTTCTAAAAGGCATGTTTAGGCCATCTCCAACCTACCCAGCCAAAGGGCCATATGACTAAAAATAGCTTGAAATGACACAAAAACCGTCTCCAACCGAGGGTTAGGCCAAAGGGTTATGGGCCCCACCGGGCCAAAACCACCGAATCAGGCCAACAGACTAGCCATTTCCAACCAGCCAACCAGCCCGATAAGCCCATCTTTTGTTTTTTGGACAATTTTTTTATTTTTAAAAATTATAATTTTTTTTCTACACCATTTCTCACATACTTTTCACCATTCCATATTATCTTACCTCATTTTATTTCCATTTTTCACATTCTATTCTCTTCCACTAATCTTTCCTTTAATTTTTTTCAATAATTTTCAAATGGCCACCTCTTTTAATAATCTTCCAATATGTCCAAAAATATTATTTTAATATGATAGTTTAATTTAATTAACTATATTAATTTAATTAAAATAATAAATTATGTTTGGCCTATGACCCTTTGACATTCTCTGTTGAAGATGATTTTTTGTCAAAGGGCTATGTTTGGCCTATGGCCCTTTGGTCCCCTTGGTTGGAGACGATATAAAATATGGTATGACATTGTTCATTAAAATATAATTTCTTGCTGGGTTATAGGGCTAAACATAGCCCTTTGGCCCTTCTTCAGTTGGAGATGGCCTTAATATATATGTCGTATGAATGTTTTTTTTACTATTTTTAATGGAATTTCTTTCACTAAAAAAAAGCGTGTTTGGTTAGCAAGAAAAGAGATTTGGGGATGGAAAATCACTTCCTTTCCCATGTTTGATAAGTTCATGTTAATTGCAAAATTTTATTGTTATTGCTCATGTGGACTTTTTAAGTCCTCCTTTAGAGAGGAAAAGCAAAACGTCCGCACAACGTGTTTTCTTTTTCCCATTCTTTTTGCAACCATTTACTGTTAATTGTAAAATTTTAGGACAATAATACCCTTATTTAATATTGAAAACTCAATTATACTCATAATAATTCTTCATATCAAATTTTATTTTCCCACTTTATCTTCATCATTAAACTAAAATACTAAAATTGTCTCTCTCTTCCTATTTTATTTCCCAACTTCACCAAACTTGGGAATGGAAAAATGCATTTCCCATACCCTAGGAAAAACCATAGAAAATTATTTCTCATGAATTCTTTTCCGCATGCTAAACACAAAGGTAAAAACAAACACCATGATAACAATTAATCTAATTCAATTAAGTCCTTGAAGTGCTTCCATGAAATTTTTTATTTGTCATGCTGTTTTTTCTAATATAATATTAGTAAACTAAATATAGTTTGATATATAAAATATGCATAAAATAATTTTTAGGACTTATTTCCAACAATTTTTTTCAGGTTCAGATGGTAACAAGAGACAAGCCACATTGTGCTCTCTTGCTGCAATACTCTTCGTATCTTCTTCAAATATCACATTTCCATGGTCACGTACCCCCACGTCGAACAAAATAGGGTGAAGCCATGCAAAGCATGCATGAAATGAAAGGCATACGACGCCGACGGTGATGCTTAACCTCGGAGGATAATGCTTACAAAGTGACTGGTGGCTGCAAAAAACCTCTCCATGCCTTTTTCCATAATATTTAAGGATGCTCAACTGTAATTAACATCTTTATTTCATACTAACAAATGATCAAAGGAAATTCGCAAGTGGTCATTTACCACAGTAGTGGAAATGTGTTGAATCCTTACTTGACGGTGTGAGTTTCAATTTCATCGGTGACTAATCTAGCATCTAATCTAACAAAATTTATTATTTGATAGAAAAAAAAGATCAAAGGAAATTTTTTGTTAATCTTTTGTATTAATTTCTAGCCGGTGTCGATAGAAGCTTCTAGCCCATTTTCATCTCACAACATATATCTACATAATTGGAATTCCAAACAATTGTCGTATATACAAATAGCGGCATGTTCCTTTGCTGTCCACAATATAAAAGCTTGCTTGTCGATACATATGATATATAAAAAAACAAAAAAAGTAAGAGAAGAGGACACATGTTCCATGTGCCTCCCACACATATAAATATTGTGTAACATGATTGCTCTTTGGGAAAATTAGAATCTCCTGCACTTAATACTCTTTAGATTAAATATTGGTTCTATTTTGAAATTTGATTAGGACACCTAAATAATAGTCATGCCAGTATTTTTATATTTATTTAGATTACATGTAATTATTGTGTTTTTTTTTTATAATTTAAATGTTAATTATTAAATTCCATATATATCCTTTTAGGTTGATATATTTTTGTACGTGGCCTTTTTTTTAGGAAGCCGGTTTCTTCTCCCACGTTTGAGCCGTATGGTTTCTTCTCCCATGTTAGAATTATGTGATCCTCATTTTTGAATTTTGAATGGACTTATCCATTTCAATTAGTGGTTGTTTTCACTATTTTATATTGATATCACGTGAGATAATTATACGTATTCTCTATTTTCGGAGGCTTGAGGCTGGTACGTTCAGATAATATATTTAAACGTACCAAAATAATATATAAGTGTACCAAATACATACAAAAAAGAAATATGAATGTACCAAATACGTACCAAGAAGATATATAAAGTAATGCACAAAATATGCACCAAGGAGAAATATATGTTTAATCAAGAGGAAATATATGTACCAAATATGTTTTTTTTTAAATGAATATAAACGTACCAAATACATACAAAAAAGAAAACAAATATACCAAATATGCACCAAGAAGATATATTAAGTAACGTATCAAATATGCACCAAGAAGAAATCTACGTTTCATGTGTAGTTTGAAATCTAAGTTTCATGTGTAATTTGAAAGACTTTTTATTAAAATTGGATACTATAATATTTATCTACAAGTTTTTAGGAGTTTTGAGATATTATCTAAGAAAATTAAAAGGTATATTAAATATAATGGCAAGTCGCATTCATGGGTATTTTGAAAGACTTTTTATTGGAATTAAATTCTACAATATTTATCTACAAGATTTTAGGAGTTGATGTATTATCTATGAATTAAAAGGTATATTTATATAATGGCAAGTTTGGGTCATTTAAATTATAAAAAAGGTTACTTCCAATCCAATTGGCACCTAAATTGTAGGAAAATGGTTAATCAAAACTCTAAAAGGCTGTTTGGACCCAAATTTACACCATCAACCCGTGCAATCGAGGCCGTTGGTTGAGCATAGTGCCATACCGAAAGATGAAAAGGTGAAGATAATTTTGTTATTTAAAGATATTATTATGGTTTTATCATAATAATTATCTTTTAGTAAAGAAAATGGGATGCAAACTATATCTCAAGCTTTGAGACTCTTATCTGGTTAAGCAACAATTTGCGTGCAAATTAAATGTTGATCAGTATGAGATTGAATGAGTGATTGACTGATGCCGTGCAAGAATTGGATGCCATGTGTTTGATGGAAGATGGTCTTTAAAGTATCAGATAATAAGGCATGCATGATGGGATTATATTTCATTTTATTATGCATGCATGGGATAAAGGCTACTGATGGAGTTTTGGGAGATGGGATTAAGCTTTGATTGATGTGATAAGGCCTAAGGCGTGGACTTAGGAGCATAAAGGATAAAGTTTTCATTTATTGTGATTATGCATGGGATAGGTCTGTGGGCAGCATCAACAATTAAAGATTTGGAGTCACAGTGCAATTGGGATTGTTTTCCACGACTTAGGTATGCATGTCTCTATAAATACCAAGCGGCAGTCAACATTAAAAATACCTCCAACTCAACACACAAACTGCCATGCGCAAACCCTCGCTTTACGCGAAACCTCTCAACAACCTTGAGATTTTTATTTTTCTTTTTTGTCAACACATCTTCAGTTTGGATAAACAGCACTGTGAAGGCAACCGGCAAACATCTTCAGTTTGGATAAACAACACTATTGCCGTAGAATCAGCCGATTGTGAAGCACATTCAGTTTGGATAAACAGCACTGCGACAGGGCCGACTGGTTATCTATCCAAGTCTTGGTCGAGAAAGATTTTCGAATCCTTATTAGCAGATGTCATCTCATTAGCCTTCTCGACGAAGTGAGGTGTTACAAGTTACTACATTCGACACATTGAAAGCCAAATTTGATATTGAACTTCGCAAAACTAGCAGCCTTGACTTCAGTCTCTAGAACCCGAAGGCCGAGACGTGTTCTTTCCTCGGCCGCAGTCGCGAGATTCAGAAGTTAGCAGTGCACCCAACGCAACATCAACATATTTTACTCCTCGACTGAGCTCGGCCAACGAGTTGGCACGCTCACATACAACTGAAGAACGTAGTTAGCTCATTAATTACTCGGCATGCGCGCCACGTAGGCTTAGTAGTTTTTAGGGTCAACATTTTGGCACGCCCAGTGGGACCAAGTGCTAAAACTACAAAATTCACATGATATATCTCGATCAGGCTTCCTGGGATGAGTTTCATCGCCTATTAAATGAGCAAAAACAATGCTTCGAGATATGGGGTAGAATTTCTGAAAGGCAAGAGGCCGGGGGGCAAATTTCCGCTTCGGCCACAATCAAAATTCGGCCTCAGAACATTGTCGAGACGGCCGAAGAACTTAGGCCACTTGTTGTTTCGATCGAGACTGAAAGTATGGTAGGCCTAGAAGAAAAAATTCAAGTTTCTGAGCCACAAATCGACTTAGACAATGATTCGTTAAAAAGTGTTCCAATGACGAACAAGACTAATTCATGGTTTCAGTTGAACAAACCACGCCAATCGATATGATTATTGGTGATACAGTCGATATGGAGAAATCCCATTCGGCTAAGCTGTTCGAGTTGAAAGCCGAAATTGGCGAAGTAATTATGCCTGGGGGGCATAATAATTGTTTAACACATTTGGCGGCCAAAAATGAAAAATATTTCATCAAGGCAAAAATATTTGGAGAAAATTCTTTATTCGGCTTAGAGCGAAATCAATTTCAGAATTTTGATATTAAAAGATCTCGGCTTGGAATAAAGCATCGTTGGCCTCTGCCTGATTATGGTTCGACCATTTATTTTTGTTTCTTAAAAAAAAGAATTTATTTTCTTCACCATTCGGCTATTCAACCGATGCTTAAGAAGACGGTATAATTGGCGTTGCTGACTTTGATTGGTCGAGCTGCCAGTTTTCTCAATAAGCCAAGCTGTCACGAATAAGAATTTATTTTCTTAATCATTCAGTTGTTTAGCCAAGGCATAAGAAAATAAGGGGGCAACATTTTATATGCAGCAATCCAAAAGATGGCATCACATGGCTTAACTCGACCCCATTTGCAATTCAACATCCACTTTAGGTGTGTTAGATGGCCCATCCACAACATCACAGCACATGAGACAGAAAAAGAGGTGGCGGTTCTTAAAAAAAAAAAATTGGAACCAGGCCTGCGCTCGGCCAACCATTGGGCCGAAGTCGAAGAGACATGCATGGCAAACATCATCATTACAGCCAATAGGCCAAGATTTGAGTTTATGGCTTTGATTATATATATAGCTTGCTTCAGGGTGCTACTACCAAGAAGGAATGATACCATGTATATATATATGCCAACAGCATGGCTGGCGGATCACATCAGACAATCATGCTACTTTTATAGATATGTATATATAGGCAGGCCGAGCTCCAGGAACGGTTTTTATTAACCTCGACCCTAGTTATTCTCGGCTTTACTTTACCCTCGACCCCAACTATTCTCAGTCTTGACCCCAGTCGAGAGCTGCAGTAGCTCTCTCATTTTCTACCCTTTGCTCTCCATTGCAGCTTTTCTGCCATCACAGATGGACTGCTGAAAATAATTGGTACCCATCAAATGTTAAAGTAAGAATGCATGCATGTGCATGGAAGAGACAAACGGTGAAGTAGCAGAAGGAGATCACTACATTGGCAGAACAAAAGTGATTTTAAAGAAGCAAAATTTGTTTCGGCAATACGACGTAATATTGTTGGCTACAAACATTTAATTTCCTTAAACATTCGGTTTACGAGCCGAAGCTAAAGGAAACTGGGGGGGCAATGTTTGAACCCAAATTTACACCATCGGCCCGTGCAATCGAGGCCGTTGGTTGAGCATAATGCCAGACTGAAAGATGAAAAGGTGAAGATAATTTTGTTATTTAAAGATATTATTATGGTTTTATCATAATAATTATCTTTTAGTAAAGAAAATGGGATGCAAACTATATCTCAAGCTTTGAGACTCTTATCTGGTTAAGCAACAATTTGCGTGCAAATTAAATGTTGATCAGTACACAGATGAGATTGAATGAGTGATTGACTGATGCCGTGCAAGAATTGGATGCCATGTGTTTGATGGAAGATGGTCTTTAAAGTATCAGATAATAAGGCATGCATGATGGGATTATATTTCATTTTATTATGCATGCATGGGATAAAGGCTACTGATGGAGTTTTGGGAGATGGGATTAAGCTTTGATTGATGTGATAAGGCCTAAGGCGTGGACTTAGGAGCATAAAGGATAAAGTTTCCAGAGTTTTCATTTATTGTGATTATGCATGGGATAGGTCTGTGGGCAGCAATAACAATTAAAGATTTGGAGTCACAGTGCAATTGGGATTGTTTTCCACAACTTAGGTATGCAGGTCTCTATAAATACCAAGCGGCAGTCAACATTAAAAATACCTCCAACTCAACACGCAAACTGCCATGCGCAAACCCTCGCTCTACGCGAAACCTCTCAACAACCTTGAGATTTTTATTTTTCTTTTTCGCCAACACATCAGTTTGGATAAACAGTACTGTGAAGGCAACCGGCAAACATCTTTAGTTTGGATAAACAGCACTGCGACAGGGCCGACTGGTTATCTATCCAAGTCTTGGTCGAGAAGGATTTTCGAATCTTTATTGGCATAGGTCATCTCATTAGCCTTCTTGGCGAAGTGATGTGTTACAAGTTACTACATTCGGCACATTGAAAGCTAAATTTGATATTGAACTTCACAGAATTAGCAGCCTTATCTTCAGGCTCTAGAACCCGAAGGCTGAGACGTGTTCCTTCCTCGGCCGGAGTCGCGAGATTCAGAAGTTAGCAACGCACCCAACGTAACATCAACATATTTTACTCCTCGGCCGAGCTCGGCCGACGAGTTGGCACGCCTGCATACAACTAGGCTTTATAGTTTTTAGGGTCAACATTTTGGCACGCCCAGTGGGACCAAGTGCTAAAACTACGAAGTTTACATGATATATCTCGATCAGGCTTCCTTTGGTCCATCTCGCATAACACCTTTTTATTAGGCTCACTTGTGCCTATCATCTTGATCCACATCACCAGCCCTTTAGGCTTTGGTGATAACCTGGCCCGAGCATCAGTTGAGCTCTTATGGGCTCCTGCCGTCTCCCCTATGCACCGCATCACACACAATCATAGCCTCTGTTGGTGTATCTGTGTCTGTGCTACACCAGATCCTAACTCACGTGGCTGTTGTGGTTTTCTTGCTCTGCGACACACCAGATCCCAACCTCGCTGGGGTATCCGTGCTCCCCACCGCACTTGATCACTGCCTTGTTTGGGCCCAACTTTCTTACAACCTGTTTTTCTGCCTAACCTTAGCTCGGTTTTTTGGCCTGGACCTCACGGTTCTTAATTTACTCAGCCCACCCATGGGCTTTGGCCTATTATTTTGGGCCTCAAGTTTAAATGCCTTTTTTTTAGGTCCTATGGGTTTTATAATTTTTTCACCCACAATTTAAATTTGGCCCGAAGTCCAAATAATTAATTCAATTATAATTATAGACTTGAAGTTCTATTTGCATATTTTATTGTTGCATATTTTTGTATATATATTTGCATTTGTCTGCAAGAAAATATGAACATGAAGTTCATAATTATTTTGAAAACCTAAAGTTTTCCTTAAAAATATCACCCATGAAAACCCGAAGTTTTTACCAATACATGTATATTAGAACCTGAACATTCTACTCTTACATGAATAGATTGATTTTTTCTCCATTACACTAACCACATGTTGTCCATTTATTTTGTGATAGGAACATGTCGAATTTGAACAAACTCAACTTCACTGCTTTAGAGGTTTCTGGAAGAAACTACCTTAAGGGGGTCCAAGATGTGAAGCTCCACCTCACCGCAAAGAATTTACGTCCAGCCATTGAAGATGAGACGGACAACCTGGTTGGCGAAGCTGAGAAAGCTATGCCACCACATTCATAATGCACTGTAAACCGAGTACCTTACTGAGGAAGATCCATGAGCAATTTGGATTGCTTTGGTTGATCACTTTGATTACCAAAATGACATCTTCTTACCTAAAGCAAGACGTGACTGGTAGCATTTGCGCTTCCAAGACTTTAAGTCTGTGAATGAATATAATTCTAAAGTTTGTCGAATCCGATCACTTCTCAAGTTTTGTAACGAGACCTTGACCGAAGATGATTTCCTAGAGAAGACCTATTCGACCTTCTCTGCTACTAATATTGTCCTGCAACAACAATATAGGGCTCAGAAGTTCACTAAGTTTTAGGATTTAATCTCTGTTTTACTTATCGCTAAAAAGCAGAATCAGTTGTTGATGAAAAATTATCAAGCTCGACTTACTGAGGCGACTGATGTGCCTGAAGCACATTATAGCACAAACCAACGCCCAAAACGCCAACATAGGCGTGGTAGGGGTGGCTAGAAGCCACCCCGTCAAGGTCAACAAAGCCAAGGACCATCTAAGGAGGAAACTGAGCCCAAAAATGCCCTAACCTCGCTCCCAAGGCCCCAAACTTCAAGAATAAGGGTAAAACACCTGAAACTATGGATGCGGATATGTGATATCGATGTGGTTTAAAGGACCATTGGCCCAGTGTTTGTCGAGCACCCCATAAGGTTGTAGATGAATATCATTCTTGTCGTAAGAAGTTTGAATCAAACTTTATGCAAGTGGATGAACCGGAAAGTACCAAGATGGAGGTTTCTGACTTTCAGAAGGATACCACCCCTATGGAAGATTAGAATCTTAGATATAAACTATTTTCTAGTTGAAATTTAGATAATAGGGATGAATTCCACCAAGTGGCTGAACTCCCCTTATTTTTTGTTTAATTTTGAACAATTTTTCTTTTTGTATGGATTATTTGTTGGTGATTTGTTTTTGGATATTAAGTTTTAATTAATTACCATCCTTGAGTACTTAAATTATTTTGAATGGATATTTATTTTTAGAACTTTTGTTCATGTGATCGATTCAAATTAATTTTTATTTTTAGGTATGACTAGTGGGAAAGTTAGTTGTCTAGCAGATAGTGCAACCATGCAGACCGTTTTGAGTGAACACATCTATTTCACTAACTTCATACCTAAGAATGCACCTTTAACAATCTTCTCAGGCCCATCCAACATGATTGAATGATATGTTAAGACACGTATAATGTTGTCCAATGGTACAATTTTGAACATTGATGAGGCACTTTATTCTCCATGTTTCAGAAGAACGTTGCCGAGTTTTAAAGGCATTAGAGACAATAATTACCACGCTGAAACCTATGTAGAAAACATGGGTGGGCACGGGCCGGGCCGGGCCCAAAATTGGAAGGATTGGACTGGACCCGCTTGAAAATACAACGAGGCGAGGCGGGGCAGATCCTGCAAAAATTGAAATAGGAACTGGACCTAATCCGACCTATTTGAAACGGGCTGGTTCCTTGGGGCATCACAGGTACATTTCCAATTCCTTCCCTATCAAATTTCCTAGTACAACCATTCATCGAAAATCTCAAAATTCAATCATATTTTACACACTTAGTTTATTTCCTCAGGAAAAACCTTCAAAGCAACAAACTTTAATTTAAAAAAAAAATTGAATTTTAGACAACCCAGAATCCCAGATGACTAATTTCCTAAGATTGCTTTACAATATAACCCAATTGATCAAAATCCAAAATTTAACAATTTACCACAGCTTTAACTCCAAGCAATGATTGCATGCATAAGAAAAAATAACAAATTCTCTAGATCCATTTTTTTAATTTCTTAGAATCCCCCACAAATAGCTTGAAATCAAGAAACAAACCAGAGAGATATCACCAATGAAAGACGTCGATCTCATTCTCCTTGCGACTGTCAGCAGAGCTTGGCTTCCATGCAAATCTGAGTCAGACGGAGGAAATGACTGATTCGTCGTTTCGAGTTGTTTGACTTCGTTGTTCGTCCCCTTGAGTTCGACAGAGAGAGAGAGAGATTGAGAGACTGAGAATCTAGAGGGATAAAAGTTCGACAAAGAGAGACTGAGAATGAGAGAAAGTGATTGAGAGAGAGGACATATGATAGTCTGGGAGAGTCTTCGAGAAAGTGACAGGGTCAGATTTGAGTGTGAGATTTGAGAGTGTGTGTGAGATTAGAGTGGCACGGCACATGGCTGGGCTTGTTTATTGGATACGTTTCAGGCCGGGGGCCCGTGTTTTCAGAATACTAGATCCGCCCCACCCTGGTGTTTACTTGGACTTGACCCGCCCCACCCTGCCCCACCCCGCCTCGTTTTGTATATAAAACAATATGGACCCACCCCGTACCTGCCCCTAACCGATATTACCCACCCCTACCCGCGGGCCCAACGTCCATTTGCCCACCCTAGTAGAAAATGGAGTTGAATTTCTATGCATAACTTCCTACGAATATGGCCAGAAGCATATTCTAGAAAAGATGGAGCGTATCCCGAGTGGTCTGTATACTACAACCATATGCCCTATAAAAAACTACTATGTGGCCGGCCCTACCTCTGGGACTGTGCATGAAATTACACTTTGGCATAATCATTTGGGATATCCTGGACGAACAGCGATGCGCTGTAGCCTCAAATCATCATACCAGCATCCACTAACCTGAAGTTTAGGTTCGATTCAAGGAATCGCATGTCAAACTTACTTCATGGAAAGCTTATTATTAACCCTTCTTATACAAGATTCGTTCACACATGTGCTTGTTTTTTTTTTTTTTTTACAAGGGGGACATTTATGGATCGATTTACCCTTTATGCGGACCATTTAGATATTTTATGGTTTTGGTTAATGCTTCTACACGTTGGTCACACGTGTGCTTGTTGTCCACAAAGAACGCTGTATTCTCCAAACTGTTAGCTCAGGTTATCAAGCTAAAGGCTCACCACTCTGATTATCCGATCAAATCTATTCGATTGGATAATGCTGAAGAATTCACTTTTAAAACTTTTGATGACTATTGCATGTCGATTGGGCTTGAAGTTGAATATCCAGTACCTCATATTCACAACCAGAACGGTCTGGTAGAGGCATTCATTAAGCGCTTACAAATGATTGCTCGATTATTGGTTATACGTACCAAGCTTCCGATCGCTACTTGGGGCCATGCAATATTGCACGCATCCATGTTGGTTTGCCTGAGACTTGTTGCGACCATGATCTAAAATATCCATAATATCCCGATATTTCCATCGAAATTTCCGTGTTTTTGGACTATCGATATTTTTTTGGACTACCGATATTTTCGATATCATCGATATTTTAGACCTTGCTAAGTCACTCATGTATCTTATCATGCAATGTATAAAGTGTAAAATATTGTACTAATTCATTATATATAAATGATTATGGTGTGTTTAAACTTCTTTCATTACTTACTACATATTTTCTACACTCACAATGTTTGTCAGCTCGCTATATAATCAACTTAAATCAGTTATATCTATCATGCAATGCATTTCCTTCCAATTTTTTGTGATAAACTAATAGATAATTGACTAAATAAACATCCTGCAAAGTTTCAATAAAAATTTCCAAGTTTTTTTTACAATTTTCGTGGTTTTTATTCAATCTTTATCGATATCGATAATATCCCGATATTTCCATCGAAATTTCCGTGTTTTTGGACTAGCGATATTTCTGATATCATCGATATTTTATACCTTAGTTGCGACCCAACCATATAGCGTCCTTCAGTTGGTTACAGGCTACGAACACGACATATCGCACATGCACATTTTTTATTGTGCGGTCTATGTGCCGATTGCGCCGCCCTGATGTACAAAAATGGGGCCTCAGCGAATGATGATAATCTATGTTGTAAATGATTCTCTTTCAATCATTCATTACTTAGAACCTTTGACAGGTGATCTGTTTACCAATCGTTTCGCAGATTGTCACTTCTATAAGACAGTCTTCCCGTCGTTAGGGGGAGATAAAAACGTCAACGTTCCTGAAGAACGACGTGAATTATCGTGGACGACTCCCACTTTGTCTCATTCAGATTCTCTCACCGCTCAGTCTGAAACTGAAGTGCAGTGCATATTAGATCTTCAGATCGTAGCTCAGAGCATGCCAGATGCATTCACTGATCTAGTGCGAGTGACAAGATCACATATTCCAGCTGTGAATGTGCTTGCAAAGATGAATGTACCAAATGTACGACGGATTTCCCTCCTAGAGGCTCGGGACGCCACTTTGGCCAATCCACGTATATTAGTGGCTAACCAATCATCTACCCCTACACAAAAGTGTGGCAGACCTCTTGGTTTAAAGGATTCACACATTCGGAAAAGGAAACCCACGACACAGGCCCCTGAAGAGCCTACCATGAATCTAACTGTCGCCTACTCATTATATCCAATTCATAAGGAAATTCTAGATTATAGAACCGTCTTTGAAGAAACGAATCCACTTCCCGATAATCTTGAGATTTCAGTCCATTATGCTAGCTTGGATGATGTTTGGTGTAGAAATGAGATGATCATCGATTATGCATTAACATATGCAGTAGTTACTGAGATCATGTTGAACGATGACATTAAACCCTGTTCTGTTGATGAATGTTGACGTAGAACTGATTGGTCAAACTGGAAACAAGCAATCAAAGTCGAACTCAATTCGCTTGTGAAACTTAAGGTGTTTGGACATGTAGCACATACTCCTCCATATGTGAAGCCCGTTGGCTACAAGTGGGTTTTCGTTCGGAAGCGTAATAAGAAGGACGAAATTATGCATTACAAAGCTCATCTTATTGCGCAAGGCTTTTCACAAAGCCTCGGGATTGACTATGATGAAACTTATTCATCCGTTATGGATGTGATTACTTTTTGCTACCTTATAAGTTTGGTAGTTTCCAAAAAAACTGAGTATGCAGCTGATGGACGTAGTAACTGCGTATATATATGGGGATCTTGATACGAAAATTTATATGAAAGTTCTCGAAGGACTTACATTGATTGGATCAAATATTTCCATACCCCAAAACACACTCTCAATTTGGCTGAGGCGTTCACTCTACGATTTAAAGCAATCTGGAAGAATATGGTATAACTATCTGAGTGAGTATTTGACTAGTCAGGGATATGTGAACAACAAACTATGCCATTGTGTGTTCCTTAAGAAGTCACATTTCGATTTTGCTATTGTTACAGTATATGTCGATGACATGAATCTCATCAGAACTCCTGAAGAGCTAACGAGAACTGTCGTGCACCTGAAGTCGGAATTTAAGATGAAAGATCTAGGAAAAACTTAATACTGTCTCGATCTCGAGATAGAGCCCGTTTGGATGAAATCTTAGTAAATCAATCGAACTACACCCAAAAGGTGTTGCGCCGCTTTAACTAGGATAAAATGAAGCCTTCAAGTACTCCTATGGTCGTTCGATCGGTAGATGCAAAACGAGATCCCTTCCATCCTAATGAGGATGATGAAGAGATTTTGGAGCCTGAAGTTTCTTATCTAAGTGCTATAGGCACTTTATTGTACTTAGCTCAATGCACTAAACCTGACATCTACTTCGCTGTTAATTTTTTGGCAAGATACAATAATGCACCAACATGCATACACTGGACTGGTATTAAAGACATTTTTCGCTACCTTAAGGGTACTATGGATCTAGGCTTGTTCTGTCCCTACGGATCCTCGAGTGATGTCGTACCCCCTTATCTCGAGTCGATTCTCGCCTTGTTGGTTATGCCGACATATGATACTTATATGAGCCGCACAAGGCATGTTTTCAAATGGGTTATGTCTTTACCATTGAAGGCACCACAATCTCTTGAATGTCAATTAAATAGACCTTAGTTGCCACTTCGTCTAACCATGCTGAAATTCTCCCCTTACACGAAGCAACTCGGGAATGTTTTTGGGTGGGAGTAATTATGAGCCATATTAGAAGCTCCTGCGATCTTTACCCCGTCGTTGACGTCCCGATGACGATCTATGAAGATAACATAACATACATTGAACAACTCAAGAATGGTTACATCAAAGGAGACAACACCAAGCACATTGTGCCGAAGTTATTCTTCTCACATCAACAACAAGAGCATCAAAAGAATGAAGTCGCGCAAATTCGTTCACAAGACAATTTGACCGACCTTTTCACCAAATCACTACCAAAGACGACGTTTCAGAATCTTGTTCAAAGAATTGGTATGCGTAAACTTTCTGAGTTGTAACATTGCTAGTTCTCTTTGGAATTGTGTCAAACTCAGGAGGAGTATCCTGAAGTATACTTGCTTGATCTTAATGTACTCTTTTTCTCTATGATTAGGAGCATTTTTCCCATTGGGTTTTTACTACCTAACAAGGTTTTGACGAAGCACCTACCTTGGGTTGATCATATCTCTGATGATGTCCCGTAGCCTTAGGGTTTTTGGTGAGACTATGGATTTTGTCCATACTTGGGTTTTTATCGTAGCCTTAAGGTTTTTGGTGATACTTACTTCCTTATGCAAGTTTCTACCTTATTTGAGACTAGCGTGTTCCCAAAATCAATGCCGACGAGTCAGTCGACTTCCTCAACCCTTACATGATGCCGAATCTATTTGAGTATTTACACATTCAAGAATGAGTGTTATAAACTTCTTATTCAAGTGTGATTGTGTAAATCCTATATTAGATTTGATTCTAGTAAATCTTTCCTATTAAGATTTATATTCCTTGGAAGAGAATAAATCTTCTCTCCTTTATCACTATAAATAAAGGTACCTCGTAAAAGAAAATAACACATCATTTACACAACCCTACAAACACATATCTCTCTATATATATTTTCTTTGTGCCGCTAGCCTCCTCTCCTTGACAGTTAAATATAGGCCACAACATTCTAAAACATCTATGTGTTTTTGGGACAGAGATTCATTTTGGATTACAGCATCTAGAGTCCAAGGACATTCGGACCACTTAAATTAAATCCAACAATTTTCATTAACTTATTTCTTAAGCCTCACACAAACTAAGGGCTCCGATTTCTCTCTCACATAAACCAAAAGCTTAAATTTCTTGGTCTTTAGAGCAAGTCTACCGGGATCACATAGGCCGGTTCACAGCATCCAAAATGACCCGGCATCCAGCCAATTTCCTCCAGCCCAGCCTAAGCCGTCTTAAAGGCTGGCCTAGAATATGCTTAGCCAAGGCCCGACTTATGTGATGTCAAGCTGACGCCAACGTGACGTCACAAGCCGTTTTAAATTTTTTGCGCCATGTGCGTGGAAAACACTCGCGCATGGTCGCGAGTGGCCGACAGTGTCGCAGAGGCGGGGCCCACAATGTAAGCGTAATATGGGGTTCCGACGTGGGGACACGTGGCTCCTTTCTGTCCGTTAGATTTCCAACGGTAAAAAAAATTTGAAATTTGAAATTTAAAATTAATGGCTATTGACGTGGCACAATGAGGACTGTTCGAGTTTTAGATCAATGGTCCAGATTTGTCCGCCATAGAAACTTTAAAATAAATAAATAAAATGTCAGAAATTAATAATACTTTTTTATAAAGTAAGAAATAAAAAATAAAATTATTATTTTTTATTATTTTATAATAAAAATAAAAATATTTTAATAAAATTGACTAGGCTATTTTTTTTAGGGGTGAAGATGCATTTGGCCTATTACTGTTCATTGGGATCTATCACTGTTCACTAAGTGGATTAAATGGGTTGGGCAATATCGCATATTTTTTAGGGGTGGACTTGCTCTTAGGCTCCGGACACAAAGGTTAAGAGAAAATCCAAATTCATGTTTTTGTATTTTTGCACCCTTTCGAGTGGTGCATGAATGTTTCGGAAAACAGTTACACTCCTTTGTCATGGCGGAAATTCAAATTCAATTACATATAAAACTGATTAATTGAATAAGCTTGAAATTTTGAAGCGAAGGAAAACAACATTATAGAAAGGGAGATTATATTCTTTTTCATAAAGCTGGGTCATGTGCATCATGTTGTTCAAATTTTTGTAATTAGTTTATTTATAATTGATATATATTGTGAATGTTGTGAATAATATGTGGATGGCCCACATGAATAGTATATTGCTATTTATGCACAATATTTTCACTATTCATTTGTGGAAATTTTGTAAAGTGAATAGTGTTGCTACATTAACTTTTTCCTATAAAATGAAAGCATGTGAAGGAAGGAAAAAACAGAGTGAGAGACTCACGGTAGAGAGAGCGAGGAAAGAAGCGGAATAGAGAAAAGAGAGGAGGAAGAAGGGGAGATAATAAAAAGAGTTATTAAGCGGATGCAATTGATTACCTGCGCCCTGCTCATGAAAAAGAAATTGCAAGATGGGGACATACCATTTTACATAATTCATTATTAAGTTTGGTTGAGACCAGTTGCCAACCATCAATATTTCTCAGTACAACTCGTGTTTAGGCACCAGCCAAACATTACACATTTACGAGTTTTTGGTTGTGTTATCTATGTGCCTATTGCACTGCCACAACGTACTGAAAGGCGGCATCATCGCAGATTGGGCATTGATGTTCAACATTATCTATCATTCAATATTTAGAACCCTTGACTGGGGATATGTTTACCACATGGTTTGCAGACTGTCATTTTGATAAGACAATTTTCCCGCTGTTAGGGGGAGAAAATAACATCATTCCACAAGAATAATGAGAAAAGACCGTTCCAAAAGAACGAAGAGAATTTGCCTTATTTTGATTCATGAAGCAATCAATATAAAAATGAAGTGAAAATGATTAAATGATGCAATGATATGCAAATCAAATGTCAGATGCATTTAATGATGCAACGAAAGTGATAACATCACATATACTTGCTACAAATGTGCCTACAATAATTCATGTCCCTGTCGGACAAAATAATGAGGCAGTAAATGAGTTATCTGTTGCACGCCTGAATCGTGGCAAATTGTTGCATGCTAAAAGCATGACAGTCGCCGCATGGATATACGTCCCAGAAGGACAATCCGCGGACATGGAATGTTGATGTCTCATGCATGAAGCATGATAGATGTATAGGTTCCATATGACTCAACCCCTAAAAGTGGAGATTAAAATCCAATCTCTATAACGCTCCAGAGGAGGTTATGATCCACATTTTCTAAATTATGACTATCCTGGGAGAGATAGTATAATGCCCTTGAAGAGGCAATGGATATCCAAATAAATGAAAAGTTTTTATGCATGTGCATGCACATGAGAATATGGGATCACTGATTGATGATAACCAATGGTAATTTTGGTTTTTATAAGTAGCTACTAAATTCATCAAATAAGCTGTGTTGATATTGAGTCTTGTTCTTTTTTCGTGAAAGGAAAAATTATTGACCAAAGATGGAGAAAGACAATTTCATTACAATTTTGTAAGAACGTGGAAAAATAGACCTATATACTTGAATACAATACAAATAGCCAAAAGATGTTGAACCTAGAAGGTTACATATGGGCATTTGTAATACAGTAAAATACACTCACATGATATGACATAAGGTTGTAAACGAGTTCATATGAATGGAGAATTATATACGAAGGGTTGTGAGTCGCCCACATCATATCTCCATAAGTAAATCCCTCAAGTATACATGGGAGGAAATTGCTTTGTATAAATTCTAAAGGAAAATGTGTCATGAAGTGGAGAAAATCCTTGAAGGATTCAAATTGCTTGAAGTAAGCCCCGGAAGGGTAAAGCATAAATTATGTACTCAATACCAATGGATGATATAATTGCCTTAGTGAGTACTATTATTATGATATTGTTGCAACATACTAAAATCTCTTGCAAGAGTTGATGATATTAAATTAGAACTCCTAAAGAATTGATGATATTAAATTGAGACTCCTGAAGAGTCAAGAAAGATTATAAGGTGTTAAGAGAAATATTGTCTCGAGCTGCAGATCGAATAATCTACCAACACGAATCTTATCCATGATGTTTATGATATTAAAGAATCATATGAAATGAAGATCATGAGTTGAACACTCAAGTAGTTATTAATATTTAGACACTAAGAAAAATCATTCGTCCTCGTAAGGGAGAAGATGAATTGATATTTGGTCCAGAAGTACCACATCTTAGTGAAGTATATGCTTTATTGTATTTGACACAATACATTGAATGAAATAAAGCTTATCTATTGATATCTCCGAGAAATTACAGACATGTACATACACATGAAAACATGAAGGAGCCTTCACAAAGGTTGCTCATGTGAAGCCTCAGTACTTGGTGAAACTATAGACGGTTGAGACAATGGGTGTATTTGGAATAAAGACTTGAACCCTTGATTGTCACTTTGAGTCCGACCTTCCGATTCTAGTAGCTGGTCGAGCTTTCTTTTCATGATTGTCGAGTAATTATTTGCAAGCATGTGTAACACTCTATTCTCGTGCTTGAGCCCTCTAATATCTTGTTTAAGACTTGCCACCTCAGCCATCAATGATTCAACTTGGTGAGTTCGAGCAAGTAAGCGTTGGCCCATATTAGAAACAGAGCCCGCACACTGAATACTGAGAGCCAAAGAGTCTTGAACGGCTGCCTCATCAGACCGGTTTGAAAGGATTATGTTATCATTGGGAGTGAGAAGATTCCTAGCTACCACTGTAGCGGTTAGGTCATTCTTCATCACAGAGTCCCCAACCGTAAGAGGACAATTTGAAGATAAGAAAGACGGGTGCCATATATTATCATGATGAGGCTCTCCTGTATTAGTCCTAAGACTCAAATCTAAGCAAATGTTAGATGGGCAAGCCATTTTTCAGAAATGATGAAGGAAAAATGAGGTCAGATAAAATCTCAGAAGTGCAAGAAGAGGAAATTTCTGAAGGCAACAATTTTCTGAGTGTATCTGAACAAAATTGATATATCTATAAAAGAAGAGGCAACAGGGTCACCTGTTCAAAAATCGAAGAGACACCACTCTCTGAATTTCAAAAGCTAGATTTTCCTAAATAAAGTTCGTTGGCATTTTTCAGATGCAATCTCAGCTTTTTCGGATATCGCATGCAACTTTGTCAAAGATCTCTGACAAAGTTGAAAACACGTAACTCTTACTGTTTTAATTACACCACAGTTGCTGACAAGAGTAAAGGCACATCACCACTATCTGTTATTGGGAAATCCCTATATATGTCAACCTATGTGCTCCATTAAAAGGCAGACCTGCAAGAATACCTAACTCATCCTCATCTCTGAGAATGCATCTTCAACAAAGCATCTCGAAATACTCAATTTTCTTCCTCCGAGAATACCTCTTCAAAACAAGTCATACCAGAGCAAGAGTACCTCATATCATCAAAGACGAGAGCAAAAGTATCTCATATCATGCAATCTCCCTGTCCTTTCCTTTGTCCTTGTTCTTACCTGCAAAGACAATGATAAAGAAAGCAATATGTCGGAACCTTCACTCAAACTTCCGGTAAGGAACCGACTGCCTGGAAACTTTCCTGATTGCTTACCTAGTATTGCTCTTGAGTAGCCATCTTCAACTATTGTTGGAGCTGGGTCTCCAGTCACCAAGAAGTGATGAAACATCCAAATGCAAGGGTTGCATTCCACTCATGCATCAGGGGACAAATAATACAAGAGAAGATGCCACACATGCATAGGGGAAAACCAGGGAAAATACCACTTATGCAAGGGGAACAAATAAGGCAAGTGAAAATGATACATTGAAACATGTGGAGACAAGCGCAACAAACACGTGCTGATTCATCCCCAACAAAGCCGAAGATCACTTGCCACGTGAAGCTCTTCATGGTCCAATTTCATTCAAGATCAAGCCTCGAATGTCCTTAAAGAAATCACAAGTCCGATTCAAGATTAAGTGTTCACCACCCTTGAATCAAATTCCGCTCCGGATAAAATGAGTAAATCCAGACCTTTGATGCAAGTCTAGCAGAAAGCCCTTCAGCCCAGTTCAAGAAATAACCTGTGGAAAGTTAACAACAAGTAAAACACCTCTTTCGGCAACTCTTTTTGCTAAGAAATTGAAGCAGAATGATCAAAGATCAGCCTAAATGATTTGAAATCAGGGAGAGATACTCATCAGGGGGAGCATCCAAAACAGATCAAGATTTTAACGAGTAAATCGAAGACTTGTGGCCATCCAAGGGGGAGTGTTGTGAATGTTTTGAATAATATGTGGATGGCCCACATGAATAGTCTGTTACTATTTATGCACAGTATTTTCACTATTCATTTGTAGAAATTTTGTAAAATGAATAGTGTTGCTACAATAACTTTTTCCTATAAAATGAAAGCATGTGAAGGAAGGAAAAAACAGAGTGAGAGACTCACGGTAGAGAGAGAGGAAAGAAGAGGAAGAGAGAAAAAAGAGGAATAAGAGGGGGAGATAATAAAGAGAGTTATTTTTGTACTCTTATTATTTCAAATTATAATGAAAGCATCATTGCTGCCGCGATGATGTACTCCAGTCACACTGACTGTAGAGGAACCTCGTAAATTTGTGTCTTGTTTATTCCACTGCACATACCGTCGATTTTACAACAATATAGGATATTTAAATAGAGCTTTATATATAGAGACAAAACTTTTACTATATTTCAAAGAACTCCACTAGTGTTTAAACATGTCAAGAAAAGACAAAAAACATAAAAACAACTAAAGTCTATCCCAAAAACATGGAAACAATGTTTTAAAATGCCAGTCATACCCCTAAAGCTTTAAGGCTGTTAATAGAACCCAACCCTCACAACTCCAACAAAATTAATATGTGTCATAAGCTCAACTCATCATCGATTATTTATGTAGAATCAGTTTTGAAACCATATGTAGAATCAATTTGTATCATTTATTACGAAAATCAGCTCAACTCGTTATCGACCATTGTTGCAAAATCGATTCAACCCGTCCTTGATTATTTTTGCAGAATCAGCTCAATCAATCCTTAACCATTTTTGTATAATCAGTTCAACCCATCTTCGACCATTTTTGCAGAATCAGCTCAACCCGTCGACGACCATTTTTGTAGAATCAATTCAATCAGTCATCGATCATTTATGCAAAATCAGTTCAACCCGTCCTCGATCATTTTTGTAGAATTAGTTCAACCCGCCTTTGACATTTTTTGCAGAATGAGTTCAACCGCCTCCGACCATTTGTGCAGAATCGGTTCCATCAGCCATTTGTGCAGAATCAGTTCAACCCGTCATCGACCATTTTTGCAAAATTAATTCAACCCATCTTCGACCATTTTTGCAGAATCAATTCAATCAGTTCTCGACTAATTTTGCGGAATCAGTTCAAACCGTCCTCAACCATTTTTGCAAAATCAGTTCAACCTATCCTCGACCATTTTTGCAGTATCCGTTCAACACGTCATCGACCATTTTTGTAGAATCAGTTCAACATGTCCTTGACCATTTTGTAGAATCAGTTCAATCCATTTTCGACATTTTTGCAGAATCACTTCAAGTAGTCGTCGATCATTTTTTTTTTTTGTGAAATCAGTTCAACCTTTCATTGACTATTTTTGCAGAATCAGTTAAACTCGTATTCAACAATTTTTGCATAATCAATTCAATCTGTCTTCGATCATTTTTGTAGAATATTTACAGTGTAATCTATGTAGATGAATGACTGCTAATACTCAACTCTCAATAATAAGTGTTTATATAAAACAAAAAAAAAATGATAACTAATGAGTGAGGAATGTGTAATACATGTGAAGGTGACAAATTTATATAAACGTACGATAGTTGTCATAGTAGAATAGAGCCACAAGGGTCACCAGTGCTAAAAGCATCATAGTCACCATCGCAAAAAACATCATACAACAATGCATGTCTAGCATGAGGAGATGTACAAATCCAAATTACATACGAAGAGATAAAGTGGTCGTAATTAACTACTGATCGCCACCGACAAAGTTAGCCTTCTGACAGATTTCACTAAAACTAGTAGATTCAAAGGTAGAAGCTAAATACAAAAGTTTCAATTCTCCAAGAAAGTAGACAACGAATAAATAAAAAGCAGTTAATGAAAAACTTCAAAGCACCCTCATATTTTCTTTAGTACAGAAGATAGAGTAATGCCTAACAACAAAACTAAACATAAACAAAACGATGCTTAAAAACCTTTACAATGTCTTTTTAAATCAGCCGACCAACGCCACAAGGAAGCCTCTAAAAAATATGACAACCAGAGTCTACTGATATCTATCACCATTCATCAAAGCCGTGCAAATAGCCACCATTTCATATAAAGGGTGGAGGGCAATGAGCAAGCAACAAGCAGTTTTGTGGAGGGAATCACCCTCAACAAAGATGGAGAGTTGCCAAAATTTAAAACTTGAGGTGAAATATATTCGAGAGTATATTTTTGCTCACCATCTTATTTATCATCATTAGATGAGTTTAAATTTCAAGATTTGTGTAGTGTATAGACACAAATCTCAAAATGTAAATTCATCTAATGGTAATAAGTAGAATGATGAGCATTACCACAATTTGAGATTAGTGAGCAAAAATACGGCCCATACTGTAAAATGTTTGATCATTATGATGACGAAAATTTAATAAAATACGGACAATTATACTAAATTTAAATGTAGAGACTTGAAATTCCAAAAAGATAGCATCAAGTCTTACTGATCGTTTCATGGAAAACCAAGAAAAAGTCACCTACAGTGAGCAAAATACATATTGGCAGAGTCCATGACATTATGATTACTAACAGGGACTCTGTAAATACAATATTTACGTCATACGTGGCCTTAATAACCTTACAAATATCCCTTCTTTTTTTTATTTATTTATGTTTTAAGGCTGCAAATAAGTATTTTGCAAATGTTTTTCAGCAGTACTAATTCTCTTCAGAAGGTGAGACAATTTTAATTGTTTTTGTTATTAAACTAGGGTTAGCGTAGTCTTATTTAATTAATTAATAGTTTAATATATGCTTCATATTTGTGAGAGTACAAAATATTATCCAAGTGGGAGGCAGATTGTCTGTCCTCCTGTTTGGGTGTCCTTCTCATCTCCTTTTATTTGTGCTGTCACTGTTAAGTCACGTCAATATTTTATATTCTTATTGTTTTTTGTCTTATTATCTCTATAAAAATATTAATATAAAATGTTAACATAACTTAACTATGACAGCACAAAATAAGAGGGCATGAGAATGACATTCAAACAGGAGAGCAGACAATCTGCCTCTATCCAAGTGCGGTCGTACAAGATGGCCTAAAAGAAATACGTCAGAACGTGTAGATTCAATTATTTTCTTAGAAAGCAGGCTTTGAATGTATTAGCCATTATAATATTCATTAGTTGGAATTTTGAAAGACTTTACTTTGAGAAAAGGGTATTTTTGTAACTTCAATTTTTGAGGAAAAAAAACTAATGATGTTATATCTTACATGTATTAATTTTTGTTCTTCCTTGAAATGTTTAAAAAGTATTGTCTCATCAATATAAAATTAAGTATTAAAAGTATACTCTATATATAAATTTTCCATATTTAAAATCATTTTCACGATAATAAATTTAACAAAGAATTTATTTTGGTACCATCATCACACATAGGGGTTACTAATTAATTTATTAATGTAATTACACGTGTATTTTTTATTTATTTATGTGTATCTGTTTATTAATATTAAACTCTAAGTTCATGAAGTAACAAGTAGTGTGTCCATCCATACTATAAGTCTATAACACCTAAATTCACAATAAAATTAAAACACCAAATCAACTAGTCAGATATCAAACTCACCAAAATATGTATAATGTTAGCACTCACGTGAGTCCAACATAAAACCTTTCGCAGCCAAATGAAAACATGGAACCAGACCAAAATCTAGAGGATAACCATATCCTAAATCCAAAAAGAGTTTGCGAGGGTAGATGGTGTAAATGTCGAAAGTGAGAGTATTAGATTTAAAGGTTATTTATCTTTTTGTATCATTTATGTTTGTGGTGGTTTTCAAAATGGTTCATAAGGGTTTAATTATTTTTTTTCATATTGCGCTCACCATGAGATTTAAGATTGTATCAATTTACACCTTTTGTTTATTTTAGTTAATGTGGTGCAAATGTGGTTTATATGTGAACTTAATTACAAGTTCTATACTCACCAATCACCATGTCATCAATTTAATGAATATTCAAATATTTCATTAGACAAAAGGCATAAATTATTACAATTTCAAAACTTCAAGGTGTAATATGAGAAAATTAAAATCTCATGACACATTTTTAAAGCTAGAGGTTGTAAAATATAATTAACCCTAAATTTAAATTTCAGTCAACAATTGGTGGTTGTACACAATAATTTCCACACAATGTATAGTGTTAATTTTTGTTCCTTTTGTTAAATAAGGACAGGAGAATATGTGTGGTGAAATAAGGACAATAATTGTGCAAATATTGAAATATATAAATAACAACAAGGACAATTAATAATGATGTTGGAAAAAAATGGGTGAACGTAACAGATACGGTAGTTGTTAAAAAGGATGGGGGACATTATGATAGGTGTTTACCATTGAAGTCGCTTTTGAAAGTGAAATTTGCAGTGTTTAGGGGGTTTCAAGTCCAATATTAATATATAAGCAATAAAAAAATAATAGTAAAACATAGACTATGAGCAGAAGAAGAGCAGGGAACCCCGCAGGCTTAATACTACAAAATACTAATATTGGTCCTTATAAGCCCTTCACATTTTATTTGATTTTTCTGCGTATTTTTTATCTTGGTTTGGAAGGCAATTATATGTTGACCTGATTGTTAGGCTTAAGAAGAAGGTAACTTATGATCAGATCAAGGCTCGTTTGGAAATACTTTTAAAATAATTGAAAACACTATTGGTGAAAATGTTTTTGGAACCAATTCTTAGTAAAAACACAAGTAAGTCGTGCACTTGAAGTGTTTCCTAGAAGAATCGACCAATATCATTCATTTCAGAGGAACATGCTAAACAAAGAAGGAAAATTTAAACAGATGTGAATTTCTTCATTGATTAAGAATAACCACCTATCTTGGGCAGGAAAAACGAGAATGAAATCAGTGTTTCGGTGTTGTGAAACGTGTTCTTTTTTAGCTTTATGAAGATGAGAAACTGTCTAAACTTTATATGTTTTGGAACTTCGTTTTCAATTGACATGTGATCCTTTATATGCTTTTGTAGAGGAACAAATGCAATGACTTGTGAGTCTGAATATGGAGGAGCTTAAGCATTGACATCGACGTTGACGATGTGGAGGACAGAAGCTAAGCATACACTTCTAAAGATAAATAATGAGTATCTGAGGAAGTGTGGTGGAATCATAGGTCAACAACTACTGTTATTTTTTATTTTTTTATTTTTTTGGTTTGTACATATTTAGTATTGTTAGACTGTTAGTAAACAACTAGTTCTACCATTGTAAAATGTCTTAAATAATTTGCAATATATAATATTTTAATTTTGAGCTAAAGGATGAATTTGTTTTGTTTTATACATTTTGTAAAAGAAAATGAAAAAAAAGATTACTAATTTTAGGAACCGGCAAATTTTGCTCCCTGCGAGGAAAGTTTTCTCGTATCCTTTAGCGAGAAATTTTCAAATTCCTCGCCGAGTTTTTAGATTCTACACCTTTTGGAGGCATCCTAGTAGTGAGGAAAGGACCTTTTAGTGACGATCATACTAATTTTCAGCGATGAAATAACCGTCGCAATAACTTTAAGAGCGAGGAAAATAATTCTCCCTATAGACTATTCCCTGAGAGCGCTACTACGAGGACCTGGCGAGGAATATTTTTTCTCGCCAAAAACATTTCATGAGGAAAATATCCTCGCTAAACAACTTTTTCGTTGTAGTGTATATTGATGCATTATGAATATGTAGTTTGGCATGTTATATTATTGGATTAACATGAGGAATATATATTCAAATATGATGGGGCTTGATTTTGTCAATAATATGACAACTAAGTTGATTGATTATTTGATAAAGTAATATATTTAACTGAAGTTACTGGTGTTAGCCCACTAATTATTAACAGAGAAAAATGAAAGAATTGCTTGTGCAGATTTAGAGAGAGAGACTAGAGAGAATACTTATTCATTGAATTTCTTTAGAGAGAGAAAAAGCTAATTACAAATGCCTTACACAATTTGTTTATGTAGAGAAACTAACTATTACAAAAGTACAATACTACCCTTCTCATATTCTCATCCTTTCTAACAACCTCAATCCTACTTAACAAACTCACAACTGCATAACCAACTATTATGATTATTACTCCCCTTTCAAACTAAGCATGGAGCAATCTAGCTTAAGGGAGTCGTATCATTGTGAGAGGAAAGAGTAAAGCCTGTTGTTGATACTGATTCATTGTCCTGAGAATCTGATACTAATGCAATATCATTGTCTGAGATAGATGGAGAATGATGTCTACTTACATTGACCTCAGCTGAAATATAAGCTTGTGGACTTGGAAATGAGGATGCAGGTAACTGAGACTCATGAATTGGACCATTGACAGGCTCTCTGTGATATAAAAAAACTGGTATAATCACTGGTGTACATCTCTGTGAATCATGACTTTGTACCCCAATTGTTTTAAGTACCTTAGGTAATTTACCAGGAAAACATGATTCATCAAATACTACATATTGAGATATAATACATTTCTGAGTTTGCATATTAAAACAGATAACTCTTTTATACCCCCATGGAATAGCCCAAAAATACATACATAGCATATCTGGCTTGCAATTTATTGGCAGCATATGGTCTTAACCAAGGAAACACAGCTGAGCCGAAAATCTTAAATGAATGTACATCAGGTATTTTCTTATATAACATTTGATACGGAGAAGACATTGAAAGAGTCTTACATGGCATTCTGTTAATCAAGAATACAGAGTGTGCACATACAAAGTACCAAAACTCAGAAGTTAAACCAGCAGCATTGAGAAGTGTGATTGCAGTTTCAACTATATGTTGATGTTTCCTTTCTGCCACTCCATTCTGTTGTGGAGTGTATGGACAAGAAATGAATTGAATAATACCCTTGCTAGCTAGAAAAGCAGTAAAACTTTTACTAACATACTCTCCTCCACCATCTGTTTGCAAACCTTTAATGTGCACCCCAAACTGAGTAAGTACAAAATTATAAAACCTCACAAAGATTGTAAACACTTTTTATTTATTACTCATTGGAAAAATCCACACATATCTGGTGTATTCATCAATTAGAGTTACATAGTACCTATAACCTTCTAAGGACCCCAAATATCTGAATGCACTTTTTCAAATGGATAGGTACAAGTGTTTGATCTAATTGGAAATGGAGTTCTAGACATTTTTCCCTGAATACAAGGAACACAAACACTAGACTTATTATCTATATCAGCCACAATATTCGACTTCTGTAACATACAAGTCATGATTTCATGAGTGGGATGACCCAACCTCTGATGCCAAGTATCACATTTGATAGCTTTACCCACATAAGCAACTGGACTACTTGTAATAGACTGTACTCCTCTCTTCCTTTGCACAACCGGAATCTGGAACAATTCTTCAGGCTTACTCTTTCCTTGATACACTATTTCCCTTGTCATCTTGTCCTGCACAAAGAATTCAGATTCATCACATATAAACCAACTCTTATTGTCACAAAGTTGTTTCACAGATAATAGGCCTCTAGCAATATGTGGAACATGTTATACTTTGTTGAGAATAAGAGAGTGATTGTTAGTTTGTAAAGTAGTTGACCAAATGATTTGGACTGGTAGATCAGTACCATTTCCAATGGTTATTTTTTCAGAACCTTCAAAAGGTGTGACGTGATTCAAGGAATTGATGTCAGCTGTCATATGATGAGATGCACCGAAATCAACAATCCAGGCATCTTGAGGAATGAACTGTGTGGTTTGTTGAGCATTCATTGTAGACAATGATCGGGGTGGAAGCTGCCCTTGATATGAATAATTGCTTCTTTGATAACAATCAAGAGCTGAATGTCCTATCTTGCCACATATTTGGCATTCAACAACAAAGCCAAGAATTATTGACCTTCTGCCTTGAGTTACTTGAACCATATCCTCATCCCCTGAAACTGTTGTTATTCCTGTAATTATTGCCTCTGTATTGACTGCCATGTGATGCTCGAGGTCCAAATTGAACTCCCACATTAGACTGTGCACCGAGATTATTTTGATCACTAGGATGACCAATAAAATCATATCCATAAGATTCACCAGGATACATAGTAGATGGTGATGGTGGAAAATATGTTGCTGGATACTGTGAATGAGCAGGATAAACTGGATGCTGGAATGGTGGTAAAGGTAAAGACTGATGTAATGAATTTTCTTGACCCTGAGAAGTGGAACCATATGGCACTGCAGTAATTGTCCCTACAGTTCTAGCAAGAATATGATTGTGTGCCTGAGAATTTAAGGATGAAGCTGAACTTGAACTAGCACTTGAACTCGAACCTTGAACATATAAAGCAAATAAGTTCTGAAACAAAACATTAATCTCTCATTCAATCTCCCTTTATGCTCCCAATAGTTGCACTCTAAACTCCTTCAAGGTAATAGAGGACTCTCTGGCCAAAATGACTGTACGAATAACCCCATATTCCTTTGGCAAACCAGCAAGACCAGCAATCATTATGTCATTGTCAGATACAGTCTCACCTGCAGTAGTGAGTTGATCCCTAATACCTTTTAGCTTCAAGAGATACTTATCAATTGTATCGGATCCTTTTTTAATGGTATGTAACTCGGTTTTGAGATGGTTGACTCTAGACTTAGAAACAGATGCATATCTATCAACCAAATTGACCCATGCCTCATGAGCAGTCCTACAACTAAGAACATACTCCATTGCATCATCAATTAAAGTGGCAAGAAGCAAACTGAGCAACACCATATCTGTAGACTCCCAATCCATAAACGACTCAGTAATCTCCTTTGTAACCCCAGCTTCTGTACTAACCACATACTTTGATGGACACATAGTTGTGCTATCGAAATGACCAAACAATTTATACCCCCTCAAAACATACTGAAATTGAAACGCCCATTTGGCAAAATTATCATCTTTTAGTTTGATGGTAAGCATACCCAGTATTCCATCGACTTTAAAAGTTGAACTACTCATGATTGTCTTCAAGCAATAGCAACTAATCACCAATTGAGATTATGCATAGAGATTGACAATCTGAGAAGAAAGAATGACACTTTCTTGAACCCACAATTTCTTGACTAAGAAAGCATGACACTTTCTTGAACACACAACTTCTTGATTTAGAAAGAATGACACCTTCTTGAATGCATGAAAGAATGACACTTCCAGCAAAGCAATGCTTACTAATTATCGCAACAAATCAACATATACAGATCAACAAAATAACCCAACTCACAAATTATCCCAAATCATTACTCTGCAAACCTCAATATGTTTCAAATTGAAGAGACTAAGAAATCAGAAACCACCTGAAACGAAAGTAGAAATCAGAAGTATCCCATCAATCTTTCTTCAACTTGAAATCTCTGACACCACATTCATCAATCGCACACAACGAAACGACGAATACCAACGAACAGCCAAAATGAACCACAAATGAAGTGACGAACAGCGGAGCAAATTAGGATCGGAATCGGTGACTAACCAACCTCGGCTCTGATACAATATTAACAGAGAAAAATGAAAGAATTGCTTGTGCAGATTTAGATAGAGAGACTAGAGAGAATACTGATTCATTGAATTTCTTTAGAGAGAGAAAAAGCTGATTACAAATGCCTTACACGGTTTGTTTATGTAGAGAAACTAACTATTACAAAAGTACAATACTACCCTTCTCATATTCTCATCCTTTCTGACAACCTCAATCCTACTTAACAAACTCACAACTACATAACCAACTATTATGATTATTACTAATGAGGGTGGACATGGGGTGATAAGTACGAGTAAGCTTGATTCAAGGTTTGAAAGTCTCCAATACAATCGAAAATCGACTAGCAAATGATGTAAGAAACTTGAACTAATTGAGATCAAAAGGCAAATATGTTGCTGACAGACTTACAGTAATAATACCACTAATAATTATTTACTTAGACACAAGTCCAAATAATATAAAATAGAAAGAAAATAGGGTAAAAGATTGTTTACTACTCTCATGTTTCGTGGTTTTCAACATTTAGTACATCAAGTTTTTTTCGTCCCAGAGTCATACCTAAAGTGTAAATTTTGGGACAGGCTCATACATCCGTTAGTCAAACTGTTAAGTCTCCCGTTAATTGTGATGTGGCGCCCATGTGGACAATGACTGGGCACCACGTGTCACCCACGTGGAAATTAAAAATAAATTATTTATAAAATAAATAAATAAATAAAAAAAAAATTATATATATATTTAAAAAAAAAAAAAAAACCTTCATCTTCCCCAGATTAGGAAGAAGAAGAAGAAGAAGAAGAAGAAGAAGAAGAAGAAGAAGAAGAAGGGGAAGGAAGAAGGAGAAGAAGGGGAAGGAAGAAAGAGGAAGGAAGAATGAGAAGAAGAAGGAGAAGGAAGAAGGAGGAAGAAGAAAAAAAAAATCCTTCATCTTCCCCAGATTCGGAGGAAGAAGAAGAAGAAGAAGGAAGAAGAAGGAAGAATGAGAAGAATAGGAACGAAGGAAGAAGGAGAAGAAGAAGAAGAAGGAAGAAAGAGGAAGAAGAAAAAAAAAACCTTCTTCTTCCCCAGATTCGGAGGAAGAAGAAGAAGAAGAATAAGGAGAAGGAAGAAGGAGAATAAGGGGAAGGAAGAAGGAGGAAGGAAGAATGAGAAGAAGAAGGAGACTGAAGAAGGAGAATGAAGAAGGAGAATGAAGAAGGAGGAAGAAGAAAAAGAAAGAAAAAAAACCGAATCTGCAACCCAGATTCGGAGGAAGAAGAAGAAGAAGAAGAATGAGGAAGAAGAAGCAGGAAGAAGAAGAAGAAAAGGAAAAAAAAAACGAATCTGGGAAGAAGCAAGAAGAAGAAGAAGAAAAGGAAAAAAAACTGAATCTGCAACCCAGATTCGGAGGAAGAAGAAGAAGAAGACGAAGAAGAAGAAGAAGAAATGAGGAAGAAGAAGAAAAAAAAAACCGAATCTGCAACCCAGATTCGGAGGAAGAAGAAGAAGAAGAAGGAATAATGAGGAAGGAGAAGGAAGAAGGAGGAAGAACAAGGGAGAAGAAAAAAAAAAAAAAAAAAAAAAAAACTGAATCTGCAACCCAGATTTGGAGGAAGAAGAAGAAGAAAAAAAAAGGGAACCCAGTTCGTCCCCCCTTCCCCCCCCAAAACCCAACCCCTTGCAACCCAGAAGAAGAAGAAGGAGGAGGAAGAAGAAGAAGAAAAGAAAACAAAAAAACAAAAGAACCGAACCCCAGAAGAAGAAGAAGAAGAAGAAGAAGAAGAAGAAGAAGAAGAAGGAAGAAGAAGAAGAAGAAGAAGAAGAAGAAGGAAGAAGGAAGAAGGGAAAAATAAAACAAAAAAAACAAAACGTGGATGATACGTGGCGCCCAGTCATTGTCCACATGGGCGCCACGTCACAATTAACGGCAGATTTAACAGTTTGACTAATAGATGTATGAGACTGTCCCAAAATTTACATTTTAGGTATGACTCTGGGACGAAAAAAACTTGATGTACTAAATGTTGAAAACCACGAAACACGAGAGTTGTAAACAGTCTTTTACCCAAGAAAATAATCTAAAGAAGTTAGATTACAGAAAATTTCCTTATCTGAGCCTTATAACTTAAACTGTGTGCTTAATTAGGAGGATATAAAATTGGTCTCAAGTTCTTGGTTTAGGGATAGGATAAATTTTGTAGCTATCCAATGAAGATTGAGTACACTGAGCATTATCAATTTAGATATCTCGTATGGTATGTCTAACAAGATCTCTAGATTACAACTTGAGATATCATAATTTGTCTTATCAATAAATTGTTGATTTTTGATAATACTCCGGTTGAAAAGAATGTGTCTCTAAGTATTGTTGGGATCCGTGGTTGATTCATACAGACATGTGAATACACTCTTAAAAATCCATGCTAAAGGAGAAAAATATTCAACATATGATTCCAGAATCTTTTGCTTGAGTATTGAATGTACTTGAGAAAGAGTTCTAATCACATTAACTCATGTGAATCATGTGAAATTTAGAATTGACATTTGAGGCACGCTTACATGAATTTCGAGCTCTGATAATGTAATAAAAGTAATGACATAAGAACGACCATATTGCAGTGCAGTTCTAGTTAAATAGATTTTCTACCATTTTACTTAGTTTTGGCAGCTGTGATTAGTGTTTAAAACTTCCACAAAAGTGTCGATATTCATGGCGAAATATCCAAAAAAATAAGGATTGATATGGAAAGGGTGAAATGCATTCACTATATCAGCGAGTTATAGAAAAGTCAATAAATATCGATGATATTTTACCAATTCATTATAAATAATTTACCGAACTCATTGCAAATCTCGAATTTTTAAATTTCTTTTTTGAGAAATTTTTCTCTAGTTTCGGCTAAACCTGAATTAGTTAATATACCCACCCCATTTCATATTTCCATAATTTCCGTCCAACGTAACCGATATTGATATATCCATAATTTTGTATATCGATTTTCACTTTTATTGATGTTTTAAACAATGATTATGATATATTGCTAGCTAGGTCTCATTCTTAACCTTACATAAACCCTAAGGATTACCGATAATGATTCATGATAATAGGGATTCGCTGATAAGGTAACATATGAAACTATATTTAACGATGTATATGTAGCAAGTGGTCATTTACTACAGTAGTGAAAAAGAGTTAATCTCTTACATGACGATGTGAGTTTTCAAACCCGTCGGTGACTAATCTAGCATCTAATCTAATAAAATTTATTTTTTGACAAAAATAAAGTTATGTACATGTCTAACAAATGACAAATAAATTGAACTAGTTAACACGTCAGACTTTATGATAAGATAACATGTCAAAACACATCTAACAACATATGTACTAGTAAATGACGTAATTACATTCAATTAATTAACATACTAAACTAGCTGATATGGTAATATATCTAGAGTATCCACATACTCATTTTTTTACTTTTTATATATTCTCTTAATTTACGACCGTCGGAACGAATAAATTAAAGAAGATAATGACTAAAAATTAATAAGTGTGCGTGGGAGGCTAAAAATAAGTGTGTAAAAACACTATTTTATATCAATTAGTTGTTTAGTTTTCGATTGCAGTATACATACTGTGTTAGGGTTGGTTTGGTATTGATGTGCTTTGAAAAAAAACTATTTCTGCTGTGCTATGAGAATAAACTCATTTTTGCTGCTTTACATTTTCAACTTTTTTTTCACCAAAAACTGTAAAATAAGTTGTTTTTAAGTGTTAAACAAACATATTTTTGAGCTCAACTTTTTTTTATATCTACTTTTTATAAAAACACTTTAATACCAAACCAGAACTTAAGGTATTTGAAAATCTTGCACAACATCAAATTGCTCCTATACTTTAAATATTAAACATTAAATAAAGAAGAGGGAAAGGGGTAAAAGTGTGATATTATTCATGGTGTCTATAATTGTCAACAGGGATAGTTTGTCGTGTAGTGGGACAACATGGGGCGTCTGGGATTGGAATTAAAGAGAAAGAAAGAGAGCAAAACGGACAATTGATATTAGAGAGGGGGAAGTGAATATTTTTTTCTTCTATTTATCGGAAGTATATCGAGTTTTATAAAACAATTGGTATATTGAGTTTTATAAAACAATTGAGATTTGATAGAAGGCAAAGAAAGAATTTTTCGAATTTCCGGTACATTGAAATTTATTATTATTTTTTGTTAAATACACCGAAATTTTTCTCTTGACCAAGGGCAATGACTAGGATAAAAATCAAGGATTAAAAAATGAAAAAGATAAAATATGACATATGAGGGTGTAGGGTAGGTATAGGATAGGACAGGTTTGTATTGTATTACTATTTCCTTTGTTTATTTTTCAAGAAGAAAAAACACCACACTCTTCCTCTCTCTCTCTTACTTTCTCTTTCTCTCTCTCTCTTCAAAACTCTCTTAACGCATATTCACAGATGGGGAGGTGAATCGTGGGTGTTTAATGGTACAAACCTGCTTTTTGAAGAGAAAGAGAACCTGATGCCCTTTTGATGTGTGAGTGGGTGGTGCTGTTTTTCTCACTTCTCTCTCTCTCCATCTAGAGTCTATTAATAGTCTTCAAGACTTCATTTTTCTCTTTCATTTCGCAGACCAAACCAACCCAGGAAAAAAAAAGAGCTTCAGTACCAAATAATCCCCATCTAAGCTAGCTGCGATTTATTTGATCTTGGGTTTGTTTTCTCTTCCTCAAAAACTGCTTCTTTTTTTGCATTTTTTTTTTCTCTTTCTTGCTTGCACAAATGGAAACAAGACCAGAATCTGGTCATGGGATTTAAACTAGATTTTGTTATCTCAGATGTGTTGGGATTTAAACTAGATTTTGTTTTGCTCAAAGATTTGGACTTCTTTCTTTGTAAATCTCTCCTCTCACTCTACTTGTTGGGTTTTTGTCAGATTAATTTCTTGTCCAAAAAATTCATCTTTTGGGGAGTTCATAAATCATGATCTCATGCTGTTGCAACTTCAAATCTTTCATGATTTTGCTATGAAGAGACTGGATTTGTTGTTAAACTACGGTATATAGGGATTGTTGAGTCTAAAGTCTCAAATTTTGACCAATAGTTCCACATAAAATATCACTCCCATGAACTTTTAGACTCCAGAAAAAATTGAATATCTTTACTTGCTGGGTTTTGTTGTTTGCCTATTTTGTTCTTTGCTTGCTCAATTGGGTTCCTTGTTGTTTCGATGTTTTTGAAAAATAATTCAGATGCTTTAATTTCACTCATTCGCTTCACATAAAATAACGTTTCTTGAAGGGTCTGGGATAATAATAATCTCCTGCCCTGTTCATAATCTGGGATCTTTCCTAAAAAACCCATGATCTCATGCTCCTTTTTCCCTTCTCTTAATTGCAGGTTGATGTTATGGATGAAGATTCTAATGGGATTGTTTGATTTTTCTTCATTTGCTGCTTTCTGCTAGTGTTTGTGGTGCTGCTCGGAGTGAACAGTAATAGTTCTAGAGAGAGAAAGAAACTTAGAGAGAGAAAGGGTTATTATATATGCTGAAATCTAAGTTCAAGATAAGGTGTAGAGGTAGAGAAGATATTACTAGAGCTTGTGACTGTTGGGAAAACAGCACAAGTAGAAGAGAGAAGAAGAAGCAGCTTTTCATCAGATGTTATCTTTTGAAAAACTTCCACCAGATCCCCCATGTCATCATCCCCAACCTTTGATCATCAACGATGCTAGTACTAGTCATGAGCAGCCTTTAGATCTATCCAATAATCCACCCCTTCCCAAATTCTCCATCAGGTATAATTTCTCTCTCTCTCTCTCTCTCTCTCTAGAAATGAAAATATGAACAGTTGATGATGATCATAACTTGGGTTTTTGTTTTTCTTACATGGGTTTCTAACTGCTTCTCTTTTTCTTGTGTGATCTCAATGTTTATCGCATACCATCATAGGCTTGTTGAGTCAGATCCAGAGAGAGATGCAAATACGTGTGGTGTTGTTGCTTGTGGCTCAGTCCAACATATGGGGGGCCTTAAGTCATGACCACCCCATCTTTGTCTCTATTTTTAGTGTGTGTTTTGCTGGGGCTTTTTTTTCCCTGCTTTGGCTAATAAACGAAACTCGTTCACGGCTCTTAATCCCACCCCCCCCCCCCCAAAAACCACACGTTTCTTCTTGTGATTAATTTCCCTAATCCATGCTGTTAATCCACCCAACTCAATGTTAATTGTTGCTTGTGATTTCATGTCACCCTACCTTAATTTCCCTTGAGTTTTAATTAGTCTCTCAGACGGCGTTGTTTAGAAGAGAGAGACTTACATGAAACGGAGCGCTCGAGTTTTAATGAATCTCTCAGACCATATCTGCAGACATCATATGGATATTACTCTCAACTGTTTCTGTGTGTTTGTGTATTTTCTTTTTCCTTTTTTGCTCCAGGGTCCATTTATTTATTCCCTTTCTCTGATTAGCTATTTTCATACAATAAAGCTTGAGTTCTCTTTGGACTCAGTCTAAAGGTGGCTAAGCTTAGCTGATTGGAATTGACCATTTGTGTGAAGAATCAGATGTAAACGAAGTTTTTACGTTGTGCAGAGATTATGTTTTTACTTCCCGGAGCAAGAACATCGGGACCAACTGGCCTTTTTCTCAGAAGAATTTGCAACTTTGCTTGAAACATGGTGTGAAGGATCTGTTGCCACCATTTGACAAACTTGATGAAGTAAGGAACCAACCCATTAAGAGATGCATGGTTGAAAGCGAAAGGAAAACCACTCTTGATGTTTCAAAATCTTCCGGGCAAGAGGATCATGCAGTATCAAAGTCTTCATATACCAAGCTGAAGGAAAAGCTAACAGAAGCTTGCACAGACACTACAACAACCACTTCATGCAGGTCTGAAGGAGAAAATGATTTTCCATCCACACTTACGAGTATTTCTCAATCTGAAATAGAAGAGTCAGTTCCTACGAACAGGCCGTCAAGGTTGCTGTTAGAAACTGATACTTCTTTGGAAGCTGCATCAGTTGAAGCAGTTGAAGCAGCAGGTCCTCCTGTAGTTGTTGTCAACAAAACCGGAAGCACGACTCGACCCTCGGGTAAGAAGTGCAGATTGGTGGTGAAATTCAGCAGCCACTCAGAGAGAAGCTCAACCGAAGATATTGCTTCGAATATTACTACCATTTCAGAAACAATGACTTCAAAAATTTGCCCTGTTTGCAAAACCTTCTCATCGTCCTCTAATACCACCTTGAATGCTCACATTGATCAGTGCCTTTCCGGGGAGGCAACTCCCAAGTGGACTGTGGATTCAAAACCGATTACAAGGTACAGAATTAAGCCGAGGAAGACCAAATTGATGGTGGATATATATACTACTGCCCAGCATTGCACATTAGAAGATCTCGATAGAAGAAATGGTTCGAGCTGGGCCACGAGCGTTTCAAGCTTTCCTACTCAGGATAAGGACAAGTCTGAGATGCCGGTTGAAGAGAGAAGGAAAAGAGTATCTTCAGTCCATCCCGATGATATTGATGTCGGTCCAGTCTATGTAGACGCCAATGGCACGAAAGTTAGGATTTTATCGAAGTTTGATGATGCACCATCGCCATCAGTGCCCAAAGCAGTAGAGCATCTTCGACCAAGAAAACCTTTGAAACCTGGTAAAGGAAGCAAATTCGTTTCAGCAAAAAAGAAAAAGCGCCATGCATCTAAACATCACAAGTACCTTAAGCTTGCTCCTCAAAGCAAAGATTTTCTCTCTCCCAAGGCTCATTCTTCTCAGGTACGCCGCTCTTGCTTTCTGTAGTTACTTTCGGCATAAGTCTCACCACCTTATTGACAGCATGCGCTTCGATGCAATAAAAGGAAAACGGATAAAGAAAAAAAAACATTGCTATATTTTTTAATGACAATTATGTATATGCTCTCAATATGCTTGAATCCCAATGCGTTTCCTTGGATTTTGTTGGTGCTAGCATTGCTTTTTCCATTGAATTAAAAGGTTAATTATAATCTTTGTTGCAAATGTGGTGCTTTTTCAAAATTAACATGCGGCGAAATTGTGTTAAACAGATTCATGGGGGTCAAGAAACCTGTGGAGCGAAAGAAAATTCCGTGGAAGGACAGCAAATGGAAAAGCAGCTCAATTCATGTAATCCCGGAGCTTTAAGAGGATGGGCTTCTTCCAAACGCACTGGCGTTGTAAAGAAGTTGAACAAGAAGCACGTGTCTCAGAACGTTTTGGTTGAGAGTGATCAAACATGTTTAGATAACTGTCGTGTGGAGGGAATCCGTGGTAGAAAGGTAATGAATTTGTCTGGAAATCCAATTTTTTCTCCTGAAAAAAGTGGGAGCACAGAGAATGCATGTGATGAAGCTCAAGCTAGTGAGAAAAGCGACTGCTTTTCGTGGAGAACGAGAGCAGGAAGCCCCTTTCCTGGTGAGCAAAGCCAGCATCAGTTTAACCAGGACACAACTTTTTCACCCAATAGTTGCATGCTAAACCGTACTTACTCTGACGTGAACTTTGCACCTGTGTTGAGCAACAATACAATTGGTTCCGCTGCTGATCTCACCAAAAATTTTGATAGTCCCCATCGTGCTAGCAAAAAACTATCTAAGAGCCGTGATCCCCCCAGATCAAATGCTAGGAAATTCCTCCCACCAAAGAAAAATGTGTTGGCTATTGGCAGTCGGGTATCTTTGACTGAATCCAGTTCCAGCGTCGCTAAGAATTGCTCAGCTGCTAAGAATCAAGGGCAAAGGGAAGAAGCAGATAAAGAGGTTGCTGCCTGGGATCCTGAGGCTGATCAACAGCATGATTTCATGCATAATTTTGCTGGAAAGCGGTTAAGAAAAGATAGTAGTGATGAAGTATTGCTATCCAGAAGCACTGTGTTGCAAAGGAGAAAAGGTAGAGGTTCCTTAAGTAGCTCTAGAAGGAATGAACCCATGGCCTTGGAAAGTTCTCAATTTGCACCCGAGTTTTATGGAAATGATGAGAGGGAAAAGATGGATACTTCTGGTACTGTTCGTGATGAATATCTGGAAAAAGTTGATGGCCTGGGAGTTGCTGAGAGAGAGGATCAAATCCATGATCGTGACATGATTACTGAAAAGCCTTCCCTAATTGGTTTCTGTGAAACCAAAGCAGTAACGAGTCCAACTGATCCAAGCATTAGTAATGATGAGCAAGAGATGTTTTATGGTGATGAATTGCAAGATGGCACACTTGGGCAGAATGTTCATAGCACGGAGGAAATGGATGCTCAAGATGGCCAGGGAAGCTATTTTCCTGAGGTTGATCCAATACTTATCCCAGGGCCACCAGGATCGTTTTTGCCAAGTCCTAGGGATATGGGGTCAGATGATTTTCAAGGGAATTCATCACTAACCACGAGCCGAGTTCAATCATCTCAAGATCAACTCGATTTCATTGATGGGGATTCATCAGATTCACCTGTTTCTACAACATCAACCATCTCTAATTCCAGAGGGACAAAATTTGATCCGAAGTATTCTGAACCCTTATCATCCATAGGACCTCAATCCGCTCAAGACAAGATTGGGCCGGGCCTATCGCGTGCAGTTAGTGGCACTTCTGAAGAAATTAATGCCACTGTAGCTCAACAGATAATTAGTACAGCAGCTGACAGACTTTCTTTTGATAGAGAAAACCATAAGGTCAACAAGATATCTCTCGAGAGCGGACCTATCAGCTTCAAAAGTAACGATCAGCCTTGCTGTTGTCAACGGAAGGATAGAACTTCTCAGGGTGTGGCTTTAAATTATCAAGAATCACCACTATTAATGCGGCGAGCAATGGCAGTGCCTGCCATGGGAATGCAAATGGGTGGCAATCCAAACACAAGAACAAACACTTTGGAGTCGGGGTCTGACATGACAGGTTCGTTCTTTCTGAGTGGTTGTACAACATCGAGATCTGAACAGGTAGTTTTTCCTGTCACCAAGTCATCTTCCGGTCACCATCCTTCGAAGTGTTCTCCAGATGGCAAAGGGAAGTTGTCCGGTCACGGTGATTGCGATTCTGTTAGTCCATCCGCTTCTAATTCGATACTCAGGCTAATGGGAAAGAATTTGATGGTGGCCAACAAAGATGAAGATGCATCAGCTCCACCGGTGCAGGCTCAACCACATGCGCAAACTAACCAACTAACTTCACAGTTTCCAACATTCTCAGGAGTTGTTCCTGGCAATCTTCAGAATCAGTTTTACCATTCCTTTCAACATAATTTCCGTCATGGTTCCGTAATCTTAGGTCAAGATCCACATAACAAGGTGGGGGAATGTTTTAGAAGCTATAGCAATCCGAGGACACCACAAGTGGTTGCACGAGGTCCTGCAAGCTTGTTTCCAAAACATCGTACAGATGGCAGTTTTGTGTCATCCATGGAGCCTCATGAGCATAAAGGCGATTGTAATTTTCCAATGCCACAGAACATGTCTATAAGCAAACCCATTGGAGGAGCACCTGCGTTTCATATGGAGAGAATTATGAACCCTCCTGACCGCCAACGCAAAAATGTACATTCTGCTTTCAGTGCCAGTAAAGAAATTATCATCATTGATGATATTCCGGAAAGTGAAGCTGATTTGGCCTGCAATGTTGCAAAGTACTCAGAAGGGTTGACGGAAAGCCAAGTAGTTTGTTCCAGCATTCCAGTACAAGCGGCTCCCAGTTATAACTCAAAGCATGTGAAGAATCCTCTCTCTCGTTACGAGTCACAGGAACCTTCTTTACGTTGCGGATCACCAGTTTTGTACAACACCACCTTGCATGCAGTTCCCTCCAGGCTAGCCACTAATAGTAGTCCTGTTAAATGGAGCTGTACTACTTCAGAAGGCTCGGGTGTGCTGCAGCAGGCTCCTTTTCTTGCAGCACCATCTCCAAGAGGACATCTGAGATCTACAGTGTACTCTCCGAGCTTGTCATAGCAAAACATGTCACGTTTGAATGATGAGCACAAGGTTTTGCATTAATGAAACTTGTACTGATCGTAGCTCGTAGATCACTGATTCCGGGAAACTTAAGTCTATGGCAAAGAAATGGCGAAAAGTACCAAAGATGGAGCCTCCACATGCTTATGCTGTTACTCTACCAAATGTTGATTCGAAATGATGCAATTTTTTTTCAGGTTTCTGCTTAGGCATGCTTTAAGCTACCCGGAGAATAGACAGTGTTTTACAGTTGACATAAAAGCTTGGCTCGAAAGTGAATATTCTCAAGCATCGGTATAAGTCAAGTGTTTATGTATTTTCTGTCCCTTTTTCTTCTTTCTTATAGAATTTTGTTAGAGGTACTTGTTCCTTGTGTGTTTGGCCTCTCCTTGATCAAATGTGAATTACAGCACCATGTTCTAGTCTTGAAAATCGATTTTTTTTCCGGTTCATCGCGAATCCCGAATCCCGATTCATCTGCAGTTCCGTTAATTAGTACGCATTCGAGTACTTCAAAGATAGATCAAATTCAATTGCTTGGAGGGCAAGAGGTTCTTTATAGTCTACGTTGATTCATCATTATTTTTAAGAAAATTTATATAAACATATAGCTAAGTTATATATAAAACTGGAATTGAATATTTCTCTCGTTTTTTCTGGTCTGGAAGTAAAAATGTTGATGCTTATTAAAAGTCCTGGTAATGTCAATTGATCTTGCCATGAACAGAAGCTTCGGAATGCATGGTTGCAAATGAAATGGTGGTCGAGATAAAATTTGCATACACCAAATTACCTTTGATCACAGAATAACTGTGCAATCAACTGTTCAAAATTTCACAATGAAAAATCAACATGCAGAAACGTAATGCAGTCAAAATTGATCATCCTTCTTACACACATATGACATACATACATACATATATAGATACATACACATATATATATATATATATTTATATATATATGTTCTTCTCCTTCATCTTTGATTAATTTAACATTGTATGTGTTTCTTTTACCGGTAAAAGAGATGCTCCACCATTGGATTCGGCCGAAACAACGTATGTTCTACCTAGCCAGATTACATATTTATATGTATTTGTAGGGGGGTCTGAAGAGTACACGAGTTGAATGCACACGCAACAGTGACGAATGAGACCCCATTCAATAGAATTAGGGTAATTCTATGCGGGTTTTCAGTCACTACTTATTCTTCGTTTGTTGCTTTCTCTCAGCTTCATTTTCCATGGTACTTAACAAATATATATATATATATATATATATATTATTTATAAATATGTATATATATGGTACTATATATTGACTTTGCTTGTTCATGAATTCATGAGCATGCATGGACGTTTACCACGAAATGTAGCCGTTAGAGAGAGAGAGAGAGGTGAATTGCATGGTCAATTTAAGCTACATATAAACGACAAGATGAAACACAAAAAAATGGCCGCTGGATTCGCATTATATCATAGATGCTTAATAATGCAGTCCATAAGGTGCTGAAGTAAATTGACGACAAGGGCAACTTACATGAGTATATTGTTGTTGTGATGTTTTGTGTTAATAATATAAACAACGTTATGCAAAAATAAACTTACACATACAAATACATTATTAATGTGAAATATCACAATTGTCGTGTACTCGTGTTATGTAAAATACTGCCCATATGTGAGAGAACTGAACACTTTTGTTTTCTTTCACAACAACCTAAGTTAAAGCCATTGTTTTTATGTGTTTAGATTAAAAAGTAGGGGATAGTTAGGAAGGCAAATGGATGGAAGGCGGGGATGTGAATTTTGCATGGTGAAAGCTGGACAGCTTCTCATTACACTCTTTACAAAGACAATGGTTCTGCTTGTTTAAATTGTGGGTTGTGGGACATTCTCTGTCTTTCTTCTTGTCACTTTATTCTTATTAAGCCCTCTCAAAAGCATTACTTGGACTTTTTTTTTTTTTTAATATATAGAAGCATCCCTTGAACGTTGAAAACTTGATTCCACTAGTTTGTAAGTGAATCCATATAACCAAAGTTTCATTTTAAATTTTTTTTTCTTTACGGAGAAGTTGGTCATGCGGGTTTTTCTTCATAAAAATTAATTCTAATGCATCTAGTTTGTAGGTAATTGCATGTATGTGAATGTTTTCAAATTTTATACTTGACGAGAAAGTTGGTCGTTTGATTAAAGAAAGAAGAAATTTGGTTTTACCATGCATTAAAGATTTAAGAAAACATGATTAGTCGTCCGGGATAACTTTGTTTAGGAAGAAAAATCCGAATGACCAACTCATAAAATTACCTTGGTTACTATTTTTGTTAACACACCTCATACACACTCACTTTTACTAGAAGTAATTTTATTAGGATCATTGGATAATGCTAGAGAAATTAAATTTATAAACTAAATAATATAAAAATTGATGATTGGATTATTACTTAAGTGTTGATTAACATGCTTATTTTTTATTAATGACACATTATTTAGTTTACAAATTTAGTCTAACTAACATTACTTTTAATTAACTGAAAAAGGATAATGTTAGGAAAATTAAATTTGTAAACTAAATTTGCAAACTAAATAAGGTGTTGCGAATTAAAATTAAACATGTTAATCAACACTTAAGTAATAATTCAATCACTAATTTTCATGTCATTAAATTTACAAAATTTAGTCTAATAGTATTACCTTAAAAAGATTGTCCTTGCAGGATTTGGATCCTCTCTGAAGCAACTGGTCGAGATCTTCCTGATCAGTGTTTGTGGACCATTGAATTTTTATCCAACAGCTAGAGGATCCAAATCCGTCCTTGCACGTCTCGGTGGAAGTGGAAATATTTTATTAATGTTGAAAGGCTTCTGGCTAGTCAATTTCTGAGTACGTATGCACAAGAACAAAAGTCAAAACACAATGCTTAATAATTAATTAATTAATTTGAACACTAACTTACGAAGTTTGTGAAATTTGTATTCACGTGATACTTGAGACTCGAGAGGGATCATGAGTTGAGTCTGAATACAGTGACAAATCGTTAACCCTAGCAAGTTTAGATTAAACTCTGCATGGTTAAGAGTTAAACGCACCAGCCCAAATTCAACTCAAATCTGCTTTACCATTCTTTAACTTCAGTTTACGTTAAATTTGAGTTCATTTATATTAAGTTTTTCTCTTGGTTGAATTTGAGTTGAACTTGCGTTCTGTAGACTAAAGTTTTAGCTTGCAGATTTTCTTTGGAGTGATAGTGCGGAGGGGAGAATCGAACTTAAGATAACATACATAAACTTAAGATAACATACATAAGCGTAAATGTTTTTAATCACTTAAGATACAAATTTACGGTGTCTTATCTCGCGAAATAGAATGACCATTTAGTTCAATCAACTGAAAATTTTATTTAGTGTGGCAATCAAATTGTCATGTAATGTTATAAATTCACTCATGTTATAATATGTGTATCGTTTTAGTGATATTATATCATAAGTTCATGAATAACAACCTTATAGTTTACGCTTATTACAACATTATAATTTGTAACATCTCATAGCAGTATAACCTGCACACCCAAAATTTAAAGTTTATTTGAAGAAGAAATACAATCATTTATCTTGAGCAACATTACGATAGTAAACATTCGTTAGGAGATAAACTTACTTACGATTGGAGGTTAGTAATTGTAGGAGGCCCTTAAGGGAAGAATTTTTTTTATAAAAATAGAGATTAGTTGTGTCTCACACTGCATCGAATTTTAACGATCCGAACAATAAAGTTTTCAAATTGCACCTCATAGATTATCCTTACAAAATACTAATCAAATTAGAAATATTTGAGGGATTTAAATTTTTTATTTCTGCCAAAATACCAAATCCTCATTAGTAACTTGAAAATAAGAAGGAAAAAGAAGGTGAAAAATTACTACATCAAAAGGCATCATCATCATCATGGATCCATGTTTCGACAGATTGGAAAGATAGCCCACAAAACCAACATACAGGATTACTGAAAAGAGTTCGGTTTGATTCATAGAAAAATCCGATTAAATTAAGCAAAAGCTAACAGGCATTGACAAACACTTTGTTATCTAATAAACATTAAAATTTTATTATGATAATTAAATAGGTAAATAGTTTCGAATTGAATTAAATTTTTGTAAAAATGATTTATGAATCGAGACTTACATAATAAACGATTTGAATAGTTGAAATTCAATGCAAAATGAGTCTCACAATTAATTTCCATTTAAAAAAATAGAATTCCCTTTCTCTTAAGGGGCCTAAGTAATTGTAAAATGTCACAATGTACACAACATTTTTTACCATTTTACTACAAAGTATGGAAGTTAGTCTTCATCTTCCCTGTATGTCCCACACAATCCCACTCACCAACCAATCAAACTGACAGACTGTCACAGCCTCACGGGAAGAGCATCGTCTTCCATATTTTAGTTGTTCATAGTATGTCGTGCGATTCGTTTTCGTCAGATATTTATATTTAATTTTAAATAAAAAATCAAATAATTTTCAACCACCGATGTTTTTAGGGAGGACCCACTTCAGGTGTAGGGTCACCACGTCGGAGATTGGGCCGTGATGGCAGGCCTGGTGGTTGTTTCTGGTTTGGTTGCTTGGGCGAGCAGTGGGCTTGTGAAAGTTACATTGGGCCTCAGAGTTGGGCTTGTGTTGTGTGGGGTCCACGGGCTGCTTCGGAACACAGAAGGCTTGTTTCTCAACGAGAATGAAGCTGCTTGTCAGGGATTGATTGGGCCACATCTTCATCGGTCTGATAATTCAATTATTTGTTTTTTTTTTAATTCGGGTTTGGTGTGTAATTTTGTGTGACTTCAAAACAAGAGACAAAAAATGTTTGTCGTTTTAATTTTTTTTTAATTTAATATTTTTGAATTTTTTTGGGGTGGGTTTTTGGATTTTGGTGTGTTGGGGTGGACTGATTTGTGTGTGTAAAAATGTAATTGACAATGGACTGTGTTTCCCTTTGTAACATTGATTTTTGGATTAATGAAAACATTTGATTTCATTTTCACTTGTGTCGCTAAATCCTTCGAAGGCGAGTCTTGGCGTAACGGAATTGTTGCTTCTTTGTAACCAAAAGGTTATGGGTTCGAGTCGTGAAAATAGTCTCTTTGCAAAACAAGGTTAAGGCTGCCTACAATAGACATTCCTCGCCTAACCCTCACAAAGTGGGGAGCCTTGTTGGCTTGTGGTCGCCTTTTTACTCTAACTCACAAGGAGAAAATTTGAATTCGGATAAAAAATAGCAAAAAACACTGCTCTGACCAACTAATCTAACCAAGTCCAAATTTCTATGTTCATACTCAAATATTACCTTGATTTAGTTGTACTGAATTGCACATAAGTTTGTATGCAGTCTATTTAAAGTGATAGAATAAAGGTCCTTGTCACCCTAACCATAACACATGCTATGGACCATGTCACTTCACACCTGGCAAACCTTTTATTGCTTTATCTATCAAAACGGGACCCTTGATTTTAATGCTTGTAAACGATACGTTGGCTAGAGCAAATGTATTCTCTAATATGTAAATTTATTCATTCATACGCACTCGAGCTTTTTTATGTGGTTTAGTTAGTTTAAAGTATAATATCGCCTGTAAAAAAATGAAATTTTATTGTGCAAAATTGAAGGAAAAAAAAAAACTGCCAAATTTCTGTGCTCTTATTCTCTTACTAGAAGAAATTATAAGGTCTACTAAATTGCTGATATTACAAACTAAACTAAGATTTGATTACAAGTGTTAACAAAACTGAGTTCCTCATAGAACGAAGGATTGCTTGTGTCCAAAGCAACAGAGATTTTCATTTCATTAAATCTTGCTTCTCAGTCTCACTAACTTTGCCAAAATTTCTCGGGCTGCCAATGTCTGGGCATGGTTATGCCAAAGCATCACTGTTCTGATGCTGCTACAAGTCCCGCACAGCTCTTCGTCGCTGTCGAAATGCCCGCCTCAAAGCAGCAATTTCGCCCTCGTCTCCAGCAATGTCGCCTAAGCCTTCAACAGCGTCGTCACGTCTTGCCACACGTATTCGTCCACCCTTTGGTTGCTTTGCAGCTTGTTCTTCCAGCAGAGAAAGCCCTGGCACCAGTCTTGGATTTGGGAATACGAAGGACTTCTCTACTTCTTCGAGTACGTTAGTGCACACCTTTAGAAGCTCCAGTGCCCGAGACACGGGCACATACGTCATATACAAGTGGATGGACACTTGAAAAAACTTCCCTCCACTTATAGTAACATAGCACCATCGTGTTTTGAGTATACTGAAAATGAAAATTTAACCTAATGTGGGTTTGAATGACGACGCATTTGCAGATGTTTAGATCGACAAGTTCACCTTTTATTACTACAACTAAATTAATGACAATATATTATATATGGTACCCAAATCCTTAGATTGATGATATGCACGAATCACGGTTCATTTGATTCTGCAGTCATTGAATGGAAAATACAATCCTGAGCATAACAATTCACTCAAATAAAACTGAGTAAAAGATTATAAATTATTACCATTCTAAAATTATCTTTAATGGAGGACAATGATTCAAAACTGATATAATTTATGAAAGGAGATATTCGAATTCGAGTAGAAAGAGAGAGTGATTACGTGTGGCTAGCAGTTCGATTTTATATATCTACAAGCTCGTTTGAAAATACTTTTAAAATAATTAAAAAAAAATTTAGAAAAAATGTTTTTGGATTCCAAAAGCATTTGAAGTGTTTTATGTAATAAGCATCAGTTATGTTATTCTTACAAGAAGAACTTTAAGTATTTTTCCGAGATTCACTTGCATTTTTGCTTATGATTGATATTAAAAATATTTCACCAAAAACACTTTCAGCCATATTAAAATCACTTCTAAACAAGCCTTATAATGAAGGAACGTCAATTAATTTTGCTAAACAAATGCTATAGTTTAATCCAAACTACTATAATACCAACTTAAACCATGTTTGTAATAATGATAAATGAAACAATAATAAATGAGGAGAAACTCGAACTTAGAACTTCAAGTCCAAAACAAACGTTTATAATCACTTGAACTACAAGATCTTTGTTTGAAACGAAGGTTTAGAGTCGAAACAAACCATAAAACAAAATTACCAAACAAAAACAAGAAGAAGCCGACCCGTCAGATGGCCAGCGGTGGCCAATGGTGTGCGGTGGAGGGTGGGCCCACCCCTCGTGCATGTGGCCATGCTCAGTGTCCCCCACGTTCCCTCCACCCTTATTTAATCCTCCCCTTTATCATTTTTTCCCGTTAATTAATAATTAGTCGAATTAAATTTTCCTAATTAAATTTTCATCGCTATAAAATAGCAAATCCGATCACAATTTAGGGTTTCCAATGCCCTTCGAATTTATCTTCTACCTGCGTCTTCTTCTAGGCTTCAGGCAGTTAATTCCAACTGTAAGTTTCCCAATTCCCCAAAATCCCAAATTTTGAATTCGTCGTTTCGTTTTTTTATTTTTCTGAATTTTCAATTATTCAGGATTTAATTGCTCTGCCGGTTCATGATCGAAATTTAATTTCAGTTTTTTGTAATGCTAGATTTTGGGTCTGGGTTGGAATGTTAGTTGTTCTTGATCTGATTGAATTGGGGGTGAGGGAAAAGCCCTAAATTGTTCTATGTTATGGATTTGGAAAATGAATCTGTGGAAGATGATGTAGTAAACCCACAAGTAGTTTCCGATTCTGCTGCTGCTGATGGTGATGACGGTAGTAGTAATTCGATAAGGAACAACGGGTCATGTGGTAATGAGATTGGAAATGTAGCAGATAGTAGAGATAATGATGGTGGCAATGAACAGGCAGTGAATTCGAGTCCTCCGGCAGCCAAATCTCCCGTTGGGGGGTCACCTCCAACCGTCAAAGGGCGCGGCTTAAGAAAGTGGAAAAGAATTAAGAGAAATTTTACCAAGGACGATAATGACAATGCAGTTGATGATTCTAGTAAAGTTTTGAAGCGGGGTTTGTCCGGTAATGGAAACCCAGTTAAGCCAAAGAATTCGCCCATTGAGATCAGGCATAATAATAGTGATGTTTCTGTTGGATCCGTGAATAGGTTGAAAAATGTGGGAGTTGCTGATAGCTTTGCCATTCCTGGTTCAAGTTCGGATTCTAGGTTTGCTGTGGGTTCTGCATTTGCTGCTGCCGCAGATTCTGACAACAGTGAGGATCGGAGTAGCAAGTCTTCAACAGCTGCCAGTGTTCCAAAGGCCAAGTTTGAGCTCCCTGCAGCATTTGGGCATGCGTGCGATAAGAACAAGATGAAGAGTACTAGCAGGAGGAGTGTGAGCAATTCAGCTCAAAAAGCTCAACAGGGAAAGACACGAGCTGAAAGTAGTAAGAAGCATAGAGGAGACAGGGGCACAGTTGAGAAGGAAAACTCTTATTCCAGCATGGAATCTGACTCAAGAAGCTCCAACTTTGTCTTTATGCAGAGTCCAATTTTGACTAGTAACAGGAAGCAAAGTGGAAGATCAATGAGTCATGATGGAGAAGACAGTGATGAAGTTCATGCAAGTGAACCACAATACAGTGAAGAAGCTCAAACTGGTTATAGCAAAGAGAATGTGGGAGATGTTGAAGATTTTTCTCAGGGTGACTTTCCGACAGACTTGCCGTGGATGGCTAAGGGAGGAAAGAATAAGAATCGTAGGTCCTTGACAGATCAAGATCCACTGGTTGAGTCTATCCTTAATCTCCAGTCTGTACAAGAAGCATTGGCTAAAGGTTAGATTGCCTAAAACTGCTGAAATATAAATAATTACGAAATAAAGTTGGTGTTTTTGTCTTGTATTGCTGCTTTCCAGATGTTTAACGAGTTGGTGTTTTTGTCTTGTATTGCTGCTTTCCAGATGTTTAACGTGTTGGTGTTCTAATAAATTTGATGAATCCCCCATATTGTTCATTGCCTAATTAGAATTTTTTGTTCAGCTACTACTTCCTGTGATGATCAGGATAGGGTAGAAACCAGTAGAATAACTATTAAAATCATAGAAAGATTATTTTGAAAAACCTGATCGTGCAAAACTGTGGTCTGTGCTAAACATGTCAATTTTATTCTGTAAAAGTCCAAGTATAGATTTAGGAGTTCTGCAAGCAAAGTTTTTGGTCATTTTTAGAGTAGTCTGAAGGACCTCTTGACTAGAGTAGTCTGCAAACAATGTAATCAATTGGTGGGAGAGTCTCCATGGCAGCCATTTGCTAATCTTCTTATAAGTTTGTACTTTTTGAAAAACCTGATCGTGCAAAACTGTGGTCTGTGCTAAACATGTCAATTTTATTCTGTAAAAGTCCAAGTATAGATTTAGGAGTTCTGCAAGCAAAGTTTTTGGTCATTTTTAGAGTAGTCTGAAGGACCTCTTGACTAGAGTAGTCTGCAAACAATGTAATCAATGGGTGGGAGAGTCTCCATGGCAGCCATATGCTAATCTTCTTATAAGTTTGTACTTTTACAAGTGTAAGTTTGTTCAATTTTCACATGTTTAGGGGATCTTAATGAGGGTTTGTGAAATACCTCCCATCTTATGTGCCTCGTGGGTAATATATTTGGTGAATCTTTCTGGTTGATACATACACATTTTGAGAAGCCCAGATGTTACCATAACTCGTTGTATCATCATTGAAGTTATTGTCTTGTCTTGCATTCTTTTTTATACTCAGAAGTCGTGGTGTAATGGCACTTACTGTTTCTCTTTCCCTCTTTTACACTAAGGGCTTGGTTCGAGAAACTAGTATTGTTTGCTTTTTGCTCCATCCATCTTGGTTATTGTATCATTTTCCTTTTATTTCTTGTGGGTTCATTGTTTTACCCCTTCCTACGAGTGCATTTTGGCTCACCACCCTAAAGTGGTGGTAATACTTACCACCCCATTAAATACCGTTAGATTAGTTTAAATTTCGAGATTTGTGTAGTAGATAGATTAAATCAAACTCATCCAACGGTAATCAATAGGGTCGTGAGCATCACATCACTTTAGTGTGGTGAGCAAAAATATTCCCCTTTAGTGTGGTCTGCATATTGAGACTTTGATTAATGGGCTGCGCTTTGCTTTTCAAAGTAGTTTTGGTTTATTTCCCTTCTTAACTTATTGCTGTCTGTGTTTCTTATTAGCGATGGTTTGTTTCCTGCTGAAGCTATTTTTGACTGCTTTGTCTGAAATATGAATTTTGATTGTGTTTTCCTTTTTTGGGGGTTCTGCTATATTGTTATGGCTGTTTTTGGACATCAAATTAACGGAGTCATGTGTGTTCATGCAGAGGTTCAGAAATTTGGGGAGATTGGGAAGGAAACTTTGTCAGCGGATTCTATTGGTGGTAGTATACCTGCCGATATCTATTCAAGTGATCCGGGAATCAATGAATCTAACTTATCTGACCATTTGGGTTCTGATAAGATTGGACAAAGTTCTTCAAAGTCCTTGGAATCTCAGGTCTTGAGTTTGAAACAAAATGTGAAGCTTTTGGAAAGCAAGCTGGATGAGACGAGAGCTATACTGGAGGTGAAAGAATCCAGGGTTGCTGAACTCGAAGATATGATTAACGTTAGCAAGTCTGCAAAAGAAGATTCAGGTAGTACCGTAGGTTTAGAGGAGGAAAAAAGTCGAGAGCTAGAGACTGAACTTGATGGCGTGTTTAGGCAAGTGATTGAAGCTCAGGTTGAGTTCATTGCTATTAAAAGTTCCACACAGAGGTTGAAGATTGCTGCAGGTGGCCAAATCGCACTGCTTGATGAGCAAGAAGCAGTAGCTGGAGAACAAGCACAGATGCTGAACAAGCTTGGGGAAGTAGAAATTAGGGCCGCAAAGCTAAAGGAACGAACAATGGAGTTGGGAAAATTATCCGGAGATATTTTAGAGACCGAAGAGGTTTTCACCATCCAGAAGAGGTTTTGTAAGATTACTTCTTGTCTTTTTATTCAGTTAATATTGCTGGGCTTGGCAATCTTGTTTTTTTTCTCGCAGTCATCCCATCAAGGGGTGGCTGTACCCACCTGAGCACGAGAGTAGCAACGCCATGTTGTTTTTGTGTATTCTCAACCTCCTTAGGCAAATACTGGAAGGCTAAATTTGATCTTTTATCGTGTAGAACGTTTTCTTCCTCATTTGTTTTTCTGTTTCCGTTTTTATGTAACGTTGTTGTAATTTTTGCTTTCATAGGAACAAAAGCATCTCAAAACGATTGCTTATATATAAGTGCTTATAGCGTATTGTACCTTCCGGAACTGTAATTTTCGCGTTGTCAATTTTGTTTGGTGGATTGTTTTATGAGTCGAAATTTAAGGAACGTCGAATCACTTGTAACGGATGTTCCATGACGATGTTTAAGACATAATTTAAGGTCTTCTGGCACCCATCCGGCTTGGCTTTGCTTAACAAAAGACCAGACCTGGACGAGTGCATGTTGGGACATTAATCCTAAATATTATAGGAGATTCTGGGAGTCCTGTTTTAGGTAGGAGTTGATTTTGTATATTTAATTGAGATCTGTGTGTAAAGGAGGGGGAGGACGTCAGGTAGTCGACACCCAGCACTCCTAGGTTACGTTGAATCCTTATGAAAATGAATCTAGAACGAAATCGCGTTAAAGCTAGGGCGTCACTTGTAAGTGGCATGCTGTGTGGCCAGAACCGAGCGCAATGACATTCTAGAATTCATATAGCCGACCCAATTTAGTGGGAAAAAGCTTTGTTGTTGTTGTAATTGAAATCTGTGTGTAAATAGTCTTCCTTATGGAACTCGGCTTGTATGCTTATGTATTGTAAAACCATGAAGCATCAATATTATCATTGAAGTTATTCAGGCTCTCGCCCTTGACCAAATCTTATCGCCTTGATCAAATCGTCTTCACCAATAGTTCTCTACTAGATTCAAAATTCAAACATGATGATGAAAGTGCTAATGTTATTATATACACGGCCGCCACCCGGAAGCTCGAGAGATTAGATGTTGCAGAACAATCTAATGAGAACTCCAGTCAAATGTATCCAACAAAAGTCGCATGACGGATTGTTGGTTTTGATGGCAAATGTCTTGAGCTCAATGATAACTTGACTCGCCCCTATTTGTATGAGCATCGAGGTCGGTTGTATTGTCAACGACAGTCGTTTTTTCAATGTCGTGTCAATAGATTGTGAGATGCCAGGTATTGGACGATGGATCAGTTCATCCGAAAGAATGATTAATGAGAAAGACATAAAGTTGTTTTTTACTGCAACTGATTCAATGTCTTTGGTTTTGAACGGACAAGGATCAGTTCATCCGAAAGAATGATTAATGAGAAAGACATAAAGTTGTTTTTTACTGCAACTGATTCAATGTCTTTGGTTTTGAACGGACAAGGATAGTCTGTCCTCCACTTCCGGTGCCCTTCCCGTGCCCTCCTGTTTGTATGGTCACGGTTAAACCACGTCAACATTTTATATTACTATTCATTTTTGTCTTATTATATCTATAAAAAAAATATATAAAATGTTGACGTGATTTAACCGTGACCACACAAAACAGGAGGGCACGAGGAGGGCACCGGAAGTGGAGGGCAGACAATCCTTATCTGTTTTGAACGACGATCAGCAGTGGGCCGAGCAGTTTTGGATTTTCGCCAAGAAAATCCAGCCTACGATGATTAAAACCATAGGGTTTAATAGTAATTAGGTACAAGATACACATGGTTATACATCGAAGAAAATCCAGTCTACGATGATTAAAACCATAGTTTGTTATGGATCATGAATAGTGAGTGAAATGAAAATTTTCTTTTGTGTTAATTCGCATATTTCCAAAAAGTATGCTTTTGTTGGTTTATTGAAACACCAGATTTAATATTTGCAATCAACTCCGTCAGTAAATAATGTAAATTAGCAACAATTTAGTTGTAATAAAAAACCAAATGATGGCTTAATTAGTAGTGACAAATAGAAAACACACACGATTAGTATTGCCAAAAGCTGACATAACGCCTCCTCACTCGAGACTCCTTTGGAGATGCTTCTCTAAAAAGCACTTCTGGGCAGAACGAGACAAGACTTGGCCTCACATGTATCCATTTCGTGTTACATGAGTCATTCGTGCTCTTCACGATCCACTTCCCCACGGTCGCGCAGTCCACAGATGAATCTCAGTTTGTACGACCAAATATACACACATAAAAATTACGAAAGTACCAAGTTGATTACAGTCATAACTGAAGCTAAAGAACCGGCGTAACAGCAACAACAACAATGGTAAGAACATCTCCAAGTCTTTTAACTGCATCGACACCCTTCCAGTGTGATTTGAACCGTTTTAAAGACGGGTCCGGTGCCAAGAGCCGCAAAGTTAAAACAGCGTAGTCCGGCACAAATGCACAACTGAACCGGTGAAATCATAACACGCATTTACCCTGCTGCTAACTAACATCGTATTAGACAAAAAAGACTGTTAGATTTACTAACCGGTGAAAATTGTATGCTTTTGTGTACAAGATACACATGGTCGTCAAATTTTGTTCATCGAACATTTTACAAAAAAAATCTAACAGTAAAAAACTGTATACATCGTATTATATTATATACTTTTATTGATCATAGGCAAATTAGAATTGAAGAAGAAGTGCAAAGTACAAGCAATGATATATAACGCATGACACAGGTAGTGCGTTTGGTTAGATTTAGATGTTTCCAAGGACACAAATTCCGCAGTTAATCTCAATTGTATTATACTTACACTAAGTCTAGTTAGGGCATAGTTTACTCGACCATGACGGTATCAAATCCAGCACTCTAATACTTAAGCATCTTTCTGCCGCAATATAGACAATAAGTCGTGTACTTAACATAGTTAAGTTTCCTCTAGGTCTTATGCCTCTGCCTCTGATATATCATTGCTTTGATTAAAAGTTTATAACTATTGTCATTTGTATATATTTCCCTTTTTCTAACTCATTTTTGTTCCCGTTCCATTCGAAGACCAAGCAAATATTGTCTCTCTCGTAAGTTTCTTTTGAGTTTGAAGACAATTAATGCGATGTGTATCTTGTAAGTTTCATACCATGTTTTCATACCACATTTTACAAAAAAAATTAACAGTAAAAAACTTTATACATCGTATTATATTATAAACTTTAGGTGGCATCTAACATGGACAAATAATACGATGTGTTTCTCGTAAGTTCATACCATGTTTTTACACATTTCTATATCACCTTAGGTAGCATCTGACGTGGACATTCACATCATTTGAAAAAGGCTAAATATATAAAATGGTCCCTGAGATTTGCATAATCAATATAAATGGTCCCTGAAATTGAAAATCAATATAAATGGTCCCTGAGATTATCCACCATCCATGATTTTGGTCATTTCGTTAAAAACTCTTTGGACAATTTTCAAAGTTTCGTAACTCAATCGTTTCTTAACCAAATTCGACCCATAATATATCATAATAAAGATAGGAAAGTGTAAAACAAAATTATACCTATATGGAAGCCTTATGGTTGCCGGAGATGGCCGGAAAATAGCCTGAAAAGTGTCTGGTCCGAGGGAAAACTGGAAAATTCGTCTGAAACTGAATAAATTTAAACGTTCATAACTTCTTCAATACTCAACAAAATCAAGTGATTCAAAAACGAAAATCATACTTCTCGATGAGACGAAGAGAATAGTATATTTTTTTTTATGGCTAACTCGCCGTGGTTTTTCCGGAAAATTGCTCGAAAGTGGCTAACCATTTTCAAGTTACCCACTTTTGAGTCGTTTTCCGGCCAAACAACATAGAGTTAGCCATCGAAAAAGGTACCATTCTCTTCGTCTCATTTAGAAGTATGATTTTTGTTTTTGAATCACTCGATTTAGTTGAGTATTGAAGAAGTTATGAACGTTTAAAATTTACCTAGTTTCTGGCAAGTTTTCCAGTTTTCCCACGGACCAGTCACCTTTCAGGTTATTTTTCGGCCATCTTCGGCAACCATTGGGCTTTCAAATAGGTATAATCTTGTTCTACACTTTCTTATCTTCATTTTGATATATTATGGGTCGAATTTGGTTAAGAAACGATTGAGTTACAAAGCTTTGAAAATTGCCCAAAGAGTTTTTAACAAAATGGCCAAAATCATGGATGGTGGACAATCTCAGAGACCATTTCTATAGATTTTCAATCTCAGAGACCATTTCTATTGATTATGCAAATCTCATGGACCATTTTGTACATTTAGCCTTTGAAAAATTTGCAAAACCCAAAGAAAGGAAGGAGAAAAACTCCTCGTATATCATAATCATCATTTAATTAACTAGTTTTTCTTAATTATTAATTTATTAAATAATGAACTAAATTTAAAAATCTCATTAATTCAAATGTTGTGGCTATCCACATCAAATGTCACCTAAGGTGGTACACAAATATGATACAAAAACATGGTATGAATAGCATTACTCTCTAGTCATTTGTAGTAATTGTGAAAAAGTGTCAATTTCGAAAATACTATGCAACCATCACGTTGTGGCTCGGTGGTTGAAGACGAATTTCAGGTTCGTATTCCACACGACACTTCTTGAGTTCGATTCTTGACGTTGGTGATCACATGATGATGGTCAAGAGGAGGATGAAACGTCATTGTGAGTTTTTCCGGCCCCCAACATGATGGACTGCAGTGACGAAGCCATCAGTTGATTCTTGTTTAAGAGAAAAAAAAAAAAATACTAGAGCTGCATAATTAGCAACCACTAATGTTGGACCAATTCGTGACTTTCAAGGTATATTGTATAAATATTCCAAAGTGAATTCATCTTTATTAATTATAGTGACATATAAGCCATTTTAAGATATGAACACCACCTTCTGTATGGTGAAACAAAGTACAGAATCACACCAAAAGTCCAAAACAAGGTATGAAAAGAACCATGTGCATGATTTCGCTTTAAATATAATTTTCTTATAATTAACAATTAATTAATCCAAAGTTAATAAAATATGCGTGTGAGTGTATCCTAGTACCAACGACATAAAGGCACGAAAGCGCACGTTACAATCGTAGGGTGGTGCATGTTTGTTTGGCAGTTGGCGTGAGAAAAGTGCCAAGGGATATAAAAGTTAAAAATGATAGTATAGAAAGTTTGAGATCACAAGAAATCGTCAATAAAACAGTTAGAGTCATATCCTTTCTATTTTCTTCTACCCTAAATACAAAGCATCCTTCAACGCAAATGAATTATGAGTACTACACACAAATAACTAGCTATGGGATTTAGCATTCTTTTGCGTGATAGATGTTTATATTGTTTAATCGTGAATTTAAACTATAGAATTTGACCAAAATCAACCTAATATTACTGCTTTAAATTTACCAGTATGTAAACATTATAACATTGTATCTTTCGATATTGTTTGGGGAAAGAAATTTCGGGGGCATGATGACATAAAACTTATGAAATTATATACAGTAAAACATCTATAAAGTTATACGGTTGAAATCTAACCAATTTTATAATTTTAAGGAGATTATTGCTTAATAGAGGTGTAGTTTAAATTATTATTTATTGCTTTATTTATCATTAATGAATGTTGTATTTCTTAAATATGATTCCTTGCATATTTTTGTTATGTGAAAGCGTGTTTCCTTAAGATGAGACCAAGAAAAATTAAACTTATTACAATATGGAGTTTATTCTAATACATAATTGAAATATTATTTATTGACTTATTTATCCTTAATGAACGATGTATTTCCTAAATAGGATTCCTTGGACGCGCCAAGGATTTAATTTGTTGCATATTTTGTACTCAGTGACACTTATAACTATGTAGAGGTGTGTTTCCTTAACATAAGGTCAAGAAAAATTATAACTTATTACAATATGAAGTTTATTCTAATACATAACCAGTCCAGAATCTTTTATGACTTTAAGAAGGTTATTCCATTATAAGGTATTACGTTTTACGTACAATGCTAATGTGAAAAATACAAGTTACCATATACACAACTAATATACCAATTCCTTTGCAAAACTAAATAACTGAATCTAGACACTTGAGTTAATTTGTTGTCTTATTATTCTTTTGCTGACCTGGTCACAAAGTGAGAAGAGATGGTAAAAGCTTAAGCTGGAGAGGAACTAATAATTGTGTGCTTAGACAAATCAATGTTTAGAGTATTAGACTATTAGTAACCTGTTGCTTCATCTTTGTTGATTTTGCAATTAAATTAGGTGATTGGAAAAAAAAATCTACATCTCTATCAGTACACAATGACCTTTTCAAAACAGACCCCCCCCCCTAATAGTTTATGTGGAAATACACACCAAATTCCCAAACACTAACAAGTTGCTTTTGGAGATTTGTTAGATGCTTCTCTTAAATATCACAAAGAAAACTTTATATGCTTAATTAATTTTCTTAAAACCAAAATTAAGCATTGAACAGGAAAAAAAGTTGATTCTTGCAAATTGGGTTGATGAGGAAAACCTCCACTGGGTAGAGAAGTCTCTTGACTTCATAAAGAAATGACTCCTTCGTTCTGGCCCTATATACTCAATGTTACATCTTATTAGCCTCACATCACAATTAAACAAATCAAAATCAAGATTCCATCTAAATGGAGTCAACTAAAAGAAAGGATCTGAATTTGACAATGCGCAGGAAAATTATCTACAAAAGTTGGAAAACATCGTGTGGAATATGTTTAATAGACTAATAAATTTGAAATAAATTATATGCTTTCTAATCATTTTGTTTTTGTTCAGATCTTTTATTTTAAATCTCGACAATATATGACATGTTTTAGTGTAGATAAACAACTTAACTGTATATTAATGTGATATAAATCCTGTAAATTTGATATCCCTCCGTCCAGGAGAGCACTTACATTTGAGATTTGATTACCAAAGGCTTAATTTGAAACTTAAAACTTGTGGAATCAAACAATTGAATTCTAACAAGAAAATTAATGGAAGAGAAAGTAAGGAAACTAATTTAACCAAAAAGAAACACTGTATGTATGCAGAAGTCCTGCAGATTCTTTACATCGTCTTCCTCCCAATTGGATATTGGAAATCTCCTTCCACTAAAGCAAAACCTTGAGAAGACCATATCATCATGCTTTTTTACAAGAGGAAAATTAACCCTAAAAGCGAATGGGAATGGACCCCACTTTGATCAAACTGGAAAGAGCAGTAGGGTATCTAAGACTATAAGGACAAGAACTAACTGAACTATCCAAAAACCCTTAAAAAAATATCAGATAGCCAGAGACTGAGAGGAGAAGATAGAAAACCTCAGATTCTTCAGCTGGCTAGCTAATTAGTAACTGAATTATAAGAAGAAGTTGAACATCCTGCTACTGCTGCCCCACCATACTGATAATCTGTACCTGCACCTTCCTGGTTATCCTCCTCCATTGGTGGAAGCTCATTTAGGTCAAAGTTCAAAACTTTTCCTCCACCACCACCACCTACTATAGTCTGACTGGAATGAGCTTGCAGCTGCTGCTGTAGCTGCTCAGAAGGACCCACGACCACCACCTGCTTCTGTAGCCGCTCAGAAGGACCCACCACCACCACCTGCTCCTGCTGCTGCTGCTGCTCAGTGGGGCCAGTCCAGTGGCACCTCTTGTGACCCCCCAAAGCCTGACCTGTTGGGAAGGTCTTGTTACAGATTTTGCATTGGTGATGCTGCTGATGATCAAGTGCTACTCTTTCTGCTTCATCACCATGCACCCTATCTTCAGCAGCCGGATCGTCAGCGGATGCAGACTGGTCCTCCATTGATGAGTGGGCCACCGTGATCCCCTTGAGCTTGTTGTGGCTTGACATGTGTCCTCCCAGAGCTTGGTGGCTCGGGAAACACTTCGCACAGAGATTGCACTTGTACCTCAGCCTTCCTTCCAAGTCCACCAACTTCATCTTCCTCCTCTTCCTCCTCACCACCGCAATGCTCTCAGAATTCTGACTGTCTGACAATTCATCCTCCATATTATTATAGTTTCCAATATTTTCCTCCTCCATTAATCCAAGCTTCAAGAAATTCTTCACCGTTGACTTTTCTTGACCAAACCCACCACCATATGCATCATACCATTTTTTCTCACTCCTCTTCACCTCAGATGATGCTCCCTTCCTCTTGTTTGTGGACCCCACGGTGGAGGGTGCAGTGTGTCCGTGGTATGGAAGTCCACCCTCTCGGTCCTGATTGGTGGTGATCAAGAAATTGCTGTTGGTGACCTCATACATGGTCTCATCAGCTCCTCCTCCTTCCAATGGATTGGCCTGAGCTAGCATCAAAAGATCATGGACAGCTTCCTCCATCTGCTCTTCGTCCTCTTCAACAGTCCTGGGACTTCTCGAATCCAATCCGGAGACGGACTGGTCAGAGTTGGACTCAAATCCCGTGCTGCCGCTCTTCCTCCCTCTCCTTGCGGTTTGTGACCATTTAGGCAGAGTCTTGGACAGATTAAGAACCGAATTTTTCGACCTGAAAAAAGTCTCATCAGACTCAATCTGATCCTCCTGAGCTTTCCTATTACTCTGATCAGGCACAGCATCTGACACAGTGGAAGAAGAGCTGTTTTTGGCGGTCGGAGGCGGCTGAATTCCCCTCCACTCTCTCTCTGGATGCGACCTCATATGCCCAAAAAGTGACTTCATCGACGGAAAATTCTTGCCGCAAACACAACAAACAGGCTTCATATTGCTGATGCTGCTGCTATTTCCTCCAATCCCCAAAACCCCACCAGCATTCGAGCTTCCAACATTGGAATTGCTTGGTTTCGAATTGTTGGGTTTTGATGAAATCGTGTTCTTGCGAGACTGATTAAACAATTCCCTGTTAGCTTGAACATGCATTCTCATGTGGCCTCCGAGAGCCTTACCTGAGCTGAAACCCTTGCGGCAGACCTCGCAGAATCGGGTAAATTCCGGCAGCGGAGCAGCGGAAAAGTTTTGAGGGTTTTGGCCTAAAGGTTCCGGCTTTGCAACCTTGAGCTTCAGAAACATTCCTCCATTGTTGCTCTCCATCTCTTCCCAGCTCAGTGTCTTTGCGGGCTTTCGCTCTTGATCGCTGGCAGCTAGTGGTGGAAACCTAGTCTCTTGGTGTTCGATATCCATGTGAGAAAAAAAAAAACCCAGCTCGGAAATTTAATGATAGTGTGAAACCGCAGCTAGTGAGGATTATAATGATCGTCTAGGTTTTTTTTTTTTTTTGGGTACTTGGGGAATAAGAAAAGAAAGAAGATTTGGGTAGAAAGGAGCTAAAGCTAAGGAGCAGATGTGAGTATGCGGAACCCTATTAGGAGATTGAGATTATATATATATATATATATATATGATATATATGCAAATATAAATGTGAAAAGGTTAGCTTAGCTGAGAAGCAAAATTAGGCTACTTTGATCATGATCTTGTTTTGGGTAATTATAAGTCCTGAAAATCCTGACCTCAATATAAACAAGGAAATTCTGTGGCATCCAGCCAGCTAATGATGTCATCAGATTACAGCTCAAAAAAAGGATTAGAGTTGAAAAATAGCCAAGGAAAGGAGCAGAGAAACAAACCCAGAAGAGCTAAGAGAGAGAGAGGACTTGACAAAATCTGCAGCAGTTAGGCAGGCCTTCGGTCTTTCAAGTCACCAAATTGTTATAGAATGAGAATTATAATTGTTATATTTTTATAGATATTGTTAGGTTTTTTAATTAATATTATTTTGGGGTTTAACTGCTGTTTGTATGAGTTTTGGTTCATGGGCAATTGACCGTCAAAGCCTGTTAATCCGTTCTTTCAGAATCTCCAAATTCTCACGGAATTTTGAGTCACTGACTGAGAATACTATGAGAATTTTGAAAAGTTTGAAAACCATAAAACCACCACACAAAAGATAGAGAACTGATAATCGACTCTCTTAAGATTCGCTATAAAATCTTTGTTACCTCATGCTTTTGGTACAATATTTTATAATGTTAACACAAAATTAACTTTAAACTGTGGGTTGACAAAGAGGTCATAACAATCCTAATTTTGAGAGAGATCCTTCAAAAAATAAGAAGAGTTCAATGAAAAATGAAAAATTGAACTCCATCCAAACAAAGGTTTAGGTAGTGCTGTTTAGTGTGAAGTGTGCCACTCTCTTCTATCCCACTACGACTATTTAGGAGCCCCACTTACAACACTAAACCATACCTGCCCCAAAGAGTAAGAGTTTTTGGAATTTCTTCCTTTAATTTTTTTCTTCTAATTTTTGTCTTACATTATAATTTAATTTTAATCTTCCTTGGAAGATACTCCAAGGCCAATCATCCGGAATTCTCTCAGTCTTCACAAAAATTTAGGATACAATCTTTTCTTTGTAATTATTCCTCCAACCCCAAAAATTAGCTTTTTGTCTTCTTTTTTTTAAGGAGTTTTTTTTTTTCTCTTCTTATTTGTGTTACCCTTTATAAGTGTTAATCAATGATAAATTATTCCACTATTTTTTAATAAAAATTTTACTATACTTTGATGTACTTTATACACTAAATTTTTAAACGTTTGCAACTTTAATTGTTGAATCTTTAACCAATAATATATTGATTAAAATTTTCGATACATAAGATATTCGCAGCATATATTAAAAAATCTCATTTTTCTAATTAGAATAAAATCCCAAAAGGATTTCCTACTCTATCAAGGAGAGGAAATTAAAAGGGGGCAAGAAGCCTAGCAAAGTGGGAACTCTCTTGGGTTAGTTTCAAAATCCGTGCTTATCGCCATCCTTTAAGTTAATGCATGTCATTATTATCCCTTTTAATCCTCTTTTATGTGAATTTTCACACCTCGTACCACCATTCACTAGATTTTTCAGTATGCTCAAAACACGTAATGGTACGCCAAATGTTAATATACAAGTGGTGAAAAGTTTTTATTTTCAAACGTTTCTTAATTGCATATGATGTACTGCCCTCATGTTCCCACCATTCACCACTCACCACATACATGACTAGAGTCTAAATAAGAAAGTGATTAGAGGAGCAAATTTTCCAATTTATTTCTTCTATCCTTTTGTTTCCACGCGGTTTCAAACCTTTGAATGGCCTCCATGTTTCCAATTTTATGAGCAAGGAATTTAAATTCTCTACTTAATGCTTTGACGAAAGAAAATGTGTGAAGGAAGTCGTTGCATTTGAGTCTTTGACCAGCAAGCTTTTTGTTTAACTTTTTTTAACAAACGATATTATCTATTGTACGGAAAAGAGGAGTTAAGCTAAGCCTCACAATAGACAATAATTTGGCTCAAATTTGCTTTTGACAATAATCAAACATAAGACCCTCTCACTTACAAGTGAAAAGGAACAACTAGATCGAAGAATACCATTATATCGTAGTACTAAATGGCTGCCTTTCATCTAACCATAGTTTAGCTTTTTTCACTTAGTTGTGCAATGTACGAGTTTAAGAGCTCTAATGTTCCAATTCACATATTGTATTGTCTGTTTGTATTAAAATATCATATTGTGTGTCAAAAAGAAAATCATTACTTATGTATACATTTTGTTTGTTTGAAGGGGAACTAATTAATTAAGGTAAAACATGTATTACCACGTTATGAAAGGTAAAAAGTATCCGTTAAAATGTATTTCCTAAGCCAATAGTTTTATTTCTAGTTGAATAAGAAAGCAAGTAATAATCATATTTGAAAGTAAAAAATGTAGGACATAGCCAAAGTTGACCAGGATAATGCACTGCCTCATCCCACTTAGTTACCTCTCTCTATAATTTTGTTACAATATATTTCACTCTAAGGAGAGGGGGACTAGGCTAGGTCAGCCATTAATTAGGTATCAAACTTGACATAATTACAATACTCCCTCGCTGTCTATGTAAGTCAAATTTGAAACATCTTACTTATAAACAAAGAAAAATATTTCTAAATTATTGTATTAGTTGATCTTCTCCTTGCAATTTAGATTAGGTTAAAATATCACTCAATAAATTTGAGATAGTGGCGTAATTCATTTTGTTTTTTTTTTTTTTATGATTTTGTGTTTAACATTTTCTTGGATGATGAGATTAAAAATAGATAGAAACCCAAGATAAAAAATAATTCTAACTAGCTCAAAAGTCAGTTGTAGTGATCTGCGTACATAGGTGTTGTAGGGGTCATTTGGAAGTCTTTTTAAAATGACTGGAAGTCATTTTGATAAAAATGTTTTTAAAACCAATATTTAGTAAAAATCCAAGTAGATCATGGAAAAACATTTAAGTGCTTTCTTGAAAAATTACATATCTGGTACTTCTTCCAAAAGGCACTTAGAGTACTTTTGGAACCCAAAATCAATTTCACCAAAAGAGCATTCAATCATTTTAAAAGAATTTTCAAACCAGCCCGTAAACATTGCATAATGTCCAAAACTTTTCAATCCACCTATAAATTTTGGAAATTACAAACAATTTTTCTCCTCCTACACACTTATTTAATCCTAATCGTGTTTTCTATTTGATTTATTCAATCCGATGTCAGGAATGTGTGAGGGCTGTGTAGAAGGCTAAAGATTGTGTGTGAAAATAAGCTCCCTTAAATTTTAGACTGCAGTTCCAGGAATTACTATTGTTACATTGGAATATCAAGAAATATCAAAGATCGTCACTGCAATGGAATCCTACTAATCCAAAGTGAAGGCAAATTCAACAGATGTTACAAAGAGCTGCCCCCTTTCACCCCTTCCGCAATTCTATTCTTTTCCGCGGATGGGGCATACTGAGGGGTAACCTTACCAAAGAAAAATGAAAACCGAACTAGGTTAAATACCGGCAACGATGACAACTACTACAACAAGGCATACAAGAGAGGAAAATGATGCCTACGAAACAAGTTGCCTATCTAACGAACATGGAGGCTATTGCTGCGTAGGATTGTAGGAAGATTTATATTCCAGCAGTTCGGTCCTGTATCTCTCCTTGTCTTTCATCGCTTTATCCTGATAAACCTGCACCGCAGCAACGGAGTGTTATGATGAACACTTCAAGAAGACTTCCAATATACCGCAAGTTAGAAGTGTTGAGAATCAACACAAAAGGAGATGAAAATAGTAATTCTATCCAAGCATGTGAAACTTCTTCTCAAACCTTAGATCTATACCGGAACACAAATATACGATAATGAAATTAGCTTGGGACGTTATGAGCGAAAAAGGACTAACTGAAAAAAAAAAATTGTCACCAACTCACTATACCTGTTTCTCAGCCTCTGTGAGATTGTTCCATAGATACCCAATTTTCTTGCTGATGGCTCTCTCTTGCCCATAGTACAAAGGTTTTAATCTGGCATAATGCTCAGCGAAGAAGAAATTGTAACCGCTCCTGTTTGACTTGGGCCGAAAGGGATCACGTAATGCCAACCTGGATCTCTTTCGGTTCCGTCGAGTAGGCATGTCCGAAAAGCTCTGAGAAACATATGTAGATGTAGGAGCATGATACAAGACACCTTTCAGTTCGTCAGAACCCAAGTTGACAGTAGCCAGATATCCACTGTCAAATTTCCCATCAATGGTTCCCATGATTGAACAACCAAGCTGCACTTCTGTGCTTTCTGTACATAAGATAGAGAAAACAGATCCATATTGCAATTAATTCACGGCCTTGCAGATCAAATAACTAGATGCTATCAATAAGGTCAAGGAACTAGGAAATAATGATACTGAATTAGAAAGACGAAAGTAAAAGCATCATAGCAAGTCATAAAGTTATAAGACGGATTCCCTAATAAAATTTACAATGTGGTTCATCCATATTTCTTAATAGAAGTTCCTATGTTGTTTATCTTCTTCATTGCAACTTTCCCGAAGATATCTCAAAAGGGCCATCAGAAAAGCTTGACCACTAGCAAGAATTTTTTTTATTCAACTATCTAACTTTAAGAAGTTACAGAATTGTTTCATACAATTTCTTCTGAGAATTGTCAACAGGAGGTATACTCTACGATTGCAAATAAAAGGTTTTCTGGAAACTCAGTTTAATGTATACACCAAAGAGAAAACATTCTCATAGTTATATGGTTCTACTTCTACAACTAGTGTGGCGCAACCACTATTAGAACCATAACATTGAGATGGAGGTTAAGCCTACCCTGACCTGGAAATTGGTTTCTACTTGCACCTTCCTCCACGGTGGCTGACCCATGGAAAAGGTTCTTGTTTAGAGGCTCTGGCAAAAAGGAAACAAGAAAACCATATATTTTCCAATCAATAAAATACATGAAATAACACAAAATCAACAAGGACCCCTGTCTTCAATTACCAAGCACTGGTATGCTATAAACTTCTTTGTGGAAATAATAGGCCTGCTCAAAGTGATACAGCAAAGACAAGTAGTACTTCCGTAAGACAAACGAAGCACTGGTAATTGTTGTTGGGAAATTGAAGGCCGCAATCACTTCCTTCCATTTGCGATCTCTAATCACCTGTAACCAGTTTAAGAGAATTTAAAGTGAAATAAAATTCAAAACATAAAAAGGAACTTTAGAATGGCTCCACAAAATAAGGGAGAAAAGAAAAGGATGAAGATTAACATAGGCAATAAGTTTAACTCAGCTTAAGAATCTCATAAAAACAACCATTAAACAGAAAAGCAAAATGAACGAACCTTTTCAAGCCCATCACGAGATGTGACTTCTACAAAAAGGAGATGTAGATCCAGAGTTTTTCCTCCTACGGTAGGAATCCTGCACAAAGAGCATTAATTTTATCCTCATGGACTTTCCCTTTTTTCTGTACTCTACACTAAATTTTCATGAACTCAAGGACTCAGACATATGATCCTATAGGACAGATCCTGTTCAAGCCAGGCCGTCCTAACTAAGTTTTCATCAATGCCTAAAAACTATGAAAGGAAATAAGTTATACAATCAGCACAGCAGTATAGGAACGGTTTCTGATGCACAAAAAGAATCGTGGCATGACAAAGTCCACATTCATAAACAGCTTATTTCTGCACCCCTTAGACTGTATCCTTCAAACTAACCTACTTCAATACTAATGAAGAAATACTTTCAGACATCTCATAAAATGACCCAGTTTCAGGATTTCACCGACCATCACTGATAACTTTTCCTAGTTACCAAAAAGCCTATTTATGCTTCTGTAAGGTATCAAAACCAAATGCAAATTCACAAGGATAAGCAATAAACTAAGCAATTGAAAACACATTAATATCTCAACTTGGAAAGTAGGTTTCCATGACCACAAAATAAGAATGAAGAAATATAAGGTTATAACAGCTAAAAAATACAAACATCAAAAGATAGCATACTAAAATAAATTAGCAATTCTTAAATCCTCAAAAAGGAAACAGCCGTAATTTCTCAACGACATGGTGCTGTTTGTGGTCTAGTAATGCTGCATACATGGAAAATTTCAGCTCAAAAGTAAACATCCAAGAAAATCAAATCCCCATTTATTAAAGTTATGCAAAGGAAACAATGACTAATGAAGATTTGGGAAATTCCAATTTTCTTGAATGAAGCATCTCTCGTGAATGACAATCTCAGATCTTGGTAAGAAACAATAATCTTACTAATGGCAAAGAAAAAAGAAGGATAACGTGAGCCATTATTATAGGTGGTCTGTGGAAATGATGAATTGCATTGCAATAAATCTCGGGATTGCTCATTGTCCATAGAGAGAGGCACCACAGGGGATATAAATTTGATATCAGCATTCAACTGAACTTCTAGAATCCCAAAAAAAAATATCCTGAATTTGCTAAAACTACCCAAAACAATGTGTACAATGCAGTCCAAATTTTTCAGTCAGTCGCCATTCAATCAATTCAAACCGAGGAATAGGCAACATAGTTTTGATTAAAACCAGTCAATTGAAGTATGCAACATGCAAAAACAATGGAAGTATATCAAGTGAGGCAACACAACAACAACAAAGCCTTATCCCACTAAGCGGGGTTGGCTATATGAATCCTAGAATGCCGCACTCAGTTTTGTGCCATGTCTTCCGTTAGATCCAAGTAGTCCAAGTGAGGCAATGAAAAGATAAAAACACGACACAAATATATAATTTTCCAATTATTCCAACATATTAAGACCCAAAATAGCAAAACAAAAACAACCCAATTCATCAAATAGCCCAACAAAACGAAATATAAGTTGTAAGAAAAGCGAACCGAGCCAAATTACATGAATTGATCAAACCAGTCAACTGAAGTAGCAACACGCAAATTCAATGTCAATACAAACATATAATTTTCCAATTCTGCCAACATATCAAGACCCAAAACAGCAAAACAAACACAACCCAATTCACCAAACGACCCAAATATACAAAATCAAAGCTTTCACAAAAGGGACAAAACCCAAAACGTACATGAATTTGGTTCTGAACGAATCGTGAAACTCCTTGAGCTTTTCCCAGAAAAGGTCGGAGCTTTGAACGACTTCCTCGTACGTTGCTGTGGGTGAAGGATAAGCCTTTGGAGCGGAGGCGGGGGATGAGAGAGAAGACCCATTGGCGGGGAGAGAGAGGAGTTGTTGTTGGTGAGCTGAAGTGGCTGAGGAAGAAGAAGGCTTCTCCTTTTCTGTAATTTTTGGTGTTAGGACCTCAGACATTTTGTTAGAGAGAAAAAAGGGAAGGTAAAGATTTGATGGATTAAGATGCTAGATTACCAGAAGGCAACGGACCACCCTTTTTATTTTAGTCAAATTATATGATTATATAAAGATATTGGAAAAAGATGTGGAGATACGGGGATCAATCAATCACGACTGTTTATCGTATATCGCGCGTTTAGTTTTCGTTAGATACTATTTACTTTCAATTTTGAATTTAAAATGATTTATGATAGCATGATATACGATGCACGACCGTGATTGCTTGATCCCTCGGATCCCACAAAGAGGATCCTTTTCCTAAGATATTGGATATGACTAGGCCCTAGAATACTTTCCTAATAATTAAGGATTGAAACTTTATTTATTGGTTGTCGATACAAACGATAATATAAATTAATTCAAAATTTATGATAAGAAAACTTAAACTTGTATTTACACAATAGTGGAGACAAATAGATATAAAGATTCGAAATCAAAAGCTTAGATTTTAGATAACATGTTTCTAACTAACTGAACTAGCACGCACGCATGTAGAGAAATATTTTGAGTGTAGATGAAGAATGGGGATGGGCTGATGGTTTTGGTAAAACACATATTTGGGAAGGCAAAGCCATGATAGGTACTTTTGTTGGCTAAAATTAATAAGATTCTGTAAATTTTGGACCCTTTCCTTTTACTCCTTTTTCTGTTAATAAAAGTAGAAATATGAAGAGCATATTAAGTTCCAAGGGTAAAAGAGAAAGAAGATGAAGTATAGAATGTGATTTCTAAGAGTAAATGATACATATCATAATTGTATCACTTCTCTAATAGAAATAGGGCTTACTAATACGAAGTGTTATAAACGTGGTATGAAAAATGTGATAAGAGTAACATTTTTTTATGAAATGATAAGGATTTCATCATAATATAAATCGTGCTAAAGTTCCAAAAATTAGATGATTACATTCATGATATGTTTAAGTTCATCGATTTTGCCTGAATTTAGTAGATTTCTGTATTTTTTTCTAACTTTTAATTTGAATGAAGAAACTACGCTTATGTTGGCTTAAACACGTAAGTCAGGTCATTTAGTCAAGTGATAGCTCATTTTCATCCAAATTCAAACCTCATTTCTCATAAATTAAAATAGTTAAAAATATCTTTTTGTCGATAAAAAAAAACATATCCATAATCAAATTAATTTTGTTGCATCACCATATTAAGAGTATCCGAAAAAGAAGGGTAAAATGCGGTTTGACCCCTTAAATTATTACTTTAGTTGAAATTGACCCCCTAAATTAACTCCCCGAACTATTTAAAATCAGCCAATTAACCCTTTGTTGTTAGATTCCGTCCACTATTCCGTCAAATTCAAGGGCAAATTAATCTTTTTTATCATCAATTCTTACTAGTTAGTTATAACCATCAATAAAATAATGACACGTGGACACAGAATCATTCAAAAACTTATAGCATAATAAGAAACATAAAGAAACCAAACTTGCATAACAGACCATTTTACATTGTCATTACACATTATTATGTGTCCATGTGTCATAATTTTATTGGTAGTTATAAGTGACATGTACGAATTGATGACAAAAAGACTAATTTGCCCTTGAATTTGACATAATAATGGACGAAATCTAACGATAAGGGGTTAATTGGCTGATTTTAAATAGTTTAGGAGGTTAATTTACCAAAAAAATAGTTCAGGGGTCAATTTCAATTGGGCAATTAGTTCAGGGGGTCAAACAACAATTTACCCGAAAAAGAATGGTACTCCAAAACTATGAAATAAGGAATGTCCCAAATTCATCATAGTTGTTGATGCCTCAAGGGGGGTTCAATCCAAAGATTTGAAAGAGTGCATTGCATGATGGATTTGGGTACCTTTGAGAACATGAAATAATAGCAAGTAGTAAATTCCAAATTCCAACAAAACACATGCATTCAAACTCAAAACGAAGAACTTAATTGGCTATAGTCCTGCCTCTAGTGTTGTTACTTCGAAGAAACACGAAACAAAAAATAAAACAACAAAGAAAAGCATAAGAACTTCCCAAACTAGCGATTCATTGATAAGCTATACAAATTACAAACAAGAGAGATTCCTCACAACAACATGATATGGATTCAACTCAAATTTAAATTCAAAATGATAATATTTATTCAAAGAACTTGGGATCATAGCCATTGCTAGAGGTGGCCAAGATGTAGTAAGCCACGATGTGACCGATGGAACCCCAAGCCAAAACATCCACAATGTTGAACCCAACAGGGTCATTAGACTTGAGGAGGCTCACATACTCCTTAGCCCTAGTGTCCCCAGCCTCAAAGTGCGTCACCCCGTTCTGCTCCGGCAACCCTTGCTTGGCCACATTCTCTCTCTGGAAGTTGAAGAAAACAAACCTCCCAAGGAAGAGAGAGAGTCCGGTGCTCAGGCTGATGACCAGTGATGGGTTCAGCTCAGCTTTGACGACGCATGAACTTCTCCTGGTGCTGGGTGCATGCAAACCGAGCTTGGTGGGAGGGGAGGACTTGGTGAGGGGTCTGAGGCCTTGGAAGGAGATTTGGGTTGGTGATAGGGTTTGGTGGTGCCTTGTGGCTGTGGAGGAGATGGACGGGGCTGAGAACAAGGCGGAGGAGGTGGCTGCCATTATTGGTTGCGGAGGAGGGTGTTGGGCTGTGGAAGTTTGATGAAAAGTGGAGGTTGGTTTTGTGGAGATGAGATTTGTAGAGTATTGGGGAAAGGGGCGATATATCTCTACTGGTTCTGTGGAGGCTGTGAGGATGGGAAAGTGGGAGGGAAAGATTTTGGATGGTGAGTTGGCACTGGTTTATTGGTTCCTTTTGGATTACAGATTTTTGGGTACCTCTGAAACTCTGTGGAGCGTCAGATTGTAAATTTAGGACTGCTGCTGCATAGACTAAAGAAAAAATATCAACTTTTAGATCATATGATGTGTTAATATGGGGAAATCAACATTTCTGTTTATTTTTGTCTGTTGATTCTATTTTGATTTGTTCAATGTAAAGATCATAAATAAAGAGGATGTCGTGTAAAAGGAGAAAAAATATGTGTAAAAATCACTCTTGAACATTTCTGTTTATTTTTGTCTGTTGATTATATTTTGATTTGTTCAATATAAAGAGGATATCTTGTAAAAAGAGAAACTCATTTTAGATATCAATAATGTCGATAAATCGAATCATTATGCGCTTGCTTAACAGCTTATTGACATAATGTCAGCAGACCATTTTCCAATTGACATATTGTCTACCAATATCAAATTTTGCGTAATTTTTCTCGTTCATCAAACATTCTTTCATTTTTAAAGAGCTAATCAAGAAATCATTTTCCAAGATACTAGGGTTATATATTTGATTAAAGTAATAGAACCCACAGAGAGAAGGCAGGGGAACAAAAGTAAACTTGTTTAGTAGAATTATTACAGGAAGTTTTACTCTATATCAAACTCATCACTTGGGATCCAAGAAACCAACAAGATGATTGGTAGCTTCTTTCCCACATAACAAGTCCCACATTGAGATAAAATTTCAAAAACGCAAAACAGCAAATGTCTTTCGCCCTAATACACACCGGTTCTTCTTCCCCATTTGTTTCGACCACCATTGCCTTAGCCTTCTGTACATTCCTCCCTTTTACACATTTTCTATGGGGAGAAAAGGACGGAACACCAACAACAAAGCTACTATTGCACATAATACTTCATTTACATCTACAACCTCTTCCCACTGCGCGAAATACGTTACTAGGCTCTGCAATCGCACTGAGGAATGAGCAACGCCAACACACTCATTCGCAGTTTGCTTATTGAAGTCGGTCAAATAAGAGAGTCAAGGTAAGAGTAGTTCCGGCTCCGGCCATACTCAAGAAGACTACCGTATGTACGATCCCACACTCCAATAAAAAGTGACTCTGTGTCCGGACTGAATGATATGCCAGATATCTCGCCAAAGAAATCAATTTCCTGTTCCTTCTCGTACCCACTTTTCACATCATAGACATGCACAAAGTCTGCTGGCTCTGCCATCATCATATGCTGACCATCAGAAGTATACCGGATTGACCGAATAGCTCCAAGGTTCCCCTTCAAAACAGCAACTGACTTGGAAAGGTTTCGAACATCCCAAATCCGGCAGGTTTTGTCCTGGTTCCCAGTAGCAAAGGTCATACCATCGGGATGCCATGCTGATGCAAAGGAGAAATCCAAGTGCCCATTTAAAGACATCACCGTCTGCAAAAGAAACTCATACAAATCATCACACTTCCTTTCCTAGCTCAAGGAATAGACATCACGAGAAAGTCAATTGACAAAGTCTGAGATATATACCTTTCCAGTTTGAGAGTTTACCAAAATCCCTTCTGGATTGTCTCCAACAATCACAAGAAGTTTACCATCGGGACTCAAAGAAGTATGCTACAAACAAAGCATAGAGGTGCATCGAAGTTTAGCAAAACTGACTAAAGAAAGCATTTAAGTGATTGGATTTCCACATGTAAAATGTGACCCAGCATTGGATGGAATGAGGTAGTTTGCAAATTTGCAGTTGAAAAATAGCTGCCAACTATCATATATCACTTGCAGGACCAAAAAAATAGAACCCTCCATGAAAGAAATGTCAGCAAATGTAATGAGATATACATCCAGTCATTTCCAAAAAAGCTGCAGGAGACTCACATTCACAGGCCAAGGATACCGGAAATGCTTAGTAAGCTGAAATTTCTCCATGTCAAAGTCTCTGACTCCACAGTCATTATTAGAGGCTGTAAAGTGAACTGCCCCACTGCAAAATTCAAGGGGACTATATCAGTTATAGGTTCATGATTGGAATTTGGAAATGAGAAATCCCAACCTCATGAAAAAACCAAGTACCTGGGACTGTCATAAATCTCAACAGCATTTGTTATGGCATTATCGTCATAAGTTGTCCTCGAGCAAAAGCTAACTCCTGGACGATCAAGATGCTGCAGAGCAGTCAAAGATAAGATAAATCTGTCAGCATTGAGCGTTTCTCTTTATTAGTTCTTCAAAGAGAGAAAAATGAAACTAAAAGGGATCTTGTAGAGACAGCCGAATGACAGAATGCTTATACAGGATGTAGTCAAGTATCAAAGGTTTAATAGACACTGATACCACAACATTCAAAGTTAAAACTTATAAGTCATCCAGAAGATCCATCTGGTATGAAGTAGCACCCATATAGCTAAAGCAAAGGATAAATAACATGTGTGTTTCGGTACCACCCCTACGGTGCAAGTGAACCATGTACAAGGTCACAACTGATACGCGCAAACCAAGCAATGTTGACAACATAAGCACAAGAGAAGTGCAATAAATGCTCATTCATTTATTTTCTTACTTAGTAAACTCAATTATTTGCAACTCACCTTGCAAATAAGTTCACCCTGGAATCCTCCAGCAACCAGCAACTTATCTTTTACAGCAAGAGTACTAACTTGAGTCTGTGTAAACCCCTCCAAGAGACTTCCAGGATGTTTCTACATGGGACGAATAGAAATATCAGTTTCCAATGAAGACTTGGTTGTCGAACAAAAGTGATCTAAAAACGCTTACCTCCGATGGTGTCACATGTCCAGAAACGTTGAGAACCTCAGACTTTGTGCAACTTAAGGAAGACCAATGAACGACAGAAAAATGTGACATCAGATAGATGTCATGCTTGGAAGTAGCCCAGACCAAGTTACGCAACTGCATTACCAAGCAAAGATAAAACATCTCAGTCAAATAAGAGACATCAAAGGGCTATATTATGATTCAGTATTATGATTCAGTGTCTGTCAAATTGTTTAAGGGCATTGCATGCAAAAGTTGACCCCAAGTTATAAGTCAAGTTAGCAAATATAAGTCCTATCAGTTCTATGATATGCAAGTGAGAAAATTTCATCCAAAGTTCACATGCGCAGAAAACAGCCAATAAGAACAAAGGATAGCTCGCACCCAGCACACCTGAAAATGAAGAATGGTTGATTTCACCGATCTAGCATTTCGTCTGAACTCATAATATACAGATCCTTTCTTTGTATCTTTGCAATCCTATTTACCAAGGAGGAAAAAAATCATCATCAAGTTACTCTTCCAAGTTGAAATTGACAATTCAGCATCAATAAAAAAATTTGGATAACGAATAAAAAATGTGGAAAAACAGTAGTTATTTACCTTCCCTGATCCTTCTCCAGAATTAGGGACATTCTCATAATTCTTGTATTGTTCTAACCTAGTCTGTCGGTATTTCTCTCTAGTAATGCTAAGTCTATCCCAAGGAATACCTTGGATGTCTTTTCCTTTTCTTGCTTGAGCAGCAGTTGTATCAGCTACTTTACTATTCTGCATGAGATTCATACATTAGTCCCAGCTATATATAGAACTACAGTGATCATGAAATGTGAAATGCTCATACAAACTTTGAGTTATTTGAATGCACAAAAGCCATATCGTAAAATAGTGTTAGACATGAATAATTTCTTGAAGCTGTGAATATTTGACATATCTAGTAAGACATGTTAGTATATCACAAACCAAGTAGTCATATTCATCAACATCGGAATCTGAGCCGCCCATTTCTCTACCGTGAAACTCGTCATCCATATCATCATCTACATCTTCCATTTCGTATTCATCCTCCACATAACCAGCGTAATGGGACATATTCTTCCCAACAATGCCACAACTAGCACCAACAAAGATTCAAGCCAGTTACTTAAGAATCAGCATACAAAACAATACCAATGATCAACGTATATTGCAAACAGCAAGATGTGAACAGGTCAAAATTCTAACTTAATAAATAAGATAATTAAATAACAAAACAAAAAAAGGTATAAACTACTCATGTTGTTGTGTCATTGCTAACTATGAACAGATATTAAGATAAAACATGAAAATGAAATTCGTGATATACCCATGGTTGGAGCAACTTCTTTGAAGGAATATGTTTAATTAACACGTGCATTAGGCAATAAAAATTAGAAACTAATATAAACTCCAAAAACCTGATTAAAATAAAAGGCAGAGAAGAAAAGAATCAGGAAAACCATAACAACTAGACCGATGTTCACACAATAAGAATGAAGAATGAAAACAACTAGGTCAAGCATGTGCTCGACTCCAATATATATGTCACCGAGTTGCCATGCTTGGAAATTCAATATCATAAAACGCCGCAGTTGCAGCAATACAAGTTTTGCCCAAAAATGAAGCTGCAAAGGGTCATAACTTCGCTATCAAAGCCAACAGTCAAGCACCCAACCATGCATTCCTTTCGTAATCTTTGAGAGGATTAAATCAGATATGATGACACCATCAAAAGTAGCTCATAGGGGAACATACCAGCGTAACCAAATTATTCTTAACACCTAAAAATTACAACTTTAATTTTGGCAGCATCAATCGGTAAAGCATAATCATAGGAAAATGCTTCCTCGTATAAAAGGGTTCAATTTGACAAAGTTTTGCTCATTATTAAGCTTTTCCCTTTATTCCCCTCACCAACATTGCACGTAAAATGCAAATGAAATTCATAATTGTCCAGAGTTGTAGCAACTTGACTGCGGGCATATATTTAATTTACACATAGATTAGACAAAACAAAAATTACAAATAAAAACCAAAACCCTAATTGGAATTAAAAGAGGTGAAAAGTCCCACTTAGTATGTGCTCAGAAATCAAACAAGAACATACCCTAATTAAAATAAAATAAAATGTGAAATTCTGGAACAGTTGCACGTACCAATCCACAAATTTACCCTAACCCCCAATCAAATATACAAAAAAGAAAGGGAAATTGGGGGAAAACAACAACAGAATAATCAAAAGACAACAGTCAGAAAAAAAAACCCTTAAAAAGTCACAATTGGGAATTGAAATTCACGCAAAAAAAAAAAAAATGAAAATTTCACCTTTCGTTTGTTCTGGGAATTGAGAAGCTCGGAAGGAGCAGCTGTTCGGATCTGGAAATCCCGAATTGAGAAACTGAAATCTCAAACCCTAGTCAAGAAGAAGTTCAGATCCAGGGAGAAGAGAGGGGAGAGAGAGAGAGGTGAGAGAGAGAGTGCGTAATATTATTTTCTCTCTACAGACTGGTGTTTTCGGATTGTCGAGAGAAAGACAAAGGTTGAGGGGAACCTTACGAAAAGGACGTGCTTTCCTTGTTGTGTGCGTATTCGTATTTGTACTGTATTTCTGTTGTATTTGCCTCTTTGGTGTCGTATTTTCATACATTTGGTCGGTTAGATGTTGGATAAATTACACAAAACTATATTAATTATAGGTCGAACCACAATCTCATACCTCATGTTTTAAAAATTATAATGTCATACCTCATCTTATGAATTTGTTGCAATATCAGATATTCGCCAATTTTTCTGTCAAATTTTCTGTTAAATGCTAGCATAGCTTAAGGAGAAGCCCACTCCCTAGCTAAGTAAAAATATAATTAAAGACAAAATTATTTTAATATTTTTATTAAAATGTGGGACCCACCCCTACAAACCAATCAACCTCATATTTTCCCCCAATCCATAAGTCTTCTCCTATCTCCCTAGGGATGAGCAACGGTTATGACGGGCGGGTAACCGCGGTTATTTATCCATAACAATTTATTCTCATACCCGCATAACCGTTTACTCGTTGGGTAATTGTCTAAATTGTTATACCCATATTCATAACTGTTTATAAACGATTAATCATACCCATAACCGTGTACCCATTTAACCGTAACCGTTTAGTACATGTTTACCCATTTATCATTTTTAAACCCGTTTATCCTTTCTTTTTTACCATTTACTCATTTTTCACCCGTCTACGTGTTTTTTTAACAACTTGAAAATTAAAAAAGAAAAATTTGTCATAATTTTGTTTTTTTTACAATTAAACATCGTTATAGGTACATTCATCATGTATTTCCGCATTTTAATTTTTTAAGTCTATATACCATTCCAATAATTGAAATAATAGTTTACAGACGATATTTTTAACTGTTAGCAATGAAGGTAATATTGGGTTACGAAAACTGTTAAAAGACAGTATTCTTGAGTTATTTGACTCGGAATGTAAAATATTAACATAATATATATATAATGGACCATGAAATTTAAAGTGGTTAAAGAAAACTATATTATATTAGCTATAGAAATCATGCACTATAGTCAATAGCATTGATCTAAGTTTTGTCCGATAGGGAATATGGTTTGTGTTAATTTTACATATATAAAATAAATGGATAAATGGTTACCCGTTTATAACTGCAGTTAATACTCATAACCGCCCATTTAAATTTCACAGGTAAACGGTTATACCCATAACCGTTTATTTATCTAAACGGTTACCCATAATCATAATCGTGAAATTTAAATGCACAGGTAACCACGTTTACCCATAACCAATGGGTATTTGCCCATCCCTATCTTTTCCATTCACAACTAATTTTCAGACTTCGCCATCAACGGCTTAACCGGATTCCACCGTCACTTTCTCGATAGGTCCATTCGGGCTTGGGGACGAAGTCGAATTTGGGGATCTGGAAAGAGATGAGGTAGAAGGCCGGGATGCGAGGGTCGAAGTAAAGGTAGAAGATCCCGCCAACAAAGGCGACGAGGTTAATGACAATAAGGAGGAAAGCGCAAAAGACGCAGCAGCATATGCTGCAGCAGCTGCTACTTTCGGGGAAAGGAAGGGGAGATTAGGTTCCCGTGGTGGTGGTCGGACTACAGGTCGCCCCGGTTGATGTGGATCTCGGTATCCCAGCTGTTTATGGAGCATCAATTTAATTGGCCTTTGATGTGGGTCTCGGTATCCGTGCGATTTTTTAATTGGGATGAATTTTGAAATGTCGATTTGAATTTATGGGCAAAAGATGAAATAGGTTGCGAAATTTTAAGGATGAAGATGAAGAATGGAGGACGAAAGGGAAGAAAGCCGGTTTAATTTGAGAGAAAGAGAGAGAGAGAGAGGATATCCCGACAGAGAGAGAATTGTGGAGGTGGGTTCCAAATTTTATAGAAATATTTAAATAATTTTGATCATAATTTATTAATATTTAAATAATATTTGTAACCAATTAGGCTAAGGGGTGGGCTCCGCCTTAAGCCATGTCAGCATTTAACAAAAAACTGACGGAGGTCTGATATTGCAATAAATTCGTAAGATGAGGTATGACATTGTAATTTTTAAAACATGAGATATAAGATTGTGGTTCGACCCATAATTGAGATAATTTTATGTAATTTATCGTTAGAGGTTTGTTTTCTATCTTTTGGAAGAGGGTTGTTTTTTAATTTTATTTTTATTTTTTTTTAATTGAAATCAAACTCTACTTTTACGATACTTGTACCTAAAATCTTCCAAAGAGAAATTTTACTAAATTCTAATACTAAGGGTTAGGGTTTGTATTCATGTTGTGTAGAGTACAGACTGTTCAGACCTATACTGCTGAGCAGAGCACACTTAGCCTCACCTCTGACTCCAACTGTTATTACGACTCAAACACCTGGTAGAGCACTAGAGAGCTAAACCCAAGAAGCCTATGATAGGTCTAACCATTCCTCACAAATGGTTAGATATTATGTTCTTACTCATAGCACTTTGCTTATAATTCTCTTATATATTGACTTAATCGCCATAGCACCTACGCCAAAACCACCTCTCGGCGCCTAGTTTCACGAGCTCTTCCTTGTCTTAGGTCCAACAGTTTGGTACTTTCATTAAGTGATTAGATTCATATTCTCATGTAAACAGCTCTACCCATACCAGTGGCTGACCACCACGCCCAACCTGACTTTGATCAGCTTATTCCTGCTATTGCCGAGATTACTCTCGTCATTGTCGATGCCAACATCACTACTGCCAGAGCCTGTGCCCTAACTTTCACTCCGTAGAATGATTCTCATACCCAAACCATGTTCATGCTCTTGGATCACATTAGAGAGATACTTAGAGAACTAAGTGATGTCATGGGGGACTTGCAACCCTCTCGAGCTCATGGGGGACTTGCAACCCTCTGGATGTGGTGAGGGTCCGCGCCGAGATGTGACACTTCAGCTCTTCCTCTCTTCTCTGGAAACACACACACAGAGCAACCATCATCCTCACATCGTCTTGTCTTCCTCCTCGATCCTAAACTCGTCGAACAATCCTTGGACCCACGTTCAAATCGGAGGAAAACTGGAAATAGAGAACTTCGGCGAGTTCTTACTTTCTCCGACATAGGTAAGTCATCTAACCACTCCAAAATCGTCGTAATTGATGTTTAGATGTAAACTTAGGTGGTTGTTGAAGTGGTTTGGCATGTTTATATGTACAAAACGAACTCGAATCATAAACCTAGATTCTGGCGAGGAAACCATGGTCGTTTGGCCATTTTTCGGCTAATTCCAGCCACCACTCGGTCCCCACTTGGTATGAATCTCTTCTCCACATTCCTAAATACATTTTGGCTTTTGAATCACTCAATTTGGTTAAGTAACGAAGAAGTTACGAAGCTTTGAAAATTCCCCAAACCTTCAGCCAAAAACCCAGTTTTCTGACGAGCACCACCCCTTTCGAGGAGTTTTCCAACCAAACTACAGAGAGTTGGGCAGCGTTCAGGGTATCAATCTCTTCATCTCGTCGAGCACTATAACTTTCATGTTTGGATCACTTGATTTGGTTGAGTAACGAATAAGTTATGGGCGTTTGAAGTTTGCCCAAAAACAGCCAAAACCTTGGCCTGAAAATGGGTCAACTCGACCCATTAACCCAAGGTCCAACCCAATTACCCAAGCCCAAGTCTGAAATCCAAACCTGGGGCTTTAGGCTGAACCACTAAGCCCAAACCTAGTTTCCTTTTATTTAATTTTTGTTTATTTTTATTTTCAAACCCAAAACCCTTTTATCGGACAGGGCTTTCAAGCCCAATACCCTTTTAACCCTAAACTGAAGGGAAAATTATGAGTTTTCTAGATTTGGGATTTCAAAATGACTAGCATGCATATACAATTCTAGATTTATATACATACGCAACGGAAGCATTTATAACAAGTTATCAAAGTTATAGTCATGTAAATCCCCTTCAAGGTTCATAGGTTTAAATATAATGCATCAAAACAATTTTGCTTAAGAACAAAGTCAAGGAATAGATCTATACCTCTTGTTCTTGATTTTAGACCAAGGATGGACCACCTCCAAGCTCTTTGTTCCTTGAATTCCTTGAGCCTAGCTTCCCTCCTTGCCTCCTCCACTTTGATAGAATGAGTGCTCCTAGGTTCTCTTCAAGTCCCCAAAGTAGAAGACCTCTAAAGATCCTCACCCACTAGTATAATGAGAAGGATGAAGGAATGACCAAAAGGATGAAAAGTTGTTAGCCAATTCACCCTCAAGGTGGCAAGCCTAATTGAGAGAGAGAGAGAGATGGTTGTTTTGATTTTGTGTTTCTAAAACTCACAAAACAATTTAAAAGAATCAATCTCTATAAAGTTCCTTATATATTATCAAAACCCTAGTCAACAAATTGACCAAACAACTCTCCCAAACCCTTAGTATGGCCGGCCCTATTGTGTTAATTTGGGCTTTGGGCTTTCATTTATTTCAAGTCATCCAATGCTTGAATAAAAGCCCAATGGGTTTAGGCCCGATGGGCCCAATTAAACCCGAACATTTCTTTAAGCCCAAAACGATCTTTTATCGCTTTTATGATTTCTTTAGACTTTCTAAATTAATCAAAACACTTAATTAATCCAATTAATTAATTCCATCATCCATTAATTACCCACTACAATAGTGTTTTGGTGAACAATCTTTTAGGTTCTAATTAGCAAGGCAGTGAGGTGATTGGTCATTAATTCAATTTAATTTCAATCACTAGTGAATCAAAACTTCATTTTAATTCACCATTCTTCTTTGATGACTATGTTTATTTATCTTAGAAGAACTCACAAACTATGAGTGACATCTAACCATATGTCATAGCTACCCAAGCTAATGTAGAAGTTTATTCGGAGAACCTATTCAGTTGGAATTACAAATGTAATTCGATCCTTCTCTAATACAATACTCTCAATCATATTACTAGGGTATGGATATATTATGTCAAACCCCTAATGTGATTATTCCTTCTTATATGATTCTTTTGAGTCGTATAGGAACGCATTCCTTTCAATACGCTCGATACTTCGGCCGAAGATTTCCGAATCATATCTTAGAGTATTCTTCCTCTCTTACCGAGGATTAGAGATTCCTTGTTGCGCATACACTTGCCTTCATGACTAAGTGGCTTAACCCCAACTATGCCGTTGACATTCTGAAAGATTGACGTTTAACATAATCAAAGATTAAGTACTTAACCACAAGACAACGACGATGCCTTAGGTCTAAGGACTACTTACATTATTCCAACCTTTAGAGTTACTTGCTTGACATGTGAGTAGACCTCCATGCAAGTACTCTCGTTCGATTGTGTTCAGTGAACTCATTCCCCTAATGAGCACCTACATACTTGTCTTAGTGTCACAACACGAATGGGATGAGACTTTCCGTCCTTCCATTTGAAGCAGACATAGTATGTACCGATCTACGCATTGTCAGTTTCCCTCCGACAATCCAATGACCAGGAACCTTTTGGACATTTGGTTATCTGAAGAAGGTCTCTGTAATCTAACATCATTAGATTACTTCTTCAATCCATCCATTGTCCATGGATACACTATTTAAGACATATATCGTTTATTGAGATAGTCATAATTCGTGTTTTTGCCTTTTGATGTATAAGAATCATCTATACATCTATTCATTTGTCCTGAAAGGTTTCTTCCAAAGATTGGCTTTCAGGGCATATTTCCAACAATCTCCCACTTGCACTAAAGTCAATCACTAGTGTATCTTATACATCTAGTCGAGAGAGTTCATGCTCGCTGGTTAACTTGGTTATGTATTAATTCCTTTTATTTTAAAAGGGAATTTACTCATCAAATGTTTCCAATACATTTGATGATGTCTCTTTATTGTGTTCGAATATTTTGATGAGACCTTGATTCCATGGCTTGAGCTATCGCCCCATTACGTCGTAGTACACTACCATCGACCTTATGGTTTGGATTCAATCATTGGTTCTAATAGAACCCCTTCATTCAAAACACCTTTTGAAGCAGTTTCTAAAACAATATATCGTCATATATTTTGTTTGTATACTTTATACAAACTTTGCTCCATCCTTGAGACCATTGTAGTACCATACTATCAATTCATTCATATGGTTAGTTCTTCATCCATTATGAAGTTCCATTTGTTAAAATGGCTTATTTTCACTTTGGTTAACAACTTAAGTGAATGCACGCTTCCAGAGTCCTACTCTGATGTTTCCTTTTAAAGGCACTAATACTATATCAGTTGCTTTGGTTCTGATCCTGGGATATAGTAATATCTTAAAGTGACAACCCTTGTGGTTCTTCACTTTTGGATATCTATTTTCACAAGTCTATACATGTGTCCCTTTTGTGATTTTATGACATATTCATTATAAGGGTTCTGAAAGTGATTTCCTATCACATAGGAAAATGCTTTCTTAAATCTACAACATTTGAGATTTAATTCCTCATTTAATATCCTTGAGATATTCTTACTATATCAATAAGTCCAATTTCAAGTCTATACTTCAAAATTGACTGTGTCATGTTTTGTCATTTTTCGAGTAACATCTATGATTTATCAAGTCTATCAATTAGACTTCATTCATATCTTGTTTGCTCAAATTATGACATCACTCCCACTGGCCTTGATGTAACTTAGCATTCATTCAAAATTAACAATTATATCGTCTTGATTTGAATGCATATTGCTCCCACTAACTTGTATTGGATCTATTGACAATCATTAAGATCCATTAGCTTATTGATGATATCTCAACTATTTTGAGACTATCAACAACACTAGCTAACACAAGTTATTCAAACGAATCGTACACAAAAGAATTCCTTCTCAAGCAATTCCATTTGAAATGTGTAACTTGCTTTGTCAAGTCTATTCATTTAATTCATATGGTGTCATACACCATATTCCAAGTTTTAGTCATACTAAGACCTTTAATGTAGTTATATAAGAATTATCCAAGTCTTTAGTGGAAGCATAACTTCTACTAATGATATAGAAACTCAACCATTCCTTCTAGGTGGTTGGTATAATTCTTTATCAAAACTACATAGAGCAATATTGTTACATTAGATGTTGAATTTGGATTGTCTTGTTGTTAAACCAAATGTTGTGACTCATTTTGAAGTTATTCCCTTTTGTTTCATCAACTTGTCCATATGCTTTGTTATTTAGCTTGTTCTCATAAAAGAGAATGATGGACAATTCCCAACATATAACCATTTTATGCTAGGTTGACGAAACCAACATTCAAAGACTTTCTTTAAATATCACACAACATAGAATTTTAACGTTTGAAGAGCTTGAGTCTTTTAACAATTTAAAATTACAAACTCTTAATAATAGTCAAGTACTATTATTCTTTTGACAACTATAAACCAATCACATTCAAGTTTATATCCATTTTCACACCTCCCACTATTTCTCATGACTTTAATGAGAAATCATTTCATACATTCAAAATGTATAAAATTGGTGTATATTGGTATAAGACATTGTGTTTCATATAATATAAATCTTGTATCTCATCTAGGATACAACAAGACAATATTCAATTCATAACACTACTATTAAGAAAATGTATTAGAAGGCATTCATCACATTACATTAATATGATAATTCAAACATTCATAATGTTTAATATAACAAGCATTAGCTCTAAACATTTAGAGACTAATTTAAATACCTTTATACATATAAGCATTTATTTAGTGGCCTTCCATCATATGAAGCCATATTAAGTTCTTAACAAAATAAGAAAGTTTAAAGACTGTCTTTAAATGCAACAAACTTCTTAAGTAGTAAGCAAAAAACATGGTGGACGAACTCTTCTCCACACCTTTCCTTGCTTGTTCCTCTTCTACTTGGCTTCTTCACCTATATACAATTATACAAATGATTAGCCCTTTATATCAAATATAAATATTTAGAAGATCTAACATTTAGAATTGAAAACAAGAACATAAACCATACCTTGTGGTTTGTCCTTAAGACTTGCAAGGTAAAACTTGCAATTCCTCCTCCAATGTCCCTCCTTTCCACAGTGGTGGCAAGCCCCTTTGGGCTCTATTGCCTTCTTTTTCCACACTCTTCCTTTTGGCTTATGAGTGGGTGACTTCATCTCCTTTCTTTTGCCTTTGCCTTTCAGCTTGGCTTTGGAAGAGGATGGCTTGTTATAGGCTACTGCAGCAGTCCCTATAATGTTCTCTTTCTTCATAGTCTTCTTGGCAGTTACTAACATATTTAGCAACTCAGAGAGAGTACTATCCATTTTATTCATATTGTAGTTCATTACGAACTGCGCAAATGAATCAGAAAGAGAAGCCAATATGAAGTCCTGGGCCAATTCCCCGTCAAGTGGAGTACCAAGGTTCTTCAATTGTTCAATGAATCCTATCATCTTCAGTACATGTTGATGTACTGGAGCCCCTTTGACCATCTTGGTCTTCACAAGTTCACAAACAGTGCTAAAGCGACGGTTGCGCGTCCCTTCGCCATATAACTCCGTAAGATGGAGTATTATGGAAAATGCACTGTCCATGTCCTCGTGCTGTCTCTGTAGCTCCTCATTCATGGAAGCCAACAGATAGCACTTGGCTTGTGTGTCATCCTCAACGTGCTTGTCAAACTTAGCACGCTCATCCTCTGTAGCCTCAGGGCCAAGAGGTATGTGAGGTGGAGCCTTGTCTAGCACGTAAACAATCTTCTCCAATGTTAGGAGAATCTTGACATTACGATACCATGATGGGAAATTGTGCCCCTCAAGGCAATGTTTGTCGAGTATTTTCGCGAGTGCGCTTCCAACCATATCTAAATACATAAACACTAAAATAATTAGATTGATTGTTGATTAAGTCAAACGATTCGGGTCTTTAAACCGAATGACACCACCCACCATTTTTGGCAAATTCCATATCCCTCAAGATGGAATCCGGGAGATTTCAAAGAAAGCTCCTAGCGGGTTATGGGAGGCTCACTATTACCAAGCCTACCTCACAATGATATGATATTGGCTAGCAAAAATAATAATAAGAGGGTATAATTACCCATTTGCAACTAATGCAAGTACCCATCAATTTGGCCTCTAGAGAATGATGCCTCACAATGATATGATATTGGCACCATTGCACTTAGTTAAGTCATTCCCACCATGCTTAGTTCGTGAAGGGGTTCAAGAATAGCCTCACAATGATATGATATTGGCTATCCTCGTTGCCTACACTAACCTCATCATATGTTTATGGATTCCTCCTGAGTATAAGCATGCACTTTGTACTCCCCCATGATAGGGTGAAGCCGGTGTACAAGTCATAAACGATTGGATCCCACCACGGTGGAAGGCCACGAAAAAGTGTTCTAAGCACTCTTACGCTTTCAACTTAATATTGTTTGTTGGTTGAGGGATTTTAAGGTCTCATCAATTTTATTTATTTAATCACATTCAAATAAATAGTCCTATTATAACTACTAGTCCAAAGTTAATGAAATTAGTAGCATATGATATCCCCACTATTCGTTTTCACAAAACAAATCAATATCAAAACATTTTTCAAAATATTGGAGATATATATTACTACTAATTATATTCATTATATTTTAGTAGCGTATGATACTCCCACTATTTGTTTTAAGAAAAACAAATCAATATCAAAAACGAATTTTCAAATATTGGAAGTAACTACTACTACTATGGTTTTTGCATTCCTTTGAAATTGGACTTTATAGTTATCTTAGGCTCTTGGATGACCATGGACTTATTAGGTTATTGCAACAACGAGCCATCATTGTTGAATATAAACTCGGGGAGGTTGTGTCAATTTTAATTACGTGCTTTTCAATCCAATTAAAACATTTTCATTTAGCCATTAGAAATGAAAGACAATCATTCATTGCTAATTATGGCGTTGGACCCATTTAATCTTTAATCTCATGTCAAAACCCTCTTTTAGTTATGTCTTCTTGCCAATAGTTAAAGAAACTCTAGTCTAGCACTAGAGGGAATCAACTAATGAATAGAGATTAAGAAGTAATAAGAATTACAAACCGATTTGTACAAATTCCTATAAATTACATATTCTAAAAGGGGAGAGATAGATTAATTTCAAACGTGACAAGGTCCAATTAAACAGTAATTAAAACACATTCCCAAGGTTCAAACAATTTGATTTTAGCTCCTTATCTCATAGCTCAATTATCGTTTAAGGCATAAGTCCATAGTCACCCATTTTTCCAACTATCTAATCAAATTAAATAATCATATGGAATGCAACATAAACATTTAGATTTAGTGCATATGGGCATAATAGTATTATGAGTTTAAACAACTAACAAATTAAAATCAAATATTTTAACTTTCTAGTTAGTAGGGGCCTTTATGCAATTATGAAAAAGTTATGGGTCAAACCATAAATACTCAAAAGTAAAACCAACTTTCTCAAAATATAAAATGGCCCCATAAGTGGTAAATCCACTAGGGTAGGCCGGCCTTGGTAATGGGGGGGGGGGATGAAATCCACTAATTTTGCATTAATTCATTACAAAATAAAAAAGAAACATCATTATGTTTGTCACTTATCTTAGCTTTTAATTCTTTAGAAAAAGTGATGGATATTCACCTAATCTAGTAGGGTTCAATTAATTTTAATATGGTTATGGATGGTAAGATCATCATCCACAATCATAAAACTATGCATGAAAAACAAATAAAATCATTTTCATCCAAAAACCAAACTATGAACACCAAGAACAAAACCATGAACATATTTTTCAAGATTTGTGTATTCTTGGTGATTTTTCAAACCCAAAAACTTAAGTGACAAGATTTCTTCTTTCTAGCTTTAAATGATGTGTGAGTGTCTTACAATAAAACATAAACACATGCTCAAAATTTTTCCCAAAATCGTGCCAACCACAAAGAACAAGAAACCCAAAATTTTGTTCATGACTTGTTCTTCATTCATGCATACAAAACAATTTTTACATGCACATCTTTTCAACTCTTGATTTATATTTTTCAACCATTGAAAAACAAAAGATAAACATACTTTAAATGAAGAAGTAATATGTCAAAATTAGTTCTAAACTCAAATTTCATTCATGCATACAAAACAACTTTTGCATACATATCTTTTTCAACTATTGACTAACATTCTTCAACTATTGAAAAACAAAAGATAAACATATTTTGAATGAAACAATAAATATGTCATGCATAATATTAATACCCATATGCATAAAATCCAAAAGGCCACATTATACATAAACCTTTGGCTCATGATACCACTTGAAGGGAAAATTATGAGTTTTCTAGATTTGGGATTTCAAAATGACTAGCATGCATATACAATTCTAGATTTATATACATACGCAACGGAAGCATTTATAACAAGTTATCAAAGTTATAGTCATGTAAATCCCCTTCAAGGTTCATAGGTTTAAATATAATGCATCAAAACAATTTTGCTTAAGAACAAAGTCAAGGAATAGATCTATACCTCTTGTTCTTGATTTTAGACCAAGGATGGACCACCTCCAAGCTCTTTGTTCCTTGAATTCCTTGAGCCTAGCTTCCCTCATTGCCTCCTCCACTTTGATAGAATGAGTGCTCCTAGGTTCTCTTCAAGTCCCCAAAGTAGAAGACCTCTAAAGATCCTCACCCACTAGTATAATGAGAAGGATGAAGGAATGACCAAAAGGATGAAAAGTTGTTAGCCAATTCACCCTCAAGGTGGCAAGCCTAATTGAGAGAGAGAGAGAGATGGTTGTTTTGATTTTGTGTTTCTAAAACTCACAAAACAATTTAAAAGAATCAATCTCTATAAAGTTCCTTATATATTATCAAAACCCTAGTCAACAAATTGACCAAACAACTCTCCCAAACCCTTAGTATGGCCGGCCCTATTGTGTTAATTTGGGCTTTGGGCTTTCATTTATTTCAAGTCATCCAATGCTTGAATAAAAGCCCAATGGGTTTAGGCCCGATGGGCCCAATTAAACCCGAACATTTCTTTAAGCCCAAAACGATCTTTTATCGCTTTTATGATTTCTTTAGACTTTCTAAATTAATCAAAACACTTAATTAATCCAATTAATTAATTCCATCATCCATTAATTACCCACTACAATAGTGTTTTGGTGAACAATCTTTTAGGTTCTAATTAGCAAGGCAGTGAGGTGATTGGTCATTAATTCAATTTAATTTCAATCACTAGTGAATCAAAACTTCATTTTAATTCACCATTCTTCTTTGATGACTATGTTTATTTATCTTAGAAGAACTCACAAACTATGAGTGACATCTAACCATATGTCATAGCTACCCAAGCTAATGTAGAAGTTTATTCGGAGAACCTATTCAGTTGGAATTACAAATGTAATTCGATCATTCTCTAATACAATACTCTCAATCATATTACTAGGGTATGGATATATTATGTCAAACCCCTAATGTGATTATTCCTTCTTATATGATTCTTTTGAGTCGTATAGGAACGCATTCCTTTCAATACGCTCGATACTTCGGCCGAAGATTTCCGAATCATATCTTAGAGTATTCTTCCTCTCTTACCGAGGATTAGAGATTCCTTGTTGCGCATACACTTGCCTTCATGACTAAGTGGCTTAACCCCAACTATGCCGTTGACATTCTGAAAGATTGACGTTTAACATAATCAAAGATTAAGTACTTAACCACAAGACAACGACGATGCCTTAGGTCTAAGGACTACTTACATTATTCCAACCTTTAGAGTTACTTGCTTGACATGTGAGTAGACCTCCATGCAAGTACTCTCGTTCGATTGTGTTCAGTGAACTCATTCCCCTAATGAGCACCTACATACTTGTCTTAGTGTCACAACACGAATGGGATGAGACTTTCCGTCCTTCCATTTGAAGCAGACATAGTATGTACCGATCTACGCATTGTCAGTTTCCCTCCGACAATCCAATGACCAGGAACCTTTTGGACATTTGGTTATCTGAAGAAGGTCTCTGTAATCTAACATCATTAGATTACTTCTTCAATCCATCCATTGTCCATGGATACACTATTTAAGACATATATCGTTTATTGAGATAGTCATAATTCGTGTTTTTGCCTTTTGATGTATAAGAATCATCTATACATCTATTCATTTGTCCTGAAAGGTTTCTTCCAAAGATTGGCTTTCAGGGCATATTTCCAACATAAACCCTATTGGACTCAAACCCTTTAGGCCCATCCCGGTCCAACCCAATACCCTTGACCCAGATCCTTTGAATTTGACCCAGTTTGACCGTTGACTTGACCGGTCAACGGTCATCGTTGACTTTGACCGGTCAACGATCAACGTTGACTTTTTTCGGCTTTCATTCGGAACTTGTCCTAGGCTAATTTCGACGTCCTGGACCCGTTTTTGAAGTTCGTTTCCCCAAATTCAATCGTTTGAGTATATTTGTATTAATTGGACCCTTTATGTGTTTAGGGGCAATTATTGTGGCGTTTCCGTGTTCGCTAGTTTGCGTGGTTCTTCGGTGGCTAAGTATCTGTAAGTGGACCTCTTCTAAAAATGCATGTTTTAATGATAGAAAACGTTTTGTAAAATAACATGCTTACTGAGGCTATTTTGAATTATTACTATTTTTCCTATAACCCGTATTCTTATAGAATATCTGATGGATGATGATATGATATTTAGAACATGTTTTGAACACCTCTTTTTAGTATAGATGATGGATGACTTTATACTATGAAGTTGCTTTAAAATATATATATATATATATATATATATGTTGATGCACAAAATCAGCGAGGACTTTGGTACAACAGAAAGTGTCAGGTTTTGTGACCTTCGCTTGGTTGCTTCGGTCACTAGCGAGGATATGTGTATAGATGAATAGAGACAGAGAAACAAACACAAGATATACGTGGTTCACCCAGATTGGCTACGTCCACAGAGTAGAGGAGTTCTCATTAATTGTGAAGGGTTTACACAAATGCATTGGTTCAAGCTCTCCTTTTGTGAGTTCTAGTGAATAGTTTAGTACAAAATGACATTAGAGATTATTGTGGGAGAATGATCCCTATTTATAGAAGAGAGTTTCTAGTTTTGTTCTGACATTGACACGTGTCATGTTGTGATTGGCTTCTGATGTTGACACGTGTCGCGCTGTGATTGGCTTCTGATGTCGACACGTGTCGCATTGTGATTGGCCTCCTGGTTGAAGGGAAGCTCTTCTGGATCCTTGACGGTATAACGTTGACCGGTGTTAAGTAGTTTCGGGATTGGTCAAGTATGGTACAAACAGTGCTCCCCTAAGTTCCCGAGTGAGGGAAGCTCCTCGGTTGGGGACTTGCAAGATCCAAGCCGCTGAGTAATCGCGAAACTTCTAAGTACCGAGGTGTGGTATCGTCTTCACTTGCCTTATCTTTCTCATAGGTAGATGTGACATCTTCTCTGGAAGTACGCTTCCTCCATTCAGGGGTGGTGTCTTCAACCGGTGGAGATGCACAAGGTAATGTATCAATTTCACCTGAAGCTTACTTGTAGTTTCGGGCTTGGCCAAGTGCGATACAAACCCTATAGTAGGAGTCCCTCAAGTCGCCGAGCTAGGAGATCTGTCGAAGGAGGTAACCGACAAGGTAAGCAGTCAGGCTTCCAAGCAAGCAACCCAGGATCGGAGGTTCGACTTCGGCTTCCGGTTGATTGTTCTCCTTCTCCTTGTCTCTCATTCAGCTGTCAGGATAAGGAGAAGCAGATGAAGAAGAGATGATACGAGATACTTTTGCTTTTGAAGAAGTAACTTTCCACAGGCTTATTCTTGAACTGTGTTGGAGGGTTTTCTAGTCTCATCCAAAGGACTTTCCACAGACTTAATCTTGAACTGAATCCGATTCAAGGTGGCGGACACTTGATCTTGAATTGGGCTTGTGATATCTTCAAGGGTCGTTGGTGACATGAACTTTAAGGATTTGATTCAAGGGTGATGAATCAACATGTGCAGTTCACGACGCCTTAGTGAGTCGACTCAAGAATTTGAGGGTCAAAACAAGTCCATCAAATCTAGAGTATGATCGACCTTGATGATATGGGATACTCTTGTTGTTGACAAAGTAATGAATGTGGTATGGCGAGGTTTTGCTCTTCGGCGGCGGTGCTAGTGAAAGGTTGTTGAAGCTTCTCGTGTTGTAGCGATCTGTTTTAGCTCATCGTTGAACCTTCTGTTTCAATCTTTTGCCTGGCAGAAGTGGTGTGTACCCTTTGCATTTAAATGGTCCTTCAGAACATTCCTTCCTAGTGACTCATCCACGCTTGGCAGCTTCAGTGTAAAGAGCCAATATCTGATCAACTGTCATGAGGTATTTACCGGTGGAATTCGTGACCTTGACAGCAGTTGCGGATGAGTACTCGAGAGCAATGTTAAGTAAGTAACCGGGCAAAGGTCTCAGGCAGTCAGTTCCCGATTGGAGGTTTGATTTCAGGTTCCGACTGACTGCTCTCTTTCTCCTTGTCCTGCAGGTGTGGACAAGGACAAGGACAAGGACAATGACAGGGAGAAAGCATGATATGGGATACTCTTGCTTTCGACCCTGATGATATGAGATACTCTTGTTCTTGGTGTGGCTTATTTGCTGAGGTATTATCGGGGGGAAATAAAGCTGAGTATTTCGAGAAGTTATGTTGAGGGTGCCTTCTCGAATGCGAGAAAGAGTTGAGCATTTTTGCAGGTTTGCTTGTCCTTAGAGGAGGGAGGTCGACGTATATAAGGATTTCCCAATAGCAAGTAGTAATGCTATTCCTTTACCCTTCTTGGTCACAGCAATGTAGTGGGAGCTGCCAGCTTCACGTGCTTTAACTTTGTCAGAGCACTTTGAAAAAGTGGTATGTTGTATCTGGAAAGCTGATGTTGCGTGTGAAGATTACAGACAAGCTTTATCTAAGGAGATCTGGTTCTCGAAGTTTTGAGAGCTGTGCCTATTCGATTTTCAAGAAAGTAATCCCGTTGGGAGTCTGGCCCTCGAGATTCAGAGAGTGGCGCCGTTTCGGTTTTTGAGAAAGTAATTATGTTGGGAGTCTTTTCTCGAAAGTGAGTAAAGGTTGGACGTTCTTGCCAACCTGTCTTGCCGCAAAACACGGAGGTCGACACACATATGGACTTTCCAGTTGTCAAGCAGTGATGCTGTTCCTTTACCCCTGTGGGTAATAGTAGGGTAGCTGGAACTTCGAAGTTCTCGTGCCTAAACTTTGTCAGAGATTTTTGACAAAGTTATATGTGGTACCCGAGGAGTTGATGGTGCATGTGGAGAGTGGTGATTGAACAGTAAGATTCACGTGCTTTCTACTTCACCAGAAATCTTCGACAGATTGCCCGTAATTTCCGCAAAGCTGAGTGTGCATGTGACAGGTGCTGACGAGGCTGAAAAAGCAGGTGCTTCTTCGATTTCTGAGATCGGCCCTCGTGGTCTCTGAGCAGCCCAGCTTTTGAGAAAGGAAGTGCCTCTTCGATTTTTGAGATCAGCCCTCGTGGTCTCTGAGCAGCCCAGCTTTTGAGAAAGCAAACGCCTCTTCGATTTCTGAAGCTCCGTCGAATGTAGATTTTTATAGAGGCTGGCATTAAGTTCCACATCATACCTGTGAAGGGTACGTCCACGGAGTAGAGGAGTTCTCATTAATTGTGAAGGGTTTACACAAATGCATTGGTTCAAGCTCTCCTTTTGTGAGTTCTAGTGAATAGTTTAGTACAAAATGACATTAGAGATTATTGTGGGAGAATGATCCCTATTTATAGAAGAGAGTTTCTAGTTTTGTTCTGACATTGACACGTGTCATGTTGTGATTGGCTTCTGATGTTGACACGTGTCGCGCTGTGATTGGCTTCTGATGTCGACACGTGTCGCATTGTGATTGGCCTCCTGGTTGAAGGGAAGCTCTTCTGGATCCTTGACGGTATAACGTTGACCGGTGCTAAGTAGTTTCGGGATTGGTCAAGTATGGTACAAACAATATATATATATATATATATATTCAATGGTTTTGTACTTACCTAGTGATCCATATTCCGTTACGGAACGAAGGGATAGATTCTGGTCCGTCCCGGGCGACGGTTATGGTGTTTGCATAGGGTATGAAATGTTTTTCCTTTGGCTATTAGCATAGGGACGGGGAGCCGGCATGGGACCTGGGGGTTATCGGACATTCACTAGTGATTATTATATATACAAGTTATGATTTGAGACATTGCACGACATGCTAGGTTTCGAAAAACCTATGTTTATCACGATATATATGTGTTTTCATAAAACTTGGGGGTAGTACGTTGATAACTGTTTTAATATATATATATATATGTAGGGGTGTGCTATCCACACACCCATTTTTACTTCTCACACATCCCTTGTTAATTTTTGCCCTTTGATCTTCTTCAATTCACTCGATCCAACAACCGAAAATTAGAAGGGTGTGTGATAAGTAAAAAATGGTGTGTGGATATATATATATATCAATTTGGTCCATTCATGTTTGTTTTGCGCCCCATTCAGGACTTAGAATCGAGGCATACAATCCGACATCCATGTACTTTCGCATTGGCATCTTCGAGTTCTCTCGGGAGTATCCAAGTATTTTTCATTTTGTAAATACAAACATTTTCCAAAAAAGAGCTCGATAAAAATTGGGGTTCGGTCATTTAGTACTATTCTTTAGTGGTATTTCTCTTTACTTGTAAGTGAGAGATTTTATGTTCGATTCTCGATAAAAATGAATTTGAACTATATTATAACTTTAGTCGTTAGATCAAATTTGAATGGCTCAAATTCATTAATTGGGTGAGTTTAGTGGAAGGGATTTGGAGATTCCTCCTCTAGTTGAGATAATATGGTTTGTTCAAAAAATAAAAAATTGGGGTTCGGACTTGGCCGTTGGTTGGTGGGGAAAAGTTTTCCTAGGAATCGTATAGATTCCGTGATCGTGACAGTTCATCGTACATCATGCGGTCAGAAATCATCCGGTTGTGGCAATGAAAGCTCCCACGTGTCGACACACGCAGATCCCACGTCATCAATTTCTGCCTTCTCAGTTTTCGGAAAAACCATCCGCTACGGCACAAGCATACCAATCACTCGAGACAACTACCAGCTTCCGTTTGTTTCCATGGAAACTAAAACTTTCTCGCCCAACTTTCTCGAGAAAATTCTACTCAGCAAAAATTGAAAAGAAAAAACTAATCGTCGTGGCCCGAAGAAAACCATGACGACGTTGATCAGAAAAGCGTGGGAGTTGGTGTCGAGCCGCACGTTTTCAAGTTCAGAGTCAACGTCGTCGTCGTCTTCTTCGAGCTCTCAGTCGGCGACGGCAGGTTCCGGGGCGTTCAATCGGCTGCCGACGGACCTAATGATGAAAATCGTGAGACTGGTGGGGCCTAAGGAAGCGGCGAAGTTGAGCGTCGTATGCAGAGCGTGGCGGTGCGTCGTCTCCGAGAACGATCTGTGGATTTTCTTTCTGCAGAAGCAGGAGGAGGAGACTTATTGGGAATCCTTTATTTTCTCGGAAACCCATTTGAGATTCGGATACCCACTTCAGTATGTTCAATATCAAGCATTTCCCACTTCTCAACTTTTATTTATTTAATCTGCTCAGCTGAAAAATCCCACTTTGGGATTCAATTTTGACGTCTTTGTTATGCATTTAAATATAAATAATTTTGAATTCAAAGTAGTGTTGATTGAGAGTTTACTGAGAAATTTAAAGTTCAAGACTTGGTAGCAGCTCAGTTCATAAGTTCTAAAGTCTATATTTATCGATCAAATGATTTTTTTAGTTTAAATTATTATTAGTGCCAGTAAAGGTTGGAATTTTTCACTGACAGAGATTTTTCATTTTTGGCAAAGTTGTGTAGAGGTGTGATTTTAAGTGGTCGAACATAAAAAATGTCAGAATTGTGATAGTCGAGTGTGGGCTGGTTTGGTATTGCTGTGCTTTGAAAAAAAGCTACTGTGAGAATAAGCGGCTGGGAAATAAATCAGCAGAGTGTTTGGTAAACTTTTTTGTAAAAGTGCTTTTGGAAAAAAATGCAGTCTGATAGTGGGTATTTTCATTAAAGGAGCACTGTAGCTCCGTGTGCTTTAAAAAAAAACAAGTTTTCCAAAGCTGCAAATAGCAGCTTCAGCTTTTTCCTTTGATTTCAGCTTATTCTCACAGCAGCTTCCAAAATAAGCCATTTTTGTTCAGTTTACCAAACACCTAAAACCATCACAACTTTTTTTCATTGGTGCTTTTTTTTTAAGCACTTCACTCCCAAACCACCCCTAGTATCTTGGAGAAAACGTTACACCATTGTTTTGGTGAGGAAGCCATGGACTTGTCCACTGAATTTGTTCTTTAATACCGAAATAATGTATATGCTGCTCAGTGCTTGTTCATTGAGTTTTATGGTCGAGCTTATTCAAATATAATTTTTATTGTAGAACATTCTCGGGCGAGAGTCCCCAATTGTCCTATATGGGTATTTATAGTCAACGAGTTCAAGTTCCTGGTTCTGCTATCATTGACGGTGAGTGTCTCTAACCTCCACACACATTAACAATTTATTATGTTTGAGAATGCTGACATAATTTTTCACTTGTTAATCCAAATATTGAAAGCATATCTTCATTTCTGTGGTATTTTGTTAAGAAGCTTGTAAACAATAGCTATTCAATGTTTTGGTATCACTATTATCTACCATCCATAGTGATATACGTAGAGTTATGATTTTGTTTTTGTTAGCAAACTTTGGACTTTATCTAGTTCGACATAAACTATTCCCTCATTTTCTCTTTACATTTGTTGGGAAGGGGGCTCTGGCTATTGCAAGTTTGGCTGGAGCAAATACGCATGTCCATCGGGCCGGTCAGCAACTTTTTTGGTGAGATGTTTATTTGAGCTCACAGTCAAGAAGTTCTTTTGCATATAACTTCCATTCCACATGATTGTTAGATTGTTTCAATCTATCTTTCACTTTTAATTCCATACTTTGGGTTTTTCTTGCCATGCTTGCAGGAATTTGGTAATGTTGAGTCGCCGATGTACTCTAGACTCCGCCATTTTTTTGTGACTATTTATAGCAGGTGTGCTATTCTATCATTTTAGTTTTCATTATTTTGATGTATTAGTCAAGCAACTTCATAGTTAAAGAAGCTTGTGGCTGTTCTTCTTGATGCAATCCTCTTTCTCTTAGTTAATTACATATATTTCTTTATTCAATCTGCATGTTCAGTGACTTAAATACAAGTTAGCACATTTAAGATACTTTTCTGCTAAAATTTCATTTTAAAAGTAAAGAAGAAACTGCACTGCCTTCATTATCATGTGGAACACTGGTTTACATCGATGCCTTTGAATCTTAGATAGCAGGTATAGCTGATATGTGATTGTGTTTCTTCTTAGGATGCAGGTGAAACCATCTTCGCAGCCCGTGGTTTTGTCTATACCTATTTGCCATTATGATGGTGAGTTGCTACCCTAGAGTTATAACTTGGATTGGTTGCGTCAATTCTCTTTGTCTTGTTATCCTTCACAAGGTATTGTATTCATCCTCCTAATGTGCTATTATTTCCTTATTTTTGTTCTAGATACTGAATCTGCTAAAGCATCGAGACGGCAGCTCAAAGAAGCTATGTACAGAGTACTTTTTGACATGAATGTCCCTGCTGTCTGTGCCATTAATCAGGTAAACTGTTCTCCTTCCCCTCCATAATAATATATATGCTGTCCATAAACCATATGGAAGAAGGGACCTAATGCGTTGCAATCATGCAAAGTTGTCACGTCATCTGGAACTGCATCTCTCAGTGTATAAATGGTTTATTTGAGTCTCGGTCCAGTATTCATTGTCTGCTTTTGAAACTGTAGGCAACTTTAGCTTTGTATGCAGCAAGAAAAACTTCAGGGATTGTTGTAAACATCGGTTTCCAAGTCACTTCTATTGTTCCAAGTAAGCTATCCTACGTTCCATCTTCCTCATGATTTCAGAATTATTAACTGCTGAAAAAAATGATTTCTGGTCACACTTGATGCTTTCGTAGGGACTGTGCATAGTTTCTCATTTACAACACACTTTACAATTGTGTTGTAATTTTTTTTCTTCACAGTTACTCAAATGTCGGTTTACATCTCATTTTTTAGCTGGCAATCTGGCATTGTGTGACTTGTACTTCTAGGCACGCTTTTTTTACTTTTACTTCTTTAGATGTTCTGTAGAAAAATTCTTCCACTATTTTTGTTAAGAATCTTCCACAGTACTTTTCAGTTCCAATAAATATTTTTCTTTGTTTGTTTGTGGTGATACTTTTTTTATTTTTTACACTTTTGGTTGCTTGGGACTCTTGAAATTTTGTACTTAAAGCGATACTATTGTGTTTACAGTTCTAAATGGTAAAGTAATGCGCAAGGTGGGTGTGGAGGTTATGGGATTGGGAGCACTGAAGCTTACAGGGTTCCTTAGGGAGCTATTGCACAGGAACAACATCAATTTTGACTCACTGTACACTGTTCGGACTGTGAAAGAGGTATAGCTGTTATCCTTTCATGGTGCAGGCTGTGGTCATGGAATTTTTATCGGGTTTTTGTCACAAATGGTCTCTGAAATTGACCCACCCCATTAAGGTGGTCCCTGAAATTGAAAATCAATCAATGTAGTTCCAGAAAATGAGTGTTGCAAATCAATGTGGTCATTCCGTCACAATTTCGTTAAAAATTATGTTAAGTGCTGACGTGGCACTTAAATGGGTTCCACAAATTTATTAAAATATTATTTTGTGAATTAAAAAGATTTAAATATTAAAAAACAATTTTTAGTTTTTATAATTAAAAACTTGAAACATAAAAAATATGAAAAAGGAGATGATTGAACACTGTTCATCATCTTCTTCCCATCCCAACTTCCCACTACAGCCCCCATCCCACACCCCCCTCCCACTCTCTGGGTGGAGTGCAGTCGTCGGAATTGTGGTCGGGTTCCCGGGTTAGTTGAAAGATCCTGGCCGCACACATGGTGGCCATTGGATTTTCCCACCCCGTTCCTCCACCTTCGTGTGGCGAACATTAGACGGCCTCCTAGCCAGTTTCGCCGTCATAGAAACGGGTACCGGAACAATCCCATGGACAAAGTTCAAGAATCTCAGGAAATTTTCAAGAACCTAGAAATCTAACCCATTTTCTTCACCTAAACTCCATTTTCTTCACAAAAATCTGCCAGAACCAATAATCTCAGAAAATTTCAAGAACCCAGATGAAAAAACACTAAATCAAACTAAAAACGAGGAAATTTCAAGAAATTAAGAACAAGAAATGTTAAGAATTTAAAACTTAAAAACTTAAAAAAAAATTATTCTCACAGGAAGAAAATGATGAACAGTGTTCAATCATCTTTCTTTTTTTATTATTTAAATATATTTATTTTATTTTTTATATTTCAATATTCTTAATTCACAAAATAATATTTTATTAAATTTGTGGGACCCATTTAAGTGCCACGTCAGCACTTAACATAATTTTTAACGGAATTGTGACGGAAGGACCACATTGATTTGCGACACTCATTTTAAGGGACTACATTGATTGATTTTCAATTTCAAGGACCACCTTGATGGGGTGGGTCAATTTCAGGGACCATTTGTGACAAAAACCCATTTTTAGCGGTATAGAATACTGTGTCCATCAGTGTTAATGCACATTAACCAGTAGCATGCCAAAATTCTTTATAAGAGGATAGTTTCCAGTTCTAGTTTTTGTTCTTTCTTCTCATGTCGTATATGGAAGTTTATTGGTCGAATGATAAATAGGAAGTTACCAAGTGAGCTCAACACCATGGGGCAAGAAGTTCAGTTTGCCCCATGTTTTACTGGTTGAAATATTGAATTGTCGAAGCTTAGAAACAAAGTGTATTCGTTAGTATGGTAAATCATGGAAGAAAGAATTTTCAATTTCATGTCTCATTGGTTGACTTTATTTAGAAACTATGTTACGTTGCTGAGGATTATGAAGCTGAGCTATCTAAAAATACACAAGCTTCATTTGTATCTGGTGGAGAAGAATGTTTTACTGTTTCAAAAGAGCGGTTTCAAACAGGAGAGATCTTATTCCAGCCACAGCTTGCAGGACTGTAAGTACCACTGGAAAGTTTTAGATTTATTGCTCTCTGTTTTTCTCTCCTCATCTCCCTTTCCCCATTTTGAGAACCAGTAAATTCTCTAGCACCCATTTCATAAGCAAGTATCGACTCTGTGTTGTATGCATCAAATTAGCGCCTATGGTTGGTTCAGGTCTGATCTCAAGCATGTCGTGTAAAATCGTTGATAATCTTTTATGTCCAGATTTCACCAGTAGCTTATTAGGAATACAGAACTTCAAGGGGAAATTTTATTTGAAACTTATAGTATCATATTTTGTATAGGGGTACCATGAGTTTGCATCAGGCTGTTGCTCTTTGTATGGAACATTGCCATTCGGCAGAACTAACAGGAGACAATGCTTGGTTCAAGACAGTAGTTTTGTCAGGAGGCACTGCATGTTTACCAGGACTCGCAGGCATCATTCAAATACGAGAAACTTTTCCGTGTCTTTTTTTTTTTATAATGGAATATGAATTTGAAATCTTACTAACAGACTCTTATCTTTTATCTTTCGATATTTTTATATTCAGGAAGGTTAGAGAAGGAATTACACGGAGTTCTCCCTCCATATCTGTCTGATGGAATCACAGTCATTCCCCCTCCATATGGTTCAGATACAGCATGGTTTGGGGCCAAGATCATCAGCAATGTAAGCTCTGTCACTATCTGTATCGAAGTGTTTGGATTTACGTCTCAAACATACGACATTTCATATATCGACATTGCAAAACATCTTTCAAAAACCCCGTCTTTGAAGAACATATAGATTTCGTCAACTATGATCATATAATCTCTTTACAACTTTCATATTGCAAGTCATCCATACATTTTCAGTTTCAGAACAATATCACATATCTGGCTTTCTTCAAGTGACTTGTGGAGTAAATTTTACGGCAGAGTCTCACATTTTATTTGCTATAATTTACCTGGTAATAATGCAGCTGAGCACCTTCCCTGGCCCTTGGTGCGTGACAAAGCAGCAGTTCCGGTACAAGTCCAGAATCAAGCTTATGTGGTGAAAAATAAGCTGGTTTATACTCAGACACTGCGGACCCCACTTAGTGGGATAAGACTTTTTCATTCTTGTTGTATATTCGGGCACTGTCGTAGCCTGTATGTGATATGATGGTGGACCACGCAAGGTACACAGAGCAGATAGGTTGTTTTCAAGAACAGGCCGAAACTGGAATTATTTATTTGTAGCTATAAATATAATCGTCCTGGAATCAATGGACCTCACTTAATGGGATAGGATTTTGTTGTTATTGTGTAATCGTCCTTGAATAAGAATTATATGATGTAGCTAATCTTACAATACTAAAAATAAAGCAAGCTTATATGTCACATTGAATGTACTCCCTGGGTGTAATATTTATATGCAAGAGTATTTCTTTGTTATTTTTGACAGGAGAATATTTTTGGACTAGTGTTGGGATTTTATAAAACGGTAAAATGTGGTTTCCTTAGCATTTTTCTTTTGTTTGTGCAGTTTCATAAAGTCGAAATTAGTCAATTAGTCGAGACACTAAACAACAAAGAGGCTTTGTCCTTCTATTTTCTTTGATTGATCATATGCTTTACCTTTAAAGTGGGGTAATCAATGAGATGGCGGCGAGCAAAAATGTACTTTAATTTGTATGATATTCTTATTTTGTTATACCATAAATTTGGACCACACATTAAGGTAGGAATCTACTTAATTACATAGTACGATAATACAAATAGTCTTTTGTTTCCTAACACATTCTGCCCTTTAAAAGATTAAAAGAAGAAGATAACGCTTTGTGCGTGTGAGGAAATTGTGATGATAAACCCTTGTTCAGCAGGTCAAAATTTTTTAGTTTGATTCTTACAAGCATGGTCTAAAATATCCATAATATCCCGATATTTTCATCGAAATTTCAGTGTTTTTAGACTACCGATATTTTTTTGGACTATCGATATTTCCGACATCATCGATATTTTAGACCTTGCTAAGTCACTCATGTATCTTACCATGCAATGTATAAAGTGTAAAATATTGTACTAATTCATTATATATAAATGATTATGGTGTGTTTAAACTTCTTTCATTAATTACTACATATTTTCTACACTCATAATATTTACCAGCTCGCTATATAATCAACTTAAATCAGTTATATCTATCATGCAATGCATTTCCTTCCAATTTTTTGTGATAAACTAATAGATAATTGACTAAATAAACATCATGCAAAGTTTCAATAAAAATTTCCAAGTTTTTCTTACAATTTCTGTGGTTTTTATTCAATTTTTATCGATATCGATAATATACCGATATTTCCATCGAAATTACCGTATTTTTAGATTACCGATATTTCCGATATCATCGATATTTTATACCTTGCTTACAAGTAGGAATAAAACGCATTACCTGTTGAATCAGAGGAAAAAACTGAAAACTCATACCCTCCCATACATCCCTCTGTCATTCACTCCTCACCGACCCTGTGTACTAACCCATTAATTAATCCCAAAAAATGCACACAACCATGCTTTCTCCTCTCCCTCCCTATCTCTATCTCCCTATCCATCTCTCTCTCTAAAATCGAAGAAAATCGCATAGGCCCTAACCTACCTAAATCTCTCTCTCACTCAGTCCAAACCCATAGCTCCCATCTCTCTCCAATCCGTCAGTCTCTCTATCCCTCTCCTCCCCTCCCCCCCCAACAACCCTCTGACCGATGCTTCAGCCACAGGACACCCACCCGCACGTCCCTCCCGAAAATCCTCTCCCCGAAATCTCGACAAGTCTCTCCCTCTCAACCCTAAAATGGAGGCCGTGGTTGAGAGAAATTGGACGAGGGACGGCTAGGGTTGAGAGAAATTGAGTAGCTAGGTTTTCTTTTAGAAAAGATGAAGGAGAATGGCGCTGGGGTTAGAGGTTGAGAGCAACTCCAGCGGATGCTGGTTGCTCGGGCGACAGGGGAGGAGAAAGGGCCTGAGGGCCGGTGGGAGCAGCTCCAGCGGGGAAGGGCCTGAGTGAGGGTGGGAGGCCGAGCGAAGGGGGGGTGGGAAGTCGACGGGCCTGTGGCCCGAGGGCTTTGTAATTGTTTTTTTTTTGTGTCAGAGAGAGAGAGAGAGAGAGAGTGGTTTTTTATTATTTAAACAAACAAAAAAAACTATTATTTTAATTGCTTATTGCCAGGGGGAGTGTTCCAAGGGTGGAGATGTAAATGGCAATTACTGTTCATTAATGGTAGTTACTATTCATTTAAGGCAGTTACTGTTTAATAGGGTGGATTGAATAGTGGATTGCCAGGGGGAAGGACTCCATGGGTGGAATTGCTCTGAGAGAAAGAAGAAGTCGTAGGCAGCGAACTGTACGCACAAAACTACCCTTCTAACTTCTAATAATTACCCTTCCAACCCATCCCAAATCTACTGGTTTCTTGTAAATAAGTGAAATCAAGGCGTAATCCGTCCTAAACCCTGCGGACAAAATTACCCTTCTAAGTTCTAATAATTACCCTTCAAACCCAGCCCAAATCTCATGGGTTTGTTGTAAATAAAGTGAAATCAAGTGGTAAACAATTGACTGTAGCCATGAACAGTCCAATTGCCCAACAACTTTAGAAGGTCGTGGTTTTTCAGATTTGGGATTTTTCTTTGCTGCCTACTAAGCCCTCTGTATTTAAGGTGAGCAGTTTCAAAATTCCAGAGTTTTGATATAAGTTGTGTTTGGTTTTTTTATTATATTCGACTTGAATTTGGTTTTTTGCTGTTTGATTTTATTGAAATCACGGTTTGGGTTTAGACTTTTGATTGGGTTTGATTATAATTTTCTGTGCTGATTAAGTTTGATAACTCCAAAACTGATTATTGGTTTGGCTTGATAGGTGAGGGAGATAGAGGAAGAGAGGGAAATTATGGTTTCAACACTCTCGCTTCTGTTCTTGGAAGGTAATTCTTTACCATTTAACTCTCATTCAATTTCTGTGAATTTACAGTTTTTGGTTGTTTTAATGGAAAATGGTTTCTGGGTTCTGTTTGTTTTGGGGGAGGCGGGGATTTATACAGGTGGAGAAATTTTTGGTGAAATATGGTCAAGTCTAAGGCTTTATAGGTTGTTTTGGTTCAACTGGGAGAAGTTGCTTAATTTTTCGTGGCGAGAAAGAGATTTTAATTTTCCTAAATAGAGTTATTTATTTTGAAATCCCAAATTGAATGAAGACTTTATATATTGCTGTAGCATTTGCAAAGAAATGAAATGTAATTGGGTGATTAATTTGTTTGTGTTTATGTAGAAATAGAAAATAATTGTTAGATAAGTACTATGTAATTTTTCTTACAAAAAAGTTGTAACAAAATGACAGGAAGAGTAATGCAGTGATGCTTGGGAATTGTAGTATTGGTTCATTCCTTATCATTAAGCAAGAGATTTTCTTTATTTTTGAAGAAGTTTCTGTAATTTTATACTCTAGAGAGTGAACTATTTTATAATTTTGAAGTAGGTTCTGGTTGTTTTGATAAAGAGCTTCAGAAACGTCATTACTAAACATCTACAAATTTGTTAAGCCTCATGCTTCCAGTTATCAAACTACATGTAACTACGGATTAGTAGATGTTTATTAATGACCCTTCTGAAATGTTGGGTATATTGTCAATATTATTGATCAATTGAGAATTAGTTTTTTGGGTTTTGGGTTTATGAACTTCAATAAAATTCGCATTAAACAACTTAGTTCAGATGTGATTTGAGTCTTAACTTCCAATTTGGTTCCAGTCATGGCTGATACTGTATTTGTGATTAGAGTCTTGACTTCCAAACTAGAATTGGCTTAAATCAATTTATCATTGATAATTTAATTTTGTTACCATAGTTCCATTCTTTCGAAATTTCTGAGTTCGAAGCAGATCAATTTTTACATTTTTATGTTTAATTTTGGGAAGAAATGAAAATGAGTTTTCCCTTTTTGAGTATTTCATCAGTACTAGCTTGCTGCATATGCTATTCTCTGGGTTTAAAAATAATTCTCTTCTAAGCAAGCTTGCTTATCTTTGAACTCTTTAAATGATTTGTGGCTGCAACAAGATTTCTTTCCGGACTTTTCCCGGTCTTTTTAACAGTATTAGGTCTCTGTCCTGCATGTCACTAGGCTTATTCATTTTTCTTACTTTTCTCTTAGCAGGTTTCACTTTTTCCAGTTCAACAGTTGTCATTGCTCAAGCTTAACCATAGCATTTGCTTACTTGTTCTTGGATTGGTTGCTTCACTTCACTCTTTCGATCTCGATACCTTAATTTCTCTTGAAGAAGTTGTTAACATAGACTCTTCTGAAGAAGTTGTTTTCAGAAGCTATGTCACTCGAAGAGGTCTTTATTTTTGGATTCCTTAAAGTGCTGCTTGAAAGGTTGACATCACGTGAGACACTGAGCTACTTTAGGAGTTTACTAGGAGTTGGCAAAGAGCTGGACAAATGGAATTCAATGTTGTCAGATATTCGAGCTGTGCTTAACGACGCGGAGGATAACCAATTGACTAGCCAAGCAGTGAAATTGTGGTTAGATGGTCTCAGATACTTGGCTTATGATGTGGAAGACATATTGGACAAGTTTTCAACTGAAATGTTGCGACGCCAAATAAAGGAGAAACATTGGGCTACCACTAGCAAGGTATGGTGGTTGTTTTCTGATGTCAAATTTAATTGTAACATGAACTCGGAAATAAAGAAGATTACTGGTCGAATACATGAGATATCAGAACGGAAAAACCAACTTGGTTTAAATGTGGTGACATTGTCTACTAAGGCATGGCATATGCCACCAAGTTCCTATCTACCAGAAGGACCAGTTATTGGAAGGGATGCAGACAAGAGGAAGATTACTGACTTGCATTGCGTGTTGTCACAACTATCTTACTTCCTAATGCTCCAACACGAAAAGGAGACTTGGTGGCATATGCCATATCTTGCAAGTCAGTAATCTTCCTCTTGTGTGCATCCCTTCCAATCACTGGTCCTTCTTGTAGATAGGAACTTGGTGGCATATGCCATGCCTTAGTAGACGATGTCACCACATTTAAACCAAGTTGGTTTTTCCGTTCTGATATCTCATGTATTCGACCAATAATCTTCTTTATTTCCGAGTTCATGTTACAATTAAATTTGACATCAGAAAACAACCATCATACCTTGCTAGTGGTAGCCCAATGTTTCTCCTTTATTTGGTGTCGCAACATTTCAGTTGAAAACTTGTCCAAAATGTCTTCTACATCATAAGCCAAGTATCTGATACCATCTAACCACAATTTCACTGCTTGGCTGGCATATGCCACCAAGTTCCTATCTACCAGAAAGACCAGTGATTGGAAGGGATGCAGACAAGAGGAAGATTACTGACTTGCTGTTGAAAGAAGCACCTCCTATCGTTAACTTTCATGTAGTTGGCATTGTTGGTATGCCTGGGGTGGGAAAGACAACACTTGCAAGACATGTTTTTTGTGATGATGCAATGAAAGATTTTAACCAAAAAGTATGGGTATCTGTGTCGGATGACTTCAATCTTGAAAGAGTGACAAAGGCAATTCTTGAATCTGCCACATCTGGTCCGATGGCCGAATTCAAGGAATTCAACAAGGTTCAAGAAAGTTTGAGTAAGGAATTAAGCGGCAAAAAGTTTCTAATTGTTCTAGACGATGTTTGGAATACATGTGTATGATTTGTGGACAAAATTACAAGTCTCCTTTTCATGTTGGAGCATTAGGAAGTAAGATAGTTGTGACAACACGCGATGCAAATGTTGCAAAGATGATGGGTTCCACTGTCTATCAATTGGATTGCACATCAGATGATCAATGTTGGAAAGTCTTTGAGCATTATTCCCTCTTGGACATTACCAACAATAGGCTGCAAAATTTTGAGTTGGTTAAGAAGAAAATTGTTGCAAAATGCAGCGGATTGTCCTTGGCTGCAAGGACTCTTGGTGGTCTTCTACGCTATAAACAAGTAGAAGAATGGGAGGAAATCTTAAACAACAAGATGTGGAGTCTATCAGATAATAGTGGCATTCTCCCAGTATTAAAATTGAGCTATCACTATCTCCCTTCGAGTTTGAAACGATGCTTTGCCTATTGTTCCCTACTTCCGAATGACTATGAATTTGGGGAGAAGCAGTTGATCCTTCTATGGGTTGCAGAGGGTTTGGTTCAACAACAACCAGAGGACAAGAAACAATTTGAAGATACAGGTAGTGATTATTTTCAAGAGCTATTGTCTAGGTCGTTATTTCAAAAGGCAAGCAAAGGCAATGACAAATATGTAATGCATGACCTTGTTGGTGAGTTGGCACGGTGGGCTGCAGCTGAAATATGCTTCTCACTGGAGGATAAGGGAAATGATGACTTACAACTTAAACTATTTCCGATGGCTCGTCATATGTCTTATGTCAGTGGTGTGTATGATGGTGTTAAAAAATTTGAGGCCATCTCCAGAGTTAAACATTTGAGGACATTCCTACCGTTTTCACAATCTTGTGGAAACAATCTAACTCGTACGGTTACATTTGATCTATTGCCAAAATTGCGAATCTTAAGAGTGCTTTCACTGAATGGCTATGGAATAACTGAGCTGCCCAATTCTATTGGTAAATTGTGGAATCTACGGTATCTTGACCTTTCTTACACACAAATAAAGAGTTTGCCTACATCAATAACAACTCTTTGCAATTTGCAGACATTGTTGTTAGAAAATTGATATAATTTGAAGGTATTACCTGTAGACATGAGTAATCTAATTAGTCTGCGACATCTCCACATTTCCAAAATATGTTTGTTGGAAGGAATGCCTCCACATTTAGGTCGACTGACGAATTTGCAATCCTTGCCGTATTTTGTGGTGGGTAAAGGTAGTGATCAGTCTGGGATAAGAGAGATAGGGTCCCTACTGCATCTTCGATGGACATTGTGCCTCTCAAGATTGGAGAACGTGAAGGATGGTGAGGATGCTAGCGGGGCCAATTTAATAGGCAAGGAAAGGCTTGATTCATTGGAGCTGAAATGGTCTTATTTGAGCGGATCGAGAGAAATGGAGTTGGGCGTGCTTGACATGTTACAACCTCCTAAAAATCTCAAAGAGCTCACCATCAAGTGTTATGCTGGATTGAAATTTTCTTTGTGGATTGGTGATCCTCTGTTCTCTAACATGGTGCGTGTGAGCTTATACAATTGTTCTAATTGTCATCTCTTGCCACCAGTTGGACAGTTGCCTTGCCTTAAAGAACTTTATATCACGGGAATGTCTGCAGTGGAAGTTGTTGGTCCCGAATTCTATGGAGAGGGTAGCTTGCCCTTTCGAGTATTAGAGATTCTCAAGTGTTCGGATACGAAGCACTGGGAGAAATGGCTGCCTTTCGATCAGGATATGAGTAGTGGTGTTTTCCCTGGCCTAAAATTTCTTTCAATCCAAATGTGCCCTAAACTGGGGGGTGAGTTGCCGAAGAAACTTAATTCGTTAACAACACTTGAGATTGTTAGATGCGAGGAATTGGTGGTTGCAATTGCCAACTATGAACAAGTGAGAGAATTAAAGATCGACGGTTGCAAAGCGCTGGTACATTCAACAACTGTGGTTGACTTGAAGTTATTAGAGACCTTGTGCCTCTCAAATATTTTGGAGCTGCGGTTGCAAGCAGGGGGATTTACGAAAGGATTAGGCAAGATTAAGACGATTCTCAGTTGTGAGCAGCTGACGGCTTCATTGAAAAATGAGGATAGATGTTTCCCTCACCTGATTTCTCATGTTCGTTTGGTTGTTGAAGACAACTCTGCCCTTGTTGAAGATCTTGGAAAAGAATTGGAGGGGTTGCTGCAGGTTCCAATATTAGCTTGTAAGCTTGAATATCTGGAAATAAACAAATGTGAACGTCTTTCGAAGCTGCCGAAGGGGCTGCATCAATCGTCATCTCTTCAGGAGCTTCACATACGGCATTGTTCACGTCTAGTTTCTTTTCCAGATGTTGGCCTGCCACCTTCTCTTACAGTCTTGAAGATTACGGAATGCGAGTCTCTGATGTATATTTCAAAATATCAAATTCCCCGAAATCTGAAAAGAATACATATATCGTGGTGTAGAAGTTCGAAATCATTAGTGGAGGAGGAGAAGGAGCTTGTTGGTTCTTCTTCGTCTTCTTTTTCTCTCTGTCTTGAGCACTTGGAGATATCTGTTTGTCCATCTCTGACGTCGTTATCGTTGAGAGGCCAGCTTTACAAGGCGCTTAAACACCTTGAGATATTCACCTGTAAGCAGCTAGAGTTAATAGCACCAGACGGGTTCTTCCGCGACAATACTAATAATTCTCTTGAATATATTAGTATTGGCAGTTGTCAAAATCTGAAATCCTTGCCGGAGGGCCTATACCACCTCTCCAATCTTCAAGCTTTTATGGTTTCCAACTGTGGAAGTCTTGTTTCCATCCCGAGACTGAGTTGGGGGAGAAGAGCCTCCAATCTTAAAGAGATCAGAATCACCGGCTGCGAAAAATTGGTGGTGTTACCGGAAGACATTCACAATCTTGCCTCTCTTCGGGAATTGGAGATTGACTTCTTGGAAGGTTTGACTTCCTTTCCCCCCAACCTGACTTCACTTCAAGTTTATGAAGTCAAGAGTTGTAAGAAGCTCTGGGAGTGGGAATTGCACAAACTCACCTCTCTCAAAAAGTTGTTGATCCTATTCCTAAGTGAAGATCCAGATGTGGTGTCGTTTCCGCCCCACGGGAAGGAGGAGATGGAGATGCTGCTCCCCAAATCTCTCACTGAGCTCACAATTTCTGGCTTGCCAAATCTGAAGAAATTCAGCAAGAGCATTCACTTCCTCACCTCTCTTCAGACTCTGAAGCTCTTTGCTTGCCCAAAGCTAGCATCCATTCCAGAGGAGGGCCTGCCTCTTTCACTTGCGCAATTTACGATGGACAAGTGTCCTCTACTAGAAGAGAGATGTCAACCTGGAAAAGGACGATATTGGCCCAAAATATCCCACATTCCTTGCCTGAACGTATAGATCATACAAGGTCTGAAGCTCCAGGTACTTCCAGTTTCAAACAACATTTTAATGCCATTTAATTCAAAATATCCAGAACGTACTAAAAACATGGCATGTAATCCATTTACAACTTTCATGTTGCAAGTTTTCCGTATACTTTTTCAACATTATCCGGTCATATCGATCTTTCTCCATGCAGCTGATCGAGTGGCCTGGTCATTGGCACAAGTCCAGAATCGTGCTTATGAAGGCACTATGGGTAAGTAACTTTCTGATAACCTCCTCCCTCAGAGAGCAGAGAGAGGAACATGCATAAACTGGAAGTACATTTATCATTGCATATGATATAGTTTGTGATCATCCCAGAATATATATGTAAGAATTCTATCATGTACCAGATCTTTCAATAAATTGTGAATATATACAGCTATCTTACATTTCAAGATCATGAATGAATCGAATATTTTACAAGTCTTTCGTGCAGTGGTAAATGCTCTTATTAATTTGCGCTAATAACCAACTATAGTCATGATGTGGCATCTTCATCTTTATTGCGATCTTCCAACGTAAAGAATGGAGTTCCAATTTCGGTTTCATCAATGACCAACAATCTATGAACCGTGTCCCACATGTTGTAGATTTCTTTGTGCCTGCTATGATGAATAGTCCCCGCTACAAACTCATGGACGACGCCATCTATTTCGATGAAGCTCGTCCCACGAGTAGTCTCCAAATCGTTGTCTCCGATGAGCATCTGAATTTCAGTTGCACTTTCCTTTTCTCCAGTATTGGCAAACATAATCCCTGCTAGTTTGTATCTGTCACCAGACATTGGTTCCAGTTCTGTCAACTGCTTGAATGCAAGGTTCCCTCTCCTCAGGTCACCATGCGTCCGACAAGCGCCAAGCAACGCACCCCAGATAACCGAATTGGGGTTTTCCGGCATTGACATGATGAGCTCTTCCGCCTCTTCTAGCCGCCCGGCACGGCCGAGAAGGTCTACCATGCATCCATAATGTTCAATGGATGGTCTTATCCCATAGTCATGCACCATTTTGTAAAAGTACTCGTATCCCATTTCGACACGCCCGGCATGGGAACAAGCAGATAAAATAGCCACAAAAATGACTTCGTTCGGATACATTCCGTTCGCAACCATTTCATCAAACAGTTCGAAACATTTCTTGGCATCCCCATGTATGGCAAAACCAGAAATCATAGCTCCCCAAGTAACTGTATCTTTTTGTGACATCTTCCGAAAGATTTCGTAACCGTGTTCAATGCTGCCACATTTGGCATACATGTCTATGAGAGCAGTGCCAAGAGTCACACTAATCTTAGCCCTGATTTTATCGGCATATGTATGTATCCATTTCCCTTGATCTAGAGCTCCCAAATGAGCACAGGCAGACAATGAGCTCACTAGGGTCGATTCGTTTGCAGAAACCTTCAAAATCATCGTCATTTTTCGGAAAATCCCTAATGCTTCTGTATACATACCGTTCTTTGTGTACCCTCCTATCATTGCGCTCCAAGATGCATCATCTTTTGCCACCATGTTATCAAACATTGCTCTAGCCTTCTCTACTTGACCCCATCTAAGGTACCCCGAAATTAAGGAGTTCTTTGCAAGCGTGTTTTCCTCGGAGAACCCTGCGAGTACTTGTTCTGCGCAATCCAAACTGTCTGTTGAACTCGAGTACATGTGTATTAGTGAGCTGTGAACGTGAGTATCCATAGCTATACCGGCCTTAACTATCCGGCAATGCACTTGTCTGCCTTCAAAGAGTGCATTCAGTTGGGAGCATGCTTTAAGAACAAAGGTGTAAGTGTAATTGTCTGGTTTCAATCTATCTAGTAAAAGTTTGTTATACAATAACAACGAGTGATATGGGGACTTAACCAAAATTAATCCTCTGATCATGTTGTTGTAGGCAAATACATCAGGGTAAGATATTCTATCGAAAATCGACAAGGCGTGGTGAATTTGCGAAATTATCACGTAGGACTGGAGAAGCCTACCGGCGTTTAGAGGGCGGTCAAGGAGGCCGGATACAACCAACTGAGCGTGCACCTGTCTCACTTCTTGAAAGTTGCAGCACATTTGAAGCAAAACCAGAGTGGTTGGCATTCTCACTGCGATTTTTGGAGAGAAGGATGGCAGGTTGTTATGATTGAGAAGAGACGGAGGAGCAAGAGCAGCCATGTAAGGCAGTAGCGAGCGAAATGAGAGCAGCCTAAACTGGGAAGACACGGTTGTGGGATGTAATGCTAATGGTTATTGCAGATATTTCGAGCCACAGAAACCAAAAAAATGTCCAAAGCAAACAGATAATATGAAGATAATTGCATCTGGGTGGTCCACACATTACCAAATCCAGCTCATTTTACACAGATCATTCAACGTGCATATTATAGCTGTCAAGGTATTGCACAAAAGGACTTGTAAATATTACAAATTACGAATGCCACCCACAGAGTGATAATATTTAATTTAATTAAATGGAAAGTATCTTCTAGCTCTAGCACTTGCGGAAGAAACATGGATGGAAACCTGATGAATGAAAAAATTGTAAATGTTCTCACGCCATAAGAATATACTAATTGGTGGAAAATGGTCAGGAAATTCATAGTAACCGGAACAACAACGCTAGGATGCCGGCGGTTAGCATTAGCAACGGAGATGGATAGCGTGTGGTATGAGCCCCATTTACATCCTTGGCCACCTCCGTAGATGGTGGTAAGGCAGGGCATGCCAGACCTTCCTTTCCTTCGTGGCACTCATTGGCGAAAAGTCCAGGTGGGTACTTTCCGTAGAGGTTAATGTAGCTGAACATAATTGAAGCGCATTCGTTTGTCAAGTCATTAAGCACATCTGCATAAGGGCAAGCCAATTCCTTGAATGCATCACAACACTGTTTAGCAGGGTATCGGGGTCCTTTGCATTGGGTTGTGATAGTAGTGTAGTTCAAAAACTCAAAGTTCACTGGACAACCTGCAGATAGCAGAAGCCAAAATTTCAACAGACTAAGTTATTTACTTCCTATATAGATCTACCGAAAGAAAATGGGTCCAAACAAGCGTTAAGTTTCTATGTGATGCAGAACCGAAAAGAGACATGGTGTGACAACATAAGCTTCCAAGTTCATATACCAAAACCCAACTTCTCTTTTTTATGATCCATCCTAAACATGCTTCTATCCTTCGAGGTTTCTCAAAGGAACAAAACATAAGCTCCTTCTACCTATAATTCCCAAATCAATGGAAAAAGTAGAGAGGGGCACCAAATAGCAACGCTACTTTCCAACTATCATGCGGAATATTGGGCAATCCAATGGTACAAAAGGCTTCAAGGAGAAGACAATACACACAGCACAATCAAGTTGCAGAATGTTAAATGCATCGATTTCTTGGCTTCAAATTGAAGCCCGATCTAAAGCTCCTCTAACACAGAATTTAAAGAACCTAAAGGAGCATGAGTCATATGGACGAATTCTGCATATTTTTATATTTAGGATTTACATATACAACATATATCACTGTCAAGAGCGAATTTCTTATTATTCCTCTATTTTCTTTTTCCTATACACGCAAGTTAAAAAGTAAACTAAATATCAGTATATCAAATCCTATGTAAGCAGATATATGATGAAACATCAACCACCTGCTGCATACTAAATTTCGATTTCATTTCGTCAATTAATTTCTCAAAACAAGTTTGATGTGGACTTAACAAACCAAAACTCAAAATTATAGAAAAGATAAGTCCTTGATTACTAGTGGGGTTATCGTAATTAAGCCCAATCCATCACCCTCCATTAACAGATCATAGCTCGCAAACAACACACACACTCCGACACTCGATACGCTTTCATCCTCCAACTCAGTAAAATTGAAGCAAGAAAAATCAATCAAATGGGCATTTTCCAAAAGTGGAAACAATCGCTTCTCCACCTTTTAGCACTGCATTTCAATCTCTAGAGTAAAAAATTTATGATATCAACAACGAAAGAACATATTTTTCAGAAAAGGGTGCGAAGGAAATAACCTTTCTTGGCCTGCAGCAAGTGCCGGCCGACAGAAGCCTGAGATTCAAAGACACCATCTGCAGCCACACACACAGAAATCAAAAAGTTCAGAGCTTTGCTGAATCTAAGCTTATTTGAATCAAAACCCAGCAAAATTACAACATATAAATACATATATAGAATTTCAGATGTTAAATTGGGCAGTACCTGAAATGAAAGTTGGAGAGGAAGAAGAAGCAGGCAGACCCAGAAAAAGGAAGAGGAAAACAATGGAAAAGCAGAAGCAGAAGCTCTGATGAAACACCATACTTTCTGGGTTTTCGGAGAGCACAAATGGGAACCCAAGTCAGAGATCAAAGATCTCCCTTTATTGTCTATAAAGCTCCCTTGTTATTTATTTATTTACCTTAGAATTTAGAAAAAGTCACAGTTGATTGAAAACGTGGAGTGGACTAATGGAGTACAGCGGGTAATGCGATAACCGGAAAAGGATCCTCTCCGGATCCTCATTGTGGGGATCCGGAGGATCCATCAATCACGGTCGTTCATCGTGAGGATCTAGAGGATCCATCAATCACGGTCGTTCATCGTGCGGTCAGTTTTGTTAGATATTATTTATATTCAATTTAAATTTAAATTTTAAAATAATTTCTAATCGCACGATGTATAATAAACGACTGTGATTGATGGATCATCCGAATCCCCACAAAGAGGATCCAGAGAGGATCCTTTTCCGCGGTAACTGGTTTTCTTCACTATTTGGTCAGCACCCCTCAACCCCTTCTCTCTTGGCTTATTTTTGTTATCACTTTCATTATTTTACATAATGTCAAGAGTCTAAATTTATAAATAAAATTTTAAAATAAAGGACATAAAAGTTGACGATTGATTTTTTTTTTTTTTTTTTTTTGTCAAACGGTATATTTTGTTAGATTAAGTGTAGATTAGCCACTGACAGTAGATTTTTTACTTAAACGTTGATAAACGTGCTCATTCTTATCTGACACATCATTTAGTTTGCAAATTTTGTCTCTCTAGCATTACTCTTTTGCACAATCAACGTATCATTTTATCCCTTGTATTTATCTTTCGTTTTTCATATTACTTTAAAACAACACTAGTTATAAAAGATTAAAAGCATAGAGTGCATGTCTTGTAGCCAATCCTAAGCATTTGTTTTTGTTTTATTGTTTTCGGCCAATGTTTATTTTTGTTTTTTTAATTTTTAAACAAGACAATATACTAAACTATTTTGATTTTTGAAAAAAAAAAGATTTGAATTTTGTGCAAAGACGGACCCGTTACTCTGACTTATTGCCAATTTCCATTCGATTTTTAATGGTAATGGGCAGTGTTGTCTATCTCCAATGCTTTTATCTTAATGGAAATGCGCGTTAACTCGACCTTTTCCAACCAAAATCCTGCTGTCACCACAAAGAAAATAATGTACTTATTGTGCTAATAGAATAATATGGTCCACCATGGTCTCAGTTCCTTGTCGCTACATTTGATATAATTATTATGTTCGGTATACAATTCATAAATGCCACCTTCTACAACATTTTGAGATTGAAACTTTTATGAAACTAATTTAACTTAATCACGACATCGTCTCAAGTTAATAATTATTTCTATTTCGGCCTCTGATCAATGACTTATGGTAAAAAAAAAAAAACAGGTTATTTCAATGCGTGATGGCGCATGGAGCCGTATGGCGACATGTGGTGGCGCGTGCGACGGTGGATGTAGGTTTTCAGACACTGAATTTGGTAGTTTGAGTCTCATTTATCAATAATCTTCATAGATTTTTCAATTATTTTACCAAGTAAAGGTTCTTTTCACTTTAAGAGTGGCATTTGGGGATTTCAAAGAGCGTGCTGAGCATGACGGTTATGACCATACAGTGTGTGAGTGAACTTTTGTTTTTAAACTATATTACGTATATGTTTTCAAACTCGATTTTATGTGATGCCTTTTTATCTTTTATGTGATGCCTTTATATCATACTTTGCTTTTACTTAGACTATGCAAATGTTTTATGTGATGAGGAGGATGCGATTAATAATCTTGTGATGATAACCATAACTCTATTCTCTCATCACGTATTTAGATGTCGTCCATGATCTTGCACTTCGGAGAAAAAGAAAAACGCATAAATGAAAGTTCGAAACAAGTTGAGTACTCAAGTATTATCCAACTTAATACTTATCAAAGATATTACAAAAAGAATGAAATAAATGAATAAGTAATCAACAATTGTGTACTGCAATTAATAAATCAATGAGCCTCAACTCCCAAACCATACAAAACCCTTTGAGACCAATGCAAATCTCTCAAATCTAAACTGCAGCCGTCTTCCCTAGCATGCTTCCGTGAAAGTGTTTATGTCTTGTGGCAAACGATTGTGATTCAGCATCTTGATCAGGTACCCGAAATCGTAAGAGCTATGGAAAGTCACCATGTCAACCGGGATTTCTTGGAGAACAGCAAAAATTTACGCCATAGCAAGGCGAAGTCGGAAGAACGAATACCCTTTTCCTTGTTCTCCATGAAATCGATTCCTTGGCTTTCAAGCAACCGAATTGAACTTGTATTCTGAAGGTCACTATGGAGCCAAAAAGAGAGCTACTAAACTCACTTCATTGTCCTATTTTTCCACCCACATTTTAATAAAAATTTCAAAGAAATGTATATCCTTTTAGGAAAAAACTTTTAAACCCCTACATGTTTTTTCTCCCCCACCGCCTCTCCCTTCTCCATTCTCTCTCTTCTCGGCTTCTCCACCAACCGTTACATTGTTTCTTCCCGTCTCTATCTCGGAAACCAGTCTCAAATCATTCGAATCTCTCCCTCTCTTCCCCAACCCAAATCTTATTTCACCTACAATCCAAATTGCATCACTGAAATAGCGGAACCTCTCCTCACCCACCCTCTTTGTCTATTTATGATTTCTATTTGCTTCCACTGTCAATTTTGTATTCGAATTAATTTTGGAATTAATCAAATTTTGAGCTAGGGTTCATTTTTATTTGAATAAAACAAGATTGGTTGTATTCGCATCTGACTCCAACAAAACCAATGACTATGTGGCTCTCAAGGTTGTAAATTTTTGCCCTTTTTAATTTTTCACAAGATAAGTTAATTTATGGGTTTGTTCAGAGATTTGCAATCTTGATTTTGGTGCAAAGTTAGTTCTTGGAGGTGTGGTGTTTAAAGGTTATTTTAGGAATAACAGTGGGTGGGGAAATAAAATGTTAAGTTTTTAATTTTTTATGGTGGGTGGGATAATAAGGTGGGTGGGAAAATAGGACAATGGGGTGGGTCTAACATCACTCAGCCAAAAATAATCACAAGGCGACACGTGGATTTTTGGACAAAAGAGGACAAAAATACTCTTGAGGCATAACGGGATTCCTATGCGCGAGCAGCGGGTAATCATCCCTCAACAAAATCAAAAGTGCCCAAAATAGGTAACAATTCAAAACATATCTCATCAAATCCCTTCTACAAGGTAACTCCCAAAACCTATTTCATTCCATTTTTTTTTTTACCTCATTTTCCTTTTTTTAGCTAATTATCTTAATCATTCCATAACTCCCCAAATAATTTCTTTCAAAATATGTTAATTAGTCAATTAATAGATTTATTACCTAATTAATCTATTAATGGCTAATTAACCACAATTTACACCCAAAAAATACCTAAATGGCCGGACCCTATTCTCCTAATAGGGCCGGCCACATCCCTATATATAGCTCACCATTCTCTCCCAAAAACTACTTCCAACTCTTGCTAAAATTCTCTAGAATTCTCAAACACTTTTTCTCTCTAAATTCTAACTTTGGCATCGGAGGTTCTTCGGCCAAAGCACCCCCCATTCATCGTGGGCGCATGAGGCTCTTGGCCTTGACCTAAGGTGTTAATTGTTTTGTAGGTGCAATTTTGTCCAAGATTAAGGAGGAAGAAATTTGCACCCACAGTCACGTTCGACATCGAAATCCCTGAAGTTGAACTCCCATATGTACCAGCTATTTGTGCCAAAACTGGGTATGTTTCCGTTGTTGTCCGAGAGCGTTAGCCCTAACTGGATTATGTTGGTGTTGTCGACGTTGGCCTTCATGAGCTCATATTTGGACGCCGGGGTTAAGGGGGTGTAGGAATCGGAATATTGGAAAACCGTGCCCGGGAATTCAGTGTCAATGGAACGCTGAATTGATCTTAATATTAACCCACTAATATGAACTAATCTTAATTTTAATCGAACGCTGAACTATTCTTAATGTTAAAATCGAGACTTTTCACCAAAAAAAAGCGAGTTGTTACTACCACTCCAAAAAGATCATCCAGCGCTCCATATGCAAATTTTTCGCTCGTGTTTTTATAGAGTGCATACGATAATTTTGGCGCACTAATAGAAAAAACACCTGGTGATCCTGTCTAGATTGTTCATCAAGCCCAGCCATTGCATGTGTATACAATTAACATGGAGGAAATTCTACTGATTTCAGCGTTTCATTATATACATTGCAATGGATCTGGTCTAAAGGGTAGAGACCTTCAATTTTCTCCAAAAGAGTCCAAAAGAGAAAAACAATCAATGCCGAATTGTACAAAACTGCTCAAGATTTCATTAATTCATTTTTTTCTGTTCATCTCTGCACTTTTATGTCTCAAAAGCAGCAGAAGGTTACACAGTTCATAGCTTTTGATGGAGAGGCAATTTTTTTTTTTTTTTAAAAAAAAGATGAAAAGAAGGGGCCTTTTCTGCATCATCATACTTCTTTAACCAAACGTGTAGCCTTTCCCGCCATGAGTCGTTACCTACTCAACAAAACGGTCTCTTTCTCTGCGTCAAAAAGAGCCTCACCATTGTCAGATTTGGCTCAACAAAACGAAACGCTACGAAATGAACATTAGCTCATTGATTGTAGCTAGCTATAACTATATGCTTTTCTACCTTGTTGATCATTTGTCGATGATAAAATTGCCCATAAAAGACTTGCCTAATACTAGTAAAGGCTTAATTTGCAACCAGAAAATGGAAGTCGCTTGATTTAGACAGAAATTTAACCACGGAAGTTGAAGTTGTTGCAGATAGACTTACATGAAATTTAGATTCCTGTAGATTTTCCAACAACCTAGCAATCTCTAGTTGCTTTACAACTGCAGCGTGCAGCACCTGTAACGACAACATTGAAATGAAAACATTGTTATCTGCGCAATTAAAAGATCAATAATCAAATGGCTAAAAGCATTCAAACATAACATACTCCTTTTGTTTGCTCGAGATCATATTCAACAGACTTAATCCTGTCCATCGAGTCCATCAGCATTCGCTCCTTTTCTAAAGGAATTGCAGCAGGCTTGTTTTTAAGCTCCTCACATACTTTTTCTAGTTGCTGAAGACGCTGTAAACACGGGCGGACATGGTCTTCTTGACTCACAACTTCAGGGGCTGGTAAATGACCATTCGTGTTGCTTTCCACCAAATTCGATGGGTAAATGGTGTTCTGCCTTCTCCAAAATTCAAATTGTAGAATATGAGAAAATGGTATTAGTCTGATCACGAAAGATATCAGCTTTCTTGCCACACGAGTGAAGTCCGTCTTCTCAATTTTGTCCTCAGCTGCGTCAAACCTAACTGAACTACCTGAAAAGACGCATGAACTTAGGATATAAGCTGAAAGGTAAGATTGAAAAGGGAACAACAGCTAATAGTTGAAATATATAAGCAGTGGTAAATGCATTTTTCACATTTATAGAAGTAGACAAAAGATTTTAGAAAAGAAAAATAACTGGAAATAAGATTATAATGTGTTCACCTTCTGAATTTAATGTTGCTTCACAAGAAACATTCTGATCCTGATGACGTTGAACTCCTTGATCACTTGTTCTGGCTTTCTCAACCCGGGGAAGATCTTCACTGCTGTAGAATGCATTTGGATCTAATGCCTTGACGTGTGAAAGACAGATTAATCAATACGCACACCAACAGATGCAGTACATCTTTTGAACCAAACAAATCACAAAGAAAATTAATCTTGAAACTCACTTCTTCATCAACTGCGTCCAAAGGAGGAAATGCAGAACTCCTTCGTCCAAGTGAAGAACAAGGATCATCAATATCTGACCCTGATTCTACAACTGATGTATCGCTTGTTCTACCCTGATAAAACACACAAAGAATAAAAGAATTATGGGCCAACTTCTCTGAACCAGCAATACGTCAAGTACTACAAATAATTTTTCTGAACTAACCTTCAGTGGGTGTATTTGAATATATGAATCAAATTTCTCCTGTTCACCAGACACACTAGAAATTTGCCTCACAAATGTTGCTTCGGCAGCATGCAGAAGCTACAAATTAGAGACGCTGGGTTAATATTCAGTACTTAATTCAATAAAGAGATTGAAGCCTGAAACCACTAGACTACTCATTAGGGAAATAAAAAAAGATGAGAACCTTCATTATCTCGATGTCATTCCATGGACCTTTATTAGACCTAAGGCAACCCCCTTCAGCTGAACATGTACATGATCCGCCCAGGAAGTCTGGCAACTGACTGAAAAGAGAGATATGTACAGTGAGCTGACGAGTACTGTCAAGCGTCAATGAAAATATTGCAGAGAGTATTATGGTATACATACCTTGAATCAACGACTTCCAGTAGTTTAGACAAGGATTTGGGATCCAAAACCTGGATTTAAGATAATTATCAGCGATCAAGGCTGCAGGATAAGGAAATTTAGATGCCACATGGCCTAGAGCAGTATCCTTTACCTGTATCTTTGCAATAGTCTTTACATCAAGAAACTTCTGTGCAGCAGGCCAAAGCATCTTCTTAAAGCCAGGACCAGCATTGACAATGTACATTCGTTGTAGAGTCTGTATATTGCTAAACTGTTAGACCCATACGGCACTTTATAAAAAAAATATTATTCTTTAAACCCAAATAAAATGAAATCAAAATATTGTCAGGCGATTCCAATACCTCAGGGTAGTAATTGGTGTCTATCTTTGTCATGGCAGACAAAAGATTTGCAGCAGTCCTAGTGAAATTTTTCATGCCCTGTATTTCACATACGATCATTTTTCTAGTTAGAATTCTGGAATTTAGCAACGGCAGTAACAGAAGTACAAATGTGAAGGAAAGACATAAGCATACCAAGCCTTGTACATCCAGTATAGTAGTTGTTGAACATATCTGTCTCTTTGCTGCAATTGAACAAGCAGGGAATTTCTCCTGCAGAGCTCTCTCAAACTCTTGGACATGGTACTTTAAGTATCGCTCTATACTGGTGATTTGCATTAGCCTACTTGGATGAGCTTTTCCCAGTCTCTCAATGTAAACAGGTCTGCCATCTTTATCAACCCCATGGTATCCTTGAGGGTAATATTGCACTACTTCATCAAGCTCTTCAAATTCAAAATCCTTCAAATTTATTAATTTGACAATGAGTTAGAGTTAAATAAAAAACCAAAATTTTTTTGTTATCAGTTTGCATTTCAAACACGCTACAACATTCCAACTGTTAGAGCCCTATTAATATTCAGATAATAATAACTTATCACCAGATATGACATTCAGTTTCAAAGGTCTTAGATTAATTAAATTTGTGCTTCCAAATTCCAATTAGACGAAGATCTTATTTCTATTTCCTAGCACACCAAAAAATTACCTGTCTAAAAGATAATACATCCATAGCTATATCATCAGTGACAAAAGATAACCTCATTACCTCCAAAATGGTGTCTGTTCCAAATTCTTTTCTCCATTTAAGCATTTCTTCCCACAACCGGAGTGTTTTTTCAATGTTAAGGTCTCTAGCTTTCAAAAATCTACATGAGAGTCGAACAAATATACCATATAATCCACTATATCTCAATTGGAAACTGAAATTTGGCCACTATGTTATTACCAACAGATATATTGGATGGATTAGACTGACCTCAACAAAGTATGGTAGTCATCGTGCCTTGCTGGCAACAAGTCCATGTCAAGGAGTCTTTGACGAAACTCTTGCACAACACTCTCCTCTTTCGCATCCCGTACATCTTGTATGGAAACTGATGGAACCCGGTAATCAATTTTCCTTTTTCCTCTTTTTTTAAGAGAATGGGTAAACTTACTGGAAGCATTTATCGCCTTCTTCTTGAGATTACAAATTCTTGAGCGTCTTCTCTCCTCTTCAGAAATCTCAAAATCGGATCTTCTCTCCCGGACTTCCTCAAGAGCTCCAAACCCTTCAAGGCCTTCAGTAAACAGATTAACACGCATAACCATCAGTACCACAATATGCACAGTTTATCTCAAATTTGCATTTGTTTTTTCTAATAAAACAAGCATCACGTTCCCATATTCCCTTCATATGACAGAGTGCATTGTGTAAAATTATTCTCAACCAGAGATAGCAAATTCATCTAGCTAACCAGGAAGCATACCTGACATCGACATCTTAGTCCAATGCAGAGGGAAGATTTTCCAAGTCTCTTGGCCCTAAATCTTCAGAGAAAGGAGGCGAATCCACCGCAATGTTTAAAGTATGAAAGTCCCCATATTCTGTCAAAATACAAGCAACTACTTAGGATTCAAATGCAAGAGATTGTAATATCTTAAATTATACAGAAGTTGAAGCAGCAGATGTGAAGTGACTGACTTTATATCTAGGACAGATTGTAGAATATGACTATAAATAATTTGACTGCACTCAACCAAATCGACTTCTCAAAAACATCGAAGTGTGAATAAAAAAAAACCATATAACTAAAAATAAATAAAAAAATAAAACATAATTAGTCAGCTAAATGTAAATCATCAAATGCATATATTAATATTTGTGGAAATTTCTTAGCTGCATTGAGTAAAAATTTAAAAATGAGAAAAAGAAACAACTGCATTTTTGTTCTGGTAATTTCCCAGTGAATTCCTACACCTAAAATATCATATTCTCCTCAAAAACCTTATCACTATTGAACCTCCCCTGAACTTACTAACTCAATTTTCCTCACAATTCAAACTTGCAAAAGAAAGAGTGTCACTTTCCAACATCTGCAGGCTAAAAAAAGGCCCTTTGAATATTCAATACCCAATTTTCAAATGGCAGACAGATCTGGAGCAGCTAAATTCCCAATCCAAATTAGAAAAACCCCATTTTTCTATATCTTCAGCACAATCAGATTCTTCATCATCTCCAAATTTGCCACCTTTCCCAGATTTCACACATAAATCAATCTCATCAGGCAAACCAATCTCTCTAACTTCAGGTGATTAACAAAAGAACTGAATAAATAAATCCCATCAAGCAAACTCAACCAATGTCTCTCAGGAGCTCTCTGAAAGTTACAAGATTTTGTGACAAAGGTGAAACCGTCCCAAAAAACTATCCGATAGCATCCAAACCATCAAGCTCTCGCATTTACACCACCTTAAACGCTCCCCAATCCCCAAAACGCATTAAATCTCACCAATGCCGATAACCCACGTTCGGATCACACGCATTCTTCCTGTCTACGTAAATTTCCCACAAAGATTAAAACTTTACAGGAAAAAAAAAATAAGACGAGTGAGAAAACAGAAGAAAAAAACCTAGATTGGAAGCTGGATCGCAAGCCGAGAAGCTCAGGCCGTAGGTTCACTCGCAGAGAATCTAATCCAGAAACAGAGATGGGCGGGAAGAGAGAACGGGGATAAAAATGAAACTCGGTAGGAGATTTTTCCCGAGAAAAATCGGGAATTTTCTCGAGAAATTTAAATGAGAGAACAAAAGAAGATCATAACCTAGATTTTTAGCAGAAGGGAAAGAAAAAAATGCAAAAGACAATTCTCGGAAGCGAAAGAGCTCTCTCGCCTCTTCTCTCCTACTCCCTTTTCCCCAGCTGTCCCTCTCTCTCCTCTCTCTCTCTCCTCACTCTATTTAATAACCTACCATTTATTCATTTATTTATAATCGTTGAATCAAATTTCAATAACCCGTATTCTCAAATTTAGTGAATTAGGTAGAAATGATCCGGAGATTATCCCCTCCCTTTTGTGGCACCGTTGTCCCCTCCGATTTGCACACGTGGCAGCCTCTGCTTTCGTTTTCAGAATTTAGTGTTTTGTACTTGTAAATTAATTAATCTCTTTTTAATTTTAATTTAATTAATTTAATTTTGGGGGGCAAAAAAATGAATCGACGGTGGCGATTGGAGTAGGATAAAGCAAAGTGTTTTAAGCGCTTTGCTTGTAGTTGGGTTCGTTCTAACCCACGCACCTTATTTTTAAGTTTTGTTAAATTGGTCAAACTAAGATACTCATATTAGCCTAATTGTGATTAAGTGAATTCTAGGTGTCGTGTTAACTCTTCATTCACTTTCCTACTCAATCTCATCTTATATGTTATTGTGGATTTCCAAATTTTAATCTTATTATAAGGACGATTGAATATTAATATAGACAACTCGTTATTTTAAACAACTTTAATTTACGGTGAAGGGAGTTAGACGTAGGTGTAAAAGGTGGAAAAATTTATGACTTGACCTAACCCACGTATGTTATACTACCACAAGAGTTGGAGAATTTTTAGTGTATCGGAAACATGGCCCATTACATCAATTGTAATAACACAATTACAATTGGTTGAAAATTTGAAGGAAAAAAATTTCAGTTAATTATATTATTACACTTAATGTACTCAACTGTGTTTCCGGCACACTGTAAAATCTCTCCAAGAGTTGAGATTCTTGAATTGATATAATGTAAAGGGTGCATCTTGTTAGTTTCTTTGTTTTGCAGTAAAGATAAAGTTACGGCCTTTTCTTTGTTTTGGTAATGTTTTTTTTAGGTAATGATATAACTCAATTTTTTTGCATTCCTATCTTTAAGAGTAACAAGCATGATTTTACTGACTCGGTTCATTTCTTAAATTTAAGGTTTAAGGTCAAACCTCGACCATTTATTTTCAAATTAAACGATCGAGTCAGTTAATTAGAAGTTTTTCATTTATATTAAACTATTTAATACAGTATAATTGTTGGGTTAAAAATAATCAAATTGCATTTAAGTTGGATCCAATCAATGCATGCAATTAAGTAACGTATATAAGCTATAACCGAAAACATAAATCATGAGAATATTGAGTGGACAAATTTAACAATTTCCAAGTCCACAAAAATCGTTGCATGATAAAAGGTCGACCAAATTAGGAAACGGTTTTCCATACGAGCAAAATAGTTGGTTGGTTGTTCCTGTAACTTGGCACGACTTTCGTAGTCATCAGCTTTTTGTAAGTTCTGCTAGCAAGCTTGTACAGTCTCATGTCTTTCGTCCAAATTATATGTTTCGTAAATAAAAGATGGTGATGAGTATTTAAAACAATATTGTGACATAATATTATTATTCTTAATAACTTTAAGAATTGAACGCATCAACTTTGGACATAAAGTTTTATTGTTCTTTGAGAGTGACTTTCAGCCTTTTTTTTTGCAACTTAGGTGGGAGGCGAAGAATGTCATAGTTTTAAAGTTTCCGAACTATCAGTGAGATACCACTCTAGAAGAGCTAGAATTTTAACTTTGTGTCAAGTCTTACCGGCCAAGAAACAATCTCAGATAGATAGTTTTTAGTTTTTACAGAGCGTAGGGCTCCCAAAGGGTGATAGAGGTGTGCAAAAGTTTCTTCTGACCAGACGGAGATTGACCCTCGAGTGCAAAGACATGAGGGAGATTGGATGCAAAACTCACGTCATAATACATGATTTGATAACAACATATGACAATTTTCTTGGTGCACACAAAATTATTAATTAATGAGTGAAGGGTGATGGGTCAATTATGTGCTGCAATCGTGTGGCTTAGAAATTCCAAACCATAATTAATGTTTGGTTCAAGTCATTCGTTAATAATCATAGGATAACATTGGATGTTGAACCAACACCCCAAAATTCTGTAGAGTTAGTTGATCGTGGTGGTTAAAAATTTATTGACAACAGCAGCTACACATCATAGACGGCCCTTCCACCACCAAACCCTACTCACTGCGGTCCATACCCGGCACCGTACTACATTATATATGCATGAAAGATTATATTCATTCACCAAACTATTGTAACAAAATTACTACACCACAATTGAAGAAATTTTTCAGTGTGTCGAGGATATAGGATGGTACACCGTACGTCATTGTTCAATTGGAGAGAAACTTTTTTTTCTAAGTGTTTATCCATTTATATAATAACATCTGGTATATCATTCCGTGTTCCGAACATATTAAAAATCTCTCCACATATTCCTAGGGTTTCAAATTTAATTAGGTTAGTCCCACTTCCTTCATGGGTGATGGATCGAAGACCTCCTCTCCTCACAAGTCTCTTGTGTTGACACCATCATCACTTTAATTAATTCACTCCAAAAGTGTTGGATATTTTAAGAAGGTGAATGTTATCAATGCATGTGAAATGAAGTTGACGTAAAAATACTTGATTAGCACAAATACGTACGATGAAACTCATATTATAATATAAGTGGAGAGACATAGATAATAAACATTAAAAATGAAACGTATCAAACACGTCGTCTATTTATATAATAAATTATGATGTATCATCTCATATTTCGGATACACATAAAAAAACATAAGATAAGCTATATATGTATTGCGTGTGATTTTGGGTAGTTTTTCATACCTTGATGTCGATGAAAACGAAAGTAGCGACTCTTTCTTTAGGTAAAAATACGTTATTTGAACAATTTTAACTAGGGGTGGGTTCGGTTTAAATCGGTTCGGTTTTTTGCCAAAACCGAAACCAAACCGAAATTTCGGTTCGGTTCGGTTTGGTTCATTTTTTTTTTGGTTTTTTTCGGTTCAGTTTTTTTTCGGTTTGGTTTTTTCCGGTTCGGTTTCGGTTTTTGTTTTTTTTTTTCAAAAAATGAAAAACATTGAAATTTTCAATTTTAACATATCCAACACAATAATAACATAAGCATTCTAACTAGAATCAAAGACAATGAAAATAAACATTTAAAGTTGAACTAAAATCATCAATCAAGTCTTCCAAAGTCCAAACTAACAACCTCACAACACAAAAAGCGTACAAATGACTTTGAAAAGTTAAATTGTATGATGTTGTTCAAAGATCAAGGTTGTTTGCTTGTAAATGCATGTTGACAACTTGATTAGTAAAAGTAATGCGTGGGTGGATTTATTTAGTGTGTGTTGGATTCTTTTCCATCACAAATTACCCAAGTAATCTACCCGAAATAAATGTTTATGGATTCTGTTACATGTTATATGAGAGTAGATTTGGAAAAGAAAGTTGGGGCAGAAGTAGACAGTGCTATGGAGATGGATGTAGGTACTTCAGGAGCAGGTTTGGTTCCGGAACCTTATATGGGGGATAAATAATAGGTTAGGGTTTAGAGTTTTTATAGGCATTTTTTAAATATTTTGAGCTTCAAGTTTGGCAACACATTGGGTTTAGCACATTTTAACTTACAAATTGGGTTTAGAAAATAATACCCAAAACAAATAATTAAATAAAAAAATTAATTTAATTAATTCGGTTCGGTTCGGTTTGGTTCGGTTTCTAGATCACTAAAACCGAACCGAACCAAAAGAATTCGGTTCGGTTCGGTTCGGTTTTTTCAATTCGGTTCGGTTTTTTCGTTCGGTTCGGTTTTTTTGGTTTCGGTTCGGTTTGGTTTTCGGTTTTTTTCGGTTTTCGGTTTTTTGAACCCACCCCTAATTTTAACTATGAAATTTTTACTTGCACTCTCTCTTTGGGTAAAAATACTTTATTTGTTAGTGAAAAAATGAGCTCGTCCCCCAAAAAGAAATACAAGTATCATTCAAAGAATGTCATTTGTGAAATTTCGTAATTAAATCATTGCCACACAACACAATTTTCGTTCTTTTTGTTAACCCACACAACACAATTTTTGTTCTTTTTGTTAACCCACACAACACAATTTTGATGATATAGTGTAGTTGCTTCATTTTATTAATGTGTGAGCAACCTTTGAATGCAAGTGAATTTGAGAGCTTAAAATTTTGTAAAAAAATTTGTCCTATTATCCTAGTCCGATCATGTTAAGTAGTTTTTTTACTCAAAACAATAACGGTCTTATTATAATATAGATAAAGAAAACAAACATAAATAGGTTGCTAACTTGGCCAAACCAGTTGCCACTGAATTGGTGGATTTGAGGGCGAGACATGTCCAAAAATAAAACGGTGCTTGTTTACACTAATAAAAGGGAAAAAATAGGTCAAAATACAGGAAACATTAAATGAATTGTATACAAAGAAATAGTTCAACAAAACTAAACCTAATTACTTTACTACGAACTTTTAGATCTTTGAAATGGAAGGTGTAAAACTTATATAATTAGTCAAAGGATTTTTTGTTGATGCGCGCGTGCGCTATAATTTGGTAAAAAAAAGAGGAAAAGGAAAAGCTAACCAAGTTTTGAGTGAGATTCTCTTCCTTTTGTAATCATGAGTTTTTTGTTTTCTTGATTTTGGCACGCCAAACTCTCCAACCAAGAACGAATGACAGTATTCTCAGTCATTCGACTGAGAAAAAAAAACAAAAAAAACAAAACAAAAAAAAACCATGACACTACCTTATATATCATCGTTGGATGAGTTTAAATTTTAAGATTTGTGTAGTAGATATATACAAATCTCAGAATTTAAACTCATTTAATGGGAAAAGAATGATGAGCAACATCACCACTTGAAAGTGATGATAAAAAATACAACGAAAGAAAATAATTAAAAAAAGTACGACCAAACATAAAATACAAACGAATATTTTGTCTATGAAAAATCAAGTCCGCAATTTAGATTTTCTTTGAAAGAGGGAAACCTTTGGAAGTTGAACCAAAAATAAAAAAGTTTGGTAACCTATGTATCTATCTTTACATTGTTGTCAAACTTGTTGATGATATAACCCATCCAAATCTTTATTCGTTACCAAAGTTCTTTAAAATGGTACAGATGAAATTTATGTGCTTCAACAATTATATACGACTATTACTCTTTTATACGAAGAATATTGAGGATAAAAATGTAATTGTCTCCTCTAGAGATATAACTTGAGGTTACAATAGTTGTTGTTAGTTTGTTATGACAGCTGTTAAGCTAGTTATATTTGCTAAGGCATAGTTAGCTTAATTCTTAAGTCTTTACATTTCACACACCTTTCTTAATTTTTGTACATTGATCTTCAATTCATTCGATCCGAATGCTAAAAGTTGAGAGGAGTATGTGAGAAATAAAAATGGATGTGTGGATAGCACCACCTTGTAACAATATAACTTAAGCCAAAACAAGTATAAACATATAGCATTGTCTAGATTTTTTTTGTTTTTTGCATTTGGCAACAAATCATTGCACTCTTGAATGCTTTCAAGGGGGAATGTTGCATCACTACGATGTCTCATATTCCAACATTTCTTTCTACAATATACAAAGATGAATCTTGAAATATAAATAGTGACAAAACAAAAATCCTTTCACATATATGCTTGGTACGATCTAGAAATTCAAATCGATTAGGTCATCATGGCATGAGTCATCATCACAATTCACAAGTCACTAAAACCCTAAATATTGGAAAAGGGCCATATATGTGTATGAAAAGTGTTGATGCACAAAACCGGAGGTCTTGGAACAACGTAAATCCGACCGTGAATCTGCAAGAAATGTAAATAACACAAAATGTATCGTGGTTCACCCCAAGGTTTGGGCTACGTCCACACTGATTATATTTATCTAAGAGTATTTGTGAGGGAGAGAGTGTGAGAGCTTTGCTCTAGATAGGAGAGACTTAGGGTTTGTGAGGGTGAGGAGGCCCTTTTATAGAATAAGGGCTCCTCCCCTAATTACATATTTGCCCCTTCCTTTATTACATAATTACATTTAAGTCCCCCGAGTATTTATACGAGGTCTAAATACGAGGCCCTAAATATGGTATAAACATTAGTCCCCCAAGTCTTCAGTCAAGAGAGTCTTTTGGCTGGAGACTTGAAATTCAGTTCATGTGTGGGCCGAAGTAACTAGATGTTGTCTTGAACTGATGCTCGATATGAGGCAGTGCTCAATCTGAAATGACTCTCAACTAGAAGTAGCACACGCTGCGAGGCTGCGAGGCTCGTGGCTTATGTTGCCTTGGTTGGCTCGGCTTGCGGCGTTTGAAGGTGAGGGAGTCCCTTTTATAGAATAAGGGCTCGCTCCTCAATACATGAATGATGGGCTAGAGTTGATGCTCTCTAATGATGGTGAGGGAGTCTCTTTTATAGAATAAGGGCTCGTTCCTCAATACATAAATGTTGGCTAGAGTTGATGCTCGCAGCGAGGCGGTTGCTCAGTAGGCAGCGATGCTCTCTAATGGTGGTGAAGGAGTCCCTTTTATAGAATAAGGGCTCGCTCCTCAATACATAAGTGATGGGTTAGGAGTGATGCTAGCGGGGAGGCGGTTGCTCAGCTGGCGGCGTTGCTCTCTGATGATGGTGAGGGAGTCCCTTTTATAAAATAAGGGCTCGCTCCTCAGTACATGAATAATGGGTGCTCTCTAATGAAAGTGAGGATTCCCTTTTATAGAATAAGGGCTCGTTCCTCAATACATAAGTAATGGGCTAAGTCCCTCAAGTATTTTTCATGAGGCCCAGTTGATGCCCAATATATGATACATAATGTAGTCCCCCAAGTCTTCGGTCAATAGAGTTTGTTGGCTGGAGACTTCAAATTGAATCCATGTATGGGCTGAAGTGGCGGTTGTTCGGAGGCGGTATTTGTATACCCTGCACTGAAGCTTTGTAGGTGAAGCTTTGCAAGTGAAGCTTTGAAGCTAGAGCTCTGTAAATGAAGCTTTCGAAGCTGGAGCTTTTGTAAATGAAGTTTTTGAAGCTAGAGCTCTGTAAATGAAGCTTTTGAAGCTAGAGCTCTGTAAATGAAGCTTTCGAAGCTGAAGCTTTTATAAATGAAGCTTTTGAAGCTAGAGCTCTGTAAATGAAGCTTTTGAAGCTAGAGCTCTGTAAATGAAGCTTTTGAAGCTGTTTGACATGAGTGATGCTCATGAATGTTTATGTTGATTGACATGAGTGATGCTCATGGATGTTGTCATGAGTGATGCTCATGAATGTTGACATGAATGATGGTCATGAATGTTGACATGAATGATGGTCATGAATGTTTCTGTATGATTGTCATGAGTGATGCTCATGAATGTTTATGTATGAATGACATGAGTAATGCTCATGTATAATTTGGAGTACTGGCATACTTTTGATCACCTGGTTGGTGGCATGAAGGAGAGTACGAGTTGTACCTTTCATCACCTGGTTGGTGCCATGAATGGTTAGTTGCCAAATGATTTTAGAGTACGGGTTGTACATTTCATCATCTGGTTGGTGGCATGAATGGCTAGTTGCCAAATGATATTAGAGTACGGGTTGTACATTTCATCACCTGGTTGGTGGCATGAATGGCTAGTTGCCAAATGATATTAGAGTACGGGTTGTACATTTCATCACCTGGTTGGTGGTAATAGCGGCATGTTATTGAATAATTTTGAAGTACTAGGCGTACTTTTGATCACCTGGTTGGTGGTAATAGCGGCAGGTTGCCGAATAATTTTGGAGTACTGGGCGTACTTTTGATCACCTGGTTGGTGCTACTTTGGGCTTATGGGCCTTCGCCCTCCACACAACATTCCAGCCCATTTATTTTGGGCTTTGCTATTTTTTTTTAACCCTCTGATGGGTTTATACAGATGTCTCCGAAAGATAAGAAAAATAAATTACATCATACAAAAACAAAGGTTTCGACACAAAAGCTTCGACAGTTGCAGATCGTTGGTGTGTTGCTTTTGCTTTTGCTTTTGTTTTCTGCTTTGCCTTTTCTTTCGTTTTCTGTTTTGCTTTTGTTTTTCCACCATACCTCTCTCTATATCTGTCTCTGCGCTGCTGTCATGCATGTGCTCAGTCAAAACCCAATCTTTCAGATTTTATTCTCTTCTCCCTTTTTGCTTTTGCTTTCTCTTTCCGCTCATTCTCTGTCTACCCACGTTCTTTGGCCTTGGAGACCATCTGACTTTAAGCTTTTTAATTGCCATTGCTTTTCTTTGCTTTTCTCTAATGACAGCTGCTTGGAAATGTGGTATGCCTGCCTTTCCGTGCTTGTCATATGCTTCTTTTTATTTTCTCTCTTATCTTCTTTATTTCTCTCTCATCGTCTTTTGAGCTCCCATCATCACTCATTTCTTTGAGCTCCCAGCTGTCTGCACTTTAAATCTGAAAAACCTGTCGCTGTGGATGTCCTTTTTCTGAGAAAGCAAGCACTCGAGAATGCATTCCTTGCAAAAGACGTGGCCTTTCTGGCAGCACATGGGGTCGATGAAGGGCTTGAGGCAGAGGCAGCAGGTGTCGAAGGGCTTGATGGAGTCTCTGCCTAGCCGCTCCCTCTGGGTTCCATAGCCGAGCTTCTTCTTCTTCTGTAATATTGAGAGGGTTCTGATAATAATGGAAAAGAGAAAGGACCCAGAAACTTCTCGGCAAGACTTGATTCAACGGTTCCCCAACGAGCTTGCTAACGAAGTTGGCGGAGCGCCGGGGGTTACTCCTGTCGCCTCTGACAAAGTGGCAGCAGCCTCTATCGCCTGCTTCAGTGGCGACCCGTCATAGGAAACCCATTTGAAAATTTTCTTAAACTCAGTCTTCTAGATCTCTTATTGAAAGAACCCAGATGGCAGGCCCACCATTCTGGTGGGAAGTGAAACTACTGGAGGAACGAACTCGGATGGCAGGCCTACCATCACATTCAGATGGAAGAAGCTGTTCGAGGAGCCGGTATCAGATGGAAGCGGCTCGAAAAGAGAGCCGACGAGTTGTTATTTGCACAGAGGCAGAAGCTCCGTCTTGAAAAGGCGGGACATGGGCCTGCGAGGTTTTGCAGTAGAAGGCCTCTTCTAGTTCGGACATGTATGTAGTCCTGTTTAGGCGGATCAGGTGGTTGAGCATTTTGCTCCGCCGGCTTGCCTGAACTGGTTTCCGCTTCGGCTTTTGACCCACGGGCCCTCTCATCTCTGCATCTAGTCGATGCTTTAAGCCGTTTCCCATCACAATCTCTCGCGCCAATATTGCCACTGCTTGTGGGAGACTCGGCGTCGGCGTTCCCATCACAATCTTCTTCTTGACCTTGATGAGGGTGTCGAGCACCATGGGCCCACACAACAAGGATCATCATCTTCACTGTCACCTTGGGCTTTGGCAGTCATGGCTGATCTCCAACCCATCACAGATATTCTCTACCCAAAGACCCGGATGTTGTAAGAAAGCTAGCTAAAGCTTCTCCTTTGTATTTAGACTCAAAATGAGTTCCTTCTCTGTAGATGGATGGATTGGCTTTTTCTCAGCTTGGTTGTGTTTCTTTGAGAGAGAGAGAGAGATGAGTGATTTGAGATCTGGATCTTTTCTGTTTCTGAGTTTTTGCAGATTTTTGCAGATTTTTGTAGATTCACGGTGGAGGTGAAAAAATGAAAGAGAACCGACATAGTTTTTCGTATCAATTCCCACAGACGGCGCCAAATGTTGATGCACAAAACCGGAGGTCTTGGAACAACGTAAATCCGACCGTGAATCTGCAAGAAATGTAAATAACACAAAATGTATCGTGGTTCACCCCAAGGTTTGGGCTACGTCCACACTGATTATATTTATCTAAGAGTATTTGTGAGGGAGAGAGTGTGAGAGCTTTGCTCTAGATAGGAGAGACTTAGGGTTTGTGAGGGTGAGGAGGCCCTTTTATAGAATAAGGGCTCATCCCCTAATTACATATTTGCCCCTTCCTTTATTACATAATTACATTTAAGTCCCCCGAGTATTTATACGAGGTCTAAATACGAGGCCCTAAATATGGTATAAACAGTACATTATGTATCATATATTGGGCATCAACTGGGCCTCATGAAAAATACTTGAGGGACTTAGCCCATTACTTATGTATTGAGGAGCGAGCCCTTATTCTATAAAAGGGAATCCTCACTTTCATTAGAGAGCACCCATTATTCATGTACTGAGGAGCGAACCCTTATTTTATAAAAGGGACTCCCTCACCATCATCAGAGAGCAACGCCGCCAGCTGAGCAACCGCCTCCCCGCTAGCATCACTCCTAACCCATCACTTATGTATTGAGGAGCGAGCCCTTATTCTATAAAAGGGACTCCTTCACCACCATTAGAGAGCATCGCTGCCTACTGAGCAACCGCCTCGCTGCGAGCATCAACTCTAGCCAACATTTATGTATTGAGGAACGAGCCCTTATTCTATAAAAGAGACTCCCTCACCATCATTAGAGAGCATCAACTCTAGCCCATCATTCATGTAGTGAGGAGCGAGCCCTTATTCTATAAAAGGGACTCCCTCACCTTCAAACGCCGCAAGCCGAGCCAACCAAGGCAACATAAGCCACGAGCCTCGCAGCCTCGCAGCGTGTGCTACTTCTAGTTGAGAGTCATTTCAGATTGAGCACTGCCTCATATCGAGCATCAGTTCAAGACAACATTTAGTTACTTCGGCCCACACATGAACTGAATTTCAAGTCTCCAGCCAAAAGACTCTCTTGACTGAAGACTTGGGGGACTACTGTTTATACCATATTTAGGGCCTCGTATTTAGACCTCGTATAAATACTCGGGGGACTTAAATGTAATTATGTAATAAAGGAAGGGGCAAATATGTAATTAGGGGAGGAGCCCTTATAGGCCTCCTCACCCTCACAAACCCTAAGTCTCTCCTATCTAGAGCAAAGCTCTCACACTCTCTCCCTCACAAATACTCTTAGATAAATATAATCAGTGTGGACGTAGCCCAAACCTTGGGGTGAACCACGATACATTTTGTGTTATTTACATTTCTTGCAGATTCACGGTCGGATTTACGTTGTTCCAAGACCTCCGGTTTTGTGCATCAACAAAAAGAAAAGATAAAAGTTAGGGCATATATGGATAGTCCATCACGTAAAATGCAATAAGACAGCAAAGTCAATCCAAAACGTAAATTAAAAATCGTTAATGTTTTCTTTGTCAATCCCACTGCTCTACCTATAATATATTGTGTGCGTGTTTTCCCTTAACAGTTCACTGCACCAAGTCTTCTCTATTTGAGCCATTGCCTATTTGGTGAAATGAATTGCACGAAACCTCTTGATATCGACCACGTACTGAACAGTTGATTACGAAATGCATGTTTAAAGGATAGAGTGTGTTTTCCCTTAGCAATTCACTTAACGATTGTGATATAAATGTATTCAAAACGACGAGGATTGTGATATTAAAAAGGGCATATTCTTAAGTTCGGTACTCTATAAGAAAATTTTAGAATGAGCACGTTGACATAAATCATGTGAATAAACGACCGTAAAAGGGCATATCCTTATCGTTTCATTTTTGGCAGCTTAATTTGTCACTATATAGATTGTTGTGTCACCAATTTTCACCTTGTACATATGCAATTATGCATAAATAATGATTAACTGTAGATGTATGTGAATTTTCTAATAAATTAAGTGTAATCCAGAAGTGATACTCAATAATCTACACACGAAAGACTGATCTAACTGTGGCATGAGTAGTAACCATCCTTGATGTAGTGCATGAATCATGTGTAAGCCATATTCAATTAGCCATAACCCAATGAATTTTAGTTTCTTATCATGCACGTTCTGAGTAATGAATAATTAGGGTTAACAATTTTGACTTGTTTATTTGCTCGGAGTATGCAAATGCGTATTTTAATCTAATTGTAGCAATGGTCATTCCAACAAAACTCATTTTGACAAAATTCTGATGAAGTTGACGAAAAAAATCATAGTTACACGTTTTTATGAGTTGAGGGATCCCAATTGTAACAATGGTCATTCCAACATAACTTATTTTGACACAATTCTAACGAAGTTGACGAAAATGACTATAGCTACACATTTTGATGAGTTGAGGGACCAATGATAATGGATTTTTAGTTGAGGGATCATTGCTTCAATTTGATTAAATTTGAGGGACCATTGCTACAATTTATTCTTAATTTATTGCAACAAGTTTTGGTTCGAAAAATAGGGACAATCATTCAAATCTAAGTAAAGAAATCGAGTATAAAGTAGCATAAGAAAGTGAGCCGACATACATAGTTAAACATACATGGATATTTGGAGAAGTTGGATGACTAAGATCTCAACGAAAAATAATTGCATTTGACAATTTAGAGTTGGTTTGAATATGCTTTTAAAATAGCTGAAAATGTTTTTAGTGAAAATGTTTTTAAAACCAATTTTTAGTAAAGATGCAAGTAAATCCTAGAAAAGCACTTGCAGTGCTTCTTGAAAGTAGCACATAACTGGTGCTTCTTGCAGAAAGCACTTCAAGTGCTTTTGAAACCCGAAAATATTTTCTCTAAAAGTTCTTTCAGTTATTTTAAAAACATATCCAAACGAGTTTTTATTAAAGTGTGTAGAAGCTCTTTTTGCTCTTCGTATTTGTAACAAGACAACACATTTAGTAACTTTTTTTTGTTTCAAGGGAAGTGATCTTCATGAGATCGATTTGAGACGAAGTGTTTGTTAAAACTCATTTGATGTAGACACTTACATTCAAATTTAACGAAATTCTCTATTGTTTGAAGAAGAAAGAGTCATTGAGCTTTCCACATTACTGTGTCCTATCACTTTGCCCCTCTCTCTCTTCCTTTTCTCTGTCTCTGCGTAGAAGATAAATGCTGCATGCATGGCTCTGTTGTCTTAAGAAGCGTCTGCATCCTATATCAAATACCCTCCAGACATTCCGATGTAAAAAACACCAAGAAACAGACAACGGATAGATACCCCTCCTCTCTCTCTCTCTCTCTCTCATCATGATTTCACGCAGAGATATTTATTCTGGCTTCGTTCTGTCATTTTCCAATTTCTAAACTTTGTGAAACGTCAGTCCCAAGAAACCCCTTGTAATGTCCCACATTCTTTTTTTCTGATATCAGAAGGAAAATAGGGAAGCTCGTGATTCTCTGTGAAATTTTCTGACGGTTGCACTAGAAACCAGAATGTAGCTGTAACCTAGCTGGTCTATAACCGCAGCACAAAGACATGGCCATATCTTTCCAGAAATCTTTCTTTTCCCTGGTCTCTCTCTTTTCTTTTTCAGAGAGAGAAAGAGAGACAGAGATTAATTAGAGGGAGAAGAAGAAGATTGAATAATCAATGTGAGTATGTGGCTTGGCTCCCCTGGTTTTCGCCACGTCTTTAGGGGACTCATTTCATGAGGAAATCATTTCTTTTTTTTTTTTTTTTTTTTTTTTTGAAACTAATCATTTCATTTTGTTTGGCCTTCCCATTCGGTTCCATTCATTATTTAATCATTAGCTCAATCTTATACACATTTGCTTTGCTTTTCTCATTGTGATTTCTCTAATTAATTTTCATAGCAAAACTTTGGTCAAACAACCCCACCATCTTGCTAAAATTGTAATGTTTGACCAACCATCTTCCCTTGAGAAATGCCAAGGATGATTTCTTAAAAGTGAGATTCTTTTAGATTCTCTGTAATTTTATATTTTGGCATAATTCTCGTGCTAATATTATAAAATATTGTTAAAAAAAATGAGGTGACAGAGAGTCCACTTTCAGATAGTCTTCTTAGCATTTCTCTTTCGAAAATTTTATACGGAAATAAAGAGTACAAGCATACAACCAATTTCAAACTAAATCTTCCGTTGCACCCAAATTTCATATAATTAAAGATATAAACATTACGCGCCACAACTAGGATACTATGGTCCAATATTTAGTTTCATTGAGCGAAGTGACGATTTTTTAATTTTAGAGGCCAAAGTGGGGTCAAAATCAAGTTTCAGATAGCGTAGTTAAAAAATTTATTCTAAAAATGTATTTTCTAATCCATATCAGCATATTTGACAGTTTTGGAGTCTCATATTATTTAATATTTAATATTAAGTTATAATAGGAAATTTATTAAAAGAAAACAAAAGAATAAAGTAGAAAGTAATAAAATATATGATACTGTAGTAGTTTAGTACACATAGAAATTATAAGAATACATAAAAATATTTACCAATTTCCCCTCTTCAACGGGATTCAAGACTAAGATTAGTTTGGCAGCTTAATTATAAGCATCAAAATTAGCAATTACTTGGACATTGAGGAAGTTGCTGAATAAAACAAGGGATTTTTTACAAAAACCTTAGCACCTTCCTCTCTGTTTAGTCCAAGCATCTCTTTACAAAAACCTTGGCACCTTCCTCTCTGTTTAGTCCTTTATCTCTCAGAATAATACTTAATTAACATTGGGAATAAAATATCAGACCTCAAAATACACATCAAAGTACATATTAGTTTACATGAACATCCAACGCGCCGACCGACATCAAAATCTTGACCAACAGCTTTTGCTTTTTCTTACGACAAGGTACCTCCTTTCAGGTGCAGGTCAATGTACATTGGATTTTATGAAGTGTTTACCTTTTTTTTTACACTTGCAGAAAGTTAAATGTCAATGCCTAGTTCGGTGGAAAGCAATGACCATTGGAACATCCTTTTCCTTTGTAACTTTTAATTCGGAGAATGTAAAGATGTGTTCTGGCATTAACTGAGAAAAGAGTTCATGTGAATTGCCGAGTCACAAAAAGTTATAATAGAAAAAGGATGGTGATAACCACAAACTCAATTTTATCTCTTAGACAACTCTTTCAAATTGAAAAGAATCAAAAGACTTGTATTAATAAGAGATGTGTAGGAGGTCAAAATGGGTAGCACCATTCTAGAAAAATCGCAATGAGTTATATATAATTTGTAGTGGTAACTTGAAATTGGATAGAATCAATCGATACATATTTGACCGATGAATTTGATTTTACGATTTAAACTAAGTAATTGAAAATCATTAAATTATTCAACAATCAAATATAAGATGACACAAAGTATTTGTAGGTACTCAAGAAAAAATGTGAGTAAAACTAGTAATGTAGAGACATAAATTAATCACATTCAATAAGAGAAAGAAAACATGAACTATATTCTCAATATGACAGCTTTACCTTTGACGTCGTGAGTAGACTAAAATTACCCTAAGGGAATAAGACATAGTTTGCCCTAAGATAATTGGGCCTTTATGCCACAAACGAACCATGAGCTCTTGGGGTTGCCACGGTGCGGGCCATGGACTCTCCAGGCCACACATAATACATCCTACCATCGGGCCATACCCAATCTAATAGAGGCAGGGTAACGACTCTCAGAGTCTCCCTTTGGGTGTCCAGCGCACATGCGCTCTTACCAACATGGACCTTCAATACTACTAGCTGGCAAGATAGCGAAGACTAGCCTGCATCATCACAAATTGCCTAGTATGCTCTGCAGCCTTCCCTCCCAACTGCTTGCTAGGGTTTCTTCCCTATAAATAGCCAAGTCAATAAGAGGAAACGGTAATCGACACGTACTACTCAAAATACTCGCAAGTTCTTTTTTTTTTCCTCATCTACTTTTCTGACTGAGGCATCGAAGACTCTTTTGCGGACACCCTCCCAACTTTTGTAAGGGTGTTCATCAATTAGGCTAATGGTGTTTATTCTCTTTTAGGTAAAATTTTGTCAAATCAACTGTGTACGAAATTTGCATCCACATTGCTCAATCTACAAAAATACTAATTACGTGACTGGCTACAATACTTATAAATATTTGATATAACCACATATCAACGATCAGATATGGTTGTTGGATATCGCAATGAGCTATAATTTTTAGTGGTAACTTGAAACTGACTAGAATTAGAATTATTCTAGTTCATGTCTTTTGTTTGTTAATTGTGCTTGATGATTCTCTTCACTAATATAAGAATCAAAACAATATATATGTTTCCTCGTATTATAATTTGTAATCAAACACTTTAAAATCAATTTTAAATTGATTTGGGAAATAGTTGACCTAATTTCTAATCATTCTATCTTCAACATTATTTCTTACTTCTCCTATTCATGACTTCCCTAATTTCAATGAAACATGCAAATGCAATGGCAAAAAACTTAAGTAGGGGAGCAAGTGAGCCTCTTCTCTCCCTCTCTCACGCAAAAACACACACTGCCTCAGTTTTTTTGTTAATCCGGCCTCACTTGTGTTGACATGACGACTTTTTATTAGATGGACATACAAGTCCGACCATGTGACACTTCTACCTAATATTTTCTCTTTGCCCTGATCTTCAAGTTCGAATACATAATAGAAATAGCAATAGACAAAAGCAACTTATATTTATTTACCAACAATAGTTTAAGTACTTTGTTACTGTCCCTATAACATGACTCCCAACTTGCAACTATTGGTCGGTACATAATTTTAAGTTTGAACAAAAGAAAGCAAGCATATGCCCATGTGCCTACACAGAGAGCATCCAAACAAGTAGGAAGCAAGTGTGAATAAACATTGTGGAAAAGCCAAGATGCATACCTTTTTTATTTGGTCTGTCGAATTGTATTATTGTACCTTACATATATTGAGCTCAATAATTTTCACAAAAGAATGGTTATTGTCCTCAAGTGCTTCTGCTCCCCCACCTCCCCAACACGGGTTGAGATCCACTACGGTTTTCTGCATCGGGAGTCCACATATCGAGAGTTTAAACTATTTAGAAGAGAGAGAGAGATCAGAGCCGTTCAAATTTTTTAGTTTTTTTTTTTTTTGAAGTGGGTCGGTAAAATAGACTAATAGTGACCGGAGACTTAAAATTCAGTGATCCGAATCTCTCGATCCGCGAATTCTGGACAAAAAGATCCGGAGTGAATCTCAATCCACCAACACCTTATTACTATGTGCTTCTCTTTCTCCTTTTGCATCTGCATCGTTTGCATGCTCCCATCTGGTAATTGATGGCTGACCATTTCACGCGCTGATAAAAAAGATATGGGCTGATAAAAAAGATATGGAGAGCCACGTTTGTTTGCAGGAGCTGGGAGGAGACACACCACAAGCAATTGCAGAGGTGGAAACATTGAATAAACTGGGCAGGATCAGGATGGTGTTGTGGGGGTCCCCATTTGTTTTCACAAAAAACATTGGAGGCCAACACAGCATGCATTGCTGCCCCGATATACTGAAAAGCTTATTGCAGTTTGGGACTTAAGGGTTTCAACTTTCAACCACCCATTTTGAGTTTTGACTGTGAAGATCAAATATTATGAGTGTTTTCGAACATTGTGTGACTCCTTATATGCAAGTTAAAATATGATATTATACAACTATTACTCGTGAAAATCACAAAGAACAGTTATTTACAGTATTTTCCTCTTATAAACTTCTCCAAATGTTTTGTCGGAGTTAATCTTACTTTGATTTGTTCAACCCATACTATAACAAAAAGAATGAGAAAAGTAAAGCAAAAGGAAGTGTGATAATTACTCCTCACAATTAAGTTTACACACGTGTGTCAATTTGATTTGTATGAAGGAAGAAATAACTCCTAGCATGTGAGGATTAATCGAGTATTTTCCTATATTATTTTGGTTGGTTTTATGAGAGATTCGATCAATATACTTACTATGTGAAAATTAAACTCGATCTTAGTATATTAGACCGTCTTTCAATTATTAGTCTAGTGCTTTTTTTTTTCTGACACCAAAAGAAACCACAAGTTCGAATTATCTTCCCTATTAATAAAAAAGGCTAAATTGGATTGTTCATCCTCGTGGTCATAGGACACTTGCATAATGACCCCGTGGTGAAAAAACTAGGAATTAAACCCCTGTGGTCTAGAATGTTAGCAAATTTAGTCCAAAAGTAAGATTTATGTTAAAGGACTGTTAAAAGTTGGGGTAAAACTGTATTTTCAGTTCCAATTCACATTGAATTTGGGTTTTTTTTTATTTAAAAAATTAAGCATTATTTTTTTTGTTAATTTTTATAAAAAAAATATTTATTTTAAATGTCAATTGGAACTGAAAATACAGTTTTACCCATACTTTTAACAGTCATTTAGTAGAAATCTTACTTTTGGACTAAATTTGCTAACATTCTTGACCACAGGGGTTTAATTCCTAGTTTTTTCACCACGGAGGTCATCATGCAAGTTTCCTATGACCACGGAGATGAATAATCCAATTTGGCCAATAAAAAATGAAACACCACTTAAATCCTACTATCATTTAGTAAACTGAACAAAACCTGACCTAAACCCTGGTCACATCGGTCAATGCATCCAAGTTTTACATGACACCACAAACTTACCCGTAACGGTAAATAATACAAGGACAGTGAACCCAACAAAACCTTACCGAGCCAATCCTTGGCTGCGAGCCCCAGAATAAACAGCCTTCGAATTTTCGTACGTACTCCATCTGATTCAACATGTTGGGCCGGTTGGTTAAGTGATCTGCGGCCCGCACCCATTTCACCTGGTCTCACTCTGTTTTTCCATTCTTGAGGTGAAATTATGAGATTTAGAAATTATAATATTTGTCCACGTCATTTTAAAAAAATCTGACATAGGCACTGTCACGCCCCGACCCGCGAATAAAGACTATTCACGAGGTAGGGTGTGAGCCATATCTTAGCTATAGAAATAAATTTTACAACCAAGATATGGTGGAAAAAATTAAATTAAATTACAACGATTACAAAATACATCATATAACAAATCTTACATAATAAAAGCTTGAGTGTACCACATATAATTTATTGAATACGCAACGGAAATAAAATATTAGTATACAAATTTTAATTCATAACAAAAGTACCAACTAAAATAATAATTGAAATGAGTAGTCCTTGCCAATACATAATATGTATTCAATGAGATGCATGGAACATATGCAAATAAGATGGATGAATGTACTCACTCCCTTCTAATCCCGTCAACACATACCTAAGGCACCCAAGCCTGCACGTCCCATACCATGCTTATACCACTTGGCTCCAAGTACGTTAGAATATGAGTTAACTTCCGTTCATCCCTTAAACCCAATTTTTGTAATTAAACTCTCAGTTTCCACTTTATTAAACAAACACTTCACCCAACGCCCAAATGTATATTCAAGCCCTGCACCCTACGCCTGACATATATAAGATTTCATTATTTTTAATTCAAGGCAAACTTCAACCCTTGAATATCCTCACAACTTAGACACTTTACACAAGTGAGCACTTGACACAACACAACTCTTTTTCTTGCTTTGCAATGCATATGTATATGTCATGTTCACATAGATATCAATACTCACACTTTATCTAACAAGCCAGCAACTTCAACATAAATCAAATTGATTAGTAACAAGAGTAATATAATCATAAAATTAACAAAATAATAATCTATAATCCATCATATAAAATGTTGCTCGTTGACCACTCCATATATATTTGTTCATCGTCTCATCCATCTTGGTCGGGCAACGTGTTTTTATTAGAAAAGAATAGACATTCATGTTAGAGAAAATAATCGTTAGAGTGAAATATATGTCTCAAATGCCACAAGGCATGAAATTACGTCTCTAGCTTTTCCCTTTCCAAACATCATCTTTTATTTTTATTTTAGCCCACCACTTCTACTTCTTTAATATAGCTGAACCTCTCAACCAAACATCAGCAGTTTGAACTGGGATACAAGTCAGCACATAGATTAGATTGTCGTGATTTTTGGATATGTTATAGAGGAGATGATAAGGAACAACTTTTGTGAAGGAAATTTTTTATCGGAGCTACTAAAAATAGGGCTTTGGTACTCATAACATGGCTGTCCAGTTTTCCGCATAATTAGAAACATAAGTTGGTATTTCAAACATTGGAAGATCGCACCGTTGGATTTTCCTGAAATTTTGATATGTCATGGTAGAGAGACAGACAAACAATTCTCATGAAGAAAATACTATGATAAAATATATGGATGAGGGTGTTTTGATCTGTTAAATAGGCTGGACGAATTTCTAGTCTTGGATATCTTTCTTTTGATAGATGAAAATGATAGTAGTTTGATGGAGAGATTTGTTGGGTAAGGCTCATGTATTTTTCTGGGATTTGTCTCACACTCTTTGTACATCATTCTCAAGGGAAAATAAATGGAGATTTTCTATGGTTTGGTGGAAATGCTTCTCATGGAAATTATCTCAAAATGTAAACAACACAAGATTTAAGTGGTTCACCAATTTGGCTACATCCACTAGGGTTGTGTTTTCATTGTATTTCACCATATGTGGTAGACTTACGAATACAATGAAAGATGGCTTTAAGCCCTAAGAACATGTAAAAGAAAATAGGAAGGTAATATGAAGGGAAGAATGACTTTTTGTTGGAGTTGTTCTTTTTCTTTCTTTTGTTCTTCTTCTTCCTCTCTCCTTTCTTCTTCCTCTTTCCTCTCCCTTTTCTTCTTCCTGTTTCCTCTATCTTTTCCTCTTCCTCTTTCCTCTATCTTTTCCTCTTCTTCTTTTCTCTTTTCTCTATGTCCTTCCGTTGTTTCTTTCCTCCTTCCTTTATGTAAATTGCATGACATCTTCTTGTCCAAAGAATCTCCACAAGTGTGCCAATGGAAAGAAAGCAAGTGTTGTGCTAATTATTACCATGAAATGTGTTCCAATGAAAACACACCAATGTTAGCCTAATCATCACAATGAAATGTGGTCCAATGACAAAATAACAAATGTTAAGCAAAACCTTAGCTCTAATATGTGTTCAAATGGCAAAGAGACATGTGTGAAGTTAATCAATATTATGCAAGGTGGATACAAGCATCCAAGGCCACGTTCATCTCTAAGGAATATGAATCCTATCTCTTCAAACTTTGGAGGGATGAATCATCACCAAACATTTAGCTCTTAGATTCTTAAAGAATACAAACTTGCCAACTCACCCTTAAGTAGACTTCCACCTTCACATTCAAAGTGGTGAGTAATCACCAAATCATTAACTCCTAATGCTACAAACTCTCCACCTCAACCTATTTAGAGTAGTGACTAACCCCTCCCCTTTATTCTCTAATGGTTGCCAAAACGCCACTTAGACTTTGTGAGAAAAATCTAGCCAAACTCATCATAATCCCCTTCTCCAATTCAAACTAAAAATATCCCTAATTACATATGAACATGAAATAGCTAGTTTTTGAAATAATTTGTCGGAAAAAAGGATTTTACATTGAAACTATTTTACATACCGAGAATAGGTTCTTGCATAAAAATAAATCAAATAAAATCATTACGTAAAAATAATTACCCAACATACACCCATATATATAACCATTTTTTTTTAAATATGGGGTATTACATGCACTTAACGGTTCTTTTAACTTGGGAACTAACGGAAGTGACATTTCCTATACTCCAGATACCTTTTTGAGAAATTTGAAAAGATTGAGACTAATTTGGATCACACCAAAAGATTAGGGTTAGGTTTTAGGGTTTAGGTATAGGGTTTAGGGGTTAGTGTTAAGGGTTTAGGGTTAGGGTTAGGATTCATGGTTTAGGGTTAGGATTTAGGTTCTAGGGTTTAGGGTTAGAGTCTAGGGTTTAGGGTTAGGGTCTAGGGTCTAGGGTCTAGGGTTTAGGGTCTTGGGTCTAAGGTCTAGGGTTTAGGGTTTAGGATTAGGGTTTAGGGTTTTAGGGTTTGGTTAGGGTTTGGGGTTTAGGGTTTAGGGTTTAAGGTTAGGGTTTAGGATTAGAGTTAGGGTTTAGGTTTAGGGTTTTGGGTTTAGGGTTTAGGGTCTAGGGTTAGGGTTTAGGGTGTAGGGTTGAGGTTTAGGGTTTAGGGTTGGTTGTTGGTTGAGGGTTGAGGGTTGAGGGTTTAGGGTTACGAAATTTAAACGTATACATTCCTTATGGGACTCCCAAGGGCGGCTTTTGTATTTGTTTTTAAACTTTTTCCTTTTTTTTTTTAAGAATAGTAGAGTAGATTAAGGGTTAAATGTTTTAATATTTTATGGAATATTATTATTTGTCCATAGCAATATATTTAAATGTTTTTAATGCATCCTAAAACTAACCTCTTGTTACACGCTCATGCATGCGGCAATTCTTTTACATTGACTCTTTTTTGTGTTTTTAAAATTTTTCATTTTTTATTTATACATAACTGAATATTTTAGGGGTTAAATATTTTAATATTTTATGGAATATTATTATGTCTTCATAAAAATATATTTAAATTTTTTTTCAAATTTAAATTCAATCTATAATTTTATAAATTAGTAATTTCTTGCAACATGCTCTTGCGTGTGGCAATTTTTTTACATCTTTTTCTTTATCATTTATTTGTAATTTATATTTATGCTTAGTTTGAATTTTAAAAAAAATTAAAATGTTTTTATTTAAGATCTTAATCAGGGAGGGATATTTTGAGAAGACTAACATCTTGTCATATGCTTACACGTATGACAATTGGCCCTTGTATGCTAAACTAAAAGTTTTTTTTTTTTTTCACAATAAGTATTAGTATATTTAAGTTTTTATTTATATATTTTAATTCAAAAATTATTCAAAAATAAATCGGAAGTCAATCATTAACCACCCACAAATGTGGATTTTTTGTTGTTGTTGTCGTCTTTTTCTAAAGTTTTAAATTTTAAATTCATTCAAAATTAAAATGTGTTGAATTAAAATTACTTTAACTCCTTTTCATTAAAGTGTAATTTTGCCACTTAGTATAATAGTCTAGTGATATTCTTCTTCACTTGTAAGTGAGAGGTCTTAGATTCGATTATTGCCAAATACGAATTTGAAACACATTATTGCTAGCTCATTGTGAGGCTAAGCTCACCCCTCCCCTTTAGTGTAGATAATATCGGTTGTTAAAAAAAACATGTAATTTTTTAGGGACAATTTATAGTATTTTGAATGCTTCATCATTTTAGGGTGCTCACTATATATATATATATATATATATAGAGAGAGAGAGAGAGAGAGAGAGAGAGAGAGAGAGAGAGAGAGAGAGAGAGAGAGAGAGAGAGTTATAACCCAATGGTAGCAATGGTCTTTCTAACATAACTCATTTTGACGAAATTTTGATAGACTTGATAAAAATGACCATAGCTACACGTTTTGATGAGTTAAGAGATCCATGGTCATAGATTTTTAGATTAGGGATCATTACTCCAATTGGGTTAAAATTGAGGGATCATTGCTCCAATTGGGTTAAAATTGAGGGATCATTGCTCCAATTGGGTTAAAGTTAAGGGACCATTGCTACAATTTTCTCTTTCCTTACTTCTTGCATTCCACATGAATAACATCTCTCATCTCATGCCAGCAAAAGCTGATAAATTAGAGAGAGAAATATATAGTTTATAATTTTGGGAGAGAGAAAGAGAAATATATAGGAAGATTCAGATCTTGAGATTTTATTTTTTGTGCTACAGATTCAATAGAGAATGTAGTATAATTTATTTATATATGAAAAATGCGCCACTGACCCGATCTATAAAGGGGTTTGATTCTCTACCCTCCATTTCCCTCTCTCCTTTCTCCACTCCTCTCTCAGTTTCTTCTTCTTCTTCTTTCTCTCTCTACAAAGAAGGTAAACAAGATGATGATTTTGCTTAATCTTGAGCGTTTAAATAGGAAGGGAGCGATGAGAGGGAAGGGAATTTAGCAGAAATTTGATTGGAGGTAGCAAGCTAGGTAAAAAAACCTCCAGCCATGTGGTCAAAAGTAACAAAAACAATTAGTAACCCATTTTCTTCACCTTGAAGCTCTTTACTCTTTAAAACTTGTTGCATATCTCTGCTTGCTGCACAACATAAAGATGTTACTTGGAATAGCTAATAATGTAACTTGCATTGCACAACTTTACACTGGAGATGGATAGTTTCTTCACTAGTATTATATATATATATATATATATATATATATATATATATATATATATATATATAATGTATGGGAAAACTTCAAAGTGTCATCTTGGGGCCCGTTGATGGAGCTTGCATTTTCAGTGTATTCAGTTTCTCGATTGTTATCCGAAGTTTTTCTGGGGTTGGTAAGGTTCATTGAGCGCTCTACGTCGGGCCATCAACATCGAGACCTCGCCCTTTGCTGGAGGTCCTTTCATTCAAGGAGATTGCCTGATCCATGTCAACTCCCCTCCTACATGCTTCTCCATCTCACAATCCACTTCGTTCGTTCAATATTTTGTTTTGTTTTGTGGCCTGGAGTCATTTGCTTTTTTTCTGACCATGGATGAGGTTTTCTTTATTATTTAGCAGGAAGGAATGACGGCTTGCCCTGTTGCTCATCATAATATTATGCAAATATTACTCGTGAAAATCATAATGAACAGTTATTTACATGGTCCTGCTTTCCTCTTATACACTTCTTCAAATGTTTTTTGTCGGAATTAATTTTGCTTTGATTTGTTCAACCCATGCTGTAACAAAAGGAATGAGACTAATAAAGCAAAAGGAAGTGTGTTAACCACTCCTCAAAAGAAAGTTTATGCTCGATCATACTTTTTTCTTTTGAAAAAGAATTTAAAAGCACGTACCCGTAGATGCTTCTTCAAAATGCACTAAAAAGCACTTAGAGCTCATGGGTAGGCACTTCTAAATTTTTTTTCTTCCCCAAAGTACCATAAACAACACTTTTAATCATCTAAAGACTTATTCGTTTATATGCCGTTGCGCTTTCACGAAAATTCCACATTCCCCCTGAACTTGCAAATATGTGATTTGGCCACACTTTCATTCTATATGTCCGTTACCCTATCCCGTTACGTTGGTCCAAAAAATCGTTAACTTGGATGAAGTGGAATTTTCTTGCTCAAAACTTACCATTATCATTTTGATTCTAGTTACACAAAGTTAACGATTTTCCTGAACAACTTAACTGAGACTGTGTGAAAGCAAAGAGCGAAAAGTCACAATTGTAAATTCAAGGGACAGTGTGGAGAGAGGTATCCAGAAGTATGATTTTCATCAACACACAACGAAAAGGCCGCCTCCAAAATGTTTACCTCTTCAAGAAGCAGTCCGAGACGCTATCTCGGAATTTGACATCGGATTGAAAGTTCAGTCCGATTCCGAGACGCATTGCATGTTGAGATTGAGCTTTTCTCATCCAACACCAGAGCATCAAAATAAAAACAATGCAAACAAGAAAGCATAAACTTATCAAGCAAACAAGAAAAAAAGGAATTCCAAATAACGAAGGGAAATTTTCCACCTATTGAAAATAACATTGTCTCTCCTCCTTGAAGGCCGCAAAACGAAGTAAACCTCCTCCATACCAAAAGAGACAATACGCAGACGAAATAAGAAAAAGCATCTTAAAAATCCCAGTTCCACCTCTTACATCTATTTATTTACTATTACGATAACATTCAAGCATAATGGATTTCTCAGGGAGAACAATCCCCTAGCCCATGGCATACTTCTGGGTCCACGATCGAGCAGTGGCCTCGTACTTCTGTCTATCAGTCTTGTACATGTGCGCAATCTCAGGCACCAGAGGATCGTCGGGGTTTGGATCTGTCAGCAGGGAGCAAATGGAGAGGAGGACCTGCATGAAGAAACAATCAGTTATTATGTAAATGACAAACGATGCGCATCAATATGCATTGACACAGAAAAGAATGAAGGAAGATCTAAATAACACGAGATAAGTGCGTTACCTTGGAAATGGTCAGGGCAGGACTCCACTGCTCCTTGAGGATGTCAAGGCAGATACTACCATTGCTATTGATGTTCGGATGGTAAACTTTTGTTCGGAAGGCAACCTGTTCAATGCACAAAAAGTAGCACGCTATGAGTATTATTATCACCATATAAAAACAACACACTACATCAATCCAATTGCATTGAAATTACAAGCCTTAAACAGATGAAATATTTTGCTGCTCTAGTTTGCATTGCACAAGGTGGATTAAATTTCTGGGGATATAAACCTTGGGTGGCTTGAAAGGGTAATCAGGCGGGAAATGAATGGATACGAGAAAAACACCACCAGAAAATGGGCTGTCCCCCGGACCCATAATAGTTGCTTGCCAGTGAAACATATCATCAGCAACGGGACCTGTTGGAAAAGAAAAACTTAGTTTTAAAACATACATAAAACAGTAATACTTTGTAAACTTCAACAGCGAAACCTTAATGCCTCTTCTCTTCAGCATTAAAACCTGGTTCTTACTCAAAAACATGGTTAAAAGAATTACATGCAACATCCAAAATAAATAATATATCCACCAAACCAGAAGAATACAAGATAATACTGGTATCTCTAATTAAAATACCAGGCACACTCGGTCCTTCCCGGAAAAAACTATTGTGCAATTTACATTAAAACAAACTGCTGAAGGACAATGCATTAGAAACCACAACAAACACACTAATCTAAAACGAGAGTGAGTTTATTAAGGACACTTAAACCAGCTGGCCAAGATACCAATCAATGCACAAAAACAACTTTTTTAAAATTAGATGTACGAATCTCTTCACATTTTTCATTTCAAATGTGAATTCTCTAATATCATTCTTCTCCCATGTGAATGTTCAGTGAGAGTAATCTTTTGGTATAAACTTCAAGAATCAAAAGCAACAACACAAAATGATATCCAGGAAAAGATGAATACTTGAACAACTGGTAACTGAAGTTCACATATACAAAACACCAACTGACCCAAATATTACATATCAAAAGAAACATTTAAAAATACATGAGAATAGAACAAAATACCTGCACTGCAAGAAGCGGGCGGGTCTTTCTGAAGGTCCTTCAACTCCTTGTTGATCCGCTTCGAAGCCATCACGAAACACTACAACAATGTGCTGCAATTTTAAACACAATAACAGTCAAAACAAATACTACATATGCATCTGATTGAGTTGCAGTGTCACACAACCGAAAGAAACGCATAGAACAAACGGGAGTTTCTGTGCCAACATCAATACTCCGATTAAAAGTAAAAGGCTCACGAAACAGTAGTGTCCATTACCCTGTAACATCAACACACCCACCACCAACCACCTGATACATACAAATTCAACGCTACAAGTACCCCTTTCTCCTAAATCGAATCAGGTGGTTACAAAATTAAAAATAAACTCACAATTTCGCATCGAAATCTTGCTTTATCTCAGTAATAGTATCAACCAGCAAACCCTAGGATTCAGAATTCAAAAACTCGAAAAGCAAAGCATTTCGAAACCAAAAAAACCCACAACTAGTAACCAAAGGCATCACAACGATCTAATCCGCACACGAAAAAAGCCAAATCCCTCAAACTACACTTCAATCAATTCATTGCATGAAAAGGAAAACAGAACCATCGTTTCAAAAGGAAATTCAAACAAAATTCGAAACAAACATCAATCAAACGATCGCTAAGAACCCCAAAAATATGAAAATTCGCATACAATCGTTCGATAAATCAACAATCCGAAACAATTGAAGAGAAAAAAAAGCATAAGAAATCGATAAATCGAAGACGCGATATGCTCACCGGCGATTAGGCTAGGGTTTTCTGGTTGGGTTTGGGAGCTTCTACTTCCAGAGAGAAACTCTGCGTCTGAGAGCCGTAGAGAGAGAGAGAGATACGCAGGAATGGGTTTGGGCTAGAAGGGTCCCTCGTATATATAGTACCAAGTATAGAGTGTGGGCGTGTTCGTATGAAACTCGAATGTTAATTTGTGGCCTCCAACTTTTTAATTTTAATTTTTATTTTTGTTGGATATTTTTTTAGATAATTTTAACGAAAAGCTTTCGGTGCTGTTTATTTTAACGAAAAATCATATTTTTATACTAAAAATATTAGGATGCCACTTGTCATCATCTCGATATAACAAATGTAAGGTAGAGATGTTATAGTAATAGATAACATGGTTGTAAGTTTGTTAGATGATAGCTTACAAAGGAAGCTAAGTAGTTTATATAAGGAAGTCGGTTGTAATTGAGAGGGCACTCATTGTAATAATTTCTGTGTAATACAAGAAAGTACTGTGCAATTGTGAAGAAGCAAAGCAAGGTTTTAACATCGGTATCAGCCAGTGTCAATTCCTCTCAATCCTTCATTGTTGTATGCCTCTCCAAAAAGCTCCCGGTATTATTTATTTTAATGAAAAACCACATTTTTAGACTAAAAAGTCAATCATGGTACTATTTACTTTACCCTTTATTTTATCATTATCATTAAAATTCAAAGTTTTCAAGTCATTTTCATTAGTTTTCCTTATTTTTTATTGTTTAACTTTACATAAAAATCCAACATAAACTATTCAAAAAAGGAAAAGGAATATTTTCTCCTTAGCCTGCCACCGTAGGTCAAAATGAATGTAAGACAAATATACTCAGTTCATGTAAGGAATAAGATTTTACAGTGGACTACAAAATATGGGTATGATACTAATATACGAGACTCATGAGACGAGAATAAGACATATACACACCTAGCTCATTTGTATTCATTGACTTTATTTATTTCTTTATTAAATCCAACGATTAGAAAATTGATAAGAGTGAGTAGAACAAGAATAAGCGCGTGCGAAAATCAATTCTCACACCGCAAAACCTACGTAAATGATATATTGTGTAAAATGTGTTACATTATTTAGTTCCCAATTTTGTTGCACGGATTTAGTTTACGTACCATTTTTTATTTTATAAAAAGTGGAATAAGGAAAAAGTAAAATTGTAAGTTATTTAGATTTAGTAATTTGGCTCAATATTTGCATTTAACCACAAAATTAATGGAAATAAATGTTGGATAATATTGAGTAGTAGGATAATTAGGCTGATGCATATCCATAAGGGCATATGCGTGCGCCTTAATTTTCTTATTTATTTCTTATTTATGTTAAACTTTAATTGAACTTGTTTTTCTTCTTCAGGAAAATAAATTAGGGGTGTGCTATCCACACACCTCAAATTACTTCTCACACACTCCTTATTAATTTATGTATGTTGATCTTCTTTAATTCATCTAATCCGACGGTCGAAAATTAGAAGAGTGTGTGAGAAGTAAAATGGGGTGTGTATATATCACACCCCCATAAATTAAAGTAAAATAATAGATAAAATATTGTATTCTTTTTAGATAATTTTACTTTTGTTTTTGTGGGTCCAGTGGTTCGGCTGGCATCAACCTAACCCTTCTTTGATAAGGGCCCGATTCAGGCCCAATAATATGGGCCAGGCAATGTGTGGGCTCAAACATACTCTTGTACACTTTCTTCTCCTGTTTTTTTTTTTTTTTTTGGTTTTCTAGTCCACATTAAAAGTCAAATTTAAGTTATATATCTGAATAATAGCCGTTAGATCATTTAATCTACGGAATTTAACGGATTTAACGGCACAAGACATTTGAATAAGAGCCGTTAGATCATTTAACCTAACTGGATTTAACGAATTAGCTTGAAGTCTGGGATCACCTGTTATGTGATTGATAACGACACGTCCTACAATTTACTGGTGAGAAGGCCTTGGATTAAGGGGAACTTTGGTGTTCATGTATTTAATATTATCTCATAGAATATGTTATATTGAATGGTTTTTATTTTTTAATTTCAGTTTTTTTTGTTGTGTTCTAGTAAAATGTCAGCGAAGGTGCCATGTGTTGTAAATTCTGACATCGATTTGGGATGGATGGATGGAGAGGGACAAGAATACGTGTTGGGTACACCACAAATATTGGTTCAGAGGCCGAAAGCCGAAAGCCGAAAGCCGAAAGCCGAAAGCCAACCCCATCCCCATCCCCATCCCATCCCACTAACAAACACAAATATTGGGCCATTCTCTTTCTGCTTATTTGTTAAGTGCTTGTTTCTGCTTCTTTGGTTTGTGATCAGTTTCTGGATTCTTCTTGATTTGCCCATCTGGGAGGTTCTCCTCGTGTCAAAGTTTCAAGCTTTTTGTTTCTGTAAAAGCAACCTGGGAATTTTCTGGTGTGTCCCCTAAAGTTTCAATCTTTTCATTTTTCCTCTGTTACTTTTTATCTTTTTGCTAGTTTTGTTGAATAATGTTAAATTAGTTTGTTTTGTGTTCATTTGGGATCACTTGGGAGTGAAAATTTGTGATATAAATCAACAATTCAATCCGTTAGTTGTATGTTTTTATGTGTTTTCTTTTTTTTTCCCAGATATATGTTTTCACATGACAGAATACAGCGGAGTTCTAAGATTCATATAGCCGACATCACTTAGCGGGACAAAGGTTGGTTGTTGTATCTATTTTTGTACGAAGAATCAATTTATGCATGCCATATAGGAGGACTGTGTTGAAGAACGTAAAGTCACCTGTCGGAAATTTGACAAAATAAAATACAGTATATAAGGAATGCTCCGCTACGAATAGCACTGATGGATTTTGCGTTCAAAACCCACGCCCGTTGTGGCCAAACGCAAGTTGGGAAATATCGGTGTTGATTAGTAGTTGACCGCTAGTTCGTCTCTCTGAAATGTTAGACAGGTTTTTTCTGGGGTGTTAGATGGTTTCTGGGGTGATGTATGATTTGGGACATCGCTTTGATCTCATTCGAAGTATTTTGATGTGTCTCTGATGCAGTTTTACGGTGTTACTCATCTGTTTATTCCGTTTGTTTGATCGGATTGTTTACGTGTATCGCTTCATAGTTTGCTCCATCGTTTTTGTTTGAATGTCAGCTGCTGAAGTTTTTGTTTACTTTACTGATCAGGTACGCTAGTTACTTCCAGAACTGAATCCCGATTTGTCTTAGTAATTGACAATGGGGGGCGTAGTGGGAAAGAGCGAAAGTTATAGAAAGTTTTCGATACATGAAACGAAGCTAGAGGCGAAGATGGTTGAAGCTATGCAGCGCAGAGCAGCGAAAGGAAGTGTTATGAAATCGTTTAACAGCCTCATCTTGAAGTTCCCAAAGATCGACGAGAGCTTAAGAAATTGCAAGGCTATTTTCGAGCAATTTGGTATGCATCGTATCCTGTTCAGTTCTGTTCTAAATTTGTACTTTCCATGTCTATTTAGTCTGTAACTCGTGTACCCTTTTCTTCTTGACAGATGAGGATTCGAATGGAATGATCGATCAAGAAGAGATGAAAAAATGTTTCTCTGAACTGGAAGTCTCCCTTACAGACGAGGAGATCATTGATCTCTTTGAGGCATGCGATATTAACGAGGATATGGGAATCAAGTTCAACGAGTTCATCGTTCTTATTTGCCTCGTTCATCTTCTTAAGGATGATAACAAAGCCGTTCACACAGTATCCAAACACACATTGTTCTGTGTATTTTTCTTAAGCTTCCTTTGTTTTGTGTTCTTTTTCTTCTTCTCTTTGTGCTCCGTGACTTTTGCTAGAAATTGCAACTGGGGATGCCGGAACTGGAGGCCACGTTTGAAACACTGGTAGACGCGTTTGTGTTCTTGGACAAGAACAAGGATGGTTATGTCAGCAAGAGTGAAATGGTCGAGGCCATCAACGAAACTACAACAGGAGAACGTTCCTCCGGCCGCATAGCCATGAAAAGATTTGGTCATCCTCTCTCTCTCTCTCTCTCTCTACCCGCATTCTTACACACAAACACACCAATACAAGCATACACATTAAACCCTATCTTGTGAAGGATTTTTATTCCTTGAATTAGAAGGCATTGTTTCTTAGCTACATACAGATCATTTGTGTTCATCTGTATGCGTTGGCGCGGACGTTTTGCTCATGATTTCATTTGTTCGTGTCTCCGATTGTGGATTCTGAGGAACTAGTTCATTAAGTTAAATGTCCTGAAGTTAGAGGGTAGGGAAAATTCATTTTCTAAATCTGTTAACTCTTCCATTGTTGCAGAAGAGATGGACTGGGATAAAAACGGAATGGTGAACTTCAAGGAGTTTCTGTTTGCGTTTACTCGATGGATTGGAATCGACGATCTTGAGGACGAGGATGAAGACTGAACGAGAGGATAGAGGGTTCGATGACAGTGCCCTAGTTGATACAGAGCATGTAAAATGTTACGATGAGTCCTTGATTGAGATGACCATGTAAATAGTTTGAAATGTAGACTTTTTAAAATTCTGTCATCGACAATTCATATTTCACTTGATAGTATGTTGTGTATGTGGATTTTCCTGTACCTGTTTGTATGTTATAAGAAGACTCACAGCGATTTTGTTCGTTCATCGACTTCGAACTGCAGCAAAATCTCTCAAAATTCTCAACCTCTGGATCTCGCAGTCCAGATCTGTTGGATTGAAAATTTTACCTCATTAGCTTATTCCACTGGGTCATTTCACACAAACCAAGTGTCCGGATCCTCTCTCTCCCTCTCTTGAACGATCTGAATTACTTGGTCCATTGACTCCGGACAAGAAGATCCGAAGAGGATCTGAATTCCTCAACCATTCAACATTTCTAGACGACTGCCATAAAGTCTGACATCTTAACCATTTGTGCCACAAAGCATTCTTAATCATTTGTGCCACAAAGCATTCTTAATCATTTGTGCCAAAGTGTTCCACAGTTCTATGTCGTATATCGTCATCGAGCCATCTTTTTTTTTTTTTTTTTGAACAAACGATATTATCTATAATAAAGGGGAAGGGATGGGTTAACCTCACAATGAGCTAATTTGAACCACATTATTTATTGCTAGTTCATAACCCACCCCTCCTTTTAGTGTAGATTATATCGTTTGTTAAAAAATCGTCACTGAAAAATACAAGAAATGTAGCTGTTGGTGCAAGAAGCATCAAATAAATGAGAAACTACTTTTTTATATAACAAAACAAAGAGCGCTTAAAATAAATCCAAATGCAATCTAGACAGTACAACATTACTCGAATTTTCGCCTCGCTTCGCTAATCGCTATTCGTATACACACCAGACCATAACTTGCTCACAGAGCCCCAAGACGGTAGCAAAACTCTGTCATCAAACGCTTACAATAGTATAAGGACAGGCTCAGAGAGCTAATGCTCCGACCAAACTTCTAACGCAATATATAAAAAGCAAACCCCCCATATCAAACTGTCCTTTTCCTATGCGATACGCCAACCCTCCTCCTGACCAGTAGCTACACACACTTTGATATGGAAACAAGTTAGAACCTGGCACACAAGGGGTGTTTGCCAGTGCCCCGATGATAGTTGGAGGATTGGCTGACAGCAACACGTGTGGCGTGGAAACCGCTGTTTACTGGCAGAAACTAACAAAACAAGCTCCAAGAGTGTGGATCTATTACCCCCTGGTCTTGGCCCTCTTCATACCAAGACTGTTGTGGAAGGGTGACACCGAACCGGACATTGGAGAACCCTCTTCACGAAGTGTGCCATTGAGGATTGCCAACTCTCGCAGCTGCTGTTTCTTGTAGAAATCCTGAGATTCGTCCTTAAAAAGATACAGAAATCGTTCCCAGAAATAGTCAAGAGATTGTATTTGAAGACAAGATTAACAAATTTACAAGAGAGGTGATCGGAAAAACTTCAAATCAGAGAAGAGAACATACCACAGGCCTGAGCAAATCTTCAAGTACCTCACGTGCTTGTAATAAACGAGCATCAATAATTTCAACTGGTAGTTCTGCCTCCACTAGAATATGAAGAGGTTCGTTCAGATGTTCATACCCTGGTTTTCCCCTCATCATTTCTTCCTTTAGAACAAAAATATGATTGTGGACTAACATTAGATTCACACAATTTGAACTAAAAGTAACAGGAACGGAATTTATTTACAGCATAGTGTAACAGATATTCGTTCAGAATTTCTTTGAATGCATGAATGCCAGATCAATTCCACAAATAAGCATAGATGCATTCATATATTAAGAATAAACTCATTATTACCCTAGTTGGATCCTTTATGCTACCACGTCCCCTGATCAGAACACGACATTCAGTAGTTGCTTCCACCCGCTTAAGAGAGTTTCCCCTAGGGCCTAGCAACCGCCCAACAAAATTAAACTGCAACAAGGATTTGATGTCAAACAAACATAGAAAAGTACACAGAAATGAACAGAATTTAGTAATTCATCCCTACATTAGGATATTTGTCAACTGGAATATCCACCCGGATTGTTCGCTTCACAATCAGACCAGATGAACTACTCTGAGAACTCAGCCAGTTTTGGGTTGATAAAGGCTGTAATAAACCTGACATCTGAACAGTATAATCCAAGAAGGTTAAAACCTAAAATAACATAGTAATGTTATTCATGATCATATGTATTCTGCTCTACACATATGATAACATAAGATATTGGTCTTTGAAGAACCTTCAAGATTCAAATAAATTCATTACGCATGCTTTGAACAATGTTATGAATAATTAAGCAGAGAAATAACTAAGTAGAAAAACATGTAGACCTTAGAAGATACAATGGAACTCAGAAAATTGCCCGACTATTGCCTGTAGAGAACAATGCATTTCAAGGACTAAAAAATTAATACAACAACAAAATAAATCATTCTACAATCCCCTTGCAAACAAAGGCATCTGGTAGCTGAAATATTTCAAAACAACATCAACAAAGACCAAAAACTTGCAAACTCGATTAACAAGCATAACCAAAGACCAAAAACTTGCAAACTCGATTAACAAGCATAACCAAAGGGCCAGTACACTAAACAAGAAAATTAGGACATCTCCTATAGATTGTAAACGACTTTCAGTACTCTGCATTAGTATTATGAATTGCATCTTTATGCCAAATGTAAAATTTGAGAATATGTAACAAAATCAAATTAAGTTCGTCTTGACAAAAAGACAGAATAAACAGAGAACCATCTTAATTGAAGTAGGATTCCAGAAGCAAAGCTAATTAGTAGTCTCTTGCTTGTTGATGTTAGCTTCAGACTACCTGTCTCAAAAGTGGCAATATAAATTGCAGCACCTAAACAGATGTTAAAGGTTAGCATGAGATGTAAAAGATCGTGTCAGCAATGCTTCTAAAAAACAGTAAATTAGATGGAAAACAATGTTATGTTAAGTTAATAAGTCAATGGTTAGTATCCGTACTTCTGATTGAAACCGTGATGCCCATCCGTTCACATCAGCACCTCCATTTGGAAACATTCCTCTAGATGCCAGGGGGCTAGCATGTTCAAGCCCACTTTGACCTAAAACTGACGCATTCCCCAACAGTGTAGTTACACGCAATATTTCTGCTCCAAAAATGTCAATTTTCAAGAATAAGATGTACCAGTTAGCATTTGTTATAAGGTTAGCGGTCACCACAAAATGGAGAGACAACACCGATTTTTTCCTGAGTCAGTTAAAATCAATGCTTCCCCCAAGTAATAAAATTAACTTTAAAAGAGTGTACACCACCATTAAAGTAATGACAAGTTAATAAAGAAAAGAAGCTTATCATTTGTAAGATAGCTATGAACACCATCACTCATCCTTAAAACTTAGTTAATACAAACTACAGAAGCCGGAAACTAATAAATGAGAACCCAAGTTATTAGAGGCACGAAACCCCAAGAGAGGATACACATCCACCAAACACCACCAGTAGGCTTGAGACGATATCACCAAACCACTTAAACCTGAGAAATCAATGTCAATATTACCAATTAACAACAATAAACGGAAACTTGGACTCCTCTCCGAGACACAGGAAAGAAACCCAGAAACAAGTACACATGAAGTACTCCCAAACACAACGCAAAAACTTATGGATCAAGCTATGTCCTCAGTTAGGAACTTGGCATCTAAATTTGGTAGTAATGAATCCCAAGATAGAGTCTGATAGACTATGGGTCAAAAATCTATACTTGAAAAGGGCTCATACCTTTTGGTTGGGACAGGTGGCTTTGTAGTCTTTAGGTATCTGAAAAGGAAGGCCCCACTATAAATATTTAAAGAACATGGAACATTTTCAGTTTCACTTTATATAGAAGGGCCAGGTTTATTATATTGTTATCCTCTAATTAATGTAAAAACACCCAAAACCTGTTATGTTAGCATTTTCCCACTGGTATAGACAAGATTTCGGTTTGTCATCCTTTTAGGGTCTAAGAAAGTGAGACTTATCCCTCATCTTGAACTAAAAGACAAGGTCTGCAAAGGTTTACCAAGTACTAAAAGGAGAGCTCCAAGTCAGACTAAACAAGGCAACCTATATCCCACCTCTGCCGTATGTAAAAAACCTTGGAGCCAAAAGAGATACAATACAATGAAAAGCATTCCACATCGCTAATCATTGTAATCGAATTATTTTTTGCTTCATATGCAAAGCAGTTGCTTGTGATATGAGCACCACCTCAATACTTTTCAACCCTTGTGAATTTGATTTGGAACAGGCATTTCAAACTAATCAAGCAAGTTATCTTTTCAAGAGTTCTATCCCACTCATGCAATACAATGTCAGCCCGAGCCCGATGATATCACGAGACAATCAGTCCCAAGCTAACTTTAACAAATTTGATTAGCAGGACATGCCCATTAGCATCTATCACCAAGTTAAACTAATTACACGTCTATTAGGCGGGTTATCGAGTGTTTTGTTCATGTTAGGTTTATAGGGTGTCCCTACAACCTGCAAAGTTATCCGAATCGTGTGAAGTGAATTGTGATTCGAGTCAAGCAGTTACTGAAGCAGAGTCTCCACATCTATACATTCGCATATATACCAATAAAATCAGTTCTCGTAAACAAAGACAAACTTGAAAACTGACCTTGGTTTAGTAACCTGTTGCAATGCGGCAGCACAGGCAAAAATGGACTCAGCTTGTGACGCTCCCCAAGCAGCTCAGATAGATATCTGCAATATATATACATAAGCATATATATACACAAAATAAAACGATGTCGATTAGGGTTCATACAATATCAAGAAATCAAATTACGGTTTCTTATCGAAGAGAAATCAGGAAATCGTGAATAGATCTAAAGAGGCATACTTTTCTTTCTCGGCGGCAACGAGAGCGGCGGAGGAGGAGGCGGAGCGAAGGCCGGAGAGGTGAGGGGAGTGAGGTGCCGACGGTGACGGCGAGTACGCCATGTACCTTCCACCGCCCGATGATGACGTCATTTCCATAGCGACTCTCAGCCGTCCGATCGTCTTCTCCTTCTTCTGGTCGTCTGAGGGATCTCTCTGTGTGTGTAGGTCAGAGGCTGGCCGGCGGGACGATCGCGATTCCCGACCAGACGCTCTCTCCCTCTCTGAAGATCTCTCTCTCTCTCTCTGAAATCTCTTTCAGTCCAGGTCTACAAGCGTCGGTGGATTTTCATTTATACTCCAACTGATTGTCTTACCTTTTACCTTTGACCGTCGACGCTACTACTGTAGTAGTACACAGTAACTTTCTTTTTTTTTGGGAGTACAGTGATAAATTGAGTTGAAATTCTCACCGGAATTTTGTCTAGAACCGACGAACTTAGATATTCGGATCACTTTTTTTAAATCATGCGGTCCTTGTTAGTTTTCGATGTCTCACCTTACACAAATCAAGGATCATGTTCTCTCTTTCACTCCCTTCACAGCTCAAATTCATGGTCATTTGGCTAAGAGATCCAAAGAAGATTTCGACTCATAATTCAACTACCTAAATATGATTTGCAAAAAAAAAAAACAAAAATTACCTAAATATGATTTACAATCGATGCTTGATCACGTCTAATTGAAAAAAAAATAAAAAAAATAAAAAAAAAACCTATCGGATAATGGTGGGATACGATCACATAGTATATCATTTCACATGTTCAAATGTGAATAAAAGACACAATTATATTTTTCAGGTAGTCATGACTTAACATGAACTCATATGACAATACGTGAACTTATTTATATGTACTAAATATTTAATTTATATGGTTTGTCTAGGTAAGATTGAGATCCTTTTTACGCATAGAGTAATGTTATGTAGATCAAATTTGCAAATCGTATGACTTGTCGTCACCAATAGAAAATAAGCGGGGAGAGAGGTTCGAAATTATTACAATAACTTAAAAGGAGGGAGAGTTTTGATTCTCATGATGCATGAGTGAAACTTTAACACCATATCCACTGAAAAATTAGACCAATATAATTTCTTGATGACTTGATCATGTATCTCTGAAGTTTATTATCAAAAGAATACCTCACCCCTTAGAATATATCCTATTGTTTGTTGGGGGAAAAAAAAACACTTCTAGGGTAATATAATACTATGGAGTGAGTTGTTGGCAACAAATGGACTGTCATGTCTCTCAACCATGAAAATATGAAACCTTGAGGTGGCAACGTGTACCAATTCAGTCCCACATTTTATTGCCATTTCAACATATTATATATACGGTCCATCAATTCTATAATATTTCTGTCCCGTAAGGCAATGACTTTTCAATTTTCTGATATTACTAGTCTTCGTGCACTCGCTCATACGTGTGCAAAAAATATTTTTTAAATTACGGTGTGCTACACGTAACTTACACGTTTTAAATGTATCTAGCGTAAATTGACAAAAGGAAAGTCAAATATTTGAAGTAAATGAATAATATTAGATCATGTTAAAAGAAAACCTTCATAAACCAATTAAAGCAGCTGAATTCACATAATAAAATCGATCTATATAGAATTTACATTAATAATAGAGAAAATAATATTTAATAAACAATTAATTGAATCACATTATTGCTATCCCATTGTAAGGCTAAGTCCACCCCTCCCTCTTAGTGTAGATAATATCATTTGTTAAAAAAACAATCATTTGACAACTAATTTAATCACATTATTATCCGCGTGCGAAATATCTTTTTTATAACCGACATTACACGTCTCTTAATATGTTTTGAACTTGTTTAAAAATAGAGAAAATAATACAACTGATTGAATCACATTATTACTAGCTCATTGAGAGGCTAAGCCCACTCCATTTCCTTTAGTGTAGATAATATCATTTGTTAAAAAAAAAATCATTTGACAACTAATTTAATCACATTATTATCCGCTTACGAAAGATATTTTTTTATAATCGGCATTATACACCTCTTAAGATGTTTTGAACGTGATTACAAATAGAGAAATTGAATAACATTATTACTAGTCTATTGTGAGACAATAATTTTTTTTTCAAAAAAAAAAAATTTATTAAAAAAATAATGTTAAAATGACGAAAATGCCCATACCTTATTTGATGTATTATTTTGGGATGCCTTTAAAGTTTTTTGTCTTGGGGGCATTTTTGTCCAAATATTTTTGTTGAAGCTTGATGACACTAAAATCACTATTTACCTTTTCCATTGGCTTTATATATAGAAGATTACCAATTATGTTGACTAAAAAGCAAAATTATATGCATTTATAGCATCCAATATTGCTATTTTTAAGGTGAATAGTGATTTATAAATCCATGGATTTTTATGAAGTTTAATTGATTTGTAAAGATTCCATATAAAATTTTAATTCAATTCTCTCGAAATCTCATGGGGAGATGTGAGATTTGTGGATACTTAAAATACACTACAAAATCTCTCCAATTCCCTCTAATTCCTCAACTTTCTTAAATTCTTTAAAATCAATTTCTAATTAAATACACCTGGAATGTTATAAACTTATTTAAAATCTTAATTGAATACACTTAGATTTCTAAGAATTTTATAAACTATCTTAAAATTCTAATTGAATACACCTTGAATTTCAGATAATCACTTAAAATCTCGATTGAATACCCGTATATTCATTAAAAGAATTAAAATCCCTCAAAATCTCAATTGAATACACTCCCTAAGGCGATAGTCTTTTCTTAATGCGTCACTCTATTTTATTATGCGAAATCATGATATTTTGCGTTGAAGTTTCACTTTGGTTTTTAATGGTTTTGGCAATTTAGGAGTGTATTTGGTGTGTTATGTAATTTACGTATGTCACTAAAGTTTAAGGAAAATTTATAGGATAGCCAATAATGCTAGTAATGCTTTATGGTATAGAATATTGAGCGATGAAGTATCCACGTGTAAAAAATGAGTGTAGCAAAAATCAAAATGCTTCGTTTGATGTGTGTCTACACGAGATATGACAAGATTAAGAATGATGATATCTAAGTTGAGTGGGAGTGACCACAACTGAAGATAAGATGAGAGAAAATAAGTTCAGATGGTTTGGACACGTAAACCGAAAATCTATAGATGCTTTGGTTAGAAGATATGATTATATGACAGAGGCTTAGGACAAAATGCATAGAGAAAGACATATGAAGACTTGAAGAGACTCTAAGAAAAGATACAGAGTACTTGAAGTTAATGAAAGACTTCGTGCAAAACTGAGCACAATAGCATTCTAAATTCATCGGTCGATGTCACTTAATAGAATAAAGCTTTGTTTGTTGTTGTTGTAAAATAATTTAGTCAATAACTTAAATCGTGACAATTGAAACTACAGTAACTAGAGAATAACTTTGCCCAAATGATACGAAACAAAATCATGGGTTAGCCATCCTAATATGCTTATGCTTTAAAGCATTTGATCTTCATCACCATACGAAAGAGCTATTGCAATAACCCTCCCCCTCCTTATCTTTGTAAAGCAAGAAGTCTTGTTGGCTTGGAATTGCCTTTTTATTATCCGCCGAATAGCCAAAAAGGATCGGATCAGTCGTCGGCCATATCCGGATCCGGGAAAGTTTCAAGAACACCGGGCAAGCCTAATAATAAGAAGGAAAAAAACAATTAAAATTATGGGTAAGAAGGAAAAAAACAATTAAAATTATGGGTGTGATATCCACACACCCTTTTTACTTCTTACATACATTTTTAATTTTTGGACGTCGGATAATATGAATTGAAAAATATCAAGGAACATAAATCAACAAGAGGTGTGTGAGAAGTAAAAAATGGTGTGTGGATAGCACACCCCTTAAAATTATTTATGCATAATCACGTACACTCATAAACCAAACAGGAACATGCAAATCAATGGCACAAACAAACCTACCTTCAAACTTACGTGCCGTCAGCTCATCAATCTTACAAAAAAAACCGGAGCTCCAGCCGTAATACACCTTATATATCTTCTTCTTTGCTACTTCCAGACTGCCACACCACAAGAAGAAGCAACAAAAGCAGGAATACAAAACAAAATTAACCAATCAATTACAAACAAATCATCATCAACCACCAAGAATAATAGCTAAAAATCTCATAAATATTAAATACGAGTAACGAAGTCAGAAATTGTCAGAGAAGGCGTGAAATTTTAAAAAGTAAAAGTCAGAAAGTGTAGACAACCAAATATATTTAGATGTTATATAATATTAATATCTTTTATAATTTATTAAGTTAGAATTGTTGGCCACGAAGTTCGCATTATAAATTATCAATGAAAATAAAAACATTATTTTTTCAATGTAAACAATCATGCCATTGCTGGATCATTGTTTTTTTTTTTTTTTTCTGAGATTCATAGCAGAAAACGTTGTCATTTTCAAAATACTTTTCTAACGTTTTACTAGCAACTAAACAAGAAATATCAAAGAACCCATTACGTACGTATACCTCACACCAACGACTTTAGCCAGTGTCTCTGCATAGTAATCGATTGGATCACACTCACCGCCGGGCTTCTCCATGACGATCCACCAGTAATCCCAACCTTGGTGGACCAATTCCATGTCTTCTGGTGGACGGCCAAATTTCAAACATGATTTGACCCCACAGCATATCGGAGTGTACCTGGTGGCGGCGGTAGGGAATCGGATATCGTGGGTGGGCGGGGCGAGGGATCGGCGGCCCAGCATGAGGGATGGGATGGAGGGAGGGTTGGTAAGTTTGGATGTCGAGAAGAGGAGTTTGGGTATGAGGAGAGAGATTGTGGGGTGGCGAGATGTTGCGGTGGCGGCGGCCACTGCAATTGCTCGGACTAGGGTTTGAACCATTTTTGGGGAAATCAGGAGGCCGAGAGAGTAAACTACACTATGTTTGGACGAATAAATTTAAAATTATTAAGGAATTTTAAAATAACGAAAATTAAATTGACAGAATTTTATTTTTAAGATTTTGTGAAATTTTTTGTTTGGTTAGTCTATTATGTTTGGATGAAAAAATTTAAGATTACTAAGGAATTTTAAAATGATGGAAATTGAAATGACAAGATTTTATTTTCAAGAATTTGTAAATTTTCTTGTTTGGTTAATCTAAAAGAACAATAGAATTGAATACTGAATTTGTTATTTTTAAACTCTAAATCATAGAAATTGGGAAATGACACCTATTTACATGAAATTTGAACTTGGGAATTGAAGGTCCCAAATTCCAAGTTTTTTTTCCACGCGGAAATTCTAAATTTCCATGTTTATGAATCCAAACAAGGGAATTAGTGCATGTTAATTTATAAATTCTAACTTTTACCAAAATTCCAAGTTTATTTCCCTCATCCAAATATAGTGTAAAAGAACAATGGAATTGAATACGGAATTTGTTATTTTTAAGTTTTCAATCATATAAATTGGGAAATGACATATATTTACATGGAATTTAAACTTAAGAATTGGATGTCCTAAATTCCAAGTTTTTTTCCACGCGGAAATTCTAAATTTCTATGTTTATGAATCCAAACAAGAGAATTGATGCATGTCAATTTACAAATTCTAACTTTTATCCAAATTCCAAGTTTATTCCCTTCATCCAAACATAGTGTAAAGGAAATTAGATGAGGGTTTAGTGTGGGGACGGGGTAACGTGGTATTTACATTTGAGATGTTTTAGGAAACTTATTTACTTTTTTTGAGTAATCAAAGCATGCTTTCCTTCAAACCCGAATCGTTCAATGGGAAGAGCAGTTAAAAACCACAATATACTAGTCAGAACACCTAGACATTTAGTACTACAGTTTAGCGGTACTTTTCTTCATTTGTAAGTGAAAGGTCTTAGGTTCGATTATTGCCAAAGATAAATTTGAACTATATTATTATGGTTAGCCCACTCTCCCGCCCCTTAGACCATCTCCAATCCTTAAATTAAAACAAGACACAACAACCAAAAAATAAAAGGAAAACTAATGAAAAAGGCTTGAAAACTTTGAGTTTTAACGATAAGGACAAAATAAAGGGTAAAGTGAATAGTACCAGGTTTGACTTTTTAGTGTAAAAATGTGATTTTTCGTTAAAGTGAACAGTACTGCGGGCTTTTTGTTAAAACTCCCAAAAATAAAACTATAAATAATTTATGAGCGAAAATAAAGAAATATTATAAAATTATCCTAAAGACTCTTAGGCCATTTCCAACAGAGCCGGTCAAAGAGCTATAGGCCAAAACATAACCCGTCTTGACACAAAATCCATCTCTAATGGAGGGTTGGGTAAAAAAAAAAAATTGGGGCCCACCAGGCCAAAAGATAGCCAAATGGCCAGAGGGCTAAGCAAACATAGCTAGCCAACCAGCCTTGAAAGTTGGGCCCAATACACAAAATCCATCTCTAATGGAGGGTTGGGTAAAAAAAAAAATTTGGGGCCCACCAGGCCAAAAGATAGCCAAATGGCCAGAGGGCTAAGCAAACATAGCTAGCCAACCAGCCTTGAAAGTTTGGCCCAATTGTGTTGCTGGCTAACATCATGTAACCTTTTTTTTTAAAGACGAAATTAAAAAAAAAAAAAAAAAATTATTTTTATTTTATAAATACCTAAGCCATTTATACACCATTTCTCACATCATTTTCACATTTCCATACTATCTTACATCATTTTAATGTCTAAGTTGTTAACATGCAAGTAAAATTAAAACATTTAATAACATGAAACTTAAAACAACATTTAGCGACAAATGACCCTTAAAATATATCCGAAAACTTTATTTTAATATAGCAGTTTAATTCAATGAACCGATAAAATTAAAGAACAAATTTAAAATAATAAATTATTGATGGGCTAAAAAATAACCCCCTTCGGTTATAAATTGTATATAGATACGACCTGACACTGTTTATTAAAAAGTAATTTCTTGCTGAGCTATAATTTATATGGGGCCAAACGTAACATATTTTATTGGAGATGGCCTTTGAGAGACTGCATCTTGCCAAACTTTTTTGAGGGTTGAAGCTTACTTTGTAAAATGTTGGACTATAAATAAAATGTTAAATATATGAGAAAATAATAATAATTTAAACTTCATGATGAGCATTGAGAATAATGAATTGAGAATCGAACCGAATCTGGCCTGAATCGGAAATATAAAAATTGGGACCTATTTAAAATTTTAAATACCCATGTTCGGTCTATATTAGGTTTTCTAATATTTTTTTCGGTTTCGGTATAAAACATAACCAGGCTATAAGACTTTGGTTCGGTACTGGTTCTTTATATGTCCGGTCGAATTGAATTGAATTTTATTTTTAAATTCCTTTTGACATGCGGGGAATAATGACGGGTGGAAAAATAGTTTTAGAATTTAAAAAAAAAAATTTATGGTGGGTTTCGTAATATAGGTTGAAAAACAGAACAATGAGGTGGATTTAAAAGCAATCAAAATTTGTTGAGATTATTATAGAAATGGTCTATCAATTTTTACTTAATTGGAGTAATGGTCTCTCAATTAAACATTCATGACTATTGATTCCTTAACTCATTAAAATATGCAACTATGATCATTTTCGCCAACTCCATTATAACTTCCGTCAAAATGAGTCATATTCCACGCATGCAAGACTGAATCAAGAGACAAATATGGAAAAGCAAATGAGAAAAATTATTGCAATGGTCCCCACTTTAACCTAATTGGAGAAATGACCCGTCAACTATACCCATTGGAGAAATGTCCATCAACTTTAACCAAGTGTAACAATAGTCCTTCCAATATGACTCATTTTTACGAAACTCATATATAGTTAACAAAAAATATCATAGCTGCACATTTTAATAAGGTAGGGGATCAATAATGATGATTTTTTAGTTAAAGTATCATTGCTCCAATTAAGTTAAAATTGAGACAACATTTCTACAATTTTCTCAAATTTGTTAGTTCAAATTAAGACTCTAAGATCCAGGTACACCGTTGGACGGAAATGTAGCCCAAAGGATATGATCGAGGTTTCATCCAACGGTAGTGGGAAGCCCAACAAAGCCCCGTGAACGCAAATATGCAGGATAAGGCAAGCAGTCGACGGCTGAAGAAAAGAAAAATTCACAATAGCCGCGGGTCTTGTCGTCTCTCTTGGGTGAGACAGTGAGTATGTAATTTTATTTCACCGATTCAATCAATTTGGTTGATTTTTTACCGGTTTTTTGGTGAGACATACATAGATCTATGCCCTGTAGTTTTGATTGGAATTTTCTGAAGAAAAAATTTGAGCTAGATTTGGGATCTAGGGTTTCAACTCTCAATTACTCAATATATTCTTCTCTTTGGATTTTATTGGGAGGTTTAGGGTTTAGGGGCTCTGGATATTGCACGTTTGGCCGGTCAGCTAACTTTTTATTTAATTATAGCTCAATTGTCTTCCCGCTTTGCAAAGAGGTTTTTACCTTTGCTTTGCAAAAATGCTGTTTTCACTGCTCAAACCCGTGACCAGGAGCGGAGCCACTAAGGGACTAGGGTAGTCCCCGGCCCATCCTGACTTCATCTGAGGTGTGAACCTCATGGAAGAAGATGAAGCAAACGACGTCGTTAAGCTGTTTTGATTTTAAATCTTTTCGGCTATCTAATGAAACGATAAGTTTGGCAAGGGAGTTTTAAAAGAGATGTGCAATTTTAAATGGAAAAAGCAACTCCACTTCTGGTTCGATTCTCTCACCTAACAGTAATAACCCTATAATTTTCTAAAGCAACCCACCTTCTTTATTTGCAGACCTCTCCCCATTTTCCTTCTTTTTCTACTTCTTTGTATTTTCTTTAGCCTTCCACAACCTACCTTTTACATGGTTGTCTGGGTTTTTACATTTTTTTCTTCTTATTGAATTTAGAGAATTTTTTCAATTTTGTGAGGATTACACAAATTGCATATGTCAACATGTTATGAATTCAACTTTTTATACACACTCATATATATATATATATATACATATTTGTGAAATGCCCCTCCTCATTCAGAATTCTGGTTCCGCCACTGCCCCTGACCCTTTGGTCACAAGGAGGCTGTTTTGCATTATGTCTATATTTGGTAGAGGGACTTTCAAATTCCGAGGGATGGAGGCCAGTTTAGTAACACATGGCCACAAAAAGATGATCAGGTCGGCTTACAAATGCACTCCATGGATATCAAATCTCTTGGGACTTGGAAGTCCCTCGTCCATACATAGCCTGAAACGGGTAGAATCCCAAATGATTGTTAGGTTGTGTCTTACATTTCACCGATTCGATTTCCTTGTTATTTGGTTTGATAAAGATCTAGCCTTGTAGTATTGCTTGTATTGATAAAATTTAGTTCCTTGTAGTATTGATAAAAATTGCGTTGGTTTTGGGGTTTAGGGTTTTAACTTTCAACATTATATTATTAATATGATGGTGATGATGATGATGATTACCCAAAATCTAATTTATTACAGATTTTGGAACAACGATTCAGTCTCTGGTTGGGAAAAATGTGGAGTAAATCATCATGTTTTCTTCACACCAATAAAATAGCTGCTGCAAACTTGGTCGGAGGTTTTAGATTCGCTACCGCTGCCGTTAACCACTACAATGGTTCAACCTCAAGGTCTCTCTTCGGGCATGGCTATTTCTTTCGCTGCCAGGAAAAAATTCCTCCCAATACTAGGCGGACGCGGGTATTACTTTTCAACGATCTGAACTGATAATCAAGTGTTTAGTTGGTTGTCGATGTGATTGCCATTTTTTTAGAATGTACCGTTCAGTTATTACACTTCCATTCCATGCACAATGGGCCACACAAGCAATTCCCCTGTCTTGCAAAAGAAAAGAGAATACGTGTATATCACGGCTATGTACATAATGTGTTGGCCTATCTTTTTTACTACTGGATGTCTTAGTGCTTTTAGATTTGTGCCAAGGATTGTCTTATTTTGTGTGGTTGTTGTAACACTACTTGGTTTCAATTTTGAATAGGGCCAAACCTACGGACAATGCTTCGGGTTAGACCAACGCGGCCATCCATCTCGTTATTCTATGGATCATCCCAAGAATATGGCTCCTGCCCTTTTCGCCGTGGAAGAGTATAACAAAAAAAAGGTTTGAATTATATCGTAACTTTTGCCATTGATTTTATAGTTTTTTTTTGGCTAAATAACCAAAATGGTTCATGAGATTTGCATAATCAATAGAAATGGTTTTTGAGATTGAAAATCAATAGAAATTGTCCCTGAGATTATCCGGCCAATCACCTTTCAGGCTATTTTCCGGCCATCTCCAGCAACCATTGGCATTTTCCGGCCATCTCCGGCAACCATTGGCTTCCAAATAGGTATAATCTTGTTTTACACTTTCCTATCTTCATTTTGATATATTATGGGTCGAATTTGGTTAAAAAACGATTGAGTTACGAAACTTTGAAAATTACCCAAAGAGTTTTTAACGAAATGACCAAAATCATGGATGGTGGACAATTTCAGGGAACATTTCTATTGATTATGCAAATCTCAAGACCATTTTGTCTGTTTAGCCTTTATTTTTTTTATCAAAAAAAGAGAGTTTAATATGTTATTTGTTTTAACTCTATCTAATGTTCTTTGCTTCTTCTTCTCTATTAGAATGCCAAACTGCATTTTGTGAGAGTTGTCTACGCTAGGCAGATGCTTTGTCATGGTGATTTCATTCAAAATGTATACTTTGATGCGGTTGATGGGGGTGTGACCGAAATCAGGGGCGGAGCCACCAAGGGACTAGGGTAGTCCCCGGCCCATCCTGACTTCATCTGAGGTGTGAACCTCATGGAAGAAGATGAAGCAAACGACGTCTTTAAGCTGTTTTGATTTTAAATCTTTTCGGATATCTAATGAAACGATAAGTTTGGCAAGGGAGTTTTAAAAGAGATGTGCAATTTTAAATGGAAAAAACAACTCCACTTCTGGTTCGATTCTCTCACCTAACAGTAATAACCCTATAATTTTCTAAAGCAACCCACCTTCTTTATTTGCAGACCTCTCCCCATTTTCCTTCTTTTTCTACTTCTTTGTATTTTCTTTAGCCTTCCACAACCTACCTCTTACATGGTTGTCTGGGTTTTTACATTTTTTTCTTCTTATTGAATTTAGAGAATTTTTTCAATTTTGTGAGGATTACACAAATTGCATATGTCAACATGTTATGAATTCAACTTTTTACACACACTCATATATATATATATATATATATATATATATATATATATATATATATATACATATTTGTGAAAGGCCCCTCCTCATTCAGAATTCTGGCTCCGCCACTGACCGAAATGTACAATGCAAGAGTTCAGAGCAGATTCGGCTGCAATATGAAGCTGATATCATTTGGCGGAGGTAACTGTTCTATGCTATGGTACCCTGTTAATTTATCATTACGAAAGTTTGATTCACTAAGGCGCATGCTTATTGAATGTGTGAGGTCAGAGTGTGTGTGGTGATGATCTCAGTTCCACTAAGAAAACCAACCTTGTAAGGATCCTCGTGTACTCGATCCTGATGGATGGAAACATGCTCAAGTGTTAATTTGCAAACGGCGATTGTGCTTACGTGTGTTTTGCTATATGCAATGTATATATGTGTTGTTGGGTTCTTCTAGCCCATGATGGGTTGCCTAAAGTCTTTTGGAATTATAATCTTAGAGGATTAAATTATTTATCCAATTTAAGTGGTTTCCCTACTTGGATCTTGGTTGGCCTTTCAGTATTTTGCCACATACGTGGGTTTGGTACTCCAAGGCATGTTAGAGCTCTCTTCAACCTGTTCATGGCTAGATCGATCGGTTTTGAGTTGGTTTTCCAATGAGAGAATGATTCATAACTAGATTTCAATTAGGATCATTAATCGTTATTGAAGAAGACCTTTATATGTCCAAATAAAGGAACTATTGCACTAATTATGAATTGAGGAAAACAATAAGTTGTATACCACTTAGGGAGTTAAGAGTGATAGAATATTGTAAGGGCAAATTGTGTGCGCGGGGGCGCCGGGGGTGGTTAAGAAAAGATATAAAGAGTGTATTTCTTGTTCTTTCAGGTTTTTCGTCAAGGATTAGAGGCTTGGTAAGGTTATTCATTGCACTTATTATTGATATAGTGAATGATTGTTGTTGCCCCGTGAACATAGGCACATATAGTCAAACCACATTAATTCTTGGGGTTGTTCATCTTGGTTATTCTGTTTTCAATTTCCAGAGTTTGTTATGTTTTTTCCGTTCTTAAAACGCGATATTCACAACATGCGTGTGTATTTATATATATAATGGATTGTGCTTGGATTTGTTTTTAGGCTTAATTATTGGTATGCCCATTTACTGTCTCCCAAATCTCATTTTGCCTTTGGAAACTCATCTTGTCACACTTTTGCCATCTCGCTTTTATCCCTATTCCTTCAACTGAAGTCGATAGAGTTTTTGACAACAATAATTAGGCGTGATTTTCTCATATGCCATAGTAAATATCGAAGTAGTTTGAAATTAATTGTTTGGCATGTGCTTAATTGTCAACTTTGCTCACCAGGTAAAGACAACAAGCACGAGTTTGTGGAAAAGATGATTCGCTATGGAACTTCTACTTCCAAAATTGCGCCTGTATAAACGCACATTTTTATTAACCATTTGTGTTAATATTATGGACTATGATCCCCCGTTGCTCTAGTCAAAGTAGTCAAAGTAGTCAAAGTGAAACGAATTTTTAATTTTAGAAAATAAAGTGATTGACTTTTAAGTTGAGAGCAAAATGAGTTCAAAATGAAGTTTAAATAGGGGACATTGCTAAAAATAAGCCTTAAATTTATAAAGTTATCATTATAGATGGAGTGAAAAAAGTTGCCTTGTTTATATTATTAGGGGATGTTTGTTTGCCCTTACTAATTGTCATTGAACTAGACTGGACTAACTATTAGTCTAGTCTAACGATCACCCAGGGCTAATGTTAACGACATTAGCCTGGACTCGCCTATACTAAAGGCGTCCTTGGAGGTTCTTATCAAGAGTCTCCAAAAACCATGGGACTAGCCAAGGCCTCCCTATGTTCTTTGTTTCACTCTCCCTCACTCCTTGCCCCTAACCCAGAACTTGATTTCACCGATTTCCCCCAAAATCCCTTTTCTTATTTTCCATCGAAACCTCATAAACCCCGAACTTGATGGTGTGATTCAATTTCATGGATCATTTTTGTGATAAAAACCGATGAATCTTATGGGTCCATATATGTGCCATATTAGCACTTACAGGAATTTTTAACAAAACTGTAACAGAATGACCATATTGATTTGCTACACTTATTTTCAAGGACTACATTAATTGATTTTCAATTTTAGATACCATCTTAATGGTGATGATCAATTTCAGAGACAATTTGTGATAAAAACCCTTCTTAAATTTGATATAATAAAAGTCAAATTGTTTTGGACAATAAGTATAAGGCTGGACAAGTAAGAAAAAAGGCCCACTGTATTTTGAAATATGAGCTAGCTCAAAAGAAAACACACATTTTCAGCACATTGGCCTGTTTTCAATCTTGGACCAAAATAATTCTCCGGAGTACCCTTACCTTTTGGGCCTGTGCGAATGCACACCTCTCACAACCCATGGGCCAGTCCTGTTTACATTAGGGCTTAGATATATATATATATATATATATATATATATATTTTTTTTTTTTAAAACGATATTACTTACTCTAAAAGGATGAAAGGTGAGTTAAGCCTTACAGTGGGCTAACAATATTATGGCTCAAATTCACATTTGACGATAATTAAATCTAAGACTTTTCCCTTACAAATGAAGAGAAATATCACTAGATCATAATACTAGATGGTTGAAGCTTCTATAATTTAATAAATAAATTTGTTTATACCATATTTAGGGCTTCGTATTTAGATCTCGTATAAATACTCGGAGGACTTAAATGTAATTATGTAATAAAGGAAGGGGCAAATATGTAATTAGGGGAGGAGCCCTTATTCTATAAAAGGGCCTCATCACCCTCACAAACCCTAAGTTTCTCCTATCTAGAGCAAAGCTCTCACACTCTCTCCCTCACAAATACTCTCAGAGAAATACAATCAGTGTGGACGTAACCTAAACCTTGGGGTGAACCACGATACATCTTGCGTTATTTACATTTCTTGCAGATTCACGGTCGGATTTACGTTGTTCCAAGACCTCCGGTTTTGTGCATCAACATTTGGCGCCGTCTGTGGGAATCGATACGAAAAGTTGTGTCGGTTCTCTTTCATTTTTTTACCTCCGCCGTGAATTTGCAAAATCTGCAAGAACCCAGAACCTCCTGTCAACTACCCCGTATACATGGTCCAGCAGCAGAAGAATTCACAGTGCTAAATCCTAACTGCCAAAAACACAAGCCCACAATCTGCAAAACAGTGAATCAACACACGAGCTCGTCATCATGCCCAGGCCCACAAGCCCAATCCTAACTGCCAAAAACAAAAAAAAAACCTCTTCATCAGAAAATCACTTCGCATGTTCTCGGTTTTGCCCGTGGAGTATGAACGTGAAGTGCCCAGTAGTCTCGGTCGCTCCCTCTCGGATTTTCTGAAGTTGGAGCCGCCGCAGTGCATTTCTCGGCTCCATGTTACCGGCGTGGATCGGTTTTCTGGAGTTGCCAGCCTAAATGGGCCCAACCAAGTCAATCTCAAAACCCCAAATCACTAATTTGAATAAAGCTGCTCAATTTCTGAAACCCTCATCGTTTTCACCGGGATTTAATATTAATTTGCTGTTTTGTGTTGTCCAACCAAAAACCACAAGAACCGATGAAGCTCCCTTCCCGTGACTAGATGCTCCATTTCTTCCCCGCAGTCCTTCACGGTTAGAAATGATGGGTCGCCGTGTCGGGTCAGCTTATGTTGTTCTTTATGTTCTTGTTTGCCAACTGTTTGTGTCGAATTTGGGTGACTATGTCTCGGACTCGGAGTCGGGCGAGTACACGTCGGCAATAGGAGACCCGGGAATGAGGAACCCAAATGTGAGAGTTGCGCTAGAAGCTTGGAACTTCTGCAATGAAGTTGAAAGTGAAGCACCCGGCATGGGCAGCCCTAGGCTCGCTGATTGTGCTGATATCCATTGTCCCACTGTTACTACTACTGACATGTAGCCACCACCCAAGCTATCCGTCCTCCTCTTCTCCGCCTGTCATTTCATCCTCCTGACCACCGCTTACTCCATTGGCGTCAACTACAGCACCATAGCGGACAACCTCTCGCCGCCCGTCAAAGTCACCACGTTTCTCAAGACCAAAACCATCATCGGCCGCGTCAAGATCTCTGACGCCAAGCCCAACATCCTTCGCGCCTTCGCCAGCACCAATATCGCTGCAACCGTCACTGTCGGAAATGGTGACGTTCCGGCCCTTGCCAAGCTCTCTGCGGCGCATTCATGGGTAGCCAACAACATCCTGCCGTTCCACCCGCTCTCAGGCTTTGCTCTTCCGCATCGAACCCGTGCTCCTCATGACGAGCCTGCCTCTTAGTGCTGCTGCAGTCGCGGAGGGAAAATGATGCAGTTTGCTTGCTGCTGCTGCAGTGGGAAACATAACGAAAAGCAAAGATGCTTCGTGTTCATCTTAAGCATCTCAGTCCCTTGAACTCAGTTGTTGCAGCACCAGCAAACGACTGCTCCAATGAAACTACTTCCTACTGTTTTCTTGTGCATGACTGAGGTGGCACAATCTCAGCCGTTAACTGTGGTTTCATCAACTACCAAGCCATCCCAGAACATCACCGTTGATCATCAACTTTGCAGCACCGACAAAGCATCAACTTTGCAGCATCGACAAAGCATCAACGACATCAACTTTGCTTGTTAGACACTATCCCACTATCTGCCAGCCCACAATCCCACTCTCCAAACCACAGAAGATAAGTCTTCTTTTATTACAAGATGCTGGCCACATTTTCTTAAACAAGATAGTTTTAATAATTTTTATTATTATACTTATTCTTCAAATATTAGTGTGGAAGTGGGCCTCCCGTGGAAACCAATGGTGAAACCCGAAGAAGCCAGGTTTTCAGCCTGCCTTTCCCCTGCCCATGATAATGGATGTACTGGACGGGACAATCATTCGAGATGGGCAATTTCTGGATTCCCGTGACTCCTCTACTCTCTGCATTCCTATCTCTAACTCGTTTATCGCGCGGGTATGGGTACGGCAAAGGTGTCATCTCTGTTTGGTTCCCATGCCTGACCCAAAAAACCAGTGGATGGGTTCATTACTCAGGATTCCACTTATTCTGCCTTACCATAAAGGAATAGGAAAAAGAAAGAGGACAACACTGTTAGAAAAGTGGAGGCGTGATGATGGGTCGTCTGTGATGTATCTTTAAAAGCACAAAGAGAGTGGACATCACAAAAGAAGAGAAAGTGGAGAAAGCGAGGATATGCATGCATACGCGGGCACCGCATACATTATTTTTATTTTTTGCTGGTATATGTACTGTTATCACCATCTGTATCTCCGGTATCATACCCAGTAAAAAAAAAACAAAAACAAAAACAAAAACAAAAAAACAAAAAAAACAAAAAAAAACAAAACAAAAAACAAAAAGAGGGTTCACTAATACCCCAAAAAATTATTCGGCAAACTCGCCGCTATTACCACCAACCAGGTGATCAAAGTACATCGAGTACTCCAAAAGAAGATAGACACTTGGGTAAGCTATGACCCTTGTTTCAAAAGTACGGTTTCCAGCCCTTAGTTTCCGAGTGCCAGAGACGAGTAAGTTGTATCCTTCACTTGATCCTTGTTCTTCCCTTTTTTTTTTTTATAGATATATAATGTGGTATTTATTACTTTGATTTTCCTTGTTCAGTGGAGAAGGTGGGCAAGAAAGTGGAGACTAGCACCAAGAAAATGAGAGTGCCCATGTTAGTTCCTTAAGAAGACATCCTGTTTCACAAGGAAGCTCGCAAGCACCGAGTGAGACCAATCATTAAAACTAAGTCTCGAGAAGAAGTCCTCAAGGTTGCTGCCTCGAAGAAAGCTGAAGCTTAGGCCATTGGATATGCTGCTGCCATAATTGCTGGGGAAGATAGGCGATTGCTGCCTCCTCTTCCTACTATCAATCCTATCTTTCCTCCAGTTAGGGAGCACATTGGGCAGAAAGGTGATCCTAGTTCTAGCAGCGAGAGTAAAGATAAGGAAGAGGTTGACAGTGTCCTTTGGAAGGATTTGAAGGTTGCCATGCGGCCAAAGGACTTTGGGTATATCAACAATTGCCTGGCAGGGCGTCGATTCACTTTCGATGAGCTCGGAAAGCCCTTAGCTAAAGATGAATCGGATTGCGACCGGATGTTGAAGCTGTCTTCATATGTGAGTGTTACTTTGTCATTTCCTTGTTTTCTCCTCTTTATTAGCATTATTTTGGTAGCGATGATCGTCTTGTCATGCAGGTCATGGCTGAGTATCACGACAGACTGCGAGAGGCTGAGCGGTGCAAGATGAAATTAAAAGAGAATAAGCAGCTTGTGAATGATGCCAGGAAGACGAGCAAAGCTTTGGCTGATGCCATCCAAATCAAGGATCAACATTTTGAGAGTTTGAAGAGGCGGAATGGTGAGAACTTGAGACTCAAGGTATAGTTGGAGGCGACTAAGAAACAGTTGGAGACAACTATGCTCGAGGTTTCCAAGGTTAAAGGGGAGTTGGATAGTGCCTTGGTTGAGGTTTCTGAGCTGAAGAGTAGTATCCCGACTGAGAAGGAAGCTGCTGCGAAGGAGTTCTTAGGTTCCCAGGCCTTTCTCCATGTCCTTAAACTTCGTTGTACTCGGGAAGTTCACTTTGAAAAAAGGAAGTGGATGACTGTCCTTGATCGTTATGATGATAGAAGCGTTCTTCGAAAATATCGTGAAGAAATAGATGAGCATCATCGAAAAGGTGAAACCTTCGACCTTGCAGTTTATTCTAGCAGTGCAGATGAGTCTGACGATGAGGCTAGTGCTGATGAGCAGAGTCATCAGGGTGATGATGAGTTTGGAGATGCAGAAAATGGCGGTAGGACTCATAGTGATATGATCAGGGGTTCAACCTCAGATGAGGATGAATAGAAGTGCTTTCACTTTCTGCATGTACTCTACCTGCACTAGTTTGTTGTTTGTATGGCATGTGTCATGTTATAAGCGTGAAAGTTTTTTTTTGTTTTGCATGTTTATGAGTGTTTGCATTATCAAGCAAGTGTTTGCATTATCAAGCTTCAAGTGTTTGCCCTATCATTGATGAATGTTTGGCTATGTTTGCATAGATCCTTTGTATAGTCTTGTTGACACATACTTAGATTTTATTTTGTATTGGAAACATTTGCGTTGAAGCTTCAACACTTGAGTGTTTCATTGCTCAGAATGTAAAAGAGTTTAGGGCCGAGTTGGCTAAATCACCTTTTTATTGAATTCATATCAAATGGTCTTTGTTACATAAGATGTCGAACGGCTGTAGCTTAACACTTGTACAATGTGAGTCTATTTGTAATAGTACTTCAAGTGATCAGCATTCCATGGATGGCCAAGGGTCTTGCCGTCGGAGCTTCTGAGCTTGTAGGAGCCAAGGCGGCTGATGCCGACGACCTCGAACGGTTCGTCCCAGTTAGGACTGAGGCAAAAATAAAAGACTTCGTATGAAAGAACATTCTCTGCAGATTCGGCATTCCCAATGCGATAGTCACGGACAATGGGCGGCAGTTCGACAACAAGAAGTTCAGGATGTTCTGCTCTAAGTTCAACATCAACTTATGTTTTGCCTCTCCAGCCCATCCCCAGTCTAATGGACAAGTCGAGGCCGTTAACAAAATAATCAAGCGCACTCTGAAAACTAGTTTGGACAAAGCTAAAGGTTGTTGGCCAGAATTCGTACCCCAAGTTCTTTGGTCATACCGCACTTCATATCGGACTTCCACAGGAGAAACTCCATTCTCACTTGCTTTTGGTACAGAACCAGCTGTCCTGGTTGAGCTTGAGCAAGCAACATATCGAATCCAGAACTACATGCAGAGTGAGAACGACAAACAACTCACCCTCAACCTGGATCTAGTCGATGAACACAGAAATCAGGCTCACCTGAGGAATGTCGCCTACAAGCAGCGCATCTCCAACTACTACGACTCAAGGGTCAAACCTCGCTATTTCAAAGTGGGAGACTGGGTACTGAAGAAAAGATTACTCTGTGATAGAGTCCCGAGTGAAGGAACATTCAATCCTAACTGGGACGGACAGTTCGAGGTCGTCGGCATTAGCCGCCCTGGCTCCTACAAGCTCAGAAGCTCCGACGACAAGACCCTTGGCCATCCATGGAATGCTGACCACTTGAAGTACTATTATAAATAGACTCACATTGTACAAGTGTTAAGCTACAACCGTTCGGCATCGTATGTAACAAAGACCATTTGGTATGAATTCAATAAAGAGGTGATTTAACCAACTCAGCCCTAAACTCTTTTACATTCTGAGCAATGAAACACTCAAGTGTTGAAGCTTCAACGTAAATGTTTCCAATACAAAATAAAATCTAAGTATGTGTCAACAAGACTATACAAATGATCTATGCAAACATAGTCAAACATTCATCAATGATAGGGCAAACACTTGAAGCTTGATAATGCAAACACTCATAAACATGCAAAACAAAAAAAAACTCTCACGCTTATAACATGACACATGCCATACAAACAACAAACTAGTGCAGATAGAGTACATGCAGAAAGTGAAAGCACTTCTAGTCATCCTCATCTGAGGTTGAACCCCTGATCATATCACTATGAGTCCTACCGCCATTTTCTGCATCTCCAAACTCATCATAACCCTGATGACTCTGCTCATCAGCACTAGCCTCATCGCCAGACTCATCTGCACTGCTAGAATAAACTGCAAGGTCGAAGGTTTCACCTTTTCGATGATGCTTATCTATTTCTTCACGGTATTTTCGAAGAACGCTTCCATCATCATAACGATCAAGGACAACCATCCACTTCCTTTTTTTCAAAGTGAACTTCCCGGGTACAGCGAGGTCTAAGGACATGGAGAAAGGCCTGGGAACCCAAGAACTCCTTCACAGCAGCTTCCTTCTCAGTCGGGATACTACTCTTCAGCTCAGAAACCTCAACCAAGGCATTATCCAACTCCCTTTTAACCTTGGAAACCTCGAGCATAGTTGTCTCCAACTGTTTCTTAGTCGTCTCCAACTGTACCTTGAGTCTCAAGTTCTCACCATTCTGTCTCTTCAAACTCTCAAAATGTTGATCCTTGACTTGGATGGCCTCAGCCAAAGCTTTGCTCGTCTTCCTGGCATCATTCACAAGCTGCTTATTCTCTTTCAATTTCACCTTGCACCGCTCAGCCTCTCGCAGTCTGTCGTGATACTCAGCCATGACCTGCATGACAAGACGATCATCGCTACCAAAATAATGCTAATAAAGAGGAGAAAACAAGGAAATGACAAAGTAACATTCACATATGAAGACAGCTTCAACATCCGGTCGCAATCCGATTCATCTTTAGCTAAGGGCTCTCCGAGCTCATCGAAAGTAAATCGACGCCCTGCCAGGCAATTGTTGATATACCCAAAGTCATTTGGCCGCATGGCAACCTTCAAATCCTTCCAATGGACACTGCCAACCTCTTCCTTATCTTTACCCTCGCTGCTAGAACTATGATCACCTTTCTGCCCAATATGCTCCCTAACTGGAGGAAAGATAGGATTGATAATAGGAAGAGGAGGCAGCAATCGCCTATCTTCCCCAGCAACTATGGCAGCAGCATATCCAATGGCCTCAGCTTCAGCTTTCTTCCAGGCAGCAACCTTGAGGACTTCTTCTCTAAGACTTAGTTTTAATGATTGGTCTCACTCGGTGCTTGCGAGCTTCCTTGTGAAACAGGATGTCTTCTTAAGGAACTAACATGGGCACTCTCCTTTTCTTGGTGCTAGTCTCCACTTTCTTGCCCACCTTCTCCATTGAACAAGGAAAATCAAAGTAAGGAATACCACATTATATATCTATAAAAAAAAAGGAGGGAAGAACAAGGATACAACTTACTCTCTCGTCTTTAGCACTCGGAAACTAAGGGCTGGAAACCGTACTTTCGAAACAAGGGTCGTAGCTTACCCAAGTGTCTATCAACATTCATGAGCATCACACATGTCAACATCCATGAGCACCACTCATGTCAAACAAAGCTTCAGGGCTACAATTACAAAGCCTCAGAGCTACAATCACAAAGCCTTAGGGCTACAATCACAAAGCCTCAGGGCTACAATCACAAAGCCTCAAGGCTACAATTACAAAGCCTCAGGGCTACAATTACAAAGCTTCAGTGCATGGTATACAAATACCGCCTTCAGCCGAACAAACCGCCACTTCGGCCCATACATGGATCAAATTTCAAGTCTCCAGCCAAAAGACTCTCTTGACTGAAAACTTGGGGGACTACATTATGTACCATATATTGGGCCTCAACTGGACCTCTCATGAAAAATACTTGGGGGACATAACTCATCATTTATGTATTGAAGAGCGATCCCTTATTCTATAAAAGGGATTCCCTCACTTTCATTAGAGAGCACCCATTATTCATGTACTGAGGAACGATCCCTTATTTTATAAAAGGGACTCCCTCACCATCATTAGAGAACAACGCCGCCAGCTAAGCAACCGCCTCGCCGCGAGCATCACTCCTAACCCATCACTTATGTATTGAGAAGCGAGCCCTTATTCTATAAAAGGGACTCCCTCACCACCATTAGAGAGCATCAACTCTAACCCATCATTCATGTATTGAGGAGTGAGCCCTTATTCTATAAAAATGACTCCCTCACCTTCAAACGCCACAAAGCCGAGCCAACCAAGGCAACATAAGCCACGAGCCGTGTGCTACTTCTAGTTGAGCATCATTTCAGATTGAGCACTGCCTCATATCGAGCATCGGTTCAAGACAGCATCTAGTTACTTCGGCCCACACATGGACTGAATTTCAAGTCTCCAGCCAAAAGACTCTTGACTGAAGACTTGGGGGACTACTGTTTATACCATATTTAGGGTCTCGTATAAATACTCGGGGGACTTAAATGTAATTATGTAATAAATGAATGGGCAAATATGTAATTATGGGAGGAGCCCTTATTCTATAAAAGGGCATCATCACCCTCACAAACCCTAAGTATTTCCTATCTATAGCAAAGCTCTCACTCTCTCCCTCACAAATACTCTCAGAGAAATACAATCAGTGTGGACGTAGCCTAAACCTTGGGGTGAACCACGATACATCTTGCGTTATTTACATTTCTTGCAGATTCACGGTTGGATTTACGTTGTTCCAAGACCTCCGGTTTTATGCATCAACAAAATTAATAATTTTGGTTACAGGGATCTGGGCTTTTGAAATTTGATCAAACGACTAAAGTTATTATAACTTTTAAATGAAGCCTATGTTTTTAGTCGTGAAATCAAATTTTAAGGACCCAGATCACTGGGTTTGGTAGACTTAGTGGGAGAGATCCCAAAGTATCGACGTTTTACTGTAGATTTTTCTTGGTTTCAGAGCTGTTAATTTATAGAAGTGATTAATAAAAGTGATGATGTGTAGTTAATTTTTATTCCCATTGTAATACTTGGTTTCAGGTTCATCATCACCTTCATTTTTAATAAAAGTGATTAAATTATCCATATTGGATGGGCTAATTCAACATTGAAATGGATGCTTCTACCAACACCCCACAATCTTATGAATACACCCTAACTTCAAAATTCCAATTTTTGGGCTTCTATTGTTATCTACACGGGAGGGGGTGAGCTTAGTCTCATAATGAGATAGCAATAATGTAGTTCAAATTCGCTTTTGACGGGAATCAAACCTAAAACCTCTCTTAGAAATGAAAAGTTCTAACACCTTATTAACTTTTTGCGCACCTAAGTGATTCTAACGGAATAATGTGTTCCAACCTTAGTAACTTTTTGTGCATTGTACTTGTGATATTTATTCTTATTTTATTGCGTTTGTGGTTAATTTGTTTTGGTTGCTTTTATTATTGGATTTTGATCATTTTGTTAGCGTATGAATTGTTGAGTTCGGAGTTGGGTTTGCTCATTTATGTATCTGATTAGGTACTATAATTTGGATACATTCGATTAGGTACTATGATTTAGATACATTTGATTCGATAATATGATTTGGATTGTTCAATGAGTACTACGATTTAGGTGTGTTCTAATAGGTATTGTAATTTAGGTTTGTTTAAGTAGGTACTGTAATTTAGATACATATACTAATCTGGTGTATTATACGTGTTATAGTTTGCCTTTTTTATCTTGTAATTTATGCATGATTATGTGAAAAATCTTCCAGGTACAATAAGCATGGAAGAAATCCAAGTCAAAACTATACCAAGAAAGTTTGAATAATTAATTACAGGGGCACAATGGGAATAAAAAGAGTCATTAAAAACAATAGAATATGAGTTATCATAATCATGATGATGTGGAGGATTAAGATTAAATATTTAATCTTACACTAGGTTTTGATGAAAAATTAATCTAATCCAAGTATTACAATTCATTTACCCAAACAAGCTATCCATATTTTAAGCTAACTTCACCAATAAAAATCTGACCTTCTTACGCTTCCCCATATACGGCCAATCTTTCTCGAGTACAGCACCACCAATGTTCATCAGCTCAAAAGACTTATTCAGAGAATAACCTCGATCACTTGAAACTCTTAAACGGCACACGATACTTTGCGGGAAGAGCATAACTCGTCTACGTGTCTCTAAAGCATATAGCGTCTCGACACATACGTATGTGGATATGGCCCAACAATGGGAACTCGCGGATAGGACCAATGATGGGCCTCCAGTCCACAATATAATCCCTGTCAATGCCCTGCAAAAATCCATTTTGGTGCCCACACAATCAGACTTAATAATACCATGTTTAGTAGGGCCTCTTAATAATACCATATTAAGTCTGATTGTGTGGGCACCAAAATGGATTTTTGCAGGGCAGTGACAGAGATTATATTGTGGACTGGAGGCCCATCATGGGTCATATCCGCGATCAGAGGGATAGTTACCATTGTTGAACCATATCTACATGTGTATGCGTCGAGACGCTATATGTTTTAGAGACACGGAGACGAGTTATGCTCTCCCCGTAAAGTATCGTGCGTCATTTAAGAATTTCCAGTGATCGAGGTTATTTTCTGAGCAAGTCTTTTGAGCTGATGAACACTAGTGATGCTGTACTCGAGAAAGATTGGTCGTATATGGGGAAGTGAATGAAGGTTAGATTTTCATTGGTGAAATTAGCTTAAAATATGCATAACTTGTTTGGGTAAATGAATTGTAATACTTGGATTGGATTAATTTTTCATCAAAACCTAGTGTAAGATTAGATATTTAATCTTAATCCTCCACATCATCATGATTATGATAACTCATACTCTATTGTTTTTAAAAAATTTAATGACTTTTTTTATTCCCATTGTGCCCTTATAATTAATTATTCAAACTTTCTTGGTATGTTCCACATTACTAGGAACTAGTTTTGACTTGATTTATGCTTGATTTCTTACATGATTATTGTACCTGGAAGATATTTCATATAATCATGCATAAATTACAAGATAAAAAAGGCAAAGTATAACACGTATAATACACCAGATTAGTATATGTATTTAAATTACAGTACCTACTTAGACAAACCTAAATTACAATACCTGTTAGAACACACCTAAATCGTAATACCCATTGAACACGCCAAATCATATTATCGAATCAAATGTATCTAAATCATATTACCTAATCAAATGTATCCAAATTATAGTACCTAATCTAATACATAAATGAGCAAACCCAACTCCAAACTCAACAATTCATACACTAACAAAATGATCAAAATCCAATAATAAAAGCAACCAAAACAAATTAACCACAAACGCAATAAAATAAGAATAAATACCACAAACACAATGCACAAAAAGTTACTAAGGTTGAACACATTCTTCTTCATTGCAAATCGTTAGAATCACCTAGACACACATGTCATATGTCGTCCAAAACCAATAGAAAGAAAATAAAGAGAGACCTAAAATGCAAATAAAAAACGTACAACCCAAATGTATGTGAAGATATCAACCAATATATAGATGGTTGCCTAATCTCTTTTTCAATTGCAGAAGCCTAATCTCTAAGTCCTTTTGGTGTTGCATCTTTAAATGTCAGATGCTGATTTAGAATTTAAAAAAAAAAATCCCTTTAATTGAGAAACCATTTAATAGCAATATTTTGGTGTAATATAGGAAGACAAAACACAATAAAGTTACATAAAAAAAATTAAATATGACATGGAATGTAAATGCTGACTCGGACACGAATCAAAGGACTAAACTAATTTTTAATCTTAATTAAGGAATTGATCTAAAATAATTATTTTTAAGGACTAGAATCTTGTTTTCTATAGTTTACTGTGTAACTATTTCTCATTTCTAGCATATCAGCCAGTGGATATACTTTGGATTATGTCACCGTATTCAGGGGGAGAGCGAGATGGAGAGGATGCTAGACAAGTATCCGATTGCTGTCGCTATAGCATCCCACCCTGTATTCTTTGACACAATAGTGAGTTGGGAAAACCTCTCTTTTTTAAAGGTTTTGAGAAATAAAAATTCTAATCAAAACAACTTTTATGCATTGTAGGGGATGATCGTAGGACAGCAGGAGGTCCCCGAGCACATATGCACCAGTTCCGAGTGTCCCCATTTTAGACAGGTTGTTAGCGTTCATTGCAGTTATTGTGGCGTTGGATGTGGCCTTCATGCCTTAGTTCTCATCGGTCACGGAGTGACTGATGAAGGTCAGCGATTCTGGATGCTACGGGATTCATACAGCGAAGGCAAGGAGGATGGCAATATCCTCATCGAGAAGGGGAAAGACGTGCTAGGGATCGAGAGTTTGGGGCGTGGGTTCTGCTTCCGAGATAGTAAGTAGAAAACTCTCCTACATGAACTAAATTATTTTCATATGATGTTTTTGTGAATCCAACTAACTAGTGCTGTAAATTTGATTGGAAAAACAGGACATGGGAGTTTGCGCCTATGGGGCGACTACCATGGGGATCAAAGTGGTGCGGAAAACTTGTGAAGAGATCGGAGCACGAACGACTGATAGAGGAGAGCTGGAAGGAGGCCGAGAGAGAGACAGGAGAGTGATGCATATGGGATTAGGTGTTTTTTGTGTAGTTTTCTATGACTGTATAATTTGACTTGTAACAGATAGTATAGCTAACAAAGTAGTTTGTGTCAAATTTACCTCTGTTGCTTCTATGCTTCTCTGTTTCTCTGATCTAAGGTTGGTGTGCCTGCCTGCAAAACAATAAGAGGAAAATATATAAAAAATGGCATTAAAATTGAAATTAAAATTCGATTGAGATTCATGGAATTGGGATAACTGAATCGGGATAGCAGGGAGGGATTGAAATTGGAATTGGGTTGTCTGAAAAATCAACACCTTCGTTGGATTGGGATCTTACAGATCCTCGTTGGATTTGGGGATCTTACGGATCCAAGCCGTCGTACATCATCTCTCCCTGTGGCTTGCTTCTTCCTCCGATTAGCATGGCAAAAGCAATAAGAGGCATCCAGAACAACAAAAAAATCATTCCTCCCTGTGGCTTGCTTCTTCCTTCGATTAATAAGAGGTATCCAGAACAACAAAAAATCATTCCTCCCTGTGGCTTCTTCTTCCTCCAATTAATAAGAGGTATCCAGAACAACAAAAAATCAATCTCAATCTTCAGAACTGATGATGGAATTAAGGGGAGGAGCGGCGGCGGCGGCGGCGGCGGCGGCGGCGGTGGCGGCGGTGGCGGCGGACAAGGAGAAGGGAGAAGGTAGGTGTTCCAACTTGGATGGACGAAGAGAGAGAGAGGTGAAAGATAAATAGGGACTTGGCTTCTCTGACCTCTTCTATACACTCTCATCATCTCCTATTTGTACTATTAAATCACGTCAATATTTTATATTAATATTAATTTTTATCTTATTATTTTTATAAAAAAATCAATATAAAATATTAACATGGCTTAACCGTGACCGCACAAAATAGAAAAGAATGAGAATGTATGGGAACTGAGAGGGCAGAGAAGCCTGGTCGATAAATAGATCTGATTTTGGGGTTTGTGTCGTTTATTTATTTTTTATTTTTTTATTTTTTTATTTTTATGGAAAATCTTTTGCCCTCTTTTTCCTTTTCTCTTTTATTATCAAGAGGGGTAAGTCTACTTCTACCGCTCATAATTTTTAAGATTGACTTTTTTTTCTTTTTTTTGCAATGTTTTTTCAATAACCTAGATCACTTAATAGCATCGTTCTAAAAATTCTCACATATACATTAGGCTTCTTATTACAACTTCGATTACTTCCTAAGCGTTTTGAAAATTAAAAAAGGGTACCTAGACTTATTTAGCAGTCCGCCTAGATAGCCTAAGTACCTGTTTAGATCGCGACTCTTACTTAAATATAAAACTAATAACTTTTATTTTGCATTTTATTTTTTAATAAAATGTAAAAGACTTGTTGAATACTTTGATAAACACTCATTATATGTTTGTTCCTCATGTTTTCAATATGTTTTAATACTTTATAATTCATTTTATTTTACAATTTATGTATTTAAATACAATTATGTATTTTTTAAATATAAGAAATCACTTATTTATACGATATATAATAATTTTTTTATATTTTATTTTACAAAAAACGTGTTTGTTAGGGGTTGACATGAATGCTAAAACTTTTGTTTTTTTTTTTTTTTTTTGTCAAACCATAGATTTTGTTAAATTAGATGTTAAATTAGTCACCGACAAGGTTCTAACCCACGTCATCATGCAAAGACACAATATATTCCATTACTGTGGTAAATGGTTACTTACGAATGCTAAAACTAGTTTGTTGGAAAAATTATAAGAAAATTATGATACAAATTATAATAAAATAATGGGTAAATTACATAATACCCCATCATGTTTGAGGTTTATTACAACCTCATACAACATCTTTAAAATATTTCACTTTCATACCTCACCTACTATTTTATTTCAATATAGTACATCCGTTACATTTTTCATCCATTAATCCGTTAAGAGCTGACGTGGCACATTTGTACCACGTGGCAATTTTTTTTTTTTTTAAACCCGAATCATCTCCAAACAAAAAACAAACGCAAAACCCACCCCACATTCCCCTCAACCCCTCCCCACCCCTCTTCTCCATCCCGAGCCTCATAACCACATCTCTCTCCTCCATTCTCTTCACCTCCCCTCCTTCGACCCAGAGTCCCTCCAACCGCTGGAATCTCAATCCCAGGAATCTCAACCCCTCAACTCATCCGTCTTCTCCCTTCAGCTCCACCCCCGTGACACCCTCTTCAATTCCTAGCACAAGGACTACATATCCCTCACCCTCATTAGACTCAGTCGCAACTTGGCCTGAGTGAACTCACTCCACACCAAGCTCCAGCTGGCATTCCAGGGGATGAAAAGAGAGGATATCGAGCCCATGCACGCCGAGATCCAACCCCATCACCTATCCACCCTCATCGTCTTCGGCGTTATCCAGGGCAGCGGCGAGTACTTCTCCCGAATCGACGTTGGGACTCTGGCGAAGTCGTTCTACATGGTGCTCAACACCGACAACGACGTCAACTAGCTCTAGTGCGGCCCCTGCTTCGATTGCTACCAGCAATCTGACCCGATTTTCAACCTGGCCGGATCTTCCACCTATAGCCAGCTCTCAAGCTCGATTAACAAAATTGCGTTAGGATGCGGACACGATAATAAGGGATTAGGTGAAGATAGTGGAGAAGAGGGAGGTGGTTGGGAGGCTCGAGAGAGAGGGAGAAGAGGGGTGAGGAGGGGTTGCGGGGAAGGTGGGGTGGGTTCAGAGTTTTTTTTTTTTAGAAGATTCAGGTTTTAAAAAAAAATTAAAATTTTTTTTTTTTGCCATGTGGCACACAGGTGGTAGCCACGTGGTACAAATGTGGCAGCCACGTCAGCTCTTAACGGATCAATGAATGAAAAATGTAAGGGATGTACCATATTGAAATAAAATAGTAGGTGAGGTATGAAAGTATAAGATTGTAATAGACCTCAAACCTGAGAGGGTATTATGTAATTTACCCTAAAATAATATACTTCTAAGAAGTACGTTACTTGGCTGAGGTGTGAGTTTTTTGTTGTTTTTAGTTTGACAAATCCACGGTACACCAGTATAATTACGAAATATTTTTCAGTATCACTGAGAGTCCGAGACATGGAATGTTACACTATATGTTATTATATAAGTGCAGAAACACTTAAAAATAAAATTTTATATATTTTGTTTTTCAAACACACTGAAATTTTTCTCTATATTTCTTGACCTGTCCGCTACACGAAAGAACATCCCAACTGAATTTTTGTGTGACTCCAACATAAGCAAAAGGAAGTGTCCAAAACTCCACCACATAAACACCCTTCGGTTATGGAGGGACTGATTTCTCTTCCCATTACTAACAAAGTAAACATTTTGACCTTGCAGCTCGCCAACGATGGCAGAAACGGAGGAACCCACTATACCCTTTAAGAATCTCAGTAGCAGAGAGTACCAGGGCCATAAGAAGAAGGTACTCTCTCTCTCTAAATTTCGTAATCCAGACGCAATCTTCACAAAACCCTAAAATCTCTTGCTCTCTGTTTTCAATTTGCTAAATTTGTTCGTTTTCGTTATGGTAAAGGTGCATTTTGTGGCTTGGAACTGCACGGGGACGAAGCTCGCGGCGGGTTCTGTTGATCAAACCGCTAGGGTTTGGCACATTGAGCCCCACGGACATGTAAAGCTCAGCTCTTTCCAGTTAATTTATTCATATTTCCAATAAATTCACTGTTTTTTTTTTCTTCTGAGCTTTTAAGTTGGAGGTAGGGTTTATATAAGAATAAAAAGAAGAAGAAAAATATGAGTTTGTAGATAGGAATGTGTTATCCACACCTTTTTTTACTTTTCACACACTCGTGGTTATTTTTTGTCCTTTAATCTTCTTCAATTCATCTTTTCGAGAGTTGAAATTTAAAAAGATGTGTGAGAAGTAAAAAATGGTGTGTGGATAACACACCCCTTGTAGATAATGCCACATGGTGCGTCGTGATTAGTTGAAAATTTTATCAAAAATTTATCTATAAGGATTTCAGACAGATAATGCAATGTGACGCAGCGTGATTGGTTGAAAATCTATCCATAAGGATTTCGAACGGATAGTGAACGTGGCGCGACGAAATTGGTTAAAAACTTATTGAAAATCTATTCACAAAAGTGACACGTGTTGTTACAAGATTAGTTAAAATCTAATCGAAAATCTATCCACAAAAATGATAATTTCAAATAAAGACACATGGCGCGACAGGAGTGGTTAAAAATTCTATTCGAAATTAAACATAATATAATCTTCTTATTATTTAAAAATATAATTTATGCTAATTGTCACTTGTCAGGGTAATTCATTTACAAGATGAAAATACATTCGGTTAGTTACTATTTACTTAGCCGATAATTGTCTAATACCCAATTGCTTTGACAATTATTATAGGGTGAACTTGCTATAAAGATAAATAAAAATAAAAATAAAAGAAGAAGAAGACAAGAATAGCTTCTCAAACCCAACAATGTTTTGCTACCTCTCTACCAAAATATCTCTCTAGCTTGTCCTCTTTGCTAACTCACTGGCTTGCATGGTACTGGTTCACTGTCAAGTGATGTCCCATAACAATAATAAAAAAATGTGTGTAATTTTTGTTCTGCATATCCTTGTATTATTGTACATACCATCATCGTAGCAATGAATTCCTGCCATAAAAATTGTTCCCCACTTTCAATTTGGTGACAACCCACATTAATACAGGGCCCATCAATTTAGGGTATTCAACAAACCAACATAATGGCAGCTAACAACCCCCCATCAAGATCATCTGAGGATCTGTAAATTGTGTCTGTTAATCATACATTGTGCGATCAATTTTTGTCAGGTACTGTTTATATTTAATTTTAAATAAAAATATTTAAAATGATTTCTGACTGTACGATATACCATGAACGGATATGATTCACAAATCCCTGGAATCCTCACAAAGAGGATATGACGAGGATCCGGATTCAACAACCCCAACCACAAATGACGTGGCCAATACTACAATATTCAATTCTAGAGTCAAATAGCATATGATGTTTTACTGTAGTGATGGAAACAAAACTAGTATATGCACCTTAGTGTGAGTTTGATCTTTAATAAATGCTCAGTCTCATGGTGGTTCATGATCATTGTGGCATCCCAATACCATGTGAAGAAAAACTTATCCATGCCAATGTATTATTGGACTAGGACTGAGACGTCATTGAGAAGTGTAGTTTTGCATATTAAAGTACATGTATAAGGAGGTATTTATAAGATTACAAGAAAGTTGAACCAAGAATCGAACTCTGCTCTGATACCATCAAATACGACTTCAATACTTTATTCTTCTCCCTAAGATTATTCTTCTCCCCAAGACCATCTCCAATGGTTGGGCTAAAAGCCAAATATTTTAGCCCGGAAAATTTAGCTTTTAGCCCAGAAACAGTTTTTCTGCTCCAACCGTTCTAGCCTAAAATTTTAGCCCGGGATTATTAAAGAATGAATTTAGGCTATTTTTTTTGTTAAATTAAATTTAAAAAAATAAAAATAAATATGTAGACTATCGTAAATTAATTTTATGAACATTTTAATCTAAAAAAAAATAAATTCCGATAAATATTGAAAAATTTAAATTCCGATTTCTGGGCTAAATTTTGGGGGGAATCTGGCATTTGTTTAGCATTTAGCATTTAGCCCAAAATTTCTCCTTGGGTTGGAGTGGGTTTGGGGGGAAATTTTGGGGGGTAATTTGGCTTTTAGCCCACCATTAGAGTTGGTCTAAGGAGAAATTTATAAGATTACAAATGAGCAATACTAGGAAATAAATCAAAAAATCATTTGTCTACAAGATAAGGAAACCTTGACCGAATCAAATCATATCAAAATCCTAATTAAATCATATCAAACCACTAATTAAATAATAGCCCTAAAATACTTTCCTTTTTATTTTCTTACAAGAAATGCCTTTCACTTTGGAAATAATTTTGCTTACACCCATAAATTTTCTCATTGATTGATGCTAGATAAGTTTAATTTTGAGATTTGTGTAATAGAGAGATTAAATTTGAGCATCTTACGGTAATTAATAGGGTTTGCTTGGGAGCATCACCATCAGTTAAATTGTGGTGAGCATTCATGCACCCTTCACATTTTCAATTGGGATTGTAATTTTCAGTTCATTTTTATATTATTATTTCTTTGATATAGAGATTCTCCCTTGAAACCATTTCATTAGACCTAAAAGAATTGTTTGGCCAATTAGTGGTTGTTCACCACATGCTCAAAATTTGCAACCATTTCACACACGTGGCAACCCCTTATTTGATGGGTAACTCATGTTTTGAGCACGTGGCAAACAAGCACTAGTTGGCCGAGCTACATTAGGTATAGTGAAATGGTTTCAAGAAGGAATCTCTCTTTCTAAAGAGATACTAATATAAAAATGAACTGAAATTTACAATACCAATTGAACAAAGCCTATTGATTAGCATTAGATGAATTAGAAATTATAGTCCACTTAGTGGAGTCGCTCGGCCAATTGGTGCTTGCTTGGCACGCGGTCAAAACGTGAGTTCCCATCCAATGAGGGATTGCCAAATGTGTGAAATGAATGCAAGAGAACATCTCCCTCTCATTTGGCAAGTTGGTGACTGAATTTGTAAATAAAAAGATAAGGAAACCATTCAATGCCAAGTTGTAAACATTTTTTTGGTCGAAAATCAATTCATTAAAAACTAGTAAAAGGTACAATTTTGAACTAAAGGAATAAGGGAAATTAGCAACAAGAAAAGAATGCTCTTCATCCCTGTTTTATCATACATGGGTCTAACAAATAAAGCAGTTGCAGCAGCAAGCCCAATACACAATGGTGTTTTGAAAACTCACTCGTGTAAGAGTCGAATATGGGATGGAATGCTACACCGCCAACAATCGGATGCTTGTCTAGCATTCTCTCCATCTTGCCCTCTCCATGAATATAGTGATAGATACTCCGTCCGATACGTTAAAATGAGAAAGTGTTTTAAAGTGAGTACTTATGTATTAAACTAAGAAGTTATGTGTATTATAAGCCAATTTCACAAATGAATCTTATATCCTCTTGTTTCCTTCATATGGCAAATCCTTCTCGAGGATAACACCATTAGCCTTCATGAGGTCGAAAGACTTGGGAGTATACTCGATTGTTGTGAACTCGAAGACGCCTCAGGATATTCTGCGAAGAAAGCACAATTTGTCTCCGCGTCTCTAAAGCATGCAGTGCCTCGACACATATGAATATAGCCAAACAATGAGGACTAACCTCTTGGTTGTGGATGGGACCCATAATGGGCGTCCAGTCCACAACATATTCTCTACTAGTTTCCTGCAAAAATCCATTTTGTTGTCCACCCAATCAGACTTAATATTATCATGTATAAACCATGATTCCTTTCGATATAATTCATCTCCATATGTACACATAAACATATTGGTTGGTAAAAGTCACACAAAAAATGCCACACGTATTCATATTGGACACAACATTGCTCAACTTTTATTACAATAATTTTAGTAAAAATCCCGGTTCGAAACTCCTCCTAAATTATTGTAATACATATGTGTGTTTTACAATAATTTTAATAAAAGTTGAGCAATGTTGTGTCCAATGAAATAAAATAATTAATGTTACTTGTGCAACGACACGTTACATTTTTTTTTTTAACAAATTATATTATCTACACTAGAGTGAAGGAGTATGTTAAGTCTCACACTGGGCTAGACATAATAATGTGGTTCAAATTCGCCTTTGGCGAAAATTGAACGTAAAACCTCTCACTTACAAGTGGAGAGGAATATCACTAATCCTTAATACTAAGTGACTGTGACACGTCACATTTTTTATCTACACTAAAGGGGAGGGGATAGGCTTAGCTTTACAATGGGCTAGCAATAATGTGGTTCAAATTTACCTTTGACGAGAATCAAACCTAAAACATCTCACTCACACATCACATTTTAAATGGACAGAAAATTAATAAACGAACAAAGGAAGAAAATACTTTTATTTTTGTATTGTTAAGCAGTAATCATTTATTATTATTATTATTATTAGAGAGGGGTAGTCCGGAATTATTAATAATAATTTATGAGGAATTTCGAACTGTATAGGTAGAAACCCAACATTTATCTTTTAGTATATTAAACCACATGCACCACTACTCCAAATTATATGAAAATTTACAAAATCGTAAATAACAAAATATTACTAAATAATACTCACCGGTGTCCCATTGGTGACGCTGATGTTTTTTTCTTTCCTACCCCTTCCATTCCAAAAAGCAATAAGGTTGTTGATATCGTTTTAGATTTAACAATGTTACTCCAAATATAAGCCTTTTTTCTTTTTCTTTTTCTGTAAATATAAGCCTTCTTAGATCCTTGCATAAAAAACACCTGCACCTGATGTTAAACAAAAATTTAAACAAATAATAAATAGAAAATTAAGAAGCATAAAACATTAACATTTGAATAACATAAAAAGGTATGAGTCTTGCTCTTCATTTTGAAGACCTGTGATGACCAAATAGCCACAAGATCTAATCCTCGTAGGTCGTCAAATTGAAAACCTTAGGAGAGTAGGATTTAAAATGTGCTATCTACACACCTCATTTTTACTTATTGCACACTCCTCTTAATTTTCGATCGTCAAATCAAATGAAATGAATAAAATTAACGGTAAAAAATTAGCAAGAGTGTGAAAGGTAGATGGATTGAGGATGAGGGATCGGAGATCGGGGATGGGGTAAATCATTGGCTAAAGGGAAAGCGTATCATCATCAATATCTCATTGGTTTGCTGCTTGCTTCTTCTTTGGCCACAATTGCTTGGGAGAAGAATTGAAGGTGGGGAAGACGGCGGAGAAGAGCAATTAAGGGAGGTGAAGAAAAACTAAGAGGAGGACAGGAAGAATTAAGGGCTGTGCAGAAGGCAGAAAAGCTAGAGCTATTTTATGGCATGAGCGGGCTTGGTAACATGGTTGGTAGGATGTTACAAGTTAGGGTTTGGGAATGACTTTAAATTTGGTGTGTGAGCTTCAAGTTGAGGTGGGGTTTATATGGAGAAAGAAAATGAAAGGAATAGGTTGTAGACAATATCATGTGGTGAGGCATGATTCGTTGAAAATCTATCCATAAGAATTAAGAACGGATAGCTACACGTGGCGTGACTAGGTTTGTAAAAAGCTTATTGAAAATCTATTAACAAAATTCTTGCAGGATCATGACATGTGTCATTACAAGATTGGGTAAAATCTAATAAAAAATTTATCTACAAAAATTGTAATTTCAAATAAAGACATGTGGCGTGACAGGAGTGGTTAAAAATTGTATTCAAAATTAAACATAATATTATCTTCTTATTATTTAAAAAAAAAATTATGCTAATTATCCAAGCAATTTGTTTACGGGATGGAGATGCACTCGATTAATTACTATTTATTTAGGCAATAATTGTATATTTCCCAATTGCCCTTTACCACAATGGTGGAAATGAGTTGAGTCCTTGCATGAAGGCATATGTTCGAATTCTGTCGGTGACTAATCTAATATTAATCTAACAAAATCTTTCTTTTGACAAAAAAAAAATGCCTGGACAATTATTGTCTTTAAGAGGTGATTGAGCTTGCTTTAAGAAAGAAGAGAAAAATAGCTTCTCAAACCCAACAATCTGTTGCTACCTCACTACCAAAAAATATCTTTATAACTTGTCCTCTCTACTAACTCACGGGCTTGCACAATATTGATTTACTATCACGTGATGTTCTATAACAATAATATAAAAATATGTGTCGTTTTTTTCACATATCCTTGTTTTATTAGCACAGAACGCCATGTAGTGCCATAAAAATTGTATCCACTTTCTATTTGGTGCCAATCCGCATTAACAAAGGCCCCATCAATTTATGGTATTCAACAAGTCTGAAAAAAGTAGGAGGAGTGCGTCAAATAGTTGACAATGGCACTTTATTCTTCACGTCGAAGCCCTATGATATATTGTTTGGTTAGATATATATATATAAACAAAAGCTTCCCGCAACGCATATTATCATCCTCAACAAAAGATTGGAATCTATTGTTCATTAATAAAAAATAAAACAGCAAACGAAAACAAAATGTTATCAAACATGTTGAGACTTGAGATTGAATTTCACAACGTGAAAATGAGAGATTTTGTATTGGCTTATAAGTATGTTGGCTTCTTTCTATATTTTTAATTAGTTCAACTTCTTCAAAATGAATCCTTCGTTAATCTAAACTACATAATAACAAAACATTTTTTGTCAACCAAAATAATGTGAAAAAGACTATTTAGTCATCTATCACAACAAAAAGTTAAGGGCAATAACGTAATTTCACAAAATAAAATTTTGTTGTTTTTTGTTTAAGCATCACATACAAGTGATTTTAACATCTCTAATTTAAAATAATAATAATAATAATTAACCTATCTCCCTATCTTTCCACTTCCACGTTCTCTCTCACTCTCTTCCTATCTCCTTCAATTTTAAAAACAAAAAATAAAGGGGAAACTTGATATAACTCCATTTTTTTGAGCAAATAGTAAGAATAGTCCAGTTTATTAAAATAAGTCAAATTCTTTAAATTTAATTATTTAATTATCAATAATTATCTCTTAAAAGAAAAAACTTATTGTAAAAATCAAATTTCTTCCTAATTATCTCTTTGATTATTTCTTTTTATTTATTTATTTGTTATTTCTTGTTCTTCCTCCCGCTTTAACCCATTTATAGATTTTTTTTTTAATTTTTATAATCAACCTATATCACAAGTTAATTGTATTTATCTACCTATATGACATATTCTTTTTCATAGTCAACCTGTCACAGATTAATGTGTCTTGCTTGTAGGTATATTATGTTTTTTTCTACCTTTTAGTTAGGTTTCATATCTCACTTATAGGTATAATATAGATTCATATATTTGCTACTTGAGTTAGGGTAGAATGTTTTGTAGATAGATTTATGTTAGTATATTAATTTTTTTTTGTTTATAAGATATTAATTAGATATTTTGGAGTTGAAAAATGCATAATATTAAAAGATTTTAATTGATTTTTAATATTTTTAGAAAATATAAAAGGAGTATAAAAGAAATAAAAACATATAATTAAATAACTGGAGTCACTCCTAAAAACACTCTATGTTTTTGGACCTGGATCTAAAAGCCCCAAAAATAAAACACTTCACACACACATTGTATGTGGGCATATACTAGTACCAATAATAGTTGAGGTATTTGTTGATTTGCCCCTTGAACTTATATAGAGTTGCCAATTTCCCCCCTCAACTTTAATTTTAGTTGATTACCCCCTTGAACTTAATAGTCTATTTCCCCCTTGAACTTTAATTTTAGCCGATTACCTCATGAACTTTTATAAATAGCCAATTTCCCCCTTGTCATTAGATTTTAAAAACTTTTGTTCAATTTTTCATTCTTTTTGCCCTCATATAGTTGTTTCCGTAATCAAGATAGATGAAAAATTGGATGAAATTTTTTAAAATATAAACGCCGGGGAGGGGGAGAAATTGGTCATTTATAAAAGTTCAGTGGGGTAATCGGCTAAAATAAAAGTTCAAGGGAGAAATTTAATAATTATAAAAATTATAGAGGATTATCGGTTAATATTAAAATTTAGGACGAAAATTAACAGTTATATACAAGTTCAAGAGGCAATGAGACAAATATGCCATAATAATTATCTACCATCGGTTAATCAATTAAGACAAGAGAGCCTACTTATTCCTCCATATTTTGGGCTAAAATCCAGACTTGGGCTTCAGCCCACAAGAGAAAACGCAATCGGTTGTGGAGGGACTGACTTCTCTTCCCGCTACTGGTAAGAACGAAAGTAAACATTTTGACCTTGAAGCTCACCAACAATGGTAGAAACGGAGGAACCCACAATACCCTTTAAGAATCTGAGTAGCAGAGAGTACCAGGGTCACAAGAAGAAGGTCCACTCTCTCTCTCTCCAAATTTCGTAATCCAATCGCAATCTCCACAAAACCCTAAAATCTCTTGCTCTCTGTTTTCAATTTGCTAAATTTGTTCGTTTCGTTGTGGTAAAGGTGCATTCTGTGGCTTGGAACTGCACGGGGACGAAGCTCGCGTCGGGTTCTGTTGATCAAACCGCTAGGGTTTGGCACATTGAGCCCCATGGACATGTAAAGCTCAGCTCTTTCCAGTTAATTTATTCATATTTCCAATAAATTCACTGTTTTTTCTGAGTTGTATATGTGTTACTATATATTTATATATCTGTTTATACATGTTGCAGGGTAAGGCTAAAGATATTGAATTGAAGGGGCACACAGATAGTGTGGATCAGCTGTGTTGGGACCCCAAGCATGCTGATTTGATTGCTACTGCCTCTGGGGACAAGACGGTTCGTCTTTGGGACGCTCGGAGTAAGTCATTGCTATTTCAAGTTTCGATTTTTATGTTTTTAGGTACAAAGATGGGAATTTGATGTTATCCCTATGTGGGTGCTTCAGGTGGAAAATGTGCACAGCTAGCAGAACTTAGTGGGGAGAACATTAATATCACCTATAAACCTGATGGGACGCACATCGCCGTTGGTAATAGGGTAATGTTTACTTGTTCCGAACCTCTATTCCACGAGTTTGTACAGTTTCTGGTTCAGTAACTTAATTTTGTGGAATTCTGAGTGGTGGTATCAGTAGCTAATAGCTATGTATTGCTGTTCTTATGCTGTTTTTTCGCCCCTCGTTCAAATGTAGGATGATGAAATAACAATTTTGGATGTTCGGAAGTTTAAGCCAATTCACAAACGAAAGTTCAATTATGAGGTAATTATCAAAAGGGACACGTTTTTTTATTCCCTCTTGTATTGCATGTTCTGTATGATGCTTAGACTATTAATGTCTCATCAGCATGAGGCTATTGGAAAAACTTTGATGTCTAACCTTGAGAAGTCATTCAATTTCCTTATGATCTTCAAATATAATGTTAGAAACTAACCTTAAGAGCATATGCTTGTAGAACACAGATCTCAAGATCTGTTTGTCCACATATTTGATGTTCATATCTCCTCTCTTTTCATGCTGGTGTTGAACGCGTAAAATTTATGAAATAATCAACACAAATTCGTTCTTTTTCATTGAACATCAGTGCTTTGAATCTACTGTTCTGTGTCCACATGATTATGTTTTCAATGATTTTTGTAAGTAGAGCCACTAACGTAAGTAGTATGACTGCTTCATAGTTGTGGAAACATGTGTAACTTTTCTGTAGATCAATTGTGCGATCATTCGTCATGTTGCTTCATCCTAGTACAAGGGATACCATCAAATTCTGTTTATAGCATCTGTCTCTGCACCTCAAATACATATTGGGCTGTCTTCTGCTTTTCCAGGTTAATGAAATTGCTTGGAGCACAAGAAGTGAAATTTTTTTCTTGACGACTGGAAACGGTGAGAATAACTTTCTGCAAGTAATCTCTTTTCTTTCTATATGGTGAAGTTCAGAATGGATATTTTATTATATATTCTTTGCTCAGGTACGGTTGAAGTACTAGCATACCCATCTCTTAAACCAGTCGACACTCTCATGGCTCATACAGCTGGGTGTTATTGCATTGCCATTGACCCACTTGGAAGGTTTGCTACAAAGATCTATTATTTTTTAATTTGTTTAAAAAAGAAAAAAAATGCTTTTTGATGTCATCTGGGCTATTAATTTGCTACATTAGTTGGTACTGCGTATCTAACTCCACCATCATCGATCCAAAATATGCTCTTGCGATATCACATGAAGACCTTCTTTTACTGCTGGCTTATACTCTTTCTAATGCTCTTGTACCATGACAGATATTTTGCTGTTGGGAGTGCTGATTCCTTGGTCAGCCTGTGGGATATCTCAGAGATGCTCTGTGTGAAAACATTTCCAAAACTTGAGTAAGTTCTACCCTGTATTGCCTCTGAATTAATTATTACTATTATTACTTTAAATTCTGCAGTTATTGAATAACTAGTTTGTTGGGTAGACTTTTATCATCAGCATCCCGAAACCGTAAAACTTGAATGACCTCTTTTTGTACCTTTTTCAGATCACCCGTGAGGACAATAAGCTTCAACCACACTGGAGAGTATCTTGCGTCTGCCAGTGAAGACTTATTCATTGACATAGTAAGTGCTTTATGTGGCTTACCACTCCTAGCTTTTATCTTTTCAAGTACATTCTCCCTATGGGAGGATGTCAGTTTACAAGGGCCACCGCCTGTTCATCACCTGTACAGTGACTTTGTTAAAAAATAGTAATAATGATGATATTGCTGCTGTCTAAAACAGTCAAATGTTCAAACCGGGCGGACAGTACATCAGATTCCATGTAGGGCAGCCATGAACAGCGTTGAGTGGAATCCCAAATCCAATCTACTTGCATATGCTGGAGATGACAAGAACAAATATCAAACTGATGAAGGTATTGCCGTTTCTTCTTCCACTAAGCTCATTCATATACACAAGACAAATTTAATTGATGTGTTTGGTTACCTTAATTTGTTGCAGGTGTTTTTAGGATATTTGGCTTCAAAAGTGCAACCTAAGTTATGTGCTTCTCCTTTGGCTTGCAATTGGAGCAGTTGTGCATGTGACGCAACTGTTGTGGTTCTGAACTTACATTATGTCCAAAAGAATGAGTATGCTGACAGTTCTATTTTCAAGACGAAGTGCAGCCATTGGTATGACCATCGAAGTCTGTTTGTACTATTTATTCTCAACACGAGGCTGAGCAGGTTTTTGCCCCATTTTTCTGTTTGGCTTGTACTATTTATTTGAAACCTTCATATTGTTGAAAACAAGTATCGCTTGATATTGATTTCTATTGAGAGTATTGATAATTTTATTTTCAATAAAAGGTGTTTGTAGTATGACTGTTTGACACAATTGTATTTCTGTATATAAACAAGAACAATTTTATTGGATGAATTGTGATATACAATCACATGTAGACTTCGATCAGATCACCGTGACTGGCATTGAATGAAGACTCTGATCAGATCACCGGTGACTGCTTGACGGAAAGAGTTGAGCAATGGCCCGGAGATTGATGGAGAACCCGGCTGAAGTCAGCTGTGTTCAGCTCTGCTGGTTGGCTGGTTTGAAGGATCGCTTTCTACCGCCTGTCTTTCCCTTCCAGCTTCTGCTATATCTTGAATGCTACCATTCTCAGCTTCAGCTTACTTTTCCAAGCATCTTCATAATCCGCAGAGCATGAATTTCGAAACCGGAAACACCAAACCTGCAAAGCAAACAAGGCAGATGGTAATCAGATACTGAGAGCACCAAGTCAATGGCTTCCATTTGTTCTCAACGCTCGAGCTCTTCATCCTCTTCCCGCTTTGCGGCTCCTTCGACAAATCGAAGCTCGCCCCCTCCATCCTCAGCTCTTGAATACACCTAGTGAGTGCTCGGTTCACGCTCTTGTCCCTCTGCAACTGGTTCCACACCTTCCAGTACCTCCAAAGATTCACCTGCACCAAAAACACAAACACAAAAGAGGTCGAGAGCGACAAAACGCTTGGTATCCACCATTTTTTACAGACTTGGTGGTCTTCCGATTTGTAAAACGAAGACGTGAACAGGATGGTGGTGAAGAACCCATGAAAGATCAATAAAAAGCAGCAGAGCTGAAAGATTTCTTGGCGGATGGAGTCCATTCTGGACTCCTTTCGCGCAATGCGCCTGGCGAAAATGTTTTCTTCCCTTCGCCAGAGCTTGAGAAGCAAGAGATGGCCGGGGGATTCGGAGATTTCCATCAGTGGGTGGTGTTGGATTGCGGAAATGATGATCATGGCGGAAGAGAGCTTCTGCTGGTGCTCTTCTTCTACCGGAATTTCAACAATGTGGGCATCTTTCATTTCGGCCATTGGCAAAGAAATGCTTGAATAAATCAAAAGCTTGAAAGATCAAAAAAATGGAATTGTAGATGAACAAAATGTGCAGAAAGTGAGAGTTCAACAAAGTAATTGAAATTTAGAGAGAGAGCTTGAGAATTTGCAGTGAGAGAGAGCAAGCGAGAGATATGATTAGTATCGATTGCTTTTGGGTGGAGGAAGATGAAGGATTCCGAGGTATTTAAATTTGTTGGGAAGAGCCTGAGAGTGATGAGGGTTTGCCGGCAACGGTTACTTTTTCTCCAAACGGTCCGATTTTCTGGCCGTTTATTTTATTCTCTCCAAAAGTCACATTTTCTGAGTCTCCGATGGGCTTAGATAGTAGTTTGGGTCAATATTTGAAGCCCATATGATCGGTACGAATTTATGTGTACACCCAAACTGGATTTTTGGACTCATAAAACTTTATATAACGACTCTTATTCAAATGTATAACTTAAATTTGCACTAGAAAAAGCCTCACATTTATCTACCAATATTTAGTGACTTTATAATATGGCTATACCAATTATCGATCATCTTAATCGAGCCAATAAGTTGCTCCTTTCACAGGGCTTGGGATCTTTGCGCAGTGAACCACTTGCTCTAATATTATACGAGCCAATGGTCGGAACTTGCCCCTAAAAACCGACTCGTAACAGAATGAAGCTCAATAGCTCGAATGCCATACAACCTTAGACTAATTCTCTATAGCGAAACATCGGTTTCTACTATGCTGCTTGTCTGTTTTCGTGGCCAACAAACGACACGAGATTAGGGTGGAGTAAAATTTGTTATTAATTATGTTAGGTTAATTGCCTAAAACAAGTGAAGTGATTGTGTCTCAATTGGTTAAGAGTGATCACCTTTTGTTTCCAAAATTTCTCGTTCAAATCCACCCTTCTTCAATATCGCTTGTAATAACAATTGCATAAACAAAATTGCAAGTTTTCAACAACAAAAATTGTGATTGGGTGACCAAAACATCAAGCTAGGATGTCCATTGAATCTCCCTATGATAAATCCAATTGGCTCCATTGGATCAAAATCCAATTTATCAAGTCACTTTTTCATACTCCAACAACAACAAAAAAGAAGTCTTATCTTATTAAATGAAGTCCGCTATATAAATTATAGAACGCCACTGCAATCAGTTTTGGGTCTAATCTTAAGGTTTGTGCCAAGTTGCTTTTCCGTACTCCAATGTTAGCAAATACCCCCTAAATTATACGGAAAAGGATCCTCGCCGGATCCTTTTCCTAGAGATCCTAGGAATCCCGTGATCGTGACCGTTCATCGTACATCGTGCGGTCATAAATCATTTCAAAATTTAAATTTTAAAATTAAATACGAATAGTACCTAATGAAAACTGATCGCACGATGTACGATGAACGATCACGATCATGAGATTCCTATGATCCCTAAGAAAAGGATCCGGCGAGGATTCTTTTCCAAGTTACGAATGAACCATTTGAGAAATTAATATCTAAAAAAATTGTACAATATTTAACTTTTAAATAAGTGGAGGGAGGGCACATGCAAAATTGCATTACAAGACTTTATTGCCTTTATCGTGGCATGCAATTTGGCTGCTGAAATACTCTTTTCTTTGTTTTGTCTTGTAAAAAGTGTATTAGCGTGGAATGAGATTGTCGCACCTTATTCAAGACGTCAAGGACTCTAGTTGTAGTTGATGGACATGGATTGTCTGCCCTTCCTGCCCTCTCGTGCTCTCCTGTTTTGTGTGGTCACGGTTAAACCATGTTAACATTTTATATTATTTTTTTATAGAGATAATAAGACAAAAATGAATAGTAATATAAAATGTTAACGTGACTTAACCGTGACCACATAAACAGGAAGGCACGAGAGGGCACCGGAAGTGGGAGGGCAGACAATCCTTGTCCGTAGTTGATTTAAGTGTCAATTTCATCATCTTTTTCCAAAATATGTGTAAAAATAAATCAAATCACACTCATTCAACAATAATTTATATAGTAAGAATTACGAGTGCATACTACCACCATACAACCCAATTGTTGAGAGGTATAAGTATTCCAAAAAAATTGCATAAAAAATAAAAAAGATAAAAACTTGTGGAGAAAAGCACATGTGAGATGACTTCTGTACAATCAATATCACTTCTTTTAAACTATACAAAATCCCTAAGCCCTAATCGTTTGGATTGAAATTAATTGTTTGATATAGCCAACGAGAGTTGGTTAAGTTTGGAAGGATCGATTGGATCGTCATTTTTGCTAAACCAAAATCTAAATTCGAATTCTGCTATTAACAATCCCATGAGTGATTTATAAAAAACTAAAAAATGAGTTAAGATATTCTCTGTAAGTTTTCAAAGAGATGTGGTGTGCTATGATCCTGTAATAAAGTAATCTCTTTTCCTCCTAAACTTTTTGACAAAAAAAAAAAAAAACAAACCGTTCAATATTCCCAATGAACAAAATTTGGGTCATAGAGTCTCAAAGTCAAAGTCAATATTCTGTTGGAAAATTGAGTAATATAATAGCACAATTAAAATTATTCCAAAAAAATTAAAATTTCTACTCATTAATAAAACATTTATTGTTAACCAAAATCTTATGAAATTACCAGTTTAACCCTCCAATTAAAACAGAACATGAAGAAATATGAGGCAGAAATGTAATTTCGCACAACCAAATTTTGCTGGTTTTTTTCAAAGTCTTACCTACATGTAATCCTAACATATCTCTAATTAAAAAAAAAAAAACTTTCCGCTCTCACATTCTCTATCACTATCTTCCTCTCTCCTTCTATTTCAAAAATAAAAATAGAAAAAATTTCTCACACACTTTGTGTGTGCCCATATGCTAGTTCTATACTGTATTTATAGTTGGAATATTAAGTAATTTAATAACTTTTAATGGAAAATATTTCATTGTAATATTCCATATAAGATTTAGGTTCCCTTTTTAGAACACGCAAATCTCTTTTCAAAAGTTGAATTAAAATATTTATGTGTTTGTCGGACAAGACATTTTAGCGTATTTTTCATACTGTTGTTTTTATTTGATTTATTCATTCCGATGGCTAAAGACAAACATGAATTATCAAGCACAAAGTCAATAAAAGTGAACAAAAACACCCCTCCCCGGTAGCCAGTATTTCCACAGGTGCAGAAAGAAAATCCCAATCCGTCTCCCTCACCCAACTTTCTTGTTCAGAAAGAAAGGCTGAAAACCCAAAGTCTTCAAATGCTCTCACTATAAATCCCTACACGCTCTAACAGCTTTTGCTCTCCCAAATTCATTTCTCTTTCTCATTCGGATCACCAATCGCAGAGCAAATCCTGCCAAAGTATGCATCTCTACAATGCATGGCTGCCGCCACCGGTGGCCGAGGAGTCGAAGAAAGAGAAGGAGTCCTTCTCCTGGGTCGTCTCCTCCGTCAAGAACTCGTACAAACCCGACGACCCTGAATCCGTCTATGCTACTCTCAAATGGGTTTCTGTTATCGACCTGTGAGTTCACTCAATTTACTCTCTTTCTGTATATTTTCGTTAAATTTATGGTTTTTCTGAACTATTTTCTTGTTTTGCTGTTGCGTTTGTTTTAAATTCTGCTTATTTAAATTGGTTTTTTGTTAAATTTGAAAATCCGAATTACTTATGTTCATCATTTCAATAATATACTCGAGCTTTGTAAGCAATGAATGTGTTAGTGTTACTGTAAAATCATATTGAAGTTGCCAAGTTGGATGTATAATTTGTTATGCAGTTTCGTCAAGGCGAAAAGTGAAGTATCCTTGGAAGATGTAACTGCCCTTGTTGAATTTGGATTGGAATTGTTTTATGTATCGCAAAATAAGCTTTATGCCCAGGTAATACTTTGTATAGCTGATTTTTACTTAAATTCATTATTCATTGACATGCTTGTCGTCATTATTCTTAAATGTGGGTTCGATTTGTATTGATTAGGTTAGATGGGGAAACATCCTAGTCAAACTACTCAATAAGCATCGAAAGAAGTTGTCTTTGAAATTAAAATGGCGGCCTTTGTACGATACATTGATCCATACACATTTCACTAGGTGAGCTTATACATTCACCTTCAAATATACTGCCTTTTTCATACATAGTTTTATTAATTTATTGCTTGTTCTTAATTCATAAGGATTTTATTATAGATGCCAGTAGAAAATATTAAGATAAGACCATCTATTTTCTAAACAGGACAAATTTATGTACATACGTTCATGATTCATTGTGAATGCAGTCAAACTGTGGTTTTGAAAAAAAAAGGTGTTCTTAAATACTGAAGCCAATGGCTTCAAGGAAGGATGAAGGAAGATGATAACCAATCAAACTTCAAGTGCTTAATTGTATGCAGTGTATAACCTGACATCTGGCTTTAATAATGCTGTATAGTTCTTGTTATTGTTTCTTTTGAAATATTTGGCTTGATTACTACCTTTATGTGATGCAACCAACTCCTCAATTAAAACGCATAGACAGCTTTTGAAGAACTTCGTATATTGATACCTGTTACAGGAATACAGGTCCAGAAGGCTGGAGATTGAGACAACGGCATTTTGAGGCTACTACTTCTCTAGTTCGGTCCTGCCGGAAGTTCTTCCCACCAGGTTCTGCCTTTGAGATATGGTCTGAGTTTAGGTAAGTACTTTGAGGCCCTTTTCCCTTGAATTTGTTAGTTGGACTGGGATGCATGATGCCATTTCTGGGTTTTAGCCTCCATCCATCTCTAGGATGTTTGACACACTATTGATATTTCATCAGGTCAAAAGGATTAAAATACTGTTCCACATGGTCCAAGTCACTTTTGCATCATTTTTTTTTTACAGTTTTTTTTTTATATTTTTTATATTTTTTATATTTTTGTATGTTTTCATTTACATAGATAGATACACACACACATGCACATTCACGTTTAATAGAACTACAAGATAGGTGATTACAGTTGAACTCTTAATTGTTCCACTCACTCCCTCATTGTTGTTTCTATTTGTTTAATGAAACAAATTGTGCAGATCTTTATTGGAAAATCCCTGGCATAATTCATCCTTTGAGGGATCCGGGTTTGTTAGACTGTTTCTTCCTACAAACTTGGACAACCAGGACTTCTTCTCGCAGTAAGGAGCACATATATCTCATATTCTTGTTCTTTATGGTTTTCAACATGATTTGTTGTGGCAAGTCACCTTGTATTCTTGGTATTGCAGCGATTGGATTAAAGAGTTTTTCCGCCTCTGGGACTCGATACCGAATTGCCAATTTTGGAACAGTCAATGGGCAGCTGTTATAGCTCGTGTTGTAAAGAACTACAAGTTGATTGATTGGGAGTGTTACTTGCCCACACTTTTCACCAGATACTTAAATATGTTTGAGGTGAGTGAATAAGCCCTTCAAGGAAGCTTGAATTTGTATTGAGTTAGGTTACTTGCATTTTCCTTGATGTTTGATCATGCCGCTGAACATAATTTACTAGTTTCCAAAGCTTGTCGTAATCGAAGTACAATCAAATCTGGACTGATCTCTGCTGTACTAGTATTGATAATTATACTGTGACTTGGCTTGTAAAGATAATAAACTTGTTAAAAAGTGTATTAAATAAATTATAAGTTTAAATGTTTTATCTTTTATTTTAAGGTTCCTGTGGCAAATGGAGGTGGATCATATCCATTCTCTGTGGATGTTCCAAGAAACACAAGATTCTTGTTCTCCAATAAGACAGCTACCCCAGCAAAGGCCATCGCAAAGTCCATTGTGAGTTTATATGCCACACACAGCATTTTGCATTAAATGAATTTGTCCCTATATAAGCTTCCTTGATAGTAGAATGAGATATATTATGACTGGAATTGCAGGTCAATTTGCTAAGGCCTGGTAGCTCAGCACAGCAGCATTTTGAAAAATTGGTCAATCTCTTAGAACAGTTTGTATACTCAAATACTCAATTTTAATTCTCTTTTTCTCTGTTATATTGTTTAACAGCGTGTTGCTTATTCTGAGGATCTATTATTGAGTTTTTACCGGTGTTCATTTTTGTAGGTATTATCATCCTTCTAATGGTGGTCGCTGGACTTATGCATTAGAACGTTTTTTGCTCTATTTGGTAATTACATTCCAGAAACGCTTGCAGCGTGAACAACTGTAAGACTCTGTCTACATGATACGGATATTTTCTTTATATGCTTGGGCCTATTTTGTCCTCTTTCCACTAAATTACTCTTATTACAGGAACATTGATAAAGATAGACATGATGAACAGTACCTAGGAAGATCAGAAAGGACGTTCTTTGTCAAGGTGGTGCTCAAGTTAATTGATCGTGGTCAATATAGCAAGAATGAACATCTTTCTGAAACAGTTGCTGCTGCAACTTCAATTTTGTCTTATGTGGAGCCTACTCTCGTCCTTCCTTTTGTCGCATCTCGCTTCCAAATGGCCTTGGAGACGGTCAGTCATATTGATTTTTTTGATCTTTTTTCTAGAACTACTGAATACAGACTATATGTGGCTTACCGTAGGTTCTGTTGGTTCAGACTTCAGATGGAGAATAGAATTTTAGGGAATATTTCTGCTGGAAAAGTTTATTGGAAAGAATTTTCTTTGGAATTTATTTTCTTCTGCCTGGTGAATGTTAGGCAAACTATTTCTAGAAAATGTTTTTTTGATTGTCCTTTATGAAGGCTTCTACTCAACATACAGCCTTACAAAACTTAGTGTTATTTTCTATAAGTGCATGCACTTTATAGGATAATAGGAAATGTGTGCTCCTGTAAGTGGTGTTCTTTCATTGAATTAACTTCTCCTTTACCAACTTTTTTGTCTAGTCAGATGACTGCCACCCACCAGTTGCAGATTGCAGTGACGTCGGTAGCATTTGTTGGGCGTTCATTGTTCCTCACATCCCTATCAAAATCAGTTGATCCTGGTAATGGTGATGAGTTCATAGAGCTTTTGATGGTTTCACTATCCAACGCATTACTTGGTATGGATGCCAATGATCCTCCTAAAACCTTAGCAACAATGCAATTAATTGGCTCTATATTTTCCAATGTAAGCACACAACCCCTTAACTAACATTGACAATATGCCTGTAGGTTATGCTTATACAATCTCACTAATTCACTTATGTTCGCAGATGTCTTCATTGGATGATAACATTAATGAGCTATCAGTCATGCCAATGATTAGGTTTTCTGAATGGTTAGATGAGTTCTTGTGTCGTCTATTTTCCTTACTCTTACACCTGGAACCAAGCAGTGTTACGTAAGTAATGACATTCAGTTCTCTGTTGCTTCACTTGTATAGTTTATTACTTATTTATAATCAGTAATTGGTTACTGCTGCTGCAGGAATGAAGGCCTACATTCATCAGCAGTGTCAGGAACTTTTCTAGTTGAGGATGGTCCTTACTACTATTGCATGCTTGAAATCTTGCTCGGGAGACTTTCACAACCTCTCTATAATCAGGTTTGTAGTTTTGACATAATAATCAATGTGTTTTAATGGTTAAACATTTCATCACGACATAATTGTAAACTCCTCCTCAAATCACTGGCAGGCTTTGAAGAAGATCTCCAAGTTTGTGAAGACAAATATTCTTCCTGGGGCAATTTCAGAGGTTGGACTGCTTTGTTGTGCATGCGTTCATTCCAACCCAGAAGAAGCGGTTACTCAACTTGTCAAGCCAGTTTTATTGTCTGTTATTTCTTCTTTGGAAGGAACACCAGCTACAGGATTTGGAGGTAGAGGAATATGTGACACTTCAGTGTCAACTAAGGTACTTTTTGTTGTGAATGGGTTAAAGCTATATGCGTCTAGGGTTTTATTATGAACTTAAATTATTTTCATTCCAGGTTAAGCCAACAATTTCTCCAGCTCTTGAAACAGCAATTGACTATCAATTAAAAGTGGTATCAGTTGCCATAAGTTATGGAGGTCCTGCACTTCTGCGCTACAAGGATCACTTCAAAGAGGCTATACTTTCTACTTTTGAGTCCCCATCTTGGAAGGTCTTGTAACTATGATGGCTATTGTTCCCTCATGATCAGCAGTTTCTTCCTTTACATTTGTCTCAAAATGTGATGCTCTCTGACACTGTTTAATGATCTGAATGATTTTTTTGACAGGTCAATGGAGCTGGTGATCATCTTCTTCGATCTCTCCTTGGAAGCCTAGTTCTTTATTATCCTATTGATCAGTACAAGTATATTAACTTTTCTTACTAGCTACATAGTTGTCTGTGAATATACAATATACATTTTAAATCTGTCTGCCAAAGGAACAAATAATTTTTTTTTCTTTTTTTCTAGGTGTGTTTTGCATCATCCAAATGCTGCTGCATTAGAGGAATGGATCAGCACCAAAGATTACTTGAATGATAAACCATTGGCGGCCCCCAAGTGGCATATCCCAAGTGTCGAAGAAGTTGAATTTGCAAATGAACTCTTGGACTTTCATTTTCGGATGGCTTTGGATGATCTTTCGAGAATATGTGAAACTAAACTCCACTCTGATCCAGGTAATTTGTTTTTATGGTATTATTCCCTGGGGAGATATAGTGAAGGGAGATATTGTTATCAGGAGCGAGATCCAGTGTATCAAATAATGTAGTATTCAAACTGATATGCAACCATGTATGACATGCGCATATACTTGTATGTGAGTGCCTTTTCATATGTGTGGAAGTGAAGTTATATTGTCTAATATACATGCCATTTTCAACCCAGGAGATGAGAAAGATCACTTGAAAGTGACTCTTCTACGTATAGATTCTTCATTGCAAGGTGTTTTGTCTTGTTTGCCTGACTTCGCCCCGTCCTCAAGGAATGGGACTGTTGAACATCCAAATCATGCTGCTTTTCTAATAGCTGGAGCAACAGGTTCAACTGTTGGTACCACTAAATTGCGGGAAAAAGCTGCTGACATTATACATGCAGCCTGCAAGTAATGTCTACATTGGAATGTTCCTGTGGATATTTGCCATTTCTTCTGTGCAGATTGATTTACCTGAATCCTTTTTTTATCTTTGTGCATTGTGCAGATACATACTAGAGAAAAAATCAGATGATAGCATTCTGTTGATACTCATTATTCGTATTATGGATGCTTTAGGAAACTATGGTAATGGACATTGACTCTAGACTACTCATCCTGACCCCCTATGCTCTCTCATCATCAATTTCTTTACCTTATATGCAGGAAGTTCGGAATATGATGAGTGGTCAAATCACAGGCAGGCATGGAAACTAGAATCTTCTGCCATTGTAGAACCTTCAGTAAACTTTATAGTTTCAGCTCATTCTAAGGGGAAGAGAAGGTTAGAAAATGAATCTCCTTTTTGTCACATTGAATAATCATATCTATCTTAGAATTCGAACCCTGATAATGTTATTCTGTGCCAGGCCGCGGTGGGCACTCATTGACAAGGCATTCATGCACAGTACTTGGAGATCATCACAATCATCTTATCACATATATCGTACTAATGGGAATTTCGGTCCACCAGACCATGTGAATCTTTTGGTGGATAATCTTCTAAATCTCTCATTGCATAGCTATGCAACTGTTCGTTTGTGAGTCTCTAATCTTCTTGACCTTACTTTATAATTAAGCCGTAGCAAATATATTGTTCACTCAAAATGCACATCAGGTTATCCGTATACAGTTTAACAAAATGGAGCCTACTATGTCTGCATCTGTATCTGATATTGAATCAGCATATACTTATACAAGCAACAAGTCCAAAAATAGAATGAAATTGATGTGATCACATGTTGACACTGTGCACAACCCACGGCACCTGAATGATGTGTCAGAAAACACTCTAATGAGAAAGAGGCACTTTGATTGGTGCTCCATGTTTTAAGAAGTTTTGGTGGTAGACTACCATAATTTTTTTTTCTTTTTCTGAAGATCTTGTTTCCCATATTTCTATGTCTTCTACTAGAACGTTGTTTTCCCAATTAGTCAACTTTTGTCTTTGGTTTCTTTGCAAGTGGAGATAAGTATTCCCTTTTCTTTTGCTTCATTGTTATCTTGTTTTAGTTTTACCACTTATTCAAATTAGTAAATATTACTTCTTGTTCCTTGATTCTTTATGGCACTGATATTTTTTCAATGATTCTTAGTGGTTTCCAATGTTACAATTCTGTGACACCATATCTTATTTAAATTTTTTACATGGTGTCCAAGACTTGCTGGAAAATCTCTTTTAAAGATGATAAAGAGATGGCCATCTATGATTTCAAAGTGCGTCCTTTCTCTAACAGAGAATTTACGGAATCCCAAGTCACCAGAATATGCGGTGCTAGGTTCATGTGCAGTCCTTGCCACGCAGACAGTTCTCAAGCATTTGACAATGGTAGTCATTCAACACAAATTGCTCCAACTGATTTTGCAAATTAGATTTTCTGATATGTTTGTCATTCCAGGACCCAAAGGCGTTCTCTTCTTGTATTCTTGGAATTCTTTCAAGGTAATGCTAATTTTCAGACATGTAGCAATATCTGTTGTGAGTTTGATTTGGCATTGCTAATCTTGAAGTTATAGACTTATTTCTGCTATTTCTCCCTCTTTAAGCTCTCATCATGAATCACTGAAAACCCAGAAAGCAATCAATGAGGTAAAAGTTGAGATAAAGCTAAGTCATGTGATTTTCAAGTTGTCTGAAATAATCTTTGTGCTTGTCATAAACAAAATAATTTTTTTGCTAGCAGCTTTTTGTCAAATACAACATCCACTTTGCTGGAGTATCTAGAAGCATTTTCAGGGCATCAGGCAATCATACAGAAGCACCAGATTTTGCAGATTTGGTTTCTCAGATCACTTCTATGAGTTTTGAATCTATTGGCTTGCATTGGAGGTAAATAACTAAATATTTTGTACCTTTTAGGTTTGAAAAACGTTTTTGACTTTCACCTTAATCTTTGAACTTTCTGGTGCGTCCCTTGAACACTAAAACTGAGAAACTATACTTGACTGGTTGGTGTTTCCTGAAGATTTCTATATGAAGCGAACTACATATCTAGAAGCTTTAAATGCGTAGGCATTGAAATCCATAAAGTTAATTGTTAAAATCTTTTTCTTTGTATTTTTTCAGGTACAATCTGATGGCTAATAGGGTTCTACTCTTGTTGGCTATGTCATCTAGGAATGATCCAACTTCCTCCTCAAAAATTTTGAGTGAAACTGCAGGTGGGTTCATGATTTTGTTGACTCATGGGCCGACCCTTTTCTTTTTTGCACTAATCTTGTTTGTCAGGTTACCTTTTTAGTGAAATTCGAAATTTTTTATTTTTGTCTTTCCAGGTCACTTCTTAAAGAATTTAAAAAGTCAGCTTCCTCAGACAAGGATACTTGCAATTTCAGCTTTAAATACACTGTTAAAAGAATCACCTTATAAACTGTCTGCTGGGGAACAGACTCTTCCCTCTGGGAATTTGCAAGGAAGTAAAAAGTCATCCCTTGAAGAAGAATTAACGCAAATATTTCAGGAAGATGGTTTTTTCAATGAGACCTTGAACAGTCTTTCTCATGTTCATATTGTTACTGATGCTGAAAGTGCATCTTCTAGAGGAAATCATGGATCTTTTCAGAGCCTAGCAGACAAATCAATCACCCGATTTTATTTTGATTTCACCGCTTCATGGCCACGCACTCCTACTTGGATCTCTTTATTAGGGAGTGACACATTTTACTCAAACTTTGCGAGAATTTTCAAGCGGCTAATACAGGAATGTGGCATACCTGTTCTATTGTCACTGAAAAGCTCATTAGAGGAGTTTGTAAATGCCAAGGAGAGGTCTAAGCAGTGTGTTGCTGCTGAAGCATTGGCTGGAATGTTGCATTCTGATGTTGACGGTATTTTAGTGGCATGGGACACTTGGATTTTGGCCCAGTTGCAGAATATCATCGTATCACAATCAGTAGAGTCAATACCTGAGTGGGCAGCCTGTATACGTTACGCTGTTACTGGGAAAGGGAAGCATGGAACGAGAGTTCCTGTTTTGAGGCAACCAGTACTGGATTGTTTGGCCACACCTTTAACTGGAACTGTAACCACTACTGTAGTTGCCAAGCGCTATGCTTTTCTTTCGGCTGCACTTATAGAATTATCTCCGCAGACAATGCCGTTCACTGAAGTACAGCTCCATTATAGACTTCTGGAGGAGCTGCTTAGTAGCATGTGCCATTCATCTGCCCAGGTAAGCCTTTTTCACTCTGTACATGCCTTTTACCATTTGATTTTGTTCAAGAATAATCAGCAGGATAAAATAGATCTTAGCAGAGCACTTAACAGTACTTTTCTCATAAGAAATTATTGGCTAGGTTGTCATCAGATATTTTCTCATTATAAAAAAAAATCAGAGGATTGTGATACTTTGAAAGATTGATTAACAAGTTTTTACTTTTAATCAATCATTCATTTTAGAATGGCAATATCCCGTGACTTCTGTTTATAAATGAATCATACTTTTGTCTTGTCCAATTAGATACATGAGTGGAAGAGATTCTGACATTGTGATGAGGATTAGCGATCGCTGTAGGAGGTTATTAAATACCATGTTACTCATTGACCGAAACTTTTGCAAAAAGATCTCTTGTGTGTGTCGTTGTTGTCCTAATTTCTTTTGTTTTTGATCTCGTAATTTATCATCATTATTTGAAAGAAAGAAGCAACCTTTATTTTCTTCCTCTATCCCTGTTATGCATTTTCATTGGGATTTCAAACCTTGTCATTCATTTTAAATATAAGTTCTGACGAATGTTTTCTGTGGGACAGGTAAGAGAAGCTTTAGGTGTTACTCTTGCAGTGTTGTGCTCTAACATCCAGCTTTATGAGTCATTTAATCATGAGCATTCACATGAGGGGGAAAAAAGAGATGTTGCCTACAAATTTGATGGGAAAAGTTGGGTTCAGTTTCTGAAAGAGAGAGCATCTGAAGTGCTGATGAATATTCAGAATACTTCCCAGTCTGACAGTTTGGAGACCGCAACAAATACTAGTTCTGAGAATGGGAATTCCAATAGTGATTCACAGGATGATATCAAGTGGATGGAGACGGTACTATTTGTTTACATTTTCTTAGTAGTATTTTTTTTATTCTTATAAAGTTTTGGACTGATCGATTTGTACATTTTCATATTTGGTGAAGCTTTTCCATTTTATCATCTCATCTTTGAAGTCTGGGCGAATTTCATATCTTCTGGATGTTATTGTGGGACTTCTTTCTCCTGTAATATCCTTACAGGTATGTGAAATTGAAGTTGTCGCTTTCGGTGGTGTTTACTAGTTTGCTTTTGAGGTCAATTCTCATTATGAAGTTCACTGTATTTTACGCTTCTTTGTGCATGAGTACTTGGGTTAATTTTGAGTGACTAATAGGGGATAGTTTATCATCATTTACATGTGGCATTATGGAATCTTTTCCTTCAGAATCGGGGGTTTGGGATAAGATGAAAGAACTTTGTTGAAAAAAAAAAAAAAAGAATACAAGAGGAAATGTCTGTGTCCAGTACAAGGCAGTGGTTTACATAGAACACCAGTACATAAAGTTTTCCTCAAAATTGGCCCTAATGTTGTGCCCTTAAATTAACCTGCAATTACAAACAATCAGCTCTCTGAATTTAAGCAAATTGGTAATGACAACAATAAAATATCTTAGTTAAGGAGATTGGCTGCTTAGCAGCGTAAGTTCACTTTAAGTTTCATAGAACCAGTTGTAGTATTTTTTTAATGTGGAATTTAGAAATTGAGGTTTTGAGTGGAGCTATCCGTTAATTAGCTCATCTAACATGATCTATTGTTGGTTCTACTTGTCATATCAGTACCCTGGCTCTGTTAATACATCCCTGGATAGCCACTATGATTCTCTTGCTGTACATTTCATTTACTTGGATAGGTTTGATATTATAATTTGTGACAATCTACCTGATGGTTCTATTGTAATGTAATGGCGCTAGAAATTATCTTTGTATCTGAGTAATGATTTTGGTGTTTTTCTTTTCCCAAAGGAAACGTCAAGTAAAGATCTGTCAACCTTAGCGAAAGTAGCTTTTGAATTGCTGAAGTGGAGAATTTTCTGTGGACCTCATCTCCAGGAGGCTGTATCTGTGATCCTTTCTTCTGCCAATGACTCTAACTGGCGAATTAGATCTGCAACACTTACATATCTGCGAACTTTTATGTATAGGTATGATACATATTTTGCATCTTTTTTGTTCTGTTACGAGCCTCTGGTTTCAGTCTGTATCCTTTGTCCTATGCCTATATGATTTGGTTAGGAATCCCAAAGACAAACTAAATACTTATTTGATTTTCACACATTGTGTGTGTTCGTTCACCATAAAAGAGCATCGGATTTTCATAATTGGCTTTTATAGAAGTATTCTGGTCAGTGTTTACTAAAAGATAAAGGGTTTTGAGCCATCCTTTTCTCTGTTTGTACCTTGAAGTTTCCAGTTTTCTTGATAAGATATAACATATGGTGTTGATTCTAGCATGTAGACTAAGAAAGTTTATTATTATTTGTATTTTCTCAAACAACAGGCACAGTTTCGTTCTCTCAAATGCTGAGAAGCAGCAAATTTGGAGAACTGTTGAAAATCTACTTTTAGACAACCAAGTTGAGGCAAGTTTCTAGTTCAAGATAATAAACATATTTCATTATTTGATGACTTAATGTTTCCTTTCTTTTGAACATTTTTATTTATATATAGAACGTAGATCTATACACTCACATACTTTGAAGCTTCTGACCTGGAAAGCAGAGGAAAACTGAATTTAGGTGTTTCTTAAGGATGGTCATTAAACGTTGATGCACTGATTTTCTCGAGTCTCCGACTCTTTTAGGTATTAAGATTATTTCGACATTGGGTAGATTTTGTATTTTTAACTTATAATTTATGTCTCAGGTAAGAGAGCATGCTGCTGCAGTTTTAGCGGGCCTAATGACGGGTGGGGATGAAGATCTTGCTAAAGACTTTCGCGATAAAGCTTATACAGAAGCTACTATTCTTCAGAGGAAGAGAAAGCGGAGGTATTCCCCTTGCTTTTAAAGACTCTTCTTTTTAGTTATACAATGTCCTTTCTTTTGAAAGGATTCATATATCTGTATCGTTTATCCATGTTCCACATTCACTTGTTCATTCTTAGAACTTGCTGGTCTCGCATCAAGTTTTTGTTGTTTTTATGGAAACTCAACGTCTTTATGGGTAGAAAATGATGTAGACAAGGAAATGTTGTTTGCACTGCAAAGTAGCTTCCCACATTCCTGCAGACACTTATACATGAGGAGTCTAAGAAGCTACTTTTGAAGTGCAAATAGCATGTTAGAAGCTCTTTTGAAGTCCATTGTTAACATCATATTTTTAGTATACAATACTACATGTATTCATTCATAAACGTGCATAATGCATGCTGTCATACATACATGACGCAGTTTTATGTGTATTTATGTCTACAGCCTCAACTAAGCATCTCCTATATGATTTCAATAATTTAATCCTAAACTCATATACTTTCATTGTTTATGAATGCAGAACTTTGAGCTCAAGCCAGTCCATAGCTTCTATTCACGGTGCTGTACTTGCTTTGGTAGCTTCCGTGTTGTCAGCCCCGTATGATATGCCCAGGTACGTCATATCCAATACAAGCAACTGATCTTGTAATTTATTCACGGTTACTCAAACAATCGCACTTATAGTTTGGGTTTTAGCAGCGTTAAGTATGAGAAGCTCAAATGAATTTAAGAACACCGACCCCTTTCTTTCTGCTCAAGTATGACAAGCTCAAATTTATTCAGTGGCCTGTTGTAGTCGAGGAAGTTAACACTCCATTTGCTCACCCGTTTATTCCATGACTTCTTTCATCTTAATTATCTCGGGATATGAATGTTTGAACTATCTCATAGCATTTCCATTTTCCATTGTTTTCTCAGTTGGTTGCCCGAGCACGTTACTTTACTTGCTCGTTTTAGTGGAGAGCCATCGCCGGTGAAATCTACGGTTACAAAAGCAGTTGCAGAGTTTCGACGTACTCATGCTGATACATGGAATTTTCAGAAAGATTCATTTACTGAAGAGCAACTTGAGGTGCGAGTGCTGGCCAAACTAACCTTACACTCAAATATTTATTTCTTAGTTCTGGTTCTCTAACTTTCTTCTTCAATTGATATATGCAGGTTCTGGCTGATACGTCGTCTTCATCGTCGTATTTCGCATGATTCACCATTTTATTCGTAGGAAAGAGAAACGACATAGTTGTACAACAAATTGGTTGAAAGCTAGCAATGAACTGTAATTTTTTTTTTTGATAATTTTTTTTTTACCATAATTTTATATTAATAAGCCTTGCATTATCATTGTTAATCATTGCCAAAGAAATTTATTTTAGTCTCTTCCCTAGAGACCATCCGAATAATTACATCATTGCCGGACTTCTCTCCGTTTTCGTCCAATAGCTTCTTCAGTTTGATGATGTTTCCCGTCATTGCCGGTGCGACTAGGCAATCAACCGCGCCATCTGTTCCGTTCACGGAAAATGATTAGTGAAGTTAGACAACATTTCTTAAGAATTAACCTATCGCCTTAGATCTTCCTTCTTCTTTTTCCTTCTTTTCGTCGACGTCCTAAACAGCCCCTTCCTTCTCAGCGCTCGTCCTCTCAAAATCAAGAGTGAGATTGAGTAACTGATGAACTCAGAGTGCTTCTTAATCCAATCCATGAGACGGTGCTCCTCAAGGTACTCAAGCTGTTCTTCCTTAAGGCGAAGAGTGATCTTCTTACCCCTACTGAGAACTCACCAGTGGTGTCTCTGGTAACGTTGAATGAGTCGCCTCCAACCTGTGACTACAACATTTACTGCTCATCGTTGTCATTGTACTAACATTTGCTAACATTTGCCCCGACAGCCAAGAAGGTTGTTCACCAAATCTGACATCACAAATTAAGATTAAAAACCATTAAAAACATCCCCAATTCGCGTTGTGTACAAGGGTTTCGGGGGAGATGCAACCAGGTTTGGAGAAGCAGAAGGTCGAAGATGAGGCCGTCGTTGAAGGGAAGAGGAGGATGTGAGGAGAATTAAGGGTCCTTAAAAGCACTTGTTTCGCATGATTCATCTTCTTCATCTTCATATTTCGCATGATCCACCATGCAACTCACAGAAAATTATAATTTTCTTTTAACAATATGATCTTTTACCATAATTTATATAATGACCTTATTTACATTATCGTTGTTTGTCACTGCCACAGGAAATTTAAATTTATTTGAACCTATCTTTTAAATTTCCCTCACACACTTGTATAACTTATATATTAAACCATCTGATTCATTAGATCTTCAGATGGTAAATCCCACAAGAGACTATCCGAGTTGAATATGTTGGATGATCCGTTTCTCAGCTCCTTTCTACCCTCGGACTCCTCTCCGTTTTCTTCCACCTCCAGTTTGTCAGGCAACTGGCCCTGCTGGTCCGCCGCCCCCGTGCACGTACTTCCGGTACACAGACTCTGGCTCCACGGCGATCCATCGCCTTCGTTCCCAAACGTGGAATGGCCGTACTGAAATCCAGACATGGGCAAGGGGAAATCACTGCAGTTCCCTGTGAAGTTCGCAGATGTTGCTCCAATAGTGTCCATCCAAGGTTTGTTTGAGGTTAACATGTCCGGTTGTTCTTGCATTGCCCTAGATAAACCAATCTTGATCTTTTTGACAGTGTCGTCCTTTTCTTCCTGTTTGCTGTTAATGTACATTGCAGTGCTGTCTCCCGGCGTCGGATTGGTATGTTGGTGGAAGTCGATGCGCTTCTTCATGAGGAGGTGGAGCATTTCGTCCTTAAAGCAGCCGAGGGCTGCTTCTGCGAGGTGAGCCACCTGCGGCGGTGCTAGTGTGGTTGCAATCTCGGCCATGAGGTGCGAAAAGGGTTTGTGTGTGACGGGGTCGATCCCCATGCCCGATAGCTTCTTCTTCAGCTTGGTGTTCCAGTGATTTTTCACGTCGTTGTCGGTGCGGCCAGGCAGTTGCGCTGCAATCAACGACCATCTGTGACATTTATGAGAGCTGTTATTGCACTTTAAAAATATTATCTTGCAGTTATTTAATTATAGTGAAAAGAATAAACAAGGAATGCAAGATGAGTATATTTTAGAGTACTAACAACAATTTCTTTTTGGATCATATAATAGAAAAAGATTAATGAATTACCGGTTGCCAACAACGGAGTGGTACTTGACAATTGTTTGCTCTTCCGCGTCGGAGAATTGGCCGTGCTTAAGGTCCGGGCGAAGGTAGTTCGTCCAACGTAGCCTGCAGCTCTTCCCACATCTTTGTAAACCTTGTAAACCAAATGAAGAACGTTTTAGGAGGGAGGGAGAGGGAGAGAGAGAGAGAGCTTTGCAGTTGTAATTACCAGCGTTCTTGGGGATGAGGCGCCAATTACGAGTGCCATGTTGGGCAATGTAGGAAGAGAGCTTGTTATCTTCTTCAGGAGTCCACTGCCCCCTTTTCACGTTGTCCTTCTCACAGCATGGAATCCGACCCATCTCTTTCTCACTCTATCTATCTACTTTTGTAAAAACTCTCACTCCTTAACTTAAAAAAACGCCACTAATAATATTCTTCGTGCGGGAGATTTTCTGAAAAGAAAATGCCAACAATTTTCAGAAAAGAAAAGAAAATCAAGAGAAGGGTTTGAGAGTTGGAGAGCAGTGGAAGTAAACTAAGCTAATTAAGAGAGAGCTAAAACTTTTTTCCTTGATTTTGGTTTGCTAAAAACAAAGAAATGAAAACATTTTCTTGGGGAGTTTACTTTTTTTTTCTAAATTTTTAATATTTGTGAGAGAGTCTACTTCTTGCAGGTTTACCTATTCTCTAATATTCTTTATATATAATGAATGAAAGGTTCAAGTGCATGGCCATGGCCTCTTAGGGTTACTGGAAAAAATCCCATCAAAGGCGCATGATTTCATTAAAAAATTCAACGCCATTGAGCGTGTGAGACTTGGCCGGTAGATCACCCACAAGACACCCGGTCAATCCTCTCTCTCTCTCTCTCTCTCTCTCTCTCGTTGACTGCACGCACGCATGCATGATGCTTCATCAATGATTTCTGGGTGGCTTTCTGCTCTGCTCAAAGACCTAGTTAAGGTTGTTGCACGTGCGGGTCACGTGTGCATTTCCTACTAGTTTCTTCCAAGCTGTGCGTTCATGTTGTCTGCAACCGTGTGGCTTTGTCTGCAGGAGTTGTCCAAGAATGTTGCGTACGGTTGCTAAATCGTGCAATATATGGTTATGGATGACTTCATGTACTTGTTCCTAAAGCTGATGGAGCTACCAAGATCCTACCTAAATTGATAATTAAATAACCCCTCATAAGAAATATTTTGTTTAGTTTTGATGAATATGTATGGATCATGTAAGCCTCATGTTTACCATTTGTTATAATATTGGGAAATGCTCTCAAATTTTGAAATAGTAACAACGTTCTCAAATATAACTATTACCGATTTACGGTAGTAAATTAATCTACAACAATGACAACATATGATACTTTCTCTATGCTATGCAATGGATAATTTCGACAACATATTGAGATGCTATCGATGTAATGAAACTATTTGCTACAGTAACATTGTTTTTTGAGATCTACTACTACAATAATATTGCAATATGAGAGCATTGTCCTATATAATATTGGCATTATAGCCAAAATGGTCTATGAGATTAACATAACCCCCCACTTTAGTCTCTGACAATGAAAATTGATAGAAGTGGTCTCTGAGTATGTTCATTGTAAATCATTTTAGTCATTCCATGAAAAAATAGGGTTGGTTTGACAAAAATACTTTGAAAAGGTAGTCACGTGGTCACTCACGTGATAATTTAACGAGGATATTGATAGATTTTTCACAAAATGACCAAAATGATTTACGGTAGACAAACTCAGGGATTACTTCTATCAATTTTCATTGTCAGAGATCAAAATGATGAGTTATGCCAATTTTAAGATCATTGCGGCTAAAATGCTTATAATATTCTTGTCCCAAATCCCAAAAGTTAAAAAAAAATATTATACCACAAATTGGGCATAGGTTTTAATTATATAATTTTTTGGTTTATCTTGTTTCTACCCTATTTATGGAAGAGAAAATATGTCACACTGATAAATTGGGGTAAGAAAGAGGGAACAATTTAGTTTGCAGCGTTTAGCTCTGATTTAAGATATAGGAGTTTGAGGTTTTGGTTTGTGGCCCATGAGTAGAGGTGGAAAATCTATCCATTAGGTTGTTAATGGATAACCGTTATGACCTGTTTAGTGTGATTCCATCATAATATGATGTTGAGATTGGTAGTGGCGAGAATGGTGTAATGGGAAATCAAACTTAATATGGGTCTTAATGGTTAACCAATAACAACCCTATGGTGTAATGGAAAATCGAACTTAATATATACTTGCATTAGACAAGCACTTCATAAAATTTTGAATAGTTAAGAGGTTGATGATATATAAATGGTGAAATCTGCAAGACACGAAATCTGCTTTTTTACAGTCTTTCTTCTACTTCTTCACAGGATTCGTTTTCGATTGAGCGGTATTAACTCGTTGTAAGTTGCTAATGTTTGCAATGTGCTTCATCTAGTCTGAGTGTCAGGTAGAACTGCTATATAACCAAGATATATAAGCTGGATATTTGCTCAGTGGAATCTTATTTTGTAACTTGCAATGGAAACAATAAAATTTTGTAATATTTTGAAGGAAATTACAATATTCTCTGTACTTCCCTAGCTAAGTTTGGCACTAATAAGTCCTTCAACTGATCCAATCACACCCACAACCGTCACAAGAAAGCAAACGAAACTAAATGTCCTTAGAACAATCCATTTTTTTGTCCAAGCCCCGATTCTCTTTTGTACAAAGTACATTTCAACAGGGAAATATATAGCCAAAGGCCAAAAGTTCAAGGCCCCTAAAACTCCCAAAACCTGGTTGAAGTAAGGAAATATCATCGCAATTGCGGTAGTTGACACAACGTAAACAGTTCGGAAACACAGCCTGAAGGGATTCACTTGAAATCTTGGCAACAATGGGATTTTGATGGAGTAAAAGTTGTTCACAAATCCGCTGTTTGGGTATTTCTGCCTAGACCATCTCTCAGCAACTGCAAATACTGGTTGACTGTAGACCTGCAAGATGAAACATGTGAAACGTACGTGATTACAAGAGATTGAAAAGTGGTCGAATTTGAAAATTTTGATATTATTTTATAGTACCTGATATCCTCCCACCAAATGAAGAACAATGCAAGCATTAGCAAAATCAATGAGCCAGTAGGGTTCGTAGAATCCGAATCCTGTCAAGAGGTTCCCGGGCGTGTCATTCCCAAAGGCGGCGTATCCAAAGCATCCACAGCAGAGGTAGAAGAAGGTTGTGACAAATATGGCAATCATTGAGGCCTTCTTCATTGTCTGATTTTCTGGTGGAGGGGACTTCAAAGTATCCTTTGATTTAACAGATATCACACAATCCAACGTTAATTAGCTTCTAAAGTTGATCAGAATTTCGTACGGTTTTAATCAGATTTCTTTTTGCTTGTGAAAGGATTATAGGAAACCAACCTGAATTTCAAGAAGAATAATGGAGTACGGATAGGCAAAAGCGATGTCTCCAAGTGCTTGGAAGACTAACCATAATTTATCAGCAACATTAGAGGTTGGCACTCCTGCCAGGCTTCCTTGAATCCTCCCATTTTCTGCAATTAATAAACACATTTTAAAAATCAAACTTCCGGGTCTTCATTTATTTCTTATTCTGAAGAATGAGGCCGGAAGGTTTGGTGAAAAGAAGCTGGAAAATCCGAAGCGAATACCTATTGTTTTCGCCATGCCGAGGCCAAGTCCAATGAAAGAGTAGGTAAACGACATGATTGCTGCAACAACTGATAGCCATTCCATGTTGTGGAAATCTGGTATTTGTGACACTACAATCTGGACAAGTCCAAATAGCATCATGTACAAACCAGTTCCGTATTGACAGGAAGCTTCATGCCCTTCTTTGTGATAGCAGTTTGATCTCTGAATGGCTCTACAAAATAAATACAAAATTTAATACATATCGTCTTTCCGAAGTTTAATTCTGTTGGAAAGAAGTGTAAGAATCATTATACGAGTACAATCTAGGAGAATATGCATAAACAAAACTCGTTACAAACTCTTCATAAAAAAAAAATAGAAGCGGGAACAAACAATAAGTCGTACACACAACATGGTTTAGTGGTCATCCTTCCGGTACTATTTTGATTAAAATTTTATAACCGGTTCTGTTTGTGCATGTTTTCCAAGAATCGTAGTGAAGGTTAATCTTATTCACTAATATATGAGAGAGTTAGAAATTAAAAAGCATAAACTAAAACTCCCAACGCATAAATACTAGTAATGTTCTTATAGCAGGGGCTGAAACAAAACCAAGCAACACGAAAAGCACAGCATTCAGTAGGGAAGCTAGTTAATACCTCATACTGGTTGCAGTGGTAATCACATAAGCAATACCAGTTCCAAACATGCTGAAATATAGAAGGAAACCACAAAACCAGGTCTTTTTTCTACCTGAACTATCACTGAACTAAATCAGAATCCCACGTTAAAAGAATCCAATCTATTAGAAACATATCCTAAACAGAAGACTATGCAGAACAAAAAGATCCAAAAAGGGAGGTTTTCGGTGTTTTACTATTGAGATTCACTTTCACAGCATTCATGTAAGATTTGTTTCGAGTTCCGGTGATAGGATCAGGAGACCGGTAACAATCCGAAAGGAGGAAGGAAGAAATGTAGGTGACAATCGCAAAAATAAGCAGACAAACTGGCCCTCCAATCCAGCCTAGCTGTGCAGTACTCCATGCCAAAGACAGAACTCCAGATCCAATCACAGCAGTGATGATATGAGCCACACAACTCCATAGAGTTCCTGATTAATTGATGAGTTTCTCACCAGAAACTATGTAAGTTCAAGACCAAATGATACAGTAAACTCGAGACAGCGATTTTCAAGCTCCAAATTTAGCTGCATGCACTCCATACTGAATATTATATAATTTTTTCACATCCACATAACGAGTGCATGAAGCTAAAAGATGAGTATTAAAACCGCCAGCTTACGCTTAATTAAATTAGACTCAGATAAGTTTACCAGTTCTTAGTGGATGGCCATCATCATCACAGGAACCAGTATTAGCTAACTCAAGAGGGTGTTGGACTGCCATGCTTATCAGACTAGCAGTAGGAACCTAGGAACTTCCTAATTTCCGAACTCTAATTTACACTTGGATTTTCCATTTCTCTCTGTCTAATTCATACTTGGCTTTACTATATGTAGCGTTGCGAGCACTGCTTGGCTCCTTAATTTAAGGATTTATCTCTTTTCTTACATGTAAATTACGAACTTACACATATACTAAAATTTACTTGTTAAAAGCACCAAAAAGAAAAAATTTATCCAAGGTGTCAAACTATGATTTGTCTGTAAAATAAAACAGAGACTTTCACGAAAAAGATTCCTCTAAGCCTACTTTGATGTGTAAAAAGAAACAGAGATTTCCACGGAAAAGATTTCTCATACTTTAAGAAATGGATAATGTATCTGATTTGGACCTTCTCAATAATTGGACAAATGGGCCTATCAATCATGTCATGTTCATCTTTTACCCGTTTTCCAACTTTGGTCCTCACATTATTTTTAATTGATTTCTAGTACATGACTTTGCCTTTTCAGAATCAGAGGTGAGTGGGTTGGTGGTCAGTCCCCTTCTCAAGCAAACAAATTGCTTGGAAAGTATGTGGTCTTTCTCAATTGAAAGCACTCCGATTATACATGTGGCCAATGAACCAAAAAAGGCTGTGATATAATAATTTTCATCTGAAAACTTTCTGATGTTGCTACGATACTTCGAAGTATTGGATATTCCGCTACTAAACGTCTCATTTGGGTTTCATCGTCTCTGTCAAGTAAGCAAACCATTGACAGCCTTCCCCACCTTCTCCCTCACCGGCGTTGGCTCCATCCAACAACCAGTTGGAGCTACGGTGGAGTCAATTTAACACTCGTGGTTGCTGCATACGCGAATCAATGCACACAACATATACAAATCGACATCGAATTATTGATTAACGAGTAGATTTGTTTGCATTAGTAGATAGAAGTCACTAATACGTGGACGACTACTTGTAGCAAAACCCTAACCCACATGTAATGAGTTTGTAGTTTTTCTAACACGAGCATCTCCCTCCTTTTTTTCTCATGTCAAGTTGTTATGTGTTTGCATCAACTTTATTATGTCAAGCTTGTCCTCACATTGCAGAAATTGCTAGGTCTGTTACAGAGGCTCCAAATTATTGTCAATTTCAAGTCTGCCTTGGCAATTGGCATCTTTTGCTTTGTTGCTTTATGCTATGTTTCGTCACTCTATCATTTCATGTCTAGATCCCTACGCTCTAGACGGCGAGAAAATTTGAGTAGAGGCGCACAATCACCCGATATGAGAGTTGTTCTAATCAGATATTTCTACTGAATATTTTCTCCTAATCGGCTCAAGTGGATTTTAGCTTTCTGGATATTGACCTACACCATTTTAATCTACCTTACGCTTAAAAACCCTTTTGTTGCCTCTGATACAAAATCTTTAGTGTGCCGGCTGGAAACACGACCTCATACATCAAGTTTTATAATACAAATGGTTGGATACTTAAAAAAAAATTATTTTACCACTTATATTATGACACTTACTGTACCAAACCATGTCCCTACACACTAACAAACACTCTATTAGGGGCCCAAGAAAGGTTGTGAGCGTATTGGCCCAGATGTACAAGAATAGCCTGGCCCATCAGAAAATGAGTTGTATGGCTCATTTTCAATTGGATTATGGTCCAGTATGCTAAGCAACTTAACCCAATTTCTTTTTTCGAAAAATGGGATCATAAACCCAAGTGACTCATATGATTTTGGTATAGAATAACTCTTTTTTTTAATCTTTTCGCACAACCTTGTTTAATTATGTTCGTTGTTTCTATTTAATTTATTCAATCTGATGGTCAAATTAAAGATCAGTGTGTGAGGTGCTAAAAAGAGTGTGAAAATCACCTCTCTTGATTTTCACCCAAACTTAGGAGAGAAATTTTGCGTGTGACTGTAGCATGCGGCCTCTCTCGATCGATCTATCTATGGGCATGAACGAGAGAAAAGAAAATATATACGATCTTTTATCGTGTGTGACCGCACAGTCATGTGATAGGACAAGTAGTTGCTAAAATTTTTCCAAACTAATTATTGTGTGTGACCGCACAATTATGTGATCTGACAGGCGCTAGAATTTTTCAAACTCAAGACTTAAAGCATGCAAACAATCATTCAATTAAATCACGTTGGATTTTGCAAGACAAGTCCCACAAGAAAAAAAAAAGCAATAAGCAGATTAAGGTTTGACAAGGACTTACTTGACGCTGCTAGCAGCTGTAATAACGTAAGCGATTCCACAACCATACAAGCTCTCGTGTACAAATATTGCACACACTGTTTTACTCTTCTCTCCTAAAATTCAATCACACACACGTCAAAATTAAAACTCTGTATACGATATACACATAAATCACGTTACACTAAGTCGCCAACGAGAAATTGAGTGACTCTAAAATGTCGTTTACTACTTACATGTGGGCGATTGCCCTATCATTCACAATCTTATTACAGTATAACTAGTTCTCGTTTTTCAACAAAATGAGAAAAGATTAAAAAAAGAATGACTACTTTTACACTCTTAGTTTGGGACAAGGATTGTCTGCCCTCCACTTCCGGTGCCCTCCTCGTGCCCTTCTATTTGTGTGGTCACGGTTAAGCCACGTCAACATTTTATATTACTATTCATTTTTGTCTTATTATATCTATAAAAAAATAATATAAAATGTTGACTTGGCTTAACCGTGACCACACAAAACAGGAGGGCACGGGGAGGGCACCGGAAGTGGAGGGCAGACAATCCTTGTCCCTTAGTTTGTCCATTTGCTCTCCTTCCGGTTGATCCTATACTTTGGTAATTGATATTTGAAGAAAGAAAAGAAAAAGCGAAAAGAAAGAGGTGCAAATGGACAAAATGAGAGTGAAGAAATCGCCGCCCAACAAATGCATGCCACATACCCTACATCTAAATGACTACATCTCATAAGGTCTATACATAATTTGATCAAAATTGACAATGGGAAGCTAGAAAGATCACAAAAATAAAAGTTAGAGAGTATATTTATAGAGAAGGGTTAGAAATGCTAACCTAGGTAGACCTTGACAGCTTCCAAGTAGGATCCGACTCTCGTCGGGCTATCGGATTCCGGGAATCGGTAGCAGTCGGAGAGGAGGTTGTTGGAAAGAATGGTGACTGAAGCAAAGACAATCATAAGCAATGGACCTGCAATCCACCCCAGCTGAGCCACACTCCATGCAAGAGATAATACTCCTGCTCCTATCACGCCTGTTATAATATGTGCTACTGCAGTCCATATGGTTCCTGTACATAACAAAAGTTCATATCAAAATTAACGCCTCCACATCATTATATTTTGGTTCAACTTCGACGGCATGGGGGAAACTTATTAAAGAAGCAAAAGAGAAATACCTCAATAGCTAAGATAAGGAGGTCAAGAACCAAAACCCCTAAGAACACTATAAAAACGCTAATTCGGATGCTAAGACAAGTTTCATGAGTAGAGAGAAAGAGACTTGTAAACACTGAGGGATGCTACCATGGCGTCCCAAATCAATAATACAAGTACATGAATAAGACATTCAAAGTTTGGAGAAAAAGATCACAAGCATCATGTTTGTTGAGGGAGGAATTAGGACCGCTAGGGGTTGGTTGTTCGCACTCCCCACAACTGCCAATCAAACCTACCCAAAAACTACAACCTACCCAACTAATTAGATAGAACCACCAGAACTTGTCATGTGAAAGCTCTACAAGCTCTAAACATGGAACCTCTGAGTCCTCTGGTTTCAAATTTCTTTTGTTTCCTATCAACGACTATCTATCGTCCATGAAATTTCTAACTCATGATCTACTCCAACAAAACAAAGATCAAGTGTCGCTAAACCAAACGGCCACGTGCAACTTGTCAACAAATCTATTACTTCCCCTGGTGCTAACAGATTTTCTTGCCGCAAAATCTAACTACATATGCATAAAATTCAAAAAAATTTGTCAGGAATATTGGGATGAGTTGAGATTACCTGTTCTTTTGAGAGGTTGGAGCAACGGTAGCTGCTGATCTTCTGCTGCTCCACCACCACCCATCTCTCTCCCCCCTCAAAACCTTGACAGATGAAAACTTGTCAAAATAGTGGAGGCACAAATAAACAGATTGGCATGCACCTCAAAAACAAGGTACAAATTTTGCATATCTCAGAAAAGTAGGCAGATATATATGTCATCTTTCTGCAGTAAGCAGATCAAACAAGTCAAAGAAATGAAAGAAACAATTAGAACTGTTTTTATTTTCTGGTGAGGCAAAAAGTTTGACAGTTTGGTACGAACTAAACAAGTTGTTGGCATCCAATTCATCCGTGCTACGATTATTCATCTATGTTTTGAAAAATAGTTTATGTACACATTTTCTCTCCTTATGCACGTATACTTATTTCTAGTCTTAAAAGTGAAAAAGAAATAAAGTGCGAGCGGAAATCATTTCGCACTACTCTTTTAAAAAATTAATAACCTCTTGCAAAACTTGCTTTTATTAAAAAACTCTTAGACAACTTTTTATTATTATCAAGGGCATTTTTCTTATTATTAAGGATATTTTTATTAATTTAAAATCCTTGTAAAGTGTGACTCCTTATTTGTTTTTTGTCGAAATAAAAAATATTGCTAATAATAGAAGAAAATTGTCTAAATGTTTTTAGATGAAGAAAAGTTTTGTGAGTCTGTTAAATTTCTAAAACTAAGGGGGATGGTGTTTTCTAGCCACTTCCAATTCACAATCCAAAGTCGAATAATATATTCAAAGCCGTTACGTACAAGCAATAAGAAAATTAGAGATGTATCTACAAAATATTCAATGCCGTTATGTACAAGCAACAAGAAAATTAAAGATGTACTACAAAATGTCAAAACTCAAAAGGGCAATCTAAGGTAACAAATAATCTTGGAGTTTTAAGCTTTTGAATTTAAACTAATATAATTTTGGAGTTAATATATATTTGGTTAGCACAGGTCCTCAAAATTAGAACGTTAGGAGAGCAAAACTTTTAGCCAAAATAGTATTTGAAATTAGCATAACTCCTCACTTTGATCTCTGACAATGATAATCGATAAAAGTGGTTCTTGAGTTTATCTATCTTAAATCATTTTGATCATTCCGTGAAAAATTTACCAATATCTTTATTAAGTGAAGTTAGTTTGACAAAAATACCTTTAAAGGTGGTCACGTGGTCATTTACTTGATCATTTAACGAGGATATTGACAAATTTTTCATAAGTCACCATAGACAAACTCAAGAATCACTTATATCAATTTTCATTAACATGAAATAAAATGAGAATTTACACCAATCTTAAAAACTATTTTAGTTAAAAAGTATTTTATCAACTGCAAAGTAACATAATTCCCCCCTAAAAATAAAAGAAGCAAGATGTACCATCACAAAACAGAGAGGAAAAAATAGCTCTTCTACGTAACAATATAACATACATGATTTACCACTCTCCCCCTCATCTTATTCAAGGTTTACATCCAAGCCAACATATATTCATTGTACAAAACAAGCAGAAGCTGGCCGAAAACAAAAACCAGTCGAAAACTCGTATATATGTACAAACAGAAGGATGACCCCAAATCATTTGCAGATCCGATCCAGCTTTAAGAATCAACAGCTTCATTGACTTATGTATGAACTACATATCATCTCTAATAGTAATTATAACGCACCACAAAGTAGCACACAATAATCCTATTAATTTTCCTTATTAACACTAAGATTTGTCAATTGTAGCATATGAAAATAAGGGTCTTTCCCGCAGAAGATTGTTTTATCCAAATACTTAAAATGTCACACAAACAGGGTGGCTGTCTCCACTGACCAGCCACCCTGTTTGTGTGACATTTTAAGTATTTGGATAAAACAATCTTCTGCGGGAAAGACCATTATTTTCATATGCTACAATTGACAAATCTTAGTGTTAATAAGGAAAATTAATAGGATTATTGTGTGCTACTTTGTGGTGCGTTATAATTACTATTAAATTTTTGGCGCCGTGTTGCCGGGGATTGTTATTTCTGATTGCTTATATTTTATTTTTACTATTTTTATTTTTTATTTTTATTTTTATTTATTTTCTATTTCTTGTCTATTTAGTGTTTTTGTTTTTATTTCAGGTGCTTTTTGTAGTACATGCATACTCGAAAGTCTAAGAGCATTGATCTAGCTTCCTACGATCCAGAGATTGAACGAACATTTCGAAAGCTTCAGAGAAAAATCAAGTAAAAGTGTGCATCGGTGTCTTTACCACCATCGTCTCCACCACATTTAAGTTCGGAAGAGGAGGAGGAACCACAAGAAGGCATGGCTGATAACCGTACATTGAGGGAGTTGGCAATGCCAAATACGGATCAACAACCATTGTGCATCACATATCCAAATGCAGCAGGAGGATTTGAGCTTAAGTCCGACATGATTCACTACTTGCCTAAGTTCCATGGCTTCTCAACAGAGGATGCCAACAAGCATCTCATGGAATTTCACGTGGTATGCTCAGGAATGAGACCAGCAAATGTGGATGAGGAGCAAGTCAAGTTGAGGGCATTCCCATTTACATTAGAAGCCAAGGCAAAGGAGTGGCTTTACAATTTACCTCTGGGATCAATGAACACCTGGAATCAGGTGAAGCAAGCATTCTTGGAGCAATATTTTCCGGCCACCAAAGCTGCGAGCATAAGGAAAGACATATGTGCAATCCGACAACAACATGGAGAGCCATTTGGAGATTACTATGAGCGATTCACACATTTGGTTGCATCTTGTCCTAATCATCAAATTTCAGAGCATCTTTTAATACAGTATTTTTATGAAGGATTATGTGGTACTGATCGTATAATGCTTGATGCAGCAAGTGGAGGAGCATTCATGGACAAGACACTAATAAATGCTAAGGCATTATTAAAGAACATTGCTGGCAACACACGACAATTTGGAGGGAGAGATGAGCTACCTTTTAAGAAAGTTAACGAGGTAAGTGCTAATTCTAGTATTGAATTACAATTAGCTAACTTGACTAATCTTGTGCAACAGGTTATTGTGGCTCCAAAACAGGTGTGTGGTGTATGTTCAAAAATGGGACATGCCACAGACATGTGCACTTCGTTGATGGATCAAGGTGGTCTTGAGCAAGCTAATGCATTAGGAGGATTTCAAGGGCAACAAAGGCAAAAGTATGATCCCTATTCCAACAACTATAATGCAGGATGGCGCGATCATCCACACTTAAAGTGGAACAATCAAGACAACGGACAACAATCTGTTCCCAACAACTATAACCGTCCGCCTGGCTTCTTTCAAGCGAGACCACAGACACCATTTCAGCCTCAACAACAACAAGCTCCAAGTAAGTCTTTTGAGGATTTAATTGCTTCTTTAGCTAACTCTACTCAATCTCATCAACAGAAAACAGACAAAGCAATTGAAAACCTTGAGCGCCAAATGAGTCAGTTAGCAAGTTTGATGGGGCAACAACACCAACCAGGAAGGTTGCCTAGCCAAACCGTGGTGAATCCAAATGCGGAGCAGATGAATGTTGTGACTTTAAGGAGTGGAAAAGAAGTTTTTGAGCAAGATGAGGCTTCAACAGAAACTGAAAAGTCTCATAAAGATAGAGAATTGAACAAAAAAGATTCTGATAAGGTAAATAAAGAAGTTCAAAATTCATTTAACTCATGTGTCCCTATTCCTTTTCCTTGTAGGTTTATGAAGTCTAAGAAAGAGCAAACTGATAAGGAAATCTTGGATACTTTCCGGAAAGTCGAAGTGAACTTACCTCTTTTAGATGCCATAAAACAAGTGCCCAAGTATGCAAAGTTCCTTAAAGAGCTTTGTACGAACAAGAGGAGATTCAATGATCAAGAAATTGTAGCATTAAGCGAGGAAGTATCAGCTGTTTTGCAGAGAAAGCTGCCACCGAAGTTGGAAGATGCCGGTAGCTTTACCATTCCATGTGTAATTGGAGGCAAAGAGTTTGGGAGAGCATTGTGTGATTTGGGGGCATCCATCAATCTGATGCCATATTCAATGTATGAGTCATTGAACCTTGGAGACTTGAAGGAAACAAAGGTAGTAATCCAGTTGGCAGATCGTTCAAATAGATATCCCAAATGCCTATTGGAGGATGTACTTGTGCAAGTGAATGAACTCATTTTTCCAGCTGACTTTTTTGTTCTTGAGATGGAACATGATCCTATGCCTACTACACTTCCTCTTATATTGGGAAGACCATTCCTTGGAACAGCACGGACGAAGATTGATGTCTACGATGATACCTTAACCATGGAAATTGAGGGGGAAAGCGTCAAGTTCAGAATCTTCAATGCTATGAGGTATCCTAGTGAATTAGAATCTTGTTTGTCTATTGATGTGTTTGACTATTTTGTGCAGGATTGTTTTAATGAAGGTGTGGGACAAGATAATTTAGAGAAGGCATTAGTGCATAGCATGACACATGGAAATTTTAATTATTCAGAGCACATTGAAGAAGAATTAATCCAAACAGTGGCCTCTCTTGAGTCTCTTTCACCAATTCGTGGTAAGTGTTCTTCCTATTTTATTTCTCTTCCTACTTCTAACGAAAAAATTCTTCATTCTGTGATTCAGGCACCCAAATTGGAGCTTAAACCAATTCCTGAACATTTGAAGTATGCATTTTTGGGAAAGGATGAAACATTACCGGTTATCATATCGTCACAACTCACAGCAGAAGAGGGGGAGAAACTGATCCGGGTACTGAAGGATCACAAAACTGCCATAGCTTGGAGCATTGCAGATATCAAAGGTATAAATCCAGCTACATGTGTGCATAGGATTCTGCTGGAAGAAGGTGCAAAACCAACTAGGGAAGCTCAACGCCGTTTAAACCCACTCATGATGGAAGTCGTAAAAAAAGAGGCTATCAAACTTCTTGATGTTGGTATCATATATCCTATTTCGGATAGCAAGTGGGTAAGCCCTATTCAAGTAGTCCCTAAACGATCTGGAGTCACAGTTGTTAAGAATGAAGCTAATGAGCTAATGCCTACACGTGTGCAAAATAGTTGGAGAGTCTGTACAGACTATCGAAAAATAAATAGCACCACACGCAAGGATCACTTTCCAGTCCCATTCATTGATCAAATGTTAGAAAGGCTAGCTGGTCATTCTCATTATTGTTTTCTTGATGGCTATTCTGGGTATAATCAAATTGCAGTTGCTCCGGAGGATCAAGAAAAGACGACTTTCACATGTCCATTTGGCACATTTGCATACCGGAGGATGCCGTTTGGACTGTGCAACGCCCCTGCCACATTTCAGAGGTGTATGGTAAGTATCTTTTCTGACATGATTGAGAAAATAATTGAAGTGTTCATGGATGATTTTTCAATTTATGGTGATTCTTTTGATACATGTCTACATAATCTGTCCCTAGTTTTAAAACGTTGTCAAGAAACTAATCTAGTGTTAAATTGGGAAAAATGTCATTTCATGGTTTCACATGGATTAGTTCTAGGGCATATCATATCTGAAAAGGGAATTGAAGTTGATAAATCTAAAATAGAACTTGTTAGTTCTTTACCCATCCCTATTACTGTCAGAGAAGTTCGTTCTTTTCTTGGACATGCAGGTTTCTACCGTAGGTTTATGAAGGACTTCTCAATGATTTCTAGACCCTTGTGTCGTTTACTTCAAAAGGATGTAACATTTGATATGAATGAAGAGTGTGTGGTAGCATTCAATAAGCTTAAGGAGTTGTTATCCACGGCTCCTGTAATCATGCCACCAGATTGGAGTTTACCTTTTGAGTTAATGTGTGATGCTTCAGACTATGCGTTTGGTGCAATTCTAGGGCAGCGTGTCAACAAAGTGCCACATGTCATCTGTTATGCATCTCGAACACTCAATGAGGCACAGTTGAATTATTCAACAACAGAGAATGAGCTTCTAGCTGTTGTATTTTCTTTAGAAAAATTTAGATCTTATCTGATTGGGACTAAAGTTATTGTGTTTTCTGACCATGCAGCTTTGAAGTATCTACTCACAAAAAAAGATGCAAAACCACGACTCATTCGATGGATACTTCTGCTTCAAGAGTTTGACTTGGAGATCAAGGATAAGAAAGGGAGTGAGAATGTTGTAGCAGATCATCTTAGCCGACTTGTGCATTCAAACACAGAGAAAGATCTCATCCCTTTACGTGAAAGTTTTCCGGATGAGCAACTATTTTCATTAAAGATTACTGACCCTTGGTATGCATATATTATCAATTATAAGGTCATCAAAAAGATTCCGGATGATTTTACACGTGCTCAAAAAGATAAGCTTGTCAAAGCCGCCAAATACTACGAGTGGGATGATCCTTATTTGTGGAAATATTGCACTGATCAATTGATTAGAAGGTGTGTCCCCGAATCTGAGTTTAAATCTATTCTAACTTTTTGTCATTCTTATGCATGTGGTGGCCATTTTGGAGCAAAGAGGACAGCCCTGAAGGTGTTAGAGAGTGGTTTTTATTGGCCTAGTTTGTTTAAGGATGCGTATGAGTTTTGTGCAACATGTGATCGTTGTCAACAAACAGGTAACTTGGGCCCAAGAAATCAAATGCCACAAACCCCTATTTTGGTTGTTGAGATCTTTGATGTGTGGGGCATTGATTTCATGGGACCTTTTCCATCTTCAAATGGTTTTCTTTACATTTTATTGGTTGTGGATTATGTTTCTAAATGGGTGGAAGCAAAAGCCACCAAAACTAATGATTCAAAAGTTGTTTCAGATTTTATTAAGAGTAACATCTTTGCAAGATTTGGAATACCTAGAGCAATCGTTAGCGATGGAGGGAGTCATTTTTGCAATCGAACATTTGAAGCGTTGCTTAGGAAGTACAATGTCACACATAAGGTGTCTACACCTTATCATCCGCAAACTAGCGGTCAAGCAGAAGTATCAAATCGTGAGGTGAAGCAAATTTTGGAGAAAACTGTGAGTCCTAGTAGGAAGGATTGGAGCATGCGCTTGAACGATGCATTGTGGGCTTATAGGACTGCCTATAAGACTCATATTGGAATGTCCCCATTTCGGTTAATTTTATGGGAAACCATGCCGTCTTCCAGTGGAGTTAGAGCACAAAGCTTATTGGGCGATCAAAGCCTACAACATGGACATGAGTGTTGCCAGAAAACAAAGGAAGCTTCAATTAAATGAGTTAGACGAAATCCGGAATGATGCATACGAGTCTAGTCGAATATACAAGGAGAAATCAAAGGCATTTCATGACAAGATGATCTTGAGGAAGAGCTTTGTCATTGGACAGAAAGTTCTTCTATTTAATTCTCGCCTTCGGTTATTTCCAGGTAAGCTTCGTTCTCGATGGGTTGGTCCATTTGTTATAACAAATATTTTTCCTCATGATGCAGTGGAAATCCAAAGTGCAAAGACCAGATACATGTTCAAAGTGAATGGGCATAGACTCAAGCCCTATTACGAGTCTTTTGCGGAGCATGATGTGGAGGTTGTACCTCTCCAAGAACCAGTTCCCTTTGGATGATTACTCTTGGTACCGTCTGGCTGCAGACGTAAAAGCAAGCGCTTATTGGGAGGCAACCCAATATTTCTATTCATTGCCTTTTTCTGTCATTTTCAATTGTCTTGCGTGCTAAACTGAATTATTTCTTTTCTTTGTATTTAGGTTATGTCCACCCTTGGAGTTGATTGCAGAATTAAAGTTTATGTCTAGCTCTAGACAGTAACTAAAGCGCTTCTTGGGAGGCAACCCATGTATTCAAATAAGGAAGATTTTTTGAATCACTCCACAATCAGTTTTGCGTTTCTAAAAACCTTCCATTTTCTGCAGTTTTATTTTGTCATGTTGATTTTATTTTATTATTTATTTATTTGTTGCTTGTTTAATTGTTTTTGGTGTGGGTTTAGTTTTTTCTGTTTTTTTTTTTGAAACATTGACAGATATGCAAGTAGGGGTGGGTTCAAAAAACCGAAAACCAAACCGAACCGAAACCGAAAAAACCGAACCAAACGAAAAAACCGAACCGAATTGAAAAAACCGAACCGAACCGAATTCTTTTGGTTCGGTTCGGTTTTAGTGATCTAGAAACCGAACCAAACCGAACCGAACCGAATTAATTAAATTAATTTTTTTATTTAATTATTTGTTTTGGGTATTATTTTCTAAACCCAATTTGTAAGTTAAAATGTGCTAAACCCAATGTGTTGCCAAACTTTAAGCTCAAAATATTAAAAAAAGGCCTATAAAAACTCTAAACCCTAACCTATTATTTCTCCCCATATAAAGTTTCAGAATCAAACCTCCTCCTGAAGTACCTACATCCATTTTCATAGCACTGTCTACATCTGCCCCAGCTTTCTTTTCCAAATCTACTCTCATATAACATGTAACATAATCCATAAACATTTATTTCGGGTAGATTATTTGGGTAATTTGTGATGAAAAAGAATTCAACACACACTAAATAAATCCACCCACGTATTACTTTTACTAATCAAGTTGTCAACATGCAGTTATAAGCAAACAACCCTGATCTTTGAACAACATCATACAATTTAACTTTTCTAAGTCATTTGTACGACTTTTGTGTTGTGAGGTTGTTAGTTTGGACTTGATAAGCTCATATTTATATATATTTTACATAAAATTCACTTGTCTTTTCTTAGTTAATTCCTTATATTTTTGAGCTATTTACTATGTTTTTGTGTTTTGTGTGATTTATCAACCAAAGAAAAGAAAAGTAGCACAAGTGAATTATTAAGTAACAAATTTGTCAAAACTGCCTGTGCAGATTATCTGACTTTGGAAGCATGTTACAAACAGCTCAGAATGAATGTGAGAATGAGCCTTATATGCGTGGAAAGCTACGGATGTCTATTTTCTGGAGCAATTTACGGATTGTTAATCTCATTTTTCTAGAAGAAGTTATGGGCATTGTAACACTGAAAGGTCAGAAAATGGCTAAGCAGATTTGGCTAATAAAAAGAGAAAGGCAACACATGGGCAAAGGAAACACACACACATGGGCAGAAAATGGGTGGATTGTTGGCTGAAATAATGAAGAACATGTGTCTGCAAATGCAAAGGAAAAACACACACACATGGGCAAAGGAAACACACACACATGGGTAGGAATTGTGGGTGTTTGGTGGTTGAAATGATGAAGCATGTGTGTGTAAATGTAAAGGGAAAAAACATGGCAGAAAATGTGTGTGTTTTGTGGTTGAAATGATGAAGCATGTGTGTGTAAATGTAAAGAGGAAACATGCCAACACACACCCACACAAGCTCACATGCAAAGGAAATGGAGTGGTCCTTTCTCAAGCCTATAAATACCACCTCCCATATTCATCAAAACACAACATATTTTCTCCTTGCTTTGGCCAAAACTTCCCACCACCATTCTCTCTAATTTCAGCCAAAAACCACCCCTAGCCACACCACCCATCAATCCTAAACCTTTCCATACCATTCCCCATCCATTCTACACCATAAAAACCACCCAAAACCGTCCAAAACCTCTAGTGCCGCTGCTTGCAAGGAAGGAAAGAGAAGGAACATCTTGTGCCGTGCCTATGCCCAAGCCTTGGGAGTGTTGGAGCGTTTCTAGGTGTTTTCTATCTTTGATTTCAATGTTTAAATTAAGTTATCTTTATGTAATTGCAAGTATGAGGAACCAAACCCCCCTTGGCTAGGGGGGGATTCAAAACCATGTTTATGCTTGCGATATGATTTGATTACTTCCAATTGCGTTTCATGAATTGTGAATTTAATTTACTTATCTCTATGAATTAAAACTAATTTGTGTATGTTGGTTGAGAGTGCACGCTTAATTTTCATGCATAAGTTTGATGCTAGGATATGAGGAAGTTTCACCTAATCGTTATGAACTTATATTCATAAGTAGTAAAGGTCACAATCGTGTTAAGTAAATTCTTGGCATAAGTTTCATGCAATTCATAGTAACGAGTGCCTCGTCAATGCTTATGTTTTTCATAGAACTTAATGATTCTTGCTTGTATCTCTATTATGCAATTCATGTAGGGAACTTGTAGGGAATGTTTTGGGTTGTCGTATGCAATCATCCAATCCAATAACTTGTGGAAAAACTGAGGGTTAATTAGTGCAATTCACGGTTAATTTGGGGCGTTGAGTATTCATAGTTTATCGAAAAGCAATTGGAAATCATTTTGTATGCAAGTATAACATGTGTGGAGAAGAACCCCTTAGCTAGCTTCTCATCCATTTAATTTGATCAATCTCGTTTTAAAACCTATTTTGTTTTACAAAGTTCTTGTTTTGTTTTCAAATTCGTCTAAAATCAATCCCCCTTTATTTTGTTGAGTCATATTAGTTAGAAATCAATTTAGTTTGTGTTTTTAAGTGTCTTGAGTCAAGTTATAACATATTTTCGTTCAAATTCTTCCTTAGTGTTCAAAACTGCCCAGATTGTGTCTTTAAGGCAGTTTTGAGTCTTTAGGTGCTGTTTTGAGTCTTTTGGTTTGTTTTAGTGTTTTAAAGTATAGTTTTGCATTATTTGAGTCTAGTTTAGTGTTTTAAACTTTGTTTTTACGTTTTCAAGTCAGTTTCCAAGTGATTTAGCAATCCCTCCTAATCCCCGGCTTAGAACGATCCCTACTTACATACTTTACTACATTTGATAAAAAGAGGGTTTAATTTGTGTGCTTATATATTTCGCATCAGGACTTTGGAAGACTTGATTGATGATTTTAGTTCAACTTTAAATGTTTATTTTCATTGTCTTTGATTCTAGTTAGAATGCTTATGTTATGATTGTGTTGGATATGTTAAAATTTAAAATTTCAATGTTTTTCATTTTTTGAAAAACAAAAAAAACAAAAAACTGAAACCGAACCGGAAAAAACCGAACCGAAAAAAATCGAAAAAAAATGAACCGAACCGAACCGAACCGAAATTTCGGTTTGGTTTCGATTTTGGCAAAAAACCGAACCGATTTAAACCGAACCCACCCCTATATGCAAGGTATATTTACATTCACCTTATTGAAAAAAAAAAGAACATAAAGCAGAAAAATACAAGAGAGAGAGAGCCTTCACAAAGGCTGCTTAGGAAAAGTCTCAGTAGTTGGCGGAACCTCAGCAGTCGGCGGAGCCCCAGAAGGAGGAGGTATCGGAGGTTGATCATTTGGAACTTCAGTTGGCAGTACAGCCCCAGAAGATGAAGGCAAATGTTGTTGGAACAAACTCACAAACCTCTGATGATCAAGTAAAATATGACCATCAGATTCCTGCATCTGGTCAATCTTCCTCTTCATGTTTGTAGCATAATCATGTGCGAGCTTGTGCAGCTGTTTATTCTCATGCTTCAGTCCTCTAATCTCCTGCTTGAGATTCATCACTTCAGCCGCCAATGATTCAACTTGACGGGTTCGAGCAAATAGACGTTGGGTCATATTGGACACAAAACTTGCACACTGCACACTGAGAGCCAAAGAATCCTTAACAGCCAGCTCATCAGATCGTCTGGAAAGTAGTCTGTTATCTTTGGGAGTGACAAGGTTCCGGGTCACCACCGCAGCAGTCATATCATTTTTCATCACCGAATACCCAACGGTAAGAGGACCGGTAGTGGATATGAAGGTTGGGCGCCATATGTTATCTGGAGAAGGCGGGGCTGCCGCTTCACTAAGGTTCAAATCAAAATGACGCTCGGAGGGGCCAAACATATTTGAAGGTGTGAAGAAAAAGAAGAGGTCGAACTGATCAAGATTAAAAAAAAAGTGCAAGAAGGGAGTGTTTACAGGAGGGAGCTCAAGTGTGTTGTGGAACAAAATTAGCGCCTCTATAAAAAGAAGAAATCAAAGAGGCGCTCCTCAGAAATCGAAGAGGCGTCCTCTCGCAAATCGAAGAGTCGGGGCTCCTTTCTCAAAAGCCGGATTCTTTTCTCAAAAGCGGCGTTTCCTTTCTCAAAAGCTGGGCTTGCTCAGAAACCACGAGCCGAACCCCGGATTTCAAAAGATCAATTTGTCCAGACGTGTCATCACTCGTCACATGCAACGTGCAGCTTTGCGGAAATTACGGGCAGCTTTGTTAGAAAGCGCGTAATTTATACTATTCATCCATCCACCGGTTGCCGACAATGAGTGAGAGAATAGTTCCGGTTGTGAAGAGAAGTCCTATAAGTATCTACCTTCACCTTTATAGCAAGGCAGCCTCACTCAACCCTTCTTCATCTCCGAAAATGCATTCCCAACAAAGCCTCTCAAGTTATTCTGTGTTTCTCATTCCCTGGGATACCTCTGCAAACAAGTCTTCGAGAGCAAAAGTATTTCATATCATGAAGGTTGAAAGTAAGAGTATCTCATATCATGCTTTCTCCCTGTCATTTTCCTTGTCTTTGTTCTCATCTGCAGGACAAGGAGAAGGAGAGCAATCAGCCAGCACTTGGTATCAATCTTCCGATCTGGAACCGATTGCTTGGAACCCCTTCCTGATTGCTTATCTAGCATTACTCTCGAGTGCTCATCTTCAACAGCTGATGTACTTCCGAAGAAGATGCCACATCTACTCAAGAATAAACCTGTGGAAAGATACTTCTTCAAAAGCAAAAGTATCTCATATCATCAGAGGCGGAGGCAAAGATATCTCATGGCATGCTTTTCCTTTACCCTTGCTCTTGGCTACGGGACAAGGTGAAAGAAAGCAATTGGTCGGCACTTGGAAAGATTAAACAAAGAAACAGACCATCACCTCTACCTCGTGCCTACTTGCTGTGCAGAAGAAACAAGCAGAGAAGAATGCTGCCTGCAGACTCAATCAATTCAGCAGAAGGAGTCTGAATTGAAGAACTCGAGAAGCTTCAACAACATCGCCAAGGAGCAAAGCCTCGCCGTAGAAGTTCCCTAGGCCAGTTCGAGTTCAAAGCTGTGGAAAGTCAACAAGATCATCTCTCCCAACCAGATTTGCGTTCTTAAACTCTACTTTGTCTGGTTTTTACTTTGCCATACTTGTCATGTTTATTCGTTGTTTGTTTGTTTGCTTGTTTTTGTGTGAGTTTATGACTGAAACATTGAGGACAATGTCCAGTTTAAGTGTGGAGGTATTTAAAGAGTAAAAAATGACCAAATTGAAATTTTTTGTACCTTCGTCTACGAACTGGTTTCATTTGTTTCTGTGTTGTTGCTTTTTGTTTTCTTAATTAGTTTTGTTTTCTTAAAAAAAAAAAAAAAAATCGGAAAATTTAAAAATCCAAAAATATTGTCTTGTTTTCCTTATTGTTTTGAATTAGTTTTTTTGTTAGTTTCCCGACCCAATGATATAATTGGATCAAATTTGAATCATGATTATCAAGAACTTAGTTAACATGTGTTTTGTGAAATTCCTAATTCTCTTGATTAGTTTTGTACATGTTTGATCATCTTTGAAAAACCAAATGCACATAGTCTTGTTGACGTGAAACTAAAGCATGGCTTAAAGCTTCAAAAGTGAATTTAGTGACCATATACATCCTATGTGAGTTTTTTTTTTTTGAGCCTATTGAAAGTATATGCATTTTTCATACACTCCTATTTTTTTCATGTGTGATGAACTTATGTGAGATACATCTCTAGAACTTGCGTAACGATTTTTTTCATACACTCCAATCAATGTTGACGGGAGCATATTGAAGATGAAGGTTTTTCCCTTTTCTCTCATGGAAAAGGCGAAAGATTGGTTGTATGAATTAGCTCCCGGAACGGTCACATCTTGGGGGAGCATGAAACGGGCTTTCTTGGAGAAGTTTTTCCCAACTTCTCGAGTCATCCTCCTACGAAAAAGGATAAGTGGAATTCAACAAGATGAAGGTGAATCTTTTCCTACGTACTATGAACGTTTTAAATCTCTTGTTGCTTCATGTCCACAACATCAGATGAAGGAGGAACTTCTTTTACAATACTTCTACGAGGGGCTACTACCAATCGAACGTCAAATGCTAGATGCCTCGGCGGGAGGAGCCTTGGTGGACAAGACCTCCACGGCTGCAAAGACATTGATAGCCAATCGAGCGTTGAACGCTCAACAATACGAAGGTGTTGGGCAAAGGAGCAACCCACGTCAACACCAAGTGAATAAGGTAAGTGCCATAACCGAACTTCAAAATCAAATGGCTAACCTTACTACTTTGCTTTCTCAGGTGGTGGAAGGTCCAAAAGTGCAAAACGTGGCAGCTTGTGGCGTATGCTCCATGCAAGGACACCTTACGGACAAGTGCCCACAATTGATAGAGAATGAAGGGTGGGAGACCCTCAATGCCGTGGGATTTGGCAACCAATACCAACCGAGGAATGACCCATTTTCTAATACTTACAATCCCGGTTGGCGTGATCATCCAAATTTCAAATGGCGAGAACCCCAACAAGGCCAACAACAAAGCACATTTAGGCAACAACCCCCGGGTTTCTATCAAAAGCCGTTAGCACCGACACAACCTCAAGCACAACCTACCCAAACCAATTCAGGTTGGTCCATTGATAATGATCAGATTTTTCAGTTACTAACTTCTATGGCGCAGGGTATGCAAAATAGAGACAAAAAGATGGATGAATTGGAGAAGCAAGTAGGGCAGATTACGGAGTTCATGGGCCAATTTCGAGAGCAAGGTAAGTTGCCAAGTTCAACCGTTGTCAATCTGAGGGGAGGATTCGAAACTGCCAAGGCCATCACGCTAAGGAGCGGGAAAGAAGTAGGAACTGAGCCACAACCATCAAAATCTGCCCCCAAGGAAGACGAGAAGTTGCAAATAGAAGAGGATGAGCAATCCTTGCCGCAACCACCCAAGCATTCCAATTTGGCCACCATAGGTAAGGATGGTCTAATTCAAGTTAATTCTAATGTCATTCCTCCGAATGTTCCGTTTCCTAGCAGATTTTTGGAAGCCAAGAACAAAGAAGAGGAGAAAGATGTCCTCGAGACGTTTAGGAAGGTGCATGTCAATATCCCACTCCTTGATGCTATGAAGCAAATCCCGAAGTATGCTAAGTTCTTGAAGAAGCTTTGTACAACAAGGAAACGGATTCGGGAGAAAGAGGTGGTACACGTAAGTGAGAATGTATCTGCAATATTGCAAAGAAAGCTACCACCTAAATGCAAAGATCCAGGTAGTTTCACTATCCCTTGTGTTATTGGCAATGCGAGGTTTGATCATGCTATGCTAGATTTAGGTGCATCCATTAATGTCATGCCATATTCTGTTTATGCATCTATGAATCTAGGAGAGCTTAAAAATGATGGTGTTATTATTCAATTAGCCGATCGATCTAATGCATATCCGAAAGGAGTGTTGGAGGATGTTTTGGTGCAGGTAGACCATTTGATTTTTCCTGCAGATTTCTATGTGCTTGACATGGAAAATTCGGCACACTCTCCATCATCACCACTCTTACTTCGACGACCTTTCATGAAAACAACTCAAACCAAGATTGATGTGGCCAAGGGAGCAGTCACTATGGCGTTTGGTGGTGATATGATTAATTTCAAAGTTTTTGAATCTATTGAGAATACTAATGATGTTCGTTCTTGTTTTGCCATTGATGTGACTGAAAGTAACAGGCAGGAATGTTCAACAATAATCAAGAGGGATGTTTCTGAAGGAAATTTTGTGAAAAACATGTTCATTTGAGCAACATCAATAGCATGCAATTAACAAATTAAAGGCGGAATCATGCTTACATGCACTCAAAAAACAAAAACATCAACCATGAAATTCAAAGCCTAGTAGATTGGTGAACTTTGACTCAACTTTTAAATCAACATTTGTTAGTTGAGAAATATTTACCTTTGTAGATTCATCTTTGCATATGCAAAGGATAATCACCCAAGAGATAGGGCCTTCATTCCTTGCTTCTTAGCTCCATGGATTTGGTTGAAAGAATTGGATTCTCCAAGTTCCCAAAATAGAGAACCTCTAAAGATTCTACACCAAGGTTAGATTGAAGAAGAAATGAGTGACCTTGGAGTAGTAGGATTGCTAGATTCACCCTCCAAGGTGGTTGGCCTCTTAGAGAGAAAATGAGAGACATGTTCTCTCTAATTCTCCCAAAAGAAAACCCTTATGAATTTTAGGCTATAAAGTTCTTTATATAGTCACTTCTTTTAGATGACCTAAAGAACCAAAAACCCTAATTCTACACAAAATGGATATGGGCTTTTGGGCCTTTGTGAATCTTTATTCATTAAGTTGTCATACAACTTAAGTCAATGGGCTTTGACGTTCGAAGCCCATTGGGCCTTAAGGTCCAAAACTATCCCGAGGTCTTTAACGAACTTATTCGTTTGATTAATTAACATATTAATTAATCCTTGCCATAAATAATTAAACCATTTAATTATTCTTACTCATCTCCTTTGTTTCTTCAATCTCCACCTTACACGGTGTACGATCCATTAGGTTCCTTTTAGCGAGGCAGTTGGCGATTAAAACCATTTTACATCGATTGTGAATTTGAAACTTACTTTCAATTCTCCCTTTAGTGATTACACACGTTTAGGGCTTCCACAAACCATGAGTGACACCTAGCAGCATATCATGGCTACCCAAGCTAATCAGAAGAGGTAGAGAACCTATTCAGTTTAGGATTACAAATGCAATACGGTCTTTCTCTAATCTAATACTCTTGACCACATTGTTTGGTTTGATAGTTTATTTATTCATGTCTACTATCCAATGTGATTCGTTTGCTTATATGATTACTTTGAATGTGATTTGGAACGCATTCCCTAATCTCATTCATACTCTGGCCAGAGATTTTAATTATATCATAGAGTATTCTCCCTCAAACCATTTGAAGGTTAGAGATCCCTTGTTGCACATTCACTTGTCTCCATAACTAAGTGGCTTAACCCCAATGATGTCGTGGACACCCCGATGGGGTGACTTTGACATAATCAAAGATCAAAGACTTAACCACAAGACAACTGTGATGCCTCAGGTCAAAAGACTAATTTGCATTATCCCAACCATGAGTTCTCATGTGACATGAGTATGAGAACTCCTCGTTGATCGTGTTCAGTGAACTCATTCTCTATTGAGCACCTACGTACTTGTCTTGATGTCACACACACCAATGACTCGAGACTACTCACTCTCCCTGAGAGAAGGCACAGTACGTACTGATCTTATCGGACTGTCAATGCCCAATTGACAATCCTATGATCAGGAACGTTTAGGATGTGTCTACGAAAGAATTGTCTCATGAATCTAACTTCATTAGATTGCATTCTCCCAATCACATATTCCTTGGACTTTATCGTTTAAGCATATAACATTTATATGAGACGGCTCAAACAATAATATTTGCCCTTTATATGTAAACTAGATTAGTTTAACATGTGAAATGTCCGTAAAGTATCATCATATGATTGGCTTTAGGGCACATTTCCAACAATCTCCCACTTGCACTAGAGCCAATCAGCTTGTTCATCTGTTATGATTCATCTTCTGTAGTCATTTCATAAATGGCTGAGTAGTAGGCCTAGGCAATGGATATCTATATGTTATCCATAGAAGCAACCTTGAGAATATCGACGTCACCATTATACATGATTCCCAATCATGTGGTTCAGTCTCTCATATGAGTTCGGATCTTGATAAGACCTTGATTCCCTGGCTTGAGCTATCGCCCCATTAGTGTCATACACTTTCTGGTTGGAACCGAATAGAGAGTTCATAAATGAACTTTCCCATCCAAACAACATTGTTGTAAACTTCTATATGGCAATATATTTTGCATTCATAATGGAACACGCTAAAGTCATTACTTTAATGTTTCCATCCAAATATCTCTTTAGTCATAATAAAGGGATACCTGTTTATCTCTTCATTCATAATGAAGAAACATCCAATGATAGATTAGATTCATAATCTAATACATTTACGCTTCCATTACGTTACTCTAATTCTTCCTCATTCTTCGAGGAACATATCCTTTAGTATTTCTTAAATACTTAAGGATTCACTTGACAGTTGCCATGGTTCTGATCCTGGGCGTGCATTGATATCGCCTTGTACCTTTCTAGGTACAACTCATATCAATGTTTTTCATACAATATGAAATACATAAATCACCTTTCTGCGTATGCATAAAGGATTCGATTTACGCATTATTTCTTTGGGAGTTAAAGGGTACGTTCCCTTTGAGAAGAGCTACCTCCTAGTCTCACTAGAGTTGTTCTTCTTATTGAAGTTTATCATCATATGAGAAACTTCCTAGCATCCTTTTGTCTATTATTAGGGCATGATATAATCCAATTATATCCTAAAATCTATCATTATAGATTTCCATCCCATGTAAATAGACTATGTCTCCCATATACATTCTATCGTTATAGAATGTTTAAAGTCATAACTTTAACGAAGAAGTATTCTTTTCATTTCCAAAATTAATATATCATATATATATTCTAAATTTTAGGAACATGATTAACTCCCACTAATCTTTTGTAAACCTAGTAAACAAAAGATTCATTTACATCTTTATGAGAAATCAAACGTTTTGATCTTTCTCTCATAAGACGCTTATGGCTCCCACTAGCTTGCTAAGATCCATGATGGTTGGATCTCTACAACTTACATGTTTTGTGATTCATAGTTTTAGACATATATATTATTAGGACTATCTTAATAATGGTTTCGGAAACCTATATGATGTCCAAACATTGAATCAACATTTAGTTGTAGCTAGCAATCTTCGAATTAATTGAAACTAAGACTACGTCAAATATGGTTCCTTCAAAGTCAACCATTCTCTTTGATTGTAGTCACCTTAAGCTACCAATTAGCTATGAAAGTTTCATTATTTCGGGTCAAATGGTACTTTACCATTTCCTTGAGTATATATTGTATATACACTCAATGTAGTCATAAAGTTCAAACCGTTCAACTGAGACGGTTTAAAATCCTTCTTGACTACCTTGGAGCTTGTGGTATAGGAACTAGGTTGTTATATTTGTTGATTATCATCTTGTCTCTCAAAGAACCCATTCTTTTGAGTTCTATTCCTAGTTCATTTGCTCTAAGGCAAATCACATTGTAGGATTACAATGAACTACTCAACAAACAACATTTGTTGGTTGGTTTATAGAAGTGATATCCAAAGGTTAATTTAAGGATATCCACAAGATAATTTTTAAACAAATATTGCTCATTAGCACACAACCCCAAATCTTAACATGATTAAGATTTGTCTTTCTTTCCAATTACATCCTATGGAGTTATGAAAATTTTGGAAGATCTTCTAATTGACAATCATATTGTTTTAGAAGTATATATCCTATATATATGGGTAATTAATAATATCCAACGAACTAAATCTTATTCGATTTCGTTCTTCTCCTAATGGAGAAAATCATTATCTTATGATGCTTCTTTCCTTGATATCTTTCAAGAAAACTATTCTAAAGTGTTACCATTTCTTGGATCAAATCTAAGGATGTAATTACTTTAGACGTCTTACTCATCAACTTACATTTCTTGAATTCTTTGAAACCTTTTGCAAAGTATTCGGACTTCTGTTTATTCAAAATAAACTATAGTCCAACCGAGAGTGATCTTCGGTGAATGTCAAACAACATGAGTAGTATTATGTTGTGGATAAGTGCCACTAACATCTAAGTGAATTAACCTCAATAACTTTGTGATTCTTTCTTCTTTCCAAAAGAATAAATATTCGAACATTTCGCCTCTATACAATTTTAACAAGAAGGTATTGGATCCGGATCTAACGATCCAAAGCATCCATCTATGACCAACTCGTAATTTATGTTTTAGAGGTATCACAACTCAGTTGGGATTAGTCACTATCTTGCAACCTTTTGGGTTTTAAGCATCATTATATTCTAAACAGTTAACGCTACCATATCATCTCTACTATAGAGACAATCAATTAGATTACTATAATCCAATCAGTGATTAATAAAGAACAATGTTTTGTCAAACAAAACATTCATCCATCTCTACTATAGTGATGGAATTGAGTTCCTTAAAATTGGAATGTAAAGACAATCTTTGGTTTTTTTTTTCAATTTCTTTGGTAGTTCATATGAGGAAGTTAGTACCATCTGCTTTCGCAGAGATCTATATTTTATTCACGTTCCGAATGTGAAGTACTTTCTCTTCTCTCATTAATCTTCTACTTCTTATTAGCCACACTTTTACAACGATTGTAAAACATAGTTACTAATACGGAATCAAGCATTCAAGTAGAAGAACCAACTGTTTTGAACTTTTCAAGAACAATTTACAACACCTTCGAAAGGTGTGTTCTTGACACTTGCAAGACATTTCTTGCAAATACCCCTTCCAATGTCCATCCTTTCATAAAGAAAGTTTGTTCCCTTGGAGTTAATTTTATCTTCTTCATTTGACTTCTTCTTTGACTACAATAGTCATGGTCCCTAAACTCCCACTATCTCTCTTGAAACCTTTTTCAATTGTGTTATACACATCAAACATTTTGGAGAGTGTGTGGTTATTGTTCACTACATAGTTTACAATAAACTTAGTGAACCATTAGGATAGGGACATAAAGGTGAAGTCCTAGCTTAGTTTCCGTCTCGTTAAGTGGTTTATCACTTCAACACTCAATGATTCAAAAATCATCATAAGTCCATGTTGATGGACTATTTTTGTCAACCAACCATTATGTTCTAAACATAATTACAAACTTTCAAGAGTTTGTTCAAGGCAACTCTTATTTCTTCATACAACAATTTGTAAGTGAAGAACTATGACACTCAAAGTGTCCTTGTCTTTATGCTAATCTTCGTAAGTTCCTTTGTTCATATAACGAAGGAATAAGCATTGGTTGTTTGTGTTGTCCTCTTTATGATAGACATTTCTAACATGTTCTTCCAATGATACATTATCAATAGGAAGATTGTGAGGATGAGACTTCTTAGGTACATACACAATCCATTTAAGACAATCTTTGGGATTGTGTTACCAAGTCCGGAAACTAAAACATTCGGCTTTTCTTTGTCAAGTTTTGGATAGCGTTTGCAAATATATTGGTAAACAAATACATAACGAATATAAATTGATTGATTTTAAGCCATTTGATTCGGGTCTTTAAATCAAATAGCACCACCCACTATTTTTGGCAAATTCCATATCCCTCATTGGAATTCGAGAGTTTTGGAGGAAACTCTTAGTAGGTTATGGGAGACTCACTATTACCAAGCCCACCTCAGAAGAAAATCATATTGGCTAGCGTTAATAATAATGAGAGAGTACTCTTACTCATTTGCAACAACCTCTTGCAAGTACCCATCTAGTTTGGTCTCTAGAGAATGATGCCTCAGAAGAATATCATATTGGCACATTGCACTTAGTTAAGTCATTCCCATCATGCTAGTTAAAGTAGGGGTTCAAGAATGGCCTCAGAAGAATATCATATTGACCACACTCGTTGCCTACCTTCACTTCATCATATGTGTATAGGCTTCTCCTGAATGTAAGCACATACTTTGCAACCCCAGAACTGGACGAATACGGTGTATGAGTCACAAACGATTGAAGCCTACCATGGTGGAAGGCCACGAAAGAGTGTTCAAAGCACTCTCACGCTTATCAACTTAATAATGGTTTGTTTGAGGGTTTTAGGTCTCATCACATATAAGTATTCATTTTAATCTTTATTAAAACAATTTTGGTCCTATTACAACTATTGGTCCATTTGATTCAATTTAGTTGTATATAATACTCCCACTATACTTATAAAACGGTTTTTAAAGTAAGAGTATATGATACTACTAACATAAGATTTGCATTCATTTGATGGACTATATAGTTGCCTTAGGGCCTTAGGATGACTATGAACCTTTGTTTAGATTCAACACGAGCCTAGTGTTGAATCTCGGACTAGGGATGGAAATTGATTTTAGTTACGCGTTTAATCACATTAAGGCGTGTTGTTCCTAGGGGCGTTGGACCCAACTACTCCATTTTCATGCATATCAAATAAAACAAGAAAATGAGTACTTTAAAGTAAAGGTGAGCTTATGCTCATTACAACATTTGCATAAAATAAATTACTTTAAAGTAAAGAAGAGCTTATGCTCTTTTACAACATTTGATCAAATCAAATTACAACCAAAATTAATCTACACATTCCCATGGTTCAAACAAATTTGAAACGGCCTTTCACATAGCTCAATTATCGTAGGCTTAGGTTCATAATCACCCTTTAATTAATTAACACTTTAACTAATTAAACTTGAATGCAACATTTTCATTTTATTTTTGTATCCATAAAATTGATTTAAATGGAGCTAAATGAAATGAAAATCCAATTCTCATTTAAAGAGACAAAACAATTTTTGTTTCCTACTTAATTTGGGTCATCATGCAATAACCACAACTTTTTGGGTTATATTGCGAAACACAAACTTTTGGGGTCACTTTGTTTGTAAAAACACAAAAGTCCACTACTTCATGTAATTACAACTAGAACCCAAAAATTTCAACAAATACAAAAAACTTCATTAAAGAAGCAAAACAATTTGTCCTTTAGCGTTTTTGGGCCTTAACGTAAAAACGTAAACTTTTGGGCTAAAATACAAATACACAAAAGTATCAAAACTTTATGTAATTGCACAAAAGGCCCAAAAATACCCTATTCTATTAGGGTGGCCGGCCATGATTAAAAAAAATAAGATTTTTACAAAGTTTTTGTAAGTGGGTTTTGTTAGGTGAGGTAAAGATGAAACATATATGATATATATTGAATTTATGTCAAACTTTTATAAAAGTTTGTCTACCATTAATTGAATTTATGTCAAACTTTTAAAAAAGTTTGTCTACCATTAAAATCATTAATAATACTTTACCAATAACCATCACCCACTAAAATTAAACCAAAACTTTATGTAAAAACATAAAACTTTTTGAATCAAAACTTCAAAATTTTTTGTTCTTGGCAAGAACTTCAAGAACATTGAAGAACACTCATGAAAACTCATAATAGCTCCATGAATGTTTTCACTCACCAAAACTCAAATTTTCACCACTCAAAAGATGGCTAACATCCTAGGGTACTTAGGGGTTCCAAAAGTCACTTTAAAACCATTTTAACAAGACAAACATGAACCTAAAAAATCACCCTTTGGATTTGGCCGAATTTCCCCAAAAACATGGCACCAAATTTTAGCTCCAAAATTCATGCTCATATGAACTACATCTACAATATTTGAGATGACAAATTTTCTAACAAAATTTACATTCAAAGAAACAAAAATAAAACTTGTAACATATTACAACTTTTTAAATAAAAAACTATGAACTACAAAACCCAAAATGATTCACCAACTACTAGACCTAGGCTCTTGATACCACTTGAAGGAAATTTTGTGAAAAACATGTTCATTTGAGCAACATCAATAGCATGCAATTAACAAATTAAAGGCGGAATCATGCTTACATGCACTCAAAAAAAACAAAAAACATCAACCATGAAATTCAAAGCCTAGTAGATTGGTGAACCTTGACTCAACTTTTAAATAGACATTTGTTAGTTGAGAAATATTTACCTTTGTAGATTCCTCTTTGCATATGCAAAGGATAATCACCCAAGAGATAGGGTCTTCATTCCTTGCTTCTTAGCTCCATGGATTTGGTTGAAAGAATTGGATTCTCCAAGTTCCCAAAATAGAGAACCTCTAAAGATTCTACACCAAGGTTAGATTGAAGAAGAAATGAGTGACCTTGGAGTAGTAGGATTGCTAGATTCACCCTCCAAGGTGGTTGGCCTCTTAGAGAGAAAATGAGAGACATGTTCTCTCTAATTCTCCCAAAAGAAAACCCTTATGAATTTTAGGCTATAAAGTTCTTTATATAGTCACTTCTTTTAGATGACCTAAAGAACCAAAAACCCTAATTCTACACAAAATGGATATGGGCTTTCGGGCCTTTGTGAATCTTTATTCATTAAGTTGTCATACAACTTAAGTCAATGGGCTTTGACGTTCGAAGCCCATTGGGCCTTAAGGTCCAAAACTATCCCGAGGTCTTTAACGAACTTATTCGTTTGATTAATTAACATATTAATTAATCCTTGCCATAAATAATTAAACCATTTAATTATTCTTACTCATCTCCTTTGTTTCTTCAATCTCCACCTTACACGGTGTACGATCCATTAGGTTCCTTTTAGCGAGGTAGTGGGCGATTAAAACCATTTTACATCGATTGTGAATTTGAAACTTACTTTCAATTCTCCCTTTAGTGATTACACACGTTTAGGGCTTCCACAAACCATGAGTGACACCTAGCAGCATATCATGGCTACCCAAGCTAATCAGAAGAGGTAGAGAACCTATTCAGTTTAGGATTACAAATGCAATACAGTCTTTCTCTAATCTAATACTCTTGACCACATTGTTTGGTTTGATAGTTTATTTATTCATGTCTAGAGAGTCCTGAACAGCCTGCACATCGGACGCTGGCCCATGTTTGATACTGAGCCTGAACAGCCTCCACATTGTTTGGTTTGATACTCTTGACGCTGGCCCATGTTTGATACTGAGCCTGCACATCGGACGCTGTAGGCCAGAGAGTCTTGAACAGCCAGAGAGTCCTGAACAGCCAGTTCGTCGGACCGCCTGGAAAGTATCCTAGTGTCTCTAGGAGTGAGAAGATTTCTGGCCACCACCGAAGCGGTTGTATCATTCATCATCATGGAATCCCCAACGGTAAGAGAACCATTTGGGGATACGAAGGACGGCTGCCAAATGTTGGTTGGAGAAGATATGTCACTATCTTCCCCGACATTCAAGTTAAGGCGACGGTCAGAAGGGCAAGACATTTTTGAAGGTGTGAAGAAAAAGAAGAGGTCGGACAAATCAAGTTCTTAGAAGTGCAGGTAGAGAGCTTTTATAGGCGGAAAATTCAAGTGTGCTTTGGAATGTGATGCGTGCCTCTCTTTAAAAATCAGCACTCGATGGAGCTTAAGAAATTGAAGAGGCGAGTTCAGAGATCGAAGAGACGTCTGCTTTCTCAAAAGATGGGCTGCTCAGAAACCAAGCGCCGATTCCAGATATCGAAGAGGCGCCAGTTACGGGCAGTTTGTCGAAGCGCCGATTCCAACTATCTGCTTTTCCAGACGTGTCAACATCTGTCACATGCAGTGTCAACTTGAGGAAATCACGGGCAGTTTGTCAACGCGCGGATTCCAGATATCGAAGAGGCGCCGGTCTTTTTCAGCCTCGTCAGCACTTCAGCTTTGAGGAAATCACGGGCAGTTTGTCGACGCGCGGATTCCAGATATCGAAGAGGCGCCAGTCTTTTTCAGCCTCGTCAGCACCTCAGCTTTGAGGAAATCACGGGCAGTTTGTCGAATGCGCCGATTCCAGATATCGAAGAAGCGCCAGTCTTTTTCCAGACGTGTCAACATCTGTCACATGCAGCGTTAGCTTTGAGGAAATCACGGGCAATCTGTCGAAGATTTCTGGTGAAGTAGAAAGCACGTGAAATTTACTGTTCAATCATCCAACGGGTGCCGACAAGAGTGAAAGATTAGTACCGGTTATTAATTCCTATAAATGTCGTCCTTCACCCTCCATAGCAAGGCAGACATACATAATCCTTCTTCATCTTCGAAAATGCATTCTTAGCGAAGCCTCTCGAGTTACTATGTGTTTCTCATCCCTTGGGGTACCTCTGCAAACAAGTCATCAAGAGCAAAAGTATTTCATATCATGAAGGTTGAAAGCAAGAGTATCTCATATCATGCTTTCTCCCTGTCCTTTTCCTTGTCTTTGTGACAAGGAGAAAGCAAGCAATCAGCCAGCACTTGGTGTCAATCTTCCGATCTAAGAACCGACTGCCTGGAACTCCTTCCTGATTGCTTACCTAGCATTGCTCTCGAGTGCTCATCTTCAACTGCTGATGTACTTCCGAAGAAGATGCCACATCTGCCTGGAGAACAGATAAGGCAAGTGAAAATGATAGCATGAAGCATGTAGAGACAACGTGCTGATTCATCATCAAGATCAAGTCTCATTTTCCTTGCTAAGAAGTTCCCCAGCCCAGTTCAAGAATACACATGTGGAAAGATACTTCTTCAAAAGCAAAAGTATCTCATATCATCAGAGTCAAAGGCAAAGATATCTCATGGCATGTTTTTCCTTTACCATTGCTCTTGCCTGCGGGACAATAAGAAAGAAACAATCGGTCGGCACTTGGACAGATTGAACAAAGAAACAGACCACCACCTCTACCTCGTGCGTACCTGCCGTGCAGAAGAAACAAGCAGAGAAGAATGCAGCCTGCAGACTCAATCAACCCGGCAGAAGGAGTCCGAGTTGAAACCAAGAGCTCGAGAAGCTTCAACAACAACATATGGACGCATCAGTCGCCAAAGAGCACAGCCTCGCCATACAAGGCCATCAAATCACCACCACCAATCAAGTCTCATTTTCCTTGCTAAGAAGTTCCCTAGGTCAGTTCGAGTTCAAAGCTGTGGAAAGTCAACAAGATCATCTCTCCATAACCAGATTTGCGTTCTTAAACTCTACTTTGTCTGGTTTTTACTTTGCCATACTTGTCATGTTTATTCGTTAATTGTTTGTTTGCTTTTTTTGTGTGAGTTTATGCTTAAAACATTGAGGACAATGTTTGATTTAGGTGTGGGGGGGTAACCAAGTTGTTTTGCATGAAATTCGTAGGAGTTTATCACCCATTACTTCTAGTGTTGTTCCTTGCTATTTTAAGTGTTTTTAAGATATTTTGGTGTGTTTTAGTGTGTTTTGACATAAAAATCCGAAAATCTCATAAAAATTTGAAAAATTGTTTTGAAAAAAAAAAAAAAAAAAAAAAAAAAAACCAAAAAGAGTTGTTTTTGTATGTGTCTTAGGGTACCTTCCAACACAATGATGAGGATTTAGTTTTTAATTACATGACTGTTTAAGAGAGTTATAAACATGGATGAACATTTGATTTACTCTTTGGTGTATGCTTGGTTGTGGTTATAATTTATGAATTCACATGAAATCATAAAGGAAAAATTAGTTTTTGTAACATGCTTGAAGGAAGGAACTCAAACAAACGCTACAACCTTGTGAGACTTGAGCCTAAACGTTATTTGGAGAGTTGATAATCTGTGCATTATTGTTTTCTAAGTCGTTGCATGATCTCATTATTCTTTGCTTGGTTACTACTTAGAAGGAGTTTCATCATTTAGTTCCAAATGCTAGAACTCATGCCCATTACATTCAAAGCATGTTATTGATTTGCATAACACATATTCAAGATGAAGTTTTGTAGTTACCACCACCAAAGCCAAATTGTCATGTATCCTACTTCATTATATGTTTAAGTTAACCCCATTGAGCCTTGTTAGCCTACATTCTTTGTTACCCACACTATCCCCACCTAGCCTAGATTAGGATCATCCATACCCTTGTTCTTAAAGCATAGTAAAGCATGATTCAAATTGAATTCCTGTTGAGTAATGTTTGGCAAAAAACAAGTGTGGGGGAATTTTTTCTCATGTAAGTAGTGAGTCATAGGCACGGGTGGAAAGAAAAGAAAAGAAAAGAAAAGAAAAGAAAAAAAAAAAAAAGTTCTAAAGTGTTGTTTGTTGAAGAAAGGGTCCAAAACATTGAATTCGGCCCTAAATATTGCTCAAATCTTCCCTTTGTGTTAAAAGTTGAGTTCTGCATTCTAAAGTGAATTCTAAGTTTCGATTTCATTACTTTGCTTGCTATTGCCTTAGGAACGTTTGTTATCCCTATCTTTCCTTTGTTAACCATTACCCTAAGCCCCGTTACAACCCTTGACTTCTATATTGAGTGTTATGTGTTTCAATTTGTGGAGTTTGAATTTGGTATGAGCATATGGTGTCACTGGTTCTCGCATCTAAGTAGTAGCATTCCATTCATGAGATCATATCTAAACATGCTTATTAACTCCAGAAATTGAGTTCTTTGTGATACATATATGTGAGTGTTCGTTTTCATATCTACATCAATCTTCTCACATATGACTAGTATAGGGTGTGTAGTTAGAAAATCTGAGTGAAAATTGAGTGCATACTTTGTAAGGAATTGAGTAAATTCTCTAAGGCATGTTACTACATCAAAAACATTGTTTTAATCGATGAATTGTGAACAAGTAAATGGTGACTATAATTAAGTATGTGCTTAAGTGTAAGATGATTCAAATCTGTGGGGATAATGATTTTTAACATGTCATGTGCGTTGGAAATCCCTAAGGCAAACGTTGGAAGGTTTAGGTTGTGTTTTGTTTTCTTTATTTTGCTCGAGGACTAGCAAAAGCTAAGTGTGTGGGTATTTGATAAGCTCATATTTATATATATTTTACATAAAATTCACTTGTCTTTTCTTAGTTAATTCCTTATATTTTTAAGCTATTTACTATGTTTTTGTGTTTTGTGTGATTTATCAAGCAAAGAAAAGAAAAGTAGCACAAGTGAATTATTAAGCAACAAATTTGTCAAAACTGCCTGTGCAGATTATCTGACTTTGGAAGCATGTTACAAACAGTTCAAAATGAATGTGAGAATGAGCCTTATATGCGTGGAAAGCTACGGATGTCTATTTTCTGGAGCAATTTACGGATTGTTAATCTCATTTTTCTAGAAGAAGTTATGGGCATTGTAACACTGAAAGGTCAGAAAATGGCTAAGCAGATTTGGCTAGAAGAAGTTATGATTTTACACGTGCTCAAAAAGATAAGCTTGTCAAAGCCGCCAAATACTACGAGTGGGATGATCCTTATTTGTGGAAATATTGCACTGATCAATTGATTAGAAGGTGTGTCCCCGAATCTGAGTTTAAATCTATTCTAACTTTTTGTCATTCTTATGCATGTGGTGACCATTTTGGAGCAAAGAGGACAGCCCTGAAGGTGTTAGAGAGTGGTTTTTATTGGCCTAGTTTGTTTAAGGATGCGTATGAGTTTTGTGCAACATGTGATCGTTGTCAACAAACAGGTAACTTGGGCCCAAGAAATCAAATGCCACAAACCCCTATTTTGGTTGTTGAGATCTTTGATGTGTGGGGCATTGATTTCATGGGACCTTTTCCATCTTCAAATGGTTTTCTTTACATTTTATTGGTTGTGGATTATGTTTCTAAATGGGTGGAAGCAAAAGCCACCAAAACTAATGATTCAAAAGTTGTTTCAGATTTTATTAAGAGTAACATCTTTGCAAGATTTGGAATACCTAGAGCAATCGTTAGCGATGGAGGGAGTCATTTTTGCAATCGAACATTTGAAGCGTTGCTTAGGAAGTACAATGTCACACATAAGGTGTCTACACCTTATCATCCGCAAACTAGCGGTCAAGCAGAAGTATCAAATCGTGAGGTGAAGCAAATTTTGGAGAAAACTGTGAGTCCTAGTAGGAAGGATTGGAGCATGCGCTTGAACGATGCATTGTGGGCTTATAGGACTGCCTATAAGACTCATATTGGAATGTCCCCATTTCGGTTAATTTTATGGGAAACCATGCCGTCTTCCAGTGGAGTTAGAGCACAAAGCTTATTGGGCGATCAAAGCCTACAACATGGACATGAGTGTTGCCGGAAAACAAAGGAAGCTTCAATTAAATGAGTTAGACGAAATCCGGAATGATGCATACGAGTCTAGTCGAATATACAAGGAGAAATCAAAGGCATTTCATGACAAGATGATCTTGAGGAAGAGCTTTGTCATTGGACAGAAAGTTCTTCTATTTAATTCTCGCCTTCGGTTATTTCCAGGTAAGCTTCGTTCTCGATAGGTTGGTCCATTTGTTATAACAAATATTTTTCCTCATGATGCAGTGGAAATCCAAAGTGCAAAGACCGGATACATGTTCAAAGTGAATGGGCATAGACTCAAGCCATATTACGAGTCTTTTGCGGAGCATGATGTGGAGGTTGTACCTCTCCAAGAACCAGTTCCCTTTGGATGATTACTCTTGGTACCGTCTGGCTGCAGACGTAAAAGCAAGCGCTTATTGGGAGGCAACCCAATATTTCTATTCATTGCCTTTTTCTGTCATTTTCAATTGTCTTGCGTGCTAAACTGAATTATTTCTTTTCTTTGTATTTAGGTTATGTCCACCCTTGGAGTTGATTGCAGAATTAAAGTTTATGTCTAGCTCTAGACAGTAACTAAAGCGCTTCTTGGGAGGCAACTCATGTATTCAAATAAGGAAGATTTTTTGAATCACTCCACAATCAGTTTTGCGTTTCTAAAAACCTTCCATTTTCTGCAGTTTTATTTTGTCATGTTGATTTTATTTTATTATTTATTTATTTGTTGCTTGTTTAATTGTTTTTGGTGTGGGTTTAGTTTTTTCTGTTTTTTTTTTTTTGAAACATTGACAGATATGCAAGTAGGGGTGGGTTCAAAAAACCGAAAACCAAACCGAACCGAAACCGAAAAAACCGAACCGAACGAAAAAACCGAACCGAACCGAATTCTTTTGGTTCGGTTCGATTTTAGTGATCTAGAAACCGAACCAAACCGAACCGAACCGAATTAATTAAATTAATTTTTTTATTTAATTATTTGTTTTGGGTATTATTTTCTAAACCCAATTTGTAAGTTAAAATGTGCTAAACCCAATGTGTTGCCAAACTTTAAGCTCAAAATATTAAAAAAAGGCCTATAAAAACTCTAAACCCTAACCTATTATTTCTCCCCATATAAAGTTTCAGAATCAAACCTCATCCTGAAGTACCTACATCCATTTTGTGTTGTGAGGTTGTTAGTTTGGACTTGATAAGCTCATATTTATATATATTTTACATAAAATTCACTTGTCTTTTCTTAGTTAATTCCTTATATTTTTGAGCTATTTACTATGTTTTTGTGTTTTGTGTGATTTATCAACCAAAGAAAAGAAAAGTAGCACAAGTGAATTATTAAGTAACAAATTTGTCAAAACTGCCTGTGCAGATTATCTGACTTTGGAAGCATGTTACAAACAGCTCAGAATGAATGTGAGAATGAGCCTTATATGCGTGGAAAGCTACGGATGTCTATTTTCTGGAGCAATTTACGGATTGTTAATCTCATTTTTCTAGAAGAAGTTATGGGCATTGTAACACTGAAAGGTCAGAAAATGGCTAAGCAGATTTGGCTAATAAAAAGAGAAAGGCAACACATGGGCAAAGGAAACACACACACATGGGCAGAAAATGGGTGGATTGTTGGCTGAAATAATGAAGAACATGTGTCTGCAAATGCAAAGGAAAAACACACACACATGGGCAAAGGAAACACACACACATGGGTAGGAATTGTGGGTGTTTGGTGGTTGAAATGATGAAGCATGTGTGTGTAAATGTAAAGGGAAAAAACATGGCAGAAAATGTGTGTGTTTTGTGGTTGAAATGATGAAGCATGTGTGTGTAAATGTAAAGAGGAAACATGCCAACACACACCCACACAAGCTCACATGCAAAGGAAATGGAGTGGTCCTTTCTCAAGCCTATAAATACCACCTCCCATATTCATCAAAACACAACATATTTTCTCCTTGCTTTGGCCAAAACTTCCCACCACCATTCTCTCTAATTTCAGCCAAAAACCACCCCTAGCCACACCACCCATCAATCCTAAACCTTTCCATACCATTCCCCATCCATTCTACACCATAAAAACCACCCAAAACCGTCCAAAACCTCTAGTGCCGCTGCTTGCAAGGAAGGAAAGAGAAGGAACATCTTGTGCCGTGCCTATGCCCAAGCCTTGGGAGTGTTGGAGCGTTTCTAGGTGTTTTCTATCTTTGATTTCAATGTTTAAATTAAGTTATCTTTATGTAATTGCAAGTATGAGGAACCAAACCCCCCTTGGCTAGGGGGGGATTCAAAACCATGTTTATGCTTGCGATATGATTTGATTACTTCCAATTGCGTTTCATGAATTGTGAATTTAATTTACTTATCTCTATGAATTAAAACTAATTTGTGTATGTTGGTTGAGAGTGCACGCTTAATTTTCATGCATAAGTTTGATGCTAGGATATGAGGAAGTTTCACCTAATCGTTATGAACTTATATTCATAAGTAGTAAAGGTCACAATCGTGTTAAGTAAATTCTTGGCATAAGTTTCATGCAATTCATAGTAACGAGTGCCTCGTCAATGCTTATGTTTTTCATAGAACTTAATGATTCTTGCTTGTATCTCTATTATGCAATTCATGTAGGGAACTTGTAGGGAATGTTTTGGGTTGTCGTATGCAATCATCCAATCCAATAACTTGTGGAAAAACTGAGGGTTAATTAGTGCAATTCACGGTTAATTTGGGGCGTTGAGTATTCATAGTTTATCGAAAAGCAATTGGAAATCATTTTGTATGCAAGTATAACATGTGTGGAGAAGAACCCCTTAGCTAGCTTCTCATCCATTTAATTTGATCAATCTCGTTTTAAAACCTATTTTGTTTTACAAAGTTCTTGTTTTGTTTTCAAATTCGTCTAAAATCAATCCCCCTTTATTTTGTTGAGTCATATTAGTTAGAAATCAATTTAGTTTGTGTTTTTAAGTGTCTTGAGTCAAGTTATAACATATTTTCGTTCAAATTCTTCCTTAGTGTTCAAAACTGCCCAGATTGTGTCTTTAAGGCAGTTTTGAGTCTTTAGGTGCTGTTTTGAGTCTTTTGGTTTGTTTTAGTGTTTTAAAGTATAGTTTTGCATTATTTGAGTCTAGTTTAGTGTTTTAAACTTTGTTTTTACGTTTTCAAGTCAGTTTCCAAGTGATTTAGCAATCCCTCCTAATCCCCGGCTTAGAACGATCCCTACTTACATACTTTACTACATTTGATAAAAAGAGGGTTTAATTTGTGTGCTTATATATTTCGCATCAGGACTTTGGAAGACTTGATTGATGATTTTAGTTCAACTTTAAATGTTTATTTTCATTGTCTTTGATTCTAGTTAGAATGCTTATGTTATGATTGTGTTGGATATGTTAAAATTTAAAATTTCAATGTTTTTCATTTTTTGAAAAACAAAAAAAACAAAAAACTGAAACCGAACCGGAAAAAACCGAACCGAAAAAAATCGAAAAAAAATGAACCGAACCGAACCGAACCGAAATTTCGGTTTGGTTTCGATTTTGGCAAAAAACCGAACCGATTTAAACCGAACCCACCCCTATATGCAAGGTATATTTACATTCACCTTATTGAAAAAAAAAAGAACATAAAGCAGAAAAATACAAGAGAGAGAGAGCCTTCACAAAGGCTGCTTAGGAAAAGTCTCAGTAGTTGGCGGAACCTCAGCAGTCGGCGGAGCCCCAGAAGGAGGAGGTATCGGAGGTTGATCATTTGGAACTTCAGTTGGCAGTACAGCCCCAGAAGATGAAGGCAAATGTTGTTGGAACAAACTCACAAACCTCTGATGATCAAGTAAAATATGACCATCAGATTCCTGCATCTGGTCAATCTTCCTCTTCATGTTTGTAGCATAATCATGTGCGAGCTTGTGCAGCTGTTTATTCTCATGCTTCAGTCCTCTAATCTCCTGCTTGAGATTCATCACTTCAGCCGCCAATGATTCAACTTGACGGGTTCGAGCAAATAGACGTTGGGTCATATTGGACACAAAACTTGCACACTGCACACTGAGAGCCAAAGAATCCTTAACAGCCAGCTCATCAGATCGTCTGGAAAGTAGTCTGTTATCTTTGGGAGTGACAAGGTTCCGGGTCACCACCGCAGCAGTCATATCATTTTTCATCACCGAATACCCAACAGTAAGAGGACCGGTAGTGGATATGAAGGTTGGGCGCCATATGTTATCTGGAGAAGGCGGGGCTGCCGCTTCACTAAGGTTCAAATCAAAATGACGCTCGGAGGGGCCAAACATATTTGAAGGTGTGAAGAAAAAGAAGAGGTCGAACTGATCAAGATTAAAAAAAAAAGTGCAAGAAGGGAGTGTTTACAGGAGGGAGCTCAAGTGTGTTGTGGAACAAAATTAGCGCCTCTATAAAAAGAAGAAATCAAAGAGGCGCTCCTCAGAAATCGAAGAGGCGTCCTCTCGCAAATCGAAGAGTCGGGGCTCCTTTCTCAAAAGCCGGATTCTTTTCTCAAAAGCGGCGTTTCCTTTCTCAAAAGCTGGGCTTGCTCAGAAACCACGAGCCGAACCCCGGATTTCAAAAGATCAATTTGTCCAGACGTGTCATCACTCGTCACATGCAACGTGCAGCTTTGCGGAAATTACGGGCAGCTTTGTTAGAAAGCGCGTAATTTATACTATTCATCCATCCACCGGTTGCCGACAATGAGTGAGAGAATAGTTCCGGTTGTGAAGAGAAGTCCTATAAGTATCTACCTTCACCTTTATAGCAAGGCAGCCTCACTCAACCCTTCTTCATCTCCGAAAATGCATTCCCAACAAAGCCTCTCAAGTTATTCTGTGTTTCTCATTCCCTGGGATACCTCTGCAAACAAGTCTTCGAGAGCAAAAGTATTTCATATCATGAAGGTTGAAAGTAAGAGTATCTCATATCATGCTTTCTCCCTGTCATTTTCCTTGTCTTTGTTCTCATCTGCAGGACAAGGAGAAGGAGAGCAATCAGCCAGCACTTGGTATCAATCTTCCGATCTGGAACTGATTGTTTGGAACCCCTTCCTGATTGCTTATCTAGCATTGCTCTCGAGTGCTCATCTTCAACAGCTGATGTACTTCCGAAGAAGATGCCACATCTACCCAAGAATAAACCTGTGGAAAGATACTTCTTCAAAAGCAAAAGTATCTCATATCATCAGAGGCGGAGGCAAAGATATCTCATGGCATGCTTTTCCTTTACCCTTGCTCTTGGCTACGGGACAAGGTGAAAGAAAGCAATTGGTCGGCACTTGGAAAGATTAAACAAAGAAACAGACCATCACCTCTACCTCGTGCCTACTTGCCGTGCAGAAGAAACAAGCAGAGAAGAATGCTGCCTGCAGACTCAATCAATTCAGCAGAAGGAGTCTGAATTGAAGAACTCGAGAAGCTTCAACAACATCGCCAAGGAGCAAAGCCTCGCCGTAGAAGTTCCCTAGGCCAGTTCGAGTTCAAAGCTGTGGAAAGTCAACAAGATCATCTCTCCCAACCAGATTTGCGTTCTTAAACTCTACTTTGTCTGGTTTTTACTTTGCCATACTTGTCATGTTTATTCGTTGTTTGTTTGTTTGCTTGTTTTTGTGTGAGTTTATGACTGAAACATTGAGGACAATGTCCAGTTTAAGTGTGGAGGTATTTAAAGAGTAAAAAATGACCAAATTGAAATTTTTTGTACCTTCGTCTACGAACTGGTTTCATTTGTTTCTGTGTTGTTGCTTTTTGTTTTCTTAATTAGTTTTGTTTTCTTAAAAAAAAAAAAAAAAAATCAGAAAATTTAAAAATCCAAAAATATTGTCTTGTTTTCCTTATTGTTTTGAATTAGTTTTTTTGTTAGTTTCCCGACCCAATGATATAATTGGATCAAATTTGAATCATGATTATCAAGAACTTAGTTAACATGTGTTTTGTGAAATTCCTAATTCTCTTGATTAGTTTTGTACATGTTTGATCATCTTTGAAAAACCAAATGCACATAGCCTTGTTGACGTAAAACTAAAGCATGACTTAAAGCTTCAAAAGTGAATTTAGTGACCATATACATCCTATGTGAGTTTTTTTTTTTTTTTTTGAGCCTATTGAAAGTATATGCATTTTTCATACACTCCTATTTTTTTCATGTGTGATAAACTTATGTGAGATACATCTCTAGAACTTGCGTAACGATCTTTCGAAATGTTTGTCATTGATTGCATGAACTTGGAAATGATAGAGGCATTAGGTTTACCACTATGGCCCAAATAACCATGTTTCCCAAAGAAAAATGATATCATTAGATTGCCAATTTGAGCCGTATTTGTTGAGCCTTTTATTTCTTATCACCAGATATGTCTACCCTTATACCTGAAACATTTTTTCTTACCATTTCCAAGCGAGCTAGTGAGCAATGTGATATTGTCTTATGAGAAATGTTTGTGAAGTACTTTGAAGGTGTTTGGCAAACGAATAAGTGTGGGGGTATTTCATGTTTGTATTTAGTTATGTGTTTATTTAAAAATAAATAAAAAAATAAAAAAAATAAAAAAAAAAAGAAAGATTGTATACAAAGAAAAAAAAAAGTTGTTCAAGTTTCAGTTTAAGGGTGTGGTTGGAAGTGCTAGAAGAATCGATGGAAAGATTGAGTTCTTATAAATCTAAACAAAAGAATTGCTTGCAATGTAGCTTGGAACTTGTGTTTACCTATTCTTTCATTTCAATAACCCTCTCCCTAAACCTCATTACATCCAATAAAAGTCCTCTTGATTTAAGTTGTGCAATTATGATTGTGGAGATGAGATCTTTATGCAAGCTTATGGTAGAACTTTCACATTTGATTCTTTGAGCGAAACACATTAAAACTAAACACATGTGTGATTGAGTCTATATCCCGTGAGAAGGTTGCTAGTTTGCATATGGTGATTTAAAAAAAAAAAAATTGAAATTGCATTAGTATGGCTATCTCACACACTACACTTCAATGATGATTCAAAGATTACTGCTAATATTTGAATAAGGAAGATGAACTTGGATTAGTTTGTTTGATGCTAGCTATGGTTCTTGATGATTTATTTTCTTAAATGAAATTCTATGAGGGTCACATAGGGGGAAACTAATGTTTTTCATGTTATTACTTTTTCATGTTTTCTTTGTTTTGCTCGGGGACTAGCAAAAGAATAAGTGTGGGGGTATTTGATAAGTTCATATTTATATATATTTTACATCAATTTCACTTGTCTGTTATTAGTTAGTTCCTTATATTTTTGAGCTATTTACTTTGTTTTTGCGTATTATAGGATTTGTCTAGCAAAGAAAATAAAAATAGAACAAGTGAAATTTTATGTAATAAATTCGTCAAAACTGTCTGTGTAGATCAGCTTTTACATTAAATAAAAAAATATATATGTAATAATGATAAGTCATGATGATGTTTCAAACATCATCATGATGATTTTGTTTTGTAGAAGAAAATAAAAGAAAGAAAAAGAATAAAAGAAATCCATGGCATGGCAGACATGGAGTGATAGAGAAGAATAAAAAAAGGAAATAAAAAGGAAGTAAGAGAGGGAGAGAAGACACACGGACAGCAGGAATAAAATGTGCACTGAGGAAAGCAGGACACGAGGAATAAAGAAAGGAAAAGAAGAATAATAAGCAAGGTGGGCAGTGCACTGAAGTGGGAAGACACGGGCTGAGTGGAAGAATGCCATGGCAGACATGGAGTGATGGAGAAGAATAAAAAAAAAGGAAATAAAAAGGAAGTAAGAGAGGGAGAGAAGACACACGGACAGCAGGAATAAAATGTGCACTGAGGAAAGCAGGACACAAGAGGAATAAAGAAAGGAAAAGAAGAATAATAAGCAAGGTGGGCAGTGCACTGAAGTGGGAAGACACGGGCTGAGTGAAAGAATAAAAGAAATTTTCACTCAGTCAGTCCCGCACCACTGTCTCTTTTCTTTTATTCTTCTCCATCCGTTCCTTTCTTTTCTTCTACAAAACAAAACCATCATGATGATGTTTCAAACATCATCATGACTTATCATTATTATATTTTTTTTTTTTTATTTAATGTAAAAGCTGATCTACCCAGACAGTTTTGACGAATTTATTACATAAAATTTTACTTGTTCTATTTTTATTTTCTTTGCTAGACAAATCCTATAATACGCAAAAACAAAGTAAATAGCTCAAAAATATAAGGAACTAACTAATAACAGACAAGTGAAATTGATGTAAAATATATATAAATATGAACTTATCAATCTCCAATATCGCATCTCATTCTGCACGCAGACGTCCTCAAACAGGCTCATCTTCTATTTATAGTCATCTTCAACAGCTTCCATGTTTACGTTTTTACTTGCGTTTCCTCTACAAGATTACACAAAAATATGTAAAGGACAAACTTTCCGTACTCTTTCAGTAGACAGCATGTTGTCGATACAGTATTAATAATTCAATTTACACAAAAGAGGGCGAGGTCTCCAGCAGCTAGAAGGGGGGCGTACCTGCTGCCGGAGAAGGATCTACGTGAACAAAGAAACTTGCAGCAACTATCAGATAACAAAGAATAAGCATCAACCCTTTGAAGTAATTAGAAGTTCCCTCCTGCAAACAAAGCCAAGATCAACAAAAACAGAATGTAATGTTGAAAACGAAATTATCAAATGGAAAGATAACAATGAGCACAAGATAGTGAAAAAAGAGATGATCATTCAAAATTTAAAGCTCTTCAGCTATTCAGACAAATTGACTTCAAAAAAGACATTATGTGGTTTTGTTCTCAATCTCAGGGATTGGAATGCATACCTGCAGCAAGAAGGCTACAACTAAGACAGTTATGAAAAGTGTTGCCGTCTCAAAAAGCTGAAAGTTCAAGTCCATAGGGCGTCCCATAATCCACCCAACAACCACGCAGAAAGGAATCTGCAGTAACGAAAACAAAAAGTTTATTAAGTATTTATAAATGAGAAATAGAAAAGCATGATTCTGAATTATTATTATAATTAACCTGAATCATTAACAGGTATAAATGCGGATGACAGTATACAACAAAATATAGACATCGTTCTATTAGAAACATGATAATGACATTAAAAACTTTCAGATGAGTACCCACCCCAAACATGGATATTTGCGTTGACGACCCTATTGCCACTCCCAAAGAAATGTCCTGCAGAAAAATTCATGGTTATTGGAACACAAAGTAAGAGAAACCACAAGAAGTCAACAAAGTTTGAGACTTACAAGCTTGTCCTTCATGGCAAACATAATAGCACTGGCATGCTCTGCAGCATTACCCACAATTGGGAGCAAAATAACGCTGATAAATGAAATTGGCATGTTCCATGCTATAGATGCTCCCTACAAAACAACCATCGAACGTCAAAGCTCATCAATCATATATATATATACGCATGACAACGAGTGCCAAACTTCCACCATACTCTGATCCCACCGATTTTTTTTTTTCCAACCAATTGAAATATTTGAAAATGAAAACTTTTGAAAATTAATCACTTGCAATCTGCAAAGCAACAACTACTCACATTGACCAATAACAAGTATAAAAGGCAGCAGAGAGAGGGAAAATTGAAACGTTATTAAGATGTATAATCTAAAAAACCCAAGTACAAAATCTTCTAATTACCTCTATGGCATTAACTAAATATTCGGATACGATTGAGATCCAAGCAGTCATTATTGATAGCCAAATTATTGATTCCCATTTAGAGATCTCAGGAGCTTCATCGTCATCTGCGTTCTCTTCATTCTGAATCCCTTCCTGAGTTCATACCGTACATACCACCACAAAATTCAATATGGTGCGAAAACAGTCACAATTTCTAAGCCAAATGATGAAATAAGACTCAAATTAAAACATGAACCATACTAATAACAACTACGAGGATGATAAATATAAAAGGAACTTATTTATGCACAAAAAGAAAAGAAAAACTCAGCTAACCTCATTTAAAGGCACATATTGATTATGCCGACTCTTTAACTGGAAGAAAAGAAAAGCAGCATACGCCAGGAGCATGATACAGCTGCTAAATCTTGAAAGTGCCAACTCTGACTTCCCGAAATTAACCTCAGTGTGAGTGTAGTGCAAGACAGCTGGAAAAAGTAGGCCCATGACTGCCATTAGCAGCAAGCCAGAGTTCACAACAGCAGTTGCCTGCCCAATATACATAAGATTCAGAATGAAAGATAAAGGAATTGGAAATTCTAGAGGAAAAGAAGAGAGCCGATATATTTACCTTGTTAAACACCTGTTCTTTCTCTTGAAAAACAAGTCCACCACTGAAGAATGCACAACCAAGCACCAGCAACATGTTTGACAGAATAGAGCCTAATAACGACTGCTGAACAACGCGTAACATTCCACGTTTCAGTGCATAAATTGATATAATCAGTTCTGTTGCATTTCCAAAAGTAGCATTTAAAAGACCCCCAACTGCAAAGTTCCAATTTGATATATCAAAAACTGAGCCGAGAAGGAAAAGTTGTCACCGACCATTTTATAAGACAATAGTCACAATACACTAGGACAGCAATTATACAAGACTAAATACTCAATGCTTCTGGCCCAAGTATCAATGTGAGTTTGACGATAACCGTAGCACACGACAGTTTTTATAACAAAAGGCAAAACAATTATGTAAAGTGTGTATATATAAATATATATACATACATATATATTATCTATGCATATTGCATGCGCATATAAAAGTGGAGAATTTCATAATAGCCTTCCGGCACCTTAATCAATATCCTACATGAAGCTGAATTCCTTCAGAAAAAATGAAAGCAAGGAGATAACCAGACTATGAAAAAGACACGCATTTCTTTTATTACATAGAAATGCATATATTGCAGATTTCAATCCATATTTAAAATGTGGCTGGAAATAATAAGATAAAGATCCTTTCCTCATCACATCAAGTATGCAACCTAGATAATTTTTTATCATTTTCAGCAAGATAACTTTTGTTTTCTTTTCAGCAATATCAAGCAAAGTCAACTCCCAGTCAGATAAAACCACATTTAGATTGCAAACTCTCGTATACAAATTGAGCAATTTGATTCAATGAACCAAAAAGGATTAAGAGGTAGAAAGTAACTGATCATGCACAAAAAAACAAGAATACATTACCAGTAGCTCCAGTATAGAATGCCAGCTGCCTATAAAAGCAAAGATGAGGTTGACTTAGCTTCTCAAAATTTCAAGTTAGTAGGATATAGAAAGAAGAGAGGGAAAATAGTACTTACTCAGTAGCATAACCCAAACGCTCAGCTAAAGGTGTTATACCCAACAAGCTCAAAACAAAGACCCAACCCTGTAATTCACATCCATAAATTAGATACAAAATTGAACAGTGTAATGAGCCAGGAAGGGGGAGTTGCAACTCACATTATGGCCGGTTAGCTTATAGACAAGTATCGCTAGCGGCCCAAAAGGCATAAGCAAGTTCAGTTTAGTTGAGAAAACAACAGTCTTTATGCTTCTATAAACAATATTCCTCCACACTTTATCACCGCTAGCTTGTGAACCTCCTGAAAACGAACATTCTCCCACTGCTTCAATAGAACGTGTCTTTTGAGCCTCTGTCTTTGGAGTAAAAAGACTCTCATCCTCAAACTCATGTATTGGTCCGTTACCCAGTGATTCCATCTGTTACAAGAAACACCATAACATTCAAAACCATCACTTCAAAAGCTTATTCCCAGTGCCTATCGCGAAATAACATTACGTTAGTTCTTTTGAGTAACACTGAAGAAAAAGAAATAATGCATAAACGGTAATGAAATTCTATAAATGGACTGCTGCAGGACAAATTTTTAGTCATCAGAGAAAGAAAATAAAACTCACTTCAAGTTGAGACTGGATTCCAGGCTTATAATTCATCGTCTTTTATTAAATACGCAATGATTCATCCACACGAAGAAAATGGCATCCATGCACCAAGTTCTTAGTGAGCATTTCTCAAATATGAGACAAGATGTTTCAAAATGTTGGAGCCAAGCTTGATATACTGCAAACAATTGAACAATAAAAAAAAAACTGAAACTTACCTCATAAACACAATTAAATCCCTAAAACAATAACTCAAAAATGGTTACGAAAATCGCCGCAAATCAAACTTTAAAGTTTGTTCCTTCCACATCGAAACTGCATTCTCAATCCCAATGTTCCAATTACAAGACTCCATTTCATCCGTATAACAACAGAAAACGCGGAAACAAAAACTGGGTTGCAATCAGAATACGAACTTTCACTGCGTTTTGAAAGAAACCCAATAAAATTCTCAGGATTAACAAAAAAAAATGCTCAAAACGAAAGTTGGGTAGGAATCAAAACACGAAATTTTAACTCGGTTTTCAAAGAAACCCAATAAAATTCCCAGAACTAACACGAAAAAAATGCTGAAACAGAAACTGGGTTGAAATCAAAACACGAAATTGAAACTGGGTTTTTACAGAATTCAAACAAAACCATCAATACTCAAATGGGAATCTGAGTAAAGCAGTAACCTTAATCTTGCCAAATTCAAACAATCCCATGAACAAATACAGAAGATAAAGAAATTAACAAAAAAAGAAATAAGACAGTAATACCTAGCAAATCAATCCAAATCTCCGGGTCGCTGTTTTTCTTCTTTGATTATTATTTTTGGGTTTTTTCTTCCTCCTTGTGGGCGGACTAATTGGAAGATTGGATCTTTATGCTTCTCTTGAATTTTCACCAAACTGTTTCGTGAAGCACAACTTTGGTTACGCCAGCGCATTGTCCCCGCAACCGCGTCGATAAAACAACCCAGTGGTTTTGGACAAAACGCCGGGTCGTTTGTATACATTTATGTCGTTAACTTGTGCTTCTTCTAAAAAAATACTTAAAAGTGCTTTTAGAACTCAAAATCAATTTCACTCAAAATATTTTCAATCATTTTAAAAGCATTTACAAACAACTCTAATAAATATTATGTTACGTATTCAGAATGATATTTCTCATTTTAAAAACGAGAAAAAGAAAAGGTAGCATAAAGACCTTTCTCATTCTGTTTAAAATTGAGTATACTAATTTTTTTATTTAGTGACATTTTTTCCTTGAATATTTGATGAGGTGGGTTAGTCTACTAACGTTATGGGCTACCCCATAAAAATGTGGTTCAATTTCGCCTTGGGTGAGAATCGAACTTAAGACTTTCCACTCATAAATAAAGAGAAATATTATTAGACTGTAGTAATAAGTGGTTCATTAATTATTTTTGTTGCATCAAAACCCACCAATAATAATGCACGAGTATATGTTGCAAGTACGATCAATGACAAGATGAGTTACATGAAGTTGTTAGTAAATGACAAGATGAGTTGCATGTTGTTAATGAAAGATGTGTGTAGTGTTTAAGTGTTAACTAGAAATTTTACACAATGCTATGCATGTAGGACAGTAGGATAAAATATAGAAAAGAGGGGAGAGAGAAAAATGTAGGAGATACTGATTTATTTTTTCCATTTTAATTAGTTAATTTAAGTATATATTCAACATCAAAATTAATATGAATGGTAGATAATACTTGATCGAAGGCACAAAAAATAATAATATTTATACATTCTGGTACAAGTTCGACTTCCATCTAACTTTCTAATATTTAACAACTTAACCCACCACTAATAACTAATATGATTGATTAATTAAAATCTTCTTTCCCCCATAACTTTAAGAGATTTAGGCATACAAGGTTGGCAAATAAGTATGAACATCTTCAACTATATATATGGATAATACTATTTTTTTTATTATTGGAAATGAGCTTATTCCTCCTTTGCGAATAATTATGTTATCGTACAAATTTTATAATTAAAATCGTTTAATTTTTCAATTTTCATTTAGAGGTTATGATAAAACAAATTGACGGCATAAATATCAAATAACATATTTATATGATGAATTGTTCATTCTTTGATATGCTTATATGATAAACTTCAATGTAAATAAAATATTATATGAAAGTTTTTAATTGAAAATTAATACGAAAAATTATTTTAAATAATTTATACGTTAATTGTAAATAAGAAAATGTGCACCCTTCATTCTGAATGAATTTTTGTAGAGTGATCTTGTTGACCCTAAAAACTACAAAGCCTACGTGGCGCGCAGGCCGAGTAATCTAAAAGCTAACTACGTCCTTCGGTGAATGCGGGCGTGCCAACTCGTCGGCCGAGCTCGGCCGAGGAGTAAATTTGTTGATGTCGCGTTGGGTCGCGCTACTGACTTCTGCGTCTTGCGATTGCGGCCGAGAAAGGAACACGTCTCGGCCTCCTGGATTCTCAAACCTGAAGACAAGGTTACTATTATCACGAAGCTCACAAATCGAATTCGGCTTTCAATGTGCCGAATGTAATAACTATAACACCTCACTTCGTCGAGAAGACTAATGAGATGACCTCGACCAAAAAAGGATTTAGAAACCCTTCTCGACCGAGACTTGGATAGACAATTGACCGTGCCCGCCGCAGTGCTGTTGATGCCAACGGAAGGTACTGCGAGTTCGGCCAATTCTACGGTGACAGAGCTATCTATGCCGACTTAAGATATCACCGGTTGCTTTCACAGTGCTGTTGATGCCAACGGAAGATGTGTCAGCGAAAAAGAAAAAGAAAAAGTTCTCAAGTTGTTGAGGATTTGCGCAGGGCAATTTTGTATTGATTTTGTGGGGGCTCTTGAACGTTGCACAATCACCCCTATTTATAGCATTGGATTTCCTCGAATTCGGCTTAAAACCCTACACGGACTAGGATTTCCTCTCCGGATCAACCCTAGTTCGACCAGTCCTATCTTCACTAGGATTGTGAACCTAGTCCCTTATTGAGTCGAATCCATTCCTGGTTATCCAACTTGCCGAGACTTCTTGTTGCATTAGGATTCGGCTTCGCAAATGTAGCACAACCTAGCCGGCCTAGTTTTAGAGGCCCACGAACCGAACGGCCCAAGGCTCCCTTGTTGCCAGGCCTTCCGGGCCGAGAATGGTTCTGTCCTCGGCCCAAATTAATATTTTGGGCCCAAACAGATCTCCAAATAAAAATTAATAAAATTTGACGGTTTTATCCCGCTCATCGATTCATCTCATGAAAATATTTAAACCGTAACCAATACATTGTAAACAACTAAATGATGTAATTGTAAACTAAATGATTGGACTATTAATAATTATCGATTAACGTGCTTTTTTATTTATTGATAAAACATTATTTAATTTGTAATTTAGTTAAAAAAAAATTGATGTCTGATATTATCCAAAATAAAAACGCAAAGTACTTCCCCAAACCCTAAACCCAAAACATTATACCTTATGCTTAACTTTGCTGCGTGATGTAGCCACCTTATTAAGTTTCTCTCTTCTTCCTCATCCATCCAATGTATGCAAAAAGAGCTTTCTACAGTAGATCCTTTACTTTGACTAATTGCTCCAAATAAAAGGAGTGAATAACATTACTAAATATAAGGAATTTAAATTGCAAACGTTTGCTAGGTTGGTTTGGCCTGCCCACTGCCCATCCACTTGCAGTCAGAATTTCCCACCGTATGTTAGAAAATATATAGTTTTGATCCTCTTGTTATAAGACAAACAAATTAACTTAATTTATTGATACAGAAAAGGATATTAAATTTGGTGTAAACTTTGAATTATATACCATCAACCCTACATCATACAAGAAGATAAGAGACCAGGGAAAGATAGACCATAGAGTGTGCAATGCACCGCAGCTATATATCTATCTGTATACAAAGTTTCAGCCTCTACTACTAATCCTGCCATCTTGTTCAGTCCCATGCTGCAAAAACCTAGCCCAATCTTTTCCTTTATCCTTCAATCTCTCTACCATACCACCACCGTCTCCGCCGCCAAATCCCAAAAGCCTTATACCTGCAAGCTCCTGAAAAATCCACCCTAGAGTAGTCATCCCTGTAAAAGCCAAGGCAGCAGCCACAGCAAACCCAGCCAAGGCTCCGACAAACACAAACCCAGCAAAAAACAGAAGCGGGCTGAAAATAAGCAGAAGCGGCGAGCTCAAAACCAGCAGTGTCACCGACGCCAAGAAGCTGAACCCCATCAACCCCACAAGCGGCCCTCCGATTGCTAAGCCAGTGAAAGCAGCCAAAAGCACTTTTGTGCCTGAGGTCTGCAGCTGCTGCTGCTGCTGTCCATGCTGAATCTCCATTGTGCTCTGCTTTATATATACTTCGTGAAATGAAGATCCGTATAATTTTTGACTCTCTGTCTTTTTTGAAGTGGGAAAAGTTAGGGTTTATATTGAGGTGGTAGCTGGGTTTTGCTTACGTGCAGGTTTTGATATCTGTTGTTATGTGGCAACTGCTGGAGTTCATGTGGGACACGTGGCAGTGGAAGACGCGACACGTAGTTTTGCATGGATGGCTTTGCTGGCGATTACTGTAGTACCAACGAAGAAGAATCCAATGGATGTTTTGCCTCATATCCAAAAGAAAATGGATATCCTTAAGGTTGTTACGCACAAAATCGGTTGCAAGTGGCCATTTACCAGGTGGAAATGTGTTATGCCCTTGCATGACGACGTGGGTTCGAATCTCGTCGGTGGCTAATCTAATATTTAACTTACTAACACCATCGTTTCACTACAAAAAAAAAAAAAGTAGAAAATACCATATTTTTAGACCATATATATATATATATATATAAATGTATATTCTAAACTTTATGAACGTTGATGGTTGAACACTTTATTTAATGATTTAAAAAAATCTAATAATCAATCATCACATCATGTAGTCTATAAAATAATGTTCAAATGTATATATATATATATATATATTCTAAACTTTATGAACGTTGATGGTTGAACACTTTATTTAATGATTTAAAAAAAATCTAATAATCAATCATCACATCATGTAGTTTAGAAAATAATGTTCAAATGTCGTCTCTCTTCTTTTAAATCAAGTCACTCTATTAACACTATCAATGACCATTTGTAGTTAGTAACGAGTCTTGAAGTCAAGAGGTAAAGAGCTAGAGGTTTTTCATTGAACACATATCAGTACATTACGTGTCATAATATAAGTGAACATAATTATTTTTTCAAATCTTCTTCCACTTGTATCATGACACGTGGTATACCGACCATGTTACAGGTATACTAAAAAATTTCTCATGTTATTTGTGTTAAGCATCTCGAGAATCTCATGTTGGCCATGTGAATATTCTCCTCGGATGTCGTTGTTCCTAGATATGTTTTTTTAATTTCGGGATTTTATTTTATTTTCGTTCATGAATTCGAAAATCCCAGGTTGATTTGTTTAAGGCTTGATTTGACCTTTCATTAATTTTCAATGAATTATGTTGGTTTAGTGGGCCAAATCTTTTAGTTTTTGCATGGAGCTCGATTCCACAAGTGTGTTGAGGCGAAATCGTTCGTCAATCGGATTGAAACAAAGAAGTTACAAGTTTTGAAAGTGAGGAACATTTTAATTTTTTACACTTATATAAATAGTAAATTTCTATTTTTGGAAACTGACATAAATAGAAAGTTTCCATTTCTAGAAACCCATCCCAGATTTCCTTCCCTCCCCTAAAGAATAAATTGTTTAGGACAATTAGCGTCCGTTCGGTAAAGTTTTACAAAATGATTTTTGGAAAAATGTTTTGTAAAACAAAAATACAAATAAGATTTTGTATTTTTTGTGATTTGTGATTTGAGAATGCATCTGACATTTTAGCCCGAGAGTGATTTTCAGAGAATAAAAATATAGAAAATGTGTCTGGTACCAAATGTCATAAAATATATATACAAATTTATGTTTGCTAGTAATGGTGGCAGTGGTGGAAAGGATGGTGTGGCTGAGACGATAGTGGTGTTGGTAGAAATGCTGATTGGAGCAGTGGTGGTAATAGTGAGAATAAAAGGAATCGAAGTGAAAATTTGGAATCGTGATTACCGCAGACCACCTATCTTGTCAAATCCGAATGGATTCTCCCCCCCTCCCAACTTGCCATTTGGAGCCTTGAATGATAACCTCCTTTGAAGCACAAATGCTCTTTCAAACAAATGAGGAATTCGAATTTACTGAGGCCTCAAGGAAAGAGGACTGAGGGTAGTACTATGACATGAGAACAGTGGAAATAAGGGATTGAGGCTCTTGGATTTATTTCCAGCCTTGTTTAGCAAGTAATCCCATGTTGAAAGCATGAAGCAGGTTGCGAAAACCCAGACGCCCTTCGGGTTTAGGGCAAGAGAGATTATGCCAATCAAGTCAATGTATCTTTATTGAGCCATCCAACTCGTTCCACCAAAAGGAAAATAACTCATGCATCGTGCAGAGGGGAATGAAGAGAATGGAATACGCCACCATTTTAGGTAGCAATTCTCTTCCGACAGCCTAGGGCTTTCTGTTCACTTTTAATTAGTCTCGTTTGGTTAATCCAATGTAGAAACTCGAAGAGTAATTTGAGCATCGAATCCAACTTAATCGAGAAGAGTGCATTTTTGCTCACCACCATTTAGTGTGGTGTATGCTCACCATTCTATTTATCACTGTTAGATGAGTTTGAATATTGAGATTTGTGTTTATTCACTACACGAATATCGAAATTTAAACTCATCTAACAGTGATAACTAGGGTGACGATCATACACCACACTAAATAGTGGTGAGCAAAATTGCTCCCAATCGAGAAATCAAAGTAATGAGAGATTCGAAACGTTATCGTTGAAAATTCAACATTCTCGCACGACTTTCGGCCTTCTTAATTAATTAACATTGCATCTCTTAATTTCTGGTATTGGCCTACCTACTGACAAGGTCTCATTCCTTCTAACTAAAGAAAAACGAAGCGTGTAGTTATGAACTTACGAGCTTATAAAATGAATTCCAAGTGTGATATGAGCTGTACTTTACGCACAAATGACGTTGCACCACGTATATAATTCTAGTGATGAGTTGCCACGACATATCCACGTACTCACGCATATATCTGAGAGTAATTTATGTGGAATGGATTCACTGCCATGTGAAGTCTTTATTCAATAATACACTGTCCTGTGAAGAAAAACATATACATGACAACATATATTATTGAACAAAAGACACCACGTGACGATGAATTCGTTTCATGTAAGTCATTATCAAAGTTCAATTACCAAATCTCATGATTTGTTTTCAAATGATTTGGTGGAACCCAATTGCTTGCCACGTTGTAGGGTTCACATGACCTCAAGCTATTGGATAACTTGGAAAGATATCCTCTTCGGATCTCTTCCATCAAAGCCTACCAATCAATTAATTCGGACCCTTGAAATTTAATCAAACGGCTAAAATCATTATAACTTTTAAAAGGGGCCACTGTTTTTAGCTGTTGGATCAAACATCGGAGTTCAAACCCGAGACCTTCAGTTTTAATTTTAAAAAAAATATCGCAATCCGTTATTTACCACTAAGTCACAAAGTCATAGGAAGTCACGTGATTGGTAATACCACAATAATAGAGTAGATTTTAGTTTTCAGAAGATAATCAAGTGCTCCTCTTCTCCTGTGCACGGCACCAACATGGATCACTACCCTTGATCTTTGTGGGCCCGTTTCCAACTAGTTTAAGCAATCATTAACAAATCTAGAACCGGATTTGGGGCTTCCCACCCTCTTTCTTTCAGAACCCCATCTAACTATTGACAAAAAAAAAGGACCAAAAACCGATTCCTTTGCCTTTCCTCACTTTGGTTTTTAGTCACAATAAATATACTGTAATGACATTCAACGATTATATTTGATCAAATTAGTTAGATCTGTGTTGTTTCCCTAATACTCAGGTTCAAACACCTTACGTTATAATTTAGATTAAATTAAAATATACCCGAATAATAAAAACTCATCACTTTGAAACCAATATTATTCAGAATACCTTCAAAATCGCCAATCAAAAGAAATAATTGATTAGTTATATTAATATTATACTCATAAGTATAAACTCGTCAATTATCCAAATTAAAAGATGTTTAAATTATTGTCACGCCTTAAACTTTATCTTTATCTTTCTTTAAAACCCTCAAAACGTTCATACAATCACATGTTTGACTCCGTATACGACAACATTCTGATTCAGCATTACTGTGTATGTGGCCCCCCCCCCGCCACACATCTGACTGCCAATAATCGAAAAACTGATGGGTTTGTCTTTTGCAGTGTGGTTTTCTGTGACTCAAATTTTTGTTCGGCATATATTAAATTTAGAATAATGTTATGTAGATTAAATTTGTAGAAAAAATCTTATAAATTAAATAACATATAATAAGTTAAGGATTATGTTATTATTTAAGTGTTGATTAATGTGTTTATTTATATTAATGTCATATCATTTAGTTTGTAAATTTAATTAATTAATTTAATTTACCTAACATCACTCTTAATTTTTTTTAAATAAAATTTATAAATACGTAACAATCAATAACTAAGATGACATAAACGCCATGCAAAATATTTGATCTCGATGGGTTCACATGCATTCGCTGTATATAGTGTAGGGACCAATGAAAAGCCTAACTTTTAAGTTTTATGTCAGTCGAAAACATGGAAATTGACACCAATAATACAACTCGATCTCAATAATTTAATATGCTTCCAAAAAAAAATATATGATTTAATTACGTGACAGCATGGTACATGCAACGAATCCCAAATATATTTCGCTCCCGCCAAGACAAGATATTTTTGTTTGCGTTCGACACGGAGTCCGAGGAAAGTGTTATTTTTTTTCCCGATTTCCACGGAGTCCCTGGATTGCAAAATTCAAATTTGCATAACTCCTTCACGGTTAATCGTGACAGTTTTGTATATTTTGCTATAAATACCCCTCTCTGGATTTTCCTCCAATATTCGTGTCTAACTCTGCAATCGAATTTGCATTGTTGGTGTTGGGGTGTTCTTGTTTCACTCGAACTGTTCTTGTGGAGGTGTAGTTGGTGTTTTTGGTGGACTTTTTGCGGCGGAGGAAGAGCGAAGATGACGGTTGGGGCTGGGATTTCTGTGGAGGATGGGAACTTGGTGGTGTTGGGGAACAAAGTGTTGTCTGAGGTTCATGACAACGTTGTGGTTACTCCGGCATCTGGGGGTGCATTGACCAATGGTGCTTTCATCGGTGTCCAATCTGATCAGGTTGGTAGCCGCAGGGTCTTCCCGATTGGCAAACTTGAGTAAGTTCTTCTTTTTTTATCCTTCGTTATTTTTACCCTTTTAGTTGAGATTTTCGACGTGTTTATCGTTAAGTTAATGGCGAACTTGAGTACTTTTTTGTTTGTTTTCACCTTTTAAATTGTGATTAGTGATGTGGGAAAGGTCATATTTTGGATTTGTGGCTTAATTATGTGTTAATGCAGTTGGGAAATTTGAGTAAGTTCTTCTGTTTTCACCTTTTTAATTGTGATTTGTAGTGTGGGAAAGTGTCATAATTTGAATTTGTGGCTTAATTCTATGTTAATGTTGATGCAATTGTTAAACTTGAGTAAGTTTTAGGATCTTTTGTTTCAATTTTCTAATTGTGATTAATGATGTGGTTAAGTTTCATAATTTGGATTTGTGGCTCGAACCTATGTGAATGTTTGGTGTACTCGATCTTTTTGTGCAGGGGATTGCGCTTCATGTGCGTTTTCCGGTTTAAATTATGGTGGATGACACAGAGGATGGGCAAAAGAGGCCAAGATGTTCCCTTTGAGACTCAGTTTTTGATTGTGGAAACAAAGGATGGGTCTGATTTTGGTGAAGGAAGCAAAGATGGGGCGGATCAGTCTGCAGCTTATACCGTTATCTTACCGATTCTCGAAGGGGACTTCAGGGCTGTTCTTCAAGGAAATGAACTGAATGAGATTGAAATCTGCCTAGAAAGTGGTAAGGCAAAAGTCAAAAAGTTTTCAAATTTTTTCATGTTCTTTTAGAAGTAATTTTGGTTGGTTTTGAAACGGTTTTGTAGGAGATCCTGCTGCTGATGGATTTGAGGGTAGTCATTTGGTTTTCATTGGAGCCGGATCAGACCCATTCGATGTCATCACAGATTCTGTGAAGTAAGTTGAAGAGTTAATAAATTGCACGCTTGCTAATATGTTCTTTGATTTCTGTTCATGTCTCATTTTTAAGTTTTCAGATTAGATGGTATAAAGGAATTAGATCGCCGTGCTTTTAGTTTAGGATGAACAAAGATATCGAATTTTAGGACTGTCACTCTTCCTTGACAGCATTTATTTGTGAATGGGGTTTTCGATTGACATAGTTGTAATTTTAACTATATACAGGACTGTGGAGAAACATTTACAGACATTTTCTCATCGCGAGAGAAAGAAGGTAACCTATTCTTTTTTCTCAGTTCGTCTGGATTGAATTCGCCTTTTCCTTTCCCACAATTCAATCATCTCTAAATGAATTATGCTTTATGTTTCAGATGCCAGACATGTTGAACTGGTTTGGCTGGTGTACATGGGATGCTTTCTACACCGATGTGACTTCAGAAGGCCTGAAGCAAGGACTGCAGAGGTACTGATTTTCTCGTTATGGATGCTTTTGAATACTTGACATTAGCATTACAGAGACAGTAACAAGTGTTTTTTGCAGCCTAGAAAGTGGTGGAGCCCCTCCAAAGTTTGTTATTCTTGATGACGGATGGCAGTCAGTCGACATGGATTCCTCTGGTGTTGGATACGACGCTGATAATGCAGCAAAGTGAGCACTTGGTCCAAAGTACTCTCATTTTCATGTTGTCTCACCTTACAAATTTCTTTTTATTATTATTTATGTTCTTTTCTTGCAGCTTTGCAAACAGGTTAACACATATAAAAGAGAACCACAAATTTCAGAAAGATGGTAAAGAGGGTCACAGAGTAGAGGATCCTGCTTTGGGGCTTCGCCACATTGTTACCGAAATTAAGGAAAAACACGCTTTGAAGTAAGTCTTAATGTATTTTCCGACATTTGGTTGTCACGACAATTTAGTTTTATTAGGAAGTAATTCTGTTTGTTTTTCAAACTTGCAGATATGCTTATGTGTGGCATGCCATAACTGGATATTGGGGCGGTGTTGGACCTGGTGTTGCTGAAATGGAACACTACGATTCAAAGTTGGCCTACCCAATTTCATCTCCAGGAGTCGAGTCTAATGAGGATTGTGATGCCTTGAAAAGTATTACAACAAATGGGCTTGGCCTTGTGAACCCCGAGAAAGTTTTCAACTTTTATGATGAACTGCACTCTTATCTCGCATCAGCTGGTATAGATGGAGTCAAAGTTGATGTTCAGAACATTCTTGAAACCGTAGGGGCAGGCCATGGTGGAAGGGTAAAACTTACGAGAAAATACCATCAAGCATTGGAAGCGTCTGTCGCTAGAAACTTTCCTGACAATGGAATTATTTCTTGTATGAGTCACAATACAGATGCTTTATACAGGTAAAAATCTCTTTCACGTTTATGCAATCAATATTACTGATTTCATAAGACCTTGAGTTTTTTTGTATGAATTCTCAGCATTAATGATTTGTTATGACCTTGAATTTGCTAGTGTGAAGCGGACAGCTGTTATAAGGGCATCAGATGATTTCTGGCCTAGAGATCCAGCATCACACACAATTCATATCGCATCGGTTGCTTACAACACCGTTTTCCTTGGGGAGTTTATGCAGCCCGATTGGGATATGTTTCATGTAAGCAGCCAAACTCTGATATCTGATATCAGTTTGAAGTTCAAGTATTCTCCTATTTTGTTTTAGTTTTTCAATTCTTACTTTGGATTTGTTCTGCATGTTAGAGCCTGCATCCAATGGCTGAATATCATGGAGCAGCTCGCGCGGTTGGAGGATGTGCAATTTATGTTAGGTATGGTATTTGTTTTTGTCTTTGTCAGCTTCTCCTTCTGATATGAAAATAATCAAACCAGAGACAAATTTATCTGGGCTACCTATTTATATATGATGCAGTGACAAGCCTGGGCAGCATGACTTCGATCTTCTGAGGAAGCTCGTACTTCCTGATGGATCTATCTTGAGGGCCGAACTTCCAGGAAGACCAACAAGGGATTGCTTATTTTCTGATCCTGCCCGAGATGGGAAAAGGTTCGTAAAAGGAGACATTAATGTTTTGTGGTTTTGTCTCTTCAAATGATGTGTGTTTCTAATCTAAATTATGGTATTACAGTCTTCTGAAGATATGGAATCTGAACGATGTTACTGGAGTTGTGGGGGTCTTCAATTGCCAGGGAGCTGGGTGGTGTAAGGTTGGAAAGAAGAACCTCATCCATGACCTGGAACCGGGCACAATTACCGGGGTTATTCGGGCTAAAGATGTTGATTATTTGCCCAAGGTCGCAGATGAGAAATGGTCTGGGGATGTTGTCGTATTTTCTCATCTTGGTGGTAAGTTTAGCATTTGATTTAGTTCGTGTAGTCTGTACGCTTTACTAGTACACCAGAGTATTTAACATATTCATTGATTTAAATTTGCAGGAGAGGTGTCTTATCTTCCCAAGGATGCATCCATGCCAATAACATTAAAATCCCGGGAATATGAAGTCTTCACAGTGGTTCCTGTCAAGGAACTGTCCAATGGCGTAAAATTTGCTCCCATAGGCCTAATCAAGATGTTCAACTCTGGGGGAGCCATAAAAGAATATGATGAACCTAACACAAGCACAACAGTTGTCGTGAAAGCTCGCGGATGTGGGATATTCGGAGCCTACTCATCATCTCGACCCAAGAGGATAACTGTTGATTCGGGGGAAACTGAGTTTGGATATGAAGACGAGTCTGGTTTACTCACCACTGATTTGAGAGTGCCAGAGAAAGAACTGCACATTTGGAACATCAGCATCGAGTTTTAAGGATTATAAATTATGAGTGTTGTTGTATTGGTGTTGTGTACGCCTTTAGAAGGAAATGGTGTTACCTTGTCATCGTATTGATTAAAATTGGGAGGAAAATGCAGACTGCCATTTTGTCTGCGTCATGGCTTGTAGTTTGTATTCATGAAATTCGGAGAGAAATGAAATGAAAGCTTCTATTTAATTAGTCAATGTATTATTGTCCGTATTATTTCGATAGTTTGAAACTTGACATGGAATATTGGTTTGCTTGGATGTTTTGCCCTGATGTTTGTGATGTGGAAGTCTTCTAAGCGGCGGTTTCTCCAATTTGTATCTCAGTTTCGGGGAAAGAGAAAGATGTTTCGGAGGCGTTGCTTGCGAAGAACAATCACAAAGGGCACTGTACAATCTGAGGGGAATGACACCGTCTTTTAGATGCGTGGATGCCTTACGATCTTTGCTCAAGGTTCCTTCCTTCATCTCTTTCCTTCCTCCCTCTCTCTGCACATTTTATTATACTTTGATGCTTCAGACTTAGGATCGGATCGATGGTCAATATGGAATGTTGAATTAGGGAAGTTTTGGGTTTTCGTTAAGGATGTTCCTTACGAACGAACAGTCGTTCAGTGCGTGAAAATAATGAATGCCTACATTCTAATGACGATGATGCATGCAAGAAACTTCATTTTGTTGAAAGAAGTATATATATTTTGTTGAAAGAAACTTCATTTTCCATGACAACTGCATCGAAGTGTTCACTGTAAATGGAGGACATCATGCTCCGAAAATGGTTGGCTGTTGGCTTTGCGGTTCTGCTGAATGGGTGTTTAGTATGGTGATACAGTTGAATATCAGAGTGCGAGACGAACAAACGAACAAACTGAATATGAAACTGAAATAAACAGAATTGCCAAGAATGCTACATGAACTGAAGAGACTACATCTTGACTGACTTGATAAAATAAACTAATACAATCACTGCTATATGTAGTGAAAACTAAAGCAAAACCCTAATCTTTAACGGGCAAGAAATTCTAATATCCTTGGCCCACAAGAAAATCATAAACAATAATGAAATAATAACTCATTTTCCAACAGATACTTGGCATTGCTACAAGCCTAACGCGATTTGGCCTTTCTATGATTGACTGAAAGTTCACCGGCAGGCTCCCTCCTCTCTCGGATGAGAACTGGTTGCTTGAGTTTGACAATTACAAGCTGGCCTCGATCTGAAGCAAAAATGTTAGTTGCCATGCGCGGGAACCACCAGCTGAATCGACAATGTAGGTTATTGGGGCAGCAAAAGTAAAGAGACTTCACCCTCATAAGGTAACTTGTTGGACTTACTACACACAGAGAACTTGTTACAGAATACATCGATGGATCTACTCATGTATGACCCGTGAGGAGGATTAAAGGATTGGAGAAACAAAAAGCTCTTGGCTCTCTATGTGGTAGTTAATGGGAGAGATTTTTCAGTGTACCGCGAAACACGGCCTGCTACCCTAATTGTTGGGGAGAAGTATTTTTTTTTTTTTTAAAGTGTCCATTTACTTGTACAATGACCCTTGGTGTACTAGATCGTGTTTCCAGTACACTGAAAAATCTCTGAGTCAATGGTAAGGAGGCTGCAAAGGCCAAACATTTTCTTTTTGAAGAAATAAAAGAGCAAACATGATAACCTGAAGTGCTTTTAATTATTAGCCATCTCATATTCAATCTTAAACACAATTGAGCATAAATTTTAGCCCCTTCAATTGATTGACAAGGTTTGACATTTATTGTGAAATCTCGTTCCTGGATTTCACTGTTATAATCTATGTAATTGTATTATTGAGATTTTATATTATTTTTCGGGAATTTATATTAATTTATTTGAATTTAGGCTTTAATTCAACTAGTTATGAAGGTTGAAGTTTCGAAATTAATTATTTAAATTCTGTAGACCTTTCGAGGTAATAATTTATATTTTCGAATAGAGCTCGATCTCACGAACGCGTAGGCGAAAATAGTTCGTGAAATATAGTTATAACAAAAAGATTTAGAGATGTTTTAGTTGTTGCGAAATAAATAAATAAATAAATGTTTAAAAGCTGCCAAATGGCAGCAAGGGAGAGGAGAGAAAGGAGAGAGTGCGAGAGAGAAAATGAGAGGAGTAGCCCAATTAGAAGGGAGAGCAAGGAGGGGAAAGGAGAGAGACCCGAGTTGGGTCATTTTTGACCCGCAAATGATCATTTTTGACCTGGCCATATCTCCTTCATCCGACTTCCATTTTTGGTGATCTTGGTGTCCATGGAAAGCTCTTGACGAGTCCTACATCCATGTAGTGTTAGATTTCCATTTTTCTTTTCCATTTTTCTATGTCGAAGCCACAAAGAGCCGATGGTTTTCTGGCGAGTTTTCTCATGTTACGGTGATTCCGACAACGATTACCGTCGATCACCACCACCAATAGACTCCCTTCAACCCTTGGAGTAAGGACCAAGCATTGGATGAGGCGTCGGAGTTCGTTTTGGCGATGAATCGAGGAACACCCATTTCTAGGTTTTCCGGGGGGTTCGAGGGCAATTGGAGTTTTTTCCGGCCAAATTGGACTTGACCACATGTATGAAACTTGCTCCACTCACTGAGATCTATTTGCTTGTAAAATTTGGTAATTTTTGAAATAGTTGAATTTTTCTGCGAGTCGGGGCGGCCGACCGCCACCCGCGGCGGCGCGTGGGCAGTGGGCCGATGATGTCTTTCTAAGTCCAATTAGATACCCTGAATTCATAATTGATATCCGTATGAAGTGGTTTGATTGTTTGAATTTAGTTTCATTATGATACATCACTTGATCAAAATTTGAATCGACAATCCTACCGTTGGATTGTTACCAAACTTTAATGCATTATAGAACGTAATATTTGAGGATAGCTAAAACTGATGGATCAGGAATCCGACATACAGATCTTCCCGAATTAGATTTCTAAGTTAGTAAAATTAATTGTTAACCGCCACCTAATTCTAGCAATTGGCGGAGATCCGACCGTCGGATCGTGATGAGATTTTAGTATGTTGTTCTTTGAGCATAATGTGGACCTTAGGAAGTTACGAATCTAGATTATGATATGCGGATCTGCCGGATTAAATTGCTAGGGTGTGGATCCCACCGTTGATTTTTGGTCAACAGGTCTTGAATCATTTGAATTACTAAAATTTGTATTACTAAAGACTCAGTGAATCTTTGCAGACTTGTCTCGATGAGTGACTTTAATATATGTGATATGGTGATTACCCGATTCTTTATAGTAATGTCCTTTGTGGATATGACATGGTTTTATAAATGTGTTTTCTGTTAAAATGTGATTTTTTTATAATTGGCCATCAATCTATTTTTATTAAATGTGATTTGATTCATGGATTGGTAATATTTGTGGAAAAGTGATTCGAACTGCATATTGAAATGTTTTGTAAATTGAGGGCTAGTAGGGGACTTTGAACTTGTTTGGTTAATCCGCATTGGGGGTCACTAGTGGTCCTGCTTGGTTAATCCACATTGGGGGACCATACTATATATGGATCGTGCTTGGTTAATCCGCGTTGGGTGATCCTTATGACCATTTATACTGAGGAGTGATCATGCTTGGTTAATTCGCATTGGGTGATCACTGCCTAATATTTTTGTAGGTGTGACTCTGCTTGGTTAATCCGCGTTGAGGGGTCACTACCTACCTGATTATCTTGACCCTGCTTGGTTAATTCACATTGGGGGACCATACTATATATGGATCATGCTTGGTTAATCTGTGTTGGGCAATCCTTATGGCCATGTATGATTAGGAGTGATCATGTTTGGTTAATCTGCTTTGAGTGATCACTTCCTAACAGCTGTAGGAGTGACTCTGCTTGGTTAATCCGCATTGGGGGGTCACTGCTTACTTGGTTACTTTCTTAGGGGTGGTATTCTTGGTTAATCCGCTTTGGGGGGCCAAATGGTTAAATTTTTTTGTTACTTACATAAAGTTACACAATAAAAAGCCTGAAAGCAATAATTTAAAGTAAGAAATTGAAGTATGAATAAAGCAAGTTTCAACTAGATTTAACAAAGAAAACATTTGAAGTAGCAACTTATAGTAGAAAGAAACATACATCATCAATCTTGTCATAACAACTTAACAAATAAAAGAAAGGTACCTATTCAAGTTGTGCCCTTCGATCCTTAATGGAATTGAAATCCTTTGTTATTTCTTCTGAATCAATAGTTCTTAACCTCTTCATTGAACGTTAACCTAACACATTGAACAACAATAATACAAGTTTATATAATAAATTATATTTCTAAGAAATCTATCAGACTATCAGAAAAAATATATTAAACTTGAAATTGAATTTTTAAAGCACGATTGTACGAACTCTTAAAATTAAACCAATAAACAAATAAAATCATCAAGACATAAGAATAAAATGGTCAAAAACTTACCTATTAATGAGAAAAATCAATAAACTTTCTCACTTGTATGCTTGGTTTGTGTGAACTAGAACTGCAGACGAGACAGAATTAAGACTTTATGAACTGAAAAGTGAAATAGGATCATTGTTGTACCCCAAAAGTCGAAAGAAAAAAAATAATGAACTACTCCTAGGAAACCTAAAATAAAAAAAATATTAAATCTACTTTTTAAAAGTGGATGTCTACTCCTAGGAAACCTAAAATAAAAAAATATTAAATCTACTTTTTGAAACTGGATGACTACTCCTAGGAAACCTAAATTAAGCACTATAGACTACTCCCTATAAACTAATCAAATAAAAAGACTTATTGAGACGTGTGTGTCAGTGTGTGTACAATTTAAAATATAATAATAATAAAATTTGATATTGATTAAAAAAAAAGGGAGAAACTTGAAATAGGTCCAATTTTACAAGTCTCTTTTGATATGGGTCCAATTTTGTACTTACTTTTGATTTAGCTCCAATTTTGGAGCCTAAAATTGTGTACTTACTTTTGATTTAGCTCTAATTTTGGACTTATATCAAAAGAGACTTATAAAATTGGACCCATATCAAAGTAGCCCATAATTTATTTAATATTTATTAACTCTTACTTTTTCTAAAAGTAGTTTTATTTTTCAGAACTTTTATTTATTGGGTGGGCTATAACAATTAAAAATAATATAATAGTCTAAATTATCAGTATTTTTAACCTTAAATAACTAAAACTCTCCCTATGCTAGAGCCCACCCTAGCCTTGTTACTACATCTGCCGTCGGAACTAATAAACATTGAGATTTAGAACAAGGAAAAGCCTTCAACTACCATCTAATTATTTTCATTTTCTTTCTCGTACTACCATTTTTTGGGAGAAAAGAAAGGGTTCTAGAAGGGTGGCATGACCTAGTGCCAACTATATGTCCATAACAAAACACAAATATTATGCCTTTATCCCACATCCAAGTTAATGCCAGTGGTTCACCAAAAAAATAAGTTAATGCCAGTGTGGATTACCGTAGAGAGTACAATTTTAGGGGACTGGATCCTCTCCTGACATCAGGATAGAGATCCTCATAAGCAATTCATTCAGACCGTTAAAATTTGATCTAACAACTGCAATTATTATAATTTTTAGGAAGATTTTTTGTTTGAAGTCGTTGGATCAAATTTTAACGATCTGGATGAACTGTTCAGGAGTATCCTCATCCTAAGCTAAGAGAGGATCCAGTTCCACAATTTTAGTGACCACGACAAGGGTTTCTAGAAACCCTCCTTTACGTGGCATACCATCTTAACTACATGTAGTGGTTGGAAAGAGGACTTATTGCACTAGTCAATTCGGTAGGACCACGCTTCCTATACTTGCTTTCTATAGCCAACAAAAGTAGAAGGAGGACAAATATAAGTTGTTTTATACAATCGAGGATAGTGGAGAGAAGACTTGGGGAGATAAGGTTGTGTTTCTCGTTTTGAGTAATGCTTTGAAAATTAAATTTGTAGATAAAATTTTGTAAACTAAATAATATAGAAGTTGATAATTTGATTATTAATTCAGCATCAATAAACGTGTTCATTCATATTGGTGATATATTATTTAATTTGCAAATTTAGTCTCTTTAGCATTACCCTTGTCGTTTTCGTGTTATACTCGTTATCTTAATTGGTTGTGTCATCTCAAACTCGTTATCTTAACGGGTTTTTAGCAGGTGACTCGATAGTGACCCGATTCATTAACAAGTTGTGTCGTTTTGTGTTGGGTTAAGAGGTAATGCAAGAAATTGACATGTCTAATGTCTAGATCTAATAAACGATATCTTATCGAGTTCTTAACAGGTGAACTAATAGCGACTTGACTTATTAACGGATAACCCGATAATGACCCGGATCATTGAAGGATTGACGCGAAACATGATATTTTGGTGTCATTTCGCGTTGAGGTAACAGATTGTGCAATAAATTACCAGACCTAATAGAGAGAGCCGGATCAAATCTATAACTCGATTTTATAGATAAATATTTTTAATCAACTCGGTTATAAGTTTTTTAATACAAGTAAAACCTATAACCTCAAGTTTAAAATTAAATTTTTTTAACCAACAAAATTTGACTTCTGACAAAAAATATTATATTTAAGGTGAGTGGTCATTTTCTTGAAGCTTGATCTTTGTCCAAGGGGTTCTTGAATTTGGGGAATCAAAATTGTGGGTGTTCTTTCTATATTTTGGCCTTCTAGAAAGTAGGGCACGTGAGAGAGAAGAGTTTGCTTTGTTTGCTATGGTCTCGGACCACACAGTTGAGCGGAGTGTGTAGAAAACTGGATGTCTTTTAGTGACTTGTGTGATGTCACTTGGAATGTCATGCCTGAAAACAAGGCATGCCCCTACAAAATATAGTCACTTGACTTTTCCTTCTTCGTCATCATACCTCTACAAGATATCTAAACCATTGCATGAATAATAAATACTTACTTCCCTTTTACATTTATCAAAATAGAATTATGTGACAGATTTGTTGGTAAACTGAAGTTTTATAATACGAATATTGGCGTTCATGAATCTTGTGTTTGATGAGCTTCTTGCGTGAATTGAATTGGTCTTCATGGATGATAATTTTTAACAGATGAAATGCAAAGAGAAGAGGATTACGAAAGTGCACACGACAAAGTACATTTTTATCCCGGTATTTCAATATATTTTGTTGAAAGAAACTTCATTTTCCATGGTAGTTGCATCTTAAGTGTTCACTGTAAATAAAGGACGCCATGCTCCGAAAATGGTTGGCTATTGGCTTTGCGGTTCTACTGAATGGGTGTTTAGTATGGTGATACTTGGCAGTAGACCTGTAAATGAATCGAGTTTATCGGGTTTAGGTCGGGTTCAATTCGACCCGTTAAGTTAACGGGTCATCCGAATCCGACCCGTTAAGCTAACTGGTCACCCGTTAACAATTATTATTATTATTTTTTTGCATAGAATTTATTTTTTGTTGTTAAGATTTTACTGAAATTACTAAAACATCATCAATTAACGGGTTGACCCAAAGTAACCCGTTATTTAACAGGTTCACCCGTTAACGACCCGACCCCTTAAGCATCCACTCAAATACTAATATTAACGGGTGCCAGGTCTACTGGCATTGCTACATGCATAACGCGATCTTACCTTTCTATGATTGACTGGTAATTCACCGGCAGGCTCCCTCCTCTCTTGGATGAGAACTGGTTACTTGAGTTTGAGCTGCCCTCGATCTGAAGCAAGAATTTTAGTTGTCATGCCCGAACCACAAGCTGAAACGACAATGTGGATTCTTGGGGCAGCAAAGGTAAGGAGACTTCACCCTTCGTATGGTATATAACTTTCTTGTTGGATTTACTACTGTCTTGTCTTGAGAGATTTGTACTGGTTCGGTATTGAGTTATGCATTTATAAAAAATGGGTTTAAAAAAAAATTGAGCTAAAAAAGATGTTCGGTAAACATTTAAAAACAACTTCTTTTCACAGTTTTGGGTGAAAAAAAAAGCTGAAAACATGAAGCAGCAAAAATGAGCTTATTCTCACAGCACGGTAGAAGCAGTTTTTTTTTTCAAAGCACAGCATACCAAACCAGTCCTCTATGTGTAACTCTTGTTTAACTTGTAGCCTTTCCTAATGCATTTATGGAGTCGGAGATTATAACATGCTTAGTACTTTCCGAAGATGGCGGACACAGAGATCGATCCCACATGATGTTTATGACATGAAGCAGACACTAATCCAGAACTGCTTTCAGAATACATAATTCATCTATATGACCCGTGAGGAGGATTCAAGGATTAGGGAGAAACAAAAAGCTCTTAACTCTCAAAGTAGTAGTTAATGGGAAGATTTTTTAGTTTACTGGGAACACGGCACAATACATCTAATGTTGGGAATTTTTTTTTTTTTTTAAATGTCCATCCACTTGCATAATGATATTTGTTATACTGAGCTGTGTTTTCGAGTACATTGAAAAGATCTCTCAGTTAACGGTAAGAAGGCTACAAAGTCCCAACTATTGGAAGAATTAAAATAGCAATATGATAACCTGAAGTGCTTTTAATTATGAAAGAGCTTTTGCTTTTTGGCCCTTCCTGATTCAGTCAAAAACACTCTTTGAGTATCGAATTTAGCCCTTCCATTTGATTTACAAGGTTTGACATTTATACTAATTAAAATTATAAAATTTGGATTGACATAAATTTGTTTTTACCTATGTGATTTTGAATTCAATTTAAGACTTCTTTTAATGAAAAAAGAATATCGCCAACTTATTACATAAACAAGTTTCTTTTCCTTTTATACAAAAAACAGGTTTTCACCCTGCCCCCAAAGAATGAAAAAGATCAAACTTTTCTGATATTGTAACAACAATTCGTCTCCTAATTATGCTGCAATTGATCGATTCTCTCAGTAGATAGAGTTTTTTTCTTTAACATTTCAATTTACTACGTTTTCAAGTTCTCTCTCCCCTTCTAACTCAAAATATTAATATCGCCTGTTATAAAAAAAATAGTTAATGTTTGATCTAATCATACATTTAGAGTAATGAGAAACCTACCACTACTATCTAATTATTTTAATTTTCCTTCTCTTACTACCTCCATTTTTTTTTGGATAAAAGAAAGGATTCTAGAAGGGTGGTATGCCCTAGTGCCAACTATTTATCCAATCAAAACAACAAAGATAAATTTATGCCTTTGTCAGTGTGGATTACGATTTACGAGTGTAAAGGCCGTAGTGAGTACAATTTTAGCGCGCAAGACAAGGGTTTGTAGAAACCCTCCTTTACGTGGCGAACCCTCTGAACTACATCTGTATTGGTTAGAAAGAGGACTCATTTCACTTGTCTATTCGGCAGGGCCACGCTTCCTATGCTTGCATTATATAGCCAACAAAAGGAGAAGGACAAAGAAAATTTGTATTATACAATCGACAATAGTGGAGAGTATGGTAGGGGAATATGTTGCGTTTGTCATGTTCGTATCGTTTTCGTGTTATATTTATTATCTTAATAGATTATGTCGTGTCAAATTTATTATCTTAACGGATTCTTAACAGGTGACACAATAGCAACCCGATTCGTTAAAAGGTTGTGTTGAGTTAAGAGGTCATGCAAGAAATTGACATGTCTAATGTCTAGATCTGGCAAACGACGTCTTATCGAGTTTTAATTTGTGACCCAATAATGATCCGAATCGTTAACAGGTTGACGCGAAACATGTTAATCTTGTATCGTTTCATGTCAGGATAACGAGTTGTGCAAAAAATTACTAGACCTAGTGGAGAGAGCGGATCAAATCGATAACTCAATTTTATAAATAAATATTCTTAATCAACCTAATTATAAATTTTGTAATACAAATAGAACCTATAACCTCGTGTTTAAAAAGTAAACATTCCGAACCAGCTGAATTATAAACTTCTACCACAAATATTATATATAAGATAAAAAAAATAAAAAAAAAGGGAAAGGACCATGCTATTAAGGTGAGTGGTCATTTTCTTGAAGCTTGATCTTGGTCCAAGGGGTTCTTGAATTTGGGGAATCAAAATTGGACAAGGATTGTCTGCCCTCCACTTTCGGTGCCCTTCCCGTGCTCTCTTGTTTTGTGTCTTCACGGTTAAGCCATGTCAACATTTTATATTTTTTTTTTATAGATATAATAAGACAAAAATAAATAATAATATAAAATGTTGACGTGGCTTAACCGTGACCACACAAACAGGAGGGCACAGAGAAGACACCCGAAGTGGAGGGCAAACAATCCTTGTTCATCAAAATTGTGGGGGTTCTTTCTTTGTTGGCCTTCTACAAACTAGGGCACGTAAGAGAGAAGAGTTTGCTCTGTTTGCTATAGTCTAGGACCGCACTGTCGAGCAGAGTTTGCAGAAAACTTGATGTTTTTTGTGACGTGTGATGTCACTTGAAATGTCCTGCCTAAATACAAGGCACACCCTACAAAATGGACTTGGATTGTCAGCCCTCCCATTTCGGTGCTCTTCTCGTGCCATTTTTTTTGTGTGGTCACGGTTAAGCCACGTCAACATTTTATATTATTATTATTTTTTATTTTATTATTTTTATAAAAAAATAATATAAAATGTTGACATGGCTTAACCATGACCACACAAAACAGGAGGGCACGAGGAGGGCACCGAAATGGGAGGGCAGACAATCCAAGTCCCTACAAAATACAGTCACTTGACTTTACCATCTTCATCATCATACCCTCAGAAAAAAATCTACAACCATTGCATTATTAAGATAAACGTACCTCCTTTTTACTTTTGTCAAAATTGTAATTTTGAAGAAGAATTATGTGACGAATCTGTTGGTGAATTGGAGTTTTATAATATGGATATTGGCGTTCATGAATCATGTGTTTGATGAGTTCTTACATGAATTGAATTGATCTTCATGGATGAGAAGAAGGTGCACACCTCCAAGTATATTTTTATCCCTGTATTTAATGAACAACAAACTAAAAAATCACTTTTTGACTAAATTTGTTAACGCATCACGAGGATTTAATTTAAATCCCAATTTTTTTTTACAACGAGAGCTATATTCCGATCACCTTATCACCACGAAGACTGTTTATCCGACAATGCCAAAGTATTAAACTCGATATTAATAATAATCCAATTTGAAACCAATTATTTATAAATGGAAGAACACCCCTAAACCATAATCTACTATCATGGCAAGTGAGAGTAAAAATAGTTAAAAACAAAAATCAATTTACTATTAACTAAAACCACGTAAATTGGGGAAATCTTGGTGCTTCTAGAACCAACAGGATTCTCTCCAGATCCTTTTGGTGAGGATCATGGAGATTTGTGAATTGTGTCCGTTTATCATACATCATACGGTCAGTTTTTGTCAAATACTGTTTAAGTTTATTTTTAAATAAAAATATTTAAAATAATTTATGACCGCACGATATAAGATGAACGAACACGATTCATGAATTCCTGGAATCCACACATAAAGAGGATCCAGCGAGGATCCGGCCTCCTTCTAGAAGCAACAAATATAAACTGTATGCCGCTGGAACAAGTGCCATGTCAGCGCCCCCTTAACCCACAACACCCACACACAGATATTTATACCCCTTTCAAATATTGTATTCACACCATCCTCCTCCTCCTCCTCCTCCTCCCCCAAATCTCTTCCGATTCCCAAATTGCCCTCCGCAGGACCGCCAAAATCCCCAATGTCTACAACCTTCTTCCCCCCGGCCGCAAGCCCCCTTACAAAAATGCCCCTTCCCCAGCGGCGCAGTTTCCAGATCAAGGCCTCCTCCGCCCAGGCGTTCACCGAGGCCAAGCCGCGGCACGGTGCCTCCGCGGCGAGTCTCTACGAGGTCCTCCGAGTCACGGCCAACGCGTCGCCAACGGAGATCAAGTCGGCGTACCGGAGCTTGGCCAAGCAATACCACCCGGACGCGTCGCGGTCGGAGTCCGACGGCCGGGATTTCATCCAGATTCACAACGCCTACGCCACGCTGTCCGATCCGGCGGCCCGGGAAGTGTATGACACGTTGTTGGGCGCTGCTCGCATTAATTTTAATCGGCGGAGAAGCTCGGTCGGGTTTCGAACCGACGGGTTTTACTCGACCCGGAGGTGGGAAACGGACCAGTGCTGGTAGAGAAACGTAAAGCTAATAGGATCCGGGCCCACCAGACTCGCCGCTGACTCAGCAGACACCGCCTTTCGTTGTGTGTAATATTTTTTTTTCCTTTCTTGAGAAAGAAAAGAAATTGTTAGAATCTGACGTGTAAATAGAAAAAAATTAGATGTAGGGAAATTTTTTGTAAATGCTTTTATGACGACGGGCGTACGAAGTGAATGAATTTTGATCGGAAATTATTATCTTTAATTATTTATTTATTTGTTTGTGTCAATTTTGAATTCTAATTTTTTTTTTTAAATTCATGTATAATTAGGACTAACGAAATACTGAATTTGTTATCTTATGTTTGCTTTTCGGGAAAATATACCAATTGAAATGGGGTTTTTTTTAAATAATAAAGAGCTGGGTCAACTATTCAATCAAATGAAATTAGCAGTAGTATGTGATTTAAAGTTTTAAAAGGATTTAGATTTTAATTAACGTCAAAATATGTTTAAGAAACTAGTGAATTGGGGAAGTTTGAAAAAGTGGAAAGAAAAGTTGATGTGGCGTGCAAATGCGAGGATAAAGATGGAGAGGGAGTGAGTTTAGCGTATTGATAGGGTGATGTGATTGTGAGATTAAAAAAAATTATTTGTGCAAAATTACCTTAATGTTCATATTTTTTTCATTTTTACTATTTTATTTCAGTTATGTATAAAAGCGGATAATAATAATTTTTTTGGTTTTTGGGTTGATATTATAATTCTACTAATATGTAGTTTATATTACGTTTATTGACCAAGAAAATGATTAGCGTGAATCATTTGACAGAGTTTTAAATTTCACGATTTAATTGCAAATGATTGTAGTTCGAGTAGTTAAAAACATTTACTTTTGTATGCAAGGTTCTAGGTATAATTCTCGTATCTCAACTATTACTTGTATAGAAAACAAATGGTTTGGCAATTTAACTACAAGTTTAACGAATGTAGTAATTTGTAAATGAGGAATGTCCTCCATACACCAATTTTTGTTTTCAAATTTTGAATCGAATATAAGTAAAGAAGAACCGATGGACAAAAATAAACAGAGTGTACACAATTATTTTTCTTTGTAGATAATTGAGCCCCATAAATTATTAGAGTATAAGCATTTTATTTGCCTTGTACACACATTTTAGTAAATTTAAAAGAGAAAAATAATTTTTTTTTTGTCAAAGGATAAATTTTATTAAATTCTAATATAAACGTTTACATCTTCAGCAAAAATATTAAAAAGAAATTCATGACCATAAGCATCTCACAGGAACGAATCACCACGCGAGGTAGCATAGGAACGAATAAAAACGAATAAAGCATATTTTGGTTGTAAGTTGTATTGGTACAACAATATATCACCTCACTTCCTAAAGCATGGTAGTAATGGTCATCTTTATTGACTTTCACCCCACTATATTGGGGACCTTGTCTAGAAATTATTGTCCTTTCATACAACAGTCTTATCCTGCTAAATGAAATCAGTTAAATGAATTATAGAACGCCACCGCCTCAATTTTGCACCAAGTGTTTCGTTAGCTTCAAGTATTCTATGTCCTTTCTTAGGGCTGGTTTGGTATTACTATGCTTTGAAAAAAAACTGCTTCTGCTGTGCTGTGAGAATAAGCTCATTTTTACTGCTTCACGTTTTCAGTTTTTTTTTCACCTAAAACTGTGAAAATAAACTGTTTTTAAGTGTTTACTAAACATCTTTTTGAGCTCAGCTTTTTCTGATACCCATTTTTTTATAAAAGCACCCCAGTAACAAACCAGTACTTAAAAGTCTTTTTCCAAATATTTATAGATCTTCCTCTGCCCCTTTTACCCTAAACCTCTATCTCATAATCGCAATTTCTAACCGGATGGTAGGTTTATTCTTTAGTTGCTAAACAGCAAAATTGACAGTATTCCCTCCTCCTATCTTTAAGAAAATATGCAACAAACCACATTCGACCCTCTAGCCTCGTAAGATACAACAGCCAAAATTTAAACAAAAATCAAAACACAGATGCATTCACAAGTGTGAAGAATACACAAAATTGCAGGTTTACATGGACCTATGACAAGTAAAAGAAAGCTAAACAAAAAAGACGATGAATACAGTAGCTCGAAGCAAAGAAACCGAAACGCCTAAGCCGACGCATCCAATTCGCCGAAAACTGACTCTACAGTTCGGTAACTTTGTTTCATAAGGGATCACAGCAGATTTTTGTACAAAATGTCCATATAACAATTGTTTCTTGCACAACGGTCGGTTTTTCGAACGATGTATGATCATTTACAGGCCATCATAATGGAGTTGATGACATGCATGAGAAGTCGGATACTAGTGTGTTCGGCACTGTTGATCGCAGGCAAGGCATGTTGATGGTGCAGTATGCTATAAACTTGCTCAAATATGGGCCGACCGTGCATCGCAATCATTTGGTTAGCCGGGTTTGTTGCGCCCGCCACATCCGTCATCCACGCAACTTTTCTGGGTGTATCATTGCTGATATCACAGGCCAGCTGTTGCAAAAGAGAAAGAAGCACACCTTGGCTCAGAGGAACAGGATTCAGCAGCAATATCCCCCGCAGATCAACCTGGAAAAAAAAATCGTAAGAATGTGTCAGGCTGATAATCTTTTGCAAGCTCAGAATCTCTGATAACCACCACGGATATCATCTAAAGCATACCTGATGGCATAACCACGATACGATGGAAACATCACTTCTTTGCAGAGCTGCCGTGAAAGCCTCCTCATACTTGCGTTCAGATACCAGCCTCGATAGCTCATTCTTTGGATCCAAAGGTACCTCAACCTATCATGCAAAAATAGATTGCTTTTCATGATTAAAATAGCCAACCAACCAACCCTCGTTCAATAAAATTGAACATTTGGAGTTGCACATCCACAGATTCCACATATTTAAGATCCAACAAACCTTCTCATGGAGACCACCCAAAGGTCCATTAGTGAGTTGTGTGACCAGAGGATTTACTGCACTTGAGTTTCCTCGTGCAGCTGCAAGAGCTATGAGCTTTCGTTGACCCTCAGCCACTTCTCCACTTAAGGTTTGAGTCACCGATGATGCAGAATTAATAGCTTCCTGCAAATATCATCAAAATATAAAATCAACTACAGAAACAGATGAAAATACAAACCATATTAAGCCATGCAGTAGATATCAGAAGGAATAGGAAAAGCATAGGAAAACCAAAAATACTTCATTCCCAAAAGATATCAGAGTTTACTCGAAAGAAAACAATTGTCTCTTACAATACAGAATCATCTCTTCAGTAATAACTATCATATCCTTGTCTCTAATGATATTTACCTTGTACAATAATAGGGAAAGAATCAAAACGTTGGATGCTAGTCTCATGCAAGGGGAACCGTAGTTCGTAAAATTTTAATCATAGACGGAAATTGGTACGAGCCCACACACACCAAAGCTGATATATCAGCTTACATTCAGTTAAACATAAAACATCAAACAAGATCATCATGCAAACATCATATTTGGCTCACTGTATTTCATAAGAAGCACATGATATTTCACTTGTTTTCGGAATATATTCTAAGACCCTAAGGATTATAACCGTTCAAATATACGAGATGGGAAGTTTGCCAACAAAAAATTATCAAAAAGAAAAAGGTTGAACTTGGTAAAAGCATACGCACCCTTAGAGCTAGTGCCAATGGCGAATGTGTGGAGTCAAAGTGCTGCTGGGCCACAGTTGTGTGTTCAACCATTCCTTTCTGGAACGTAGCATCTACTTGCTCAAACATGGCCTTACATGACTTCTCAAAGGCAGGTACCACTGAAGCTTCCATACTAGACTTAAGAGCATCCTGTGTGCAAAGGTCATATTATCAGTAAACAAATTGTCAAAACCAAGGTAAAATGTTACATATTCAGATTACAAATACAAGAAAATTAAGCTGACATGGGCCAATACACACCTGAAGAGCTTGTTTGCCAGAAGTTTGAAACTGCGCCTGAATTTGCCTGGAAACAGTAGCTTCAAGTTTTGAGTTAACAGATTTCTCCAATTGGTTAACAGCCTTGTCACCCACTCCTCTCTGCAGCACAAGAGTCAATTAAATAACTACAAAGGAACTTTATTATAAAAGATACCAGATCATATAGAATTCTAGGCCAGCTTTATTAAGAAGGGGTCGAATCATCCAAAGTTCCAACCTGGAAGGAATCAGAAAAAGCCAAAGGTATTGCCTTCTCAATAGCTGGAGTTATAGCACGAACAACAGCTGGTCCAATCACAGATGATTCCTTCTTCACCACTTTCTCCAACATGACTGGAAAGTCCTTGTTCATGAAGTTATTTATCAAACTGGTTATTTGCTGATTACGGTCTCGCAATAACTTTTCATTCTTTGCATTCTCTTCTTGAAAACGAGCCCATAGAGCATCATTATTGGCCTTTAAAGCCTTCTCCATACTTTTCCCAAGAGCAGCTTCCAATCTCCTCCCTTCCTTTGTAACGGGGGCTGCGACCATCATTGTTATCTGCTTTTGCATTTCTTTCTGCATGGTCAGTAGCTGCACAAACAGAAAAGTAGAAGAAGTTAAGAAAAGGCTGATAGAAATAAATACAGTTCCAGTCCACTCATCAACCACACAACTTTCTCACTTTTCCCAAAAAAAGATAAACAAATAGGACAAGAAAATCCATCTGACATAGGACATGTTCCAAAGTGAAAGAGAAAAAGATTAACAGAGGCAGTAGCATTATTTTGTCAATATACAGGATGAGTAGTCTTCAAACAATAAAAGAAAATTTTCAGTTGTCATGTGGAGAATAATTTGTATGTCAAACATTAATGTATGGGAATTAGCAGTTACCTGATTAACCGTATCCTGCATGGCCATAATTTGCGGGTATGCAACTTCTGCAGAGGGTAGGCTTGAACTCCCACCATGTTCATTGGCGGAATCTATGGAATTGGTCACACTTGCTGATGGTAATGATGAACCTGATGCTTGAGAATTTTTCCACTTCTGTTTTTTCACTTTTGTATTTGATGTCTGCGATTGCAAAACTGTTGGGGAGGTAGATGACCCAGAAACATCTTTTGCAGAGTCCTGGTCTTCATCTCCAGCATGAGATTGGCCCGGTGGTTCTGTCACACTGCCACCATCAACTTGCCGAGCTTCATCCGTAACATAAGTTTCTGCTGGTATCGCACAGCATTCTCGGGCCATTTCAATTCCAAGATCTGATGCCTGGGAGCAAAAGTATTTTTCCTTATTTTCTAAGACAGCATTTTGTGGTTCTCCTTGAGAGACAAACTCATCAATTTGAGTAGATCTAGTTTCACCCACTACTTTAACCTCCACCTCAGAATTACCTACATCACTGTTAACACGAACATCTTGGATATTTCCCTCCCCCTCATTCTTGCAGTCAACAGTATTAGCTCCTTCAGAAGATGAAGCAGCCATTAAAATCTCAGAGGGAGTTATTAGATGGGTTGGATGTTTGAACATGATAGGAGGATTGAGCACACTAGATAAATCATCTTGTCCAACTTTAGGCTCATCATTCCTCGAGTCATCATCCACTGCAGGCACTTCTGACATGTTTGAACGAGCAGTGATCATTTGCCTGTCAACAGAGTAATCATTGACTTGTTGGTCTCCAACATGGTCATTAAGTGTGCGACCCGGCTCAGATCTATCTGCTGGACTTCTTATACCAGAAAGTTTCCTGGACAACCTAGGACTCAAGGGAATAGATGGTGATGCAACAAAAACAACAGCAGAATCACTAGATGCCGATGCCAATGAAACAGGTCTTGATTCTGTACTTGAAGTGGTAATATCTTTTGAAGTGATTGCCTCAACAGAATTAGAGCTTACAGGATACCTCATGGCAGCTGCACCCTCAGAACTACTTTCATGTACGGCTGGTCTACGTGATGAATTGGCTAGCAGCAGCTCTGTGGGTTTACTTCCAGATAGATCCAAAGCATATCCTTCAGCCCCAATTGCATCGCGTGAGATATTGGAATCTGACTTTTCTAATCCAACATTATCCAGTGGTGGAGGCAAGCACTTTGATAATTCCAAAGCATACTGCTGAATGGCCAGAGTCTGGACACAATAAACCTGAACAATCTGTTCACCATGAGGAGAGATACTTGTCCCAGTAAAACTTAAAATAGGCATGGTAACGGTAAATTCTGCAATGTAATCCATGCGTGTTGCTGCTGGATCAGGACCAAATTCTAAGTGTACAGCATATATAGCATTCTTCTTAGCATTTGCAAGTAAGAGAAGGCCAGCTTGCGACAATGCTATGACTTGATTAAAGAATGCCTCCTCGACTCGGGGTTCAGAAGAACTCTTCAACTCTAATGTCTGGGTACATTTCCATGATTCAGCATCACTGGGAAGCAGCCAGCCTTCTTCACTGGCTGAGGACCAGATCTTCACTTCCCGATTTAGTGGCCCCTATAAAACCGATGTATACAAGTACGAAACAAATTAGAACATTCTTATACTTAAATTAGGTAGCAGAAACACAACTAGAACCCTTATAATACATGCAAAGAATGAAAAATCACTTACCACTGTGATAAGTATAATATGATCTGGCCTGTGGGGAGCTGTCACAAATGTAGCTGAATAAACAGGTTGCCCATCGTAGGGTCTCAATACTAAAAGAGGTTGAGCTTTGCGATCTTCCCAGATCTTTATCTGTTGCATGACATACATTTTGTGTGGAATCAGCAAATACTCTTACAAAACAACCAGGAATATTTAAGAAAGTGTTAGCATGCATGCCAGCAGATGCCTGTGAATTATAAGTTATAACCCATGATTATTTCTCTACCCCGTATCTGTGCTATTATTAAGAGAACCCTCCTTGTCAACTTTTTGCCACTTTTTTCCTATTTTGCCCTCACTTTTGATACACAATACTTACATAAGGAGGGCAAAATAGTAATTTTGTATCTTTTGCCCCTTTTTCCCTATTTTGCCCTCACTTTTGATACACAATACTTGCATAAAGAGGGCAAAATAGTAATTTTGTATCTTTTGAGAAAATGACAATCATACGCCTCTCAGTGTCACTTTTTGACCAGCCATATTGTATTCAGAAAAATATTTTGTTGACAAATTTTCAATGTCAATATGTATGAGCCGAAAGGTGGTGAGCTCAAGATTTGAGCACAAATAAATAGAAATAGAAAAGGGCAGCAAAAAAATTCACCTCAACCTAGACCAAAACCTTAAATCATGACCAAACTCCATAGAGGTCATAAAAGCCAACAGTAAAAAGTATGCAACAAAATTCAAAGCATGTGAAATTGACCTCAAACATTGAGCAAAAGCCACGTAACTCATAAAGCAAACAGTCAAATGCATGCAAGGAAAACAAAATGTATGCAAGATTTTACCTCAAACCTAGACCAAACTCCATAGAGCAAATAAATCCAACAGTAGTATGCAAAGAAAGTCAATGTGTCTAAAATAAATTTGACCTCAAAAATTGAACAAAATCCATATGACTAAAATACCAACTAACCAAGTTGATTTTTTTACCATCACACAAAGGCGCAGGCAACCAGGTTTCCTCAAATTTGTTTCAAATGAAAATGCTGAATAAAGTTTCGCACTACAAGAAAATATGTAAGGTGAAACAAAGCCTTCAAAAACTGTAAAGGTACATACTGTTCCATCCATAGAAGCAGAAACCAGACGGGTGGTCATCCATTGGCACATTGACAAGTCGGTCACTTCTCCATCGTGTTTACCGACAAACTGGACTCCATCAATCAGCTTTTCAACAGGACATTTGAGAGGCTCATCAGCAGAAGGGGGTTCACCCTTCACAACTTTAGTAGTATCAATTCTTAGTACACGCTTTCCAAACCCAACCACTAAAACCTCCTGTAAGATTATTTTTCATAACACTCATAAGTAAGAGACATATCATCCAGGCAATTCAAAGCCAAAAAGAAGAAGAAAAAAAAGTATAGAAAATGATTGTACGCACTGAAGGAGGAGCAGTAACTGTTCAATGAAAAATAGAAGTTGAAAGATGAATTACTTGTTTATGACAGTGCCAACAAACTCGTGGATGAACAGCTTCGCCCTCTCCAACTATTTGAATAGCAATCACAACCTTTCCAGTGATTTGTGGCGTACCTTCTTCATCTGGACCTTCTGAAATTTTCCATACAAAGAGTCGTCCTTCTACACTCACACTGCACAAATTTATGTCAAATAACAGAAAGCCAAACTAGATGAACAAAAAATAATTAAGACTAGCGGAAAACACCTACCTAGCCAAAAGGTGAACATCCTCAGCAAAGAAAGCCATGTCTGTGACCCTCTGACAGAACAAGACATCACTTAGATCAATAAGATACTAAAAACTTGTAAGCTTACACCAATTTACAAAAATCCCATCTAATAAGGGATAGCCACAGAATATAATAGTAGGCATTCAATAAATCAAGCTAATTTAATTATATCAATTGTCAAGCAGTGATATTTCCTGCACTTCAGTACTTCAAGCATTGGTCCTAGACTGCGCTATCTCTATCCGTCTAACTCCCACTGCCATTTCTCGTTACATAAGTAATAGTACATGAAGTCAAACTAACTTTTGCAGCCATCCGAAAGTAAAGAATCTAAATTTGAATTCATAAACTATACAAGGCATCAACACCCGGATAGCGATCAAAGAATGCAGTGTCATTTTAGCAAAATAAAAGTGCACATAACCAATCCAAACACTAAGATGTGAATACAAACTAGTATACAGGATTAGAATGAAACCTGTGTATGAGCTCGAAACAAAGATCTCAATGCAGTGTGTATATTCAACACCCGAATGTTGCCCTGCTTCAATCCATAGCATATATACGACTTATTAACCGCAATTTGGCGGCCAAGCACAAGCTGAGGATCCGAACCATACTTGGTTATGGGTGTAACTTCGAGCTGCGGCTGAACCTCACCCTGCAACCTAACGTCCACATCATAAACCACGTTATTGCCAACCAAATGCCGGCCTTTCGGTAGCTTATTGCTGGGCATTCGAATCGGGCCAGTGGGTTGAATCCCCATTGGGAGAGTGGGCGGCATTGAGACACCTGGAGGAGTCGACAACTCAGGCTCTAGATTTCCTGACGGACCACCAAGAAGCGCCATGATCCGAGCACCGGAATTGGGGCTCGAATTGGAATTACCACTGCCGGTGCCGCTGGCGTTGGAAGTGGGAGTGGCAATGTTGTAATTACCAGGGGGTTGGAGGGGCGGGGTGGGGAACGAGAGAGACCTCTGCTGGAGCAAGTGGTGGTCCTGCGGAGAGTATTGGATTTGGGGGTGGGGCTGCTGCGGTTGGGGGAGGTATTGAAACTGATGGTGGTGAAACGGTGCCGTTTGGGGCGGGTACGAGTAGGGGCCCGTCGGAGGAGGGAACGAAGCGGGCGGGACTGGGAACGAGGAGGAACTCAAATTAGGGTTAGGGTTTTGGTTTGAATTGGCGGGGGTTGAGGTTTGGGCGGTGAGAGCAGCTGGGTTTGTGGGTTTAAAGAATTTCTGCATGTCGAAGGGCTGCGGTTGCTGCTGTGGCGGCGGATTTGGCCCGGTGGAAGCCATGGGAGGAGCAGCAGCAGATCTATAAATATATGTTTGTGGATTTTGTATGTGAATGTAAGAAATGGGATTTTGATTCCCTGACGGAATGGATTGTATATATAGAGAGAGATGGGGATTGGGAATCTGGGATTTGCAGAGAGAGAGTGGGATCTGAAGAGAGTGATGAGCAGGGAGGGGAGAGAGGGAGAGGGAGGGGGGAAGGACCTTGGAGTGGAAGAAGTGGGGACTTGGAAATACCTCACATTTTGAAGAAACTTTTCAGTGCGTAGAAATACGGCCCGGAACGTCAAATCTCATGATATAATTGGTTAGAGATAAAAAAAAAATCACAATCAATTGTATTATGTCGTTTAGTGTCTTAAGCCGTATTTTCAAAACACTTAAAAATCTCCCTTATATTTGAAGATCCGCTACAACAAATGCATCAAGTAAATATATTTATCATTTAACGGTGGAATGTAATTGAATTTAGGCGCTTCAAGCTTTTGGGATATACCCATGGCCACCCTACATATAATTATAATGTATTTGTGGCCTTTTTATTTTTCTTATTTTTTATGAAAAGGTAGTAAGAAATTCAAATAATAGTTTGCTACAGATAATTTGTTTCTTTGTAGCAAGCATTTTAAAGTATATCTGAACCGGATGTTCGACGTTATATTCTTTCATAAATTTCCAAATGCATTTGTGACTCTGATTGTTTTTTTTTTTTTTTGGTATACAAACGATTGCATTGATTGTGGATTTTTTCATACAATAGAATGGTATGTGACACAAGTAGCTGTGATCTTTTTTTTTTAGCAAAACGAGATCAACTGGTGCCTCACTATAGTTGTCCACTTTTTTGGAGGCCAAAAAGACTTATAAAGGCATTTCAGTTTCTTCTTGATGATCATCGTATGATTCACCAGTAATAGAAATTGAACTCAAGACGTATCGTGTGAAATACAAATTTAAAATTCTTCTGTGACAATTCAGCCATCTCTTGGTGGTCAAGTAGCTGTGAATTTTGGATTTCTACTTTTTAGTTAAGGTTAAAAACGAATTTTAAGTTTTAATTAAAACAAAATGTTTATTTTTTGGGCTGCAAGTGCTATGAATTAAGAACCGGGCTTGTACTACCTGATTTGTGGGCTTAAATTTAGAAGCTCTCCCTAGGTGTCTTTTTAATGGGCTCCAAAAGTCACGGTTACGTGGGCTTGTGACCGTTAGTAGTGGGCCATTAAAGGTGGTGGGGCACTAGTTCTATTTGTCAAAAAAATTCATTTTCTTAAACAATAAAATTCATTGAATCGCCAGAAGGAATTAAAAATAGAATTTTAACGAAAAGCTCCAGGTATTATTCATTTTAACGAAAAACCACATTTTTAAACTAAAAAGTCAATCCTGATACTATTCACTTTACCCTTTATTTTGTACTTATCGTTAAAACTCAAAGTTTTCAAGCCATTTTCATTAGTTTTCCTTTAAAAATAATAAGTGATGTTATTCTCACCCCAATGTCTTATCTTCCTACCTACATTTTAATGAATTTTTTTAATTACAAATTTGTCCATTTACAAAAAGACTGATAAGGACATTAATTATCTTGTTTTGCTTAATTAAAAAAAAAGTTGGGCATGGGAGACAATTTGTTTACCTTAAACGCTAACTCATATTTTCATCTCCTTTCATTCAGATAAAGTAAAAAAATAGCAATGGACTTAGAAAATGACTTTTTCATTGAACATGTAGAAGATGACGCTTCTACAAAAGAGGTAGAAGATTATGTTTCCATTGAAAAGGTAGAAGAATAATTTGAGTGCAGGTCATTTGAATTTATCCGTCGTATTTTTAAATTTGTCATTGTCGAATTCTTTTAAATTTGGATATCTTTTTTGTTTCCATTTGAATTTGCAGACCTTAGTAGTTCTCATTTACATATTATTTGTTATATTTTTAAGAGATAATTTTATAATTTCATATGTACGTATATATTAAAGGTTATTTTGGGAATAATAGTGGGTGGGAAAATAGCATTTTAACTTTTTAACTTTTTAAGGTGGGTGGGATTATAACGTATGTGGGAAAATAAGACAATGAGGTGGATCTAGTAGCTCTCAAAATAATTTATGATAATTTAGGATAAGTTAAAATGACTAATGACTCGTTTGGAAGTGCTTTTAAAATGACAAAAAAACTTTTAGAAAAAATGTTTTCACGTTCCAAGAGCACTTGAAGTACTTCTTACAAGAAGCATCAGTTATGCACTCTTCTTGTAGGAAGCACTTCAAGTACTTTTTTCAAGACTTGCTTTCATTTTTGCTAAGAATTAGTACCAAAAATATTTTCGCCATAAACGATTTCAACCATTAAAAAGGCACTTACAAATAAGTCATAAAACAAATGCGTTTTTTAGAATCCTATTGGCTATATAAACACATTTTGTAGTCTTGATTCTATGACAGTGGAGCCCAAAACTTGCTAAATTTTAAATTTGGCACAAATAACACAATATAAAGTAAGAAATTTTAATTTAAACGTGTAGAATGAGTTTAACTAAATACAATTGTTGATGCACAAAACCGGAGGTCTTGGAACAACGTAAATCTGACTGTGAATCTACAAGAAATGTAAATAACACAAGATGTACCGTGGTTCACCCCAATGTTTGGGCTACGTCCACATTGATTATGTATTTATCTCAGAGGTGAGGAAGAGAACCTCTGAATCTGAGAGGGGATGTGAGAGGGGTGAAAATGCCTAGGAACTGGCCTCCCCTAATTGCGAGGGTGAGGAGTCATTTTATAGAATAAGGGCTCCTCACTTATTACATATTTGCCCATTCATTTATTACATAATTACATTTGAGTCCCCAGAGTATTTATACGATGTCTAAATACGGAGACCCTAAGTATGGTATAAACAACAATAAAACTACACTAGCCTGATTTCACCCATTTCGCAACTACTCTGGTTAGAGGATTATGCTCTCCCTACATTCAAATTCAAATCTCTATAAATTTAATGAAAATTACCATATAATTTATCACTTACAAGTAAAAAAAATATCACTAAACTGTAGTACTAAGTGGTTCATATAATTCCTTTTAAACAATTATTTTAACTTCAAATTTAAACAATAATACTTATCAGAGAGAAATCCCATCAAACACTACCCCAATCACATCCCTCCACGTCATCAAACAATAAAAAGGCAAAACCATCTTTCATGCTTGTAGCAGAAAAGGAAAATAACGGATCCTTTTCTCTTGCCCACTTTATCCAACCAATATTAAAAGGGGCAAAATCCAAAAGAACCCCCCTTTCGCAATTTGCTTGCCTTATAAGCTAACAATTCCCGTCGCGTTAATGCGTTTCCATCTCCGAAAACGACCCGAATTGAATTCCCCCACATTATATCAAAAACCGATCAAAACCCACCTTCCGGATTCCAAGATCTCAAATTTCATTTTCTGGGTTCTGAAATTTCTAGAGAGAGAAAGCTAACCCACTCCAGAGAGAGACAGAAAACCAAATCGGTGAGTTCGCTCGGAAGAAGAAGAAGAAGCAGCAGCTTAAAAGCCTACAAATTCCCCACTTTCATACAAAACCCAGTAAAACCCAATTCCCAGATTTTGAGATCTCAAATTCCAGTTTCTGGATTCTGAAATTTCTAGAGAGAGAAGGCAAGCCGTAACCCGTTTTCGAGTGAGAGGGAGAGAGAAACCAAATCAGAGGCAAAGATGTGCTGTCCGGGTAGGGTTTGCATGCTGTGCACCTGTTTGATTCTGGTGGTGGTTCTGGTGGGTATACTATTCGGGTTCGGAGTCTTCAAGAACGGATTCCACAAGCTGAAAGATACTGTGAATATCTGTGACCCGAGTGTTCCAGGGTCTTTCTGCGGGGCCGGGTCGGGTAGGCCCTTCTTGGGTTATGCTGCCCCCCCACCTTTCTAGGTGATTTGGTTTGGTTTGGTTGTTGATCTCTCATTACTTTTCAATGTAATCTGTTTCTTTGTCTGTTATTACTTTTGAATTTCTAGGGTTTAGGTTTAATTTTTTGATTGCACTACGGATTTGGGTTTTTCTTGGAATTTACAAATTGATTTGTATTTGCCCAATTTCAGTTTATTATTTTATTTTTCTTATGTTTTTTTTAGTAAAACTGGGGTCTAAGGACTCAAGAAAAACCACTAACTATTAACAAAACGGATCAAATATTGACACGCGATATTTTTTGAATCACGTGCTAGATGCGACTTATACGTCTTAATGCGTGAATTGACATAAAGAAAATCAAATATTATAAGTAAATGAATAACCTTAGATTATGTTAGAAGAAACTCTTAATATAAATAATATTGTTTGTTAAAAAAAAAAACAATTATTTGATAACTAATTTAATCACATTATTATGTGCGTCAAGACCTTTTTTATAACCGATATTACACGATAATTTAAAAAAAATTGTACAAGAGAAATTAATTATTAAAAAAATATTGTTTAAATGACGAAAATACCCCTACCACATTTGATGCATTATTTTGGATTGCTTTTGAAATTTTTTGTTTGAGAGACATTTATGTCCAATTATTTTTTATGAAGATTGTAACACCAAAAAACACTATTCATTGAACTTGTTGGCTTTATATAAAAGATATCATCAACCACTTCATTCTTCTCACGATAAACATGTGAAACCGACATATCCAATCCCTCCACAATAACTCTTGAAAAGCAGTAATGAGATGATCAATCAAAATCACAGTCATAGTAGAGTTCATTTCACCTGATTGAACTTTATTTTAAATAATATTAAAAAAATTAAAATCTAGAATTTTTCCACAAATTATATCTCTCGTAAATCATAAAACAGGAAATTAAATTATCAAAAATAAAACAGGAAATTAATCTTGACACATTTTATTCATAGTTATATTAGCTGAGCAAAAACAGAGAAAATACATCAAGGATTGCTGGGCTCTCACTAAGGCAAATGGGCCTAATGGGTATATGTACATATAGTGGGCCTAAAAGATAGCAGTAATAACATAGTGGTCCAACTGATCCTAAGTAAGTAAAAGAAATAGAAGAGAGAAAATGTCATATATCGGCGGTTATAGGGCAAAATCAGAAAATTAATAGTGGATAAGCTCACTTCCAACAACCTAACTAAATGAGATTTTGGATACTTTAACAACAAAATGCAGAAAAATCAAGATTCAACATGTAAATCTAGTTATAAAATTGCATTATTTGTGGACTTCAAGAGAAGAAAAAAGGTTTGGGTTTTTTTTCTTTTCTTTTTTTTCTGTCAAGCGATAGATTTTATTATATTAGATGTTAAATTAGTCACCGACGAGGTTTGAACCCGCACCGTCATGCAATGGTTCAATACCTTTCTACCAGTGTGGTAAATGACCAATTGTTAAGTTTATAAAAAATAATACTAAAATATTTTAACTTAACCTAACATATCTAGTATTGTTGGAAGTCATGGCTGATGCATTTTTACTTACCACCCTCAAGTGGTGGTAATGCTCATCGTACTATATATCATTGTCGGATGAAATTTAAATTTTAAAGTTTGTATATATATGATAGGATTTTTACCACCTACAAAAGTAAGGATAAAAACACTTAAAAATACTTGCAAGAGTACAAGGTTGTCGTAGTATAGCAGCTCAAGCAAGGTCGTTTTCCACAGAGATTGAATGAATAATTTGTATTTAAACTAATCCTTAGCTAATTATTTAGAACAAAATTTCTAAAAGGTTGATTTTGGAATTTAAAATAATAAAAACGAATTTTAAAAGAAAACAATTAAAGAAGTTAACAAAGAAAAACTAAAGAAGATAGTTTTGAAAATAAAGTTAAAAACCTAGGATTCCGCCGTCCCCTTAACAATCCTATGTAGTTTTACCAATTACTTATGAATTACACATGCAACTTTGAAGGTTAGGTTTTCCTTATGCATATTCTCCTCGTGATATTCAAGCAAGAACGTATATCTAACATGCAATCCGTCTGTGATATTCAGATCAAATATGAACATGCAAGACTCATTATGTTTTATGAAAACCTTTCGAAAAACCATGCAACCCCTAAGAGCGTGATATTCGCCTTAGGTGAAATTACAATTATTAACCACAAGAAGCAATACTCAATCCTCCGGTGATATTCCGACCGAATTGCATCCGATTACTTATCTAAACATCCTAATGGTAGCTAAGCATTAAGATATAGAGACAGTTCAAGCACAGTGATTAATGATTCAAAGTAAACATGCATAATATCATAAGCAATTGAATAAAGACTACATATTCATGCTAAGGCTCAAGGCTTCGCCCTAGCAAACGAAAATTAGTTACTAACAATCATAAACAAAATATTATTAAGAACAAGGATAGAAAACACCTAGAAAATAAACTTGAATTGTCAAAGGCTTGTGCGTTATCTCCTCCTCTTCTTCTCCCAACCCTAATGGCTAAAAGTCTTATTTATACTACTACCAAAATAAAACCCTAAAAGGTCTTAGAATAAAACTAGGAAACCAAATAAATTGAAATAAAATAGGAAACATAATCCTAAATTAACTAGATAAATTCGCCCAAAATCTGTACAGCCTCAAAATAGCCACGTTTCTGGATCTTCAGGCTCCAAAACAGGTCCAAAACGGCTAGAAATAAAGCTTGAGATGTCCCGAACATAATTGCAGAAGGCTTTGAACTCAAAAGACATCATCTTAGACGCCAAAAAGCCCAAAGAAACCCAATACGTCAGTTTGACAGCACTGCACGCTGCTCCTTTATTATATCGCCAGAAAATCATCGCTTGGTAGAAAAATCTGATATTTTGATATGATCAAGCCAAGTGACTCACGAACGTCTTCCAACTAGAATTACTCCAAAATTCGTCCATTTGACCACGTTTTGCTTCAGAGGAAGTCGAAAGTCCTATATTGAAAATACAATTCAAAGTATCAAAATTCTTCCAAAATAATATCCAAAATATACTAAGAATAGGGAATAATATATAATATAAAATTCACTTATCAATATATATCCACTAGACAAACCTCGAAAATTAAACTCATCTAACGGTGATAAATAAGATGGTGAGCAAAAAATACTCCCAAGTGATGGCTAGACAAATTAAAATTTGAATCATTTAGCTAGCTACAATAATAAACACTTGGCTAGTATTGCTCTACCTTTCGATAGAGTAGCTAAATTTTTTTTGGTCAATAACTCAATATAGTAGAGCTAACGCAGAATGTGACATATCATATTGCCAAAAATAAACAAACCTGTACTGTATTTGTTAAAATATTCTATGCATATAAACAATCTGATGATGCACAAATTTAAGTCCATTTCAATTCGAACAAGGGATGACAAATATAAGTCCAAACAATATCTTCTTTATAGTTAAACAATCAAAAGACAAAGTACAACAAGTGGCCCAGTGGTAAGAGCGCGGATTGCGGCTTCCCAATAAACAAAAATTGCGGTTGATGAGTTTGCTTGACTATTTTTTTTTTTAAAAAAAAGAAAAAGAAAAAAGATAATGTTTTTTTTACAATATTAATAGTGGCCACAAGCAAAGTTAGAAAGTCTCTTTTTCTCATGAAATCATTTGAAAGGGTCTCTTTTTTCTCATGAAATAATTTGAAAGGTGTATCAGCAACGAGAGTACTCCCATCAACCGATTTCTAAAAACACGGTTGACGTCCGCGTATTATACAAAAATTTACTAATTATAACATTTGGTGTGCCCTTAAAACAGAAAACACATTGTCAAACCATTTGCGTTCCCTAACCTAAGGGAATTCCAAGATTTCGAGGAAGAAAAGCTTTTCGTTTGGCCAAATACAAAAACACAAAGAGAGAGAAAGAGAGAAACCCTCCCTCTTCTCTCTTTTTGGATCCAAATCTTCAAAAAAGAAGAGAAGGAGAAACAAAAGAAGTCAAGCAAATATGTGTTGCATCGGGTGCATTGCTAGGGTTTGCACTTGCATTTGTTGCTCCATAATACTGACGGTAATAGTTTGCCTGCTGCTGGGGCTGGGTCCGATCAAGAGGTTCAAGATTATTAAGACACACATCCACTTTGTGGAATCTTGTGAGCCAAGCTACTATGGGTCACTGTGCAAGCCTGGAAGACCCTTCCTTGGCAACCTAGGACCTTCACCCAGCTGGTTGGATGAGATAGCACCTTCACCATTCTAGGGTTCTTGTTGCTGCACTAATACAGTGTAATCTATTTGTGTGTCTTCCTCTCTTCTTTCTATTTTTTTGAATTTTTTTTCAGGTTTGCTAGGGCTACGTATATGTTGTACCGATGAATTTGAGTTGGTCTTGAAACCTAAATAAACTGTTTTTACCATTGTTTTTTTGTACTTGATTTGGTGTTAATCCCCCATTTGATGATATTCTTATGTACGTTGTTTTTTTTTTCTTTGGTTAAACAAAGGGGCTAATAGTCTGAGAAAAAGAAATTACAAAATAATGTCACGAGGTCGAGAGACTCCGAAAATATCAAACTATAATAAATGCTTACACGAAAATGAAGTTTCCTCAAAATAGTCCGGTCTCAAAGGATGAGAGAGGCTCAGGTTGGCTCATCAATAATAAAATTCATCTCACGATAGATATAGCTGAATATTACATTCCCAGTCATGCAGTAACATCGCATGACAAACTTGAATCAATTCACTAATAGGATGATTATTAGTGGTATCATGTGATATCAGCTAGACAACGATTGTAGAATCATACTCCACCAAAAGGCGCCAAACCCTTTTATTAATTACGATATTAATGTGCTTTGCTTAATTTGCTTTTGTGCTAATTTTTGTTTCACATATATGATACATACATACATATAATTTGGCAAGATTAGTTAGTATTCAATTGATTTTGATTCACAATGGTGGCTTTTTCCTTGCTATTCAGAGAACATTTCTTGTCAACTGCGGAAACTTCTCTTATCCTAGGGTTTAGGGATTGATGAGAAAGTACGAGAAAACGTATTCTGGTGTATATATAAAAAAAGGGCGATCTCAAGTTAATTAGGTTTTCCACTTTACGAGGGTAAGAAGGAAACGTTTATCGTAATTCTCGGGTATATATCTCAACAATAAATAGTTGCAGTTCATCTAATTAAACCATTTCTCTGCAATTACATTTAATGTTATGATGAAATTCGGTTCATGTGAGAACAAACTAGTCCATAACTTTACTTTTTGATTGTAAAAAGAGAAAAATATGGTCACATTTCTCATAGTATACATGTATAAACTAATTATGCCAAAACCAAAACATGCAAACTCGAATGCAAACCCATGGCATCAAAGAGTTTGCCATCATCTCTTTATTAATATAGACAATGGAGAAGTCTAGAAAAACATCTGATAAAGTTGGAACGACAAAAGAAACTCAAATGTATCCCATTTTTCAAAATCCAAAACCCAATTCCACAAAATTCCAAGGTCTCAAACAGAAAATGAACCTTTTGGATCTGAAAAAAGGGGAAATTAAGAGAAGACAATAAAGTAGTTAACTGGACATGTGCTGCAGGCTGTGCCTCTGCTGCATTTGCACGTTGGTGATGTTGGTATTCATCGCGGTGTTCTTTGGTGTCGGTCCGTTTATGAATCTGAAGCATCACTTCGTTATCAAGCAATCTGTGGATCATGTCTGTGAATCAAATAATATTCATGGAATATCTGCGTGCAGGCGTTGGATAAACTAGCCCTTCTTGGGTTACACGGCACCTCCACCTTAATTTCCAGCTAGCTAGCTAGGGCCTTGTTTCTTTATTCTCGTCCTTGTTATCATTTTAAATTTTAGTTTTTTGGGGTTAGATTTTTCATTGTCTGTATTTGTAATCAAGTTTTCTGGTTTATGTAAGATTCTTACAGTCTTTCATCTTGTGAAGTTTTATTGACTAAAAATGGGTTACAATTTGTAGCAGCACTTGGACGTTGATCTCCAAATTTATGTTGGTTTGTTTTGGCTTTTGCTTATTGGTTATTGCTCCAGGTAGAAGATGGGATATGAGACAGAGGCTCAGCATCAAAGAGTAGAAAAAGATCTAAGAAGATTTGGAAATGGACTCTAATAAAAGATATAGAGTACTTGAAGTTGACGGAAGACTTTACACAAAACTGAGCGCAGTGATAATTGGAAAACACGAATCAAGCTCTTGCTATGATTGTTAGGACATGCGTTCGATTGGAGTTAGAAGCCTCCACGACGCAACTAAGAATTCAAGCCTTTCTTCTTTCTATTAAATACTTTAATGCGTTTTTTCTTCAAACTACTCTTTCGTGTGGTGTTTGACTTGTTTTATTAATAATAGTAAAGGGTTGTTTTATTAACATCCCACATCTTTATGAATACAACCCACATTTAAAATGTACCTCTGAAATTCTAGTTTTGTCCTCCATTTTTCTGAAGTCACACGGCAAAAAAGTTAGCTCGACAGCCACAGACCACCCATTTAAGAGCTATCCGTCATCGATATCAGCACAGCCAAAAACCCCCTATGTGGCGGAAGTTGACAGCCAAGATCGACTCTTTAACAGATCGAGAATTGCCCAACACTCTTGATTCACACACCCCATCTCCCAATTTTCTATTACCTACCGGCGAGTGGCTGCTGATTGGATACTATATATATATATATATACACACTGAGAGAAAGAGAGCATGGCGAGTGGTTGGGGTTTTTTGCCCAGACACTGTGGTGGTTGACAGTCGGCACAAGGTTGGGGTTTTTTGCCCAGACACTGTGGTGGTTGGCAGTTGGCACAAGGGGGTGGATGAGGTTTATTTTGAACTTAACTTAATTCATCAGAGTAAAAACGAAAATTTAACTGAAAAAATAAAATTATAGGGTGTATTCATAAGATTGTGGGATGTTAATAGAATTACCCAATAGTAAAAGAATACTACTTTCTTATACAGAAAGCTAACAGAACGGAGCGTTTTGTCAACGAGTGCAACTAATTCGTATCACAGACGATCCTTCTCTCCTTCTTGTCCAAGTGGGACAAGAAGTCCAAACTCGTCAAACAAATCCTCCTACATATCCAAAATCCCGAAGCTCCGATTCGATACAACCCACCATACAATCTCACAAAATCCTCACCAATCCACTTCGGAGATCCAATCGCATCGACGGATTGAAGAAGATGAAGATCACTGTGATGACCGCGGACGAACAGATCCTCTCCTTAGACGTCGATCCTCACGAGACTGTAAAACCCTAATTTTTCACCTCAGAAACCCCCCAATTACTTTGATAGTTCTTTAACTTAATTTGGAAGTTATTATTTTTATTTAATTTTAATTTTTCTGTGATAGGTTGAGAATGTGAAAGCTCTGCTGGAAGTGGAGGTGAGAAATTTAATTTAATTTAATTTAATTTAATTCATGAAATAATCATTGTTTTTTTACTTAATTTGAAGGATTAAGCTGTTTTTTTGGGGAAAAAACTTTTGGATTGAAGTGAAGTTTAGATCTTTCTGTACTTGGGATTTAGTGGAAGAGGTGAAGAACTGGAATATAATTGCAGAATTTAAAGTGCTGAACTCTCTTGATTTGAAAGCTAGTTTTGAATCCAGTTAGCTGTTTAGTTAATGGAGTAATGTATAAGGAATGCGTGATTTGATTTTCCGATGCGTATAAGCAGACGCGGGTGCTGCTCCAGCAGCAGCAGCTGCTATATAATGGGAGGGAGATGAGGAATTCTGAGAAGCTGAGTGCTCTTGGTGTTAGAGATGAAGACTTGATAATGATGGTGTCCAATGCCGCCTCGAGGTATATTTGATAATGCTGTGCTTTATGTGCAATTCACTTTATGATGTTCATGCGTTTAATGGGCCTGTGGATGTGTTTCAGTGCACCGTCCAATGCCTTGAGCTTCAATCCAGATGGGTCTGCGGTAAACCCAGGAGCTTTCCAGCAGCACATTAGGAATGATTCTAATTTGACAGCACAGTTGTTTCAGGTAGCATGATGTTCTGAGACTTCAATTTCTTTTTTTCTGGTTTTGGTTGGTGTTTGTCGACAGTTGCTACATAGTGTTTGAAAAGAGACATTGATAAGTTGAATGAAATCTTCTTTTTTATTTAAATTTTGCATTGCTATTCTGAGGTTATAAACTGTTTGTTGCAGAGTCTTTCAAAATGTAATTCGTTGTCCCTAGTTTGTGTGATTTTGTACTTCCCGTGAGTTTCTGATAGTCTTTGCTTTTGTTTGGAGCTTACAGAGTGACCCAGACTTGGGACAAGTTATTCTTGGAAATGATCTCAATAGACTGCAGGAACTTTTGCGAGAGCGTCATCGCCAAAAATCTGAACTAAAACGGAAACAAGATGAGGAGCTTGTAAGTTACATTTTCTTCCATAGTCATTGTAGGATGGTTGCTATTTTATATGGCCTACACTGTAATATGTCTCCATACATACTGATTAATAAAATACATATAGCCATATGGTAATTGATGAAGTTTCAGAGAAATACAGTGATGCTAACTAACTGTAAATAATATTGCAATGTCTGTTTCTGCAAGTATGAGTGTTTTTCCTGTTTTACCTCTTGAATGTAAATTTTGGCATGATTTATAATTCCTGTAACTGATGGAGCTTTTGGTTACCTGAATCTTGTGAGCAGGCTCTTCTTTATGCAGATCCTTTTGATGTTGAAGCCCAGAAGAAGATTGAAGCTGCTATTCGCCAGGTTAGTGGTATTGTGATTATTGTCTTTGTTAAAGGAGTGAGGTTCACAGAAGATAATTCAACTCCATAGTTTCTTTAATAACCAGGAGCTGTAGACTGTAGTTGTTCTTTCCTAAAATATTTGCAGTGGTAACGTACTCTTAAAAATCAATTCTTAATTGCTCACAATATGTATTTTGTTATTTATTTTTTGATTTTTTTAGGGTAGTGCTATCCACACACCCTTTTTACTTCCACACACCCCTAAGGGTATTTCTTTTTTAATATTGCTTATTTCCTTTGCAGAAAGGAATTGATGAAAATTGGGCTGCTGCTCTGGAGCATAACCCTGAAGCTTTTGCAAGAGTGGTATGTATGATTATCAGCTTTCTCTACCAGTGTTATAATTTTAAATTGGTATTTTGTTTGATGTTCTATGCTTTTCTAGGTTATGTTGTATGTTGACATGGAAGTGAATGGTGTCCCGTTGAAGGTAATTATTCCCTAATAACTTAGGACTGTTACTCTTCTTTCTCTTCAGTTCAATGTGATATGAGATGGCTGGAATATTTTTCTGTCATCTGTGTTGCCTTCCTAATTCGACTGCCCTTTATGTTTCCTGAACTCAATAAAGGCTATCCATCTCAATTAATATTATCAGTTCTCGTTCTTTATGGATTGTCTGTACTTTAAGTAACTGCAAAAGTTACATACTTTGTTTATTTCCACTTGTATCCAGGCATTTGTTGATAGTGGAGCGCAGTCAACTATTATATCAAAAAGTTGTGCCGAGCGTTGTGGGTATGAGCTAATTTTAACTATTAGACTACTCTTTACTGGTTGTGAAAGTATATATACACAAGCGACTCATTTTAAAATTCTATTGATGAATATGCTTGGATCATATACTTGAGTCTTGTTCCTTTTTGGATTAGCAAGTTTGGTGCTATTATCTAGGCTATCGGTCCACTGTCTATTAGTTGTGTGGTTGTGTGTTTCATGGTGGACATTCAGTGGCCCAAACACAATAAATATGCATGCATGATTTTAAGATGAATACGGATGTTGATTTGGATAACAATCCCAGTCGGTTGTTTTCACTAGCTACTTTATATCATATCACTTTAGCCACTTAGATAAGATCTTGCGACCAACCCTCAGATAAGTTCATGTGAAAAGGAGACAATTTTTGAATGCTTTATTGCTGTTTTCTTTATTAGAATTTCTGTTGATTTATTTTTTTCCCATATTTTTATGAATACTGATGTTGATTTGGATGCATGCGAGAACCTTAGGAGGTAGTTCAATAACAATCTCAGTCGGTTTTTTTTCACCAACTACTTTATATCATACAACTTTAGCCACATAAATTTTGCTCTGGCGACCAACCCTTCTGATAAGTTTTTACTTCTGATAAGTTTTTATGAAAAAGAAGGCAATTTTTGAATGCATTACTGCTGCTTTCTTTATTAGAAATTCTTTTGATTCTTTTGATTTCATATTTTTATGAATAATGTGAGAGTTACAGGAGCAAAAGCCTAATGTTGTGTTGTTTTGGGCATTAAACTCTCTAGATTGTTGAGGCTTTTAGATCAACGTTATAAGGGCATTGCTCATGGAGTTGGTCAATCAGAGATATTGGGTCGAATACATGTAGCTCCAATCAAGGTAGCTGCCTATGCTGAGCAAATCCATATTATTTTATACTCTATCTGAAATGTTTACTTGAGTGACAGGCTTTTTAACATTGTTTCTGTAGATTGGAAGTATATTTTACCCTTGTTCATTCATGGTTCTCGATGCTCCGAATATGGAGTTTCTCTTTGGGTTGGATATGCTCCGTAAGCATCAGGTAGAATCATTGCTCCAAATTCTGTGATAGCTTTCTTTCTCAATGGTTGTAATTAATGAGGAGCTCCATTTGTTATCACTTAATCTTCTAACATTAAAGGTGTCTTCAGTGCATTATAGATTTGAACGAAAATGTTTTGAGAGTTGGTGGTGGAGAAGTTTCTGTACCATTTTTGCAAGGTAGGTCCCATGATCTCTATGTATGTATGTATAAATATTCTGGAATATTTATGGTCCTTTGCTAAAGAAAAATCTAAAACTATGTATTTGTTTCAGAAAAGGACATCCCATCTCGTTTTCTTGATGAAGAAAGGTTCTCCAAGGAAGCATCCAGCTCAGGAGCTCCTGTAAGTCTACTCGAGTTTATGCTTTTCCTGAAGTCAAGGATTCTTGCTGTTTGCTGTTTCCGGTTCTTAAATGCATAATAATAATAAAATCTAGGATCAAAATTCTGTTGTTATAAAAACAGTTGGATCATCTTGTATGAGGCTTTGTATTTGCTCCTTTTTATTTTCATATCTTCCCATCCCCTCCTAATTTTCTTGTTAAGTGTAGAATCTATAGATATAACATAGTTTTTTGGATCATAGCATTCATTAGGATATGTTGTCTTATAAAAGTTTTCAAATTTAGTAAGGCAGTTGACTTTGGATTTATATTTCTTTCATTTTGCTCATTGTGCTTTAATGATGGTATTCTTCAGGTTACAGCGGGAACAGCAGATACGAGCAAAACTGTACCCTCAGGAGGGCAATCTTCTGGTTAGTTTGGAAAATGCTCATAGTCGTTAACAGATGCTTTGGTTATGATTTGTGTCGTGAGGCGCAATTTAGTTTGTTTGCTCTTGTTTGGTTGAATCGGTTAATGAGAATTATAGAGTTTAATGAGATGCCTTGATAATGATTTGTGTCAGGGAGGTGAAATTTAGTTTGTTTGCTCTTCTCGGTTAAATTGGTTACTTGCATATTGTGATATCAGTGCATGTATGAATTTTCGCCACGTATAACTGATGGTCGTTTCCTTTTCCTTTTAAACTTGACACAGCGAGTGCTCGTTCAAACCAGACTCAGGTAAATTCTTCTAGCTTTACGCTATTTTTTAATTTATATCGAGAAGTTTAATTATGCTGTAGTGTTTTACATTTGCTTAATCTCCATTCTAAGTTATCAACTAGGGTTTTCAGTCTTTCGGGGGTTCACCATACAGAGAAGTTGGATCGTCGAATAAAATTTCTACATCTGACGAAGTTGTGGTTGCAGGGATCTGAATTTGAAGCTAAGGTTGCAAAGCTTGTCGAGCTAGGGTTCGGGAGAGATGCGGTAATACAAGCTCTTAAATTTTTCGATGGAAACGAAGAACAAGCAGCCGGGTATCTTTTCGGTGGCTGATTTGAAACTTTATACCTTTGCAAAATTCATATTCGTTACTGGATTAATGCTTAGTTTGGGAACTCAACAAGTAAAAGTTGGAAGTTGAAAATATTATGTATTTGTTTCCCTTTGATCTAACCTTATTGATTGAGACCCACGAACGGGGGTTGCAATTTATATAAACAGTCCTTCGATTTGATTTTCTTTGAGTTTTACTTTTACTTCAAATCTGCTTTCTTTATCCCCTGCTGGATTGACCTTGTTCGGAATGAATTTCGATGGTGGGAGTAACTACTTGACTGTTGGATCGTTAAAATACTAATACAGGATTAAGTACCTAAAATCTTTTAATTTTTTAGTGTCATTTTAAATTTGTCTTAATTTTTTTTACACATTTCAAGTAAGTACTCGATTTATTGAAAATGTCGCATCCATTAAAACACCAGTTAAGAATTTGTCAAATTAATTAGAGTTTCTTTGCCTCCAAGAACAATCAAGGGTCATGAAAGTATAGCCTTCACTAATTAATTGTCACCACCACTCATATCAGACTATCACCTCCAAACTAAATGCAAAAGCACCAAATCCACCCTACAACTGCCACCAACATTGGGGAGAAGGTCATGGAAGTTGCTAAAATGGTATGCATTCCCATGATGTGTCCACCATCATCTTCACTACCCACAAAAAAGAATCGGAAGCTGTATGAGTCGAGAATCGGCGGATGAAGAAATCACATGAGCAGAAACAAGCTCATTGGAACCATGTCTAAATTATTAACCCTCTTATTTGTTAGGGGATGATGTAATTTCAATTTGGGTCTATTTTTCGTTCAATTCAATACCCTTTGATCATCCGGTTCCACATTATATAATCTATTTTTGAAATTTAGATTTTGAGGTGACAAATATTAATGTTGACCATGATATACTGAGTTGAGGGGTTTTCTATATAATCTATGTTTGAAAAATTAATTGTGGCTTAATGAATGTGACATTCTCAATATGATGGATACTTGTCTAGAATGTTAAAAAATGTTAAGACGAATTTAGAATGACACTAAAAGATTGAGGGGTTTAGGTACTTGATCCTAAAATATATTGTGATTGTGAGATTTCTAATAAACCAATTCTGGTATGCTATTAAGTTTAATGTAATTGTGTCTTAATTTTGAGGGCATTAAGTCTATTCAATATGTTTTTATGATTTTTTTTATAAAAACTAATATTGATAAAATTAGAATTAAATAGGCTAACAATATTATAATATGAATTCACGTTTTCTAGATACGCTCTCATCCTCTTTTGTCCATCACGTAAGGTTAGATTAATGTCATTACGTAAGTGGGGATAAATTTTTTCTTCAAGTACTCGTCTGCTTGTATTATAACATTTGAAATACTTGTTGATGTTCTAGATAGTACTTTCGATACATTAAAAAATCTCATAAATGTTGGTTCTTCCATATTTAGATATGGCCTCGTAACATTGGCTTGATCCATAAAAGCTCCAGAAAAGAGAATTAAGTCACAGGGAACGCCTAGACGACGTTTTTCTTCCTGGGCTGCAGTAAGTAAATTGTATGTATATAAGCATAGAAAGCGTATCGTTTTGATATGGCATTCCGGGGGAGATGAAGAGAAATAACAAGTGAAGAGCACGAATCTAAGTTTCAGCTGTCACGACAGTGGAGATGAGCCACGTGTCACTATGATCCTCGGCGGCTGGCTGGACCGCCAGCAAACGTTTCTCGACCGGCTCCTTAACTTGGTCGAATCGCCGGACTACGAAAACAAGGATTGCCGGCAGAGGAACTTAATCGAGCAGGTTATGTCTCACTACCAGCAGTACTTCGCCGAGAAAGCCAGAACGGCGGAGGAGGATGTGGTCGTCTTGTTTTCGCCGCCCTGGCTCAGCTCCTTCGAGAGGAGCTTGCTCTGGTTGGGGGGATTCAAGCCGTCAATGGTGCTGCGGATGTGGACAGCTCGATTGAGGACTTGACGGCGGAGCAGGCGACGGAGATGGACGTGGTGAAGGGCGAGACGAGGCGGGCGGAGCGGGAGCTCTCGGAGACAATGGCAGGGATTCAGGAGAGCGTGGCGGCGCCGCCGATTCTGCCGCTGGCGAGGAGGGTGGGGAGGCTGATGGACGGGGAGACGCTGAAGATGGAGATGATGGGGGTTATTAAGAGCGCCGATGGGCTTCGCGGGTCGACGGTGAGGAAGGTAGTGAAGGTGTTGAGTCCGGAGCAGACTGTGAAAGTTTTGGCGGCGGTGGCACAGTTTCAATTGAGGATTAGAAGTTTGGGGTTGCAGAGGGACTCGCAGGAGAGCTAAAGGTTGAAGAACAACTTACATATGTTACCGTTTTATTTTTGTTTTTGGGCCTTCATTTGAATGTTTTAGGCCCAACTGGGCCTTTTTCTCTTTTTGGTTTTCTGTTTACTTGCATAATTTACAACTTTATAATGGCACATAGCGCGCTCGATTAAAAATCTCACCAGGTTCGTGTTTAGAGGCTAGTTAAATATTAAGCCATTGATCTTTTATGCTATCAAATTGTTGAATAATACAAGTGACTGGAGACTTGAAAAATAAAATTTGAACTACTTGTATCATAACACTTGGTGTACCGAACGGTGTTATTGATATACTGGTGCGTTTGTTGCGCTGGCTCCTGATTCTTGTACCGTCTCTTCCTTGTTATCCACCATATGTTTGTCTAGGAGGTTTCATCTCTTACCCAAGTTGGTTCGTGGACTTGACGTAGAAGCCGACTTATTGCTATGCAACTCACTTCTCTGTTATTTTTGTAAGGCTGGGTTTCCATCTCTTGCTGTGAAGTTTTATAATGATATGCTTGATAGTGGTCTTACACAAGATAAGTATACTTTTGTTGGATTAGTAGATGGGTTATGTAAGGCAATAAGAGTTGACGAAGCAGTTGATGTGTACCATGGGATTCTCCTGAGTTTCCCTGGACAAGATGCTTACATTCATACTGTGGTCATGGATGGGCTTATAAAGGTTTCAGAGGGATTCACACTTGATGTTGTAGCATACACAGTTGCCATAGTTAGGCTCTTTATGGGTGGTAGAGCTGGAGAGGCTTGGTCACTCTTTCGCCAGATGAAGGAGGTCGGCTTGGCTCCTACTGCACATACGTACAATGTAATGGTTTCTGGTTTCGTTAAAGAAAGAGATCTTAACATGGTTAATTTAATGCTACAAGAGATGATAGAAGCAAAATTAGAACTGGGCTCCAATACTTGTTAAACTGTATTGGTGGGGATTGGTGGGTTAAATTGTTAGTTGTTAGGGGGAGGGGGATTGGTGGGGATCGAACTCGCACCAAGTGCATAGGCATGGTTGCTTTCCGCCACTGCGGTAAAGCGCCATCTTCATGCTTCATCTCACTACGATTCATTGTATGTTTGTCTCTAGCAGCTGGCTTCTATATTTATTAGAGTTGCTTGGTCTGGGTGCCATCCATTTGTACATCTCCAGATATGTACATGGTCAATCATCCGACAAAATCAGCACTAGTTTGCCCAGCTTATTAAAGTTGTGAATTTAATCATCATATTTCTGCAGGATTTCTGAAGGTGCGTTCTATTTGTCACCTTATTTCCATATTTTGAAGTATGCTCTTCCCTTGGTTAATATTGATATGGATGCTCAATGATAATGTGAGAAAACAGGGTTAACCATTATACTTTGGTTACTGTTTAGGTTGTTTGGATGAATTAGGTTGTAGCTTTTTGGATCTGGAAAATTTGGATTTTAGTGAAAATTTACAAGTGCACCTAGCAGTACAAATTAAAATCGATTCATCTGTTCTTTTCATTTCTTCCTCTTATCATTTGTCACATTTCTTAGCTAGCACTTTATGTTGTGGTGGATTGTGCGTCCCGCAACAAGTATGAAATGACAGGGAAAACCAAGAATTTCGCAAAGCAACATGCTTGGTGTGGAGAAAAGTTCCATTAGAGGTGAGTGTTCTTGTCTGAAACTATTAGAGGTTTTTGGTTTTCTGAAATTTGTAATGTGATTCTTATCTCATACTATGTATAGTTTGGTATATGTTGATTCTAAATTCGAATGAGCTTCATTCTCTTTGTATCACATACAAATTTTCTGATTGCGCTTTACCGCAGTGGCGGAAAGCAATCATGCCTATGCACCTTCGTGGGGAGCATTTGTCTCAAGCTACTTTTGTTCTTGGGCCTTCATTTGAATGGATTAGGCCCAACTGGCCCGTTTTCTCTTTTTGTTTTTCTGTTTACTTGAATAATTTACAACTTTGTAATGGCACGTAGCGGGCTTGATTAAAAATATCTCGCCAGGCTTGTGTTTAGAGGCTAGTTAAACATTAAGTTAGTGACCTGTTATGCTATCAAATTGTTGAATAATATAAGTGCTTAGATACTTGAAAAAATAAAATTTGAACTACTTGTATTATAATATTTAATGCACCGAGCAGTGTTATTGATTATTGCTAGATTATCTTATGCATAAAAAAATTGTATAATGACACTTGGTACACCGAGCGGTGCTATTGATATACTGATAAGTTAACCTACACATGAAAAAAAACTGTATATCCAAAATTATAACAAATGACCAAAAAATTAAGATGGTTAGATCGTTCAAATATATTATGAGCGTAAGCAACTGTATTAAAATTGAGACACATTTTTTACAAAAATTTTGATGCATTTTCTTAAGGCCTACTCTATAACATTTAACTATCTAACTTACCGACGCTATCGTTATATATAAATAAATAAATAACAGTTGGGCCTACTCTATAAAGCCCAATCCATACCCAAAAAACTACTACGTATAAAACTAAAACCCTAATTAATTCTACCCTTCCTCTTTCGAGCCCCTCTCTGTGCTCTCTCGTATCGACGAAACCGCAGAGGAAGAGAGGAGAAGAAGAGCTGACACACCCCGGTCCAGGTACTTTCATTTTCATCATGAAGGTCCATTTTTCTGTATCATTTCTTAGACGCTATCGAGTTAGGCTGTTCATGATCTAAGGTCTTGTGGGTATGGTGAAAAATCCGTTTATATATATTTCTTTGTTTGAATTTGATGAAATCTTTGTCTTTTCTTATTTGGGTCTGTGTCAATTTGGATACTTGTTCTGCTTTTGAGCTCGATAAGATTTTTTTCAGGCACCCAATGATGAAATTGGGAATATTTAATCGCTTTTGTTATGTAAATTTGGAAGTGGATTAATTGAAGCTGTAGTGAAATTCGTATATTTATATATTTAATTGATATATGAGGGCGAGCCTCGGCGCAACGGAAAAGTTGCTTCTTTATGACCGAAAGGTCATAGGTTCGAGTCATGGAATCAGCCTCTTTGCAAAGCAAAACAGGGACCCTTATTGGCTTGGAGTAGCCCTTTTATAATTTAATTGATATATAGAGCTTAATTAGAGTAGATGTTTATTGTAATAGATGTTTGTTTTGGTTTGTAGAGGGGGTTCATACGAATATCTGATTTTGTGCAGCTATATTAATCCATTGATCAACTTTTGATTAACCGTTGAAGGGTCGTAGTCGGCGGAGTTAAAAATGCAGTCCAACGGAGCTCCTACAGCCATGGAAGTCGAAGCATTTTCATCTGCACCAAATTCATCGCCTGGGACTTTACCACCCAAGCCATCGTTTGCGCCTTTGAAGGCTCATGAGATGTCAGATGGACAAGTCCAGTTCCGGAAAGTCTCTGTTCCGCCGCATCGTTATTCGCCCCTCAAGAAAGCATGGATGGACATATACACCCCAATTTATGAGCAGATGAAGATAGACATTCGTATGAATCTCAAGGGTCGCAAAGTTGAGTTGAAGACTAGAGCTGACACACCCGAGGTAAGTAATCTACAGAAGTGCGCTGATTTTGTTCAGGCTTTCATGCTGGGTTTTGATGTTATAGACGCCATTGCCCTTTTGCGGATGGATGAGCTCTATGTAGAGTCTTTTGAGATCAAGGACGTTAAAACACTTCGTGGGGAGCACTTGTCTCGTGCTATAGGAAGGCTTTCCGGTAAGGGTGGTAAAACAAAGTTTGCAATCGAGAATGCTACAAAGACGAGGATTGTGATTGCTGACATCAAGATTCACATATTGGGCTCTTTTGCAAATATCAAAGTTGCAAGGGATTCTCTTTGCAGCCTTATCTTAGGGTCCCCTGCCGGAAAAGTTTATTCGAAATTAAGAGCAGTTACTGCCAGATTGGCGGAAAGGTTTTGATCTCGGTTTTGTGTCACCTTAGAGGGTTTGCCTTGAGTTATGATAAAGCAATTATAGTTTTGAGTATTTTTAGGATGCCTGTCTCTGCAAAGGTTCTAAGAGGTTTTTGTAACATCGTAGGGACATCTTTTAAGGATGATTTTGGAATCATTTTGGTATGAATTGATTTTGTTCCTATCTATCCCATTTGATCCGACCGCAGTGATGTTTTACGATTCATGCCGTCGACATCTGGTGTAGGGTTTTATTGTTATTGTATCTTTTCATTTGATTATACAGTTAATACATCTCCTAGGAAAATAATTGACCTCAAAAACATGGAAATTAAGCTGAAGTTGAATACTCTCTATTAAGAGTGTAACATCGGTAGTATCCAAGTCATAAAAATGGATCTTCCCTAAAGAATGAGAGCCGTTGGACAAACATAAAGTAACATCTTTCAAATAAAGCTATTAAGAATTATCAAGTAAAAAAAAAAAGTTTTTGTCATTCAGTATTACGGTCTGGTGATATTCTTCCTCAATTGGAAGTGAGATGTTTTAGGTTTGAATCTCGTGGATGACGAATTCGATATCAAATTAGGTTGCCTATTGTGTGGTTTAGCCGAACTTCTCATCTCCTTAGTGTAAAAATATCGATGTATTAAAAAAAAAAAAGTAAATTTTTTAATTTTTTGTAACAACAGATCGATTGAGTAATTACTGTCTTATAGCAATGGCTTAATTACATTTACGTTTCTTAAAGTTTAACTCGGGTCTTATTTAACACCTTTAAAACTTAACTCCAGTCTCTCTTATTTCTTTGAAACTAACTCATGTGCCCCTTATCGTTAAAAGTCGTTAGTAAATCCACCAAAACTGTTACCGTGTGTTCCACTTCATTAGACATGGTTGTCAAAATTAAGGCTCAAATAGGCCGCCTATTTGTGCTTTGCTTAACCCCTTGAGCACAAATAGTCATATTGTGCCCCATCAACAAAGGGCCGCCTATGTGTTTGATTTGAATTAAGGGACATGAATACGTGATTTTTGATTTTATTGGGTTCCAACAAAGTACTCAATTGAGTCAACATGGCTGGATCTAGTGCTAAGCTACGAGGTCCAGTGTTCATCGGAGTAAACTACGACTTGTAATGATGAAGACGATTTTCAAGTCTCACAACCTGTGGAAGTTTGTAGATGAAGGATTTGAGATTCCAGAATATGAGAATGAACTCACCGAGGAGAAGAATGTGGTTCATATCTCATAGCCCGAGACGCAAAGGCATCGAGGTTGATTCAAGTTGCAGTTCATATAAGATCTTCCCTAAACCCTAGGATTGCAAACCAAGATGTTCTGAAGCAGGGATACGGAGGTGATTCACAAGTTAAGAGTTGTGAAATTGGAAGACGTTCGTTGAGGCCTTGAGTATGCTCGTAAGAGAGATGTTGAGTAATAAACGAATTGTGGAGAAATTGTTGATTTTACTGAGGTTGCAGCAACACTCGAGGGATTTGAAAAAAGACTAATTAGACGTGCTGAAAAAGGAGATAGCTCGCAAGCTTGCAATTTTAAGGGGAATAAATTATGGAAGAAGAAAGATAAGAAGGGTAGCTTTAAGAATAGTGAGAACTCGCAGAAGTTGTTGGCATAACTATAAAATTTATATAACATGTGTACCATGAGTGCCAAACAAATACTTCCAACTTCTTTATTCCCCTTATTTTGCACCGATGTTTTCGATAAATAAATGTTTTCCGAACGACAGAAAAGTCGTATAAATACATCTGCCTAACCTAAAATCCACATATCTTGAAGGATTTAAACAATGATGAACAAGAGTTGACCGACCTACTTTGTCATCTCTAGTAGTGCATGACAACAATAGGACTCCTGACATTGTGCTTCCCGTCCGTCCAATTTAACTCTCCAAATACATAATCTTGAGGCCCTTGAACCTTAGCCTTCAGAACAACCTTGAACTTCTTCTCTTCGCCATTGCTCTTGAACTGCAAGGTGCCAGGCTTCACAGTAACAGAAACTCCCACTGGTTCCTTAACACGAACTATGTATGTGCCTGGAGAACCGACATTCTTAACCCTTCTAGTCACAGTCACTGGCTTGTCACGGAGATTGGGAACTGTTATAGAAGGATAGTTAAAATCAGAAAGACTATATGCCTTGGGACATTTATGTGGCTCTTTAGAAAACACTTTGAGAAGTGTTGCATTGTAGCCACGAGCACATAACAAGTTCAAGTAATCATCGGTTGCTAGGTCATAAACAAGTCCAGGGTCCATCGCACTGTTTGGTTGAACATGTCCTGCACCATAAGCAAATGGTGTTGCTCTGGCCTTGGATGAGTCCAGCATTGTGCCCTTGTTGTTATCTCGTTTTCTTGCTGCAGAAGGAACCAAATAAAGATAATTAACAACTGGAACGCGTGTGACAAAATTATGGTGACTTAAACCAGAAGGGAAAAATTGTACCGGTGGTCATGATTGCAGATTTAATAGCTGCAGGGGTCCATGTCGGGTGAAGGGTTTTCAAAAGACCGACAATTCCAGATACATGAGGGCACGACATGGAAGTTCCGGATTGTGTATTGAAAGGTACACGCCGTGTATCGAACTCCCCATCAGTTGGCCCAGTTGCTTGAGTATAAGCAGCAATTATACTCACTCCAGGCGCTGTGATATCAGGCTGATGCGCAAACATTGAACAGGTTACATAAAATATTTGAAGAAGCATTGCACATAAGAATGAACAAGAATTTCAAAGATCACCTTAAGAAATGACTGCTCAACGGGGTTAGGCCCCCTCGAAGAGAATGAAGCCATAAATGGAGCTGGTTTTGTTCCTAGTTCAGTCTTTACACGAGTAATGTAAGCCATAGGAATCCTGATTCATTTTCATTGAATGAGAGGCTAGAAGATTAGTCACGAACTTTTCAGGTAAAAAACACACAAAATGAAAGATCAGAATATGTACTTGGTCGACTTGATGTAGGCAAAGACAGATTCTCCGTCGGAAAAATTAACGTGTGAAGCCGGAAGCAAGTGAGGATCAGCTATGATTTCATTCCCGCTTAGCTTATCATTGACCAAAATCATTCCGACAGCGCCTGCAAGAATAGCTTGTTGACCCTTGTTGGCTCTTGCATTTTCCCCTCGAACGCAAACCAAAATTTTCCCCTCCGCCTTCTTTTTATCAAGGGTACCAGGTTTGCAGAGCTGGCTGAAGAAGTTGGAGAAGGTACAGTTAAATAATGTACATTATGCACAAGCATAAAAATTGATGTTACTCACGCTTCAGAAGCAGACGCATTAGTAGCTTTAGCATCGCTTGCACTTATCAATGGGTAGAACTTTTCAGCTGGCAAACCTGTGGAGGAAAGACTTGCTCCCTAGAAACAAGAATATGGTTACTTAAGGGTGTTAAACTGTTGATTAGGACATCAACTACCATTTCATGTTGTAAATCAATGTCATAATCTGTAGCATTACTCGTGATGATGAACAGACTAATAGTGATTAGGGTTATTGTTTATATCACTGTTTATTCGCACACCAACTACCATATCATGTCATAGATTAATCTTGATAAATAGTCTGTAGCATTACTTGTTACAATAATCTGTAGCATTACTCGTTACAATAAACACACGACTAGCGACTAGGGTGTTAGATTTAAATACCTTGAGATGCTTCTTGTTGCCAAGAGCAACATAATTGGAGAACTCGCGATCTATCGTGCTAGCTCCAACTGTGAGCATCCACGGTGCCACATTCGACACTGAGCCAGGAGTAGGGCCTGAATTGCCAGCTGAGCTGACCACAGTAATCCCCTTCTTAACAGCATGGAAGGACCCTATTGCAATCCCATCATTAAAAAACTCTACAGCTTCACCACCAAGAGACACTGAAAGCACATCAACACCGTCACTAATTGCAGCTTCAAAAGCGGCCAAAATGTCTGCATCAAAGCACTCGTTGTCATTGATTGGCGGCCAGCATACTTTGTACGCAGCCACCCGAGCTTTTGGGGATCCACCCTTCGCAGTGCCATTGCCATTACCGAAAACACTTGCTCTAGGAACAAAATTACCACCAGCCGTTGAAAGGGTGTGTGAGCCATGACCGGCATAGTCACGAGCGTTGGGCTGAATGGACTTGGCTGCAGTGGAGTTAACCATGGAAGCATACGCGAGGTATCCTTTGCTGAAGTACCTTGCTCCGATCAGCTTCCTACGTAGGTGTTCATCCGAATTAACATTAGCCGTTATCGCATAGTTAAACAACTGCATTAACCAAATTAAATAACGACGTGACACAAACATTGCTAGCATAGTTGGTGGTATTACGTCTGCATGAGTTGAAAATGTGCAACATAAGCAATGATCCAGTTGACTTATTGGTAAAGTATATATACAATACTGGACAAACAGGTGGGAGACACAACTTTAGGTTACTTTGTACCAAGGACCCCCCGGCCCTTTTTGTCAAACTTTATATTATAGTTCGCCTTTTAGATCATAGATGTAACCCAACAATTCCCAATGTATGCTATTTTACTTTCAGAAGTCAATTACCCAATCACATCCCATAATATACCATATGATCAAAACAAATGATGGCCGTTCTTAACTAGCAGAAGCTAACATATTGGTGAGAACCTGCCCCGGGCAAGTGTTTAATAAGTGAAATACTAACAACAATCGTTCATTTGCACTCATTAGTTTAAGCAAGTTCCTAATAAGTGAAATATCAAGAAAGGTTCTTGGCGCACACAGATTAATTGGACAAGTATATAATGGGACAGCGCTAAAGATAATTGCTTGCGTGAATGAGCGATTTCTGGCTATTTATGCAATGGGCACCCACATGCATTAGCGAGCAATAGTCGCCCGAATAAGCAGCGGACTTAAGTAAGATTCAATTACACGTATTGGTTTTTTCACCTTACATATCAAGATTCTGAATCAACTGAAGATACAAATTGGACCGATGTACCATTCAAAAAATGTAACCTACTTTAAAAAATGAAAGTATTTGAGAAAGGAGCAAGAAGTGGAGAAGAGAATGGACCTATTGCAACGAGAACCATTTTTGGTGAGCTGACAGATTCCACGCCATTTAGATGGGATTGGTCCCATCCCTTCATCGCTAAAGCTCTTTGATTCCGGCCAAACACCTATCACAAAACCAATAAAGAAAACATAGCACATAACAAGAAAATGTCAAAAACCATGCATGATTGACAAATGAATAGTGTTGGCCACATAATGATATGCTATACATAATGGAAAATTACTAGAACGCATGGAGAAAACATGCCAAGAAAGTTAGGAAACATTCACAAATAAAAGTGTAGTTATAACTTATTATTCAAAAAAAAAAAAAAAAACGAAGGACATTAAATAGACAATAAACTCTATATAATTGTGTCAATTTCTTGTCTGTTTAGAATCCTTCCGATTCTATTTTTAATTAAAAATTTATAGCTAAATCAATTTGTTCATGTTTCCGAGAAATGCCAATGAAGCAGAAATTAGAAGCACAATCTTGACTGATCTGCATTTCTTACTGCAGTTAATTTCTAAGAAATAAAATTCTCTTTTTGTAGTGGAGTAAAACAAAAATGGATTAAATTGGTTTGTCAGAGAATTTGACATCAACATGCCAAATGCTATAAAATATGGGTTGGTAAATACTAAAAATCATTATGCAAAGTGCTATATTCGCGGTTGATAGGATTTTAAAAAATTATAACATTTGAATCTAGCTATCATATATCATTCACTAAACCATAAGCTATTCCTTTTTTTATAAGAAAAATTAGCTATATAATATGAAAAAACGCTGAACTGATGTGGTTACGTCAAAGCCTTATCGCAACATAAAATGCAGCAGCATTCTCAGTCAAAATTACAAGAAATACTTTTGTGATAAAAACGCGTGCACATGAAATCAAGTTTCAAATACGAAATCAAGTTTCAAAAACACTTATGCAACATTTATTGGAGCAGAAATATATCAAGGAAAGCAAAGAACGTGGCCGATTTTACACTCCACATTTTACAATTTAACCTAAATTAGCAACAAACTAATTAAGATTACCAGTATCAAGGTTTCCTATAATCGTATTTGCACCAAACCGTGCCTTCTTCAAAATGGAACCGGGCCGGGTTTCGCCGTTTTCTTCCAATCCAAGAAAATCCCATGAACGAGTTGTGTGTAGTTTTCTTCCTCTGTTTGGAAAGACAGACACAACATTTGGATCCTCTGCAGATGCACAGAAAATGCATTGTGAAAAAAAAAAAACGTAACGGAGGAAGGAAGAGGAAACTGCAAATAAAAAACTTCCAAAATTGATTTCAAAAAATATATATTACTTGCAATCTGAACAGCCTCTTCATCATCCAAAATTGCAGCAAAGCCATTGATATTTCTCGTATATGAATAAAATATTGCTTCTTGTGCCCTTTCATTGCTGTTGAAGAAATTGGAACAGAAATAAAAATCCAACCATATTAGCATGAAAAAAGAAAATTCAAACCCTACACAGAAAGCATATACAGTGTCCATACCTTCCCAAAACTGTTCCAAGCAGATTGTAGTGAGAATTTGTCACGCTATCGAGGTCAGAAGACGAAGGATCCAGAACATGAGGACGTGCTCCTAAGTACACAATGTAAGACTGAAACAAAGAAATAGTATCAAAGCGATTAGTGAAATTTGATCAGAACGAAACTTCAAAAACTTAATTCGACAAAGCGAAAGAAAGCAATGCATGCATACATTTTTGGCAGCATATGTTGGAATCTGAAACAAAGAGAAGAGAAGAACTGAGAGAAGAAAAGGAGGGAGAGTTGAATTTCCCATCTGTCAATATTTTGTGAAGAGAAGAAGTGTGTGGAAAGAGGCTATTCCTTCTCCTGCTTTTAAAACTCAGTTTTTTGCCTGTTTTTGGAAGCAAAAATTGCTTCCCCCTATTGCACTAATAACGGAAAGTGGTGGGATTCTTCCAATTTGAAAGTTACCTTTAAAGGGAATTTGAGGAATTTTTTGGGAAAAATATAATTTTTAAAAATCATTGCAAACAGTTATATTTATTTATTTTATTTGGATGTACGGTTGAGATGAGATTTTGAAAAATTTGGTGGAAAAATCAGTGGCCTTAAAAAGACAATTTGACTATTTTGCAAATAACTATTTTCTCCATTACTCAAATATTAATATGCTGGATTTTATATTAATTTTGGGATTCCGATTGAATTTGACAAGAAATTAAGTACAACAATTAGCATCAATTAGTCTGCTTTTATGAGATTTTTATTTTCCTTTCGTTTGAGGAATTTTAGTCAACTGATCGACCATTTGTTTTGGCAATAAAAGATTATTTGGTCAACTTTTTTAAGCAACTATATAATTTGACCATCTGAGAAAACAGTAATTAAAAAAATTATAAAAACACAAATCTCAACACGAGATGCCTATTTATTGTGGACCGGCCAAACTTTTGGTTTGGAGGCAATGCAAACCTTCAACTAGGTTAATATCCAAGTATGATTTTCTCTCTTTTAAATTCTCTCATCTTCAGTCACTTACTCTCTCATTTTCTTCTTTTTCTTGTACTCTTAAACGAAGTCAACACAAGATGTTAACGTGATTTAATCATGACTATTTAAATAGGAGAGGACCAATGTCATTCAGTACTACGGTCTGGTGGTATTCCTCTTTACTTGGATGTGAGAGGTCTTAGGTTTGAATCTCGTGGATGGCGAATTCGATACCAAATTAGGCTTCCCATTATGTGGCTTTGCCGAACTCCCCTCCCCTTAGTGTAAAAATATCGATGTACTAAAAAAAATATAAAAATAATAGGAGAGGACTAGTCACTTAATACTACGGTCTAGTATTATTTTTCTCCTCTTGTGAGATGTTTTAGGTTCGATTCTCGCCAAAGACGAATTTGAACCACATTATTGCCTATTGTGAGACTAAGTCTAACAATTTCCCTTAGTATATATAATATCGTTTGTTCAAAGAAAAAAAAAAGAGGAGATGTGACGACTCGTCCCAAATTATTATATATATTTATCCCCGAGTATATAAAGTGACGATAATGCCCTCGAGGCTTAGTGACGTGGATGTACGTATATAGTTTTAAATTCTTTTTCTCACTAACGTAATTAAATTGTACGCACCGTCATGAGTGTGTTGCCGCGAGTTAGGGCCGAATTGGATTCGTAATGGAAAAGTTATGAGTAAATGATTTGGTAAACGGGAGAAATGATATTCTTGGGTTGACTATTTCTTAGTCACCAATCAATTTAATTCCTACAACTTGGAGCCAAATCAGATTTTTGGGGTTGGTTTTATTTCCATTTGGACTCAATTGCTTAAGCCCTAAATTGTATATCCTAATTAGGGCCTGAGATTTGTTCTTCTTTTGGCCAACCCGTGACCACACGCGCGCGCGCACACACACACACACACGTACGTGCAACCCTCTTCGCTCATTCCTTCTTGAACTCTCTTTCTCGTTCGTACGACCCGAGCCCTCAAATCTTCAAACACCATCAAAACCTCACAGATCGAACTTCTAAGGACCACCTTCGAGTTCCTTGCAAGTCCACGAGCCTAACCATACCCTTTGTTCGAAGAAAGGACATCAGAATCGTGAAGAACCATAGGCTCCGACGAGGTACTCCAACGTGATCGTGGACATTTCACGAGATTATAAGGCTAAAAAAGGGTCCTATCAACTCTATAAGAATCGTAGGCTAGTTTTGGAGTGGTTCAAATGTTGGTATACTTGGGTTTGTCGAGTTTCAATTTTGGCCGGTTGTGTTGAGCTATTTTCTGACCAGTTCCTGAAGGTTTTAGGTCCCCAAACAGGTAAGATTATGTCATCCTTGTTGAGAGCTTCAAATCTATATAAGATTTGTGAAATTTGGTTGAAAAACGAAGTATAAACTAAGGTTTTAAGATTTTCCAGAATCCGGCATTGCAGACGGCTGCGGCTCTGGCGACGACCACTGGAAAAGATAGAAAATATTTTGTCAACTTTGACAGAATATACTGATGGCGTCAAATAAATTTAACGGAATATGCTTCTATTTAACGAAATATTCCCTAACGTCGTTAGGGATTCTGTCAGTGTGCCAGGCACGTGCCTGCGCGTGGCCGGCGTCCGAGACATCATAAATTTTTTCTAAAAATATGGGGATTCTTGTGGTGTTGAGTAGGCCACGATGGTATATTCAAACACCCAAATTGAGCAAAGTGTGAGAAGTTATTACACGGTTTTGGTTATGTACTTTCGAATTAATGTTAAATTAGTTGTTTCGCATATAGGTGAGACGTTTCCGGAGGACGAGCGTAGCCAGGCGAGACTCGAGGGTTACGACCTTGCTACATACCAGTGAATGGGCTTTTGGTTTTCTATATACACGTATATATGTTTTCCATTTTCCTAGAAATGGTTTTAAATGGATTTACGTTTTTAAATGACATGTCAATGCATTACATTCTAGTATATGCATTAGTATAGATATGCATATTATTGCATGACGCTGCGGACGCCCAGGTAAGCTTCAGGTAAGTGCACATTGATGATAGTGATTGCAGTGTGTATGGTTATGTTTAGATACATTTAGTGCTCATTATCCTGCACCCCGGTGTTAGTGCTCCGCCTGAGGCCAGGGCCTAGCTTTCACGTGATCGTTCACCTCCCACACCACACGCTCACTTTGGATCCAAGGCAGGTGCCAGCTTGTCGTACAGACCACATTAGGTGGTTTCGACTCGTAGGTGACTTGCGATACTTCGCACAACCTTCACGTGATCGTAGCACTTGAGTGTATCTATTTACACCCAGCCTGTCATACAAACCACATTAGGTGGTTATGACTCGTGTGCAGGAATTGGTAGATGAGCTATAGGTTCAGCCGTACAAGTCACGTTAGGTGACTCCGGCTGACATATCAGTTTTTATTGATTTATTTCACCTGACTTACTTATTTCATTGCTGAGATACTTGACATGACATATACTTGGTTTTTACTACTCTCGAGTATGATTTCTACATACGTATGTATTACTATTTTCTGGGAAATTATACGGGTTTTACGGTGATGGGTTATTATTTTTGGCAAGAGAAATGGTTATAAAAAGCTTTGTTTTTGCCCACTCACATTTTTTGTTTTGAGCCCCTCCAGGTTCTAGTTAGACGTTTGTGTTGGTGGTTACGAGGACTCTACGACGGTTCTGACAGACTTCAATTAATGTAGGAACTTTATTTCATGTCCTGTATAATTAATACTTAGTTTGTTGGACTGCACTTAGGTTACCTATACTCTGAATATGTGTATATACACTTTAAATACATTCACTCGCACTTATATATTTGTCTAGTGTAAGTTAGCTAGTTTGGTTTTTGTTCACCCACATTTACATAATACTATCACTTTCGCACTGCGCACATGGCTACGTCACCCTCACGTAACGGCCAGCATGCCTCGATTCCGGTCGGGGTGTGTCAGGAGAGGACTAAAGAAGAATTTTTTTTTTTTTAAGAGGATCCCACTCCTAGTATATGGATAAAGTTGTCCATGCAGTTTTAGACAAATAAGAATTTATGATTGCTGCATGACACATCTTGAGGCACTCAAGGCTCCTCTTGACCATTAGAATTTAGACTGGCCTTTTGATTTAATTTTATTTAAACTTTTTTTGGATCTTAGGTTGAACTAAATTACTCTCATTTTTTTTTCTTAAATTTGTCTTAAGAAAACTTCATTTTGCTCAAATTTCTTCATTATTTATTGACACAGTTGATTTTTATAGCATATAGAAAGGTCATTTAGAGTATCGATTCTTAGTGAATTTAAAACCTAAAAGATTAAATTAATTAACCAACATTCTGAAACTAGAAATCTAAAGTCTATGCCTTGAACAAACAATCATGTCAATAAAAAGAATCAATGTTGAAGAAAATTGAGCAAGTCGTGTGATGATTTGATTCAACTGAATATCTGTAATTAAGAAAATTAAGTAAACATGAGGTTTTCTCAATGTGTAAGAAGTAACAGAGATCCATATACAGAGAATGTAAAAATCAATGCTTAAGGATTGCGGGATGCTAAAACTTGGCAGAACGTAGAAACAGTGCTTTCAAGGTTTTTCTAGTCTTTATCAACCTTCTTACTTTAACATGTAGCCATAACTCCAAGCCTTCCCCCCAACCCCCCAAAGAAGAACATAACACATTGACGTTTACCTGCTGCTAAGGAATCAATTTTTCTGTGGTTCCTATTGAGGAGTCTAATTTATTAGGGTGGGAACTTATCGTTTTCCAATTAGTAAAATGGTCATATTATTTCACATGCTGTTTTGTATGCTGAGCCCCTTCATTCACCAAAAAAGGAAAACAGAGATCGGATTGTAATCCAATCACTTTCCACATATATACTTGAGTCTATTTGAGCTTTTTTTTTTTTTTTTCTGAATGAAAGTGAACAAAAAGGAAAAGAAAACAAAGCAACCATAAAACTACAAAATCATGATGCAAGGGTCAGATTAAGACACGACCACGTTATAAAATATAAGATTTAATGTATACAACATTGTCCAACTGATATTAGTATTAGTAATTGATAGTTTTCTTATGAATAGTATGAGTTGTATGATTGTCTTTATATTGTCATGCATGTTGTTGATCAGCTAAGTTGATACAAATACCACGTATATATAAATAAATAATCCCGAACACGATCTCTCTCTCTCTCTCTCTCTCTCTCTCTCCTTCCCTCTCTCTCTCTCTCTCTCTGTGTCTCTCTCTATCTGCATATAGTTTGGGCTGGGTGTTGGAAGAGTTCATGTAGATAGATATTTTTGTGGGCTCCAAAGCCCACTTTGTCACGTAGTCAGCCCCAAAAAATAAAAAGAAATTAAAAGAATGATTCTAATAATATTCTTTCCATATTCTCACTAACCACTCCAATTCTCTCCATCAGCAATGCATATAAAAAGCAGCTCCCAGAAGTTGTTCTTCCTTACTTTAAAATGTCTGAATACGTTTCACCTTATTAGGGTTTGTCTCTCAAATTTTAGTTGAAAGAAGAAGAAGAAGAAGAGAGCTATCATTACATCAATGTTAGAAACAAGAAGAGAGAACCCCAACTGAGAGCTTCTCTCCAAGGTAATCTACTTTGCTTTGAAACTTGCCGAGTTGCCCTTCTGGTTGCTTTGCTCATGCTGAGTTTTAAAACTCTCGAGAAAAAAGGATGTTTCTCGGAGTAAGAATGTGTTCGCGTTTTATGCGGCAAACAAATGTTTCTCTCTTTTTTTTGGTGAAAACTAATACTAATACTGATCCCATAAATTGCATATGCTTACTTTTCCCCATTGAATACAGTTTCGATCAGGATAGTGCTATTTACACACCATTTTTACATCTTACGCACCATTTTTACATCTTACACACTTTGTTAATTTTTGTCTATTGAATCTGAGCTGACGGTCGGAAATTAAGAAGGGTATGTGTGAGGTAAAAATAGATGTGCGGATAGGACCACCCTTTCGATCATATTGTTTGACATTGGTCGATATCATTTCAGATAGTTGGATTGCTTTTTATTAGAAAGTGGATAAAATCTTTGTTCTAGGTTCTTTTTCCATTGATCCCGGATAGATGGAAACGATGGTAAAGTAATTTCAGTGTACACATATCAACTCACTTGGCCTGAGTTATCTGAAATAAAAAAGAACAGAAAAAAAATATAAAATCATTCAAATTTCATTGTCGAATTCAAGAATATATGTTTCTGTAACATGGATCGCGACTTCTATGTCATCAGAACCAATATATATTGTTGAAATTTTCAGGTCAACGGGCCGAGGGTCCACTCCAACAACACCGATACTGTCCCCACTTAACCACCTGCACAATCCTCAGGTGTGAGGTTTTATCACAAAAGGCATCGGTGTTAGTTAGAGTGGGGTAATTCTATTTAAAGTGCTTTCTCTTTTCCCTCTTGGCCGATGTGGGACAATGGGTTCCAACACTCCCTCGCATGTGTGACGTGTGGGGTTTTATCACAAAAGGCCTCAGTGTTAGTTAGAGTGGGGTAATTCTATTTAAAGTGCTTTCTCTTTTCCCTCTTGGCCGATGTGGGACAATGAGTTCCAACACTCTCCCGCATGTGAGACCCCATTTATGGGTCATACATGAAATTCCACACATCGACAACCACGTGGAGCCATGTCGGGACTCACCCAATCGCGCGGGGTCATTGGGGACCCACCCAAACACGTGGCATCTTTGGCCTACGTGGACAATTGCGCGGGGCCAATGGGGACCCACCCAATCATGTGGCAGTCCGCCCCCTAGCTCTGATACCATGTTGAAATTTTCAGGTCAACGGGCCAAGGGTCCACTCCAACAACACCGATACTGTCCCCACACCTGCACAATCCTCAGGTATGAGGTTTTATCACAAAATGCCTCGGTGTTAGTTAGAATGGAGTAATTCTATTTAAAGTGCTTTCTCTTTTCCCTCTTGGCTGATGTGGGACAATGGGTTCCAACAGATATGTACATGAAGACATAGAAAAATTCAATCTGCACTAAAGAATCATCATGACAACAAATCCTGGACGCTAATTACTAGCATTCCACATATTCATAGGTAGGACAGACACGAAGCCACGCTTAAGACTTTCTTTTATTTTTGCAGACTTCAGAACCCTTTCCAGGCACCAAGAACTTCGGCGAAGATTTCTGCTACCAAGTCCCTGTCTGCGCATAGCAAGAAAGCATTGAAATCATCTCGGATGTCATAAATCTTCCCAAACTTCACAAGGTACCGTATGCAGCTGGTTTTCAATCGCGGCAATTGGTATAGAGATGCATTTTGGAGCCTCTCGAGTACATTCTTTGTATCAATATCTTCCAAAAGACTTTCATGGCAGGCGTCTTTCAGGTCAGAGATGTCGTACTTATCAGCAGCATGGAGAAGCGCCAGCCTGTGGGTCAGAAATTCTTCATGCCCGATGTTCCCATAAATGTAATTAAGAAAAGCCTGACAAGCTTCAATTGACATATCGGAGATGTTTATGGTAGACAGTTCTCTCTCCTTGAGGTCATGTGAAAACATGCTCTGGAAAACTGGTGATCGAGCAGCAAGAATCGCCCGATGAGCTCCAATGCTTCCATCAGACACGTTAATCATGATGTCCGTGTGGATGCCTTCTGTTAACATTCGACTAAGGGATGCAAGAGCAGTTGCATTTGATCGCTTTTGCGTCAATCCCCCAGCCCAAATGGAGCAAGGTTCTCCACCCTATACATGTAATGGCAAATTATCGTTGTCAAACTAGGAACGGTTAAATCAGCACTTACACTTTTGCTTACCCTAATCTCATTTCCAACAATGTGATTTTGTTAGCTCTATGCAAATTTCATCAAATCAAGATGCTTACCTCTCCGGACGCAGTCTTCAAATCAAGGAATTCAACGTCGATGATGAATTTTCCGGTTAGGGGAACCTCAATAGCCCAAACGAAATCATCATTGCTCTTGAGCTTTTTGTTTGTAATTTCTAAAACAAATGTAACAAAGATAAAGTCTCTTAAAAAGAAGAACAATATCTTAAAAAACGGCATTGGAGTTAATCCTCACAGAAATTCTCAGGAACGGACATGCATCGATATTGTATCTACACACTCGTAACATGCTGCTACGTTTTGTTGGTGACAATAATATCGGCACATCAATACTTAATAACATGAACATAACCTGAGGATTACCTGGATGAGTTAAGGCCTTTCGATCACCAACAGAACACACTACTCGAATACTAAACGAAGCAATCGGCGGATTATCTCTCGTCAAATTCGATATCTCTGGATACAATCTAACAAACAACACTCTGTTCTTCTCCACAGATAAGTGCCTTCAATCCCAGAAAATATATAAATCAAAATTCCCAGCTACCAATCAGATTATCATATATATGATTGAAAGATTAATGGGCAATTCTTCATTAAGCTTCTTGATCCATGATTTCAATTAAATCAAGGAAATTGGTAAAGAAAATTAAAACTTAAAGAAAAAAAAAAGAAGAATTTTATGACTGACCAATTCCACTTGCCAATCTTGAAAGGATCGGACTTTCGGTATGTGCAGGAAGCCAAGTTGTCGATCCTCCATTGGGCGAGGCGCGACGTCGTTTCGACTCTGTAAGCTGAATCGCTCATCCTATTAGCAGCAGAAAAAGCCAGAGCCGTCGTGATTTCATGGATGCAGACGAAAATACCGTCCAACAGATACTCTCCCGGCTTTCCCAGGTTGACAATTCGCACAATGCTCGCTACTTCTCATTAGCATGTGCCACGAACCAAAACGACACCGTTCTTCTCTCTCTCTCTCTCTCTCTCCCTCTCCCTCTCTCTCTCTCTCTCTCCCCCACTGTTTCACTCTGTTTTTCTTCTGGTTCTACTGTATCAGTGTGAAAAATCTAAAAATTTTCAGAAGAAGATAAAGTTTTTGGAATGGGTTTTAATCTTTGCTATTTAAATCTCATTGGGTTGCGATTCTTCCTATGGTTTCGGGCACGCAAGCTTTGCTTTGGTTGTTTCTTTACGCCATTGATAGTGAGGTTTGTTTTAAAAGAGAGGGAGAGGGGGAGGGAATGGGGTAGGGTATAGAGAGAAAAAGGGAGAGTTGTCTCTTGAGTATGGGGATGGTTTGTTGGATTACAAACTTGAGGAGAGGATATGAAGGGGTATGTATGTCTGTGGGGGTGGGGATTTAAGCTTCGATTTTTGGTTTGTTTCTCATAAATTGGTCATGGCTGGCATAGGTGTTTGGTGCTTTGAAGCAAAACATCTATACTTTTGAGTAATATCCTAGCTTATTTATCTAATGTCTAATAATCATATGAGAAATGCTAAGGAGACTTTTAAAAAAATAGAACTTTTTATGAACTCTCATTCTCATATTTGACACAATATTTTATAATATTGGCATAGAAATTGATGATAACATATGAGATGGTAGAGAATTTATAGAGTCCCACTTTTAAAGTCTCCTTAACATTTTTCCTTTTTGTATTACAGAGTATTATTTTGCGATTGCGACAATGTTTTTTTTTCTTCTAATTTTGACGTGTTTATGATAAAAACACTTATAACATAAACACTTATGAGTAAAAGTGTTATGTAATTACAGAAGCAATCTCAAACGAGCAAATATCATGGAAATGACCCCTTTTTTTTTTTTTTTTTTTTTTTTTATTATGTGTGAGCCATTTGTCATGATGATCATTTTGACTCGATATCTATACCATTGGAAAGAGAATATGTATCGGTTAAGGTGCTTTGAATATGTGAACCGAAGGCTTACAAATGTTTCGATTAGAAGATGTGATTATGACACAGAAGCTTAGGACAAAAATGATAGAGGAATACCTATGAAGACTTGGAAATAGACATCTAAGAAAAGATATGGAATACTTTAGGCTAACGGAAGACTTGACGCAAAACTAGACACAATGATGTTCTAGAATTTATATAGTGAGATAAGACTTTATTGTTGTTATTATAGACCTTGAATAAAGATGATTAGAAGTCTTTTCCCAGTCAATGGCAGAAGGGTAGTTGTTGAAAAGCAATTCCTCGTTGCTTTTCTTCTACCAGTCATCCAGGTTATTTTCTTGAATTAGAAATAGTAATGATTTTGTAGTTTTATATTGTAAGCTTCTGCCTAAGCATTTTTAGGATGTTTAGCTCACCTCATCATGTATTTTAGTTTTGTGGTGACTTTGAAGGCAAAGTCATGAGTCACTAATCACAATTAGATGTATTTGATTAGTAGTCTCATAATATAATTAATATTCAAAAGGCAATAAAGGAAAAGGACATGCAACCTAATAGGCAAATCCAATGGCATTAATGTGGAAACTTAAAATTATTTGATGGTATCATCATCCCATTAAGCTTTTTGGACCATATGCATGCTATGATATCCACCATCCACTTAATGTAATTAAACATGATTTACTTAATAAAACAATTGATATTTTCTTGGTTTCGTTTGTTTCCCTTTTAAATATATTTTTTTTAATTTGAGCAGCAATTGTTGTTTGCTACTCATCCATCAAAGGTGAGTGTTCCTACTAACCCGAGGACTAACCGGATGACTTGAAGTCAGAGCCGACTTTTAGAAGGTGTGACCGGTTCCATTGCACATAGTCCCAAAATTTTGGGGGCTTTAAAAATTATTTTTTATTGAATATAATAATAGGAAAACTAATGAAAAGGGCTTGAAAACTTTGAGTTTTAATGATAAGGACAAAATAAAGGGTAAAGTAAATAGTACCATGATTGACTTTTTAGTGTAAAAATGTGGTTTTTCGTTAAATTGAACAGTACCGGGTGCTTTTCGTTAAAGTTCCTTATAATAATATATAAAATAAATATTATATGAAATAAAATACTAATCAAATAAATATATATATATATCTAATGGGCCCAAAAGTCATAAGACTATCTGCCTAAAATTTGTACGGAATTATATAAAATTATAATTAACAAAGCTATGTTGACAAAGCTAATCAATTTAAAGGAAAGAACCCCACCGAGGCAAACAATTCATGTCAGAGACTCAGAGTCCACTTTTCTTCTCTCATGCCTAAGTCTCATCGCTGCTTCCCATTTTCTTCCTTCACACCTGTAACATCTCACATCACCTAGGGGAGTGGATCCTGTAAGTCTTATATGTATATTCCCATCTCTACCTGGTATGAGGCCTTTTGGGAGCTCACTAGCTTCGGGTTTCGTAGGAACTCTGAAGTTAAGCGAGAAAGGGGCCAAAGCAATCCTAGAATGGGTGACCTACCGGGAAGTTCTCGTGTGAGTTCTAAAAAACAAAACCTTGAGGACATGGTCGGGGCCCAAAGCGGACAATATCGTGCTATGGTGGAGTCGAGCCCGGGATGTGGTGGGGGCCCGGGCCATGATGTGTCAACACCAAAGTCTCAGACGTTAGAATCCCAGACGCCGTCGCCAGTGTTCCAATCTACTTCCTTTCTCTCTTCGTCCCATTGTAGCTTTCTTTACATTTAATAATATTTAGAAACAAATGGTTTGTGAGTTTTAAAGTTTATTTCAATATTGCTTTTTAGCATCAATACATCGTTTAATTTTTTTTAAGATGTCTTCTAAGAATGACTCCTTTTATGAATTTTGCATAAGATCCCTGAAATCTCAGAGACGGCCATGCTTGAAGTGTCTTTTATGTGTCCTCAATATTGAGGACGAACCTCTCGTCCCTTTAACTTAATTCTAATACAATTAATCTTTTAATAGCCTACTTTGTTACAAGCTCGACTGTTTTCTTTTCTTCTCAGTTCTTATATTGGCAAATGAAGATTCTTTAATTGGAGTCTAGGGCATACAATATAAGTCGACAAGAAAGGTATCTTTCTGTGGGACATATCAGCTAGAATCCTTACAAAGCATCCCAATATTGCAAGTAACGTACTTTCCTCTATATATAATAAAGCACATACTCTGCAGCCATGCTACTGGGACATGGGTAGATTATTCTGATGAATCACGAGCCTTATATGCAGGCAATAAACCACTTGGTGGATACATTTTAGTTTCTTGCTTAATGCCAAAAGCCAATTATATGTGTAGGATACTCATGTGGGATTATAGAGCCTTTCATAATACATAATTTCCTTTTATAGGGTTGATGATTACTTCCCTAAACAGAAAATGAAAATATTGGGTTGTTCTTTGGGGGGTTGGGAAATAGAGGGGCTGTTGCCCTCGGGAAATAGGTTTTTCATTGACTTGCCCAATTACGAGGTTAACGTAAGGATAAATTAGCTAGGGCGAGAGACAAAACGTTTGTTAAAGTGCCTCAAAGAGGTTCCGCAAACAAGCAATTAGTTAGGGAAAGAGATCCTCTCCGGATCTCTTTCATCAAGGTCACCGGATTAAATGATCTGAATCTTTCAAATTTCATCTAACGGTCCACCTGTTTTGACACTTTAAAAACTGTAATAATTTTTTACTGTTGGATGAAATTTGAAAAGTCCGGATCACTTGATCCGGTGGTCTTGGTGGAAGAGATTCAGAGAGAAACTCTTTTCATTAGTTAGTTGAGTAGTGTGGAAAAGGTTTTCCGGATTCCCGTCACTCCACATCATATATGTACCAACCAATCAAAATAAAACACGTGGATACTCTATTGTGTAATTAAATTTTATTCAGCAAAATTTTGAAGGTGATGGGCCCACCGGCAAAGCCACATTAGGGCAAGGAGGGGCGGCCGCCACTCTGCTCGCAAGAGATCCTACAACTTAGGTTTCCGCCCCTCTTCTCTGGTCTTGCTGATCTGGTGCTCAGGTGCTACGCTGGTTTTCTGCAGAGGGGTTGCAGAACTGCTGCATTCTAATTAATTTTTTTTTTTTCAAAAAACCCATGCCAAACGACATCCTTTTGGCTGAGGAAAAAACAAAAAAATTAAAAAGAAAATGGGTAAATGACGTCGTTTCGTTTCAAAAAGAATAAATTAAAAAACTAAATAGCAGGGGACGACTTGTGCCTAGTGTACACACAACTACACGTAAGGAGATATTGAATGGGGGATGCATGGGCTGCCATGGGAGGGCCAACTTCTGCAAATTTTGTAGATGAGACTCTGTTTTGTAGTTTTAACAGTTAAAATTCCATTTTAATTATAGAATTTCTAACAAAAAAAAGAAATATAAAATGAGATGGTCAAGAAAGATAAAGCATCTGGGTAAGTGTAGAATTTTTGATGTGTATTTCATATCAAAACAATTACAAGATGAAACATTATATAGGAAAAGAAAGAGAACATAAGCCTAACTTGCCTAACTTGCCTAACTTGCCTAATTTCTAACTTGCCTAATTTACACAAAGAAGGTTGACTAGCCTAACTTCACTAGTCATCCAACATGTTTATTTCATGCATGCATTTTAACAAAAGATATGACTTCATGCATTCCAACACTCCCCCTCAAGCTGGATCGAGGGGATTCCTTGAGCCAAGCTTGGACAGAATGCGCATGAACTGAACCGTAGAAAGAGGTTTAGTAAAAATAACGCTTTGCTTCTTGCTGAGCCATGTTACCAAATTCCCACTTGAAATGGCTTCGTGCCGCAAACAAACAGTAATGGCTTCGTGCCGCAAACAAACAAACTTGAAATGGCTTCGTGCCGCAAACAAAGAATAATGGCTGGCTTCGTGCCGCAAACAAAGAATAATGGCTTCGTGCCACAAACTTGAACAACGTTAGGTAGAGCTAAAGCATCCATCGAGCTCTCAGCTTCATAATGTTCTCCAGCCATCTTGGCTTAGAGAAAATGTTCTCCAGCCATCTTGGCTTAGAGTAAATGTTCTCCAGCCATCTTGGCTTAGAGTAAAAGTTCTCCAGCCATCTTGGCTTAGAGTAAATGTTCTCTAGCCATCTTGGCTTAGAGTAAAAGAAACTTAGCGGAAACGATCAACAGAGCATCCATCGAGCACTCAGCTTCATAATGTTCTCCAGCCATCTTGGCTTAGAGTAAAAGAAACTTAGCGGAAACGATCAACAGAGCCAGGAATTTCGAGAACCTGGCTCTGATACCATGTAGAATTTTTGATGTGTATTTCATATCAAAACAATTACAAGATGAAACATTATATAGGAAAAGAAAGAGAACATAAGCCTAACTTGCCTAACTTGCCTAACTTGCCTAATTTCTAACTTGCCTAATTTACACAAAGAAGGTTGACTAGCCTAACTTCACTAGTCATCCAACATGTTTATTTCATGCATGCATTTTAACAAAAGATATGACTTCATGCATTCCAACATGTTTATTTCATGCTCTGATACCATGTAGAATTTTTGATGTGTATTTCATATCAAAACAATTACAAGATGAAACATTATATAGGAAAAGAAAGAGAACATAAGCCTAACTTGCCTAACTTGCCTAACTTGCCTAATTTCTAACTTGCCTAATTTACACAAAGAAGGTTGACTAGCCTAACTTCACTAGTCATCCAACATGTTTATTTCATGCATGCATTTTAACAAAAGATATGACTTCATGCATTCCAACAGTAAGGAAGTGAGGTTATGAATGGTAGTTTAAAGGCTCTTTCTCTGGCTTCTGAGTTCTTCCTAATTCGGGTAGTGGAGAGGATGAGGGAGGGAGAGGCATACAAATAATTAATATATTTTTAAAGTTCTTGTGTGCCCAAAACTACAATGTTAATGGTAAGAAGCAAGGACTACAAGTGTCAAGTGAGTCGTTAAGACTCGCTTTTGAGCTGGTCGATCTCCTTAACATTCTTTTTCATAAGTTTTTTTTGTTTTAACTCTAAATTATGTTATGCTTAAACTCACACGTTTGTGGTGATGAATACCATAAGATTATGGCAATAAAGGAGACCAAATACAAAGTAAGTTCAAATGTCCATGTAGGATTCCACTTAGTCCAACAAGGGTACTTTGCACTCGAAAAATCAAAGCGCAAAACTCCAAGACTCACAAACTTCCGCTCCTCCACCCGACAATTCATGACTTCGTCACTGCTAAACTTCCTCTGCCGTCTTTGGTTCTTTTCCTTCGCTCCAATGACTCCGATCTCAGTAGTGTGAGCTTTAATCCACATCATTAATCGTGTATCTTTTCTACCTAAATTCATGTAGGACAAGGATTGTCTGCCCTCCACTTCCCGTGCCCTCCCTGTGTCCTCCTGTTTTGTGTGGTCACGGTTAAGCCACGTAAACATTTTATATTGTTTTTTTATAGATATAATAAGACAAAAATGAATAGTAATATAAAATGTTAACGTGACTTAACCGTGACCACACAAACAGAAGGGTACGGAGAGGGCACTAGAAGTGGAGGGCAGACAATCCTTGTCCATTCATGTATGCAAGTAAATCTCATATCTTCGAGAAATGCAATCCACAGTGTGTTTAAAAGTGCTATATACATTTGTTGCAACTTGCATTACCTATGAAGATTCGATGTATGGGCAATGATGGTGAGGATGGGCAGAGTCAATCTTCTAGGAACCCTACCATGCATGTATTATTATATGATACATAGATGCACTGATTGTATTATATTTTTTATCAAACATATAAGTTTATACAACCAATTACTAGATTTTGCTTGGTATCCAATAAAGGGTAATGGGATAAATGTCGTTAAAGCAAGATTTTATTTACTGGTTTTATATATAATGTGATTATGAGATAAAGACTTGGGAGAAAATGAGTAAAAGAAGACCTAGTAAGACTTGAAAATATACTTTAAAAAAAGATATAGAGTACTTTGACCTAATAGAAGATTTATACAAAATCGAGTTCATTGACGTTTTAGGATACATATAACCGACTCCAGGAATAAGGCATTTTTGTTTATGTATATATAATGGTGGGTATAGCCATGACTTGCTTCCATGTGATTGCAAAGTTCTATGAAATTTGGAGGTTCCCATATATAGATTTTTATTTATGTTCTAGTCAGTTGCTTGCAAAGTTGGATATTCGTAAATAAAATAAAACCATCCATATTCTATAAATTTCTTATTTGAATATAGTTTATGTTTCTCTAGTTCTAATTAAACACTTTACTTTATTGAAGGAGATCTAGTGACCCGTTTGTCTTGAGTTCATAATTAAATTAAATTATCACTAATAGAGGACCAAAATAATATCAAAATCTTGGTTCTTTCTTTCTTTCCTGGCCGTTGATTGTATGTAGATGATCAAACAAGAACTGAAAACTGAAAGAGACATTTGCCTACAAGATAACATTGAGAAAGACAATTGGGTCATGGCGCCCTGCCAACTTATATGTCAAAGTTTGAATGGTAGCTGTGAAGAAAGTTAACACTATCACAGGGGCAGATGGTGGTAAACCTGTAACTCCTTATACTATTTTATGTACTTATTTTTTTAATATTTATTGAAAATGATTCTAATAAAACTTCAATATAAGCAAAATTGAATAGTAAAATATAGGAAAACTGGACATTTGATTTACAGAAATAATCATTTTTCATCGATCATTTATCAACACACAACAATGACATATAGACAATACTACAATGACGACATAATAAACAATGACCATTTTAGTAACAAAATGTCTAAATATATATATAGCCTTTAAGAGAAGGGATCCCCATATTTTTATAAAAATGGGGATTAGTTGTGGGGTCCACATCATATCGAACTTTAACGATCCGAACCGTCTATTTTTCAAGTTGTACCTCGTAGATCATCCTTGGAAAATGTTAGTCAAATTGGAAATATTTAAGACATCTAATTGGGTTCAAAGAAATTAACGAATACTTTGTTATATAAAAAACAATGAAATTTGATCTTGATAATTAAATAGGCAAATGATTTCGGATTGAATTGAATTTTTGTAAGGATGATGGTTTCTGTCCACAAGCCTTTTGGCCCAGCCCTCAGTTGGAGACAGATTTTGTGTCAAACGGTTTGGCCGGCTTGGTTGGAGATGACCTTATGTGATTGGCACTAGGATAAGCCATCAAACCAGTGCTTATGGACCAACCAACACACACCAAACCTTCTCATCCGACTTTTTTAGTTTGTCATATGACTCTGCAAGAATAGTATATTACACCAGTTCTTTAGTATGTTACTTTTGCAGGTGCTTATAATTTTCTTGTTACTTCACTACGGTTGTAAATGAATTTAGCCGAATGAAGTACCAAGATGTTCAAGCGGATTAATTATGAAATTACTTCATACTATCTTGAGTGTGAACCCAACTTGAACACCTTGGTACATAATACCATTAAATATGATTTACTAAACCCTAATCAACATGTGGTGTCCCAATTAAGAGAAATATTCTTGCTGAATATGTAAACGTCTCAGTTAGACTTTAATAAAATTTTATCCCTTGACAAAAAAATAAAGAAATCAACATATGGTAACAAAACCAACAGAATTGCCTAGCTAATTAGCCCTAACTGTTACTGAACATCTTGGTACATAATACTATAACTCACTATTAGCTTGCACGTAGAAAGTTTCTTCTCTATTATAAGAAATCTCTTTTATAATTTTTTTAGGGCCAACTCCATTTCTTGTTAAGTATTCTATGGATCTGAATTCTGAACCCAATTTACACATATAAAGTTGGCCCTTTTTATGTTCTTCATGCCTTTAAAATGGGCTGTCACTTCTTAAACTTGGGCTTCTAGGTGTAAAAACGAGCCATAATCAAACTTAAATCATGGGTACTAAAAGATGATGCAAAACACGCAAATTATCGTGTTCTTATTCATGGATAAAATAAAACGTACAAAAGTAACGCTACACTTATAATATTTTTATTTTGTTAAAAACAAGTTTAAGGGGAAGATACGCTACCTCATTCTAGGGCAATGACATATTACAAGCTTTTTTGATGGCTTACATATAGGGTCTTAGGCTTTTTATTTATTTACAGATCGCCCATAAAAAATATTGCCATCATTAGGACTCGAATCTAGGACTTGATCTAGTGAAAGGAACTATCTTTACCAACTCATGTGTTAGTCTAGGAACTACTTATTCTAAGATAGAGGATTAGGTTCAGCTCTCATGAATTGTGAGTTTGATACTTTGTTAATTATTGTGTAAATTAACTCAACCTCACGGCTAATATCGTTGTACATATAAAATATTTAAAAAAGAGAAAATTTGATATAAGTTCAATTTTTTTAGCCAATATTAATAATAGTTCATTTTGTCAATATAGGTTTGATCCCTTGAGTTTAGGATTACTTTATTATCAATAATTATCTCTTTAATGATGAAATTTATTGTAGGAATTAAAACTCTTCCTATTTATCTCTTTAGTTATTTCTTTTTATTTATTTTTTGTTGTTTCTTCTTCTTCTTCTCTTCTTGCTCTAAACCCGATTCGTATATGTTATTTCTTCTTCTTTTTTCTTCCTTCAAACCCCATTCATATATTTTATTTTTAATTTTTATAATCAACCTATATCACAAGTTAATTGTATTTATCTACCTTTTAGTTAGGTTTCATATCTCGCTAATAAGTATATTATCCATTTATGTATTTGTTCCTTGAGTTAAGTCGTATGTTAGTATTTTTGTTAACAAAATATCATATAGATTAAAAATAAACCAATTTTAAATATTTAAAGTTTAAAAATACAAACAAAAAATTCATGGAATTAGAAAATTTTAGTTATTTTAATAGTTAAAAAAATGTAAAATTAGTATATAAAAAATAAAAGTGAAGAAAATGTATAGCATGTTGATTTTTTGGACCCAAATCTAATCCCAAAAGAAAAACCATTAATGCGCTACTTTGCTCTTTGAATAAGCCAACGTGTAGAACAATTAAAGGTGGTGCAAATATTTTCATAGAGACGATTATATTCCAATTACAACAAGGGCAAAACTGCTGCACCATATGCAACATGATTCTTCTTAAGGTCTGTTGCAGGGAGCCGATTCAAACTACTGCGCCATATCAATTTTGAAATGCTATTAATTTACCATCTGTAGAATCCATCATAGTAGTACAGCACAGCTGGATACTGTGGATAGTTAATATAGCTTGATGGCCACTGAATTGGCTCAGCTGGCTGTTCTTCCGGTTTTTCCACTTTTTCCGGTTTTCCCACTTCTTCAACACTTACTATGGTGGCAAAGCCAAACTTCTTCTTCAATGATTTAGCCAAGTCAACGGCATCAACTCCGTCTCCGATCACCACCACATGCTCTTTCTCTACTTCTATGGACACTGTGCTCACACCTGCTTAATCAGTGATTCATCATTAGTTGATTAATTAAGTAATTTTCAATAATTCATATGAATGATCAATGATCATTTCGATATATCACCCGATTGCTTGATGATTTTTATGATGCATACCTTTGGCAACTGCAGCAATCTTCAAGGCCTTGGTTCTGCATTTCTCGCAGTTCAGCTGCACCTTCACGACTATCTTTTGCTGCATATACAATGATCACATATAGTTGAAGCCCTTTTGATTTGGCTTAACAGAGTTAAAAAATTTAAAATAATAAAGAAAACGAAGTGATTTCTGAATACTTTTTTCTCTCATACACACTCCTTGGGAAGTTTTAAAGGAGAATAATTAAGAGACGAAAAAACATGAGCGTGAAGAAATCGTTTCTCTAAAAAATTGAAGAGTGTATAAGTTAATTTTAAAATAATTAAGACAACGAAGTGATTTCCGAACACTTTTTTCTCTCATACACTCCTTGGGAAGTTTAAAATGAGAATAATTAAGAGACGAAAAAACATGAGTGTGAAGAAATCATTTCTGTAAAGAAATGAAATACTTAAGTATATAAGTTATATGAACAAATGAAAAAGCTTACCTTCATGTTCGGGAACAGAAAATTAGTCTTATGAATCTATGAAATGTTTACTCTAGATTTCTCCCTGAGTTACTTGGATGCCACTTAGAAACCGATGATAAGGTATTTATAGGAGGTTAATCTTCATACAATATTACTTCTTGTTGACTTGTGTGCATGTCCCCACGAAAACGAGTATCATGAAGTAGGGTTGTTAATACATACAAACGATCATTTGCTTGGAAACCAAGATTTTCACACTGTACCAAGTCAGACACGGACACGGTATAAATTTAGTTCTCTGGTTTAGCTGCAAAGCTTAACATATAAGAGAAAGATGTTGAGTTGGCAAGTCATCGTATAAGTAAGTTGGCGGTGCTATCTAACTTAATGATTGGGACATTCTACATTTCATATGGAATTTGAAAGCTTAGTGTTGACAAAACAAAGAATACATTGGACTTCAGGTTTGAAAGCTTTTAGTTATAAAACTAAATGTTGGTTAGGGATTGTGGTGTTTTTAAAAATAAAAAATAAAAAAAACAGCTAATTAAAAAAATCTGGGACATCATTTATGTTTGGTAAATCAAAAAAAACGTTTTTTTAATTTTTTTTTAATTTTAACCTGTCATCAATGACAGTAGAAAAGTATATATATATAAAAAAAAAAAACAGAAATAGTGTTTACCATACTTCTAAAAAATGGGTTTTTTTTTTTAATTTCAAAACATATTAATCAGTGTTCATTTAATGCAATTTTTAAATGACAAGTATACCCCCACATATTTTTTAAAAATTACAATTTTTGCCCCTACATTATTCTTTTGACAATTATTATATCACATTAAAATATCATATCCCATTTAGTCATTTAACATATTCACATCAATTTATATACAAGTTTACTAAATACTCAGACACTGTGTTTTTTTTTTTTTTTTTTTTTGTTAAAAGCACTTTTACTGAAAAAAAGTTTACCAACACTTAAACAACTTATTCTCACATGATAGCAAAAACAATTTTGTTAAAAAGAACAGTAGAAGCAGTTTCTACATTCCACTACAACCACAATAACTGAAAGAACAAAAAAAATATAAATTAATTCCAGGGTTTGGAACAAGTCTGCGCATTTGGTCAAGAACAAGTGTCCTGTAATTTCTTATGGTATTGCCGATGAACATATCGTACGGCATAGGGACCGTCTATGCCAGTCAACTCAGGCTAAGACTTAGATTTGAGATGGGCTTTCATGTGATCGCTTACAAAAACATTACCACCAGCTAAAACTTTCCCCCAAAATTACCTGATGAAGTTTTTATGTAACCGATCACAAAAACTTTACCACCACAAGCTAAAATCTCAAAACCCCAAAATCATTTGGTCAACAAAGGAATAGAGAGAAGCACAATTGTCAAGTACATTGTTTTGAATTCATGCATTTTATCCTGATTGATCATTAGCCCTATTTTGAATGCATGCTTCTATCAATTGCATGTCGAAAAAAAAAACAATACTACATCGAAAATATTTCAAATACACATAAATTTCACGTAATGATGATATACTCCCGTCACGAATGAGTGAGAGTGAGATCGAGGTGAAACATCACCGTTGTACCTCTAAAAATCCATGCCTAGCATCATCTAGGCCTTGTCTAGGCGTTAGGCGCCTAGCCACTGCCCCATTTAGTCTCTAGAAGTTTAAAAATTAAGAAAATACGCCTAGATCCGCTTAGGCTTCCGCCTATCCCGCTTAGCCACTTGCCTAGCTCACCTAAACCTGCCTAGGTCACGACTCTCATTTAAACATAAAATCGGTAACTTTACTTTTTGTATTTTATTTTGTCAATAAAATGTAAGAGACTTGTTAAATACTTGTATGAACACTCATTATATGCTTGTTACCTATTTTGCAATATGTTTTAATACTTTATAATTTGTATATCATTTTATTTTACAATTGATAGATCACAAGACAATTATGTTTTTTTTTTAAGTATAAATATGCACTTATTTATATAATATATAATAAATTTACTTAAAATCCGTCTAGTTTGCTCAGGCCTCCACCTAAACCCTACCTAACCGCTTAATAATACCATTACCTGCTGTTGACGAGTCTCAACAGGAGACAAGCTATTTAAAAACCTAGGTTTCCACACGCTTAGTTAACGCCACTGGAGATTACTCAAATTAATTCTTTAGTAAAATCCAGTTGACGTTTACTTTGATTTTCTAGTGCCTCCATCTCCTCATCAGAATGCCTTGTAATTGGGTGTTCAAAGTCACGCACCCCGCAGATGGTTCCAGACTTCCAGTGGACGTTATAAAGCCCGTCTCGTGGGCAAAGGATATTGTCAGCAACATGGTTTTGATTACGACAATACCTTCAGTCCCATGGTCAAAACTGCCACCATTCACATAGTTACCGTTTGGTACGGGGAATGAGACAGAACAAAGTGGGATGAAACGTGCTTGTCCTATGTTTGGTGCGCTAAAGACAGTGGGACACGTTGTCCCACATAACGAAATTTGATTAAATTTTCATTTCACCTCTTCCCCCTGGAACGACTCGTTCCACCCAGTGGAACACAAAATTAGAATTTTTTAGGACAAAAATGCCCCCCTTATCTTTTTTAATATTTACACCATTCAAATCATAAAAAGAGGTGTGATATCCACACACCCCATTTTACTTCTCACACACGTTTTTAATTTTCGACATTCGAATCGGATGAATTGAACAAGATTAACTGACAGAATTATCAAGGATGTGTGAAATGGGGTGTTTGAATAGCACATCCCATCATAAAACAAACCCTAAAATTATGTCGGGTTTGTTAATCGTTACAGAGGAGAGGAGTATTCCATGATGGATATTTCGATTGATGTAAGATATGCCTTGAAATGGACGTAACATTTCGAGTATCGAATTAACAGGACTAAGAATCCTGCTTTTGTTGCATAAAAGTTTATTGTCTGTCTTATATGATGCGTCTGAGGAGCAATTTCTCTTAGCAGGAGCCCTTGAATCTCCTGAATTTCGGACCTTGTTCCATTTTGCTCTGAACTTTCAATTTATGCTAATATTCCCCCAATAGTAAAGTATTTCACAATTTTTGTCATTTCATCCCTGTACATTATGCCTGGCCAACTTATTCACAATTTATATAAAAGTTTATCAAATATTCAGACACTGTTTTTTTTGTTAAAAACACTTTTACTTAAATAAGTATTGGTTTGGTACTAAGATGTTTTTATAAAAAGTGGGTATAAAAAAAGCTGAGCTCAAAAAAGTGTTTGGTAAACACTTAAAAACAGCTTATTTTTATAGTTTTGGGTGAAAAAAACTGAAAACGTGAAGTAGCAAAAAAAACTTATTCTCACCGCACAACAGAAGCAACTTTTTTCTTTTTAAAGTACAGCAATATCAAACCTAGCCCTAAGTTTTCCAACTCAACAACTTTATTTTACAGCTGTTTATTCTCACAGAATAACAAAAACAATTTTGTTAAAAAGCACAGCAGAAGCAGTTTCTACAACTACAATAACTGAAAGAACAAAAAATAAAATAAAATAAAATAAAATAACATTCCAGGGTTTGGAACAAGTCTGCGCATTTGGTCAAGGACAAAGTGTACTGTAATTTCTTATGGTATTGCTGATGAACAGATCGTACGGCATAGGAACCATCGATGCGAGTCAATCCAGGCAAAGACTTAGATTTGTGGTGGGCTTTTCGTGGTGGGCTTTATGTGCTTGCAAGACCGCTTACAAAAATATTACCACAAGCTAAAACTTTCCCCCAAAGTTACCTGATGAAGTTTTTATGTAACCGATCACCGAAACATTACCACCACAAGCCAAAATCTCAAAACCCCAAAATCATTTGGTCAACAAAGGAATAGAGAGAAGCACAATTGTCACGTACATTGTTTTGAATTCATGCATTTTATCCTGATTGATCATTAGCCCTGTTTTGAATGCATGCCTCTATCAATTGCAAGTCGAAAAAAAAAAAATACTACATCGAAAATATTTCAGGTACACATAAATTTCACGTAACGATGATATAATCCCGCCACGAATGAGTGAGAGTGAGATCGAGGTGAAACATCACCGTTGTGGATCTGTGCCATAAACTCTTGAAATTTTTCACTTGTCATTTTTTTATATCAAATGTGGTGTAAACTTAAACATTATTCTTTCTCTTAAATATATATTGACGGGTAAGGTGCGTATCAAACTCAATGTCAACAACAATTACATAATAGAACAATTGGCTTCTTGCGGATATTGATCATGAACTACGTGATAGTGTGGAGTATGTTGTGGATATTGGATATAGCTTGATGTCCAAGTTATTGGATAAGTAGTTGGCTTTTTATCGTCAGTTTTTCCCTTAACTTCTTCAACACTTAGTACTGGTTTGGTACTGAGGTGCTTTTATAAAAAGTGGATATAAAAAAAAAACTGAGCTCAAAAAGGTGTTTGGTAAACACTTAAAAACAACTTATTTTCATAGTTTTGGGTGACAAAAAGCTGAAAACGTGAAGCAGCAAAAATGAGCTTATTCTCACAGCATAGCAGAAACAGTTTTTTGTTTAAAGCACAACAACACCTCCAACTCATGGAATCAAATCCATCTCCAACACCTCCAGCTACCCTATCTCCGCTTCTATCGACACTTTGCTCACGCCTGCTTACACGATCGATCATAAGCTAATTTTCATTATTTAAGATAAAAATATTTATATTGTTACCAAAGAATATATATAAAAAAATAATAATAAAAAAAGAGTGCCCAAGTCATCTCCGATAACATATTTTGCATACCTTTAGCGACTGCAGCAATCTTCAAGGCCTTGGTTCTGAGTTTTTCAGAGCTCAAATGCACTTTCATAACTATCTTTTGCTGCACCATTGTATAAAAATCTAGCTTTTTTTTCGTACGGAAACTTTGTATTCTATGAATCGATGAATTCCTGTCGGGTATTTTTGTTTCTTGGACTTGAGCACTTTAGAGGTTAATAGAAAGTACCAAAAGCTATGCTATATTTGTAGCACTATTCTAAAAACATCTGTCTAACGTTGCCTAGACTTCACCTAAGAGCTAGGCGGCCAGCCACGATCCCGGTTAGTCTCTAGGCGTTTAAAAATTAAGAAAGTGCGCTTAAATCCACTTAGGCTTCTGCCTATCCTGCTTAGGCGCTCGCCTAGCTCGCGTAAGAGACTTGTTAAATACTTGGATAAACACTCATTATATGTTTGTTACCCATTTTGAAATATGTTCTAATACTTTATAATTTGTATGTCATTTTATTTTGCAATTGATAAATCACAATACAATTATATTTTTTTAAGTCTAAATATGCACTTATATATATAAAATATATAATAAATTTACTTACAACCCGTCCAGTTCATCTAAACCTCCACCTAAACCCCGCCTAACCGCTTAATAATACCATTACCTGCTGTTGACTAGTCTCAACAGGAGACAAGCTATTTCCACATCTTAAAAACCTAGGTTTCCACACGCTTAGTCAACGCCACCGGAGATTACTCAAATTAATTCTTTAGTAAAATACAGTTGTCGTTTTCTTTGATTTTCTAGTGCCTCCATCTCCTCATCGGAATGCCTTGTAATTGGGTGTTCAAAGTCAAGCACCACGCGCAGATGGTTCCATTGAACGTTTATAAAGCCCGTCTCGTAGCTAAAGGATATGGTCAGCAACATAGTTTTGATTACGACAATACCTTTAGTCCCATGGTCAAAACTGCCACCATTCATACAGTTCTTAGCCTTGATGTTACTCATGGATGATCCATCTGTCAATGTGAGAATGCGAAGGTAAAAGATTTTTACATCGGTAAACGAAGAAACCTTGCAACGGCTTATAAAAGGTTGGACTACTCCCTATATTACCAATTGGTTTTATGGTGGACCATCTTCTTTATTCATGGCATCATTGCAGGTTGGCCCATGTGTGAAGTTCAAAGGCCACACGTGCTCCATGGTCATCCAATTCTTGTTGTTCACGTGTTTGACTTAAAAATTCGCCGTGCGTGAGGGGATATGTGGGAGTAAAATTTAGAGGCTCGTTTGATACTTAATTTACTTATAATTTTTAGTTTTAGTTTTCAATTTTTAGCTAAAGATAGAGGACAAATACATTAACATCTATGTGACTGTTGCTGATGTGTCCTAGGAACCGTCTATGTGAGCCTATCCGAAAACATATGGTGGAGTCTAATTGGTATTGGTACGATTGATCAACCTTGCATGTAATATTAATTTGAGCCACCCGTTTAGTCTAGAACAAATTTTTATTTGTTCGGGCTTTATCTGTTTTGTATTAGTTCCATGTGATATGAGATGATAATTAAGTGATAAATCTTATCGATCAAAATATTGGATTTTTCAGACATTTTAAATGCAGAATAAACACTTTTAATCACTTGAGCTATAAGTTTCTTATTAACTAATAGAAGTTCTTATACTTGGGGTATCTATTTTCTATATCACTGAGAAGAAAAGAACTCAAGTAAAAGTGCTTAATTTAGTTTCCGTAGAACCCATCATAGTACACATGACACTGTGGATAGTGAAGATAGCTTGATGTCCATGGAATTGGAACCGCTGGCTTTTCCTCCGCTGGTTTTTTCACTTCTTCAACAACTACTATGGTGGCGAAGCCAAGCTTGTTCGTCAACGACTTGGCCAAGCAAACGGCATCAACTCCATTTCCGATCACCTCCACCTCCCCTTTCTCTGCTTCTATGGCCACTTTGCTCACACCTGCTTAGGTAGTAATTAACCCATAATTAGTTAATTAATTAACTGAAAATATGACTTTAGTCCCTAAAACTTAATTTTCTCCACATAAAACCCGATATAAGTTTTTTACTCGAATAAAACCTATTGACTAGATTTCATATCAGCAAATTCATTAATTATATTTGACTTTACACATTTAAAAAATTTTGATGCCCAAAACACCCCTATTTGAATGTTTGATTTACACAATTAATTCCAAACAAATTGTAAGGGATAATTAATGATTTTACAAAAATAAAAAATAAATAAATTCATTGCCTAATATATAATACCAATAAAACATGCCGAATAAATTTAGTAATACATGCTTAGTTAAGTCAATAAAATTATATTTTAAATATAAATTTAGGTAATATATTTCACACACACAAATTATTATTTTATTCAATACTAATTTACCTAATATTTGTGCATATAATAATAAAATGTGCCTACATACAAAATAAAATACCTACATAATGAAGAAATGTTATTTGATTCAAAATTAATTTACTTACAAAATAATGCAATTGTATTTTGTTCAAAATTAATTTACCTATTATTTGTACATATATCTTATAATAATAAAATGTGTCAAATATATGTAATAATACATGGAAAATAAATTACCTACAAAATAAAAGAATGTTATTTGATTCAATATTAATTTACCTACAAAATATATGTTATTTGCTCATCATAAATTTAAATATAGGTAGATTAATTAGTTTAATATGTTTGATCGTATATGTAGCACTGTGCATGTATATATATATATGTGAACGTATAGTAGTACTATATATATAGGTAAACTATATATGTGTACACACACACACACACATATTGAGCTTATGGTAGTAATATATACATTTGAACGTATATACGTGTGTGTTAGGGGTAATAATATGTGCAATAATTATATTTTCATTGTAAATAAGGTGAGTAATAACATTTAATGATTTTATTTTAAATATTGTGGTTGTCACATCCCGGCCCGGGTCCACCACATCCCGGGCCCGCTCTACCACCGTAGCACGATATTGTCCGCTTTGGGCTTACCATTCCCTCACGGTTTTGTTTTTGGGAACTCACGAGCAACTTCCCAGTGGGTCACTCATCCTGGGAGTGCTCTGGCCTCATTCTCGCTTAACTTCGGAGTTCCTACGGAACCCAAAGCCAATGAGCTCCCAAAAGGCCTCGTGCTAGGTAGTGATGGGAATATACATTTAAGGATCACTCCCCTGGGCGATGTTGGATGTTACAGTGGTACACGTTGTAAATATTTTGTAATAATATGTCAATTACTTCTATACTTGACAGTCATTTTTAAATTTGGGTTTTATTTAGATGTTTATAACTAGGTGGGTTTTTGTCTAGGAAATAAAAGTTACAAGGGTCTATATCTAAAGAACCCTTAATTAATTAATCATCAATCATTAAGGCAGTCACAAATAAATTGGTAGTTATCTGAAATTTGATGCATACCTTTGGCCTTTGCAGCAATCTTCAAGGCCTTGGTTCTGCACTTCTCAGAGTTTAGTTGCACTTTCATGACAATCTTTTGCTGCATATATGAAGATCACACATAGTTAAAGCCTTTGGTTTCATCTTCCTAAAAATGAAAACGTAACTTTGATAAAACAAACAGAATACGTTTTTTTTGGTATATAAGTGATCCTTGGGATGAGGGGCCTTCAAATACAAACCTCGTGCACGATATAAACACTGTTAACTACTTAAACTACAATTGCGGTGCAATGAATATTGAAATACATTATGTTTTAAGAACAAATTAATGAAAAGGCTTGCCTTCATGCTGGAGAGGGAAGGTTGCTCTTTGGGAACGCAAAAGCACTCTTTAAATCTATCTATGAATGGATGCATCTTTTTCTCTATTTTAACACGTACAAACTACAAAGTACTTGGAAAGCTATGCTTTATTTATAGGAGCCTAGTCTTTGTAAAATATATTACCTTGGGTTGACCTGTCCCTACAGATACAGCGTGCCTTAAACTAGACTTCAAGAAAATACATGGAAACCAACATTTCCACAAACTGAGACAAAACAGTGCTTAGAGTCAAATTTGGCTCTAAAATACTTTGATTTTTCAGACGGAACACAAATTAAGGGGGAGAGAGACGTTCCAACATTTCCACAAACTGAGCCAAAACCGTGCTTAGATTTTTCAGATGGAATACAAATTAAGGGAGAGAGAGAGAGGAGAGGGAGATAGAGGTAATATATATATATATATATATATATATATATATATATATATGGATAATGCTTTCATTTCTTTTTTGGGATATGTTCATTCCTTCATTTGTGAATGATGTATTTTACAGTAGAAATTCATAATCGGGACCGTTTAATATCTTAATCTTTATTTAAAGATCATCTCTAAAAAAATCATTCAAATTGGAGATCGTTTAGTCATCCAATTATAACAAATAAATCAACGAGTCATCATGAATATGCTACTTGGTACTTATGCCATTGATTTATTTGATACATTTAGATGACTAAACGATCTCCAATCCGAAGGTTTATTTTTTTTATTTTTTATAGGGATGATCTTCCAATGAAGATTATAAGAGATTAATCAGCTTTGATTATGAAAATTTTACGGTGAAGATACATTATTCACAAGTAAGGGAAAACAAGTATAATTATGGTAGCAAAAATCCGTCATCTTCAGTCTTGATGAATTTGTACCTACAAAACAATTAACATCTTTGATCAAAGACCACACGAGATGGGGGGGGAGAGTTTGGCCAATGGATCTCTGATGCCTAAGTCAGTATCTTTAAAAAGAGTGAGTATTTAGGACTTCTATGCGTAGCAAAAGCTTACCAAAATTTGGTAGAGATGGAAAGTATGTTTGCCTATGTGTTAGTTTTATGTGTTTAAATAGTTTTATTAATTTATAAAAGTACAAGAAAGATATTGGTTTGATAGTTCATACCTCCAATCTAAATAATAGGGGTGCAACTTAGGTTGGGTTAACACAAATCGCCCATGCCTAATTTGATTTCAAACCCGATCAGGTGGGTTGGAATGAAGTAGAAACCCATCCAAATCCCACCCGACCATTTATTGGGTTGGGTTCAGTTGATGTCTTGTCCACCCATTTCAACCCAACCCCGATTTCTAACCCGAACTCTATCATGCACATATTACCCAATCCGCTTTGTAGTATATAAGTTAGGTACATGTTTTGTTTGGGATGACCATGAATAAGATTTTTTTTGTTGTTTTTTTTTTTTGAACAATGAGTCCTGATGTTGCTTTTATATTCTTTTAGTTGAAACTTTGGTATTTAGTAATTTTATTTTGAACTTCGCATAGTTGAAATATTGGATTTGGTCTCCACAATATTTGGTTTACTTTTGTGTGGATGATGTGTAAAATTGAATTTTAACTAGTATTGATGTTGTATGGTTTAAAATTTTAAAATCTTGCAAAATAAAGTGTTATAAGATTGAACTTGATAAAGTTGAACAAATCCCAACACAACCAAAGTAAACCCAAACCCAATTGAAGCCCGAACCTGAATAAACCTGCACAAACCTGAACCCAACCCAAACGTGAATTGTGAATGTTGGATTAGAATTGGGTTGACCATCCAATACGCCCAAGTTGCATCCGTATTAAACATAATGATACTCTTACTTGATTGATTAAACATCTTTGATTTCATCTAAAATTTATTTTTGACGGTCTCCTTGAGTACATGAACCATGTTTGATAAATTGGACATTTAGTAGGGCCCACTTCGTAATCAACTTTAATGATCCAAATCGTTTATATTTTAGTATATCATTTATAAATCATTGGTGCAGAAAATTAGATAAATCCAAAATCATTAAGACATTAATTTAGAGTGAAGAATTTGGACAAATAGTTCTACAAAGAAATGTTAGGAGTATAAAATCAAAGAGTGAGCTATTGACAAGTGTCATTAGATTACATAAGCAGTTATAATTGTTGTAACGGTAGCTTATCTTGTAAGGTGTCATAGTTAGGACAATATATACTAAGCTTGTAAGAAGATATGATTAGTTAATGAAACAATACAATTGAGCTCTTTCTTCCCCTCTAAGTAATCGCACGATCTCTCTCTGTCTGTTCTTCATTCTAAGGTTCTGCGCTCTACATTTGATTGATCTTGGTTTACAAGAAACAATAAATTTAATTTAACAGTCATATGATTTCGAATTTGGATGATTTTCTGTAGACATAATCTGTGAGGTAAGATGTAAAAGATAAACGGTTGGATAATTGAAATATATTATAAAGTAAACTTCACAAAAATATGTGTCCAATATATGTCAAAAGCATGTGCCACCGGATCCTAATAACCCTATATATAAACAACTAAATGATAAAGTTTCTTGACAACCAGTCAACCGTACATAGTCTAATTACTAATTATTATCTATTCTAAAGTTGGTGGGCAATTGGACTGTTCATGTCTACAGTCAATTGTTTGCCACTTGATTTCACTTTATTTACAACAAGCCCATGAGATTTGGGTTGGGTTTGAAGGGTAATTATTAGAACTTAGAAGGGTAATTTTGTCAACAGGGTTTAGGACGGATTACAACCACATTTCAATTTATTTACAAGACTGCCGCATTTCAGAGAAAAACTTGGAATTACTTTAAATCGATTGTCTCTTTATTTACAAAACTGCCACTCATCCTTTAACCCCGATTTCCACCCTCTGCATTTCAACCTTTGACTCGAGGAGAGAGAGCGGAGGGAGACAAAACGGCTGACAAATTGGAGAGAGAAGACCATGGCTCCGATTGTTCACTCGAAGACAACTGGGTGTGGCTGTGCCGACAGAAGAGGAAGGGGACAGAGGGAGTGGAGAGGATGGAAACAGAGAGACTGACAGATTGGAGAGAGATGGGAGCTACGGGTTGAGTGCCAGGATTTATAGGATTTTCTGCGATTTTAGAGAGACGAATGAACAGAGAGAGATACAGAACGGAAAACATACGTGTGTGCATTGTTTAGGGTTCAGTGGTTACGCATAGAGTCGGTGAGGACGGGATGGGTGAGGGAGGAATGGCAGGGTGTGGGTTTTCAGCTTTCTCCCTTGATTCAAAAGGTGATGCATTGTATTTCCTTAATTGTTTCGTGTCTAATTTGCCATTTGCTTTGTTAAAATTGCTATTTGGTTCTTTCATTCAAATTGCAATGCATGTTAATAATTCTTTCGGTTGGGTGCTAGGATTAAGTCTCAAATTTTGTAAATTAGGGCCTTTCACTGATTTAATTTATTTGTTTGTTCATAAATTTTTGTATGATTCATCATTTTTCTGTTTAGCAATTGTTACAGATTTTCTATTCCTTCATTAAACTTATCATAGATCTTTGTAGATTGTTTAGGTCACCTTAGGGTTAACTCTATTTCAACTTATGGTTTTAAATTGTTGTTCACTATTTGCTTTGCCATTGCATTTATTAAAATTGTCATAGATATTTTTTCTATCATTAATGCTCTCATAGGGAGGGAGAGTGGTCGGGTTGCTTTTGGGAGTTTTGTTCCAGCTGGAAGTGATTTCCACAAGAATTGATAAGGGTCATTTCCACCAAAATTGATCACAGCTGGCAATTTCATTCGGTTCAAAAGATAAGTTCCTCTTTCGAACCAATTTTTTCCTTCTTTGGTTGTTTATGGTTTGATCCTAATTGAAGACAGCTTTTATTTTTGTTTTCTGGTTTGTTCACTGTTTGGTTGTGGTTCAGTTCTCCACCTTTTGGTTGGGTTACAACAGATGCTTTTAAATTATTAAATTAGGAGAACTACGAAGATATTTTGTGCTAATTGCTATATGATAACTCTGATTTTCTTTTTTGGCTACCACCTTGCTCTCCATTTCTCTTTTTCCTCCTGCTCTGCTGGTTTTTTAGTGTTACAACCTCTCTGCAAAAATACACAGTATGTGTTTTGCCTGTTTTTGTTCATGCTTCTATTGTTTGTTGTTGTGGTGGTAACCCTGTGAATGGAATTCTCAATTATCTATTCCTCTAGAATACATGATGCATCTGATTTTTGTTCATTGACAGATGATGCCACATGCTTGAGATTTTTATGCCATCAATCTGTTGGTTCTTTTGTGATTGTTATTGTTTGTTTTTTTAAAATGAGTATGTTGTGCATGATGCGCAGACTAGAGCAATGCTTTCTAAATGTGGTTTTAAATTGAGCGGAGGCCATAATTTTTTTTATTAGAGAAGGAGTCATTGAGGTCACTTTAGAAAATGGATGGGTGTCTGGTTATTAATCTTTGTCATTTGAGTGGTGTAGCTTTGTTGTGATCTTTGTTCCGGCAGTGAGTGATTGGTGTTAATGGTTTTTCAACACTGTTTGTAATATATTATTTGCGTTGTTGTCATGTAACTTAGTGCTGATGGATTTGCTGTGTTTGTGATTTTCAGAAATTTGGATCGTTGGAGGGAGCACTTGACCCTTTGGCTTTTGAGGTATATTTATTTACGATGATTTTGTAATTGTATTGTTACATTTTTTTCATGCACGTTAGGACTGGATTTGGCTATATAATTGTGGCATCCGTTGACTATGTATGACTGTGATATGCTTTTCGTTTTCATTTAGGGTTAAAAAGTTGGAGTTTTGGATTGGGATTTTTCTTTATTGAACTATAATTTTGTGCTTATGGACTATCTAAAATTGCTTAAATTTGTTTGCACATGACTTTTTTTTTTGCTGTAATCTGTTTTGTTAAAGGTTATGATAAAGACTTATCAATATTGTTTGTTTGGGGTTAAGTGGAAATTGGAAGGGAGTAAATATGTGATCATTTATGCAACATTCAATAAAATTGGGAAACAAAATTGGGGAAATAATGTTAATGGTTTGCAGATGCTTAGGAGACCGTCTGAAGCTGCTTAAATTTTATATATTCAGTTGCATGGAGTTGACATGACATACACAACCACCGTCAGATTGCCACCCTTAGTTGGTGGTATTATCTTTGCAACAGATTCAAATTGATGATTTGGAAAATTTAATAATAAAACTGAAATATATGTTCCATGCTTTTTGTTTTCATTTTGGGTTAAAGGGTTGGAGCTTTGGATTGGGTTTTACCTTTATTAAGCTATAATTTTGTGCTGAGGAGACCATCTTGAGAGTCTTAACATGATTGTTCTTCTATTACATTGATTTGAAATGTGTTTAGTATCTCATTTAATTGGTGTACATTTGGTCATTTAACTCAAATTGAATCAGATTTGGTCCTCCAATAATTGCTAACGGATTTACTTTCCTTGGAAATTTCAGGAATCGTGGTCGTGGGAAGAAGAAGCCGCTTCATTGCCATTTTTAGGTATACGATTATGCGCACTGATTGCATGTTCAAAGGCTAATTAGTTATATACATTTTTTTTTTACCTTTGCAAAGCTTTCGTACTTGGATTTTAAATATGTGATTGGTTTGTGAGAAATAAACAAGAAAACTAATCATGGGGACATTCTTATTTTTGGATTTTCTCCTCTGCATTGTTTCTTGAATGAATTTGGATTGATAGATGTAGGGGTAGAGCAACGGCCCGGGTCATAAACAGCATAATCAGAAGACACCTAAGTTCAGCCCTGTCATTGCTATCGCAATTTAATGAGCTAAATCCTAAATGTCTTGAGGGATTTCTTTCTACCACATCATTGAGAACACTACTTAGAACAAACTGTCCCCATGCCTTATCCGGCATGTATGTATAATCTTTATTTCCAAACTTTTGGAAGGAAAGAAAAAAGCAAGTAATTGCATCACTGGTATGGTGAATATGTTAAGGTGGTCAACAATAATATTACCTGTTTCCGAGCGATCTTAATACCACGATTGTCTCTTCCCAAGTCAATGTCAACAACAGCATCGTCTGTTGCTCTACCCAATATAACCTGCAGATATAGATAGCTGTTCATTCACATAATCAATCCATGTCTGACATAGACTTATTGGATCATCAGTTTTCAATTCTTCTTTTCGACTAAATCTGCACATCATAGCAAAACCTAAATGGATCCTTAATATTCCTTATGACAGTGATTAAGTTATACACATAACTCTTGCTCCATAATTACATCACTTCCAAATGCAGCTATGGGGTGAAAACCTACCAACCCCAGGTAGCAGGAAAAGAGAAAAAAAGGGTCCATATGACAATCGAAATACCCCGGCCTTCTTAATGTAATGCTTAGAATGACGTCCATACAAAATGTTTCAAGACGAGAAGACTGATTATTCTCTTATTTTTATGGATTTCAGGAAAAGTCCTGCTGACTCGGGATTTTGCGTTGCAGGTTTCATTTGCTAACCCTAACTTTTTAATGTTGTGCAACAATTACTGTTTGTACGTTCATTTGTTGTGTTGTTGTATTGAATATTTTTGTATTGTTCTACAAATGTTTTTCATTTCGTCTTTATTTTTGGACAACAAAGTCATTAATTAGGAGTCTTTGTAGCTTAATCTGCGTTTCATTTCCCGTGTGTATCTATCTTTTACCGATTGGTTTTAAATATGTATATGTGTGACTGTTGAGAAGGGTATCATGTTGCTGTGTATGTTTTGCATCTTCCACTTTGGTTTGACAATTAAAAAAAAAAAACTGACATGTCTTATTAGGCAGTTTAGATGTCAAAAATTGTTTCCATACCAAAGTTGAGCTCTACATATGTGTTACCCGTTGCTTAGTATTTATATATAGGGTTACTTAGTATTTGTATATAGCACCGGAACACATTAGCTAATACGAGTTGCAAACAACCAAAAAATGACAATTGAAAACTCCAACGAATTATCGTGCCTATTCGATAATGATAAGGACTTTCTCGCAATGAGGTGCAGACCCCATTCCGTCCACATTAGTATAGAAACCAGCACCAACAAAAAACTGAAATTCAACAACGTCAAATACATTTTCGATAATGGCTGCCACTCCTCGGTTTCTTCAATTTTCTTTTAGGCTTGGGTGTAGACGCCTTAAAATTGCTTTTGCAAAATTTTAACACATTTACATTACAAGCTAAAGTGATTTTTTTTCAAAAAAACAAAACAAAAATTATTGACGTTGTGTTTAATTTGTGATTCAGAGCAAATAAAATGATGAAAGAGATTGATCGAAGAGAACAACAAATTCTAGGAGGAGTTTTGGTAAATTAAGGACTTTGGTTAAAGCCCGAAAAGATCAACAACTTTGGGGGACAAAATTAATATATTCAGAAACTGTTCCAGAGCCCAGCACATCAAGGGCAGTGAAAATAGAAAAAACAAGAATGAGTTTACGTGTTTTTGGTAAAGGCTTAAATCGAAACAAATTGATGGTCCACACTATATATTCACCTACAAATTGGAGTAATGGGCCTAATAAAAAAGTTTTGTCAAACTGTCTTGGGATGTTCTATTGGATCGGCAAGTTTAACCGTTCGAAGAAGGTTGGGATGTTGTTGCTTTGGTTCTCATCGCCACCGTAGTGGTCTTCTGGTTTTTATTTGAGAGTTTTAACGAAAAGGCCACGGTACTGTTCACTTTAATGAAAAACCACATTTTTACATTAAAAAGTCAATTCTGGTACTATTCACTTTACCCTTTATTTTTGTCGTTATCGTTAAAACTCAAAGTTTTCAAGCCCTTTTCATTAGTTTTCCTTTTTAAATATGTAGGGACGGGTGAGATTTTAATTTTAAAAAAGGGCCATGTAGGCCATTTATGTTGGCTCATAAGCACAATGATGTAAATAATGAACTTTTTATCCTTTTAAGAATTAAGTGTTGTTACTACTTATTTGGCCACCTTTTTATCTCTCATTAATTACTTTTTACATTAATGCAAATTTTTTCTAATCAAATTCATTATACACACACACACACACACACATCTGCTGCCTGCTGCAGTTCATGCATGCAAGACATGCTATTTGGATCATGGATCCACCCGTTTACCATTTTTATATTTTGCTAATAAATAATCAAAATATTCAAAATGTTAAAAACCCAAAGACTTCCGTAGGACGTAGAGTTCGCTTAGAGTTACAGTAGGTTAACTCATTGAGTTTTTAGGGGTGAGTTCAGAAAAAAAAAAAACAAACAAACAAATACCGAAATAAATTGAACCGAATTATATTGATTTGGTTTCGGTTTTAGGAGTTTGCAAATCGAACTAAACCAAACCAAACCGAATTCTAAACCGACTTAAACGAATTTTATGATACGTTAACTAAAACTGATACTCGACTGTGCGCATGTGTAGTTAACTTTGGGATTTGTTATTGATTATTACCAACTGCTGAAGATGAAATTAATTTGACATAACCTTGCTTGACTAATGCACGGTATGAAATGGATTCTATGTTAATTTCCCATTGCATGCGATTAGAATTATTTGATGTTAATGCCGTATATGACCGTGCATTATAATTATTTGACGTCAGTGCCTTGCATTTGAGTAAGGCTTTTGCCCCAGTTGTTTTATTTGGTTTTCCATGTAAGCATGGCTTATACGATTATCAGTGTCATTTTTTTATTAAATTGTTTTATCATTTTGGGTGATGGGAATATATATGCATCTCGCCTCCCTTTGAAGTATCAACAATGCACATAATCCATATGTATGCATCTGCGCTCCCTTTGAAATCAAATCAAACCAAAAAACCAAAAGAAAAATTGAACTGAACCGGACTGCATGTGAGCTTCTCTTTATCTGTTTTCCCTTTTGTTTGCCTTCAATGTGTAATGAATATACTTACAAAACGTGTTTTGCATTTTGATATATTTTTCTTATGTCTTTTATGCAACATTTGTATATATACTTACAGTTTTTTCCTCCTATGTGTAGGTTATCTTTGTGGTTTTCTGGCACTTAATCGTTTGTTCCTTGCTTTTGTGGGTGATTACTTTCTCAAATTTACCCTGGTTAGATTTTCCATCTTCTAAATATTCATTTGTGTCTTTGATGACGTTTTGCTTTAAGTTTTCTTTCTCAAATGATATATATATTTCTGGAAGGGTTTAGTTGGTTTGTGTTGCTTTGATTAATTAGCAAATCATTGTAATGGACGTGTTGTTTGTTCGTCTATGTTGTTTATTGCATAGAAAGTTGGCTATATCAGTAAGTAAAGCATGGTGATTGGCGTCCGGTTTATTCCTTCATGTAGTATCATGGCTAGAAAAGTGACGATATCTAGGAGGGTTATTAAAACTGAGTAGGGCAATTTAGACGTGTTTTGCATTTTGAAAACTTTTTCTTACGTCTTCAACATTTGTATATGTACTTACAATTTTTTCCATCTATGTGTAGGTTCTCTTTGTGGTTTTCCCGCGCTTAATCATTGTTCCTTGCTTTTGTGGGTGATTGCTTTCTCAAATTTACCTTGGTAGGATTTCTCATCTTCTAAATATTCATTTGCGTCTTTAATGAAGTTTTTCTTTAAGTTTTGTTTCTAAAGTGATACATATATTTTTTAAATGGTTTAGTTGATTTGTGTACTGGTTTGATTAATTAGCAAATCATTGTGATTAACGTGTTGTTTGTTCGTCTATGTTGTTTCTTGCATAGAAAGTTGCGTATATTAGTAAGTAAAGCGTTGTTATTGGCGTTCGGTTTGTTCTTTCATGTGGTGTCATGCCTAGAAAAGTGACGATATCTAAGAGGGTTACTAACACTGAGCAGGGCAATTTACCAATATTTATTGATGGTGTTAGTCTGGATGATTTTGTTTTGCAAGATGTACCAACCTCTTATGATGATGAGTTTAACAGTGTTTCAGCCTCTTTACCATTAGATAAAGAGGCGAGCAATCATATCCAAACCTCTGCACCGGTTTTAAAACAAAATGCCTTTGTTGATGGTAACTTAAACTCATCTTTACCTGGTCCCGGTACTTATCATGATTTTCCCGTACCTATTATTTTGACCGATGCAGCCACTTTGCGTGGCATCTTGGGAAAAGATGTAGAAAGTAGTGACCCTCTTAGGAGCACAACTATGATTGGCCAAGTTGTTTATCAAAAGAAAAGAAAGTTTACGTGTCCAAACTATGTTGATTTTGGATCTAGAAATTGCCAATGTCAATATTGCGGTGCTTTGTTCTGGTCTACAGAGCGGTCAAAGAGCAATTCTGTTGCTAGGCCACATTTTACTATGTGTTGCATGAGTGGAAAAGTTAAGTTTTCACCTGTTAAACCCACCCCTACATTTTTAGATCATTTGCTAGATCCAACAAATTCTCGAGAGAGTTTGCATTTTAAAACCAATGTGAGGTTGTACAATTCCATGATGGCATTAACCTCAATGGGAGCTAAAGTTGATGCATCGATCAACAAGAGACGGGGTCCTTATGTTTTTAAGATCAATGGTCAAGTGCATCATTTGATGGGTTCTTTGTTGCCTCCTGAAGGCGAGAGTCCTAAATTTGCTCAGTTGTACATTTATGACACTCAGAATGAGGTCAATAATCGTTTGAGTTGTTTTTGTAATTCTGAAACTTCTCAAAAACCCGACATGCAGATAGTTGAAGGCCTCATTAAAATGTTAGATGAGTGCAATGAGTTGGTTCAATTATTTAGGGTAGCAAGGGATAGGGTTAATGAAGGGTCTACAGGTTCTTTGCGGTTACGTTTGCACGGTGCCCAAGCCAACCGTGATGTGCAGTATAATCTGCCAACATCTGACGGGATTGGAGGGTTAATAGTGGGAGACATCGGCCAATTTCACACTGAGAGGGATATTGTTATTGAGCACAGGACAGCAGGGCTGCAAAGGATAACAAAGTTACATCCAAAATATATGGCTCTTCAGTATCCTATTCTTTTTCCGTTTGGTGAAGACGGTTATAGGAAAGGTCTTCCCTGGAATCCAGATTTTAGAGGGAAAAAACCAAAAACTGGAGGGGTATCTATGAGAGCATTTCTAGGTTATCAAATTCAAGATAGGGTGGGTCATAATAGCACCCTATTAAAAGGTGGTAGATTATTTCAACAGTATTTAGTCGATGCATATGCCACACTTGAAGAAGATAGACTTGATTTCATTAGAGCAAATCAAAGTTCCCTAAGAACGGAAGGTCTTATGGGAATTCGTGAGGCACTAAGAACGGGAAGTGCAAGTGGATCGGACGTTGGTAAGAGGATTATCTTGCCTACTTCCTTTACGGGTAGCGTTAGATATATGATAAACAATTATCAGGATGCTATGGCCATATGCCGATATTTTGGAAATCCAGATCTTTTCATAACCTTCACTTGCAATGTCAAATGGCCTGAAATTGTTGAAGATATGCGTCAACAACCTGGATGTAGGGTTGAGGACAGGCCGGATATAATATCAAGAATTTTTAAAGCAAAGCTTGATCATATGATCAGCTATATAAAATCTGGACAACCTTTTGGCAAGGTTGAATCTGGTTAGTGTGTTGCCTTTGTCCAGTTATCTGCCTAATTCGTTTGTTTTCTTTGTAGCATTCTCATCTGATATTAGTATGTTGTTCTTTTTACGACAGTAATTTACACCGTGGAGTTCCAGAAAAGAGGCCTACCTCATTGTCACATTTTGGTTTGGGTCAATAAGGAGTGTAAGTGCCATTCTCCTTTTGATGTAGATTCAATCATTTCAGCTGAGATTCCTGACAAGGAATTAGACCAATCTGGATATGATGCTGTTTCACAATTCATGATCCATGGTCCGTGCGGTCTTGCAAATGAAAAATCACCTTGCATGAAAAATAAAAAATGTACAAAGAAATTTCCAAAAGCTTTTACAACTGAAACGACTTTTGACCATGATGGTTTTGTTACGTACAGACGTAGGGAAACAAAAAATGTTTTTGTTCTAAAAAATGGAATCAAGCTTGATAATGCGTTTGTTGTCCCTTACAATCGTGAGTTGTTATTGAAGTATCAAGCTCATATAAATGTTGAGTCATGTTGTCAATCAATGCTCATTAAATACCTTTTCAAGTACATAACCAAAGGTACAGACAGGGCTAGGGCTGTTTTTGAGGATCAAGAGTTTGATGAAGTTGTTGCTTATCTTAATTGTAGATATTTGTGTCCTTTTGAAGCGGTTTGGAGACTGTTACAATTTCATATTCATTTTAGAGAACCCTCTGTTGAAAGATTGTCTGTCCACCTTCATTCCGACCAAAATGTTGTTTTTCAAGAGGATGTAAATTTAAGCCATGTTGTTAACCAACCTAATCTTGAAAGCACAATGTTAACAAAATGGTTTGAGATGAATGCTCAAGATATTGATGCATCTGAATTGTGTTATGCTGAATTCCCTTCTAAATATGTTTGGAATAACGATGATAAACAGTGGAGGCGTAGGAAGAAAGGTAGATGCCTTGGTAGAGTTGCGTATGTTCACCCTGCTGCCGGTGAATTGTACTATTTGAGAATGTTGCTCAATTACCAAAAGGGCGCCTTGAGTTTTGATCATTTAAAAACAATTAAAGGTGTTCTTCAACCCACCTTCCAGGCTGCATGCAACATGCTTGGTTTGTTAGGGGATGATAAGGAGTGGAACAGTGCAATGCTAGAAACTGTTCTCACTGCCTCATCATTCCAATTAAGACAGTTGTTTGTTACCTTAGTTCTTTTTTGCGATGTCGCTAACCCATCCGCTTTGTTTGAAGCCCATTGGAAATCCATGTCTGATGACATTACAAGTAGAACGCTTAATGCTTTTGGGTTATAGGACATCTCTAGGTATGAAGAGGAAGTTAAAAATTCTCTTTTGTATGAGCTAGAAAAATTGTTTGTGGCTTCAAATAGTTCTTTGTCTAAGCATCATCTCCCTCAACCAAACAAAGAGTCCATGGACAAACTTAGAAATAGAAGTTTAAGGGAGGAGTTAAATTACGACACTGAATCACTTAAGGAGCATCATTCTCTCATGCTCACACAGTTGAATAAAGAGCAAAATATTGTTTATGACAGTGTTATGCAAGCTGTGGATAACAAAGAGGCTGCTCTGTTTTTTGTGCATGGTCATGGTGGAACAGGTAAGACTTTTTTGTGGACCACCATCATGGCTAGAATTAGATCACAAAACGGTATTGTTTTAGCAGTCGCTTCATCTGGGATTGCTTCCCTGTTGCTTCCTGGTGGAAGGACTGCACATTCTAGGTTTAAAATTCCAATTAATGTTACTGATTGTTCAGTTTGTGAAATAAAGAAAGGAACTCATCTTGCAAAATTAATTGTTGATGCATCGCTTATTGTTTGGGATGAAGCACCAATGAACCATAAACGTTGTTTTGAAACTCTAGATAGGTCTCTTCGAGATGTTCTTAAAGGGTCAAAACCAGGTTCAGATGATTTGCCATTCGGAGGAAAGCCAATTTTATTTGGAGGTGACTTTAGGCAAATTCTGCCTATTGTTCCGAATGGAAGCAGAGCAGAAATTGTTGAAGCTTCATTGACGAGTTCTTATCTTTGGCCATATTTAACTATTTTTTTCCTTAAAGAAAATATGAGGCTTTCAAAAATAGGTTTGAACGAACTGGAAAAATCTGAATTGACTCATTTTGCAAATTGGATTCTACAAATTGGAAACGGTCAAATTGTTGACTCTATTTGTTCAGGTGATGATGAGAGTTCTTGGGTTCAAATACCAAGGGACTTTCTCATTAATTTTGATGATAACCCGATCCAAAGCATGGTTTCAGCGGTATACACAAGTTTCAAAGAAAATTTTCTGAACGTATTGTATTTGAAAGAGAGAGCCATTGTGACACCGCGAAATAATACCGTAACTGAGATAAATAATTTTATGTTGGGTTCGGTGCCCGGCGAATCTCATACCTATCTTAGTTTTGATTCTGTGTCTTCTTCGACAGAAAATGTCGAGAATCTTGATATTCTTTATCCTATGGAATTTTTGAACCAACTTGAATTAGCTGGTTTACCGCACCACAAACTGACTTTGAAAGTTGGTATGCCGGTGATGTTGCTGAGAAATTTAAACCAAAGTTGTGGCCTGTGTAACGGAACACGCTTGGTTGTGATGCAGTTAACCGATAGAGTTGTACAAGCAAAGATCATAACAGGTAGCAACATTGGTGAGGCAGTTTATATCCCAAGGATTATTACAGAATCATCACAAAATAAATTTCCATTTACTTTACGAAGGCGACAGTTTCCTCTGAGGGTTTGCTATGCAATGACGATCAATAAAAGTCAAGGACAATCCTTCAAAATTGTTGGTTTATTTCTCTCTCAGCCAGTTTTTTCTCATGGGCAGCTATACGTTGCGTTGTCCAGAGTTACATCAAAAAGAGGTCTTAAAATTGTGATTGCTCACGATGCTGATGTTCCTTATGGATACACCAAAAACATTGTTTATAAAGATGTTTTAAGTCATTTGTGTGAAGGTTTGTGTGTTCGTTTTTGGCAATTTTAGTTTCTCTTTCGCTCATCATCTATTTTTCTAAATGTTAATCTATCTTATGTTCCATGAACATGATATTGTAGTTTTCACAGTTGTTATTTGCTTATAAAATCTGATCATCTGTAGATTAATGGAACCTCAACTGATTCGGTCCTTGGTGCCGTACGAACCAGCAAGGAAACTTGAAATTAGAGTATGCCGAATTTGGGTCACGAAGACTATTGGAGCTGATCCCAGGCTGCAAGCTTGGACTCTGTGTTTGTTGATAAAGAGGTTACAAAATTGAAACTTTATACTTAATACTTATTAAATGCTTTAAACCTGCTTGCATTACTCATATTGTTTATTTTTTTACACTACAAGGGAAATGCGATCCATGCAACTATGAACTCCTGGGATATCCAATTCTTTTCTGAGCAGCTTAATGTCGGTTGTACTTATGAGATAAATAAGTTTCGTGTCATCCGAAACAGAACTTCGAGCAAAATTGTCCCTCATAATGCAATGATTGAGTTGAACAGGTGGACAACCATAGTCCCTGTTGAGAGAATTGGCCAAGTCATCCCAATGCAGTGGTTTAATCTGGTTGAATTTGATCAACTTCACAAAAAAGTTGACAGATATGTGGAGCTAACAGGTAAACCATAACATTTTTTTTGCCGGTAAACCTTTAAATTCATTTTTAGCAGTTTTAATGTAATTGACTTTACCGTTATTCTTTTGACTATACTCTGCATAGATGTTTTTGGTTGTTTAATGGCCTTACAACCAACTGAAGAGGTGAATGTGCAAAATGTTAGGGTTGCGAAAAAACGGAACCCGCAGATACAAAATATAAGGTCAATGATCTTTTTATTAAATTGGTGTTATAAATTTATACATAAATGACCATATAAACATGAGGTACAAAACACTAACTGCATTTTCTTATCATAGAGGAGATCACGTGAGGGTCACCCTGTGGGCAGAGAGTGCAACAGGTTTTCAGGAGGCTGCACTCAAATCGTTGGCGCCGCCTGTGTTCATTGCTTTGACTGCTCTTAAAGTCAACCAGTACCAAGGTTATACCACCCCATCGTTTAATGTGACAACTTCAAATTCTTTTTTACTAATTGCAATCTTTGTATTTATAGGGAAACCTGTTTTAGGAAGCACAGGCTCAACGATGTGATTTTTTAACCCCGACATCCCACAGCTCACGGACTATAAACAAAGGTAAATCAACAAGTCTTCTTTATTGTTTTACAAATTTATTATTTTACTAACCATCTTCTTCTCACTAAAAATGTACAAAATAGGTTTCAATACCTGAACTTGCCCGTTCAGATTCTACCTACCTCTGCTGAAAGGTATGCAAAACCCCATGTGACTGCTGATTCTGAGTTAAAGACAATTGAAGAGTTGTTTCTCCTTGATCCTACACTGAACAAAGTTAGTTCACTATCTTTGCGCTGTTAAATAAAATGTTTCTTCTTTTGTGAATTGTATGTGTTGCAACCACTTCTTGCTTGATTTACTCACATAATATGAAAAAAAACGTGTCATTTGTTGATTGTGTCTGACATTGTTTGCACCATCCTTTTAATGAACCTTATGCATTTTAGTTTATCTTTTTTACATGAACACAAAAGCATGATAAATGCATATCTTGGTATCTACTTAAGTTTCAGTGATGTTCATGTCTTTCAAGTGCTTGATCCATTTTTTATGAGAAAATGTTTCTTCTGTTTTGAAATTAGTTTTGGTCCAAATGTGTTTTATTTGTTTTCCATTCTTGCATTTTGATTGCGGAAACAAGTCGTCACCAATTGTGTTCTACTTTTTGGGTTCATCATCTTTTTTACTCAATGTTTTAATGCGAGTAATGCATCTATATCATAACAGGATACAAAATTCATGTGTCGAGCGACGATTGTGGGTTTTGATCTAAGCAAGGGATGGTGGTACAAATCGTGCCCCTCTTGCCACAAGGCTGCAAAGAAAATGTCTGCAGACTTTGAGTGCTATGAACATGGGTTGCTGAAAACATTGCCTGAACCATGGTAACAATCGCATCTAATTTTTTAACATTGTTCACATTTCTTCACACTGTATATTTTTAGTTGCACATTGTGTATAATTTTAGCAGCAAACATTATCTTTCAAACTATCTGACGCAATGTGTCATCATCTGTTACTTAGGTTCAAGATAAATTTTATTGTGGAAGACAACACAAATCAATTCAACCTCATGATGATCGAAAGGCACGCTGAAAAACTTTTGGGTGTATCTTGCCACTCCCTTGTCATAGAAGAAGGGTATGATGATTCTTTTATGCTGCCGCCAAATCTTAAGAAATTTATTGGCACCACAACAAAATTCCAGCTTCGATTTGGAAATCAAAACAAGGAATTTCCCAAGACGGATTTTGTTGTGTGCGGATTATTTGAGGACCAACCACCATCTGCCACACCAACTAGCTCGGTTGAACTGTGCACACCTGCCGCAAATGTTGAGAAACAAATTGTTAATGCTGCAACCCCTGCCTCATTTGTGCCCTTAGAACCATGTGCTCAAGAAATCCAACTACCTGCATCAAACAAGACTGTCAAAAGAGCATTATTCGTTGAATCAGAAGCTGCAAAAAAACAAAGGTTTATTTTTCCTTATATCACACAACTTCACAGTATATGAATGAATTCTGTGTACATTTGGAACCTTTAATTCTGACCTTTTTAACTTGGACATCAATTGACAGCAAAACATGTGAGGAAAGCCAGCCACAATCCGCAATTTTAGAAAGAATATCAAAGGAATTCTCCAAGCCCGTCATTCCGAAAATAGAGCCTTTAGACAAAGTTCCTATAAGCGCACTGAGAAGCAGGTCGCAAACCAAAAAACTCAAAGAAAGGTATAAATATGGTGCATTATTTTAACTGTTATGCAAATACTATCTTTGCATCAACCCGTTATTGAGATTTGCTCTCTCATTTCCGTTTCAGTGTTGGAGATGTTGATTTCCTGAAAAAATGATTTCTCAAAGATTTAATGATGGCCTGGTGCATGTGATTATACCTATGTACATTTTTTGGGCATTTTACTTCAAAACTTACGCACTGCAGGCACTGGAAGATTATGTTTTTATGTTTTTTTTTTCCAATCGTTAAGGCGATAACATAGCTTGCAAGACATGTATTTTGTCGAGTTGCATGCACAGACAAAATATGAGTGGACTACATGTTGCTTCAGTTCCTTATGTTAAAACAATATTTTGTTGTGATTATATTTTCGGTTATGTCAAACTTCTAAATAGCCCTTTTGAATATCAATGCACTGATTATGTAAAGTTAATTTGATATAACTGCAAGCTAAAATACTTATTCTACCACTACGGTTAACTTTTATGTTTGGTTTTCACAATATGTTGAACCATTTCTGTTGGTTTATGCTTTTTTAAGATTGCCTAAGTTGGGTTCTATATTTTGTAGACTAATATTGCTTCTGCCATCAGGTGGTTAGATGTAGATTTTGTGGGTCTTTAGATAATGGTGATTCATAATTACACATATTTATTGGAATTAAACTTGCAATCCACACTCTATGCACCATCAAATCTTATTCTAAGGCTGCTGACATTTCAATATAATTTGGTGAGACGTGCTATCATCAATAATTTGTGTCCATTTCTATTAGAATGATGCCTGTCTTGCATTACAATTTCAAACCCCCGCAGCAACGCGCGGGCACTTTTCTAGTTTATACTATGATAGTATCCAAAATGAATGAGAGAATAAGAACAAAATCAATCAATTGCAACTTTCATCATCACTCCGCGTTTAGTCGAGGACGACAAATATATCCTGTAGTTACTTGTGGTATTGCTGATGTCGCACGTCATAGGAATCATCAATGCTTGTGAGTCGATCCAGGCAAAGACTTATACTTGTGGTGGGCTTTTTGTGGTGGGCGTTTTGTGTTTGCAAGATTGCTTACAAAAAAAAAACATTACCACAAGCTAAAAGTTTCTCCCAAAATTATTACCTGATGAAGATTTAATGTAATCGATCACCAAAACATAATCACCAGTCACACAAGCTAAAAACTCAAAACCCCATAACATCATTTGGTCATTAGCCCTATTTTGAATGCATGCCTCTTTGAATTGCAGTGAAAAAATAAAAAATAAAAAAAAAACACTACATGAAACATGTTTCAGGTGAGGAAAAAAAAAAAAAACCATGTTTCAGGTACACGTAAGTATTTTTCTATAAGCTGAAGTATAACTTTCATGTAACGATGATGTACTCCCCCCACGCATGAGTGGGAGTGAGTGGGATCGAGGTGAAACATCACTGTTATAGATGTGCCATTAACTCTTGAAAATTTTCACATGTCAATTTTTATTTTATCAAAGGTGGTGTAAACTTAAACCTGATTCTTTCTCTTAAATGTATATTGACAGGTAAGGTGCGTGGATTCTCAGTTGCCCAGTGTGTAGTAGGAGACAGAGGTACAAGTCCATGGTTAAAAACATCCAACAAAATCTAAATTGTGAGTACAAGTATAGAGATTATAATTTCAAAATAGTGCTATAACTCAGCATTCAGCACAAATGAGCATTGACGATCTTGATTGTAAATGTTGGTTGGTAAAGATGATTAATCATTAAACTCAGAGTCAACAATTACATAATAGAACAATTGGTTTCTTGTGGATATTGATCATGAACTACGTGATAGTGTGGAGGATGTTGTGGATATTGGATATAGCTTGATGTCCAAGTGATTGGATAAGTAGTTGGCTTTTTCTCGTCGGTTTTTCCTTTAACTTCTTCAACACTTAGTATGGTGGCATGGCCAAGCTTCTTCCTCAACGACATGGTCAATCTCATGGAATCAACTCCATCTCCAATCACCTCCAGCTGCTCTTTCTCCGCATCTATCGACACTTTGCTCACGCCTGCTTACATGTTCGATCATATGTTAATATTCATTAGTTATATTAGACGGCAATATCATTTAGGATGTTTAGTTCCTTGATTGTAGGGATGTAAATCATGTATTGATCTCTTAGAGTTGACTTCCTAGAATAGATGATTTTGCTTTGTATAAATCTTGTATATCTGTACAGATTATGACAATAAGAAAATATCGGGTATTCCCCAGTATCAACAACATAGCCCTAGCATTCTACAAACCCTAGCCGTTCCATATTTTAACAAGTTAACATAAAAATGATTGTATTGTTCCCAAAGAATATATAAAAAAATAAGTGCCTAAATCATCTCCCAGTCATAGAAGGATAAGCATACCACGAATTGTATTTTGGCCCTCTAATATACATATTTTAATGTATAGCTGGGGCCACATGGGTTCTAAAAAGATTAGCTTGGCTAAAAGGCCTGCTATATTTGCCAAGCCTGTGGCCCTTTAGCCTGCTGATCACTAGATGCAGCCTACTTATAACCTGCTTGCTGGAGATGGCTTTTAGATATTTTATGGACTAAAAGATCCCTTTAGATCGTGGCTGAGGATAGCCTTAAGTTTAAAGATTGGTGCATATATTTTGCATACCTTTAGCGACTGCAGCAATCTTCAAGGCCTTGGTTCTGAGTTTTTTAGAGCTCAAGTGAACCTTCATAACTATCTTTTGCTGCACCATTGTACAAAAGGCTAGATTGCTTTTCGTACGGAAACTCTATATGAATTTTTGTTGGGTATTTTTGTTTCTTGTACTTGAGCACTTTAGAGGTAAATAAAAAGTAGCAAAAAGCTATGCTGTATTTATAGGAGCTTCGTCGTCTTATAATATCATTACCTGCTGTTGACTAATCTCAACAGCGGACGAGATATTCCCACAGCTTAAAAGCCGAGGTTTCCACACGCTTGGTCAAAGCCACCGTAGATTACTCAAATTTTTTAGAAAGACCCAGTCGATTCTACTTTGATTTGATTAAAATAATTAGTTGGAAATTAATCTTTCGTTTCTTAAATACTTTACGTGAAATACACATAGCAGCTAGCTAGCTCGCTGTAGAAGCTTCTTGTGATTCCAGAATGAATAAAGTGAATTTCATGACACGAATCATATATATGTGAAAGCCTTTAAATTAAGCCATTTTTTTGGATTGATTATTACATAAAGTATTACAAACGATATTTTATATTATTCTACACCAAAGAAAGAGAGGGTTTGAATTCAAAATACAGGGAGTTACAATCCATCACTTAATTAAGATTTATAACAGGTTTTGCATTCACTAACAAAATATTAATCTTAAATAGGTCTCACTTAATTTATTGTTTTATTGTGACAAATATTATACTTCTCATGATCAGGGATATTCGAGATTTAGTGCTTATATGAGTTGTTCAGTACTTTGGAGTCAAATGCAAAGTCATGTTTAGCTTTGGGCTCAATAGTTACAGACAATTCTATAAATTTACTTACAACCCGTCCAGTTCATCTAAACCTCCACCTAAACCCCGCCTAACCGCTTAATAATACCATTACCTGCTGTTGACTAGTCTCAACAGGAGACAAGCTATTTCCACATCTTAAAAACCTAGGTTTCCACACGCTTAGTCAACGCCACCGGAGATTACTCAAATTAATTCTTTAGTAAAATACAGTTGTCGTTTTCTTTGATTTTCTAGTGCCTCCATCTCCTCATCGGAATGCCTTGTAATTGGGTGTTCAAAGTCAAGCACCACGCGCAGATGGTTCCATTGAACGTTTATAAAGCCCGTCTCGTAGCTAAAGGATATGGTCAGCAACATAGTTTTGATTACGACAATACCTTTAGTCCCATGGTCAAAACTGCCACCATTCATACAGTTCTTAGCCTTGATGTTACTCATGGATGATCCATCTGTCAATGTGAGAATGCGAAGGTAAAAGATTTTTACATCGGTAAACGAAGAAACCTTGCAACGGCTTATAAAAGGTTGGACTACTCCCTATATTACCAATTGGTTTTATGGTGGACCATCTTCTTTATTCATGGCATCATTGCAGGTTGGCCCATGTGTGAAGTTCAAAGGCCACACGTGCTCCATGGTCATCCAATTCTTGTTGTTCACGTGTTTGACTTAAAAATTCGTCGTGCGTGAGGGGATATGTGGGAGTAAAATTTAGAGGCTCGTTTGATACTTAATTTACTTATAATTTTTAGTTTTAGTTTTCAATTTTTAGCTAAAGATAGAGGACAAATACATTAACATCTATGTGACTGTTGCTGATGTGTCCTAGGAACCGTCTATGTGAGCCTATCCGAAAACATATGGTGGAGTCTAATTGGTATTGGTACGATTGATCAACCTTGCATGTAATATTAATTTGAGCCACCCGTTTAGTCTAGAACAAATTTTTATTTGTTCGGGCTTTATCTGTTTTGTATTAGTTCCATGTGATATGAGATGATAATTAAGTGATAAATCTTATCGATCAAAATATTGGATTTTTCAGACATTTTAAATGCAGAATAAACACTTTTAATCACTTGAGCTATAAGTTTCTTATTAACTAATAGAAGTTCTTATACTTGGGGTATCTATTTTCTATATCACTGAGAAGAAAAGAACTCAAGTAAAAGTGCTTAATTTAGTTTCCGTAGAACCCATCATAGTACACATGACACTGTGGATAGTGAAGATAGCTTGATGTCCATGGAATTGGAACCGCTGGCTTTTCCTCCGCTGGTTTTTTCACTTCTTCAACAACTACTATGGTGGCGAAGCCAAGCTTGTTCGTCAACGACTTGGCCAAGCAAACGGCATCAACTCCATTTCCGATCACCTCCACCTCCCCTTTCTCTGCTTCTATGGCCACTTTGCTCACACCTGCTTAGGTAGTAATTAACCCATAATTAGTTAATTAATTAACTGAAAATATGACTTTAGTCCCTAAAACTTAATTTTCTCCACATAAAACCCGATATAAGTTTTTTACTCGAATAAAACCTATTGACTAGATTTCATATCAGCAAATTCATTAATTATATTTGACTTTACACATTTAAAAAATTTTGATGCCCAAAACACCCCTATTTGAATGTTTGATTTACACAATTAATTCCAAACAAATTGTAAGGGATAATTAATGATTTTACAAAAATAAAAAATAAATAAATTCATTGCCTAATATATAATACCAATAAAACATGCCGAATAAATTTAGTAATACATGCTTAGTTAAGTCAATAAAATTATATTTTAAATATAAATTTAGGTAATATATTTCACACACACAAATTATTATTTTATTCAATACTAATTTACCTAATATTTGTGCATATAATAATAAAATGTGCCTACATACAAAATAAAATACCTACATAATGAAGAAATGTTATTTGATTCAAAATTAATTTACTTACAAAATAATGCAATTGTATTTTGTTCAAAATTAATTTACCTATTATTTGTACATATATCTTATAATAATAAAATGTGTCAAATATATGTAATAATACATGGAAAATAAATTACCTACAAAATAAAAGAATGTTATTTGATTCAATATTAATTTACCTACAAAATATATGTTATTTGCTCATCATAAATTTAAATATAGGTAGATTAATTAGTTTAATATGTTTGATCGTATATGTAGCACTGTGCATGTATATATATATATGTGAACGTATAGTAGTACTATATATATAGGTAAACTATATATGTGTACACACACACACACACATATTGAGCTTATGGTAGTAATATATACATTTGAACGTATATACGTGTGTGTTAGGGGTAATAATATGTGCAATAATTATATTTTCATTGTAAATAAGGTGAGTAATAACATTTAATGATTTTATTTTAAATATTGTGGTTGTCACATCCCGGCCCGGGTCCACCACATCCCGGGCCCGCTCTACCACCGTAGCACGATATTGTCCGCTTTGGGCTTACCATTCCCTCACGGTTTTGTTTTTGGGAACTCACGAGCAACTTCCCAGTGGGTCACTCATCCTGGGAGTGCTCTGGCCTCATTCTCGCTTAACTTCGGAGTTCCTACGGAACCCAAAGCCAATGAGCTCCCAAAAGGCCTCGTGCTAGGTAGTGATGGGAATATACATTTAAGGATCACTCCCCTGGGCGATGTTGGATGTTACAGTGGTACACGTTGTAAATATTTTGTAATAATATGTCAATTACTTCTATACTTGACAGTCATTTTTAAATTTGGGTTTTATTTAGATGTTTATAACTAGGTGGGTTTTTGTCTAGGAAATAAAAGTTACAAGGGTCTATATCTAAAGAACCCTTAATTAATTAATCATCAATCATTAAGGCAGTCACAAATAAATTGGTAGTTATCTGAAATTTGATGCATACCTTTGGCCTTTGCAGCAATCTTCAAGGCCTTGGTTCTGCACTTCTCAGAGTTTAGTTGCACTTTCATGACAATCTTTTGCTGCATATATGAAGATCACACATAGTTAAAGCCTTTGGTTTCATCTTCCTAAAAATGAAAACGTAACTTTGATAAAACAAACAGAATACGTTTTTTTTGGTATATAAGTGATCCTTGGGATGAGGGGCCTTCAAATACAAACCTCGTGCACGATATAAACACTGTTAACTACTTAAACTACAATTGCGGTGCAATGAATATTGAAATACATTATGTTTTAAGAACAAATTAATGAAAAGGCTTGCCTTCATGCTGGAGAGGGAAGGTTGCTCTTTGGGAACGCAAAAGCACTCTTTAAATCTATCTATGAATGGATGCATCTTTTTCTCTATTTTAACACGTACAAACTACAAAGTACTTGGAAAGCTATGCTTTATTTATAGGAGCCTAGTCTTTGTAAAATATATTACCTTGGGTTGACCTGTCCCTACAGATACAGCGTGCCTTAAACTAGACTTCAAGAAAATACATGGAAACCAACATTTCCACAAACTGAGACAAAACAGTGCTTAGAGTCAAATTTGGCTCTAAAATACTTTGATTTTTCAGACGGAACACAAATTAAGGGGGAGAGAGACGTTCCAACATTTCCACAAACTGAGCCAAAACCGTGCTTAGATTTTTCAGATGGAATACAAATTAAGGGAGAGAGAGAGAGGAGAGGGAGATAGAGGTATTATATATATATATATATATATATATATATATATGGATAATGCTTTCATTTCTTTTTTGGGATATGTTCATTCCTTCATTTGTGAATGATGTATTTTACAGTAGAAATTCATAATCGGGACCGTTTAATATCTTAATCTTTATTTAAAGATCATCTCTAAAAAAATCATTCAAATTGGAGATCGTTTAGTCATCCAATTATAACAAATAAATCAACGAGTCATCATGAATATGCTACTTGGTACTTATGCCATTGATTTATTTGATACATTTAGATGACTAAACGATCTCCAATCCGAAGGTTTATTTTTTTTATTTTTTATAGGGATGATCTTCCAATGAAGATTATAAGAGATTAATCAGCTTTGATTATGAAAATTTTACGGTGAAGATACATTATTCACAAGTAAGGGAAAACAAGTATAATTATGGTAGCAAAAATCCGTCATCTTCAGTCTTGATGAATTTGTACCTACAAAACAATTAACATCTTTGATCAAAGACCACACGAGATGGGGGGGGAGAGTTTGGCCAATGGATCTCTGATGCCTAAGTCAGTATCTTTAAAAAGAGTGAGTATTTAGGACTTCTATGCGTAGCAAAAGCTTACCAAAATTTGGTAGAGATGGAAAGTATGTTTGCCTATGTGTTAGTTTTATGTGTTTAAATAGTTTTATTAATTTATAAAAGTACAAGAAAGATATTGGTTTGATAGTTCATACCTCCAATCTAAATAATAGGGGTGCAACTTAGGTTGGGTTAACACAAATCGCCCATGCCTAATTTGATTTCAAACCCGATCAGGTGGGTTGGAATGAAGTAGAAACCCATCCAAATCCCACCCGACCATTTATTGGGTTGGGTTCAGTTGATGTCTTGTCCACCCATTTCAACCCAACCCCGATTTCTAACCCGAACTCTATCATGCACATATTACCCAATCCGCTTTGTAGTATATAAGTTAGGTACATGTTTTGTTTGGGATGACCATGAATAAGATTTTTTTTGTTGTTTTTTTTTTTTGAACAATGAGTCCTGATGTTGCTTTTATATTCTTTTAGTTGAAACTTTGGTATTTAGTAATTTTATTTTGAACTTCGCATAGTTGAAATATTGGATTTGGTCTCCACAATATTTGGTTTACTTTTGTGTGGATGATGTGTAAAATTGAATTTTAACTAGTATTGATGTTGTATGGTTTAAAATTTTAAAATCTTGCAAAATAAAGTGTTATAAGATTGAACTTGATAAAGTTGAACAAATCCCAACACAACCAAAGTAAACCCAAACCCAATTGAAGCCCGAACCTGAATAAACCTGCACAAACCTGAACCCAACCCAAACGTGAATTGTGAATGTTGGATTAGAATTGGGTTGACCATCCAATACGCCCAAGTTGCATCCGTATTAAACATAATGATACTCTTACTTGATTGATTAAACATCTTTGATTTCATCTAAAATTTATTTTTGACGGTCTCCTTGAGTACATGAACCATGTTTGATAAATTGGACATTTAGTAGGGCCCACTTCGTAATCAACTTTAATGATCCAAATCGTTTATATTTTAGTATATCATTTATAAATCATTGGTGCAGAAAATTAGATAAATCCAAAATCATTAAGACATTAATTTAGAGTGAAGAATTTGGACAAATAGTTCTACAAAGAAATGTTAGGAGTATAAAATCAAAGAGTGAGCTATTGACAAGTGTCATTAGATTACATAAGCAGTTATAATTGTTGTAACGGTAGCTTATCTTGTAAGGTGTCATAGTTAGGACAATATATACTAAGCTTGTAAGAAGATATGATTAGTTAATGAAACAATACAATTGAGCTCTTTCTTCCCCTCTAAGTAATCGCACGATCTCTCTCTGTCTGTTCTTCATTCTAAGGTTCTGCGCTCTACATTTGATTGATCTTGGTTTACAAGAAACAATAAATTTAATTTAACAGTCATATGATTTCGAATTTGGATGATTTTCTGTAGACATAATCTGTGAGGTAAGATGTAAAAGATAAACGGTTGGATAATTGAAATATATTATAAAGTAAACTTCACAAAAATATGTGTCCAATATATGTCAAAAGCATGTGCCACCGGATCCTAATAACCCTATATATAAACAACTAAATGATAAAGTTTCTTGACAACCAGTCAACCGTACATAGTCTAATTACTAATTATTATCTATTCTAAAGTTGGTGGGCAATTGGACTGTTCATGTCTACAGTCAATTGTTTGCCACTTGATTTCACTTTATTTACAACAAGCCCATGAGATTTGGGTTGGGTTTGAAGGGTAATTATTAGAACTTAGAAGGGTAATTTTGTCAACAGGGTTTAGGACGGATTACAACCACATTTCAATTTATTTACAAGACTGCCGCATTTCAGAGAAAAACTTGGAATTACTTTAAATCGATTGTCTCTTTATTTACAAAACTGCCACTCATCCTTTAACCCCGATTTCCACCCTCTGCATTTCAACCTTTGACTCGAGGAGAGAGAGCGGAGGGAGACAAAACGGCTGACAAATTGGAGAGAGAAGACCATGGCTCCGATTGTTCACTCGAAGACAACTGGGTGTGGCTGTGCCGACAGAAGAGGAAGGGGACAGAGGGAGTGGAGAGGATGGAAACAGAGAGACTGACAGATTGGAGAGAGATGGGAGCTACGGGTTGAGTGCCAGGATTTATAGGATTTTCTGCGATTTTAGAGAGACGAATGAACAGAGAGAGATACAGAACGGAAAACATACGTGTGTGCATTGTTTAGGGTTCAGTGGTTACGCATAGAGTCGGTGAGGACGGGATGGGTGAGGGAGGAATGGCAGGGTGTGGGTTTTCAGCTTTCTCCCTTGATTCAAAAGGTGATGCATTGTATTTCCTTAATTGTTTCGTGTCTAATTTGCCATTTGCTTTGTTAAAATTGCTATTTGGTTCTTTCATTCAAATTGCAATGCATGTTAATAATTCTTTCGGTTGGGTGCTAGGATTAAGTCTCAAATTTTGTAAATTAGGGCCTTTCACTGATTTAATTTATTTGTTTGTTCATAAATTTTTGTATGATTCATCATTTTTCTGTTTAGCAATTGTTACAGATTTTCTATTCCTTCATTAAACTTATCATAGATCTTTGTAGATTGTTTAGGTCACCTTAGGGTTAACTCTATTTCAACTTATGGTTTTAAATTGTTGTTCACTATTTGCTTTGCCATTGCATTTATTAAAATTGTCATAGATATTTTTTCTATCATTAATGCTCTCATAGGGAGGGAGAGTGGTCGGGTTGCTTTTGGGAGTTTTGTTCCAGCTGGAAGTGATTTCCACAAGAATTGATAAGGGTCATTTCCACCAAAATTGATCACAGCTGGCAATTTCATTCGGTTCAAAAGATAAGTTCCTCTTTCGAACCAATTTTTTCCTTCTTTGGTTGTTTATGGTTTGATCCTAATTGAAGACAGCTTTTATTTTTGTTTTCTGGTTTGTTCACTGTTTGGTTGTGGTTCAGTTCTCCACCTTTTGGTTGGGTTACAACAGATGCTTTTAAATTATTAAATTAGGAGAACTACGAAGATATTTTGTGCTAATTGCTATATGATAACTCTGATTTTCTTTTTTGGCTACCACCTTGCTCTCCATTTCTCTTTTTCCTCCTGCTCTGCTGGTTTTTTAGTGTTACAACCTCTCTGCAAAAATACACAGTATGTGTTTTGCCTGTTTTTGTTCATGCTTCTATTGTTTGTTGTTGTGGTGGTAACCCTGTGAATGGAATTCTCAATTATCTATTCCTCTAGAATACATGATGCATCTGATTTTTGTTCATTGACAGATGATGCCACATGCTTGAGATTTTTATGCCATCAATCTGTTGGTTCTTTTGTGATTGTTATTGTTTGTTTTTTTAAAATGAGTATGTTGTGCATGATGCGCAGACTAGAGCAATGCTTTCTAAATGTGGTTTTAAATTGAGCGGAGGCCATAATTTTTTTTATTAGAGAAGGAGTCATTGAGGTCACTTTAGAAAATGGATGGGTGTCTGGTTATTAATCTTTGTCATTTGAGTGGTGTAGCTTTGTTGTGATCTTTGTTCCGGCAGTGAGTGATTGGTGTTAATGGTTTTTCAACACTGTTTGTAATATATTATTTGCGTTGTTGTCATGTAACTTAGTGCTGATGGATTTGCTGTGTTTGTGATTTTCAGAAATTTGGATCGTTGGAGGGAGCACTTGACCCTTTGGCTTTTGAGGTATATTTATTTACGATGATTTTGTAATTGTATTGTTACATTTTTTTCATGCACGTTAGGACTGGATTTGGCTATATAATTGTGGCATCCGTTGACTATGTATGACTGTGATATGCTTTTCGTTTTCATTTAGGGTTAAAAAGTTGGAGTTTTGGATTGGGATTTTTCTTTATTGAACTATAATTTTGTGCTTATGGACTATCTAAAATTGCTTAAATTTGTTTGCACATGACTTTTTTTTTTGCTGTAATCTGTTTTGTTAAAGGTTATGATAAAGACTTATCAATATTGTTTGTTTGGGGTTAAGTGGAAATTGGAAGGGAGTAAATATGTGATCATTTATGCAACATTCAATAAAATTGGGAAACAAAATTGGGGAAATAATGTTAATGGTTTGCAGATGCTTAGGAGACCGTCTGAAGCTGCTTAAATTTTATATATTCAGTTGCATGGAGTTGACATGACATACACAACCACCGTCAGATTGCCACCCTTAGTTGGTGGTATTATCTTTGCAACAGATTCAAATTGATGATTTGGAAAATTTAATAATAAAACTGAAATATATGTTCCATGCTTTTTGTTTTCATTTTGGGTTAAAGGGTTGGAGCTTTGGATTGGGTTTTACCTTTATTAAGCTATAATTTTGTGCTGAGGAGACCATCTTGAGAGTCTTAACATGATTGTTCTTCTATTACATTGATTTGAAATGTGTTTAGTATCTCATTTAATTGGTGTACATTTGGTCATTTAACTCAAATTGAATCAGATTTGGTCCTCCAATAATTGCTAACGGATTTACTTTCCTTGGAAATTTCAGGAATCGTGGTCGTGGGAAGAAGAAGCCGCTTCATTGCCATTTTTAGGTATACGATTATGCGCACTGATTGCATGTTCAAAGGCTAATTAGTTATATACATTTTTTTTTTACCTTTGCAAAGCTTTCGTACTTGGATTTTAAATATGTGATTGGTTTGTGAGAAATAAACAAGAAAACTAATCATGGGGACATTCTTATTTTTGGATTTTCTCCTCTGCATTGTTTCTTGAATGAATTTGGATTGATAGATGTAGGGGTAGAGCAACGGCCCGGGTCATAAACAGCATAATCAGAAGACACCTAAGTTCAGCCCTGTCATTGCTATCGCAATTTAATGAGCTAAATCCTAAATGTCTTGAGGGATTTCTTTCTACCACATCATTGAGAACACTACTTAGAACAAACTGTCCCCATGCCTTATCCGGCATGTATGTATAATCTTTATTTCCAAACTTTTGGAAGGAAAGAAAAAAGCAAGTAATTGCATCACTGGTATGGTGAATATGTTAAGGTGGTCAACAATAATATTACCTGTTTCCGAGCGATCTTAATACCACGATTGTCTCTTCCCAAGTCAATGTCAACAACAGCATCGTCTGTTGCTCTACCCAATATAACCTGCAGATATAGATAGCTGTTCATTCACATAATCAATCCATGTCTGACATAGACTTATTGGATCATCAGTTTTCAATTCTTCTTTTCGACTAAATCTGCACATCATAGCAAAACCTAAATGGATCCTTAATATTCCTTATGACAGTGATTAAGTTATACACATAACTCTTGCTCCATAATTACATCACTTCCAAATGCAGCTATGGGGTGAAAACCTACCAACCCCAGGTAGCAGGAAAAGAGAAAAAAAGGGTCCATATGACAATCGAAATACCCCGGCCTTCTTAATGTAATGCTTAGAATGACGTCCATACAAAATGTTTCAAGACGAGAAGACTGATTATTCTCTTATTTTTATGGATTTCAGGAAAAGTCCTGCTGACTCGGGATTTTGCGTTGCAGGTTTCATTTGCTAACCCTAACTTTTTAATGTTGTGCAACAATTACTGTTTGTACGTTCATTTGTTGTGTTGTTGTATTGAATATTTTTGTATTGTTCTACAAATGTTTTTCATTTCGTCTTTATTTTTGGACAACAAAGTCATTAATTAGGAGTCTTTGTAGCTTAATCTGCGTTTCATTTCCCGTGTGTATCTATCTTTTACCGATTGGTTTTAAATATGTATATGTGTGACTGTTGAGAAGGGTATCATGTTGCTGTGTATGTTTTGCATCTTCCACTTTGGTTTGACAATTAAAAAAAAAAAACTGACATGTCTTATTAGGCAGTTTAGATGTCAAAAATTGTTTCCATACCAAAGTTGAGCTCTACATATGTGTTACCCGTTGCTTAGTATTTATATATAGGGTTACTTAGTATTTGTATATAGCACCGGAACACATTAGCTAATACGAGTTGCAAACAACCAAAAAATGACAATTGAAAACTCCAACGAATTATCGTGCCTATTCGATAATGATAAGGACTTTCTCGCAATGAGGTGCAGACCCCATTCCGTCCACATTAGTATAGAAACCAGCACCAACAAAAAACTGAAATTCAACAACGTCAAATACATTTTCGATAATGGCTGCCACTCCTCGGTTTCTTCAATTTTCTTTTAGGCTTGGGTGTAGACGCCTTAAAATTGCTTTTGCAAAATTTTAACACATTTACATTACAAGCTAAAGTGATTTTTTTTCAAAAAAACAAAACAAAAATTATTGACGTTGTGTTTAATTTGTGATTCAGAGCAAATAAAATGATGAAAGAGATTGATCGAAGAGAACAACAAATTCTAGGAGGAGTTTTGGTAAATTAAGGACTTTGGTTAAAGCCCGAAAAGATCAACAACTTTGGGGGACAAAATTAATATATTCAGAAACTGTTCCAGAGCCCAGCACATCAAGGGCAGTGAAAATAGAAAAAACAAGAATGAGTTTACGTGTTTTTGGTAAAGGCTTAAATCGAAACAAATTGATGGTCCACACTATATATTCACCTACAAATTGGAGTAATGGGCCTAATAAAAAAGTTTTGTCAAACTGTCTTGGGATGTTCTATTGGATCGGCAAGTTTAACCGTTCGAAGAAGGTTGGGATGTTGTTGCTTTGGTTCTCATCGCCACCGTAGTGGTCTTCTGGTTTTTATTTGAGAGTTTTAACGAAAAGGCCACGGTACTGTTCACTTTAATGAAAAACCACATTTTTACATTAAAAAGTCAATTCTGGTACTATTCACTTTACCCTTTATTTTTGTCGTTATCGTTAAAACTCAAAGTTTTCAAGCCCTTTTCATTAGTTTTCCTTTTTAAATATGTAGGGACGGGTGAGATTTTAATTTTAAAAAAGGGCCATGTAGGCCATTTATGTTGGCTCATAAGCACAATGATGTAAATAATGAACTTTTTATCCTTTTAAGAATTAAGTGTTGTTACTACTTATTTGGCCACCTTTTTATCTCTCATTAATTACTTTTTACATTAATGCAAATTTTTTCTAATCAAATTCATTATACACACACACACACACACACATCTGCTGCCTGCTGCAGTTCATGCATGCAAGACATGCTATTTGGATCATGGATCCACCCGTTTACCATTTTTATATTTTGCTAATAAATAATCAAAATATTCAAAATGTTAAAAACCCAAAGACTTCCGTAGGACGTAGAGTTCGCTTAGAGTTACAGTAGGTTAACTCATTGAGTTTTTAGGGGTGAGTTCAGAAAAAAAAAAAACAAACAAACAAATACCGAAATAAATTGAACCGAATTATATTGATTTGGTTTCGGTTTTAGGAGTTTGCAAATCGAACTAAACCAAACCAAACCGAATTCTAAACCGACTTAAACGAATTTTATGATACGTTAACTAAAACTGATACTCGACTGTGCGCATGTGTAGTTAACTTTGGGATTTGTTATTGATTATTACCAACTGCTGAAGATGAAATTAATTTGACATAACCTTGCTTGACTAATGCACGGTATGAAATGGATTCTATGTTAATTTCCCATTGCATGCGATTAGAATTATTTGATGTTAATGCCGTATATGACCGTGCATTATAATTATTTGACGTCAGTGCCTTGCATTTGAGTAAGGCTTTTGCCCCAGTTGTTTTATTTGGTTTTCCATGTAAGCATGGCTTATACGATTATCAGTGTCATTTTTTTATTAAATTGTTTTATCATTTTGGGTGATGGGAATATATATGCATCTCGCCTCCCTTTGAAGTATCAACAATGCACATAATCCATATGTATGCATCTGCGCTCCCTTTGAAATCAAATCAAACCAAAAAACCAAAAGAAAAATTGAACTGAACCGGACTGCATGTGAGCTTCTCTTTATCTGTTTTCCCTTTTGTTTGCCTTCAATGTGTAATGAATATACTTACAAAACGTGTTTTGCATTTTGATATATTTTTCTTATGTCTTTTATGCAACATTTGTATATATACTTACAGTTTTTTCCTCCTATGTGTAGGTTATCTTTGTGGTTTTCTGGCACTTAATCGTTTGTTCCTTGCTTTTGTGGGTGATTACTTTCTCAAATTTACCCTGGTTAGATTTTCCATCTTCTAAATATTCATTTGTGTCTTTGATGACGTTTTGCTTTAAGTTTTCTTTCTCAAATGATATATATATTTCTGGAAGGGTTTAGTTGGTTTGTGTTGCTTTGATTAATTAGCAAATCATTGTAATGGACGTGTTGTTTGTTCGTCTATGTTGTTTATTGCATAGAAAGTTGGCTATATCAGTAAGTAAAGCATGGTGATTGGCGTCCGGTTTATTCCTTCATGTAGTATCATGGCTAGAAAAGTGACGATATCTAGGAGGGTTATTAAAACTGAGTAGGGCAATTTAGACGTGTTTTGCATTTTGAAAACTTTTTCTTACGTCTTCAACATTTGTATATGTACTTACAATTTTTTCCATCTATGTGTAGGTTCTCTTTGTGGTTTTCCCGCGCTTAATCATTGTTCCTTGCTTTTGTGGGTGATTGCTTTCTCAAATTTACCTTGGTAGGATTTCTCATCTTCTAAATATTCATTTGCGTCTTTAATGAAGTTTTTCTTTAAGTTTTGTTTCTAAAGTGATACATATATTTTTTAAATGGTTTAGTTGATTTGTGTACTGGTTTGATTAATTAGCAAATCATTGTGATTAACGTGTTGTTTGTTCGTCTATGTTGTTTCTTGCATAGAAAGTTGCGTATATTAGTAAGTAAAGCGTTGTTATTGGCGTTCGGTTTGTTCTTTCATGTGGTGTCATGCCTAGAAAAGTGACGATATCTAAGAGGGTTACTAACACTGAGCAGGGCAATTTACCAATATTTATTGATGGTGTTAGTCTGGATGATTTTGTTTTGCAAGATGTACCAACCTCTTATGATGATGAGTTTAACAGTGTTTCAGCCTCTTTACCATTAGATAAAGAGGCGAGCAATCATATCCAAACCTCTGCACCGGTTTTAAAACAAAATGCCTTTGTTGATGGTAACTTAAACTCATCTTTACCTGGTCCCGGTACTTATCATGATTTTCCCGTACCTATTATTTTGACCGATGCAGCCACTTTGCGTGGCATCTTGGGAAAAGATGTAGAAAGTAGTGACCCTCTTAGGAGCACAACTATGATTGGCCAAGTTGTTTATCAAAAGAAAAGAAAGTTTACGTGTCCAAACTATGTTGATTTTGGATCTAGAAATTGCCAATGTCAATATTGCGGTGCTTTGTTCTGGTCTACAGAGCGGTCAAAGAGCAATTCTGTTGCTAGGCCACATTTTACTATGTGTTGCATGAGTGGAAAAGTTAAGTTTTCACCTGTTAAACCCACCCCTACATTTTTAGATCATTTGCTAGATCCAACAAATTCTCGAGAGAGTTTGCATTTTAAAACCAATGTGAGGTTGTACAATTCCATGATGGCATTAACCTCAATGGGAGCTAAAGTTGATGCATCGATCAACAAGAGACGGGGTCCTTATGTTTTTAAGATCAATGGTCAAGTGCATCATTTGATGGGTTCTTTGTTGCCTCCTGAAGGCGAGAGTCCTAAATTTGCTCAGTTGTACATTTATGACACTCAGAATGAGGTCAATAATCGTTTGAGTTGTTTTTGTAATTCTGAAACTTCTCAAAAACCCGACATGCAGATAGTTGAAGGCCTCATTAAAATGTTAGATGAGTGCAATGAGTTGGTTCAATTATTTAGGGTAGCAAGGGATAGGGTTAATGAAGGGTCTACAGGTTCTTTGCGGTTACGTTTGCACGGTGCCCAAGCCAACCGTGATGTGCAGTATAATCTGCCAACATCTGACGGGATTGGAGGGTTAATAGTGGGAGACATCGGCCAATTTCACACTGAGAGGGATATTGTTATTGAGCACAGGACAGCAGGGCTGCAAAGGATAACAAAGTTACATCCAAAATATATGGCTCTTCAGTATCCTATTCTTTTTCCGTTTGGTGAAGACGGTTATAGGAAAGGTCTTCCCTGGAATCCAGATTTTAGAGGGAAAAAACCAAAAACTGGAGGGGTATCTATGAGAGCATTTCTAGGTTATCAAATTCAAGATAGGGTGGGTCATAATAGCACCCTATTAAAAGGTGGTAGATTATTTCAACAGTATTTAGTCGATGCATATGCCACACTTGAAGAAGATAGACTTGATTTCATTAGAGCAAATCAAAGTTCCCTAAGAACGGAAGGTCTTATGGGAATTCGTGAGGCACTAAGAACGGGAAGTGCAAGTGGATCGGACGTTGGTAAGAGGATTATCTTGCCTACTTCCTTTACGGGTAGCGTTAGATATATGATAAACAATTATCAGGATGCTATGGCCATATGCCGATATTTTGGAAATCCAGATCTTTTCATAACCTTCACTTGCAATGTCAAATGGCCTGAAATTGTTGAAGATATGCGTCAACAACCTGGATGTAGGGTTGAGGACAGGCCGGATATAATATCAAGAATTTTTAAAGCAAAGCTTGATCATATGATCAGCTATATAAAATCTGGACAACCTTTTGGCAAGGTTGAATCTGGTTAGTGTGTTGCCTTTGTCCAGTTATCTGCCTAATTCGTTTGTTTTCTTTGTAGCATTCTCATCTGATATTAGTATGTTGTTCTTTTTACGACAGTAATTTACACCGTGGAGTTCCAGAAAAGAGGCCTACCTCATTGTCACATTTTGGTTTGGGTCAATAAGGAGTGTAAGTGCCATTCTCCTTTTGATGTAGATTCAATCATTTCAGCTGAGATTCCTGACAAGGAATTAGACCAATCTGGATATGATGCTGTTTCACAATTCATGATCCATGGTCCGTGCGGTCTTGCAAATGAAAAATCACCTTGCATGAAAAATAAAAAATGTACAAAGAAATTTCCAAAAGCTTTTACAACTGAAACGACTTTTGACCATGATGGTTTTGTTACGTACAGACGTAGGGAAACAAAAAATGTTTTTGTTCTAAAAAATGGAATCAAGCTTGATAATGCGTTTGTTGTCCCTTACAATCGTGAGTTGTTATTGAAGTATCAAGCTCATATAAATGTTGAGTCATGTTGTCAATCAATGCTCATTAAATACCTTTTCAAGTACATAACCAAAGGTACAGACAGGGCTAGGGCTGTTTTTGAGGATCAAGAGTTTGATGAAGTTGTTGCTTATCTTAATTGTAGATATTTGTGTCCTTTTGAAGCGGTTTGGAGACTGTTACAATTTCATATTCATTTTAGAGAACCCTCTGTTGAAAGATTGTCTGTCCACCTTCATTCCGACCAAAATGTTGTTTTTCAAGAGGATGTAAATTTAAGCCATGTTGTTAACCAACCTAATCTTGAAAGCACAATGTTAACAAAATGGTTTGAGATGAATGCTCAAGATATTGATGCATCTGAATTGTGTTATGCTGAATTCCCTTCTAAATATGTTTGGAATAACGATGATAAACAGTGGAGGCGTAGGAAGAAAGGTAGATGCCTTGGTAGAGTTGCGTATGTTCACCCTGCTGCCGGTGAATTGTACTATTTGAGAATGTTGCTCAATTACCAAAAGGGCGCCTTGAGTTTTGATCATTTAAAAACAATTAAAGGTGTTCTTCAACCCACCTTCCAGGCTGCATGCAACATGCTTGGTTTGTTAGGGGATGATAAGGAGTGGAACAGTGCAATGCTAGAAACTGTTCTCACTGCCTCATCATTCCAATTAAGACAGTTGTTTGTTACCTTAGTTCTTTTTTGCGATGTCGCTAACCCATCCGCTTTGTTTGAAGCCCATTGGAAATCCATGTCTGATGACATTACAAGTAGAACGCTTAATGCTTTTGGGTTATAGGACATCTCTAGGTATGAAGAGGAAGTTAAAAATTCTCTTTTGTATGAGCTAGAAAAATTGTTTGTGGCTTCAAATAGTTCTTTGTCTAAGCATCATCTCCCTCAACCAAACAAAGAGTCCATGGACAAACTTAGAAATAGAAGTTTAAGGGAGGAGTTAAATTACGACACTGAATCACTTAAGGAGCATCATTCTCTCATGCTCACACAGTTGAATAAAGAGCAAAATATTGTTTATGACAGTGTTATGCAAGCTGTGGATAACAAAGAGGCTGCTCTGTTTTTTGTGCATGGTCATGGTGGAACAGGTAAGACTTTTTTGTGGACCACCATCATGGCTAGAATTAGATCACAAAACGGTATTGTTTTAGCAGTCGCTTCATCTGGGATTGCTTCCCTGTTGCTTCCTGGTGGAAGGACTGCACATTCTAGGTTTAAAATTCCAATTAATGTTACTGATTGTTCAGTTTGTGAAATAAAGAAAGGAACTCATCTTGCAAAATTAATTGTTGATGCATCGCTTATTGTTTGGGATGAAGCACCAATGAACCATAAACGTTGTTTTGAAACTCTATATAGGTCTCTTCGAGATGTTCTTAAAGGGTCAAAACCAGGTTCAGATGATTTGCCATTCGGAGGAAAGCCAATTTTATTTGGAGGTGACTTTAGGCAAATTCTGCCTATTGTTCCGAATGGAAGCAGAGCAGAAATTGTTGAAGCTTCATTGACGAGTTCTTATCTTTGGCCATATTTAACTATTTTTTTCCTTAAAGAAAATATGAGGCTTTCAAAAATAGGTTTGAACGAACTGGAAAAATCTGAATTGACTCATTTTGCAAATTGGATTCTACAAATTGGAAACGGTCAAATTGTTGACTCTATTTGTTCAGGTGATGATGAGAGTTCTTGGGTTCAAATACCAAGGGACTTTCTCATTAATTTTGATGATAACCCGATCCAAAGCATGGTTTCAGCGGTATACACAAGTTTCAAAGAAAATTTTCTGAACGTATTGTATTTGAAAGAGAGAGCCATTGTGACACCGCGAAATAATACCGTAACTGAGATAAATAATTTTATGTTGGGTTCGGTGCCCGGCGAATCTCATACCTATCTTAGTTTTGATTCTGTGTCTTCTTCGACAGAAAATGTCGAGAATCTTGATATTCTTTATCCTATGGAATTTTTGAACCAACTTGAATTAGCTGGTTTACCGCACCACAAACTGACTTTGAAAGTTGGTATGCCGGTGATGTTGCTGAGAAATTTAAACCAAAGTTGTGGCCTGTGTAACGGAACACGCTTGGTTGTGATGCAGTTAACCGATAGAGTTGTACAAGCAAAGATCATAACAGGTAGCAACATTGGTGAGGCAGTTTATATCCCAAGGATTATTACAGAATCATCACAAAATAAATTTCCATTTACTTTACGAAGGCGACAGTTTCCTCTGAGGGTTTGCTATGCAATGACGATCAATAAAAGTCAAGGACAATCCTTCAAAATTGTTGGTTTATTTCTCTCTCAGCCAGTTTTTTCTCATGGGCAGCTATACGTTGCGTTGTCCAGAGTTACATCAAAAAGAGGTCTTAAAATTGTGATTGCTCACGATGCTGATGTTCCTTATGGATACACCAAAAACATTGTTTATAAAGATGTTTTAAGTCATTTGTGTGAAGGTTTGTGTGTTCGTTTTTGGCAATTTTAGTTTCTCTTTCGCTCATCATCTATTTTTCTAAATGTTAATCTATCTTATGTTCCATGAACATGATATTGTAGTTTTCACAGTTGTTATTTGCTTATAAAATCTGATCATCTGTAGATTAATGGAACCTCAACTGATTCGGTCCTTGGTGCCGTACGAACCAGCAAGGAAACTTGAAATTAGAGTATGCCGAATTTGGGTCACGAAGACTATTGGAGCTGATCCCAGGCTGCAAGCTTGGACTCTGTGTTTGTTGATAAAGAGGTTACAAAATTGAAACTTTATACTTAATACTTATTAAATGCTTTAAACCTGCTTGCATTACTCATATTGTTTATTTTTTTACACTACAAGGGAAATGCGATCCATGCAACTATGAACTCCTGGGATATCCAATTCTTTTCTGAGCAGCTTAATGTCGGTTGTACTTATGAGATAAATAAGTTTCGTGTCATCCGAAACAGAACTTCGAGCAAAATTGTCCCTCATAATGCAATGATTGAGTTGAACAGGTGGACAACCATAGTCCCTGTTGAGAGAATTGGCCAAGTCATCCCAATGCAGTGGTTTAATCTGGTTGAATTTGATCAACTTCACAAAAAAGTTGACAGATATGTGGAGCTAACAGGTAAACCATAACATTTTTTTTGCCGGTAAACCTTTAAATTCATTTTTAGCAGTTTTAATGTAATTGACTTTACCGTTATTCTTTTGACTATACTCTGCATAGATGTTTTTGGTTGTTTAATGGCCTTACAACCAACTGAAGAGGTGAATGTGCAAAATGTTAGGGTTGCGAAAAAACGGAACCCGCAGATACAAAATATAAGGTCAATGATCTTTTTATTAAATTGGTGTTATAAATTTATACATAAATGACCATATAAACATGAGGTACAAAACACTAACTGCATTTTCTTATCATAGAGGAGATCAAGTGAGGGTCACCCTGTGGGCAGAGAGTGCAACAGGTTTTCAGGAGGCTGCACTCAAATCGTTGGCGCCGCCTGTGTTCATTGCTTTGACTGCTCTTAAAGTCAACCAGTACCAAGGTTATACCACCCCATCGTTTAATGTGACAACTTCAAATTCTTTTTTACTAATTGCAATCTTTGTATTTATAGGGAAACCTGTTTTAGGAAGCACAGGCTCAACGATGTGATTTTTTAACCCCGACATCCCACAGCTCACGGACTATAAACAAAGGTAAATCAACAAGTCTTCTTTATTGTTTTACAAATTTATTATTTTACTAACCATCTTCTTCTCACTAAAAATGTACAAAATAGGTTTCAATACCTGAACTTGCCCGTTCAGATTCTACCTACCTCTGCTGAAAGGTATGCAAAACCCCATGTGACTGCTGATTCTGAGTTAAAGACAATTGAAGAGTTGTTTCTCCTTGATCCTACACTGAACAAAGTTAGTTCACTATCTTTGCGCTGTTAAATAAAATGTTTCTTCTTTTGTGAATTGTATGTGTTGCAACCACTTCTTGCTTGATTTACTCACATAATATGAAAAAAAACGTGTCATTTGTTGATTGTGTCTGACATTGTTTGCACCATCCTTTTAATGAACCTTATGCATTTTAGTTTATCTTTTTTACATGAACACAAAAGCATGATAAATGCATATCTTGGTATCTACTTAAGTTTCAGTGATGTTCATGTCTTTCAAGTGCTTGATCCATTTTTTATGAGAAAATGTTTCTTCTGTTTTGAAATTAGTTTTGGTCCAAATGTGTTTTATTTGTTTTCCATTCTTGCATTTTGATTGCGGAAACAAGTCGTCACCAATTGTGTTCTACTTTTTGGGTTCATCATCTTTTTTACTCAATGTTTTAATGCGAGTAATGCATCTATATCATAACAGGATACAAAATTCATGTGTCGAGCGACGATTGTGGGTTTTGATCTAAGCAAGGGATGGTGGTACAAATCGTGCCCCTCTTGCCACAAGGCTGCAAAGAAAATGTCTGCAGACTTTGAGTGCTATGAACATGGGTTGCTGAAAACATTGCCTGAACCATGGTAACAATCGCATCTAATTTTTTAACATTGTTCACATTTCTTCACACTGTATATTTTTAGTTGCACATTGTGTATAATTTTAGCAGCAAACATTATCTTTCAAACTATCTGACGCAATGTGTCATCATCTGTTACTTAGGTTCAAGATAAATTTTATTGTGGAAGACAACACAAATCAATTCAACCTCATGATGATCGAAAGGCACGCTGAAAAACTTTTGGGTGTATCTTGCCACTCCCTTGTCATAGAAGAAGGGTATGATGATTCTTTTATGCTGCCGCCAAATCTTAAGAAATTTATTGGCACCACAACAAAATTCCAGCTTCGATTTGGAAATCAAAACAAGGAATTTCCCAAGACGGATTTTGTTGTGTGCGGATTATTTGAGGACCAACCACCATCTGCCACACCAACTAGCTCGGTTGAACTGTGCACACCTGCCGCAAATGTTGAGAAACAAATTGTTAATGCTGCAACCCCTGCCTCATTTGTGCCCTTAGAACCATGTGCTCAAGAAATCCAACTACCTGCATCAAACAAGACTGTCAAAAGAGCATTATTCGTTGAATCAGAAGCTGCAAAAAAACAAAGGTTTATTTTTCCTTATATCACACAACTTCACAGTATATGAATGAATTCTGTGTACATTTGGAACCTTTAATTCTGACCTTTTTAACTTGGACATCAATTGACAGCAAAACATGTGAGGAAAGCCAGCCACAATCCGCAATTTTAGAAAGAATATCAAAGGAATTCTCCAAGCCCGTCATTCCGAAAATAGAGCCTTTAGACAAAGTTCCTATAAGCGCACTGAGAAGCAGGTCGCAAACCAAAAAACTCAAAGAAAGGTATAAATATGGTGCATTATTTTAACTGTTATGCAAATACTATCTTTGCATCAACCCGTTATTGAGATTTGCTCTCTCATTTCCGTTTCAGTGTTGGAGATGTTGATTTCCTGAAAAAATGATTTCTCAAAGATTTAATGATGGCCTGGTGCATGTGATTATACCTATGTACATTTTTTGGGCATTTTACTTCAAAACTTACGCACTGCAGGCACTGGAAGATTATGTTTTTATGTTTTTTTTTTCCAATCGTTAAGGCGATAACATAGCTTGCAAGACATGTATTTTGTCGAGTTGCATGCACAGACAAAATATGAGTGGACTACATGTTGCTTCAGTTCCTTATGTTAAAACAATATTTTGTTGTGATTATATTTTCGGTTATGTCAAACTTCTAAATAGCCCTTTTGAATATCAATGCACTGATTATGTAAAGTTAATTCGATATAACTGCAAGCTAAAATACTTATTCTACCACTACGGTTAACTTTTATGTTTGGTTTTCACAATATGTTGAACCATTTCTGTTGGTTTATGCTTTTTTAAGATTGCCTAAGTTGGGTTCTATATTTTGTAGACTAATATTGCTTCTGCCATCAGGTGGTTAGATGTAGATTTTGTGGGTCTTTAGATAATGGTGATTCATAATTACACATATTTATTGGAATTAAACTTGCAATCCACACTCTATGCACCATCAAATCTTATTCTAAGGCTGCTGACATTTCAATATAATTTGGTGAGACGTGCTATCATCAATAATTTGTGTCCATTTCTATTAGAATGATGCCTGTCTTGCATTACAATTTCAAACCCCCGCAGCAACGCGCGGGCACTTTTCTAGTTTATACTATGATAGTATCCAAAATGAATGAGAGAATAAGAACAAAATCAATCAATTGCAACTTTCATCATCACTCCGCGTTTAGTCGAGGACGACAAATATATCCTGTAGTTACTTGTGGTATTGCTGATGTCGCACGTCATAGGAATCATCAATGCTTGTGAGTCGATCCAGGCAAAGACTTATACTTGTGGTGGGCTTTTTGTGGTGGGCGTTTTGTGTTTGCAAGATTGCTTACAAAAAAAAAACATTACCACAAGCTAAAAGTTTCTCCCAAAATTATTACCTGATGAAGATTTAATGTAATCGATCACCAAAACATAATCACCAGTCACACAAGCTAAAAACTCAAAACCCCATAACATCATTTGGTCATTAGCCCTATTTTGAATGCATGCCTCTTTGAATTGCAGTGAAAAAATAAAAAATAAAAAAAAAACACTACATGAAACATGTTTCAGGTGAGGAAAAAAAAAAAAAAACCATGTTTCAGGTACACGTAAGTATTTTTCTATAAGCTGAAGTATAACTTTCATGTAACGATGATGTACTCCCCCCACGCATGAGTGGGAGTGAGTGGGATCGAGGTGAAACATCACTGTTATAGATGTGCCATTAACTCTTGAAAATTTTCACATGTCAATTTTTATTTTATCAAAGGTGGTGTAAACTTAAACCTGATTCTTTCTCTTAAATGTATATTGACAGGTAAGGTGCGTGGATTCTCAGTTGCCCAGTGTGTAGTAGGAGACAGAGGTACAAGTCCATGGTTAAAAACATCCAACAAAATCTAAATTGTGAGTACAAGTATAGAGATTATAATTTCAAAATAGTGCTATAACTCAGCATTCAGCACAAATGAGCATTGACGATCTTGATTGTAAATGTTGGTTGGTAAAGATGATTAATCATTAAACTCAGAGTCAACAATTACATAATAGAACAATTGGTTTCTTGTGGATATTGATCATGAACTACGTGATAGTGTGGAGGATGTTGTGGATATTGGATATAGCTTGATGTCCAAGTGATTGGATAAGTAGTTGGCTTTTTCTCGTCGGTTTTTCCTTTAACTTCTTCAACACTTAGTATGGTGGCATGGCCAAGCTTCTTCCTCAACGACATGGTCAATCTCATGGAATCAACTCCATCTCCAATCACCTCCAGCTGCTCTTTCTCCGCATCTATCGACACTTTGCTCACGCCTGCTTACATGTTCGATCATATGTTAATATTCATTAGTTATATTAGACGGCAATATCATTTAGGATGTTTAGTTCCTTGATTGTAGGGATGTAAATCATGTATTGATCTCTTAGAGTTGACTTCCTAGAATAGATGATTTTGCTTTGTATAAATCTTGTATATCTGTACAGATTATGACAATAAGAAAATATCGGGTATTCCCCAGTATCAACAACATAGCCCTAGCATTCTACAAACCCTAGCCGTTCCATATTTTAACAAGTTAACATAAAAATGATTGTATTGTTCCCAAAGAATATATAAAAAAATAAGTGCCTAAATCATCTCCCAGTCATAGAAGGATAAGCATACCACGAATTGTATTTTGGCCCTCTAATATACATATTTTAATGTATAGCTGGGGCCACATGGGTTCTAAAAAGATTAGCTTGGCTAAAAGGCCTGCTATATTTGCCAAGCCTGTGGCCCTTTAGCCTGCTGATCACTAGATGCAGCCTACTTATAACCTGCTTGCTGGAGATGGCTTTTAGATATTTTATGGACTAAAAGATCCCTTTAGATCGTGGCTGAGGATAGCCTTAAGTTTAAAGATTGGTGCATATATTTTGCATACCTTTAGCGACTGCAGCAATCTTCAAGGCCTTGGTTCTGAGTTTTTTAGAGCTCAAGTGAACCTTCATAACTATCTTTTGCTGCACCATTGTACAAAAGGCTAGATTGCTTTTCGTACGGAAACTCTATATGAATTTTTGTTGGGTATTTTTGTTTCTTGTACTTGAGCACTTTAGAGGTAAATAAAAAGTAGCAAAAAGCTATGCTGTATTTATAGGAGCTTCGTCGTCTTATAATATCATTACCTGCTGTTGACTAATCTCAACAGCGGACGAGATATTCCCACAGCTTAAAAGCCGAGGTTTCCACACGCTTGGTCAAAGCCACCGTAGATTACTCAAATTTTTTAGAAAGACCCAGTCGATTCTACTTTGATTTGATTAAAATAATTAGTTGGAAATTAATCTTTCGTTTCTTAAATACTTTACGTGAAATACACATAGCAGCTAGCTAGCTCGCTGTAGAAGCTTCTTGTGATTCCAGAATGAATAAAGTGAATTTCATGACACGAATCATATATATGTGAAAGCCTTTAAATTAAGCCATTTTTTTGGATTGATTATTACATAAAGTATTACAAACGATATTTTATATTATTCTACACCAAAGAAAGAGAGGGTTTGAATTCAAAATACAGGGAGTTACAATCCATCACTTAATTAAGATTTATAACAGGTTTTGCATTCACTAACAAAATATTAATCTTAAATAGGTCTCACTTAATTTATTGTTTTATTGTGACAAATATTATACTTCTCATGATCAGGGATATTCGAGATTTAGTGCTTATATGAGTTGTTCAGTACTTTGGAGTCAAATGCAAAGTCATGTTTAGCTTTGGGCTCAATAGTTACAGACAATTCTATATAACATTAAAAAGCAAGGTGCTCATGACGTGCACATATTAACTTTAGAGTTAAAAGTAGGATCCCCACCTTAGAAGATACAAAAATTGGTTTTATGATTAATCCACGTGGCACCATATGATTGTATCCATGTGACCCGCTCGTTTGTCACATAAGCATATTAACAGAGAATTTAATGAAAATGAAACAGAATGATCAAATTGATTTGCGGTTCATTTTTAGGGATCAAATTGATGGATTTTTAATTTTGTTGATTCACAAAATCAGTGGGGGCTTTGGTACAACAGAAAGTGTTAAGTTTGTAACCTTCGCTAGATTGCTCCGGTCACTAGTGTGGTTAAGTATATAAATGGATAGAGACAGGGAAGCAAACACAAGATGTACGTGGTTCACCCAGATTGGCTACGTCCACAGAGTAGAGGAGTTCTCATTAATTGTGAAGGGTTTACACAAGTACATAGGTTCAAACTCTCCTTTAGTGAGTACTAGTGAATGATTTAGTACAAATGACATTAGGAAATATTGTGGGAGAATGATCTTCTTTTATAGAAGAGAGTTTCTAGCTTTGTTCTGACTCTGACACGTGTCGTGTTGTGATTGACTTCTGATGTTGACACGCGTTGTGCTATGATTGGCTTCTGATGTCGACACGTGTCGCACTGTGATTGTCTCCTGGTTGGAGGGAAACTCTTCTGGATCCTTGACGGTATAACGTTGACCGGTGCTCAGTAGTTTCGGGATTGATCAAGTATGGTACAAACAAATTTCAAAAATCATTTTGATTGGAAGGTCCAATTTCAAAGACCAAATCGTGATAAAAACCCTACATATAATTTAGTTTAACATTTGGTTGTTTAATTGGAGATAGCATAAAAATTGTTTTCCTATAATATATACTTCAATGTTTGATTTGTCACTAAAGAGATAAGATCAATTAAGCAGTAGCTTACTTGACATGTGGATCGGGTGCCTATGATTGAACTATATTGGCTCGTGGTACAATCCGGCTAAAATTTCTTTGCGTTGTTTTTTGGCTCAACATCGTCACATTGACTTGTGTCTCAACATCGTCACATTGACTTGTGTCGTCACTTTGAGGCCACAAGAGTAGTACATGGTGTAGATTAATTTGGCCATCTTTCGATGAATTCCCTGAAAAGTATGTATAGGGAGAACGATGTTACACAAATTGAAAGTCGAATTTGAAATTAAGTTTAAGCTTTTACCCAGTTCAAAAAAAAAAAAAAATTAATATTTTATAATAGAAAAATGTTAGAGAAACGACAATTTTATTTCATTTTTAAAAAAGATGACCAGCCGGTGGCTTTGTCACAGCAGTCTACTCTTTCGGGGGCTGAGAAGATTTACAGAGTCATTTTAGTCTCTCCTGGCAACCATCTTGTGATTCACCCAGCTCCAAGAATCGAACCTAGGACATATGCCATGTAGAATACGTGTCTAGAATTCGTCTTCAACCACTGGACCACCTAGACAGTTTTAGACTACAATGATTCACTATTTGATGTGTCAAGTAAAAAGTTTTCGTATGTGTAATGTACATAAAATTAAGTTGCCTCCAATGGTTTTTTCGCAATGAAACCTTCAGTCCCAAAATCAAAAGCAAAACGAAATCATCCCTTGGATATAATAAAGTTGTGTCATCACCACATTTCTACTCTTGTGGTGAAATTACACCCTATTTTGTTATTGAGTTGGGGTCATAACTTTCGAGCCTTCTTCTTTAGTATTGTACCTAGTCAGTTCAATTCTGTGATCTTCCCTATCCTTTTTCTTTTCCTAGTTTGATGATGAAACAAAACAATAATATGGGTGCATCATCTCCAATGATCAATTTCTTAATTTAAAAAGAATCTTGCGTATACATTAAATAAAGGCAACTCATATAAATGATGGTCTCTTTGGATTACAAACTTGTTATGTTTGTGATAAAAGTGTTTCTGATAAAAGCACTTAAGACAAAGGCACATGAAAAAGTGTTCTGACAAACTTGTTATGATCAGAAGTATTTCCTAGTACCTGAGCAATTCCATACGGGTTAGGAAACACATGAAAAAGGCACAAGCAGAAACACAAACAAAATTTCAAAGAGAGAAGCAATTGATATAAAAATATTTCTTATGAACTTTAGATCCATGCATCTACAAGGGAAAAGAGAAAATGAAAATGATCATAATCAAGTTCAACTTATTCATGTCATACGCAATTACATTATGGAGCAAGTGGTTGGTTCTGGATATTCATGAACCAGTTCACAGTACATTGGACGAAACTGAGGAGTGCAACAGTATTGAACACAGCCTGCTGGAGGAGCTGGAGGAGCTGGAGTTGGCTTTTCCTCAGTTTTAACTGCCGGCTTCACTTCTTCAACTTTGACTATGGTGCAGGAACAGCCGAGCTTTTTCCTCAATGACCTCGTCAAGCAAACCGAGTCTACATCATCCCCTATCACCTCCACATGATCTTTGTTTGCTCCTTCTATCGACACTTTACTAACACCTGCTTTCGTTGATTATGATACTCTTTAATAACCATGCCAACTATAATTAACAATGAAATCGTTGAAAGAAAATTTGAATCATGATAATATCAAAAGGCACATACCGTGTGCAGCAGCTGCAATCTTCAAGGCCTTGGTTCTGCATTTGTCACAGTGCATTGGCACCTTCACAACGATCTTCATTTGCTGCACCATCAATTTGTACAAAAGATGTATAAACAATATGATCAATTTATACATTTAATTAATGTCAGCTAATTTAAGAAAACCTTCTCGTCTTATTAATTAGTTTCAGTTGGATTAAAAGAAAAAATGTATATAACTGCAACAAGATGCAAGAGTAGTAGAATATATATATATATATGAAAAGGCTTACCGGCGGCATTTTGGAGAGAATATTGTGTGAAATATAGAAGTTTTAAGTTTTTGGGATGGAAACCCAATGAAACAGCGAAGGTAGAACTATATATCGATTACCATGCTACTTATAGAAGATAGGATCCCCTTTAATATTTTTCTTGACTTGTATTACAAGTCCATGCATGCCTACCCTGTACCAATTACATGAGTTCGTACCCTTCTTCTTTTCTTTTTTAGCGAAAAACTCCTGGTATTGTTCACTTTAACGAAAACCCACATTTTTACATTAAAAAGTCAATCATGGTACTATTCACTTTACCCTTTATTTTGTCATCATCGTTAAAACTTAAAATTTTCAAATTTTTTTCATTAATTTTCCTTTTTATTTATTATTTATAAGAAAAGCCAGATCTGGAGAGAGTGAAAATAGGTTTGGTTTTCCATTATGATGGAATTAGTTGCAACCAATGTTGTACTTATAAATTAATATCGCACATGAACTCGACAAGAATATGACAGTGACAAGATAAGTGAATGACAGTGACAAGACAAGTGTATATACTCTTTTTGTTTTTTCAGTAGTCTCTAATATTTTTGCTATTAAACAAGCACTTGATTTAATAATACTCTTTTTCTTACAACAAACAACAACAAAAAAACTTTATTAACTGTATAAATCCTAGAATACCATTGCACTCGGTTTTGCACCAAATTCTTCATTAACTCCAAATACTCTATCTTAATGTTGACAAATGTTTCAAATTCATATAACTGTTGGTACACCTAATAATTAATAAAAACAGAAAATAAAAGTTGAGTGATATAGCTACAACTGTACTAGCTAGCAACTGCATGTGTGGCTGATGCCTTAGCTAACTTCGTGCAAATCATGATGCACATTACTGATGGTGAACGTTCTTTCATGTGAAATTTCTGCTTATATTCATGATCTTTCTGCTTCTACCAACCATGGTTTCAAATGATTTTCATTATATGTTATCTTTGTATGTGGGGTTGATTTTTGGTTTTACGTTTTTTTTCCTCAAGAAGGTTTGGCTTTGTATTGCCCTTTGTGGAACCAAAAATAATCAAGAAAAATATGGAGACGACACATGAACTTTTGAGTTAAAAAGATAAAATTACCCTTAAGGCACACCAGGATTCTCACACATGTAACAGACAATAATAACTCAATCGAGCTCAAAGGTGATCAAAATGGTATTCTTTTAAAACTCTCTCATCACTCCTCATCAAATCCTCGCCCACAAAGTAACTCTCAATTATTCTTTTCAAATTGGGATTAATTGATTAATTACCAAATTAATTGCAAGATATTATTTCATATAATATCTTGCAATCAATCCCACAAATCAACCATATGTGTCCGGTCCCAAATTTCCTAATAAGGCCGGCCACACCCCTATATATAGCCCCTCTTTTTCTCAAACAACCTAAATCTAATTCTCTTATGAAATTCTCCAAATTTCTCCAAATACTTTCTCCCTCAAATTCTAACTTTAGCATCAGAGGTTCTTCGGCCAAAGACCCCTCCCCATTCATCATGGCGCATGATGCTCTTGGCCTTAACCTAAGGTATTAACTGTTTTGCAGGTGCATTTTCGTCCAAGAAGAAGGCAGAAATTTGCATCCGCACCCTTGTTTGTATTTCTGTTTTTATTTTAATAAGATCAAGGGAATGAGAACACTATCATCCCTTAAAAAAAAAAAAAATACTAGCTAGCAACTGAACTTCAAGAAAATTAATCAAAACATTTTGAAGAACACTATTCGACCACTGAAAAGTTATCCACATGCCTTACACTCTGAAGCACCCCACGTGGCTATAATTAATCCACTTGATCTATACACCATAACGATAACGAAATTTAGTATTACTGGAGACAATTATATTTTGATATCCAGAATTTGAACGCATACTAATATATAGTCAACTTACAGAGTTTCATCCAATCTGCATTAGCTAATACTAGAAAAAATGTCCGCGCGTTGCTACGGGACATAAATGCATCAGCCTTAACTACATGAATAAGACACATTTAACCTTAAAAAAAATTCAACATAATCATGCACAAACAAAATGGATAGATCTAGGAAATTATAAAAATCCAGGAAATTATGAAAATTCATCCAGTCAAGAGACAATATAATAGTTGTGGAAAAGTGAGTATGCAAGTAAGAATCCAAGATATACTTGATTTGCAATTCCATTATAATACAAAAATCTGAAATGAACATGAGGTCTACAAAGGTTTTACAACTTACCAATAAACGACGCCGGAAGAAGGCGCAAATATGGCCCCATAAATCCCAGAAGAAGCAGATGACTCCTTCAACCCGAAAAACTCATAAGTGAAGAAAGAAGACGACGACCCAGTTACAAGACGACGTACCTCTGAATTGCTTCCCACCAATCTGACTCCTCAACTTCAAATAGTAAAACATCAAATCAATTTGGTCTAATCGAGTGAAATCCCATTAATCAGTCAAACCCAAGCTGACACATCTTTTTCTCTAACAATAAAACACAATTGCATTGTCTCTCTTTCTAGAAATTATAAAAAGTTTCAAATTCACGCACTTAATTTTTTTTTTATATAATGTGAGACAACTATAAAAAGATATCTAGCATTATATCTCAGGTATGTGTATAATACACAGATTTGTTGTGCGTCTAAGTAAATCTTTTAAGATTGTCAACTGGCTAAAATATATTGGAAAATAATGAAAAGAAAGCACCTTTGGTTGGTTAACTATTATAAACTATGGAAATTAGTATGAAAGTACCAAACTATATCCCAATTAAAACAAAAGGCTTGCTTGACCAAGTTTAATAAACCAACATAGATGAATTGATCTATCATTATTGTTTGTCGTATATTTGTAGCTTCATCTTCCATCTTTTCTTTACTTTCTCAATTTCTCTCACACTACAACCTCATTCATCATTCAATGAATTCAGATTTCAGTTAAAGACAGATGCCTTATTGACTCTAATCATCACTAACCAACTAAGCTTAAATGCCTTTGTTTTGCTCAAATTAAATAAATTGTACCCCTCTCTTCCCCCATTTTCCGTGCAATTCACCACCTAAATAGTGCAATAAAAAACCAAAAGAAGGGACTTTACACACATATATTATTCCATCTCTCAAATTTACACCACGGATGCATGCATGAACCTCAATTAATCCCTTACTGCGAGTGAAATTTCCATTTTTAACCACTAAATCAGAATAACCACCGCCTGGTAAGCAAACATGAGCTACTTTCATAAAAAATTAAAATTAAAGACATAAACTTCACATAGCTAGAACCTAACAACCAGCATAAAAATCTAAAACAAAAACCAGGCTCTAACGTATGTATTTCTACAGATGCATGTATAAAGCTGTACATACACACATGTATAATTGTGTAAGCACAGAGGATTTGGGAAAGTTTTCAACACACCTGTGTATTGCAGCAGCTAGTCGAAATGCTGACTTTCGTCCATTTTGCAGCGTTTGCATTCACCTATAGCATTTAAAATTTTCAGTCAGAGAGCAAGAAGAAACGTAATAAAATGCTCAAAAGGGTAAACCCCAGCAAGCAATAGAGTATATATTGAATGCCAAATGGCAGTTAGGAGTTAAAGGTACCTTAAAAACACATTTCCGAAACGCAGACATCCCTTCTTTTCATTCCACTAAACCCTAGACTTTCAACACCAAAATCCTCAAATAGTACCAGAATTTTGCAATGTGCAGGGAATATAATAATAATAAAAACTTAAACCACAATCAAGCACCATCTATCTAAAACAAAAGGAGAACCCAAACCACAAACAACATTACTATAATCAATTTACCAAACCGCCAAATCTTACAATTTTAACAAATACTATAGCATCAATTGATTTAACCCCATACAAACTTAATTTCTAGCCTTGCATCTACGAACAGAATAAGTACAATCTTCATAGCCTGTCATTAGCATATAGCAACAGGGGAAGTTACAATTGATGAATAATATTTCAGTTATACAGAGTTTAAAGATGAGTTGTAAGATCATATTGTTAAACACATTTGTCAGCAGAACCCTTATTTAAGAACAAGTACAATCTTTAACACATGAAATCATGTATATATATTATATTAGTTTATATGCATGTGTGCATACAACATATATACTTGCACAGTTTGCATTTGATTGAAATCGCAAGAACCTTTTGCCTCGACTGCCAACGAAGAAAAAAAAAATAGTCAATGATTAAAAGAGAAACGGACTTTCGTGAAGATTCATCAACAACATCATTAAGGCAGCCAATTAAATTCGTAAAACGGAAGAATAATGCACATAAAAATCTTGAGTCTAATTTTAAAAAAATGAATTATGCTTATGACTTCCCACTGAAAATGTGTCATGCCAGAATGACTGAGCTTAAAATCCTAATAGAACAGCAGCAGGGAAAATGGACTCAAAACAAAAATTAACGACAATATTGAGTTGATGAATCCATTTAAGCACAAAAGTTTAGGCATTCACCAGTGGTCCGACTTGAACGGCGTCTCATAAGCTCTAACAAATATTGTAACTGTGAATGTCCATGAAAAGGGGGTAAGCACACCTAAGTTTCTATAGTACAAACACCAATCCAACTATATTCCATATATTCTGAACTCCAACTTTCAGTACAAAACCAAATTAATTACATCAGTCAGCATCATGAAATAGTCGGTGCAAAATATATGATAAATATGAATAGGCTAAGTATGGGAAAACTTCACTACCATTAATTCAAAACAGTTATTTAAAAGGAAATTCAAAATAAAAAACAAAAGAACTCGCCTGGCAAATCCTTCTTGGATCTTCCACTCTTCCTGAATTCTCTTTGCCACAGACACAATCGTCGGAGCTTGGGAACCGAATCCTTTGTTCGGAACTGTCGCGGAAGTGACCGACTATCAGGACCACGTCATCTTCAAGCGGCTGCGGGCGAAGCAAGGTTGAGATAAACAACAAAGAACCACAAAGATTTGATCTTTATTAATGTAGTGAAAAACCCAATTCTTATAAAACAACAGTTTCCACCACCATATTCATTTCAACAGCAAGCACAGAAATTGCATTTAAAAGAAATTTAAAAAAATTGAAGAAACAGAGGTATGAACAATACCAAACCCAGGCCCACCGGGTCCTGCGCTGCTACTGCGCAGTGTAATCTGCTTCTCTGAGACCATTTGTTCCATAAAATCTGACGCTTTTGAGCTCCAATTTGTGCAAACACTTCCAGAGCTTGAAGGGGTGCTGAGAAAAATGGGTTTAGAAAGCAGGGAAGAAAGTGCCAGAAGCTAAAACCCCACTAATCATTTTTTACTTCAGATTCTCAGATTCTGTCACTTTGTCGTTGTTTCTCCCCTTTTCTTGACAGCTCTCAACAAAACAAATACCTTCTGAGTTCTCTTTCTCTCTCTACAATTCCCACGCCCAGCTCCCTCTCATCTGTCTCTGCCATCCCCCTCTCCTTCACAATCTCACTGAGTCGAAACCCCTAGCTCCCATCTCTCTCCAATCTGTCAGTCCCTCTGTCCTCCTCCCCCAATGATGCTCTGACTGAAGCAACAGGCACAGTCATCTCTCCCCGAGTCAAAAGTCACAGCCCTCCTTTCTCTTCCTCTCACCAAATCCCTATCTCTCTCCCTCCCTCTTCTCTCTCTGCTCGCTCGCTCTCTCTCCTGACGGCATGGTCTCACCTAGTCCTACTGCAGCTCAGAATACTTCTCCTCAATCACTCCAAATTGCTAATTGGGTTACACTCCGAAGCCCACATTTTCTACACAATCTAAATCTAACTCTCACTAAGCCACAAACACACAATTCGACATCTCACAAACATTGAAATATCACCATTTCACGTAAGCAATGCAAGATCCATAAACCAAGACGAATTACAATAAAACAAAATTGAAAAGAAAGCAAGAATTTACCACCAATGTAAACAAACCTCAGCAACTATGTGTATTAGACATTTAACCAAATCTCATATAACAAAATTAGTAACTCCCTGTTCACTGACACATAGTCCACAGCACTCAAATTCATTGTCTAAAATATATAAAATGTGGTAACAAAAATGATGCCTTTCGATATAGAGAATGTTAGGCAACCAATGATTTAAGATCCAAAAAGTTCCCAACTCCAGCACCTTTATGTGACCAAAAAACTTTACCAAGTGAGCACTGAAGCAGGCCGCTATACATCTACTCATAGTTGACTGAGTTATCACTGTTTCAAATAAAGAAGAAAGGAAGAAGGATATTCAGTTGCAGTCAGCCATTAGAGACTCACCTGAGCAATCCGAAGAGCTGCTTCCTTCTTTCTCCTTTGTGGTGAAGATTTTATGAATAAAAGACTGAAACGAAAGGGTAAACACAAAATCCAATTAATTAACAAAATCTGATAAAAAAAAACACCATTCTGTTTGCCGAAAGATCCTTTTTTTTTATCCACAAAATAGAAAAGAAGAACTTGGAAACAAAAATAAGAAAAAGGAACCTTCTTGTTCACATCTTGATTGCTGACAGTCATTTCCGAAACTGCAACTTTTTCATCAACTGTTATTCACAGACCTTCACAAACCTACAGATAACAGATAAATACTGCAATTAGATCAAAACCCTCCAAACCGGATAATTAAATTGCTCCTATTTATTTAAATCGTAAAAAAAAAAAAGGAAATTTCATGAATTGGACAAAATAAATTATAGATTAAAAACAAAGGACATCATGAGAATATTGGTAAAATATTGAGATTGAACAAACGAATACAATTCCCAGAGAATAAGAATCTAGTTACCTACATCCAAAAAATAGCATCAAAGACAAACACCCAAATGCAATTCAGTTTCAGATGACAGAATAAATAGAACATAAATTACCAGAACTTGGTGAAGGATTACAATGAGACAGTTAAGGTTCCAAGGTCTTTGCTTTCTTGAATCAATCAATTATTTTTCAAAACAATCTAAGGTCCACATAAACTTCCATGCTTCTATAGTTTAGAGCTAACTTCTTCTTCTTCTTAAGCCTTTTCCCATCATGTGGGGTTGGCTAACTTCGAATTACGAAATCTATTTTATTTTTTCAGTTTACATGTGTGTGAAAATCTAAATTCCAACTCATACGATCATAACTGCATAAGAGATAACAAAATTGATTTCCCGAATTCATCAAGCATTGAGAATTCATAAAAAAAATGTGGGAAACAACTTCAACCTCCACTACACCATTCAAACTCCTAGTCTTTAAATTAAAAACCAGAAAGCAAATAATTGTACTAAAAATTAAGTAAATTCGGTATAAATTCAAATCAACTTAACAAAAATCAATAGAGCTACCAATCAAAATAGAAATTCTGTAACTACATATAATGTTTATAGTGCTATGCAAAACTCATATTTGAATGAGGGCCTTTACTATTGAATTGAAAGATGGCTGTTCTTTTTTTTTTTTTTTAAATTAGGCCGATCTCACCAATCAAAATTACAGTGCTATGCAAAACTAATATTTGTAATCTATACCAGCTCTAGCCTGCTGCCTCGACCCGTTGGATTTGAAAGGAAAACAGGCAATATAGTAATTTGCCCTGCAAAATCATACAGAAAAATCCATGAGCATGTTGGACAAATCAGAATTATATGGATGCGCAAATACCACAACCAGATTCATCAGAAGCATGGATGAATCTACATCATGGAAGCACCGATAATTTTGCATTTATTCTCTCAGCCACATATATCACGGATATTACATGACAAAGCCAAAAGTTAATCTGAAATTACAGCACCGACAAAAGATGGAAGGGATGGGGTTTTTGTTTTCACCTTGTCATTCATGGATCCCCAAACCCTCGAGATCTTCGCCGATGTTGCTATGTTATTCTTCGGGTCTGAGCATCTGATCCGTGTTCGTCTTCCTGTCCTTTCCCATCACCTCCAATCTCGGAATCTGCAACAGAACAAACCACATGCATGAGGAATTATACAGTTCTTCGCTTTACCTAAGGTTACTGGACCAGAAATAAAAAAAACGAAACCGGAGTGCTTTACTTTGTGAGGTTTGATTTGTAGAGGACTGGATTCTCTCCTCTCATGTGTCCTTCTCTCTGGTAGCCGGCCTCAGGAGTGCAGGTAGTGAGAGTGATGCAACCACTCAATCTCCTCCCTCTCTCTCTCTCTGTCTCTCTGTCTCTCTCTCCCTCCCTTGAATCGTACACCCCTGTGACTCTGTCTACCTGCAAGCCGTATGCCTTCCCCTCACCAAATCCATATCTCTCTCACTCTTCCTTCCTCCCTCCCCCTCTCTCATCCTCCTCTCTGCAAGCCGCATGCCTTCCCCTCACCAAATCCCTCTCTCTCCCTCCTGCTCTCTCTCCTGACGGTAATGGTCTCACCGAGTCCCTCTGCAGCTCAGAGAAAGAAAGGAAATGAAAGTCTCCCTGACCCACCCAATCCGTTCGAAACCCTACAGACTAAAGCGACCATCACACCCCTACCCTTCCACGATTATCAACACGCGGCATCAAGATCACCCGTAGCTCCCATCTCTCTCCAATCTGTCAGTCCCTCCGTGCCCCTCCTCTCCTTCCGCCACAGCCACAACCAGCTGTCTCCTCTCTCCAATTTGTCAGCCCTTAGAGCAGTTCCACCCTTGTGGATTGCTCGGGTGACAGGCTCCATCAAAGGGCCCGAGGGCCGGTTGCTCCATCTCCAGCCTTGAAGGGCCTGAGTCAAAGGGGGAGCCCGAGTTGAGGGCCCGTCGATTCTTCACGGGCCTGTGGCCTGAGGTCTGTGACGCCAGCCTGACGCAAGGCCTGGGCCCGGGCCTTTTATTTTTATTTTTTTGTGTCAGGCTCGTGCCCCTCACTCGCGAGTGGGGGCGCGTCGCCCGACAAGAGTTCAGTGGCAAGTGGGATCGGTCAGTGACCGTTGGGAAGCCACGTGGCTTCCCACGGTCCGTTCGATCCTAACGGATCTTTAATAACAACCGTCCGATTTACAACGGTAAAAAAAAAAAAAGCTGATTTAATATCAACCGTTCGATCTGAGATCAACGGTTGATATTAATCTGCTTTATAAATTTAAAAAAAAAAGAAAAAATAGTTTTTAAATTAAGAAAAGTTACCGTTGTGACACGTGGCACAATCTGGAGTGTTGGAATTCAAATTTTTTAAATCCAACGGTAGAGATTAATTATTTGAATAAAAATTTAAAAAAAAATGTAAAAAATCCGAAAAAAATGTAAAAAATATGAAGAAAAAAATTGTAAAAAATTGTTTTTACTTTTCTATAAATACCACTTCTTCTCCATCTATCTTACACCACAATTTCAAATAATTAGTTTGCACATTATTTAGTTTGCACATTATTGATAATGACCCGAAAAAAAAGATAACGACACGTGGCACGATGACATTGGATAAAAATCTTATTGAAATCCATCGCTAAAAATAATTGTTTTTTTTATAAAATGACACGTGACGCAACGAGAACGATTTAAAAAATCTTATCCGAAATTACAAATAATTTTATTTTGTATTATTTAAACAAACAAAAAAAACTAATATTTTATTGCCTATTGCCAGGAGGGAGGGCTCCAAGGGTGGAGATGCAAATGGCAATTACTGTTCATTAATGTCAGTTACTATTCATTTAAGGCAGTTACTGTTCAAAATGGTGGATTCAATAGTGGATTGCCAGGGGGAGGGCTTCATGGGTGAAGTTGCTCTTATGTCCCCATCCCCTTTCTCTCCCCGAGTCAAACCTGAGATGCAGCCCAAAGGCTACAAATCGGGCCTGAAGCCTGAGGGGTATTTTTGTAAATAAAGAGAAAGGTGGGTAAAAACATTCGAGTGGCAATATTGTAAATAAACTGAAATGTGGTCCAAAACACTATTCACATGAATAGTGCCAATTTCCCTCCTACTTTAGACTAAAGTAATATAATAATTTCTAACAAAATCCTATCTAATATTAAATATTCAAATAACACCCAAATTTCGAATAGACTACCATGTAGACAAATATGTAGCGAATTATTCCAACATATTTACAACTTATGTCACAAAGCTCTAATCTTGTCAATGAATATAATTACTCACCCTAATTATGATCACCAATTAAACCCATATGAAAATATACCTTTCTTGTATCATAAATACTATTAACACAAATATATATATATATTTACCCATATTAATAAAAATTAATCATTAGGCAAATTATATTGTAGGTACTAGGGGTGGGCGCGGTGCGGTTCGGTGCGGTTTCGAGTGAAACCACAACCGAAACCGAAACTTTTTGCGGTGCGGTGCGGTTTTGAAGCCAAAACCGAAATGAAACCAAACCGTTTGGTTCGGTTCGGTGCGGTTTCAAACGGTTTCGGTTTGGTTGTTGAGAAAAAAATGTACAATTTAAGATAAGCCAAAACAACACAAAAAACTGCACCAAAACTGCAGCAAAAAACTGCACTGAAACAGCAACAAAAAACTGCACAAAACTGAACAAAAAACAGCAGCTAAACTGCACCAAAACTGCAGCAAAAACACATCAAACCCTAAATAACCTGGTTCGACCAGTAACTCAGATCATAAAATTGACACAAAGCATATTCTATTTCGTTCTAAAACACAAAAAGAAATAGTCTTTCACAATCGACCGTGTTTACAAATGAAAACATTAACAGAGATCTAAAGAACATTACATCAAAATTTTAGCATAATTTGCATATGAAAATCCACAAAAAATAATCCATGAGAGACAAATAACTAAGAAATTATCTTACCATATTAGCTGGTAAGCAGTGACTCAGTAAGGTTGCAAGGCAAGGCAGAGATGAAAGCAAGCAGTGACTCTGTGACTCAGTGACTCGGTGAGGTCGCAAGGCAAGCAGTGACTCACTCAGTGAGGTCGCACTGTCGCAGTCGCAGTCGCAGAGGCAGACGCAGAGATGCAGATTGCAGTCAGTCATGCAGTCGCTCGCAGAGGCAGATGCAGATTGCAGTCAGGCAGTCGCCGATCACTTCCACCGCTTCCAGAGATGTAAGCAGGCAGACGCAGAGATGCAGCATATTGCAGAGATGCAGCATATTGCAGAGATGCAAGAGAAGCAGCCAGGTGACCAGGTCGCAAAGGCAGAGCCGAAGATGCAAGGCGGCGGCGCAGAAGCAGTCATACACTCAGACAATCAAGAGTCGAAGTGCAAACCCAAAACCGCAAAACCAAATCTATAACCTAGTTAAACTAATTAAAAATTTAAAAATTTAAAATATAACATTTATTTATTATATATTGCGGTTTCGGTTTCGGTGCGGTTTTGAAAACCCAAAACCGAAACCAAACCGTTTTGTGTGCCGCGGTTCGGTTTTGAAACCGAAACCGTTTCAAAACCGCAAAACCAAACCGTTTGGTGCGGTTTGATTCGATTCGTGTTTCGGTTTCGGTTTTCGGTTCCAAGTGCCCACCCCTAGTAGGTACATTATTTTGTATAGTAGATACATTATTTTATAAAAATTAAACAATAGGTAAATTAAATTTTATAGTGTAGGTGACACACCCCGACCTGGTATGTCCACTATGACTCCGAATCGAGATGTGCTGACCGACACCTGGAAGGTGACGAAGCCATAAAATGTAGTGATGTGGAAAATGTGAATAAATTTAAACCTAAAAGTAGCTAAAGACAAGAGTGCGATGTGAGCGGGAATGGATTCATTTCACACGCGACGTCAAAGTATAAGTAAAGTACAGTAGTGTGGGTAATGATCATACCCTCAGAGGTAGCCACCTATACTGAGATTCGCCAAGAATCCTCGTCGATACGAACTTCAGCAGCTAAAACCTAGAGGGGCGAAAAACAGAAAACGTGAGTGGGCAAAAACAAAGTTTTTTGAAACCATTTCTCTTTTCAAAAATAATAACCCCTCACCGTAAAATCCGTATAATTTTCCAGAAAATAATAATACATAAGTATATAGAAATCAAGCTTGAGAGTAATGAAAACCAAAGTGAGTGCCATGTCAATTATTTCAGTAATAAATATGGAAGCCAGGTGATGTGAATCAATATAATATGAAATGTCAGTCAGAGTCACCTAATGTGACATGTACGGCTGAACCTATAGCTCATAACCAATTCATGCACACGAGTCAGAACCAACTAATGTGGTATGTACGACAGGCTGGGTGTAAATAGATACGATCGAGTGCTACGATCACGTAAAGGTTGTGCGAAGTATCGCAAGTCACCTACGAGTCAGAAGCACCTAATGTAGTCTGTACGACAGGCTGGCACCTGCCTTGGATCCAAGGTAAGCGTGTGGTGCGGGAGGTGAATGATCACGTGAAGGCTAGGCTGTAAGATCCCACATCGCTCAGGGGAGTGATCCTTATATGTATATTCTCATCCCTAGCTAGCATGAGGGCTTTTGGGAGCTCACTGACTTCGGTTCCGTCGGAACTCTGAAGTTAGGCGAGTAGCGCGCGAGACAAAGAGAAAAAGAGAGATTGGTTGTCCGATAATAGGGAGAGAAACAGAGAGGGAGGGGTTGGGATGGTGAACAGAGCCGAGTAAGGCCCCTCAGTCCATGAATCACTCTGGATCGTCTGTTCCTTTTTGTGTGTCGGATGAGTGGCTGGATTTCGAAAGCTAAGTTCCTTTTGTTATTGGATTCTTTACTGTTAGTATAGACTGTCATCATTTCAGCCTTTTTACTGTGAATTATTTCCGGATTTGTTGCACTGTCGGGTCAGGTTTTGGGGGTTCCTTTATTTATTTCGTTTTATGTTATTTTCTCTTATTTTCGTTCGTGTATGATTAAATGGGTATTAGGTTTTGGTGGTTGAAAATATGTTTTTTTTTCCTGCTTATGCTTCTTGCTCATTTTCCTGGGATTTTTTGTTTTGAGTTGCAAGGGTAAAGAGAACACTGAAATCTCAGGTTAAATGGGTATTGGGTTTTGGTGGTTGAAAATATGATTTTTTTTGCTTAAGCTTCTTGCTCATTTTTCTGCGATTTTTTTTTTCGGTTGCAAGGGTAAAGAGAATACTAAAATCTTAGAAATCGGTTTTGGCATTTGTGTTAATGCATTTTCATTTTCGTTGGTTTGCAGGATAGGTGCATTGAGACCTAAAAATATTTGCGTGAACTTCATAAATTTTTCTGAGGCTCCAAACGTCGAAGGGTAAGTGTTTTTGAGCTAAGTTCAATTTTTAATTCGATTCTCTACTGTTGGGGATGCATCTCTCTGTTTTGTGTTTTGTTCTTTGTTTTAAGGTCAGTTTCCTTTTTCTTTTCTTTTTTTGGTTCTTTTTGTGGGTTTTCAGTTCGTTAATTTGTGACTCTGTGTTTAGATTTTTCGTTGGTGTATGATTAAATGGGTATTGGGTTTTGGTTGTATGATTAAATGGGTTTGGTTGTTAATTTCTGCCTTTTCAATTCCACTGAAATCCCTTTTTTGCTTGCATTGTCTAACGTGTTATGGTCAGTTTTCCCTTTTTTTAGTGGTTCTCAATTGGATTCCACAGTAAAACCCAGAAACTTAGAGGTATGAAATTTTCATTTTTTTTTTGGGTTCTTGATTTATTTTCAGTGTTAATTTATTATTTTTGATAAACCCACTCAGCCTCTAGAGTCTAGATTAAGGCTTGAAGCACAACTTTGAAAAATCGAGACTACCTACAGCTGAGCTGCAATGGAGGCAATCAAGAAGCTAAGAGATCAGGTTGCCAAGCAATAGCAGGTACTCTCTATCTCTCTCTCTCTCTATCTTCGTGTTTGATGGAATTTACACTCTGTTTCCAAATTTGTATCTCTGTATGGATTTTGATATGAACATAATATGCGTTAATTGTGAGATTGCTTATCAGATTTATGATTTTAAAGGTGTCCTATCAATCAATTTAGTTCCAATATAATAATAATGATTATAATTGTTGAATTGAACTAATTGAATTGAAATTAATTGAATTGAATCGAATCGAGTTGAATTGAATTGAATCGAATCAAATTTCACTATTTCTGAGCTGTTTGGGGATGTGTTGAAGTGTACTGTTGGTGAATTTGTAAAATTTTGAACCAGGTGTTGCTGATTACTTACTCATTTTATCAGGATTTAAGTCAGTGCTTAATTTTTACTTTTTCTGATTGAAAAAAATTATGGGTTCTTAGAGGATTGGAGTGACTGAAAGTGGGTATTTTGTTAAGTTTTATTATATTGGAGTTGAATTTGGTTGCTCCTTGGCTGTGGGGAGAGAGTTCTGGGTGTGTCATTTGGTGAAGCAGGGGTTGGGGAAAGAGACGGGGGGTGTAAGGAGTGTGGTTGCAGATGGGCGTTTGAGGTAGATATTTTGGGTTTTCCCAAAGGCAAGAACTAAAACCTAAACAGATAAATTAGGACATGAATTATGGATAAAAGGCAGGCATGCAATAAACTGGTAGAGTCTAAAGCTAATCTAATATGGACTACCAAAATCATGAACTATCGATTTTCCATCTTTTCAATTTCTACAGAGCACCCATTTCCTTCCTGCAAATGGGTCTTACAAACTTCCACTCGATTCTATCAATTTTGTTGGAATTAATAATTCTGCCGGAGCATTTTGTAGTGAATTTCAGCGACCCATTTGCCTAATTAGTTTGTAGCATATTATTCAATGGCAATGCAATGCAGTAACTTTGGCGAAAGACGTGTAGTTGTGAAAAGATGAAAAAAGGAGAAAGATTGTGTAATTTGGTTGTCAATGTGTGCTTTAGGCTGAACTATTTATGTCAAACATTACAAGCCCCGATACTTAAGCAAAGATGTGTATAAAAGGTTTAGGATTTTCTTAGCACCCTTAATTCAAACATGCTCAGTTTTGAATTTATACATAACTAGAGTGTAGGGGGTGCTGAACGTTCCAACCACGTTGCTAAGTTGAGTTACTAGAATTGGATTGTCCTATAAGGTTTAAATTTCCCCAAGTTATTTATTGCATTTTAGAAAGTGATCCTACTGATTCATATGATGATGATGTTATATAAGTTCTTGAAATGAGCTATCAAACCACGAGCATTGATTATATCCATTATTTGCCACTTGCAAGATTATTTTTATGTTTTTTGAGTTCTAAAAGGTGTCATTTTTTTTCAATTTTAGGTGAAAGAGATACTATCCCATTATCCATCCAACTACAAACAGTCTGCAGTGATTCCTCTGCTGGATTTTGCACAACAGCAGCATGAAGGTTGGCTCCCTGCTTCAGCAATGAATGCAGTATGTTTATTTTGTTGGGTTGTATTTATGTATTGTTTTCTACTAATTAATGATGTAAAACTGTTATTAAGTTATTGGTTCTATTAATACTGGTAAATTATGAATTACATTAAATTTTGTTCGTTTTCTCTGCATTTTCTCACCAACCAAACTCTATTTTTATGTAGAGATCAAGCATGCAAGGGGATGGTAGGATCAACACATCAAAGGTAGAGATTGACTCTTTCTCTCATGTTAAACTTCTACTGTGATGTTTTTTATTATTAAATTTTGGTAAAATCATTGTTTATCATAAACCTTATCACAATACAAATAACAGGGAGAGAGAGATGAAAAATAGAGAGGTATCTGTTTGATTGTATGTTTGCTTTGCAAATTTTGGATAATGATCATGAATTGTGGTGTAAGTGCATCTCCGATTTGTTCTTTTTCACGTTTCTGCATAAAGGATTTTCCAAGTTTTTTTTTAATTGATTTGGGGTTTTGTTTGGTTTGGGGTTGTGATTATTCTGTATTTAATTTGGTATTTCATAGTTTAGCTTGCGATTGTCATCAGTTTTCTTAGACAGGGAGGTAATGTTCAATTGATGGAATGTTTTTAAAAGATATTGCTTTTAGAAGGTTATTATGTTATATATATAAGTATTATATATATAAGTATACTTTATACTGTAATGAAATTTTATATGAATAATGTTTCAGTCAGAGAGCTACACAAAGATAAAGACAGGTTGAGCGATAAAAGCTCAGCCACAAGTGATCAAGTAGTGTATTTTGTGTTTTTCTTCCTCCATTGAGAAGTTTGTGAAATCGCAGTGGTTGGAACGCCACTATTGGTTTGGGTATGCTTTCTGTCTCAGTGTTGTGGGGTGAAAAGTTATCTGAAAATAATGCAAATAAAATTTTCTACATCGTGATTCTTTAATTGTATGATAATGTTTCCAATGTTTTAGATTACATTGATCTGTATTATTTTAAAGTATATATAAAGATTAGTTTGTACGTGTATGCACTTAATTTTGGATATATGTTATATTTCAGGTTATTTGACACACAATTGCATATAATCTCAATTTTCTCATGCAATTTTTTTCTGTGCTTCGGAATCGTTGAACAGGATGATTCATACTTGGGCTCACCCTTGGGGTTGGGCTTTGGGTGTATTAATTAATTGGTAATTAATATATAATTAATTATAAATAATATATAATTAATTATCAAAAGATGGGCCTCGGACCCTAATAATTAAATTATTTAATTAATTATTTTTCGGATTTAATTAATTATTTTTTAATTAAATTCGAATTAAATTATTTATTTATTTTTATGAAACGACTCATCCTTCCAGATGAAGTCTGAGAGTTCTTTTTGAACACAGAGCAAAGCACCCCTCTGAAGAGATGTCTCCCAACAGTCACACTCCATTCTCATACATGTTGCAAACAGGCATCCATCTGCTATATATACATCAATTTGCATGACATTTAATACACAGAAAATAATCAACTTCATCTTCTTACTGAGAGAACCACACTAAATTCGCCAGAAGTTAAATTTTTCGGTGCTGGAATTTTAACTTGATCGTTGAATCCTGGTGAAGCAGACGTCCGTAGAACTACAAGCACAGAGTAGGGACGAAATTTCTGTTTCAAGGACATTGCGGTACGCAAGCCTCGATCTTCAAGTTATCTGTTTTTATAATTCGTATTCTAGTTTATATTCTGTTAATTCCTATTGCATTTATTATTTATTATTTATTAGCATATATAAATTATCACAGATTGTTGACATATATCTAACAAAAAATGCTATGTTTCCTTAGAAACATAAGCAACATGCATTTAACACTTATATTGCCCTTCAAGTTAAGATAGCAAAATATACGTCCAGCAGGCCAGGCACGTGTTTTAACAGCTAAACAAAAAGGCTAAACAAGTGTGTTCTTGTTTCAACAGCTAATCTTTCAAGCACTAATGTATGGATTAATGTATAATATCTGAGATCCTATTTTTTTTTTAGTGACTGATGTTTCGACATCATCCACCTAATTCATATCACACATCCATAGATACCTGAGAACGCTTATTCTCACCACCATTGCGTTGTTACTTTAGTATGTTTTTTCACTGAGAAGAAAAGGAAAGAGCATCACGAAAAACACTAACAATTTCAACTATATAATTTCAACTTTAAAACGTCACCTTATTCCTCACCTTATTCCTATAACCCACCTTAATCAATAACAAAGGAAGAAAAATAGTTGATCCCTTCAAAGATGTTTTCATAAACTAAAAGATGTCCTACCCATCAAAACGAAAGTGGCACGTTATTTTCAGTCCCATGTGATATCGGCACAATGGAAAAATAATTGATTCGTTCAAAGATGCTTTCATAAACTAAAAGATGTCCTACCCATCCAAACGAAAGTGGGATGTTATTTTCAGTCCCATGTGATATCGCCTCTCTTTTCGTAAGCTAATGTTTCACTCGCCTCTCTTTTCCTTCCAATAATGATTGATACAAAACAGCCATTCTTCATTGGGAGTCAAGGATTGCAACATTAATAGTATCAATGATCGACAATGTAAATTGACCCAAATAAAAGGATAGTCCACATTAAAATATGTTAAAGACTTAAAACATCTTCTACATCCACAAAAAATCTTCACTTTATAAAGCATCTAAAATTATATCGTGGTCAAATACATTTGAATTTTCATAAGCTTTATGCTGTTAAAAGTTTAAAATCAGATAATAAAAAATAGGGTTAATCTCAGTTTATTACCCTGAAGTTTCTTGGTTTTCAACATTTAATACATGGAGTTTTTTTCATCCCAGAGTGGTACATAAAGTCATAATTTTGGGACAATTTCATACATCCGTTAAGTTTGCTGTTAAATCAACCGTTAACTAGTGACATAGCGCTCATGTGAACAGTGACTAGGCCACGTGTCATAGGGACCTACATAAATATTAAAAAAATTAAAAATTAGAAAATTAGAAAAACTAACCCTAAAATCTAAAACAAACCGCAGCCATCAGACCTTTTGGGATAACAATTGCATGATCTCCTCACCATCGTATCCAGTACCAGCTTTTGAAGCCATTAACCATGGGTGTGAATGTTAGAGCATTTAACCACAAGGTTAGGAAAAAAGCCGGTCGTCAATGGCGGAGATGGTGGCTGCGAAGTAGGCAAGCCGAGTGAGGGGAAGGGACTCGACGGCGAGGGTTTGGAAGGAACTCGGGATTTGGTGGGTTCGTGCAGAGGAGAGAAGGGAGGGAGAAGAAGGGAGGGAGCGAGGGACTGACAGACGGTTTGGAGGGTTTGGTGGGTTCCTCCCGGATTCTTGTTCTTGTTTTTTTGTTTTGTTTTTCGTTCTCTTCTTTGCACAGCTAAAGATTCACAAAAGCTGAAGTGAGAAGAATCCAAGTCTTTGCTTCTAACCTTGGTGAATTCAGATACTCCTCCTTGATTATTCGGGCGATTTGGAGAGTGGGTTCAACAATTTGGGGTTATATTTTTCAAACTCTAAAGGTACAAATATACTAGGTTTTGATCCACAAGGGTTTTGGTTGGAATCAGTTCAAGAATTTAGTATTTTCAAGTATGGATCTTCTCTTTGTGAACCCAAAAGAAAAACCCAGAAAATGCAAACTCGAAGCAGGTGGAGGTGACCCAAATCCTCCCAATTTTCTAGAAAACTATAAAGTTAAAAGAAAAAAAAATCAAATCAACTAATATTGGGTTTCTTTTGTGAACCCAGAAAAATTGGGGTCCTAAGAAAACGGAAATGGAAAAGGAAAATCAAAAGGAAAAAGGAAGAAAAAGGGAAGAAGCGGAGACGGGAGGGTAGAGAAAAGGCCAAGAACTACAACAGCGCCACTGTGGCGGTGGGTTTAGGATCTGGACGCAGATGACGAGATGTCGTCGATGGCGGAGATGGTGGCCGCGAAGTAGGCAAGCCAATTGAGGGGAAGGGACTCGGCGACGAGGGTTTGGAAGGAACTCGCGATTTGGTGGGTTGGTGCAGAGGAGAGAATGGATGGATAAGGGAGGAAAGGAAGGTGGGGGAGGTAGAAGACGACCAATTTTTTTTTTTTTAATTTTTAGTTTCCACGTGGACCTTAATGACACGTGGCGCTCAATCATTGTCCACATGGGCACCATGTCATCAGTTAACGGAAGACTTAACAGCCAGACTAACGGATGTATGAAACTGTCCCAAAATTAACACTTTAGGTATGACTCTGGGACGAAAAAAACTTCATGTACCAAATGTTGAAAATCACGAAACTTGAGAGTAGTAAACTGAGATTTACCCTAAAAAATAAGTAAGCACAGGATAGGAAGTCAATGAAACCTGCAATGTCAAATCCCAAGTCGGCAGCATGTTTCTTGCAATGGTTCACGTGGCTACCTCAAAACAGGTTGACAATTAAGCTTCATTATGAATGGAAACATTAATAGATGATAATTAAGAAGGATCAAGAGAAACAAAAAAGCCAATGAACTGATGAAAGAGCGAAAAAGAGAAACAAAAAACCTCAATTAAGCAATTAAATGGAGTAGGGCTGGAAAAAAATCCCAAAAATCCCAAACCAAACCAAAAAAATCCCGATCCCAAACCAAAATTCCAGAAAGTTTCGGGATGTAATCCCAAACCAAACCGAAATTTTCGGTATGGGATTCGGTATTGCATTTCATTTTTTCGGTATTCCCATACCGAACCGAAAATATATATATATATATATATAATTTTTTAATTATAAGAGAATTATTTCAACCGTTGATTGTTTTGGATTTAATCTGTGCCGTCGATTTGTTTTTAGGTCAGATGATAACATTTCACTTTTGTATTCCTCCGTTCATTTGTTTCGAAGCGCAGCCGTGAGCCTCCGACCCTCACCAACGTCGTCCCTCACCATACTGTCGAATTCCGACCAGCCACCGACCCACCACCACACCATACTCTCGTCTCTGACTCTCCAGCCTTCCTTCACCACACAACCACCGCTCTCTCTCTCTAGGGCGATTGTCTTTCACTGACAGGACAGGTCACAGAACTGGGGATCTCTCTCGAGTATACTTCTGCAGTTGGATCTTTCTCAAGTTTTGCTGCAGGCAAAGCTGTGCGTGGATGAAAACATCCATGTTATTCCTATACCTGGGCCGTCTGCTTTTGTGGCTGCTCTCTCTGCATCTGGCCTCTCCACGGATGAGTTTACGTTTGGTAAGTTTTCCATGGAAATGATGCTGCAGATATTCTTCTTGGTGGATGTGGCTTGGTGGATGTCGCCAGCCACCGTCATTGTGGCTGAAGATTTTCAATTATGTGCAACTTTTTCAATTTCAATTATGTATTGATGTTTGAGTTTATTGTTTGTTTTTTTACATGTATCACATACTTTCATCCCTCACTAACTACTCATTGATATGATTATATATTAGTTTTTGTTATGGTGAGTTACAAATTAAACTTCCATGTATGGATTTATGCGCTTTTACTGACTTAGTGGTTTTACAAAAAACTGATTTGGTGAGTTTGTAATTGTGTTTCAGAAAATTGTCCCGAAATCCCGATTTGGTGAGTTTGTAATTTTTGGGATTCCCGATTTGTCCCGAAATCCCGAAACTATTTCAGGATTCCCGAAAATTGGGATTCCCGAAAATTTGGTTTGGGATCGGTATTGAAATTGGGATTCCCGAAAATTTCGGTATGGGAATCGGGACAAGGGTTTCGGTATGGGATCCCATACCGAACCACCCCTAAAATGGAGTATTACTTGTTATAGCTGGAAAAGTACCCAGTTCCTCAGAAAGAGGATCAAGAGTGACTGATGAGAGTGCAGAGAAACGAATGATTGAGAAATTCAAGCTCTGAGCTCAAAGTTGGGGCTTCCACTTTCCTAGTGGGGAAGAAATAACAGACGAAACACAAAAAGCCAAATCCACCTAAAATATTAATCAAATGGGTTTTCTTCTAATTCAAAATTTGGACCACCCAAATTCCGATGAAGCAATAACCATTCAAAATTCCGACAGATTGAAGCCTTCACAGACTACAAATCATCAATACCCAGTAGTAAAAATTTTGAAAACAGTAATAATGAAGGAAAAAGAAATTAAAGATGCGAGCCATTCTCAAAATCTCATACACCAATCCAAATTACCAGTAACCAATAGATAGAAAAGATTTGAGTTTTTTTGTATCATTCAATAAGGATCCTATATCTACCAAGCGCAATGATGCTCTAGGATTCATATGCCCGATCACTATCTCTCTCTGTCTGAGTCTAGGATTTGGGTCTATTTTGAAGGGATCTTCGCGTCTGTGAAGCTGAGGAGCAGATTCGTGAGATTGAGTATTCTTCTAAACCCCTCTTTTTCGTTGATGGGTTTTGTATATATATGGGTTAATTTTTGTATTTCATTCTTTAGTTTTAACTCCTTTAGACCAACTCCAACCTTGGGCTATTTGCCAAATTTCCCCCCAAAATTTCCCCCCAAACACCACCCAACCCAAGCCAAATTTTTGGGCTAAAAGTCAAATGCCAATTGAGGGCCAAATTTCCCCCAAGAAATAGCCCAGAAACGTGTGGACTCTCTCTTTCCCAGCCCACTCTCGGCCCGGTCACTCGCGCCACTCGCCCCACGCGGGCGTTAGCCTTCAGCGCCCGACAGGGTGGGACCCACTGTCAGGGCTGCTGTCGGAAGCAATTATGAGCCCAACGACTCTTTTGTTCATCGGACGGTTGGCATTATTGGACCGTTGGTTGATCTAACGGTCCAGATTCAAATTTAATTTTTTTTAAATGTTATTTTAAAATACATTGAATCCAACGGTTGAGATCGAATATAATCAAATCTAATGGTAAAAAAAAAAGATCTAACGGCCCAAATTTAAATCCAACGACTAAAATAATTTAAAAAAAAAATGAAGGTTTGCTTTGTGGAAAAATTTAGTGATTTTTCAATATTTATCGGAATTTAAATATTTTTAGATTAAAATGTTCATAAAATTAATTTATGATAGTCTACATAATTATTTAAAAAAAAAGTTAATTTAAGAAAAAAATTAGCCTAAGTTCATTCTTTAATAATCCCGGGTTAAAATTTTAGGCCAGAAGGGTTGAAACAGAAAAGTTGTTTCTGGGTTAAAAGCTAAATTTTTCGGACTAAAAAATTTGACTTTTAGCCCAATGGTTGGAGATGGTCTTATTGTGATAGTGTTACATACATATAATATTGAATTTCGTGGAGTAGACTAATGCGTAGTATTTGATGCTGTTGTACCTTGAATTTGTTTCAAGTTCTTTTATATAAGATTACCCCTTATGAAGAAGTGAACTAAATAGGGTGATTCTTATATTTGCCAAGATTTGGTTCCCCAAAATTAGTTTTACATGCAATAAGAATACTGCGGATCAAATTGTAGGTCCAAACGTCTCTTGAAGGAGATGTATATACCTGATGAATTGCTTAAACATGATTTGGATGGTAAACCTTCTGTTGATATACCAAGCTGCCCAGTTTTAGTGTTTGTTGATATAAAAGATGAAAATCTTGGAGGACGACTCTATAACGAATTTTGCTACCGTCTTAATAAAAAACAGGTATTATTCTTTCTCTCTTTGTAATTGTCTCTCCTTGAAGAAAGGCATTTTGAAATGATTATTTTAAAAAAGAAATCTGACCTGTGTGATTGTAAACGTGCTTAACTTGATAGTGTTCAAATTATAATTTCTTTCCTAGGTCTTTGATGTGCTGGAAGACTCTGATTCTAAGAGACCCATAAAGATAGAGGACCCTGAGGGCGTGCTAAAGGAGGTTTATGGTACTCTACGTAAGAGTGAAAAATATGAGTTTGCTGATGATATTCACAAGAGGATGAGAATTATAAGGACAAGGATTGTCTGTCCTTCCACTTCCGGTGCCTTCTCGTGCCCTCTTGTTTGTGTGATCACGGTTAATCCACATCAACATTTTATATTAATATTCATTTTTGTCTTATTATCTTTATAAAAAAACAATATAATATGTTGACGTGATTTAACCGTGACCACACAAAACAGGAGGGCACCGGAAGTGGGAGGGCAAACAATCTTTGTCCGAATTATAGTGAGTAACATGTTAAATTTATCCCATATAGCCAATTGTTCAAGACTTTTTCTTTTTTGATTTTTTTGTTTTTGGATTTGTATTTATAATTTCAAAATATCTGACATACATTTTGGATATTTTTTTCTTTCATTAATCTTTGGGTTGTGATGTAGCTGTCTTTCTAACATATATTTATTCTTTTCGCCCTCCACTGATATCACATGGGACTGAAAATAACATCCTGCTTTCGTTTGGATGGGTAGGACATCTTATAGCATTCATGAAAGCATCTTTGAAGGGATCAATTATTTTTCTTCTTTTGTTGTTGATTGAGGTGGGTTATAGGAATAAGGTGACGTTTTAGAGTTAAAATTGTTAGTGTTTTTCGTGATGCTCTTTCCTTTTCTTATCAGTGAAAAAACATACGAAAGTGACAACGCAATAGTGGTAGGAATAAGCGTTCTCAAGTACCTATGGATGTGTGATATGAATTAGGTGGATGATTCAGTCAATAAAAATCAAATAGGATTTCAGATGTTATACATTAATCCATACATTAGTGCTTGAAGGATTAGGTGCTGAAACAAGAACAACACATGTTTTTTCAGAGCTCAAGTGCACCTACTTATAACCTGCTTGCTGGAGATGGCCTTTAGATATTTTATGGACTAAAAGATCCCTTTAGATGGTGGATTAGGATGGCCTTAAAGTTCAAAGAGCGGTGCATATATTTTGCATACCTTTAGCGACTGCAGCAATCTTCAAGGCCTTGGTTCTGAGTTTTTCAGAGCTCAAGTGCACCTTCGTAACTTTCTTTTGCCGCACCGTTGTACAAAAGGCTAGATTGTTTTCCGTACGGAAGCTCTATATTCTACGAATCAATGAATTTTTGTCGGGTATTTTTAATTCTTGTACTTGCACTTTAAAGGTCAATAAAAAGGGACTTGGATTGTCCGTCCCCATCCCATACCCTCCTCATCCTCTCATATTTCTGTGATCACGGTTAAGCCACGTTAACATTTTATATTTCCATTGTTTTTTGTCTTATTAATTCTATAAAAAAAATCAATATAAAATGTTGACGTGGCTTACCCGTAACCATAAAAATAGGAGGGGATGAGATGGGGGAAGGTAGACAATCCAAGTCCATCATATATATGTGCAAGCCTTTAAATTACGCCATTTTTTATTATTGATTATTACATAAAGTATTACAAACGATATTTTATATTAATCTACCGAAAAAAAAGAGAGATCACTTAATTAAGATTTATAACAGGCTTTGCATTCACTAACAAAATATTAATCTTAAATAGGTCTCGCTTAATTTATTGTGACAAATATTATACATCTCATGATTAGGGATATTCGAGACTTAGTGCTTATATGAGTTGTTCAGTACTTTGGAGTCAAATGCAAAGTCATGTTTAGCTTTGGGCTCAATAGTTACAGACAATTCTATTTTGACTTGCGCATATTAGCTTTAGAGTTAAAAGTAGGATCCCCACCTTAGAAGGTACAAAATTTGGTTTTATGATTAATCCACGTGGCATCATATGATTGTATCCATGTGACTCACTCGTTTACCACATAAGCATATTAACAGAGAATTTAATGAAAATGTAACAAAATGATTGAATTGATTTGCGGTCCATTTTTAGGGATCAAATTGATGGATTTTTAATTTCAAAAATCATTTTGATAGGAACAAGGTTCTAAAAATCGATAGGCGCTAGTCGGGCGATGGGTAGGGGCCTAGTGCCTAGGCGGCTAGGCAAGGCATAGGTGGATTTATGTAAATTTATTATATATCTTGTAAATAAGTGCCTATTTACACCTAAAAAAAATACTTGTATGAATAATAAAAGAATGATAAAATGCAAAAATAGAAGTAGAAGAATACACAAATTATATCATTAGTACTTTGATGAATTTGATGGAATAAGATACAAGTTCAAATGATACAAATCTGTAGTACTTTAGGAAAAATTTTCAAAGATGATATGAATTTGTAGTGCATTTAAAGAAGAATAAAGGTGTCAAATATATGGTTAGAAATCATTTAATCTTTGCAAACAAAGTATTTGACAAAAAAAAAAAGTATTTAATCAACAATTTGAAATAATTACATAAAAAAAATGGAGGGTGGGAAACCAAAGATGCATAGAAGGGAGGGAGGTGGGGCACCATTGTGCTAGCTGTATGCATGTACCCTCAATTTTCTCTCTTCTTCTTCTTCCTCTCGTCTTCCTCGCTGGAATTCAAAACCCACTGACTGTGCAGCTGTGCTCTACATTCCTCCTTTCGCATTTTGAAAACAAAAAAAGGCAGTAAAACGCCAAGACCGCCTAGGCCATCCAATCGCCCGCCTAGGCCGCCCAAGCGCCGCCTGGACCGCCTTGGCGCCCGCCTAATCCCTTCCCCGATTTTCCTCCCGACTATAGGTTAATCGCAGCGGCTGACCACCGCCTAGATCGATTTTTAGAACACTGGATAGGAAGGTCCAATTTCAAAGACCAAACCGTGATAAAAAAAACCCTACATATAATTTAGTTTAACATTTGGTTGTTTAATTGGAGACATCATAATTAGGGGTGGGCACTTAGAACCGAAAATCGAAACCGAAACACGAACCAAATCGAACCGCACCGAATTGTTTGGTTTTGCGGTTTTGGAACATAGAAAATGGTTTGGTTTCGGTTTTGGCTTTTGAAAACCGCACCGCAAATATTAATAAACATTTAATTAAATGTCCATATTAAATTTCATGTTTTAATTGGTTGTTTGTTAGAATCCATGCACTTAGTATGGACTCAACCACACTAAAATATCATCACTCATCACTTTCTTTCGTTCCTTAACTTGAAGGACCTTTGTTATTTTATACCATCACACACACACACACATATATGTACAAGGGTGGACTAATCTTGTTATCAAGAGTCGAACAATTATCTAATGAAGTACACTCATTTGAAGCATGATATCACATATTCTAGTATGAAAGTTTCGCTCACTTATAATGAATTCAAAGTTATTCAACTTGTATTATGTTATACGTTGTACGGGACACTCTTTTGTTGCACAAACATGTTTTAACATCACAACTGCATGCAACATGCTAATTGTTTATATAACAAATGTCTTTTTCCTATTGCTACTGGAAAATGCTTATTAATATGTTAAATTGCAAATTGTACATTTTTTCTTAAAAACCAAACCGAAACCGTTTGAAACCGCACCGAACCGAACCAAATGGTTTGGTTTCATTTCGGTTTTGGCTTCAAAACCGCACCGAACCGAACCGCAAAAAAATTCGGTTTCGATTTTGTTTTCACTCAAAACCGCACCGAACCAAACCGTGTCCACCCCTAATCATAATAAGAGTTTTTCTATAATATATACCTCAATGTTTGATTTGTCATTAACCAATATATAAAGAGATAAGATCAATTAAACAGTAGCTTACTTGACATGTGAATCGGGTGCCTATGATTGAACTATTCTACCTAGATTGTGTCCTCATTTGAGGCCACTACATGGCTATGATTGAACTATTCTACCTAGATTGTGTCCTCATTTGAGGCCACTACATGGCTATGATTGAACTATTCTACCTGGGAGGCCACAAGAGTTGTACGTCGTGGTCGTGTGGGGGGGGGGCCGGGAGGCCGCCATGATTGAACTATTGCCACAAGAGTAGTACATGGTGTAGATTAATTTGGCCATCTTTCGATGAATTCCCTTCAAAGTACGTAGAGGGAAAACAATGTTACGCAAATTGAAAGTCGAATTTGAAATTAAATTTAAGCTTTTACCCGGTTCAAAAAAAAAAGTTTATTATTTTATAATAGAAAAATGTTAGAGAAACGAGCCAGTGTCTTTGTCACAACAACATTCTACTCTTTCGGGGGCCGAGAAGACTTTACATAGACATTTTAGTCTCCTCTGGCCACCATCTTGTGATTCACCCAGCTCCAGGAATCAGACTCAAGACATGCTGTGTAGAATACGTGCCTAGAATTCGTCTCCAACCACTGGACCACCTAGACAGTTTTAGACTACAATGATTCACTATTTGATGTGGCAAGTAAAAAGTTTTCGTATGTGTAATGTACATAAAAATTAAGTTGCCTCCAATGGTTTGTTCGCAATGAAACCTTCAGTCCCAAAATCAAAAGCAAAACGAAATCATCCCTTGGATATAATAAAGTTGTGTCATCACCACATTTCTACTCTTGTGGTGAAATTACACCTATTTTGTTATTGAGTTGGGGTCATAACTCTCAAGCCTTCTTCTTTAGTATTGTACCTAGTCAGTTCAATTCTGTGATCTTCCCTATCCTTTTTCTTTTCCTAGTTTGATGATGAAACAAAACAATAATATGGGTGCATCATCTCCAATGATCAATTTCTTAATTTAAAAAGAATCTTGCGTATACATTAAATAAAGGCAACTCATATAAATGATGGTCTCTTCGGATTACAAACTTGTTATGTTTGTGATAAAAGTGTTTCTGATAAAAGCACTTATGACAAGGGCACATGAAAAAGTGTTTCTGACAAACTTGTTATGATCAGAAGTATTTCCTAGTACCTGAGCAATTCCATATGGGTTAGGAAACACATGAAAAAGGCACAAGCAGAAACACAAACAAAATTTCAAAGAGGGAAGCAATTGATATAAAAATATTTCTTATGAACTTTATATCCATGCATCTACAAGGGAAAAGAGATAATGAAAATGATCATAATCAAGTTCAACTAATTCCCGTCATACGCAATTACATTATGGAGCAAGTGGTTGGTTCTGGATATTCATGAACCAGTTCACAGTACATTGGACGAAACTGAGGAGTGCAACAGTATTGAACACAGTACATTGAACGACAATGGGGAGTGCAAGTGCAACAGTTTTGAACACAGCTTGCTGGAGGAGCTGGAGGCTTGACCACAGGCGGCTTCCCTGGCGGCTCTGGCGGCTTCACCACAGGCGGCGGCTTCACTTCTTCAACTTTGACTAGGGCGCAGCAACAGCCGAACCTTTGCCTCAATGACTTCATCAAGCAGAACGGGTCTACATCATCCCCGATCACCTCCACAAGATCTTTGTTTGCTCCTTCTATCGACACTTTACTAACACCTGCTTTCATTAATTATGATACTCTTTAATAACCATGCCAACTATAATTAACAATGAAATCGTTGAAAGAAAATTTGAATCATGATAATATCAAAAGGCACATACCGCGTGCATTAACTGCAATCTTCAAGGCCTTGCTTCTGCATTTGTCACAGTGAAATGGCACCTTCACAACGATCTTCATCTGCTGCACCATCAATTTGTACAAAAGATGTATAAACAATATGATCAATTTATACATTTAATTAATGTCAGCTAATTTAAGAAAACCTTCTCGCCTTATTAATTAGTTTCAGTTGGATTAAAAGAAAAAAGGTATACAACTGCAACAAGATGCAAGAGTATTAGAATATATATATATATATATATGAAAAGGCTTACCGGCGGCATTTTGGAGAGAGTATTGTGTGAAATATAGAAGTTAAGTTTTTGGGATGGAAAACCTATGAAACAGCGAAAGTGGATCGGTTACCATGCCACTTATAGGAGATAGGATCCCCTTTAATATTTTTCTTGACTTGTATTACAAGTCCATGCATGCCCACCCTGTACCAATTACATGAGATCGTACCTTTCTTCTTCTTTTCTTTTTTAACGAAAAACTCCCGGTACTGTTTACTTTAACGAAAAACCACATTTTTACATTAAAAAGTCAATCCTGATACTATTTACTTTACTCTTTATTTTGTCCTTATCGTTAAAACTCATAATTTTCAAACTTTTTTTCATTAGTTTTTCTTTTTATTTATTATTTATAAGAAAAGTCAGATCTTTACAACAACGTTGTACTTACAAATTAATATCGCACATGAACTCGGCAAGAATATGACAGTGACAAGTGCATATACTCTTTTTGTTTTTTCAGTAGTCTCTATTATTTTTGCTATTAAAGAAGCACTTGATTTAATAATACTCTTTTTCTTACAACAAACAACAACAAAGTCTTATTAACTGTATAAATCCTAGAACACCACTGCACTCGGTTTTGCACCAAATTCTTCATTAGCTCCAAATACTCTGTCTTAATGTTGACAAATGTTCCAAATTCATATAACTGTTGGTACACCTAATAATTAATAAAAACATAAAATAAAAGTCGAGTAATATAGCTACTACTGTACTAGGTAGAAACTGCATGTGTGCCTGATGCCTTAGCTAACTTCCATGTAAATCACGATGCATATTACTGATGGTGAACGTTCTTTCTTGTGAAATTTCTGCTTATATTCATGATCTTTCTGCTTCTACCAACCATCGTTTCAAATTATTTTCATTATATGTTTTCTTTGTTTGTGGGGTTGATTTTTGGTTTTACGTTTTTTTTCCTCAAGAAGGTTTGCCTTTGTATTGCCCTTTGTGGAACAAAAAATAATCAAGAAAAATATGGAAGCGACTCATGGACTTTCGAGTTAAAAAAACAAATTTACCCTTAAGGCACACTAGGATTCCCACACATGTAACAGACAATAACAACTCAATCGAACTCAAAGGTGATCAAAATGGTATTCTTTTAATACTCTCATCACTTCTCATTAAATCCTCACCCACAAAGTAACTCCCAATTATTCTTTTCAAATTGAGATTAATTGATTAATTACCAAATTAATTGCAAGATATTATTTCACATAATATCTTGTTATCAATCCCACAAATCAACCATGTGGCCGGTCCCAAATTTCCTAATAGGGCCGACCACACCTCTTCTGAAATTCTCTAAATTTCTCCAAATACTCTCCCTCAAATTCTAACTTTGGCATCGGAAATTCTTCGGCCAAAGGCCCCCCCATTCATCATGGTCAAGTGACGCTCTTGGCCTTAACCTAAGGTGTTAATTGTTTTGCAGGTGTATTTTCGTCCAAGAAGAAGACAGAAATTTACATCCACACCCTTGTTTGTATTTTTGTTTTTATTTTAATAAGATTAAGGGAATAAGAACACTATCATCCCTTTAAAAAAAAAAAAAAAAAATACTAGCTAGCAACTGAACTTCAAGAAAATTAATCAAAACATTTTGAAGAACACCATTCGACCACTGAAAAGTTATCCACATGCCTTACACTCTGAAGCACCCCACGTAGCTATAATTAATCCACTTGATCTATACACCATAACGATAACGAAATTTAGTATTACTGGAGACAATTATATTTTGACATCCAGAATTTGAACGCATACTAATATATAGTCAACTTACAGAGTTTCATCCAATCAGCATAGCTAATACTAGAAAAAATGCCCGCGCGTTGTTGCGGGACTTGAATGCACCAACCTTAACTACATGAATAAGACACATTTAACCTTAAAAAAAAAAATTCAACATAATCATGCACAGACAAAAAGGATAGATTTAGGAAATTATAAAAAGCATTGTAACCGTAAATCCAGGAAATTATGAAAATTCATCCAGTCAAGAGACAATATAATAGTTGTGGAAAAGTGAGTATGTAAGTAAGAATCTAAAATATACTTGATTTGCAATTCCATTATATAGTAAGAATCTGAAATGAACATGAGGTGGTCTACAAAGGTTTTACAACTTACCAATAAACGACGCCGGAAGAAGGCGCAAATATGGACCCAAAAATCCCAGAAGAAGCAGATGACTCCTTCAACTAGAAAAACTCATAAGAGAAGAAATAAGACCACGACCCAGTTAGAAGATGACGTGCCTCTGCATTGCTTCCCACCAATCTAACTCCTCAACTTCAAATAGAAAAACATCAAATCAATTTGGTCTAATCGAGTGAAATCCCATTAATCAGTCAAACCCAAGTTGACACATCTTTTTCTCTAACAATAAAACACAATTGCATTGTCTCTCTTTCTAGAAATTATAAAAAGTTTCAAATTCATGCACAAATTTTTTTTATATAATATGAGAACCATAAAAAGATATCTAGCATTATATCTCAGGTATGTGTATAATACACAGATTTGTTGTGCGTCTAAGTAAATCTTTTAAGATTGTCAGCTGGCTAAAATATATTGGAAAATAATGAAAAGAAAGCACCTTTGGTTGGTTAACTATTATAAACTATGGAAATTAGTATGAAAGTACCAAACTATATCCCGATTAAAACAAAAGGCTTGCTTGACCAAGTTTAATAAACCAACATAGATGAAATGATCTATCATTATTGTTTGTCATATATTTGTAGCTTCATCTTCCATCTTTTCTTTACTTTCTCAATTTCTCTCACACTACAACCTCATTCATCATTCAATGAATTCAGATTTCAGTTAAAGATAGATGGCGCCTTATTGACTCTAATCATCACTAACCAACTAAGCTTAAATGCCTTTGTTTTGCTCAAATTAAATAAATTGTACCCCTCTCTTCCCCCATTTTCCGTGCAATTCACCACCTAAACAGTGCAATAAAAAACCAAAAGAAGGGACTTTACACACATATATTATTCCATCTCTCAAATTTACACCACGGATACATGCATGAACCTCAATTAATCCCTTACTGCGAGTGAAATTTCCATTTTTAACCACTAAATCAGAATAACCACCGCCAGGTAAGCAAACATGAGCTACTTTCATAAAAAAATTAAAATTAAAGACATAAACTTCACATAGCTAGAACCTAACAACCAGCATATAAATCTAAAACAAAAACCAGGCTCTAACGTATGTATTTCCACAGATGCATGTATAAAGCTGTACATGCACACATGTATAATTGTGTAAGCACAAAGGATTTGGGAAAGTTTTCAAAACACACCTGCGTATTACAGCAGCTAGTCGAAATGCCGACTTTCGTCCATTTTGCAGCGTTTGCATTCACCTATAGCATTTAAAATTTTCAGTCAGAGAGCAAGAAGAAACGTAATAAAATGCTCAAACGGGTAAACCCCAGCAAGCAATAGAGTATATATTGAATGCCAAATGGCTGTTAGGAGTTAAAGGTACCTTAAAAACACATTTCCGAGACGCAGACATCCCTTCTTTTCATTCCACTAAACCCTAGACTTTCAACACCAAAATCCTCAAATAGTACCAGAATTTTGCAATGTGCAGGGAATATAATAATAAAAAAAACTTAAACCACAATCAAGCACCATCTAACCCAAACCACAAACAACATTACTATAATCAATTTACCAAACCGCCAAATCTTACAATTTTAATAAATACTATAGCATCAATTGATTTAACCCCATACAAACTTAATTTCTAGCCTTGCATCTACGAACAGAATAAGTACAATCTTCATAGCCTGTCATTAGCATATAGCAACAGGGGAAGTTACAATTGATGAATAATATTTCAGTTATACAAAGTTTAAAGATGAGTTGTAAGATCATATTGTTAAACACATTTGTCAGCAGAACCTTTATTTAAGAACAAGTACAATCTTTAACACATGAAATCATGTATATATATATATTATATTAGTATATATGCATGTGTGCATACAACATATATACTTGCACAGTTTGCATTTGATTGAAATCACAAGAACCTTTTGCCTCGACTGCCAACGAAGAAAAAAAAAATAGTCAATGATTAAAAGATAAACGGACTTTCGTGAAGATTCATCAACAACATCATTAAGGCAGCCAATTAAATTCGTAAAACGGAAGAATAATGCACATAAAAATCTTGAGTCTAATTTAAAAAAAAAAGAATTATGCTTATGACTTCCCACTGAAAATGTGTCATGCCTGAACGACTGAGCTTAAAATCCTAATAGAACAACAGCATGGAAAATGGACTCAAAACAAAAATTAACGACAATATTGAGTTGATGAATCCATTTAAGCACAAAAGTTTAGGCATTCACCAGTGGTCCAACTTGAACGGCGTCTCACAAGCTCTAACAAATATTGTAACTGTGAATGTCCATGAAAAGGGGGTAAGCACACCTAAGTTTCTATAGTACAAACACCAATCCAACAACTATATTCCATATATTATCAACTCCAACTTTCAGTACAAAACCAAATTAATTACATCAGTCAGCATCATGAAATAGTCGGTGCAAAATATTTGATAAAAATGAATAGGCTAAGTATGGGAAAACTTCACTACCATTAATTCAAAACAGTTATTTAAAAGGAAATTCAAAATAAAAAACAAAAGAACTCGCCTGGCAAATCCTTCTTGGATCTTCCACTCTTCCTGAATTCTCTTTGCCACAGACACAATCGTTGGAGCTTGGGAACCGAATCCTTTGTTCAGAACAGTTGCGGAAGTGACCGACTATCAGGCCACGTCATCTTCAAGCGGCTGCGGGCGAAGCAAGGTTGAGATAAACAACAAAGAACCACAAAGATTTGATCTTTATTAATGTAGTGAAAAACCCAATTCATATAAAACAACAGTTTCCACCACCATATTCATTTCAACAGCAAGCACAGAAATTGCATATAAAAGAAATTAAAAAAATTGAAGAAACAGAGGTATGAACAATACCAAACCCAGGCCCACCGGGTCCTGCGCTGCTACTGCGCAGTGTAATCTGCTTCTCTGAGACCATTTGTTCCATAAAATCTGACGCTTATGAGCTCCAATTTGTGCAAACACTTCCAGAGCTTGAAGGGGTGCTGAGAAAAATGGGTTTAGAAAGCAGGGAAGAAAGTGCCAGAAGCTAAAACCCCACTAATCATACTTCAGATTCTCAGATTCTGTCACTTTGTCGTTGTTTCTCCCCTTTTCTTGTCAGCTCTCAACAAAACAAATATCTTCTGAGTTCTCTTTCTCTCTCTGCAATTCCCACGCCCAGCTCCCTCTCATCTGTCTCTGCCATCCCCCTCTCCCTCACAATCTCACTGAGTCGAAACCCCTAGCTCCCATCTCTCTCCAATCTGTCAGTCCCTCTCCTCCCCCAACGATGCTCTTACCGAAGCAAGAGGCACAGTCATCTCTCCCCGAGTCAAAAGCCACAGCCCTCCTTTCTCTTCCTCTCACCAAATCCCTATCTCTCTCCCTCCCTCCCTCTTCTCTCTCTGCTCGCTCGCTCTCTCTCCTGACGGCATGGTCTCACCGAGTCCTACTGCAGCTCAGAATACTTCTCCTCAATCACTCCAAATTGCTAATTGGGTTACACTCCGAAGCCCACATTTTCTACACAATCTAAATCTAACTCTCACTAAGCCACAAACACACAATTCGACATCTCACAAACATTGAAATATAACCATTTCACGTAAGCAATGCAAGATCCATAAACCAAGACGAATTACAATAAAACAAAATTGAAAAGAAAGCAAGAATTTACCACCAATGTAAACAAACCTCAGCAACTATGTGTATTAGACATTTAACCAAATCTCATATAACAAAATTAGTAACTCCCTGTTCACTGACACATAGTCCACAGCACTCAAATTCATTGTCTAAAATATATAAAATGTGGTAACAAAAATGATGCCTTTCGATATAGAGAATGTTAGGCAACCAATGATTTAAGATCCAAAAAGTTCCCAACTCCAGCACCTTTATGTGACAAAAAAATTTTACCAAGTGAGCACTGAAGCAGGCCGCTATACATCTACTCATAGTTGACTGAGTTATCACTGTTTCAAATAAAGAAGAAAGGAAGAAGGATATTCAGTTGCAGTCAGCCATTAGAGACTCACCTGAGCAATCCGAAGAGCTGCTTCCTTCTTTCTCCTTTGTGGTGAAGATTTTATGAATAAAAGACTGAAACGAAAGGGTAAACACAAAATCCAATTAATTAACAAAATCTGATAAAAAAAAACACCATTCTGTTTGCCGAAAGATCCTTTTTTTTATCCACAAAATAGAAAAGAAGAACTTGGAAACAAAAATAAGAAAAAGGAACCTTCTTTTTCACATCTTGACTGCTGACAGTCATTTCCGAAACTGCAACTTTTTCATCAACTGTTATTCACAGACCTTCACAAACCTACAGATAACAGATAAATACTGCAATTAGATCAAAACCCTCCAAACCGGATAATTAAATTGCTCCTATTTATTTAAATCGTCAAAAAAAAGGAAGGAAATTTCATGAATTGGACAAAATAAATTATAGATTAAAAACAAAGGACATCGTGAGAATATTGGTAAAATATTGAGATTGAACAAACGAATACAATTCCCAGAAAATAAGAATCTAGTTACCTACATCCAAAAAATAGCATCAAAGACAAACACCCAAATGCAATTCAGTTTCAGATGACAGAATAAATAGAACATAATTTACCAGAACTTGGTGAAGGATTACAATGAGACAGTTAAGGTTCCAAGGTCTTTGCTTTCTTGAATCAATCAATTATTTTTCAAAACAATCTAAGGTCCACACAAACTTCCATGCTTCTATAGTTTAGAGCTAACTTCTTCTTCTTCTTAAGCCTTTTCCCATCATGTGGGGTCGGCTAACTTCGAATTACGAAATCTATTTTATTTTTTCAGTTTACATGTGTGTGAAAATCTAAATTCCAACTCATACGATCATAACTGCATAAGAGATAACAAAATTGATTTCCCGAATTCATCAAACATTGAGAATTCATAAAAAAAATGTGGGAAATAACTTCAACCTCCACTACACCATTCAAACTCCTAGTCTTTAAATTAAAAACCAGAAAGCAAATAATTGTACTAAAAATTAAGTAAATTCGGTATAAATTCAAATCAACTTAACAAAAATCAATAGAGCTACCAATCAAAACAGCAATTCTGTAACTACATATAATGTTTATAGTGCTATGCAAAACTCATATTTGAATGAGGGCCTTTACTATTGAATTGAAAGATGGCTGTTTTTTTTTTTTTTTTTTTAAATTAGGCCGATCTCACCAATCAAAATTACAGTGCTATGCAAAACTAATATTTGTAATCTATACCAGCTCTAGCCTGCATCGACCCGTTGGATTTGAAAGGAAAATAGGCAATATAGTAATTTGCCCTGCAAAATCATACAGAAAAATCCATGAGCATGTTGGACAAATCAGAGCTATATGGATGCGCAAATACACAGAGACCACAACCAGATCCATCAGAAGCATGATATGAATCGGAATCGGAGTGCTTTACTTTGTGAGGTTTGATTTGTAGAGGACTTGAGCTGGGTTTGCTGACCAAAATCACAATTTCGAATCTGAAGCTGCATGATATGGATAGAGTTTGTAAACCTAATCCTAAAGAACAAAAGATTTGAAAACGACTCCTCACCTTTTCAATCAGCTGAGGCTGTCATGGGCTTCAAATCTCAGTCATTCTGTGCAACCATGGCCTTTGTCCTCAATCTCAGGCCTTCCTGTCTCTGCGCGCTCTCTCTTTCTTTCTTTCTCTCCCCTCATGTGTCCTTCTCTCTGGTAGCCGGCCTCAGGAGTGCAGGTAGTGAGAGTGATGCCACCACTCAATCTCCTCTCTCTCTCTCTCTCCCTCCCTTGAATCGTACACCCCTGTGACTCTGTCTACCTGCAAGCGGTATGCCTTCCCTCACCAAATCCCTATCTCTCTCACTCTTCCTTCCTCCCTCCCCCTCTCTCATCCTCCTCTCTGCAAGCCGCATGCCTTCCCCTCACCAAATCCCTCTCTCTCCCTCCTGCTCTCTCTCCTGACGGTAATGGTCTCACCGAGTCCCTCTGCAGCTCAGAGAAAGAAAGGAAATGAAAGTCTCCCTGACCCACCCAATCCGTTCGAAACCCTACAGACTAAAGCGACCATCACACCCCTACCTTTCCATAATTACTCACCCTAATTATGATCACCAATTAAACCCATATGAAAATTTCCCTTTCTTGTATCATAAATACTATTAACACAAATATATATATATATATATGTTGTAAAATCGACTGTGGGTGCAGGGGAATAAATGAAACGAGACACAAAATTTACGAGGTTCCTCTACAGTCAGTGTGACTGGAGTACGTCCTCGGGGCAGCAGTGGTGCTTTCATTATAATTTGAAATAATAGGAGTACAAAAATAACTCTCTCTCTATTATCTCCTCTCATCTTCCTCTATTTTCTCTCTTCCTCTTCCTTCTCTCTTTCTTTCTTTCTTTTCATTCCCATCTTTCCTGTGAACTCTCCTCTCTTTATCTCCTCTTCTTCCTTTATATAAACAAAAGAAAGCACTATTCACTTTACAAATTTTCCACAAATGAATAGTGAAAATACTGTGCATAAATAGTAACAAACTATTCATGTGGACCATCCACATAATATTTACAACACTCCTCCTTGGATGGCCACAAGTCTTCGATTGACTCGTTAAAATCTTGATCTGTCTTGGATGCTCCCCCTGATGAGTATCTCCCCCTGATTTCAAATCATTTAGGTTGATCGTTGATCATTATGCTTTAGTCTCTTAGTAAGAAGAGTTGCTGAAATAGTTGTTTTACTTGTTGTTAACTTTCCACAGGCTTGTTCTTGAACTGGGCTAGAGGACCTTCTGCTAGACTAGCATCGAAGATCTGAATTTACTCCTTTTATCTGGAGCGGAATTTGATTCAAAAGTGGTGGACACTTGATCTTGAATCGGACTTGTGAATTCTTCAAGGACCTCTGAGGCTTGATCTTGAATAAAGTTGTACCGTGAAGAGCTCCTCGTGGCAAGTGATCTTCGACTTTGTCGGGGATGAATCAGCACGTGTTTGTTGCGCTTGTCTCCACATGCTCCTAATGTATCATTTTCACTTTCCTTACTTGCTCCCCTTGCTTAAGTAGTATTTTCCTTGGTTTTCCCCCATGCATGTGTGGCATATTCTCCTACAGTATTTGCCTTCTGATGCATGAGTGGAATGCAACCCTTGCATTTGGATGGTTCATCACTTCTTGGTGACCGGAGACCCAGTTCCAACAACAGTTGAAGATGACTACTCGAGAGCTAGGTAAGCAATCAGGAAAGGTTCCAGGCAGTCTGTTCCTTACCTGGAGTTTGAGTGGAGGTTCCGACATACTGCTTTCTTTATCCTTGTTTTTGCAGGTAAGAACAAGGACAAAGGAAATGACAGGGAGATTGTATGATATGAGATAATCTTGCTCTGGTCCCTGAATATATGTGATAATCTTGCTCTGGTGTGACATGTTTGAAGAGGTATTCTCTGAGAGGAAGAAAACTGAGTATTTCGAGATGCTATGTTGAAGATGCATTCTTGGAGATGAGGAAGAGTTAGGTATTCTTGCAGTGCTGCAGGTCTGCCTTGTTATGGAGAACAGAGGTCGACATATATAGAGATTTCTCAATAGCAAGTGTGGTGCTGTGCTTTTACTCTTGTCAGCAACTGTGGTGTAAATAGAACAGTAAGATTTACGCGTTTTCAACTTTGTCAGAGATATTTGACAAAGTTGCACGCGATATCTGAAAAAGCTGAGGTTGCGTCTGAAAAATGCCAACGAACTTTATTCAGGAAAATCTGACTTTTGAAATTCGGATAGCCGTGCACCTTCGATCTTTGAACAAGTGGCTCTGGTGCCTCTTCTTTTATAGAGACATCAATTGTGTTCAAGAGTATGCTCAGAAAGTTGCTGCCTGAGAAATTTCCCCCTTCTTGCTCTTCTGAATTTTTATTTGACCTCTGTTTTTCCTTCATCATTTCTGAAAAATGACTTGCCCATCTAACATTTGCTTAGATTTGAGTCTTATGAGTGATACAGACGAGCAGCGTCATGATAATATATGGCGCCCGTCCTTCTTATCTTCTAATGGTCCTCTTACGGTTGGGGACTCTGTGATGAAGAATAACATAACCGCTACTGTGGTAGCTAGGAATCTTCTCACTCCAAGGGATAACAAGATCCTTTTAGAACGGTCTGACGAGTCGGCCGTTCAAGACTCCTTGGCTCTCAGTGTTCAGTGTGCTGGCTCTGTTTCCAATATGGGCCAACGCCTACTTGCTCAAACTCGCCAAGTTAAATCATTGATGGCGGATGTGGCAAGTCTTAAACAAGAGATCAGAGGGCTCAAGCACGAGAATAGGGTGTTACACGTGCTTGCAAATAGTTACTCTACGAGCATGAAAAGAAAGCTCGACCAACTGCAGGAATCTGAAAATCGAATTCAAAGTGATCACCAGAGGTTTGTTGCTAGATTCCGAAAGCAACTGATGTCTTCCCCTTCTGGTGTTTTGCTAAGTACTGGGGTGCCACATGATCAATCTCCATTGCCTCCCCCTTCTGGAGTACTTCCGAGTACTGAGGCTTCACATGAGCAACCTTTGTGAAGGCTCCATCCTGTTTATTTGTTTTAACTCATGTGTATGTACATATCTGTAATTTCTTGGAGATATTAATAGATAAGCTTTATTTCATTCAATGTATTGTGCCAAATACAATAAAGCATATACTTCACTAAGATGTGGTACTTCTAGACCAAATATTAATTTATCTTTACCCTCACGAAGATAAATGATTATTCTTAGTGTCTTCATCATATGAGTATTCAACTCATAATCTTCAATCCATATGGTTCTTTTAATATCATAATATCATGGATAAGATTCGTGTTGGTAGATTGTTCGATCTGCAGCTCGAGACAATAATTCCTTCAACACTTTATAATTTTTCTAGACTCTTCAGGAGTCCCAATTTAATATCATCAACTCTTCAAGAGTTCTAATTTAATGTCATTGACTCTTGCAAGAGATTTTAGTATGTTGCAACAATATCATAATGATAGTACTCACTAAGGCAATTTATACCATCCATTGGTATTGAGTACATATTTTATGCTTTACCCTTCGGGAGCTTACTTCAAGCAATTTGAATCCTTCAGGGATTTTCTACATTTCATGACACATTTTCCTTTGGAATTTATACAGAGCAATTTGCTCCCATGTATACTTGAGGGATTTACTTATAGAGATATGATGTGGGCGACTCATAACCCTTTATATATAATTCTCCATTCATATAAACTCGTTTACAAGAGTATAATTAGTAACCTTGTGTCATATCATGTAAGTGTATTTCACTATATTACAAATGCCCAATGTAACCTCCTTGGTTCAACATCTTTTGGCTATTTGTATTGTATTCAAATATATAGGTCCATTTTTCCACGTTCTTACAAAATTGTAATGGAATTGCCTTTCTCCATTTTTTGCCAATAATTTTCCTTTTGTCGACGAACAAAAGAACGTGACTCAATATTAACACAGCTCATTGATGAATTTAGTAGCTACTTGTAAAAACCAAAATTACCATTGGTTATCATCAATTTGTGATCCCATATTCTCATGTGCATGCGCATGCATAAAAGTTTTCATTTCTTTGGATATCCATTGCCTCTTCAAGGGCATTACACTATCTCTTCTAGGATAGTCGTAATTTAGAGAATGCGGATCATAACCTCCTCTTGAGCGTTATAGAGCTTGGATTTTAATCTCCACTTCTGGGAGTTGAGTCATTGGAACTTATACGTCTATCATGCTTCATGCATGAGACATCAATATTCCCATGTCCGCGGATTAACCTTTCTGGGACGTATATCCATGCGGCGACTGTCATGCTTCTGGCATGCAACAGTTATGCTTTGGGAATACAATAGTTTAGTAGTGCCATATTATTCTTCTTTCGAATAACTGAACATTTTGAGTCTAAAAATCTGCCACGCTTCAGGCGTGCAATAGATAAATCATTTACTGTCTCATTATTTTGTCCAACAGGGACATCAATTCTTGTAGGCACATTTGCAGCAAGTATATATGATTTCATCACTTTCGTTGCATCATTCAATTATTCTTACTTCATTTTCATATTGATTGCTTCGTGAATCAAAATAAGACAAATTCTCTTCGTTCTTCTGGAACGGTCTTTTCTTATCATTCTTCTGGAATGATATTTTCTCATCGTTCTTCTGGAACGATGTTATTTTCTCCTTCTAACAGTGGGAAAATTGTCTTATCAAAATTATAGTCCGCAAACCACGCGGTAAACATATCCCTAGTCAAGGATTCCAAATATTGAATGATAGAGAGTGTTCAACATCAAAAGCACAATTGGCGATGATGCTTCATTTCAGTACGTTGTGGCATTGCAATAGACACATAGATAACACAACCAAAAACTCATAAATGTATAATGTTTGACTGGTGCCTAAACACGAGTTGTACTGAGAAATATCGATGTTTGGTAACTGGTCTCAACCAAACTTAATAGTGAATTATGTAAAATGACATGTCTCCATGTAAAAACTGGCAATTTCGTTTTCATGAGCAGAGCGCGGGTAATCAATTTCATCCGCTTAATAAATATTTCTGCTAAACCATTTTGAGTATGGACATGAGGAACTTCTGGTCCTTATTTAATAGTCTGTGAACTGAGACTCTTATGTCCTTTATTATAGTTAAGTTGATGCACTGCGGTACTTTAAACTTACGGTACTCATCAAGGAATTTCATGTCCTGATCTTCAAGATCAAAGGACTTTATGCCTGATCTTTTTGTATGATGGAACTTCGGGTCCAATCATTTTATATGATGAGGATCAAGAAACTGCAGGTTCTGATCTGATAAAGGAACTTTGGGTCTTATATATACTCATTGTAACAAAAGATAAGTACAATAAATAAATTAAAGCAATAGGCGGTAATTACAGCCATAATAAATAAATTGAACAATAAATTAAAGCTTGTGACAAGGGCTTTAATTCAGCACTATTCACATAAATCAAAACTTAAAGCAGTAGGCGGTAAAACCGTCCATGATAAATAAATTGCTTTAAAGTAAATAGAACTTGTGACATGGGCTTTAAACCAACACCATGCACATAAATAAATATATACATATTTTCTTCTTTCTTTTCAGATGGTGTAACACCATCCAAAAACCTTTACCTTTATTTTATTTTATTATTTTCTTATTCATTCACATGCTACAACATTCCAACAACTTTTGTTTTTATTTCTTTTATTTTACATGGTGCAACGCACCTTTCTAAATCATTGGCCCCATTTCCCCTTTTCTTTGTCTATCTCTACCAGTCTCGAAACCCAGTACCAGCTGGGTTGTTATGGGGGTTACACAAAACCAATTCAATCCAAAAAGGCTACCAGAGACTGGCGTTGTTCTTGCATGGCCCAAAGAACATGGCATTGCAAAGCAAGAACCTCTCCATAGAGACATAGATGACAGTGAGGTTGACGAAGGCACAAGAGAGGGAGGCCTGTGTGGAGTCAGTCATGCCATCACCATCTCAGACAACTGAGGATTCATGGAGGTCCTCGAGATCCATTGAGAACGACACGATCTGGGTTTCTAAGTCTAATGAGATTCTTCTGGATCTCTGGAAACCAGTTGTCAGGTACGAGTTTTCTTATCTCGTGACGACTTCAGGTCGTTGTAAATTTCAATTCGCACCGGAATTCGGTGGGGCGCTTCTGGCGCGGTGGAAGAAATGAAGAATGGACATACCTTTGCTTGTTTTGCTGCAACTTTGTTTGTCTGTAAGATCTCTCCATCTTTCTTGTCCACGAGAGAAAAATAGATTGCAGGTCTAGCAGGGATAAGGATTAGCACATCAATAGTTAGAGTGATAAAAGAAAGGTTGATGGATTTTTGTGACAAGATGATCTTCCCTGTTTGACATGTCTGGCTTGCCGTCTCTACACTGTGAGATTTTAGTTGACGGAGGTGAGAGGTAGATAATGCTTCACCGGATTTATGGTGTTATGCTTTCTACTGACATGAGAGCTTTTCGTGCTGATAACGTGTTGTAAAATCGACTGTGGGTGCAGGGGAATAAATGAAACAAGACACAAAATTTACGAGGTTCCTCTACAGTCAGTGTGACTGGAGTACGTCCTCGGGGCAGCAGTGGTGCTTTCATTATAATTTGAAATAATAGGAGTACAAAGATAACTCTCTCTATTATCTCCTCTCATCTTCCTCTATTTTCTCTCTTCCTCTTCCTTCTCTCTTTCTTTCTTTCTTTTCATTCCCATCTTTCCCGTGAACTCTCCTCTCTTTATCTCCTCTTCTTCCTTTATATAAACAAAAGAAAGCACTATTCACTTTACAAATTTTCCACAAATGAATAGTGAAAATACTGTGCATAAATAGTAACAAACTATTCATGTGGACCATCCACATAATATTTACAACAATATATATTAATTTACCCATATTAATAAAAATTAATCATTAGGCAAATTATATTGTAGGTACATTATTTTGTATAGTAGATACATTATTTTTATAAAAATTAAACAATAGGTAAATTACATTTTATAGTGTAGGTGACACACCCCGACCCGGTATGTCTACTAGGACTCCGAATCGAGATGTACTGGCCGACACCTGGAATGTGACGATGCCAAAGTGTAGTGATGTGGAAAATGTGAATAAATTTAAACTTAAAAGTGCCTAAAGACAAGAGTGCGTTGTGAGCATGAATGGACCAATTTCACACGTGACGTGAGAGCATAAGTAAAGTATAGTAGTGTGGGTAATGATCATACCCTCAGAGGTAGCCACCTATATTGAGATTCGCCAAGAATCCTCGTCGATACGAACTTCAGCAGCTAAAACCTAGAGGGGCGAAAAACAAAAAACATGAGTGGGCAAAAACAAAGCTTTTTCAAACCATTTCTCTTTCCAAAAATAATAACCCCTCACCGTAAAACCCTTATAATTTCCCATAAAATAATAATACATAAGTATATAGAAATCAGGCTTGAGAGTAATGAAAACCAAAGTGAGTGCCATATTAAGTATTTCAGTAATAAATATGTAAGCCAGGTGATTTGAATCAATATAATATGATATGTCAGTCGGAGTCATCTAATATGACATATACAGCTGAACCTATAACTCATAACCAATTCATGCACACGAGTCAGAACCACCTAATGTGGTATGTACGACATGCTGGGTGTAAATAGATACGCTTAAGTGCTAGGATCACGTGAAGGTTGTGCAAAGTATCGTAAGTCACCTACGAGTCGGAACCACCTAATGTGGTATGTACGACAAGCTGGCACCTGCCTTGGATACAAGGTAAGCGTGTGGTGTGGGAGGTGAACGATCACGTGAAAGCTAGGCTCTGGCCTCGGGCAGAGCACTAACACCGGGGTGCAGGATAATGAGCACTAAATGCATCTAAACATAACCATACACACTGCAATCACGATCATCAATATGTACTCACCTGAAGCTTACCTGGGCGTCCGCAGTGTCATGCAATAATATGCATATCTATACTAATGCATATACTAAAATAACATGCAAGTATGACATGGCACTTAAAATATACGCAAATTAAAACAGTTTCTGGGAAAATGTAAAACATATATACGTATATATAGAAAACCAAAAGCCCACTCACCCGGAGTCCACGCTACAACTCCCTAGCACAAACATCGAGGTGTCACGAGTGATCGGCACCTAGAACAATTATCAACCCACATCTCAGAATCCTTATCAATAGAACATGTAACTTACATAAAACACATCCTCAAGGACATTCTAGAATGATTTGAGACTCATTGACCAAAAGTCAACTGTCGGTCAAAGGTCGACGGTAGGGTCCATAATCCTACGTAACTCGATTCGGAAGATTCGAATCTCAGATTTTTGATCCGTAACTTCCAAAGATCCACATTATGCGTCTAGAATAACATACTAAAATTTCATTACGATCCAATGGTTGGATCTCCGCCAATTGCAAATTCATGTGGCGGTTAATGTTTTATTTTACGAACTTACAAATCTAATTCGGAAAGATCTGTACGTCGATTCCCGATCCGTAAGTTCCTATGGTCCTCAAATATTACGTATTATAATGTATTAAAGTTTAGTGACGATCCAACGGTTGGATCATCGATTGCTATACTAATTAAGTGGCGGACCTTAATGAATTTTCGCCGGATTCTGCAGATTTTGCAGACTTCCAGGGCAATCTTTAGAACTCCATATCTCACTTGTTTTTTAACCAAAATCGACTCATAATAAACCAAATCGAAGCTAGAGAAGTGTAGAACAAAATTATACCTTCTTGGAGTCCATATGGTCACTGGAGATGGCCATAAAATGGCCTGAAAGACGGCTGCCAGCGGGAAACAGGGATATTCGCCAGAATTTCTGGGCAACATTTCAACGTCCAGAACTTTGTCAATACTCAATAAAATCAAGTAATTCAAAAATGGAAATCATAGTTCTCAACGAGATGAAGAGATTGGTACCTTTCACGACAATAACTAGCCATGTTTGACCGTAAAATGCCTCGAAAGTGGTGGAGATAGCCGAAAACTGGGCAAACTTTAAATCGTTGTAACTTTCTCATTTCTTCACTAAATTAAACGATCCAAACATGAAAATTCATCTAATCGACGAGATGAATCAATTTATACCTGTTTTGAGTTCAAAAGATGGTTGGAAATTGTCTGAAACTGAAGGGAAACCCACGACTTCAATGAAGGTTCTTGAAATGGCATCCGTTCACAGTATTCCGAGAAACCAAAATTTGATTCAGGTTTCTAGGTCCGAGGAGAGTAAGAATATGGTGATTTTCAAGTCGTTAATTCGTCGGGAAGGTGGATTGGTGCTTAAATGTCACGGGGAGGAAGTTGAGGGCGAGAGATATATGAGCTGAGAAGAGACTAACGGGAGAAAGAAGGAGAAGAGGAAAACAAGAATCCAGAAAAATGGGGATCAATCTGTGGGTCCCATGTGGCACACAACCAATTTCACATGTTCAATTGTCAATTTACCAAAATACCCTCGCTATTTAAAGGTTCGTAGAGTCTTTGTTATAACTCCAAATTACGTTCCGTTTGCGCCTACGCGTTCGTAGCGATGAGTATTATGAGAATACACCAACAAAACGAGTCTTACGTGGCACGACATGGCAATCAACAAAAGTCAACGCATTTGCCTTAAAGAGCATTTTCGTAAATTCACTTATTAAAATTATAAAAAAACCGTAAAATTGGGAACGGGTCGTTACAGTAGGTACATTATTTTTGTACAGTAGATACATTATTTTTTTTTATAAAAATTAAGCAATAGGTAAGTTATATTTGCACAAATTATATTATAGGTACATTATTTTTGTACAGGAGATACATTATTTTTTTATAAAAATTAAACAATAGGTAAATTAAAATTCATAGACAATGAGTAGTAGATATATAATGTTTTAATCAAATTACATTTCTTTATTTTGTAGGTGAATTGTTTTCCATTTATATGTGTGACAGCCCGTCCCTAATTTTAAGAATTTTTAAAGTTTTAATAAAGGATTTTACAAAAATGTCCTTTGAGATACGCGCATTATTCGAGATTAATCGTTGTGTCATGCCATCTAAGATGTGTTTTCTTGACATATCCTCGTAGTACTCGTCGCTACGGACGTGTGGACGCTGACGGTTCGTTATTTGGAGTTATAACGAAAAAGATTTTAAAATTTGAAATTTGGGCATTTTATAAATTTTATTATTAAAATTTGGATGGCCCAGATTTAATGAAGAATTAAATGGATGGCTTGGATGTAAGGAAAACAAAAATAAATAAATATAAGTGAAAGAAGGTTTTTGGTGTGTGTGTGCGCGTGAGAGGAAGAAACAGAGGAAGGAGATTGGGCAGAAATGCCCAATCGGGACAAGAGAGAAGAGGCATCAGGAGGGATTGAGAGAGGGAGAAGCTGACCAATCGGAACAGAGGAAAGGAGGAAAGGAGAGGGCGAGAAGCGGAGGAGATAAGATCAGAAAACGGGTTTTTCCCCAACCCGTTTACCCGCGACACCCACACCCAAATTCTGGCGATTTTCACCGGATTTCTCACAAATTGGATCAGGGTACCACTTCCAATCAATACCTAGGCCTTCCCTCTTCATGTTTCACCCAAAAAATCATGAAATTTCGTGGTGATTTCGCGAAGAACACCCACACGGGTGCCGCGACCTTCTTGTCCAAATTCTTCAAATCTTGAAATGTTTTCTTTCAATTACTAACACCATTAGTATTCCCTTAGGACCTGGAACAAAGACCAAGCTTTGATTTGGACGGTGGAGTTGATTTGAAGGTCGAATTGGAACTCACCCAATTCTAGGGTCCGCACGGAATTTGATGAATTTGAAGTGTTTCCAGGCCAAATTGGCATTGGCCACAGGTATGAAAGTTGCTCTACTCATTGAGATCTTCAATTCTGCATTTTTTGAGAATTTTTGGAAATAGTTGGATTTTCCGGCGAGCCGAGGCGGCCAACCGCCACCCGCGGCGGCCCGTGCGGCGGCGCATGGCCAATGGCCCGCCAATGTCATTCTTAGCATGTGTTTAATGCTCTAGGTTCAGTTTTGATAATTGATGGACGTAAATTGAGTAATTGAACCTAAGTTCGTTTCGATTCGTGGTTAGGTGAAAATGTGAATTGACGATCCAACCATCGGATCGTCACCAAACTTTGATACGTTGTAACACGTAATATTTGAGGATTATAGGAACTTACGGATTAGGAATCCAATTTACGGATCTTCCGGAATTGGAGTTGTAAGTTCATAAAATAAAATGTTAACTGTCACTTGGTTTTGGAAATTGACGGAGATCCGACCGTTGGTTGGTAATGAAATTTTAGGATGTTGTCCTAGAGGTATATTATGGACCTCTGGAAGTTATGGATTGGAAATCTGAGTTGCAGATCTTCCGGATCGATCTACGTAGTGACGTGTTTTATATAAGTTATATATTCTATCGATATGATTTCTGAGGTTGTATTTGATTATTATTCTAGGCGCCGATCGTCATGACGCCTTGATGTGTTGTGCTAGGGAGTTGTTGGGCGAACTCCAGGTGAGCGGGCAGTATTTTCTGTTTATACCTATATACTATTGAAATTCCCAGAAATTGAGTTTTTAATGAAAGTATGTTTCCAAAATGTCATGCATGCATGATATGAATGATATGAATGACATGAATTATATGAATTGATAATTGATGCATATATATATATGTGAATTGGTGCTGTGGACGCACATGTAAGTATCATGTGAGTTTTATGTTATTCATGTGAATCATTGATGATGTGTATTATGTTGATAGCTCATAACTTGCAATCATGGTGTTAGTGCTTATATTATTCACCTCGCACCGCACGCTCACCTTGGATCCAAGTAGGTGCATGTCATACAGACCATGAGAGGGTTCCAACATGTCGTACAGACCATGAGAGGGTTCCGACTGATAGGTGATCTTAGATACGTGCACAGATTATTGATGAGATAAGCACTAGAGCGTATTATTACACCATTCATGTCGTACAGACTACTTCAGGTAGTTCCGACTTATATGCAGTGTAGTGCCGTACATGTCACCGAGGTGACTCCGGTTAGATTGGATGTTGAGCTATAGAATTAACCGTACAGGATCAACTGCAGGGTCTCCGGTTAATTCATTATTTCACCTGTTACATTGATGCATCATTCATTCTGTTTTTGAAATTATAACATGGCATACTTTCTGGTTTTTGAGAAAAATTGATGATTTGAGATTTATGAAAAGTATTATGCTATTATGCTATTTTCTGGGAAAGTATACAGGTTTTACAGCGAGGGGTTAGAAATGTTTTAAATGAAAAGTTTTCGAAAAACTTTGTTTTACTGACCCACTCAATTTTGTTTTGCGCCCCTCCAGGTTCTAGATAGCAGAGTTTTGGTGGCCACGAGGAATCCAACGGTGTTCTGACATAATTCACAAAAGTAGGAATCACCCTCGGGTGTTTCATCTTAGTAATTGTATTTTTAAAGCTTCCGAACTGTGTAAATGGTTACGTCACTCTCACGTGACGGCCAGCATGCCCTCCTTCGGGACGGGGTGTGTCAATATGTATGTGAAAATAATTTACATATATTATTATATGAAATAGAGGTAAATTAATATTGAATCAGTAAAAGTTTCTTTATTTTATAGGGTAGTGCTTATATGAGTTGTTCAGTACTTTGGAGTCAAATGCAAAGTCATGTTTAGCTTGGGGCTCAATAGTTACAAACAATTCTATCTAACATTAAAAAGCAGGGTGCTCAAGACTTGCGCATATTAACTTTAGAGTTAAAAGTAGGATCCTCACCTTAGAAGGTGCAAAAATTGGTTTTATGATTAATTCACGTGGCATTATATGATTGTATCCATGTGACTCACTCGTTTGCCACATAAGCATATTAATACAGAATTTAGTGAAAATGTAACAAAATGAATGAATTGATTTGCGGTCCATTTTAGGGATCAAATTGATGGATTTTTAATTTCAAAAATCATTTTGATAGGAACAAGTTTCTAAAAATTGCTAGGCGCTAGTTGGCTAGCTGGCAAGGGCCTAATGCCTAGGCGGCTAGGCAGGGCATATGCGAGTGTCTAGGCGGATTTATGTAAATTTATTATATATCTTGTAAAAAGTGTCTATTTACATCTAAAAAATATACTTGTATGAATAATAAAAGAATGATAAAATGCAAAAATAGAAGTAGAAGAATACACAAATTATATCATTAGTACTTTGATGAATTTGATGGAATAAGATACAAGTTCAAATGATACAAATTTGTAGTACTTTAGGAAAAAATTTCAAAGATGATATGAATTTGTAGTGCATTTAAAGAAGAATAAAGGTGCCAAATATATGTTTAGAAATCATTTAATCTTTGAAAACAAAGTATTTGACAAAAAAAAGAAAGTATTTAATCAACAATTTAAAATAATTACATAAAAAAAATGGAGGGTGGGAAACCAAGATGCATAGAAGGGAGGGAGGTGGGGCACCATTGTGCTAGCTGTACGCATGTACCCTTAATTTTCTCTCTTCTTCTTTTTCCTCTCGTCTTCCTCGCTGGAATTCTAAACCCACTGACTGTGTAGCTGTGCTTTGCATTCCTCCTTTCGCTTTTTGAAAACAAAAAAAGGCAGTGAAATGCGAAGACCGCCTCGGCGCCCGCCTTATCCCATCCCCGATTTTCCTCCCGACTATAGGTTAATCGCAGCGGCTGATCACTGCCTGGCCGATTTTTAGAACACTAGATAAGAAGGTCCAGTTTCAAAGACCAAACCGCGATAAAAACCCTACATATAATTTAGTTTAACATTTGGTTGTTTAATTGGAGATAGCATAATAAGAGCCGTACATGGCCATGATTGAACTATTGCTACTCTTACCTGGGGGGGGGGGGACAAGAGTAGTACGTGGTGTAGATTAATTTGGCCATCTTTCAATGAATTCCCTTCGAAGTACGTAGAGGGAGAACAATGAAGGTCGAATTTGAAATTAAGTTTAAGCTTTTATCCGGTTCAAAAAAAAAAGTTTTTTATTTTATAATAGAAAAATGTTAGAGAAACGACAGTTTTATTTTATTTTTTTAAAAGATGACTGGCCGGTGGTTTTGCCACAACATTCTACTATTTCGAGGGCCGAGAAGACTTATATAAGCATTTTAGTCTCTCCTGGTCACCATCTTATGATTCACCCAGCTCCAGGAATCGAACTTAGGACATATGCCGTATAGAATACGTGTCTAGAATTCGTCTCCAACCATTGTACCACCTATACAGTTTTAGACTACAATGATTCACTATCTAATGTGGCAAGTACTAAGTTTTTGTATGTGTAATGTACATAAAATTAAGTTGCCTCCAATGGTTTTTTCGCAATGAAACCTTCAGTCCCAAAATCAAAAGCAAAACGAAATCATCCCCTGGATATAATAAAGTTGTGTCATCACCACATTTCTACTCTTGTGGTGAAATTACACCGTATTTTGTTATTGAGTTGGGATCATAACTTTCGAGCCTTCTTCTTTAGTATTGTACCTAGTCAGGTCAATTCTGTGATCTTCCCTATCCTTTTTCTTTTCCTAGACCTAGTTTGATGATGAAACAAAACAATAATATGGGTGCATCATCTCCAATGTTCAATATTTGTTAATTTGGAAAGAATCTTGCGTATACATTAAATAAAGTAGATGGCCTGATCAGCCACCACTGATCTATACTCAAGCCCACAAAAGTCACCGCAACGAGTGACTCCACATCACTCGTAAAGCTAGACAACACCCACAACAGATCTTGGCTAGATTGTATTTTTGCTGTTTCATCAATAAAATAACTCATTTTTATGGAAAAATAAAAGAAACGCACCCCTAGAAGATTGGTTGAACCTTCGACCTTGTGGTTAACAGCCAGCCACACGCCGAGAAAGCTTAGGTGGACAGGACCCATTTTGTAGAGAAATCAAGAAATAGCTATAAGTTAAGTGTGTTGAAACCCTGATTAACCATGCATCCACACATGCTGCTATATAATCGTACTTTCACCCATTTATTGGTCGAAAATTAGTATGGATCATTACAAGTACATAGTTAAAGGAAACTCATATAAATGATGGTCTCTTTGGATTACAAACTTGTTATGTTTGTGATAAAAGTGTTTCTGATAAAAGCACTTATGATCAGAAGTGTTTCGTAGTACCTGAGCAATTCCATATGGGTTAGGAAACACATGAAAAAGGCACAAGCAGAAACACAAACAAAATTTCAAAGAGAGAAGCAATTGATATAAAAATATATCTTATGAACTTTAGATCCATGCATCTACAAGGGAAAAGAGAAAATGAAAATGATCATAATCAAGTTCAACTAATTCATGTCTTACGCAATTACATTATGGAGCAAGTGGTTGATTCTGGATATTCACGAACCAGTTCACAGTACATTGGACGAAACCGGGGAGTGCAACAGTATTGAACACAGCTTGCTGAAGGAGCTGGAGTTGACTTTTCCTTCACTTCTTCAACTTTGACTATGGTGCAGGAACAGCCGAGCTTTTTCCTCAATGACCTCGTCAAGCAAACCGAGTCTACATCATCCCCGATAACCTCCACATGATCTTTGTTTGCTCCTTCTATCGACACTTTACTAACACCTGCTTTCATTAATTATGATACTCTTTAATAACCATGCCAACTATAATTAACAATGAAATCGCTGAAAGAAAATTTGAATCATGATAATATCAAAAGGTCCATACCGTGTGCAGCAGCTGCAATCTTCAAGGCCTTGGTTCTGCATTTGTCACAGTGCATTGGCACCTTCACAACGATCTTCATTTGCTGCACCGTCAATTTGTACAAAAGATGTATAAACAATATGATCAATTTATACATTTAATTAATGTCAGCTAATTTAAGAAAACCTTCTCGCCTTATTAATTAGTTTCAGTTGGATTAAAAGAAAAAAGGTATATAACTGCAACAAGATGCAAGATTAGTAGAATATATATAGGAAAAGGCTTACCGGCGGCATTTTGGAGAGAATATTGTGTGAAATATAGAAGTTTAAGTTTTTGGGATGGAAACCCTATGAAACAGCGAAGGTGCCATGCTACTTATAGAAGATAGGATCCCCTTTAATATTTTTCTCGACTTGTATTACAAGTCCATATATGCCTACCCTGTACCAATTACTACATGAGATCCTACCTTTCTTCTTTCTTTTTTAGTGAAAAATATGAGATCGTATATATCTTACAGACAAGATTTTATTTATTGTTTATAAGAAAAGTCAAGATCTGAAGAGAGAGTGAACTGAACAGGTTTTCCATTATGATGAAATTAGTTACAACCAATGTTGTACTTATAAATTAATATCGCACATTAACTCGACAAGAATATGACTGTGACAAGTGTAAATACTCTTTTTGTTTTTTTCAGTAATCTCAAATATTTTTGCTATTAAACAAGCACTTGATTTAATAATACTCTTTCTTACAACAAACAACAACAACAACAAAGTCTTATTAGCTGTATAAATCTTAGAACACCAATGCATTTGGTTTTACATCAGATCCTTCATTAACTCCAAATACTCTGTCTTAACATTGAAAAATGTTCCAAATTTATATACCTGTTGGTACACCTAAAAGTTAATAAAAACATAAAATAAAAGATGAGTAATATAGCTTAGGACACTCTTTTGGCTGATACCTTAGCTAACTTTCATGCAAATCATGATGCATATTACTAATGCACTACAAGAATTCTAGCTATAGGACACTCTTTTTTACACACTAAAGAAAGTCAGTGGCTTTCTAACTTTATATACACCAAAATATATTATCCGTGGCTATTGAAACTCAGACACCAAAAAACAGTGTGGTTAACCAAATTATGATTTTCAACTGAATTTTTTTTCTTACCTCTCTTTTCGGTGGCAACTTGCAATTTTCAGTGTTGAAGTCTGTGCATTGGTGCTAATTTTTACTATAAAAATACTTTCTTATAATGATTTATTTTATTTTAATAATAAAAGGAAAAAAAATTATTCATTGACATGACCATAACACAATCCACTCACCTCCCATCTCATTAGCCCTTCATTCATTATGATCTGCAACTGATTTTTTTTTCACCTTTCTTTTCGGTGGCAACTTGCAATTTTCAGTGTTGAAGTTTGTGCATTGGTGCTAACTTTGCCCTTGGTCATGTGTGTTGCACGTGCGTGGCTGTCGGGGTTTTCGCTCTCTCCTCTTTTTTTCTTCTCTCTGTTTTTCTCTCTTTCTATTTCTATGCATCTCTGTGTGTGTCTTGGTGTTTTCATCACGATCCGATCGTTTAGAAGGGTGGTTAGCCTGTTTTTTCCCGCTGTTTTATGTGGAGGAATCGCAACGGTTTGGGTGCTTTGGTTGGTGTGAGACGTTATTTTGTGTTTGGTTGGTGATAAATTTTTTTAATTGATTGTTGTAAAATTCGATTCTTGCTAAATGCTTTCTATACTTTTTGCTGATTTGCGTGTGGATCTTTTGTTTGATTTCATTTTTGGTTGCAGGAAACGTTTATCTTCCAATTTTGGGGTTTTGTTGTGGGAGTTTGCAAACGCTTTCTGGGTCAGGTGTGTAACTTATCATTAGGGGTTTGCAGCTTTGAAAAGACATATTAGGGGTTTTTATTTAGTGAAGCAGAGGAGTGAATTTCACTTGATCGACAAATTAGGGGTTTTTATTCAATCAACTCTGCATGTCTGTGTTTGCAGGGGAACCTCGATCGACAACCAGAGATGGCTGTTGAGATTTTAAACAGCCAGCCACAGATCAAGGCTAAGAAGGTATAAAATTACTTCCCTCTGTCCGGGATCTGTAAATATCGTCAAAATTTGTGAGTAACAAACACAAGTGTTGAAATATTGTTTGTATTTTATATTTTTTGTTGAATTATAAGTTTTCCAGTTCTTAACTCTCCTGGTGTTATCGTTATGCAGGTGAATCTGGAAAAATCTGTTGATTATGTAATTGAAATGACTATGTTCAAGTTGTTAGATGGATGCAAAGATTGTGGAACTTCCTGGGATTGTAATATGCTAAAAGGCATATTTTCTCTGACAAAATATTTAATATTTTTAATAAACAAATAAACAAAGAGATGAAAATATCATATCTCTATTGTTCATTTGGCCACCGATGTATAGATGGTGGTGTTTGTTACAATAGATTCCTCTATATAGGACACGGACCCTAATTCAGTCGCTGCTTGGTGGCAATTGATGTTTGCCACCACTTTCAGTGTCCACTGTTTCCAATAGGCACCAATAAGATCGGTGGTCTATGGTTTTTTTTCTAGTAGTGATGGTCCAGCGTTCTTTCATGTGAAACTTCTGCTTATATTCATGATCTTTCTACTTCTACCAATTATCATTTCAGATTATTTTCATTATATGTTTTCTTTGTACGTGGGGTTGATTTTTGGTTTTACGTTTTTTCTTCAAGAAGGTTTGGCTTTGTATTGCCCTTGTTTGTATTTCTATTTTTATTTTAATAAGATTAAGGGAATGAGAACACTATCACTCCTTCAAAAAAAAAAGAAAACTAATGAAAAAAACTTGAAAACTTTGAGTTTTAACGATAATAACAAAATAAATGGTAAAGTGAATAGCACGATTCGACCACTGAAAAGTTATCCACAAGTCTTAAAAAATGTGGTTTTTTGTTAAAGTGAATAATATCAGAATTTTTTCGTTAAAATTCCCTTAAAAAAAGTACTAGCTAGCAACTGAACTCCAAGAAAATTAATCAAAACATTTTGAAGAACACGATTCGACCACTGAAAAGTTATCCACATGCCTTACACTCTGAAGCATCCCACGTAGCTATAATTAATCCACTTGATCGATCTGTACACCATAACGCTAACGAAATTTAGTATTACCGGAGACAATTATATTTTGATATCCAAAATTTGAACGCATACTAATATATAGTCAACTTACAGCGTTTCATCCAATCTGCATTTGCTAATATATAATAATTTCTATTGGCCAACAAGCACATTGTTAGAGGATTAATTAGACTCATGCAGACATGTAAATTTTAAACTGAAAACACACTGAGAAATTTATTTAGATTAATACATCGTCAATTTTTTTTTAGAAAGAGTACGATATTCATTAATATGATATTGGATTCGTACATCGTCAAAATTATACACAGTAATTCACGGATGTTTATGAAAGCAACATTTAATTCTCACAATTCATCTTTGTTCATTGCCTTAGGTATGTAGAGTAATTTTCCATTGTGGCCATTACGTAAATTTATAATTGACTCATAATATAATAAGCAAATTAATAATACAATATCACAGTGCAACGGATACATTCAAATCTAAACTTTGTCACAAACGTTCAAAGATTCATGTGTGAATGTGTACGTTTTAACTCGTGTATATACTTTTTAATTGATGATTAATATCTTGTACATTTCTATTGGCAAAGCGAAGTCAAAGTCTTTGAGTAATCATAACAAATTAATCGTCAAAAGTATATATATACCTAATATGCACGACTGCAATTAGTTTGTTATTTTCAACCTACAGCTGTCTTTGTTATATATATTGTGAATGAAAATGTGATAGATTGCATAGCAAAGTCTAAGTCTTCTTTTTTTTTTTTTACATAAACTAATGTTGCACTATCACAAATTTTGAATTCTTTCTTTCTTGATGGCCAAACAAACCACCATAAATGAACTAACATGGCACTATAGGGTTTAGCATTGTGAAAGTAGGGACAGTTCCTTATATAATTGGTAGGGTTACCTATCTGTCTAACCTATAACAGAAAGAGAGGGACTCTAAATCACAATTATATAATTGGCATGTGATCTGTATTTTATTAACCATTTTCAATTAACAACCATCATGGGTAGCCCAGTGGTTAGGAACTAATTCAGACCCGTATTCTACACGGCACATCTTAAGTTCAATTCCTGACGTGGTTGAATCAAACAACGGTGGCCAGATGGAGGCTGAAATACTTTTGGAGCCTTCCCTGCCCCTGGACCTGGAAGGTCCCTAAATGGGGTGAAAATGGCTGACTTAAAATATCATGCATAGTGTGTTTGCAATGAAATATTTGTCCCAAAGCTAATGGAAAACTAAATCCATGCCATCATATATAGGTTTTCCTGAGTTTTTTTTTTCCATACAACAAGAAGCCACAGGATTTTTTTTTTTTTTTTTAATACAACAACAATCCGTGGCGAAGAATGTTGTCATTATATAAGGAAGTGAAAATTTTATACTCAAAACTAAAACTTTGGATAATGGAAATTATGTCATCACTAAATGCTCTATAATTTGTAGAATATTTGGTGAAATTTTTTAGTTAGGGTCAATATCAGCAATGCAGTTCATCCAACGATAAACCTAATCCGAATCCTTGAGTCATTGAGATGAAGTTAGGGCCATAATTCAAAGAAAGCAAACCTTACTTATATATAGAACCGGCAAATGTTTGAAGTTAAATTTTCTCCTTAATCTGAATCTCAGTCACACATATATATTTAACATTAATATATATACATATATATATATATGTGTGTGTGTGTGTGTGTGTGTGTGTGTGTGTCAAGGACAATTACATAATAGAGCAAGTTGGTTCTGAATATTCACGAACCACTTCCCAGTACATTGGAGGGCATTGCGGAGTACAATAATAGCTTGCTAATGGCGTCCATTCAATAGTATGAGTTGGTTTTTCACCACCATCTGCATTACCTCCTTTCACTTGTTCAATTTGGACTATGGTGGCGAAGCCAACCTTCTTCCTTAACAGCCCCGTCAAGCGAACGGAGTCAACTCCATCACCTCTCACCTCCAGATGATCTTTGTCTGTTCCTTCTATTGACACTTTGCTAACACCTGCTTTCATTTTAACGATCATCAGTTAATTATCCTAATTATCCAACCCTAAATAAATATGAATGAAGAATTGATACAAAATAAACTCAAATGATTGATGCATTACCGTATGCTGCAATCTTCAAGGCCTTGGTTCTGCATTTGTCAGAGTGCATTTCCACCTTCACTAGTATCTTTTGCTGCATCATATTGTATAAATTAATGCCAAACATATATTGTTAAAATCTTAGATCTTTTATAGAGAACGTTTTAATTGGGAAAGTTAGAAAAAAATGTCTTTTTGCCTCTTCTACGGTTCTACGTGTATAAAATTTAACTGACCCCATAGTTTTATTTGCATTCAAACGCTTCGCCTAGTTACTGCTTGAGACCTAGTCAGAAACAATTGGCCCTATAATTTTGCGTGTGAAAGGACTTAACTGACCCTAGAACTTTTTCCAAATTTTCCTTTCGATAAAATGCAAGAGTAGTACTAATGGAATGTTTTAGAACAAATTAAAACGCTTACCTTCATGTTGGTGACTTGAAGGCAAGTACGAAATAACTTTTAAGCTTGTTGGGATGGAAAACTCTATGAATCTATGAACGAATTAATCTGTGAAAGTAGAACTGCATATTTATAACGACCGAATTAGTCCTACAGTATTCGACAAAGCAAAAAAAAAGAAAAAAAAGTCCTACAGTATTACTTCCTTCCTGTGGACTTGTATTATATATAGGACAACATATATATATAGGCCCTCTATGCAAAGGGATCCTAATTTTTTTTCAAAAAATGGGGATTAGGTGTGGGGCTCACTCCACTCGAACTTCAACGATTCGAACCGTCTATTTTGTAAGTCTCGATTCATAGATCATCTTTGCAAAAATTCAATTCAATCCGAAACCATTTACCTATTTAATTATCAAGATAAAATTTCATTGTTTTTTACATAACAAAGTATTCGTTAATTTCTTTGAACCCAATTAGATGTCTTAAACATTTCCGATTTGGCTAATATTTTGCAAGAATGATCTATGAGGTGCAACTTGAAAAATAGAAGGTTCAGATCGTTAAAGTTCGATGTAGTGTGGACCACACAACTAATCCCCATTTTATAAAAAAATGAGGATCTCTTCCCTTAAAGATTATATATATATATATATGAACATAAATACACACGGAATTGGATCCCATCCGGATCCATTTTGTGGGGATTCTAGGGATCCTCACATCTTAGTCATTCATCGTGTATCGTGCGGTCAGAAATCATTTGACTTCTTTTATTTAAAATTAAATACAAATAGTATATCTAACAAAAATTGGCCGTACGATGTACGATGAACGGTTAGGATGTGAGAATTCTTAGGATTCCCACAAATGGATCCGAAGAGGATCCTCTATTCAGTCCTAGCAATTACATGGAAGTATCTAAGAGACTAGTTTTTTTTTCTTTCAGAAATATACAATACAAAGTCAGATCAATTACCGCGGTTTCGCAGGCATAGTCCTGATCAGCTGGCGTCTCTCAGCTACTTGAATAGATTATCATTCTTACTTCTTAATTCTCTCTATATACTCTTCTTTTGTTAATTTTCTCTACGTAATATTATAGGCAACCCAGAAAATGTTTCTGTATCGTCTTAATTAAGTTTTTTTCTTTCTTTCCATTTTCTGGCATTTAAATCAGTTTTACTGGGGTCTTTTTTAACAGTGATTGAGTAGTCTCAACACCCAAGGACTGAGTAAATCAGTTTTAATTACTAGGGTTTTTTTTGTTGCTTATAGGCTACGATCGACCACACAGAAAAACTACTTAGTTAGAACTTAGAGGATTAAAATAATCTAGAATTTTCAGACTTTATTTTGATTCATTGGCTTAGGTTAATAAATTAATTGTAGAGCTCGGGTGCTACTGGTATGTTTTAGATGAGAGATTGGTAGGCGGTTCAGCTTGCAAACTCAGTTTAATTATATATGGAGGTTTTTCAACATAGGGTGGTACTATCCACACATCTCTTTTTACCTTTCATATATTCCTCTCAATTTCCGGTCGTCGGATCGAATGAATTGAATAATATCAAATGATATAAATTAACAAGTAATGTATGAGAAGTAAAAATGAATGTATAAGTAGCATCACCCTGTCACATCAAGCTGTGGAAGAAATTGATTGTACGTGATTTTAATTCTTGTATGAATACTTTCTTGTGTGTATGAGTTAAGGTTGGATCGGGGTCTAACAATACTCAATGATGAGATCATCGATTTACATTATAGTCTTTTAATAATTCAAAAAGACTCGTAAAAGAATATTTTTACAATGTGAAATCCCATTGTTTCCTTTATATGGATTAAAAAAAAAGAAAAAAAAAAAAGAAGGCACACCTGGTACATGCATGACTACAAGTTTATCATTCCCACCCTGCAATGCACCTTCTACATACAAGCAGTAATATATATAGATATATAGCATAGCAAATATTAGTCGAAGTCTTTTGTTTCCATATAAAAGTAGTATGGCACTATCATAAATTTGAGTGAAAAAAATTTATTTTCTCTTCTTAAAAAAGGGACCAGTTGGTGATCGCCAGGAAGACCCACAAAGGCATTTCAGCCTCTCTCTGGCCACCATCGTGCGATTCACAAGCATCGGGAATTGAACTCAGGACATGCCTTATAGAATACAGGTCTGGAATCCATCTCCAACCATTAGACCACCCCGTGATGGTTAAAATTTTTTATTTTAAGGGTGAAGGAAGTCCATATTCCCAGTCTCCAGGGACAAATTTTCGAACATATTTTTTACATATGTGACTATGACAAATGGAATATTCCTCAAATATTTGCAAATTGTGAAAATAAACATATATATGAGGATCAGGATCCTCTCCTGAGCAAATGGAGAGGATCCTCCTGACCGAGTCCATCGGACCGTTCAAATTTTATCCAACGGCTACAATTATTATAACTTTTAGTGGAGCCTCATGTTTGTAGCCGTTGGATAAATTTTGAACGACCCGATGGACCCGGTCAGGAGGATCCTCCCCATTTGCTCAGGAGAGGATCATGATCCATATATATGATTCACATTACGTAAGGCAATATGACAAGTCAAGAATGATTGATTATTTTTCTTGACAGCCAAGCAACCTCCACAATATAAAATATCTCTCACATGTGTACGGCCAAATTCTAGTTGAAATGTTGGATAATGACCCCAACCAGTTGTTGAGTTGCTGTATACTGTGTGTGCCCTCGGGCATGCACCAAGTCGTTGAGGCAGACCTGATCTACCGCTTGGACTCACCTTTTGCTACTTGGATGACGTGCGGTAGCATGCACAAACGAGTCATAGTACCAATTATTAGATCCTATATCTCGAGAGGAGAGGAGCAAGATTTTCTCCCCTCCAAATCTCATTTTCTTCTCTTTCTTCTTTTTTATTTTTTTTATTTTTAAAATTTGTTATCTTTCTCTCTCTTCATAAGTTAATACAAAATGTTAATGTGATATAATCGTGATCGTTTAAGTAAGAGGAAATGAATAGAGAGGAGAATTTAGAGAGGAGAGAATCCCCAAAAGAGTATGATAAGGAAATTTTCTTTACAGTTGTCTATGTATGTTCTGTTGCTAGAAGAGGAAGGTAAATATTGTAATTTGATTGTAGGGTAGTGCTATTTACACACCCACATTTTTACTTCTCACGTACCTATCTCAATTTTCAACTGTCGAATTGAATGAATTGAAGAAGATCAATAAAAAAAATTAACAAGAGTGTGAAAATAGTAAAAAATAATGTGTGAATAACACTATCTTGATGGTATTAAGAATTCCTTTTCTTAATATGTTCCTAAATAATTTCCTAGATTATTGCGATTAGAGTTGTACGTTAGTAGGTGTACTAATCGATTCGACCCACGAAATCTGGTGTGGTGTTGATCCATCATTAATTTGAAGAGACACTTCGGGTTTTTCAACAAAGGGTAGGTTTTTTTTTTATTTATTATTTATTATTTTTATTTTTTAACAAACGATATTATCTACAGTAAAATAATGAGGTAAGATTAGCCTCACAATGAGTTAGTAATAATATGGTTCAAATTCGCCTTTGACGAGAATCGAACCTAAGACCTCTCACTTACAAATGAAGAGGAATACGACTAGACCGTAGTACTAAGTGGCAACAAATGATAGTGTTGGAGTAAATATGTTTTTATTTAAAATATATTTATTTTTTGGTTTATTACAAATATTAAATATAAAACGTAAACTGTTTTAAAGGTGGGATTCAAAGATCAAGTCCATTTACATAACTTTGTCCGTTGTGGTTTGTACGTCCGTTTTTGAATATTCCTTTTAATTTCCTACGGTTTTGCGTCCTTATAATAATTAGGACCCCCAACGTCTATTTTTTTTTATCTATATATATAGGTGATGTATGTTATGCGATTGTAAGAAAAAAGTAGATGAAGAATTTTTTTTACATATATTGATTTAAAAAGCAACATATCGAAAAGGTGTAAGTTCGAAGGTTCTTCCGGTGTGCAAGGAAGAATCTTATCAGAAGAAGGTTCTGGGCTGTTTTATCCTGGGGACGACGTGGTGTTTGTGAACTGCTTGCACACTTTGGGCAGAGCCGCGAAACGTCTTAAAGAGAGCGACTTAGTCCACGACTCATCCCAAGAATCATTCACCACTCAAGGGTTCTACATTTTTTTTGGTAACTTCGTTCCTTTCTATTTCAGTTTACAACAGATAGTGTTAGGAATATCAAAATTTACAAACTAAATGATGTGTCACCAATAGGAAATAAGTACGTTAATCAACACTTAAATAATAATCCAATCATCAACAATCACACTATTTTAATTTGCAAATTTAATTTTAAAAATTTAATCTTCCTAACATTATCATTCAACAAATTCATTACATAACTTATTCACAACGTGAATGGCCCCATCTCCTACCTTCAGTAGCAGATCGCACTAGGGTTCCTTTGTACCACTCCACCCAGCTGCCAGCCTGACCTAAGGCATTCCATGATTGGCATGGCTTTTGGGGGATATGAATCTTTATGCAACACTAGTTCTGAGTACTTGACACTACATTTTTTGTGAGTGATTTCATCTCATTTCTTTAGCCTGTTATCATCCGAAAATATTTAGCTTGAAGTGCAGAAAATTTTAAAAATAAGTGCTAAATCTGTTTTTCTTATAAGATAAATTATGTATCTCACTCATCACATAATAATGTTAAAAAAAAAAAAAAAAAATCGCACACCAGCTTGCTCAAGCTGCTCTCACATTAGGTGCTCTAAGTAATTCGTACTTTCGTGAAGAACTACCGGATATTGTTACTGATCTCTTGTTTGAGGAATCACTCTGTAACTAGTTGTTTTAACTTTCTGACTTTTTTGAGCCTTTAATGAAATCTCTGCCACTAATTAAAAAAAAAAAAAAAAAAAAAAAAAAACGTTTCTAACGTTTGAAAAAGAAGGAAAAGATAAATGAATCCCAAATAGTTCAGTGTTCCAATGATTTAGAGCTAACTGATTACACATGACCTGCTTACTTTTGAACCTTTTTGTTTGTCTAGTGTTTTTCTGCACCATCTTTATAGCAAGTTCTAACTTTCCGCCTTCCTTAGTGGCTAAACATGTCAAAACACTTACAAGTTAGTATAAGCTAAAACCAGCAGCATGGTAAGATTATTACATCACAGGCTCCAAACCCCTTGATCTTGTTCATCTTTTTGGATTGCTTTTGTAGCCAACACTTGTGCTCACAAGTTCTTACGCTATAAGCGCTTTCATTAGAGACACGTACAAGTTTTTATCAAAAATCCAACGACGTCACGAAAAATCATCTGATATATGCTCTTTCACAAAATGTTCTTATGTCATAGAAGGCACTTTTAACTATTTATACTAAATACAGTTAGAAGCGTTTTTAGTTGCCAATAAAAACATTTTTAGGCGTTCAATAAGAGCTGCAAGCTGGCAGTACCTCTAACCATTCACAACTTCCACTGGTCAAACCAATCAAAAGTGCTTATAATCAAAGCACTTTGCAGAACAGGGCCACTTCTGTTTCAAACAGTGCTTGCAATCAGCAAGTTCAAAAGCAAAACCATTCAAACACAAACATCCCACCTTTAGCTCCACCAAAACCCTCTTTTGCAAATACCACTCCTACCCCTCAACCAAAAGCTTCTTTTCCTTTACTTGCTTTAATCAGTTTCCTCATTTATTTAAACAAACAATTATCTTCATCTTCCCCCTTCATTACTAGGTTCAGTTCACCTGTTTTGCTTCTGGTTGTTCTTCAGAGATGTTAGCCCTCCCACCTCCACCGCCGTCTCCAATTCCACCTTCGCCGCTACCTCAACCCCCGCCCCAACGGCATACCAGACGCCCGCCCCGGTCCCCAAGGCCAAGTACACCAATCTCCCAAATCATCATATCAAAGTTCGCTGCGAATCGAGAAGCCCCAGCACCTGATGAAGTAAATCTAGTCTCAAAACCGACAAAGCAAACAAGACTGCGGCAACCTCAACGGACAAATCCGCTTATATGGTGCTGTGCTATTGCGTGTCTCATATTTAGCCTTATTCTTATTTTCTTTGGAATTGCAACTCTGATACTCTTCCTAGTTGTCAAACCGAAAACTCCATCATTTGACATCCCCAATGCAAGCCTCAACACCATCTACTTCGACTCACCGGAATACTTCAACGGCGACTTCACTTTCCTCGCAAATTTCTCCAACCCTAATCGGAAAATCGATATAAGATTTGAGTATCTGGATATGGAGCTTTACTTTTCTGACAGGCTCATAGCAACTCAATCTCTTGCACCTTTCACACAAAGACCTGGAGAAGGAAGGTTGGGATCAGTTCGCTTAATATCGAGCTTGGTTTACCTGCCTGTCAATCACGCTGTGGCACTTCGGACACAGGTGCAGAACAATCGGGTCACCTATAATATGAGAGGAACATTTAAAGTGAGAGCCAGTCTAGGTATGTTCCATTTTTCTTACTGGTTGCACAGCAGATGCCAGTTACAGATGACAGGTCCCCCAACCGGTGTTTTAGTTGCAAGAAGTTGCAAATCTAAAAGATGAAGATCAGGAGAACTATTTCCTGCTATCTTCCTTTTATGGTCTTATTATGTCTACATTGAAACCTAAATGTATAAAGGTTATATCAGCTATATAAATATGATACATAAGCATTCTTTTCTACAAACTTACGAAATAGTTTTTTTCTTTTCTGTTTTTGCATTCGGAAATTCGGTTGGCTGTATCACGAGTCCCTTGGTAACAAAACCTACAGGACACAACTTATCATCTAGAACAAATATGGTACACAAGAAATGGGACTGAAAAACAGAGGAAACACGATAGCCTCGTCTGCAGAACGGAAAAGAAAAAAAGGTCTCCTGAATTGGAACTAAACAGAGGAATCAGAAGCACTAGCAAGAGATGTATGGAGATTCAACTAGGATCCTGCAAAGATTTGGGCATAACTTCTCCCTTGTTTTAATACCGACACATTAGTCCGTTATGGTGCTTCAGCACTGCACCACCACTTTCATATGTTTACTTAATTAAAAGAAAGAATTCATACAAAAAGCAATGTTCGGTCCAAATTTTTACAGAAAGTTAACCAGAGATTGATTCAAGACAAGAGCTGGAGAATCCAGCTACAGGTTTGTATTTGTTGGGGGTACCTTTCTATATAGTTCCTATGTCAAAAGTGTCCTAATCAGAAATCACCTAATATACTATATCTATTTTCTAGATATAAAGAGATTGATTTGTAGTTTAAAGAAACGCCGCAAGATCACTGTCGGATGTTCAATACGACTGTGTACTAGACAATCAACGGTGTTACGTAATGGACAGCTGGTGGCTGGAGAGTAGCCAGCAGATGAAAACTAGCACAACCTCGATACTTTGTACTAAAATTTCCACTGGACGACAATACATATCTAAACTGCCTTATGGTAAAGAACCGACAAAGAGATTCAGTCTGCAAATCGACGATTTCCATTAGAATTATTGATCCCCCTAAGTGCTATATCGTTAGGTCTCATTATTTGCTTTAAAAGCATATCCAGTGTCTTATGCCAAGTTAATCAATGTTTGAAAGAATTGCAAGGACAACTAACGTAAATAGCTAGTTCGCCACAAGGTTTTCACCAATATGTAATTCAATTATGCTTATAAAGATTCAAGAAAGCATATGTTCACATTCTAACAAATCTTATGAGCACTATGTGTACAACAGTTCTGAAAATTCAGACCAACAACATCATTATAAGATCATCGAAGCAATATATAAGAGCAAAAATTCAAAATTATGAACCTCTTTCACATGAGAAACCCGGAGCCGTGCCTTCACCCTCCACTCACTTCAGATGGTGTTTTCGCCACTATCGACAATGCATGTAGTCCACTTTGCAATTCTTCTTGCAACAAACCATATATAAGCCTATGCCTCTTAACCAAACTCTTCCCTTCAAACTCCTTAGACACAACTCTCACATTGAAATGCGTCTCCCCATCACCACTTCCTCTAACCCCAGCGTGCCCGGCATGTTGATAAGATATGTCTTCCACTTCCAATTCCACAGGACTTAACTCTCGCATCAATTTCTCCTGAATTCTCTTCCCTCTGCTTCCCAAGTCATCTGCCACATTTTCGCTCGTTTCACTCGCTACCAGTTCCAATTGCTTAACATTTTCTCTAGAACTCAATCCAATATCCTCACCCTCATTCCCACCATCAACTGTCAAACCCGAATTCGAATTCTTTCCCCCGCCCACTTCAGAATCCACTCCAAGTTCCAAACTTTCGACACTATCTTCAATTTTCGCCGTGAAACGCTGACTCTCCCCTCCATTTTCTTCCTCCACAAGCAACTCCTTCGCCTTCCTTTGCATCAACCTCAACATATTCAAAAACCCATTATTCCTCGACGGAGTCAGGCTCTGCTGCAGCCCCAGAAGCACCGCGAAATCAGGCGAAACCCGCAAAACCTCATCCACCGGGCGGCCCGATAACCCGCTAACTAGCAAAGCAGCGAGTCCCTTGGTAAGGACCGAGTCGGAATCAGCCTCGAAAAACACATTCTTCTCTGAGTCAAGATACGCCCTGACCCACACCTGCGAGACGCATCCCTCCACTTTGTTCTGCTTCGTCTTGTATCGATCATCCAACGGCTTCAAATTCTTGCCGTAGAACAGGAGCTGCTCGTACTTGGCCTTCGGGAGCTGTACAGACTGGAAGAGCTTGACGATTTCCTGGAGCTTCGGAGGGAGGTCCTCGACGGGCTGCAGGGACGTGGAGCTCGATGCGGATGCGGACGGCGGCGGAGGGGAGGCGGAGTATATAGTGGGGATTCTTTGGAAAGTGATGGGTCTTTTGGGGAAAGAGATGGATGGAGGTTTTGGAGTTTTAGGTTTGAGAATTGAGCTAGGGATTTTGGTGGTGAATAATCGAAACGACGATGAGATTGAAGAAGACGACGACATTTCTGGAGGAGGAGAGCGAAGAGATGGACACAGTGGCAGGTTAAAAGATTTGAAGCAGATGGACTTAAACTCGCCGTTTAGTCCTTGCTGATGAGTGGGGCTGTTTTTATGTTTTCTGGGCCTTAGTCTCGTAAAAACAACAACAAAGTATTATCTCATTAAGTTGAGCGGGGTATAATTTTTTTTTTGAAGACTGACTCTCTGTCTTATAGTCGATTCTTCTAATTGAAGTCGCTACAGGTTACCGGTTTACATGTCAAAACCATCTTAATCAATTTTCTCTTTATCTTTAATTGTGGCAACCCCAACTTTACCAGCATATAACGGTCACACAACACACTCGCTGCACTCTTTCACTTCATCATTCCAGCTTGTATCCTAGGGTTGAGATTTCTATTTAATTCTTCATTCTTCCAAGATAACGAAAGTGTTCACTCTTTAACAATTCCTTATCTCCAATCTTCACTTCTATCTCATCTAGACCCATTCTCACTGGAATGGACTTGGATTGTCTGCCCTCCCCATTAGGGGTGGGTTCAAAAAACCGAAAACCGAAAAAAACCAAAAACCAAACCGAACCGAAACCGAAAAAACCGAGCCGAACGAAAAAACCGAACCGAATTGAAAAAACTGAACCGAACCGAATTCTTTTGGTTCGGTTCGGTTTTAGTGATCTAGAAACCGAACCAAACCGAACCGAACCGAATTAATTAAATTAATTTTTTTATTTAATTATTTGTTTTGGGTATTATTTTCTAAACCCAATTTGTAAGTTAAAATGTGCTAAACCTAATGTGTTGCCAAACTTTAAGCTCAAAATATTAAAAAAATGCCTATAAAAACTCTAAACCCTAACCTATTATTTCTCCCCCATATAAGGTTTCGGAATCAAACCTCCTCCTGAAGTACCTACATCCATCTCCATAGCATTGTCTATTTCTGCCCCAACTTTCTTTTCCAAATCTACTCTCATATAACATGTAACATAATCCATAAACATTTATTTCGGGTAGATTATTTGGGTAATTTGTGATGGAAAAAAAATTCAACACACACTAAATAAATCCACCCACGTAATACTTTTACTAATCAAGTTGTCAACATGCAGTTACAAGCAAACAACCCTGATCTTTGAACAACATCATACAATTTAACTTTTCTAAGTCATTTGTACGATTTTTGTGTTGTGAGGTTGTTAGTTTGGACTTTGGAAGACTTGATTGATGATTTTAGTTCAACTTTAAATGTTTATTTGCATTGTCTTTGATTCTAGTTAGAATGTTTATGTTATGATTGTGTTGGATATGTTAAAATTTAAAATTTCAATGTTTTTCATTTTTTGAAAAAGAAAAAAAACAAAAAACCGAAACCGAACCGGAAAAAACCGAACCGAAAAAAAACCGAACTGAAAAAAACCGAAAAAAAAATGAACCGAACCGAAATTTCGGTTTGGTTTCGGTTTTGGCAAAAAACCGAACCGATTTAAACCGAACCCACCCCTACTCCCCATCCCATGCCCTCCTATTTTTGTGGTCACGGTTAAGCCACGTCAATATTTTATATTCCCATTACTTTTTGTCGTATTATTTCTATAAAAAAAATCAATATAAAATGTTGACGTGGCTTAACTGTGACCACATAATATAGGAGGGCATGGAAAGAGCAGGGGATGGGGAGGGCAGACAATCCAAGTCCAAAACTAGACTTGCATTCCATATATTTTGTTAGCCTTGAGTCTCATAGTACCCAAAAAAAACTCCAGTACAACATGAGGCTTGATATTATTTCTAAGGAAAACTAATGAAAATGACTTGAAAACTTTGAGTTTTAACGATAAGGACAAAATAAAGGGTAAAGTGAATAGTACCAAGTTTGACTTTTTAGTGTAAAAATGTGGTTTTTCGTTAAAGTGAACAGTAACGCGGACTTTTCGTTAAAACTCCCTTATTTCTATGTGCATAACGTTCGTTCTTTATTAAGTGGGAGAGTTGACAATACTGCATACATATTTGTCTCTAGTTCAATAACATGACATCTGTTTTCTGTTAAGTGGACCAAGTGTAATAAAAAATAAAAATAAATTCTCCACATTTAATCTTGATTTTTTTTCTTGTTACATGTCTAAGTTCGTAGATCAATACGATGGATAACAAAAGATAAGATATGTCAACTATTATTTTTATGATAAGATCATAAGTGTATGCAACATGTGTTACGGTCATGCAATAGTTTCCCCATATTGTGCTCACCCTCAAAATATATGGTTCCATCAAATCCTGCAGGAAATAATTTCACTATGTTTCCATCAAAACTCGAAACTTTTGAGCAACAACATTTAAACATCTTTCCTAAGCACAATTCTAAACATCTTTCTTTTGTTCAATCTAAACATCTTCGGTGTAGTTACGTCCAATCACAACATTATATTATTACATAATGACCGAAGAAAAAAATTTAACTACGTGTAAAACTCTAAAGATTTGAGTTTATCAATATTTTGTTCATTAATAATTTTTAAATCGTTCGATTTAATGACCGAAGAACTCAACCACTCCAGCACAATAAAAAAACAAAATCAAATTCAAGCAAAACAATTTTGAAGGGTTTGATGGAAAATTGGAAAATAACTATGAATAACCAAAATTAGCAACAACGTCTTCACGTCATATATTTAAACAAACTAATATTAGGGAACTTTAATGAAAATAGTTTCTTTAAACTTTTTATTAATAAAAAATCATCTATTAACTTTATTTAATAAAAAAAACTTAAACTTTAATTAAAAAGACTTAAATTTTAATATAAAGGACAACAATTTAACATAAGAATTAAAAAATAAAAAATAAAACCAAAAAGTAAAAACTGATGCATCGAGTCTCGCGCATCACCCACACAAACTCACTATCCCCATCGTCCTTAACCTCTCTCTCTCTCTCTCTCTCTCTCTCTCTCTCTCTCTCACATATTCTATTAATTTTCTCTCTCAAATCATCATTTCACGTCAATTTTTTCTCTTCTTTCTCCTCTCTCATTTCACCATTCCCCACTTTTCTTCTACTCTTACTCAATAAACAATATACTTTTTTATTTTTTATTTATTGTTTGTTTATTTGACCATTGTTTCGTAATTTTCTGAAAACAAATTAAGTAATAATATTACAAGATTAAAAATAAATAAAAAATTGTAATTTTTTTAGAACAAATTAAGTAATAATACTACAAGACCAAAAATAAAGAAAATTCATAATTTTTCAGTTTTACGAACACTAGTACTATTACTATTTCTTAACTAAACATTGACTACTTCTTAAAATGAACACTATTTTTTAAATTAAACACTGATTATATCTTAAACCGAACATTAGTACCATCACTATTTCATAAACTGAACACGAGTATTATCACTATTTTGTAAACTAAACACTGACTATTTATCAAACGAACACTAATACTATCACTATTTCGTAAACTAAACACTGACTATTTCTTAAACGGAACACTAGTACTATCACTGTTTCATAAACTAAACACTGACTATTTCTTAAACGGAACACTAGTACTATCACTAGTTCGTAAACTAAACACTGACTATTTTTTAAACCGAACACTAATACTATCACTATTTCGTAACTAGTACTATCACATTCGTGTTTGTTATTTGACATTCCTCTCAATCAATTTATTTGACTTTCTTTTAAAAAAAAAATTTCCACACAAACTGAGTCATCTCTTCCCCTCCTTTTTCCTGTTCACATTCTTCAACCTTCTCTCTCCATTTACGCATACAAAAATACCCACATCAATTTTGGTCGCCCACAACCCAGACCAAATTAAACCTAGCCCACCCCTTGTAAACCCACCGAGATGCGAGTTTGAGAGAGTCAGAAGAACAACTTTAGCAGAATTTGTTAGAGTTTTAGATGCTGACATTGGCGTTAGACTACTCGAGAAGAAGATGGCACAAACATATATGTCTACCAAAATTAATGAAGCAAGTCACCTCATTTGGTATTGTAACCCACCATTTTCTAACTTTTATCTGAATTTAATGAAGCAAGTCCCTTGGAAAGGGCTGAATATGGACGTGTGAAGAGAGAGAAAAAAGGACAAGGATTGTCTGCCCTCCATTTTTCCATGCCCTCCTGTTTGTGTGGTCACGGTTAAGCCACGTCAACATTTTATATTACTATTCATTTTTGTCTTATTATCTTTATAAAAAAATAATATAAAATATTAACGTGACTTAACCGTGACCACACAAAACAGGAGGGCATGAAATGGCTTGGAAAAAGGGAGGGCAGACAATCCTTGTCCGAGAAAAAAAGGTTGAAGAAGGTGATGAGCTTTTGCACTACTGGCTACACGTGGTTCTCTTCTGTTCTAACTCTGATGAATTGCTTAGCGTGCGTTGCACGCGCTTTGGTTGGATTAGTTTATTTTTTATTTTTATTTTTTATCTCTTGTCTTTATTATTAAATAAAATTATTTGATGGTTTTTTATTAAAATTTAAAGTTTTAAAGCTTTTTTCATTAATTTTTCTCTAATATTACAGGACGACCAAGATCCTGGAAAAACATTTACATTCATGAGGACAACATCTTCACACGACTTACTCTACTCAAACTCTCGGCGTACATATATCTCTTTCCTACGGTGTGCGGCGAATTAAACCCTACGACAGTGATTGCGAGAGTCGGAGATATTCAGTTTCTTGACTGCTATCTCGGCGTCCTCCCTGTTCACAAACTGGACCAATCCAAATCTGCTGCTAATCGAGGGGTTCCAGAAGCACTTAGTAGACTCACCTGTCAAAGAAACCAACCAAGCTCATTAAAAGTCCTGCACAAATCCAGAATAAACTGAAAAGGTCGAGTATTCACGCCCAACAATCGGTTTGTCCAGCAACATCTAAGTTATAGTAGCCTTTCCCAGAAGGACTAGAAATTACCAAAAATGTGTGGCTATTATGCCAAGCTAAGTCGGTAAGGTAGAAAAGTCGGCAAACATTGGCTATAAATATGTGATATGTCTTGTTGTAAGAAGCAAGCAGAGAAGCAAATAACCAAGAAGTGAGTCAGAATCAAATAAGACTATGAGTGCTATTGATTTTGTTTTTAGAAAGTGTGACACGCCCTGATCCCGATATCCTCGGGATAGCAGGATGGTCACGTGCTGGCCGACACCCGAGGGTGACAAAAGCCATTTATTGAGTGCAATTGCTGAAAATAAATGATAGATAAAACTTATAAATGTAAAAGAATAAGGAATATGCATTTAAGGAACGTGTTCAGAGTATACAACTAACTAGAACACTAAAGGGAAAAAAAATATAAAATTTAATAAATAAAAGAATGGGTCCCACACCAAAGGACTCGAAGATACTGATGCGGAAATGCTTGGATGCCGGGATTGTACGCCTCGATTCTAAATCCTGAAGGGGGCGCAAAACAAACATGAGTGGACCAATTTCATATATATAATAATAAAACAGTTATCAACATACTAACCCCCAGGTTTATGAAAACAAATATATAATGATAAACATAGGTTTTCCGAAACCTAGCATGATGTGCAGTATCTCAAATCATAACTCATATATAATAATCACTAGTGAATTGTCCGATAACCCCCAGGCCCCATGCCGGCTCCCCGTCTCTGAGCAGACAGTCAGAGGAAAATACACTTCAGGCCCCATGCCGGCTCCCCGTCCCTGTGCTAAATAGCAAGAGGAAACACACTTCAGGCCCTATGCCAACACCAAACCGTCGCCCGGGACGGACCGGAATCTATCCCTACGTCTCGTAGCGGAAAGGACCACTAGGTAAGTACAAAACCATTGAACATATATATATTGAAAAGCAACTTCATAGTATAAAGTCATCCATCATCTATACTATAAAGAGGTGTTCGAAACATGTTCTAAATATCATATCCTCGTCCATCAGATATTCTATAAGAACATGGGTTATAGGAAAAATAGTAGTAATTCAATCTAGCCTTAGTAAGCATGTTATCTCACAAAACGTTTCATAAAACGTAATCATTAAATCATGCTTTTCATGTATGTATTTCTACAATAAAACATGCATTTTAGAAGGGGTCCACTCACAGTACTTAGCCGCCGAAGAGCCACGCAAACTAACGAACAAGAAAACGTCACCAATAATTGCCCCTAAGCACATAAATGGTCCAATTAATAAAACTCTATTTTAACAATTGAATTTGGGAAAACAGACTTAAAAAACGGGTCCAGGACGTCGAAATTAGCCTAGGAGATGTCCTGGAAGAAACCCTGAAAAGTCAACTCAAAAAGTTAACGTTGACCGTTGACTGGTCAAAGTCAAAGTCAAAAGTCAACTTTGACCGTTGATCAAGTCAACAGTCAGAGTCAACTGGTCAAGGTTAAAGTCATATTGGGCTTGGATTGGGTTGGGCTGAAAGGCCTTAAGGATTTTGGGGTTTATCTAAAGCTAGTGGGTTTTAAAGGGAAAAGGGCTCAAGCCCCACATCAGAAAAGATGGCCCAAAGGGCCCTAATTAAAATTAATTAAAACCTTAAAAGGTTTTGGGTTGGGTCACACGGGCTACATGCCCTAAACATAAACGGCCCGAGGGCCTTTAGGGTCTTAAACTAATTAATTAAATAGAAACAAATAAAAAGGAATTGGGTTTGGGCTGGGCTAGCCTCACCACACGGGCCTAAGGCCCGCTTGTCCCTGAAACTGGCATGCACGGCCTGGTTTCGCCGGAGAACACCGGAGCTTCAACAGCTCCGGCCGACCACCACACACAACCCTAGACTCCGATCTAGGTATCAAAACGAAGAGCAAGACGAGGGGAGTGTTTTTATACCTTCCTTTCGTCGTGGAACGACCGGAGATGGCCGGAAAAACCCCCGAGGTCGTCGGAGTTGGGTGTGCTTACACCCGGCTTCGATTCGTCCTAAAAACTTCCAAAAATCACGAAATAACTCCAATTAAACCTCAATCTCGCAAGAATCAAGGACGAAAAGAGAGATTTAGAGGCTTACCTAACCGGAAAATACAAAAATCCGCCGGAGTTCCTTTTCGGGTTTTCGCCGAGTTCACAGAAACGAGAGGGAGAGAGAGCATGACGAGATTGATGACGATGGGTCTTCCTCGCGTACGCGTGCGCGATGGTGTGCGTGCGTGCGTGCTGCTGCGGTGCAGAGAAGATAGATGAGAGAGGTCCGAAAGAAGGGAGAGACGGGAACGACAGAAAGAGGAAGAATGAGATGGGGTTCACGGGGGGACAGAGAGAGAAGTGAGGTGAGTGAAGGGGATGCTGCCACGTGGCAGATTTAGAAAGAAAGGGATCCACTGCTTTGGATCCTGATTTGGTAGACCAAAAAGGATGAAATTGATATATTTAAAACATTTTGGGGGTAATTACAACATATATTTTTATAATTAGGGGGCGGGTGTTACAAAGTGAGTGAGTGTTAGGTTATAAATTGTATGCTTTTTCTTGAGTGTTTATTTGTTATAATATTTTATGAGTGTAATATAGGTAATTTGTTTACTTGTTTTTGTCTTTCAACACCCAAATATTATAATTTTGTATTCTAATACTGAATAATCGTATCAGAGCCAAGTTTGGCTTTGGTGAAGCTTCCATGAGTTGTGAGGAGTTTAGTACTCTGCAAGTTTGATCTTATTCGGCGAACAGAAATTCTGCCAACACGATGCGTGATCTTCAAGTAGTTGGAGGATCAAGAAGCTCAACAACAAAAATTACAACACATGGGTGACATGCATAGAGTCTTACCTGCAAGTTTGATCTTGTTCGGCGGATCAAAATTTTGTCGACATGATGGGTGATCTTCAAGTAGTTGGAGGAATCAAGAGGCTCAACAACAAAAATTACAACACGTAAGTGACATGTCTTTGCAACAAGACTCCATGCATGTTGTCTATGTGTTGTAATTTTTGTTGTTGAGCCTCTTGATCCTCCAACTACTTGAAGATCACGCATCGCACTAGCAGAATTTCGGTACGCCAAATAAGATCAAACTTGCAGAGTACTGAACTCCTCACGACTCAAGGAAGCTCCACCAAAGTCGAATTTAGCTCTGATACCAATTGTTGAGAAAATTAGAGTACACAACTCTAAGTGTTGGAGAGACAAAACAAGTAAGTAAATTACTTGTATTACACCCACAAATATTACAACACACAAACTCTCAAAAAAAAAAAAAACTCACAATTTTAGAAGCTAACACTCACAACGTTACCCTAAGGACACTTATTGTTCTTCTACTTGCTCTCACTTCTTGATTATTTGCTTGCTTACAAAAACAAGGCACTTCACCTTATGTTTGTACACGAGCATAGCCGACTTACCAAGTCGGTTGAGTTGGACTCAGATTCATCCTAGCCACAAGCTTGTGGTTGTTCTAGATTTTTCTACGACAAACAGAAAACAATTTTCTAGACTACTTTACCTACCCAGCCTAAGTCGGTGCACTTGGCTTGTACTTTTCCAGCCACAGTCTTCAAGCTTGCTGCTATATTTTGCAAGACGTTTTCAACCCAAATGACCCAAATTCGGTGCATGGATTCTGCTAGAAAACTCTAGCAAAATATTGCGGTAAGCTTAATGACTCTGGCTGGAAAAGTACAAGCCAAGTCCACCGACTTAGGCTAGGTTGGTAAGGTAGTTCAGAAAATTGTTTTGTGTCTGTTGTAGAAAAATCTTGAACAACCACAAGCTTGTGTCAAGGATGAATCTGAGTCCAACTCAACCGACTTGGTAAGTCGGCTATGCTCATGTACAAACATAAGGCGATGTGCCTTGTGTTTATAAGCAAGCAAATAATCAAGAAGTGAGGAGCAAGTAGAAAATTGTTCTGTGTTTTAGTTGGGATGCTACTGATGGCGGTTATAGAATGTAAAACGTCCTCGTCAATAATATAATGCAATTGTATTGCTCATAATTTGACATCACATTGTTTTGGATACTATTGAATTCATGAACAAATGTGGTTTAGGATACGGGCTAAGTTGTTTTTCGAATACTAAGCTAACAATAAATCGTTCATCAAACTAACTACATTTTGACATTTTAAATTGACTAATTTCAAGGTAAATATGCTGTTTGATTGTAAATAATCTCTATATTAAAAATATTTTGAAAGTGCTTTTAAAATTATTGAAAGAGCTTTTAGAGAAAATATTTTTTTTAACCAATTCATAGTAGAAATCTAATTGGATCCTGAAAAAACACTTTAAGTATTTTCTGCAAAAATTACATATATGGTGTTTCTTCAAAGAGCACTTCATATACTTTGGGAATCCAAGATTAATATCACCGAAAGAGCTTTTAATCATTTTAAAATTAAAGCACTTCAGACGAGCGCTTGATTTGCTTAAATATTAGAATAGTGTGAGCGAGAATACATTTGGTCAGTTAAGTACATTTATAATGGGAATGAACATTGTAGAATATGTACCAATTACCAGGAGTCATGGACCAAAATCAAATACAAGTTTACGTTGCTTCATGCAATTATACGTATGATAACCATATATTCCCCAAAAATCCCATCCAGTTAAAGGCCTAGTACTTGTATCCCTTGACAAACAAACTCTCAGAAGCCAATCCACCAGCACTTCCTCCAGAGTACTTTCCAAGTGTGGCATCTGAGTTTGCCTTGCACCTTGTCAAGAACGTCTCCTGAGCTTTTGCAACATTCTCCTTCTTCCCACCCCAAGTCTTGAGTGTGCTTGCTTGCAAAGCTCGCCCAAACGAGAATGAAAGAGTCCATGGCTTCAACACATCCAACCTGTTCATTGCATCCAAGTTGAGTGTTGCCTGTTCCTCACTTTGTCCACCGGACAGAAACACAATCCCAGGCACAGCTGCTGGGACTGTCCGGCGCAGTGCAGTCACTGTGTACTCAGCAATCACCTCTGGCGTAACCTGTGCAAAGATTGAAGCCCCTTCAGTACGAAGAATAACTATGTTGACAATGTTGTATGTGTCGGTCATATATAATCTTCCTCTCTCAATACGTCTACATGAAACTACTTTTATATGGTGCGACCAACATGCACGAGCTCCGCTAGCTGTATGAGAAATGAACTTTTTTGTTACAAATACAACCTTTATCTTACTTCAGCAATAACTATAACATGTATGCGATACACCAATTGTCATATATAGTATTACAAAACCATCTAAATCACGATTCCTACAATATTCAATATAACAGTCTATGGTGAATTCTAAACCTAACATACAGTAATTTGGGTTGATTCTGTACAAACATGAAACTCTTACATTCCACATCTTTCATGTCAGTCATATTACCAATTTTAGGACAGTTATATATACAACGGTTATATGGAAGAAGTTCTTTGCGAGAGACATTATACATAATCGAGACATATATATAATGATTGTATGTAAGAATTTCTTTGTGAGAGAGAGCGCAAGAGAGGCAATAATCAATTATTTTCTTTTTTTACCTTTGGGCTGTCAGAGCCTGGAGTAACCATGTTGGGCTTAAGGAGTGTGCCTTCAAGAAGAACATGTTGCTCATTGAGTGCCTTGTAAACTGCTGCAAGAACCTTTTCAGTAGCAGCTGCACATTTCTTAATGTCATGATCTCCATCAGTCAAAATTTCTGGCTCAACGATTGGTACCAGTCCGTTCTCCTGGCAGATGATCGCATAGCGAGCCAAGCCCTGCGCATTCTGCTGGATGGACAGTTCCGAGGGCTCGGTGAGGCCTATCTTGAGCACGGCACGCCACTTGGCAAAGCGCGCGCCTGCCTTGTAGTACTGTGCGCACCTGGCTCCCAGAGAGTCAAAGCCTTGGGTTGTTGTTTCTCCATTTGTTCCAGCTAACTCAACGGTGCCCTTGTCAACCTTGATCCCTGAATCAAAGTGGTAAACGTTGATGTTAATGAAAATACCAAAATATGGAAACTTAAGTGGTGTGTCCAAAAACAGATGTCGAAAAAAAATTTGTATCTATTTATCGAAATTTTAGACCATGCCTGGAATGACATTGTTTTCCTGGAGGATTTCGACGAAGGGTTTGCCATCAGAGCTCTTCTGGTACAAGGTCTCCTCGAAGAGGATGACACCGGAGAGGTAAGGGAGGGCGTTGGGAGAAGTGAAAAGAAGTTCTCGGAGAGCTTGGCGGTTGGACTCGATGTTCTCAACGTTGATGCTGGATAGACGCTTGCCGATGGTGCCTGTGCTCTCATCTGCTGCCAATATGCCCTTGCCTGGGGTGGCAATGTACTTGGCATTCTTTATAAGCTCCTCTGCACAAAATCAAGAGGGGTTGATTATCATTCGAACTTTTTACAGGTTAAAGGATGACAGCAATGAGTTATATATATACTTACATGTTCTCTTAAGGAAATTGTTTGGTTTTTCGAAAATTTCATGGTGAATGACCAAAATTGTTTCCAACGCAGTGCTTATCAGGACTCACGTCCACAAGACTTGCTTATTTGAAACTGGTTACGTCAGAAGTACTTGTGCTCACAAGCATTTTATTGGAAAAGTGCTTATTTTTCTTAGTCAAAGACCCAAATGATTTCCACCAGTGTCATGACTCATGTCCATTAGACTCCCTCATTTGAAACTGCTTTTGTAAGAACTACTTATGCTTACAAACGTTTTATTAAAAAGTGCTTATATTATATACAAACAACAACAAAGCTTTTTCCCACTAAATGAGGCTTACAGACACGTAAAAAAATAAAAATAAAAAATGTAAGTACTTATGAAAAAAAGCATTAGAAAGTGTTTATTCATAAAGTATTTTACGACCCAGGACGCTTTTGAAAAAGCGTCCTAAACAAGTTCGTTAGTGAGAGAGAGGGAGGGGAGAGAGAGGGAGTACCAGCATACTTGCCAACAAAGGCTGACATGGTTGAGGATTTAGGATAGGTATCAGATAACACTGGACGAAAGTGCAAAATCTAACTTACACACCCAACAACCTATATACACAAAGCTCCGGCGGAATATGCCATCAGAAATCCACAAGGGCATTCACCGACACGTGTCAAAAGGTTAGCCTAAGGAAAGTTATCAACCTAGGATAGAGCAACGAGTGATCACTCTCCTTGCCAAGTGGCAAGTCATATCCTCAGGCAAAAGTTTGTGTGGAAGGGCTAATGATCCTCATCCAAATTACTCAGAAGTTGAAGAGATACAAACCAAAGGAAAATTTTGGATCTCCTAACCAACCATGTGTGACTCATCCATTTCTGTTTTCTGTTTTCAGTTCGCTATTAATAGATGGAATGCGAAGGACAGTCGCCCGATTGTCAGCGGTAATCTATGCATCTTGATTGATTTCACATGCATTAACAGCTGATAACCGCTCAAAATCAGTAGTTGAAATGAAATTTTGTCCGACAACTAATCACATAAATGAGTGTATACCGCATCCCCTTGACATCCAACCTTCACAATTCTCATCGCGTGACTAGTTATTTTGAGAGCGGTATACCCTCACTGTATGCAAGAGCTTACGAAAATGAGGAACGACAACAAGAAAATTGTGAAGCAACGAAAAATATATTATCACCGTCGGTAAATGTCCTGGTTCATAATACATATCATGGGGAGGGCCATTCATTTGCCCGGAAATCGCTTCCCCTTTAAGCCATACAAATGCGAAGTAAACTTCAAAAGGGAACTTGAATATCTAGGCACACATTCACTGACTGCTACGACAACTAGCGGTCCAACCCTTTCAACGGTATCGTCACTTTATAGAAGAGCATCATCTGAGAAAGAAAAACCCTATATGCCAAATAGTTCGAAAATAAAATTATCAAAGATTCGAAGGATGATAATTCGGTTTCATGAAGTCAAAACTTTTTCAACACTGGAATGTAGAACCCAGCACAGTACTAGGCAAGCCAAGTTGAGCTGATTTCCATCATTGCCGAAAATAACTCGAGTTGATCAAAGGGTTGGACCAACTAGCAGTTTTTATTGGAACTACACTGATGAAGGACCTACCACTTGATCATCATCATCGGTTCCAAAATATCGGTCCCCAAACTCACCCATGCCAGGTACAACACGAAAATCTTCATTCAGACCACTTTCAATCTCAGAGGTCACAATCTTTATTCTGGGGAAGCGTTTGCAGACCATGTGCACACCTTGAGGTGCCTGGCCAATTGATGTGCAACATCATTACAAATTTACAAGTAACCGTCAGAGGGTAGTCCAAAATCAAACTAATAGTCAGAGGAACCTGAAGCACGTGAGAGAGACGTTAACTTACAGATATGAGATTGAGAAATATAATGTTGGACTCTGGCACGCCCTTCTCTAAAATTAGAGAAATAGCTTGAGCAGCCGAGTTCCCTGAAGACAATGGTATGTAGTTTTATAATAGCCAATAATTCAATACGATTTTAAAAAGAACCACTTTTGACAGTCATTTCTTTTCTTTGTTAGCGTACTTGATTCTGAAGAATCGGCAAGTCCAAACAATAACTATATATTATCATAAAAAAAAAGAAAACGAACCTGTGCCTAGGATAGGATCCAACAGTAATACATGCCTCTCTGAAATGTCGTTGGGTAGTTTTTCATAAATTAGCTGTTCAGACAATAAATCAATAAGAAAAACAATTGGGGGTAACAGAAATGCAGGCATGAAAATGCATGCAGTAGGACCAACACGAGGGGTGGGAGTGAGAAGAGAGAGAAAGAGGTGTGAACCTGCTGACCATTGTCTCCTTCTCTGTGAATAAGAATCTTTCCAATCTTGATACCTTTACAACATGCTCGCAAAGCATTCTCCATGCTCTCGCCACTGGTAATAGAAGAATGTTAATCAAACCATTAAAACGTACAGCAATTCATTTTTTTTTTATAAATAAAATCAAACCCAACAGGAGATACAACATTGTACTTGATGGTTACAAGACCATATGGTTCACAAAGATGAGGTTGGGTTTCGATTCAGATCTACTTAATACCTCTACTTATAAATTATAATCATCATTTGTTTTCACAAGAATGCATTTGAGAGAAAGCGTTTGTTCATGTGCAAAGAAAGCCAAACTAGAAAGAATCATAGGAGAATATATTTTTTCTATCCAGAAAAACCAAATGCCTTAAAAGGAGCAGATCTGTACCTCCTGATGATAGACACACCGCATAACCTCTTACAAAAATCCACACCAATATACACAGAACCTGCATCCAGACCAAAGAAAACAAATGATTAACCAAAATAAAATATGGGGAAACATTATATATGATAATTAGCGCATATAAATACCATCTTACCAGTTGGAGTGATCACCTGCTTTTCGGTAAATGGTAGATGTCCCAGGCCATGTTCAACAACCTATTCAAGATTCAGCACTTATGATGAGTGGTTTAAACAGATAATAATTGGCCCTATTTCACTAATGATCTTAAAACCCATCAAATCATCCCCTTGACTTGAAGAATCAAATACCCACCAAACGAATCAACCTGTCTGAATAGAAAATAAAATCATGCTTTGTTGTTTGAGAATCACGTATGAGGGTATGCATACCCCGTATCTGCATGCATCCAGCAACAATAATTGGTGAGCCAAAAAATAAAAAAATAAAAAAATAAACATACAAAGAATATAAATATCTAGGAAGGGTACCTGAAAGGTTGAGTGTATGACATACAAATTGGGATAAATTTTACAAAGGTCATGTTGACCAAGCTTAGTACGAATATGTTGTACAATCAAATCAACAGCTATGTGATTATCTCCGCCACGAGGAATAATGATATCAGCATACTTCTTTGTTGGAAGAATAAAGTCATCAAAAGCCGGCTTAACAAAATTTGAGTACTGCATAAAATGATAAGCACCATCAGAGAAAGGAACCATAAAAGAAGTAGGTTGTAAGCATTAAATTGGTTGCCTAATCACGTGATCATGGGGAACAAAGTTAAGGAGAGGAAATAGGGACGAAAGAAGAAACCCTTTAACACCCTGAGTAAAATAGTTCAAAGAATGATTTGAGTACAATAGGGTGGAAAAAATTATCCAGTTTATTCAAGAGTACACCACTAATCTTGAATTCTTTTCTACAAGTACCGAGTACTAACACTCTATGAGAAGAGAATTCTCACAATTATTGTCACTGAGAAAAAATTGTCATGTACACTCTTTTGTGAATTCACAGCATGAAAGAAAACCTATATGTACAAAAACCAACATGAAGTCTAACAGAAATGAAATGGAAAGTTGCAAACCTGATCAAGAACTTGACCAATATCCCTTCCCTTCTCAACTGTATCACGCCTTATCCTCCTAGCCAACCGAACATCAGCATCTGCACTGAAAATTTTACAATGTGAAGTGGCCTAATTTAGTAACAACATGACGTGACATATACCATTCCACTTATGACAGTAGCCTAAAACATAAACTATAACTATTACAAAGAATTGATTTCAACATACGATGAGAAGATATTAAATGAAAAGCAATACAACCATGCAATCAAGTAAAAAAATTTAACGTGAAAGCCAAATCGTATAAATTAGATGAATATACTGAACTTGAAACAAAAAAAACTTTTCACACAATGAGAGTTGTTTGTGGTGACATAAGCTATTATGACAGCGCACTATATCATCAGAAGGCAAATAAAAATTATCAATTCCCAAGGACAAAAGTAGGTAAAAAGAAAAATGACCTGTATCAACAAAAATCTTCATATTCATCAACTCTCGGACGCGAGGATCATGGAAAGCAAGAATGCCTTCCAAGATGATGACATCTGAAGGATTTACCTGTTAAGGTTAATAAGAAAAGATAAGAATTTCAGTGCATACAAGAGAATTACACAAGATACATGAAAACAAGAATGTGTACATATGTGTTCTGACATAATTCCAAAAACTATCCCTTCGCAAGAATAAGACCTCAAACCAGGTAACTGGATGTTGGACAATATGTCTAATAGATGCAGCAGATTTCAAAACCTACCCGTCTAGCAGGAAACACGCCGTTTTTGTAACTTCTGAAATCATAGTTTGGAATATCTACTGCTTGCCCATGCTTCAACTTGTCCATAGAAGATAATAGTTTCTCAGTGTCAAATGCATCTGATGATACCCAAAAAATATGAATTAAAATTTGAAGACAGCCAGCATAAAACTGAGCCAACCAGCATGCGTGATAAAGTACTTGGAAGAAATAGTTAGGAAGAACTGAATATAATAAAGGTCACAATCTAATTTTAAATTTCTATAATCCAACCATGTACAAAGCACTAAAGAAAAACTACAGAAAACCAAATTGTTGAGTTATGCAGAAAACTAAGAGCACAACATTACTACTGTCTGGTTGCCATTTTAGGTGTCTCAAACTGTAGCAAGATGGAATTCTTTGATAGATTGAACATTGCACATGTTTCATTTAAAAATCATGATATTTAATATACATATTTGATTATGTACAATTTTACACTCCCTTAATTTTGAAGTTGCAATATTGCCCTCACCAGGATGGTCAAAGTTGTATTCATGAACACAGTTAAGTTCCTCCTCGGTCAGATTATGATAAAAGGAATCCTGTAATAATATCATTGATGATATATAAGATACTAACTTGGAAAAGTGGTAAAATTCTCAGACATGAAATACAGGAGAACCAAATAATAAAAAAATAAAAAAACATGCAAAAATTAGTAACAACCAGCCTAATGGATCACAAAATTCTACACTTGAACAAGGAAATATTACCTGGTTAACAAGAACAACACGCTGATCATGAAGCTGCTGTATAATCATATCACAAACCGTAGTCTTACCAGAAGCTGCCCCACCAGCAACACCTGTGACAGTATGTATGAAATTATGGATCATTTAAAAGCAGAATTAAAGAAAGTAGCTACCATGCCTGCTTAGGAACAACAACGAAAACCAAACCATAAATTTATACTTACCAATAACAAAGGGCTGTTTATGCATGTTTTCATGTGCTGATGTTGTCAGTTGCTCCACCTTCTGTCTTTGCTCTAAGCCATCCATGTGAAATCCAGAAAAATGAACCCCTGAGGAGGCCTCTATCATATCCACAACTGAATTTGAGCCCATGTTCATAGACCTACATAGAACAAGGTAAGGAAAAGGTTTACAAGGTCATGAAATAAAAAGATTGAACCAAGTCCATGACCGTATAAAACATCAAAAACATATAGCTTAACTTATTAATATCTGCACTTCGATCAGATCCTTAGTCCAAAGCAGCATTCAACCCTACTCTGGCACTAAAATTTAAATTGATTAAGCCAAGCTTGGGTTAAATTCAGGTTCAGGTAGCTGGTAAGTTATTTCGGCAGAGCGGATCTATTATTTTTCTTGTATAGGGTTAAGTACTCTGAACTGAAATTATATCTCCCCGGAGTATCAAATTAAACCGTTTATACAATGCATCCATTCTAGATTAATAGCAATATTAAGTAAAGTTGTAAACTTTAAGACGATGATACTAATATGCAGTAAAGTTGTAAATTTTAACACACTACAACCACCAAACAAATAAGATACTTATGAACTAAATAATATTGGATCAATGTCGTATATTGTGCATATATAATCACAACTACATAGTAGCTGACACTTTAAAAAGCTATAAGATAAGCTAACAATTACTGATCAAACCTCAAAGCAAATAACAAGAATACGAATACAATAAGACAATACCACAACGTGCCGACTACACACTCCTTTTTTGTTCCGTGCACCATTGATCTTCAAAACAACAATAATCACGAAACCAACGGATTCTGGACCACAATGGCATCGAAAAAGCGGATTCGATTGCATGAAATCATAATGACAGCAACAAAACTAGCTAAAAAAACTCAATCTTTACTCCCTAATCATTGCATTTCCACATTTCACACTTCCAACACACACAAACACAAAGCTTTTCATGCAAAAAATGAAATTGAAGTAATCATCTCCCGCCGAAAGCATCGAAAACAGTAATTTACCGGAAATTTGAATTCTGAGATCCAATGTGCATATCAAAAGATTCAAACTTTAATCCACCAAACAAAACCTAATCAAACAATCAAAATTTGACCAAAATACAAACAAAAAATCGAAAAAAATTAAATTCAGTAGCAGAAAATCAACGGAGGAATCTGCCAATGCGACACCTGATGAACTCCCACGAGATTTCTAGAGAGAGAAAGAGAGATTCCAACGAACGCAAGCTGCTTGAAGAAATTCCAGAGGGTGAGAGAATGATCCAGACCGATCCCAATGGGTTTAAATAGTGGGTGCCTGAGAGCAAGACCTCGCACCAATGTTGAGGTCATTAGATTACGGAAATGTCCTGGGTTTGGTGGGGTATTACGGTTGTGCCATCAACCTCGCCCTTTTTTTCTCTGATATTTTTGGGTTCGTTACTGTGCGCGCGCTTGGATCTGAAGTTCTGAACTCGAGATTGAGCTGTCGTGACGTGAATGGTCCATCGTGGCACCGAATCTGAAGCGGGACCCACTTCTTTGTCTATTAGGTCAGAGAAGATCTTGCGTGTATCTCACCACACCTTTTTACGGTGCGCAACAAGTTAGGGTTCACTCAAGCTTAAGGATTCCCCTACATGTATTTCGATTGGGTCAAATTTTATGAGACAATTTTCTCTTCATTGCTTTGTTTCTATAATTTCAAAGCATGTATATCATTAATCTCATTATTAAAAAGTGTATTGAAAGTTATTCGGTTGATTGTTTGATTGGTGACATGTCCTAATTATTTGATCAAATTGCAAATTGGATAATATGTCTAAAGAGGTTTATTTTTACAATAGAACATGCACACCATCATAACTCAAACGGTTGGTTCAACAGCTGAAACAATTACCATTAATTTTTATGACTAAATCATCGTCATAACATGATAAACAATGAAGTCAAGTCTGTTAGTGTAGGTTTTCAACTAAGTAAGGTATTAAAGTGATTGATTGGTGGAGTCTAGGTCTAAGTGAGGCATGATGTTTGAAATATGTTCACAACTATATGGTGCTGTGAAATCACTTTAAGCATGATGTAAGCTACTCGAGTTAGTAGGGCAGTCCACTCATTATAAACAGGTAGCAAAATAACATGATAAACAATCAACATTACCTTCATCATCCTTATTATTATGGGAACTTTAACGAAAAGCTCCTCATACTGTTCACTTTAATGAAAAATCACATTTTTACACTAAAAAGTCAATCCTGATACTATTCACTTTACCCTTTATTTTGTCATTTTCGTTAAAACTCAAAGTTTTCAAGTTATTTTCATTAGTTTTCCCTATTATTAATGTTGGTCAAGAGAAATATTACTAGAAATACTGGTGCAGTATACTGACCGCACTATCATAACACAAATGTCGTTTGGTGAATTAGCTAGAGTGATTTTCATGCAAAAATGATCTTTGACACAAACCTAATAAGTAGATATATGTGTTGCTTCACACATTATTCAGATATGGTACGGAGTACGTCATAAAATGGTGTCTCTTAAGTAAAATTAATTATTTCATGGATCTTTCGGTTAGAGTTTCCTCTTACGTTGATATATACTTCTCTTTTTTATTCTTTTGGTTGAACGTCAAACGTAAAACTAATTCGTAATAGTGAAGATTGAGGCCCAAGATTTTTTTAAGCATTTATACTCTCAACAAAAACATGTTAAGCGAAATGATGACCTTTTGCGGACATAAAAGATATTTCCATTTTTAAATTTTTAAAATAAATATAGAAAAGAGAATGTTATGTTATGTGAGGAAATCTTCATAGAGAAACTCCCAGTTTTAATTCTCCAAAACTTCTCTACAAAAATCGTTTTCGTGTTAAATAAACAAACTCTAAGAAAAATCGGAAGTTTCCTTGAATCTATGTGAATTTCCTACTCTAATACAATAGTTGCCAAAAAAATATTGTAGAAGAATTAGTTAGCTTTCCTTGAATAAAGTTAGAGAATAAGAAAAAGCTTTACTGTTTTTGTGATTTTTCATTTAACCTTTATCCATTTGAAGATAAAGTACGAAATTTGATAGAGTTTTGGCCACTGGAAAAAGAGATTGATAGGGAGTTTTCAAACCTGTGTTGTTCTCTTCTATATATACTTTTAGCTCACTAATGCAATTAGATTCTGAACTTTTGCTTTGAAGGGAATATATTGACTCTAAAGAAGGAAAAGGACTAGTAAATGTTTTCTTCGTCGTAAGTTTCTAAATCTTATATATTCTACTGCATGTACAGATCTTATTTTGGCTTGGTGATGGCCGGATATTGATGATCACCTCAAGTGTACAACGATGATCACTTATGCATGCATCGGTGATCACCTATCTAAATATGGAAAAATTCAGCACGCACGGATCACTTGATAGGGTACAAATAATACACACTACCTCAAGTGTACTTGCAATCGCACACATGCTATGCATGTACTACAAGCTCTATGCATGCACATATGTGAGTGAAAAATCTAAGAGAGACAGAAGTGGGAGAAAAGTGTGGAAGAATGTTTTATATTTTAGATAAGTAAAATTATTATTTTATCTATATTATTAAGGGATAAGCCCTCGTTCCGCAGAATGTTTTATATTTTAGATAAGTAAACAGGTTTGAATTTCAATAAGTTACACCTAAAGTACGAAATTTGATAGAGTTTTGGCCACTGGAAAAAGAGATTGATAGGGAGTTTTCAAACCTGTGTAACTTCTCAAGGTGTAACTTCTTTTTTCTTATCATTAAATTTCTTATTTTAGATAAGTTACACCTAGAGTTTCGTATTTTCTCAATTAATGTTTCTTATTGAACATTCAGGATTCATGTGAGCGTTTAGAGTTTTGTTTATCAGTATTCAAATTAACAATTTTGCAGGCCACATACCACAAAGAAATTGAACTGAGGAATTCAAAATTATCCACTCGAGTTTCTGTTGGTCATTGCATGTCCAAGTTTTTTAATACACTGAAGCATGCATGATCCCCTGTTAGAAAAAATAATATGAATTTAATGATGGCAGTAGCGAAGAAGAATAATGAGAACGTTGAGCCAAAGCACGAATTGAATTCGCATTCTTTAAGACTAATTTGTCGCTCTTTCTTAGTACAAAAAGAGTTGTAAACAAATTGTCTCCAGGATACTATGGACTCAAACTCACTTGATATTAATTCTTAAGATTTGCACAACTTATGAAATAATTTGAAATTTAGAGACAAGAATGAAAGAAGTAAAGATGTCTAGTGATTGTTGAATTTGTGTTGTATTTATAGAACTCTAGATGATGTTTCATCAACAGTTGTAACCCTCCAATTGCAACCTTTAAGAATCATATACACCCATTCGGTGATGGATATACCATTTTCACTCACAACTGCTCACTAATACACAATCATTCCAAACAATGTTTCTGATATATTTGAAAATGTAACATCCCACATCGCCCGGGGGTGAGGATCATGTAAGCCTTATATGTATATTCTCATCTCTACCTAGCACGAGGCTTTTTGGGAGCTCACTGGCTTCGGGTTCCATCGGAACTCCGAAGTTAAGCGAGTTCGCGCGAAAGCAATCCCATGATGGGTGACCCACTGGAAAATTCTCGTGTAAGTTCCAAAAAAAAAAACCGTGAGGGCGTGGTCGGGGCCCAAAGCGGACAATATCGTGCTATGGCGGAGTTGAGCCCGGGATGTGACAGAAAATTTCCAACATCCCCTACCTTATTTATATTGTCGCATACGTTTCGGCAATGTTTCGGCCCCGCTACATTGTTTTTCTATTTATTTTTCAGTTTTTGGTCTAATTATTCTATTGAAAATATATTTGTAACTCAATAAACGGTAACCTACTTTCAAATGCCTTATAAAGTTATTCTTAATCATGACGAAAATTAATTTGCAAAAATAAAAAAAATTAATTTTTTCTCATAAAACGTGGCATGGTTTATAGGCGATTTTGCAAAATAGTACAAAATCTATATGCTTTCACCCTCACTGTGAGGTTTTGAAAATTCATATAATATTTTTGGTTGATATTCTTGTAAATGGAGTTCCATTTCGGCAATGTTTTAGGCCTTGCTACTAATTTTTGCTCATTTATTTTTCAGTTTTTGATTTAATATTATATTAAAAATACATTTGTGGTTCGATAAATGGTGAAACCGTTTTCAAATGTCTTATAAAGTTATTCTTAATCGTGACGGAAAATAATTCACAAAATACAAAAATTGTCTATTTCTCTCTCAGAAAACGTGGGCTAACTATCATGGTTATTAAGCGGTTTTGCAAAATAGTGCACAAATCGTCATAAAATCTATATGCTTTCACCTTCACCACACCATGAGGTCTTGAAAATTCATGTAAGTGTTTTCGTTGATAAGTCAATTGCTACTTCTTCAAGTAAGCAAATTGGTCCCGTAATATATTTTATTCAAAAATATTGTTTGGTAAAGAGTTTGAAAATAAAATACACTTTGCCAAACGTTCTATAAAAAAGTGATACTGTTTAGTTCCTACACTCAATTAGTAGTACTTCTAGAGTCCACTCCTTCCCCATACTACTAGGGAAAGTTGAGCCCCACAAGATAAGATTAAGATAAAGTTAAGATGTTAATATTTTAACGTGAAAGATAAAATTTGAAAAGTTGGTTGAAGAGTGGGTTGGAGTGACAAATTTTCAAAGTAGCATAAAAATGTCAAACAAGTTAACAAAGGACACTTCTAAAGAAAAATTAATACCTCCTGTAGAGATGCTCTTATCTCATGCATATATAAATAGTATTAAAATCATTTTCTCATACAAAATACATTGAGGAAAGTGTATATATCCATTGCTTTTGATTTGGGCTATATCAGAGCAAGGACCCAAACTGATCTGGTGGCAAGTATGTGTAACTGCTGCTAAAAGGGCTTACAGTCGAAATCCTTCCATTGATATAACTCCAAAGTATTGAACTTCTAGGGTGCAACAGTTTCACCCCACTTGAGAAACGATTCAGCCCATAGATTTGGCTGAAACTAATCGAGTCCACATTTGATCATGCATATGCATACAGCCCCCCAAAAGGAAGGAACACTTTCTTCACCTCCAAAATAAAAAGAAGTTGATGTGATGTAAAGAAAGAGAAAGGAAATGGACAATGGAAACTTATGGTTTTGATTTAGGCATGTTATAGGAACTTTAGTGCTTTTTGACTTCACAGAAAGTGTTCTCTTCAACAACACCACCAGGCGTCCAATTGTTTAATCTCTACTAATTAATAAAACTTTTTTTGTCAACCAAAAGATGATGAAAAGACAAATTAGTCTTCTATCATACAAAAAAAATGATGGGCAATAACGTAATTTTACAAGTCCAAATTTTACTTTTTTTATTGAAACCTCACATACATGTGATGTTAAAATACCTCTAATATTAAAAAAAAAAAAAAAACCAAAAACAAAAACCTCCTACTCCCCACGTTCTCTCTCTCTCCCTCTCTCCCTCTCTCCTTCTCATTGTCTAAAAAAATGTGTTCATACACACAAAGTGCGTAGGCAAATGCTAGTCTCTATTAATTAATGAAATCTTCTTTGTTAACCAAAAGAGGTGGAAAGACTATTTAGTCTTCTATCACACACAAAAAATGATGGGCAATAATGTAATTTTACAAGTTCAAATTTTACTGTTTTTTATTGAAGCCTCACCTACCGGTGATGTTAAAATACCTCCAATATTATAAAATAAAATAAAATAAAAAACCAAAAACAAAAACCTCCCACTCCCCCCACGTTCTCTCTCTCCCTCTCTCCTTCTCATTTTCTAAAAAAATATGTTCATACACATAAAGTGTGTAGGCAAATGCTAGTAAGTTTTTAAGGAAAGAAGTTCTCTTATTTTTTGTTTTTTTTTTACAGATCTTTTGGGCCAATTTGATAATCAATTCGTTTGTAAATTTTATTTTCACTCTTGTATTTCGGAAGTGAAGAAAGCATATGAAGGAAAAGAGGAAATGAAGAATGATGAAGCAAGTGACCCTCTACCACAATGGTGAAGATGAGTGTTGCCCTTGTATCACGATATGGGTTTGAAACCTGTTGGCTTCATAATCTAATAAATCTATCATTTGACCAAAAAAATAAAATAAAGAATTGATGAAGAGAGGATAGAGAAATAAAGGAAATTATACGAAAACTAAAACTTGAAAGTGAAAACATTGTTTTTAGTTTCCATTTGGTGTATCATTCCATTCACGTTATTTTTCATGTTTCTTTCATAGTCCTATTTTTCCTATATACTTTGTTTCAACCCACAAAAAATTAAAAACGAAATAGTTATTATACGGGCTCTTTATTTTGCGTTTATTTCCCTAGTGTTGTTGAAACTCGTTGAGCTTCCTAGCCTCTAAACCACGAGCATAAAAGAGTAGCATGCTTGAATGATATAATGACGGGTGACCCAAATAATCATTTTCTCTCATGCTAGATAACCTAGTCCATGGAATGCGTGCTCATTTCTTGGTGTCAGCCTATTTCCCTTTCTTTATAGCTCAGGCATAAGTTGATCCAAAAAAAAAAAAAAATACTTAGGCATACGGGTGATGCCGTACATCTCAATGTCAAACGTCGAAAAAATATAAACATATTAGATTAGTATGAGAACTCTCGGGCAGCCCTGCCCTTTTATATTTTTGTAAGGGCAAGTTGAAATCTACGAGTTACTATTATTGATGAACTAGCTACCATTAGGAGGAAGCGACTAATAGTCATGTAAATAAGAGAGACGAATAGAGTTTTACCAACCTGTGACAAGTAAGCTTTTGTCATACATGCTTATATATTAAGGAAGTGAGTTGAACATTAGTTTCTGAAAATATGGAGAAAGCAAGGTCTCGATATTTTTTGTTTTGTTTTTAGAAACATCAAACTCACTGAATTGATTGAAACAGAGTTACTAGTTGGGGGTTAATAGGAGACTTGGTGAAAACCTTGTTGGAGAAAACTCATTGCGAAAAACCACAAGCAATGAGAATATTTTTGCTCACCACCCTCAAGTGAGGTGATGTTCATCATTTCATTTATCACCGTTTGTTGAGTTTAAATTTAAAGATCTGCATAGTTGATATACACAAATATCAAAATTTAAACTTATCCACTGATAATAAGTATGTTCTTAAGCATTATCACCACTTTAAAATAGTGAGCAGCTAATTATATCTTCACAAGTTTCTGGACAGCTTCGATATTATTAAAAGTGTTATATATTGATTACCGCGTGCTTTTCTTAATTAATTGCAAGCCGATTTTGTAAGCACAAATTTTACTCAAAGTTTTCATCAATAAGACAATATTCTGTCCTAATCGAGCTATGCATGAGCATTGAGTTGTACGTCCATGAATCTCAGAGAACTATTAGAAGAGTTTTACATCAAATGCAATGTGTGGAAAGAAGGGAGACATGGTAAATGGCAACCGACCACAGTACATGCTTATAAGACAAGCATTCTAGCTCCCACATAACTTTAACCAATTAAAACAAAAGTTAATTAGTAAAGTAAAGTAATTATCTAAGACCATAATTTGTTGAAGAAAACCCTTCCACTCAACTAAGTGGTCGATTAAATGGGGTACAAAATGTAAAAAAAGTTTGAAATGCTTTCCCTCTGCAATCATTTGAAAGTGGGGGATCCAACGTTCGAAAGTGGACCTAATGTATTGGACTTTGCCTCTTCTTCAGTTCAAAAAATGAAACCCTAACGTATACTTTCATTTATTTTTGCCTTTATTCCGTCAAGAACGTGACCCAGCCACCACCAGCTGAGGAGATTTATTGAAAGCTGATACTTGCTTTTCCTGATTGACGCCAACTACATCAACGGGGGAAAATGTGTCATTCAGTTAAGATGCTTTATGCATTTTGAGTAGAGTAATAACGTTAATGAGTTAAATAGTTAGTTGTTAGGGAAGTCATTCACTGAGGGTGAGTTTTGAGTGTGAAAATAAAATTTCATGTAGTTTTTATCATTGAACTCATAGGGCGACCCCAAGTCAATAAGACCCCTCCCCTCCTCCCTGCTTTGTGAGGATCTGCAAGGGACGTCTAACGTATACAGTCTTACTCTTGCTTTGTAAAGAGATTATTTGCATGACTCAAAATTGGGACCTTTCGGTCACAAAGAAGCAACATTTCCGTTGAATAAACTCATACACCAAAATAATTAAATCTAAGTGAATAAATGAGTAGAAGTATAATAACAATTAAATAAATAATTATTGATCTATTCTGATTTAAATCAGATCAATCTGCTGGGATTGTTCACCAAACCATCCTTTACTTTCTCACCAAACACTCGGATTCTGGTGAAAAGAAAGTAATGGGCATCTTTGGCAGGTCCTGCAGCTCAAAACTTTTAGAACAATTATCGGCGATTAATTAGAAGGTAATGGGGCTCACTGAAAAACATTCTTCTTAATTAGTTTTGTATATTGTACTGTCTAATTGTTGATATGGACCCAGTGTTCGAATAAAAACTTGATCAATGATCCTAGCTAAATCGGAAACTTGACAACATAACTCGTCAAACTGCTTAATTAACAAGACCAAAGTTCTCTTCGAATTGATACTCTCTATGTGGCATTGAGGACTCGAATTATGCATGTTTCATAGTCAAAACCATGAGAGTCACGCCAATATTGATAAGTCGGCCAGATTAGAGGCAAGATCAAGATTAATCAACCAACAAGCTGAGTGATCAAGATATATATAATTGGCATCCCTATTACCACTAGCGACCGACCGTATCATATTCAAAACGAAAAACGGTCATGTATTTAGCCAACACCATGAAGGATAATAGAGAGGCCAAACCATGCATAGATGCAACATTATGGTACTCGTCCAAAGTCGACCAAGAAACAATGCTTTTATAAAAGTAGTTTTATTGTGGCATATGGTCCCGCCTATTTTTTATTTTATTTTTTATACTACAATATTAAGAGGATTTGGGTTAAACTACATAACGTGATAACTCTTGTTGATGAGAATTTTTAGTGTGTCTGGAAGACGAACACATATGTTATATGTTATTATACAAGTGGATTGACACTTAAAATAAAATTGTCTCCACTTATATAATAACATATGACGTATTGCTCCGTGTTTGAGGCATTGAAAAATCTCTCCTCCAGTTGAGTACTAACATTATCGCTTGCAAAAATCTGATTTGGTCTATCTAGCATTACTTTTCATAAAAAAAAAGACATTTAACTTATAAGTGACTATAAATACTAGTAGCGCATGGGACTTCGCTTTCCCATAATCTGATTTGGGTTCACCCCAGCCACGTGGAGGGACAAGATCCAAGTCAAACTCACCCTCAAACTTTGACCTGTTTTTATATTTTTGCTAAGCTAACCCCATGAGACAACAACATTTCAATTTGCAGAGTCTTTTAATATTTCACTTAACTGGACTCTCTCACTCTCTCCTCTCACATAGGAAAGCATTCAATGAGCTACACCTCAATTTTGAATGCTCATTTCACAATGCACACGAGAAGCTTGCTTTCACCTTCCATGTCTGGCTCAGATCAGATCTGAAAAGTTCAATGCAAAGCTGAGCTCAACTTCAACTACTGATCCAACTCACTAAATACCATTTTAATTTCTTGTGTTGGTTTAGCTTCCAGATGTTCAAGACCCTTTAAAGGTAAGAGCCTCACAAACACATTGCACCCACTCAGATCATGATCAATGTTTCTGAATTTCATTTTTCTGCATGTGTTACAATCTTTTCACTTAACTATATATGCCATCAAACCGTCTCTTTCACTCCGTTGTTGTTTGCAAGAATGTACGTTTTTTTCAAAGAAAGTGATTTTTGCACTCCTCTTCTCATAATCACACAATTTGCTTGTAGTTGAAATGGTTAAGAGCGCTTAGACTGCAATCAAGGTTCTCTGTGTGAATCTCATCCCCAAATGTCTATTAACAAAAGAAGGTTTTAAATATCAAATTCAGCAGAGTAGTGTTTAAACTTTAAAAATTGCTGTGCAGACTGTGTAGCTGAATGAGATTTTTGTCCAGTTCTAACTATGTTTATTTTTGTTATTTTATTGAATTGTGCAGTGGTTGCAGAATAAAGAATAAGTAGTGTATAATTTCTTGGAGAACTCAAAAATGCCACAAGAAAGCAATTTTAATTCAATAATCTTCACATCACCTAGCAAGAACATGAGAGGGCTGAAGGGTTTAGTCTCCAACAATGAAGCTCCTCCATTTCCAAACACTGAGGAGTTCATCAATGACTATGAATTGGCTCAAAGGAAAGCTGAAGAAGCAGGTATTGTTCTTTAATTACATTTTAGCCAAAAAAAATAGGAGACTTTTCTTCCAAAGCTTTAGTTCTAAATATTTATTATTATTATTTTCTTATAAACTTCTTATTTTTCTAATTTTAAATTTGTCTTAGCTCTTTAATTAAAATAAATAAATAATTTGTCTCAATACATCTATGTTTTGGGTGGAGAGGTTTGGAATGTTTGATACTTGACTCATGGGTAGGTAGCTAGATTAGATAGGAAAATAAGAAGTTTATAAAAATATGTTACAATGTTTGAATCGTTGGATCTTTGATTGATCGGTGTATAGGATGTCAGTTTTACATGTGATACATGTTTTTGTGTGTCTATATATATAATTTTTTTTTAATTTTTAAACTCTGAGAACAAATATAAAGCATGTGATAAAATAGAAAAAGTAAAAGAAAGAGCAAATATAAAGTATTTTGATGGTAATGATTTCACATATCGATCGCATATGAATTATGATGAATGATTTGGACCTACCAAATATTGGGTGCGTTCAAATTACCCATTTTGCATTATAAACATAATAATCTGCCGAAAGAAGGATTTAGATTAGCATAAATTAATTTACAAAATACTCTTTGATTGTGACGATTAAGGCCATCTCTACAAGCATCACTATTTTTGGCAGGGTTGGTGGAAATAACAGTGCAACTGCAACCAGTGATAGCTATAGTGTCAACTTGTTAAAAATCTGAAATTCAGGATTGAAAAATGACTGAGATGAATTGTAATTTGTAAAAAAAAAAAAATGACTGAGGGGAATATCGCTAGAGCTTAAAATGCTCATAGACCCTCCTTAGCAGTTAGCACCAAGAAAAGAACATATGGGCAATGAATCTTGGACAAAAAATTTGGTTTGAGATGAATTGGAGGTGGCTTTAACGAAGTTGGAAAGTTGATAGAAATTTCTTAGTGTGACGATATACCGTAATGTACTGCTATTAATCTACGTTAGAATATAGTAGACTACATGGACCTAGTTGAGAAATTTTTGAGTGTGTTGGAAGAGGGTGATGGGTACGATCGAAAAATTTCTATTGACTACCTATGATGCATAGACACGGACATGGGAATACGACACGACACGAGGATACGTCAAATTAACGAAAAAAATTGTTGTATGACAACAATGAATACGACACGACATGGAGTTACGAGACAACACGGAGATACAAAGGGATACCATCGTGTCCATGCACCGTAGTTGACTACACATGCAATTTGTTTAGAAACTTACAAATTACCAAAAATAATTCCAAACAAATTAAATAAAAGCCAAATTTCACTTGGATAAAATTTGATTCTTCAAAGTCTTAACCTAGTGAAAGAAAAAAAAAATTCCTAACCTAAATTTGAAATATTATTGTGTATTTGTGGTTTAAATTCTAATAATGATGATTAATTGAGTTTGTGTATTTTAGCTTCAAGGAGATACCAAGCAGCAGAATGGTTGAGGAAGATGGACTATGGCGCTTCCGGAACACTTTCCAAAGAGCCCTCTGAAGAAGAGTTCCGCCTTGCTCTCCGCAATGGCCTTATTCTCTGCAACGTCCTCAACAAAGTCAATCCTGGTGCTGTTCTTAAGGTGATAATTACAAATATTATATTCACTTCTTTTTAGTAGGGTGATAGCATTAGTGGGTTAAATAATTAGTTGTTAGCGGGAGAGAAATCGGTGCAAACGAGGTTTTATGTTATATGCATGACTTTACCAGTTAGTTTCTTTACAAGGAAATGTGCTACATCTATGATCATCATAATTCAAAGCTGTGATTATTTTCAAAAACTTGTGACGGGTTTGGTTTGAGTTTTCGCGTTTCTAATTGGGTAACATTCTTTGCTGGATTTCAAATTATAGGTGGTGGAAAATCCCATCATTGCGGTTCAGTCAACGGAGGGGGCAGCACAGTCTGCAATTCAGTATTTTGAGAACATGAGGAATTTCCTTGAGGCTGTTAAGGACATGAAGCTCTTGACATTCGAAGCGTCTGATCTCGAAAAGGTTTGGTTTCCTTTTTGATAAAGTGGAAAAGGGTTGGATGCTATCATAGTTACGTAGCATTTTGGAATAAAACATGCATCTTGTTACTGCATTCTGAGGGATTTGGATTTGTAGGGAGGCTCGTCGAGTAAAGTTGTAGACTGCATTCTTTGTCTCAAAGGATTTTACGAATGGAAGCAAGCCGGTGGAATTGGAGTTTGGAGATATGGAGGGACTGTGAGGATCACATCCTTCCCAAAAGGGTCACTATCCTCCTTAGGTAGTGAAAGTGCTGATGAGTCAATAGATGAGTCGGAGTCATCACAGTTTGAACAACTATTGGAGTTTCTTCATCTTTCTAGTGAGGTCTCAACCGAAGAATCCAGAACTGCAAATGCTCTCGCTTTCCTTTTCGATCACTTTGGACTTGGACTTATACAAGCTTACCTTCGAGAGACTAATATGGTCGAAGACTTGCCCTTGAATGCAACGGTAGGTAAGATCCTTAATATAAATATGATTCTATTTTCATAACCATACTTGCCGAATCAATTTTATTGTCTTAAGGGTTCTGATTCGGTTTAGTGACTAAATATGTACAGGTAATCGATACTTTACTGAGTAAGGTAGTCAAGGATTTCTCAGCGCTGCTTGTTTCACAAGGCACTCAGGTATGTTAAAAGTCTTCGTCCCACGGCGTTTCTATTACTAGCATTGTGTAGAAGTACTTCTACTGGATCAGTTTTTCGACTTAAGCAGGATGCCATTCGGCATCGCGTGGAAATAATCTTATATCCCTTATTTACAAATTTTCTGCAGCTTGGCCTCTTTCTAAAGAAACTACTGAGAGGAGACTTGGGTGGTCTATCAAAATCGGAATTCGTAGAAGCTATTACACAATATCTAGGTCAAAGAAATGGTTCGGTGTCAAATGATCTATCCAACTTCTGCATTTGTGGTGGGAAAGGTAGAGAGGCTGTTCAGTGTGATAGCAGTCATTCGTCTGTCCATGAAGAACTAATTAGGACTCAACAGAAACAGCTTGAGGTGAGTATCCTATCTTCCGTTTCCTGCAAGAATTACGAAAATTTAGCAGGAGCATTAATAGATCAAGCACATAGGTTTTCTTCCCTCTTCCTTTTCGGCAGAATGCAAGACATAGATTTTCTTCTTACTAAACCGTTTGCTTTGGTCTGTCTTGGATATCTTTAGGAGCTCAAATCATCTTTCCAAGTGACGAAATACAAAGTCAAACAAATTCATTCAAACTGGGAGGAAGAACTTAGAAGGCTTGGTAATATTCTAAAGATTTGATCTGCCTCGAGAATATTTCTGTCAACTACAAAATGGTTTCATTAACCTCATACTTTCATTTTTTTTGGTCTCAGCACATCACATCAAAGGCCTTGAAGTGGCATCCTCTTCCTATCAACAAGTTATCGAAGAGAACCGAGTTCTTTACAATCAAGTGCAAGACCTCAAAGGTGTTTATTTCATCCCAGCTTAATGTATTATCCAGCATGTTAGGATATGGAGCTTATTTAGAAGATTTTATTTCTTGCAGGATCAATTAGAGTCTATTGCAGAATCAGACCCTTTTTACCGGGGCAATTGAACGGCCAGTCCACTGTGGATTATATCGGAGAGAATGGAACCATCATGATTGTCAATCCCCTTAAACAGGGCAAAGATGCAAGAAGGGTTTTTACATTTAACAAAGTCTTCAGAACAAATGTCACACAAGGTATTCTATCATAGCAAAGTTTTTCAAACCGCTATCAGAAATTGAATTCGAAATTTGAGTAACAGTTTATTGAAATAAAACGAAGATGTGCTACTACACTACGATTAGCCATGAACGAGAATGAAACCTTCTTCTTACAGTTTGTACACCTTAATATTTTTGGGTAAGAAATTATTCTTGACCTCTCTTCACTGTTCTGTGCAGAGCAAATATATGGTGACACTCAACCACTGATCAGGTCGGTTTTAGACGGTTATAATGCATGCATCTTCGCGTATGGACAGACTGGTTCGGGGAAGACATACACAATGGTAATGCCAATTTACTCTAGTTTTGCAAATAGATGTGAGAATTAGTATATGTAGATATTAGATTGTATAGAAAAACTACTAATACACACAACATGCACTTCTTGCTTATCTTATGCAGAGTGGCCCTGATTTAACAACAGAAGAGACATGGGGTGTAAACTATAGAGCCCTTCGTGACTTATTTCAAATATCGAAGGCGAGGCAAGACATAGTAAGATATGAAGTTGCAGTTCAGATGATCGAAATATACAACGAACAAGTGAGAGACCTTTTAGTCAGCGATGGCTCTAACAGAAGATATCCTTGCCCTTCCTTTATTTTTTCTCCAACTTGAGTCCAAATTTAGGCCTTACGAATTCACAAGCTCTATAAAGTATGTTGTTGCGTTGTTTCCTTAACTTATATGCTACATTAGATATACGAAACAAGTCTCAACTGAACGGCCTCAATGTACCCGATGCAAGTTTGGTTCCAGTGACATGTACACAAGATGTTCTTGAGTTGATGAAAATCGGCCAAAAGAATCGTGCTGTTGGCGCTACAGCTCTAAATGAGCGCAGCAGCCGGTCTCATAGGTGGATCATTTATATTTTATTTTGTGAAGTTTAAGCATCATTTTGTTTTTTGGATGTTCTAACAAGTGAATTTTGGATTGGCTATTTCTTCTGCAGTGTTTTAACAATTCATGTACTTGGAAAGGAGTTGGCTACCGGATCAATTCTAAGGGGTTGCCTTCATCTTGTGGATTTGGCCGGGAGTGAGAGAGTTGATAAATCCGAGGCTGTTGGCGAGAGGCTAAAGGAAGCCCAACACATAAATCGATCGCTTTCTGCACTCGGAGATGTCATATCTGCTCTTGCACAAAAGAGTACACATGTTCCTTACAGAAATAGCAAACTTACTCAAGTCTTGCAAGACTCTTTAGGTAACCTTAAAAAAATATTAAGTCTTGTTGATAGAATCCACTTTTCCAAATGCGTAGCATTTTAATTCGATCTGAAATGTCGATGATCTTAATTTTGTCGATGTTTAGGTGGTCACGCAAAAACCATGATGTTTGTGCATATAAATCCTGAACTTAATGCGCTTGGGGAGACGATCAGTACCCTCAAGTTTGCTGAGAGGGTTGCATCCATCGAGCTTGGGGCAGCTCAATCTCATAAAGAAACGGGTGAAATCCGCGAACTTAAAGACGAGGTTTATCTCTCATTTCTGCAGTTCTACTTCAAAATTTCAACTAATTTTTGCTATAATGCTTGCTTAAAAGTAAATATGTATCTGTGTAGATATCAAATCTTAAACTGGCATTGGAGAGAAAGGAAGCCGAGCTAGAGCAAATTAAAGGCAGCACACGAAACGCCATAGATTCCCAAAAGTCAAGAGCTGTTTCACCTTTCCGTGTTCCGAGAAATGGTACTGGAAACGGTTCAAAGCCTGAAAACTGTCAGCGAGCCTTGGACGATACTAAGATTTCTGAGGTACATTCCGTCATGCAAAATGAAATAGTTGAAATTCGGTACTATATTTTTCTTGAGGAGTAATGCTAGCATTAGACTTGGGAGGTTCTCTAATTGCATACAAATGAAATGGTTTGGTAGCAGATGATAAAAGTTCATCTCATTTTTGTGCTCAAATTTGTTGGCATTCAGGCAAGAAGTTGCTCTACGGGCAAGCAAAGGAGGTTGAGGTTTCCCTCTGCATTCGCCGACAAGGAGATTTCAGCGAAGATGCCATTACCAGTTGAAGACAGATTAGTCATCCCTGGACATCTCAGAACACCATCACCTCCAGTTAGGAGATCAATATCTACTGATAGAGGAGCCTTCATCAAAAGTAGGAATAAGGCTGACACAACCGAAAACCAACCAATTGTGAAAGTACCATTTCCAGCTAGAGTACCTGTCAATAAATCCCTTGCAACTATGCCGGTGTTCCCATCAACTGAGAACAACTTGAGGGTATGCACCAGTTCGCGAGAACCAACTAAGCACGAGGACATTTTCGGTGCATTAAACAGCCTCCAGAAGGCCAACTCCAAGAAAGTTTACCAAGAACCTGAAGACGAGCAGTTTAAGCTAGCTCTTAATGTAAGGCAAGGAGGTATTAGAAAAATCAAGAATGAGAGTAAGGCAGCTAAGACCAAGCAGAACCGGATACCAGCTAGAGTTCAAAATTCTGATGCAGTGACAACAATGTTTCCTAACTCAGATGCTGGTGAAAAGATTGAAGAGGCTCGAAAGAGTGACTTCTCCGAGCCGGAAAATGAGGATATCCTCATTGCTTCACCCAAGCATAATTCCTTGATGGCGAAAAAGCTTCGGCAACCCATGCCAAGGAACTATATAAATCTTGAACCACGGTATGATCTATAAACCAATGGTTTTTCGTCATAAATTTATTTTTTTTCGGATTCTCATTCTGAACCAGTGTATTCTATGCTCTTTTACACGCAGAGGACTAGTGCAAGCAGAAGAACCTTTATTGGCTGGAAAGTCCGAAAACAAGCTTCTAAATGGCGTAACACGAAATCAAAAGGAAGGCGGCAACATGGCCATGCCTGAAATCAGAAGAAGCCGATCCACACGGAATTTTTAGTTTTACCTTGAGGAATTTTAATGCTTTCAGTTTTCTTTTAAAGCATCTTTTGTATAGTTGCTATGCATGTTGGTGTTCCAGATTGCATTTTCCTTAAACCTTTGTCTTACTATATAAATTACCTATTATACCTTTTGAGATCACTCTTTCTGTAAATAAAAAAACACAATGTTGCAGTTCTCGATCGAGTTTTTCTTATACTGGAAGCTATTTTTAGGTTTTACAGGTACTTTTTTCTCCTTTTTATGTACAATGATTGCATATCTACTTGTCATCTAAATTTATTAAGTACTAAAACAGACAGAAAAAAAAAGGGATGAACATTTGATTTGATATGGATGTAAACAGATTTTAATATATTTCACACGTTTAACAGAGTTTTATTACCCGCGTCATTGCGCGGGCTCAATGACTAGTGTGTACTAAAATTAGTAAGGAAGAAAAAGAAGGCGATTCTTCTAGTACCAATAATAGCCATGTAACTAGCCTGGAAGTTAAGAGACACTATTTATAGTAAAATAGATAATTCTGTTAATCTATCCATACACCTCATTGACAGCCTCAGCTAGCTATGATGTTCTTCCTCAAAGCAGCTATTAAGATCTCAGCTCCCTGAGAAGTCCCATCGATCTTGATACCATCGTTTGGTAAATTCAACCTATTTTTCGAGTCTCTAGTCCTCGAGATCAATTTTGATGTCTCCAGAATTTGAAATCTTGGCTTCGTTCTTCATATTTCATTTGTTCCATCGTATCGAGAATTTTGACCAGCTACAATAGACCCTGTAATCCAAGATAGCATGTGAGTCTTTTTTGTTGATCTCAAACTTCTGAAAAAAAAATCGAGAGCTTATCGTGTTGCAAAATTCAGGTGGAGTAGATAATGAGGCATCTCTTTTCCTCGTGACAATGTCTCATCAAATTCTTCAGGCCTCACCCGTTTCCATTCCAAAATCACCATCTTCCGAGAAAGTGTGCAAGGAAAAGGAGACAGATAAATCAGCTCCGCAGAGCGCTGTGACTTATGTCTATCAAGCGAAAATAGCTGAATTGTGCTGCAATGTCACAGCGACATGGTGTAAAAACCTAACTAGCCATTCCCTCTGCATCACAGTGGAAAAGCCTTGTCAACAAAATCAGTGCTGTACTTGTAAGATAGACTTAAGCTCTACCCAGTTTTGGGGCAAGAAAGGTCTCAAATCGTTCGAAGTAGATGGAAGACGGGTGGATGTGTACTGGGATTTTCGACAGGTGAAATTCTCCTGCACCCCAGAGCCATGCTCGAATTACTATGTTGCCTTGGTGTCCAAACAAGAGGTGGTTTTACTGCTGGGGGACTTAATGGAAGATGCTTATAAGCGGACCAGATCAAGATCATCATCGGAAGAGGCTAGGTTGATGTACAAGAAGGAAAATGTATGCGGGAAAGGATTGTTTTGCACCAAAGCCATGTTGGAGGAAGGGAGGAAAGAACATGACATTGTGATTGAAACGTTGTTGTCCGGGCCCAAAGATCCTGAAATGTGGATTAGCGTAGACGGGACAGTGGCAATTCGGATTATGAACTTGAACTGGAGGTTTAGAGGGAATAAAACAGTGATGCTGAATGATATGCCAGTTGAAATTTTTTGGGATGTGCATGATTGGTTGTTTAGTAGCTTAGGCACAAGCCAAGGGTTTTTCATTTTTAAGGCAGGGAGGGTAGATTGGGAAACATCGAATGTCAATTATGATTATGGGAGTAGAAATGGAAACTGCAGCAGTTGCAGCCTGCAGCACAGTCCATGTAACTCACCGAAGGGCAAAGGGAGCTCATCAAACATAGGAGGGTTTTGCCATTTTCTCTATGCTTGGAAAACCGAGTGAGACATTTTGAGCGGTATATAAATCACGGTTTAGTACTCTTTATTCTTAGTTCAATGTCCCTCTAGTTCGGTATTTGATTTAAAAGTTTGTAACTGGTTACTTGTACATGTTTCCATATTTTATATAAAACTTCTTGAAACTATAAGAAGATCTTGGGGTGGGATTGGGATCACCTTCGGATCCCAGCCCGTGGAGCCAGCTGACCAAAAGATCTCATCCTTCCATTTTTGATCCTGTGGCCAAGAGTAATGAAAAGTTCTCATGCAAAACAAGGTAAGATGAAAATGGAAAGCTGGGATCTTGTGGTCAGCAGGCTCCGCAGGCTGGGATCCGGAGGTGATCCCAGTCCCTTGGGGAGATCTAAAACACAGAGCTATAAAAATTACTTTCATGAGAAATTTTCTACACTTATGAGCAAGAAGGAAAACTGTATAATTTCATAAATATATTAACCCCTCGCCGTAAAACAAGTATAATTTTTCCCAGAATTAATATATAAGAATATACATAAATATATGTGTAATTATATCATTTCAATCATGCTTCACATAATCATAAACATATGTATGCCATGCCACGATATAATAGAGTAAGCAAATCAGGTAAGAATAATTTCATAGAAATATAACATGTTAGCCGGAACCCCTGTGGTAATCTGTACGGCTGAATTCATAGCTCAAACGTCAATCTAGTTGGAGTCACTACAATGACCTATACGGCAACATGCTGCACAATAGTTGGAACCAAATGCAAGGGTCTGTACGATGATAATGGGTGTAATATAATTATGCTCAATACTCCTCTCACATAATAGCCGGGCGATAAATCGTTAGTCACCTACGAGTCGAAACCATAAATAAGGTTTGTACGACAAGACTGTGCACCTAAATTGGATCCAATGTGAGCATATGGTGCGGGAGGTGACATAATAAACAGGCATGTATCATATCTTTGGCTAAATCACAGTCACCCTAGGTGCAGTTTTATGAGCTCAACATTATTCAATCACATATCACATCATTGACAATTCACATAACCAAAACATAACTCACCTGAGCTTACCTGGGCCTCCACAGCACCATGCGACAATATGCATAATTATGATAATGCATATACTAAAATAAAATATAGGCATTGGCATAGCATGGCATTTAAATACATTTCCTTTAAATGCGTTTTCTGGGAAAAACGTTAAGTATATATGTATATACTGAAAATAACTGTCCACTCACATATATGTCGATGGGTCGTAGCCCCCGAGCCTTGATTGATTACGCTCGTCCTGAGAATAGGCCTCACTTATAGGCGTAATAACCGAATAAACGTTATTTAACGCACATAACCAACAATAGGTAATAACTTCTCATATATAGCTCAATTTGGGTATATGAATATACCACAATGACCTACACAATCTCAGGATTATCCCCAAATGTTTAGAATATTTTTCCGAGCTCCCACGCGCCGGCCAAGGCACGACCAGACGCGCCCCCCACCGCGCGGCCATGTGCCAGGCACACTGATGGTGTCAACTGACGCCGTCAGGTATATTCCGTTTATTCCTTAACAAAACTTAACGGCGTGACCTAACGCCGTTAGAATATTCTGTTAAACTTAACGGAATATCCTCTCGTCTTCTACCTTCAGTTTCGGCGACCGTCGCCGTCGCTGGAAAACTGGGTAATTTTTAAAACTCTATAACTCATTTGTTTTTTATCCATTTTCTATGAAATTACCACCAAAATGAAGCTTAGGACATAAGGAAGAGAAATATACCACTTTAAAGCCCCAAGTCGACTAAATCACACCGGAGAAATTCCACAAAAAAACCGACCAACCCTTGAACTCGTGATCCCGACGTCCAAAACACTCCAACGATACACCCCGAGCTTCGTGACAACCTTCTAAAGCTCCTTGTGAGCTTGAAATCCCCTAAAAACCTCACAATAATTAGTGCATGAACATTACCTCATTCGGGGTTAAGGTTTTCACGTGATTTTGAAGTATTTCTTACCTGAAAATGGTATAGATGAACTCAGGAGGTTACAAGGATTCCAAATCTCACCTTTTTACCTTCGATCTGTGCTTGAAAGTTTGGTTTCTAGATCGTCCGTACGTTTTGTACGGAAAAGAAACAGAAAATTGAGAGGGATGAGAGAGAGAAGACACATGGAAGAGAAAGAGAGAGAGCTGATGTGTGTGTGTGGTCCTAAAGTCACTAACCAAAACTAAGAAAATCTTAGTTCTAATTGGGTCACCAATCCCAAATAATTAAACCAATACATATCACACACACATTATTCAACGTCCGAGGGTATTTCCGTCTTTTCACAATTTCAAAATAACTTCCCGGGACGGGTTGTGACATGGTCCAATTTATTAAAATAAGTCCAATTCTTTAAATTTAATTATTTTATTATCAATAATTATCTCTTAAAAGAAAATACTTATTGTAAAAATCAAATTTCTTCCTAATTATCTCTTTGATTATTTCTTTTTATATATTTTTTTGTTATTTCTTGTTCTTCCTCCTGTTTTAACTCATTTATAGATTTTTTTTAATTTTTATAATCAACCTATATCACAGGTTAATTGTATTTATCTACCTATATGACAGATTCTTTTTCATAGTCAACCAGTCACAGATTAATGCGTCTTACTTGTAGGTATATTATGTTTTTTTTTTCTACCTTTCAGTTAGGTTTCATATCTCACGTATAGGTATAATATACATTCATATATTTGCTACTTGAGTTAGGGTATAATGTTTTGCAGATAGATTTATGTTAGTATATTATTATTTTTTGTTTATAAGATGTTTATACCATATTTAGGGCCTCGTATTTAGATCTCGTACAAATACTTGGGGGACTTAAATGTAATTATGTGATAAAGGAAGGGGCAAATATGTAATAAGTGAGGAGTCTTTATTCTATAAAAGGACCCCTCACCCTCACAATTAGGAGAGGCCAATTCCTAAGCCTTCTCACCCCTCTCACATCCCCTCTCATATTCAGAGGTTCTCTCCCTCACCTCTCATATAAATACAATCAGTGTGGATGTATCCTAAACCTTGGGGTGAACTACGATACATCTTGTGTTATTTACATTTCTTGCAGATTCACAGTCGGATTTACGTTGTTCCAAGACCTCCTGTTTTGTGCATCAACATTTGGCGCCGTCTGTGGGAATCGACACAAAAAAAAACTATGTCGGTTCTTTTTCATTTTTTTTCACCTCCACCGTGAATCTGCAAAATCTGCATAAATCCAAAAACCCACCATGTTTTCCATCACAAATTACATGTCTTCCTCAGCCATGGCCAACTCTAATAAACCAAAAACCCAAAGAAAACCCTACCAAGTTCACAGTTTCCTTCTCTGTATTTTCAAAACACAAACCGAATTCAGAAAACACGTTTTTAAAAATACCCATTTGTCCATTTTATTTTCTGGGTTCTTATCGTTAACCAAATTAAGGATGAGGAGGAACAGGGGTTTCAGGCTAAAACACAAGCTAGTGAGGATCTTCAAATGGATGATCCGACCCAGAAAAGACGAGAGTCGGTTCCAAAGACTGGATCCTCCAGCCTGAACCTACAACCCGATTTCGAAATTCTTCACCTTGGCTCGCTCTCTTCAACGCGGAGCCAAGGAACTCTGCTCCCCAAACTCGGGTTATATTCGGATTCGTGGATCCTCGGAGGAAACAAAAGCCACGAAACCGGTTGGTGTGCCGAATGGGCACATGGCTGTGTACGTGGGCGAATCAGACGCTGACACGCATATGTATTTAGTTCCGGTCTTGTACTTCAATCACCCTCTGTTTGGGGAGCTTTTGAAGGAGGCTGAGAAGGTTTACGGATACAATCATCCGGGACGGATCGTGATACCTTGTGGTGTTTCGGAGTTTGAGAAAGTGCAAATGAAGATTGCCGCAAGGGACCAGTGCCCACGGCGGAGAAGAAAAAACTGTCGTTATTGGTGACTTGAACCACAGCTGGTGGCAATTAGGGTAAAATGCCACAACGGTCCACATTCTTGATAGTGGATGTCAGTCACAGTGGGTTATTGGTAGAGCAATTGCCTCAGCTTCTCCTCCGCATGGCCGACGTCTTACGGAAACAACCAAAATGACGAGATTGACCCGAGGTACTGTTCGAAGGGTGCGATTACAACCACTGGATGATCGTCAGAGATTCCCCGAGAGACAACAAACCTCCAGCTGAAGAGATGATCATGAATTATGAGGAGACATGTGCTAAAGGTTTGAACATCAACGTCTATTCCATTGGCTGGACTCAACGTATAACTTATCTTGCGGTTGGAACTAGCAATGGAAAAGTCCAACAGTAGGCGAAGAAGAACAGGAGAGGACCCAGGTCTCGGAACTCTCAGTGCAAAGCTTCACCTTTTACAGGAGAATCATGGGGGAACACATGGGTGACAGCAAAAAAAAAAAGAGAAAGTAAAGCAGAAAAGGAAAAGAGAAAAGAAGAAAAGGGGCAAAATTATAAGGTTACTATTATTACGATTCCTTTTGTCTACCAGGTGAAGAGACAGAGAGAGTACGACGGAAAGGAGAAAGCAAAAGTAAGGAATAAACATCCCACCAGAATGATGTGGTTTACTTTTCTTGTTTTTGTATGATGTAATTTATTTTTCTTATCTCTCGAAGACATCTGTACAAACCCCATCAGAGGGCAATAATACTAAAAAAAAAAAAAAAAAACGGCAAAGCCCAAAATAAATGGGTTGGAATGTTGTGTAGAGGGTTGTGTAGAGGGCAAAGGCCCATAAGCCCAAAACAGCTCTAACCAAGTGATCAAAAGTACGCCCAGTACTCCAAAATTATTCGGCAACCTGCCGCTATTACCACCAACCAGGTGATGAAATGTACAACCCGTACTCTAATTTGGCAACTAGCCATTCATGCCACCAACTAGGTGATGAAATGTACAACCCGTATTCTCCTTTATGCCACCAATCAGGTGATCAAAAGTACGCCCAATACTCCAAATTATACATGAGCATTACTCATGTCATTCATACATAAACATTCATGAGCATCACTCATGACAATCATACATAAACATTCATGTCAACATTCATGAGCATCACTCATGTTAACATTCATGAGCATCACTCATGTCAATCTACATCCTTGAGCATCACTCATGTCAATCAACATAAAAATTCATGAGCATCACTCATGTTAATCAGCTTCAAAAGCTCCATTTACAGAGCTCTAGCTTCAAAGCTTCACTTGCAAAGCTTCACCTACAAAGCTTCAATGCAGGGTATACAAATACCGCATCCGAACAACCGCCACTTCGGCCCATACATGGATTCAATTTGAAGTCTCCAGCTAACAGACTCTATTGACCGAAGACTTGGGGGACTACATTATGTACCATATATTGGGCCTCAACTGGGCCTCATGAAAAATACTTGGGGGACATAGCCCATTATCTATGTACTGAGGAGCGAGCCCTTATTCTATAAAAGGGACTCCCTCACTTTCATTAGAGAGCACTCATGAAAAATACTTGGGGGACTTAGCCCATCACTTATGTATTGAGGAGCGAGCCCTTATTTTATAAAAGGGACTCCCTCACCTTCGTTAGAGAGCAACGCCGCTAGCTGAGCAACCACCTCGCCGCGAGCATCACTCCTAACCCATCACTTATGTATTGAGGAGCGAGCCCTTATTTTATAAAAGGGACTCCCTCACATTCGTTAGAGAGCAACGCCGCCAGCTGAGCAACCGCCTTACCTCGAGCATCACTCTTAACCCATCATTTATGTATTGAGGAGCGAGCCCTTATTCTATAAAAGGGATCCCCTCACCTTCAACGCCACAAGTCGAGCCAACCAAGGCAACATAAGCCACGAGCCGAGCAGCCTCGCAGCATGTGCTACTTCTAGTTGAGCATCATTTCAGATTGAGCACCGCCTCATATCGAACATCAGTTCAAGACAACATCTAGTTACTTCGGCCCACACATGGACTGAATTTCAAATCTCCAGGCAAAAGACTCTCTTGACTGAAGACTTGGGGGACTACTGTTTATACCAAATTTAGGGCCTCGTATTTAGATCTCGAACAAATACTTGGGGGACTTAAATGTAATTATGTGATAAAGGAAGGGGCAAATATGTAATAAGTGAGGAGTCCTTATTCTATAAAAGGACCCATCACCCTCACAATTAGGAGAGGCCAATTCCTAAGCCTTCTCACCCCTCTCACATCCCCTCTCATATTCAGAGGTTCTCTCCCTCACCTCTCAGATAAATACAATCAGTGTGGACGTAGCCTAAACCTTGGGGTAAACCACGATACATCTTGTGTTATTTACATTTCTTGCAGATTCATGGTCGGATTTACGTTGTTCCAAGACCTCCGGTTTTGTGCATCAACATAAGATATTAATTAGATATTTTGGAGTTGAAAAATGCATAATATTAAAAGATTTTAATTGATTTTTAATATTTTTAGAAAATAGAAAAGGAGTATAAAAGAAATAAAAACATATAATTAGATAACTGAAGTCACTCCTAAAAACACTCTATGTTTTTGGACCTGGATCTAAAAGTCCCATTTTTAAAATGGGTCACGAAGTTTTAAAATTCTCATAATGCATCATAAGATATATTATAAGTGTATTAATTTTTATCTTCAGCCTAATTGTATGATAATTTATTAAATTGATGACATTGTGAGCTTGAGAACCTTATATGAGCTAACTTGTAAACTATATTTGCATCGGATTGACAAAAAACCTCTTTAATTTAGGATTATTAACCATTTTAAAATTCGACTTCGAAGAGTATTTAACTGAAACCGAAGGGTGATTGGTGTCAAAAATGTGTTTTTTTGGATGACTAATCAGAAAAAAAAAAAAAGTATTTCGAATAGAAGAATTTGCGACGATCAATGACAAATTTTTTCCTCAAAAAGTTTTTCTAACAGCTCAATACCTTTTCCTACATCATTTTACCCTTGCTATAATGTTTCATTATGCAGTGAATAAGCACATTATGGATTGTTTTTATGACATAAAACCTCACCAGCAACAATTTTTACCCTTTCAAATTTCGCCCTTCCCCTCAATAATTCCTGGTTTCACCACTGGATGTACTAATCCTTAGCAATCAAACCGTACGAGCAGTTTGTGAATGTTGCGTGTGTCAACAAACGCAAGGACCTTCACTTACATAAGCATGTTAACCTAATAGAAGAATTCCATGCCGGAGATCACAACTGATTTTAGGTGGTGGAGATGAGTTTTTGGCGGCATCCAGCATGGACAGGACTTGGTTCGGCTGGTCTTTCGCAGCCATGATTGAAGACGGCTGGTCTTCCCCTGCCGTGATTGAAGCCTGTGATTTTCTATCGTGATTAAATTTTTTCTAAATTAACAATATGTTGGATTTGTATAGAGCTGAGTCGATTTGTATTTATACGGAAGACGGTGAAGCGGATCCAAATATCAAATGCAAAGTATGTATGTAGTGGGAGGGACTTGAGCATACTGATCGAGGCGGGATCGAGCACTGCCTGAGGAACTCGAGAGGGGTCTTAAACGGCTGAAGGGAGCTCTCGAGTCCTGAGTGCCTATATTTCTAAATCTTTAAGAAAAAGACGGCCAAGTTCTTTAAGTTAATAGAAATGTTTAGGACTTGCGTCTCGCAACAATTTTTAAGTTATCGAATTTAAGTCATTCAGTACTACGGTCTAGTTGTATTCCTCTTTATTTAGAAGTAAGAACTCTAAGCTAATTAAGCTCAAACATGAGCCAGTCATATTGGCTAAAATAAATGTGCTCTCGTAGTCATAGTACTATAGTCCAGTGATATTATTTGTTACTTATAAGTGAAATATTTTAAATTCAATTCTCGTTGATGACTATTTGAATTAAATTATTATAGTTGACATATTATGTAGCTTAGCTCACATGCCTTATCATTTAGTGAAAACAGTTGGGGGTCAAGCCATGGAAGTCAACTTTTTTTTAGGGCTAAGAATACTCACATATACATTTGCCTTTCTAACTACCATCGTATCGTGTGATTCACTAATACTAAAAATCAAACTCACTAGCCGTGTAAAATAAATACTTGAAATTCGTGTCAATTAGTGCCACTGAGCCACCACGTAGTAGTTAGACTAGGTTTGTATTTTACTCTCTACAATTTAGATTAAAGAGTATTTTTTATACATGAATAAATAAAGGGGTGTGATATCCACACACCCCATTTTACTTCTCCCACACATTTTTGGTTTTCGGCCGTCAGATTGGATAAATTGAATAAGATCAACGGACAGAAATTAACAAGGGGTGTGTGAGAAGTAAAAAGGAATGTGTGGATAGCACATCCCTAAATAAAAACTCCGAGCGAGGGTAATTTCGTAAGTTTAGATAAGAGCGCCAAAGAGTTTGTTCAACAAGGCTATGGCTGGCAAATTAAAATTAGGGTTTATCATTCTTCGTCTCTGAAAATTCACAATTATGACAATTCACGCGGGAATCCTCTGCTTCAAAACCCAAGTTCAGTTTCCCTGTCGGCTGCTCCCCCTGACCTGGTGAGAAATTTCTTCACTTTCCAAATGTTTCCGTCTTTGGTGTGTTTGGTTCCCGAGAAAATGAAGAAAAGGGCAAAAAGTTGCTTTAAAATTTTCCATCTTTTGAATGTTTCTGTATTTTTTGACATAAATTTGTTAAGTAGTGTGAAGTTTAAAACTTTTGAAAAACAAATCCCAAATTGGGTAACAGTTGTGTGACTTGGGTTGTTGATTCTCAGCCCGTAGCACCGAATATCCGCATTTGTGATTTTCCTATCTGTTTTCTCAGGAACCAAACAGAAAATTAAGCTTAGAAACTGAGCTAATGGCCATTGAAAGTTTGTATTTTATTACTAAGTTCGTCATTTGTTGGGATAGGAGGAAATGTGCCATCACATGCTTGCAGAACAGATATTACAGTTCCTCGGCTCCGGTTAGGTACATTCCGAAAAATTCTTCGAAAGTTAAGAAATTGGAAAGTTCTCCACAGACAAAGGGTTCTGAAGAGAAAGAGTTCCGTGAATTTGCGGAGGTTAAACAGAGTGGAAGAAGGGTGCGTAAAAGCCTGGACTTCAACAAGAAGCCTCAAAATCAGAATCAAAATCGATATAGTAACTCATCGTTTAGTGATGCTCAGAAAGGTATTCTGTTCTTTAACTCAATTGAAAATAAAACATTCATTGTGTAACATTCAGACATAGATGTATGATTGCATCAATACATGCTCTTTCACCTGGAAATTGTTCGTGTTTCTTCAGTTGTCATGTTTTGTTTGGGATTTGTTTATGCAATAAACTCAAACGATTTTCTTGAAAAACATTATAGCAGCTCCAGATTTGAAAGATCAGATGAATCATCTTTCGGGGGCTGTAGGCTATGAACTCATGGAAAAGCCTGAAGAGGTTTTTGAAGAGTTAAAGGGTTCTAAAGAAAAAGAGTTTCCTGAATTTTCGGATGCGAGCGCACTGAAGTGTGAGGTTAAACATTGGGGAAGAGGTGTGCATAAAAATAGGGTACTGAATGAGAAGCCTCAGGATCAGAATCAACAGAGTTCTCAAAAAAAGAATCGGAATCAAATTCAATATAGTAACTCATTGTTTAATGATGTCCAGAAAGGTACGTTATTTGTCTAACTCAAGTGAATAGAGCAATTAATTGCGTAACATACAGCGATTTTTTAGATATATGATTGGATTTACATCTATGAATGCCCTTTCGCCTAGCAATTGTAGCTTCTTGTTATTGTTTGTGTTTAGTTGTGAAGTTTCATTTCGGGCTTTGTTTATGCACAAAACTCAAGCCCCATTTGCTTCAAAACATTTTAGAATCTCCAGGGCTGGAAGATCGGAATGATCGTATTTTAGGGGCAATAGGCTATGAACTCATTGAAGAGCCTGAGGAGGTTTTCGAAGAGTTAAATATCCTTGAAGAGAAAAAGTGTCCTGAGCAAGGTGTAGTGCAAGGTATAAAGCATGATGCTGAGCAAGTGGCAATAAAATTACTTGCAACCAGGTTAAAAATTTCCAAAACTTCATAGCCCTGTTTGATATGTGTGCGTTGTACATCAGTATGTGGTGTAGTGTTTCCGCAACTTCATAGCTCTGTTTGATATGTGTGCAATGTATATCATTACGTGGTGTAGTGTGCTAGAATGTTAAAGGGCATGGATACTTCCAAGGTACATGATTTTGCGAAGTTTCTGTAACAGTGCTTGAGGACATGTATCCCTGGACTTAAGTTGCTGTAACAGTTTGAAATAAGGGTGTTTCTCTGTGAAGTGTGAATGAAGAAGAATTTTTTTTTATGTAGTTCTTTTCCTTTGTAGGGCTTTCACGGCAGTTGAACTGAGAAAGAAGTTATGTGGAAAGAATTTTCCTCTAGGTACCGTCGAGGCAGTGATAGATGACTTCATCAGCAGGTATTTTCTAGTTACAAGAATGTCCCTTTTTAAGAGCTGCTCATCAGCTATTTTTTCTGCAAACAACCTTTGTTTGAAAACGTTGCATACATGGGTAACTATGTCACAATGATCTTAGAAACTGGTGCTTACAGGCAATGCAAGTTGTAAGACTGGTTTGGCTACCACTTAAAAGAAGCACACAAAAAAAAGCATTATAGAAATCTGGAAGCACCAATTATATGAAAACCAAGTGGCCCGAAAGTCTTCTAGACCATAGTTAAATCGTTTTTCTTGCTAGCAATCATGTCAATTGTTATTGTCAAAATCATGTCAATAATGTCAATTGTAGTGACAAATGGAGTACAAAATGTGTAAAAGAAAAGAACATCTGAACAAATGGCATGCGTAACACCGCAGGGGCTTTCTAAGTACCTGGATATCCCTTCCCATCTTTTTTTTCTTTGAACCAGTCGTTATTGAATGACTGGTACCGCCATATAATTGATTTTTCAATTGTACTGATCTCTAATTATGTGTTTATGTTTTCTGGAGTTATTTTGTCATTTACATAAGTGAAGTTCCAAAATTTCATTTCATTATATATGATATCTTCGGTGATTTTGACCTTGAAATTTATTGTAGAGGCCTAATCAATGATAGCTTGTATGCGGAAGCATTTTCTTGTTCCAGATGGTCTTCCTTAAGTTGGGGACCAAGGCGAATAAAGCAAGTAAGCCACTATTTCTGTATGAAGAGAAATGTCCTAGACTGAGATGAGTATTTTAGATTCATATGTTGAAGGACTCAGATTGACATGTTAAACCTCGTTTTTTTATTAGAGCTGTCCCATTTAAGCAAGAGTAGTCATGTTCATATTGCACTAGGTAGTCGGCCCTTGTTGGAGTCTTTATTTTAAAAATCTAATCAGACCAATAAGAAATCGTAATTGCTAGAGTCCACTATTCATATTAGCAAGGGTAAAATGTGTGATTATATGTAACAAAAAGCGTTATTGTTGGTTCAGGCACTTTTTAACAAGGGAGTGAGTAATGTTGATGCTGAGAAGGCAATTAAACTGGTTTTTGAGGAGGGAAAACCAGATGAGGATGAGGAGTTAATTCATGGCCTGTCGAAGCTCTCAATGGATAATTTAGTTGTTCAAGCCTCAAAGCAGTGGCTCCGAGGTCAAGAAGTGCCTAAAGAAACAAGGAAATCGAGGATTGTTCGTTGGCTTCAGTATCGCGGATTCAGCTGGGGTGTCATCAGCTTCATATTAAAGAAGTTAGAATCTGAGTAGCCACCCTAGAGCACAATGAGGTTCTATCTTTTCCGTGACACATAAGAACAAAAGGGTACTGTCCATAACCCTCAACTGGAACGTTAGTTGTGTAGTATGGATAGGGTTTTGGTCTATAATGTCACTTGCTGCTGCGGCCAGAAAACACTCAGTTTGGTGGTCTAACCGTTATCAGTGTCGGACATATATTGCGTTAGCCTAGCCTGGCATCCCCTAGTTTAATTGGGGTGAGGACTACCTTACTGACAACATATAGGTAGTAGACAACCCAGAAGTGGGCACTACTTAGCTGTCTTTTGATAGGGTACCACCATTTTTTGGCTGAAATCAGAAAATCTCATGTCTTCATGTATTGTGAATAATGAAACTCTGTTGTTTGTGTTCCTAAATCCGAAAATTTGAACCGTTCTATTTGTTTCCATACTTTTGGCTGTTTTTGTACCTCTTAAGAAAGAATGCAAGGGCACGTTTGAAATGCTCCTATAGAAAACTCTTCTGCTCATAAGCGATATTGCTTAAAGTGGATTTATTAGAAGAAAACACTTGGAAGTGCTTCTTTGGGAAACACTTTCTAAGTGCTTCTCCAATAAACACTTGCAAGTGCTTCTGCACTTACAACCATAAGCACTTCTAACTTTTACGACCAAACATGAAAGTACTTTTAGCCATTCTGAAAAAGCACTTCCAAACCGACCCTAAACGTAGACCTTTGCAATATGCTCAAAAAGTGGATTCAAATCCATGTGCAGCTGTAATGTTATGGAACAGTTTACCTGGTTTTGTGTATTATATATATATATATATGTATACACACATATATGTAAAAAAAAAAATATATATATATATATATATATATATATATATATATATAGAGGTATAATGGTCCTGCTTTTTTCTACATGTGCTTCCGATCATGACATACCAAGTCTTCTAATCCAAGATTAGTAGATTTATTTGCTGGAACGTCTTGTTTTTCAGATAAGCACATGGACGTGATGTGGAGTGGGGATGGGGGACCATGTGAGAGCTTGGCTGGAAAGAAAAATATGGCGTGGAATCTCATTCCCTTTCTCCTTGCATTAAATTCTAATTGCATAAATCCAAAAATACCAATCATTTTTTACACTTCTACATACATGCCCTGAACTTAGTCTCACTCCTAATCACAAGAGGAACTTGTCAGACGTCGCCATGTGTTTTAACTTCCTCACGTCGCGTTGCGGGATTGGTTTGGGCACGCAGGCCCCTTGATTTCCCTGCTTGATGTAAGTCCTCTCGAAAGACAGTTAAGCTAGTCTCCCTTAAACGCCGTTCCTAGTGGGGAGGCAATTAATTATTTCAATCTAACCACAAATAATGAAAAAAAAAATTTGAAAATTACACTAAAGATGCTCTAATATTCTTCCTTGCTCTATGGGATTTTGATTCCCCCTAAATATATGAACATTAGTAGGTGAACTATGAAGCACTTTAGCTTCTCATTGAGACCTTGAATCTTCAGAGAAGGCAAAGGAGTAGTTAGAAGAGCATTGTGAAACTGCCTTCCTAGCAGGAGGGGATGCCAGAATTGCTTGCAACCCTCCTCCCTTTAACAACTCCGGTTCCGGCCTTGCGCAGTCTACATGTCGAATTTCCTTGAGCATTGCAACGACATCTTTCATCATCGGGCGTTCATCAGCATGGTTGCTGACACAGAGAACCGACACAGCTAGTGTCTGCAGCATTTCGTGCATTGCAGGATCAGATCTTCCCCTGAGCTTTTGATCGAGAATGTCAACCGGGTCTCTCTTGCACGCTATGTGGTCCCGAATCCACTGAACTAAATGTGCACCTCCGGGCAGAGTTGGGTCTAATGGATGCCTTCCTGTTAGTACCTCTAAAAGAACAACGCCAAAACTGTAGACATCACTCTTCTCAGTGATACTTTGCATTGATGCATGCTCTGTAATCACCGAAAATGAAAACACGAAAAACAATAGTTAGCGATTTAATGGCAAAAATTTGGTAAGAAGATTAGGAACTAACTAAACTTTGTTGAAAGTAAACATTACCTGGAGCCATGTATCCATATGAACCAGCCAATTGAGGCCGATGACTTGTTTTCGAAAATTCATCACCACCATTGCTGTTCACAATCCTAGCTAATCCAAAGTCAGCAAGATACGGCTCATGGCCAGGACCCAACAGAACATTCATGGCTTTCACATCACCATGCAGAATAGCCGGCACACAGTCATGGTGCAAGTACGTAAGTGCATGAGCCACGCCTAAAACAATATCGTATCTAGCCTCCCAATCTGCTCCTCCTTTCCTGGAACCATGTAGAAGTGAGCTCAAGCTTCCGCTGGGAAGGTAATCATAGAACAGAATTTTCAGGTTTCGGTTTGAACCCCAACCCAAGAGCCGGATGATGTTCTTGTGCCTGATTGATCCGAGCGTCTGAATTTCGGAATTGAATGCTCCTGACTCTTCTGATGACCACATCTTCTTCACTGCTAGCGTTTCTCCATTTGGAATTGTCACCCTGTATACAACCCCAGAGCTTCCGGTGCCAATCACATTCGATGATGTCAAATTCCTGACAATGTCATCTATAGAGAAATCGAGCTTCTGGTACAAGGTTATTTCCCAGCTGTCATCTTTCCTGAGAATATTGCTAGCTATTCGAGCACGGACTAGGGTGTAGACTGCAAGCAGGAGAAGAGCTGCAGTGACACAAATGAAAACCGATGTGATCAGCTTCATAACTGATCTATTGTGCTTTGATCCCATCCTATCAGCTGGAGTTGTGACTCCGCCGGAGATGTAGAGACCTGTGTTTTCAGCAAGGTCACTAAGAGGGAGTTTCTGAAAGAATGGGGTGTTAGGCAATTCGCCGGATAAGTTATTGAAAGAGACATTGAGGGAAACAAGGTTTTGAAGGTTTGTGAGAGTGTTCAAGTTTCCGGAGAGCTTGTTGTGGGAGATGTCAAGGGTTCCTAGCTTGGTAAGACTAGAGAACTCGGATGGGATTTCACCCGAAAATAGGTTGCAGCTTAGGTTGAGGGATATTTCGAGCGAAGGAATTTGACCAAGTTGCTTTGGAATTTCACCTGAGAAGCCATTGTTGCCAATGTCTAGCAATTGAAGCTTACTGCAAGAAAGGATCTCTGCTGGGATGCTGCCAGAGAGCTGATTCTTCCCGAGATTGAGTTTTGTCAATTCGGTTAATGATCCAATGCTGGGAGGAAGCTGACCGGTGAGCCTATTATCGGAGATGTCAACCAACTGCAGGCTTTTAGGCAGTGTGTCAGGGACAGAGCCGGCGATCCCATTCGAATGGAGATCAAGAAACTCAAGGTTCTGACATCCTGATATCGATGGAGGGATTGCTCCAACGAGGCGGTTGTTGCTCAAATCAACGAAATTCAAGCTCTTCAAGTTGCCAATCTCCGATGGAACAGTACCTCCCAGCCGGTTACGATTCAACCTTAACCTGTACAGGTTTGTGCAGTTTCCTATATCCGGCGGTATAAAGCCAGATAAATCATTGGAAAGCAGCAGAATCTTGGTGAGATTTCGTAATCCGAAAAGATTTCTTGGTATTGAACCAAATAGGTTGTTGTAAGAAAGATCAAGAGCCTGAAGATCCTGACAGTCTGAGAGACTCTCAGGAATGTTGCCCGTAAGCCTATTTTGCCACGCGAACAATAGAGTTAAGCCTTTGAGGTTGCCAATGAGAGCAGGAATCTCTCCCGAGATGTCATTGTTGTCAACTTCCAATTGAGTCAGAGCAGTGCAGTTTGAGATTTCAGAAGGTATAGTACCTGATAACTGATTGACACTCAGCTGAAGCTCTTGAAGATTCGAAAGCTCACCAAAGCTTTTTGGTATTTGTCCTGTCAGAAGGTTTTCTGAGAAGTCCATGACTGTGAGCTCTCTGCAGCTTCCAAGTTCATTTGGGATTGAACCCACCAAGCTGTTCTGCCACAGCAACAGACTCTGAAGCTTCCCGAGCTCTCCAATTCGCTTTGGGATTGGACCGTTGATGGAGTTCTGATACAAGTACAGGTTCAGCAGCTCGCTGCAGTTTCCGATTTCTTCAGGGATTGGACCAGACAGCAGAGATGTGTATAAGGCTATCGTTTGGAGTCTTTTGAGCATTCCAATCGACGTGGGAAGGCTTCCGGTAATGCCGGTTTCAGCAAGGCCTAACATGACCAAGTTGGTGCAGTTTCCAATCTCCCAAGGTATCTCACCATTGAGATTCTTGTTCCCTCCTGCTCTGAAAACTTCTAGCTTTCTCAATTCTCCAACACTCTTTGGAATTTCGCCGCTGAGTTGATTGTCATAGAGTGTAAGATACACAAGGCGCGAAAGATTTCCGATGCCGGAAGGGATTTTGCCTTCGAAAAGATTCGTATTGAGAGATAAAGTTTGCAGCTGGGTTAGGCTGCATATTTCTTCTGGGATTTCACCAGAGAGAGAATTGTCACTGAGATCAACGACCCTAAGCTCGTGATACTCTCCAAACTCTTTTGGAATCGTGCCAGTGAGATTCGTCGAAGAGAGGACAAGGGTCTTTAAGGACTTGAGAGGTTGAAAGTTTGAAGGCAATGGACCTTGCAATTCCAATGCCTTCAACGTTATCTCCTCCACTTCTCCGTTGGAGCTGCAGCGAACCCCGAACCAGCTGCATGGACTTGTGTCGGAAGGATTCCACGACCTCAATGCGTCCGTGGAGCCGTTTAAGCTGTTCTTCCATGATAGAAGAGCTTGGCCTTGTTCATCAATGGAGTAACAAAAAGAAAAGAAGAAGAGAGAGTTTATTGAAAGAAGTAAGGCGATGGAGAAGATATTGGGAGAAAGCAAGAGATTCCTTAGAGTTGCAGGCATTGCTGGTGAGAGAAGAGAGAAGAAAGAAGAGAGAGAGAGAGAAAACAGCAGGTCATCTGTTTTGGGATTGTAGAGGGAGGAACCCCATGTATTGTTTATAGAAGAAAATAGCAGAAGATCTGGATCCAAGCGCTACTTCATTATTCTATTAATTAATATTGTTGTTAATTTTAGGGATGGTGATGCAGATGGGGGACTTTTGGTTTTATTTATGTAAGTCTGTTTATTTTTGAAATGGGTTAGACTAACGAAGTGTTAGTGTGACGATTTCTCGAATCAATCCTGCATTGTTATATGATAAATTTAAATACATAAAAATATATGATTAATTTTGAATACTACTACATTAATATATCGTACGTAAGTTTTTCGCGTACTTTTCATTGTTATTTTGTGTACACAATTAACTTACTTTTACCGGGTGTAAGTACAGTCAGAACTCACATTGATGTTGCTGAATGTCATGAAAGAAAAATTGCCCTTTTTTACTGCTCATTTTGACAATTAAACTATTTTGTTTCCTCTTTTGAGGCATTTGTTTTCATCCCATGTCCAAGCATTAATTAGTTGGATAAAAACAGACATGCTTTTTGGGGGACTGATTGATACACTGAAGAGTAAAATCAGCCCTTGACTCTTATCAAGGATAAAAACTTGGGCGTAGCCGAGGATGTATCTCCTCTCTCAATCTCGCTTTTTCTACATGAGTGAAATAAAAAGACAGCGATATCTCCGATCACATGTAAGAATCTCCCGTTATTCAACAACACTGTTCAGAGTTTTCAGACTTTGATATCCCAGTGATCAAAACCAGCTAGATGTATTTAGCTCTGGAAATTGTTAATCAAGAGGACATCTTTCTTAAATAAGCCAGGTCCCAAAATTGTGGTCCAGCAATTTTAGTGGTCAGCAATATTTGCTGAGCCAGCCATATCTAATTAATTTGATAGCTTGCTCAATTGCAGCAAATTTTGTGGTGATTGAAGGAGCTGAAAGCTGATGAGTACCATGTTCCTATTCAATTGAGGAAACACATTCTTGGTGGAATTAATAACTTCATAAAGTAACAACTGATTTTACAGATAAGTGGATAAAAACATTTACTAATGTATTTGAAGTCTTGTGTTCGATTTACTAACCTATATATCGCTTGTATCAAAAGAAAAAAAGGACTTCAACAAGTACGTAGCAGTAAAAGAAATAAAGATCTAGAATTTAGTCTGAATACTGAACAAGATTACGAGAGGAAAACTGAGTTTTTGTTTAAATTTCGTTTATTTATTTACTTAAAATTTAAACCCATGTTTTTTGTTGAATTAATGCCTTCATCAAATATGTAAACTCGTATCTCTGATAGCAGATATCTAGCCAGCATATAAGGAGCAGGACTGCTGCATATGAGCAGTAAAAAAGAAAGAACAGAGAAAAGATCTATAATTTGGTCTAAATATTGAACATGATTAGAAAAGGCCAAGTGGGTTTTGGTTAATTAAGAAATAAAATTAAAAGAAAGTAAATTATTTATTTATTTAATGGGAATTTACTTGAATTTCACGGATCTTGAGAGATTATTTTGTACAAACAGCATGGGAGAATATATAGTAATTTTGTAAAAGCACATGGAATAGTGAAGTGCACATGAAATATTGAGGAATATTGAGAAATATTTTTGAAATTAGTTTTTTAACCATTTTAATAAACTGCAAATATGCTGTCGGGAGGGTCTTTGCTGGAAGGATTAAAAGAAAAACAAAGAAAGGAATGGTGGCCGGCCTCATTTGGAAGGAACAATGTCACACCAACTCAGAGTTTTTAAGTAACTAATTTAGTATTTAGGCACAAATCAAAACCAAATTACCTACAGAAAACAAATAGAGCTTTGTTTAATCAATAATGTTGCATTATTGCTGTGTCACGGGTTCCGTTGGAGTTTAAAATTATTAGTGTATTTTAGTTACATGTGTTTGGTTATTTCTTGGGATTAATGGGTGGTGATAATTTGATTCCTTTGTCTCTCTTTCCGTAAATAAATGATTGTGCATATTATTCTCTCTTTAAATTAACAGAAATTGAGCATGTATAATGGTACAGTTCAAGAATGTAGTTAATAATAATTGCTTGTAGCTAACCATGCATGGTCCATACAAATATTTACAGATATAGACCTTTCAAGGTTGGACATAACTTTTAGAACAAATACTCTTTTGATTTGATTAGGGATCCTTGGGACACTTCAACTGTAAATTGTCATTCACTTTCTCTAAGTTATTGTACACCTTACATTACATGAAATCAAAATCATCCCTGATATTTATTTATTTATTTTATCAATCATCCCTGATATTGTACACTTCATATATATATATATATATTATGGTCCTCATGTGTGCTTCACTTCTAGGAATTTGGGAAACTTCCAATTTCTCTCCTTTTATGTTTAACTCATTATAAGCAATATACACGAACATCTTATGCACTATAAGACCATAGTTGATGGGTACTATGCATGGAATTAGTATATACATATGTTGGGAGTATGAATCCATGTCATGAGAGCAAATCTTAGCATTACTAGAATACCGGCACATTGTATAATTAGTACACGTGTTGTAACACATGAATCATGAACTACAAGTTTATAAAGTTCCCTTCTTAATGTAAAGTATAAAAAAAATGTATAACATGTGAATTTATAATATCATGCACGTTCCCATATTTCACTATCTCACAATAGTTTATCCTCTATCAATTGCCATTAATTTTCAATTAAAAGTTCAAATCGTAATAGTTGTATGTGTGAGCTTGCAACATGCATGAAATGAATACAAGTACGATTAAAAAGCAAAAGAAAAGTTAGGAAAGAAGCATTTGGTAGTAAAAAAAGGGAAAGGGATCCTCTCCGGATCCCTTCCTCCTAATCCACCACATCAGGGGATCCGTGCCGTTGAAATTTGATCCGACGGCTACAAACAGGGGCCCATTTTAAAAGTTACAATAACTTCAATCGTTGGATCAAATTTCAACGGCACGGATCTTCTGATTTGGTGAATTAGGAGGTAGAGATCCGAAGACGATCATTTTCCTAAAAAAAAAAGGTCTAAAAAGAGAAGGATCTATATTTGTATATGAGCAAAGTAGGAGAAAAGAGACACTAAAAAAAGGGAGAGAAGGATACCATTGAAGGGTTATAGGCAAGAAAACCATTAACTGAATGGTCCCTTCATCAACCCCACTTCTATTGTGATATTTTCTCCGTGAAAAGCAAAGGATTCCTATCTAGTTAGAAATAAAGGATTATTTTGTAGGATACAAAAATTTGCTGTGCACGAATGGAAGTGATGTCACTTTTTCACTTTGCAGTAATTGGTTTAGTAGTGAAAAGGAGATATATTTACATACCATTTTTAACTCCTCATATATTTTTCTTTATTTTTTGTTATCAGATTAAATAAATCAAATAGAATAAATAATTGTAATTAAACATAAGTGTGCAAAAGATCAAAAAAGGCATGTATTTATTATTTTCGAGTGAAATTGTGCACTGCCGGTTGAAAAAGAAAGGAAGTTTGTCAAACTTTCAATTATTCATTTTCTTTTCTCTTCTAGAAATTTATTGTCATCATTAGATTGAAAAAGAAAGGAAGTTCAATCATGATAATATGTCTAATGATCAAAAGGTCAAGAATAAAAAAATAATGTGACACTTGAGCTTAGTCGAAAACCATTATATGAAAGGATGAATATAATACACACACACACATATATATATATATATATATTTCATTCTGCATGTAAGCAAATAATTAATTAAGAACAATGAGTTTTAAGGATAAACCTTGTATATATTTATAGATAATTCATAAGTTGTTCATGTGAATATACTAGCTCACAAATAATTGATGGAAATATGAGAAAAGTGGTTTGGATCTGGATCGCAATATCTTTTAGATTTGAGATCCGACATCCAATATATTCAGAACCAAAGAGCGTTGGAGGAATCTGAGATATTGAAATGTAATAGCAACAAATATAAAGGGAGGCACATGACATGAACTTGGCCCTGCTGGTTTAATATAACGCACTAGCTATAGGATTATAGTGCCATTCGCTGCTGCATGCATGATGCAAATATATAGAAGAAGAAAAATAAGATATTTTGTGGACATCATGCTTTCTGGTTTTGGTAGTGCCATGTTACAACCTCCCTTAGTGCAATTTATTTAATTGTTTTGCCAGTTCTGATTTTGGCATGAGAGAGAGAGAGAGAGAAGGGTGGGTTGTTATTTGTTTATATATAAGCTTTTCATATGGAATTGTATAAATGGAGTCTATATACGTAGGACCAGCTTCTCATCAGAGATTTTACTTTACTGTTTACGGTGCTATGTAAGCAAGGATCACTATACAGACTATACAATGGTATTATCGATATATAATGATGCTATCAATCCTGCTCAGTGAATAGTGGAGCGGGATCTCTCTTGAAAATGGGCTTACAGTTTATATTTTTCCAAAAACTTTAGCCAACCAAGACAGTGATCAACAAGCATATAAAATGGCTTCCCATCATCATACTCTGAATTGCTGATCGAGAATATCAGTGTATAATGTATACGATAGTGAGAGGGGGTTTCTTTGGAATTGCACATGTGGACCCTAGACATTTTGTCATTGGCTCTTGGCACACGTGTTCTGGAGTTGGAAAATTGGATGGAACCCTAATTTTTTAGTCTCAGAATAACAATAAGGTCCATTATTGATCCAACAAGATTTGTCATAGGTGATCTCATCTACAAAATCCATACGCTTGCCATAAAAAATAAAGAATTTTTTTTTGGATAAGATTATTACACCATGCATGCTGCTACACACACACACAGAGAGATATATAGGGTTAAAATTCGGGGAATACACATTTTTTATATATGTTTTTGTGAGGTTCACTCCGTAATGCACTTCAACGATCCAATGTCTATCTTTCATAACTTACCTCAGAGATCATGTCTACCAAAATTCACCAAAATTCAAAAACATATGACCGTTGGATTTAATTTAGTGTTTCTTAATTAATAGAACTATATTCGTCAATTTTCTTCACAAATGAATGTTTTAAATTTAGTGGACCTTACAAAATGTGTGATAAAAGCATGTATCCCTGAAGCCTAATCCATATATATGTACACTAACATACACACACACACACACACACCCACACCCACTTAGTATAAACTTATATTGATTTCAATAACAATAAAAAGATTTTTCATAAGTCTCATCTATCAAATCTATACGGTCTACAGCCGTCTAAAGGGAGAAAAATATTGATAAGATAAGTGTAATCATTTGGAAAAAGAAAAATTAATTTGGCCTTATTCTCAATAAAATAATTTAATTTGTATTTCTCAATCTGAGAAAATTTTCGTAATCATAATACTGTCTTCCGGTATTACCATTAGGTGAATCAAATTACAAGAAAGAACAAAGAAAAGATTTATAATTTGGTCTAAATATATATTATGGTCCTCATGTATGCTTCACTAGCTTGTAGCTAGGAAGAAGGGAAACTTCCAATTTCTCTCCTTTTATGTTTAACTCATTATAAGCAATATATGTGAACATCTAGTGCACAATAAGGCCATGGTTGATGGGTACTATGCATGGAATTAGTGTGTGTGTATATATATTGGGAGTATGAATTCATGTCGAGAAAGAAAATCTTAGCATTACAGGTTTATAAAGCTTTTCTCTTAATGTAAGTATCAAAAAATATGTATAACACGTGAATTTGTAGTACCATGCACAATCTCATATTCCACTGTCTAACAATAATTTATTTTTTCTATCAATTGCAATTCATTTTCGATTAAATGTTCAAATCGTAACAGTTGTATGTGTGAGCTTGCAACATGCATGAAATGAATACAAGTACGAATAAAAAGCAGAATAGAAAAGTTAGGAAAGAAACATTTAGTAGTAAAAACGTCTGAAAAGAGAAAGATCTATATTTGTATATGAGCCAAAGTAGGAGAAAAGGGACACTAAGAAATAACATAAAAAAAAGGGAGAGAAGGACACCATCGAATGTTTATAGGCAAGAAAACCATTAACCGAATGGTCCCTCCATCAACCCCAATTCTTAGTGTTTTTTTCTCAGCGAAAAGCAGTTGCTTCCTATCCGGATCTACTTTTCCACATTTTACCGTTCATCGTACATCGTACGATCAGTTTTCGTCAAATACTATTTATGTTTAATTTTAAATAAAAAAATCAAATAATTTCTAACCGCACGATGCACGATGAATGGTTAAGATGTGAGGATTTCTAGGATCCCCACAATTTGGATCCGGATGGAATCAAAGCCCTTCCTATCCATCGGCTTGAAATAAATGATTATTTTATTGGATATAAAATTTGCTGTGCACGTATGGAAGTGATTAGTGATGTCACTTTTTCTTTTTCTTGTTATTAAAAAGGGATCAGCTATTTAGTGACTTCACTATGACAGTCCACTTTTTAAGAGTTTGAGAAAAGTTATAGAGGCATTTTAGCCTCTTCTTGGTCACTATCGTGTGATTCGTCAACATCAGGAAAAAAATTATTACCATTTTTAGCTCCTCACACACTCCTCTTTATTTATAGTCATTGAATTGAATAAATCAAATAAAATAAATCACCATAATTAAACAAAGATATGTAAAAGAAAAAAAAAATGTATTTATCATTTTTGAGTGAAATTGTGCACGGCCGGATTGAAAAAGAAAGGAAGTTTGTCAAACTTTCAATTATCCCTTGTCATCTTTAGATTCCTTATTAGTTATGTTTCGGTGCAATATTACGTTGCAACATTATGCTAAATGCATTTCATGAACCTACGTGTATAATCATGATAATATGTCTAATGGTCAAAAGGTCAAGAATAAAAAACTAATGTAAGCTTAGTCGAAAACCATTATGTGAAAGGATGAATATCTACGGAGCAAATTCGTGAAATCAATTTTTTATACACATTTTGTGGGCCCACTTCGTAGTGTATTTTAATGATCAAAACCGTCTATTTTTTTTAGAAAATCATTTATAGATCATCCTTACAAAAAAAAAATTAGACAAATTAGTATCCGGTTTCTAGTTACTAATGTTTATTGACTGAGACCTTATTAGTTTTTACATTTTGATTGAAGTCCTTGACATTAATGTATTTAATAATTTACATGTAAGTTACTTAATATTTTTTAAATAAAAATTAGTAATTGATTTAGGGTTTTTATACTCCCACCCTTATTAAACTCCTAATTAATTTTCAATTTATAACATTTCCAAAATAAATAAATAAATAAATTAGAATAAGTTTGTACCCATCAATTTTTTTACAATTTTTTTTTAATTTTTTAATATTAAATGTAACCAACCATATATATATATTTTAATCTTAATGCACACATTCTTAAATTTATTGTATGTAAAATTATCATTTTTAATATAAAATGTACCCTTTTTTTAATATAAAACCCATTCAATTTTTTTCTATTCCATTCTTCAAACTTATATGGGTACATTCTATTTTGTTGATTTGAGAATGTATCCATGTCAAGTTTAACTAGAAAATTTAATAATGTTATTAAGTCTAATATCTATTATTATTATTTTTTGTATGGTTTTGATACCCATATTTTGGTACAATAATATTTTGGTTAATTTTGATAAATGTACCCATGTTTAGATGTACACAATACTTTGAAGAGTATAATTTATCATTTGATATTTATAATCCCACAAATGATGGATTTTATTTAAAATCTCATTAATATAAACAACTACACATTTCAATTTTTAATTTAAAAATATATAATAACCTACCTAAAAATATATTATTATATTAATGTCAGGGACTTCGATCAAAAATTGAAAAACAACAAGGTTTTAGTCAAAGAACATTGATAATTGGGGAACGGATCCAAAGTCTCCCAATCCAAAACCATTAAGACATTCATTTGTAGTGAAGAAAATGGACAAATACGGTTCTACAAAGAAACCCTAAACCCTTCTTCCAGCTCATATGGTGTAAACACGGATCTGACCTTTACATATATATATATATATATATGTGTGTGTGTGTGTGTGTGTGTGTGTACATTTCAATTTTTAATTTAAAAATATATAATAACCTACCTAAAAATATATTATTATATTAATGTCAGGGACTTCGATCAAAAATTGAAAAACAACAAGGTTTTAGTCAAAGAACATTGATAATTGGGGACCGGATCCAAAGTCTCCCAATCCAAAACCATTAAGACATTCATTTGTAGTGAAGAAAATGGACAAATACGGTTCTACAAAGAAACCCTAAACCCTTCTTCCAGCTCATATGGTGTAAACACGGATCTGACCTTTACATTTATATATATATATGTGTGTGTGTGTGTGTGTGTGTGTGTGTGTATTTATATATATTCGTTCTGCATGCAAGTAATTAAGGACAGTGACTTGAGTTTTATGGAAAAACCCTAATTTTGTATATAATTTATAGATAATCCATAAGTTGTTCAAGTGAATATACTAGATCACAATAATTGATGAAAATACGAGGAAAGTGGTTTGGATCTGAATCGAATATCTTTTAGATTTCAGATCGCATCCAATATATTCAGAACCAAAGAGTTGGAGGAATCTGAGATTTTGTGATGGTTAATGGCAACAAATATAAAAGGGCACATGATATGAACTTGACCCTGCTGGTTTAATATAACGCACTAGCTGTAGAAAGATAGTGCTATTGGCTGCTGCATGCATGATGCAAAGATGTAGAAGAAAAAAATAAAGTTTGTATTTTCTGGTCTATTCTTTTAGTTTAGTTTATGGATATCGATCATGCTTTCTGGATTAATTATAGTGCCATGTTACAACCTCCCTTGGTGCAATTTATTTATTTGTTTTGTCTGTTCTGGTTTTGGCATGAGAGAGAGAGAGAGAGAAGGGTGGGTTGTATGGAATTGACATGTTCTGCTTACAGTGCCCATGTAAACTCTACTGTTTACGGTGCTATGTAAGCAATACATGATCACTATACAAACGATACAACGATTTATCGATATACAATGATGCTATCGATCTCGCTTTGTGAATGGTAGAGCGGGATCTCTCTTGAAAATGGCTCATAGTTTATATTTTTCCAAGAACTTTAGCCAACCAAGAAAGTGAACATGCATATCAAATAGATTCCCATCATCTGCTGAATTGGTGATCGAGAATCGCCTATGATAGTGAGAGAGGGTTTCTTTGGAACTGTACAAGCTAGTCGACCCTAGACCTTTTGTCATTAATTGGCTCTTGTCACACGTGTTTTGGAGTTCGAATATTGGATAGAACCCTAATTTTTTTCAGTCTCAGAATAATAATAATAAGGTCTTCTATACGCTATAAGGGCTGTCCAAATCAAAAAGAAATTTTGATAAGATTATTACACACCATGCATGCTATTATATATACACACATGTATAGAGTTGGGATTTAGAGATATACGTTTTTTACACACGTTTTTTACACACGTTTTTGTGAGGCATACTCCTTAATAAATTTCAACAATCCAACATCTATATTTTATGTTTCACTTCAAAGGTCATGTCAACCAAAAATACTCCAATCCGAAATCATATGATCATTGGATTAAATGTAGTGTTTCATTGTAGAAATGTATTCGTTCATTTTATTCACTTCTAATAAATATCTTAATGATTTTGGATAATTTTTTGCAACAATGATCTATAAATGATGTACTAAAACATAAAAAATTTAGATCATTAAAGTACATTACGAAATGAATTTCAAAATATATTTTTAAAATATGTATTAAAAATGTGTGTTCTCGGGTCGTAAAGGTCTCATCCATCAAATCTGTACGGTCTACAGCCGTCCAAAGGGAAAAAAATATTGATAAGATTAGTATATACTACATTATGTTATCATGCTGACTTAATAAGTCTAATCATTTGGAAACAGAAAAAGTAATTTGGCCATATAAATTTAATTTGTACTTCTCAATTATGAGAAATTTTTGTAGCATGTAATCATAATCAAGGTATAAAATATCGATGATATCGAAAATATCAGTAGTCCAAAAACACCGAAATTTCGATGGAAATATCGAGATATTATCGATATCGATAAAAATTGAATAAAAACCACGGAAATTGTAAAAAAAAAACTTGGAAATTTTTATTGAAACTTTGCAGGATGTTTATTTAGTCAATTATCTATTAGTTTATCACAAAAAATTGGAATGAAATGCATTGCATGATAGATATAACTTATTTAAATTGATTATATAGCGAGCTGGCAAACATTGTGAGTGTAGAAAATATATAGTAATTAATGAAAGAAATTTAAACACACCATAATCATTTATATATAATGAATTAGTATAATATTTTACACTTTATACATTGCATGGTAAGATACATGAGTGACTTAGTAAGGTCTAAAATATCGATGATATCGGAAATATCGATAGTCCAAAAAAATATCTGTAGTCCAAAAACACGGAAATTTCGATGGAAATATCGGGATATTATGGATATTTTAGACCATGATCATAATATTGTCTTCTGGTATTACCATTAGGTGAAACAACTTACAAGTGAGGCAAAAATCGTGTAGAAATTTTAGAAGGAAATCTTATGGAGAAAACCAAAGACAAAGAATTCATATTTTAACTTCTTGGATATGTATTTCAATCACCTTTTCTCCCTCATCAAATCCAAGAACCCTCTCTAAACTTGTTTATTTTTTTAAATTTAGTGTTACCATGCTCTTGGAAAATATTCACTATTATGCGCAATTGGATCCCCAGCGACCATTTTTTCCTTAAAATTGTCTCTCCTTTTTTTGTCAAACCTTATAAATGTCTCTTACTCCACACAGTTTTTTTAGTGAGTAAACGTAGCAAGTTTGGTGGTGTCGTTGCTTCAGGTGGTGGCGATAACTCTCATAATTTTGGCCTATGGATTGTTTTAAGGTTTTTATTATTCTAGGGGTATTTGGGCTTGGCTTGAGATAAAACTAAATTTGGTGAATGTTAGATTTTTAATTGTTTGTATGACATTTTCCAATGTAGTTTTTGGTTTTATGTCTGCTTGACAATTTCAATATAATGTTAGAGTTTATATAATGGAATTAGTTTCTTTTATGTACTATTTGTAATTGTTGTAGGAAAGAACTATTACTCATTTTTTGTTTGCATAAGTAGCCTTTTTTTTTCCTTTTTTTTTCTGTACACCGAATTACCGATTCTTTCTAGAATTACATAAATTGTATTATGTTCGTTTGAACTTTGTTATGAGTGTTCTCTACCATTTGAAAAATAAAATCCACAAATCCTTTAGCTTTCAGCAGTCAAATCAATTGGAATGCATAATTGAGGTTGCACTTAAACACTGATAGAATTGACTCAATCAAGCTCTAACCATTTTTTGGTCACTTTTAATTAAGATCTAATCTACCATCCAGCCTCAAATATGATCATTGCTAGCTTTAGTAATCAGTAGCTCGCTTATGACAGACCAATCCTCCTCATTTATCCTCTTCACCTAGTCAGATTAAGTACTCAAGAAATGGTGAAATGGTTAATCAATTAACCCACCATTTGAACACTGACTTGGCCTACTTAGCCTTTTGTGTTTTGCTTAATATATTTTTGAAGATGCCATTAGATCTTTAAACCCACCACTTTGCCTCTTTGTTTTTAGCTTTGTGTTTACTTAGTGGAGAAGATGGCCCTTCTCGTTTCTCAATAATTTTTTTTCAATACAAAAAACAAAGGCTTTTAACTCATACATTGCATCTTCTTGCATAAGCTCCATATCAAAGGTCAAATCCTTGTCCCCAAGTTACAATTTTCTGTCATCATCTTCCTGATTCCTGGATTTGGGTGTTTGAACACGAATTTTAAACCATTTTATTATCGTTTTAATTTACATAAAAAGAGGATAATTGGTGTGAGGCGGATAATTGTTTATTAAACTTGCTTCTTTACCTAAAGCACCACTTGTAGCAATCCTAACCAACCCTAAACGGTCAAAATTTGTGTGCCCGGGGACCCAACTCGTAGTGCTTTTAGTACAAGGCCCATATTAAAGTAGTCCAACTAAAAATAGCCTAACTATAATAAATTATGATTTGTCGATTTTACCCCTGACTTTTTTAGGTTGAGTTCCAGATTTTAGTCGTTAATGGAGTTCATCGTTGTTTTATTGACCTTATTCTTTTTCTTTGAAACAAAAATATAGATCATCATGCTATTTAATTTATATTTTGTATTATTTTGTTGAAACCTGATCGTCATTATTATTCATAAAGTATTCGAGGTATTGTTTTTCAATTTTTCTTCGTTAGTGGAGTTCATCGTTTGTTTTTCCAGAAAATAAATTTGAGATCTGTATGTTATTCAATAATAACAACGGGTCACTGTTCCTGGATTTTAAGTAACACTGTTTTTGGAATCTAAGTCACTGTTTCTGGAATCTAAGTTACTGTTTCTGGTATCTAAGTCCCTGTTTCTAGATCCAAAATGAAATAGACACACTGTTTGTTAAATGTAAGCTAGAAAAGAGATAATGAAATTTATTGTATTTGGATTCAAAGCAAAATAAGCATCATGTTTCTTAAATATAATCAACTGATGCATGAAAAAAAGAAACAATCAAAGGTTAAAACATAGACTATTTCTAGAATCTAAGTCACTGTTTATGGAATTTAAGTCACTGTTTCTAGATTTTGGTTCTTTTCTTTCCAGGTACAATGTTTGTTTGCGCACAAAAAAAAAAACAAACATTGTATCTGATTTTTTTTTTCCAGTAACAGTGTTATGTTTTGGGTTCTCTATAAACATTTTTATGTTTTCGTTCTTTTTTTTTCTATTTACAGACGTCTGACATGTACATACATCACCGGGACCTTAGGTCCTTATTGGATCTGATTGGAATAAAATACTAACACTATAAATTGTTCGTGGTGCAGATAAGAGGATGAGGACGATGATGAGGAAGAAGAGGATAAGGGCACGAAAAAGGTAGACAATAGTTTTGGATGGTTTTTTATTAAACTTTGAGTCATTTTGGTTAAATAACATTTTAGAATGGTTTTTTGTTAAATATTTGTTGGCCCAAGCCCTTTTCATTAAAGCTCCCTTAAAATTAAGGGTTAATTTTAGTTTACTACCCTGAAGTTTTTTGGTTTTCAACATTTAATACATGAAGTTTTTTTCATCCCAGAGTGGTACATAAAGTCATAATTTTGGGACAATTTCATACATCTATTAAGTTTGCTGTTAAATCAGCCGTTAACTGTTGACTTGGCGCTCACGTGGACAGTGACTAGGCACCACGTGTCATAGGGGCCCACATAAATATTAAAAAATAAAAAAATAAAAAAAGTTTCTAGGATGCCCCTACCTCAACCCCTGACCCCCCCCATGACACGTGGCACCTAATCGATGTCCACGTGAGCGCCATGTCACCAGTTAACGGCTGGGTTAACAGCAAACTTAACATATGTATGAAAGTGTCCCATAATTATGACTTTATGTACCACTCTGGGATGAAAAAAACTTCATGTATTAAATGTTGAAAACCAAGAAACTTCAGGGTAATAAACTGAGATTAACCCTAAAATTTAATAAAACATTTTTTGATCATTTACTAAATCTATTTGTACAATATTACTGACCAAATTCGAGTTCATGTTTGGCTTGTCAAAAGCTCAATTTGTAAAAGAAACATGTCAATGTTCGGCTAGATAAGAACAACAAGCTAGCTCTTGCATTTTTCACGAAAACAACTCAAACTGGATTCTATTAAAGAAGTTTGCTTGTAATGGAAGATCATGTTTAAGTTTATGCTCTTGGAGAATTATGTTTACTAATTTTTTTTTCTAAGTTCTGATTGAATATATTTCAATTTGAATATTTTAAGACGGAGATTGATATTATGTTTCACCATCTTCTTATGTTTCTGAAGAAGCTACATGAAGAAAAAAGATTTATGTGACTATCTTGGAGTATTATGTCTGAATTTTTTAGTGTTGGATTATTTATGTGTTATATATTTTATTATTAAAATACATGTCACCAAATTGCAAATTTTTGTTACATCAGTGGACCACATATTGTAAATAGATTGAAATAGTGGAGCTTGACGTGTATAAGAAGCCTTTCAATCTGAGTTCGAATATTAAACAAGTCATGCTTAAGTAGAGCGATATTTAGTTTGACAAAGTTCGTATACAGTTATTGCAGAGGTGTAATTCTACATGTAACCTTAGCGTTGTATGCAGGGCCAGCCCTAGTCGAGTAAGGTGCCCTAGATTTTGGCCCTAAATATTTTTTATATATCTTTTGGTATATAAATACCATAAAACTAAAATGAATGACACAAAAACCTGCTGATGTAGTGGAAAACGAGTGGGTTTTGCTTAATTGTTTCAGGTTAAAAATACGAAGTAAGCATTTATTTTTTAAATTAAGTCAATATAACTGAAAAGCCCGACGTTGAAGACTCCCTCAAAGAAGCATATCCAAATATAGTTAGGAAGCCTAATCTAGTAACAATTTTATATTTATATTTTTAGCCTTTCAAACCTCCAATAACAATTAGGAAAATACACCCCAAAAAAAAATCACAACCAACACAAAACAGCACGCATCCAATAGTTTGCCTCCTGGCCAACATATAAACCCTAAGTCTCTTGCAATTCTCTCTTCTTTCAAATTTCAATCTCTCTATTCTATTGGAGGTGGAATTCAAATCTCACAAGATCTAGAAGATTGCGATTTAAGGTGATATAAACTATGAAATTAACTATAAGGTAATCAAAGAGAAAATTTTATCTTTTTTATAGTTTTTTTCTTTGGTATGGTAATGGGCCAATGGTTTTGTGGATTATTTTTTGCTCCTCGGGTTTGATATTATAATTGTGTTTGTTACTTGGTTTTATGTAGGTATATTTGGGAATTGTGAATTTGTGATGCTGAATTTTGGAAAAGTATAATAGAATTTCTTGTATTCATCGATTAAGTTTTATTGTTCTTTTTTACTTTATCGACTTAATATTGAGTTGAATCTTGATTGTTGCATTGTGATTTCTTGATTGAAATTGAGTTAGTTATCATGCCTCCTATTAGAAATAGTAAGCTTACTAACACAAATATAAAGTATCTCTCTAGGTCTAAAACAATAAAAAATAAAGAAAAGGAAGAAGTATTAATAAAATCTCAAGTTGGATCTCTTAGTAAGTATTTCAAAAAACAAGATGACAGTATAGTGAATGAGGAACAAGATGAGCCTATATTTGACAATGTTAATGGAGAGCCAGAAGATGACCATCTGATTGAGACTAACATTAAGGAACATGATCAAGCTAATGAGAATGGAGAAGATAATGAAATTGTGGAAAATAATCATAATGGGAAGATAGTGAGAAATGTCTCTTAGGATGTTCACATTGAAGATTTAAGTGGAGAAATTGTTTTTCCTTTAAACATTGATGATCCAGGTAATTGGGATAAGACTAGTCAGAATCTTAGAGATATGTTAGTGGAAAGAGGTCCTAAAAGAGTGTATGATGTCATATTCCCCAAAGATAATTCAGATAGCCATTTTTCTCCAATACATTACATTAGATGTAATTGAAATTGTGGAGACAATAAGAAGTTGTATGAAGAGAATAATGGAATTTTTCTAAATGTAATTGAAGTGATTGCTGAGTTTGATCCTATAATGCAAGAGCACATTCGGCGAATTGATACACATGAGACCCATTACCATTATCTTGGTCACAAGATTAAATACAATTGTTGGTAAGTGAGGTCAAAAGTACAATCATGGCAAGAACCAAAGAAGCAAAATGTTTTTCAGTGATACTTGATTGCACTCCAGATGCAAGTCATGAAGACCAAATGTCTCTTATCTTCGATCAACTATGTCACGAGAAAGATTGAATTGGTTAGTTTATCAATTGAAAAGAATTGTTTGAAAAATCAGATTATATAATGTAAACTTCATTAGTATTTTCGACAAATAAAAAAAAAACTTAATTAGTACATTTGTGTCTAAAAGCGTGAAATGTGTAATATTTAAATAATGTTTACATATCTTTCTTCTTTTGATATTAATTTCTAATGATATTTGTTGTAGGAATAAATTTTTTCTGTATTTTTTCTACATACCAATTTAAAGGCTCGTCTATGGCCCTCAAATTCTCAAGGCTTGGTTGTAAGTATGTAAATTCCATATAATTATAGTGCTACGAAACTATATTTTTTCACCAAGTTCTTTTCACCGAATGAGGTGTAAATCTATAATTTCATCATATCAAATATGTACAAAACATCATCTGATGAATCAATTTGGGAATAAAACTAAGTTATTATTAACTCCAATTTGTAAGAGATGCAGTGAGGAATGCTATCAATGTGTATAATATCACTCGAATGGATGAGAAAACGACGTTTCAAGGATTTCTAAATGTAATGGATTATTGGGGTAAGAGTCCTCTCCGGATTTATTCACTCTGGATCCTTGGGTAAGGATCCTTTCTGCTTGCAATCAGCTGAAGCTAGTAATCCTCGCCCTCACGGCCGGTAGGCCCGTCTTCCTCTCACTACCACCGGCGATGACGGTGGGTGGGGATCAGATCAGCCGCTAGCAACGCCGTCTTTATTCGTTTGTTAGGAGTCAGAGCGATGGTGGTTGGTTTTCCTCTGAGTCAGCGTCCAAGGCGTCAATGAATTCCAAATTTCCAGGTGTGAAACCCAAGAGTTCTTCTCCGTCTTCGATTTCCAAGAGGAAGAGGAAGAGAAATCTGCACCAGAGGAAGAGGAAGGAAAAGAAAGACTTTGACCGCAAGATTTGAATCAAACGACCAAGATAACTTGTCCTCCAAGATTCGTAGAACACAGATCTGGAGAGGATCCTTACTCGATAAATGGAAGAACACAAAATCGCAAATTGATTGGGTTGAATCAAGAATCTCAATTTGGGCCTAAAACATAACCTTGAAACCCAAAGAAAAAAAAAATTGTGATGTCACGTTGTACTCTAGTACTCTACGCACGGGAGGTAGATTCGAACTTGAGTGACCCATCATAGACATGTAACTTCATAAGAAGTTTGCTTCGGGGTCATAACCATTCACAGCAAAGCTCTCCAACCATGCTCTACATTATCATATTGGTCGACGTAAGTTAAGTAAGTTGGCTAAAACAATGTTTGGATTGCACCAATCGGATCCCCCTCTCCATAAATTAGACTAGCTAAGAACGCGTTTTGTCAACAAGACTGCCAATTGTGGTTTAACCAGTCCAATCCTATCATAATCCAGTCTTCTAGCACTGATATCTGAGAAAATTTATGGTTCTGCAAAGGCAAAATGCCAAGAATCTTGCAAAAAATTTCAGATGTCGAACTTCAGGATGCAGTTATAAAGCCAAGAGCCAAGCCAAGACAACAAAACAATAGCAGATTGATCTTCAATTTCACACATTCAACGCCGCTTATTGCGACATACTGACGATAACTATCAGCCTGTTTTCTCAGTTATAATTTCATCATTCAGCATACAACTAAATCCTCCCCACAAGGCTTAATCACATAAGATTAGTTCGGTTTTCATTTACCTTCCTGTCACCAATCGCCAGTCATCAAGATATTTCATACCTTGGGGAAAAAGCATCTCAGTTTTCTCTGACAGTTGATCTAAAATTGATGTTTACTACGACTAAATAAAAAGAGTAAACAGTCGGTTTACCCCTTGAACTTTCACCTCACTTTCGATTTCCCCCCCTGAACTTTTCTATTGAAAAATTAAGGACTCAAACTAATTTTTTTAGCCAATTTGCCCCCTAACGTTAGTTTTTCATATATTCCATCCATATTTCCGTTAAGTGAGACCATGTGCACAACATGTGAGGGTAGTTAAGTTATTTCACTCTTAAAAATGATTAAAAAACTGAAAATAAAAAAAAAGCAAAACTTTCCCTCTATTTTTTCCCGCTAATTCCTATCCTCGATTTTATTTTTCCCTCTCATTCCTATGCATGAGAAATGACATATGGTGTTATTGTCTACCATTTTTATTTTCTCTAACAAATTAATAATTTGACAAATGCTAATGGTGCTATTGTCTCCAAAGCAGTGCATTAATATAAGAAACCCTAGTCTTTTTTATGGACATGTTTCTTATATTAATGTACTGTTTTGGAGACAATAACACCATGAACATTTGTCAAATTATTAATTTGTTAGAGAAAATAAAAATGGTAGTACATGCTTCAAGAAAAAGATTAACTTAGCTACTTATGAAGACAATAACACCATATGTTATTTCTCATGCATAGGAATGAGAGGGAAAAATAAAATTGAGGATAGGAATTAGCGGGAAAAAATAGAGGGAAATTTTTTATTATTATTTATTTTCAGTTTTTAATCATTTTCAAGAGTGAAATGACTTAACTATCCTCACATGTTATGCACATGGTCTCACTTAACGGAAATATGGATGGAATATATGAAAAACTAACGGTAGGGGGCAAATTGGCTAAAAAAATTAGTTTGAGTCCTTAATTTTCCAATAGAAAAGTTCAGGGGGGAAATCGAAAGTGAGATGAAAGTTCAGGGGGTAAACCGACAGTTTACCCAAATAAAAACTTGGCAAATAGAGGTGCAATTTCAGAGGGAGAAAGTGAACAAGAATTAAATCCCAAGATTTTAAACATGATAGATGCCACTCAGAAATTTGTCTCAGGCTGTTCACAAGTTCAACTAGACTGACCAAAAATCGTAAGTAAGAAATATACAAGGCAATAAAGAGGTCAGAGTCACCTCCCAAAACATCGCATTACTGAAGACGTAAGGGCAGAAGATAGGAACTTCATACCCGCAGATCCACCAGGAAAGTATGAAACAGCATAGTATGCAAGTGCCAGAACCTGAAAGTTTTCATTTGATGTTTCAACACAGTGTCCGATAGGATAATTAACAATCTTTATAAATCAACACAGTTAAAAACATATATCCTGGCAAGTAGACATATCGAAATATATTTAAAAAGCAGAATCATCAGCCATGTGGAAAACAAATCAAATAGTAAATCTTAAGGAAGGAAAAGAATTAGATACCTGTAACACAGAGAAGAAAACAGAGAGGATGTAACTGTGGAGTACCATGGATACATATATGGTACCCACCATAGTGCCTAAAAATCCAACGGTAAACGGAAGTCTCTGCATACATCGTGGAAAAAAAAACCAAGTACATCATCAGACAAGTTAATTAGGTGTGGGCTAGGTTACAGAGATAAATGAATAGGTACACATGCCATCGAGTCACCTCTTTTGAAGACATGTGAGCAAGCTGATTCTTTGGACCTTTGAGTGCAAAGAATGATGCGATAATAAAGGCACACCCAAGTGTAAAGCAGATAGCAAACTTCTGAGGCATCAACACCATGACAGGAAGGAACATGGTAAATGCGATAAAAACAAAGAACACCCCGGTGGCTAGAAACAAGCCGAAATACATGAGAGCTTTTCCTGAAGGGACATTACTAGTAGCAGACTGGAGGCTCCCAGGTATATCTCTCACTCCTTTTGAAACCCTAAATAGGAACCGAAAAATCAAACAGAGGCTACAGAAATGCTGAGATAAAATAAAAACCAAGAAAACAAATTGGTATTAACTTTCATACTAAACTTGTCCGTTCGGCAGGTATAGTACAAAACTAAGGTACCAAATGAGTGATATGTTTCAGGCAAAAAAAGGGAGTGAATTTATGTTTAAAAATGAATAACCAATTAGATGTTTCAGGACAACCTTCCAATAGAACAACAGAACGACAAGAAAAAGCAATATGCGTGCACCGCCACCCACACACACACACCCCCCCCCCCCCTTTTTTCTCCTCTCTCCCTAACTCCTGATTTGTGTCTATATGCCGCATTACTAGGATAACCTTTCTGCCCATCATGAAGTAACAACACAACTATTGAAAGAATCTACCACTCAAAATCCAGTGTGCATTTCGCAGCTTCTTTCTAATCATATGAAGATGCAGCAGCACAACTATTCAGTTTACACATCTACTAACTTAAAATTCACTCCACTTTGAGCTAACATCCCATTTCTTAAGCACCTCAGCCAGTACCCTCCACAAGTCCTGTAACTCATACAGCTCGGCAGCTCTTCATTTAACTACAGTCCAATCATACAGTCAGAAGGAAATCCATAGACCCCAAATCAGAATATGAAGCAACATAAGCATCATGCACTCAATCAAATACTAAATTTCTAATCCCAGATCCAAGCACAGAAATCAAATATCCATCATCAAAATCTATCATATACACAATCCCTATCACAAATTTGACGAAACGGGTCGAGAAACCAGCTTATTCTACAAATCCACCAGCTCCTAAACCCCTAAAAACCGAAATCTCCATATCAGATTCACCTAAACATTACCATCCCAGCATAATATACACAAATATCATTAATCCAATATCAGATTCACTTATTTATACACAAATTCCAAAACCCATGATCTAGTTCAGCTAAATATGCACAAAATCGAATACACAATGATCAGATTCACTTAAAACACACACAAAATCGCCCACAAATAACTCTACAGTAACTAAAAACTGAGTTAATTAGGCAGGAAACTAAGATCAGATACGAACTTACACGCTGAAAGTGCCGGAAACGGTGTCGTTAGCAGAGCGCACCGCAGATTCGAGATCGAATCCGAGTCCCAAAGAGGAGCTCTCGTCAGTGGATTGTGAAGCGGCGTAGGAGTTCCAATCGGCTAGCAAAGAAGACGACGACGGCGTCTGCGAGTCGTCGACGCCGCTGCCGGTCTGCGAAAACCATTCCTGCGCCATCTTCTGCATCGTGAAGAAGCTTCGCCGTGGAATCGGGAAAGTCGCTGGCTTTGAGCTTTCGGGGAATTTAAAATTGGAGAATGGAAGGGAAAGCACGTTTCTTTTTGGTCTGCGAGTTTCTTTGTCGAAACGTTTTTTTTTTTTTTTTTTTTGGTTGATAGAAAAATCGGCGTGGTGGTTTTCCGGAATATTTGTCGCCGTAGAGGCTTACGAATTAAGCAAAAGGCTTGGCTGCTGGTATTGGTTTTAATTTCAATTTTTTAATTTTTTGGGCTTTTCTTCTCCTTGGGCTAGGGAGGTGTTTTTGCTTGTATTTGAAGTTTTGAAATCGTATCAATATACTTGCATCAGAAGTTCTAAAATCGTATCATTTTGCTTATATTAAAAGCTTTGAAATTGTATTAACTTTCGTTTTCTGTTAGTTCATAAATTGACGACGTGATAGTTGTGGAGTTTCATTTTGGACATTTGGGGATTAATGTAGAAGTCACGCTTGCACTATTGGGACCAAACTATGTCATTAGAAGTCTAGTTGGGATACAGAGCATCAATTGAGAAGAGGGTCGTTTTTAGTCCCTGTGGTGCGATTGTGGGTCTGACCTCGACCTATAAATGAGTCCCTAGCATGCCACGTCCTCAATTAACAGAGGACATCAAATAGTCATAAGACACAAATTGATATGATTTCAAAACTTCGTGTTTAACATGAGAAAGTGGTATTCATGTCTTGGATAAATGATATAAGTTAAAGCTTTCTGCAAACAATTTAAAGGCCAAAATCTGGTTTTTCATGTACAACCCTTTTGTTAAGGTTGCTTAGCATCGTTGCTTTTGTGCTCAATGTTCGTTGATACATGTGAGTCTCACTGCGAATCCAACATACACCAACAGCTAACATGAGCGAAGGGCGACGAAAAATCTCTAGCAGCATATGAAAATATTGCAGTAATCCATCTAGAATCAGTTCACAAATACAAGAATGTGCATAATGAAAGTGCATCATCTGCATTAATCTGGTAAGATCATGAAAAAATGATGTGTGTTGAGTGCATTTTCGGGATCAAATGTGCGTCCCAACAACTAAATCTTTCTGGTGAAAAAACTCATAGTACTTTCAAGAGCTGCACCTCGAATATCAAAGGCTCGTTTACATGCGACAAGAGGCTACGCCGAGGGCCAAACTGCAACCAACAACCACATGTTTATAAACGAATGAAGTGTTGAAAGTACAACACCAGCCCATAACTTAAAGTCTAGCCCATTTGGAATCATGAAGTGATATGCTAGAAAACTCTAGCAGAGTGCAGCAATTGGTGGGAAAAGTCAAGTCCACCGCCTTATGCTTAAGAAAATATAAAATGTTTTTGTTTGTGGTAGAATCTAGAAACATATTGGCTAAAATTGGAAGAACTCAATCTCACCGACTAGGTAAGTCGGTTTAGCAAAAGAGAGGGAAAAGTGTGCATGATCAATTGTTGAGGAAAAACTAGAGTACACAACTCTAACACAAGTGTTGGAGAGACAACACAAGTAAACAAATTACTTGTATTACACTTACAAAATATTACAACACACTCTCAAGGGCAATCTTTAGAAGCTATGACACTCACTCACTTCTAGAGACACACTCTAGACCACTCATACTCCTACAAGACTATTCTTGATTCTCACTCTCACTTGGTTGCCTACTACTTGATTGGTTGGTTGGTTTTTCTTTATTGCTTACCAACACACATGCATACATATTTATAGTTGATATTTGCCGACTTACTAAGTCGGTTAACATGGCTCATTTCATCCTAGCATTATTCTAGGCTTTTCTACAATCAGCCCACCGACATGGGCTTTGCATGACAACCTCATAATTGTACAAATAGCTAGATCTTTCTAGCTAGTGATCCACCGACATGCTTGCTAGAGCTTTCTAGCAAAATCCCATGTATAATTCATCTAGAACATCAAGACTTCATAATGGGCTGGACTTTAAGTTATGGGCTGGTAGTGAGTGTCATAGCTTCTAAAGAGTGTCATTGAGAGTGTGTTGTAATATTTTGTAAGTGTAATACAAGTAATTTGTTTACTTGTGTTGTCTCTCCAACACTTGTGTTAGAGTTGTGTACTCTAAACTTTTTCTCAACAATTGGTACCAAGAGCGGTACGATTAGGGACCGTCTCTAGTGAAGCTTTTCGAGAATCGTAAGAAATTTAGTACTTCGCAAGATTATTGGTTAATCTTGTTCGGCTTATCGAAGCTCTGCAGACACGATGGGAAATCTTCAAGTTGTTGAAGGAATCAAGAAGTTGAACAACAAAAATTACAACACATGGGTGACGTGTATGGAGTCTTACCTACAAGGCCAAGATCTTTGGGATGTCGTCGACGGTAATGAAGTTACACCGCCGTAAGAAGACACCATCGGCATTTTGAGGAAGTTGAAGATCAAGGTAGGTAAGGCCATGTTTATCTTTTTTTTTTTTACCATTACCCTTTTTTCACCCGTCTACATGTTTTTTAACAACTTGAAAATTAAAAAAAAATTGTCATAATTTTTTTTTTTGACAATTAAACACCGTTATAGGTACATTCATCATACATTTCCATATTTTAATTTTTTAAGTCCTTATACAATTCCAATAATTGAAATAATAGTTTACAGACGATATTTTTAACTGTTACCAATGAAGGTAAATATAATATTTGCTAAGTATTATTGGGTTACAAAAATTGTTTAGAAGACATTTATGTCAAAGCATTTCTTTTAATTTCACGGTTACCCACAAGGAATTTAATTAATTTGGCCAATTCCTTGATGATGAGAATCATCATTCCTGTAGTAGTGTTATTGAGAGAATGACCGATGAATTCCTTGCTAATTTATTGGGTGCTAAGTATTATTGGATCGAGAACATGGTTTGTGTTGGTTTTACATATATACAATAAATGGGTAAACGGTTACCCGTTTATAACCGTGTTTAATACCCATAACCGCCCATTTAAATTTCGCGGGTAAACGGTTATACCCATAACCATTTATTTATCTAAACGGTTACCCATAACCGTAACCGTTTAATTTAAATGGGCGGGTAAACGCGATTACCCATAACCAATGGGTATTTGCCCATCCCTAGGAGGAAACACTCTACACCAAAAGTAAAGGCAGCTTTAAGCAGCATGCTGATGAAGGATCGAAAAGAAATGGTGATAAGGAGAAAGGTCACCGGAAGGAAAAGAGTTCTCGGCGAGGGGGAGCTCCAACGTATCAAGGTAACCATGGTCAGTCTCAGAACAATAAAAGGTTTGAGGGAAAATGTTACAATTGTGGAAAGAATGGCCACATGGTGAAGGAGTGTTGGTTCAAAAAGCCTGCAGAGAGTAACGTTGCTAACTCAAAGAAGAAAAGTGAAGATGACTGGGACCTCGTAGCATCTCTAGCTTTGGAGGAAGAATAGGATGCAGAAGCATTATCTTGTTGGTGCTCAGAAAATGAGGCGTTGCCCGATTCGAAAGAGATTGAAGATACGTTGTAGGGGAAACTGGGAGACCAAGCTGCCCAAATCCAATCAAGTCCAGATGAGTCAGAAGATTTGCTTGCTGGAGACGATGTCAAGCACGAAGTACCCAAGAGTCTTTGGCAAACTGGTGTGCATCAACAACCAAGAGAAGTTAGACTTAGTGAAGTGGAAGAATCAACTCCATAATCACAACTAAGGAGGTCAACAAGAGTACAAAAGCCAAATCCTAAATATGTCAATGTTGTTATAGTTGATGGAGCAGTAAAAGAACTTGAGACATTTGAAGATACATCACAGAGTTCTGAATGGATAGGAGCTATGGAAGAAGAAATCACTGCGCTTAAGCAGAATCAGACTTAAGATTTGGTGCCAAAGCCAAGGGATATGAAACCCATATCCTGCAAATGGGTGTACAAGGTAAAATGTCGTCCTAATGGTTCAGTTGAAAGGTACAAGGCTCGGTTGGTGGCTCGAGGCTTCTCTCAGCAGTATGGACTAGACTATGATGAAACGTTTAGTCAAGTAGCAAAGCTTATGACCGTATGAGTCCTACTTGCACTTGCAGCTAACAAAGATTGGAATATATACCAGATGGATGTGAAGAATGCTTTCTTGCATGGAGAGTTAGATCGGGAGATCTACATGATGCAACCAATGGGCTTTGAAAGCAAGGCTTATCCCGAGTATGTGTGCAAGTTAAGGAAAACACTCTACGGTCTGAACCAAGCACCAAGAGCGTGGTACGGTAAGATTGCAGAGTTTCTCACACACAGTGGTTACTCAGTGGCGCATGCAGACTCCAGCTTGTTGCAGAAGTTTGGGATGCTTGAATGCAAACCAATCTCAACACCAATTGAACCTAATGCCAAGATGTGTGCACATGAAGGCAAAGACTTGGAAGATGCAACAATGTATCGACAATTGGTAGGTAGTCTGATTTACTTGACTTTGACTCGACCTGACATTTCTTATGCGGTTGGTGTGATGAGTCGGTACATGCAAAATCCAAAGAAACCTCATGTAGAAGCAGTTCGATGAATATTGAGATATGTAAAGAGTACAATTGACTATGGTCTCTTGTACAAGAAAGGTGAAGACGGTAAGTTGGTTGGCTATTGTGACGCATATTTTGCAGGAGATCATGACACCAGGAGATCAACCACTGAGTATGTTTTCAAAATTGGTTCTGGAGTAGTTTCGTGGTGCAGCAAGAGACAACCAACAATGTCTTTGTCAACTACAGAAGCAGAGTATAAAGTAGCAGCAAAGGCAGCACAAGAGAATGCATGGTTGGTACAGTTGATGAGTGATCTACATCAACTAGTAAATTATGCACTACCATTGTACTGTGATAACCAATCAGCAATTCGCTTGGCGGAAAATCTAATCTTTCATGCGAGAACTAAGCATGTGGAGGTACACTACCATTTCAGTAGAGATAATGTCTTGCAAGAAAAGATTGAGATGAGACAGATCAATACAGATAATCAAATTGCAGACTTGTTCACAAAAGGTTTGAGTACTAGCAAATTCGAAAAGTTCCGTCATCAACTCAACATGGATGAAAGAATGAGCTGGTGTTGAGAGGGAGTGTTGAAAGTACAACACCAACCCATAACTTAAAGTCCAGCCCATTATGAAGTCTTGATGTTCTAGATGAATTATACATGGGATTTTGCTAGAAAGCTCTAGCAAGCATGTCGGTGGCTCACTAGCTAGAAAGATCTAGCTATTTGTACAATTGTGAGGTTGTCATGCAAAGCCCATGTCGGTGGGCTGATTGTAGAAAAGCCTAGAATAATGCTAGGATGAAATGAGCCATGTTAACCGACTTAGTAAGTCGGCAAATATCAACTATAAATATGTATGCATGTGTGTTGGTAAGCAATTAAGAAAAACCAACCAACCAATCAAGTAGTAGGCAACCAAGTGAGAGTGAGAAGCAATAATAGTCTTGTAGGAGTGTGAGTGGTCTAGAGTGTGTCTCTACAAGTGAGTGAGTGTCCTAGCTTCTAAAGAGTGTCCTTGAGAGTGTGTTGTAATATTTTGTAAGTGTAATACAAGTAATCTCTTCAACACTTGTGTTTGAGTTGTGTACTCTAGTTTTTCCTCAACATGAAGCGCCTAAAAGGAGAGCGAAAAGAATCCACTCGACAACAAAGTTTGAGAAATGAATCATGACGGATAAGCTTTACCTCTTCCGGGATTGGTTTTAGGTTCTCGTTCGTGTATCCCACATAAGGAGGTATCAGAGCTCTCCTCTTTCCTGAAATGCAAGCTTTCAGAATGTGAGTACTTCTTACAAGTTCAAGCAAGCGATAGTGAGAATCAAGAGAGGATATCTGGTTAAAAAGCGCAATGTTGAACGGAAAGTGTGAAAAAACAGCATATAAGTAGGTATTGCAGTTGTTAAAATTATAGCCTCAGAACTTACCTCCAGTTTTCATGCCAACCAGAACCTCCTTCAAGCCTTCTATAATCTGAATACGCAATTAGGTAATACGTTAATGGCATGGTCATCGAAAAGAAGTCTTGAAGTCTAGACATGTCACATTGAAACAAGAATTGACCTGTTTTTCATCCAAAGGGAGTATCACCGGTGCGCTTTCTCCACTGAATTGATCAACAGTGCTACACAAAAAACACATTTCCATTCAGAAAAGTTGAAGACTGAAGACCGAAGTATGATATACTTGTACGAAAACAAAACAGAAGATGTTGCATTTGTGACAGAATTCAGTATTTACCTATGAACAAAATATCCGTTTGTGCGCCTGCAAACGTAGTTAATTTCAACCAAATCTCCCTCACGGGCTACTGGTCCTTGGCCTTCAACAATCTCTACAAAAAAGAAACCCGGGATTAGTTGACCTCAGGAGCGGAAAAAACTAATTACATGGCTGCAACATTCCTATTTGCTTGGACAAAGTATGACATTTTATCTTAGAGAATACGACTCAAATCCATGTACTGCGTTTCAACATTCCTATTTGCTTGGACAATGTATGGCATTTTTTCCAAAGAGAATGCGGATTCAGAGCTTCGAAATACGGAAAATTGATAAGGTTGACTAGTCATTGAACATCTTATTCATGGGTAAGAAAACATCAGTGAAACCGCTCGCCTTATCCGCCTCAACATACCAAATACCCCAAAACCATTCATGAGCAGATATTTAACCATATGAATTCTGCAGAATATGTACCTTGAACCCTCACACCGCTGGGAAGCTTTACGGTCCTGAGTGCTTCAATTTCCAAGCAACAATCGCATATGAGACATAATTTTCGAATAAGAAGCTCAACATAACGTTTGGCTCCCAAGTTGGATCTACATTTCAAGTACAAATCGAGAACCAAAGAACGAGAAACAAAATTTACCGAATGATTTCAGGCTCCTTCATCTCTGGCATTGGCGCAGCAAAAACAGGATTTGAAAATAGAACCGGGCAGAACCCAATGTACTGCAAAAACATCCTTCTTGGTAATCTTTTCGCCGTCGATGAGTGAACTCGTTCATGCAAGTTCTTAGCCACATTGTTCTTAGATTCATCTTTCTCAACATAACTGGTTTAAGCACACAACAAAGTAATCAACAAACTCCCACAAAATTGAAACCAAAATATCAATTGCCAGATGACATAAAATTTGATCACTGCAAACCTCTAGATGCTAATTAAACTCCAACCATATCTGTGACATAAAATTTAGTTTTCTAACTAGCACCTACAAGTAACTTTACCATATTTTCAACGTGTTACAGTAGCAGTATTTTGAGGCAATCATACACTATCATGTGAAAAAAGTTATAACATATGACAATACGTGAAGGATTTGAGATATCACCGCATTGACATCACGTTGTAGGTAAGTTTCTCGCGGGAAACCAATATACGAGTATGACAAGGATTTACCTTGGTGTTTTTCTGGGAGCCGATGGGAGCTGAAGTAGGGTTTGGAATGAGAGAGCTTCCATTTACCAGTTGAAGAATTTGGAGATAGATGGATAAACTTGGACCTCAAAGGTGGGAGGCTTGAGAGAACAGGGAGGATTTTTGTTGCTACTGTGTATTGATGTCCATAGAAAACAATATGGACCGTTCTTTTGGAGCCATGGAAGAAGTCGGTATAGTGTGAAGTTTTGACTCCAAGTCAACGCAAAAAAAAAAAATAAATAAATTGTAAAAAATATCAACTATTACTTTCAAAAAAAGAAAATTAACCCTACTTTATGATCCATGTTGATTGATTTGAAAATGAAAAGTATTTTAATTTAGTGGTATTTTATTTGCCAATGTTAAAGGTTCAAATCTGAATATGTAATTTTTATTGACGACGAGACATAAATCCGAAAAAAGAAAAAAAAATTACATAAGAATAGGACGAGACATCGGATTCCAAATATATCTGTAACTAACAATCAACGACAAAGAAGTTTACTTAAAAAAGACTGAACCCAAACTGTATGACAACAACCCAAGCGAGCTAAATTACTGATATCAGCAATAAAATTCTTTTCAAAATAAAATATCTTGAATTTTACAAGATCAATTTTGATATATAAAAACACGATAATTCAATACCAAACTTCTATGGGGCTTTTTTTTTTTTTTTTTTTTAATTTTGTTGCAAAATATCAACACAAAGGCCCAAAACTCTCTCCTTCGAACAGTCCAAACCGACACGTGGCACCACAGCGCAGGTGTTCCCTACGCGTACGCGAACCGACCCCGAAAATTCCTGTTAAAAAATAGATCCAATTAATTAGCAAAAAATAGCAATCGAAGGATCTAGAAACCCTAGTGAAGTCTCCTATATAACTCCTCGCCTCCCTAACTCTTTCAGAACTTCAGAAGTAACCACCTCCTCTGCTCTCTTTACGACGTCGTCTCCAAAACCCTAGATCTTCCGAAAACCCTATCACGCAAGATCAATGGCAGAGGCTGAGACGTTTGCCTTCCAGGCCGAGATCAACCAGCTTCTGAGTTTGATCATCAACACCTTCTACAGCAACAAGGAGATCTTTCTCCGTGAGCTTATCAGCAATGCCTCTGATGTGAGTCTTCTTATCCTCCTTGCTTTCGAATTCGGTGTTTTGTAGGGTTTATTCTATGAATCTTTGTGTTGTATGTTTGCATCTGGAATTTGGGCGTTTAGATTCTGTTTGCCTTTGATTAGAGATCTGAACACGTTGATTTTGATGTTAAAGTTTCTAGTTTTGCTCTGTAATCGTTGATTTTGTTCTATTTAATCGACAGTTATTGATGAAATACTGTAGCTTATCTGATTAAGGGTGTCCAGGTTTTAATTAACGATATGGTTTTGATTAATTATGGGATTATCTAGTTCATCCTTAAGACCAATTATTAATTTCAATTGGATATAAATTTAATATTTCTGTATGAAGGATTCGCCTTTTAATCTTGGTGTGTTTATATGTTACTGGGTTTTAAACAAGTAGTTTTTTTATTGTTTAGTTGCAGATGCTTTTTGAAATCGATGTTGAAATTTATGCAATTAGTATACTTGGTTCCTGTTGAATGGGTCTTCTTTTGTTGAGATAGATGAAACTGGTATTTGTTGTATTTACTTGTTTATGTTATGTACGCAGGCCCTTGATAAGATCAGATTCGAGAGCTTGACTGACAAGAGCAAGCTCGATGGCCAGCCGGAGCTCTTCATTCATATCATCCCTGACAAAGCCAACAACACATTGACCATTATTGACAGTGGTATTGGGATGACCAAAGCTGGTACGTTGATTCGGCTATTCAATTTGTTATTTGATTCTAATCCAGTTGGGATTTTTTACTTATGGTTTTAATTTTGATTTGTATTGTCAGATTTGGTGAACAACCTCGGTACCATTGCTAGGTCTGGCACCAAGGAATTCATGGAAGCCTTGTCTGCTGGTGCTGATGTTAGCATGATCGGTCAGTTTGGTGTTGGGTTCTACTCTGCATACCTTGTTGCCGATAAGGTCATTGTTACCACCAAGCACAACGACGATGAGCAGTATGTGTGGGAGTCACAGGCTGGAGGCTCTTTCACTGTGACCAGGGACACCACTGGTGAGGTTCTTGGCAGGGGTACAAAGATCACCCTTCACCTTAAGGAGGACCAGCTTGAGTACCTTGAGGAGCGCCGCCTCAAGGATTTGATCAAGAAGCACTCTGAGTTCATCAGCTACCCAATCTCACTCTGGATTGAGAAGACCACTGAGAAGGAGATTTCTGATGACGAGGATGAGGAAGAGAAGAAGGAAGAGGAGGGAAAGGTTGAGGAAGTAGACGAAGAGAAGGAAAAGGAAGAGAAGAAAAAGAAGAAGATCCAGGAGATTTCTCATGAATGGTCGTTGGTTAACAAGCAGAAGCCTATCTGGATGAGGAAGCCAGAGGAGATCACCAAGGAAGAGTACTCCGCTTTCTACAAGAGTCTCACCAATGACTGGGAGGAGCATCTTTCTGTGAAGCACTTTTCAGTTGAGGGTCAGCTTGAGTTCAAGGCCATCCTCTTTGTTCCCAAGAGGGCTCCATTCGATCTGTTTGACACCAGGAAGAAGCCCAACAACATCAAGCTCTATGTGCGTCGTGTCTTTATCATGGACAACTGTGAGGAGTTGATGCCCGAATACCTTGGCTTTGTTAAGGGTATTGTCGACTCTGAGGATCTTCCTCTTAACATCTCAAGAGAAATGTTGCAGCAGAACAAGATCTTGAAGGTCATCCGCAAGAACTTGGTTAAGAAGTGCATTGAGATGTTCCAGGAAATTGCTGAGAACAAGGAGGACTACAACAAGTTCTACGAGTCATTCTCCAAGAACCTTAAGCTCGGAATCCATGAAGACTCCCAGAACAAGACCAAGCTTGCTGAGTTGTTGAGATACCACTCCACCAAGAGTGGTGAGGAGATGACCAGCCTGAAGGACTATGTCACAAGGATGAAGGAGGGCCAGCAAGACATCTACTATATAACTGGTGAGAGCAAGAAGGCTGTCGAGAACTCTCCATTCCTCGAGAAGCTGAAGAAGAAGGGATATGAGGTTCTCTTCATGGTTGATGCCATTGATGAGTATGCAATTGGTCAGCTCAAGGAGTTCGAGGGCAAGAAGCTTGTCTCAGCCACCAAAGAAGGTTTGAAGCTTGACGAGAGTGAAGACGAGGCCAAGAAGAAGGAAGAGCTCAAGGAGAAGTTTGAGGGACTCTGCAAGGTCGTCAAGGATGTCTTGGGCGACAGAGTTGAGAAGGTGGTTGTGTCTGACCGTGTGGTCGATTCTCCCTGCTGTTTGGTGACCGGCGAGTATGGCTGGACTGCTAACATGGAAAGAATCATGAAGGCTCAGGCTTTGAGGGATAACAGCATGGCAGGATACATGTCTTCCAAGAAGACCATGGAGATCAACCCAGAGAACCCAATCATGGAGGAGCTCAGGAAGAGGTCTGATGCAGACAAGAACGACAAGTCGGTGAAGGACCTTGTCCTCCTCCTGTTCGAGACTGCTCTTCTCACCTCCGGATTCAGCCTCGACGACCCCAACACCTTCGGCAACAGGATTCACAGGATGTTGAAGCTCGGACTGAGCATTGATGATGATACCGTGGAGGCCGACGCTGACATGCCACCATTGGAGGACGCTGATGCCGACGCAGAGGGCAGCAAGATGGAGGAAGTCGATTAAGTTTCGGAGTGTTTCAAGTTTTAACTCCACCCGCCCAACCAGCAGTAGTATTTTTTTTTACCCCACCTTGTTAAGTAGTAATTTTTATATTTTCTTTTTAACTTGTCTAGTTTTAAGTTTGGATATTTTTGGATGGTTGCTACTGTTTGGTATTCGGATATTTATAATGAATGCGTTTTGGAACAATTCTCTCTTAAGGATCTCTCGTTCTTGGTTTTGCTTGGTTTTTCTTACTTTTTAATTCTGAATTTATGTACTTTTAGTTTTAGATGGGCATATTTTTGGATGGTTTCCTTAACTTGCATAGAACGGGTCCTTGTTACTGTTCTGTCCACCCGCAAAAGCAAAAGTTGCTCGGGCGTTATTGTGGCAGTGAATCTTATTCTGTCCACCTGCAAAAGCAAAAGTTGCTGGGAGCGTCATCGTGGCGGTGGACCTTTTCATATGGGTTTTCTTGGAGTAAAAGATGAATAACACTAGTTTGTTTTATACCGGCGTTTTCGTTTTGCCTTCTTGTTTAATGGGAAGTTGATACCTTCTTGGGTTCGCTGCTGGATCTAACAATAATTTGGGTTGAGTTAGGTATGTTTATAAATTAAGGTTACGTTTGCTGCATCGAATTATCTTGAATTGGACTAACTTTAAGTACTAAGCTGGACTGATTTAAAATAGACTAAGTTGAACTAACTTAATGAAACGTTTGGTGTAGTGTCGGACTAAGAAGTTGGATAATGAAAAAAATAAAAATAACCCATGCCATAGTTCTCTCGAACATTTCAGGGGGGTGTATTCAATTGAGATTTTGAGGGATTTTAATTCTTTTAATAAATTTAGGGGTATTTCATCATGATTTTAAGTGATTCTCTGAAATTTAAGGTGTATTCAATTATAATTTTAAGATAGTTTATTAAAATCCTTAGAAATTCGGGTGTATTCAATTAGAATTTTAAAGAAGTTTATAACATTTCAGGTATAGTCAAATTAGAGGGAATTAGAGAGATTTCGTAGTGTATTTAAGCATCCACAAATCTCACATCTCTGCATGAGATTTCGAGAGAATTGAATCAAAATTTTATATGAAATCTCTACAAATCAATTAAACTCCATAAAAATCCATAAATTTATAAATCCATTAAAGTCTCTCAAATTCTCAATGGAATACACCCCCTTCATCAAACACCTCTTGGGCACTTTCCAAATCACCCTTTTGCAATACCCATTGATCAATTGAATTCACAATCAACAAATGACTGTATTTTCATTCCTTTGGTAATGAATTTCTTTATCATTGGTCATGAATTCACAATCATACCACAACAAAATCAAATTCAAGTGGAGAAATTGAAAATTGTAAGCTAGAAAAGGAGAAGCACTCACCATTTTTCGGCAACGGCGGCGATCTTGGCGAGCTTGTACTGGTTCAGAGACGACTGGGAAGGAGAGTGAGGATTTAGCAGTGGTGGATTCGGAACTACTAAGATTGCTCCATGGATGCTCAAGAGTTGTGGGATGAGATTGCGGTGGAGAATTGTGCAGCTGGTGTGCGGTGCTCAAAAACCACAACCATGGCGATTTTGCTGAGAGAGAGAGTGAATTGAACGAAGAAGAAAGGAAGGGAGTCGGTGAATTGTTTTTCAGTTTTTGTTTGAGGTCTGGGTTTAGGCTTTTGGGTGGGATAGTGACGGCCCAAGGGAGTGGGCGAAGGTGCGAAGGAGAAGGGAGAGGGCGAAGGGGCGAAGGAGAAAGGAGATGACGAGGGATCAGCAGCGGGGGAGAGAACGGGACTAGCAATTCGCTCGAAATCGAGGGGCCTTGCTAAGAACGTTTAGCAAAGCGTGTCAAAGCGAGTCCCCGTTAGTCCTCATTAAAACTAGTCGAGTGTGGACAACAAACACCGGATTGGACAAACACTTAATGTAGTCTAGTCCAATGACACCTAAGAAGGTCAAACAAACACGCCCTAATAGGACAATTTTCCTTCGTTAAGAGGAGGTCATTGAGTTCAAATTTCTTGAATGACAACTATTGACGAATATGAAAGAGTGCGATAATATGATAGTTAACTCTAAATATTGGTTGCGAAAGTTAATTTAGATTAAGTATGGTGGTGTATTCGACTCTAAGTTTGTTATCTTATCTCCAATTCAATTGTTGATTGTCCCCTCAAGATAACAATTTTCTTGATTGATTTGCTAGAAACATCCTGTCAAAGCGCGTAGCAATCAAGTTTAAATTTCACGTGTAGTATGGTAGATTCAATTCTAACTATCAGTTGTGAATACGAATTTACATTAAATATGGCAGTGTACTCAACGCTGCCAACCAGAACTTTGTCGTCTTCTATCAATTTCAACATTAAAAGCAGACATATGGCTGGAAATTCCTCGTTAGATCAGATTTTCTCTGTGGTAGACAGATCAAATTTTCTCTAGCAGAAAGATACTTTCAAAAGTATGAACAACCAATTGCAAAATAGGAAAGAACTTAATACTGGTTTGATATTGAGGTACTTTTATAAAAAATGGGTATAAAAAAAAACTGAGTTCAAAAAGATGTTTAGTAAACACTTAAAAACAGTTTATTTTCGCAGTTTCGGATGAAAAAAAAGCTGAAAACGTGAAGCAGCAAAAATGAGCTTATTCTCACAGCACAACAGAAGCAATTTTTTTTTCAAAGTCCAGCAATACCAAACCAGCCCTACACTCTTCTATCTTTCAAGTCCCAAAATCATACTAACGTAGTCTTTGCCTACAATTCAAATTCAGTGTCATAAGAAGCCGAAATCTTAAGCTACATTATACTTAAAACGCAACTTAAGTCGTCGTCCAGCATAAAACACACAGCCGAAAAATATTTCAAAAGAAACAACGAATATGATGGTGTTAAATTTTCTACTAGGCCCTTTTACACAAGTGCGAGCCCCTCCCATTCTTCAGAAACGTGCAACCCACACCAAGTGAATCAAAGAATGATGTCTCTTGGAGCTTAAAAACGGAAATTTTCCAATTCAGGTGTCGTCGACTTGCGAGTGAAATACAAAGCTCGGGAATGTTGTGGTGATGTCTCTGCCCAAGACACAAAACACATGATGGTCAGTAAGTGTATAACAGCATGTAGTCGAGTCTGTTACAATGCGGTCAATTAAATCTTGAATTTAGTACTTGTAAAGATTTAGAAATATATTCAGTTTAATGTTTTTCGTTGGCAATGGTCGGTTACTGGATGTTCGTCAAGGGCGAATCAAAACCAAAGCAGATAGGATAGATATATATTGAGCCCTGTGGCTATAAAAGTACACGAAATTACCAATGCTGATTTGAAAAATCGTGATGTTTCAAAATCTTTTCCACAAGACTTATCTTGTCGGTGTATGGCAGGAAAAATTTATCTTGTTCTGAGCAGGCATATAAAGTAGGGTAATTTTTAAGAACAATGTCTCGTGGGTCAACTGTAATCAAAATCATATCCGAAACTTACTTGAGGTATTGGAGCGTCATATTTTTAAGAAGGGATGGATGCCGCAAAACAAGGCTTCTCCACTCTTCCTTGTCGATCCTCCCATCATGTTTTGTATCAGCTTCCTCAAAGGTCTGAAACACATAGTTACAGAACAAGAAGAGCAAAAACCAAATCTACTTCAGTAACATACCAGGCACTCCTCCGTGCAACAAATATATCCAGGAAAATCAAACCGAAACATCAAATACTAAAGTTGGGTTGAGAAAGCACCTTATCAATTATGCTCTCTATCACATCATCTGAAAGATTCATGCCTGATTCTGCGAGGGTAGCCACAACCATTTGTTTCACCTAGATACAGATATACAAATAAGAATAAGCGAACTGTTTGAAAGAATCAGATAGAAACTCGATAAATAATTGGGAGATACACAAGAGTTTACTCAGAAAATAAAATTATTACCTCCTGCCTTTCGATGAAACCTTGCTGTTTAAGGTCATATAACTGAAAAGAAACTGGAATTTGAAATTTTGAAAATTAGTATTAAAGGAAACCAAAAATGATACAAGACAGCGTTGAAACATATTAGAATTGAGCGTTAAAAAATTAAATGGCAGCATGAAATAAATTAACTAAAGAAAACGTACACTCAATCTTATCGTCAATTGGGGCATTGGGATGAAAGACAGAGAGAGCTCGAGCAAACTCTTCAAAACCTAGTATTCCATTGTGCTTTGTGTCAAACAAGTCAAAAACCTGCAATAACAAGCAATAATAAGTAACGGCTTATCCAAGCCACTTAAGACTTGGCAAATGCCTTATGATGCACATCTGGTGGACCGTGGAACAGATAATCAAGATGATGAAATTAAAGAAAAGAATATAACAGAATGTGATGAAGATGTAATATCTCACAGAAAAACGTACACGATCAGCAAACAAGCTCTCTTTCTTGTTTGTCTTGAATAATGCCAGTTGAAATTCCTCCTACACCATGGCATAAAAGAACAACTTGAGAAAAAAGAATACAAGAATGCATGGAATAGAGAAAAGTAAACTTATGTTAATGTGCAGTACCGAAATACAATTCTAACTCAGTGTGAATGTGCAAAGCATTGCCTAATAAACAGAAAGATTATGCGAACCTTGTTAATCAACCCGTCATCAATCACTGCACTGCTGATCTTCTTAAATAGCTCATAAAGTGCCTCTATTTCACTCACGCTGACTGCATTTAATAAGGGACAGTAATTTTCAGTAGAATGAGAATCGATTGTTTAGATCTAGAACTAACATTGTGGGTCGGTAGATAGACGCATTAAATTAAAAATTGCTAATTTCATGGGTGAAATGGCATACACACGGTCTCCCTTGCTAGAATTTCAGGGTCTTCTAAGCCTCTCGATTGTTTGTACAAGTCAAGATCACAGCACCTCAGCAGGGAAGCACATAAATGCTTGAACCCGTCTATGCACTGCAACATGATATTTTCTGCAGATCAAAACACTCCATACCTGGTTCACATGATAAAAGGAAAACCAAAACATGAGACTACCTTAAGTATTTCGATAGAAGATAGGATTCTAAAGCATGTAAATAACAGAACAAACCTTTTAACCATTTCCTGCTTCTTCTAACTCACGGCCCGAACCCCAAGATCTATTAAATTTGGCGCAGCCAAAGCTGTATCTGATGTAAAGCCAGTGGTAGTAGCTGAACTCAAACAAGTAGAAGATAGATTAAAACCATCTCATTCACAAGTTTTCCGCTGCTAAAGCCCAAAAACAAGGGTAAACACACAATTACTAAACAAGGGAATGTATATGATTCGACCAACGAAAACTTTCTAACATCAAGAAGAACAGTCCTATACACAAATCCAATCCTAATTTAAAATTTATACAATTTTCCATCGTAAAAAGAGCAAAACCTTCATGATATACGCATCCTAGGAGTACAACTTACACTACCTCACCTCAGCTAAAAACAATCTTCTAATTCCATATACCACAACGTTTTCGGAGTCTTAACATCTAACAGGATTTGAATAGAAACAAACATGCCGAATTTTTCTACCGATTACAACCCACATAATTAAACAAAATTTCATTTTAGACCATGAAATTGAAACACCAATTATGAATCTTTTTTCCCAGCTCACCGAACTCGCACCCAAATTGGCATTTCGATTGTTTTCGAAACACATGACTGAGAAACAATCCGATAATAAAACACATCCGAAAGCGAAGACGAATAAATGTACGAAATTTCGCACTAAATTTCAGCTTAGAAATCACGGAAAGTGACTCCTGAATCCGCAATTCGTTTCCACAACCACTCACACATCGATAAATCAAAATATTCACAGCAATGAACAGAAACATATGTAATTAAGCTCGCAATCCTCGAATCCGAATCCGAGATCCAACGCAACAAACCAAAGCCAATTGAAAGACACAAAATTTAAACAGCAGGAGCTCAGCGATCTGTTTGGCGCCCGAGAAAATCAGAGACAAAATTGAAAACAGATTCGGAGAATTGAAGAACAAGTAAAGATTCGATATTTGGAGAATTATATGAAAAAAGATGGAAACTTTACTTTGAGAGAGAGGGGGGAAGGCGTCACGGTGGCTGAGCAAGATGTGCGGCGGAGAAGGCGGTGGCTTGCGATCTCCGTGCAACTCGCGGTGGTTGTAGCGAAAGAGGAGTTACGAATGTTAATATGATAGAGAGAAGAAGAGGAGGAAGAAGAAGAGCACGAGCTGGAGTTGTTTAGAAGGTTTTTTATGATGCGGAAATTTATGGAACGACGGCGTTTGATGGCGATCAAATCTTCTCCGTCCAAAATAGGTGTAATCTCTATGTGACTCGATCATTGATTAATACGTACTTATAAACTTTTTCTTTTAATTTTATTGTAATAAATTTAATACGTGTCAAACAATAATTGTAATCATAAAGTGAACGCACATATTTTGAGTGCGGAAGATTTGATTTCGTTTTAGGATTTGGATTCTCTCCAAGGCAACTGGTTGGGATCCTCCTGACCAGTGTTCGTGGACCGTTGGATAAATCCAACGGCTACAATTATTATAACTTTCAGATGACACCTTGTTTGTAGTCGTTGGATAAAAATTCAACGATCCACGAACACTGATCAGGAGGATCCCGACCATTTGCCTCGGAGAGGATCCAAATCCTTCGTTTTGATAGGTGGATGGGCAGATTGCCACCTGCGGCTAGTGAATCATTAGGGGTACTTTGTTTGTTGTTTATTTTTGGTTTCTTTTTTTTTTTTCATTTTTATTTGTTTGTGGAAAAAGGAATGTTTGTTTTGGATTGGGGGCAATCATGCATTTTAACTTTCTAAAAAGTCTTCAAAACAATTATTTGTAGCAAAATTGCCACAACACCTACTAGTCTTATCACTATCATCATAACTTTTAATTAAGATCGTTAAATTTAAAAGAATCCAAGAGCTAATAAGGATTGTAAAATTATTTGTCAAAAGTCTGTCCCTCGATCCTAAACACCAATATGCAAGGAGTCTCATTCTCCAAGGATATTCGTGACTCTTAGAGCGTCTCTAAAGGAGATGTCAAATTTTAAACAAAAAAATTAAATTAAAAGCTTATGTGACACTTTGATCAATTTTTAAATTTTGTTATGTCAAATTTAAATTGTTATTTATTACATTTTTTTTTTACTTTTCAAATTTGTAATATGCATTTTTATAACAAAAACTAACAAAAAATATTTTTGAAGTTGCTATCAATCCATATCATGCCATAGGAATTGCCATTTTAGTTGGAGTATACTAATGCTGTATTTTTTTTTACTGTTATTGCTGATCTAATTTTTTTTAACTCCTCTTTAAAGATGCTCTTATTTGTATTTGTTTTATATAACATGCTTTTAGATTTTTATGATTTTATTTATATATTTATCTTGAGATTTTTATAAATTTTATGATAATTGTGTTGTCGTGACTCATGCTAGTTAATATATTGAGTTTGACAACAAAATCAAGTGTTCATTCCTTATTACTCCTTTTTAAAACTTAAATATTCAAAAGTAAAAAATACTTTGACGAAATAATTTGAAAAAATAAAATGTACAAAAAAATGTTAAAACAAATCAAAACAAAGTGCAAGATGTGGTACTTAAGTGGTTAAGAACAAGGAAGAAAATATCGGTAATATCGGAAATATCGGTAGTCCGAAAACACGGAAATATCGATGGAAATATCGAGATAATATCGATATCGATAAAAATTACATGGAAATCACGGAAATTGTAAGAAAAACTTGGAAATTTTTATTGAAACTTTGCAGGATGTTTATTTAGTCAATTATCTATTAGTTTATCACAAAAAATTGGAAGGAAATGCATTGCATGATGGATTTAACATTATCAAGTTGATTATATAGCGAGCTGACAAACATTGTGAGTGTAGAAAATATGTAGTAATTAATGAAAGAAGTTTAAATACACCAATTGGGGCTTATTGCGGCAAGTTTTTTAGATATGACCTCGCATCAAGTAGTCTTTTGTGTTAATTTGTAATCTTAACTGGTTTTGTTGTGTTGTGTCAATTAGTTAAATTAAGCGGTACATCCAATTGGGGCTTATAAACATTTTAATTCTCCTTAAAAATCTAGGGGCATTTAATCAGGATTTTAAGTGATTCTTTAAAGTTTAAGGGGTATTCGATCATGATTTTTAAGAAATTCATACATTCCAAATGTATTCATTTAGAAATTGATTCGAAGAGATTTTTAAAAAGTTGGGAAACTCGAAAAAATTAGAATATTTCACATAATATTTTAAACATTCTCAAATCGCTCCCTGAAAATTTGAGGGAATTCACTTAAAATTTTACATAAAAGTTTTAAAAATTATTAAACTTCATCAAAATTCATAAATTTTTAAATCTATTATAATCCTTTAAAATCTGAATGGAGTAAAAAATTCAAATCTAAACCTAATATGAAACAATCACTAAATTACATAGAATTTCTAAACCAAATCTAACAAGGATCAATTACAATTCTAATACGATGTTGTAATTACTTGGAGTTTTTTAGGGCAATATAAGTAGATGATTTGGGGGCCTGAAACTTGCTTAAATCCCTAAATTGCCAATTGAAACGAGAAAGAAGAGAAGACAGAGAGAACGAGTCAACGATCCCTCCTCCTCCTCATCGCCCTCCTCTCCCTCTTCGCAATCTCCGCCCCTGCAAAACCCTCTTCGTTTCCTCCTACTCCTTCTCCCTCCGTCGCCTCCCCTCCTCCTCTTCCTCCTCCGGCTTCATCACCATCGTCACCAAGATCAACCAGATCCTACCCGAGACCCCCTTTCTTTCTTCTTCTCTTTGTTTCCTTCTCTGCACACTCTCTTCTCTCTCGAATCCCTCTCATCACTCTCACTCTTTCTCTCGTGATTACCCTAGTACACGACACCCACACCATCGTTCCGTAGACAGCATCACCATCAAAACCTCGTATTTCTCTCTCTTCCTCTTGTCTCTTCAAGATCGACGAAACCCAGAAACCTCCGGCGAGTTTTCTTCATTTTCTCCGGTTAGGTAAGCTTGGGTATGTGTTATGGAACGAGATCAGGTCGGGGGAAAGCTCACCCAACTTCGGCGAACCCGTGACTGTTGAGGAGCTTTCTGAACACCTTCGGCCATTTCATGGCGAACCAAGGGTATAAACTTACTCCTCTCTCTTTCCTCTTCACGTTGGTAATTAGATCGGAGTCTAAGGTTTGCGTTTGTAATCGGCCGGAGCTGTAGAAGCTCCGGCGTTCTTCTCCGAGTAGCACAGTTCCAAAATATCGCGATAGTTTCGGAAATATCGCGATATTATCGATATTATCAATAATATCGCGATATTTGGACAATAATTAAGTGGATATATGTAAAAATATCGTTATCTAAAAAAAACGATATTATCGGCGAAATATCGCCGATAATATCGATATTTTAATCCTTGGTTAAGAACACTTAGGGCCCGTTTAGTACTATACTCAAAACTCAAAAGTTTTCAATATTTTTAAAAATATTTCCCTAAGACCATCTCTTAAAAACAGCTTTTTATAAAGCTCAAAAACATGTTTGGTACAAATTGTTGATGATGGCCTTGAGCTTTCTCAAACTTATAAGTTCGTGTTGTGGAGCTTAGACGTGCATTGGTCTCGCAATTTGGGTTGGAAGAAAAAGAAAGAGTGTTTCTTTCCTACAACTAATGCTAGAGTCTAAAGGAAAATAAAAGGCTTATTTTTAGCGACGTTTCCTAGAACTCGATTTTAATCTTACTTTTACATTGTAATTCAAAAGTCACCACTTTACTCTCTGAAATTCAAAATTCGTTTCATTTTGACTTGTGGAGTCTCTCTTCTCACTGAAACGTAAAAGTTTCTCCTAGAACATATGTGAGATCCACCACTCAATAAGATTATCCCACATGTGCCAATGAATTTGATTATAAATCTTCGCTATGCGTTAACATTCAACAATTAGAAAATATTATTAAAAAGAAGAAATTAAGAATTTGAATTTTTTTGGGTTGCTATGATTGAGTTGCTGTGACATCCATTCTCGAGATTTATCATATTTTATTCTCAATAGTAGTGAAATTATCAAAATACCATTAAGATGCCACGTAGGCCTTCCACGTGGACCTCAAATGTTTCTTTCATTTTTCCACTCTTATTTTACTATTTTCAAATAATACTCATTTTTACGAACACGTGGCCACAAACGAAACTCAATTCGGAATTATAACAAGTTATGCACGTTTCCTCCTCTTGTTCTCACTATCATATTAACATTCGTAACTCCTCTTTCGCTACAACCACTGCGAGTTGCACGGAGATCGCAAGCAACCGCCTTCTCCGCCGCACAACTTGCTCAGCCACTGCGACGCCCTCCATCCCCCCCTTTCTCAAAGTAAAGTTTTCCATCTTGCTCAGCCACCGCGAGTTGCATGGATTCCCAAGAGATGCCGAGTCAATAGGTGGGTCACCATGAGCCCCGCGCGAACGGGTGAGCCCCCGCTTGGCTCTATGTGGTTGTTGATGTGTAAAACTTCACGTGTGACCCATAAAAATGGGGTCTCACGTGCGGGAGAGTATTAAAATTCATTTGTCCCACATCGGCTAGAAGGCTTGAAAACAAACACTTTAAATAAAATATCTCATTTTAATTAATACCGAGATATTTTGTGATAAAACTTCATACCTAACAAATTGAGCATGTGGCCAAATGGTAACGCAGTATCGATGTTGTTGGATCGGTCTACCTGAAATTTAAGACCCACCTCTACCTCGTTCTTAAACCCTAAACCCTAAACCCTAAAATAAAATAAAAATCCTTGAACCCCAAAAACCTCGATTTCCTCCTCACTTATACACGTTAAACCAGTAGGTCTCCTCCCAACGCAGTTGCAAGAGCCCGCCTTCACCACCGCGAGGCAGAACGTAAGCTCCCAAACTCCGAATTTTCCCGTTTCTGATTTGAATTTGGTATTTTGAGTGTTCCGAACCATGGAAGTGGAATTCTATACATAATTTGTCAAAACTTAATTTATCAGAGACTGGTGATGCAAAGTTGTAGCTGAAAAATTATTGTGGAAAAAATGGTGGAGAAAATTTAATTCCTTTTTCGTTTTTGTAGAATTAAAATTTGTTTGCTATGTTCTGTTCATGCTTTGGCATTCTGTTTGACTATAAATTAAACGACCTCAGGCTTCAACTCGAACAAACACTCATCCTCCTCCAGTCGCTTTAACCGCAACCAAGTCTGTACTCGAATCGAGGGATTTTCTGGTTCGAAATTTCCGGTTTTCTTTTTCTTCTCAGCATGGGAAAACAATCAGGCAAGATTCTTTGTCCCCATTGCATCATTGAAATTGAATTTTTGTTCAATCTGTAGCTTCATCTTCGTTTCCATTGCAATACTTACTGGCCAGACATTGTTGTGTTTCCTTAGCAGGATTTGGAAAACGCAAAATGCCCAACAGGTTCAACACGGGCAAGAAAAGTCGTCGTCTTGAAGAAGAAAATGTTGCACACAGTCCCGCGTCCACTTCCTCAGGTATTTTTACCTTTTTATAGTGTTTCTGAAGTCCGAATTCATGTTAATTTTAACCTTTGGTCTTTGAAGAGAGTTGGCTTTTTTCCCCCTTTGTATCTGTTTTGAGAGTTTCCACCCAATTGTTACCTGCTGCTGAATCTGATGATGCTGATTATGATGCCGCCGTGATTTGGGGAATTATCTCGGCCGCGCTTGATACTGAGATGGCGGCCGGAAAGCCCCCCTACGCCGTCCAAATGCTTGATCAGCAGATCTTTGAAGCCTCCGACTCCGCCTCTTCTACTGGTCGGACTAATACTGCTTCTCCTGCTGCTTATTAATCCCTCTTGAGCTTCCAAGTCGCTGTCTTTCTCTGCCGAAACGCCGGCGTTGTCGTCTTTGATAATGTCGCTGGAGGATCGCAGCAGACGAGTCTCATCGCTGTATTCCTCGCCTGACATCTTCTTCCCCAACACCACCACCACAACTTAAAACCCCAATCCCCCCTCTCTCTCCCCTCTCTCTCTCTACAATTCTGCAAAATCAACAGTCCTCTGGTTCCTCTCCATCTTCTCCCTGTTCTGATTCACTGTGTAATTACACGCATTCCTTGTTTGCTTCAAAAGCTTGCAATCTCAGTTTTTACCGTTCTCATTTGTCATTCTTGTTTTTGGCTACGCGTTGGTACTACGCTTTTTTACTTTTTTCAACCTTACGCGTCACCAAAACACCTGTGGTTATGCCTCTGGAGATATTTTTCTATGGAATCTGGATACTCCTTGTGAGGATTTCGGAGATCTGTCAATCGTGATCGTTAGGGGATCTATATTTGGTTAATGAATTGGAGATATTGATTTAATTGCCACTGTTTTCATATTCACATTCAAGATCATTCTAATACAGGGGAACTACCAAACGAAGAATCTAACGGTGTGGTTTCTGAAGAAGAAACGGTTTATAAGGAGCCATCCATGTATGATAAACTGTTAATGACGCTGGGATCATCTAGTAAATCTGTTTCTGCTGCGTATAAGCTGAGGTAAGGGTTTTCTCAAAGTCCTGGGTTTATTTTCTGTTTTTTTAGCGTCTACTTATATTTGCTTAACTCTAGAAGGTATTTTTTTGTCCCCAACATTAAGTGTGCATAAGGCAGTGATTTTTGGGTTGTTTAAGCTTGTTTTGGTTCTTACGTGACCTCCAATTATTAGTTTCGTTATGCTCTGTTCTGTGATGTTTAAGGGTTGCATATAAAATTTGGTTTATAAGGTTCTGAGGCACCTCTAGGAGTCAAGTACTCCTTTCTAGGGTGCACTCTGGGTTTCACATTTGTAATTTCTCCATATGTTGTAGTCTTCTGTACTTAGCAAAAGAAAACAAAGGATTGCGATGTCCTTTCCAATTCATTATGGACTCAATTTTGTTTGTGTTGCCGGATTTTGGTATGATGAGTTATGTCAGCACATTGTGACTAAGAAAAATATAAAGCTCAAAAAAGTGGATTCACACATGCGCTACATCTATGTTTAGTTGATAGCAATCTAACTTGGTGTGTTCATTATTAGGCAGTTCAAAAAAGGAAATCTCTTCTCTCAATGTTATTAATTTGAAACTGGTTGATTCATTCAAGGAATTTACAACTAACAGGTTGTCATCCACTTCTTTTTTGTATAGAAAAAGACAAGAAGAAGGTATAAGTGACTCTGAAAATTCTGAAGATGATGGAAGTGAATCTTCTAGTGACTCAGAGGATGCCGATAACGATGAAGAAGGTAGAACGTTTATGTTTTATATTCAAATAGTAGAAAACAATTTTGTTGTTTCTGCCCTTCTAATTGTTTTGCAGACAATACTTGTGCATTTCCTGTTGTAAGGATACTGGACTCCTGGATCCCACAACCTTTTTCATTCTTTGTATTTTAAATAAGTAGCCAAAAGCCCATAGTTGAGGTTCATATAGTCATGTATCAATATTGTATGGAAGGCATACATTACTGTATTGAGCATGGCTGCTTACTTTTGTTTTTATCTCCTATGTGATATTGGATTAAGATGTAGTCTTACTTCTTCATAAGCAGAGTCAAATTGATCTTTTGTGTTAGATTGTGCTGCACTCCATATTATTTAATTCATGCTCTATACGTGTATAGGAGTTGATGATGAAGACCCTGAAATGGCGGGAATTGAGGAGTATAGTGAAGATTCTGAAAATGAGGATGACCATGAGACCTCTGCTTTGGATGACGAAGAGACTCATGATTCGGATGCAGAACAGGACCTGGGAACCGGTTCTCAATCTGCTGTTGAACCATCAATGTGCTTGAGGTGCATTTACATGAAATATCTTGTTCATTTGGGTTTTGCATTTATATTATACATTAACATTATTACTGTATTCCGTGTTAAGCTTGATGTAATCACCACTAGCTTTTATGTTTGTATGTCTTCCCATTTTGGCATCTTTTTTAAATCAGATTGTATGCTTATATACACTTTATATTCCCCTATTATATCTTGTATTGTGCAGTTCCTTTGATATACACTGGGGGCACAAATTAACAAAAGCTGAGGTTGAAAATCTGTCAAAAAAGAAGTGGACATATGAGTGGGAGGTGCCTGCTATTGGGATGACAAAGGGCAACTGGGCAGGAACAGGAGAGTGTTTTACAAAAGTATGTTACCCATTTATGAATTGCACTATATTCATTTTATGTCTGTAAAAGCTCTTGAAATGATCTCTTTTGCATTGGTTTTGTCCATTGAAGCGCCTTCCAGAGTAAAGGCAACAGAATCCACCTTTGTTCTTCCTTATCTATCATTCCTTCTATTTAATAGTGGGAATAATGATAGGAGTTGCTCTCTTCACACTTTGGAAGAACCACCTCTTAGAACAAATCATACTTACTCTTATTGACAAGCCGCATTTGATCGAAATCTCCACAAGCTTAAACCTATGAATACACTATTCCTCTTATTAGCAAGTTCCTTTGGCCGACCCTTTTTCGTTTTGTTTTTAGGTTTTGCAGAATGTACTATATTTTATGATCCCCATCTTCTCATCACTCCTTTCTCTCAAAAAAAAATCTTATCAACTTTCTGTTGAAAAGGAGCAGATTGTGGTGTGTTTTCTTCTTAAACGACAAAGTTTTAGGGGTTCCTCTTTGCTTTAATTCATCTAAAGTGTGGGGTGGTTATGAATTCATTCTCATGGTCCTCTCATACTTTCTGAAGTGTTATTTAGGCAGAGATGGATCCCTTGTGTTTCACCTTCAGTGTTTTACTTTTTCCTTGTCAATAAATTTTAATGTTTTTGGTAATTTTTTTAAATACATGATCCATGTTGTTCCTTCGCATGCTAAGTATAGTATGTATACATTACAGTCCCTTGATTTTTTTTCTTGTTCTGCAGTTTGCACAATTATATTCATAATATGTCCCTTAATTTTTTCATTTTTGAGTATTATTTTTTCAGGATGACGACCCCAACTCTTGTTATGGTCTGAAGCAAAAGTTGTATAAGCATTGGTTAGATGTTTATTGCAGATCTGGAGGCAATGATTTTCATTCATCTAGAGAAAGATTGTTCTTCTCCCTGTGTGAGTCCCCAATTTGACTTGCACTGGCTACTTGTTATTGCAATGGCTTGATCTATATCATTAAGTTCTACATGTCCCCACTTAATTCCCACTATCTTAAATAGTTGCTATGATTTTAATTTTTTTATTGGAGCTGGTGGGGTTCAATCTCCCAACTTTGTTCTAAAAACACAACTCGATAATTGTGCAACTGTGGAATTTTAATGCTAAATATGTCCTTATAAACTTGACATCATTTTATCTGACATTTTCTTATGGAGCTTTTGAACAAGAAAATTAATCTGTACTAAGGTTAAATCGAAATATTGAAACTGCAAGTTATGATTCATTCCTATTCTTCATTAGTGGAACTTCAGCTTCCATGAGGCTTTATTAATCTTGACCGTATGAAATGTCATATGTACAGTAACGGATATACGGGAAGAAGTGGGCATGATATACTAGCATTAATTATATCTTATTTCTAAATACTTGATTGTTTTTTGTATGGAAAACAATTCTATACGTAAACATTCATTTCAATTTTCTTGAGTGGTAAGCTTCTTACAACTTCTATTGTTTTGTCATTTTTGGTAACCTTACCTATGGTTTACCTTTTATCTTTTTTCCTTATCCCGATATCAAAACAAAGGGGAAAAATGTATAGATTTTAGCGAAGTGACATCTATGAGGTTTGCTGGTTTGTAGTTTATCCAGATTGTCTTCTATTTTTATTTATAGTGTATCCAGATTTTGTCTTCTTTTTTTATTTATTTATTCTCTCTTTATCCTAATTAATCGTGAAGTTTCTTAAGTTTGCAATTGTAGTATGGGTTGACTCATTTTGGATATTTTGTGTTTATGTCGATGTGCACGCATTCCTCAGTCAACAGCTATCGGGATATATTGCACTGCAACAAAAAGCCCTTTTATCACAGAGGCTCTACAGAAGACTCAAATGTCATGGATGCATACATTATGCAGTGTGTATGTGCTTGTTCCTATTCCTTGAAAAATATCAATATCTTTATGTTCTATTTTAGAAATTGTCATCTTATAATAATTAATTATATGCAGCTGAATCATGTCTTCAAAACTAGAGATCTTGTAACGAAGAATGATGCAAAAGTGTCCAAGCTTCGAGAAACTGCTAATAATGAAATTCCTACTGATGATAGTTTCCTGGACCATGGATTTACTCGTCCTAAGGTATACAAGTGTGATGTTCTTGTTATAAATATACTGGACTTGGATTCCTCATAACAGTGTATATCGTTTTTATAACGTCATTCATATAATAGTGTATATCCTTTTTATGTACAAGCCATGTAGTGTGTATCTTGTTTTATTTGGTGGAGAGGGAGTAGTGTATATCTTGTTTGTGGTCCTATATGGGCACTGTGTTTCAAATTTGGGCACACTTGGTTTGAGGACCATGAACTACTATCTATTTATTGTTTGTTGCAATTTGATTTTGTAAACATTGTATGGCTATACTTGTAGATCGTATCATCATTATGCTGCTTATAAAGTTATCTGTTGAATTAAAACGCATATCTCTAGTGTAGAGAAAAGAACATATATCTTCAAATGAGATATTGTAATTTGCATTTATAGTGACGAGGATTTGCTTTATTTCTTTTACCAGGTTTTGATCCTATTGCCAATGGCAAGCATTGCACTCCGTGTTGTTAAGAGGATAATACAACTTACTCCTTCAGCTCACAAGGTATTTCTTTTCATTTTTCTTCTTTTCTTGTACAAACTATGCACTGGTTGATCTCCACAAATGTTGTATGTAAAAGTAACATATGAAGATTTCTCTTGACGGTACTATGTGAGGTAGGTCAGATTTAATCCTTTAGTATGTTTGGACGAGGGTTGTGCCCCCGTTTCATGAACTATTTTTACCTTGCTCCCTGCACATTGCTTCTCTTTCTACCCTTGTTTAATTTTTCTTATAGAAACTTTCAATTTTATTCATTTATTTATTTAACTTTTGGCATCTCTGATAGTTTTGATTTAGGAGTTATACCCACAAACATGCAATCACTAGAAAATTATGCGGATCAGTTACCCTATGGACACAGAACCTCATAATTTAGTAATGGATGACTCCCGTTAGTATAGGTTTGAGTATTTTGGGTGCCTTCACCGTGTTTTGAGGGTGGTTGTCCCCTTGAGTATACACGGAGCCAATGTTTCATTCTACAAGGATGTGTATTGTCCGACATATCTCATATGCAGTTCCTCTACCCACAGACGCATTTAAACAGATCCTTGATTGTGTAGAAGAATGCAAGGGATACAATTATTAGTCTGTTATTATCTGATGACACATGACTTCCAAGGGCATACTTTTTTAATTCCTTAGATGTTGATATGTTTAGGGTTGTTGAGATTGTTCTTAGTTGAAGCTACATTGTTACATTCTGTTGCTTGAAAGCTCAATTATTAAGCATTCATCTTGGTAAGCTTTGTACACCATATATTAGTTGCTGAAGAAGATTCCAAACTTTATGCTAAATTTCTGCCAGAATCGTTGTATGAATATGTCTACATCAATATTTCTGAGTTTTACTTGCATTCTCAAATCTCAATTATCTACCAATTAATGAGGGTTTAGTCGAACCATCAAGTCCGTGGTTTGCTCCCACGTGGTCTGGGGTCCAATTCCTAGAGGTAGCTGCCTACTATTAGCTATAGGAAACTCCCAAAGATTGTGGGCAGAGAACTAGTTTCAAATTCAAGTCCATGAATGAGTTTGGGAAATTGCTGGGTGTACAACAACAAAAGCCTTATCCCACTAAGTGGGGCTTACCTTATTCTTAATTAAGGGAAATGATGTGAATAGTAGGCAGATTTACCTTATTCTTAATACCATATGTTCTCTTTCTCAGGTTAATGTGGAGCACATGGATAGATTTTCTAGAGAGTTCGGAACTGATGACAATGAGGATGAAAAAGAAATAACGCCACCTGGCCAGGAAATTCTAAAACCTCACAAGTCTTCAAAGCCTAGTGATTTTCAAGTACTTTTTGGAGGAAATAGCAAGGATGACTTCATGGTTGGCATCAAGTTCACAAAGTAAGTTACTTTAACTTATAACGATGATTACCTATTTGAGACTTTTATAGTAAAGACCATCTGGTGAATAGTTGCTCTTATTGTTGCTTTACCAAGGGTATTCTATAATCTTCTATGCAACGTGTATGTGAGATTTAACTTACAAGTATCTTGTGGCCTTTTAAGTAGATAGTATATCTTTGGTAGAACATGTAAGTTTTGAGCCTTAACGTAGGTGGACAATGTGAGCATCAACAGTTGATGTTTGGTTCTGGTGGTGGGTTTTAGAAGAGTTACAGTGTTTGGTGATTAGGTACATTGTTCTTATATATAAATGCAAAGCTGTATGTAATTTATGTTTGTGGGTATATTGTACATAACGTATATATGCATGATGATATGTTTTATTATAGTACCTACAATTCCTCTCGTACCAATCAAAGTTCAATTTAACACTAGGCTTCAATCAAAGTTAGTGCGACATTAGTGGCCAGCAAGGCACATGTCTCTTCCCGTCACTTGAATATTTTACTGAATCATTTTAGAAGCATTCTTCTGTGTGTGCTGAACTATTATGATATTGTTTAGCACCAATTTGTCTGTTAATGGTGTGGATGGCTTCATTGTATCTTGCAAAACTGTAATTGGAATTTTGAGGTTTTAGATCTTTTGGCCCCAGTGCAACATCAGCTACATATGATCCTTTAATGGCTACAAAGTCTTTTTAATCATTTTTTAATTGTGAATCATTAGTTAAAGTAATGAAGGATTATATTGGAATTTTGTGAAGTCATCCGCTTATGATGTTCTAACTTATTATGTTTTTTTTTTTGGTCCAAATTCTAACTTATTACGTTGAATGTAGAGTGATCAAAGAGTGCTAAAAGTTATATTCACTTTTGTTTTACAATTTCATGCTTTTTTTTTTCTTGTTCAAAAAATTTATTGGCGGACATTTAAACAGAGACGACATAGATTGAGATTTCAACTCAGTTTTTAATCTTTGCTTTGTAGGAGGAGCATAAAGCTGTACAGTGATTTCTATACCTCAGATATTATAGTTGCTTCTTCAGTTGGTTTGTTGAAAGTAAGTGATCAACTTTATTTTCACTTTCAAAGTTCCTAATCTGATTTTTTCCACTGGTGACCTGTTATGAAACTACTACTATACACCAGAATCCGAAAAAAAAAAATTCCATTATTAATCTAATCCTAGAAGTCCATTTTTGTTATATCTTCCAATGTATTTCTTTGAGGCATTGCCTTTTTTTTTTCTTTGTTACTTTCAATGTAGTTAACTGGTAAGTAAGAAGTGCCCATCAATGGTTAATGTAAAGCCTTACATGACCACCTTTGGTCAACTTACTGTTTGTAGATGGATGCAGATTTAGATAAGGAAATTATTGCACTTAGTGATTTAAATAGATGCAGCACGGTGATTAGGTACATAAGGTTTTGAATTCTGTATTTAAGGGACACAAGAACTAGCTATGACTTCTTTTGTATTACAGTTGGTTATCTAATTTCCCATAATTATTTGGATATATGCAGGCATGTTTGTCTTCTCAAAAATTACTTTCTTTTATATCAAAGTAGTTAAGATTTGTTAAAATGGCACATTTGGCCTTCTTGCCTCTAAATAACAACAAGAAAACTGAAGGTTCCTGGGAAAGAAACTAAAAAGAAAGGATAATTATATAATTGTCTCTAGTTTGTGTAACCAACTTTCCTATTGAAGCCACCAACTCCTTTGCAAGAATCATCTTAAAATGAAATACTTTTTTCTAAATATAGGAGTGTGGACTTTATCTATGTGTTCTAAGGTTGGAGGTTGGCCATTTGTTTACATTTGTGATTGGCTTACACTTCCCTTATAACTATTATAATGAGTCTGGACCTTTATTTTTACAGAAAATTGATGAGGCTAAATTAAATAAAGAAAAAGATGTCGACTATCTTTCTTCCATAGAGGTAATATATCTGATCAACCTGTCAGGTTGTATTCTTATTATGGGGTTTTTTTTCCTATGCTTTGATGGTTCCCTTCCATTGATGGAGATATATGTTTTGATGTGGCAGGTTCTAGTTATTGATCATGCAGATGTTATAACGATGCAGGTAATAGTGTGATCAATTATCTACTTGAAATATATGGTCCTTGCAAAATTTATATCTTCTCTTTTCTGATAAAATATCCAGAACTGGGACTTTTTGAAGTCTGTTGTTGAACAATTGAACCACATACCATCTAAGCAGCATGGAACTGATGTCATGCGGATAAGACCGTGGTATGTTTTGCTGTCTATCTTTTCAAGTATTAACATTGTTTTGTGCCTGACATGGCAATTTATCCTTATAGTTTTCTCCCTCACACTATTAGTAACAAAGTTCTTCCTATACAACCTAAATTGTTATGAACATCTCAAGAAGTAGAACTCATTATGAAAATGTTGTATTCCGATTGGAAATTTGATTGTGAAGCTACTGATCTATATCACATGTCATGAAAACCAACTCAACATTGTTTTTCATGGTCAGGTACCTGGATGGATATGCACCTTTCTATAGGCAAACAATACTTTTGAGTTATTATTCAAATCCAGGTAAGATTTCTCCTTTTCTTTGATGGCAACTGTGAAATTTTTTTCTTTCTTTTATATTGATGTTCACTCGTTATAAAATTCAAAATTATAAGAAAATCAATAATATATGCATTCCAGTTCTTGATCAGCCTTTAACCCGATGCTTTTTACGGCAGATATAAACAATTTGTTCAACAAGCACTGCAGTAATTACCATGGGAAGGTATGTATAAAAATTAACATTTAGAGCATGATTATTTGTTCAGTTTGTGCATATTTTTGGACTAGAAAGTATCTTTTATAGCTTTATATCTTCTCCTATGCTTTTGGGCTCTACCGTCCACTGATCGTACAATGGATTAAATGATATCAATAGAAAATATTAAATTAATTAAAAAAACTACATAAATTAATATAAAATGGCTGTTTGCCAACACAATGCAAAAGGAAAACTCTAATTTCTGTTTTCCTTCAAATATTCAGATTGGCAATGCTTATTTTATGGTTCTCAAAATGCAAAAAGTCTTAAATACTGAGTTTGTTATAACTATAGGTGAAGCTGGTACATGAACATAAAGGAGTTCTTCCTAAAGTGGTTCTTCAAGTCCGCCAGGTATAGGCATAAAACTTTATTTTGTGTTGATTTGTGGATGGTTTTGTGATATTTTTCACCCACCGAGATGTGTTAATGCTTCTATTAATTTATGTTGCATTAAAACATTAAAAAAAATGTAACTGTTACAGTGAAAATATATGGATCAAAGTGGATTGTTGGAATGTCGTCCATCAATTGCTCTTCATTGTATACCTTTTATCTCTTATGTGACTAATGTCCAATGGGTTTTTTTCTTTTCTGATTATTTTAGCTTCTATGTTTGTGTTTCATTACTTGAAATTCCTAGATTCTAGTTATTCTCTTGACTCATTTGACAATACCGTCAAAACTTAAAACCGTTCTCCTTCAAGTTGAGTTTATTTGCTTGTAAAACCATTTAATTTGTCTGGTTTGGAGGTCTTAACTGTCTATCTTCTAATTTTCTTATTTGTCATCCTTTATTTCCCTTTCTTCACATAATTAGGATGCGAAATGTACTGTCTAAATAATATATCAATTTCTGTCCTGCTCCTTGTTTCTTGTTGCTGATAATTGGCTTTTGAGGGGTTAAGGTGGATTTGAAATGAAAACATAGAATCAGTGATGTTCTTTATGAAGGAAGTTGAGGTTCCACCATAAAACCAATTAGCAATATAGGGAGTAGCCTAACCTCATATAAGCCCATGCAAGGTCCCTCATCCCATCAATGTGGGACTCATTCTCAACACTTCCCCCTCATGTGTGGCGAATTTTCAAGCCTAACACGTGGACAACACAATGGGGTGACGTGGAGCACGTGTGGCTGTCGGGCTTCACACGTGGGACAACTTGCTCTGATACTATGAAGGAAGTTGAGGTTCCACCATAAAACCAATTGGCAATATAGGGAGTAGCCCAACCTCTTATAAGCCCATGCAAGGTCTATCCTCCTATCAATGTGGGACTCATTCTCAACACTTTATTGATTTATGTTTTGACTTCATTCATTGAGAACCTGTCGGGAATATGGGTCACACAACATTGAGACTTTGAATTGTTCTTTTACGTTTCTTGGTGTGATTTGAATATTTATTATGTTAGGAGAAGTGGCTACCTAGAAAAAAAATAAAATAAAATATATATATATATGTATGTATCACTGTACTCAGTTTCTTCTTAAAGTGTAAGGAATTAGGTTGATTCCTTAATAATGTTTCAGATGGAATAACTTCCTCAGCTAATGCACTTTGTTACTATTCAACCTTCCAGATTTATCAGCGGTTTGATGCAGATTCAATAGAACATTTTGATGATGCTCGTTTTGAATATTTCACTACAAAGGTTTGTTCTGTTTTCCAGAAGCGTCCTTAATTGCAAGAGACTTTATAGTTTGTTGTTATTAAACAACTATAATTTGATTTCTGAATTGCTATAGTTCGACTTATTAAAGAAGGTCTCTATAACTTGTGGTTAGATACTTTGTTATTAATTTGATAGAACCATCTTGAAGAAGAATTCTTTAGTGCCTGTTTGGTATCCTTCTTGGATCCAATTTTTGGTTTTAAAAAATGATGAATGTAACTAAATTACTTAATACCATTAGTTTCAATAACAAAAAGTTCAAGAAGGATAGCAAACAACCCCTTAAATTTCTTTGAAAGATAAGTTTTAATTTTCAAGTTATAGTTCCTGCAGTTTTTGTGTTGGCAAATCTATGGAATTAAATAATTTTGTGCCAAGCCTTTTAGGAACATCAGGGCAACTAGCTATAACAACTTGTACTTGAAGTTGGAAGAGAAATGAAAAGTTTCTGATATAAATTCAGTTTTTTTCGAAAGAAAAAATATTCCATATCTTAACCCAAATCCTACTCATGTCATTGAACTTGCTGCGTCTTAAGAAATTGAAATAAATACTCTGCGCTCGACTGTTTTAGTTTAGCTTGATTTTTTTAGCATCTTTTTACTCACATTTTGAGATGTTTGGTGTTTTTTCTGTTTTCAGGTCTTCCCAAAGATAAAAGATTCTGTTGAGGTAATTATTTGAGGCCTAATATTTTTAAAATTGCAGTTGTTGATAAATTTTTGTTTAACTTGTCCTTGAATGATCCTTGAAATTTTTCATGATATCTTTACTTGGAAACTTTCGTTCAGGGCGGGATTATGATATTTATCAGTTCTTACTTTGAATACGTTCGAGTTCGGAATTTTTTGAAGTCACAGAGTGCATCCTTCTGTTTACTTCATGAGTAAGAACCTGTCCTATTTATGTTGTGATGATTGTGTGGTCGTAACTCGTAAATGTACTGACGCAATAAATATTTTGTGGCTCGTTAGATATGCACAGCAAAGTGATATTTCTCGTGCACGGGTTAGGTTCTTTGAAGGAAAGCGGAAGATAATGCTTTACACTGAGAGATCACATTTTTACCACAGATATAAGGTTCTTTAGACCGCTTTGAGCATACTTTTCTTGTCCAAGTGCTGTTGTATTTTGTGTCCTTCCATTTTGGATATTTTTGCTTAATTTGGAGAGTGTTTTGTGGAAGTTTAAAATCAGTATTTTGAGCCTCGTTGCTGACATACGATTATTTTGTGGTGAATAGATTCGTGGCATTCAGAATTTAATCATATATTCTCTGCCTGAGAGAAAGGAATTCTACCCTGAGGTGAGCGCGACACGAATAGTCATTCTCTTTAAGAAGCTCAATTGGAGAGCTACGAATTCAAAAAATAATAATAACGAAGTGTCTTTGATACTTTATATATTTCATTTTGAGATACAGTCGTATTCTTCTCTTCGTAAACCAAAAGCGGTTTTTATTTAATTGCAGGTTGTTAATATGCTTGATGGGTCCAATGACATGGCATGCACGGTGCTCTTTTCTCAATTTGACCTCCTTCGGGTAATGTTTTGTTCTCTTAAAAGTGTGCTAGATCGTTCTTTGATTATGAGGATGAGATAGGGTAGTTGTTAACTTTGCTAGAAGTTTTGAATGTTTAACAACTTAGTGATCCTTTATAGTAGAAACTGGCACGGTTCTCATCAATTGAATAAAGAAACCGCCTAACATCAGAATTGTGCGAATCTGATCGATATGATGACTTTGTTAATCTCCTGTTGTCGTTTTACACTGCCTGATGTAGCGAATATGAATTAGATTCTGTATTATGTTTGTTTGTTTGATTATCGGACCAATGAATGCTGAAAAACTTGATATGCAAGTGTATTTTTGTTTTTCGCTTATTGCATTTCAGCTCGAGAGAATTGTGGGATTGGCTTCGGCGAAGAGAATGTTGACATCGAAAATGAAAATGTTTTCTTTCTCTTGAAGACCTTAGAAATGCAGAACATGAGACGAGACATCGATGACTTCAATTTGGTAAGTAACTCTTGCTCGGAGAAAGATAACTATGCTGGTTTTCAAGACCCAAGCTATAAACCACGGCCATTGCTCCGGAAGGTTTAACTTGGGGAGTTTTAACAAAACTCCCGGTACTGTTTATTTTTAACGAAAAACCACATTTATACCTTTCTCTGGTACTATTCACTATACCTTTAAAAAGGAAAGTTTTTTTGAACTTTTCATTAATTTTCCTTTTAACTTTTAGCTCCACCCAATAGTGTTCAAAGAAATCGTGCGTTGTACTTTAATTTTTTTTGAGATTTAAAATGTTAAAACTTGCTTTTGGGCCAAATTCTCACCTCCCCTCAAGGATAGTGGTGGCCTCAGCTCCAACGTGTGAACGCGCGTACAAAGTGCCCATCTGTAGCTAAGCTACGCGCCAGATGCATCTCATGCGACAAGTCATCAACTCCTGGGTCCCAGCGACTACCCACTAGCATAACTGCTCTTTTTGTGATCCAACGATTGGAAATGATGGGCCATTGGTTGATCCAACGGTTTATATTCAAATTTATAATTAAATTAAATCGAACGGCTGAATTCTTATATTAAATTAATAGTAAAGAAAGGTCTAACGGTCCAAAATTAAATTCAACAGCACATTTAAAAGAAATTATTTAAATCAAAATTCACTCAAAAACTCCATAAGTACATGTATTTGTTCAAACATCCATCCAAAATTCATTTTCCTCATACAATTCTTCCATTTTTTTCTTCTACCGACTTCCAAAATTTTCAAGATGGCAAAAGATCATATTAGAAGGAGACCCTTACAAGATGACATTCGATTTTGATGTAATGAGGGAGGATCCCAACAAATACACTTTAAATAGGAAGAAATTATTCCGCAACAAGCAACTGGAAATTATAAGAAGGAATGCTGTAATTGTCACGCCCCGGACCCAGGATCGGTGAGACCCCATGCCCGGTGTGCGAGTAAAAATAAAGTAAAAACTAAAAACGTAAAACAATAACTTTTCTTAAACAAGTAATTACTACAAAATCCTTATAAAGCGTACAAAAATAAGAAAACTCTTAAATCCCTTGTTTAACCCAAACTCAGCTCTTCTAGCACCTGCCTTGTCAAATAACTCATCTGTAAAATAAAAGGGTGAGGGGTGAGCAATAACTATCATCGCTCAGTGAGTAGAATATGTAATATGCTAGTCAAGAGATGTCATTTTAGTCACTATAGAAAATACAATAATAGTATCAAATCATCATGGACGTAGTGCCATATCACATCATCCATTTACGTGTTCATTATATCCTTCATAAATAGTAACTCACCACGTGACTTCTATTGACCATTCTGCCCTAATGTCCCCGTGTGCAGTTTACATTTATTCCTCGTATTAATGCAACACTAAAGTTCTTATGCTCCATGAACAATTCCAAATATCCACATCACTATATTAATAATTCCGAAAACATTTCCACAAATCCAACATGCTTGACTTGAAATATAGAGCATTGAAAATAAGTGTAATTTACAACACATTACATAAACCACTCATCTCGATATTCCAAGCTTTGACAAGATAATCCTACTAACAATCTCCATACACCAAACCCCTAATTTTAACGGATGTTCCTGGATGCTTGCTAACCAAATGGAGCGCAGCTCCTTGATTTTGGGGCTCTCAGAGCTCTCTGTGCGTGCAGAGGAAAGGAGGGAATTTGAGGGAAGGAGAGAAGTGAAAGAAATGTAAATCGGATTTGGATCCTCTCCTTGGATTTGGATCCTCTCCTGAGCTTAAGGAGAGGATCCTACTGATCAAGACACGTGGACCGTTAGATGAAAATTTAACGGCTACAAACAGGAGGATCCCTTTAAAATTATAATAATTGTAACCGTTGGATGAACGGCTCACATGTCTTGGTCAGGAGGATCATTTTCTTAAGCTCAATCCAAATCGGAGGGGAGAGTGATAAGAATGAGCTGAGAGAACGCGAGGTGTAGGGAGAAGAAAGAGAGTTAAAATAAAATAATAAAATCATTGGTTAGTGGGAGTGAGATGGCAGAAAATGGGGGAAAAGGGAGGGGAGGTAGCGTGAAAGAGAAGGTGCGATGATTGTGTTGGCTTTTGGTAAAAAGTGGTAATAAAATAATAGGAAAACTGATTGCTATGTGGAGTAGGCCGGTGATAGAAGTGGGGAAGGATCCCACACTTTCTGATTTTCAAACTTCACAGCAACCTAACCAAAAACGGATTCTCACAGTAATGAATATCTTTGAGGATGATGACCAATATAAATGTCTATTACCCAAGTCCACCACGAAATCCACCACGAAATCAAGGACCAAGTCAACCAAATGTTGATGAATATTATTAGTATTAGTAATTGTTGTAATTCTAATGTAGTATTTTACTTATCATTTATTAATCTTTATTTAGTGTTTTAATTATTGTTTGTATTAGTAATTGTTGTAAGATTGAAGCATACTATATAGAACATTTCAAAGTTCTAATCCTTATCTTTATAAAAATGTAATTATTGTTCCATGACTTTCATGTTTCAAGGGGCATGTTTATCGAAATTTAAATATTTTAAAGTTAAAATGTTCACAAAAATAAATCAAGATAATTTACATAAATTTTACTTTTAGAAAAATTAACCGACAAAAAATTAGGCTAAAATTAGGCTAAAATCATTCTTTAATAATCTTTGCCTAAAATTTTTAGCCAAAACTATTGGAGATAAAAGTTATTTTTGAGTTAAAACTAATTTTTTTTTTTATACAACACAATCATGGAGGTAGACTTGGGGCTAGTCTAGGGTTGTTGTGTATATATATATATATATATATATTTTTTTTTTTTTTTAAAACTGCTTCTGCTGTGCTATGAGAATAAATAGCTGTGAAAAAAGCAGGTAAGTGTAATGGTAAACTATAGTGCTAAAAGTGCTTTTAGCAAAAAAAAAAAAAAAAGATGGGGTAGGATTGTCAATATGAATGTTTCATTAATTGATATTGTTCACCTGCCTCATTTGAAAAAAAAAATAAAAAAAAAAACGATTTTTTGAGAAGCATGTGTAGAGTTGCTTCCGTTTTCAACTGTTTTAGACCTATGATTTGGAAATTTTTTATTTTTTTTTATTTATTTACCAAACACAATTAAGGACCCAACTTTAAAAAAAAAAGTTGCTTTTAAAAAATTTGAGCAACCCCAAACTAGCCATAATTAAGTTTTCAAAATTATTAATGCTCGTAAAAGTTGAACATAATACTTTTTATTTATAAATAAAGAGATAAATATCACTACACAGTATGTGTTACAACTGCTTCTTAATAATCTTTAGATGATTGCCCCAAAGAGATAAAATATAAAGTCCACTAGCATTTCCCAAATTTTCTTTTATTTGATAAGTTTGAACTTATGACACCAAACGAAATAACTTTAATGAGAAGAAAAAAAAATAGAAATAAATGATAGGAAACAACCGTTAGAATGAGTGGGGTGGGCCCCATAAAACAATTACATGCATTTGGGACAAAGACTTTGACTTTGCGAGTCCTGCATCTTTCTTCTCTCCCACGCCCTTTTTCAGTGCAGGTTGAATTGAATTAACTACGATAGCCCATGAATGCCATTATAAATAAGCCCTAGGAGTAGATTTTAATACGCACATGAAATTAAACACTAGTGGCCATGACATCTTTAGATTTTCATAAACTATGCCCTCTGGCTTATTGCCTTGTCTTATTCGTACAACTTCTTTCACCGCCAAGTTGTGCTGCTTTTGCTTCTGCTACTTCTACTATTGAAGCAGAAGCACTTCTCAAATGGAAAGCCACCCTTCAAAACCATACCCACCTGCAAAATCTCACCTCGTGGGCTTACCTACCCGCTCATACAAAAGTAGCCCCATGCTTTTGGACTGGTATTTCATGCAATGCTATTGGAAGTGTCAGTGTGATAAACCTTACCAATTCCGGTATACAAGGAACACTGCATGAGTTTTCATTCTTGTCTTTCCCCAATCTTCAATACCTCGATCTCAGCTACAATAATCTCTTTAATGTCATTCCAGCTCAGATCAGTTCCCTCTCCAAACTTATCTATCTTGATCTTTCCAACAATTGGCTCAATGGTTCAATCCCAATATCTCTTGGTGATATCACAAACATTACCATTATCCATCTCCACCGTAATAATCTTTCTGGCACAATTCCTAAAGAGATAGGGAAATTGAAATCTCTTGTGGAGCTCGGTTTGTATGAGAATCAGCTCAGCGGTTCAATCCCAACATCCCTAGGTCAGCTCACAAACCTTACCACTCTCTATATGTATAGTAATAATCTTTATGGCACTATTCCTAAACAGATAGGGAAATTGAAATCTCTTGTGGACCTAGAATTGTCTGAGAATCAGCTCAACGGTTCAATCCCAACATCCCTAGGTCAGCTCACAAACCTTATCGCTCTCTATCTCAATAGTAATAATCTTTCTGGCAATATTCCTAAAGAGATAGGGAAATTGAAATCTCTTGTGCAGCTCGGTTTGTGTGAGAATCAGCTCAGCGGTTCAATCCCAACATCCATAGGTCAGCTCACAAACCTTACCACTCTTTTTCTCTATAGTAACAATCTTTCTGGCATTATTCCTAAAGAGATAGGGAAATTGAAATCTCTTGTAGAGCTCAGCTTGTATAAGAATCAGCTCAGCGGTTCAATCCCAACATCCATAGGTCAGCTCACAAACCTTACCACTCTCTATCTCTATGGTAATAATCTTTCTGGCACTATTCCTAAAGAGATAGGGAAATTGAAATCTCTTGTAGACATAGAATTGTCTAAGAATCAACTCAGCGGTTCAATCCCAACATCCCTCGGTGATCTCACAAACATCACCTTTCTCTATCTCTCCCGTAATAATCTTTCTAGCACAATTCCAAAAGAGATAGGGAAATTGAAATCTCTTGTGGAGCTCGGTTTGTATGAGAATCAGCTCAGCGGTTCAATCCCAACATCCCTCGGTGATCTCACAAACATCACATTTCTCTATCTCTCCCGTAATAATCTTTCTAGCACAATTCCAAAAGAGATAGGGAAATTGAAATCTCTTGTGGAGCTCGGTTTGTATGAGAATCAGCTGAGCGGTTCAATCCCAACATCCCTAGGTCAGCTCACAAACCTTACCATTCTCAATCTCCATAGTAACAATCTTTCTGGCACTATTCCTAAAGAGATAGGGAAATTGAAGAAGTTGACTGAACTGCAATTAGGTGAAAACCAACTAATTGGTTATTTGCCCGAAAATATTTGCTGTAGTGGACAACTCCAAAACCTTTCAGTGAGCAATAACCATTTGACAGGTCCAATCCCCAAAAGCTTGAAAACATGCAAGAGCTTTGTTAGAGTTCATCTTGAAGGGAACCAATTCACAGGCAATGTATCAAAAGATTTTGGTGTTTATCCAAATCTTGATTTCATAGATATGAGTCACAATAAGTTTTATGGTGAAATTTCACATAAATGGGGACAATGCGCACAATTAGAAACCTTACTAATTGTGGGAAACAACCTTAGTGGTAGCATACCTCCCGAGATTGTCAATGCTGACAAAATCCATAAACTGGACCTTTCTTCAAATCACTTAGTTGGGGCCATTCCGAAGGGGTTCGGGAGAATGACTTCTTTGCAGAAGTTGATGCTGAATGGAAATCAACTTTCAGGCTGTATACCTTCGGAATTTGGATTACTTGTTGATCTTGAATATCTCGACTTGTCATCAAACAAATTAAATGGGTCAATTGCGAGCGCATTAGGCAACTTTCTCAAATTGTACCATCTGAATTTGAGCAACAATCGATTTTCCCAAGGAATTCCATTGAAGTTGGAAAAGTTAGGTCAGTTGAACGAACTGGATTTAAGTCACAACTCACTTGAAGGTAGCATACCATCTGAAATCAGCAATATGGAGAGTCTACAGACACTCAATCTTTCTCACAACAATCTTTCGGGTTTCATACCATCAAGTTTTGAAGGCATGCACGGCTTGTCATATGTGGATGTATCTTACAACGAATTGGAAGGTCCCCTTCCCAACAACAAAGCATTTCAACAAGCTCTGCCAGAAGCTTTACAAGGGAACAAAGGACTGTGCGGCAACGTTGAAGGTTTGCAATCTTGCACAATTGGCCCAAGAAAGCACCGCAAATGGGTATTTGGAATATCATTCTCCCTTATAGCAGCAATTTTACTTCTTTCTACTTTCTTTACAATTAAATTCCTAATGGAAAGAAAGAAGAAACGTCCAGAAAGAGCAGAAAAAAACTTGCATGAAGAAATATCGTTTTCAGTTTTAAATTTTGATGGAAAGTCAATGTATGAGGAAATCATAAGGGCGACAGAAAATTTTGATTCCACATATTGCATCGGGAGTGGAGGACAAGGAAGTGTCTACAGAGCAAATTTGTCAAGTGACAACATAGTCGCTGTGAAAAAACTTCATCAATTGTGGGATGGCGAGAAGAATTTGGAGACGGCATTCTTGAATGAAATAAGGACACTAACAGAGATAAGGCATCGGAATATTGTGAAGCTTTATGGTTTCTGCTCACACCATCGACACTCGTTCTTGGTGTACGAGTTTGTTGAAAGAGGTAGCTTGGCTGCAATTTTGAGCAAAGATGAAGAAGCTAAAGAAGTAGGGTGGAGAAAAAGGGTTAATATTGTTAACGGTGTAGCTCATGCCTTGGCATACATGCACGACGATTGCGTGCCACCAATTGTGCACCGGGACATATCAACCAAGAATATTTTGTTGGATTCTAAATATGACGCCTCTGTTTCAGACTTTGGCACTGCTAAGTTTTTGAATCCAGGCTCAACAACTTGGACTGCCGTTGCAGGCACATATGGGTATGTTGCACCAGGTAATATGTTTTCTTCCTTTTAACCTTATTAATTGAGTGTTGTCTATGATTAATTTTTTGGCCAAATTTATTTCTTTTCAACGTTAGGACGGATTAAACATACCACATTCCATGCTTTGATTTTGAGGAGAACATTCACATAAAGTATAGGCGATACTTGGGTTTATTGTATGTTCTTCCAAGTCAGCACTCTCTTTCCTTAAAGCTAAAACATAAAAATAAACTGGAAAAAAAAAAAACCAATTATAAACATGCAAACTATAGTAAGCTTCTAATTCAATAAGTAATACCAATCGAGATGTTAATGAATTACTAAAAACTAACTAATTAAAACAACATGCAGTAAACATGGAAACTGCAGTAAGAATACAAATACCATGTAAGATTTACCTCTTTTGTCAAAAAGCCAATCTCTAGTACATAACAATGCTTGAACGGTTTCAGGCAATAAGCAACTACGATATTGATGGATCACTCTAGCACCAATACTAAATACTGATTCTGAGGTGACAGTAGAAAAAAGAATTGTTAATACATCGCAAGCCAAACGAGAAAGGACATGATAATGACATTGTTCTACTTTCCACCGAGAAAGAATATCCAACTCTTGTTTTCTCTCAAGTCTTTCTTCATCAAGATATTTACGTAATTCAGATTTTGTACATAAAATTGAGCCCTTTTTGTAACGTCTATCGAAATCCTGCATATCAAGAATAAACATATCGAAGAGAGCCCATGTCTTGTATTCCTCCGATCATATACCAACATACAATATAGATGCATACAAAAAGTACAAAAACATCAACAATAAACATTAATATTACCTCAAAAGTTTAGTTTGACCCAAGGTCTGATTCATTGGATTTGAATGATGACAATGTACCACCAACATTCTTCAACTCCTTCACAGTATCTCTACATGAAGTTGAAGGGCAAAATGAAAATTTTATTCTGATGCATCTTTTAGCAACTTTTAGCAAGCTAATAAGAAATCCCTAAAACCACCACACTAATAAGTAAAATTCTCAAATTTTGAAGACAAATCACCACACTAATAAGAAATCCATAAAACCCAATATTCAATTATAGTTGAAAATCGAAATTAAGCCAAAACGAAACCTTCACTACCCAAATTACGCTAATAGTCCACTAACCCAACAAGAAAGACAAGGTAAAATAACCTCTAGATGACTGCCATTGATTCAACAAGGAGAGAGCTCGAGCTGCTTCATATTGTTCTAAATTAGAGAGAGAGTGAGAAATCGTGAGAGGACAGGGGGCGGAGTGGCAGAGAGAGATCGTAATCTCTCAGATAGGATTTACATAATTACAAAACTAACCCTCTTTAATGGCTGATTTATGATTATGGGTTTTTTGGGATTACTCGAAACCAACCGTATTTTTACTTGAGCTTGTTAAGTCTTGACCCATTAATTAAAATATTGTCATCCAATTTTTGTTAAAAGTTAGTTGTAAATTAATTTTGTTCAATTTTTTCACTCTTTATCTTCAGTTAAGGTATTATATATACAAACTAATAGTCCCATTGCTATGGTCTTCTTCTGAGTAGAACTTGCATATACTATGGAAGTGAAAGAAACATGCGATGTTTATAGCTTTGGAGTGGTTGCTATGGAAACAATCATGGGAAGGCATCCTGGTGATTTTTTCTCATCATTCTTATCAGTACCTTCTTCGTCCACGTCGTCATCAACATCAACATTACCACCCCATCAAATGTCAATTGTGGATGTTCTGGACCAACGCATTTTGCCTCCAACACATCAAGAAGCAGGGGAAGTACTCTCTCTTATGAAGATTGTGTTTTCATGCTTGAATCCCAGTCCCCATTCTCGTCCTACAATGAGACGAGTTACTCAACTCCTCTCAACTCAGAAGTTGCATTTGTCGAAGCCAATACGTATGATAACCTGCAGTGAAATGTTTACTCTAGATCCTTTCACGGCCTGAGAAGCAGAGAGTGTGCTCGTTTCCGATAAATAAATTTTGAGTCTTCCTTTTAGAAGAAAGATTCTTCGTAGATGTTTCCTGTATTGTAATTTATTTTTATGCACTAGTTTGTTGGGGCTCTATTCACTTTATGCACAACGCTTAATGTTTTTTCAGTTAAAATTGTGTTTATGCTTGTGAGGAAGAAACAGAAGTTAATAAAACAAAGAATTGGTTTTCATGCATAGGGACAATGATTGGCTAAGATGAGAATGCAATAGCCACACTTAATATTACTATTTCTATACATGTATACGGACAGACGTAAAGTCATTAGACAAAAAGCAACCAAGAAGTAAACCAAAAGCAATCGGGTTCTGGCCGAAATAGCCTGCAGTATGTCTTCACATGAACTGCTTGTGGCAAGGCATTTCGCACGTGAGGGGTTATTTCTTGGTTTCGTCCAGTCATTAATAACTTGATTATTTTTAGATAATAGTAGATAGAAACAACGCTCGTAAGGAGTCCTATTGAAACCAAGAAATATAGGCCTGCCTGTCATCCACACCAGAATAAATGAAGTTTTCTGAAAAAACCTGCTAGTGGAGGAAGACCTCCTAAGGATAAGAGACATAGGGCTAAAGAGAGAGCCAAAAAAGGATCCTTTGTGTATAATCCTGCATAATCTCGAATGTTATCAGTTCCGGTACGTAGACCAAATGATACAATGCAAGCAAAAGTTCCTAGATTCATGGAGATATAGAACATCATATAAGTTATCATCCCTCGAGGAGGATGTTGGGCATCACACAACTGGGGACTGCCGCAAGGTAAAGTTGCTAGAGTATAACTTTTTCAACATATTATATTGGGTAAATTACATAGTAGCCCCTCAGGTTTGAGGTCTATTACAATCTCATACAACATCTTTAAAACATTTCACTTTCATACCTCAAGTACTATTTTATTTCAATTTCATACAACCGTTAAAAATTCTGTTAAGTTAACCGTTAAGTGATGACGTGGCAAATATGAGGTCCCCATTTATGCTGATGTGGCTGACACATTTATGCCACGTGGATAAACACTTAATAAAAAATTAAAAAATTAGAATAATTAATTAAAGAAAAATATAAAATTTATAAAAAAAAATAAAAAATAAAAAATAAAAAATAAAACCCAAAAGTCCCCTTCGTCTTCCCCACCCATTCCCCCCACCAGAGCCCATCCCCCCCAACACCCACCCCCTTCTCCCATCCCCCATCACCCGGGCCTCCCCCGCAACCTTCAATCTCCATCTTGCTCCAGATCCGTCAATCTCCATCCCAGAAGCCAAAAACTAGAAAAGTTCCAAATTTTCCCACACTCAACAGAACACAAAGAAATCCAAACATTTCCTACCCATTTTCTGTCAATTTCCCTCTAACCAAACACACCATGTTGTCTTTCGAAAGAATATGCAAAGCCTACCCATTCAATTTCAAATCCTAAAAAACCCAGCAAAACTAAAAAACCAAAAAACTAAAATATCCAAAATTTTCCCCTCACCCTCTATCATTTTCTCAGCAACCAAACACAACCCAGAATCCCAATTAAAAATAAATAAATAAATAAATAAAAGTCTTTCAAATCAAAATTCACCAACAGCAACCCTCAAAAGTGCTCTCCGAACCCTCGTATCAGTCTGCTCCGAAACCTTCATCTGAACTCTCATGACCTCCCAAATCATCCTGGTCCGCTAACTCCTTCCCTGGCTCACTGAGTCACCGCCGCCGAGTATCCTGCCACACGACGACTTCAAACTCAGCTCCTTTTTGACCCGGCTAGCCACCGACGACAGGAGCGAAGTTAGAGCACTCTGGTCGGTCTTCTCAGACTGTGGGATGTAGGTGAGAGGTTTGGGCTCGGAGATCCGGCAGGCTCCGACTAAGATCTCGTAGACAGTTTCCCGGAGCTTCGAGTCCGAGAGAGAAAGGGGCTCGAAATTAGGGATTTGAAGAGAGCAATTACCTTTAGTTGGGTGAGCTTAGGGTTTTTGTATATAAGCACTGCAACTTCAATCGAAGTCCTGAGACGGTTTGGATTCCGGGTGTGAGATGTGAAGAGGGAGGATTAGGTTTCTGGGGAGAGATAAGGAAAGGGAGGTGAAGAGAATGTGGGAGATGGAGGTGGATCAGGGGAATGGGTTTCGGGGGGTTTTTTTTTTTTTAATAGGATAAATTATTATAATATTTTAAATGCATAAAAATTATTATTTTTGCCACGTGGCACACATTTGGCAGCCACGTGGCATAAATGTGGCAGCCACGTCAGCTCTTAACGGATCAATGGTTGGAAAATGTAACGGATGTATGAAATTGAAATAAAATAATACTTGAGGTATGAAAGTGAAATGTTTTAAAGATGTTGTATGAGATTGTAATAGACCTCAAACCTGAGGGGCTACTATGTAATTTACCCTATTATATTATATAGGATAAATTATATTTTGCACTCTCAAGTTAGGATGCAATTCTAATATCATAAAACGTGTATAAGATATTCATTAGGTTTGTTTTTGGCCCAATCATTGTACATGGTCCTTGGAGTTCCACAAATGCAATTTGGCAACTTGGATGACTTTGGAGTCTTGATAACTTGGACGACTTTGAAGTCTTTCATAAATGCAATTTTGTATTTTGGCCAAAGTCCAAGTCAATTTTAAAGTAGCAAATGGCCCTCTACCACAGCAGTGAAGAGAATGAGTGTTGCCCTTGCACCACGGCATGAGTTCGAACTCTGTCGACCCATTAATCTAACAAATCTATCGTTTGAAAAATAAAAAAAAAATGTCGATTTTAGAGTCTTCTATCAATGCAGTTTGGCAATTTGGCCAAAGTCCAAGTCAATTATTTTTATGTAGAAAAACACAAATTTTGTGTTATTTGTGTTCATTTTGAAAGTTGGATTGAGATTACAGGATCTTTCTTCTCTTTTTACTGTTTTCAGACGTGAAAAAAGGAGCGGGTGTGAAGAAACTTGCAAAATGTTTTGTTTTCCACAAATAACACAAAATTTACTCACCCCAAGTCAAAGTCTTCATGGCTCGGTGTCCCTCAGACCACGAAAATGTTTTTCCAATTAATAATTTTTCCTCTTGATGGAGTCTTCCATAAATTTACTCACCCCAAGTCAAAGTCTTTAATTGTCGCCAGCTTGTACAGTGCACCACTTTGTTTTATGGAGCTCACCCCACTCTTTCTGGATTTGGATCCTATCCGGATTCGAATTGTGGGAATCCTAGGGATCATTACATCTTAGTTATTCATCGTGCATCGTGTGGTTATAAATCATTTTTTTTTATTTAAAAATAAACACAAATAGTACCTGATGAAAACTGGCCGCATTATGTACAATGAACAGTTAGGATGCGAAGATTCCTTGGATCCCAACAAAGTGGATCTAGAGAGATTCTCTTCCACTCCCTCTAACGGTTGTCCTAAATGTGTGTATTTATCTCTTTATTTATAAATAAAAGGTATTATGTTCAACTTCTATGAGCATTAATATTTTTGAAAACTTAATTATGGTCAGTTTGGGGTTGCTTAATTTTTTTTTTAAAAGCGGCCTCTTGAAAAAGTTGAGTCCTTAATTGACACACACCGACCCCAGTCAGGGCATGCTGGCCGTCACGTGAGGGTGACGTAGCCATGTGCACAGTGCGGAAGTAATAAAGATAAGAAATATACGGATAAATAAAAAACGAAAGCTACTAATGTGCACTTATAAGTAGAAAGTATTAGAAATGGGATACAAGTGTGAATACACCTAATCAGAGCATAGAAAGTCTAGGTGCAGTCTAGTAGGACAAGTACTAGTTATACAGTACCATAAGATGTCCTACTAAATATATATTTTGTCAGACTGCCGAGATCCTCAATGCCACCAACAGCAAACCTACCTAAAACCTGGAGGGGCGCAAAACAGAAAACGTGAGTGAGCAAAAACAAAGCTTTTCAAAACCATTCATTATCAAAAGCTCTAACCCCTCGCCATAAAAAATGTATAATTTTCCCAGAAATAGAATATAAATATATAAATATATGTATTCAGATCATGCTTCACATAACCATAAACATAAGTATGCCATGTCAAATATAAAACAGAATAAGTAACTCAGGTGCAATTAAGTTCATGAATAACAATATATGAGCTGGAACCCCTACAGAGGTCTGTACAGCTGAATTCATAGCTCATCAATCAATCTAGCCAGTGTCACCACAAGGGCAGGGCAACACGCGCGGCCACGCGCATGGACCCTAACGGAATCCCTTAACCCCGTTAGGAATATTCCGTTAAAAAGTAACAGGAACCGTTAAAACTAACCAACGCCATTAAGAATATTCCGTCAAAGTTGACGGAATATTCCGTCATCCCCTATCTTTGAACTCCGGCGACGTCGCCGTCACCGGAAAACTGGGAATTTTTCAAATATTCATTTCTCGTCCGTTTCTCAACCAAACTTCATGAAACTTAAACCAATTTAAAGCTTACAATGATTAGAACACATTCTTACCAATTTTAAACTCCAAAAGTCACGGGATCTCGCCGGAGAAGACACGATAATTCCGGCGAACTTTCAAACTCACCAAACTCAACTTCCCGACGTCCAATTTGCTTGGTTTTTGTCATCCGAGCTTTGTAGGAACATCCTAAAGCTTCCTACGAGCTTAAAATCCCCTGAAACATCCATAATTACGACCATGTGAACAATACTCAAATCGGGGGTGATGATTTCTCGGGTTTTACAAGTTTTCAAGTCCTAAAAATGGTACGAAGGAACTCAAGAGCTTGTAGGGAACAAGAACATTACCTTTTTAACGTCGATCTGTGCGTGAAATGTGAGTTTGGCGTTCGTCCGTACAAAGTTGACGGAAACAGAAGAAAATCGAGAGGGATGAGAGAGAGAGTGCACGGGAAGGAGAGAGAGAGGGAGTTGGAGTGTGTGTGGTCCAAAATTGTCCACTCCAACCAACCAAAACAACCAAACAACTTAATTCCAATTAGTTCCACATACTTAGGAAAATAACTTGGACCTAAACCTAAGTCATGCACGCACACCACTACCCACTTTTAAGGGTAAAACCGTCCTTTTACACCATCGATAAAATTTTCCAGGACGGGCTGTGACATGGTTTGTTGGTATGGTAAGAGAAATAAAAGAAAAATTAACAAAAGTAAACAGAAAAAATTTGAAAAGTGGGGATCGGTAGGATGCTAGTGACTCGTAAGAAATGTAGTCGCTATCCATATAGCGACTAGTATATCAGCCAGTCAATAAATTGTTAGCGACTTTTTGTAAAATATCGGTAACGAAGTACCGATTATTTAATTTTCTATTAATTTTTTTCCCTTTTTCCATTTAATTTTTTTTCTTCCTATCTTACTTTATTTATAATTCAAATACTTTTAGATTTATATTTATATCCTTGTTTTCAATTGTTTTGACATGGATTATAAGAAAATCTTCACTGAAAATACATTTTGTAGAGCATGGAGATGATAGTTTGGTGTTACGGTACATGAAATTTTAACAAAAAGATAAAATAGCAGCTTATAAATGTCCCACCCACGGCAACAATGTTTCGTCCGACCAACTATTGTTGACCCCTAAGATTAAAACTAGACCCTACCCCTATTGATGGCAGCTTATAAATGTCCACCCCCGGCACCAATGCTTCATGCAGGCAACAATCGTCCATCCATGAGATTAAAACTAAACCCTACCTCCTATAAATGTCTTACCCTCGGTACCAATGGTTTGTACGGGCAACAATGGTTGACTCGTGCGATTAAAACTAAACCCTAGCCCATATTGATTTCGGAATAAATAGTAGTTAGGCCCAAAATGTTGCTACATAGGGTTTCACACTCAAGAATATCAATGAAAAGTCTTACACGAGTTTTCGAAACCGCATGGTGAGGTGGAGGTGAAAGTAAATGGATTCCATAATGAACTTTGTACAAAATTACAAAACCGACTAATAATAAGTGGAATAAATAGTTGTGAGGCCCAAAATATTGCTAATATAGGGTTCCACCCTCAAGAATATCAGCGGAAAGTTTTACATAAATTCTCAAATTCTATGGTGAGGCATAGGTGAAAGCAAATGGATTATATGATGAAGTTTGTACAAATTTGTAAAACTGACTAAATACCATAAAAAATCACATGTTTTTTTTTTTTTGAAAAAAGTCTAATTTTTTACTTGGACAAAATATTTTTCTTATGCATTAAGGTAAACTTTATAAGCATATCGTGAAATGTGAGTTTGGCGTTCGTCCGTACGAAGTTGACGGAAACAAAAGAAAATCGAGAGGGAGGAGAGAGAGAGTGCACGGGAAGGAGAGAGAAAGGGAGTTGGAGTGTGTGTGGTCCAAAATTGTCCACTCCAACCAACCAAAACAACAAAACAACTTAATTCCAATTAGTTCCACATACTTAGGAAAATAACTTGGACCTAAACCTAAGTCAAGTACGCACACCGTTACCCACGTTTAAGGGTAAAACCGTCATTTCATACCTTAGATAAAAATTTCCCAGGACGGGCTGTGACAATCTACCCACCTTATAAAATTTCGTCCTTGAAATTTATACAATCATACAATCCACTAATAATCATAAAATAGGCGTGGATACATCTCTTTCATCCGGTCCTTTGTCTCCCAAGTAGTTTCTTCCACTGCATGATTTCTCCATAATACTTTCACCAAACGCACTGTCTTATTCCTCAGCTCCTTATCTTTCCAATCCAAAATAGTCATTGGCTCCTCATCGTAAAACAAGTCCGAATTAATTTCCAAAGGTTGAAGAGGAATCACATGCGAAGGATCTGAGACATAATGTCGAAGCATCGAAACATGAAACACATCATGAACTTTGGACAACTCTGGAGGCAACTCAAGCCTGTAAGCAACCTCACCGACTCGCTCGGTGACCATATATGGTCCAATGTACCTAGGGCTTAGCTTACCCTTTTTCCCAAACCGTACTACGTCTCTCTATGGTGACAACTTCAAGAATACCCAATCGTCAACTTTATACACTCTATCAGTAGCATGCTTGTCTGCCAGACTCTTCTGACGATCCTGGGGCGCTTTCATGTTAGACTTAATTACCTGAATATTCTGAGTAGTCTCCTCCACTATCTCAGGACCCACTAAAACTCTTTCACCCACCTCTGACCAACACAAGGGTATGCGACAAGATTTGCCATAGAGTGCCTCAAATGGTGCCATACCAATACTCGAATGGTAACTATTGTTGTAAGCGAATTCCATCAAATCCAACAAATCATGCCAACCATCGCCAAACTGCAGTACCGAAGATCTCAGCATATCTTCTAACGTCTGAATAGTCCTATCAGATTGCCCATCAGTTTGAGGATGATATGCCGTACTATAAAGTAATCTCATACCAAGAGCTTCTTGGAACACTATCCAAAACTTAGAAGTAAATCTAGGATCCCGGTCCGAGATAATATCAAGTGGAACACCATGGTACTTTACAATATTTGATATGAACAACTTAGCTAATCGGCTTAACAAATATTTTTCCCTTACTGGAATAAAATGTGCTGACTTAGTAAGCCGATCAACTATCACCCAAATGCCGTCATAACCATTCTGTGTACAAGGAAGTTTGTACATGAAATCCATAGTAATATTTTCCCATTTCCACTACGGAACGGGAAGTGGCTGCATCAACCCAAACGGCTTCTTCCTTTCCGCCTTAACCTGCTGACAAATGGCACACCTACTCACATATTCAGCAATTTCTCTTTTTATACCCGGCCAATAATAAAATGGTAGAATGGTATGATACATCTTGGTACCTTCTGGATGCATTGCATATGCCGAAATATGTGCTTCATCAAGAATTGCCTTCTTTAATTCCATATTATTCGACACATACATTATGTTCTCTTGCATAAGCATACCATCAGATTCTCGAATTCTGAAGTCTTTCTTCTTTCCTTGATTCCTTGCTTGAATTATTTCCTGGGTCTCTTCATCATTCATCTGGACTTCAAGCACTCGATCAATTAAAATTGGCCTAACTTGAAAATTAGCAAGTAAGGCTTCCTCTCGATCTTCCACTCCTAACTCCACTCCAGTGGACCTCAAATCTGCAAGAAGAGGAACATGACAATCATAGATGACATTAAGTCTAGCTGGAGTCTTCCTAGTAAGTGCATCTGCCACTGCATTTGCATGACCAGGGTGATACTCAATCGTGCAATCATAATCGCTAAGTAACTCAATCCACCTCGGCTGCCTAAGATTTAGATCTCTCTGAGTAAAAAGATACTGAAGGCTTTTATGATCTGTGAAGATCTTACATTTCTCACCATAAAGATAATGTCTCCAAATCTTCAAAGCAAAGATGATAGCCGCTAACTCCAGATCATGAGTAGGGTAATTCTTCTCATAAGGTTTCAACTGTCTCGAAGCATAAGCAATCACCCTACCATGTTGCACCAATACACAACCCAGACCGTTCAAAGAAGCATCACTGAAGACCTCGAAATTACCATTATCATCTGGGAGTGCTAAAACAGGTGCATGAGTGAGATAATACTTCAACTGCTGAAAACTTTGCTCACAATTATCATCCCACTCAAACTTAACTTCTTTTCTAGTCAACCTCGTCAATGGCAAAGCAATGACTGAAAAATCCTTAACAAACCGTCTATAATAGCCTGCTAAGCCAAGAAAACTCCGTACCTCAGTGACGGTTCGAGATTGTTCTCAATTCTCCACAGCTGCCACTTTTTGAGAATCCATTCGAATGCTTTGAGCTGATATAACATGTCCCAAAAATGCCACTTGATCTAACCAGAATTGGCATTTACTAAACTTAGCATATAGATGGTGTTCCCTCAAACTTTTCAACACCAATTTAAGATGTCTAGCATGCTCTGCTCTAGACTTAGAGTATACCAAAATGTCATCAATGAAGACAATGACAAACCTGTCCAAATACGGCTGGAATACTCGATTCATTAAATCCATGAAAGTTGCTGGAACATTAGTTAATCCGAATGACATTACTAGAAACTCATAATGACCATATCGAGTCCTGAATGCTGTTTTCGGGACATCTTTAATTCTAATCTTCAACTGGTAGTAACCATACCTCAAGTCAATCTTAGAGAACACATAGGCACCTCGGAGTTGATCAAACAAATCATCTATACGAGGCAACAGATAACGGTTCTTAATTGTTACCCAATTCAATTGCCTGTAATCAATGCACAGCTTCAAAGTTCCGTCTTTCTTCCTCACAAACAAAACTGGAGCTCCCCAGGGTGAAGTACTAGGCTGAATAAAACCTTTATCCACTAATTCTTGCAACTGAACTTTCAATTCCCTAAATTCAACAGGAGCCATTATATGGAGTCAAAGATATAGGATTCGTACCTGGAAGTAAATCAATAGCGAACTCCACATCTCTGTCTGGCGGCAATCCAGGCAAATCATCAGGGAACACATCTAGAAAATGACTGACCACACGTACATCCTCCACACTAATAAGAGCATTATCATTCAACACCACATGAGCCAAATATCCCTGACAACCTTTCGACAACAATCTTTTGGCTTTCATGGCAGAAATAACACAATGCCTCACCCCACTAGGCTCTCCCACAAATGTGACTTCAGATAATTCAGGACGACGAAAAGTAACCATTTTTCCATAGCTATCTATCTTGGCACGATTGTAGTGTAACCAATCAGTGCCCAAAATCACATCAAAATCCACAATGTCTAACTGAATAAGGTTAGCTGGCATAACTACATCCTCTACCATCACTGGGCATCCTGGATATACTCGATCAACATAACATCTCTCCCCTCTAGGCATAGAAAACTCTAAATCATATCCTAGAGGTGTAGGATGAGGTTGCGTCACTTGAGCAAATGTATGAGAAACAACATAATGTGGAGCACCACAATCAATCAATACTTTAGCAAAATGACCAAGAATATTTAACGTACCCATGATTAAATCAGGATTGTTCTGAGCATCTTGCATTGTCATATTGTGGATACGTCCCTAAGCCTGTTGTCGTCCACCACGACCTCTGTTAGCATGAATACCTCGTCCTTGTCTTGGCTGACCAGACTGCCTCGACGATCCTGCACTGCTAGCAGCAACATCTACATGCTGGGGCTGTCCCCCTTGGTACCACTAGGATCCACCTGCTGAATGTGGCTGATATGGCATAGAACTTCCCTAATATTGAGGGTAACCACCCTGATAATGAGGATCTTGTGAGTACTGATACTGCCCTGAAGCATAAGGAGCGGCGTCGCCCTGATAGTGATAAGCACCTCCTCGTCCAGTCTGGGCATAACCACTAGGTCCTGAAGTTTGCTGGATCGGCGCAGACGGTGGTAAGAGAGGTTGTTGGGGCCTCTGCTGATTATAAGGGCAATGTACAGCTCTATGCCCCATCTGTCCACAAGTATAGCATGCGCTGCTGCCTCTCCTATACTCCCCAAAATGCCTATTATTACATCTGCGGCATAAAAGGGCACCTGAACCACCTGAACCACCAAAATCCCTCTGCCTCTGAAATTTAGGGCCTCCAGGAAATCTACCACCTCTCCTCTGCATATTAGAGCTCAAACCTTCAGGAAATCTATCACCTCTCATTTGCATATTAGAGCTCAAAATCGAATGCCATATTGTAAGGGTCCTCCCTCTAATTTGATATTTTGCCATATTGAAAATTTTGGAAGTGAGTAGAAAAAAAATGGAAGAATAGTATGAGGAAAGTGAATTTTTGTATGGATGTTTGAACAAATACATAGGTATTTGTGAAGTTTTTGCTTGAATTTTGATTTAAATAATTTTTTTAAATGTTTTAGCCGTTGAATTTGATTTTGAGACGTTAGAACTTTTTTCATATTCTATTTCAGCCGTTCGGCCGTTGAACCAACCAAAGCCCATCATTTCCATTTGTTGGATCACAGAAAGAGCAGTTAGACTAGTAGCTAGTGAGTGGCCGACAAAGGCATCAACGTTAGGACCCAGGAGTTGATAACTTGTAGCATGAGATGCTTCTGGCGCGTTGCTCGGCTGCAGCTGGGCACTTTGTAGTCACGTTCACGCGTAGGAGCTGGGGCCACCACTATCCTTGGCTCATTTTTTTTTGGAGGGGGATACCGTATTCACTCGGACCACGCAGACAAAAAAGGGTGGGAGAAGAACAAAGATACAGGACTTGCAGAGTGTATTATTTTCCACAGGAAAATGACATCTTCATGGCTCAAAGTCTTCCATAAATTTGCTTACTCCAAGTCAAAGTCTTTGTCGCCAGCTAGTACACCACTTTGTCCCAAAGGTCTCTAATTGTCAATATTTGCACTTCTCAAATATCACACTCTCAACCCTGCTCTCTTGTTCATATCTCATTTATTTCTATTTTTTTTCTTCCCATTAAAGTTATCCATTTGGTGTTATAAGTTCAAACGTATCAAATAAAAGAAAATTTGGGAAATGCTAGTGGAGGCACGTACAGTGTAGGCATCTTTTTATTTATAATTATAAGGCTTAAATGTCAAAATGGTCTTCGTGTTTTACTCTATCGGCCAATTTAGTCTCTGTGTTTTCAATATGGCCAAATTGGTCTCTGTGTTTACATCCGTTAGCCAATTCAAGACAATCCATTAAAAGACCGTTAGAATTGACATGTGTCAGGCACATGAGAGGACAAAAACTTAATTTTATGTACACTCACTAAACAGATACGATGCCTATCTTTCGAAATTGACGTTTCGTTCAATTCACTTGAGTACAATGCGATTTAGGACATGTCAATTTTAAGTGTCTTTTACCTGATTGTCTTGAACTGGCTTACGAATGTAAACACATGGACCAATTTGACCAAATTGAAAACACATGGACTAAATTGGTCGATAGAGTAAAACACAATGGCCATTTTGACATTTAAGCCTAATAAAAAGGTATTATGTTCAATTTTTATGAGCATTAATAATTTTGGAAATTTAATTATGGTTAAGTCCACATCCACGATTGTATTATATAAAAAAATTTAGATTTTAACTCAAAAATAACTTTTCTCCTCCAATAGTTTTAGTTTAATTTCGTGTACATATATATTTTTTTTTGGTCGAAATTTTTGTGTACATATTGTAATCCACTTCTAGGGCTTATTTATAATGACATTCATGACCTGTTGTAGTCAATTCAATTAGACCCACACAGAAAAAACACAGAGTGATCAAAGGAAAGATGGAGGTGGATTGTCCCCTCCCATTTCCATACTCTTACCATCCCCTCTTGTTTTGTGTGGTCACGGTTAAACCACGTCAACATTTTATATTCCTATTACTTTTTCTTGTATTATTTTTTAAAAAATCAATATAAAATGTTAACGTGACTTAATCGTGACCATACAAACAGGAGGGGATAAGAAAAATATGAAAATAGGAGGGCAAACAATCCACGTCTAGGAAAGATGAGCAAAAAGTGCAAAACTCATAGTGGTAGACTGGTAGTGGACAAGTGGTGCACTTTCAGCAGAATATATTTATCGTCTACTTTAGAAAGAAAGAAATTAGGATAAATTAAACAAAACTATCTTAATTATGGGTCGAACCACAATCTTATATTTCATGGTTTAAATATTGCAATATCATACCTCATCTTACGAATTCGTTGTAATGTCAAGCCTCTGTTAAAAAAATCTGTCAACATGTTCGTTAACTGCTGACATGGCAGCCGTGGGACCCACCCCCTCTCCAATTAGATTAATAAATTAATTAAATATTAATAAATTAAGAATTATCTTTAATAAAATTAAAATTAATAAACATAGAACACTTCTCCATCTTCCTCCCCACCGAATTCCTTTCCCGGTTCGCCGGAAACCAATTCTCCCAACAATAATCCCCTACAAAACCTTGCCCAGCTAAAACAGCACCATGATCTTCAATGGTTCAGTAAATGCCAGCACTTCCTCGGAGGTTTCGAAGCTCAGCAATGGCTTCGATATAAATCTCAATTTGAATATCAACGATTTTTCCACTTCCAATGAATTCCGGCCTGGGAATCACGATAATTTCATTTCAAATTTTAAATTCTCTTGAACAGGAACAGCGAGGCGGAGGCGTTGGGTCTGCAGCTGTGTCGCGAGGACCACGACGCTCACTGAAGCAATTGGGTATGGCGGCGAGTCTACATTGGTGCACTTAGGGTACATAATCTCCAGATCCAAGCAATTGGAGATGGCGGCGAGTCTCTTGCCTCTCACTCATCTTATCCGATTCCTCTGCGTCGATTTTTTCAGATCGTCTGAAAAAATGTCGTTCAAGAGATATGTGCAGATCGGACAAGTTACTCTCGTCAACTACGGCAGGCTCGTCGTCATCGTCGATGAATCAACCAAAACAGGGCTCTGGTTGAAGCACCTGACATGATGAGGACCCAATTGTACTTCACAAGGCTCTCGCTCACTGATATCAAAATAAACATCAAAAGGGTTCCGAACAAGAACACTGATTGCTGCAACGGAGGTTGCCGGCGTAAAGAACAAATGGGAGAAGAGGTCATGGGGGAGGAAGCTGACGTAAAGAACAAGAAGACTGATTGCTGCATCAAAAGGGTTATATTTTATATTAATTTTATTAAAAATAAGAGGTATTCATCAATTTCCCCCCTGAACTTGTGACTATTGGCCAATTTCCCCCCTCAACTTTAATTTTGGCCAATTTCCCCCCTCAACTCTCATAATTAGTCAATTTCCCCCCTCAACTTTAATTTGGCCAATTTCCCCCCTCAACTCTCATAATTAGTCAATTTGCACCCTACTGTTAATTTTTTAATTTGATCATAATTAAACAAGTGTGTGTAAGAAACTAAATAAGATGTATGTTAATCATTTTCCTATGTCTTTATCCTATTACAAATAGATTAAAATTTAGAATTTTACAATTTATCATAGATAGTATTATTAGTCATAATAAATCAGTATGGAGTAATTTTATTTGATTTTTTACTATACAAAATTGATAACGAAAAGGATTGATGTGTACATTTTTGTATGTGAATACAATTTTCTTTATAAAAGTGAAAGCTAAGTTCAAGTAAATTGCGGAGAATCGAGCTTTAGTGCAAAAATGGCTAGTCAATTCATAATTTTCGACTCCTTATTAAGAATAACCCATTTTATTGAAGTAGGTCTGATCCATGAGTTTAGGATTATTATTTCTTCTTCTACATGCTTTAAACCCGATTCATAACTTTTTCTTATAATCAACCCATATCACATACTAATTGTATTATGTTTTTGTACATTTTACCCTATATTATGCATGTGAGTTTATGTTAATTTTAGTACTTTGTTGGAAGTTATTATAAAGATTGAAAGAAAAAAAAAAGAATAGATGGAAAATTAAAAACAAATTAACAGTAGGGTGCAAATTGACTAATTATGAGAGTTGAGGGGGGAAATTGGCCAAATTAAAGTTGAGGGGGGGAATTGACTAATTATGAGAGTTGAGGGGGGAAATTGGCCAAAATTAAAGTTGAGGGGGGAAATTGGCCAAAATTAAAGTTGAGGGGGGAAATTGGCCAATGGTCACAAGTTCAGGGGGGGGCATTGATGAATACCTCTAAAAATAATTCTTAATTTATTTATATTTAATTAATTTCTTAATCTAATTAGAGAAGGAGTGGGTCCCACGTCTGTCAAGTCAGTAGTTAATAAACATATTGATGGATTTTTTAACAGATGTCTGATATTGCAACGAATTCGTAAGATGATGTATGACATTAATTGAAACCAAAATCTTGCACAAATATAGGGTGCTTAAAACAATTATCATAGATAGAGGATCATCATTCATTTCAAAAGATGTTGAGGATTTTGCAGCCAAGTTCAAGATAAAGATGGTCCAACCAGCCCTTATTATCCCCAGTCTAATAGTCAAGCATAAGTTAGTAACAACATATTGGTAAACATCATCAAAAGAATAATTATAGATAGCCCAGAAAGGTGGCATGAGAAGTTGGGAGACACTTTTTGGGCTTATAGAACTTCAAAATGAGCAGGAACTGGGACTACTCCTTATGCATTGACAATCGGCCAAGATGTAGTGCTCCCTATAAAGATCAATGTGAGTTCTGTGAGGCTCCATAACCAATTTGGCCTACACAGTGATGAGTTTGTTCAGGCCATGTGCCAGGGGATCGAGGATTTAGATGTTGCCCGAATTGAAGCTCTGAATAAGATCCAAGAGGGAAACAAGGCTGTTACCTGAGCCTACAATAAGAGAGCAAGGCTGAAGACTTTTGAGGAAGGAGAAATGTTATGGAATGCAATTTTACCCTTGGGAGCCCAAGTTAAAGGATTTGGGAAATGGAACCTACTTGGGAAGGCCCTTTTACAATTGTCAAAGTATTAGACAAAGGGGGATATTACCCAACTCTCTGGGATGTTAGGGATTGTTATATTGATGAAGTATAGTTCTTGGGGTTGTTACACAAGTTACTTATATTTCAAGAAATTTTACTTTATCTTGCTTTGGGAGCAATTGAGCTTGTAAGAGAAGTTTAATGTAAATAAATAAATAATAGTTAAAAGATAGCAGAACAACAAGGAGGCTTTTTATTTAAAGATCAAGGAAGTACAAAGAGATTTAAATTTCAAGTTTACATCTTTAGCTAAGGCAACTATCTTAGAATGATAAGTCTGCATGATAGTAAAAATGTGACTTGGCTCATCCAGGACAATATTGCTATTAGCTAGCTGGGACCCAGAGTTTTCCACTTCTTGGTTCACCTTTTTGACCTCCTCGATCTTCTTATAGAGCTTGCTTAAGAGGGTCATTTGCTCAGCCTTCAAAGCAGAAAGCTACTACTCCAGCTTCTGAATCTCCGCAACTACCACCATGTTTCGATCCTCCATAGCTGAGCCCTCTTCCACCAGCTGCTGTAAATTGGTTAAAGTCCGAGTGTGCTTTTCCTTGTAGCACCACACCCTTTGAGCCTGCCTCTCAGCCTTTTGGTACTGGTCCCTTAGAGTCATCAGGTTTTCAAAGAAAGATATGAATGACTCATACTGCACCTTGGTCATTTGCTAAAGCTGATACAACTCAGTAAGAGCCTTCTCAGCATCTTGAAGAGATTTCAAACTGAACGTGTCAGAAAAGGCCCTCTGTATCCATTATCTGAAAATCCTCAAGTGTTTTTTAATATGTTGAGGCTCAAAAGGGCACCTTGGGATCTCAGGTTGGTCCTAATTTGCCAAACTCCATGATCAAATTGAGTAAGGAGGTTGTGGCTGGCAGTGAAGCCAATGGTGGAGGAACGTCAGCAGTAGCAGAATAGGAAGAGGATCCAGTAACTGTTGCTTTCTTAGGCCAAGGAATGAGGATCCCTGAAACCCCAGTTACCCGAGCAGGTCTGGGAGGAGCAACTTCACCCATGATAGATTGAGGGGGATTGCCTGAGGCACTAGCAGAAACTTGTAACCCACAAAGAAGACAAGTTAGGTTATTGTTCTAATTAATATTAAAGCAAGCAAAGTTATGAAGATTGCTTTACCTTAGGCTGATCCTGAGCCTTGGGAGGTGGATTTGTTGCTGCTGCTACAACTTTAGGGGAAGCAAGTTTGTTGGAAGATGTTAGGTTCAGAGAGCCCTGGGCGAGTGTTTTGTAAGAAAGGGTAAATCGCCAAAATGGTCCCTGAGATTTGCATAACTCATAACTTTGGTCCCTGAGATTCCAAATTGATAAAAGTACTCCCTGAGATTGTCCACCATCCATCATTTTGGTCATTCCGTTAAAAACTCCGTTAAGTGTCCCGGAGCTCTTGGCCGGAAGTTTGGGCAATTTTCAAAGCTTCGTAACTCAATCGTTTCTTAACCAAATTCGACCCATAATATATCAAAATGAAGATAGGAAAGTGTAGAATAATATCTTACCTATTTCTAAGCCCAATGGTTGCCGAAGATTGCCAAAAAATAGCCTCAAAGTTGACTGGTCCGAGTGAAAACTTGAAAACTGGCCGGAAACTGGGTAAACTTTAAACGTTCATAACTTCTTCAATACTCAACGAAATCAAGTGATTCAAAAATGAAAATCATACTTCTCGATGAGATAAAGATAATGGTACCTTTTTGATGGCTAACTCACCGTTGTTTGGCCGAAAAACGGCTCGAAAGTGGCTGTCTTGGTCTCAAGTTAGCCACTTTTGAGCCATTTTTCGGCCAAACCACAGCGAGTTAGCCATAAAAAAGGTACCATTATCTTCTTCTCTTCGAGAAGTATGATTTTAGTTTTTGAATCACTTGATTTTGTTGAGTATTGAAGAAGTTATGAACGTTTAAAGTTTACCCAGTTTCCGGCGAGTTTTCAAGTTTTCACTCGGACCAGTCAACTTTGAGGCTATTTTTTGGCAATCTCCGGCAACCATTGGGCTTCAAAATAGGTATAATCTTATTCTACACTTTCCTATCTTCATTTTGATATATTATGGGTCGAATTTGGTTAAGAAACGATTGAGTTACGAAGCTTTGAAAATTGCCCAAACTTCCAGCCAAGAGCTCCGAGACACTTAACGGAGTTTTTAACGGAAGGACCAAAATGATGGATGGTAGACAATCTCAGGGAGCACTTTTATCGATTTGGAATCTCAGGGACCAAAGTGACGAGTTATGCAAATCTCAGGGACCATTTTGGCGATTTACCCTTGTAAGAAATTATGAGCTTTACTGTCTTTTAATTTTGAACTTATGTTGTGAATTCTGCCTCTGCCAGTCTTCTCCTCTTCCATAAGTTCAAAATTAAAAGACAGTAAAGCTCATAATTTCTTACAAAAGAGAAACTTACATAAGTGCTATCATCCTCTACAAAATGAACCAACTCTCTTGTTGTTGTTGACTCGAGTTTTAAAGCATTAAGACAGGTTGATATGTGTAGGTTGTACTAGGGATAATATTTTTACAATGAGCAATTGAGAACTTCGGAATTTGTTTTTCAATTGTCTGGTAATATTTTGATAATTGAAGAATGATTGTTCAATACATCCGTCGCCAAGTTAGCTTCTTTGAACGTACGAGGACTTTTTGCACCAGAAAGCATTCTAAGACCATCTTCAAAGGAGATGTTAAATTTTAAACATGAAATTTAAATTTGAAGGCCTATGCGGCCTTTTGATGTTTTTATGAAGAGAAAATTGTAGCAACGATCCTTCAACTTTAACTCAATTGGAGCAATGGTCCCTTAACTTTATTTCCATGACCGTTGGTCTCTCAACTCGTCAAAATGTGTAGCTATGGTCTTTTTCCTTAACACCGTCAATAAATCCGTTAAATTCAGTCATGTGCGTGGCACATGAGACTAGGAAATATATTATTTCCTAGGTTGAAGTCTATACCCATTCCCAATTGAAACTTCCTCCATGAACAATTCTCAAATTCCCACCATGTATTGCAGTAATAAGCTTTTAATGAAGGAAAACAACCACATAAACTCAGTTTCGAAGTGGCTATAGACGATGTGGTGTCGAAGAGCTTTATTGCACTAGTATAGAGGAGAAGGGAGAAGGCTTTACTGCATTGGTATGGAGGAGAACGCATAGAGGAGAAGGCAGTTCACTGAACCCGAGAAGACAAGATAAGCAGGAAGTATGAGGAGGAATGTAATTCCTTCGTTGGCAATCTTATACTATGGGACAATTTTTATATGAACTTCCAGTTGCCCTTTTTTATGTAACTTTGCTTGTTTCAACCGTAAGGATTTTGGTAGTTATATATGTGATTGCTGAATGTGCGTGTCCAAAAGAACAACAAGACACAAACTGATATGATTCACCAAGTACATTCACCATCCATTCAAATTCTTAATCATGATCATGAAAACAACATTCTAATCAAACACGTCTAGTCATCAAATACATTAAACAAACCATTCCGGTCATGAATTTAAGTCATCAAAATACAATTCATAAGGCCTCCATGGTCTACGACTATCAACTACTCAAAAAAATATAGCTACATCAACTAATCCAGGCCTCCATGGTCTATCCCCATCAAAAAACAAGCATCAACATCATCTATTTCAAAACCACCATGATCTTCACATCCTCCATCAGAAAACAAGTGGTAACATCAACTAATCGAGGACCACAAACACTATAATATCAACAAAAGTTGCAGACACAAGAATCTCAAAAGAAAGCATGACAAAGATGAAGAAATCAACTAATAAAAGGTACATCTTCTCCTCGAAAACACCCATATAGAATATCAAATTATAAAAAGTTCAAGTTTTCCGGAAAACCTTACAATATTTCGGAGGATCTCCGGTCCACCTCATGACATCCAACAACTCCATCGTTCTCTGCTAAACTAACTCTGAAATCGAACCTTAAAACACCTAAATTTCTGATTGCAAACCCAAGTGCACTGAGTATTGTCAATTTTGGAGCTATTGAACACTCAAACAACCCATAAATAACCCTCCTCGCAAAACCCTATCCAACCCCCTTTGATGCGTTCGATAGACTCCAACCCAAAGGAAATAATATGTTTTCTTAATTGCTCCTATCGCCAGTCTCATGTGCCCCTCACGTGACTGATTTTAACAGAACCATTTACGGTGTTAACGAAAAAGATCATAGCTACACGTTTTGACGAGTTAAGAGACCAGTGGTCATGGAAATAAAGTTTATGGACCATTACTCCAATTGAATTAAAATTGAGGGACCATTACTACAATTTCCTCTTTTATGAATTTTGTTCTCCACTCGATATGTCAAATTTAAACTATTATTTATTATATTACTTATTTTTTATAAATATTTTTAAAACAAAATAATAATTAATAATGATGAAAAGTGTTTATTCATAACTAAAAATCTAGGGATGTGATATCCACACACCCCATTTTACTTCTCACACACCTTTTTAATTTTCGGCTGTCGGATCAGATGAATTGAAGAAGATCAACAAACATAAATTATCAAGAGGTGTGTGAGAAGTAAAATGAGGTGTGTGGATAGCACACCCCAAAATCTATTAAACCCCTAGAAGAGAGTGTTGAGGTTTTGTAGCCGCACAACTCTTTACCACCCATTATTCTCATATCTCGCCTCCCTCACCTCTCTACCACACATAATAAAAAGGGTAAAAGACTGTTTACTACCCTTATGTTTCGTGGTTTTCAACATTTAGTACATCAAGTTTTTTTCGTCTCAAAGTCATACCTAAAGTGTAAATTTTGGGACAGTCTCATACATCCGTTCGTCAAACTGTTAAGTCTCCCGTTAACTGTGACGTGGTGCCCATGTGGACAATGATTGGGCGCCACATGTCACCCATGTGGAAATTAAAAAAAAAAATATATATATATATATATATATATATATTAAAAAATAAAAAAATAAAAAACCTTTATCTTCCCCAGATTCGGAGGAAGAAGAAGAAGAAGAAGAAGAAGAAGAAGAAGAAGGAAGAAGGAGAAGAAGGAGGAAGAAGAAAAAAAAAAGTTGCAGATTCGGAAAAAGAAGAAAAAAAAAAGTCGAATCTGCAACCCAGATTCGGAGGAAGAAGAAGAAGAGGAAGGAAGAAGGAGGAAGGAGGAAGGAGGAGGAAGAAGAAAAAAAAAAAAAAACCGACACCTTCCCCAGATTCGGAGGAAGAAGGAGAAGGAAGGGGAAGTAAGAAGGAGGAAGGAAGAATGAGAAGGAGGAAGAAGAAGAAGAAAAAGAAAAAAACCGAATCTGCAACCCAGATTCGGAGAAAGAAGAAGAAGAAGAGAAGAATGAGGAAGAAGAAGGAAGAAGATAAAAAATAAAAAAAACCTTCATCTTCCCTAGATTCGGAGGAAGAAGAAGAAGAAGAAGGAGAAAGAAGGGGAATGAAGAAGGAAGAAGGAGATTCAGAGGAAGGAAAAAAAAAACCGAATCTTCAACCCAGATTCGGAGGAAAAAGAAGAAGAAGAAGGAAGAAGGAGGAAGAAGATAAAAAAAAAAAAAAAAAAAAAACCTTCATCTTTCCCAGATTCAGAAGAAAAAGAATAAGAAGAAGGAAGAAAAAGGAAGGAAGAAGAAGAAGAAGGAGAAGGAGGAAGAAGAAGAAAAAAAAAGTTGCAGATTCGGAGGAAGAAGAAGAAGAAGAAAAAAAAAAGAAAAAAAAAAGAACAAAGAAAAAAGAAAAGAAAAAACGTGGATGACACGTGGCGCCCAGTCATTGTCCACATGGGCGCCACGTCACAATTAACGGCATATTTAACAGTTTGACTAACGGATGTATGAGACTGTCCCAAAATTTACACTTTAGGTATGACTCTGAGACGAAAAAAACTTGATGTACTAAATGTTGAAAACCATGAAACATGAGGGTAGTAAACAGTCTTTTACCCTAATAAAAATGATAAAAGTGTACGGGCTTTGCAGCCACAGTGTTGCTATTATCGTTGCTGCTCCAGGTGTCGTGGGGTTGCCCTAGCTACCGTTGCTCTTGCAACAGAGTAGAAGAAGGAAGAACCCAAGGAAGAGAGTGATGATGATATGGGATTCAACTTGTTTGATTAGGAGCTCATTCCAGCAAATTTTAATCCAATCTTCAGTTTGATGGTTTGTACTACTTTGAGATTAGTTTTCTTTTTGGTTGATATGTAGTGGTAATGGAGAAATTGTCAAGACTTATGGCTTTCTGTAGAACAATTTCTGATTTTAAATAATTAAAAATAGATTTGAAGTTGTTGTCAAATTTGACAACAACTCCTCTTGCTGCTATTCCATATCATGCCATATACGAATTGGCACCTCAGTTGGAAAATGTAACAACCCGTCCCTAAAATTACGGTTTTATAATTTTTAAATGTGTGATTTTATGAAAATACCCCTAATGACGAAAATGTTGACTTCCGTCCGTTGACAAGAAGGAATTTTTCTTTCATTTTATTTCTGTAGTACTCGTCGATACGAACGCGTAGACATGAACGGAATCAAATTCGGAGCTAAAACAAAGCTTCTACGAATTTTTAAACATCAAAGGCATTTTGGTAATTTCACAATAGGAGATATTTCTCCGCTTTGGACTTTCCCTTTGCTGACACGTGGCTGATTTTTTCCCCCATTTCTAGGGTGTTCTTTTAGTCCCGTGAACCTTCTCTCCCTCTTATTATTCTTCATTTTCTTTCTCTCTTCATCACTCCCTCTCTCTCTCTTATATCTCTCACTCTTTTCTTCCTTTCTTAGCCGAATAACACACACGCACACACACAACCTATACATCAACAACAAACAACAACACCAACCCTCCACCCTTCCTAGCCTCTATGGTAAGGTCTTGAACCAAAAATTTAGGAGAAAAACCTGTTGGAAAACCCTTTCCCGAGCTGCACCATGCAAGGAACTTCTCCGGCGAATTCTCGCCATTTCCGGTGAAGGTAAGCTGCGAAATTGGTCCCTATCATTGTAGACCATATCTAGGTTCACGATTAGTAAGTTTTTTGGTGGATTTGGTGGTGTAGGAACTCGAAAAACAGAAGAAAAATCATTGTTCATTTATGGAAATTTCTAAATCCGTGATCGTTTGGCCACCATTCAGCCATTTTTTCGGCTATCTTTGATCTATGTCAGGTCTCCTAAAACCTCTTCTCCACATTCCTAACTACATTTTGGCTTTTGAATAAGTCGATTTGGGTTTGTATCGAGCTCGGAATGAGCTCTTGAAGTTGGTGGAAAAATCTAGAAAAATTCCAGAAATTCGAAGAAGGTGAGTATAAGTGTATTCATGGCGCGTAGGGTTGACATGGGCCGACGCGTGGAGTGCACGCGCCTCCATCGGAGGCACTGTGACGATGGCACCGGCAAATTTTCTGGCGACCTATCTCAGTGCGTGGCGGCACGTTGGGTGGCGCATGATGATCCGGGCACGGTCACATGGCGGAGCATGGGGGAAACCAAGGCTCCTCTTTAGGTTTTTTGACGTTCCGAATCCAAATCCGCTATCTGTTTTCCCAATTTTTATCGTTTATTAGAGTTTTATTAATTAGTCTCTATTTGTGGTTAGGTGTGTCGGTTGGAAGTGACCAACTTGCATTCATTCTACATGTCATGAATTAATTACGTTTTATGATATGCTTTACACATTTCTATATTTATGGTTTTGGAGATATCATGATTTATTCGTTTTTATGAAATAGTTTTGGATTTATCTACTTAAGGTTTATAAAATGGCAAGTTTATAGAAATCACGTTTATGGAAATTCTTATGATTTTGGATGATGAGATTTTGGAATTCTAAGCTTGGCATGAGTCTTTGAGAGACGTTTTTTGTGCTTATCTAGTGGGTTATCATACAACACATACCCACAACACGAGTATGTAGACATCTATGGCCATAAGATACAGTTGAGGATATTTATGACATACTCTCAGCTTCACTGGCGAAACCAGTGTCAGACACCTTCATCAGCCATGACTAGTGTCGGTGTGTTATGTGTGTGTGTGTGTGTATTTCTTCTCTAGCGTAACCCAGAGTCGTACAACTTCACCTTCAGGTGATGGGACCTACCGTATTTCTTCACTGGCGTGACCCAGTGTCGTACAGCTTCACCTTTGGGTGATGGGACCTACCATATTTCTTCACTAGCGTAACCCAGTGTCGTACAGCTTCACCTTCGGGTGATGGTTATGCCTTCGGGCGACTTTGTTACCCCTAGTTGAGTACATCATTGATGTGATTTACGAAGGTTTTATGGATTTGCTTTCGGGCGACTATATTACCATTACTTAGCACTGGTTTATACGTACATGTTTTATGAACGCTTTCATGGCATGCTAGAGTTAAAAAAATAAAAATAAAAATATAAAAAATAATAATAATAATAAAAAAAACCCTACTATGTAGTACTATATGAGTTTTCAAAATAGAGGGTTAGTATGTGCAAAAGAAAAATGGTTTTACTTCGTATTATTATTATAAACTTTGGTATCTTTGAGTCTTCTCAGTGTAGGACCCATTCCTTTGTTCGTACGTTTTTAGAATAATTCATTTACATTACTCTTGATTAGTTGTATGCTTTGAATATGTTTCCGCATTGGCATATTTATTTCTAATTACATATTTTATTTGTATGCATATTTACAATGGCTTCGTCACTTTCGGGTGTTGGCCAACACGTACCCATTCTGGTGTTTGGAGGATATCGGGATCGGTGCATGTCAGAAAACACTTGCGTTATCTTTTATTATTGTTATTGCTGATGTGGCCATTTTGACATCGAGATGCTTTAACATTCGTTTGATATCCAAACAGAGAGATGAAACGCGACACGAAGGTGGTTGATTGATTGCGGAAGTCGAAAATAAAAACTTGGGAATCACTTTCAATCTCCATATTTAAGACCAGTAGAGTCTGCTCCTATAGTAGAAGAATTCAAATGGGGTTCCCAAATTATCTTATTCCCAAGTCGGATAGGATTATCAGATAACGTTAAAATGTGGGGTGACATATAGTTCATAGAGAGTCCTACTTTGGAAGTCTCCTTATCATTTCTCTAAATTCTATATGTATTCAAATACACTTGTACAACATAAAAAAAATCTAATTAAAAACTGATAAATATAATATTTAATGCTGATTGTATGTGATTCAACAAGTCAGGCTCAATGGTAGATGGATCCGTATATAATTAAAAGCAATTGGATCCGTTTAAAGGTCCGAAATATCCAATAATCAACCACCACCAAGCATTACCTCACTAGGTGATGTCAGCTGTATAAAGCATAGACTTACATGTTCAACGGTGAGATCACTTGATTCCTTCTTTTTAAATAGCCCCTTTGTGAAGTCTAGACTTACATGTTTTGACTTTCCTTGTCAATCTTGTAATATCTCACATGCTCTTTAGATCTTTGTTCCTTAGGTTAGACTTTAGATACTTGGTATTGAAGTCTGAGTTATTCAAGATCAAAGTTCATATGGTGTTGCTTCCTCACAAGTAAGGCTTGTACATGCATATGCATTTCACGTTTAAATTTCTTATGCATTCTAACTAGTGACGTTGACCCGTCAGAATTGCTCACTGTTTCACACAAGTTGGGCACGCAATTGAAGGCAGTATATGTCGATGACATGAACCTAGTTGGAACTGCTGAAGAGTACAACAAAATTGCTAAATATCTGAAAAGCGAATTCAAAATGAAAGACCTTGGAAAAACAAAATATTGTCTTGGCTTGGATAAAACTTACACTGTGCTAGTGGGATTTTGGTCCATCGATCAACTTACACTGAAAAAGTCTTAAAGCAATTTGGCATGGATAAAACTTATCCACTCAGCACGCCAATGGTCATTCGGTCTCTTGACATTAAGAAAGATCCATTACGCCCAAAAAAAGATGATGAAATGGTCCTTGGTCCAGAAGTACCATATTTGAGTGCAATATGTGCTTTATTATATTTAGCACAATGTACTAGACCAAATATAGTTTTTTCAGTCAACTTGTTAGCAAGATATAGCTCAGCTCCAACAATTCGACATTGGAAGGGAGTCAAAGATGTTTTGCGATACTTCGTGGGACAACATACATGAGCCTACTCTACTCTGAGAAACCCGCACATGACCAGAATCTTGTTGGATATATATGCAGATGTTGGTTTTCTCTGTAATCCGCATAAAGCACACTTACAAACCAAATATGTGTTCACTTATCGAGATACATTGATCTCATGGCCCTCAACGAAACAAACACTAGATGCTACGTCCTCAGATCACTTGGAAATACTTGCTCTCCATGAAGCCAACCGTGAATGTTTTTGGTTAAGATTAATGATCCATCATATTTGAGATTCATGTGGTTTATCTTAAAATACAAGTGCTCCAACTATCGTTCATGAAGATAATGCAGTATGTGTTGCTCAAATGAAGGAATGATTCATCAAAAGTGACAAGACTAAACATATGTCTCCAAAGTTTTTCAATACACATGATCTTCAAAAGGCTAAAGTTATTGAAGTCAAACAAATTTGATCCAACGATAATTTGGCAGACCTCTTCACCAAATCCCTGCCAAAGTCTACATTCGAGAAGCTAGTGCATGGTATCGGATTACACTGACTTATTAACCAGTCAGATTGAAGTGCAAAATTAGGGCGAGATACCCACTAGGTGGGCATCTAAAACACATGCGTGTTGTACTCTTTTTCCTTCAACTAGGATTTTTCCCATTAGGTTTTTCCTAACAAGGTTTTAATGAGGTAACAAAAGCGCACCTAACACTGTACTAATAATCCAAACAAAGGTGTACTCTTTTTTCTTCAACTAGGGTTTTTCCTAACAAAGTTTTAACGAGACAACTAATTAATGCTGCATGGGCATCCAAGGAGGATTGTTGTAATAATGATTGCCATGTGAGTCTTCACTATTCATTGAAGATTGTTGCATAGGGTAAATAGTTCTTACTATTTGACTACAGTATTTTTGCTCATGACTTTGTAAGGTTGTATATGTTTTCTCGCTGAACTTTCCTATATAAAGGTGTAACTTTGAGACCCCAGACGCCGATTGAAAACTCAGCCTCAGTTCCCTCTTGTGAACAACAAAAGCGCAAACAATAGTGAAAGACATTATACGAGTCTCTTTCACCCTTTTTCTTTCATATTCATCTCCCATATCCAAAACAAGTAAAGATAACAAGACAGTGCGATACTCTGATCTCGTTCCACTTCAACCTCTAGCAAAAAAAGGTTATCTCTCTCTCTCTCTCTCTCTCTCTCTCTCTCTCTCTCATCCATCTCCCATATCCAAAACAAGTAAAGATAACAAGACAATGTGATACTCTGATCTCGTTCCACTTCAACCTTTAACAAAGGTTCCCCCTCTCTCTTTCACTTATTTATAATAGATTCAACTGTTAAAATTGTCCTGTCTAGTTTTTTTCTAATAAAATAACCGGTCCAGCATTGATATTGGACTAATTTCCATGCACTGCAACCTTAAGGACAAGTCGGGTTTTGACAGCTTGCAATAATACTATGACTTGAAACATTTTCTTCGTTCGACTCTTGGTACAATCATACAAGTCAATATTTGTGAAAGATGCAGATTCAACACAACTGGAAGAGGAATTGGTGAGCGTGATGCTGCCTATGATTTGGCCGGGGCGCGCAACCTTGGAGAGAATCCTACATCTGCTGCTGCTGAAGCACCATCACTTGTCTTATGTGATACCCTAAAGTCTGCAAAAGTCAAAGGTTTCAAGGATGTCTGTGTCGAAGGTGACTCCAAACTCATTATTGAATCTGTTTTCAACAAGTGCATAACGCCTTGGCGATTGAAGACTATTCTTGAGGACATTAGATTACTTGCACGATCCTTTTCTTCTATATTCTTGGACTCATATTTCTAGAGAGGCAAATTTCCCAACTAATGTCATTACTTGTGTATGGCACTCCATTCATGATACTTATATATGGGATAGGTCCTTACCCGCTATTGCTAGAAATGCTTTACTCTTTGATTGTACTGAAAATAGTTGTACTTGAGGTTTCTCTCTTTACATAAATGTTCTTTTCAATCAGTAAAAAATTCTTACAAATCACAAACTTCAAATCTACAGAGAAAGAAACGAAAGAAATTCTGCAAAATACTAAACTGGGGATGGTAGAGATCATTGGTTTCAATGACAACCGGCGTTCCTTTGTCGTGGCAGTAGTTGCTGCCCCTTGTGCCCCGGCATTTGTTTGTCAGTTTGAGGGTTACACAAGTCTCATTGATTGTTTTGAGCATGAGTTGATCTGAGACTTACATACAAAACGTTACTTATTTCACTTATTTAATTTCTTAAAGGTGGTTACAGAGAGGTAAAACAAAAAGCTCAATGCCAAAATTGTTCAAACAGATGCTTTTGAGAATTTTCGGGATCCAAATGTTTATAAAGGCTACTAAACTTTCAACCCCGAATGAATAGCAACTACACCTCCAACAAGGTTCTCATATTCAACCTGCTGGAATCCTGCATCCGCAATCATCGAAGCAAACTTCTCCTGCAATCAGTACATAAGATGAAATGTAAGGGAATATAAGAAAATTTACAAGAAAGAAGTACGAGCAGGACCAATCAAAATGCGGATAATACTAAAATAGAGTATTCAAGTATGGAATCTGAAAACAAAACCTGTGTGGGGAAACGATGAATACTCTCTACCAAGTACTGGTATGATTTTCTATCCCCTGCAACGAGCTCTCCCAGGGCTGGAATGACTGAGAATGAGTAAAAATCATAGCTGCACGAGGAATTGAGGAAACCTTAATTACACGACTAAAAGAAATACACAAGAAAGAAAGCAAGGGTCCATCAAATGGTATGCACCGTTGCCCGCCATAACAATCTTTGCCAATGACTCCAATCTCTATAGTAAAAGATTTTCCACTAAGCTGGAGTGCACAGTAACACTTGTGTGCATATCAATTGACACTACACGCTCATGCCAGTGTGCAGCTAGAAGCGTATGGTGCTTATGACAACAGAAAAATCCAATTAAAGTCAAATTCAATGGAGCATTTGTCTTTCCTTGTTTATTTTTCTGGGATAAGGAACTTCAACATAACATTTGGAGCAAAGCGCGAACTCCACTTATTTTTGAGCTATTGAATTCAAGCAGCTGGATTAACGTTAAACTTTCGTAACAAAAAATATCTATGCAGCAGACCATGAATCTATAATATTTCCCGTACAGACATGATGATGTCAGTGATAACTCAAAAGAGATTCCCTCGTAGGTTAGAAAATTGCAAATTTAACCTACTAAAAGTGTCAAATACTTACAATTCTTTGAATACAGGAATGTCTACATGGCTCAGTTCAAGGCACAGGAACCTTCCTCCGCGCTTTAGCACTCTATTAACAAAATCATAAAGAGCAAACATGATGAGTGTACCAATTCGACAAACTACTTTAATGCCTCTTCCCGCAAAAATACACAACAGCCTATTAATAATCAAAATGACCAGCATAACTTAACATTGGCACAAAAGCTTATATCATGAAGGCCGAGAAGTTTTTAGATGGATTGAGCTGTAGAAACGCCCTCGAAGAAGATTGTTTCACAGGTTTTCCTATATGTATCAGTGGTATCAGTACAAGTCAGTTATATACCTCTAGTTTCATTTTGGTCAAGTTATATACTGGTAGTTTCATCTTACTGTTAATCCCCTAAGGCATATATCACCTTTTCAGCTTCAAAGTTGCTTCTTTAGAACTACATGTGCACGTAAATAGAATTATCTGTCATGAGTTTCGGCTCCACATAATAAAAAATTATTCAGGTTTTCATCTGGTTCTTTCTACCTACTGTAGCTCTAGATATTGGTTCATCGTGTGTGTCAGTTTTAGCGCATCCGCATAATTGTTTAGAAGGGAACACATCCATATACCAAAGGTAATGGAAACAATTTACATATTTCTATTATTCGTTATGGAAAAGCAGGGAATAGAGTCGGAAAAATGTTTGTAAGTGTGCCTTGTTGCCTATAACATCTGACAGAGACATTAAGGAGGAAATTGGTATGTCTCACAATCCTCTCCTCCGCCTTAAAAAGCTTCCACATGAGAATAACTAATTTGAGAAAACCAAAATAGCAGTCACAAGGATGGACAATTTAACAACTCAAGCTGTATTCTAGCGCTATCAACGCAAAAACAAAAAATGAAAATACTACAGGTGACGTGCTTAAAACTAATTGAAATAAGTTACTTATTCAACAGTTGATAGAATGAGTAAAAACCATTGAATTCTTCATACATAAGGAGTGCTAGCCTATTTAGAGAGATCATTTACCAATTTTCCATCATGATAACTTGCCTTGCATTATTATTAATTGTTAGTATTTGTTAACCAGTGCAGAGGTTTGACCACCTTACCGATAGGCCTCAGACAACACTTTCTCTATGTGTGTAACATTCCTAATTCCAAATGCAATTGTGTAACCATCCATTGTATTATCTCCAAAAGACAAGGCTTCTGCGTCTCCCTCCACCCATAGAAGGGATTTGTCTTCTCCAATACCTGTAAGTTTCAATACACGATTGTACATTTATAAACAAAAGTAGAATTTGTTTGTCCAATATCTTAGGAGAATGCCTAATGCAACCTAAGTCAAACTCACAGCATTATCTGACCTCTCTCCAACGCCCGCTTTTTACCAACATTCAACATGTTAGGGTTTATGTCACATACATAAATCTTAGTTTCTTCTTGTATATCATCTTCGAGAACATCTTGCATAGCTCTACGTCTGATGCTGTTTACTGAGTCTAGTATTCTGAAGGCAACATCACCTGACAAAATAAAATTACCAGTAAGATTGACATACACAACGAGAAGAATTGATTTCTGTACTGTTTCAGACAAGGAAACAAACTGTCCTATGAAATTATGTTATTTATTTTTCCAGCTGGCAGATGCAGTCCAGCATGAACAGGTAACAAACCTGCAAGATCACCTTCCACTCCATAATATATGATGGGAATCATGGGATGGTGTCCCAACCCAAACTGGATCTCATACTTTATGTGTCACATCCCGGCCCCGCCTCCGCCGTAGCACGATATTGTCAGCTTTGGGCCCTGACCACGCCCTTACGGTTTTGTTTATGGGAACTCACACGAGAACTTCCCAGGGGGTCACCCATCCTGGGAATGCTCTCGTCCGAACTCGCTTAAATTCGGAGTTCCGATGGAACCCGAAACCAGTGAGTTCCCAAAAAGCCTCGTGCTAAAGAAGATGAGCATGTGCATATAAGGCATAGAGGATCCTCACCCGGCGATGTGGGATCTAACATTATGATAGGCATGTAACTTTCTATTAAAATGCCCAAAGCTGAGCACAGGTAACCAACAGTATGCAAAAGTTGGACGTATAAAAATTCAAACTGGATTGCATGTCACGAACTTTACCTGTCCCACCAGCCACATCAAGATGCTTCATTCCAGGGAAAGGATTCAGTTTGGAAACTAATCTGAAAAGAGATCGGGCATTGTATAGAGCAGCGGAAAAAGTCAAGGTGCTAACAATACGCTCGTCTATAAAAGAAAATAAACAGAGGGAAAAGAATAACGCATTAAAGTAAATATTCAATAGGTTTACCTATCCTTCCATAATCTGTGTAATCCTGCACTCATCACATCATTCATTAGATCATAGTTCGAAGCAACACTGCTGAAGACATTACCAACCATTCGACCTTTTTCCTCCTCCCTTACTTCTTTAAATCCTGCACAAGAAAATCTTAACGACTATAATTTATCAGCCAAATGAACCAAGCTAATGATTTGTATAAAACTATTCGTGATACACCAAAATATTAGGCGTTTCTAACGGGTTCAGCATTCATATTCTGTACACAACACACTAACCACTACGTCCGATTTAACAATAAAATCAATACACATTGAAATCTACACACGTTCATGCACACACAAAGTGAGAGTAAGCGGAGAGAGGGACTAACCAAAGCTTGTAGCATGTGAATGCAATAGAGCAGCAGGAGAAAACCTGGGTAATAGTTTATTCCCTGACTTCCTCGTCAATGTTCTCAAGGCCATAACTGTATCTCTGTAAATAAATATTTGTAAATAACGATCATACAATGTCAAAATCGAATACTTGCAAGTATTTTTATAAGGAAGAAAGTGAGCACAAAATATTCAAACAGAAACCGAAATTGGGCATGAATTGTTGTGAAGGTGCATATATGAATCTCATGGATCATTGTCATACCCATCATTCATTAACACACTCCCGGTACTATTCACTTTAACGAAAAACCACATTTTTACCTTTCCTTACTATTCACTACACATTTATTTGTCTTTTTTCATTAAAACTAAATGTTTTTTGAACTTTTCGTTAGTTTTCCTTTATATTAAAGCACCTAATGATACAATATAAGTAGCAAATATATTAAAGAAGCTTAAAATTGGGTAAGCACTAACAAGGACAGTGCTACATAAAATAAGAAAAAACAAAGTGCGGTTTTACACGACTTCATTTTTCCGTTCATTCCTAATGTAGTTTGTAAAATCTTCGGCACACAAACCACTGAACGAATCAAGCGAACAATAACCTAACTTGGCGACGGTACAAAGAATATGAAAATACTAATAAAGTAGAAGACATTGTATCATGAAAAATCAAACTAAAGACTGAAAATTACCATAAGCATTAACAAACAATTGTTTTCGTTCGTTTTCTCAGGAATCAAACAGAAAAAGATAAAAACTTCTATGATAATCCTCAAAGATACGAAATATTCCCAATTGGAAAAAGGGAAAAGAAAAAAAGCACAAAAACAGGCAAAGGACAATATAAAAAATCAAAAGACTGAATCAATATTTGATTAATCTGGGTATTTGCTTTCTTTCAAAAATTAGAAAACTGAATTTTAGAGAGAAAGTGAGAGAACTGACCGACTGAGAAACAGAGAAAGCGAGCGAGCAAGCAGATGAGAGATTTTTCAATATGATCGATACACGAGTGATACACAATATGTCATTATACAAATGGTAAGATATATGTGTAAAAAAGTTGATAACTTAAAAACTAAAAATTTTTATCACTTACATAAAAACACGTATACATCCATATTCCCGTCACAATAAAAAATTTCTCCAAGCAAAGGCTGCGGGCAACAGAAAAGTCAGTTTTGATTTGGGTATTTGAAGCGGTTTTATTTTCTTTTTGGTAAATTTCGCATTGCAGATTTTGAACAACTTTGTATATTGGAAAACGCTACGGTGATTAACAATTGCCCGTCTAGCTCAGTTGGTAGAGCGCAAGGCTCTTAACCTTGTGGTCGTGGGTTCGAGCCCCACGGTGGGCGTTTTTGATCTTCTTTTTTTTTAACAAAACTCTTTCTAGTTTTATTTTTAGGAAAACTAATGAAAAGTGCTTGAAAACTTTGAGTTTTAATGATAAAGACAAAATAAAAGGTAAAATAAATAGTACAATGTTTGACTTTTTAGTGTAAAAATGTGGTTTTTCGTTAAAGTGAACAGTACCGCGGGTTTTTCGTTAAAACTCCCTTTATTTTTTGCCATGCTTTCCGGAACTGATTTTCATCTTACTTTATCCTATGTAAATAAAAAATCGTCATTTTACTCTTGAACTCAAAATTCGCTCAACTTTGCTACCTGAAATTCGATATTGATTCTTCTCTACCCTATAAAACTCAAATTTTTTCTATTTTTATTTTTAGCCACGCTTTCCAAAACTGATTTTAATCTTACTTTATTCTATGTAAATACAAATTTGTCATTTTACTCTTGAAACTCAAAATTCACTTAACTTTGCTACCTCGAATTCAATTTTGATTCCCCTCTACCCCATAAAACTCAAAGTTCACTCCACATTTTGTTAATTTTTGGGTACTAGGCTAATTAGTTTTTTTCTTGTTCTTTTCATCTTTGCAACTCAATCATAGCAACCCAAAAAATTCAAATTCTTAATTTCTTCTCTAAACTTAATATTTTATAATTGTTGATGTTAACACATAGTGGACATTTAGCATCAAATACATTGGCACATGTAGCTTAGTCTTATTGGGTGATGGACCTAACATCTGTTATAGGGGAGACTTTTAAGCCATGCTAATATCTTGTATTGACTTCTTCATAGAGAGAAAAAGACAAAGAAGAAAGTGAAAGGATAGGGAGAAAAGGGAAAGAGATTTGAGCCGAGAAAATCCTACTCCCCAAGGGATCCACCATTTATACCAAAATTAGGAATTCTATTTCCTTTTCCTATACAGCTAGCGTTTTGTTGGCTATATATACAAACCCTAGTATTCGTTATTCTCCTCATTAGCTAGGCTTGAGCGTTGCACTACAATATTACAAACTTGTTCCTCAATTTGTTTCCCAATTTTTTTAAGCAATGTCGACCGAAGAAAACCCTAATCCCTCCTCTGTAGTTCGCTTGGACGTCGGAGGAAAAATATTCCGGACCACCATTGGTACTTTCACTAATTGCGAGCCTCATTCGAGGCTAGCTGCAATGTTTAGCGGTCGTCACAACTTGCAGCAAGACGAGAATGGAGCTGTTTTTATCGACAGGGATGGAAAACAATTTAGGCACATTCTTAACTGGTTAAGAGACGGCAAAGTCCCTACCTTATTAGAAGATTCTGTATATGAAGAACTTCTGAGAGAAGCAGAATACTATCAGCTAGTTGGGTTAATGGATGGAGTACAAGATGTTCTAAATAAGAACAAAGGTGAAGAGGACAAGCCTTGTCCAGATTTAACTCGTGCCGGTGTTATCGACAAGTACTTGAAAAACCTTCAAGGTCTTGATCTTTCTGGCCTTGATCTTTCTTGCCTGGACCTGTCAGGTATGGACTTCACCTATGCATATGTGAGAAACACAAAATTCTCCGATGCAAATTTATCGGATGCAAAGTTTACGGGGGCATATGCTGGGGGTGCCATCTTCGACAATGCGGAGTTGAAAGGATCATGTATGTGTGATGCAGATCTTGCTGGAGCTTCTTTTGTGGGTGCTGGTCTTCAAGGTGCAAATTTACGTGGGGCAAGTTTGATAGGCTGTAGTTTTGAGGAGGCATATATGAAAGGGGCAGGCTTTTATCATGAGGATATGCCGACGGTCAATTTGAAGGGAGCAATTGAAGTTGACTCGATTATAGTTACAAGAAAGGGGTAGAATTAGGGTTTAATTAGTTTAAAACAAAAGATTCTTTCTGTATTAGCCATGGCAATAGGTAACAACAAAATTATTATTTACTAGTCATTCCAAAAGAACTCCTTTTTCTTTTGTTTTGGAATTTTTACGTGCGTTTAGATGAATCCTCTTGGTGAACATTTTGGTCATAATCGATATACTCATCCTCATTTTGTTGTGGGTATGGCAAGTTCCAAATATTATTATGTTTTATGAATTGGACTACTTTCCAACCACTCATCGCCTTTGGATCATCAATGTAGAATACTTGTTTTGCCGTATTGACGAGGATGTAGGGATCATCCTCAAACCACCGGGTGTTTGTGTTGACAGATAACAAGTACATATCTCGATTGTTTGAGTTTGTATCATACCAATGACACTTGAACATCATAACTTCCTAGCGGTTTGTGTATAACAATGAATCACTTAAAAGTTGCCAAAAAAAACCTATTCACATTTACCCCCAAGGAAAAAAACTCCACAGTTTTGAGTGCACAATTTACCGTCTTGTTTAGCTGTTAAGAATTTAACTCCGTTCACGTGACAATTAGAGTATGTTTTGGAACTAACGGGACCCAACGAAATATATCATCGGACAAAGGTAGTTAAGTTGACGAGCTAAATTTTCTTTGAGCAAACCTTTACACAATACGTGCCATTTTTTTCTCAACGCCAAAACTTTGCCCAACGAATATTATCTTGTCCTGCAAAATTTTTTCGTCATGCAAAGCCTTTGACAAAACCTTAAATAGTGACCAACTTTGCCCGACAAACGTATATTTTCGTCAAGTAAACTTACTTGACCTGATGAAATATGGTTGGGCGAGCAAATAGTATTTTATGGTTCTGCACTCCTTTGCAAAACCTAAATACTCAAAAACTCATACTTAATTAAAATAAGATCTTCCCTTGTCTAACATGACTAAAAAATATGAAAAAACAAAATTCTATTAAAAAAGTCAAAAATTTGAAACTCAAATGATTAAGAATATTCACTCCAACTTTTGAGGTCATGAATTCTAGTAGGATTCTCTTCCCTCCTATTACCATTATCTTCTATCCCCTTATCTCACACTCTTCTTTTTGTCTTTTTCTCTATATAAAAAATTCAAAATGAGATGTAAACATTGCGTAATCATAATCGTTTAAATAAGAAGGAAAAGAAGGAGATAGAGATTAGGAAGGAAGAAAATTCTACTCCATTCTTTCTTCAATAGTTTTCTAAACTGAAAAAGCATGCAAAGTCTAGTAATATAATATAAGAGGAAATTAGATTCCACACCTATCTTTTATATTTTTTTAGACTAAACACGGTTACTTTTTAGGATTTGATTTCAACTTATTTGAATTACACGTCATTTTTTTTTTTTGAATTTCAATCAATTGGGCCTTAGCAGATGAGCACTTTAATTTTTAGTCAATTGGGCCTTACAATGAGGGCTTTGTGGATCGACTTAAAACGGATTTTTTTATCCGTAATTTTATTATGCGGTTAATTTTCGTTAACAATTTTATTTTTAAAAATAATTTAAAATAATTTTCCATCGTATAATATACTATGAAATGCTAGGATATGAGTATCTTAGACAGAAACGCAATAAAAAAGCCTCCACACTCGACGGTCGGTCTCCCTCGAAACGCAATCAAAACCTCCGAAAAATCAAGCTAAAGTTCAAAACTTTTGGGAATTTGAGCAAAATCTGAAGGAAGCTCGAGCTGTTAATCTGTTGTAATCGATGGGGAAGAGAAAAGAGCGTCGTCTTGCAGCTAAGACCAACGCTGGTCGCAGAGTCAAGCTCGATCTCTTCGCGGAACCCTCCGGTACTCTCTCTCTCTCTCTCTCTATATATATATATATATTTATATATTTATATATTTATATATTTGTGCTTGTGTGCTTACATGCATGCATTTGTGTATGAGATAACTTGAATTATTGAGATTACCCATTACCCTGTTTAGGATTTTTTTTTATGTATTTGTTTTTCCTGGTTAATTGTATGTTTCGTTTTTAATGGCTTTCTGTTTATCTCGTTATATATTGATTAGGTTGTCAGAAAATTGAGCTGAATTGTTGAAGTGAAATTTTATGCAATTTTGACAGGAAAGAGGTTTCTTTTAGAGTAATGGTGGATTAAGGTCTCTTACTGTACAATTTAGATATTCTGCTTGTGTAGTGAGTAGAAGTGCTTTTCTTATAAGCATGTCGAAGTTTTTATTCAAAAGTCAAGTGCTTACTTCTTAGTATCGTATCGACATTATTTTTTAGTAAAGATGGCATCTTGTATTACGGGATTGGGTAATGTAGATGGTTTGTGCGTAGTTTATATGGATTTTGGGGTGTTATGTTGAGGACCTTTGTTTTGGTTTTATAGGAGATTTGGGTGGCTCTGCAGAACACGATGAACATGGAGAAGGTACTAAATCCAAGGGCGATGCTGGGGTACCCAATTCACCATCATCTTCAGGTGGGTTCCGTCAGTTTTCTTCAAAAAGGACTTTGTAGAGAGGACATGTGTGCTCAACATTATGTTGTTCGGTGGAATTTGGATACTATATGTGCAAGACATGTTATGTTATTTTCCTCCCCCCTCGAGACTTTGTTTTCAGACTGTAGGGTGGCTGTTGTCACGTTCAGAACATTCGTTGTCAGATCATGTCGGGCCCTGCCACAGTGCAATTATGAGTCACTCCCATTCGTTATGCCCTTTTTGGCAGCCGCAAAGCATTTTGGAGAGTTCGGCTGGGATTTTTTTCTATCGGTTCGTATGTCCTGGCTTTATTTTGCATTGTACTCGCTGACATTTTTCTTCCTTGTGAACAGGTGGCTGCAATGAAGAGATACTAATCTTCTCATTTCAAATCTATATACTTAGACAACTGTTGTCTCCTCAATTTTAGTTGCTCTTACTTCTGTTCTACATTAATACTCCAGCCCATTTGTTTGTTTAGGTGCTGATATGTTTGTGATTACTATGTAGATAACATATCTCATTAAAAGATTAGTAAGTAGATAATATGATGGATTGGATAGTGTTTGACATGCTAGTATTATTATGTCTGCAGGTCAGAATTTACAGAATCCACTGCTGTTACTTGGGCAATATAGTGATGACGATTTGGATGATGATTCAAATCATAGCGATGTTTCTGCAGAAAATTCCTCACCTGACAAAAGCGATGAGGTAATTAAATAAATTTCTTTACACTATTCTAGGGTTTAGATGTCAAGACGTGCTAAGTAGGGTTTCTCTTTTAGCAGTAATGCTCAAGCTAGGTATTAAAAGTAAATTCTGTTCACCTTGCAAACCTTTCTTTTTTGTATTTACTTCACATGCTAAATGCTTTGTCTCTTTCAGGTTAAGAGTTCGCTTGGTGAATTTTGTCAGCATTTGGATGCCAATGCTAGTGAAGACATTGCTTCCCAAAAGGTTGAGAAACAGGGAGGTAATGCAAATTCTGCCCAGCAAGATTGTGTGCAGAACATGGACCACAGTGATAAAAGAGAGAATGATGATATCGTCTCTAGTGATTTACATACAGAATCGGATTTGAAGCAACAGATCTCTGATCCTGAAACCCCAAGCGTACAAGTCATTGGAGATGTTAGTTCAGGTTGGAAGATTGTGATGCATGAAGAGAGTAATAGCTATTATTACTGGAATACTGAAACTGGGGAAACTTCATGGGAAGTCCCTGATGTTTTGGCCCAGGAAACGAAGTTAAGTGACCACGAAATGCCTACTACTGTTGGAACAACAGATAATGCTACTGGTGGTGCAGAAGAGTCTAATTTAGCTTCTGATGTGAAGTTAGATGGTTTATCTAATTCTGTCACAATTGAAGGGGTTGCCAATATGGCCCCTCATGGAATAGAATCGCACGGGCATGGGTCACAAATGGACAAGTGGAATCTAGAATTCAATAAAGGAGCCACTCACGATACAATGGCTAATGAAGATTATGAATCATCGATTGCTCTCTCCTCTGGTCTTATCAAACATTGTGAGGCATTATTAGGAAGATTGAAGTCACTGCAAGGGTACTACATATTTTGCCATTCTTTCCCCAACCCTCCCACAACACAAGCATCCTGCTTTCTTAAATTTATTTGTTTGCTCATTCATTTAGATTTATTTGTATGTTTCCCTTTATTTTTGTTCTTTTCTTCGAGATGTTTAATAAATTAGTCTATACGTTTCAGGTCGAAGGACCCACTGCCAGGTCTCAACTGGATCACAAAGTACACTATGGAAGTTGAGATAAGGCTATTTGATATTAAGTCTCTTTTATCTCATGGTTCATCTCTGCTTCCATTTTGGATGCACTCTGAAAGACAACTTAAACAACTAGAGAGTGCTCTTAACGATGAAACGTCCAAGATTGTTAAATCTCTACAGTCGAATGATACTGAGGCAACTCATCCATCTTTCTCCCAGGCTAAGAACAATTTTCAGGAAAAAGAGGGGTATAAAACTGAAGTAGATCAAGTTGGTACTCTGGATGATCGTCATGTTACTCCTATTATTGATACATCAGCGATAGTTTCTAAAGATCAAGAAGTTAAAAATTCTGGTGCAAATGCTGAGCATGTGTCTGCGTCTGGCTCTCCTACTAGACATATGAATAGTGGCGCAAGTGAACAAGTCAATGAGGTGGTAGTTCCCTATGAGTCGACTACCAAAAATGAGTTTTGTAGTGGGGAAGAGGTTGACATGGATGTGGACATGGAAGTTGAAGAGTCAAACTATGCAGGAGATACAACTATTGAATATGCATTGAATTCCAAGGAGTTTGCTCAACCGGAGCAGCCAATTCATCCAAGTCCACCTTCAATATACACATCTTTAGTGTCAGAGGATACGTTCACCATTCCACCTCCCCCAGATGAGGAATGGATTCCCCCACCACCACCTGATAATGAAGAAATTCCTCCGCCCCCACCTGATGAGCCCCCACCTGAACCCCCATATTCTTCTCATCCATCTTACCCTGAGACAACGCAACATCCTTTTGCAGAGCAATACAATTATTCATATCCAGCTTCCAGTTTTGGGTATTACGGGCATTCCGCCACTGAAGCTTCTAACACTAATTTTTATGGACATCCTGAAGGATCCCAAGTAGTTATACCCCAGGCACCTCTTTACTATGGTGCAGTTCCTAGCACCTACATGGAAACTGCTCAGGTTGCAGTTAACCCTGTCGAGTCTGTCACATATTATGGGCTTCAAGATGGCACAGGACCTGCTGCTCCTGTAGTCAGTAGTGTAGAGCCTTTGCAGTTTCACAGCGAGTCTGCTCCTCTAAGCTATGAAAACCCGGCATCTGATCAGACTGGATCCGTCAACTCCTATTCAGGAGCAGGCAGCAGCACTTCAAATGTGAAAACTGAGCGTTTTTCTGTTGATAGTGGGAATGATGGGGGATCTATCGAGGTTCCTTCTACCACAGCCACAGTTCAAGCACCTGCAACTGTTTCTTTGCCATCAACTAATTCTGTTCCTATTGCCGCATCTATTTCTGCCACATCAGTGGCTACCAAGGTTCAATCTAAAGGTAAAGCTTTTGTAACCTAATTAAAATGGGTAATTTTTTTGAATGACATTCTTCTATGGCAACCTACTTCACGTGTGTGGTGGAATTAATCTATGACAGGTCTTAGTGACTTGCATATGATTATAAGCATACTCATTACTTTCCTTTTCTCTTATCAGTTCCACGAACGAAAAAGCGATTAAGTGCAGTTGCTTCCTCTTTGAGGTCTAATAAGAAAGTCTCCAGTTTAGTAGACAAGGTATGTTTTTGTCTAATTTTTTCAAATCCTTGCATCGTATAATTATGGATCCCCTAATTTTGTTGTCAATTTAACCAGTGGAAAGCAGCAAAAGAGGAGTTGCTTGAAGACGAGGAGGAACCTGAAAATGCATACGAGTTGTTAGAGAGGAAGCGACAAAGGGGAATAGAGGTTTGCTGAACTTTATTTGTACAGTTTTACTGTGCTTTGGCTTCTTCTGGTTTCTTACGTTCCATTGTTGCAGGAATGGTACGCACAACAAATTACTAGTGGAGAGGCCAAAGATAATGCCAATTTTCAGCCTCTGGGTGGCAATTGGTAGGGTAACCCAAAATCTTATGTTTGCGCATTACTGTAACTCCAAAGTTTGCTTATATATTCATTATTTTTTCAGGGTGACTTGGTCACTTTCACCATGTCTCTAGACACAACTTCCATGTTATATCAACTTTTTTCTGATTTGATGGTTCTGTTTCCTGCAGGCGTGAGAAAGTGAAGCGAAGAAAAGCTCAATTAGACCGTGAAGCTGCAAAAACCGCAGCAACATCTACATCTGGGGCTCCGACTGATGGGAACAACCAGCAGCCTGATATGACCGAACAATCAAACGGTCTCCCACCCGGATGGCAGGTATGTCTCACTGACATTTCTGTTTAAGTTGATCCTGGTCGCATTGAAACCCATTAACAAGGAACCTAAAAATCGATTCTTTACTCGCTTTCTAGATTATGTGCTTATTGTTTAATCCGTTAAATGCGAAGCAATTAATTTTCTCTGGCTTAGACGGAGCGGAGTTACTTGTTCAAAATCTGATATTTTTTATCTTTTCGACTTGTTCAGGCCTACTGGGACGAATCCTCAAAGAAGGTTTACTATGGAAATACCGTGACATCGGAAACTACATGGACGAAACCAACAAAATGAGTCTTCAAAATTTTGAGAGATTTTTAATTAGATAGGATTAATTGTAGCGACTTGTTATTGCATTTTGTTCTCTAGGAGGAGGGTTGGATTAGGAACTGTAACACTTACGTTCTGCCGTACAATAACAATTTTGAAATAATGTCTTGCCAATTTATTCTCCAAATTTGGCTCTGCGACCCGATTCTTGCTTTGCAAGTAGGTTGTTTTCATGAATCGGACCGAAAGAGTAAGGTTGACAGACATTTCTTATGACTCTCGCAAAGTGAGAAGTTTTGTTGGCTTGGAGTCGCTCTTTTTCTGATTGAACTGGAGTAACTCTATTGTTAATTTGCACCTTAATCTTTTGTTCTGGTCATTTTCCCCCATAATCAATAGCTAATTTTCCTCCAATTATATTTGATCCATATTATATCTAAATTTCTATCTAAAAAAAGTCACACGCGGTTGTAATATCTTATTTTCATTACTTGATGTAAGGTGAAGGTACACAAATGGCATTTTACTGTAGTAGCGGAAAACAACGCCTATGCACTTTCGTGCATGTTCAATTCCCATCAATTCCCTTTGCCACTAACATTTAACCATTTATCTCACTAACACTATCGTTTGTCAAAAAAATTGTTCTAGAGAAAAATTACAAAAATACTCGAATTAGCATTCATTTGAAAACCATTTGGTTTATCAAGAATAAAAGTCAATTATTATTCATTGGCACAGAAAAATACAATGCAAAATCTCCATAATACATCCTCTCAAATTCCATCACCTTCTCCTATTCTCCCGATAGGAACCCTCACTTTCTTTATCCTTTAAGAAGCTTAGGAAAAGAAGAAAGCCGAAAAAGGCAAAGCCTCCGGAAAAGTTGCCTCCACCGCCACCTCCACCGCCACCGCCATCACCATCGTCACGAGGAGGGAAGCCACTCCCACCATCATCAAGCAGTGGGGACTTCTCCTTGCCTACAGTTTCACTCAACTGTTAGATGATTTCTGACATTATTCCAGAATTTCAGGCAGAGAAACAGTCACATTTCTACATGAATTCTAAATAACTATCGAATCAAGGGCTGCGAGAGATTACATTTGCGTCCTGCAAACACTCTTCTCTAATGTTTCAAAACGATTTTTTTCCTCGGCACTAACAAGAGATTAATACAAAATAATGGCTCTTACCAGGGAGATGTGTAATTGTTGGAGCCTCACGTGTAACAGTCTGCGTTTGCTCTGCACCACATCTAGCATTCTGCAAAATAAAATAGCAAAATCAAGATTTCTTTCCCTTTTTGTTCCTTGAAAGAGGAAGACAGGGATCAATTCCGAAGGAAGAAACGAACAACTATAAAAACGAAGCTAGAACAAAACGTAGACTCCCATCATTTTAATAACGTTTCAAACATCTATGTAAAAACAATTTCAAGGTGCTTATCTAAGGGTCATGAACACCAAAATGCAAAATTTATAAGCCGCAAAACTGGACAAATAACTGAACCAGGATCCCAATTGATTAATTCCAGATATTTGAACTCAATAACTCAAGTGAAAGAATTTTAAAAACCCATGCCGGTATCTTGCCTCACCAACTTTTACGAAAAGGTACGAAGTGCATCAGTTAATGCTACAAAGTCACCATTCTCAGGGTTCAAATCAATGAATTCACACGATATAAATGCTTCAATTATCTCGAATTGCTAGGGAAGAGTATAAAATAGTGATCCGGCATGCATGCAACAATTCAAAATTTTATCACCATGTAAAGGCAAGGTAAAAACTGAAACTTTATACGAAATAACAAACTAACCAAGGCACATATCACAGAAGCAGACTGCCTTCGATTTGAAACCGTGACTGGATTTCTTCTCTCGAGTGGAAACTGTGCAACAAGCCCCACCGCTCCTATCTTAAGATGCACCATTTTTCTATCAACATGTACTTTTTTCGGTCCACAGCTCGAAAGCTTAAATTGTCCACGGCACTGACCTACAGTTTTCACCAATACAACCAAACATCGTAAGAATCACACGCCATTCTCAGAAACCCAATCCATATCATCAAACTGAAAATTCCAGTAAAACAAAATTGCAACAAACACAGTTATGGAAGTTCTTCGGCGACAATCTTTTCTTGCAAAATCCAAAGTCATAAACGGGTAATCAAAATCGATGGGAAAATCAAATAACGGAACCTGTGAACCTTCAAAACCACAGAAACTTGGGAGTGGATACTCATAAGTACCTGCTGGCAATGGAGGCGAGTTCACGATTGCACTTGCACCAGTCAACATTGGCATCTTAATTAGTGATGAAGATTACCTGAGAAAACAAAAACCAACTCTTTTCACATTACGAATATAAACACTACGCAAATACATACATACATACAAACATACATACATAGCAGCACATGTTACTAGAGACATGCATACATATAAGTATTATACTATTTTGGTTTGACAAGACGATATTCCAAACTACTCTAATTTACGGAAAACGGGCATTAGAACTTGGGTGCTGGCCAATTTGCCAAACCCCACTTCCCCTAAAGCTACATGCTATTTATTACGATTAAAAACTAAATTAATCAGATCATTAATCGCTAATGAATAACGGGTTATGTTTGTTTTCATGAATTCAGGCTCAAAATATGAACTATAATTCCAAATTTTCGATATTTAATTACTTTTCAAGTGAAGTTTATCAGAACCCAATATCTCCTTACCGGATAAAGACTCCTCCTTTGGACCCCAGAAACAGCAGAAAACCCTGAAGCATAAAACCCCTTTCAAAAAACCCTAACCCTAAATTGCCCGCAACTCCGAAACTGAAGGAGGAGATTTTGATGTTTTGTGGAGGTGGAGGTGGAGGTGGAGGTTGGGGCTGTATGTTGGTTTCGCTGCGGACGCCAATCGAAGGCGGTGAAATAACGACCGACACGGTGTCGTTTAGTTATACTCTCCTTTGGACAGCTGGACTGGGCCTAATCTTTGCCCATATCTTAAATTCGGCCTGCAAAACAAAAGGGCCTATAGGCCCACTTTTATTGACTTCCACGTTTGTTCTTTCAATATAAAATCCAATCTTTAATCCATCAAGTTGAAGAATTTTCCACGTTTCTTTGATGTCATAGGCATTTGTGAGTAGTCTAAAATTTTGACCATGGCAACTCTGCGGTGTATTACTAGTTGAATTTATATTTTGTACATATCGTATAAGTTAATGAATTTATTTTATTGAATGTCAATTGCAAGCATCATTTATCATGTCATATGTGGTATAAAAAATCATCTCCGTTGCATTGCTTATTTAAGTGTAATAACATGTTGATGTAACGAGTTTTAGGAAATTGGATATTGTACCTTAAAGTATCCAATAATGCATAATTGTGTGTAAGTTTCTCTTTACATAGTCTTGTGTTATTCACTCAGAACACCACAGTGACGGTGTATCCGTTACATGTAAGTTGTCTAATCCGTATTGCTGCTTGGAAAAATATGACCTACTTGGTTGTTATCATATTTGGATTCCATGTGATTAAGGATGAACTTGAAGGATTTTATCAAATTGAAACGGTTTGTTCGGGTGTTGGCATTATAATTTGGCCCAAAAAACAAAACAAAATTTGGAAACCGCCAAGAGCCAAATTATAATTTTGTTATATATCTCCAGCAAGAAAAATGAATCCCTTTACGATTTGGAAATCAATTAGAATTAGGGTAGGATTAAGAAACTGGCTCAGTACTATATATACGTGCTCCTGCCTCATGTTTTGTTTCATCGAACTCTCTCTTGTTTAAAGCAATTATATAGCTAAATACACCTAGCTCTCTTCTCCCATGGATCCCAAGATTGCACTCCGTTTTCTTCTTGTTCTTCTTCTCACCTCCCCTCTCTTTAATACCAACACCATGCAAGCTGAAGCTGTCCAACCCTACGAAGAAACAAAGAAACACGAACCGTCGGGGATGATCAACGTCGGTTTGGTGTCAGCCGTACTCGCCGACAAAGGGTATCATGCCATGTCACTTACCCTAGACATGGTTCTTGATGCTACAAACCCTAACGCCACTCTTACCCTATTTTCCCCACAAGACAAAGCTTTCTTTAACTCGAAGTACCCGCAGCCTCCGTCGACTCTCCTCAAGTACCATGCTGTGCCATTCAAGATGGACAAAGATTCTATGGAGGCCTCTTTTTGTCACGGTTCCAAGATTGATACTCTTCTGCCGGGTCATCCTCTCGTTGTTACTTCCCTACCGGGCGGCGCGCATGAATATGCTTCTCTTAACCTAGTCAAAGTTACTGAATGGGATCTCTATAACAATGGACGACTGGTTGTTCACGGGGTCGAGGACTTCTTCGATCCGGCTTTCCAAACCCTAAGGTATCCACAGTACGACGTGGTTGCGAAAGATGTTAATTCTGGTGGAGTTTCTCGGCTCAAGGCGGCAATGGAGAATTGGTTTCTTGTGCTAGGTCTGGCTGCTGCTTCCTCTATTGTGCTCGTTCTCGTATTTTTCTTTTGTGCGAAGCCTTCGAAGACCGATGATTTTCAGTATTCTCCTTTGTATTATGGGGTTCTTGGTCATGTATCATTAAGTGATTAAATTTTGTTGAACTATGTTTGAACTTGATTAATCTTTTGTATATTCTCCTGGTTCTTGCTTTCTTTCATTTTTTGTTTTGTTTTTGTTTTTGTTTTTTGTTTTTTGTTTTTTGTTTTTTGTGAAAGGTGATGGAAGGGCAGACAGTAATTGGATGGTGTTCTTTATTTTGGCCTACTAATAGAATGATTACAAAATTTTAATCGAAGATAAATCGTAGAGTGTCATTCAATTGACAATAAATAGTACTAAAACGTGATTTATATATACACGACTAAAATAGTTTCACCTTAACGGAGAATGAATTTTCAATCACAAATATGTTTAAGTTCTTTTCTCCTTCCCAAAAATTGTTGTGGCTGAACGTTAGGCGTATCATAGATTAAAGATTTTGTTGATGCTGGTCATTTAGTGGTTAATTAGAAGATCAAGAGTCAAGACAGTGAAAATAACATGGCCTACAACTTCGGTACGTAGTTAAGTAAGAGCATTTATCCTCGAATCCAAAGTTTCAGAGTCCCAATCCTCATCTCTCAACATTGTTATTAGGAAAAAAAGGAAACAATACATGCATGTGCTGTATCGTAACTAAACAAAAACAATTTGAATGAAGCTTCTTAATATGTTACTAATCAATAAATAATACTACAACCTCAAAAGTTCTATCAAAATTTCAGAAACCCAAAATTCATCAGGATCTTATTAGTTTTGGTGTTGATAGTATTATTCTTATGCTGAAGAAGCTACGAACATGCATGCATGCCACATACATTCACTCAACTCAACATTTTTCCATAAGTTACTGAGCAGAGACTGAGTGTTGAAGGCGACTAGACTGTACTTTTCGCGAGCTCCGAGAGGTTGGAGCCGACGGATCCCCCTACATGGTTGAGGCCCGAGCCGATACTTGAAGTTCGGTGGTGTCTGCAGCAGAATGAGCCAGCATGAGTGGTTGGGAAGCAGAGGCAGTTTCACCTTGATGATTTTTTTGAGTATCTTGTGATGTTGGTGAAGCAAGCATGTGATTTGCTTCTTGAAATCCTCTAGGTTAAGTTGTGGTATGGTTAGGCTTTGACCCTTGCACTTGATCCCTGTGTTTCAGGATTTTGCTCCACCTTTTTCAGCCATATTCTTCTGTCAAAGCTTGTCTGCAATCTTCACACGTAACATCAGCTTTCTAGATACCACAGACCATTTTTTCAAAGTGCTCTGACAAAGTTAAAACACGTGAATCTTGCAGCTCCCACTACATTGCTATGACCAATAAGGGTAAAGGAACAACGTTACTACTCGCTGTTGGGACAATTCCTATATATGTCGACCTCCATCCTCCACAGCCAGGCATACCTGCAAATAAAAAAAATGCTCAACTTTTCTTCACATCCGAGAGGGCACTCTCAGCAAGTCTCTCGAAATACTCAGCTTCTTTCCTCCCCCCCCCCCCGATAATACCTCTGCAAACAAGCCACACCAGAGCAATAGTATCTTATATCATCAGGGTTAAAAGCAAGAGTATCCCATATCATGATGTTTCCCTGTCTTTTCCTTTGCCCTTGTTCTTACCTGCAAGATAAGGAGAAATAGAGCAATCAGTCAGCACTTGGAATCAAGCTTCCAGTCAGGAACTGACTGCCTAAAACTCCTTGCATGATTACTTAATTGGCATTGCTCTCCAGTACTCATCTTCAACATCTTATACTTCCAGAAAATATACCACATTTGCTTGAGGAACAGATAGGGCAAGCGAGAAGGATACAAGGAAGCATGTGGAGACAAGCGCAACAGAACATGTGTCGATTCATCTATTACTTTGTCAACAGCAAAAGTATCACATATCATCAAGGTCGAACCCACTCTTGATTTGATGAACTTGTTTTAACCCTCAAATTCTTGAGTCGGCCTTATACTCTGGAGGAAACCAGAAAACCCTCCAGCCCAGTTCAAGAATAAGCATGTGGAAAGTTACTTCTTCAAAAGCAAAAGTATTTTATATCATCTCTTATCCTTTTTCTTCTCTTTATCCTTACTGCTGCCCTGCAAGATAGGGAGAATGAGAACAATCAGCCGGAACTCGAAATCAAACTTCTGATCTGGGACTGATTGCTGGGAGCTCTAATTGCTTACCTTGTCTGTCACCTCTTTCGGCAAATCTCCTAGCTTGACGACTTGGGGGACTCCTACTACATGGTTTGTATCACACTTGACCAAGCTTGAAACTACAAGTAAGCTTCAAGTGAAATTGATACATTACCTTGTGCATCTCCACCGGTTAAAGATACCACCCCTGGATGGAGGAAAAGTACTTCTAGAGAAGATGTCACATCTACCTATGAGACAGATAAGGCAAGTGAAAATGATACCACACATCGGTACTTAGAAGTTTCGTGATTACTCAGCGGCTTGGATCTTGCAAGTCCCCAACCGAGGAGCTTCCCTCACTCGAGAACTTAGGGGAGCACTGTTTGTACCATACTTGACCAATTCCGAAACTACTGAGCACCGATCAATATTATACCGTCAAGGACCCAGAAGAGTTTCACTCCAACCAGAAGGCCAATCACAATGTGACACGTGTCGACATCAGAAGCCAATCATAGCACGACATGTGTCAACATCAGAAGCCAATCACAACACGACAAGTGTCAATGTCAGAACAAAGCTAGAAACTCTCTTCTATAAAAGGAGATCATTCTCCCACAATATTTTCTAATATCATTTGTACTAAATCATTCACTAGTACTCACTAAATGAGAGCTTGAACCTATGTACTTGTGTAAACCCTTCACAATTAATAAGAACTCCTCTACTCCGTGGACGTAGCCAATCTGGGTGAACCACGTACATCTTGTGTTTGCTTCCTTGTCTCTATCCACTTGCATACTTATCCACACTAGTGACCTGAGCAATCTAGCGAAAGTCACAATCTTAACACTTTCTGTTGTACCAATGTCCTCACCGATTTTGTGCATCAACAAAGTTTATCAAATATCTCGATAAAGACTCCTCCTTTGGACCTCAGGAATAGCCGAAAATCCTGAAGCAGAAAACCCCTTTCAAAAACCATAACCCTAAATTGCCTACAACTCCGAAATTGAAGGAGGAGTTTTTGATATTTTGCGGAGGTGGACGTATCAGTTAAGAATTTATTTTATTAGATGTCGGTTGTGTGCATCATCAGCCACATTATCTGTTACACTAATATGGTATAAAAAAATGATATCTCTAGCATTACTCATTCAAGTGTATATAACGTGTTGATATTACGAATTTTAGGAAATTTGAAACTATACCTTAAATATCCAATAATGCGTAATGATGTATAAAATCTCTCTCTACATAATATTGTGTTATTCACTTGGAACACCATGGTGCACCAATTACATATAAGTTGTTTTATCCGTGTTGGTACTCGGAGAAATATGACCTACTTAGTTGTTATTGTATTTGGATTCCAAGTGATTGCGGAATGGCTGAGTTGAATTTGAGGGATTTTATCATTTGAAACGGTTTGTTAGGGTGTTGACATTATAATTTGGCCGAAGAAACCGAAAAAATATGGACACCGCCAAGATAAAGTTTGTTATATATATCCAGAAAGAAAAATGAATCCCTTTACGATTCGGAAATCAATTAGAAATAGGGTAGGATTAAGAGACTGCCTCAGTACTATATATACATGCTCCTGCCTCATATTTTGCTTCACCAAACTCTCTCTTGTTGAAAGCTCTCTAATCTCCCATGGATCCCAAGTTTGCACTCCGTTTTGTTCTTGTTCTTCTTCTCACCTCCCCTCTCTTTATTACCAACACCATGCAAGCTGAAGCTGTCCAACCCTACGAAGAAACAAAGAAACACGAGCCATCGGGGATGATCAACGTCGGTTTGGTGTCAGCGGTACTCGCCGACAAAGGGTATCATGCCATGTCACTTACCCTAGACATGGTTCTTGATGCTATAAACCCTAACGCCACTCTTACCCTCTTTTGCCCACAAGACAAAGCTTTCTTTGACTCCAAGTACCCGCAGCCTCCATTGACGCTCCTCAAGTACCATGCTGTACCATTCAAGATGGACAAAGATTCCATGGAGGCCTCTTTTCGTCACGGTTCCAAGGTTGATACTCTGCTACTGGCAGAGGCGAAGCTACATAGGAGCGAAGGGGGGCGACCGCCCCTCCGCTCGCCGGAAAACAAAGGCAGGAGCGACCCTTGAACCCCCCTGGTTCGGCCGGAAACTGGGAATCGCGGTGGTTCTGTGAAACCAGAAACCTGCTGCGTGCAGGGTTTTTTTTTTTAATTTTAAAATCCAGGCCAAAACGACATGTCGTTTTGGGCCTGGTAAAAAAAAATTAATTTTTTTATTAAACGACGTCGTTTATTGTCTAAGCAAATTTAAAAAAAAAAATGGGGGGACCACTGGTCCCCATCCCCCCATCCCCATTCGTTTATTGTCTAAGCAAATTTAAAAAAAAAAAAATGGGGGGACCACTGGTCCCCATCCCCATTCCAATCCCACCCGTTTCAATTATTTCCCAGATTTCACTCTACTACTCCCCCACCTTTACTACCCTTTACTCCCCACACGACAAAACCCTCCCTCCCATCCCAAATTTCACCTTCCAAAACAAATCCCAGGAACACAAGCAGCCACCCCATTCCGTTGGTTGGCCACCAGCCACAGGTCCAACTATCCAAGACCACTGACTCGCCACACCTCCAATTAAGGTAAAATTTTAATTTATTTCAAACCCTAATTGATTATTGAATACAAATTTTTGTTTAATTGATGTAGGATTATAGGGTTATACATTATATGGTTATTGATTATAGATTATTCATATGAATACTATGATTATTGATATATTTTTTTTGAAGTACATAAAAGAGGTGATTGGTGAAGACTTTTACATCATATTTACATTAACATAATAAACCCCAATCCAACCAACCAAAACCCTTATTCAAATGCATTGTTGGTACTTATTAATTACATTCGTAGACTCGTAGTCTACTCTAGGACTAAGAGTCTAAGATATATTTGTTTTTCTTTTGTTATACAGTTACGTAATGGAACGATACTATAAGAAACAATGCTTAAATCATTCTCCAAATATTCCGGATAGTCCTCCTCTTCCTTCAAATATTATGGGTAGTCCTCCTCCACCTTCAAATATTCCGAGTAGTCCTCCTTCTAGTATTCCGAGTAATGCACAACAAAGTGAGGTTACTGAGTTGGATGAAATATTAGTTAATCTTCCTGCATATCCTGGACTGAGACGTCGAATGTTTGATTATCCACTCAATTATCGCGAAGCAATTCGTAGATACTACCTCCAAAATGAACCTTGTCAACCTAAATCTCACATCATGCCAAGGAAAGCTAGCGACAATCGATGTTTTATCACAGGTTGGTTTGATAATTTTAAGTGGTTGGAGTATAGTATAGTAAAGAATGCTGCATTTTGCCATTATTGCTATCTTTTTAAATGTGATTTTGATAAAGCGGGTGGTAGTGGAAGTGATGTCTTCACTGAAAAAGGGTTTACAAATTGGAGGAAAGGACCCGAAAATTTTCGAGTCCATGAGGGAGGTGTTGGAAGTCTTCATAATAAAGCTATGCAACAAGCTAAAGACTTGATGACACAAAAACAACACATTGAAACATTTGTGATCAAACAAACTGATGAAGCTCGCGTTAATTATCACACTTTACTGAGTGGAGCACTTGATTGCACAAGATGGTTGTTGCGACAGGGTATGGCTTTTCGTGGGCATGATGAATCTTTGAAATCGAGCAATAGGGGTAATTATATAGAGCTTATGCAATTTCTTGCTGATCATAATGAGAAAGTTAGGAAAGTTGTGTTTGAGAATGCTCCCAAGAATCTCAAGTATACCTCTTCCGATATTCAAAAGGATCTTGTTCATGCTTGTGCTATTGAAACCATTAATGCAATCACTAAAGATATGGAAGGTACATTTTTTTCTCTCTTAGTTGATGGATCACGTGATGCTTCCACTAAAGAGCAAATGGCGGTGGTATTGCGTTATGTGAACAAAAAGGGAGAGGCAATTGAAAGGTTTTTGGGTGTTCAACATGTCTCCTCTACAACTAGTAGCTCGCTTGAAGAGGCCATTGAGAGATTGTTTGCTACAACAAATTTAAGTATGTCCAAGTTACGAGGACAGGGCTATGATGGAGCTAGTAATATGAGAGGTGAGTTAAATGGTCTTAAAACAAAGATTTTGAACAAATACCCTCAAGCATTTTATATTCATTGTTTTGCACACCAACTCCAACTAGCTCTTGTATTCGTGGCAAAGGAAAATGAGGATGTTGCCAATTTCTTCATCAATGCTAGTAGTTTGGTGAATCTTATTGGATCTTCGTGCAAGCGTCGTGATGCATTTAGAGAGAAACAACAAGAACAAATTCAGAAAGCTCTTGATCTTGGTAATCTTGAAACGGGTAAAGGGTTAAATCAAGAAAGTAGTCTCATGCGTCCATGTGATACACGGTGGAACTCGCATTATGGTACTATTGTTAGTATTATTGTTATGTTTGAAGCTGTGGTGGAGGTGGTTGAATGGATTAAAAGTGATCGCAACCAAGATAATCTCGGTGAAGCAACTAGGTTATTCAAAGACATACAAACTTTTGATTTTGCATTTCACCTTTTCTTGATGAGACTTATACTGGGAATTACAAATGAGTTATCACAAGCATTGCAAAAAAAAGATCAAGATATTGTGAATGCGATGGCGTTAGTGGAAGTATGCAAGCAAAGACTACAATCCTTGAGAGATGATGACTTTGGGGACTTGTTTCATGATGTAGAAAAGTTTTGTGAGGAGCATGATATTATCGTTCCTAACATGGAGGATTTGCATTTCGTACCTGGAAAATCAAGGCGTAAAGCTCCAAAAATCACAAACTTCCATTACTATCGTGTGGACCTCTATTTTCAAGTCCTTGATATGCAACTAAAGGAATTGAATGATCGCTTCAATGAGGTAAACACCGAGTTGCTTCTTTGTATGACATGTTTGAGTCCGGTGAATAATTTTGCATCTTTTGACAAAGCAAAAATTGTTCGTTTAGCCCAACTTTATCCTCAAGATTTTGATCGTATGGACCTTATGAATCTTCCAATTCAACTTGACAATTACATTCATGATATGAAGATGCATAGTGAGTTTTCATCATTGAGAGGAATTAGTGATCTTGCAAAAGAGTTAGTGAAGACCGGGAGGTGTGAAAGCTATATGTTAGTGTATAAACTTCTTACATTGACTTTGGTGTTACCAGTTGCAACCGCTTCAGTGGAGAGAGCTTTTTCTGCTATGAAGATTGTGAAAACACCATTGCGTAACAAAATGGGAGATCAATGGTTGAGTGATAGCATGGTTGTTTACATTGAAAGAGATGTATTTGCTTTTATTGATAATGAGCCTATTATGCGACGTTTTCATGACATGAAACCTCGCCGACAACAATTGTAATTTGTTTGTATTGATTAATTTTGGAAGACGTTACTATTAATTTGTTTGTAGTTCGCCCCTCCCCTCGATAAATCCTGGCTTCGCCACTGGCTACTGGGTCATCCTCTCGTTGTTACTTCCCTACCGGCCGGCACGCATGGATATGCTTCTCTTAACCTAGTCAAAGTAATTGAGTGGGATCTCTATAACAATGGACGGCTGGTTGTTCACGGGGTTGAGGACTTATTTGATCCTGCTTTCCAAACCCTAAGGTATCCACAGTACGACGTGGTTGCGAAAGATGTTAGTTCTGGTGGAGTTTCTTGGCTCAAGGAGAAAACGTTGGGTAAGTTTCTTGCGGTAGGTCTGGAGACTGCTCTCCTTTTGTTTCTTGTGCTTTTTGTCGTTTTTTGTGCCCATTCGATGACCGATGATGTTCACTATCATCCGGGAAATTTTCCAGTGGGAGATTTTTCGGTGAGATCAGTGGACATGTCATCACTACACAAATGGTGGAATATATGTGTTAAAAAGTTAATAACTTAAAAAATAAAATTTCTCATCTTGTGTAAAATCACAAGGTGTACCGTCACATTACAAAATTTCTCCTATTTTCCTTTGTATTAGTGAATTCTTGTTCACGTATCAGGTTGAACTATGTTTGAACTTTGTTAATCTTTTGTATATTTTGTGAAAGGTGATGGAAGGGCAGACAGTAATTGGATGGTTTTCTTTATTTTGGCCTATAAAGGTTATTGAATAGAGCTATAAAATAAAAAATAAAAAAATAAATATGCACTAGTAAAATCATCGAAAATAAATGGTACTAAACCATGTTTTATATATACACGACTAATATAATTTCAGCTTAGCTGGAGAGTGAATTTTCAATCACAAATATGTTTAAGTTCTTTTCTCGTTCACAAAAATTGTCGTGGCTGATGGTTATTTAGTGTTGCAACTTCAGTACGTAGTTAAGCAAGCATGTGAGTATGCTTCTTTAAATCCTCTAGGTTAAGTTCTGGTATGGTTTGGCTTTGACCCTCGCACTTGATCCGTGTGATTCGGGGATTTTGCTCCATCTTTTCCGCCATATTTTTCTGTCAAACTTGAACCAAAAAGAAGAACAACAACCGTTATTATAAGCGTGTCATGCTGGCTAATCTATCCCGAATATCATGTATTCATTCTACACTCGAGATATAAAATTCGGTCAACGATTAAGGTTATTAAGGATATTAGAAGTAGCGATGATTTTTTATTTTTCGCGTGTTATTAAGGATTTTGACACACGAACGTCAAAATTATTCTGATTCATGATTGTCCCCGTAGTGTCAGATGAGATATATAAAGTGACTGAAAGATCATGGATGTATGAGAAGTAAAAATAAGTGTATGTATAATATTACCCACTTCTACTAAAGCTACAGGCTATTGATTAAGATTAAAATCTAAATTAATTGGATCATTACTGGCTAATAAATAATGAGTTATGTTTGTTTCCATGAATTCAGCTCAAAATATGAACTGTAAATCCAAATTTTCGGAACTTAATTACTTTTCAGGTGAAGTTTATCAAAACACAATATCTCTTGCTCGATAAAGACTCCTCCTTTGGACCTCAGAACAACCGAAAATCCAGAAGCATAAAGCCCCTCAAAAACCCTAACCCTAAATTGCCTGCAACTCCGAAATTGAAGGAGGTTTTGATGTTTTGCGGAGGTGGACGTTGGGATTGTGTGTTGATTTTTACATGGACACCAACGGAAGGCGGTGAAATAACCGAAATACTGAACGGTGTCGTCTTGTTTATACTCTTCTTTGGGCAGCTGGGCTAGGCCCAATATTTTCCCATATCCTCAATTCGGCCTGTAAAGCAAAAGGGCCTATAGGCCCACTTCAACTGACTTCCAAATTTGTTTTTTCAATGGATACATTGAATGCGATCCCTAATCTTTAACACTCTTTAACTAAAACATTAATGGTATTCAAAGTTTGATCAAAGTCACTTGACTTTGTACACCTCATTATATTACTATTAAAATTTATATTTTTATAGTTTTGACATTAATTGTTTGATATTTTATGAGATTTATAGTCCTATAAATTTAAAACCTCTCATTATAATACTATTAGAAACAACTACAATAAATTCAAACATTTTGATTGAATAAATGGATAAAAACTATGTAACAATAAGAAATAATAAATGGCAAAGGAATGTATCCATAGTGTTAAAAAAAAATTGGTACATTTCACATATAACAAAGTGGTACATTAATAAAGAAGAATGGGTAAATTATAAATAAATTAGGGTACAAATACAATATTGACAAAATTATGAGTACAAATGAAATTTTAAAAAATATGGGCTCAAAAAGAAATTAATACATGGCTACAAATTAAAACTAAAAATAAAATACTACAACTTAAAAAAAAAAGATTGCAAGTTAAAAGTGGGTACAAACTAAAAATATAAATATATAATACAAAGTTTAGCCATAAAACATGAATATACCATATGTAATTTTCCTATCATTGATTAATTATACAATGTCACGTAACGGTAAACACAAGGGCACAAATACAAATAAAACTTTAAAAAATATGGGCACAAAAAGAAATTAATATATGGGTACAAATTAAAACTGAAAAGAAAATTGGTACAAATTCAAAAAGGTTTGCAAATTCAAAATGGGTACAAACTAAAAATAAAAATATATGATAAAAATTTAGCCATAAATATAAATATACTAATTGTAACATTTTTAACACTAAATGAATATTTTTAGGTAAAAATATTTTATTATTGAAATAATTAATGATGTTATTAATACCCAAGGACCTTTATCAAAAATTGAAAAGAAATAAGGTTTTAAATTTAATCAATGGAGTAGCAAAATGAGAGATGTGAACCTAATTTCACCTTTTTTCAATTTTCCTGAAAAATCCAATCTAAATCCACCAAGTTAGGGGAACTTTCCAAAGTTTCTTTGATGTCATAGGTGTCACAGCCCGTCCCGAGATTTTCATATCGGGAGCGTGAAATGACGAAAGTACCCTTGACGTTACTAAGGTGTGTGTGTGATATGTTTTGAATATTTCATATTTTCCTAAACTATTGGAAATATCATTTAAGTTGGATAAAAAAATGAGTTGTAAATTTGTGTGGTTAGGGATTGAAGTGGAATTGTTTGGATGGACCGCACCTTCACACACGGACTCACCTTTCCTTCCCTCTTCCCCGTGTCTCTCTCTCTCCCCCCTCACGACTCTCTCACTCTCTCTCACCCTCGAAATGTACGGACAAGACCAAAAACCTTCAAAACTTCACGGATCGAAGCAAATAAGGTAATATTCTTCATCCTTTTGATGTTCTGAGTTGAATGGTACTAGTTTAGGAAGTGAAACCCTCGGAATCGTCGTGAAACCCTAACCCCGAAAATGTGCATTGTTCATGCACTCGTGAAATCTTGCATTTCAAGGAATTTCAAGCTCACAGTGAGCTTAAGGACATCCTCACGAGCTTCGGAGTACTTCGTAGGTAACATTTGGACGTCGGAGGACCGAGAACGGAGTTTCTCAAAATTTCTGAATTATCGAGCTTCCCCAGGTAAAATCTAGTGAATTTTAGACCTTGAAACTAGTCTATCGTGATTCTACATGTTAAGGGCTTCAAATTGATATAAAATTCGAAGAAAACGGTTGAGAAACGAATGAGAACAAGCAATTACAAAATTCGCCGGAATCCGGCCACCGGAAAAACCAGTCCGGCGACTGGTTGAAGAAGATGATGCGCATGGGGGCGCGTGCCACGTCAAAAAAGTTTTCTAAAAATTTCTCGACGTCCGTGACGTCAAGTAGGTCAATGTGGTATATTCATATACCCAAATTGAACATCGTATGAGAAGTTATTTCGAATTGTTGGTTATGTGTTTAAATTAACGTTTTTATAGTTGTTTCGCATATAGGTGACACCTATCCCGAGGACAAGCGCATCCAGGGACGTCACGGGGGTTACGACCCATCGACTTACCAGTGAGTGGGCAGTTTTGTTTTCGTATTACCTATATACTACTGTTTTTCCCAGAAAATGCAATTATATGAAAATATGTTTTAAAATGCCATGCATGCAATCGATGAGATATTTGAATTGATAATTGATGCATATATATATGAATTGACGATGTGGACGCACATGTGAGTTTTTACATTATTCATACTATTTATTTATGTGAATTGCATTGAAAGCTCATAACATGCACCATAGGTGTTAGTGCTTATGTTATTCACCACACCGCACGCTCGCCTTGGATCCAAGTAGGTGAATGTCGTACAGACCATGTGAGGGTTCCGACATGCTAGTCGTATAGATCACTAGATGTGATTCCGACTAGTGGGTGACCTTAGTTATGCGCGCCGATGATTGATGAGAGAAGCACTAGAGCGTATTCTTACACCTTTCATCGTACAGATTACCTTACGTAGTTCCGAGTGACGTGCATAGTAGGGCCGTATAGGTCACTGTGGTGACTCCGGCTGAGTGGGATATTGAGCTATAGAATCAGCCGTACAGGACCACTGTAGGGTCTCCGGTTGATTTATCATTTCACCTTATTTATATTGATGCATTCATATTATATTTTGGCATGGCATGGCATATTCTTTCTTAAAAGCGTTGAAGGATTGGGATTTGAGCTTTTGGTGATATATATATATATATATATATATATATATATATATATATGTTTATATACTATTTTTGGGAAAGTATACAGGTTTTACGGTGAGGGGTTAGAAATGTTTTAAATGAAATGTTTTGGAAAATCTTTGGTTTTACTGACCCACTCATCTTTGTTTTGCGCCCCTCCAGGTTCTAGTTAGCAGTTGGTGGCTCACGAGGTCTTTTCGGCATTCTGACAGACGTTCTGCATGTAGGACTCACCTGCGGGTGTTGTACTTTTAATTATGGTCCTACTTGACTGGACCTAGTATCTACGCTCTGAATTCGTGTGTTTTACTTTATAACTCACTCTTTTATACTAGTAGGTTATTACTGCTAGTGGTTGGTTTAAATTCCTTCATATTTCTGTTACATCTTGCTTCCGTTTCGCACTTTTGGCTACGTCACGCTCACGTGACCGACAACACGCCTTGATTCCAGGATCGGGGTGTGTCAATAGGCATTTGTGAGTAGTTTAAAATTTTGACTAGGGCCACTTTGCGGTCTATTACTATGTAAAGTGTGGTAATGTTATTATGTTAGTGAAATTACATTTTGTACATGTTTAATGAATATATTTTATTGAATATGGATTGTAAGCGTCATTTTCCATATAATGTGTTACACTAATATGGTATGAAAAATATATCTTCCTAGCTTACTCATTCAAGTGTAATAATGTGTTGATATTACGAATTTTTGGAATTTTGATACTATACCTTAAAGTATCTAATAACGCATAATTATGTGTGAGTCTCTCTTTACATAGGAATCTGTTATTCACTTGGATGTTTGTGGTGTACCTCTTACATATAAGGGCTTGTTTAGAAGTGTTTTTAAAGTAGGGTATTTCATCAATTTCCCCCCTGAACTTGTGACTATTGGCCAATTTCCCCCCTCAACTTTAATTTTGGCCAATTTCCCCCCTCAACTTTCATAATTAGTCAATTTCCCCCCTCAACTTTAATTTGGCCAATTTCCCCCCTCAACTCTCATAATTAGTCAATTTGCACCCTACTGTTAATTTTTTAATTTGATCATAATTAAACAAGTGTGTGTAAGAAACTAAATAAGATGTATGTTAATCATTTTCCTATGTCCTTATCCTATTACAAATAGATTAAAATTTAGAATTTTACAATTTATAATATATAATATTATTAGTCATAATAAATCAGTATGGAGTAATTTTATTTGATTTTTTACTATACAAAATTGATAACGAAAAGGATTGATGTGTACATTTTTGTATGTGAATACAATTTTCTTTATAAAAGTGAAAGCTAAGTTCAAGTAAATTGCGGAGAATCGAGCTTTAGTGCAAAAATGGCTAGTCAATTCATAATTTTCGACTCCTTATTAAGAATAACCCATTTTATTGAAATAGGTCTGATCCATGAGTTTATGATTATTATTTTTTCTTCTACATGCTTTAAACCCGATTCATAACTTTTTCTTATAATCAACCCATATCACATACTAATTGTATTATGTTTTTGTACATTTTTACCCTATATTATGCAGGTGAGTTTATATTAATTTTAGTACTTTGTTGGAAGTTATTAGAAAGATTGAAAGAAAAAAAAAAGAATAGATGGAAAATTAAAAAATTAACAGTAGGGTGCAAATTGACTAATTATGAGAGTTGAGGGGGGAAATTGGCCAAATTAAAGTTGAGGGGGGAAATTGACTAATTATGAGAGTTGAGGGGGGAAATTGGCCAAAATTAAAGTTGAGGGGGGAAATTGGCCAATAATCACAAGTTCAGGGGGGAAATTGATGAATACCTCTTTAAAGTAACTGAAAGTACTTTTAATAAAGTGTTTTTAGGAACTAATCGTTAATAAAAATGCAAAGAGAATCTTGACAAAAAAAACACTTTAATTGCTTTTTGTAAGAAACACCAGTTATTTTAAAAATTATGTGTTTCTCGTAAGAACTCAAGTTCTTTTGAAACCCAAAAATAATTTCACCAAATGCATTTTTAATCATTTTAAAACACTTTCAAACCAGCTCTTGTTATACTCCACTTGCTACTTGGAGAAGTATGGCCTACTTGTTATTGTATTTGGATTCCAAGTAATACTGGAATTGTTGAGTTGAACTTGATGGATTTTGTCATTTGAAACGGTTTGTTCAGGTGTGTTGACATTATAATTGTCACGCCCCGATCCCGACATACGTCTAGGATCGACACGTGACGTCACCAAGTACCCATATCTATCATACCCCGCCTCCAGTATATGGGCAGAGCACAATTCGATAATCAAATCGCATAGTAATTTTTCGTATCCTTTATGGCTGCATCTAACCTCCTCGTTAGACTGCCTACGTACCCTAAACAAGGTCGTCATGCACTATAATTGACATATGTCACAGTCCGTTTAAGCTGAAATGCATAACATTTCTCAATCAATCAATAGAACTTGACAAGCATGAAATTTCTAGACTTAGGGTTACATAACAAACCCACCTGAAAATCATGATTTCCCTTCCATCTTCTATATAAGTCATGATGTCGCAACATGATATCGCAATTCACAACATATATCATATCAAGGAACCGACGAAGCACAATACAATTCTCTAGCCATATTATTTAACTAATTTGCCCAAAATAATAACAACTATAACCATATATTCTCAATTCATACTTTATGAAATCATAATCGAATCATAGAAAATCCTGAAGGAGTCACCCAAACATCCAACAGCTTTTCTAATTCAATTCACAAGATTCTCAAAACCATTGCTCACATATATTCTAAAACTAAGGCTAGAGTGACACAGTTAAGCCAAGCCTACATCTTTGAAGCTAAGAAACCAACAAGTCAAGTGATGCAACTTTGGACCACTTAAACGAATCCAAACCAGGAAACGATTATGGACCATCACTTAACGGAATCGCGGAGTAGAAATGATTCCAGACCATCACTCAACGGAATCCAAACAAGGATACGATTCCATACCATCACTCAATGGAATCACTTGCACTATCAACTTCGCATGACCACTAACTATCTTATCATACAAGCATAAAAGTTATACATAATACTTGTCATAAGATTCTGGGTTCACATCGTCCTAAAAACAATCATACACATCATACTGATCATACATATCTAACCACATTTCATAAACGTTTCCAAGCTACAGTCAAGTCACAATTAATAAACATAGACCGATGCTAAAATAAAATAACACTTCAATAGAAAGCACATTTAATTAACAAGTATAACTCAATATGATGCCACTAATACATATATCAAGACACACATCAACCAAGAACGACACGTCATCGTGATGAGCCAACTAAGTTCCATCAAGTCTCAACAACAAACTAGAGATAAACGACACTCTAGAGTATAACACGTTGACTAGAACGTCAACCGTCAATAAGGTAGGTCCATTAAGATCAACAATCTAAGGTTATTCAAATCGGAAGATCCGCACATCAGATTTCTGATCGGTAAGTTCTCAAAGGTCCAACAACTGATAACTAAGGTGCTCACAAAATTGTACGACGATCCAACGATCGGATTGTCGTCAATCATACAAACAAGTGGTGGTCCAATTTGATCACCACATCAAACAATTGAATTTCGAGAAACTGAGCTAGAAATAGATTCATAGGGTCACTAGAAGGTATTTAGTACTTAGACAACACTCGTGGACAGTCTCACGCACCGCCACACGTGATGGTAACCATGGTGAAGGGTTTGAAAACCCAAATTTTCAACCTTAACCATAAAGGCTCAAATTTACGTGGTAACTAGAGCTCAACAAGGGAAACATTATTTACAGCTAGGCCAACGACAAATTCTAACCGGAAACCATCCAAATTCATCGGGGAAAACCGGGTTTTTAGGGTTCTAAACACCCAACTCTAAAAAGAATACGAAAGTACAAACCAAGCATACGAACTTGAAGATTATGAAGATTATATGAAGTTTAATACCTCACTTGAAAGAAATGGTTGCCGAAATCACCGGAAAAATGACAAAATCGTCGGAAACCCACGGAACTTTGCTGCCTCGAACTGGAAAAATGGATAAGAAAATGGGAAATCTAACACTGCAAAGATGTAGGGCTCGTCAAGAGCTTTCCATGGACACCAAGATCACCCAAAACGGAGATTGGATGAAGGAGATATGAGCGGATCAAGTTTGCGGGTTAACAGATCTAATTCGCCCCAAAACGGGTTTTTCCTTCTTTTCTCTCGCCACACTCCCGTGGCTTTCTTTTTCTTCCCTCTTTTAGCCACTCCTATGGCTTTTTCCTTCTCTTTTCATTTTTTTGTTTTTAGCAACAACTTCAAATGTTTGTAACTATATCGTTATAATTCGGACTCGCAAACGGTTTTCGCCTATGCTTTCGTGATCTCGATATCTATTCAACAATATAAATTGTGACCTCAAATGGTCTACGGATTTTAAATAATTAATTTTCCGAAAAATAATATAAAATCTCTATAATACCAATACGTAGATTATAATAATGAAATCCAAGAACATGATTTCACAATAATTTGCCCAAAAAACCAAAAAAAATTAGGAAACCAATTGTTATTTTGTTATATGTCTCCAGAAAGAAAAGTGAATCCCTTTACGATTTGGAAATCAATTAGAATTAGGGTAGGATTAAGAAACTGGCTCAGTACTATATATACGTGCTCCTAACTCATATTTTGTTTCACCAAAATCTCTCTTGTTGAAAGCAACCTAGCTCTCTTTTCTCCCATGGATCCCAAGTTTGCAGTCCGTTTTATTCTTGTTCTTCTTCTCACCTCACCTCTCTTTGTTACCGGCAACATGCAAGCTGAGGCTGTCCAACCGTACGAAGAAACAAAGAAACACGAACCATCAAGGATGATCAACGTCGGTTTGGTGTCAACCGTGCTCTCGGACAAAGGGTATCATGCCATGTCACTTACCCTAGACATGGTTCTTGATGCTATAAACCCTAACGCCACTCTTACCCTCTTTTGCCCACAAGACAAAGCTTTCTTTAAATCCAAGTACCCACAGCCTCGACTGACGCTCCTCAAGTACCATGCTTTGCCATTCAAGATGGACAAAGATTCCATGGATGCCTCTTTTCGTCACGGTTCCAAGGTTGATACTCTTCTGCCGGGTCATCCTCTCGTTGTTACTTCCCTACCGGCCGGCACACATGGATATGCTTCTCTTAACCTAGTCAAAGTTACTGAGTGGGATCTCTATAACAATGGACGGCTGATTGTTCACGGGGTTGAGGACTTCTTTGATCCGGCTTTCCAAACCCTAAGGTATCCACAGTACGACGTGATTGCGAAAGATGTTGTCAGTTCTGGTGGAGTTTCTTGGCTCGAGGAGGCGATAGACAATTGGTTTCTTGTGCTAGGTGTGGCTGCTGCTTCCACTTTTGTGCTCGTTCTCGTATTTTTCTTTTGTGCTAAGCCTTCGAAGACCGATGATTTTCAGTATTCTCCTTTGTATTATGGGGTTCTTGGTCATGTATCATAATTGATTAAATAACTATGTTTGAACTTGATTAATCTTTTGTATATTCCACTGGTTCTTTCTTCTGTTAATTGGATGGTTTTCTTTATTTTGGCGTATAAGGGTTACTGAATAGAGCTATAAAAAAATGAAGAAATACATGCACTAATAGAATCCATTACAAAATTTTAATCAAAGATAAATCGTAAAGTAACATTCAATTGACAATAAATAGTACCAAACCGTGATTTATATATAGATGACTAAAATAGTTTCACCTTAACCGGAGAATGAATTTTCAATCACAAATATGTTTAAGTTCTTTTCTCCTTCCCAAAAATTGTTGTGGCTGAATGTTAGATCTATCATAGATAATTTTTTTTGTTGATGCTGGTTATTTAGTGGTTAATTAAAAGATCAAGAGTCAAGACAGTGAAAATAACATGGCTTACAACTTCAGTACGTAGTTCATTTACCCCCAATTCGATGTTTCAGGTCCCAATCCTCATCTGTCAACATTGTCATTACCAAAAAAAAAAAAGAAAAGAAAAAAAGAAACAATACATGTGCTGTATCGTAATTTAACAAAAACAATTTGAATGAAGCTTCTTAATATGTTACTAATCAATAAATAATACTACAACCTCAAAAGTTCTATCAAAATTTCAGATACCCAGAATTCATCAGGATCTTAGTTTTTCTGTTGATAGTATTATTCTTATGCTGAAGAAGCTAAATGCATGCATGCCAAATATTCACTCAACTTCAATTTTTCCATAAGTTACTGAGCAGAGACTCAGTCATTAAGGCGACTAGACTGTAGTTTTCGGTTCGCGAGCTCCGAGAGGTTGGAGCCAACGGAGCCCCCTACACGGTTGAGGCCCAAGCCGATACTTGAAGTTCGGTGCTGTCTGCAGCGGAATGAGCCAGGATGAGTGGTTGGGGAGCAGAGGCAGTTTTTCCACCTTGATGATTTTAGAGTATCTTGTGATGTTGGTGAAATAAGCATGTGAGTATGCTTCTTTAAATCCTCTAGGCTAAATTCTGGTATGGTTAGGCTTTGACCCTTGCACTTGATCCTTGTGATTCGGGGATTTTGCTCCACCTTTTCAGCCATATTTTTCTGTCAAACTTCAACCAAAAAGAAAAATAACAACCGTTATTACATACGTGTCACGGTGGTTAATCTATCCCTAGTATCATGTATTCACCCTTGCACTCAGAGATTTTGAGTCTGGACGGCAATTGTTCAAAGAGAGAAGGTTCTTAAGGATGTCAGATTTCCAATGATGCTTATAGTTTTCTTGCATGTTTATTTACTTAGAATGCATACTGAAATGATTTGCGACAATTCTTGACTTTCCGCGTGTTTACTACACGAGCATCAAAATTATTCAGATTCATGACTTTCCCCGCTGTGTCATGCATCGAACAATTTGTTAAATTTTCTATCAAATATTCAAAATTGATTAGAGAAAACAAACATAAAGAATCCATGAAAGAACAAGTTTGAGATCACAAAATCTTGATAAGAAAATTGTATATATATGTAAACCTGGAGAATACTTGGAAATTGCCGAAGTTCGTCCCCAAATCGCCACAGCAAAAATGTTGTCTGGCTTCTTGCAAGGAGAGAAAGGTGAGATGGTGGAAGGAGGTGTTACCACTTTTATCTTTCTACCCAACCCCTTAACAAAATGAAAGAAAATCTTGATGAGAAATGTTAACAAATTTGACAGCAGTCACAAATAGCTGAATTTTTGGGCTTCAAGTTTCAACCACCTCTTTTTTTGCAGTTGCAAGTTTGTGGTAACTCCTTGATCACATGTTTGTAGCCACAAATTTCCATTTTTGCTATCTCTAAATAATTTTTTTAGTTTCAAATAATTAGGATGCCATGAAAAAAACAGAATAACAGCTTTCCAAAGCCAAAAGTAATATTAGCTAGCTAATATCTTAGTAGAACTCAATATTTGTTATTCATAAAGATAGACAATCATTATTCAGTTAGAAAATGTGATTATGATTCAAGGGTTTAGGGCAAAAGGAGTAGAGGAAGAACTACGAAGACTTGGAAAGAGACTTTAAAAAAACGTGGAGCACATGGAGCTAACGGAAGACTAGCGGCAAACTGAGTACAGTGGCGTTCTCGGATTCATACAGCTGAACCCACTTAGTGGGATAAGACTTTGTTGTTGTTTGTATAAAAATAGGCAATCACCTTCCATTCTAAAGTTTACCAAAACGGGACGTGTACGAAACTAAACGAGCCTCGAAGCTACTAGATAAAACTAAAAATTAACTTCTGAAGGTCAAATTATTGACTATACTTTGGTTTGGTTGTGCGTAATAGTGTCTGCATGTATAACTCTATGTTAATTTGGATGCTTTCTTATGTGCACACACTACGCATCAGTCATGCAAGTGCAGGAAATTACTGGTACTGCAGACTGAACCAACCCTCGTCAAGTACGGGTGCGAGTCTCGCAACATTTCAGTAAGAGACGAGCATACTAAGCCAGGGCCGGAATCTGCACAGGAGCTGCAAAGTAAGTGGCATTTGCTTCATGGAGGCATGGAGTCACAAGAACAAAATTGACCTCCGAATACAATAGAACACAGCAGCTTCGAGTCTTTTTATCAGTAACGGGAAATAAATTAATTTGTGAGTCAAAGATAATTTCTGAGCAAGCCGAAATCAATTTTACAACATAATTTAACATACAATGATCGAATAGTAACCAAAATTAACATAGTTTGGCTAACGGATTCAGCAGGTGAGTTTTTTTTTTTCACGGGAGTCAGAAGCAGGAAAACCAGAGGAGAAGAGATACAAACACATTTTGCTTTTTCTATTTTTCTTTTTCGTCGTCGTTTATTGGAAAACGAGGCAGTGACATTGCCGTTGCTAAGCATTCGGGTCTGCTTCCTTCTTTGCTTACTTCTGCCTCTTGTATATCTTTGCCAAGAATGATTTCAGCACTGCCTGTACTGCTTTACTTGAATGAGATTCAATGGATTTTGTAAGTTTCTCGTAACTGCTGCTCTCGTACTCCAGAAACACACCCTACAAACCGCAAGTTAAATAAAGTAACGTTAAAACCATTGGTTCCAAATCCAGAAAAAAATGCACGAGAAATAAACCCTTGACGTTATGCAAAATGTTTCCCAGTTAAAGACGAGGCTCCAAAAAACAAAAAAAGTACAGCAGAACAAGAAGACAGGGAGAATAACCTCAAGATCAAGGACTTTGTATAGTTCCTTTACTTTCGCAATACATGTTTGGTCATCTTTCCCGTAATTCTCCTGGTAGCATAACACAAACGCGGATAAATGTGATCAAGAACCATAACAACGGGAATAGTATACGATACATTAGAATATAGATTTACTTGCTTACATGTAATAGTTTCTTTTGTTCCTCACTAGCAATTTCTAAAGCCTTCACAACCAACCAAGAGCACTTGAAGTCTTGAATATCAGTCCCAACCTAAAATTCAAACGACAAACAGTTAGATCGTTCATAATGCTTTGAAGGTAGGGAATTGCATGACCAGAATCCAAATGAAAATGGCTTAAAAAGTACCTTTCCAATCACTTCAGGATCACCAAAGCAATCCAAATAATCATCCTACAAAATACATCAGCATATCATTCGGTTAATGTAAAAAAGGATTTTACATAGAAGGAAGAAAAAAGAAAAACGGTGGTCATAAATTGATCGTGGAGCTGTAGGTTTGGCAATCCTCCATTTCTTTTTCCCTAACCATGCTACAGTTTATCAGCGAGAAAATAATAGAGGATTCATATGTGAAATTAACTATTACCTGTACTTGAAAATAAGTTCCCATTTCAATAAGAATATTCCTCACATCAGCATGGCGTTCAAGATCTTCGCCTGCCATTAGCAATGCGCATGCTACCTGAGTGCATAGATTGGTTATAAGCATGATCATGTCAAAAAAATTTCATCAAATCCTGGGATGAACAAGAATGCCTTAGAATAAAGTAAAAATGACAGACAATCATGTAAAAAAGTTAATTGCTTCACATGGTTTCGGGTGTTCACTTCTTTTACAGACGAAATCATGCAAACAAAAATTCTGTTCTATAGAGGTTTTCGGCTATTCAAATATATGATCAGAAACAAAAAATCTTCAAAATTTCAGTTTCATTCACACAGAAAATGACTAGGCGTAACAGTGTTTACATTACATGCCAATAAGAAAGCAGACTTTCTACCTGCTTAAGGCACCATCAGTTGAAAACTTCTCTAGAGCGAAGTTGACAATTGACCATAAAGATAATGAATCTGAGAACCATGAGCTATGAAAGTGTAAAAGAAATTTGTACTCACTGGAAGGTAAAATGAGTAATAAGCAGTCTTGTACTGAACAATGCGGCGGTGACTGCATGAAAAGACAACCACTTGAGCATAAGTAACAGGAGAAGTAAATAGATTTAATTGGGAATCAATCGAGTAGAGTCAAAACCATCACTATTTACTTACAGCGACAATGAGTACTTTGATAGATCTTTCTCTCCTTCATGAGTGGTAATTAAATCGATCAATTGTCCATGAGCTGTTTGAAACTCAACCTCATTAAATAAATCCAGCAGATCCACATAGTAGGGCTTTCCCCTAAAGTGCTTTTTGAGAATTCTCGGGATATGGTTGCGAAGTAGTATGCCATCATTCACAGCAATCATGCCAATCTAGAATTTAACAGTTATGGAAGTTAGAATCTTCAAAGCAATTACAAAGAGAAACGCAAAAGGAAAAGAATCGCTCATGTTCGAGGCTCACACCTTTGGCAGCCTGAACCAGCAGGGCTGACCCCTACGCGTATGAGAGCCATCCATGATATCATCAAGAACGAGAAAATATGCTTGAAGCTGCAAAATTCAATAAAAAGGAAGGTCAAAATGCCATTGTAGCCAATGCAGAGGAGAGGTGTGGATGTATGATAAACAGCAGGAGCCATTATGCGTTGTCATACCCATTCAATACACCAACCAAGTGCTGATGAATGAAAAATTTCATCATCCGTTAGGTCCTCTCCATCCTTGAGTAATTTTAAGCTGTCAACAACGGATAAACCTCGATTCAGCTTTCCTGCAAACGGTAAAAGCATTATGAGCAGAAGTTCTATATCAAAGATGTGAAATAAAAATCAGAAAATGTAACATTTCTATACCTCCAGGCACATTGTAGTCCAGCATCTGCAACAAAAATGAACCAACGATCCAATTAGGACGTAAAATATCAGTATGAAATCGGAATCAAAGTTTTCGAGAGCAACAGCACAATTGAGAAGAAACTTGTACCGTTGTACGGTGCACAGAAACATATACATACATTGGCCTTCAACCCCATATCTAGATGCAGAACAACTGCTAACCCGGACACAGACTCGTATCCATACTTACGTACGCATATATACATCAGCGTATTTCAGATTTACAATATGCTCTTATAATTTCACCTTAAAGATGAAAAAATCATAATTAAAAATCAGATACTCTTGCATATCAGTGTATTTTTGACATTCACGTTAACTAATTGGGAACTATCATTAGCACTCCAAAACTATCATTAATTGGGGCGGTGGCCAGCCACCTAGTGCCTCTTAGGCCGATTTTTAGAACAGTGAGTACTATGGGATTGGGAAGTTCATGGAGAATAACAAGTCAAACAAACAGAGGCAGAATGTCCTCTTACTGCGACGAAGGTTAAAGCTTTCGAGCCAATTTAGACTGCCAAATCAAATCGAAACCAATACTACTACAAAATTTCAACAGAATCTCACCAATCTCTGTCTCAACAAGCTATCCCATCAAAAAATTTCCAGCCAAAATCAAATCTTCCTCGATTCGAACAGTTTCTTTCGACAAATTTAAGGATCACAAATCTATACAAAACCCAAAACAGAAAATCGTACAAAACTTAACTGAATGTAACAGTAACACCAGCAATCCGAATATTTAAACATCATAATTTAAAAGACTCAATCTTTCAATGGCATGCACATTGACATATGAATTACATACAGATTAAAGGGATAGATGGCAATACCCGTTCGACCCATTGACGAGAAACGTCAGTGAATTCGAAAGCCGGATCATTGAGAAGCTCAGATTTCAAAACAGAGTAAACCTCCAAGAACTTAGACCTCAAATCACCACCCATTTTTTCTAGAGAGAGAGAGAGAGAGTGTATGTGGAGTGAAAAAGGAAAGATTTGAGCTTGGAGAGCTTTGAACAAGAATGGAGGAAGGAGAAGGAGGAGGGTCTATAAATAGATGCCAGCCGCAAGCTTTGAGAGAGGGAGGGAGAGAGAGAGAGAGAACAAGTCACTTCTGGTGGGCTAATATTTGATGGCTACACAGTAATTACCATGTTTGTTTTACTTTATTTTATTTTATTTGGGAATATGCTTTTACTTTCGTATTTTCCATATAAATAAATAAAAACAAATTTCACACCACAAATTGTTTTTTTTTTTTTTTGAAAGTCAATTAAGGAAACACATTTATTTAAATTAAATATTATAAATACACTTTTTTTAGATCAAGTACTATATTTACTGATAAAGAGATCAATATGTATATAGTTAAGGATATAATGCGTACAATGGGTCTCGATAAAAATTTTGCTGAGGATTTTATCAGGACAAAAGGAAAAAAAGCATCCCTCACCAACAAAATACTAAGCAGTACTATCCTTGAAGAGAAGATTAAAAATTACATAAGAGATTCCTCAAACCAAATTTATGAATTATCTAAAGCCAAGCTCATTCTTGCGAAACGATGAGCCACCTTGTTCGTACCTATACACTTATAACGCTTATCTTATGAATCAGATTACTCTTAATATGAATTGTACAAAAGCTCATACTTTAAAAAAGATACAAATTTCATAAACAAATAAAAACAAGCAAAAGCTATACAAATCAAAGTTGTTATGTTGTGAAAATATTTCGGATTTTTTCACTTTTTTCGCAAGAGAATTCATCATTGGTATTTTTTTCCTAATAAATGTACAAAGCAGATATCGAAATCTAAAATCCTTAAACGAATTTAAATTTCTAAGTGAACTAAAATCAAATGAATTACGAACACGGAGTATCAATCTAATAGTATGAATATCTATTCGGATTTGACTCATTGCAGTTGATACTAACTTTAGTGAATCAAGTGAAGTGTACCGAAAGAGTAGAATATAAAACGTGGACGTTTTAGTAGTTTAACCTTGAAAAGAAAGAAAGGACAAATTAGAAAACAACATAGTTTTACTCGAATTGTTTATGTGTCGCCCACCAATATCTACCACAGTAAACATCTCAACTTTATTGAGATCTCATCTTACCAATCACCTTCCTTCGTAATCAGTCAAAGTATGTGAGCCAGCCAACCAACTACCAAATTCAATGTCCAAAAGATATATTTTGGACAAACGATCCAATTAGGACGTAAAATATCAGTATGAAATCGAAATCAAAGTTTTCGAGAGCAACAGCGCAATTGAGAAGAAACTTGTACCGTTGTACGGTGCACAGAAACATATACATACATTGGCCTTCAACCCCATATCTAGGTGCAGAAGAACAACTGCTAACCCAGACACAGATTTGTATCCATACATACGTACGCGTATATACATCAGCATATTTTAGATTTACAATATGCTGTTATAATTTCACCTTAAAGATGAAAAAATCATAATTAAAAATCAGATACTCTTGCATATCAGTGTATTTTTGATATTCACGTTAACTAATTGGGAACTATCATTAGCACTCCAAAACTATCATTAATTGGGGCAGTGGCCAGCCACCTAGTGCCACTTAGGCCGATTTTTAGAACAGTTACTATGGGATTGGGAAGTTCATGGAGAATAACAAGTCAAACAAACAGAGGCAGAATGTCCTCTTACTGCGACGAAGGTTAAAGCTTTCAAGCCAATTTAGACTGCCAAATCAAATCGAAACCAATACTACTACAAAATTTCAACGGAATCTCACCAATCTATGTCTCAACAAGCTATCCCATCAAAAAAATTCCAGCCAAAATCAAATCTTACTGATTCGAACAGTTTCTTTCGACAAATTTAAGGATCACAAATCTATACAAAACCCAAAACAGAAAATCGTACAAAACTTAACTGAATGTAACAGTAACACCAGCAATCCGAATATTTAAACATCATAATTTAAAAGACTCAATCTTTCAATGGCATGCACATTGACATATGAATTACATACAGATTAAAGGGATAGATGGCAATACCCGTTCGACCCATTGACGAGAAACGTCAGTGAATTCGAAAGCCGGATCATTGAGAAGCTCAGATTTCAAAACAGAGTAAACCTCCAAGAACTTAGACCTCAAATCACCACCCATTTTTTCTAGAGAGAGAGAGAGAGAGTGTATGTGGAGTGAAAAAGGAAAGATTTGAGCTTGGAGAGCTTTGAACAAGAATGGAGGAAGGAGAAGGAGGAGGGTCTATAAATAGATGCCAGCCGCAAGCTTTGAGAGAGGGAGGGAGGGAGAGAGAGAGAACAAGTCACTTCTGGTGGGCTAATATTTGATGGCTACACAGTAATTACCATGTTTGTTTTACTTTATTTTATTTTATTTGGGAATATGCTTTTACTTTCGTATTTTCCATATAAATAAATAAAAACAAATTTCACACCACAAATTGTTTTTTTTTTTTTGAAAGTCAATTAAGGAAACACATTTATTTAAATTAAATATTATAAATACACTTTTTTTTAGATCAAGTACTATATTTACTGATAAAGAGAGAAATATGTATATAGTTAAGGATATAATGCATACAATGGGTCTCGATAAAAATTTTGCTGAGGATTTTATCAGGACAAAAGGAAAAAAAGCATCCCTCACCAACAAAATACTAAGCAGTACTATCCTTGAAGAGAAGATTAAAAATTACATAAGAGATTCCTCAAACCAAATTTATGAATTATCTAAAGCCAAGCTCATTCTTGCGAAACGATGAGCCACCTTGTTCGTACCTATACACTTATAACGCTTATCTTATGAATCAGATTACTCTTAATATGCATTGTACAAAAGCTCATACTTTAAAAAAGATACAAATTTCATAAACAAATAAAAACAAGCAAAAGCTATACAAATCAAAGTTGTAATGTTGTGAAAATATTTCGGATTTTTTCACTTTTTTCGCAAGAGAATTCATCATTGGTATTTTTTTCCTAATAAATGTACAAAGCGGATATCGAAATCTAAAATCCTTAAACGAATTTAAATTTCTAAGTGAACTAAAATCAAATGAATTACGAACACGGAGTATCAATCTAATAGTATGAATATCTATTCGGATTTTACTCATTACAGTTGATAGTAACTTTAGTAAATCAGGTGAAGTGTACCGAAATAGTGGAATATAAAACGTGGACGTTTTAGTAGTTTAACCTTGAAAAGAAAGAAAGGACAAATTAGAAAACAACATAGTTTTACTCGAATTGTTTATGTGTCGCCCACCAATATCTACCACAGTAAACATCTCAACTTTATTGAGATCTCATCTTACCAATCACCTTCCTTCGTGCTCAGTCAAAGTATGTGAGCCAGGCAACCAACTACCAAATTCAATGTCCAAAAGATATATTTTGGACAAACGATCCAATTAGGACGTAAAATATCAGTGTGAAATTGGAATCAAAGTTTTCGAGAGCAACAGCACAATTGAGAAGAAACTTGTACCGTTGTACGGTGCGCAGAACCATATACATACATTGGCCTTCAAACCCATATCTAGGTGCAGAAGAACAACTGCTAACCCAGACACAGACTCGTATCCATACATACGTACGCGTATATACATCAGCATATTTTAGATTTACGCTCTTATAATTTCACCTTAAAGATGAAAAAATCATAATTAAAAATCCAACACTCTTGCATATCAGTGTATTTTTAACATTCACGTTAACTAGTCAGGAACTGTCATTAGCACTTCAAATCCGTCATTCCACACTCCACCATTTATTCTTGCGTATCAGTGTAGAATAACAAGCCCAACAAACAATGGAAGAAATTCGTCTTAGTTCGATGAAAATTAAAGCTTTCAAGCCAATTTAAACCACCAAATCAAATCGAAACCAAATACTACTACAAAATTTCAACAGAATCTCACCAATCTAAGTCTCAACAAGCTATCCCATAAAAAAAATTTCCAGCCAAAATCAAATCTTCCTCGATTCGAAATTTTCTTTCGACAAAGTTAAGGGTCACAGATCTATCCAAAACCCAAAACAGAAAATCGTACAAAACTTAACTGAATGTAACAGTAACACCAGCAATCAGAATATTTAAACATCATAATTTAAAAGACTCAATCTTTCAATGGCATGCACATTGACATATGAATTACATACAGATTAAAGGGATAGATGGCAATACCCGTTCGACCCATTGACGAGAAACGTCAGTGAATTCGAAAGCCGGATCATTGAGAAGCTCAGATTTCAAAACAGAGTAAACCTCCAAGAACTTAGACCTCAAATCACCACCCATTTTTTCTAGAGAGAGAGAGAGAGTGTGTGTATGTGAAGTGAGAAAGGAAAGATTTGAGCTTGGAGAGCTTTGAACAAGAATGGAGGAAGGAGAAGGAGGAGGGTCTATAAATAGATGCCAACCGCAAGCTTTGAGAGAGGGAGAGAGAGAGAGAGAGAGAACAAGTCACTTCTGGTGGGCTTGTATTTGATGGTAAGTACACAGTAATTACCATGTTTGTTTTACTTTTTTTAGTTTATTTGGGAATATGCTTTCTTTCTATTTTCCATATAAAGAAATAAAAACAAATTTCACACCGCAATTTTTTTTGTTTTTTTTTGAAAGTCAATTAAGGAAACACATTTATTTAAATTAAATAATACACATACATTTTTTTTTTAGATCAAGTATGATATTTATTGATAAAAAAATAAATATGTATATAGTTAAGGACATGATGCATTCGATGGGCTTCGATAAAATTTTTGTTGAGGATTTCACCAGGACGAAGGGAAAAGAGCATATCTCACCAACAAAATACCAAGCAGTACTATCCTCGAAGAGAAGATTAAAAATTACATAAGAGATTCCTCAAACCAAATTAATGAATTATCTAAAGCCAAGCTCATTCTTGTCAAACGATGAGCCACCTTGTTCGTCCCTATACACTTATAACGCTTATCTTATGAATCGGATTACTCTTAACATGCATTGTACAAAAGCTCATACTTAAGATACAAATTTCATAAACAAATAAAAACAAGCAAAAGCTATTCAAATCAAAGTTGTAATGTTGTGAAAATATTTCGGATTTTTTCGCTTTTTTAGCAGGAGAATTCATCATTGGTATTTTTTTTAGGAAAACTAATGAAAATGACTTGAAAACTTTGAGTTTTAACGATAAGGACAAAATAAATAGTATCAGGTTTGACTTTTTAATGTAAAATTTTGGTTTTTCGTTAAAATTCCTTTTTCCTAATAAATGTACAAAGCAGATATCGAAATCTAAAATCCTTAAACGAATTTAAATTTCTAAGTGAACTAAAATAAAATGAATTACGAACACGGTGCATCAGTCTAATAGTACAAATATCTATTCTGATTTGACTCTTTGTCGTTGATAGTAACTTTAGTGAATCAGGTGAAGTGTACCGAAATAACATAATATAAAACGTTGACGTTTTAGTAGTTTAACCTTGAAAAGAAAGAAAGGACAATTTAGAAAACAATATAGTTTTACGTGTACAATAAACATCTCAACTTTATTGATATCAACATAGTTTTACTTGAATTGTTTATGTGTCGCCCACCAATATCTACAACAGTAAACATCTCAACTTTATTGAGATCTCATCTTACCAATCACCTTCCTTCGTACTCAGTCAAAGTATGCGAGCCAGCCAGCCAACTTCAAAATTCAACGTCCAAAAGAGAGATTTTTCAATGCGTTCAAAAAAAAGTAAAACACCATCTGTTATTGTACAATTAATGAGACACTTGAAAACGAAAAACACAAAAAAAAAAAAAAGAAAAAAAAAAAACCCTTATAGAATAACATATAGTATTCCGTCCTATATTCCGATTACAATAAAAAAACCTCTCCCAAAAGACGTTGGCCGGATCTATAGGCTATAATGTGCATGGGCTCAGAGTTGGGCCTACTTCTCATGAAGAGCCCGTTTCCATTGTAATTGCGTTCCAAGTACGATATTGGGTTGAGTTGGAATGGTTTCCAAATATTGGGAAATGGGTTACGAAGATGACTGGAGCCCAGTAATCTTACAAAATTCGACGGAGGTTTTTTATTGTGTCTGACATATCGCTATGTTGTGTTATTATTTCATTTATATTTGACATATGTGGTTAATTACATACAAATAATATATCTGAAGTTGGAAAAGTATCAACCACGTCGTTCAACATATTATAATATGTGTCGGTGTCACGATCATATTCAAAACTTTCTTGGGTCTTAGATTCTTGTAGTTGGTAATTGGGGGCGCTTGATTTTCTATACAAGCGATATTTAAATTTTGTTTTAAATTACAAGCAATATTACTACTGTAAGCTACACTAAAGGGAGAGAGATTGTTTGAATCCAGAACGCGTGAGTTGAAGAGAAAAGTCTATCTATAGAGTAGGGCTGGTTTCACTTCTGTAACCAAACCGAAAATGCCAAACAAAAAATGGAACTGAAAATTTTGATTGGTGTAGTTTTAGCCCATATTTAAGTGACTTAAAGTGCCAAATTTTGGTGTAATTTTTATGTGAATTTGGATATCGTTTGGTATGTAGACGGGACGGAACAGAACGGAATGGGATGGGACGGAACGGAGTGGGAGCAAAGATGCCCTCGGATGGAAACAAGGAGGAAGAAGAAGGAGATGGAGAGGTTATAATTTTGTGTTCCACGGATGTGGAACGAATCGTTCCAGGGGTGAGGTGGAACGAAAATTTACCCAAAACTCGTCCCGTGGAACAACGCGTTCCACCCGTTTTAGGCGCACCAAACGTGGGACGGAACGTCTCGTCCCACCTACCAAACGGTACCTTGAGTGGGATGAGAGAGCATTAGTCGAGAGGGGTAGAGAGAGAAATGACTAGAGAACTGAATATGTTTGTCTTTATAAATTAATGATTGAGATTAATCTTAACCAAAATCAACGACTGGAATTAATCGCAACTAAATAAACTAATATATTATATATTAATAATAAATTTCAGTTCAGTTTTACCAGGTTTTCTTACCAAAACCAAACCAAAAAATTCAATATTTTCGGTTCTAGTAATTTCGGTTTCAGTAAATTTCAATTTTGATTCGATAACTTCTGGTATTCGGTTCAGAAAATGCCAGCCCTAGGGTTTTGGGTTATAGCGTAGAAAATGATCCTCTTTGTGGAGATCCGGGAGACTAATCAATCATGTCCGTTCATTGTTCATCGTACATTGTGCGGACAGTTTTCGTTAGGTACTATTTATATTCAATTTTAAATTTTAAAATTTAAATGATTTCTGACCGCACGATGTAAGATGAACAGACATGATTGATTGATCCTCCGAATCCCCACAAAGAGGATCCGGAGAGGATCCTTCTCCTTGTAGCGCCATTCTTTTCTTTCAAATAACTCCACCAAACCGGAGCCTTAAAGTTACATTTTCCGAACAGAAATCAGAAAAGCAATGTATTAAAGCAGAAGCATAATATTACACAGTATTGATGCATTCTTTGGTACATTTACATGTATTCCATAGCATTAATAAAACTTAAAAAAAGAATGTGTGTTTCTGTATACATCATTCTCTGCTACCTATTTGTACATTCAAAGACTGTAAACTTTGGTATAGTCTGGTTGCTGGTGAGCTCCACTGTACGAGCAAAAAAACTCACTCGAGTAACCATGTAAAAATCATGCCGAAAAATTAAGAAAATTAAAGAAAAAGGAGAAAAAAAAAATCTCAGGAAGTTTGTTGTATTTCAGTATTTTCTATCTCTGCAGTTCTTGCTTACAAAGAGGACAGCAGGATATGATTCTGAGCCACTGATCGACGCACTTGAGGTGAAACATATGGGAACATGGCAACTGCCTTACTTCCTCCTTGTCTCTGTATTTGGCCAGGCAAATGCAGCAATCCTGCGAGTGCACGAAAAAGATTAAGAGACGAAATTAATGAGCCGCCATATGAGATTACAAGGCGTTTCTTGACAATAAATAGGGAGGAGAATTGGAGGTTTCGATTCCAAAAGCTCTTAACTTCAGAAAGTTAAGGGATTAAACTGCTAGGATTGTAAACCCAAGCAATCAGAATTGAAGAAAAACGGAGATTCTCACGTGTGAAGAAACCCCAAGCAGAACAAAGATTATATTTATACAAGGCCAAATTAGCTTTTTATGTATGATTGACTTACTGGATCTTCATTTAAGGATCCTGAATTGCAATCATTTCCGAGCTCTACTTTGGCGTTAACTTCTTTGTATCTCCAGCTGGGAAGCTGAGAAATTTGGTCATCAGATGCTCCTTTATCAATTGACCCCATGTTCATGTTGTATCCAAGGAGGCTGCTAATTAGGGGTACACAGCAACATAGCAACACAAACAGCAGGAAGGGAAAAGAGTAGCTGATGGCATTCCAAGCCAGCAGAGAGATGCAGAGCACGTGGAGTTTCGGGGCTCCAGGAAGCGAACTAAAGCGAGAATCAAAGACCCAAACATTACCCATCACAAACCATATCGCAAAGAAGAGCTCAAGTGAGGTTCTACACCTGTTCATCAAATGTGTGGTCCTGTACACATATACATTATACACCATATATCAATCTCCGAAAAATGCAAAATTCCATAATTTACTCTACAAATACGTGAACAACTCTTTCGTAACTAAATGGAAGTAACCGAAGCCAAGGAAAAGTACCTGGACTCTTCAGTGCTTCTCTGCTGTTCCAAATCGGAGAGGTTGAAACCATCACTTTGAGTCGGATGAAGTAGCCTGTAACGCCCAAAGAGCACGAACAAATTGAGAACACATCCAATATCATACCCAATAATCCAAATTCTCATAGGCCAAACCGGCCTCTCCTTCTTCGAAACAGCCAAAGTAATCGTGGTCACGCCTATTTGAACAACCAAAGCCATGAATTCTAGCATCATCCAAGTGCTGTTATTGAAAGGATTTGATCCAAGATTGGACCTTGAACCATTTTGGTAGTGGAAGACTCTTCTCAAGAAGGTGAACCACCTTGCTCTAGATATTCTCATAGCCATTCTCATTAAGAATGAAGAAGGGGGAGCTCTAGAAGACCTTGTCCTGACCAGGCTAACCGCCCCACGATCATCTCCCGGAGAATTTGACGAAAATGAAACCGCAGAGGAAGCAGATTGACACATGGGTTCTGGTGAAAAAAGGTAACGGCTATTCATAGAAGAATGATTATACGATTCTATCGGCAACTATAAATATGGCTTTATACAAGTGTCATATGGTGTGAATTGGGAGGCTGACATGAAATATATGAGAGTTGTATAACAAAAGTTGTGCTGGGAATTTTCACAAATATGTGGTGGGCTACAGTTGCAGTTGGGTTTGATGGAAAAGCCTTGTGTTATATAACATTCATGCAACTTTCATGTTTTCTTCAAGTAAATAGCCATGAGAGTTAAATGAAGCAACACAGGTGAAAAGTACCATTTGGGTTGAGCAGCCAAAAGGAACTTTTGGATCTGAGAAAGCTTCAGCCTTCAGTTTGCAAATGAACTGCACACATCTGAAAATCTCTCCCCTCCAAAACCCAACTCTTAAATATTCCGAAATCCAAGAAAGTTTACAGCTTTACACAAAAGAACCTGAAATTGAATAACTCTATTGGATCATACCATAAACTTACTCAACTTCACACCAGAATTTCCAAAAACCCAAGAACTTCCAAGGCCTAAACCTCTCACCCAAAGGCACAAATTAACAACCTTTACACCAAAATTTCCAAAACTCCCAAAATTTCCAAGGCCTAAACCTGTCACCCCAAGAGCACAAAAGTTGCAGAAGAGGTCAAAATCTGTACTGGGTAGACCTCAAATATGAAAAAAACATGAAAAAAAAACTGAAATTTATAAAGGGTGGAGATTGAGTAATATGAGAAGGAGGAGAAGGGTGTGGAGAGCATGTCAGGAAGGTGAAGTTGGGTTTCAGATGGTGACCAGAAATCCAACCGCTAAGGGGTTTAGCTTTGATTCCAAGGGAATGACGGGTTTGGAGGGAAGAAAGCTAACCGTTGGCCTAACTTCCTTCCTGCTTTTATTTATTTATTCAGTAAGCAAACCATGCAAATCTCTCTATCTTTATCTTATCTCTAATAGAAAATTAGGAGAGAAGCAAAAGATTTTTTAGAATTTTAAAGTTAATTAGATAGGGGATAAAGTGATAATCTGACACTTAAGCATTTGTTAATTTGATTTTTTTGGCGGGCAGTGCCCTTGTGCCCAATATACTTTCATGTTAAGCAGTTGGCCACCTAAATCTGGTCAGCAGCTGCATTTTATTTTGGAGCTCCATGGCCCCTCCTCCTTGAGTTGTGTTTTTCATGTAGGTCACACCGTTATTTTGGCTTTGTCTAATGTCATATCTTTTACGACTGTATATCATGCTACATGGGTAGTCTTTATTTACGGTTCCAAGGAAGAACATTAATACCTTCAATATGTCGGCAAGGTTATAATACCAACACTATTAAAATGAATTCTTTTAAAAGTATGGTTGTTCATGAACTTTCTGATACCGTATAATTTAAAATCAATTCTTATATCAGGATTATAAATATTGTGTCAAAACCATGAGGTGACAGATAGTTGATGGAGAGTCTCATTTTTTATAGAGTCCCTTTAGCATTTCTCTACGAACACAGACTCAACTTCAAAAACAAATTTGTTTGGTCAAGGATTAATTGAATGACACGTGCTACACCGTAAGATTAGTTTAATAAACCATTTGATGAGTTATTTATTAATATTCATACTTTATATACGTATTTGTACTACGGAAAAATTACACGTTATAACTAGGAAGAAACATAGTCAAAATTGTTTAAAGAACTAGGGTTTTGTGTTTATTAATTGTGCTTACATTTTAAAAAATATTTAAAAAATGACTAACTGGTGGCTCAGCCAAATCAGTAACATTTTAGAGGTCGGAAAGACTTTTATATTTCGAAAGTTGGTCTTTATAGAAAAATAGCTGATATAAAAGAAGTTTAAACATACCTAGCTTTGAACATAAGCCAAACGTAGACTAAATAAGAAATTACTCTACAAAGATTCATCCGTATAGCAAAGTTGTGTCTTTCTTGTACAGTATGACTTTGAATTATTTTTGGGACATACAACGTCATAGAGTTTTAAATTGATTTCCAACTTCCTCATATCCTTTAGCAGCGAGCCACGTAGCATTAGCCCTTCATCACCATTTTATTTTAAACTAGATCCTTCCCATAAAGATATCTTGTAGGATCTTCACAGGCTGATGAGACTTGTCAACATTTTAAATTTGGATAAGACTGGATTTTTCTTAATATGGGAAGTATCTACCTAGAGCGGCAACCTTTTTTTTTTTTTTTGAACAACAGCGGCAACGTATTTTTGAGCAATTAAATGGTACATTAAAACAGAGTTGTGCTTCTAAAAAATGCATCTGTGTGAGTTTAAACTTGAATTGAGAATTACAAACATTTGCTCGTTCACCACTAGACTAACCTTTTGAGGTTAGTAAAGATATAAACTAGCAAAAAACAAATCATTTAAGGGAGCCCCAAAATTTGATAGGCTTTATTTAGAATCAAATTACACATTCAATTTTTAAATTTAAAGTTTTTGTAGGCGAAACTTACATGTGAAATAGCCCCAAAAATTGATAGCCTTGGTCTCATTGTCTCATTAAGCAAGTATGCAGCTCTTGATGTATATATGGTGTCAAGATAGTGAAATTCCGACCCATTTAACAGGCTTATCATAAATGGTACGTGTAAGTTTGCATAAGAAGTCCCGCTCACCAACATGGACGGAACCAATGAAGGCTCACTGGGGGCAGATACCCCCACTTAAGTAATTCGTTTGTTTAGTTGCAAACTACCATTATATAATATACACGGGTTATCTTTGAAGAAAATATATGGATCTAATATCCAACATACATTCATTCTACTTATACTCCATATCAAATATTATATGAGCAATAGTGCTCTTGTTTTGTCATTCAAACCGAAAAAATCATCTCCTGCCTATTATGTACTTATATTTTTCTCATTACTTTGTCATTTTCCACTACTATATTGAAATTTTTGTAACATTGGAATTATGATACATCATCATTTGAAACCATCTTAATATCATATTGCGTATAACCATACTATAATAAGGTTTTCTTAGTTGTTTTCGGTTGCCCCCACTAGAAGAAATTTCTGGCTCCGTCCCTGCTCACCAAATGATCAATGAGGGATTGCGAAAAACACCTTAATAAAAGCCCTTGGATTAACTTGATTGCTAAATAATTATTAACTTAACCGGAAGAAAAAGATGGTGAGCATCACCATCACTATCTTAGAGGGTGACGAGCAAAAATATTCACAATGAAAAATGAATGAAACATGCTTAACGTTCATACAAGTGCACTGTAAAGTGAGAAATTAATAACAAGTGTTGCCTTATGAGTTACCTAATTTACTCAAAACTATTAAAAGGGACCAACATGTGACTTCACCACAACAGTCCACATTCGAGAGCCGGGAATGTTCACATAGGCATTTCAACTTTTCCCTGGTACTATGGTGTGATTCACATAAAAGGGACCAGCTGGTAGCTTCGTCATGACAGTCCACATTTTCAGAGGCTAGGAAGACTCACAAAAGCATTTCAACCTCCCACTAGCCATTATCATGTGATTCATGAGTACCATAAATCAAATCAAGAACGTATCATCTAAAATACAAATCTGAAATTCGTCATTAACATTCGGACCACCCCGCGGTCGTTACGTATGTTTGTCTCTAAGTTGATAAAACGATAACTACTAAAAACTGTCAAATACTACTGCAACGTGTCATATTTAGAATCGAGCTTGGTATTTCTTAATTGACTAAAATTTGACTGCCTTATCAAGTAATGTGTGGCAACGTGCTAAATATATTTGGCTTTAAGATGTAAGCACACTTGAACTTTCAACTTTTTGGATTTAGTTGCACACATAACTCCCCCAGTCCCTTTCTTCAAGTTTCAAAGGTTATAACTTTATCTTTATGGGCGCCACAGGTGGCGATTTTGTTCCACTTTCTTACGTAGGTGCATGTCTAATACACTTTGAGAAATGACAGATTACGTGATTAAATAAAAGGAAAACTAATGAAAAGGGCTTGAAAACTTTGAGTTTTAATGATAAGGACAAAATAAAGGGTAAAGTGAATAGTACCAGGATTGACTTTTTAGTGTAAATATGTGGTTTTTCGTTAAAATGAACAGTACCGGGTGCTTTTTGTTAAAGTTCGCTTAAATAAATGATTAAGCTTATTTTTTACGTCAAACTATATGGTTTTGTTACTATTTTAAGATCAGCTACGTTGCAAAATTACCCATCTGTTGGCATTGAAAGGAATGTGATAGAGACATGAACACATGGAGTGCATATATACATGATTCACCTTCATATATATATATATATATATATATATATATATATAGGGTAGTCGGTCATAGAAAGTTAGTCACCCATGGTTTATCTATTGACTCTTCTATTTAGGTTAGCAAAAGTGTGCAGATAGAATCGATTATAAATTTGGTCTATACTATTATTAAGAGAACCCTCCTTGTCAACTTTTTGTCATTTTTTTTCCTATTTTGCCCTTACTTTTGATACATACTATTGACAAAAGGAGGGCAAAATAGTAATTTTGTACCTTTTGACAAAATGACAACCATATCCCTATTTTTTCAATTTTACCCTATTTTTTATACTTATTTTTCCAATTTTACCCTCACTTTTGATACACAATATTTACATAAGGAGGACAAAATAATAATTATGTAATATTAAAAAAAATATGCACTTATTAAGTGAAATTGTTCACACACACAAAGTGTGTGCTTTTTACTAGTATATACTAATAAAACTCATTTTACACTGAAATATTGTTCATAACCACAATGTTTTTTCAAATTTGTCCTTGCGTAGTTTTTTTTATTTCATTTGTGCCACTGACGAATATACCCTTTTGAGTGCTTGCTCCGTTTACCAACTCCACTCACTTCCGCGTTCATTCATGTTTTGTTCTCGAACTCTCTCTCTCAGCTACGCAGTGGAACCCCCACTTTCACCCTTTACCTCTCTGCAAAAAACCCTAGACCTCGCCGCTGTTGGAGACTAAGAGCTCAACCCTTGAGTGTCAATCCGCCTCGTCATCTTCTTCTCTCTAAGCCTCGTCCGAAACCCCTCTAGTTTTTTTTTTAACTAAAATGTACCTAGATGAACACTAAAGAGATAATATATGTACGACTACTTATTGTTTGTATCTAGTTTTTCATTGAAACTTTGCAACTAGTTTTGTTTGTGTATATTTTTGTTGACAAAGTTTGTGGGACATATCTCTAACTTCCTCAAAGATAAGTTGTAGCCAATGGAATTTTAATCCCAATGGAATTTTAATCCCAATTCATATAAGGGTCTTGGTGTGATGAAAATAATTTCACAAAAACCGCTTTTAATTATTTTAAAATACTTTTCAATGAACAAGGCAATGGCATTAACTGTGTTCAAAGTAAATAGGTTCCACCAGCATGCAATAATTACGGAAAATTTTCAGAGTAAATAAAATATATTCTCACAGTTATTATGCGTTGTGATTAAGATTAATCACTAGAAATTTTGGTACTCTTCGAGAGTAAATGTACGGAAACAGATGATGATCCCAAACTTTGGGAAAATATGACTTTCATGATAAAGCTTGTAAGAAAATCAAGCAAGCATTTGCTTTGCCGCATTTTCCTCTATCTGAGTCATTATCTCAGTCTAACTATTTAAAACTTAGACAAGACAGGTACATCAAACTTCAAAATCAAGCAAGGACACAATGCCGTTTCAAGTTGGAGGGGGGTATTGTGGCATGAGACTTTATCTCAAGGATGAGCATCTTTAGAGAAATTTTCTGAAGATAATCCGACTGGAAAAAGAGATCCAAACAACTTAGGTTACAATTCATCCCACCATCCACCATACGAAGAAAAAGTTGAAAAAATAAACAGATGTGTAAGAAATTATGTAACATCCCACATCGACCAACAGAGAGGGGGTGATATGCCTTATATGTACATACACACCTCCTATAGCACGAGGTATTTTGGGAACTCATTGGCTTCAAGTTCCATTGGAACTCCAAAGTTAAGCAAGTTCGCAAAAGGCCTTGTGCTATAGGAGGTGGGCATGTATATATAAGGCACATCACCCCCTCTCTGTTGGTCGATGTTGGATGTTACAATACCATTTCTTTTGAATCCCATCATATATATCATTTTCAAATGGGTTCTTTACTGGTGAAACTTTGGAGTAGTTGGTAGCATTTGGAAGAACTGAAGAGGATGGGATGCTTGGTGCTGGATAGAGTTTTTACAACGACAGTTTCTGTTTTGTCCGGTTTGAGTATGGCACTTTTTGTGACGTGATACGAGAGTTTTCTACAGGCAACACTGGCTGATAGAAGAGTTTTGCGAACTAGTATTCGAAGGATCGAAATTGTGCACCCTCAGGAAATCATTGCTTGCTTATCGAGACAACAAATGTGTGACCAATATCGCGGGCGGCCGACTGTGGTATCGATAACTTATTCGTTGGGTTTGTTAAGCAAGTAAGCAGGAAGACCCATTTACGACAGTTGTCATGGATTTGCGATTGTTGGGGCTCGACCCAAATATAATTTATCTCGAAGTACTTGATGTTTCATGTGCTTGGGCGAGACCCACTATCATTTTCGGTTTTGGATTTTCAGTATAAGTATTGTAAATTTCCTTATTATAGTTATATATTTGTTTTTGACGCTACAAATGTTTTGGGGGTAATTTTCCTCTGACTGTTTGCTCAGAGACGGGGAGCCGGCATGGTGCCTGGGGGTTATCGAACATTCACTAGTGATTATTATATATATAAGTTATGATTTGAGACATTGCACGGTATGCTAGGTTTCGGAAAACCTATTTTTATCATGTTATATGTGTTTTCATAAAACTTGGGGGGTTAGTACGTTGATAACTGTTTTAGTGTGTATGTATATATATATATATATCAACTTGGTCCACTCATGTTTGTTTTGCACCCCTTTCAGGACTTAGAATTGAGGCATACAATCCCGACGTCCAGACATTTCCGCATCGGCATCTTCGAGTCCTCTCGGTGTAGGACCTACTCCTTTGTTCATTCAATTTTTTTATTAATTCTTTTAGTGTTCTAGATTAGATGTGTGCTCTGAACACGTTCCTTAAATGCATGTTCTTTATTCTTTTAAATTTATAAGTCTTATTTATTTCTTGTTCTTAGCATTTGCACTCAATAAATGGTTTTCGTCACCTCGGGTGTCGGCTAAGGCGTGTCAGATCGGGCGAGAACAATCCTAGGATGGGTACCCCACTGGGAAGTTCTCGTGTGAGTTCCCAGAAACAAAAATCGTGAGGGCTTGGTCGGGGCCAAAAGCGGACAATATCGTGCTATGGCGGAGTCGAGCCTGGGATGTGGTGGAGCCCGGGTCGGGATGTGACAATTTGGTATTAGAGCCACTTTGCCGTGTGGTGCAAGTGTGCCGACGAGGATGTCGGGCCCCTAAGTGGGGTGGATTGTAACATCCCACATCGACCAACGAAGAGGGGGTGATATGCCTTATATGTACATGTCTACCTCCTATAGGACGATGCCTTTTGGGAACTCACCGGCTTCGGGTTCCATCGGAACTCCGAAGTTAAGCGAGTTCACGCGAGAGCAATCACAGGATGGGTGACCTACTGGGGAGTTCTCGTGTGAGTTCCCAAAAACAAAAATCGTAAGGGTGTGGTCAGGGCCCAAAGCGGACAATATCGTGCTATGACGGAGTCGAGCCCGGAATGTGGTGGAGCTCGGGTCAGGATGTTACACATGAAAAATTAGAACCCCAAGAGTAATGGAAGTACCTGGCTAGAGGCTGCAGCATATATTTTCTCCTCAAACCTTGCCGCAATGTCCTCGACCTCAAGTATGAAAGGTGCCTCTTTTTTTGGCAAACTGAGAAATCCATTCCAGGGCCAAGAGGCCAAAGCAAACACCGAAAGCCTACACAGAGGCAAACACGTACAAACCACTAACACAGTGCAGAAGGGTACAACAAGGAGGACGCTTTAGCAAAGCGAAGGCGTCGCCCTCTACACTGCCAAAAGGTGAAACTAATGAGGACAAGGTAATCCATCATTGTTCAAGACAAAAATTAACGAAGATGGGGGTCGATTGACCCAAACAACATTACACATCTCCACATTACAAAACGACGCAAGAGAATCCGCCGCCATATTGGCCGATCTTGGAACCCAAGACCAGCAACAATTCTGAAAAGTTTGACCCAAATCATAAGCATTTGCCAAGATTGGGAAAGCCTCCCAATTGCCATTCTGAAGTGACTTCGAAAGACATGAAATAGTTTCCATAGAATCAGATTAAAAAATGACCGAGCTAATACCCAAGGAGACCGCTAACTTACAACCACGGAGCAGAGCCAAAGCCTCTGCCATCTCAACATAAGAAGCAGAAACGGGGTACCTCGCCACCGCAATAAAATCCCCCATCGTATCCCGAGCCACCACCGCAACAAACCCAGCTTTAGTCAACCTAGACCAGCTTGCATCCACGTTCACCTTAACAAAAGGGGATACAGGGGGTCCACCTAGTAAGCTGCCTGACCCGACCTATTTCCACCGTCCTTAAGTCCTCAGGGACCAACCGAGCATTAAAGAACTCACCAATAGAAATACAGATACCCAAAATTACCTTTGAAGGAATGATAGGGACATGGTTAAAGACAAAATCACATTGGGACTTCCAAATATGCCAACAAGTGAAAGCCACATAAGTCTGTACCCACTCTCTACTCGCCGAAGACCCCAAATTAGTAGAGAAGACAGAATGTAGCCAAAAAACCCAGCTAGAAATGCTCCCATGATGGATATTGTACTTAAAAGCCCCACCAAACCAAATTGAATTGACCCAAAGGCAGAAAAGAAAAAGATGCTCAATAGTTTCCTCCTGACAAAGACAGATTGGGCATGTAGGGGTTGGGGAAGAACGTATCTTAAACAGCACAGCCAAAGTTGCTAAAGCATTGTGGAGAGAACTCCAAAGAAAGTGTCTAACCTTAGCCGACACCTTAACCCTCCATATGCTCTTCCACAGCTTCTCCGGAACATAACGAGTGAATGGGGAACGGTGATCTCTTAATGCTATGGATCGCAACTGTACCCATAAATAACCTGACCTGACCGAATAAATGCCATTTCTGTTAGCCGCCCAAACCAATCGATCCTTCCTCCGAGGGTTCCCAATTGGGGTACCCCTGATTGCCGCGCATTCCTCCGTCGATAGGAAGGGCAGGAGAAAATCAATGTCCCATGTCTTGGAAATTGGGCAAATTAATGAACTTACCCATGTGCCTCTAGTTACTGAAGCACCACCCGAAGGAGTGGGATGTCCCGTAGGTAACGCGGGGAGCCATCTATCAACCCACAGACGAACCTCCTCCCCACCCATGATCTGCCAATGAGCCCCCTTTTGAATCAATTCCCTTCCCACAAGAAGGCTTGTCCAAGCCCAAGATGCGCGGCCCCCTGGAAGGTGCCTCTTTAACATTTCAGTTCTTTGTATGAAACATAATCAATAAGTTTTTTTTATCATGATTAAGGCATGAAGGTAAAGTTTCTTAACAAAATAAACACTACATTCAATTAAATAGTAAAAATATCGGGAAATATGCAGAAATAAAACTTGTTAATATATTTCTAACAAATAACAGAATTGCAAGCACTAAATAGACAATAAACAATATATAACACGATTAAGAACCCATTTTATTGTATATTCAATGTTTCTCTTCTATTTTTTTATTAAAATTTTTGTAACTGATTTTGTTTCTCGTACACATACAACCAAAACTTATTTCATTAAGTTAGGTCGGCTGTAAAAATTATAGAATACTAATGCGCTCGGTTTTGCTCTATGTCTACTGTTAGTTCCAAGTACTCCATATATTTTCTTAAAGTCTCATCCATCCTATTTCTCATATTTTTCAAAAATGTACAAGAGAATATTACATCAGTAAATTTTTCTTCATTAACTGAGGTCCATGATTTCTAGATTTTCATTCTACTTCAAACTATACTTATATCTTGTAGACAATTCTGCGTCGTGAATCTAGCTGCAATTGGGTCCTCCAATCACCAGCGCCCGTTGAAGGTTCTCCACCTAGAGGAGCTCTCTCATCATTGGCATCCATCAAAACTGACCAACCATCATGAAACAAAACAAATTTGAATTGAAAAAACAAAATCTAAGAAGACCCAGAATCTGAAATTATGAGTTGCTAGCTATGAAAATAACAAGTCAACCTGAGAACTGGATGACCGTTTTATTGAATTGGGTACGAGAAAATAATCCAATAAATATATAAACTTAAACAAAGTTCGGTGAAGTTACCTTGATCAGGAGATGCGTGATAGAGATTACTTGAGGAAAGGGTTCCAGAGCAGATCCTAAGGAGAGAGGTATACGAAGACCCGATGGAATGTTTTTTTTATTAGGTCCGTGACTCAAATTCGTAAACAACTGTGCAACCTCTTTTTGTAATCACATAACCGTCCTTTATTTTGTTTGAATGATACTAATATGCCAAGGATTATAAGATAAATTATAAATTTGTAACTGGTATTGTTTTTGATATTTTAAAACTTGGATGACATAAATAATTCAGAAAATTCTAGAACGGTAAACTTTACATACAAATGACGAGAAGCTCTCATTAAATTGGCAACATCTACATTCCACGTATAATTCAACCACCAATAGTTGCTGCCCGGATTTCTCCAACTACCTATGCTTATGGATAGGAGATAAGGCAAGAGAACTAAAAGTGAAATTAATAAGTAATTATTATCTTTAAAGGGGTGTGTGGGGGTGTGCTATTCACACACTCATTTTTACTTTTCACACACCTTTGTTAATTTCTATCTGTTAGATTTTCTTCATTTCATCCGATCCGACGGTCGAAAATTAGAAGGGTGTGTGAGAAGTAAAAATGGGTGTGTGTATATCACATCTCTCTTTAAATTATCCTTATTCAAGATAAGTTCCTTTAAACGAGGAAGTATAATCGCATCCAACCGAGGATTATTTAAATAATATTATTAATTTAATAGTATCTGTAAGCATTATTCTCAAGCATCTTCAAGATGGATTAATCTAAAGGCAACCAAATTTTGGTCTGCAAAGCTCTTGCGCCATGTGAGAAAAAGAACATGATATGACAGTGTGGTGGCTTACTAGATTCGACTTGACCTACATCCGCCCATGCTAAAAATCACTGAACTTCTAAACCTCTACACTGAATAGTCCATCCACATGCTCAATTTACACTACACAATCACATCATTAAGTTATTATACATTGTAATTAAGATCATTAGAAATTTTGGTAGTCTCGAAGAATAAATGTCCTATAAATGTTGGGAAACAGATGATGATCCCAAACTCTGGGAGTATATGACTTTGATAAAGCTTGTTAGAGAAATAACAAGAATATTAATTTACCACGTGACAATGACTTATTGGATGAGTGATTTATTTTTTAAACATGTAGCATATATTTTTTTAAATAATGTCTTGTGGCAAAAAAGAATTTCAAAAGGCCTTGGGTTGAGATAGCAAAATTCTAAAGCTTACTGATAGACACATCAAATTTTTGCACCAGAATTTGTGTACTAAATAATGTGTCACCAATCAAATTTGTACTTTAATTCAGGTTGAAATTTAATTAAAAATTGTAATAAAAATTTATATGGTGTAGAATCTGCCGCACCATTTGGTGCACAAATCTAAAGCATGAATTTGGTGTATATAACACCGGAAAAGGATTCTCTTCGGATCCCTTTGGATTCCTTCCACCTAATCCTCCTCATCAAACAATCCGGACCCTTGAAATTTGATCCAACAGCTAAAAACACGGGTCCACTGTAAAAGTTATAATAACTTTAGCCGTTGGATCAAGTTTTAAGGACCCGGATTATTTGATGAAGAAGATTAGGTGGAAGGGACCGGAGAGGATCCCCTTCCTGTAACACCACCCATAAATAAAGTATTTCCTATGAGCTGACGTTCATTCTTGCATGTTTGATGGTCTCCCTATAAATTGACACTTATCTCTTTCTCTATCTCTCTACTAACCCTAAATTCATGAGCGCAACTCTTTCCACATTTTTTTGAACAAAAAAGAAAACTCTTTCCGCTTTTTTTTTTTATCAAATTTCTAGGTTTGATTGATCGTTAATTTTTGGTCTCCATTCTCTTTAGATTAGGCCATGCATATCTGGTCAGAATTGATGTATTCCGATAACGTGATTCCTCGGGCTCCTCAAGTTGGAAGCGAACCCTCAACCGACACAGACGATGGAGAACCCACAATAGACGACGACTTGATTTCTCAACTTGAAAAACTCTCGATGGACAGTGGCGACTGGAGGAGTCAATCTCTTCCAAATTCACGACAAGAGATTACCTACAAGATGTGAGTATGTTTGAGAAAGAAAGAAAAATAAAACCCTAGGAAGCATAGATTCATGCTTTTCTCTTGCAGTAGCTTTTAATTTATAGATGATTTTGTACTTGTTATCATGTTTGTTATAAAAGGGCAATCATAACGTTAAGCATGCAAGAACGCAAAAGGTTTGTAGCTTAAGTGGTTAAGAGCCTTTACCACAGCACCCGAGCCCTGGGTTCGATTCCCCTTCACAGCACTGAGTTCAATTATGTAGGCATCAATTAAAAGTACAGTTTCAGATGTATGATCGCAAGAAGATGATATTCGTTTACTTACACAAAAATCTGTGTGCATACCTTTAGGCAGGTTTGATACGACCCGATCCCAATGTCCTGGGGACATCGGGTTGGCCACGGGCCATCACCGAGGGTGACGCAAGCCATTTAATAAATGCGAATGCCGAGAACATGTGAAATAATGCATGACAACCCGTGACTATGTGGGCTAAGAATCCCACACATCCTTTATGGACATCAAGATCGGGGCGTGTCAGGGTTTATACAGAAATGATTGGATTTGTTCATTATGAATTCGCTTATGTACTTGTTAATTCCATGCTTTAATGATAGTCAATAATCTTTGTTAAATGTGTTGCATGTAAAGATTTGATACATTGAAGAGTCATCCTTCTGTATCTGGTCACGAGGAATTACAAGAACTCTTGAAAATGGCCGTGACGTTTGAGGAAAAGATTTATACTTCTTCCACAAGCCAGGTATTTATCTATGACAAATCTTATTACATACATAACTTACTAGTTTGTGTTTCAACTCTGTTTGCTTTATGAATAGCAATGCATTCGAAGTTTAACATGGATTTCTCTTCCTAGTGGGATTATCTACAAAAAGTTTCTCTGAGGATGCTTAAAGTGGATACCATGATTCAGAACACAGTGGATAATTCATTACAACCTAATCCTGCGGGTAATAGAAACTCAAACTTCTGCAACATGCTTTTTGACATGGAGAGAAAATGAATTTGAATTTAAAAAATGTCGTTCTTCTTGATGATCAACTGCCTGAAAGATTGATTTTTAATATCTACACCGGCAGTTATTTTTTTTTTATGATTACATAGGTGTGAAGTTCTAGGATCAGTTTTAGTTTATATGGTTTGTGCAAGACGCTGAACTAGTGTTCAATTATCGAATGATGGAAATAAAAGAAAATATTTCATGTTTTTGCAGAGGTTTTTATTCTGCTTGAGCAATGTTCGGAAGGTAAAGCTTTTCTCCATTACTACCCTTATCAGACAAATTTGTATGATTGTATAAAATATTTTTGCATAACTTGTACCAATCCTAGATTCCCCAGCCCAAGCAAGACTTACAAATGAGGGTGATTGGCAAGAAGAGGTCTATCAAAAGGTAAGCCACTTTGCCATACGGACTAAATGGCTAGGGTTAGAAACAAATTAGTAGAAGACATGAGATAGTAAGAAACAAACTATTCTATGGTGTTTGGAAACGTGTATTTGTTTCTAATCATCTTTGGCATTCTGAATTTGATTTGAAGATCAAAGCCATGAAGGAGATGTACTTACCCGAGCTAAGTGAAATGTATTGGAAGATTGCTACTAAACTTCAACCGGTGTGTAACCACTTCATTTTTTTTCCCCTCATAATTTGTTGCTTTACTTTTACAAGTTAAGCATGCTTTCCGTTCAAGGTTATCGTGGGGATGGTTCATGCTAGATCCCTTGTAATGACGGATCGCCGTTTTAATTTCTTCTTATAGTGCTGTTCTTTTGCTTACTCATATGCCTCTTCTTCTTTCTGTTTTCCAGCACGATTCTCTTCCACAACAACCAAAGTCAGAGCGGCTTGAGAAGCTAAAAATGTTCAAAAACATATTGGAGCCCCTCATATCAGTCTTACATATTACCAAGAGCAGCATTTCACCTGGTTTGAAAGACAAGTTGGGTTCATACGAGAATCAGATAATAAATTTTATTGATACAAATAGACCGAGGAAGCAAGTTCCTCCTCGGCCACAAGGGCAGCTCGCGCCACCTCATATGCACTCCATGCAGCAGCCGCAATCTCAAATTACTCAAGTGCAGTCTCGTGAAAATCAAATGAACCCGCTGTTGCAAACAATGAATTTACAAGGTTCTGTGCCAACATTGCAGCAGAACAATATTACAAGCCTGCATAAAAATTCAGTGTCTAGTATGTTTAGTAAATGTCGTTGCCCATGGATGCATTATCTTCAAAACAGTGCATGCATGGCCCTTTTCCACTTTGGCTCATGAAGCTTCTAGTCTGTTCTTAGATTGCTTATGATGTCTGGATATATATATATATATATATATATATAACATTATTTTGTGTTACAAGAAATACATTTTCAACTGTTTTGGGAAGGATAGTTTTCCATTTTTTTTCTCAATGTTCTGCATGCAATGCTTAGTTTTTTCGTTTCTTGTTCAAATTTCTTTTTAGGTGCAAACATTGACACGTCTCTCTGTATAATTTGTAGCTTCTCTAGATTGCCGAGCCCAGACTGGACATGCAAACGGGAGTGATTCGCAAGAGGAGGTCTATCAAAAAGTAAGATGTACTAACTTCTTGTCCATTCGATGGCCTTCACTTACGGTCAGAAATGCACAACACTCTTTTCACATCCCAGAAATCTCTCCCCTTCTCGCCTGCGGAGGTTTCCAGCATCACCGACCAAGTACGCAGCGGCAAGGAGTTCGACGGTCAAATTGGGATCTTTCTCAGACTGCCGTCATCCCACCCCCATCCCCTCCTCCTTCCTCCTTCCTCTCCTACTTCCATGACTGCTGTCATCCCACACCCATCCCCTCCTCCTTCTCCCACCGCCTGCACCCTTCCCCCCTCTGGTCATCCCACCCCATCCCCTCCTTCATCTTCCATCCCCTGCACCTTTCCCCTTTGGTTTCATGGCCGCCGGATTGAATTTAATGGCCAGGATTAATGGATCCATCGGCTCCCGAGGCAAAGCTCCGGAGATGATCTCAGTCCTTCACATACAACAACTTAATATAAAAATACAAATTATTAGACGTGGGGGGTAGGGGTGGGGATAGAGCTACAACAACAACCAAATCTTATCTCACGTCGGGTCGGCTGTGTAATCTTAGAACACCAACGCACTCTGTCTTGCGTCAAGTTTTTCGTTAGGTTCAAGTACTTCATATCATTTCTTAAAGTCTCTTTCCAAGTTTTCCTAGGTTTTCCTTTACCTCTTTTGCCCTGAGCATCTGTCTCATAGTCGCATCTAGAGCATCTCTAAGTCTTTAGTTCACGTATCCAAACCATTTCAACCAATTTAATTATATTAATGCCAAAATTCCCTAGCTTGAAGGGGAATTTTGAAGAAATACATACTGGTTAAGATTCCTTGTGGGGCCGCTTTGTCATGCTGTCTGAATTCATGGTTGCATGCACAGGCTCTTTTCCGTTGGCATTGATGATGTGATGGTGTCGACAAGCATGTAGCTGCACCAAAGTTCTTTCTAATCATCTTTGTATTTATGACTTTCATTTGCAGATCAAAGTCATGAAGGAAATGTACTTAACCGAACTAAGTGAAATTTATCAGAAATATGTTACTAAACTTCAGCAGGTATGTAATCAATTCAATATTTTCTTCTCTCATAATTTGTTGCTTGAACTTTTACCAACAAGCGGGCTTTCCCTGCTAGGTTATTGCGGTGGTGTTCTTTGATACATTCTACCTGGATTTTCCTTTTAATTTTTGTACCCATGTAGACTGTCTATATGGGAGTGTTACCTCACCACTAGCGCTAGTAACGTTTCGCAACAAAGTCTTGTTACTCCTTATATTGTCGTTCTTTTGCTTACTGACGTCTGTTCTTTCTATTTGCCAGGCCGATTCTCTTCCCCAAGGACCCCAACCACCAAAGCCGGAGCAGCTTGAGAAGCTAAAAATGTTCAAAACCATGTTGGAGCGCCTCATATCAGTCTTACAGATTTCCAAGAATAGGATTTCACCTGGTTTGAAAGGCAAATTGGGTTTATATGAGAAGCAGATAGTAAAATTTATAATTACAAATAGAACGAGGACGGAAGTTCCTCCTCTGCAACAAGAGCAGCTCCCCCCACCTCATATGCACTACTCGATGCAGCAGCCGCAATCTCAAATTACTCAAGTGCAGTCTCATGAAAATCCAATGAACCCGCAGTTGCAAACAATGAATTTACAAGGTCCTGTGCCAACAATGCAGCAGAACAATAATATGACAAACTTGCAGGAAAATTCGTTGTCTTCTATTTCTGGGGTTTCAAGTTCAACAGCACAGCACAACATGATGAATCCATTGCAGCCGAGTACAAAGTTGGATCCAGGACAGAGAAATGCACTGAACTCTTTGCAGCAAGTTCTGTTGGGATCTAACCAACAAACTCCTGTCAATGTTTCCCAACAAGTGAACATGAATTCGAATGCCATGTCATCACAGAGTGGGGTTAGTAAGCTGCAGTCAAATATTAACTCCCTTCAGTCAAATTCTGGTATGCTTCAACACCTGCAAATAGAACAGCAGGAACAGCAAAAGCTTCAGAATCAACTGAAGCAACAGTATCAACAGCAAATGCAGCACCAATTGATACAGAAGCAGCGGCAGATACTACAGCAGCAACAGCAGCAGTCACACTCTCATATTACTCACATGCATCTTAAAAATCAAATGAACCAACACCCTCTGACAACAATGTTGCAGAGCAACCTGGTGTCTGCTGGCTTAAAACGAGATAGGCAGGAAACACTTCAAGCACCATTTCAGGTATCAAAATCCATGCGTCCATCACAATTTGCAATGGATCCGGCAATGCTGTTATCTCAATCTCAAAGATCCCTAAATGAGGCACTATCAAGTATGTTTCCACTTTTCCCTAACCTTTTCTTTTCAGTTGTGCCATTTCCAACGCTGGCCTTTTTGTTCATTTCATGCATGCGCTGTAATGCTATTTAGATTATCATGAATGCACATTGTACAGAGGTGTAAACTCGAAGTCCTTATTTATGATGCTACAATTTTTTTGGATGACTTGGGGAAAACTTTATCTTGTTATGCCTGTCTGACATACGTATGGTTGTAGACCCTTTGGAAAGTAGTCTAATTTTGGAATGTAATCTTCTCCAAATGGGACTTTTGGTATTAAACTACACGGATCTGCATTCAAATTAGTCAGCAGAATGATTAGGTTGGTATCATGCCAATTTGGGAGCAAAATCTTATCTGAGCTGTCTTTTGTTTCTTTGGATTGTATAAAAGATGGCTCTTAATTCTTTTAGTTTTCTTCAGTTGGTTTGTAGATAAGGCATTCTCAGCGGAGCCTTATTATTAAGCTACTTCAAGCGTTTTGTTGTCGTTCACTTCAAGATTTTTTGTCCCACTTTTGCTTGTGTAGCTTCTAGTTTGTTCTCAAATTTCTCATGTTATTTGGATAGATGTTTATATCTTTTATCTACCGTTTGGTCATATGATAGTTTTCCATGTTTCTTTATCTAATCTTCATCATATGCTTTTTTCTCATCTATAATGCTCAATATCAAGTTTCGTGCAATTTTGTATGCAAATATTGAAATTTGATGAGCATGTCTGTATATTTTATTTTGTAGCATCTCGAATTGCTCGATTGCATTCTACAAATCGAGGTCCTATGGCCATGATGCAGTCAATGCAGTTTCAAGGTCCTATGGCCATGATGCAGCAAAACGATATGACTAACTTGCAGAAATTTTCAGCGTCTTCATTAGCTGGGCTGCAGTCAATGCAGTTTCAAGGTCCTCCGCCGATGATGCAGCAAAACAATATGACTAGCCTGCAGAAAAATTCAGATTCAACGCAATTGGGTATTCTTCATAATTGTTTTTAGCTACATGTTTAACTGTTTAGGGAAATATAGTTTTCCATTTTTATTAATCAAATGTTTCGAATTTGTGGCATCTCTAGATTCCACAGCGAAGACCGGAGATGCAACTGAGGGTGATGTGCCAGAGGAGGTCTATAAAAAAGTAAGATGTCCTTGTTTGATCTCCATTCAGTCGTGATTCTAAGCTACCAACATCGGTTGGGAAGTTAATGTAAAATCCTGCTTCATTATGTACACATGATTTCACTCATTCTGAATTCATGCGTGGTTGTATGCATGATCTCTTTTCTGTTGACATTTTTTCTTGAAATTTGAAGTCTTAAAATGAAAAACTGTAATTGGATGCACGATTGACTTCAGCTGCAACAATGTTCTTTCTAATCATCTTTGTATTGCGGACTTTCATTTGCAGATCAAAGTCATGACAGCAATGTACTTATCCGACCTACGTGAAATGTATCAGAAAATTGCTACCCAAATTCAGCAGGTATGTAATTTGTTGCTCAACTTTTACTTAAGTGACATTCCCTTCAAGCTTATAGATATGGTTTATGATATATCCCTTAAACTGAATAAATGGGATTGTTAATCCACCAACAATGCCAGTAAAATTATCTTGCTACTTGTTATCCGTTATTCTTTCTCTTTGACAGCACGATTCTCTTCCGGAAAAACCAAACTCCGAGCAGACTGAGAAGCTGAAGCTGTCGAAGACCATGTTGGAGAGTCTCATATTAGTCTTAGAGAGTTCTGAATGTAGCATGTCACCTGGTAAAGTTGTGTCTTCTATTTCTGGGCTTTCGATAGCACAGCAGACCAATCCCAATTAAACTTTTCTATAGCATGGTCTTGCGTGTTATCCAAATGCCATGTATCATGTACGCAAGGCTGGGAAGTTGAGTCGTAGCTTCTGTTTGGATGGTTTGGAAGTTTTGTATGGATATACTGTGAGGTTTAAACTTGAGAGTTTTCTTAATTAATTATTCATCACAATTATATGCGTTATATTATTTTCTTGATCCCCTATCCATCGTTCAATCATAGTCTATGATTCATAGAGAGCTACAACTCCGGTATACTACCGTAGCATATTTCGGATGAATTATGTAATGTCATGTTGCAAAACTAAAACATATGGTGTCGCGTTATTCGATTAGATTGCTACGTTGGCGTATCGAGAGTGTAGGGTGATTTGCATTACCACTCAATGAAAAACAAACCGCCGATGGTCAAGCCGCCCAATGACTCAAATGCCATGTAGTAAGTTGCTTGCCATGTAGGTTTACACTGTAACATAACGGACACGATATCGAAAATTATTCAACTGTCGTATTAATAATATCAATGATTCCCGAGTTGTACGAAGAAATTCACCAAGTCGGAATGTCTGGTATCTGATCTATATCATGTATTTGTTTCATCTCCTTCTCCTTTATTTTTTCCCCAAAGGATTTGCAAAGTACACACGGAAATCCACACATACTTGGTCTATCACATTCACATCACATAACCATGGGAAGCTGGAGGCTCGCGTGCTCGAGCCAAAACACCAAAAGGGGCTCTGACTCGCCCAAACGACCATTTCAACTATGATCAGGTTCATTTGGATAAGTAGAGACTTGAATCTTTATCTCAAACAACTATAAGATAAATAATCATTTAATCGCTTTTCAATTGGAACCAAAAATTAATACTAATTAACTACAAGTCTCAGAACCATATAAACACAAGAGCTAATATACGAGTACATAACCAATTTCTTGTTCGAGAGACAAGACTGCTCAGATCTCATCAGGCGGCAGTATTGTGGGATAATAAACCCGCCGGATTAGCTTGCGACTTAAAGTGAGAATTTGTCTTGGTCAAATTCTAGTTAAGTCTTTAGTTTGTTAGTTTTTCTTTTTTTTTTCTTCTTGAGAACAAGTAAAGAGTTATGTTTGGGGATATTTGACAAGTTCATATTATTCTGTATTTTTACCTTAATCTAAGTATTAAGTTATTGATTATTCTGTGCGTTTTTTTTAACATATATTATTATTAAGGGGAGGAAGAGAATTCGAAACTATTACAATAATTTATGGAAAACTAACGTCATATCCTCTAGGATATTAAAATATGACTAGAAGATTAGTAAAATAGCAGATTATCCATATTAGAGTAGGAGATTGTTTCGTAGCTAGTTTATGTTCAGGGATTTATTTAGACCTTTTGTAAGAAGGATTTGTATTAGTATAAATAAGATAGCCGGGCCTAGGAATTCTCTGCGCGACTTTCCTCCAAAGCTTTGGGATTTTCAGGCTTTGGGATTTCGAATATGGCAAAGCGCTCCGATGACCCCAGTTCTCACAGTTGTCGGACAAGAAGGTAACTCACTTTCTCTCTCTCTCTTTCTGGGTACGAATTGGAGTGTATTCAATTGAGATTTGGAAGGATTTTAATTCTTTTATTGAATTTAGTATATTCAATCAGGTTTTAACTGATTCTTTGAAATTTAAGACGTATTCAATTAAGATTTTAAAGAAATTTATAATATTTCAGACGTATTCAATTAGAAGTTGATTGTAAAGAATTTGAGAAAGTTAAGGAATTAGAGGAAATTGGAAAGATTTCATAGGGTATTTTAAGCATCCACAAATCAAGGGAATTAAATCAAAATTTTATATAAAATCTCTACAATTCAATTAAACTCTATAAAAATTCATCTCAATTGAATCCCTACTGAACTTGCTAAAATTTGTTAGCAGTTAATAGTTACCCGGCCGAGAGGTGATTGGAAAACTTGAATAATTTTGTGTTGTTTGTTTCAGTTGGTTGGATGCTGCTGGTGGTGGTGCTATGGGCGGATTTCGTCGCTCGGAACGATTAGCACAGCATTATGATGCTGATGCTGCTCGAGGCATCTCATATACGGCCGGCGACGCCAAGGAGTATAGGAGGAAGCGGAGGAAAATAACTGCTAAAGGCCCGTCTGAAAAGCAGGACCTCCGGTCTGAAACGCAGGACCTCAAGAGGGAAATTACTACTGATGGCACCGCTTACGCGGTCGGCAAAGTCGAGGAGCATACTGCTCTAGGCAGCACGTCTGAAACGCAGGACCTCAATACTGATGTCACCTCTTATACGCCCCAAGGCAGCATGCCTGAAACGCAGCACTTTAATACTGACGAAACCTCTTATACGGTCGAGGAGTATAGGCAACGGAGGGGAATCACTGTTGAAGGCTGTGGTGATATTCCAAACCCCATCAGAACTTTCGATGACACTCGGTTTCCAGGTACCTACTTTTTAAAATATAATAAAATATAACAATATATATATATATATATTTCCACTTGAATGTATACCTATATCTATTGAATTGATAATTTCCCTTGACCATCACAGAAAATGTTATACAACAATTTTCAAAAGCTGGATTTGCTAGGCCTACACCAATTCAAGCTCAAGTATGGCCAATGGCTTTGGAGGGCCGTGACCTCATTGGTATTGCTCAACCAGGATCCGGGAAGAAGCTGGCGTATCTGATGCCTGCAATTGTCCATATAAACTCGCAGCCAAAACTATGTGAGTTTATATATGTTAGTTATCCTTAAGATAATCAAATCCTAGCTGTTTTAATCATATATATTTGTGTTGTATTGATCATAGGCAATAAGTTTTTCCATTTTATAACTTTCCTTCAGCTCGTGGTGGAGATGGCCCAAGAGTATTGATTTTAGCTCCAACGCTGCGACTCGGTGAAGAAATCCAACAAGAGTATGCTAAATTTTGTGCAGCTTCCAACATTAAAGTCTTATTAAGCTGGAAACTGTCTTCTCCTAAAAAAAGTAGTAAGTGGCGGTGGCAAACTACATTATGCTGTCTATTGTTATTATTGTGCTACTCCGATGGAATTTCATGTATCAGATATTTGTCCACTTGATATTCTGTTATAGGCATTGTTTATGGTAACGTGCAATTTTTTGTAGGTGGTGATTTTAAAGGAGACTTCTTGTTTGAGTATATGTATATTTATTCTTCTTTTTTATTGCAATTAATATTTTGTCTCAGGAGGTGGGATTCTAATCGCCACACCTAGGTCCTTGCTTGTTGCGTTAGAGGATGGTTATACTAACGTCAGAAGGGTCACATATCTTGTGTTGGATGGCGCTAATTGGATGCTAGAAAAACAAAACATGGGGTTTGGGTCTCAAATACAAGACATTGTTTCTAAGGTTCGAGATATTGCCCTTACTTTATTCTTCATACCCGCGTTGCTATTCTCACACACACTGACACGCCCCGACCCTGATATTCCCCGAATACCAGGATAGACACGTGCTGGCCGACACCCGAGGGTGACGAAAGCCATTAATTGATACAAAAGCTAAGAATAAGAAATAAATAAAGTTTATGAATTTAAAAACAATGAGTTAATAATTTAGGAACGTGTTCAGAACATACCACTAAACCTAATCGCTAAAAAGAATTGAGATAAAATTGAATGAATAGAGAAGTGGGTCCTACATCGAGAGGACTCAAATATGCTGCTGCGGAAGTATCTTGACGCCGGGATTATGTGCCTTGATTCTAAATCCTGAATGGGGGCGTAAAACAAAGGTGAGTGGACCAAGTTTATATATATAATAATAATAAAACAGTTATCAACATACTAACCCCCAAAGTTTATATAAATGAAAACTACTAGCATAATAAGTGATGGATTTAAATCAAAATCCTAGCATGCCAAATATCTTAAAAGCCAACATCGCGGAAACGCATCGTGGAAATCAAAACAGTAAACGTATCATAAATCGTCTCGTAAACGCGGTGTGCTGCTAGAAAGATCACTGAATAAATAATAACTCCCGGCCCAATGCCTGCACCTCAGTCTCTATGCCCGTAGCCAGAGATAACTTCCTCCCGGCCCAATGCCTGTCTCCGTGTCCCTCAGCCTTTCGCTAGGGATTATTTCTCCCGGCCTACATGCCAACACCAGATCCTCGCCCCAGGCGGCATAGTGTCCACTAGGTACGCACAAATAGTTACGTCTCTCTTAAATAACCACTTCATAGCATAGGTTACCGATCATCGTCTATACTATAAAGAAGGGTTCAAAAACATGTTCTAGCATCCTATCGTCATCTATCAGATAGTCTACCAGTTCATGGTTTTTATAGAAAATACGATATATTAAAATATAGCTCAGAATAGGCTAACAATTTATTCCTCACAAAAACACGAGACGAAAATCAATATATTCAATAAACATGCTTCACATAAATCACTTCATAAATTCGTAGGCATGCTAATCATTTATGCAATTGAATTATCAAATCATGCAATTTTAGAAGGGGTCCACTCACAGTACTTAGTAGCCAAAATCTGCGCCACTAGCGAAGACGGAAACGTCATAATAATTGCTCCTAAGCACATAAAGAGTCCAATAAATAAAACTATATAATAGAAATTGAATTTGGGAAAACGGACATTGGAAATGGGTTCAGAACGTCGAATTACCCTAAGAAGGGTCCCGGACGAAAACCCGAAAAGTCAACCCTAAAGTCAACGGTCAAATTATGTCTAATGGGTTTTAGGCTTGAAATCCGGATTAGCGTTTAGGTTAAATAGGATTAGGATCTATTGGGTTTTGGGTCTTCTAAGGTTTTTGGGTTAAAATGATTTAGGATGGAAAATTGGTGGTTTGGGCATTAAGCCCAAACATATAAACTTAAACACACACACACACACACACACATGGGTCACAAAGGCCCTAAGGCCTCACTAAAAAAAATAGGGTTTTAAGCCCTTTTTAAATGAAACCGGCCCAAGGCCCTTTGGGTCTTTAAAACAATATAAATAAAAAATAAAAATGAAACGGGCCAGGGGATTGGGTTGGGCTCGGCAGGAAAGGCCCAAAGCCTTGGGTTTTGGTGGGTCGTCGGACCCAAGGTTGAAGAAGGCCGGAATTCGGCCGGAAATCCACACCTACTTTAAACGGCCATAACTTTGTCAAAACTCAACGAAATCAAGCAAGACAAAAATGAAAGTTGTAGCCCTGGAAGAGACGAAGAAAATGATACCTCACACGACGTCTAACTCGCCGTGGTTTGGCCGGAAAATGCCTCGAAAGCCGTCGGACTCGCCGGAAACTGGGTAAGATTCAAATGAGTATAACTTCTTCAATACTCAACGAAATTGAATGAAACAAAAAGGAAAGTTGTAGTACTCAAGGTGACGAAGAGATTGATACCTTACACGCCGGCCAACTCGCCGTGGTTTGGCCGGAAATGGCCTCGAAATGGGTGGTGCTCGCCGGAGCTCGTGTACGGGGCTTCGTGGTTCGATTTTCAAGATGCCAATACTATGGTTGAGTTCGTAGCGACGAGATAAAGACGATGGTGAGGTTGAAATTGTGATTTGATGATTTTAGGATATGGGTTATGGGTGTGGTTTTGGTTCACGGGGAGAATGAGAGGGTGCTGAGAAAGAGCACGGGAGGGATGGAGAAAAGAAGAGAGAGAGAGAGAGACCGGGAAAACACACACACAAAAATAAAATAAAACAAGGTGGGCCCCACGGGCTCACCAATTAAGAATTAAAACTATTTTTAAAATAAAATGGGGTGGGGTGTTTCAATCTACCCCCCTTAGAAGAATTTCGTCCCCGAAATTTAAAACAACTTGCTACACTGAAAAACTCGAAAATAAGGAAAATGATATATATACATATATGTAACGAAGATATTAGATAAGAGCGGTTGCACAAAAGGGAAAATGCCACGCCGTCGCGATCGGCTGCAATGATTCCATCTTTCGTGCCCCCAGGCTCATACTTCCTTCCCCATCAATGTAAAACTAGGAAACATACTTTAATAAAATATAAAGTCGAAAACACAAAATAATTTAAGGCCAGATAACGTCAAAATAGATAAGTACTAAAATATTTTCCAAAAACTCGAATCAACTTAAAAATGAAAACAGAAATACTCTTCCAAAAACACTTGTAACGTCAAAACAATTAACTAGAGTAAAGGGGGTTCAAAATACTTATACTGAAAACCAAAACTGAAAAAAAATGAGAGCGGGTCTCGCCCAAGAATTCGAAACGTCATGTACTCCGAAAACAGATGTGTCTTTAGGTCAAGTCCTAAGAATAACAATTATGAATCTGCATCAGCTGCTGTAGACGAATCATTTTGCCCACTTACTTAACGAACCCAACAAATAAGTTATCGATACAACGGTCTGCAGCCCGCAATATCGACCTCACATTTGTTGTCTCGATAAGCAAGTAGTAATTCCTCAAAGGTGTACAATTTCCCATATCGTAGGATCGATCTTCCGAATACAAGTTCGCAAGACTTTTCTGTCAACCAGTGTTACCTATAGAAACTTTAATACCATGTCGCAACAGTGCCATACCCCATACTGAACAAACAGAGACTGTCGTCATAAAACTCTATCCAGCACCAAGCATCCTATCCTCCTCAGTTCTTCCAAATGTGACCAACTACTTTAGAATTTCACCAGTAAAGAACCCATTTGAAAATTGTACCTTGAGATTCAAGAGGAGTGGCTACCATGTTAGTAGTAGACCCAAAAGCTCAAACCAAGCAAGCAGAAAACGAGAAGTCATCTTCCTCAACACGCAGTATCTCTTAGGAACAGTTGTAGTGCTCAATCCACCTCTCCATTTTTGCTTAGTTGCAGATTTCAAGTCAAACAAGGCCAAAGTTGGTGGAAAGAAGAACGACTCGCAAATGGTCATCCTAACAACCAAAGAGAACACGCATAATTCGAGAGAAGTGCAAAGATTATCCAATTCTTACCTCGACCGTCCTGTAGTGCCATTCCAGAATGCACCAACCAGATCTGCTAGAAATGTTTTAACAACCACGTACTCACAACAATAAGGTTCGGAAGTGAAGCAGTGGAAATATGTGTCGAGACGAACACATATCGTTGGAAAATAACCGATGTGATGCCTATGAATTCTAGTAAGATGGTGATACAATATGCTGACCTTCTGTACTAAAACCTTCAATCAATTCTTACTAAAAGACTGCTCGAACCTCACGCCCACGTGCTCTCGAATTGAAGGATCCTGGTGCGAGGTAGTGGAAAGTTGCATTGAGGCGAATACATCACATCATCAAAAAGGTCTACCAGAGTAAGATATGATGGTTAAGAATTGTAGCAAGATAATGAGTGGTGACCATTCAATTCAATCATGAAGATAGTGATGCAATCCGCTGATCACCTGCACTACAATCTTCACTAATCCCTTACCGAAAGACGGCTCAAACTTCACACCTACGTGGAACTCTTATGGATAAGTCTGGTAAGCTTGTGAAAAGATTATGCTCCAAACATTCATGTCCGAATCAACACGAACTTGGTGCCCACTTTCACCGAAACGATCGATCGTGAATTCCTCACTAATTGAGCGAGAAACCATGTCGAAAAGGCTGAAAGAATACTCAAGAATTTAAGGGTCAAAACAATTCCATTACAGTTTAGAGTACAAGATATCAGGATTTGAACTAGAAACCATGCCGAGAACAAACTTTTTTTTTTTTTTTTTTTTTTTTTAATGTTCCGGCATGATCCAGTTCACATTGAGAAACAAACAAGCGAAGGAAAATAAAGATGCAGAAATAGAAATCACTGTTTATGATTATTTGCAAATCATCACAGTATGGTCAACTGGTTCTTAGCCAAAAGGAAATAGGTCTAAGCTCAAGGATAGTTAAGAACTGATAATAAGATTTGACGAGGTCAAACATTTCGAGATTCACAATACTTGTGAGAGCCATTTAAAAATTCAGAAATTAAACATAGAACCTTTGAATCAATGGGACGAAGAAGAAAGATACAAAGCAACCTGCGTAAGCATGCAGTGACACGATTGGTTACCTTAAAGTGATGCTCTTGAGCAAACCAAAACTCAATGAGTCCAGAGAAGTTTAGAGCAAAGCTCGATCTTCATACAATGATGAATATGATAGAGCCTCAAGCCGTTACACTGAAAATTACAAGGTTGAACATTTAGGTGGCAAACAAGAGGCTAAATTCACTTCCACTGAAAAGTACGAAGGCTAGGAGCTAGGGTTTACCACAAAGTACCAAACCCAGGTGAAGTTCAAGGAATCTGTTTATCCAAACAAGACTGGATATTCATCATCCAAATCCAACTACAACAACAACAAGAATTGCAACTCATTTTGGAAATTGATGAGAACAGCGTCTGCTACTGAGGAGTTTCTCAAGATTTCGATGTTGAGCCGACTCCATCCGCAATTCCTAGGGAACGCATGTTGCAGAGTGGCATCGCCATTTCGAATATACAGTTAGTCTTTACCAAACTTCCGCTCACTAAGATTTCTAAAACACGTCGCTGAGTATCGATCCGATGATTAAAGTCGTCTAACAATCCACTTCATCACTGTTGAGGCACAATCCCGACACGAATTCTTGTATTTCAACCAGAAGGTGACAATTCAATCAGAGAGAGATTTGCACAACTGCACCGACTGGCCCAAAAATCCGGAAGTCGTGACATCCAAATGATGTCAAAACCGACACTTTACGAGAATAGAAAAGAATCCTAAGTATGCTCTGAACAAACCACGCTCTGATACCAATCTGACACGCCCCGACCCTGATATTCCCCGAATACCAGGATAGACACGTGCTGGCCGACACCCGAGGGTGACGAAAGCCATTAATTGATACAAAAGCTAAGAATAAGAAATAAATAAAGTTTATGAATTTAAAAACAATGAGTTAATAATTTAGGAACGTGTTCAGAACATACCACTAAACCTAATCGCTAAAAAGAATTGAGATAAAATTGAATGAATAGAGAAGTGGGTCCTACATCGAGAGGACTCAAATATGCTGCTGCGGAAGTATCTTGACGCCGGGATTATGTGCCTTGATTCTAAATCCTGAATGGGGGCGTAAAACAAAGGTGAGTGGACCAAGTTTATATATATAATAATAATAAAACAGTTATCAACATACTAACCCCCAAAGTTTATATAAATGAAAACTACTAGCATAATAAGTGATGGATTTAAATCAAAATCCTAGCATGCCAAATATCTTAAAAGCCAACATCGCGGAAACGCATCGTGGAAATCAAAACAGTAAACGTATCATAAATCGTCTCGTAAACGCGGTGTGCTGCTAGAAAGATCACTGAATAAATAATAACTCCAGGCCCAATGCCTGCACCTCAGTCTCTATGCCCGTAGCCAGAGATAACTCCCTCCCGGCCCAATGCCTGTCTCCGTGTCCCTCAGCCTTTCGCTAGGGATTATTTCTCCCGGCCTACATGCCAACACCAGATCCTCGCCCCAGGCGGCATAGTGTCCACTAGGTACGCACAAATAGTTACGTCTCTCTTAAATAACCACTTCATAGCATAGGTTACCGATCATCGTCTATACTATAAAGAAGGGTTCAAAAACATGTTCTAGCATCCTATCGTCATCTATCAGATAGTCTACCAGTTCATGGTTTTTATAGAAAATACGATATATTAAAATATAGCTCAGAATAGGCTAACAATTTATTCCTCACAAAAACACGAGACGAAAATCAATATATTCAATAAACATGCTTCACATAAATCACTTCATAAATTCGTAGGCATGCTAATCATTTATGCAATTGAATTATCAAATCATGCAATTTTAGAAGGGGTCCACTCACAGTACTTAGTAGCCAAAATCTGCGCCACTAGCGAAGACGGAAACGTCATAATAATTGCTCATAAGCACATAAAGAGTCCAATAAATAAAACTATATAATAGAAATTGAATTTGGGAAAACGGACATTGGAAATGGGTTCAGAACGTCGAATTACCCTAAGAAGGGTCCCGGACGAAAACCCGAAAAGTCAACCCTAAAGTCAACGGTCAAATTATGTCTAATGGGTTTTAGGCTTGAAATCCGGATTAGGGTTTAGGTTAAATAGGATTAGGATCTATTGGGTTTTGGGTCTTCTAAGGTTTTTGGGTTAAAATGATTTAGGATGGAAAATTGGTGGTTTGGGCATTAAGCCCAAACATATAAACTTAAACACACACACACACACACACATGGGTCACAAAGGCCCTAAGGCCTCACTAAAAAAAATAGGGTTTTAAGCCCTTTTTAAATGAAACCGGCCCAAGGCCCTTTGGGTCTTTAAAACAATATAAATAAAAAATAAAAATGAAACGGGCCAGGGGATTGGGTTGGGCTCGGCAGGAAAGGCCCAAAGCCTTGGGTTTTGGTGGGTCGCCGGACCCAAGGTTGAAGAAGGCCGGAATTCGGCCGGAAATCCACACCTACTTTAAACGGCCATAACTTTGTCAAAACTCAACGAAATCAAGCAAGACAAAAATGAAAGTTGTAGCCCTGGAAGAGACGAAGAAAATGATACCTCACACGACGTCTAACTCGCCGTGGTTTGGCCGTAAAATGCCTCGAAAGCCGTCGGACCCGCCGGAAACTGGGTAAGATTCAAATGAGTATAACTTCTTCAATACTCAACGAAATTGAATGAAACAAAAAGGAAAGTTGTAGTACTCAAGGTGACGAAGAGATTGATACCTTACACGCCGGCCAACTCGCCGTGGTTTGGCCGGAAATGGCCTCGAAATGGGTGGTGCTCGCCGGAGCTCGTGTACGGGGCTTCGTGGTTCGATTTTCAAGATGCCAATACTATGGTTGAGTTCGTAGCGACGAGATAAAGACGATGGTGAGGTTGAAATTGTGATTTGATGATTTTAGGATATGGGTTATGGGTGTGGTTTTGGTTCACGGGGAGAATGAGAGGGTGCTGAGAAAGAGCACGGGAGGGATGGAGAAAAGAAGAGAGAGAGAGAGAGACCGGGAAAACACACACACAAAAATAAAATAAAACAAGGTGGGCCCCACGGGCTCACCAATTAAGAATTAAAACTATTTTTAAAATAAAATGGGGTGGGGTGTTTCACACACACACCAACCAAGCCTTATCCCAGTAAGTGGGGTTGGCTCACACACACGTGCGTGTGTGTTTATATATCAAAGTTTATGTTCAGTTGAAAATTGTCATTGTTAATTATCTATGGGTTTGTTGAATGCAGATTCACCCAGACTGTCAAATATTATTGTTGGGTACTAGCTGGTCAAAGGAGGTTGATAAACGGGCAAACCGGTTCCTTTACAACGCATGCAATGTAATACATCTTACTATTTTTTGCATTGCTTAGCTGTTTTTAATTGTTTTTCCTGGATGAAATTGGTAGTCAACAAAATGTCCTTTTAGTTCTATCTTATTATTGCAATAGTACTCTTGGCGTAATTTTTTAATGTGCAATACCCAATAATTGTTTGACATTAATCTTTGGATGTTGAACAGGTTGCAATTGTTTCTCCACCTCTGAAACCTACACATCCGATCGACCAAACTGTTTACGTCGTTACTGAAGATCAGAAATATAACAAGTAGGGGACATTCTAATGTTTGATCTTGGGCTGTCTGTTTGCGGTTATATATGTTTCTGATTTATTTCAAACGTTTCAGATTGGTAGAGTTGCTAGGTCGTATAGTGGATGGCAGCAGAATACTGATATTCATGGATATAAAGGAAGGATGCGAAAAACGTGATCAGTTTGCCCTGCAGCTTTATACGGACGGTCAGCATGCAGTCTCGCTTCATGAAAACAAGGGTCAAGCGGAAATGGCCCGGATTGTCTCTGAGTTTCAAGCTGGCAGGATCCCCATAATGATTGCAACAGATGTTGCTGCTCGTGATCTAGGTATCATTATTATTATTTTTTTTTTTTTAATTTGTGAAAGACTTGAAAGGAACTCTTTATTGCTTGCGCTTCAACAGTTGCATCTATTTATAAAGAAATTTACCTTCTTCAATCTCTTCACAGTTGAAGGCTTTGTTTATTGTACCAGTCAACATCCGCCTTTTCAAAACCATGTCCTGTTAGTAACCTAGGGTTTTGTTGGGGTGCAGGTGTAGCAAATTTTCGTTGAATGCATTTAGCCTGTGAATTGGTCGGGAGCCTTGTTTCTAATCATTTTGTTTCATGCTTAATTTGCAGATCTGAAGGATGTGAAATATGTTATCAATTACGACTTTCCAGTGTCCCTTGATGATTATGTTTACCGCATTGACCGTGCTGGAAGTGCCGCAGCAAAAGGAACAGTATTCACGTTCTTTACAACTGCTAATGCTGTATTCGCAGAGGAACTTATTATCTTACTCAAGGAAGCTGGACAGAAGGTTAGTTCTGAATTGGAACAACTGGGGCGTGATGTACCATATCCAGGTCAGTAACTACAAACGCTAGAGTAAATATTGTTGTACACACATTGTCATATGCACACGCGAAGCATAGACTGTTCAGGTCGTTGGAAGGGAATGCTGGATGTCTATTTTAATGAAAAAACACCTTGTAGTGTCCTACCTTCTCCCTGTATACTAGATGCTTTCGCGTGATTTTTGGGGGTATTATATAAATTTTTGAGATTTGATCTGATCATTTCTCTTGCCGCCATAAGCCTAAAACTTGTTTAGCTGACGTACTCCAAGTATTGACGATGTTTTTTTTGGTGGCTTATATGATGCATACATATGGTTAATCTTTGACTTCCGATTATTTATTTGTTTGGGTATGATTGACGACGAAACAGATTATCAAGATAAACTATACTATTGGAATTCATTCCTTTTTTGGATTTATGATATGGGTGTGAACTGATGTCTTCCAGGAACCTACATACCTGCACCGTGGCGGTGGGCGGTTAACCAGGAGGAGGTATATGTGAATATAAGACCATTACTTAACTTTGCATTTGCATATAAGACAATTAGATAATGGCATGCACCATCTGTTTATTACCCTTTTTTGTCTGGAATTAGAACTCAAAATTCAACCTCAGCGCTTCAACTGTTGTTCTAATTAATACACATAGTTGACTACACACTTGCATTTGCATATGGTACCATAAAATAAGGTCTGTATGATGCTAACTTTGTTCCGTTTGCATTTCTTTAAACAGATTGGAGCTGGTCATTTCTTTCCGTTGTATCTGCATTGTTCTAAGACCAAGGATATTGCCAGTAACGTCGTGCAAGAAATCAACCGAAAAAAGGTTAAAACGATCTTTTGTAAAAGCTGCTGCTGCTCTACTTCTTACTTTAGCATGTTCTGTTTTACAAGTGATCTTTAGTGGTGCACTTGTTTAAATATGAAGGTCTGCATGGCTTCTTTTTTAGGGCCTCCAACTGCATTTTTTGAGCGTGGTGGAGGCATACCAACACTTGTCCTGCCTTCCTGTTAGTTACTTTTATCTAACTTTGGAGGCCGCTTGTGCCACGACTTATGAAAAGAAGCTTTACCGAGCAATATTTGTTAGGATGATTGGTGACAGAAAGGAAACCATATTGTTTGGTGATGTCAACTCCGATGGCTTGTTGGAAAGAATACATGACACCAGAAAGGGAATCAAATATAGAGGTAAGTATCTGTCTGAAGCCCTTGAAAACGCACATGGCCGACCGTCTCTCACTAGACAATTTTTAAAAATTGATTAGCAGGGACATGAGTTTTTATGTGTAGGAGTTGGGAGTTAGGTAATATATTGTCACTGAAGTTTAAAATACAGTGAGAGTTGGTGTTGTTAAGCATCTTGCATTTCATTTGTCAGTCTATAAAATCTGGCAAGAAGCCGATGGAGACTATGAAGAGAATGGAGGCGATGGAGGCAATGGAGACGATGGAGACGATGAAGAGGATGAAGGCTATGAAGGCGATGAATGATGGGGCACTAGTCTCATTGACAATTATTTACCACTCGTGCAAGGAAAAATTCCAAAAGAATAGTATGATCAATGAACAAATATTTGTACACATGCTTTTAGCTATCAGATTACACAGGTCCAATGCCTAAGATTTTGGGTTTATCAAATGGCAATGGCAGTGGCTGCTTCCATTCGTTGTATGCTTCGAAAGCTTGGGAATATTATTGAGAAAAGTATTCAGGGTATTAGCGGAACATTTGGGACATTTGGGAGCATAAGCTGCTACTAATGCCTAGAAAATTAGATTTTAATCCTTAAATAAAATCAAGTTTAGAAAAATGTCTTGTACAAGAATAAAAATTGATTTTAGTCCCTAGATTCTATTTAATGTCATCATATGCATTCAATGTCTTCTTCTTCTTTATTTCATTTTATAATTTTATGGTGTCTATGAATTAAATTTTATAAAAATTGTTGTAAATTTTAATACTCATTTGAAATTCAAATGAATTAGCTTTTATTTGTTGAAATTTTGCATCATCAATTTATGGCATCTTATATAAGAAAATATTTTGGTTGACACTTTTGGGTACACTTATGTTTTTACATATTTTTTTATGTGTCACTAATTCATTACAATAAAATGTGTGTGATTAAAAAATACCTTTCGCATGTGATCGTGTGCAAGAAGGCTAGTAGGCAAGAAATCCGAAGCTAGGGTAAACAAAAAATTACACACTCATTCATTCACTGCAGTTTGGAAGTGCAATCAGAAACCTAAATAAAAACAAATTCCTAACTGGTTAAAAATTCGATCATTGTGGCCGTGATTGGTACCCGAAATTCACAAACCCTAGCTTAACTATGGGCTGAATGTATAGACCGTTCATATACACTCGAAGCATAGACTGTTCATTATGTACACATGATTTCACTCATTCTGAATTCATGCGTGGTTGTATGCATGATCTCTTTTCTGTTGGCATTTTTTCTTGAAATTTGAAGCATTGAAATGAAAAACTGTAATTGGATGCACGAGTGACTATGCAGCTGCAACAACGTTCTTTCTAATCATCTCTGTATTGCGGACTTTCATTTGCAGATCAAAGTCATGACAGCAATGTACTCAAATTCAGCAGGTATGTAATTACTTCATATTAATCCCTCATAAAATTTGTTGCTCAACTTTTACTTAAGTGACATTCCCTTCAAGCTTATAGATATGGTTTATGATATATCCCTTAAACTGAATAAACGGGATTGTTAATCCACCAACAATGCCAGTAAAATTATCTTGCTACTTGTTATCCGTTATTCTTTCTCTTTGACAGCAGGATTCTCTTCCGGAAACTGTCGAAGACCATGTTGGAGCGTCTCATATCAGTCTTAGAGAGTTCCGAATGTAGTATGTCACCTGGTAAAGTTGTGTCTTCTTTTCCTGGGCTTTCGATAGAGCACAGCAGACCAATCCCAATTAAACTTTTCTATAGCGTGGTCTTGCGTATTATCCAAATGCCATGTATCATGCACGCGAGGCTGGGAAGTTGAGTCGTAGCTTCTGTTTGGATGGTTTGGAAGTTTTGTATGGATATACTGTGAGGTTTAAACTTGAGAGTTTTCTTTATTAATTATTCATCACAATTATATGCGTTATATTATTTTCTTGATCCCCTATCCATTGTACAATCATAGTCTATGATTCATAGAGAACTACAACTCCTGTATACTACCGTAGCATATTTCGGATGAATTATTATGTAATGTCATGTTGCAAAACTAAAATATGGTATCGCATTATTTGATTAGATTGTATTGGAAGTGATGGAGACGTGAGTTGCAGCTGTCACTTCCAATAGATTGCTACGTTGGCGTATCGAGAGTGTAGGGTAATATGCATTACCACTCAAATGCCATGTTGTAAGTTGATTGCCATGTAGGTTTACAATGTAAGGACACGATATCAACAATTATTAATAATATGGCCTAATCGGATAAACGGTTCTCGTGGTAAAAAAATTAAGATTTAAACTCTCGTGGTGTAGTCCGTTGACAAATTTAATCCAAAATTGATTTTTCCATTAAATGTCTGTTATATGCAAAGTAAACACGGACATCCACACATACTTGGTCTATCACATTCACATAACCATGGGAAGCTGGAGGCTCGCGTGCTCGAGCGAAAACACCAAAAGGGGCTCTGACTCGACCATTTCAACTATGATCAGGTTCATTTGGATAAGTAGAGACTTGAATCTAGGGATGGGCAAATACCCATTGGTTATGGGTAATCGCGGTTACCTGCCCATTTAAATTAAATGGTTATGGGTAACCGTTTAGATAAATAAACGGTTATGGGTATAACCGTTTACCCGCAAAGTGTAAATGGGCGGTTATGGGTATTAACCACGGTTATAAACGGGTAACCGTTTACCCATTTATTTTATATATGTAAAATTAACACAAAATATGTTCTCTATTGGACAAAACTTAGATCAATGCTATTGACTATAATGTGATTTATATAGTGGTGTTTTAATTAATTAAAAAGTAATGAACGATAATCCGTGCAATATTTTTATCCTTAAATTGAATAAATCAAAAGAAATTTAAGTGAGAAAAATAAACGGGAGCGCTCTAAAATCATTTCCCTTGCAGTATGCATGCATTAGATTTGTTTATGTGTTTACTGTAGCTATCTGTTGATCTTGGATCGAACAAACTGGAATTCGAACATTCTTACAGGGCTATTGATCCCCTACATTTTCTTTACCCTTCCTTCAATATTGTTCAACATCTTCAGGTTATTATCTACACACATAGTTACCGTACAAGTTATATATTTCCTGTTGTCCGTGTTTTTTATTTGTTCTATTTCCTAAAAATCTTTATTTTTCTAGGGGAGAGATTGGAAATGGATTGCTCTCGTTACGTTGGCATATAAATAATCCATGTAACAGTGCCCGCCGTTGTGTTTTTACCGGCAATTATTTCAATTATTGGAATGATATAAAACTTAAAAATACGGAAATGGATGATGAATGTACCTATAACGGTGTTTAATTGTCAAAAAAAAAAATTATAACAATTTTTTTTTAATTTTCAAGTTGTTAAAAAACATGTAGACGGGTGAAAAAAGAAGATAAACGGGTTAAAAAGGATAAATGGGTATTAAACGGTTACGGTTAAATGGGTATGGTTAACCGTTTATAAACGGTTATGGGTATAACCATTTAGGCAATTACCCAACGGTTATGAGCATAAATGGTTATGGGTAAATTAACCGCGGTTACCCGCCCGCATAACCATTGCCCATCCCTACTTGAATCTTTATCTCAAACAACTATAAGATAAATAATCATTTAATCGCTTTTCAATTGGAACCAAAAATTAATATTAATTAACTAGAAGGCTCAGAACCATATAAACACGAGCTAATATACGAGTACATTTTGTTAGTAGATATGCAGTATGCTGTGATGTCACTTTAATTTCATTTGTTTGCAAATGATTTTATCCTTTTTGTTTATTTCATCAGCAGTTTGTGTGTCGGCCTCCCTGTGTAATTGTGTTTCGGCACATTACAGCTCCGATGCTAGCCGATGAAGAAGACAAAATTTCAGTTCTTGCATTAATGGACCCGGATTGTGATATTTATGTACTGAACGGGCTAAAATATGTGTCGAGATTTGGGAATTCCTTTAAAGAAGTATTGGAAAACCTGACAAAAGGCACCAAACATCCCACAGGTTAGTCTTATTATATATGTTAATATATACATTATTATGGATCAAAATCTATATATATAAAGGGAGTAGCCCAAATCAGTGAAGTTTTCAATATTCCAATTATGTCCTCATTTCATTAAAAAAGAAAACCATTCCTATATAGAAGGACTATAATTGTAATACACAAATAAAATAGGGTTAAAAATGTAATACAAAAACATGAAAGGCGCCCAGACTTTTAGATTGATTCTACCCTGAAAAAAGAGAAAAACAGACGTGCTGAACTCCTTCATTTTAGGAGAAAGAGAAACCCGTGGCGGAAGATGTTTAGTAACTCCTCCATAAGGCCAAATCCTCCCTGACCCCATTTATTCCCCCAGTTGCACATCACTATGTAGTAGTGTTTCACTTTCCTGTCTTCATTTAACTCCTCACCCTCTCCACTGCCTTCCTCAGCGTCTTCATCGCTTTCCTCTAGGACTTTGCTGGTTTCATTAGATTTGCCTCCAATAATGCTTTCTTCGGTTTCTCCACCATCACTATATCCCCATCCTACTAATACCATTGCATGCAATTCTAAGTTCCCACCTTGGCGATTCATTTCATAGATATAAATTCCTTGTAAAAAAGATACAAGTCAATACTCAACAAACACAACTTACATAACAATTTACTACTTACATCTTTGTAATCATACACAGCGTCACTCAAGGAAGCATCGCAAATAAGGGAAAACTGTCTGAGCATAAATTCAATGGTGAACGTATGGTTGCCAATACTTTTGTAATCAGCAGTCATATACTTGTAAAGTTTTTCCTACATAATAATACTAGCCTGAGCGCATGAGAGAAACCTTTTTTTTAAGGAGTAGAATTATCTCCCCTCTTATTCTCATCCTCTTCCCTCCCCTCCTTTCACATCTACACCTACTCAATTGCGGATGAAAATAGAAGGCGAGAGAATCCTACTCCTTCAAAAAAAAGACTTATCGCACGTGTGTGAGCGCGTGCGGAGAGACTAGTATTATTATGTAGGAAAAGCTTTACAAGTATAGGATTGCCGATTACAAAAGTATTGGCAACCATACGGCCACCATTGAATTTATGCTCAGACAGTTTCCCCTTATTTGCGATGCTTCCTTGAGTGACGCTGTGTATGATTACAAAGATGTAGGTAGTAAATTGTTGTGTAAGTTATGTTTGTTGATTAAATATTGACTTGTATCTTTTTTACAAGGAATTTATACCTATGAAATGAATCACCAATGTAGGAACTTAGAATTGCATGCAATGATATTAGTAGGATGGGGATATAGTGATGGTGGAGAAACCGAAGAAAGCATTATTGGAGGCAAATCTAATGAAACCAGCAAAGTCCTCGAGGAAAGCGATGAAGACGCTGAGGAAGGCAGCGGAGAGAGTGAGGAGTTAAATGAAGACAGGAAAGTCAAACACTACTACACAGTGATGTGCAACTGGGGGAATAAATGGGGTCAGGGAGGATTTGGCCTTATGGAGAAGTTACTAAACATCTTCCGCCACGGGTTTCTCTTTCTCCTAAAATGAAGGAGTTCAGCACGTCTCTTTTCTATCTGTTTTTCTTTCTCTTTTTTCAGGGTATGGGAGGTTGAGTTGGTTTCTCCAAAACAGTATGGTTTGATCGTGTAACTTTGCAAACACTATAACTGCTTGTGGAAAGTTCACTGTGTATAGATATGAGTAATCAACGGGTTAGAATCAATCTAAAAGTTCGGGCGCCTTTCATGTTTTTGTATTACAATTTTAACCCTATTTTATTTGTGTATTACAATTATAGTCCTATATAATAATGGTTTTGTGTTGTTTTTTTTTTAATGAAATGAGGACATAATTGAAATATTGAAAACTTCACCGATTTGGGCTACTTCCTTTATATATATATATAGATATATTAATAGATTTTGATCCATAATAATGTATATATTAACATATATAATAAGACTAACCTGTGGGATGTTTGGTTTCTTTTGTCAGGTTTTCCAATACTTCTTTAAAGGAATTCCAAATCTCGACACATACTTTAGCCCGTCCAGTACAGAAATATCACAGTCCGGGGCCATTAGGTCCATTAATGCAAGAACTGAAATTTTGTCTTCTTCATCAGCTAGCATCGGAGCTGTAATGTGCCGAAACACAATTACACAGGGAGACCGACACACAAACTGCTGATGAAATAAACAAAAAGGATTAAAATCATTTGCAAACAAATGAAATTAAAGTGACATCACAACATACTGCATATCTACTACTAACAAAGCCAAACAAAATAACAAAATGTAATTTTCCATTTATTCAATTTCAATGTCATAATTTAAATGCATCTATAAAAGGCGTAAGGTAGCATAGGATACTCAGCAACTAATTTCACATAATATCGGAATTTAATGTCTGTAATCCATTTCTACGCATTAAATAACTGTATAGGAAAAAAATTTATGGTGGATGTTCATGCTAGGCAAGTTATGTAAAATCTAAAAATTGTTATGCTAGGCAAGTTATGTAAAATCTAAAATCTAAAAATTGTGATGTAAATAGTAAAAATTGTTATGTAAGTTACAATTGTTTGTTGAGTATTAAAAATATTAACTAATGTTTTTTTTAACCGGACGTTTATACCAAAACATGAATAGTGAAGATGAGAACTTTGAATTCCATGCAATGGTAATGGTGGGGATGGGGTATACTGATGATGAAGAATCTGGGAAAAGCCTTTACTCTACCAAACGTTGGAAACCTAAAGCAAGTCGCTGTGGAAGGCAGTGGAGAGCGTGAGGAGTCAGATGAAAACAACAAACACTACACAGATAAAACTAAATAGATAAATAAAATATCAAATTTAGTTTAGTCAGTTTATATTCAGTTTATTGCTGTATTTACGCTGACCATGAAATAATCATCATGAAATGAAAAACACAGATACAAACCTTATATGTGTTCATTTCTTTTTTTTCATCAGACCAGTTTTCATTCTCTAGCTCTTGAGTTTAATTTTTCTTTCGATTCACCATGTAGATGGGTTCAACCTCCCTTTGTTTTTCCTAGATTTTTTTCACTGAAATACAAACCTGTGTGAGTGCTTAAAAACCTGCATTGGTTATGGATATTAACAGTTGCATAATGTATATACCTGCAACATTAGAGCAGATGAGGAACAGTTAGTATCATCAATAGTACTTGTCATCAACATGAACTTATCATCCAAAGCGGTATTAAATTTGTTTAATTCTTCATCACCTATGATAGAAATGAATAATACATCTCAAAAGAATGAAAAAAAAAAATATACACAAAATATAGTTAACATTGCTTTGTAATTTCATATCAAAAGGGCATAAAAAGTTGGTTGATTCATTTGTTAACTAAATTAAAAACAAACTTAAACGTTAATTTACTAATGAAGAGGTTGATTATTCGATGATAAACTTCACATGCACGCATTGTGTATTTAAGGTGAGCAATTTCAAAATTTTATACCTGAGGCACCTGGAACCGTACATACGAAAGCGCAAAAAAAGATAGCCACTGCTTCCTGAAAATAAAAAAGAACCAAAACATATATACCCACTCTAAAAATCCAAACACAAACACTAATCCATAAGTTAATTATAACCAATTTTTTTTTACAGAAAATAGATCCGCAAACGAAACACTACTCAAATAAATTCTAAATTTTGTTCAACAAAAAATTTAAGAGGAGGAACATAAATTATATACCTTAATCAGAAAGGGCTTGCAACGTTTCCTGAAATAAAAAACAACCAAATCATACACCGACACTAAAAATCCAAACACATAAACGATGAACACTTGTCCCTGAAAATTAAAACAACCAAATCACACACCCACACTAAAAACCCAAACAGACAAAGGAAACCGTAAAAATTAGTCATCTGTATTGTTCTTTTTTTGTATTTTTATAAAAAAAATAAGAATAAAAAATTGAACCAGAAACGAAACAGGACCCAAAAAAATTAAAAATTTTGTTAAAAAAAAGATTTAAGAACAAAACATAAATTATATACCTCACCCAAAAATGGCGTGCAAGCTCGTACGATAAAACCCTAAAATTCAAAGACCAATGTTCCCTGCAACCAAAAACGAAATCAGATCAAACAACCATACACAAAGTACGAAAAAATTAAGAAAACACTCGGTACAAAATGCCTAGACTTGAATTTTACACTAATCAATTCAAAAATTTTATTGCTATCCAAACAGAAAATAAAGAAGCGAATGAAGCAACGCACCTAAAACGGTGCGATTGGTTTCTGGAAAAGAGCAGAAAAAAACAGACGAACGACCTTTTTAGACGACCGGATCGAAATCTAAACGGAAAGACAGGCGGAGAGATATAGAGAGAGCAAAAGAAAAGGAAAAGACAGAAGAGAAGAGGAAAGTGGAAAGTGGAAGATGCTTCCAGCCAAAAAATAAAACAACCAGCCTCTGAACAGAACCCCCACGATGATCAACACGTGGAAGCTAGAGGTACCAAAAGCAGAGTCTAACCAAAAATTAAAACAAACAAAGGCTAAGCAACAACATTTATGAGAGAGAGAGAGAAAACATAATAATTAAAAAATTAATGGCAGGACAAACAAATTATTTAAAAAATAGAAGTTAAATCAGGCTACATGGTTTGTGGCACATCAAACACTAAAACATTATAAAAAAACCAAGGGAAAAACACAGAAACAGAGAGGAAGAGAAGGGAAAGGCAACGGAAGAAAATGGAAGAGCCTTCGAGCACCTTCCCCACCAAAAACGACGCACACAGGTAGAGCACGTGACACAATTAATTCTCACCTTCTCCCAACAGGCGAGATGACAGGGATGCAGGAAAGCATGCGAGGGGAAGTCAGGACAGAAAAAGCGAATAAATATCTCAATTTTTAATAATTGTTTTGTCCATGTATCTAATTTTTTTATAATTTTTTAATATGTTGTTTGCCACAAACCATTGCAGGATCTGAGTGGAAGACAAAAAAAAAGAAGCAAAACCTAAAAATAAAATCACCTAAAGGCAAAGCAATGAGAGACAGGTGGCTTCTCATAAATTTTAATAATTATTTTATGCATGCATCTAATTTATTTATAATTTTTTATTATGTTTTGTGCCACATCGAAGGTGAGATGGCGACAGGGATCACAGGGAAGCAGGAAGTCAGGAGAGAAAAAGGAAACAAATACCTAGAATCAAAAGGGTAAAACGGCAAAGCCGAGCAACACGCGGGTTAAAAAAAACAGATAAAGGAAAGGGGTAAAACCGACATTTCATGTAGCATCTTCAAAATGCCAAAAAAGTGAGCGTTAGATCAGGAGCAAAACCGGGTGAGCACTGTTAATGAAGAGTGTTTTTCCACCAACGTTTAGTATAGATAGAATGTAGGGGTTGACCCATTTCTAGGCCAAGGTTTTGGCCGGTTTCTGGGCAAACTTCAAATGCGCATAACTTCTTCGTTACTCAACCAAATCGAGTGATTCGAAATGTAAAGTTGTAGTACCCGACGAGAGGAAGAGAATGCTACCTGCCACGACGGCTAACTCGCCGTTATTTGACCGGAAAATGCTTCGAAAGGGGCGGTGCTCGGCCTGAAAATTTGGAAAAGCTACTCCAAGCTATTTTCTGCGATTCAAATGTATAAACAACTTAAAACAAACCTTGATCTAACCCTACAACACATCCCAACTGTGGAGCCAAAAATATTCACAGGGCGACACGTGGATTTTTGGACAAAAATGACAAAAATACCCTTACAGTACAACGAGGTTCTACGCGCAAGCAGCGGGCAACCCTCTTTCAACCAAGACAAAAGTGCCCAAAATAGGTAACAATTCAAAGTCCATCTCATCAAATCCTTTCTACAAGGTATTTCTCAAACACATTCCTTTTAAATTATGTTAATTGGCTAATTAATGGGTTTATTGCCTAATTAACCCATTAATTGTCAATTAAACCATCCATTATATCCAAATAACCACAAAATACATCCAATTCAACCCTAAAACACCACATGGCCGGCTATCCCCATTTCAAAACCTAATCCATCACTTTTTTCTACCTTTTTCACCATTTCTTCCTTTTTATTACCCAATAAATTCAAAAACCACCAAAACATTCATTTTATGTTTAATAGCCAAATAAATTGGCTAATTAAACCTAAATCAAACCCAAAAAACCCTAGCCACCTCATATCCCTATAAATATACTCTCATTCTCACCAAAAAGCCAATTCCAATTCTCTTACAAAAAATCACAAATACTCTAAACACTATTTCTCTCTAAAATTCTAACTTTGGCATCGGAGGTTCTTCGGCCAAAGCCCCCCCCATTCATCGTGGGCGCGTGAGGCTTTTGGCCTTAACCTAAGGTGCTAGTTTTTTTGTAGGTGCAAAATCGTCCAAGATCGAGGAGGAGAAAATTTGCATCCACAAATTGGTGCTTTCATTGAGAGTTGAAATCCATACTCGTAGAAGACTCTCGCACAAAAAGGTTTTTCCTTTATTTTCTAGTCCATTTGAATATTTTTCATACGTTCTTATTATTAGAATTTTTTACTTGCAAAGGTTATTTGATAAAACGTATAAGCAAAATATAATTGCTAGAAATTTAGAAAATTCCATAAGTGAAAATTCTAATATACAAGAAATGGGATTGCGGAGATCCGTGAGGCAAAATGTGACAATAATGGGAGCGGCATCACCACCACAAGTTTCCACCATGGGAACCACCGCGGTGGCTACCTCGGTAGCCACCCACGGCGAGGTTCATGGTGCCTTCACCACGGCCACCATGGGAACCACCGCGGTGGCTACTTCGGTAGCCATTCGTGGCGAGGTCCATGGAGCTTTCACCACGGCCCGAGCCGTGCCATCCAAGGCTCACGGTACCAAGACCACGACCCAAGCCGTGCCATCTAAGTTTACGTGGACCCAAGCCCAAGCCTCGCATTCACATGCACCGCGCATTGAGCAGCCTGCTTCCGTCGAGCAGCCCACTCCCGTGGCCCAGCCTGCTTCTGCCAAGCATCCTGCTCTCGTGACCCAGCCTGCTCTCGACGATCAGCCCACTCCCGTGGCCCAGCCTGCTTCTGCCAAGCATCATGCTCTCGTGACCCAGCCTGCTCCCGACGAGCAGCCAACTCCCGTGGTCCAGCCTGCTTCCGTCGAGCAGCCCACTCCCATGGCCCAGCCTGCTCCTGCCAAGCAGCCTGCTCCTGCCAAGCAGCCTGCTCTCGTGACCCAGCCTGCTCCCGACGAGCAGCCCACTCCCGTGGTCCAGCCTGCTTCCGTCGAGCAGCCCATTCCCGTGGCCCAGCCTGCTCCTGCCAAGCAACCTGCTCTCGTGACCCAGCCTGCTTCCGACAAGCAGCTCACTCTCGTGGTCCAGCCTGCTTCCGTCGAGCAGCCCACTCTCACGGCCCAACCTGCTCCTACCGAGCAGCGTGTTCCCGACGAGCAGCCCACTCTCACGGCCCGTCTTGCTCTAGTGGCTTTCCAAGCAGCCCAAGTCGGTCCAAGACTATCTCAACCATCCAGACCTACCATCGAGCCGGGGGCATTATCACCACATTTTTTCGCGGGTTTGACATTTCCCAACTCAAATCTCGCGCCCGAAGTCTACCACCCTTTCACTGCCCAATGAGGCGCATTCCTTCCAAGCCCTTCCAATCCAAATGGCGAACAACACTTGTCTCGACAAGTCATAGAGTTGACGAGCGCCCTTGCACAACAAACAGCCTTGGTGAATCAACTTTTGCAACGCATCAGGATCCAACGTGCCTCGGACGAGGTATCCCGAAGTAGAACAAGGGCAGACAGACCTTTCCAGCAGCGTCCCGGTAAGCAGCCACTCGACCAGCCACGAGCCGAACGTTTGGGCAGTGTACATTCCCGTCTTAGCGCGCGGAGGAGCATGCACTCTCGACTAGGCCCACGGATGAGCATACATTCACGGTTGGGGTCATACTCCGATAGTCAACATGAGCAACCTTTCGGGCAAAGTGTCCATTCGCAGCTAAGCCCACAAGAAGCATCATCCACCTCACATCAGAGTAGGCAGCACGACGGACGGAGAGAAACAGTCACTCAATCCAGCTCAAGTTCAACCAGCAGTCTGCGAAGAACTCGTTCGCCTGCTAGGAACGCACTACATGCACTGCATCCGCGGCATAGACGAGCCAAACTCATGGAAGAGCAGCCTAGACCAGCAAGTCATGGCTGGAGGCAGCCGAGAGCTCCGCTACCCCAACAAAGGCAAATTCAGGAAGAAGTAGAAAGACTCTTGACCAAGCGATTGCATGATTTCCAATGCAACAAGGTCACTGACGAGGCACTACGACGGAACATGACCAACATAAGCAGGTCACCCTTCACGGACGAGATCGAGCAGGCAAAGCCTCCACGCGAGTTCAACATGCCACATTTCACATTTTTCAAAGGGGATGAAGACCCGGTGAGACACTTAAAGCGCTACCGAAGCACAATGATCCTTTATCGAAACAACGATGATCTCATGTGCAAGATATTCGCCACCACTCTACAAGGCGAGGCGCAAGATTGGTTCTACACCCTGCCGCCACAATCCATCCGGAATTTCTACGAACTTTCTTTGGTTTTCACCAAAGAATATTCATCATATCGCTCGATAAAAAAGAAGTCTGATCATTTGTTCGACGTCAAGAAGAACCCAAAGGAGTCGCTTCGTGACTATGTGAGGAGGTTCAAAGTAGAGAAGGCAAAAATAGTCGGATGCAACGACTCGATAGCTAAAGCAGCCTTCCAAAAAAAACTTCCAGCAGACCACCCGCTATTCGGAAAATTGATCATGAAATAAGATCTAACTATGGCAGACTCTTTTGCTTTGGCAGAGAAGTATGCACTTTGGGATGAGGCTCGCCAATGCACATTCAAGGACTTGAAGAAGTACCCGACATCACCTCCCTAGAAGCAGCGGATGACTTATTCACATGTTTGACAGTATCTAAAGTAGCAATAAGCTCTACCATCATGCGAGAAGAGATGGGGGCCCGACTACCTGTATTCCATAGTTACATATATTCTACAGTTCAAAAGCTTTCCTCGATGCTATTAAAAATTCAAAATCTAACTTTAGTGATAGTTGTTGCAACCCAGAAACACAAGTTTTACTTTCAAACGCATGCAGTCATCCTCATGACGTACTATTCTGCCCAATCCAGACGCGCGACGATAAAGGCGTAGACCCTGGCGGATGTAAAGTTTTCTGACGAACGCAACACTGGAAGGACACACTCGAAAGCAAGTTTTGTCCTCGTCACTCTAAAAGATTCTACATAGGAGTAACATGTACCGACACTTGAGTACCATTTCTTCATGCGCACCACACGGCCCTAGCCGACCCTTGCTCAATGATTCAACTCTAGAGTGGCCCAATACCGGCAGTTGAGCATCTCCTGCTGCGTATGACATGGCCCCATCTCCACAGCTCCCTACTGCGCCTTCACGCCGAGCCTAGGTGACGCAACAGAACGGCCCAACGATGCCTCAGAAGTAGCCGAGCACACTCTAGCCGCGCCTACTCCACCCGATGGAGACTTCTGGCATTTGCATGTCGACGGCGCAGAAAATCCTTCATCACTGCCTGCAGAGAAAGATCCAAAAAGACGATTCTCATCTGGGAAGGTCTGTACAAGATTAGCAGAGTAGGCGGCAAGAGTAATTACACCATCGCCACCATGAAACGGCAAAAAGATCGAAAAGCAGTGGATGGCCTACAATCTGAAGAACTACCATGTGTGACCTCCCACTACATCAAAGCCCGAAGACTCAAGAAGCTCGACGGGCACCACCTCACAAGTCGAGGAATATCCAGTTGTTATGCAGTTCCTACCTTACAGCTAAGTTCTCGTTCGTTTCACTCGTTTTTCAATGAGGAATTCAGAAGTAATCACAACTTGGCTCGGCTGCATGCTTACAACAACTGATCACTCCGGCACTTCAAAAGAAGACTGCGCCCTTCTTAGGGACCCATCGCAGGAATTGCGCCCCCAAGGGACCAACCATGCTCTCCAGTGCGAGATGGTAAACCAATTCCCCAACACCCATATGGGTAAGCTCTCCAAGACGGGAGGATAAACTTTACACTCCGAATATCCAGACGTGGATGAGCCTGGCTGCCCTAATATAACTATATGCACGATGGCTTGCGCAGGGATTCCTAGAAGTAGCCGCAATGGTCTTTTTCAAGGCTTAGCTAACTGAAAGATTTTGGGTCTCTTGGCCTAATCCGTGGGGAACCGGGCCCTAGAGACGGATAGGGCACATTACGCAGTACATCTGATGGACGGCTGCCCTGGAATCCTAAAGTTGATACCGAGTGCACTAAGGTAGCCTACGGATTCTGGAAGACTGCCTACGGCTTGCCCTTCGAGCAGTAAAGTCGCGCTAGACTTATACAACCGCACATTCTTGTGAAAGGTTAAACAAGCTAGCGCGCATATACGAAGTTTTATCCACTACTGACATGCTACGTAGTCGATAAGCTTCACCTTTGCCAAGCGCGGAACAACCTACACCAAGTCCTAAAGTGTTTGTGATACTTGCTACGCAACCTACGGAATTGAAGAAAGTCAAGGTTAACAGCCTAGTGGTTACGCGGACTTGTCTGCTTCTGTAAGTAAGGCATCCGGCTGCCAACCCTATGGCTAACAACTTTGCAAAGTTCTACACCAACACCTACGGCTGCATAGGCTACGCGAGCTTGTCTGCTTTTAAAAAAGTAGCATGCCTGCCACTAGTCTATCAAGTCTAAAGGTTAGGGCATGAACAAAAGAAGTGAAGATGAAGAAAAACGAAGGAAAACATGTTTATAAACAACTAGCAAAGGCCGAATGAGTTCAAGAAAAACAAGAGCTACAAGGAAAAACAAAGAAAATCCTAAAGGCTACCTAAAATACTACACTACAGCAGCTTGGACATCCCACGACTACTCGGTCGCCACACCTTCAACAGCCGTAACGCTCTTAGCAGCGGCATCATCCGGTGCTTCACCCCCGGCTGCCCCAGTCTGGGCACTAACTTCTCCAACTACTTTACCAATGGAAGCCTTAAAAGTAAAAGGAAGCAAGTCTTCCGGAGAAATAGAGAAGCTCGTCCACTCCCTTCTTAGCATAAGCAGCAAAACGAAGCTCAGAAATTGCAAGCTTAAGATCTTAAATCTGAGGTGAATCAATCTCAGCAGCAAAGGGAGCAGGCTTTGGCGCCACTTTAGCAGTAGAGTCCACATTACCACTCTTCATAATAGCAAGTCTCTACAAAGGTGAACCGGATTTGGCTCCCAAAGAACGTTCTGGCACAGACTTTGGCACTGGGGGCATGATAAAACCTTTACGCTAAGCAATCTTATCCACAATTGTACTAGCCATTCTCAACATGGAAGACGCCACATGCTCAGATCTAGCAGCCTCATTTTTCATCCCCTTGGAAAAAGTCAAGTCAATCACAAGCCTGGAGGCAGTCGGCGAACCAGCACGAGCAGCGAAAGAAGTCTTTGGTTTTTTCTCAGCCGGCATCTCTTGAGCAAGCAGAGAAGATCCCTTTTCCCACATTCACCTGCAGCAGGATCCACAACAGTGATTGGACGAGCTAGTGCATCCGCTTTGATCATATTCACCTCCTCTTTTGGGAACAGCCCACGTTTCTCCTGACGAAAAGAGTTAAAGTAGCCAACGTCATTTGTGGTACCTAGCAGGGAAGTTCAACCCAACATTCCAGCAGCTCATAAGGTTCGCAACCTCTTCATTTCTCTCAATCACCGGCCTAGCTCGAGTCATGTCCAAAAGCCTAAAAAGACATGTGACTTGCCTAGCACTGCGCCCCAGTGCCACAATCCGAGGCCCCAGCCACACAAGCTGCCCTTGGTTCTAGCCAAGTCGAGCAGCTTAAAGCAGTGGTCCCTGCCACAATACCTCATCGGCCCATGCCAAATCGACTCCTGGTCCATACCAACCGACGTGCCGCACCACCCCGACGGCTGCCCCGCGGTAGCACCATCCACGAAGAAGACGAAGAAATCAACGAAAAACGGTCATTTGCACGGGCAAGATGTAGAAGATTGCTAGAGGAGGGGGAACAAATATCCTTTAAGCTATCTCTCTCTTGTAGGGTAGAATAAATCGCTCTCCAAAGTTGATTTAATAACCCACTTAAGGTGGATTTAAATAGGCTTTGAGAGAAATTTATTTCCCTTTCCTAGAAGGATCTAATTTCCTATTAAAGAGAGAATCTACATCAAAATAGGAAGCAGTCCTAAGTTTCCTAAAGCACGAAGATCTCTACACCTGCTGCCCTTTTCTGCGAGCAGCCCAACATGTGTGGGGGCATTTGTGGAGCCAAAAATATTCACAGGGCGACACGTGGATTTTTGGACAAAAATGACAAAAATACCCTTACAGTACAACGAGGTTCCTACGCCCAAGCAGCGGGCAACCCTCTTTCAACCAAGACAGAAGTGCCCAAAATAGGTAACAATTCAAAGTCCATCTCATCAAATCCTTTCTACAAGGTATTTCTCAAACACATTCATTTTAAATTATGTTAATTGGCTAATTAATGGGTTTATTACCTAATTAACCCATTAATTGTCAATTAAACCATCCATTATATCCAAATAACCACAAAATACATCCAATTCAACCCTAAAACACCACATGGCCGGCTATCCCCATTTCAAAACCTAATCCATCACTTTTTTCTACCTTTTTCACCATTTCTTCCTTTTTATTACCCAATAAATTCAAAAACCACCAAAACATTCATTTTATGTTTAATAGCCAAATAAATTGGCCAATTAAACCTAAATCAAACCCAAAAAATCCTAGCCACCTCCTATCCCTATAAATATACTCTCGTTCTCACCAAAAAGCCAATTCCAATTATCTTACAAAAAATCACAAATACTCTAAACACTATTTCTCTCTAAAATTCTAACTTTGGCATCGGAGGTTCTTCGGCCAAAGCCCCCCCCATTCATCGTGGGCGCGTGAGGCTTTTGGCCTTAACCTAAGGTGCTAGTTGTTTTGTAGGTGCAAAATCGTCCAAGATCGAGGAGGAGAAAATTTGCATCCACACCAAGGGTTTTTAGAAGCTTACCAAAGTTGGAAAATCACCAAACTCGTCGGGGAAGACGATGAACAGTACCAACCGAAAGAGAGAAAAGGGTTTAGGGTGTTCTTCTTTCGATTTTTAGAACACAAGGGTGATGATGTTTTGTTGTTGTTGTGTGGTTTAATGGTGAGGGAGATGAGGGTTTGTAGAGAGTAAGGATACAGGTGAGAGGGAGAGAGAGTGTGAGAGAGAAAAAAGTGATCTGATAGGGTATCGGGGAAAAATAGAAAGAAAGATAGGGGAGAGTTGGGGTGCTGCCACGTGGCAGCGTGTGAGTGGAAAGGTAATCTCCAATTGAGATCCGGGTTGGATGAGGTTTAGAGGACAAAGTGCAGATTTTTATAAAAACTTTAGGGGCACAATTGAAATTACCAAGACATTTTGTGGTGGGGTTTCACACAAAGGCTGCTACAATCTTCTTCTCCAAATGACATGTTTCACTTTCTTGTACTTAGTTAACGTGGGAAAGTTACATACATGTAGGGGTAGGTACCCTAATTGATTCTAAGCAAAAATTGCTCTGAAGTTCTTGGAATTTTATATTTTCTGTTTGTACCTTCTAGATATGATGCAAATGACTTGGTTAAGAGGTTGAATTTTTCTAACTACACCAATATTCGAGTGTTACATTGTGCGTTTTTTGGATAAGAAAAGGTTCATAGAAACCAAAAAGGCACAGAGGCCTAACAAACACACAGAGGACAGTCCCGCAAGACCATCAAAAACAGAAACAAAGAACAAGACCCCAAAGACACCGTCCAAAGGGCTCAAATGTACCACCACCCAAGCAAAAAACCCTTCACCCTTCTGAGTGAGGACATGGTAGCCCGTCTTTGTTCAGAATGCCAACTAACGAAGATGGTGGTCTGTCAACCCAGCCAAAGCCACACATCTCCGGAGAAATAAACCTTGCGACAAAATCCGCCGCCATATTTGCTGATCGTGGAATCCACAACCAGGAGCAAGATTGAAAGCTTCTCCCCACCTCTAAAACACGACTAAGGATTGGGAGAAGATCCCAATCACAGCTCAGTGCACGGGCATTGAGGGACCGCATAATAGATTGTGCATCCGACTCAATAACTACCTCCTGCACATGTAAATTCTTTGCCAATAAACAACCTTCCAAAACAGCGATAGCTTCTGCCATTAACACCGAGGACGCCTGCACCCAAACACTACTCACCGCCAGGCAACTCGAAAAACAGTATGCGTTTTAACTCACAACTGTTAATAGATATGAATGTCCTAAGTTAATGATTGAATTAATTCTTAATTGCTCAGTGTGTGCATATAACTGAATCTATAAAAAATCTTCAATATGACTACACAAACATACGAGTGTTTCAAATGAATTTGAATTTACCAACTATTTACATTAACATGATACAATGTGCTTAAAATTTTACAAGTATTAATCAATATGAATACCATTAAAATAACTAATGAAGCACATAGCTATCCATGCGTGTATGAGAAACTATAATTAAAATAAAGTATTTGATGTATGTACTCAATTAGAATATTTGATTAAGGTATTTTCAATTGATCCTCAATTAGCGAATATAGTATACATGGCAAAATAGTTTGTTCTACAATTGTTTTTCAATGATAGATAATTTTTTTCACAATTGTTTTTCAAGTCTCAGAACCATATAAACACAAGAGCTAATATACGAGTACATAACCAATCCAGAGCTCAGATCTCATCAGGCGGCAATTCATGAGGAGGCAGTATTGTGCGATAATAGACCTTTAACCTTTCTCCATAAGGCCAAATCCTCCCTGACCCCATTTATCTGCCCAGTTGCACATCCCTATGTAGTAGTGTGTGACTTTCCTGTCTTCATTTGACTCTCACCATCTCAACTGCCTTCCTCAACGCCTTCATCAGTGTCTTCATCGCTTTCCTCAACATCTCCGCTGCTTTCATTTGATTTGTCTCCAATGCTTTCTCCGGCTTCTCCACCATCACTATATCCTCATCCTACTAATTACAATTCCAAGTTTCCACCTTGGCGATTCATTTCATAGGTATAAATTCCCTGTAAAAAAGACACTAGTCAATATTTACTCAACAAACACAACTTACACAACAATTTACTACTTACATCTTTGTAATCATAGACAACATTACTCAAGGAAGCATCGCAAATAAGGGGAAACTGTCTGAGCATAAATTCAATGGTGGCCGTATGGTTGCCAATACTTCTGTAATCGGCAATCCTATACTTGTAAAGTTTTTCCTACATAATGATATATATATATATATATATATAAATTAACATATTTTGATCCATAATAATGTATATATTAACATATATATATATATATATAATAACTCTAACCTTTGGGATGTTTGGTGCCTTTTGTCCGGTTTTCCAATACTTCTCTAAAGGAATTCAAAATCTCGACACATACTTTAGCACGTCCAGTACAGAAATATCAGAGTCCGGAGCCACTAGGTCCATTAATGCAATAACTGAAATTTTGTCTTCCTCATCGGCTAGCATCCGAGCTTTTAAAGCTCTTTCATTGCGTAATGTGCTGAAACACAATTACACAGGGAGGCCAACACACAAACCGCTGATGAAATAAACAAAAAGGATTAAAATCATTTGCAAACAAATGAAATTAAAGTGACATCACAACGTACTGCATATCTACTAACAAGGCCGAACAAAATAACAAAATGTAATTTTCCATTTATTTAATTTCCATGTCATAATTTAAATGCATCTATAAGAGGCGTAAGGTAGCTTAGGTTGTTCAAATAGGCGTGACCACGATTACTGGAATTCATGTCTTTTGTATGGATATACTGTGAGGTTTAAACTTGATTTTTCTTTCCCAATAATTATCTCCATCACCATTATATGCGTTAGATTATTTTCTTGATCCCCTATCCATCATATGATCATAGAGACCTACAACTCCGGTACACTACCGTGGCATACTTCAGATAAATTATGCAATGTCATGTTGCAAAACTATGGTGTCGCGTTATTCGATTAGATTGCTACGTTGGCATACCAATAGTGTAGGTAATTTGCATTACCACTAAATGAAAATAAGGGCGTGGTAATGGGTTACCTCTTCATGAAATGGGGAAATCCTTGGGGAAAAAAGCGAGAAGGACATGGAAACAATTACATGATATAGATCAGATACCATGGGAAGCTTGAAGCTCACGTGCTCAAGCTAAAACACCAAAAAGGCACTGACTCTACCAAACGACCATTAAAAAATCTTGTAGGATCTTCAAAGGCCGTGGAAGTTCATTTGGATAAGTCGATACCAAATTAGGCTACTCATTGTGTAGCTTAACCGAACTCTCACTTCCCGTATAAAAATATCGATGTACTAAAAAAAAACTTATAGGTTAAATATAATCATTTTTCAATTGGATCCAAAATTAACATTAATTAACGGGAAGTCTAAGAACCAAATCAACACAAGAGGTATTATATGGTACATAAACACTTTCTTGTTAGGGAGACGAGACTCCAGCGCTCAGAGCTCGGTAGGCGGCAAATCATTCGGAGGTAGTATTATGGGATAATACACTTGACGAATTAATTTTTTCATAAGGCCAAATCCTCCCCGACCCCATTTATCTCCCCCCAATTGAACATCACTATGTAGTAACATTTGTTGTTTTCATCTGACTCCTCCGAGCTTGTTGAGCGGCAAATCATTTGAAGGTAGTGTTATGGGATAATACAGACGAATTAATTTTTCCTCCATAAGGCCAAATCCTCCCTGACCCCATTTATCTCCCCAGTTGAACATTACCACGTAGCCTTTGTTGTTTTCATCTAATTCCACACCGTCTCCACTGCCTTCCTCAGCGACTTGTTTCAGGACTTCCAACGCTTTTTTTTCGGATGTTTCAGGGTCTTCAACGCCTTCTTTGGATTCTTCATCATCAGTATATCTCATCCCCTCCATTACTATTGCATGGAATTCAAATTTCTCACCTTCACGATTCATTTTATGATTATAAACTTCCAATAAAAAAGACATTAGTCAATATTTTTACTACTCAACAAACAACTATAACTTGCACAACAATTTTTACTACTTACGTAATTGTAATTGTGGACAACTTTACTTAAGGAAGCATCACAAATCAGTGAAAACATAAATTCAATTGTTGGTTGTTGTTGACAATGCTTTTATAATCAACAATTCTATAATTGTAAAAAATTTCTCATTTATTAATAATATTATATATATATATATATTATATTAACAAAACTAATAAAAATACAATGTATATATTAACAGAACTAAAAAAATACAATATGTATATATTAACAGAAGTAATAAAAAAATACGATTCTAAACTAATTGTATAAACTGATTTTGATCTATATATATAGGTGTGGATGGGATGAAGTATGCCTCAAGATTCGGGATTTTTTAAGAAGCACAAAAACCGGTCAAAAGTCGACAACCACACCTATATATAGATCAAGATAAAAATCAGTTTTTACCGTTAGTCTAGAATTGTATTTTGATTAGTTCTGTTAATATATACATAATGTATTTTGATTTATTCTATTAATATATACATTGTATTTTTATTAATTCTGTTAATGTATACATATATTATTTTATTAATAAATAAGATATTTTTACAATTATAGAATTGCTGATTATGAAAGCATTTCACTGATTTGTGATTGTGATGCTTCCTTGAGTAAAGTTGTCCACAATTACAAACATGTACGTAGTAAAAATTGTTGTGCAAGTTGTGGATGCAAATTTATTCATCATTGTTCTTTAACAAAATTGCACCTACAAAACAAATAATATCTTAGGTCAAGGTCAAGAGTCTCACGTGTCCACCTTGAATGGGGGGCTTTGGCCGAAGAACCTCCGATGTCAAAGTTAGAATTTAGAGAGAAGTTTTTGGAGAGTTTTTGGGAGTTTTGCAAGAGTGGAACTCCCATTTTTAGAGAAAATGGGGTGATATATATAGGGTATGGCCGGTCCCCTTTGAAGAAAAGGTGGCTAGCCCTTTGGGGTATTTTTGTGTGAGATGGATGATTTAATTGGCAATTAATGGATTAATTAGGTAATAAATCCATTAATTAGCCAACTAACTCAATTTATATGGAATGTTTTGAAAGTTATGGAATAAATACCTTATGGAGAATATAGGATGAGGATGGATGAAATAATTTTGAATTTGTTACCTATTTTGGGCATTTTTGGCTTGATTGAAGAATGATTGTCCACTGCTCGCGCATAGGAAATCTGGTGTGCCTCGAGGATAATTTTGTCCTTTTAACCAAAAATCCACATGTTACCTTATGATTATTTTTTGTTCCACACACATTATAGTTGTTTATTGAGTAGTAAAAATATTGACTAATGTCCTTTTTATTGGAAGTTTAAACTCATAAAATGAATCGTGAAGATCATAACTTTGAACTCCATGCGATGGTAATGGTTGAGATGGGGTATATTGATGATAAAGAATCTAGAAAAAGCGTCAGACATAATTGTAAGGAAAACCAACAAACTATTCAATAGAACCCGAGTCATGTGCACCCAAATACCTCGTCACATCCCCATCAAAACTACCCGACAGCAATCTGGACTACAAACCCCAGGATAATGCACCATTGAAAACACCTGCAGAAATATGTGAGTCACCGGGAGAAGCCATCTGAGGTCGATATACTGGCATTGGAAACTGCGGCTGAAAAGGCATCTGACCCATGGGATATGAAGGCGCAGGCTGACTGGGGGCCGAATGTTGTGATCTTTGAGGGCTAAGTGGTGGACACTGCATTTGTGGAATAAGCAACATCAATATTTGTTGTTGCTGCATCATGATCTACTGGTTCATCGCCTGCTGCTGTGAGGTCTTTGATTGCTCAAGCTAAACCGTTACCATCGTCAACTGTCTAGAAACTTCTTCCTCCCTCCTCCTCAAGCCAATGCACCCCTGGATGATTTCCTGGAAGAACTAGCACCTGAAAATCTTGCATATGACACTATCTCAAGTATCACCCCATGACCATAACCTCAAATCCTATTTTTAGTCTCGTAACCCATCTCCTTGACATAAACATGTGTTCTAACCTCAGAGGTGTATTCTTCTATAGACTTGACAATTGACTGAATTTGACTCTCCATAGATGTCTTGCAATATAATATTTAAACAAAATAATAAAAGATTATTGAGAGTTAAAATATAGAAAGATAAATAAGGTTCATAAAAACATAGATTCATCATTCCAAATAGAAAGATAAATAATGTTCATAAAAACACAGATTTTGTGTTTAAATAATATTTTGTTTTAATAATGTGTTAGAACACAGATTCTATGCATAGTCCATGGATGTATGTTTTTATGAATCTTCATCAGTCCAAATAGAAAGATAAATAAGAATGAAATACAAATAGTCATAATCTGAATAGATGTATAAATCATTTACCCTTGTAACGATTCATCAATCCAAGAGTCATCTTTCCGGGTATGGGTAGCTCCAAAAAAGAGATGAGATCTGGCTTCTTTACATGCTTGTTTTTCTTTAAATATGTTAAAAGAGAACAACAAATACATATTAACTAGATTGAAAATCAAAAAATGAAAAACACTACATATATAAAAAATTAGCAACACATACATATTCCTAGTGCACCCAAGCAAAAGTTTTTGAACCAGTTGTATGGTTCATAGTTTTTAACTCCCGATTAAATTTGTTTTTCTCCATCCAACAGCAAAAAATTATTATAACTTTTAAAAGATCAAAATAAGTAAGCCGTTTGATAAAATTTAAAAAATGCAGATAAGTTGATTCAATGATCATGGTGGAAGATATTTAAAGAGGTTCTCTTTCCCTTTATTGATATCGCAATCTGGAGCCATTCATCTCATTAATGATTGTACAAAACAAAGAAACTGATGCTAACGAGACAAAACCAAAACATGTATACAAAAAACAAAATAAAGAAATAATAAATCGTTTTATTTACTTACGGCTGAATCAATCCTTGGTGATGTATTCTTTCCTATCCCTTCCATTCCAAAGATCCTTTCAGTAGAAAACTTGTACCTGTTGTGTTGAAACAACATAAATAAAAAGTCATACAAAAAACAAAAGACAGGAAAAAAGTAACAATATAAAAATACATCTACATGTCTAGATCAAATCAAAGGAGAGAAACGTGAAGGATTACCAGACGTGGAGAAAGAGAGATGTCATTGTGCTGGAGGAGAAGGAGGAGGTGGTCGGGAAAGACTATGTTGACGAATGTTTTTAGTATGGTGAACGAAGGACTTTGTGCGGGTTAAAGTAAGAGAGACTAGGGTTTGCTAAAATTGCATTCCTAAACAATACTTGAGAAAAGCTCCAGTCCAAGGGTCCTTTGCTGCCTCGGCAGCACCCTTTCTTTATAGACTCCCAACCTTCCGAAAGAAGGTTTACGGTGTGGTTGTGGACAACCCCAGAGTCAAGAAAGACGTGGCATAATCTGATCCATGCAAAGAAGATAATTGTGATTACAATGTCACTGTGTGCCTTGCTGGACTCACCTTACCACAAGTACATGTACTTGTGTAGGTTTGACATAAATGAGAGGAGTAAATATGAATAGGTTTGGCGTATCAATGCTCAATCAATATTTACTCAACAAGTCCAACCAAACAAAGGCTGTACAAGAAGTCCAACCAAACAAAGGCTGCTACAATCTTCTTCTCCAAATGACATGTTTCACTTTCTTGTATATAGTTAAACCACGTTCCACGTGGGAAAATTACATGTAGCGGTCGGTACCCTAATTGATTCTAAACAAAAATTGCTATGAAGTTCTTGGAATTTTATATTTTTCTGTTTGTACCTTCTAGATATGATGCAAATGACTTGGTTAAGAGGTTGAATTTTTCTAACTACACCAATATTTGAGCGTTACATTGTGCGTTTTAACTCACGACTGTTAATAAATGTGAATGTCCTAAGTTAATGATTGGTGTAATTCTTAATTGCTCAAGCGTGTGCATATAATATAACCAAATCTATAAAAATTCTTCAATATGACTACACAAACATATGAGTGTTTCAAATGAATTTGAATTTACAAACTATCTACATTGACATGATACAATGTGCTTAAAATTTTACAATTGTTGATCGATATGAATATAATTAAAATAACTAAGGCCAAATCAGATAAATGATCCCTGTGATCATAAGTTATTCGGAAGATAGTTCCTGTGCTAAAAAAATTTGGATTTAAACTCATGTGGTGTACTCCGTTAGCAAATTTAGTCCAAAAGTAATTTTTCCGTTAACTATCTGTTAATACATGGGTAAAATTGTACTTTGACGTGTGCACCTTCTTCTTCCTCGTCTTTATACTGTCCAATGTACAAGAACAAGGTCTGTAATTTGTACTTCCTCGTCTGTATACTGTCCATTTGTGTGATCATGACAAAGCAGCGGCTCGTGTGTGCGTGTATGTATACATGTATATATGTATACGTGTATATGTAAATCCGGGTTTAGGATACTAGTGTATTGGGATTACACGGTGTCCAGCACAAAGTGCAGAAAATGCATAAAAGCAACCAAAACAGAGAGTAATGTAATGTAATAAGAGGCATACCCAGATGATTCCAGTGGATTAAAAGGCAGCGGAAAGGGAAGACATTCTCGTCGTTTGCGTGATATGGATTCCCCAGCCCTGGCAAGAATTGAAATTTTCCGGAGAAAATTGGAATCAGAAGCGGGGATGAGCGGCGGACGCGGTTCCAGAGACAGTTGGAGTAGAGCGAGATGAGGGGTTTCAGGCCCTTGGTTTCGGTTCCATCACTCGCTGGGGCTGGACAGACCTCCATTGCCTCGTCTTTATTCTCAGTTGCATGAAGCTACTAACAACACCATGTCCGAGAAGCCACTAACAACCGCCGCGAAGAAATCGATGCCGGGAAATTCCTTTGAGAGGAGGGAGCGAGGAGGAGGGGGTAGTTTTTTGGGTTGGTCACAGTCGAAGGCTGATGAATCCGACAGCTGGGTGTCGAATAAGATGTCAAAGTACAATTTTACCCATGTATTAACATATAGTTAACTGAAAAATTATTTTTGGACTAAATTTGTTAATGGAGTACACCACAGAAGTTTAAATCTGAGTGTTTTTTAGCACATGAACTATCTTCCGAATACCTTATGACCACATAGATCATATATCCGATTTGGCCAATAACTAATGATGCTCATAGCTATCCATGCTTGTATGAGAAACTATAATTAAAAAAAGTGTTTGACGTATGTACTCAATTAGAATATTTAATTAAGGTATTTTCAATTGATCCTCAATTAGCGAATATAGTATACATGGCAAAATAGTTTGTTCTACAATTGTATTTCAATGATAGATAATTTTTTTTTCACTATTCGTTTTTCCTTTCTTGATGTGGGTGTTTTAAAGTTCCTTTAGATTATGTTTGAGCGAGAGGGATTTTCAAACTTTAAGGGATAAATGAAAAGTTAGTGAGAAATGGAGCTGTTTATGTTACGAAGGCATGTATGAGATGAGAAATTTGCAAATGACTATGCTTATGGAGTGCATATCTAATTGTTTTTGATATTTTTGTTCTATTCCTTATATCAACTAAGATGAAAAAAATTTGATACATAAAAGTTTGAAAATCACGATATTTCTAGATAGTAAAGTGAAATTACCCTAAATTTATTGTTTGGTTATATTTGACCTTTTTTTCTTTCACAACAATACTCAAATTTTATTGGAAACACCAACCACTTACCACAGTGATAATGAATATGTTCCACATAAGTTTTTCTTTCGCAGTTGAAAGTTTTATGTTGCTGTCTTATATATAAAAACAGGCATCAGCTCATGCAGATCCTCTTTGCAGTGCAGCTCACTGTGAACGAACCTTACTTGGGTTAACAAACACGCATGGAATCAACACGTATACTATGTGCTTTACACACGTGTTTCTACTGAACGGACAAACTTTACTGAGATAACAATCACAAGAGACTACTATTCATCAAAATTCAAAACATATATATAAGAATTGAAGGAGCAGTCGTGAGGTGAAAATTTTATATACGGCTCTGTTTCTACATGTTTTGGCTACATTTCGGCTCGAAAGCGGGCCATCACCTGCTCAACTGTGTGCAAAGAATAGAGTTAGAAAATCTGCCACATTTTCTGCTCGGCATAGTTGTAACCCGACTTGAGGAGTAAATTGGGGAAGGTGAAGTTATAATTCGATTGCTATTCACTCACATGCAGGTGAGGTGGAGCCAATCCAGCCACACACATGATGTACCCTTTTGTAGGTTGATCAGTATAGTAAAATGCTTGCAAAATATTAGCTACATTATCCTATTAAATTTTGAAAAGTATCACATTCAAGACTAGATCATGATACACCTCAATCACGACGTTAACAGTTTACTCTTAAACTTATGTTATTACATAACTCTCTATGGATAGAAGTAAAAACTAGAAACAATCTTTGAAGACAAATGTTGTTAATTGCATGCACCTTAATTAATCGAAGATGATTTTTGAATTGCTTCCCTTTACTTGTCGTGCACTATTTTTTTTCAAGCCTCTTTTATTTTTATATACAAATCTACAAGCAACAAATAAATATCGAATTCGTCAATCTTAAAGTTGAACTTGATACCTCATACTCACTTTTTATCGAGCGGCGGAGTTGTTAATTTGCTATAGTAATAATGTTGTTTGAGAACTTTTTACCATATATTTACAGCGATTGACCAATAGCCTAGGGCACAACCGCACAACGAACTATTTTATTATAATTGTCTAGAAATTAAGGTAACTTGGGGTGAATCACACGATGATGGTTTGAAGGAGGTTGAAATGTCTCTATGAATCTTTTCGGCCCCCAGAAGAATTGACTGTCGTAGCTTTGTCCCTAGCTGGTCCACTTTTTTTTTTTTTTTTTTTTTTTTTTTTAAAAAAAAACAAGTCTATTGCATGTCATATTGAACAAATTTCTAATCCCAATTACATTCTATGATCATTATCATATTAGTATTAGTACTAACTTTTGTTGTAAACATTTAGATAAACTAACTTTTGTTTTACAATATATTTCGATATACTTTGTCTTCTTCATTTAGGTACATTAAATTCATTATAATACATTTCAGTGCATACATTTAGGTATACACATTTCCGTATATACATTTTGATACAAAGATTTAGGTACATTAATTCAATATAATACATTTTGGTACACACATTTAGGTACATTAGTTTAATATAATAAATTTTGGTGCATACATTTGGGTACATACATTTCGGTACACACATTTAGATACATTAGTTTAATATAATACATATCGGTGCATACATTTGGGTATACACATTTTGGTACATTAATTGACTTTTTCAAGTTTGAAGAATGTTAAATAAAATTAATAAATTAAAAAAACTTTTGTTTGGTAAAAAAATAAATTAAAATGTGTATATTAATAAATTTAAATATTTAATGGGAGACATTGAATGAAAAATACATTGAATTAAGGACACATCAAGGGACTATAATCAATATGTAATCTAACACCAGATTTATTTTAAATTTCAATCTTCATCGATGAATAAAGTTAGAAAACCCCTTTAAATAACGTTGTTTGTGTGTTTGGAACGGTAGAAATGTTTAATTACTTTTATGGTATGCTATGGGAATGATTTATCATCAGTTTTACTCTCTCTCTCTTCCTCTCCCCCTCCCTCCTTCCCTCCCTACTTGTATTAGTATACTGCAGCCACAACCCAGGCGCTTCCATAATCCTGGGCCGTGAATTCACAATGGAGACCAAGTCTCAGACCACAAAGGCCCCCTCCAACCTGAAAAGGCGTCGTGTTTGCGCATCACATCTTTTCTATCAAGTTTGTCAATTGTTCCAGATGCATCAGCATCTTTTCCATATGGTTTTTATGGAATTAATTTCATGATTATTCTGATAGATATTATAGGTATATGAAGTGGTTAAGTTTGTTTAGATTCTGTGAGTAGAGATTATGACAAGTGTCAAGATCTTGTGAGTCTTATAATAGCTTAGTAGCTAAGCAATGTAATGAGATATATATACAACATATAATTGTAAAGAGTTGGTTAATAAAAGATATTGATTTTAATATACAAAAGATATACTTCTCTCTCTACAACTATCTCTTCTTCTTGTGTAAGAATATTGTATTTTGTTCTGTTCACATGGTATCATTCGCCTGAAAAGCTTCGTGCTTGACGGTATCTGATCTTGGTTCTTCTGCTTCCGCTCAACTGCTTCCATTGACGGTCGTTTCTCTTCTTCTTGGGATCTTGATCGTTCTCTGCTTACTTGATTGGGTGCTTTCTTTTCTTTGCACACCAAGTGTTTGTTCTAAGTTCTCAGAGAAAATTTTCTTCTGGTTTTTTTTTTTCTCCTGCGTTGCTACAATGGTGACTTCTGCTCAGTTGCAGATTCTTCAATCTCCCATAACGTCTCTTATCTCAACAGTTTCATCGTCTGCGACTGTTAAGCTTGATGATTCCAATTATCTCACTTGGAACTTTCAGATCGAGTTGCTTCTTGAAGGCTATGGTCTCATGGGTTTTGTGGATGGGTCACATTCGTGTCCGACTCGTTTTGTGGTATCCAATTCTGAGGATTCCTCTATTTCTTCAAGTGCTGTGTCTCTGACAGTTGAAAGTGATGACTTCAAGGTTTGGAAAATGCATGATCGGGCATTGATGCAGTTGCTTACTGCTACCCTCTCTCCTTCTGCTGTTTCTTGTGCAATTGGCAGTACTAGTGCTCGTGATTTGTGGGTTCGCCTCAAAGAACAATTTTCGATTGTCACTCGAGCCACGATTTTTCAGATGAAGTCAGAATTGCAAAACATCAAGAAAGGTTCTGATTCGATCTCTATGTATCTACAAAGGATTAAAGAAGCTCGTGATCATCTTGCTGCGGCTGGTGTTCATTTTGATGATGATGATGTTGTCATTTTAACCTTGAATGGTCTATCCTCTGAGTATAATACCTTACGGTCCATCATTCGGGGTCGAGAGACTGTGATTTCCATGAAAGATCTTCGATCGCAGCTACTTGCTGAGGAAGCAATGGTTGACAATGTTCCTATTACTCCATTCCTATCTGCAATGGTTGCCAGAAATAATCACAATGACTCGAGGCCTTATGGTGAATCTCCCAAGACTGACAATTCTCCAAATGGTGTTTCGTATGGAGGTTCTTCTGGGTTCAAGCCAACCTACAACAAGAACAAAAACAAGGGTAAATTTCAGTACAATTCTAACAATCGGTTTGGGAATTTTAAGCCTTCCTATGGGAACTATACTGTGAATCCAGCACCTGGAATTCTCGGTACATCTCCACCAAGGCAACAAAGTTTTTCTGGTACATCTTGTCAGATATGTGGGAAATTTGGTCACTTGGCTCCTACCTGCAGGTTTCGAAATATAGATGGTACAGTTTCTGAGGGGTGTCAAATTTGTGGGAAAAAGAATCAGGGTGCTAAATATTGCCATTTTCGGAACTCATCTTCATCTCCTGCAGCTCTACATGTCACATCTCCTCAGTCTAGTGAACCAAGTGCTCATCCTCAACAGTTTTGGCTCACTGATTCAGGAGCTTCTTCACACATGACTGCTGATATGAGTAACATGTCACTTGCTTCCCCATATCCTACTAATGAAACGATTCAGACTGCGAGTGGTGCAGGTTTATCAATATCGCATATTGGTTCCTCCACTCTACATACTCCATTAAAATCCTTGCAGCTTAATTCAGTTTTATGTGTCCCTAGATTGTCTCAAAACCTATTATCTGTGCATCAATTGTGTCTTGACAATAATTGCTGCCTGATATATGATGCATTTTGCTTCTGGATCCAGGACAAGGCCACAGGGAAGATCCTCTTTCAAGGACGATGCAGTAATGGATTGTACCCCATCCCACTTCCGGTTTCACATAAAGCTATACCTGCACAGGCTGCTTATCTTGGACATCAAGTATCCTCTTGTCTTTGGCATAATCGCTTAGGTCATCCCTCCAATTCAGTGATCTCTGTCATGTTAAAGAAATGTCATCTATCCGTGTTACCTGACTCAGTGTCTATGATGTGTCATACCTGTCTGGAAGGCAAATTTTGTAAATTGCCATTTGTTTCTTCTGTGTCTAAGTCAATTCATCCATTTCAAGTAGTTCATAGTGATGTATGGGGTCCCTCTCCTTGTACTTCTATAGATGGTTTTCGGTATTATGTGACCTTCATTGATGAATGTACACGACATTGTTGGCTGTTTCCTATTATCAATAAAAGTGATGTCTTCTCCACATTTGTTGGCTTTTATAACTATATTTCCAATCATTTTGCCACTTCAGTTAAAACCTTACAGAGTGATGGTGGGGGAGAGTTTCTTAGTAAACCTTTTCAAACATTTCTGTTGGATAAAGGAGTCACACATCAATTGTCATGCCCCTATACCCCTGAGCAGAACGGTTTAGCAGAGAGAAAACATCGGCATATCCTTGAAACTGTTATAACCTTGTTACAAACAGCTGCTTTACCTCCAATTTTTTGGTCCTTTGCATGCCAAACTATTGTGTACCTTATTAATAGAATGCCATCATCTACCCTACATCACAAATCACCTTTTGAACTCTTGTTTAAAGCTGTTCCAGATATTAATCATCTCAGGATTTTTGGGTGTTCAGTTTTTCCTTTATTAAAACCCTACAATAGCACCAAGTTACAACCCAAAACTACAAAATGCCTTTTCTTAGGTTATGCTTCGAAGTATAAGGGGTTTATTTGTTATGACATTCTTCATGCCAAATATTACATTTCAAGACATGTATTGTTTGATGAGTCCGAGTTTCCATATTCCCATTTATCTTTAAAACATCCTGTCTCCACCAATTCTACATCTCAACCTATCTCTATTTCCTCATCTCCTTCTATATCCATTAATAGGGAGAATCATTTGGTTACAAACCAGTTACCTAGGACCACTCCTCTGTCTGATCCTATGTCCTCCAACTCTAATCATCACAGTGGTTCTCACAGTCCTTTCTTGCAATCCATTACTCCATCAACTGCTCAACAATCCCCTGTGGCTCCTGAGGTACCAGCTGGGACATCTTCCGCGACATGTAATGAGTCCACTTCTGAGATTCCTTGTAAGCATGGTATTGAGGTTCAGCATGAGTTTCAACCTGATCATCTGCAGGTTCTTCTTCATATTCCTTCTATGAATACTCATTCTATGCAAACAAGAGCTAAGAGTGGTATTTCAAAGAAGAAAGCTTATATTTCTGTTGTTCAAGATACTTCACCAGTGGATTTGTCTCAGACTGAACCGGCTACATATAAGTCAGCTCTTAAGTCATCTTTGTGGTTGTCTGCTATGCAAGAAGAGTTGCAAGCTCTTACAGTTCAACACACTTGGTATTTGGTTTCTTTGCCTAAAACCAAAAACTTAATAGGCTGCAAGTGGGTGTTTAAACTCAAGACACATGCTGATGGGTCTATTTCCAGGTATAAGGCTCGACTTGTTGCCAAAGGATTCAATCAAGAAGAGGGCATTGACTATGGGGAAACTTTTAGCCCTGTTGTCAAACCTACCACAGTGCGGTTGGTCCTAGCTTTGGCAACAAATTTTGGTTGGTCTCTCCGTCAACTTGATGTGAAGAATGCATTTCTTCATGGCATTCTTCAAGAAGAAGTTTATATGTCACAGCCACCTGGCTTTAGTGATCCTCATCACCCCACACATGTTTGTCGATTACATAAGTCCTTGTATGGCTTGAAACAAGCACCCCGTGCATGGAATGAGCGATTTACATCATTTCTTCCTTCTCTGGGGTTTCTATCGACCTATGCCGATCCTTCCCTCTTTGTTAGGCATGATGGAAAGTCTGTGGTTATTCTTCTACTGTATGTGGACGACATTATCATCACTGGTAGTGCTTCCGAGGCTATTACTGCAGTCATTGCAGCTTTAACCAAGGAGTTTGATATTAAAGATTTAGGCCCTCTCCATTATTTTCTTGGGCTTCAGATTACTTCAAATTCTAGTGGCTTGTTTCTATCTCAATCCAAATATGTTTCTGACTTGTTGGTCAAGGCAGACATGGTTCATTCCAAACCTTGCTCCACCCTTTGTTTACCATATAATCGGTTACTCAAGGATGATGGTCATCCTTTCAATAATCCTTCCTTATACCGGAGTCTTGTTGGTGCTCTTCAGTACCTTACTTTCACTCGTCCTGATATCGCATTCTCAGTCCATCAGGTGTGCCAATTCATGCACTCTCCTATGGATTCTCATTATGCTGCTGTGAAACGTATTCTTCGATATTTGAAAGGTTCTACAGATCTTGGCATTCAACTCACACAAGGGGACTTAGACTTACATGCCTTCAGTGACGCTGACTGGGCTGGCGATCCCAATGACAGACGGTCCACCACTGGTTTTATGGTGTATTTAGGACCTAATCCTATTTCTTGGTCCTCGAAGAAACAAAATACAGTGTCTCGGTCCTCTACAGAAGCCGAATATAGAGCTCTTTCAAGTACTTCTGCTGAAATTGATTGGATTAAACAGCTTCTTCACTTTATGCAGATTGCAGTTCCCTGTCTAACCACATTGTTCTGTGATAATATGTCCGCAATAGCCATTGCCTATAATCCAGTGATGCATCAGCGGACGAAACATATTGAGATTGATGTCCATTTTGTACGTGAGAGGGTTGCTAAACAGCTTCTACAAGTGCATTTTGTTTCTTCGAATGAACAGTTTGCTGATGGTCTCACAAAGGGGTTGTCTACTCCCCTGTTTCAAACCCACTGTTACAATCTCAGGCTTGTCAAGTCTCACCCTGAGATTGAGGGAGGATGATAGATATTATAGGTATATGAAGTGGTTAAGTTTGTTTAGATTCTGTGAGTAGAGATTATGACAAGTGTCAAGATCTTGTGAGTCTTATAATAGCTTAGTAGCTAAGCAATGTAATGAGATATATATACAACATATAATTGTAAAGAGTTGGTTAATAAAAGATATTGATTTTAATATACAAAAGATATACTTCTCTCTCTACAACTATCTCTTCTTCCTGTGTAAGAATATTGTATTTTGTTCTGTTCACATATTCCACCCCAAGTATACGGAAAGTTGGGCTTCTCAAGTTGAAGAATTTATTTTCTTAACAAGGGAGTTATCTACTAGCTATCGAGACCGTTTCAAGAAGAACTCGAGGCCGAGTTCCTTTCAAGTGGAGGAGTTTGATGTAGGACTGAAATCCGATTATTTCACGTGCAATAAAACTAAAAGAAGGAAGCGGCGAACAATAAAGAAAAGTTATTGGAAAATTGGTAATTCACGCGTTAATAGATTATTTGCTACGGTCATATCTCGAAAGTTGATGTTTTGAACTTTTCTTCTTGAATGAACGTTACTTTCATTTCTGGTGCGGTCGTAGAAGAGGTGTTCAATTCTCCCACAAAAGTGGCTTAGGCAATCTTTCACATAAATCAGTTAAAAGAGCAGTCTACTAATAAATTGAGCTCTTTATTATTTGTCTTTTGGGGTTCAAGGACTTTATTATCTGTTTTTTAATTTTCGTCTTAATTACCTAAGTCTTTTGAGATGCCCAGGGGGTTGTAATCTGTTTATTTAAGTCATTTGGCTTCTCATTTGTATCCATCTTTTCATCTTTCAATTAATTAATCAAATGATCCTTCGGGATTTCTATTAAACTGATAGACTCCAGTATCATTGTTCTACAAAGGATTACGTTGGTAACCCTTTCATTGCTTCGTGCTACGTCAGTAGTACAACATAAAATGACCACAATCATCTCTGCATAAGTAGTTTTAATTTGGGCCGTGGGGCCTTTGGCTCACCACGGCAGCTGGGAAAGATCAAAGCTAAATACATGGATTATTTTCATTTTTTTGGAAGCTATTATTAGATCAGTTTATTTATAGTTTGCATAACCAGTTTATTACTTTGTGCAGAATCATCAGTTTGTTACCTTATGCAGCGTGGCTCAGTGCTGGCTCACCTGAGCAGACTCTTGGCGAAATGCTGGGGAATGAAAGGTAATAATCAGTCGACCCAAACTAAATCCAACTCTCCGAACTAAAACAACATTCAGTGGACTTGATCTAGTTATGGACTAAAGTAATAATCAGTCGACCCAAACCAAATCTACCTCTCCGCACAAAGTGGCTCGAGCCGCTGTTAACAGAAATTTATATATATTTTGGTACAAATCAGTCTCCTAAAGTGACATTCAGTCGACTTGTCGACCGTAAACCTCTTTAATCGCCACCTTAAAAGACCATGTAAAAGAGGATATATTAACGTACTCAAAAAATACAAGTTGCATGGAGGTGAGTTGTTCTGGAGTGCTAACATCCCAATCACCTAAAGTATAATTTACATTAATAAACAAGATTTGGGGAGGGCTCCGTTCCCATATTTCAAAATAGCAAAAAAAAAAAAACAAAAAAAGTCCCCCTCTTTTCCCAGTCACCTAAAGCTATAATTTACTTTAATAAACTAGATTTGGGAGGGCTCCGTTCCCATATTTCAAAATAGTAAAAAAAACAAAGAAATTACCCCTCTTTTCATACAATGCCAAGTTCTCTAAAGATGATAGGCATGCATTCCCATATTATCCCTACACCACACGTATCGCATTCCCATCGTTTCCCCACTCTCTTTTCCTCGATTTTCTTACGATAGGAGCTTTCTCCCACTTCCGGAAAAACGTTGTACCTGGTTATAAATACAAAAATAATTGAAACTTGTAACCATTGCCAAGAAAAACAGTGCAATAACAAAATCATACGTTACGAGGCAAAATCATAATATACTAACATACTAACATAAATCAATCCAATAACAAAATCATGCGTCATCAAAGCATGAAATCTGATGCATAAAATCTGTCAAAATAGGGTCATTTTTTTTTTAGCATGTAAGTAGGATCTTCTATAATTTCCAAATTCCTACACAGTTCCCATTTGCCTCGGGCAGTCCATCGACAAAACACAAAGTCTCTAAATTAGCAAGAAATACGATACATTAATTTGTCAAAACTTATATATTTCGTACAGAATTTAAAGTCAGTTACCACACAAATCTCTACATTAGCAAGAAAAAAATACAAAAAATCAAATTAATTTATGCTTACCGTTCATTCCCCAACATTTCGCCAAGAGCCTGATTAGGTGAGCCAGCAGACGCTTGTGGGAATCCTAGCTCCTCCAGAGTGTGTAACTTCGGAGATTTGCAGCTCATTGGCAAACTAGAGTGAGGATTTGGAGACCAACAGGGCGGCGATTTGCAACTAACAGACAACGAAGAGCCAAACAATATCCGACTATGTACTAGTTCCACCACAAACGTAACGTACACATTAATCAATATACAAATAAGAAATCCAATGGCCATTATAAGGGCGAAAACCCCAACAACGATTAGGAACGACATTTGTAGAGTGAACAGAGCGAAGACTCATGTAGGAGAAGAAAATAGTAACAAAGTAATAAAAATATAGGTGCAATGCTAGTTAACGCGACATTTTGGTTTGTAATGTGAGAAAAAGTAATAAAAATATGGGATCATGATGTGATTTAACGGAAAAATCATTTTCAATGTGCTATGAGATCCTAGGGTAAAACACATGGAAAAAAGTAGATCTGACATTCATGTCATGGTTTTCATGTTCGTGTCATTTTCGTGTCATACCCAATATCTTAACGGGTCGTGTCGTGTAACACCCGTTAAAATAAATGGGTAAAATGACCCAACCCGAAATCGACTCGATCATATTAACAAGTAATATGACCCGACCCATTACCTGTTAAGAAAAATATATTTTAAGTCAATAAATAATCAAATGAAAAACATAATACTAAATAGGTATATACATACAATATTGTCACATCCAAAACATAAAAACGCAATTTTCTTTTAAGTATATATTTACATATCCAAAATAAGAGCATAATAAGTAAGTCCCATAATAAAATTAAATAATGACTAAATTTTTTTTTTAAACTTATATAGAATAATAATACAAAACTATATATTTAACATATAATATATTGTATATATTAATATGGCTATTATATTTTATAATAAATTTTTTAGCAATTAAACTTTAAAATTATCAAAATAATTTTTTTCTTAACGGGTCAAAACGGATTACCCACGTGTTACCCGCGTGTGTACCCGTTAATGACTTGATTAGTTATCATGTTAACTCGAATCCCGTTATTCTTGTGTCGTGTCAAAAATTGCCGAGTCTAGAGAAAAGTGCCGAAGAACATTAATTAAATAGAAAAGAGAGTCAACAACTAGATGTGTCTATCATATCAAATAAAAGCAGTGAAACAGCCAATTCCAAACCTTGTACCATTTTAATAAAATATTTATGATATGAGGTACCCTAAATAAAGAAATAATAAATTGATTTATTTACTTACGGCTGAATCAATCCTTGATGATGTATTATTTCCTACCCCTTCCATTCCAAAAATAATTTCAGTAGAAAACTTGTGCCTGTTGTGTTAAAACAACATAAATAAAAAGTCATACAAAACAAAAAGGCAAGAGAAAAGTAACAAAATAAAAATAGATCTACATGTCTAGAGCAAATCAAAGGAGAGAAAAATGAGAAGGATTACCAGACATGGAGAAATAGATGTCATTGTGCTGAAGGAGAAGGAGGAGGTGGTCGGGAAAGACTTTGTTGACGAATGTTTTTAGTATGGTGAACGAAAGATTTTGTGCGGGTTAAAGTCAGAGAGACTAGGGTTTGCTAAAATTGCATTCCTAAACAATCTCCAGTCCAAGGGTCCCTTGTTTCTTTATAGACTCCCAACCTTCCAAAGGAAGGTTTAACGTGTGGTTGTGGACAACCCCAGAGTCAAGAAAGACGTGCCATAATCTGATCCATGCAAAGAAGATAATTGTGATTACAATGTCACTGTGTGCCTTGCCGGACTCACCTTATCACAAGTACATGTACTTGTGTTGTGTAGGTTTGGCATAAATGAGAGGAGTAAATATGTATAGGTTTGGCATATATTATCAATGCTTAATCAATATTATTCAACAAGTCCAACCAAACAAAGGCTGCTGTAATCTTCTTCTCTAAATGACATGTTTCACTTTCTTGTATACTTAGTTAAACCACGTTCCACGTGGGAAAGTTACATGTAGGGGTAGGTACTCTAATTGATTCTAAACAAAAATTGCTATGAAATTCTTGGAATTTTATATTTTTCTGTTTGTATCTTCTTGATATGGTGCAAATGACTTGGTTAAGAGATTGAATTTTTCTAACTATACCAATATTCGAGCGTTACATTGTGCGTTTTAACTCACGATTGTTAATAGATGTGAATGTCCTAAGTTAATGATTGATGTAATTCTTAGTTGCTCACGTGTGTGCATATAACCGAACCTATAAAAATTCTTCAATATGATTGCACAAACATATGAGTGTTTCAAATGAATTTGAATTTACCAACTATCTACATTGACATGATACAATGTGCTTAAAATTTTACAACTGTTGATCGATATGAATATCATTAAAATAACTAATGAAGCTCATAGCTATCCATGCGTGTATTAGAAACTATAATTAAAAAAGTATTTGACGTATGTACTCAATTAGAATATTTAATTAAGGTATTTTCAATTGATCCTCAATTAGCGAATATAGTATACATGGCAAAATAGTTTGTTCTACAATTGTATTTCAATGATAGATATTTTTTTTTTCACTATTCGTTTTTCCTTTCTTGATGTGGGTGTTTTAAAGTTCCTTTAGATTATGTTTGAGCGAGAGGGATTTTCAAACTTTAAGGGATAAATGAAAAGTTAGTGAGAAATGGAGCTGTTTATGTTACGAAGGCATGCATGAGATGAGAAATTTGCAAATGACTATGCTTATGGAGTGCATTTCTAATTGTTTTTGATATTTTTGTTGTAAGATCCCACGTCGCCCAGGGGAGTGATCCTTATATGTATATTATCATCCCTACCTAGCACGAGGCATTTTGAAAGTTCACTGGCTTCGGGTTCCGTCGGAACTCCGAAGTTAAGCGAGAAGGTGGCCAGAGCACTCCCATGATGGGTGACCCATTGAGAAGTTGCTCGTGAGTTCCCAGAAACAAAACCGTGAGGGCGTGGTCGGGGCCCAAAGCGGACAATATCGTGCTTCGGTGGTGGAGCGGGCTCGGGAAGTGGTCCGCCCCGGGCCGGGATGTGATAAATTGGTATCAGAGCCTAACCCTGACCGTGGTGTGCCGACGAGGTCGCCGGGCCCCTTAAGGGGGGTGGATTGTAAGATCCCACATCGCCCAGGGGAGTGATCCTTATATGTATATTCTCATCCCTACCTAGCACGAGGCATTTTGGGAGCTCACTGGCTTCGGGTTCCGTCGGAACTCCGAAGTTAAGCGAGAAGGTGGCCAAAACACTCTCATGATGGGTGACCCACTGGGAAGTTCTCGTGAGTTCCCAGAAACAAAACCGTGAGGGCATGGTCGGGGCCCAAAACAGACAATATCGTGCTACGGTGGTGGAGCGGGCTCGGGAAGTGGTCCGGCCCGGGCCGGGATGTGACATTTGTTCTATTCCTTACATTAACTGCGATGAAAAAAATTTGATACATAAAAGTTTGAAAATCACGATTTAAATTTATTGTTTGGTTCTATTTGACCCTTTTTTTTTTCACAGCAATACTCAAATTTTATTGGAAACACCAACCACTCACCACGGTGATAGTGAATCCGTTTCACGTAAGTTTTTCTTTCGCAGTTGAAATTTTATGTTGCTGTCTTATATATAAAAACAGGCATAAACTCATGTAGATCCTCTTTGCAATGCAGCTCACTATGAACGAACCTTACTTGGGTTAACAAACACGCATGGAATCCTTTTGTAACACGTAAACTAGGTGTTTTACACACGTGTTCCTACTGAATGGACAAACTTTACTGATATAACAATCACAAGAGAATACTATACATCAAAATTCAAAACATATAAGAATTGAAGGAGGAGTTGCATGAGGTGAAAATTTTATATACGGCTCTATTTCTACATGTTTTGGCTACATTTCGGCTCGATAGAGGGTCATCACCTGCTCAACTGTGTGCAAAGAATAGAGTTAGAAAATCTGCCACATTTTCTGCTCGTCATAGTTGTAACCCGACTTGAGGAGTAAATTGGGGAAGGTGAAGTTATAATTCGATTGCCATTCACTCACATGCAGGTGAGATGGAGCCAATCCAGCCACACACATGATGTACCCTTTTGTAGGTTGTTCAGTATAGTAAAATGCTTGCAAAATATTAGCTACATTATCCTATTAAATTTTGAAAACTATCACGTTCAAGACTAGATCATTACACACCTCAATCACGACGTTAACAGTTTACTCTTAAACTTATGTTATTACATAACTCTATGGATAGAAGTAAAAACTAGAAACAATCTTTGAAGATAAATTATGTTAATTCACTAGTAGAAAAAACACTTTGCGCGACGGAAACTTGCGCGACGCAGCCAAATTCGTCGCGCAAAGTATTTTTGCGTGACGTTAAACACACAACGTCGCGCAAACGGCCTTTGCGTGACGCAAGTTTGCGTGACGAAGACCGACGTCGCGCAAAACAATTTTGCGCGACGTAAGTTCACTCACGTCACGCAAAAGCGTTTTGCGCGACGTCGGTCTTAGTCACGCAAACTTTCGTCACGCAAAGGCCGTTTGCGCGACGTTTTGTGCGTCCCGCAAGATTTTGGCGCCAAATCTAGACAGCTTTATTGCTTTTTTCGTTGACCTTGCGTGACGCAAGACAACCTACGTCACGCAAAACATCTTTGCGTGACGGATGTTCACCTACGTCACGCAAAACATCCTTGCGCGACGCAACTACGTCACGCAAAGTTGTTTTTTTTAAATATAGTATATATTGATGAATACTTTTGGGGTTTATTATTTATTGTTAAGAATTTCATTACAATATTTTTTAAAAATTAAATCAAATTTATTTTTGTCAAACAAAAAATCATCAAAATCGGAGTTAAAACTATCGTTAAATCGTGATTTTCGTTTATAACCGTCCAGATTTTTTGTCCTGTTACTTGATCTCTGCATGCTCGTTTTTTTTGCCATTTTTGGCGTATGAGATCTTGAAGCATATAAAAACAAGTTGGACGGTTGGATCGTTAAAATTAATTTCGTACAATGCGTTTTCCCATCAAAATGATAGATTTACTAACACTTAGAGTTTAGTTATATTTTCATTAAGTATAACTTAAGATTTTGTGGTATCCACTTGTGTAAATACTTTAAATTGACGATCGAATTAGTTCATTGTATTCATATAGGGTCAAGGAGTGTATCTGTAAAAAATCATCAAAATCGGAGTTAAAACCACCGTTAAATCGCGATTTTTTCGTTGACCTTGCGCGACGCAAGACAACCTACGTCACGCAAAATATCTTTGCGTGACGCATGTTCACCTACGTCACGCAAAGTTGTTTTTTTTAAATATAGTATATATTGATGAATACTTTTGGGGTTTATTATTTATTGTTTAGAATTTCATTACAATATTTTTTAAAAATTAAATCAAATTTATTTTTGTCAAACAAAAAATCATCAAAATCGGAGTTAAAACTATCGTTAAATCGTGATTTTTCGTTTATAACCGTCCAGATTTTTTTGTCCTGTTACTTGATCTCTGCATGTTCGTTTTTTTGCCATTTTTGGCGTATGAGATCTTGAAGCATATAAAAACAAGTTGGACGGTTGGATCGTTAAAATTAACTTCGTACAATGCGTTTCCCATCAAAATGATAGATTTATTAACACTTAGAGTTTAGTTATATTTTCATTAAGTATAACTTAAGATTTTGTGGTATCCACTTGTGTAAATACTTTAAATTGACGATCGAATTAGTTCATTGTATTCATATAGGGTAAAGGAGTGTATCTGTAAAAAATCATCAAAATCGGAGTTAAAACTACCGTTAAATCGTGATTTTTCGTTTATAACCGTCCAAATTTTTTGTCCTGTTACTTGATCTCTGCATGTTCGTTTTTTGCCATTTTTGGCGTATGAGATCTTGAAGCATATAAAAACAAGTTGGACGGTTGGATCGTTGAAATTAACTTCGTACAATGCGTTTCCCATCAAAATGATAGATTTACTAACACTTAGTTTAGTTATATTTTCATTAAGTATAGCTTAAGATTTTGTGGTATCCACTTGTGTAAATACTTTAAATTGACGATCGAATTAGTTCATTGTATTCATATAGGGTCAAGGAGTGTATCTGTAAAAAATCATCAAAATCGGAGTTAAAACTACCGTTAAATCGTGATTTTTCGTTTATAACCGTCCAAATTTTTTGTCCTGTTACTTGATCTCTGCATGTTCATTTTTTGCCATTTTTGGCGTATGCGATCTTGAAGCATATAAAAACAAGTTCGACGGTTTGATCTTTGAAATTAATTTCGTACTATGCGTTTCCCATGAAAATGATAGATTTACTAACACTTAGAGTTTAGTTATATTTTCATTAAGTAGAACTTAAAATTTTGTGGTATCCACTTGTGTAAATAATTTAAATTGACGATCGAATTTGTTCATTGTATTCATATAGGGTCAAGGAATGTATCTGTAAAAAATCATCAAAATTGGAGTTAAAACTACCGTTAAATCGTGATTTTTCGTTTATAACCGTCGAATTTTTTTCTCCTGTTACTTGATCTCTGCATGTTTGTTTTTTGCCATTTTTGGCGTATGCGATCTCGAATCATATACAAATAAGTTTGACGGTTGGATCGTTGAAACTATTTTCGCACAATGCGTTTCCCATCAAGTTCAATGGTATATATATTTACTTAGTAGATTTTAATTTATTTATTTTGTAGTTATAATACTTAAGAGATTGAATGATATATATGTTAAAAAAATATTATGGATTTTTGTTAGAAAAATATATTATTGTGGGGTTTATGTAAAAAAAAAATTTGAACTTGAAAGGAGTAAAGTCACATTTTTAGTAAATTTTTTAATAATTTTCTAAAAATAAAAATAACTTACGCGACGCTTTAATGTAATCGTTGTGCAAAACCACTTTGTGCGACGTCAAATTGTATACTTACGTCGCGCCAGTTGAAAATTTTGGCGGTGAATAGTGAAAAATAGGTGAATAATGAAAATTTTTGGCGGTGAACCCGTTGACTCATTTCTTCCCTTCGCTCTTTCTTTCCTGTATCTCCCCTTTCCTTTCGCATAATCCTTTCAAGTTCCTTTCGCAACATTCCCTTTCGCATAATCTTTCCCTTTCGTATCTCCCCTTCCAAGTCGCCGACGCTCACCTCCAAGTCGCCGACGCTCGACGGTTCCTGCACTGTCCCTCACATCCAAGTCGCCGACGCTCGAAACTTTCATCTAAATTTCTCGATTTCTCCTCTGAATCAGGTACGGACCCCCTCTCTCTACCTCTCTCTTGTGATTTGTTTATAGTATAATGGTAAAGGGTTTTCAAATTTCGCGGTATTGAAGTTTGTATATGTATGTGATTTGATTGGGTTAGCTTTAATTTTTGTTCAATTTTATTTAAGAAGCTTATAATTTTGCGGTATTGAAGTTTGTGACTTGAAAATTAAATTTTTTTGGTAGAAATTTGGGGGTTTTGTTTTTAATTAGGTATGGGTAGGATTTTCAGTTTGGGTAATTGTTCACCGCCCGTTTGGTGTCGTATGAAATGGCAGAAAATAGGTAGGAAAGCATAAGACAGAGCACATGTAGTGAGCAGTCTTCGTCGATATTTAAAACACTGCTGATCAAGAATCGGTTGAATTAATATACAACAAAGAATACGCAGATTCGTTTAATGAGTATTTAACATTAATCACATTCCACAGTAACTGCAAAACCACCCAAATTACTTAAGCAAGAACCTCTTGAAAAAACCAGTGGGGAACAAATGAAGATTAAACTCTCCTGCCTCTAAGTCTAGCTCATCCACATACCTTGTTCGGGACAAACTCTGATCATTCCTCCAATCCAACCGTTGTTCTTGTTCTTGTTCTTGTTCCAGTTCTTGTTCTTGTTCTCGTTCCTTGAAGCTTCTTTCTGAGAAGTTGAAGCCACGACTGAGTTCAGCTCAGAAGGTGCCCTGCTAATGCATTGTTCAAAAATACTCCTGTAGAGAGAGAGAACATGCTGCTCACGGTTTGCAACTTCTTCTTCAAGCAATTCAATTTCAGAAATCAATTCCTTTGTCATATTTACAGCTAATAAATGGAATTATATCGATAATACATGGAGCCAGTTTGAGAAAAATATATCTATATTGCAATTATAAACAACAATTCATACGCTACATAATGCAAACTTTTTAGATTTAATTTTCAAAGTTTCTAATACAATTGTAAGAAGACAGAAAATATGAATTGGTTCATGGAGATATGTGTTTAAGTGGAAGTACTGAAAAAAATAAAAGAAAACGAAAAGTTAATATGCAGGTCGGTAGCAGTGCTCCAGCCAACTTGGAAAACAAAATCATTGCTGAATTTGTTTTAATATGGTGCAGGATTCGTCGGCTGTGGTTATTGATCACACCAATTACGCAGTGTTGGAGACCCAAGGAGACCATACTTTGATTGCCAGTGACGATTTTATTCAATCGGATGTGATTCTGGGAAAGAAGAAGTTTGAGGTTGGTTTAATTTTCATAAAAGTAGTTTGTTACTAGATAATTTGTAGCTGCATATGCCCATATTGCTAAATTCTAACATGGGAAATGAAATTTATAGTTGTAAAATTGTTGCATTCAAATTTCAGCAATTTGCATTGCGCTTTAGATTATTATTAAATGTTAATACCAATGTCTTATATATTCTGTGAAACAGGCCCTGTACTTTTCAAAGGGGTTGCGCACTCATTAAGTGCTTCCAATAGCTTGGTAAGCTCCAATATACATTTTAAGTTCTAAACTTTTTTCCTTAATGCAGCTTAACCCTAATTTTTCTTTAAAGTTTATGCAATTCTATGGGTTTTAATGGCTCTGAGAATATGGATTATTGTTTTATATGGTCAATGGTATATTTTAGGTTTTGAAAGTTCTTTCAGCATCTCCTTCAGCATATTCTGCCAACCCAAATGCCAGATTGTCCTACCCTCCATCACTTACCGGATCTGCTATTTCATTAGTGTCTGTTCTGCAAGTAAGTTCTTTCTCTGTACTGGAAATAACATTTATCCATGATATGCTTGCCTCAACCCTTGAACCATGATGTGGAAGTCTGTTATGAACTTATGAGCATCAGACAATTTTCTTTTTGTTCCTTTTCACACCGTCACATGCCACATTGGTTATTTACTTATTCAAGAACGAGTTAGAATATGTGAGTAATATTCGATTTGTTCCACTTGATGGAGTGGATTTGAAATCTTAAAATGCAGGCCAGAAACAATGCTCGAGTTCTGATTTCTGGCTCTACAGATATGTTTAGCAAAAAGTATGTATTATAATGATTATATGGATACATTTGTCACTGAAGATTTCTGTGGCATTAGTTGATTTTTATTGATAAAATTTGCTTGTGATTTCTGCATTTAATTCAGATTGTTCAGATCGGCTGTGCAGAAGGTTGGGAACTCAAATAAGTGAGTAAAAACTTCTAACGACCTTTTTTCTTCCTATGGTCCAATTAATTTGTTAGGCTTTTGGTTATAGGTTGCTTTCATCATACCTATTACCTACGTATATTTGAACACACTTTAAAGTTGGGAAACCTAATTTCATTTAGATTCTCTCTAAAGAAAAGAAAGAGTATATGTGATCTGAAGATTCAAAGAAGGCTTGCTGTGAATACTTTTGTAATCTCATTTTCATTCTCATGGACTCGTATTTCACCTACCCTTTTGTTTGTGTTGAAAGTGGTTGGGTACTAACTCAATGGTGGCTTGGTCAAGGCAACAAATTCACATTATCTTGAAACTTTTGATCACAGATTTGAGAAGTCTGGTAATGAACAATTTGTGACTGAACTTAGCAAATGGATCTTCCATGAAAGAGGTCATCTAAAGGTAATAAATCATGAATTATTACTGTCTAAATGGTTTTCCATCTTTTTTGAGCTCAAAAAATTAAATGAAGCTTTGAGTTTGTGATACAGTTATCAACTACAATTACTTTCAGTTTCTATATGATATGTTTAGGTACTTATGATCTTATCTCCTTGTGCAATGGTCTGTCTTGTGTTAATTCATGGTGTTTATTTCCAGGCTGTCAATGTTAGACACAATAAAGTTGGAGAAAATAATGAACCTGCAATCCATAGGATTAACGATGACCTGGTAATGCCTCTACACTGTCTACATGTAATGGTCTGTCTTGTACATTTTTCTGATGTTATGATTTATAAGTAGCCGGAATTATCTGAAATCGTTTAGTCATTTATATTTGCAGGACTATTATATTGAGATATATGAGTGGTCTGGAAAGAGCTGGGAACCGTATGTGGCGAATGATGTTCAAGTGCAGTTCTTCATGATGAGCCCTTTTGTGCTAAAAACTCTAGAAACTGATCAGAAGGTACTCTTGCCACAAGGCCATGTTTGGACTTGGTATTGTAACTATATAGACTACTCATTGTAGTTTATCTTTTTTTGTTCGGACATATTGTATGTACATTTTCATATATAGTTTATAATTAAATACTTTTTATTGGTTTCTTATTTATTTTAGAATTGAATTACAATATTTATTAAAAATTAAAGCAAAACTATTTGTCCCAAAAAAAAAAAAGTTTGCGTGACGAATAAGTTACATAGGTCACGCAAAGTGTCTTTGCGTGACGCACAATCCTACGTCGCGCCATTTTTTTTGTTCAAAAAAATAGTTTGCGTGACGAAGAAGTTGCATAGGTCACGCAAAGTGTCTTTGCGTGACGCAAAATCCTAGTCGCGCCATTTTTTTGTCCAAAAAAAGATAGTTTGCGTGACGAAGAAGTTGCATAGGTCACGCAAAGTGTCTTTGCGTGACGCAAAATCCGACGTCGCGCAAACCCACTTGCGCGACGTATAATGGTACGTCACGCAAAGACACTTTGCGTGACGTATGATAGTGCGTCACGCAAAGTTCTTTTGCGTGACGAAGGATTGTGCGTCACACAAACCCACTTTGCGCGACGTACATCATTTATTCGTCACGCAAACTCTACTTTCACAGGCTTGCCGCGACGCTTAGTGCGTGACGAAGGTTCGTCGCTCAAATTTTTGCGCGACGTTTTTTTGACTTTGCGTGACGAAGGACCTACGTCACGCAAAGTGTTTTTGGTACTAGTGATTGCATGCACCTTAATTAATCGAAGATGATTTTTGAATTGCTTCCCTTTTCTTGTCATGCACTATTTTTTTCAAGCCTATTTTATTTTTATATACAAAGCTACAAGCAACAAATAAATATCGAATTCGTCAATCCTAAAGCCAAACTTGATGCCTCATACTCACTTTTTTTCAAGCCACGGAGTAGTTAATTTGCTATAGTAATAATGTTGTTTGAGAACTTTTTGCCATATATTTACAGCGATTGACCAATAGGGCACAAACGCACAACAAACTATTTAATTACAATTGTCTACAAATTAAGGTAACTTGGGGTGAATCACACGATGATGGTTTGAATGAGGTTAAAATGTCTCTCTAAGTCTTTTCGGCCTCCAAAAAAATTGACTGTCGTAGCTTTGTCCCTAGCTGGTCCACTTTAAAAAAAAAAAAAAAAAAAAAAAAAAAAACAAGTCTATTGCATGTCATATTGAACAAATTTCTAATCCCAATTACGTTCGATGATCATTACCATCAGCACTAGTAGTATTAGCACTAGCATTACTAACATCATTACAAACATAAGTCGACCCAGTCTTTGGCCTCCATCTCATATTTGTGTTATCATCAGAAGCTTTGTCGTAACCAATTGCTTCCTCACCACCACCACTAGAATCCTGAATCATCGATGACCAAAGGAAATAATTAACACTGTTAAAAAAATGAAATAATTAACTTACGTAACAAAGACCGCAGACACAATCAAAGCTCAAACCTCCTAGCCATCTAAAATGCACAAAAGGAAAAACAAAGTTCTTTAGATAAAACTAAAATGAAATTGTGGATGATCATGTTCTTAAACAATTACTGATTTAGCCGATTTTTGGCATAAAGAATCCTTGATAGAAAATCTAAAAACTAAAAAGTTGTGATTATATATAGAATCAAACACCCAATAAATAAGATGTCCTTATTCTAGAAAGCCTATAAATGTGTGTGTATAAATTTATGTAAGTATATATAAGGTCTCTATGTGTATTGGCGTTATATATGTTTGGTTTATTTAAAATTAATTTAGTGCATGCAAATTAAATTTGTATTGGGAAACCTATTTAGCAATGGTGCCAGTTTTGTGTGCCTAAGTATGTGGTATGGTCAAAGAAGAAATTGAAAATAATATGTGATATTCTAGCTAGGGATGGCAATTTAATCCGTGAAATCTGATACCCGCAGTTAACCGACCCGAACAGTTCAGTTTCGGGTAGCAAATTTCGGTTTTTTACGGTTTCGAGTAACCGTTGGGTAAATTGTTCGGTTTCGGGTTCGGTTTATGGTTATAGGGGTATCCGATCCGAATCCGTACCCAAACCCGCCCCGTTTTCATTCTTTAATAAAAAATATAAATATTTATTATATATATGTTTTTATAAAAGAACACACCTCACTCTCTCTCCACGTTCCTCCCATTTTTGTGCTCTATGCCTCTCCCTTCCCCGAGCACCACACACACGTGTACACACATGCAAAACAAGTACCACACCACCATCTTTTCTCCCTCATCCCTCACCTTTCTCTTCTTCCTGTGCTCTCTCCCTCATCTCACTTCTTCTCTGCAACTCTCTCTCTCCATTTCCTCATTACACTCTCCTCAGTCCTCACCTCTCCCGAGCTACGCACACACGGCACCACCACCCACACCACCCCACCGTCTCTGGCAAGCCCTCAAACCACACCCTCCAAACCCCACACCATCTCTACAAGGTTTTCCGTTCCGTTGAGATTAAGATTGAGATTTGGAGGAGGGGGAGCAAAAGCAACTTTGCTCTTTGATTGAGAAAGCTTGAAAAAGAAAAGAATTTAGTAAAGAGAGACTAAGCAAAAGCAGCTTTGCTCTGATTGGCAAAGCTTGAAAAAAAAAAGCAGCTCTGCTGTGCAACAGCAGAAACAGAGCACCTGGGGGGATGAAGTTGCTCAACTAGTCCAGTTTTCCAGCAAGGGGAGGGATGTGAAGATGGTCGTGACTCGTGAGGGAAGAACTAGAACATCATGGGAAAACAAACAAGGAAAACCGTTACCTGATGGGTTCGATTACGGGGACCTGTTCGGGTTTTTTTTTGTTTCGGGTACGGGAAAACAAACGGGTTCGGTTATGGGGATGGCACATCCGAACCCAATCTGCCACGTTGCCATCCCTAATTCTAGCTTACTCTTACGGGTAACCCTATCCTTGTAATGATAGCCTGGTCCTTTGAAGAAATTAGCCAAAACGGATTCCCAGTAGGAAATATTTGGTATTTGATCTATACCACGTATTTGCTTGATCTCCTTCTCCTATTTTTCCCTTCTTCTCCTTGTTTTTACGATGGGTGCGATCAAATTTGTAAACCAAATGATGTATCACCAATAAGAAATAAGCACGTTAATCGACACTTAGTTAATGATCTCATCATCTACAACCACATCATTTAGTTTACAAATTTGATTTAAAACATTTAGTCTTGTTGATGCACAAAATCCGGAGGATCTTGGACCAACGTAAATCCGGCCGTGAATCACACAAACGCACAAGAACACAAAGATGTATCGTGGTTCACCCCAATGTTTGGGCTACGTCCACACTGATGTTGATTATGTATGGATTACATTAGATCAGCAAGGGAGCTCTATGTGGATGCAGCCCTTGCCATTTTGCTCTCTGTTTGGCTGAGAGGGTTGAGTGTGAGACTCTGTGAAGGTGAGGCTGAATGTGAGTCCCCTCTTAGTGAAGGTGAGGCCCCCTTTTATAGAATAAGGGTTTCCTCCATTCTTACATAAATCATGGGCTTAGGGATGAGGCCCAAAGACGAGGCCCAATATATGGTACCAACAAGTCTCTCTAGTATTACACTTTTACGATTGTTTAAGCGAGGTTTGTGAATCCGTTGCCTGGATCTCCAAGCATTAGCATTAGCACCAGCTATGCCCCCAAAACTTCTACATTGATCCCCAGCTTTCCAAGTATATAACGAACATTTGAAACAACCCATAACATTGCCAGGCCTCCTAGTTAAAAAAATCAAAAAGAGTTTTGAACCCAAAAATTAATAAAAGTCTCAAGGCCGGGGCATGCGGCTCAATCGATTAATAACATCCACTTTTGTACCTAAAGTCCCAAAGTTCGAACCCCTTTCTCACTAATATCTTGCTTATGTAAACGATAAAGTGAAAAACAAAAAAAAAAACTATCCATATGCAAACAACAAAAAGATGAATTTGACAAAAGGAAAAATCTGACTACAATCATATGAGAATTACAAATCGCTTCTTCATAGTAAATGGAAGAAAAAAATGTCAGCCCACTACAAGAAAAATGGCCAATCCACACAAAAAGTAAAATGTGCCTATTGAGGCCTAAGGACACCAATATATGTGCCCTTTGACAATAGCAACGGTGCAACAATCAAAATTGTGTATGTGCCATCTATGAGTGTGGCCTTTCGTCAAAGGGCACAATAAGACGTTTAGGCCATCTCCAACCAAAGGGTCCAGAGGGCCGAAAATAGCCCGAAAACCGTCTCCAACTAAGGGCTAGGCCAAAGGGTTCGTGGGCCCCACGAAATATGAAAGGGCCAACCAACTGACCCAATCCAGCCAACCAGCCCTGGGCTAGGCCAGAAATTCTAGACCAAATTTCAAATGCAACGGCTAGCTGACGTTAGTTAGCCGTTATTTTTTATTTTTTATTTTTTTACAATTTTATTTTTATTTTTTATTTTTTTACACAATTTTTTTCCTATAACTTCTATTTTTTTTCTATAACTTCTATTTTACAAAATTTGTTTTATATTTTTTCTAAATTATATTTTTTTTTCCTATAACTTCTATTTTACAAAATTTGTTTCATATATTTTTCAAAGTTGTGTGAATTATAGCCCAATCCACCCTATTTATAGCAAAAACAAAATTTCAAATCCAATTGCTATCTGACGTCACTTAGCCGTTAGATTTGAATTTAAGTTGTAGTTTTTAAATAATAAATTATATTTGACCCTATGACCCTTTGGCCCTCGGTTGGAGATGAAGGCAAATATGACCATATATTGTTCATTAAAATATTAATTTCTTGGAGGGCCAGAGCGCTAAAATGAGCCAACTGGCCAACCTTCGATTGGAGATGGCCTTAGCGCTCAAAGAGTTAAGCACAAACAATGGTTTTTTTTACCTCTATCCTGACAAGGTTGTCAGGCGGCTTTCCCATCCATCTTACAACAAATTTTGTACAATCGATTGAATATTAAAAAAAATAAAATAAAAAACGAAACACCCTACAAACTGAAAACAAACATTTTACATGTTTTATCCCTCTAAATTTAAACACTCCAAAATAATCATTACTGCACAATTACATCTTCCTCAGTAAACTTTGTTCATCCCATCTTCGTTGCTCCACAACTAAATCATCATTCCCACAAGCAGAGTTCCATCAAGCTTGTACTCCCAAGGTATAGCCCAAACTTATGAATTTATGTGCATAAATATACAAAGAATTTCAAACAAAAAAACAAAAACTCTTAACTGAGGAGACGTCGAGTTTCCTGCGGGAGAAAATACAAAAATTACACAAAAATAAAAAAAAACAAAGGAAATGCCCAGATTAATTGCGTTCGTTTTGGGTCAATTCTCAACCAAACACAACATTCTAGTAGTCCAAATGAAGCTGGAAAGACAAGGATTCAAAATATACCATTTTGGTTCCCAGCCGTGCCCAGAGTTGGCGGGGAAACGGCTTAGAAGGTCACGGGTTTCGCCGGAAAAACTAGGGAAATGCTTCCCGAGTTAGATCTGCACCAAAACTCTACCAATCATGCATGCAGACTCTGGAATTCCACCAAAACATCAAAATGAAGAGAAACAAGGTGGTCTCGAGACTTACCTTGGCCGTGTATGGCGGAATTTCGCAGGAAAACCTCTTAGTTCAAATAGAGGTCATGAGCAAGGCCGGTCCAAAGATTTTTGAGGCCCGAGGCGACGTAAAAAAAAGTACCCTAACTTCATGTAAGAAAATTATTTATTTTTACACATAAGACATCGATAAAATTATACTTATCGAAGGAGGAAGAAGAAGAAGAAGAAGGAAGAAGAAGGAGGAAGAAGAAGAAGGAAGGAAAAAAAGAAAAGAAAAAAAGTTGCAGTCGGAGGAAGAAGAAGAAGAAAAAAGAAAAAAAAAAAAAAAAAAAGCTGAATCTGGGCAGATTCGGAGGAAGAAGAAGAAGAAGAAGAAGAAGAAGAAGAAGAAGAAGGAAGAAGGAGGAAGGAGGAAGGAGAAGGAAGAAGGAGGACGAAGAAGAAAAAAAAAAAAAAAAACTTCCCCAGATTCGGAGGAAGAAGAAGAAGAAGAAAGAGAAGGAGAAGAAGGGGAAGGAAGAAGGAAGAAGGAGGAAGAAGAAGAAAGAAGGAAAAAAAAAATGAATATGGGCAGATTCGGAGGAAGAAGAAGAAGAAGAAGGAAGCAGGAAAAAAAAATTCCCCAGATTCGGAGGAAGAAAAAGGAGAAGGAGAAGGAGAAGGAAGAAGAAGGAAGAAGGAGAAGGAGAAGGAAGAAGAAGGAAGAAGGAGAAGAAGGAGAAGAAGGAGGAAGGAAGAAGGAGAAGGAGGAAGAAAAAAAAAAAGAGTTTGCAGTCAGGTGGAAGAAGAAGAAGAAGAAGAAAAAAAAAAAAAGAAAGAAGAAGAAGAAAGAGAGAAAAAAATAAAAAAATAAAAAAAATCCCCAGATTCGGAGGAAGAAAAAGGAGAAGGAGAAGGAGAAGGAAGAAGAAGGAAGAAGGAGAAGAAGGGGAAGGAAGAAGGAGGAAGGAAGAAGGAGAAGGAGGAAGAAAAAAAAAAAAGTTTGCAGTCGGGTGGAAGAAGAGGAAGAAGAGGAAGAAGAAGAAGAAGAAAGAGAAGAAAAAAAAAAAAAAAAATTCCCCAGATTCGGAGGAAGAAAAAGGAGAAGGAGAAGGAGAAGGAAGAAGAATGAAGAAGGAGAAGAAGGGGAAGGAACAAGGAGGAAGGAAGAAGGAGAAGGAGGAAAAAAAAAAAAGTTTGCAGTCGGGTGGAAGAAGGTGTCACAAAAAAAAAAAACGTGTCTGACACGTGGCGCCACGTCATTGTCTACATGGGCGCCACGTCACAATTAACGGCAAATTTAACAGTTTGACTAACAGATGTATGAGACTGTCCCAAAATTTACACTTTAGGTATGACTCTGAGACGAAAAAAACTTGATGTACTAAATGTTGAAAACCATGAAACATGAGGGTAGTAAACAGTCTTTTACCCTTGAAGAAAATAAAAACAATCTAAAAAAGATAAATGAAAAGAAAAGACTATGCAAATCTATCAAAATCTACAAATAAAATCCATACAAATCCATAAAAATCTATAATATAAATCAATATAAATCTGTCAAAATCCATTTAGAATTGTAAGTACATTAAAATCCTTTGAAATCTGTCACTTAAAAAAAGTCTATTAAAATCCCCTGAAATCCAAATTGACTACACCCCCTAAAATGGACGTTTGAGTTTGGACCCCAGTTGCTAATAGCCCTCACCACGATGATTTAATTAACAACTTTTTCACCACGATGATGACATTGAAAGTGGCGTGTCATCACAAGGACCACGAAAAAAATTGGCCTAATTTTAAATATATTTTGTCTTTAACGTGAATTGTATACATTAATAGAAAATATAATTCACATTAAATTAAAAAAAAAAATTAAGTTGGGGGTAGAATAACAAAAGATGGATTGCATTAAATTTCTCTTTACCCTAGCTGAGCTCCACCAGAAACCCTACGCTGAGCCCCTCTTTGCCTGAGCCTCAACCAACCAGGTAAATTTCCCACCATCGGTTTACTTGCGAATTCCTGTGCTATTATTTTCTTTGCTTGTAATCAGTATGGGGTTGGATTAATAAGATGATGCATTTTGGGATTATATTTCTTTCTCTGATCGTTTGATTGTATTATTTTTCTGGGATTCACAACTCCTTTTTCTTAAATGGAGGCAGGGCAATGGCAATGGCTGCTTCCATTCGTTGTATGCTTCGAAAGACTGGGAATATTAATGAGAAAAGTATTCAGGATATCAACAGAACTTTTGGGAGCATAGCTGCTACTAATGTTGATGCAACTTCTAGCGACAACAAAGACCACAATAATGTCCAAGCACAAGCAGACGTTCTGTTTAATTCACTGCCTCGTGAGCCTACGACAGGCACAGTTTCCCGAACTGGTTACCGCACTGGCCCTGGGGCCGATCGTATACTCGGAAAAGGGAGGCAACGCATTCTCAAACCTGTACTCAAGAAGGAAACGAGGTATGGACGTGAACCGTCTGATGAACGGTTTGGTCTCAGACCATGTGACCGCCGAGTTGGCTCTCACCACAGATACACTCTACCTAGAGAAGGTCTCTTTACCCATGGCGTCCCCTACGAAGTAAGAATATCATATCTCATTAATTATATAATCAGGATTTCTACATTAAGGATTATTCAGGCAAAAAATGGGCTAAGTTTGTAACTGTTAGCAGTTTGATTATCCACATTTCCTATTCAGATTTTATTTAATGAACTGTGTTCTTCTGCCATATTAGGGCATCAAATCTACGCAATTAACCACCAGTCTCTATATGTGTCTTCTTATGTGTTCAGGGTTGCCCCAAATGTTGTACACTAAAATGGGAAGAAGTTGACCGTAAGAAAAAGGGATTGCCGATACTATTTGCTGCTGCGAGGTGGAAGGCTGGGCGTTGTCATCGGTGTGGTGCTGCTACTCCTGCCACTGCTGCTGCTAGAAGAAGAAACAAGGGCAAGAAGGATGTGACGCTGGAAGAATTTATATCATTTGCAACGTACTACGCAGAAAAATATTGTCAAACACATGCGGATCCTGCTGATAATGCCAGGGCAGTGAAACAGGAAGTGCGATGGGCAGTGCACGGTGCATTGTAAAGTGGATTGCACCATTGTAGAGAGGCTGGCGAGCTTCAACAAAATGAAGAAACCGCAACTGCAATGGACAGCAGTTTGAAAGATTTCTAGCTATTTGCCAATAATTAACGGACTGCATTTTTATAACGTTGTTTGTGTGTTTGGAACGGTATAAATGTTTAATTACTTATATATATGGTATGCTATGGGAATGATTTATCATCAGTTTTACTCTCTCTCTCTCTCTCTCTCCTTCCCTCCCTCCCTCCCTCCCTCCCTCCTTGTATTAGTCTACTGCAGCCCCAACCCAGGTACTTCCATAATCCTGGGCCGTGAATTCACAATGGAGACCAAGTCGATCTCAGACCACAAAGGCCCCCTCCAACCTGAAGGCGTCGTGTTTGCGCATCACATCTTTTCTATCAAGTTTGTCAATTGTTCCAGATGCATCATCATCTTTTCCATATGGTTTTTATGCTTCTTTGGTCTGAATTTCCATGTTCTCATGGCCTCATATGCTACTTCAGCTTCTCTCCTCCATTCTCTGAATAAAAATGTGAGGACTTTAGAAGGGTTGAAGATATCAATGTATTGGCTTTTGTTAGGGGTAAGAGGTTGGTAGGGATGTATATATATAATTGTTTTTCCACTGTGATAAAGCATCATCTGCATGTATTGGCTTTTGTTAGAGAGAAAAAAATTGCTATACCTAGAGTTTGGTTGTATTCTACCTTTGTACTAATGGTTCTTTGATTCTTTGATCTCCACTTCGTCGGATGAGTCATCAGACATTGGTTTTATTGTCATTTTGTCCCTAAAAAATTCAAAATTCAAAATTCAAAAATAAATAAAAAAACCTAAAACATCAGACATTGGTTAAAATAGGATATTTGTTGTCTCTCCCTTCCTACTTCAAACCAAAAAGACCACATTCGGATGCATCAATCCATTCAATCTTCTCAAAGTTTGAAGCTTTTGAGCAAGAACCCTCCTTCCTTTCCCAATCCCCCAATTTCCCAGTTCTGCAATCTCTCCATTGTTTCACTCCAGGCTACCTGAATCTTTCAATCTTCAACTCTCCTGTTCTGAAAGAAAAGAGGTAACTTTTTGGTCAATTTTTGTTGGGTTTTTTGTTTTAGATGTTGATCGATCGTGGGTTTTGTGGAAAATTCGTTACTGTTGGTGTTTTTGTGATCTGATTGTGTAAATGGTATCGGGGTTTCGATTGTATGTGAATTGCAAGTTTTGATTTTTCATGGTGCCTAAATCGTGTTTAGAATCAGCTTGAATGAATGCAATTTCTGATGCAAAAAAATGCCTGCGTAATTATAAACTGTATCGTCGTTCGAATAGCTAGCTTTTGTACGAATTTTTGTGCCATTTTCGTAGGTTTTCGTTGAAGTTGCTCAGTCCTGTGCTTTTGTTTTTGGCAGTTTTGTTGGGTTGATTGGATTTGATGGATACCAATAAGTGGAGGCCTTATCAAGTTGGCGAGGCCGCCATGGATGCCGGCGATTGGAGGAGTCAGCTGCAGCCTGATTCAAGGCAAAGAATTGTCAACAAGATGTAAGTGTTTTTCTTTGTCAATATTTATTTTTTTTTGTTTCAAGCGGTAGTCTAATTTAGCGTAATCTAATCTAAACTATGGCGAGAGGGATTCAAACTTAAAACATATTTTAGTGGATTGTATACGAATCCAGTTTTGCTATTATGAATGCTACCCCGGTTTTGGTAGTCAGTAACTGATGTTGGTTTTATTGCATGTATAGAATGGATACGTTGAAGAGGCATCTTCCCTTCTCCGGACAAGATGGATTACAGGAACTCAGTAAAATTGCTGTAAGGTTTGAGGAAAAGATTTATACTGCAGCCACAAGCCAGGTGCTTCCATAATTCCGGAGTTCTGATTTCTTATGGTGCACGAAATGTTTGCGTACTTAAAATACTTACCTATCTATAACATATATGACTTCTTAAAAGAATGTTGTCTATGTTTGAACTTTCTTCATATTTTGGATAGAACTGTATTCTAAGTTTAGCATGGATTTTTTTTGTTTTTGTAGTCGGATTATCTACGGAAAATTTCTCTGAAGATGCTCACAATGGAGACCAAGTATCAGAATTCAATGGGCAATCCTTTACAATCTAACTCTGCTGGTAACAGCAACAGGCCCCCTGATCCAGGTAAAAACAGCTATTGAAAACTGCCCTTTTCTCTCCCGGCTAGCTTTCTTCTTGATGGTTAATTTATTGCGAGAATCGTTCGTTCTTTTTCTTAATTACTCCTGCATTTCTTAACTGAGATGATTCGTTCTTGATATCTTTAGTTGCTGTTATTTAATGGATCAAATGCTGAGTACAAATGACATTTATTGTATTCTTTTTTTTTATGCTTGTTTGTGTGGTGTTTATTCTTGCTATTTACTTGAGTAGGGTCTTTCGGTATGCAACCCCAAGTCCCCAATCAAGGGCAATCACACTCTATGCCGTTGCCAGCTAATCAATCTCAAGGACGCCAACCACTTTTATCACAGAACATTCAGAATAATGTTACTGGGTTACACCAACAGCAGCAAAGCAACCTTTCTAATATCCATCAGCAACAATTGGACCTGCATAATAATGTTACTGGGTTACAGCAACAGCAGCTAAGCAACCTTTCAAATATGCATCAGCAACAGTTGGGCTCTCAGAGTAATGTTACCGGATTACAGCAACAGCAGCACCTCGGAACTCAAAGTGGTAATTCTAGTATGCAACCAAATCAGCACTCTGTACACTTGTTGCAACAATCCAAGATTCAGGTGCAGCAACAACGACATCAGAATGCATCTAACATGTTACCGACTCAAGGACAGCAGTCACAACCTCAGGCATCGCAGCAACAAATGATGTCACAGATTCAATCACAGTATGCACCGATGCAACAAATGGGTTTGCAACAGCAGTCAAATCCACTGCAACGAGATATGCAGCTTCAAGCATCAGGTCTGATATCAGGAACCATGCTTCAAGCTCAAAACATAATGGATCAGCAAAAGCAGTTATATCAGTCTCAGAGACCCCTTCCTGAGACATCATTGAGTATGATTTTTGCACTTATGCACTTTCCTGATTTTATGCATGTGCTTTCATGATATCTGGATTATCATACGTGTACATTTTGGACGGAATATTATTTTATTCTTATTTTACTTTTGTATTATGTGTCATTTGGGTCTGTTTATCATATTGTATTATAGGTAACCTTGTCATTTTTATGTCATTAATCCGATTTTGTTATGAAAATGGTCTTTATTATATGTTTTTATGGGGGCACACTATTTTTGGATGACTTTGGTAAATATATTATTTTGTTGTGGGTTGCCAGATGTAGGTGTCTAGACTCTCTATGGAAGTAGTCTCATTTTGGAATTTTATCTGTACCATAAATGACCTCTTGTATTAAAATGTAGCATGGATGCGCAATGGACTTGGTCAATAGAAATTTTTTATGCCTGGCTATCTTGCCAAGTAGGTGTGTCCCATCTTCCCACCACATGTTCGTTGTCACCAACACTTTTAAACAGATGCATCATGCCTCTCTTTCAAACATGACGACTTCTGTTCTTTTCCAGTACTTCAGCATCTAACCATCATGGAATGGAGAACCAGAGTCCTATACAAATATCTGGTCACATTAAACTATAGGGCTAAAGCAAGCCTTGGTCTTTCTTGATTTCTTGCTTTTCTTTTTAGAGGTTGATATGTGTAGTGGTAGTGGACATAAAATTTTGTGATTTATATTTGGTAATTGGATATATATAAAAGGAACAGAGTTAGTCTTGTATGTTGCAGCACAGGGGAGGGAAGATAAAAAGCTAAATCCCAAACTGAAAGAAAAAATAAATTCAAAGTTAGTCTTGTATTCTGAATATCCATATAGGCTGAACTAGGGTTGAGTAATAGAGATTGATGTGGTTATATAATCTAAAAGTAAAATCCCACAAGGAAATGAATTAATTATAGCAAATAATAATCCACAAGGATAAGAAAATAGTTATTAAACCCGACTAAGAGAATAGAATATATATATATATATAAATAGCCTAGTTACGAGTTTTGCGCCTACACCTCAAATTTGGTATACGGACCACCTTAATTACCATAAGTTTACCTTTCACCTCTCTTGCTTAATGTTTACAATCAGAGTTCTTTACGAGTGATTTGCTGGTGAAAGCTGAAGCTTCTGTTGCCTTTGATTTTAGTTTTTGTATCTTTGTCTTTCCATGAGATATGGTGATAGAGACGCTGTTCTGACATAATGTTAACCCATTTCCTCTTGATAACTCCACAAGTACTTTTAAACAAAGAAAAAGAAACCTTTGAAGTCTTCGCATAAAAAAGTAATTGCCCTCATAAGCTGAAAGTAGGAGCAAAATTGCACCTGAAGTGCCTTTCATACCTTTGGGTATTGAAAACATGGGTTTTTACTTTTTATTCTTCAGTTTTGCTTCTATTGGTTTATAGATAAAGAGCTTTCGGTGGACTACTGTGTTTACTAAATGTTGCTGCCCATGGATATATTTTCCACAATCTAGTGCATGCATGGTCCTGTTCCACTGGCTCATGAAGCTTCTTGTCTGTTCTTAGATTGCTTATGATGTATGGAATGATATTTATATTTTGTTTGTTTTACAAAAAATACATTTCAACTGTTTGGGAAGGATAATTTTCCATATCAATGTTCTGCTTGCAATGCTTTTTTTTTTTTTTTTCCTTTCTCATTTTTAACCCTCGTGTTCAAATTTCATTTTATGTGCAAACATTGACATATATCTCTCTATATTTTGCAGCTTCTCTGGATTCCTCAGCTCAGACTGGACATGCAAATGGGGGTGATTGGCAAGAGGAGGTCTATCAAAAAGTAAGATGTCCTGACCTTCTTGTCCATTTGATGGCTTTCACATACAACATCTAAATATAAAAATACAAATTATTTGGCTTGGGGGTGGGAATAGAGCTACTGGAAAATAATTATACTAATGCCAAAATTGCCTTGAATGGGGATTTTGAAGAATTACATGCTAGCTAAGATTCCTTGTGGGACAGCTTTGTTAAGCTACCATCGGTTGGGAGTTAATTAAAACTTGCTTCATTAGATACAAGCATACATGAATTCATGGTTGCATGCACGGGCTCTTTTCCATTGGCATTGATGTTATGATGGTGTCGGCAAGCATGTAGCTGCAGCAAAGTTCTTTCTAATCATCTTTGTATTGTAACTTTCATTTGCAGATCAAAGTCATGAAGGAAAGGTACTTACCCGAACTAAGTGAAATGTATCAGAAAATTGCTACTAAACTTCAGCAGGTATGTAATCAATTCAATTTTTTCTTCTCTCATAATTTGTTGCTTGAACTTTTAGCAATAAGCGGGGCTTTCCCTGCTAGGTTATTGTGGTGCTGCTCTTTGATAGATTCTACCTTGATCTCCCCCTTTATTATTGTACCCATGTAGACCTTCTACATGGGATTGTTACCTCACCAATAATGCTAATAAGATTTCGCAACAAAGTTGTTACTCCTTATATTGCCATTCTTTTGCTTACTGACGTCTGTTCTTTCTGTTTGCCAGCACGATTCTCTTCCACAACAACCAAAGTCAGAGCAGCTTGAGAAGCTAAAAATGTTCAAAACCATGTTAGAGCGCCTCATATCAGTCTTACAGATTTCCAAGAGTAGCATTTCACCTGGTTTGAAAGACAAGTTGGGTTTATATGAGAAGCAGATAGTAAATTTTATTAATACAAATAGACCACGGAAGCAAGATCCTCTGCAACAAGGGCAGCTCCCCCCACCTCATATGCACTCCATGCAGCAGCCGCAGTCTCAAATTCGTCAAGTGCAGTCTCATGAAAATCAAATGAACCTGCAGTTGCAAACAATGAATTTACAAGGTTCTGTGCCAACAATGCAGCAGAACTATATGACAAGCTTGGAGCAAAATTCAATGTCTTCGATATCTGGGGTTTCAACAGCACAGCAGAACATGATGAATTCATTGCAGCCGAGTACAAATTTGGATTCAGGACAGGGAAATGCACTGAACTCTTTGCAGCAAGTTCCGGTGGGATCTATCCAACAAACTCCTGTCAGTGCTCCCCAGCAAGCTAACATGAATGGTTTGTCATCGCAGAGTGGGGTTAGTATGCTTCAGCCAAATATTATCTCCCTTCAGTCAAATTCTGGTATGCTTCAACACCAGCAATTAAAACAGCAGGAACAGCAAATGTTTCAGAATCATCTGAAGCAACAGTATCAACAGCGAATGCAGCGGCAATTGATACAGAAGCAGCAGATGCTGCAACAGCAACAGCAGCAGCAACAGTTGCAGCAAGCAAAGCAGCAGCTTCCGGCGCAGATGGAGGCGAACCAACACCAAATGCCACTGCTTCATCAAATGAATGATGCAAATGACTTGAAGATGAGACGGGATGGGTGTTAAGTCAGGGGTTTTTCAGCAACATATATTCGCAGGCCAGCGTGCTTATCCGCATCAGCAGTTGAAATTAGGATCTCCACTTCCTATTCCATCATCAAACCAATTCATTCAGGCTGCATCTTGTCAAATTTCGCAACATTCTTCTCCCCAAGTTGACCACAAGAATCTACTGACTCACCCGAAAGCTGGAACACCATTGCAAACTGCCGGTTCACCTGTTGTCATCCCATCTCCTTCAACTCCCATGGTTCCATCCCCCATGCCAGGGGATTCTGAGAAACCTTCCTCACTACCAAATGCTAGGAATATTGGACATCAACAAGCAGCTGGGGTGGGAGCACCAGTCCAGTCCCTTGCAATTGGCACTAGTGGGATGTTGGCATCTCCTTTGCTTGCTGAATTTATTGTACCAGATGCTAGTCATGTTAATGCTTTGTCAACTATTTCTGGCAAATCGAGTGTTACTGAGCAGCCTCTTGAACGCTTGATTAAGGCGGTTAGTAAAGTGGTTCTTATTACATATTTCTCTTTTTGAGTGCTGTAATGATGTTTCAGTACTTACCATCTAAGTTGGTCCTTTCCTTCCCTCACTTGTGCTTAAATTAAATTTCTGTATTTTGCACTTGCAGGTGAAATTGATGTCACCTAATGCATTGAGTGCATCTGTCAGTGACATTGGCTCAGATGCATTGAGTGCATCTGTTTGCTGCTGTGAGGTGGAAGGCTGGGCGTTGTCATCGGTGTGGTGCTGCTACTCCCGCCACTGCTACTGCCAGAAGAAGAAACAAGGGCAAGAAGGATGTGACGCTTGAAAAATTTATATCATTTGCAATTTACGCGGAAAAATATTGTCAAACATATGCGGATTCTGCTGATAATGCCAGGGCAGTGGAAAAGAAAGTGCAATGGGCACTGTACAGTGCATTGTAAAGTGGATTGCACCATTGTAGAGATGCTGGCGAGCTTCAACAAAACGAAGAAACCACAACCGCAACCTCAACCGCGAAATGAATGGACCGCATTTTGAAAGATTTCTAGCTATTTGCCAATAATTAATTAAAGAGACTGCATTTTTTTTGACGTTGTTTGTGTGTTTGGAACAGTAGAAATGTTTATTTACTTTTATTGTATGACTATGGGAATGATTTATCATCAGTTTTACTTTTATATGGTTGAATTAGAGGAGCTCTCTCTCTCTCTCTCTCTCTCTCTCTCTCCCCCTCTTATTAGTGTACTGCAGCCACAGTCCAGGTACTTCCATGATCCTGGGCCGTGACTTCACAATGGAGACCAAGTCTCAGACCACAAAGGCCCCCTCCAACCTGAAAGGGCGTCGTGTTTGCGCATCACATCTTTTCTATCAAGTTTGTCAATTGTTCCAGATGCATCATCATCTTTGCCATATGGTTTTTATGCTTCGTTGGTCTGAATTTCCATGTTCTCATGGCCTCATATGCTACTTCAGCTTCTCTCCTCCATTCTCTGAATAAAAATGTGATGACTTTATAAGGGTAGAGGATATCAATGTATTGGCTTTTGTTAGGGGTGAGGAGGTTGGTTGGGGTGCATAGATATAATTGTTTTTCGTCACTGTGATAAAGCGTCATCTGCATGTATTGACTTTTGTTAGAGAGAAAAAAATTGCTATACCTAGAGTTTGGTTGTATTCTACCTTTGTACTAATGGTTTTTTGATCTCCATTTCATCGGATGAGGTAATGGTTTCAAAATCTCATGGGACAAGAGGTTATATTGAAGATTTCATGCCAACCACATGTATTTACTCACATGCGAAATCATTTGGATTCTTACATTTATTAACACATGAAAATGAAAGTTACGTGATGCTTACTATATGCAATTTAATACCAAAAGGTCAAGAAGTAGATTAATTGAGGAATAATTGATCTCCTCCTTGTTCTGTCTTCTTTGAAAAGCAATAAAGTGTAAAGTTATATAATTAATAAATTTAAAATTAAAAAAATATAAGAAAATCAGTCTATTTACATCAATTATGTTAGAGACACAAACTTATTACACCAACTATATATAGCAATTTCTTATTTAGTACAAATAAATAAGTTTCAAAGTGATGATATAAGACATAAAACTAATGAAATGCCAACACATTAATTGGTGTTTAAAAGTCAATTCGCGCATTTGAGCGCGTACCGAGATGCTAGTTATAAAGAAGACTACTTTGTTCTTTTGACACAGTCGGAAATATTCCTATCCTATTGGGATTTGACTAGAAAGCCTAGAAGGATTAGGATAAAGTGGTAAGTGGCAACTTATAAAGTCCTAAGGACAATGGTTTTATTGTCATTTTGTCCCTAAAAATTCAAATTTCAAACATAAATAAAAAAAATGGAGCTTTAATGAAAAGGATTTGGGCCAACAAATATTTAACCAAAAATCATCCTAAAATATTATTTAACCAAAAGGGCTCAAAGTTTAATAAAAAAATCATCCAAAACTATTGTCTACCTTTTTCGTGCCCTTATCCTCCTTGTCCTCGTCATCGTCCTCGTCATCGTCCTCGTCCTCATCCTCTTATGTGCACCACGAACAATTTATAGTGTTAGTATTTTATTCCAATCAGATCCAATAAGGACCTACGGTCCCGGTGATGTACGTACATGTCTGGCGTCTGTAAATAGGAAATTTTTTTTCTTCTGGAGAACCCAAAACATAACACTATTTCTGGAAAAAAAAATCAGATACAGTAATTGTTTTTTCTGTGCACAAACAAACACTATCTGTCACGCCCCGATCCCGACATACGTCCAGGATCGCCACGTGATGTTACCAAATACCCGTATCACTCACATACCCTGCCTCCGGGATATGGACAATGCACAACTTAAGATTCAAATTTTGTGATAATTTTTCTTATACTTTATGGCTGCATTTAACCTCCTCGTTAGACTGCCTACGTACCCTCAAAAGGGATCAAACCATTCGTAGTTCACCAATCGTCAACTCTAATCTTTCCGTAAAATACTTCTAACAGAAAATCATAATGCACCATATTACACATCAACCTTACGTCAAACAACAATTATCATCTTTCATACACGCATGTAACCCATTCTCACACAGATACTTTCCAATTCATCCATCATATAATTCACTCTGTTTCATAGAATACCGCAAGTCATAGTATGTAACATATCAAAGAACCAACGAAGCACAATGTTATTCTCAAGTCACATTAATCAATTACTCTAATCATAATAATCTCAATCATACCCAACGTCATTCCACAATCACATTAATTAATTAATCATGAATCAAAGATACATGATCTTAGCATTTAATTGTTTAATCAATGAATGCAGTAACATATCATTTCACAAATTTAACCAAGGAACTCTAACAACTCCGAAGGAGTCACCCATACATCCAACGGTTCGTTTGAAACAAATCACAACAGCTCATAATCATAATCTCATACAACACCATGAAAAGTAGGGCTAAAGCGACACAATTCTGCCGAAGCCTACATCTCTAATGCTGAAAACAAATCCAAGGGACACCAAAGGGATTCCGGACCTCTCAACGGAATCTCAGAGTACCATGCATATAGAACCGAACAATTCAATGAAATACAAGCTGGATACGATTCCGGACCATCACTCAACGAAATCTCAGAATAAAGGGATTCCGGACCATCAATCAACGAAATCCAAACAAGCATATGATTCCCCCATCAAATGTATCAAGTACAACTAATCCTCCTCACTTCTAGAATGCATATGGTACCCCAACGCGGATATACCAAGCAGGACCATTAGTGACCCCCCAACGCGGATTAACCAAGCAGGGTCAAGATAACCAAGTAGGTAGTGACTCCCCAACGCGGATTAACCAAGCAGAGTCCTACCTACAAAACTGTTAGGCAGTGATCACCGAATGCAGATTAACCAAGCATGATCACCCCTAAGTATAAATGGCCATAAGGATCGCCCAACGCGGATTATCCAAGCGCGATCCATAAATAGTATGGTCCCCCAATACGGATAAACCAAGCAGGACTAGCCATGCACCATGTCTACATGGTGCAGTCTCATCATCACACCTTATACATAATTATACGCATACATGCTATTGATTCCGCATATCAATCAGCATCTAGTCATATGGAGCACAACATAAGGAATTCTCTCAATTACTAATTCTACTAAAAATCTAATAAAGTACCTAACTCATCTCCTGACTTTCATCTCCATCTCATGCTAGGTAATAGTGCCAAGTTCAAATAAGTATTCAGTTGGCAATCATATCCAAATAATTATCAAACAATATTTAGATCCCATCATTGTCATAACATTCTTCATAATTATCATTCACATTATTAAAAGTTAATTAAACACATAGATATCACAAACATCATCAATACACAAGCCAAATCATATTTAATTAGCATAGGTCTATGGCTAAATATATATAATTCACATTTCAATAGAAATCATATTTATAAGACCAATTTATATTCACAAATGATACTAATATAAGAAATTAAGATAATAATCATATTTCATATATTCAAGTCGCTATCTAACCAATGTAAGCCCACTAGACTTCACTTAGTCCCCCCCTAGTACTAATTTGAGTAATTAGGATGTTTCGAGACATATTGATCAAAAGTCAACTTTCGGTCAAAGGTAGGGTCTACAATTCTACACAATTCAATCCGGAAGATCCACACATTGAATTTCGGATCCGTAACTTTCCAAAGTTCACATTATGCTCAAATAACAATATACTAAAATCTCAACACGATCCGACGGTCGGATCTCCGCCAATTTCAAAATTCAAGTGGCGGTCGACATTTAATTTTACAAACTTTGAAATCCAATTAGGGAAGATCCATACGTCGGATTCTCGATCTGTTAGTTTCTATGATCCAAAAATATTATGTTCTATCACACATTAAGGTTTGGTGACGATCCAACGGTCGGATCGTCGAATCATATTTTTGACCTAACCACGTATCGTAATGAAATTAGGTTCAAACAATCAAACCATATCATAAGGATATCAATTATGAAATCAGGGCATCTAATTGAACTTAAAAGGACATCGTTGGCCCACTGGCCAGGCTGCCGTTGCGGGTGGCGGTCAGCCGCCCCGACTTGCCGGAAAATTCAACTATTTTTAAAAATTACCAAAAATTACATAAATGAAGATCGCAAAGAGTAGAGCAAACTTTATACCTGTGACTAAGTCCAATTTGGCCGGGAAACACTTCAATTTCACTCAAACCCGCCGAACCCCTAGAAAAGGGTGTGCTTTGATTCGGCTTCCAATCGAACTCCGACGCCTCCAACACTACTTGGGCTTTGTTCATGGGGTTAAGGGAAGTCTTTTTGTAGTGGTAATGGACGGTGAAACTTGGCGGAGCCACCGGGAAAAGGGATAAAGCCACCGGAACACCCGTGGGTTTGTGGCTTCGAACTGGAAAAATGAGAAAGAAATTGGGAAATCTAACACTACCAGGATGTAGGGCTCATCAAGGGCTTTCCATGGACACCAAGATCACCCAAAACGGAGTTCATATGAAGGAGATATGGCCGGGTCAATAATGGTGGTTCGCGAGTCAAAAATGACCCATTTCGGGTCCCTTCCTTTCCCACAAAGTGGGAGTCTAAATAATTCCTAAAATCTATAATATCACAACTTCAAACGGCCGTAATTATACCGTTATAACCCGGACTCGCAAACGGTTTTCGCTTATGCGTTCGTGATCTCAAAATCTAATCAACAATATAAATTGTGACCTCGAATGGTCTACGGATTTTAAATAATTAATTTCCCGAAAAATAATATAAAAACTCAATAATACCAATACTTAGATTATAATAATGAAATTCAGGAACAAGATTTCACACTATCTGGAAATAAAAGAATCAAAATCCAGAAACAGTGACTTAAATTCTAAAAACAGTGACTTAAATTCCAGAAACAGTCTATGTTTTAACCTTTGATTGTTTCTTTTCTTTCATGCATCGGTTGATTATATTTAAGAAACATGATGCTTATTTTTCTTTGAATCCAAATACAATGAATTTCACTATTTATTTTCTAGCTTACATTTAAGAAATAATGTGTCTATTTCATTTAGATCCAGAAATAGTGACTTAGATTCCAGAAACAGTGTTACTTAAAATCCAGAAACAGTTTATTTTTACAGTCCAGAAATAGTGACTCATCGTTATTATTGAATAACATGCAGATCTTAAATTTGTTTTCTGGAAAAACAAACGATGAACTCCACTAACGAAGAAAATTTGAAAAACAGTAATTCGAATACTTTATGAATAATAACGACGATCACGTTTCATCAAAATAATACAAAATATAAATTAACTTGCAAGAGGATCTATATTTTTGTTTCAAAGAAAAAGAAGAAGGTATGCAAAACAACGATGAACTCCATTAACGACGAAAATTTAGAAGTCAACCTAAAAAAGTTAGAGGTAAAATCGACAAATAATAAGTTATTATAGTTAGGCCTGTTGATGCACAAAATCAGTGAGGACTTTGGTACAATAGAAAATGTTAAGTTTGTGACATTCGCTAGATTGCTCCGGTCACTAGTGTGGATAAGTATGCAAATGGATAGAGACATGGAAGCAAACACAAGATGTACGTGGTTCATCCAGATTGGCTACGTCTACGGAGTAAAAGAGTTATCATTAATTGTGAAGGGTTTACACAAGTACATAGGTTCAAACTCTCATTTAGTGAGTACTAGTGAATGATTTAGTACAAATGACATTAGGAAATATTGTGGGAAAATGATCTCCTTTTATAGAAGAGAGTTTCTATCTTTGTTTTGACATTGACACATGTCGTGTTGTGATTGGCTTCTAATGTTGACACGTGTTGCGCTATAATTGGCTTCTGATGTCGACACTTGTTGCGCTGTGATTGGCCTCCTGGTTGGAGGGAAACTCTTATGGGTCTTTGACGGTATAACGTTGACCGGTGCTCAGTAGTTTCGGAATTGGTCAAGTATGGTACAAACAAGGCCATTTTTAGTTGGACTACTTTAATATGAATTTTGTACTAATCATTAAACAAAACTTATAACATGATTAATTATTAAAACTAAAACATTTCAAGCGTTTTTTATTAGTTTTTCTATAAAAAAAAACCTAAAAAATCAGACATTGGTTAAAATAGGATATTTGTTGTCTCTCCCTTCCTACTTAAAACTAAAAAGACCACATCGGACGCATCAATCCATTCAATCTCGTCAAAGTTTGAAGCTTTTGAGCAAGAACCCTCCTTCCTTTCCCAATCCCCCGATTTCCCAGTTCTGCAATTTATCCATTGTTTCACTCCAGGCAACCTGAACCTTTCAATCTTCAACTCTCCTGTTCTGAAAGAAAAGAGGTAACTTTTTGGTCAATTTTTGTTGGGTTTTTTGTTTTAGATGTTGATCGATCGTGGGTTTTGTGGGAAATTCGTTATTGTTTTTTTTTTTTTTTTTTTGATCTGATTGTGTAAATCGTATCTGGTTTTCGATTGTATGTGAATTGCAAGTTTTGATTTTTCATGGCGCCTAAACCGTGTTTAGAATCAGCTTGAATGAATGCAATTTCTGAAGCAAAAAAACTGCCTGCGTAATTATAAACTGTATCGTCGTTCGAATAGCTAGCTCTTGTACGAATTTTTGTGCCCTTTTCGTAGGTTTTCGTTGAAGTTGCTCAGTCCTGTGCTTTTGTTTGTGGCAGTTTTGTTGGGTTGATTGGATTTGATGGATACCAATAAGTGGAGGCCTTCTCAAGTTGGAGAGGCCGCCATGGATGCCGGCGATTGGAGGAGTCAGCTGCAGGCTGATTCAAGGCAAAGAATTGTCAACAAGATGCAAGTGTTTTTCTTTGTCGATTTATTTTTTTTTGTTTCAAGCGGTAGTCTAATTTAGCGTAATCTAATCTAAACTATGGCGAGAGGGATTCAAACTTGAAACATATTTTAGAGGAATGCCACCCCCGTTTTGGTAGTCAGTAACCGATGTTGGTTTTATTGCATGTATAGAATGGATACGTTGAAGAGGCATCTTCCCTTCTCCGGACAAGATGGATTACAGGAACTCAGTGAAATTGCTGTAAGGTTGGAGGAAGAGATTTATACTGCAGCCACAAGCCAGGTTCTTCCATAATTCCGGAGTTCTTATATCTTATGGTGCATGAAATGTTTGCGTACTTAATACTTACCTATCTATTACATATATGACTTCTTAAAAAATGTTGTGTATGTTTGAACTTTCTTCATATTTTGGATAGAACTGTATTCTAAGTTTAGCATGGATTTTTTTTGTTTTTGTAGTCGGATTATCTACGGAAAATTACTCGGAAGATGCTCACAATGGGGACCAAGTCTCAGAATTCAAAGGGCAATCCTTTACAATCTAACTCTGCTGGTAACAGTAAAAACAACTATTGAAAACTGCCCTTTTCTCTCCCGGCTAGCTTTCTTCTTGATGGTTGATCTATTGCGAGAAACGTTCGTACTTTTTCTTAATTACTCCCGCATTTCTTAACTGAGATGATTCGTTCTTGATATCTTTATTCGCTCGTATTTAATGGATCAAATGATGAGTACAAATGACATGTATTGTTTTCTTGTTTTGACGCTTGTTTATATGGTGTTTATTCTTGCTATTTACTTGAGTAGGGTCTTTCGGTATGCAACCCCAAGTCCCCACTCAAGGTATGCAACCCCAAGTCCCCAATCAAGGGCAAAATTGCACCTGAAGTCTTCCCATAAAAAGTAATTGCCGTCATAAGCAGAAAGTAGGAGCAAAATTGCACCTCAACTGTTTGGGAAGGATAATTTTCCATATCAATGTTTTGCAAGCAATGCCTATTTTTTTTCTTTCTCATTTTTAACCCTCGTGTTCAAATTTCATTTTATGTGCAAACATTGACATATATATCTCTCTATATTTTGTAGCTTCTCTAGATTCCTCAGTTCAGACTGGATATGCAAATGAGGGTGATTGGCAAGAGGAGGTCTATCAAAAAGTAAGATGTCCTGACTTCTTGTCCATTTGATGGCTTTCACATACAACATCTAAATATAAAAATACAAATTATTTGGCGTGGGGGTGGGAATAGAGCTACTGGAAAATAATTATACTAATGCCAAAATTGCCTTGAATGGGGATTTTGAAGAATTAGATTAGGGCACACGAGAAAGAATAAGATTAGGAATGAGGATATCCGAGGTAAAGTAGGAGTAGCCGAAATTGAAGGAAAGATGAGAGAAAATCGGTTACGGTGGTTTGAACATGTGCAAAGAAGGTCTACTGACGCTCCGGTTCGAAGATGGGACTACGGGACAGAGGTTCAGGGCCGAAAGGGTAGAGGAAGACCTAGGAAAACTTTGGAAGAGACCCTAAGAAAAGACCTAGAGTACTTGGATCTAACGGAGGACATGACACAAAACCGAGCGCAATGGCGTTCTAGGATTCATATAGCTAACCCCACTTAGTGGGAAAAGGCTTTGTTGTTGTTGTTGTTGTAGATGCTAGTTAAGATTCCTTGTGGGGCAGCTTTGTTAAGCAACCATCGGTTGGGAGTTAATTAAAACTTGCTTCATTAGATACAAGCATACATGAATTCATGCTGTCTGAATTCATGGTTGCATGCATGGGCTTTTTTCCATTGGCATTGATGTGATGATGGTATCGGCAAGCATGTAGCTGCAGCAAAGTTCCTTCTAATCATCTTTGTATTTATAACTTTCATTTGCAGATCAAAGTCATGAAGGAAGCGTACTTACCCGAACTAAGTGAAATTTATCAAAAAATTGCTACTAAACTTCAGCAGGTATGTAATCAATTCAATTTTTTCTTCTCTCATAATTTGTTGCTTGAACTTTAAGCAATAAGCGGGGCTTTCCTGCTAGGTTATTGTGGTGCTGCTCTTTGATAGATTCTACCTGGATCTCCCTTTTAATTATTGTACCCATGTAGACCGTCTACATGGGATTGTTACCTCACCAATAATGCTAATAAGATTTCACAACAAAGTTGTTACTCCTTATATTGCCATTCTTTTGCTTACTGACTTCTGTTCCTTCTGTTTGCCAGCACGATTCTCTTCCACAACAACCAAAGTCAGAGCAGCTTGAGAAGCTAAAAATGTTCAAAACCATGTTAGAGCGCATCATATCAGTCTTACAGATTTCCAAGAGAAGCATTTCACCTGGTTTGAAAGACAAGTTGGGTTCATATGAGAAGCAGATAGTAAATTTTCTTAATACAAATAGACAGAGGCTGGACCGCATTTGCAACAAAACGAAGAAATCACAACCGCAACCGCAAAATGAATGGACCGCATTTTGAAAAATTTCTAGCTATTTGTCAATAATTAATTAAAGAGACTGCATTTTTATAACGTTATTTGTGTGTTTGGAATGATTTATCATCAGTTTTACTTTTATATGATTGAATTAGAGGAGCTCTCTCTCTCTCTCTCTCTCCAACCTGAAAAGGCGTCGTGTTTGCGCATCACATCTTTTCTATCAAGTTTGTCAATTGTTCCAGATGCATCATCATCTTTTCCATATGGTTTTTATGCTTCTTTGGTCTGAATTTCCATGTTCTCATGGCCTCATATGCTACTTCAGCTTCTCTCCTCCATTCTCTGAATAAAAATGTGATGACTTTAGAAGGGTAGAGGATATCAATGTATTGGCTTTTGTTAGGGGTGAGGAGGTTGGTTGGGGTGCGTAGACATAATTGCTTTTCGTCACTATGGTAAAGCGTCATCTGCATGTATTGGCTTTATTTTGACAGAACAAAAATTGCTATACCTAGAATTTGGTTGTATTCTACCTTTGTACTAATGGTTTTTTGATCTCCATTTCATCGGAGGAGGTAGTGGTTTCAAAATCTCGTGGGACAAGAGGTTGTTATATTGAACTAAAGAGACATTTGGATTTCATGCCAATCACATGCGAAATCATTTAGATTCTTACATTTATTAACACATGGAGATGAAAGTTACATGACGCTTACTATATACAATTTAATATCAAAAAAGTTAAGAAGTAGATTAATTGAGGAATAATGAAGTAGATTAATTGAGGAATAATTGATCTCCTCCTTGTTCCGTCTTCTTTGAAAAGAAATAAAGTGTAAAGTTATATAATTAATAAATTTAAAATTAAAAAAAATATAAGAAAATCTGTGACAACCCGTCCCTAGTTCTATGATTTTATAAATTTTAAATGTGTGAATTTACGAAAATGCCCTAAGAGGCGAGGGTATTGACTTTCGTTGACCAACATATAGTGAGACGTATGAAATATTCCTTTAGTGTATTTTTGTAGTACTCGACAATACGGCCGCATAGGCGTTGGGGTATTGATATTACCATTTATTATTTTATATATTTTCTTAAGTACCATTACATTATTTTAAGATTAACTTTGGTAAAAATAGAGGGAAGGAGAAGAAGAAACAGGGGGAGAATGGGAAAAAGAAGAAGGGGATTGGCTGCCCAATCAGAGAGGAAGGGAGAGAGAGCTTCGGCCAAGGGAAGGAAGAGAGAGAGTGAAGGTGACCAACCAGAGGAAGGAAAGGAGGGGAAAGGAGGGAGAAAAGAAAAGGGGGAAACCGGGTTTCCCTCAACCCGTGACCCGACCCGGTGGATTCTCCCATCTCCGGCCACCTTGAATGACAAGGTTAGTGTCAAAATGACCCTTACCACAAGGCCAACCGATCCCTATTCCTTTTTCATGTGAAAATTGGGTGGAAATTGGTGAATTTTGGGTAAAACCGTACAAGAAATGGCGCACGGGTTGGGTTCTATTCCGCCATGATTTGAAGCTACCTCCTCCAATTACCACCACAAATAGACTGCCTTCAACCTTAGGAAGAAAGCCCAAACACTTGTGGAGGCGTCGGAGTGAGCATGGAGGTCGAATCGAAGCACACCCTCTTTAGGGTTTCCAACGGATTTATGTAAAATTGAGGTATTTATCGGCCTAATTGGCCTTGGTCACAGGTATTAAAGTTGCTCCACTCATTGAGACCTACAATTTTGTAAATTTTGGTAATTTTTGGAAATAGTTAGATTTTTCGGCGAGTCGAGGCGCCCGACCACCACCTACAGCAGCGCGTGGCCAGGGGGCCGCCGATGTTATTATTAGGCTAATTAGATGCCTTGAGTTCAGTTTTGGTAGTTGTATGACGTAGGTTGATTGTTGGAATCTAAATTCTCTACGTTACGTTAATAGGTCATTGTATGAATCGGTGATCCGACCGTCGGATCATCACCAAACTTTAATACGTTATAGTACGTAATATTTGAGGACCATAGGAACTTACAGGTCGGGAATCCGATATACGGATCTTCCCGAATTGGATTTGTAAGTTCATAAAATAAAAGGTTAACCGTCACTTGCTTTTGACAATTGGCGGAGATCCGACCGTTGGATCGTAATGAGACTTTAAGATGTTGTTCTAGAAGTGTAATGTGGATCTTTGGAAGTAACAGATCGGAAATCTGTGTTGCAGATCTTCCGATTTGAATTACGTAGGGATGTGTTTTATGTAAATTGTGTATTTTATCGGTATGAACTCTGAGATGTGATTTGATAATTGGTCATAGGCAACTATGGTTCGTGATGTCTCGATATGCGTGCTAGGGAGTCGTAGCGCGGACCTCAGGTGAGTGGGTCTTTTCCTTTCTATCATGTGTGTGTGTATATATATATATATTATATGATTGATAATTCCACCAACATTTATAAATTGATTATTGCTTACGATTACTGTGAATGCTTTGAGGTAATTATTGTGAACTACGAATGACTTGATCCCTGTTTAGGGTACGTAGGCAGTCTAACGAGACGTTAGATGCAGCCATACAACAAATGAGACTAAACCTTTGAGACAATAGCCTTGTTTAAGGAATTGAATAATGTGAGAGACATTGGTGGAAGATGTGAGATTTAACCTTATGAATTGGTGGTTAAATGTTGGTCATAAATCAATGTGTGAAGAATCAAGAAATTGAAGTAAGGAAACGTAAGTAATGATAGTTAATTAAACTAGTGTCTAATTGGGCTTATCACCGATAATTATCCCCGAAAATAAATAGTTCGGGAGTAGGGCGTTATAACTTATGCATTTTATGTCATATTATATATATGTATATAATTGAAAATGCTATGACATGGTTGAGTATTAGATTGCATCATGGTATATCCATATGTATATTACTTGCACATAATTGTTGTCAACGCTTTGAAGTGCAAAGTTGAACGCAGGACACCCAGGTAAGTTCATGTGAGTTTAGAGTATTAGTTGAAATGATGGAGTTATGGCATGACTACATGTATATAATAGACAACTCCGACACTGTCGTACAGGTTGCCTATGAGTCGTAAACCTGCACCCCGGTGTTAGTGCTCCCGCCCGTGGCCAGGGCACAGTCTTTCACGTGATGTTCACCCCCCCCCGCACATTACGTTCACCTTGGATCCAAGGTAGGTGCACAGTCCTATCGTACAAACCACTATAGGTGGTTCCGACTCGTAGGTGACCTGCGATTATTCGCACAGTCTTCACGTGATCGTAGTACTTGAACGTACTTAATTACACCCAGTCCTGTTGTACAAACCACTGTAGGTGGTTCCGACTTGTGTGCAGGGATATGTGATGAGCTATGGGTTCAGCCGTACAGGCCACTGGAGGTGGATCCGGCTGACATATTACAGGGATATGTGATGAGCTATGGGTTCAGCCGTATAGGCCACTAGAGGTGGATCCGGCCGACATATTACAAGGATATGTGATGAGATATAGATAAGTCGTACAGGTCACTATAGGTGACTCCGACTTATGAGCTAACATTGACTGATGAGATATGGATAAGTCGTACATGTCACTATAGGTGACTCCAACTTATAAGCTAGCATTGATTGATGAGATATGGATAAGTCTTACAGGTCACTATAGGTGACTCCGACTTATGAGCTAGCATTGATTGATGAAATATGGATAAGTCGTACATGTCAATATAGGTGACTCCGACTTATGAGCTAGCATTGATTGATGAGATATGGATGAGTCGTACAGGTCACTATAGGTGACTCCGACTTATGTGCTAGCATTGATTGATGAGATATGGGTGCAGTCGTACAGGTCACCATAGGTGACTCCGACTTGCGTACTAGTATGGATTATTAAGCACATGATTATTTATATTGCTGTTGAGCTGTTGTGTTGTGGTATACTTCTTGATTTATTGTTAGCGTACATTGATATCATACTTATATGTTTGTACCATACTTAGGGCCTCCGTATTTAGATCTCGTATAAATACTTGGGGGACTCAAATGTAATTATGTAATAAAGGAAGGGGCAAATATGTAATAAGTGAGAAGCCCTTATTCTATAAAAGGACTTCTTGTTGGAAATGTGCCCTAAAGCCATTCATATGATGATACTTTACGGATATTTCACATGTTAAACTAATCTAGTTTACATATAAAGGGCAAACATTATTGTTTGAGACGTCTCATATAAATGTTATATGCTTAAACGATAAAGTCCAAGGAATATGTGATTGGAAGAATGCAATCTAATGAAGTTAGATTAATGAGACCATTCTTTCGTAGACACATCCTAAACGTTCCTGATCATAGGATTGCCAATTGGGCATTGACAGTCCGATAAGATCAGTACGTGTTATGTCTTCTCTCAGGGAGAGTGACTAGTCTCGAGTCATTGGTGTGTGTGACATCAAGACAAGTACGTAGGTGCTCAATAGAGAATGAGTTCACTGAACACGATCAACGAGGAGTTCTCATACTCATGTCACATGAGAACTCATGTTTGGGATAATGCAAATTAGTCCTTTGACCTGAGGCATCACAGTTGTTGTCTTGTGGTTAAGTCCTTGATCTTTGATTATGTCAAAGTCACCCCATCGGGGTGTCCACGACATCATTGGGGTTAAGCCACTTAGTCATGGAGACAAGTGAATGCGCAACAAGGGATCTCTAACCTTCAATTGGCTTGAGGGAGAATACTCTATGATATGATTAAAATCTCTGGCCAGAGTATGAATGAGATTTGGGAATGCGTTCCAATTCACATTCAAAGTAATCATATAAGCACAAGAATCACATTGGATAGTAGACATGAATAAATAAACTATCAAACCAAACAATGTGGTCAAGAGTATTAGATTAGAGAAAGACCGTATTGCATTTGTAATCCTAAACTGAATAGGTTCTCTACCTCTTCTGATTAGCTTGGGTAGCCATGATATGCTGCTAGGGGTCACTCATGGTTTGTGGAAGCCCTAAACGTGTGTAATCACTAAAGGGAGAATTGAAAGTAAGTTTCAATTCACAATCGATGTAAAATGGTTTTAATCGCCCACTGCCTCGCTAAAAGGAACCTAATGTATCGTACACCAAATAAGGTGGAGATTGAAGAAACAAAGGAGATGAATTAAATGGTTTAATTATTTATGGCAAGGATTAATTAATATGTTAATTAATCAAACGAATAAGTTCGTTAAAGACCTCGGGATAGTTTTTGGACCTTAAGGCCCAATGGGCTTCGAACGTCAAAGCCCATTGACTTAAGTTGTATGACAACTTAATGAATAAAGATTCACAAAGGCCCAAAAGCCCATATCCATTTAGTGTTGAATTAGGGTTTTTGGTTCTTTAGGTCATTTAAAGAAGTGACTATATAAAGAACTTTATAACCTAAAATTCATAAGTTGTTGATTTTAGAGAAAATTGGTGAGAACACAAAGCTTCCATTTCTCTCTAAGAGGCCAACCACCTTGGGGGATATTGTCTAGCAATTCTATTTCCTCAAGGTCACTCATTTCCTCTCCAATCCAACCTTGGTGTAGAATCTTTAGAGGTTCTCAATCTTGGGAACTTGGAGAACCTATTCTTCTAACCAAAAACATGGAGCTAAGAAGCAAGGAATGAAGGCCCTATCTCTTGGGTGATTATCCTTTGCATATGCAAAGAGGAATCTACAAAGGTAAATATTTCTCAACTAACAAATTGTTGTTTTTAAGTTGAGTCAAGGTTCACCAATCTACTAGGCTTTGAATTTCATGGTAGATGTTTTGTTTTTGAATGCATGAAAGCATGATTCCGCCTTTAATTGTTAATTGCATGCTATATGATGTTATTCAAATGAACATGTTTTTCACAAAATTTCCTTCACTTCTCACTCTCCTCATTAAGGGAGGCCAATTATTAGGCCAATTCCTAGGCCATGAAGCCTCCTCACATCCCCTAAGCTCTAAGCTCTCTCATGCTCTCATGCTCACAATCAAGCTCTTACAGAGAAATACAATATCAGTGTGGACGTAGCCCAAACATTGGGGTGAACCACCATACATCTTGTGTTATTTACTTTCTTGCAGATTCACGGTCGGATTTACGTTGTTCCAAGACCTCCGGTTTTGTGCATCAACATTTACATTATGTACCATATATTGGGCCTCATAAAAAAAACTTGGGGGACTCTAGCCCATCACTTATGTATTGAGGAGCGATCCTTTATTTTATAAAAGGGACTCCCTCACTTTCATTAGAGAGCACCCATTATTCATGTACTGAGGAGCGGGCCCTTACCTTATAAAAGGGACTCATTCCTCTTCATTAGAGAGCATTGCCGCCTACTGAGCAACCTCTTCGCCGCGAGCACCACTCCTAACCCATCACTTATGTATTGAGGAGCGATCCCTTATTCTATAAAAGGGACTCCCACACATTCGACGCCACAAGCCGAGCCAACCAAGGCAACATAAGCCACAAGCCGAGCAGCCTCGCAACATGTGCTACTTCTAGTTGAGCATCATTTCAGATTGAGCACCGCCTCATATCGAGCATCAGTTCAAGACAACATCTAGTTACTTCGGCCCACACATGGACTGAGTTTCAAGTCTCCAGCCAAAAGACTCTCTTGACTGAAGACTTGGGGGACTACTGTTTGTACCATACTTAGGGCCTCCGTATTTAGATCTCGTATAAATACTCGGGGGACTCAAATGTAATTATGTAATAAAGGAAATGGCAAATATGTAATAAGTGAGGAGCCTTTATTCTATAAAATGACTCCTCACTCTCCTCATTAAGGGAGGCCAATTCTTAGGCCAATTCCTAGGCCATGAAGCCTCCTCACATCCCCTAAGCTCTAAGCTCTCTCATGCTCTCATCCTCACAATCAAGCTCTTACGGAGAAATACAATATCAGTGTGGACGTAGCCCAAACATTGTGGTGAACCACGATACATCTTGTGTTATTTACTTTCTTGCAGATTCACCGTCGGATTTACGTTGTTCCAAGACCTCCGGTTTTGTGCATCAACATTTGGCGCCGTCTGTGGTAATCGACACGAAAAGCTATGTCGGTTCTCTCTCAATTTTTCACCTCCGTCGTGAATATGCAGAAACACCAAAACAAGGCCTCAGGTGATCAGTTTGTTCAGTATTTATAACCAAACCACAAATTCAATTCAACGTCATACCCGAGTCAATGAACTCAGCAGACTCGGTTTCTGTACCCAAACCCAACTCCAAATCATCATGGCTCTCAGCTCCAACTTCTCTGTTTCTAATCTTGATCATCCCCATTTTTGCTGCAACCCTAATCTACCAACTTGACTCGTTCGACCCGGCCCCCGTGCCGTTTAGCGAGTTGACTCGGCACTTAATCAAGAAGGCCCCAACTCAAAACTCTCGCATGTTTCGAGGAGCTAAGCGTGTGGGGTATGGAGTCCTGCCGGGGCCGGAGGACGTGGCTTATGATAAGAGATCGGGGATTATTTACACTGGCTGTGCAGACGGGTAGATGAAGCGAATCAAGAGGAACGAGTCGAAGAATCCTGAGTTTGCGGTGGAGAATTGGGTCAACATGGGCGGCAGACCGCTCGGACTTGCTTTCGGGCATCACGATGAAGTTCTAGTGGCTGATGCCGATAAGGCGGTCTCTTTAGCTGGCTGACCGGGGATAGCTCAAGTGTTCTTCCTCCGTTGGAAACCCAGCTTCCAGGTGTTAACCTCCCTCCTCCAGTACCTGATTATGTTGAACCAAGCAAAACTCAAATTACAACTCTTTCTAATGGTGTCAAAATAGCTTCAGAAACTTCAATGAGTCCTGCAGCGTCCATTGAAATACCTCTGTAGACGAACCGGTATGTGGGTTTCCTGCGTTTTCAAATTTTAACTCAAAGGAAGTTACTGGGTAGAAACCAATGGGGAAACAGAACTCGAGTCCTATCATTCATGAAAGTGGTCCTAATCATAAATACAGACAATCAAGATCAGGCGAGAAAGTAAAACTAAATCTTCCTCAGTTCTATCCTGCATTTAGAGCCCTGGCCAACTACCCAGCAACATTAAATCCGGACAGTAATGAAGAGGTAAGTTCATTTGGGTGGAAACAAACGCTGGTTAATTTGTGTATGGGTTTGTGGTATTTTTAATTGGTGTCGAAGGGTTGGGAGGTCAACAAGAGAGCCAAGAAAAAAGAAAGTAAGATTTGAAGTATAATCCCTATTGTCTATCTATTGTATATTGTGTCCAAATTTGTCTATGATTCCTGTCGAATTAGTAGTCAGATGGTTGGGGCTGAAGTGGAGGAACTTGTGGTGCACTTGGAGAAAAAATTGGAGCTTTCTACTATGGAAGAATGTGTAAAGCTGGTGGGTACAACTTTGGTAAAGAAAACCCTTAACAAATGGGGAGTTCGAAATATTCTTAGATCCTTATGGAAAGAGATGAGGGAGATAGAAATTAAGTAGGTTAAGGACAATATTTTCATCATCATTGTTCCAGATGAGAGCACAGCCACAAAGATCATTGACCAGGTTCCCTGGGGGGTAATGAAGCAGAACTTTCAGTTAAAAAATGGCCACCAGAATTAGCCTTGGAGGAAGTCAATGTGGATGTAGTCACGTTCTGGATACAAATCAAAGGTATCCCGCTTAATCTGAGTTCAGAAGAAAATGTGAGGTGCCTTGCGTCTAAGATTGGGCAAGTGGAGGAAGTTGAAGATCCAACAAAGGCTAGGGGTTTTTTGAGAGTCAAAGTTGTTGTAGATACTACGAAGCCCCTTATTACATGTTGCTGGCTCCCGAGGGAAAACAAAGATGAGACTTGCATTGAAGTTAGATATGAAAGACTTCAAGATTTTTGTTATCGATGTGGGAGAATCGGGCATGCCAACAACGAATGCACTTTTGAAGCTGTAAGGGGAGGTATGGCAAGGTATGGGGAATGGACAAAAGCAGCACCAGTGCGAGCTTTCATTGAAAGGGCAAGACATGTGGTCATCAATATAGGGGATCGAAGAAGTGCGGGAGCAAGAAAGGGGGGACCAAGGGTGACGAATATGCATCGAAGTGAGGGTGGTAACGGGGAGCATAATGAATCAAGTGCATCTGGTGAAGGGGCTCCCAATCAATCTGCACCTCAGCAAGGATTAGGAAACAGTTCAAAAAAATGGCACAGGGTGCATAGAATGAGAGAGAGACCGTATCCTAACCCAGCCCAATGGATCATGGATGGTTGTGGGCTGATGGGGCAGAACTGCTTTGTAGTGGGTTTTCAACCGGGGGTGGATTCAAATGATTATGGAAGAATACCATTTGTCGTGATAGAGGAAATAGTGGAACCTAACCATTCACCAAGTGGGAATGGAATAGTGGTGTTGCATAAACAAGGTCAATGCTCAATGGAATTTCAAAGAAGAGATCCAAGTATGAAAAGAGTAGTAATAGCGAGTGACTCGGCTCATGATACGAAGGGAGGAAGAAGTAAGAGTAAGAGGGATTTGGAAAGGGTAAGTACGAATGAGGGTTTATTATCTCAGAAGAAAACGAAAACTGGCGAAGAAAGAAGCAGAGTAAGATGAAGAGAAGAGAGAGCGGGCTGAAAGATTGGGTAAGATGTTTATCAGAGACAGATGCTTGTTGATGGAAAGGGCGGTCCATACGGAGGAGAACTTACAGGATGTCCCGATTGAACAACAGGAAATAGGGGATTATATAAAGATGATCCCTGAAGGTGAGAAGAAGGCGTTGAGGTCAAAGAAAGCGGGTTCTTCATCCCGATGTGGTGACGGCTGACCTTCTACACCCGTAAGATCGCCAGGATACACGTTTTTGGAATTGTCGTGGTCTAGGGTCGGACACGGTGGTTCGTGACTTACATGGGCAAATAAGGGAACATAGACCCTCTATGATTTTTCCTTCGGAAACTAAAATGAAAGACCATAGAATAATATGAGTAAGAAGACGTATGAGGTACTCGAATGGTTTTGATGTAGCACCGATTGGGAGAGCTGGAAGCCTTAGCCTCTGGTGGGAGGACTCGGTCCAAGTGGAGGTGATGGAATTTTCAAAGCATTTCATTGATGCTAAATGTGTGTTGGTTGACTCGCAGGCTAGATTTCGGTTTACCGGAGTTTGCACGACATCGTATAGGACGAAGAAATAGAAGTTTTGGAAGGGTATGATTCAGAAATTCAGCCCGGATAATACCCCCTGCTTTTGTGGAGGGGATTTTAACGAAGTCTTATGGGATCATGAAAAATCTGGGGGAGCGGAAGTGAGATACAACCGACCTAGATACCTGGAAGAGTTTATGTGCAAGGTAGAGGTTATGGATTTGGGGTTTAATGACCCTAAATTTACTTGGAGGGGGACTCGAAATGGGCAGCTGGTGGAGGCTCGGCTGGATAGGGGGCTGGTGAATGCTTGTTGGCAATCTATTTGGCCAAATACGTCGGTTAAAATTGGAACGACTCTAGAATCTGACCATAGTCTTGTGGTGGTAATATGTGAGCTTCAGATTAACAAAACGAAAAAGATGTTTCGCTTTGAGGCCTTTTAGGCTAAGGATGGGGAGTGCAGTGATATTGTGAGAGATGCATGGAATCATTCCAGGGAGGTGAGCCCTATAGAGAGATGGAATTACAAGATAAATAATTGTCGTGCCAAATTAATTAACTGGAGCAGGGGAAAATTCAGAAACTGTGGGAGGCAAATTAAAGAGATGTTGGATAATTTGGGTCGGCTCCAATAGAATTTGAGGGAGAATGCGGTGGGAATTGTGTCTCTTTCCAATAATGTTGATCAATTATGGAGGCAAGAAGAGTGTTACTGGCAACAAAGATCCCGGGTGCATTGGCTAAACAAATGAGATGCCAACACGAAATTCTTTCATCAGTCTACCCTTCAAAGAAGACGAAGAAACAATGTGGTGACTTTAAAAAATAGCAACGGAGAGTGGATTGAAAGCCCAAGTCAGATTAGGAGTTTGGTGGATGAGCATTTTACGTAGTTATTCAAGTCATCGGGGTAACGGGAGTGGGGAGAAATCCTCGATTGTGTGACCCCAAAGGTTACCAATGATATGAATGCAACCCTTTCGGGTACGTCTCGGTTGACGAAGTGAAGGATGCCGCTCTGCAGATGAGTGGGTTGAAGGTTTCTGGCCCTGATGGCTTCCCGGGGATTTTCTATTAGGCTCATTGGGACATACTTGTTGCTGATGTGAATGAAATTATTGGAGATTTGATGCATGGTTTGGAAAATCCCATGAGGATCAATGCTACTCATTTGGTTCTGATACCGAAAGTTCAAAACCCGGAAGCCGTTTCTCAATTTCGGCCCATTAGTTTATGCAACTACTCTTATAAGGTACTCTCGAAGGTTTTGGCGAATCGCCTTAAACTGATTCTTCCGGAGTTGATTTCCCCTACCCAAAACGCCTTTGTGGCAGGAAGGCAAATCCAAGACAATATTGGAATTGCACATGAATTATTCCATTTTCTTAAAACGAGGAAAACGAAATGCAAATTTGAATTGGGCATTAATTGGATATGCACAAGGCTTATGATCAGGTGGAATGAGATTTTTTAATGGCGGTGATGGAGAAATTGGGGTTTGACAGTAGATGGAGAAGCTTGATCCTTGGATGAATTTCTTCTGTGAATTTTGCAATCATTCTGAATGGTCAACCCGGACCTAAGTTTGCGCATTCAAAGGGGCTAAGGCAGGGAGATCCGCTTTCCCCTTACCTCTTCTTACTGGTTAGTGAAGTGTTATCACTTTGTATCCAATAGTCTAGTGATCGAGGTTGGATCAGATGAGTCCAAATGAACAAGCCTGGCCCGACAATATCCCATATATTCTTCGCTGATGATACTCTGATTTTCCTGAGAGCTGAGGAGGAGAACTGTCGGCAATTATCCAAAATGATTGATGATTATTGCTTGGCGTTGGGTCAGAAAGTTAATAAGTCTAAGTCAAGCGTTTTCTTTGGAAACAATGTGCCTGAGTCTTTATCCATCATTTGGCGAACATTCTGGGTATGGAGAGGGTTGGAGATCCAGGTTTATACCTGGGGGTTCCTGCTATTTGGGGCCGTTCGAAAAAAAGTGGGCTATCATACGTTAAAGAAAGATTATTGGGCAAACTTTGGGGATGGAAGAAAGCCGCTCTCTCTCAAGCGATGCGGGAGGTCCTCATAAAGGTGGTGGCGCAAGCCATCCCTGCATATCCTATGAACTTATTCAAGTTTCCTACTTCCCTATGCAATGAGTTGGATGCCATGATATCAAAGTTCTGGTGGGGGCAAAAAGATGGTGAGCAACGTATTCATTGAGTGTCTAGAGAGAAGTTGGGGTGGGCTAAGGATATGGGTGGGTTAGGTCTAAGGAGTTTTGAGATGTTCAACGATGCCCTGTTGGCTAAGCAGTGTTGGAGATTAATTGAGGAACCGAATTCTTTGTGGGCGTTGGTGTTAAAGGCCGGATACTTCCCTAATTGTTCTTTCATGGATGCTAAAAAGGGCGGGAGAGCCTCTTGGGCCCGGTCTAGCCTCATCACTGGAAGGGATATATTATACAATGGAGCTCATTGGCAGATTATGAGTGGAAATGAGGTTAGGGTGTGGGTTGATAGATGGATCCCGTCTATTCCATTGAGAATACCTTCTCCCTTGGGTACGGTTCAGGTTTCTAATCATTTGTTGGTAAATTCGCTTATTTGCCCAGAGAATGGGATGTGGGACATTGAATTTTTGAAACCTTTCTTGGAGAGGTCCGAGTTCGAGGCTATCCTTGGGACGCATATTGGAGACCCTTTGTTGCGAGATCATTTGGTTTGGCCCCTAGATAAAAAGGGGATTTATTCAGTTAAATCCGGATATAAATGGGTGGTTGGTCAGAATCAGTCCCTTGGGGGTGTTAATATACGATCCTCGGTCATCATTCCTGCCCATTTGTGGAAGTGTGAAATCTCGTTCTTGGATTTCATTATTATAATCCACGTATTGGTATTATAGAGATTTTATATTATTTTTCGGGAAATTAATTATTTAAAATCCGTAGACCATTCGAGGTCACAATTTATATTGTTGAATAGATATCGAGATCACGAACACATAGGCAAAAGTCGTTTGCGAGTCCGGATTATAACGGTATAGTTACGGACGTTTGAAGTTGTTACAAAACAAAAAATTGAAAAGAGAAGAAAAAGCCAAGGGAGTGGCTGAAGGAAAAAAAGAAAAGGAAAGCCATGAGAGTGGCGAGAAAAAGAGGGAAAAGAAAAGAAAAAAAATAAAAAAAGAAACAGAGGAGGAAAAGGAGGGACCAACGGGGGGAAGAAGGAAAAAAAAAGAGGAGAGAAGGAAAAAAAGGAGTTGCGAAAGAGAAGGGGGAAAAGAACGTTCTTCCACGTTCTTTCTGGCTTTGCGAGGAAAGAAAAAGAAACAGGGAGGAGGTGGCTCTTCCATAGCTGTTGGAAGAAAATCCTTCTTTCTTCAGGCAAAAATCGGAGAGAGAGGAGTTAGAGAACGTGATTGTGAAGGAAGGATTCAGAGATTTAAAGGGTAAATTCATTGTTACTTCATTATCTTGATTTTCAAATTTAACTTTCTTAAGTTGAATTGAAACTGCCATGATATATTGGAGTTCTTAATTCTATTTAGGGTTTCTATCATTCAATGAACTAATCTAAACATGAATTAGAGTTGGGTATTTCAGATTGGGTGTGTAGATCAAATTTCTTGATCAAGGGTTTGGTTCAAAAGGTCAATTTCTTGTTAATTTTGAGTCATGTTAGTTTTGGATGTTGTATACATGACTTATGGACTACCTGGAAGTATTTTGGGATTTGTTATATGAATTGGAAGTGGGCTGTTACGTAAGCTGCAGAAAATTGATTTCTTTGCAAAGAAAACTCAAGTTTCGAGTAGTCTTCTTTGGCTCTTAATTTTTAGGCCTTTATGTACTCCTTTGGAGAAAATTTTTAGTGTGTTGAAAGTACATATGTTCATGGTCGTAACCCAATTGTTTTCACTCAGATCCGTTGAGTTTTGGTTGATCAAAACCTTATTTAAACTTGGGTCGTGAGCTGCCAAACAGCAGCAGAAAATTGGGTGTCCAGTTTCAAGACTCCGTTTTTCTTTTGGCATAACTTCCAATCTAGAGCTCCGTTTTCTACAAACTTTGTATGCTTTTAAGGTACAGAACACAAGCTTCAAAACCCATATAATATTACATGATTTGGTTTAGTTTTGAATGTTCCAAAAGGAGCCTAAACTTGGTCCAATGGTGCTGTTTTTTGCAAATTTTGTGGAGAAGCAGAGTACTGTTTTTGCCACACCTAGTTTCTTTCCAGATTCCTTTCTAATCTTCTTTACTACTAATTGAGTGATGGTATTAATATCATTTGTGGATATGACATGGTTTTATAAATGTGTTTTCTATTAAAATGTGATTCTTTTATAATTGGCCATCGATCTATTTTTATTAAATGTGATTTGATTCATGGATGGGTATTATTTGTGGAAGAGTGATTCGAATTGCATATTGAAATGTGAATTATATATATATATATATATATATATATATATATATATGCCATAGACCCATGTTAATTAAATGTGAAATCTATTGAAGTGTTATTTTATTTTTGGTCATTGATCTATTTTCATTAAGTATGATTTGACTTGTGCATTGGAAATATGGTTTGTATTGTATGATTGGATTGATGTGATGAAATGCGAGGGCTAGTAGTGGACCATTAACCATTGTTATGGGGTTTGTTGCCTTCGAAACATGTTTCAACCCTCGTGTCATTATTCATCCTCGTTTCGTTGAGTCTTTGTACCTTGAGTAACTCGATCCATGTCTTGTTTTATTGATTGGTGTTACACATTCTACTCTGCGATTCCGTTGAGTGATGATCCGGAATCGTATCCTGGTTTGGATTCCGTTGCGTGATGGTCCGGAATCCCTTCTACTCCGCGATTCCGTTGAGTGATGGTCCGGAATCCCTTCTACTCTGCGATTCCGTTGAGTGATGTTCCGGAATCATATCTAACTTGGGTTTCATTTAGTGGTGGTTATGCATTGTGCTCCGCGATTCCGTTGAGTGATGGTCCGGAATCGTATCCACTTGGATTCCGTTAAGAGCTGGTTCGGAATCCCTCCTACTTCGTGATTCCATTGAAAGATGGTCCGGGATCATGTTCACCTTGGGTTTTATTGAGTTTGGATCGAGATAGCTTCAGAGATGTAGGCTTTGGTCGAACTGTGTCGCTCTAGCCCCACTTTTCATGGTGTTGTATGAGATTATGATTATGAGCTGTTGTGATTTGTTCCAAACGAACCGTTGGATGTCTGGGTGACTCCTTCGGAGTTGTTAGAGTTCCTGAGAATTTGTGAAATGATATGTTACTGCATTCATTGATTAAACAATTAAATGCTAAGATCATGTATCTTTGATTCATGATTAATTAATTGATGTGATTGTGGAATGAAGTTGGGTATGATTGAGATTATTATGATTAGAGTAATTGATTAATGTGACTTGAGAATAACATTGTGCTTCGTTGGTTCTTTGATATGTTACATACTATGATTTGCGTTATTATGTGAAACAGAGTGATTTATATGATGGATGAATTGGAAAGTATCTGTGTGAGAATGAGTTACATGCGTGTATGAAAGATGATAATTGTTGTTGACATAAGGTTGATGTGTAATATGGTGCCTTATGATTTTCTGTTAGAAGTATTTTACGGAAAGATTAGAGTTGACGATTGTGGAACTACGAATGACTTGATCCCTATTGAGGGTACGTAGGCAGTCTAACGAAGAGGTTAGATGCAGCCATAAAGTATACGCAAAATTATTATGCATCTGGATCTTGAATTATATTTTGTACATATCCAAAAGGCGGGGTATGTTGAGTTACGGGCATTTAGGGACGTCACGTATCGATCTTGGACGTATGTTGGGATCGGGGCGTGACAACTTTAATGGTATCAGAGCAAATGATCCTACTCTATGATATGCAACCTTCTCGAGTCTTGTTGGCGTGAATTACGATATGCATTGTGGTTGCATGATTTCATAATTTTTTTGGGCGTAAAGATGCATTCATGTGATATATGGACACATATACATTTGAGATACATATATGAATTGCATTGTGTTGTGGTGAAAATTCCATGATGATTATGAAAAATCTCATTAATGAGAATTATGATTTGCATTGGTATTGCATTATTCCTTAAGTTCTTTGAGTAATGAGAAAGTTATGTGAGAAGTATATTTATGTTGTGAATCATCGTGAAGTGAAGTAAATTGGATTGATAATATTTTTGAAAAAGTGAATTGAATTGCATATTGGAATGGTTGTTAAATTGAGGGCTAATAGGAGACCATGACCCTGCTTGGTTAATTCGCGATAGGGGGTCATTAGTGGCTCTACTTGGTTAATCCGCATTGGGGGACCATACTATGTACGGATTGCGCTTGGTTAATCCGCGTTGGGCGATCCTTATGGCCATTTATACTTAGGGGTGATCATGCTTGGTTAATTCGCGTTGGGTGATCATTGCCTAACAGTTCTACAGGTGTGACTCTGCTTGGTTAATCCGCATTAGGGGGTCACTACCTACCTGATTATCTTGACCCTGCTTGATTAATCCGCATTGGGGGTTTCTCACAATAAAAACAAAACTTCCTTTAAACTCTCTCTCAACCATCTAGTCTCTCACCTTAAACCAAAGAGCACCCTTTGCTGATTTCTCATGGTTTTATGTTTAGTTTACTAGGTTATCTTCATTTTTTATGCCCTCTGATTACTTTTGAATATCAATATCTACTCTATATCTATATACATATATATATATATATATATATATTGATTAAAAAAGTGTGTAGGAAATGGAGGGGTTCGAGAGTAAGGGTACTGGGTAGTATTCAAGAGGCTACCTCTTTTATGTTTCAAGATCTCAATTAATTGTTGTTTTTTCATGGTTAAGAGCAATGGGGAATTTTTTTGTCATTAATGGTATATTAGTACTTTTATATCAAGTTTTGGTTAGAATTATCGTAAAACTAAAATAATGGCTATAATTCTATATGAGATCTAAAATATGGTTGTTTTCCAAATTTCTCAGTTAAGCTAATGAACAAGTTTTTAGTCATTAAGGGTATTTTATTACTTTTATATCAAATTTTGGTTAGGATTATCATAAATTTAAAAGGATGATTATAATTTTATATTTTTCCAAATTTCCCGTTCGGACGCATCAATCCATTCAATCTTCTCAAAGTTTGAAGCTTTTGAGCAAGAACCCTCCTTCCTTTCCCAATCCCCCGATTTCCCAGTTCTGCAATTTCTCCATTGTTTCACTCCAGGCTGCCTGAACCTTTCAATCTTCAACTCTCCTGTTCTGAAAGAAAAGAGGTAACTTTTTGGTCAATTTTTTTTTGGTTTTTTTGTTTTAGATGTTGAACGATCGTGGGTTTTGTGGGAAATTCGTTATTGTTGGTGTTTTTGTGATCTGATTGTGTAAATCGTATCGGGTTTTCGGTTGTATGTGAATTGCAAGTTTTGATTTTTTATGGCGCCTAAATCGTGTTTAGAATCAGCTTGAATGAATGCAATTTCTGATGCAAAAAATTGCCTGCGTAATTATAAACTGTATCGTCGTCCGAATAGCTAGCTCTTGTACGAATTTTTGTGCCGTTTTCGTAGGTTTTCGTTGAAGTTGCTCAGTCCTGTGCTTTTGTTTTTGGCAGTTTTGTTGGGTTGATTGGATTTGATGGATACCAATAAGTGGAGGCCTTCTCAAGTTGGAGAGGCCGCCATGGATGCCGGCGATTGGAGGAGTCAGCTGCAGGCTGATTCGAGGCAAAGAATTGTCAACAAGATGTAAGTGTTGTACTTTTTCGATTTTTTTTTGTTTCAAGCGGTAGTCTAATTTAGCGTAATCTAATCTAAACTATGGTGAGAGGGATTCAAACTTAGAACATATTTTAGTGGATTGTATACGAATCCAGTTTTGCTATTATGAATGCCACCCCCGTTTTGAGTAACTGATGTTGGTTTTATTGCATGTATAGAATGGATACATTGAAGAGGCATCTTCCCTTCTTCGGACAAGATGGATTGCAGGAACTCAGTAAAATTGCTGTAAGGTTTGAGGAAAAGATTTATACTGCAGCCACAAGCCAGGTGCTTCCATAATACCAGAGTTCTTACCTATCTATTACATATATGATTTCTTAAAATAATGTTGTCTATGTTTGAACTTTCTTCATATTTTGGTTAGAACTATATTCTAAGTTTAGCATGGATTTTTTATTTATTTTTGTAGTCGGATTATCTACGGAAAATTTCTCTGAAGATGCTCACAATGGAGACCAAGTCTCAGAATTCAATGGGCAATCATTTACAATCTAACTCTGCTGGTAACAGCAACAGGCCCCCTGATCCAGGTAAAAACAACTATTGAAACGTTCTTTCTTTTTCTTAATTATTCCTGCATTTCTTAACTGAGATGATTCGTACTTGATATCTTTATTCATTTGTATTTAATGGGTCAAATGATGAGTACAAATGACATTTATTGTATTCTTGTTTTGATGCTTGCTTATGTGGTGATTATTCTTGCTATTTTACTTGAATAGGGTCTTTTGGTATGCAACCCCAAGTCCCCAGTCAAGGTATGCAACCCCAAGTCCCCAATCATGGGCAATCACTCTCTATGCCGTTACCAGCTAATCAATCTCAAGGACGCCAACCACTTTTATCACAGAGCATTCAGAATAACATTCCACCTGCTGGAGTTCAAAGTTCGTCTGACTTATCATCTGCACTACCTCCTTCTTCCGGTTTAACCCAGACTCCTATCCCAAGTATTGTTGGAGAAAACCCAAACATGCAAAATATGTCCGGAAGTTTACAGAATTCATTAGGGAATTCCATGGGCCAGGGGGTACCGTCCAATGTCTTTGCTAATTCTCAAAGGCAAATGCCAGGAAGGCAACAGGTAGCTCCCCAACAGCAGCAGCCGCAGCAATCCCAGAATTCCCAGAATTCCCAGCAGTATATGTACCATCAACAGATGCAACATTTGCTTTTGAAGCCAAAATATCAGCAGGGAAATATACCACAACTTGTGCAACAGCAACAGCAGCAGAACCTTTTACAACCGACTCAGTTGCAGTCTTCCCAGCAATCTGTTATGCCAACATCATCCTTTATGCAGCCTTCGGTGCAATCATCTCTCTCGAGTCTTCAGCAGAATCAACAATCTGCTATGCAACAGTCATCACAACCCATGCTTCAGCAGCATTCACAGCCAGTTCTCCGGCAGCAACAGCAGCCTCAACAGGTAGCTGTTCATCAACAGCAAACACCAATGGCACAACAGCCAATTTTACCCCAACAGCAGCAGCAGCCGCTGTGGAGGCCTTCTCAAGTTGGAGAGGCCGCCATGGATGCCGGCGATTGGAGGAGTCGGCTGCAGGCTGATTCACGGCAAAGAATTGTCAACAAGATGTAAGTGTTTTTCTTTGTCGATTTTTTATTTTTGTTTCAAGCGGTAGTCTAATCTAGCGTAATCTAATCTAAACTATGGCGAGAGGACTTCAAACTTAAAACATATTGGTAGTCAGTAACTGATGTTGATTTTATTGCATGTATAGAATGGATACGTTGAAGAGGCATCTTCCCTTCTCCGGACAAGATGGATTACAGGAACTCAGTGAAATTGCTGTAAGGTTGGAGGAAGAGATTTATACTGCAGCCACAAGCCAGGTTCTTCCATAATTCCGGAGTTCTTATTTCATATGGTGCATGAAATGTTTGCGTACTTAATACTTACCTATCTATTTCATATATGACTTCTTAAAAAATGTTGTCTATGTTTGAACTTTCTTCATGTTTTGGATAGAACTGTATTCTAAGTTTACCATGGATTTTTTTTGTTTTTGTAGTCGGATTATCTACGGGAAATTTCTCTGAAGATGCTCACAATGGAGACCAAGTCTCAGAATTCAATGGGCAATCCTTTACAATCTAACTCTGCTGGTAAGAGTAACGGGCCCCCTGATTAATGTTCTGCATGCAATGCTTTTTTTTTTCTTTCTCATTTTTAACCGTCACGTTCAAATTTCATTTTATGTGCAAACATTGACATATATATCTCTCTATATTTTGTAGCTTCTCTAGATTCCTCAGCTCAGACTGGATATGCAAGTGGGGGTGATTGGCAAGAGGAGGTCTATCAAAAAGTAAGATGTCCTGACTTCTTGTCCATTTGATGGCTTTCACATACAACATCTAAATATAAAAATGCATATTACTGGAAAATAATTATACTAATGCCAAAATTGCCTTGAATGGGGATTTTGAAGAATTACATGCTAGTTAATATTCCTTAGAGGTCGCACTTGGTGCGATGGCAAGTGCCTTCGCCCATGAGCGGTAGGTCTCGGGTTCGAGACTTGGGAGCAGCCTCTCCATAAATGGGGGTAAGGCTAGCCGACATTCACCTCTCCCAGACCCTGCGTAAAGCGGGAGCCTTGTGCACTGGGTACGACCTTTACATGCTAGTTAAGATTCCTTGTGGGGCAGCTTTGTTAAGCTACCATCAATTGGAAGTTAATTAAAACTTGCTTCATTAGATACAAGCATACATGAATTCATGTTGTCTGAATTCATGGTTGCATGCACAGGCTCATTTCCAATGGCATTGATGTTATGATGGTGTCGGCAATCATGTAGCTGCAGCAAAGTTCTTTCTAATCATCTTTGTATTTATAACTTTCATTTGCAGATCAAAGTCATGAAGGAAGGGTACTTACCCAAACTAAGTGAAATGTATGAGGTAATTGCTACTAAAGTTCAGAAGGTATGTAATCAATTCAATTTTTTCTTCTCTCATAATTTGTTGCTTGAACTTTTAGCAATAAGCAGGGCTTTCCCTGCTAGGTTATTGTGGTGCTGCTCTTTGATAGATTCTACCTTGATCTCCCTATTAATTATTGTACCCATGTAGACCGTCTACATGGGATTGTTACCTCACCAATAATGCTAATAAGATTTCGCAACAAAGTTGTTGCTCCGTATATTGCCATTCTTTTGCTTACTGACGTCTGTTCTTTCTGTTTGCCAGCACGATGCTCTTCCACAACAACCAAAGTCAGAGAAGCTTGAGAAGCTAAAAATGTTCAAATCCATGTTAGAGCGCCTCATATCAGTCTTACAGATTTCCAAGAGTAGCATTTCACCTGGTTTGAAAGACAAGTTGGGTTTATATGAGAAGCAGATGGTAAATTTTAGAAATGCAAATAGACCGGGGAAGCAAGGTCCTCCTCTGCAACAAGGGCAGCTCCCCCCACCTCATATGCACTCTATGCAGCAGCCGCAGTCTCAAATTCGTCAAGTGCAGTCTCATGAAAATCAAATGAACCCGCAGTTGCAAACAATGAATTTACAAGGTTCTGTGCCAACAATGGAGCAGAACAATATGACAAGCTTGGAGCAAAATTCAATGTCTTCGATATCTGGGGTTTCAACAGCACAGCAGAACATGATGAATTCATTGCAGCTGAGTACAAATTTGGATTCAGGACAGGGAAATGCACTGAACTCTTTGCAGCAAGTTCCAGTGGGATCTATCCAACAAACTCCTGTCAGTGCTCCCCATCAAGCTAACATGAATGGTTTGTCATCGCAGAGTGGGGTTAGTATGCTTCAGCCAAATATTAACTCCCTTCAGTCAAATTCTGGTATGCTTCAACACCAGCAATTAAAACAGCAAGAACAGCAAATGTTTCAGAATCAGCTGAAGCAACAGAATCAACAGCAAATGCAGCAGCAATTTATACAGAAGCAGCAGATACCTGCAACAGCAACAGCAGCAACAGTTGCAGCAAGCAAAGCAGCAGCTTCCAGCGCAGATGGAGGCGAACCAACACCAAATGCCACAGCTTCATCAAATGAATGATGCAAATGACTTGAAGATGAGACAGGGGATGGGTGTTAAGCCAGGGGTTTTTCAGCAACATATATCCACAGGCCAGCGTGCTTATCCGCATCAGCAGTTGAAATCAGGATCTCCATTTCCTATTCCATCATCAAACCAACTCCTTCAGGCTGCATCTCCTCAAATTTCGCAACATTCTTCTCCCCAAGTTGACCAGCAGAATCTACTGACTCACCCGAAAGCTGGAACACCATTGCAAACTGCCAGTTCACCTGTTGTCATGCCACGTCCTTCAACTCCCATGGCTCCATCCCCCATGGCAGGGGATTTTGAGAAACCTTCCTCACTACCAAATGCTGGGAATATCGGACATCAACAAGTAGCTGGGGTGGGAGCACCAGTCCAGTCCCTTGCATTTGGCACCGCTGGGATATCAGCATCTCCTTTGCTTGCTGAATTTAGTGTACCAGATGCTACTCATGTTAATGCTTTGTCAATTATTTTTGGCAAGTCGAGTGTTACCGAGCAGCCTCTTGAACGCTTGATTAAGGCGGTTAGTAAAGTGGTTCTTATTACATATTTCTCTTTTTGAGTACTGTAATGATGTTTCAGTACTTACCATCTAAGTTTGTCTTTTCCTTCCCTCACTTGTGCTTAAATTAAATTTCTGTATTTTGAACTTGCAGGTGAAATCGATGGCACCTAATGCATGGAGTGCATCTGTCAGTGACATTGGCTCAGATGCATTGAGTGCATCTGTTTGCTGCTCTGAGGTGGAAGGCTGGGCGTTGTCATCATTGTGGTGCTGCTACTCCCGCCACTGCTGCTGCTAGAAGAAGAAACAAGGGCAAGAAGGATGTGACGCTGGAAGAATTTATATCATTGGCAACGTACGTGGAAAAATATTGTCAAACATATGCGGATTCTGCTGATAATGCCAGGGCAGTGGAAAAGAAAGTGCAATGGGCACTGCACAGTGCAATGGGCACTGCACAGTGCATTGTAAAGTGGATTGCACCATTGTAGAGATGCTGGCGAGCTTCAACAAAACGAAGAAACCGCAACCGCGAAATGAATGGACCGCATTTTGAAAGATTTCTAGCTATTTGCCAATAATTAATTAAAGAGACTGCATTTTTTTGACGTTGTTTGTGTGTTTGGAACAGTAGAAATGTTTATTTACTTTTATTGTATGACTATGGGAATGATTTATCATCAGTTTTACTTTTATATGGTTGAATTAGAGGAGCTCTCTCTCTCTCTTTCCCTCTCTCTCTCTCTCTCTCTCTCCCCCCCTCTTATTAGTATACTGCAGCCACAGTCCAGGTACTTCCATGGTCCTGGGCCGTGACTTCACAATGGAGACCAAGTCTCAGACCACAAAGGCCCCCTCCAACCTGAAAGGACGTCGTGTTTGGGCATCACATCATGATCACTCATATATTTCATGCATTTATACCATCCATTTATAAATTCTTTGTGATGTTTTTGTGTTAAAATTGTGGCATTTTACCTTACCTTGTGTTAATGTACAGTTAATTTTGTTTTAGGATTAATTTCAAACAAAATGGGCTGAAAAGAAAATAAAAGACACTGAGCAACATAAATAAATGGGACGGAAAGGAAAGCACGGCACAAAGGGCAGACAAGGGAGCAGAAATAATGGACTGGTGGAGGAATAATCAAAGGAAAAGAAGAAGGGAGTGCGGCACAGCAAAAAGAAAAGAAATAAAACAGAGGAAGTGGTTCGAAAGACACGGGCAGACAAAATGGAGTGGAAGGAAAAGAAAAGAAAAAAATATAAGAAAGGGCTAAGGAAAGAGTGGAGGACTCACTGGCATAAAGAAAACAAATAATAAGGAATGAGAAAAGAGGGAGGACAGGTGCAGAAAAATATATAGACGCAGAGAGAGGTCAGAGGCATGGATTTGGAAAGACACGGGGACAGAGGGGAGGAACTGACAGAAAAGAAAATAAAAAGAGAGGAAATAGACACGGGCAGCACTGTGCAGAAAAAGAAAGAAAAGAAATAGAGGGAAGGCAGAGCGACGAGTGAAAAGAAAAGAGAAGGCTGGTGCAGAGTACGGGCAGAAACAGAAGGCAGAAGGAGAGAAGAAGAGGCTTCACTCTATTTGTCTTGGTTTTATCTTCTCAAACCCATGTTTAACTTTTGGTTTAATTTAAGAATTATGTGTAACTAATTTTTAGTAGTTAGGGGCTGTTTTGAAGCCCCTAATATGATTGTAAGTTTGTTGTGATATTTTGTTTGAATGACTTTTATGAAAGGATGAAAATTGTTTCACTACTTATGTCATTGATAAATTCTTTATGTGTTTCTATGGATGCATACATAGTGAGCATATCTAGGATTTTAATGCTATGAATATATGTATGCCTGCCCTTGTTGAATGAGGACCTACATATGTTCTAGAGTAGCACTTGTTAATTGTGGTTAACATGTGAACCGATTTCTAGGATAAGTAAGACAACGCCAGTACTTACGATGCCTTGTGATGACTCAAACTCTTTTCGTTCTTAATGATTTCTACTTGTTAAATCTATGAACACGTCATTCTAGATTGCATGCTAGGGACTACGTTAAGTTGAAAACGTCATTCTCTTAACATACTACGTAAGAAAGAGTAATAGGTTGTGTTCTAACATTGAGCCAACTTGAGCATCTTCATCCGGAAATAAAAGGAATTTGAATGAAACGTAACATGTTTGCATGATTATTTGGTGGTGGATAACAATTCCCCTAACTCATTTTCTTAACTTGTGAATTAAAATCTATTGGTATTATTTAAAATCGGTTTCTGTACTGTTTTTGTACGATTTAATTTAAATAGAAAATCAACTCCAAAAATCCCAAAACTTTGTGTGAGCATAGCTTGGTGTGTCTAGTTTATGTGTATAAAATTTCGTTGCATTTGGATAAGTATAAGTTAGTCTAATAATTTTTGTTCGGTGGCTGGTCAGTGGAGACAGCCACCCCGTTTTTGTGACATTTTAAGTATTTGGATAAAACAATCTTCTGCGGGAAAGACCCTTATTTTCATATGCTACAATCGACAAATTTTAGTGTTAATAAGGAAAATTAATAGGATTATTGTGGGCTACTTTGTGGTGCGTTATAATTACTACCAAATTTTTTGCTCCGTGTCGCCGGGGATTGTTATTTCTGATTGCTTATATTTTATTTTTACTATTTTTATTTTTTATTTTTATTTTTATTATTTTCTATTTCTTGTCTATTTAGTGTTTTTGGTTTTGTTTTTATTTCAGGTACTCTTTGTAGTACATGCATACTCGAAAGTCTAAGAGCATTGATCTAGCTTCCTACGATCCAGAGATTGAACGAACATTTCGAAAGCTTCAGAGAAAAATCAAGCAAAAGTGTGCATCGGTGTCTTTACCACCATCGTCTCCACCACATTTAAGTTCAGAAGAGGAGGAGGAACCACAAGAAGGCATGGCTGATAACCGTACATTAAGGGAGTTGGCAATGCCAAATACGGATCAACAACCATTGTGCACCACATATCCAAATGCAGGAGGAGGATTTGAGCTTAAGTCCGGCATGATTCACTACTTGCCTAAGTTCCATGGCTTCTCAACAGAGGATGCCAACAAGCATCTCATGGAGTTTCACGTAGTATGCTCAGGAATGAGACCAGCAAATGTGGAGGAGGAGCAAGTCAAGTTGAGGGCATTCCCATTTACATTAGAAGCCAAGGCAAAGGAGTGGCTTTACAATTTACCTCCGGGATCAATGAACACCTGGAACCAGGTGAAGCAAGCATTCTTGGAGCAATATTTTCCGGCCACCAAAGCTGCAAGCATAAGGAAAGACATATGTGCAATCCGACAACAACATGGAGAGCCCTTTGGAGATTACTATGAGCGATTCACACATTTGGTTGCATCTTGTCCTAATCATCAAATTTCAGAGCATCTTTTAATACAATATTTTTATGAAGGATTATGTGGTACTGATCGTATAATGCTTGATGCAGCAAGTGGAGGAGCATTCATGGACAAGACACCAATAAATGCTAAGGCATTATTAAAGAACATTGTTGGAAACACACGACAATTTGGAGGGAGAGATGAGCTACCTTTTAAGAAAGTTAACGAGGTAAGTGCTAATTCTAGTATTGAATTACAATTAGCTAACTTGACTAATCTTGTGCAACAGGTTATTGTGGCTCCAAAACAGGTGTGTGGTGTATGTTCAAAAATGGGACATGCCACAGACATGTGCCCTTCGTTGATGGATCAAGGTGGTCTTGAGCAAGCTAATGCATTAGGAGGATTTCAAGGGCAACAAAGGCAAAAGTATGATCCATATTCCAACAACTATAATGCAGGATGGCGCGATCATCCACACTTAAAGTGGAACAATCAAGACAACGGACAACAATCTGTTCCCAACAACTATAACCGTCCGCCTGGCTTCTTTCAAGCAAGACCACAGGCACCATTTCAGCCTCAACAACAAGAAGCTCTAAGTAAGTCTCTTGAGGATTTAATTGCTTCTTTAGCTAACTCTACTCAATCTCATCAACAGAAAACAGACAAAGCAATTGAAAACCTTGAGCGCCAAATGAGTCAGTTAGCAAGTTTGATGGGGCAACAACACCAACCAGGAAGGTTGCCTAGCCAAACCGTGGTGAATCCAAATGCGGAGCAGATGAATGTTGTGACTTTAAGGAGTGGAAAAGAAGTTTTTGAGCAAGATGAGGCTTCAACAGAAACTGAAAAGTTTCCTAAAGATACAGAATTGAACAAAAAAGATTCTGATAAGGTAAGTAAAGAAGTTCAAAATTCATTTAACTCATGTGTCCCTATTCATTTTCCTCGTAGGTTTATGAAGTCTAAGAAAGAGCAAACTGATAAGGAAATCTTGGATACTTTCCGGAAAGTCCAAGTGAACTTACCTCTTTTAGATGCCATAAAACAAGTGCCCAAGTATGCAAAGTTCCTTAAAGAGCTTTGTACGAACAAGAGGAGATTCAATGATCAAGAAACTGTGGCATTAAGCGAGGAAGTATCAGCTGTTTTGCAGAGAAAGCTGCCACCGAAGTTGGAAGATGCCGGTAGCTTTACCATTCCATGTGTAATTGGAGGCAAAGAGTTCGGGAGAGCATTGTGTGATTTGGGGGCATCCATCAATCTGATGCCATATTCAGTGTATGAGTCATTGAACCTTGGAGACTTGAAGGAAACAAAGGTAGTAATCCAGTTGGCAGATCGTTCAAATAGATATCCCAAAGGCCTATTGAAGGATGTACTTGTGCAAGTGAATGAGCTCATTTTTCCCGCTGACTTTTTTGTTCTTGAGATGGAACATGATCCTATGCCTACTGCACTTCCTCTTATATTGGGAAGACCATTCCTTAAAACAGCACGGACGAAGATTGATGTCTACGATGGTACCTTAACCATGGAAATCGAGGGGGAAAGCGTCAAGTTCAGAATCTTCAATGCTATGAGGTATCCTAGTGAATTAGAATCTTGTTTGTCTATTGATGTGTTTGACTATTTTGTGCAGGATTGTTTTAATGAAGGTGTGGGACAAGATAATTTAGAGAAGGCATTAGTGCACAGCATTACACATGGAAATTTTAATTATTCAGAGCACATTGAAGAAGAATTAATCCAAACAGTGGCCTCTCTTGAGTCTCTTTCACCAATTCGGGGTAAGTGTTCTTCCTATTTTATTTCTCTTCCTACTTCTAACGAAAAAACTCTTCCTTCTGTGATTCAGGCACCCAAATTGGAGCTTAAACCAATTCCTGAACATTTGAAGTATGCATTTTTGGGAGAGGATGAAACATTACCAGTCATCATATCGTCACAACTCACAGCAGAAGAGGGGGAGAAACTGATCCGGGTATTGAAGGATCACAAAACTGCCATAGCTTGGAGCATTGCAGATATCAAAGGTATAAATCCAGCTACATGTATGCATAGGATTCTGCTGGAAGAAGGTGCAAAACCAACTAGGGACGCTCAACGCCGTTTAAACCCACTCATGATGGAAGTCGTAAAAAAAGAGGTTATCACACTTCTTGATGTTGGCATCATATATCCTATTTCGGATAGCAAGTGGGTAAGCCCTATTCAAGTAGTCCCTAAAAGATCTGGAGTCACAGTTGTTAAGAATGAAGCTAATGAGCTAATGCCTACACGTGTGCAAAATAGTTGGAGAGTCTGTACAGACTATCGAAAGATAAATAGCACCACACGCAAGGATCACTTTCCAGTCACATTCATTGATCAAATGTTAGAAAGGCTAGCTGGTCATTCTCATTATTGTTTTCTTGATGGCTATTCTGGTATAATCAAATTGCAGTTGCTCCGGAGGATCAAGAAAAGACGACTTTCACATGTCCATTTGGCACATTTGCATACCGGAGGATGCCGTTTGGACTATGCAACGCCCCTGCCACATTTCAGAGGTGTATGGTAAGTATCTTTTCTGATATGATTGAGAAAATAATTGAAGTGTTCATGGATGATTTTTCAGTTTATGGTGATTCTTTTGATACATGTCTACATAATTTGTCCCTAGTTTTAAAACGTTGTCAAGAAACTAATCTAGTGTTAAATTGGGAAAAATGCCATTTCCTGGTTTCGCATGGATTAGTTCTAGGGCATATCATATCTGAAAAGGGAATTGAAGTTGATAAATCTAAAGTAAAACTTGTTAGTTCTTTACCCATCCCTACTACTGTCAGGGAGATTCGTTCTTTTCTTGGACATGCAGGTTTCTACCGTAGGTTTATGAAGGACTTCTCAATGATTTCTAGACCCTTGTGTCGTTTACTTCAAAAGGATGTAACATTTGATATGAATGAAGAGTGTGTGGTAGCATTCAATAAGCTTAAGGAGTTGTTATCCACGACTCCTGTAATCATGCCACCAGATTGGAGTTTACCTTTTGAGTTAATGTGCGATGCTTCAGACTATGCTGTTGGTGCAATTCTAGGGCAGCGTGTCAACAAAGTGCCACATGTCATCTATTATGCATCTCGAACACCCAATGATGCACAGTTGAATTATTCAACAACAGCGAAGGAGCTTCTAGCTGTTGTATTTGCTTTAGAAAAATTTAGATCTTATCTGATTGGGACTAAAGTTATTGTGTTTTCTGACCATGCAGCTTTGAAGTATCTACTCACAAAAAAAGAAGCAAAACCACGACTCATTCGATGGATACTTCTGCTTCAAGAGTTTGACTTGGAAATCAAGGATAAGAAAGGGAGTGAGAATGTTGTAGCAGATCATCTTAGCCGACTTGTGCATTCAAACACAAAGAAAGATCTCATCCCTTTACGTGAAAGTTTTCCGGATGAGCAACTATTTTCATTAAAGATTACTGACCCTTGGTATGCAGATATTATCAATTATAAGGTCATCAAAAAGATTCCGGATGATTTTACACGTGCTCAAAAAGATAAGCTTGTCAAAACCGCCAAATACTACGAGTGGGATGATCCTTATTTGTGGAAATATTGCACTGATCAATTGATTAGAAGGTGTGTCCCCGAATCTGAGTTTAAATCTATTCTAACTTTTTGTCATTCTTATGCATGTGGTGGCCATTTTGGAGCAAAGAGGACAGCCCTGAAGGTGTTAGAGAGTGGTTTTTATTGGCCTAGTTTGTTTAAGGATGCGTACGAGTTTTGTGCAACATGTGATCGTTGTCAACAAACAGGTAACTTGGGCCCAAGAAATCAAATGCCACAAACCCCTATTTTGGTTGTTGAAATCTTTGATGTGTGGTGCATTGATTTCATGGGACCTTTTCCATCTTCAAATGGTTTTCTTTACATTTTATTGGCTGTGGATTATGTTTCTAAATGGGTGGAAGCAAAAGCCACCAAAACTAATGATTCAAAAGTTGTTTCAGATTTTATTAAGAGTAACATCTTTGCAAGATTTGGAATACCTAGAGCAATCATTAGCGATGGAGGGAGTCATTTTTGCAATCGAACATTTGAAGCGTTGCTTAGGAAGTACAATGTCACACATAAGGTGTCTACACCTTATCATCCGCAAACTAGCGGTCAAGCAGAAGTATCAAATCGTGAGGTGAAGCAAATTTTGGAGAAAACTGTGAGTCCTAGTAGGAAGGATTGGAGCATGCGCTTGAACGATGCATTGTGGGCTTATAGGACTGCCTATAAGACTCCTATTGGAATGTCCCCATTTCGGTTCATTTATGGGAAACCATGCCGTCTTCCAGTAGAGTTAGAGCACAAAGCTTATTGGGCGATCAAAGCCTACAACATGGACATGAGTGTTGCCGGAAAGCAAATGAAGCTTCAATTAAATGAGTTAGACGAAATCCGGAATGATGCATACGAGTCTAGTCGAATATACAAGGAGAAATCAAAGGCATTTCATGACAAGATGATTTTAAGGAAGAGCTTTGTCATTGGACAGAAAGTTCTTCTATTTAATTCTCGCCTTCGGTTATTTCCAGGTAAGCTTCGTTCTCGATGGGTTGGTCCATTTGTTATAACAAATATTTTTCCTCATGGTGCAGTGGAAATCCAAAGTGCAAAGACCGGATACATGTTCAAAGTGAATGGGCATAGACTCAAGCCCTATTACGAGTCTTTTGCGGAGCATGATGTGGAGGTTGTACCTCTCCAAGAACCAGTTCCCTTTGGATGATTACTCTTGGTACCGTCTGGCTGCAGACGTAAAAACAAGCGCTTCTTGGGAGGCAACCCAATATTTCTATTCATTGCCTTTTTTCTGTCATTTTCAATTTTCTTGCGTGCTAAACTGAATTATTTCTTTTCTCTGTATTTAGGTTATGTCCACCCTTGGAGTTGATTGCAGAATTAAAGTTTATGTCTAGCTCTAGACAGTAACTAAAGCGCTTCTTGGGAGGCAACCCAAGCTTTCTATCTTTCATCTTTATTTTGAATAATTTTAAATGTTCTTGTTCTGTTTTTCTCTTGTTTTCTGGTTTGTGTGTTTAAGTCCTACTTTTGTTCCTTTATGCAGGTAATGATTTTGCAATCTCTACCACAACTTCTTGCAAAGTATTTGTACATTCATAAAAACGAAAGGAACATTAAGCAGATAAATACAAGAAAGTGCAAACAAGCAGGAATGAGCCTTCATTGGTCAGGTGGTGCCTCAGCATTCGACGGACCTCCAGAAAGACGAAGCGCCAGAGTTTGATTTTCCGGAGCCTCAACACTTGGTGAAGCGCCAGAAGACGAAGGCAGAAGTTGCCTCTGGAGTAACGCCACAAACCTCTGATGTTCACTCTGAATCCGCACTTCGGACTCCTGCAGCTGATCAAGCTTCCTCTTCATGCTTGTTGAGTAATTAGTTGCGAGCATGTGCAACTCTTTGTTCTCATGCCTAAGCACTCTGACCTCTTGCCTAAGACTAGCCACTTCAGCCATCAACGACTCAACCTGACGAGATCGAGCAAGAAGACGCTGGCCCATGTTTGATACTGAGCCTGCACATCGGACGCTGTAGGCCAGAGAGTCCTGAACAACCAGTTCGTCGGACCGCCTGGAAAGTATCCTAGTGTCTCTAGGAGTGAGCAGATTTCTGGCCACCACCGAAGTGGTTGTATCATTCATCATCATGGAATCCCCAACTGTAAGAGGACCATTTGGGGATATGAAGGACGGCTGCCAAATGTTGGTTGGAGAAGACATATCAATATCTTCTCCAACATTCAAGTTAAGGCGACGGTCAGAAGGGCAAGACATATTTGAAGGTGTGAAGAAAAAGAAGAGGTCGAACAAATCAAGTTCTTAGAAGTGCAGGTAGGGAGTTTCCACAGGCGGAAGATTCAAGTGTGCTTTGGAATGTGATGCGTGCCTCTCTTTAAAAATCAGCACTCGATGGAGCTTCAGAAATTAAAGAGGCGAGTTCAAAGATCGAAGAGACGTCTGCTTTCTCAAAAGATGGGCTGCTCAGAAACCAAGCGCCGATTCCAGATATCGAAGAGGCGCCAGTCTTTTTCAGCCTCGTCAGCACCTGTCACATGCAGCGTCAGCTTTGAGGAAATCACGGGCAGTTTGTCGAAGCGCCGATTCCAACCATCTGCTTTTCCAGACGTGTCAACATCTGTCACATGCAGCGTCAGCTTTGAGGAAATCACGGGTAGTTTGTCGAAGCACCGATTCCAACCATCTGCTTTTCCAGACATGTCAACATCTGTCACATGCAGCGTCTGCTTTGCGGAAATTACCGGCCATCTGTCGAAGATCTCTGGTAAAGTGGAAAACACGTGAAGTTTACCGTTCCATCATCTAATGGTTGCCGACAAGAGTAAAAGCACATTACCGGTTATTATTTCCTATAAATGTCAACCTTCACCCTCCATAGCAAGGCAGACATACATAATCCTTCTTCATCTCCGAAAATGCATTCCCAACGAAGCCTCTCGAGTTACTCTGTGTTTCTCATCCATTGGGGTACCTCTGCAAACAAGTCATCAAGAGCAAAAGTATTTCATATCATGAAGGTTGAAAGCAAGAGTATCTCATATCATGATTTCTCCCTGTCATTTTCCTTGTCTTTGTAACAAGGAGAAAGCGAGCAATCAACCAGCACTTGGTGTCAATCTTCCGATCTAAGAACCGACTGCCTGGAACTCATTCCTGATTGCTTACCTAGCATTGCTCTCGAGTGCTCATCTTCAACTGCTGATGTACTTCCGAAGAAGATGCCACATCTGCCTGGAGAACAGATAAGGCAAGTTAAATTATACCTTGAAGCATGTGGAGACAAGGTGCTACTTCATCTTCAAGATCAAGTCTCATTTTCCTTGCTAAGAAGTTCCCCAGCCCAGTTCAAGAATAAACCTGTGGAACGATACTTCTTCAAAAGCAAAAGTATCTCATATCATCAGAGTCAAAGGCAAAGATATCTCATGGCATGTTTTTCCTTTACCCTTGCTCTTGTCTGCGAGACAAGGAGAAAGAAAGCAATCGGTCGGCACTTGGACAGATTGAACAAAGAAACAGACCACCACCTCTACCTCGTGCCTACCTGTCGTGCAGAAGAAACAAGCAGAGAAGAATGCAGCCTGCAGACTCAATCAACCCGGCAGAAGGAGTCCGAGTTGAAACCAAGAGCTCGAGAAGCTTCAACAACATATGGACGCATCAGTCGCCAAAGAGCACAGCCTCGCCGTACAAGGCCATCAAATCACCACCACCAATCAAGTCTCATTTTCCTTGCTAAGCAGTTCCCTAGGCCAGTTCGAGTTCAAAGCTGTGGAAAGTCAACAAGATCATCTCTCCATAACCAGATTTGCATTCTTAAACTCTACCATGTCTAGTTTTTACTTTGCCATACTTGTCATGTTTATTCGTTGTTTGTTTGTTTGTTTGTTTGTTTGTTTTTGTGTGAGTTTATGCCTGAAACATTGAGGACAATGTTTGATTTAAGTGTGGGGGGGTAACCAAGTTGTTTTGCATGAAATTCGTGGGAGTTATCACCCATTACTTCTAGTGTTGTTCCTAGCTGTTTTAAGTGTTTTTTAAGCTGTTTTGGAGTGTTTTAGTGTGTTTTGACATAAAAATCCGAAAATCTCATAAAAATTGGAAAAATTGTTTTGAAAAAAAAAATAATAAAAAAAAAAAGTTTTTGCATTTTTATTGTTGTTTGTAGCTACTTCTAAATTCAATGATGAGATTTGATCTTAATTTCTTTCTTACTTTCAAGAAGTCTAAGTTCTTTTCGTTGTCTTTGTGTTAACTGTGATTTTCAGAAATCAACTTGAAAAATAAATGTGCCTAGTCTTGTCAATGTGAAACTTGAGCATGATTTAGCGTTTCATATGTGAATCATGTGAGATTATGTAAACCTTGTGAGTTTTTGAGCCTATACATGATTGAACCATTATGCATCAATCTCATTCCTTCTTGTGCGTATGATCTCACTGTACATGTATCTCTAGAACTTGCTTTATACTACTCGATTCATTAATCAATTCATGTAATAACTTGGAAGTGATATAGGCCATCTTTGGATCGTTTGAGCCTTTCATGCCTACCTTATATGCTATGTTTATCCGTAGTAGCCCATTGAGCCTTTAACTAAGCCATTTCTTTGTTAGCCACATCTCTTTACCTTGCTCCAATATTGGAGTTGAGCCCATACACAAAAATCGATTCCTTATTGTTTTGAGAAAGTATTACATGGGTTGTGCTCTTGGGGGTTTCATTTATGTAGAAAGATGGATGGAGCATGTGTATTACAATGAAATGTGAATTCGATGGGTGATGTAGCTTTTGCAGATTTGTTTCACAAAAAAAAAAAAAAAAAAAAAAAAAAAAACAAAATATATGAAAATTGGAAAGTGTTGATTTGTTGAAAATGTGTCTGCAGAGTATAAATTTCCTTTTAAAGTTAAATTTGGGGAGTAACAGGTGCTCGAAGTTTTATTAATTTGCTTTCAATTTGAGGTGGTGTGATATTGAGGTGTTGGAAAACTACCAAAGTGTACTTTCTCAAAATTTTTGATTTTCATATCCTTTCTTTCATTAGCCTATCACCTTTAGCCCCATTACAACCGTAATAAAGTCCTATTGATCCAAGATATTACTTAAATATTGATAAGCGAGTTAGGTGGACAAGTAAGCATATGGCGGCATGTACAATGAGATCACTTGAGTGAAACACATTAACCAAAACTTATGAGTGAATGAGCGTATGTCTTGTGAGAAACTCACATGTTTGCATATGATGATTTAAAGGAGCTTGGAATTGCATTGACATGGCTAGCTCACACATGGCTTTTCAACGTTTTTGTTTGAAGGAAATTTGGTTAACTATTGAATGATGTTTTGAGCTCTTGCTTACTTCTTGGCAGTGTATTTCATGATTAGCACTTATATATGAAATCGAATTGAGAAGTTGGCTACTAAGTTGTTGAGTCTAATTTTAGTTGAGTGGTTTTGTGTTTTGTTTTACTAGAGGACTAGCAAAAATGTAAGTTTGGGGGTATTTGATCACTCATATATTTCATGCATTTATACCATCCATTTCTAAATTCTTTGTGATGTTTTTGTGTTAAAATTGTGGCATTTTACCTTACCTTGTGTTAATGTACAGTTAATTTTGTTTTATGATTAATTTCAAATAAAATGGGCTGAAAAGAAAATAAAAGACACTGAGCAACAGAAATAAATGGGACGGAAAGGAAAGCACGGCACAAAGGGCAGACAAGGGAGCAGAAATAATGGACTGGTGGAGGAATAATCAAAGGAAAAGAAGAAGGGAGTGCGGCACAGCAAGAAGAAAAGAAATAAAACAGAGGAAGTGGTTCGAAAGACACGGGCAGACAAAATGGAGTGGAAGGAAAAGAAAAGAAAAAAATATAAGAAAGGGCTGAGGAAAGAGTGGAGGACTCACTGGCATAAAGAAAACAAATAATAAGGAATGAGAAAAGAGGGAGGACAGGTGCAGAAAAATATATAGACGCAGAGAGAGGTCAGAGGCATGGATTTGGAAAGACACGGGGACAGAGGGGAGGAACTGACAGAAAAGAAAATAAAAAGAGAGGAAATAGACACGGGCAGCACTGTGCAGAAAAAGAAAGAAAAGAAATAGGCACTCTCCTCCATTCTCTGAATAAAAATGTGATGACTTTATAAGGGTAGAGGATATCAATGTATTGGCTTTTGTTAGGGGTGAGGAGGTTGGTTGGGGTGCATAGATATAATTGCTTTTCGTCATTATGATAAAACGTCATATGCATGTATTGGCTTTTGTTAGATAGAAAAAAAATTGCTATACCTAGAGTTTGGTTGTATTCTACCTTTGTACTAATGGTTTTTTGATCTCCATTTCGTCGGATGAGGTAATGGTTTCAAAATCTCATGGGACAAGAGGTTATATTGAAGATTTCATGCCAACCACATGTATTACTCACATGCGAAATCATTTGGATTCTTACATTTATTAACACATGAAAATGAAAGTTACGTTATGCTTACTATATGCAATTTAATACCAAAAAGGTCAAGAAGTAGATTAATTGAGGAATAATTGATCTCCTCCTTGTTCTGTCTTCTTTGAAAAGCATTAAAGTGTAAAGTTATATAATTAATAAATTTAACATTAAAAAAAATATAAGAAAATCAGTCTATTTACATCAATAATGTTAGAGACACATACTTATTACACCAACTATATATAGCAATTTCTTATTTAGTACAAATAAATAAGTTTCAAAGTGATGATATAAGACATAAAATTAATGAAATGCCAACACATTAATTGGTGTTTAAAAGTCAATTCGCGCATTTGAGCGCGTACCGAGATGCTAGTTATAAAGAAGACTACTTTGTTCCTTTGACACAGTCGGAAATATTCGTATCCTATTGGGATTTGACTAGAAAGCCTAGAAGGATTAGGATAAAGTGGTAAGTGGCAACTTATAAAGTCCTAAGGACAATGGTTTTATCGTCATTTTGTCCCTAAAAAATTCAAATTTCAAACATAAATAAAAAAATGGAGCTTTAATGAAAAGGATTTGGGCCAACAAATATTTAACCAAAAATCATCCTAAAATATTATTTAACCAAAATGGCTCAAAGTTTAATAAAAAATCATCCAAAACTATTGTCCACCTTTTTCGTGCCCTTATCCTCCTCGTCCTCGTCATTGTCCTCATCCTCATCCTCATCCTCATCCTCTTATCTGCACCACGAACAATTTATAGTGTTAGTATTTTATTCCAATAAGATCCAATAAGGACCTTCGGTCTCGGTGATGTACGTAAATGTCAGGCGTCTCTAAATAGGAAAAAAAACCAGAACATAAAACTGTTTCTGGAGAACCCAAAACATAACACTATTTCTGGAAAAAAAAAATATGATATAGTATTTGTTTTTTCTGTGCACAAACAAACACTCTATCTGGAAATAAAAGAACCAAAATCCAGAAACAGTGACTTAAATTCCCAAAACAGTGACTTAAATTCCAGAAACAGTCTATGTTTTAACCTTTGATTGTTTCTTTTCTTTCATGCATCACTTGATTATATTTAAGAAACATTATGCTTATTTTTCTTTGAATCCAAATACAATGAATTTCATTATTTCTTTTCTAGCTTACATTTAAGAAACAATGTGTCTATTTCATTTAGATCTAGAAAGAGTGACTTAGATTCCAGAAACAGTGTTACTTAAAATCCAGAAATAGTTTATTCTTACAGTCCAGAAACAGTGCTCCATCGTTATTATTGAATAACATGCATATCTCAAATTTGTTTTCTGGAAAAACAAACGATGAACTCAACTAACGAAGAAAAATTGAAAAACAGTACTTCGAATACTTTATGAATAATAACGACGATCACGTTTCAACAAAATAATACAAAATATAAATTAACTTGCATGAGGATCTATATTTTTGTTTCAAAGAAAAAGAAGAAGGTCTGCAAAACAACGATGAAGTCCATTAACGACGAAAATCTGGAAGTCAACCTAAAAATGTTAGAGGTAAAATCGACAAATAATAAGTTATTATAGTTAGGCCATTTTTAGTTGTACTACTTTAATATGAGTCTTGTACTAATCATTAAACAAAACTTATAACATGATTTTTTATTAAAACTATAACATTTCAAACGTTTTTCATTAGTTTTTCTATAAAAAAAACCTAAAAAATCAGACATTGGTTAAAATAGGATATTTGTTGGGACAATGATTGTCTACCCTCCATTTATGGTGCCCTCCTGTTTGTGTGGTCATGGTTAAACCACGTCAACATTTTATATTACTATTCATTTTTGTCTTATTATATCTATAAAAAATAATATAAAATGTTGACGTGATTTAACCGTAACCGCACATAATAAGAGGACACGGAAAAAGCACCGGAAGTGAAGGGCTGACAATCCTTGTCCGGCTCCCCCTTCCTACTCAAAACTAAAAAGACCACATCGGACGCATCAATCCATTCAATCTTGTCAAAGTTTGAAGCTTTTGAGCAAGAACCCTCCTTCCTTTCCCAATCCCCTGATTTCCCAGTTCTGCAATTTCTCCATTGTTTCACTCCAGGCAACCTGAACCTTTCAATCTTCAACTCTCCTGTTCTGAAACAAAAGAGGTAACTTTTTTGGTCAATTTTTTTTGGGTTTTTTGTTTTAGATGTTGATCGATCGTGGGTTTTGTGGGAAATTCGTTATTGTTTTTTTTTTTTGATCTGATTGTGTAAATCGTATCTGGTTTTCGATTGTATGTGAATTGCAAGTTTTGATTTTTCATGGCGCCTAAACCGTGTTTAGAATCAGCTTGAATGAATGCAATTTCTGAAGCAAAAAAACTGCCTGCGTAATTATAAACTGTATCGTCGTTCGAATAGCTAGCTCTTGTACGAATTTTTGTGCCCTTTTCGTAGGTTTTCGTTGAAGTTGCTCAGTCCTGTGCTTTTGTTTTTGGCAGTTTTGTTGGGTTGATTGGATTTGATGGATACCAATAAGTGGAGGCCTTCTCAAGTTGGAGAGGCCGCCATGGATGCCGGCGATTGGAGGAGTCAGCTGCAGGCTGATTCAAGGCAAAGAATTGTCAACAATCTGCAAGTGTTTTTCTTTGTCGATTTTTTTTTTGTTTCAAGCGGTAGTCTAATGTAGCGTAATCTAATCTAAACTATGGCGAGAGGACTTCAAACTTAAAACATATTGGCAGTCAGTAACTGATGTTGATTTTATTGCATGTATAGAATGGATACGTTGAAGAGGCATTTTCCCTTCTCCGGACAAGATGGATTACAGGAACTCAGTAAAATTGCAGTAAGGTTTGAGGAAAAGATTTATACTGCAGCCACAAGCCAGGTGCTTCCATAATACCAGAGTTCTTATTTCTTATGGTGCATGAAATGTTTGCGTACTTAAATACTTACCTATCTATTACATATATGACTTCTTAAAAAAATGTTGTATATGTTTGAACTTTCTTCATATTTTGGATAGAACTGTATTCTAAATTTAGCATGGATTTTTTTATTTTTGTAGTTGGATTATCTACGGAAAATTTCTCTGAAGATGCTCACAATGGAGACCAAGTCTCAGAATTCAATGGGCAATCCTTTACATTCTAACTCTGCTGGTAACAGTAAAAACAACTATTGAAAACTGCCCTTTTCTCTCTTGGCTAGCTTTCTTCTTGATGGTTGATCTATTGCGAGAAACGTTCATTCTTTTTCTTAATTACTCCCGCATTTCTTAACTGAGATGATTCGTTCTTGATATCTTTATTCGCTCGTATTTAATGGATCAAATGATGAGTACAAATGACAGTTATTGTTTTCTTGTTTTGACGCTTGTTTATATGGTGTTTATTCTTGCTATTTACTTGAGTAGGGTCTTTCGGTATGCAACCCCAAGTCCCCAATCAAGGGCAAAATTGCACCTGAAGTCTTCCCATAAAAAAGTAATTGCCGTCATAAGCAGAAAGTAGGAGCAAAATTGCACCTCAACTGTTTGGGAAGGATAATTTTCCATATCAATGTTTTGCATGCAATGCGTTTTTTTTTCTTTCTCATTTTTAACCCTCGTGTTCAAATTTCATTTTATGTGAAAACATTGACATATATATCTGTCTATATTTTGTAGCTTCTCTAGATTCCTCAGCTCAGACTGGATATGCAAACGGGGGTGATTGGCAAGAGGAGGTCTATCAAAAAGTAAGATGTCCTGACTTCTTGTCCATTTGATGGCTTTCACATACAACATCTAAATATAAAAATACAAATTATTTGGCGTGGGGGTGGGAATAGAGCTACTGGAAAATAATTATACTAATGCCAAAATTGCCTTGAATGGGGATTTTGAAGAATTACATGCTAGTTAAGATTCCTTGTGGGGCAGCTTTGTTAAGCTACCATCGGTTGGGAGTTAATTAAAACTTGCTTCATTAGATACAAGCATACATGAATTCATGCTGTCTGAATTCATGAGTATCGGCAAGCATGTAGCTGCAGCAAAGTTCTTTCTAATCATCTTTGTATTTATAACTTTCATTTGCAGATCAAAGTCATGAAGGAAGCGTACTTACCCGAACTAAGTGAAATGTATCAGAAAATTGCTATTAAACTTCTGCAGGTATGTAATCAATTCAATTTTTTCTTCTCTCATAATTTGTTGCTTGAACTTTTAGCAGTAAGCGGGGCTTTCCCTGCTAGGTTATTGTGGTGCTGCTCTTTGATAGATTCTACCTTGATCTCCCTTTTAATTATTGTACCCATGTAGACCGTCTACATGGGATTGTTACCTCACCAATAATGCTAATAAGATTTCGCAACAAAGTTGTTACTCCTTATATTGCCATTCTTTTGCTTACTGACGTCTGTTCTGTCTGTTTGCCAGCACGATTCTCTTCCACAACAACCAAAGTCAGAGCAGCTTGAGAAGATAAAAATGTTCAAAACCATGGTAGAGCGCCTCATATCAGTCCTTCAGATTTCCAAGAGTAGCATTTCACCTGGTTTGAAAGACAAGTTGGGTTTATATGAGAAGCAGATAGTAAATTTTATTAATACAAATAGACCGAGGAAGCAAGGTCCTCCTCTGCAACAAGGGCAGCTCCCCCCACCTCATATGTAAAGTGGATTGCACCGTTGTTGAGAGGCTGGCGAGCTTCAACAAAACGAAGAAATCACAACCGCAACCGCAAAATGAATGGACCGCATTTTGAAAGATTTCTAGCTATTTGTCAATAATTAATTAAAGAGACTGCATTTTTATAACGTTATTTGTGTGTTTGGAACTGTAGAAATTTTTGTTTATTTTTATTGAATGACTGTGGGAATGATTTATCATCAGTTTTATATGGTTGAATTAGAGGAGCTCTCTCTCTCTCTCTCTCTCTCTCTCTCTCTCTCTCTCTCTCTCTCTCTCGTATTAGTATGCTGCAGCCACAACCCAGGTACTTTCATAATCCTGGGCCGTGACAGTTTGTCAATTGTACCAGATGCATCATCATCTTTTCCATATGGTTTTTATGCTTCTTTGGTCTGAATTTCCATGTTCTCACGGCCTCATATGCTACTTCAGCTTCTCTCCTCCATTCTCTGAATAAAAATGCGATTACTTTAAAAGGGTTATGGATATCAATGTATTGGCTTTTGTTAGGGGTGAGGATGTTGGTAGGGGTGCATAGACATAATTGATTTTCGTCATTGTGATAAAGTGTCATCTGCATGTATTGGCTTTTGTTTGAGAGGAAAAAAAAAATTGCTATACCTAGAGTTTGGTTGTATTGAACTAAAGAGACATTTGGATTTCATGCCAACCACATGTATTTACTCACATGCAAAACCATTTGGATTCTTACATTTATTAACACATGAAAATGAAAGCTACGTGACGCTTACTATATGCAATCTAATACCAAAATGGTCAAGAAGCAGATTAATTGAGGAATAATGAAGTAGATTAATTGAGGAATAATTGATCTCCTCCTTGTTTTGTCTTCATTGAAAAACAATAAAGTGTAAAGTTATATAACTAATAAATTTAAAATAAAAAAAATATAGGAAAATCAGTCTATTTACATCAATAATGTTTAAGACACAAACTTATTACACCAACTATATATAACAATTTCTTATTTAGTACAAATAAATAAGTTTCAAAGTGATGATATAAGACATAAAACTAATGAAATGCTAACACATTAATTGATGTTTAAAAGTCAATTCGCGCATTTGAGCGCGTTCCAAAAAACTAGTTATAAATAAGATTACTTTATTCTTTTGACTCAGTTGGAAATATTCAAATCCTATTAGGATTTGACAACAAAGCCTAGAAGGATTAGGATAAAGTGGTAAGTGGCAACTTATAAATTCCTAAGGACAATGGTTTTATTGTCTTTTTGTCCCTAAAAAATTCAAATTAAAAAAAAAAACCTAAAAAAAATCAGACATTGGTTAAACCAGGATATTTCGTTGCCTCTCCCTTCCTACTAAAAACTAAAAAGACCACATTCGGACGAATCAAGCCATTAAATCTTGTCAAAGTTTGAAGCTTTTGAGCAAGAACCCTCCTTCCTTTCCCAATCCCCCGATTTCCCAGTTCTGCAATTTCTCCATTGTTTGACTCCAGGCAACCTGAACCTTTCAATCTTCAACTCTCCTGTTCTGAAAGAAAAGAGGTAACTTTTTGGTCAATTTTTGTTGGGTTTTTTGTTTTAGATGTTGATTGATCGTGGGTTTTGTGGAAAATTCGTTATTGTTGGTGTTTTTATGATCTGATTGTGTAAATCGTATCTGGTTTTCGGTTGTATGTGAATTGTAAGTTTTGATTTTTCATGGCGCCTAAATCGTGTTTAGAATCAGCTTGAATGAATGCAATTTCTGATGCAAAAAAATGCTTGCGTAATTAGAAACTGTATCGTCGTCCGAATAGCTAGCTCTTGTACGAATTTTTTGTGCCGTTTTCGTAGGTTTTTGAAGTTGCTCAGTCCTGTGCTTTTGTTTTTGGCAGTTTTGTTGGGTTGATTGGATTTGATGGATACCAATAAGTGGAGGCCTTCTCAAGTTGGAGAGGCCGCCATGGATGCCGGCGATTGGAGGAGTCAGCTGCAGGCTGATTCGAGGCAAAGAATTGTCAACAAGATGTAAGTGTTTTTCTTTTTCGATTTTTTTTTGTTTCAAGCGGTAGTCTAATTTAGCGTAATCTAATCTAAACTATGGTGAGAGGGATTCAAACTTAAAACATATTTTAGTGGATTGTATACGAATCCAGTTTTGCTATTATGAATGCCACCCCCGTTTTGAGTAACTGATGTTGGTTTTATTGCATGTGTAGAATGGATACATTGAAGAGGCATCTTCCCTTCTCCGGACAAGATGGATTGCAGGAACTCAGTAAAATTGCTGTAAGGTTTGAGGAAAAGATTTATACTGCAGCCACAAGCCAGGTGCTTCCATAATACCAGAGTTCTTACCTATCTATTACATATATGACTTCATAAAATAATGTTGTCTATGTTTGAACTTTCTTCATATTTTTGATAGAACTGTATTCTAAGTTTAGCATGGATTTTTTATTTATTTTTGTAGTCGGATTATCTACGGAAAATTTCTCTGAAGATGCTCACAATGGAGACCAAGTCTCAGAATTCAATGGGCAATCATTTACAATCTAACTCTGCTGGTAACAGCAACAGGCCCCCTGATCCAGGTAAAAACAACTATTGAAACGTTCTTTCTTTTTCTTAATTATTCCTGCATTTCTTAACTGAGATGATTCGTACTTGATATCTTTATTCATTTGTATTTAATGGGTCAAATGATGAGTACAAATGACATTTATTGTATTCTTGTTTTGATGCTTGGTTATGTGGTGTTTATTCTTGCTATTTTACTTGAATAGGGTCTTTTGGTATGCAATCCCAAGTCCCCAATCAAGGTATGCAACCCCAAGTCCCCAATCATGGGCAATCACTCTCTATGCCGTTACCAGCTAATCAATCTCAAGGACGCCAACCACTTTTATCACAGAGCATTCAGAATAACATTCCACCTGCTGGAGTTCAAAGTTCGTCTGACTTATCATCTGCACTACCTCCTTCTTCCGGTTTAACCCAGACTCCTATCCCAAGTATTGTTGGACAAAACCCAAACATGCAAAATATGTCCGGAAGTTCACAGAATTCATTAGGGAATTCCATGGGCCAGGGGGTACCCTCCAATGTCTTTGCTAATTCTCAAAGGCAAATGCCAGGAAGGCAACAGGTAGCTCCCCAACAGCAGCAGCAGCAGCAATCCCAGAATTCCCAGAATTCCCAGCAGTATATGTACCATCAACAGATGCAACATTCACTTTTGAAGCCAAAATATCAGCAGGGAAATATGCCACAACTTGTGCAACAGCAACAGCAGCAGAACCTTTTACAACCGACTCAGTTGCAGTCTTCCCAGCAATCTGTTATGCCAACATCATCCGTTATGCAGCCTTCGGTGCAATCATCTCTCTCGAGTCTTCAGCAGAATCAACAATCTGCTATGCAACAGTCATCACAACCCATGCTTCAGCAGCATTCACAGCCAGTTCTCAGGCAGCAACAGCAGCCTCAACAGGTAGCTGTTCATCAACAGCAAACACCAATGGCACAACAGCCAATTTTACCCCAACAGCAGCAGCAGCCGCCGCTTATGGTGCAACAGCCAACCGCTTCAAACTTGTCCCAGAATCAGATGATTGGACAACAAAATAATGTCGGGGATATGCAGCAGCAGCAACAACAACGGTTACTAAACCAGCAGAATAATCTTTTAAACCTGCAACAACAGCAACATCAACAGCAGCAACAACAGCAGCAGCAGTTAATGGCTCAGCAAAGCAACCTTTCTAATATCCATCAGCAACAATTGGGCCCGCAGAGTAATGTTACTGGGTTACAGCAACAGCAGCAAAGCAACCTTTCAAATATGCATCAGCAACAGTTGGGCTCTCAGAGTAATGTTACCGGATTACAGCAACAGCAGCACCTTGGAACTCAAAGTGGTAATTCTAGTATGCAACCAAATCAGCACTCTGTACACTTGTTGCAACAGTCCAAGGTTCAGGTGCAGCAGCAACAACATCCGAATGCATCTAACATGTTGCCGACTCAAGGACAGCAGTCACAACCACAAGCATCACAGCAACAAATGATGTCACAGATTCAATCACAGCCTGCACAGATGCAACAAATGGGTTTGCAACAGCAGTCAAATCCACTGCAACGAGATATGCAGCAAAGGCTTCAAGCATCAGGTCAGATATCAGGAACCATGCTTCAAGCTCAAAACGTAATGGATCAGCAAAAGCAGTTATATCAATCTCAGAGACCCCTTCCTGAGACATCATCGAGTACGATTTTTGCACTTATGCACTTTCCTGATTTTATGCATGTGCTTTCATGATATCTGGATTATCATAGGTGCACATTTTGGACGGAATCTTATTTTATTCTTATTTTACTTTTGTATTATGTGATTTGGGTCTGTTTATCATGTTGTATTATAGGTAATACTGTCATTTTTATGTCATGAATCTGATTTTGTTATGAAAATGGTCTTTATTATATGTTTTTATGGGGCACACTTTTTTTTGGATGACTTTGGTAAATATATTATTTTGTTGTGGTTGCCAGATGTAGGTGTCTAGACTCTCTATGAAAGTAGTCTACTTTTGGAATTTTATCTTTGCCATATATGACTTCTTGTATTAAAATGTAACATGGATGTGCATTGGACTTGGTCAATAGAAATTTTTATGCCTGGCTATCTTGCCAAGTAGGTGTGTCCCATCTTCCCACCACATGTTCGTTGTCACCATCACTTTTAAACAGATGCATCATACCTCTCTGTCAAACATGATGATTTCTGTTCTTTTCCAGAACTTCAGCATCTAACCATCATGGAATGGAGAACCAGAGTCCTATGCAAATATCTGGTCACATTAAACTATAGTGCTAAAGCAAGCCTTGGTCTTTCTTGATTTCTTGCTTTTCTTTTTAGAGGTTGATATGTGTAGTGGTAGTGGACATAAAATTTTGTGATTTATATTTGGTAATTGGATATATATAAAAGGAACAGAGTTAGTCTTGTATATTGCAGCACAGGGGAGGGAAGATAAAAAGCTAAATCCCAAACTGAAAGAAAAATAAATTCAAAGTTAGTCTTGTATTCTGAATATCCATAGGCTGAACTAGGGTTGAGTAATAGAGATTGATGTGGTTATATAATCTAAAAGTAAAATCCCACAAGGAAATGAAATAATTATAGCAAATAATAATCCACGAGGATAAGGAAATACTTATTAAACCCGACTAAGAGAATAGAATATATATATATAGCCTAGTTACGAGTTTTGCGCCTACGCCTCAAATTAGGTATACGGACCACCTTAGTTACCATAAGTTTACCTTTCACCTCTTGTGCTTAATGTTTACAATCAGAGTTCTTTCGAGTGATTTACTGGTGAAAGCTGAAGCTTCTGTTGCCTTTGATTTTTGTTTTTGTATCTTTGTCTTTTCATGAGCTGTGGTGATAGAGACGCTGTTCTGACATAATGTTAACCCATTTCCTCTTGATAACTCCACAATTACTTTTAAACAAAGAAATAGAAACCTTTGAAGTCTTCCCATAAAAAAGTAATTGCCCTCATAAGCAGAAAGTAGGAGCAAAATTGCACCTGAAGTGCCTTTCATATCTTTGGTTTTTTACTTTTTATTCTTCAGTTTTGCTTCTATTGGTTTATAGATAAAGAGCTTTCGGTGGACTACTGTGTTTACTAAGTGTCGCTGCCCATGGATGTATTTTCCCCAATCTAGTGCATGCATGGTCCTGTTCCACTGGCTCATGAAGCTTCTTGTCTGTTCTTAGATTGCTTATGATGTATGGAATGATATTTATATTTTGTTTTACAAAAAATACATTTCAACTGTTTGGGAAGGATAATTTTCCATATCACTGTTCTGCATGCAATGCTTATTTTTTTTCTTTCTCATTTTTAACCCTTGTGTTCAAATTTCATTTTATGTGCAAACATTGACATATATCTCTCTATATTTTGTAGCTTCTCTAGATTCCTCAGCTCAGACTGGACATGCAAATGGGGGTGATTGGCAAGAGGAGGTCTATCAAAAAGTAAAATGTCCTGCCTTCTTGTCCATTTGATGTCTTTCACATACAACTAAATATAAAATACAAATTATTTGGCGTGGGGGTGGGAATAGAGCTACTGGAAAATAATTAAACGAATGCCAAAATTGCCTTGAGTGGGGATTTTGAAGAATTACATGCTAGTTAAGAATCCTTGTGGGGCAGCTTTGTTAAGCTACCATCGGTTGGAAGTTAATTAAAACTTGCTTCATTAGATACAAGCATACATGAATTCATGCTGTCTGAATTGATGGTTGCATGCACGGGCTCATTACCATTGGCGTTGATGTTATGATGGTGTCGGCAAGCATGTAGCTGCAGCAAAGTTCTTTCTAATCATCTTTGTATTTATAACCTTCATTTGCAGATCAAAGTCATGAAGGAAAAGTACTTACCTGAACTAAGTGAAATGTATCAGAAAATTGCTACTAAACTTCAGCAGGTATGTAATCAATTCAATTTTTTCTTCTCTCATAATTTGTTGCTTGAACTTTTAGCAATAAGCAGGGCTTTCCCTGCTAGGTTATTGTGGTGCTGCTCTTTGATAGATTCTACCTTGATCTCCCCTTTAATTATTGTCCTGATGTAGACCGTCTACATGGGATTGTTACCTCACCAATAATGCTAATAAGATTTCGCAACAAAGTTGTTACTCCTTATATTGCCATTCTTTTGCTTACTGACGTCTGTTCTTTTTGTTTGCCAGCACGATTCTCTTCCACAACAACCAAAGTCGGAGCAGCTTGAGAAGCTAAAAATGTTCAAAACCATGTTAGAGCGCCTCATATCAATCTTACAGGTTTCCAAGAGTAACATTTCACCCGGTTTGAAAGACAAGTTGGGTTTATATGAGAAGCAGATAGTAAATTTTATTAATACAAATAGACCGAGGAAGCAAGGTCCTCCTCTGCAACAAGGGCAGCTCCCCCCACCTCATATGCACTCCATGCAGCAGCCGCAGTCTCAAATTCCTCAAGTGCAGTCTCATGAAAATCAAATGAACCCGCAGTTGCAAACAATGAATTTACAAGGTTCTGTGCCAACAATGCAGCAGAACAATATGACAAGTTTGCAGCAAAATTCAATGTCTTCGATATCTGGGGTTTCAACAGCACAGCAGAACATGATGAATTCATTGCAGCCGAGTACAAATTTGGATTCAGGACAGGGAAATGCACTGAACTCTTTGCAGCAAGTTCCGGTGGGATCTATCCAACAAACTCCTGTCAGTGCTCCCCAGCAAGCTAACATGAATGGTTTGTCATCGCAGAGTGCGGTTAGTATGCTTCAGCCAAATATTATCTCCCTTCAGTCAAATTCTGGTATGCTTCAACACCAGCAATTAAAACAGCAGGAACAGCAAATGCTTCAGAATCAACTGAAGCAACAGTATCAACAGCGAATGCAGCGGCAATTGATACAGAAGCAGCAGATGCTGCAACAGCAACAGCAGCAGCAACAGTTGCAGCAAGCCAAGCAGCAGCTTCCAGCGCAGATGGAGGCGAACCAACACCAAATGCCACTGCTTCATCAAATGAATGATGCAAATGACTTGAAGATGAGACAGGGGATGGGTGTTAAGTCAGGGGTTTTTCAGCAACATATATTCGCAGGCCAGCGTGCTTATCCGCATCAGCAGTTGAAATTAGGATCTCCATTTCCTATTCCATCATCAAACCAACTCATTCAGGCTGCATCTCCTCAAATTTCGCAACATTCTTCTCCCCAAGTTGACCACAAGAATCTACCGACTCACCTGAAAACTGGAACACCATTGCAAACTGCCGGTTCACCTGTTGTCATCCCATCTCCTTCAACTCCCATGGTTCCATCCCCCATGCCAGGGGATTCTGAGAAACCTTCCTCACTACCAAATGCTGGGAACATCGGACATCAACAAGCAGCTGGGGTGGGAGCACCAGTCCAGTCCCTTGCAATTGGCACTAGTGGGATGTTGGCATCTCCTTTGCTTGCTAAATTTATTGTACCAGATGCTAGTCATGTTAATGCTTTGTCAACTATTTCTGGCAAATCGAGTGTTACCGAGCAGCCTCTTGAACGCTTGATTAAGGCGGTTAGTAAAGTGGTTCTTATTACATATTTCTCTTTTTGAGTGCTGTAATGATGTTTCAGTACTTACCATCTAAGTTGGTCTTTTCCTTCCCTCACTTGTGCTTAAATTAAATTTCTGTATTTTGAACTTGCAGGTGAAATCGATGTCACCTAATGCATTGAGTGCATCTGTCAGTGACATTGGCTCAGATGCATTGAGTGCATCTGTTTGCTGCTGTGAGGTGGAAGGCTGGGCGATGTCATCATTGTGGTGCTGCTACTCCCGCCACTGCTGCTGCCAGAAGAAGAAACAAGGGCAAGAAGGATGTGACGCTTGAAGAATTTATATCATTTGCAACGTACGCCGAAAAATATTGTCATACATATGCGGATTCTGCTGATAATGCCAGGGCAGTGGAAAAGAAAGTGCAATGGGCACTGCACAGTGCATTGTAAAGTGGATTGCACCATTGTAGAGATGCTGGCGAGCTTCAACAAAACGAAGAAACCGCAAGCGCAACCGCAAAATGAATGGACCGCATTTTGAAAGATTTCTAGCTATTTGCCAATAATTAATTAAAGAGACTGCATTTTTTTTACGTTTTTTGTGTGTTTGGAACAGTAGAAATGTTTATTTACTTTTATTGTATGACTATGGGAATGATTTATCATCAGTTTTACTTTTATATGGTTGAATTAGAGGAGCTCTCTCTCTCTCTCTCTCTCTCTCTCTCCCCCTCGGATTAGTATACTGCAGCCACAATCCAGGTACTTCCATAATCCTGGGCCGTGACTTCACAATGGAGCCCAAGTATCAGACCACAGAGGTCCCTCCAACCTGAAAGGGCGTCGTGTTTGCGCATCACATCTTTTCTATCGAGTTTGTCAATTGTTCCAGATGCATCATCAACTTTGCCATATGGTTTTTATGCTTCTTGGGTCTGAATTTCCATGTTCTCATGGCCTCATATGCTACTTCAGCTTCTCTCCTCCATTCTCTGAATAAAAATGTGATGACTTTATAAGGGTAGAGGATATCAATGTACTGGCTTTTGTTAGGGGTGAGGAGGTTGGTTGGGGTGCATAGATATAATTGTTTTTCGTCACTGTGATAAAGCGTCATCTGCATGTATTGGCTTTTGTTAGAGAGAAAAAAAAATTGCTATACCTAGAGTTTGGTTGTATTCTACCTTTGTACTAATGGTTTTTGGATCTCCATTTCGTCGGATGAGGTAATGGTTTCAAAATCTCATGGGACAAGAGGTTATATTGAAGATTTCATGCCAACCACATGTATTTACTCACATGCGAAATCATTTGGATTCTTACATTTATTAACACATGAAAATAAAAGTTACGTTATGCTTACCATATGCAATTTAATACCAAAAAGGTCAAGAAGTAGATTAATTGAGGAATAATTGATCTCCTCCTTGTTCTGTCTTCTTTGAATAGCAATAAAGTGTAAAGTTATATAATTAATAAATTAAAAATAAATAAAAAAATATAAGAAAATCAGTCTATTTACATCAATAATGTTAGAGACACAAACTTATTACACCAACTATATATAGCAATTTCTTATCTAGTACAAATAAATAAGTTTCAAAGTGATGATATAAAACATAAAACTAATGAAATGCCAACACATTAATTGGTGTTTAAAAGTCAATTCGCGCATTTGAGCCTATACCGAGATGCTAGTTATAAAGAATACTACTTTGTTGTTTTGACACAGTCGGAAATATTCATATCCTATTGGGATTTGACTAGAAAGCCTAGAATGATTAGGATAAAGTGGTAATTGGCAACTTATAAAGTCCCAAGGACAATGGTTTTATCGTCATTTTGTCCCTAAAAAATTCAAATTTCAAACATAAATAAAAAAATGGAGCTTTAATGAAAAGGATTTGGGCCAACAAATATTTAACCAAAAATCATCCTAAAATATTATTTAACCAGAAGGGTTCAAAGTTTAATAAAAAATCATCAAAAACTATTGTCTACCTTTTTCGTGCCCTTATCCTCCTCGTCCTCGTCATCGTCCTCATCCTCTTATCTGCACCATGAACAATTTATAGTGTTAGTATTTTATTCCAATTAGATCCAATAAGGACCTACGATCCCGGTGATGTATGTACATGTCAGGCGTCTGTAAATAGGAAAAAAAAAAACCAAAACATAAAACTGTTTCCGGAGAACCCAAAACATAACACTATTTCTAGAAAAAAAAATCAGATACAATTTTTTTTTTTCTGTGCACAAACAAACACTCTATCTGGAAATAAAAGAACCAAAATCCAGAAACAGTGACTTAAATTCCAAAAACAGTGCCTTAAATTTCAGAAACATTCTATGTTTTAACATTTGATTGTTTCTTTTCTTTCATGCATCAATTGATTATATTTTAAAAACATGATGCTTATTTTTCTTTGAATCCAAATACAATGAATTTCACTATTTCTTTTCTGGCTTACATTTAAGAAACAGTATGTCTATTTCATTTAGATCCAGAAACAGTGACTTAAATTCCAGAAACAGTGTTACTTAAAATCCAGAAACAATTTATTTTTACAGTCCAGAAACAGTGACCCATCGTTATTATTGAATAACATGCAGATCTCAAATTTGTTTTCTGAAAAAACAAACGATGAACCCCACTAACGAAGAAAAATTGAAAAACAGTATTTCGAATACTTTATGAATAATAACAAGGATCACGTTTCAACAAAATAATACAAAATATAAATTAACTTGCATGAGGATCTATATTTTTGTTTCAAAGAAAAAGAAGAAGGTCTGCAAAACAACGATGAACTTCATTAACGACGAAAATCTGGAAGTCAACCTAAAAAAGTTAAAGGTAAAATCGACAAATAATAAGTTATTATAGTTAGACCATTTTTAGTTGGATTACTTTAATATGAGTCTTATACTAATCATTAAACAAAACTTATAACATGTTTTTTTATTAAAACTACAACATTTCGAACGTTTTTCATTAGTTTTTTTATAAATAAAAAAAAAACCTAAAAACTCAGACATTGGTTAAAATAGGATATTTGTTGTCTCTCCCTTCCTACTTAACTAAAAAGACCACATCGGAATCATCAATCCATTCAATCTTGTCAAAGTTTGAAGCTTTTGAGCAAGAACCCTCCTTCCTTTCCCAATCCCCCGATTTCCCAGTTCTGCAATTTCTCCATTGTTTCACTCCAGGCAACCTGAACCTTTCAATCTTCAACTCTCCTGTTCTGAAACAAAAGAGGTAACTTTTTGGTCAAATTTTGTTGGGTTTTTTGTTTTAGATGTTGATCGATCGTGGGTTTTGTGGGAAATTCGTTATTGTTTTTTTTTTTTGATCTGATTGTGTAAATCGTATCTGGTTTTCGATTGTATGTGAATTGCAAGTTTTGATTTTTCATGGCGCCTAAACCGTGTTTAGAATCAGCTTGAATGAATGCAATTTCTGATGCAAAAAAACTGCCTGCGTAATTATAAACTGTATCGTCGTTCGAATAGCTAGCTCTTGTACGAATTTTTGTGCCGTTTTCGTAGGTTTTCGTTGAAGTTGCTCAGTCCTGTGCTTTTGTTTTTGGCAGTTTTGTTGGGTTGATTGGATTTGATGGATACCAATAAGTGGAGGCCTTCTCAAGTTGGAGAGGCCGCCATGGATGCCGGCGATTGGAGGAGTCAGCTGCAGGCTGATTCAAGGCAAAGAATTGTCAACAATCTGCAAGTGTTTTTCTTTGTCGATTTTTTTTTTGTTTCAAGCGGTAGTCTAATTTAGCGTAATCTAATCTAAACTATGGCGAGAGGACTTCAAACTTAAAACATATTGGTAGTCAGTAACTGATGTTGATTTTATTGCCTGTATAGAATGGATACGTTGAAGAGGCATTTTCCCTTCTCCGGACAAGATGGATTACAGGAACTCAGTAAAATTGCTGTAAGGTTTGAGGAAGAGATTTATACTGCAGCCACGAGCCAGGTGCTTCCATAATACCAGAGTTCTTATTTCTTATGGTGCATGAAATGTTTGCGTACTTAAATACTTACCTATCTATTACATATATGACTTCTTAAAAAAATGTTGTATATGTTTGAACTTTCTTCATATTTTGGATAGAACTGTATTCTAAATTTAGCATGGATTTTTTTCTTTCTCATTTTTAACCCTCGTGTTCAAATTTCATTTTATGTGCAAACATTGACATATATATCTGTCTATATTTTGTAGCTTCTCTAGATTCCTCAGCTCAGACTGGATATGCAAATGGGGGTGATTGGCAAGAGGAGGTCTATCAAAAAGTAAGATGTCCTGACTTCTTGTCCATTTGATGGCTTTCACATACAACATCTAAATATAAAAGCACAAATTATTTGGCGTGGGGGTGGGAATAGAGCTACTGGAAAATAATTATACTAATGCCAAAATTGCCTTGAGTGGGGATTTTGAAGAATTAGATGCTAGTTAAGATTCCTTGTGGGGCAGCTTTGTTAAGCAACCATCGGTTGGGAGTTACTTAAAACTTGCTTCATTAGATACAAGCATACATGAATTCATGCTGTCTGAATTCATGGTTGCATTCATGGGCTCTTTTCCATTGGCATTGATTTGATGATGGTATCGGCAAGCATGTAGCTGCAGCAAGGTTCTTTCTAATCATCTTTGTATTTATAACTTTCATTTGCAGATCAAAGTCATGAAGGAAAGGTACTTACCCGAACTAAGTGAAATGTATCAGAAAATTGCTACTAAACTTCTGCAGGTATGTAATCAATTCAATTTTTTCTTCTCTCATAATTTGTTGCTTGAACTTTTAGCAATAAGCGGGGCTTTCCCTGCTAGGTTATTGTGGTGCTGCTCTTTGATAGATTCTACCTTGATCTCCCTTTTAATTATTGTACCCATGTAGACCGTCGACATGGGATTGTTACCTCACCAATAATGCTAATAAGATTTCGCAACAAAGTTGTTACTCCTGATATTGCCATTCTTTTGCTTACTGACGTCTGTTCTTTCTGTTTGCCAGCACGATTCTCTTCCACAACAACCAAAGTCAGAGCAGCTTGAGAAGATAAAAATGTTCAAAACCATGGTAGAGCGCCTCATATCAGTCCTTCAGATTTCCAAGAGTAGCATTTCACCTGGTTTGAAAGACAAGTTGGGTTTATAAGAGAAGCAGATAGTAAATTTTATTAATACAAATAGACCGAGGAAGCAAGGTCCTCCTCTGCAACAAGGGCAGCTCCCCCCACCTCATATGTAAAGTGGATTGCACCGTTGTTGAGAGGCTGGCGAGCTTCAACAAAACGAAGAAATCACAACCGCAACCGCAAAATGAATGGACCGCATTTTGAAAGATTTCTAGCTATTTGTCAATAATTAATTAAAGAGACTGCATTTTTATGACGTTATTTGTGTGTTTGGAACAGTAGAAATTTTTGTTTATTTTTATTGAATGACTGTGGGAATGATTTATCATCAGTTTTATATGGTTGAATTAGAGGAGCTCTCTCTCTCTCTCTCTCTCTCTCCCCCTCGTATTAGTATGCTGCAGCCACAACCCAGGTACTTTCATAATCCTGGGCCGTGACAGTTTGTCAATTGTACCAGATGTATCATCATCTTTTCCATATGGTTTTTATGCTTCTTTGGTCTGAATTTCCATGTTCTCACGGCCTCATATGCTACTTCAGCTTCTCTCCTCCATTCTCTGAATAAAAATGTGATTACTTTAAAAGGGTTATGGATATCAATGTATTGGCTTTTGTTAGGGGTGAGGATGTTGGTAGGGGTGCATAGACATAATTGATTTTCGTCATTGTGATAAAGTGTCATCTGCATGTATTGGCTTTTGTTTGAGAGGAAAAAAAAATTGCTATACCTAGAGTTTGGTTGTATTGAACTAAAGAGACATTTGGATTTCATGCCAACCACATGTATTTACTCACATGCAAAACCATTTGGATTCTTACATTTATTAACACATGAAAATGAAAGCTACGTGACGCTTACTATATGCAATCTAATACCAAAATGGTCAAGAAGCAGATTAATTGAGGAATAATGAAGTAGATTAATTGAGGAATAATTGATCTCCTCCTTGTTTTGTCTTCATTGAAAAACAATAAAGTGTAAAGTTATATAACTAATAAATTTAAAATAAAAAAAATATAGGAAAATCAGTCTATTTACATCAATAATGTTAAAGAGACAAACTTATTACACCAACTATATATAACAATTTCTTATTTAGTACAAATAAGTAAGTTTCAAAGTGATGATATAAGACATAAAACTAATGAAATGCTAACACATTAATTGATGTTTAAAAGTCAATTCGCGCATTTGAGCGCGTTCCAAAAAACTAGTTATAAATAAGATTACTTTATTCTTTTGACTCAGTTGGAAATATTCAAATCCTATTAGGATTTGACAACAAAGCCTAGAAGGATTAGGATAAAGTGGTAAGTGGCAACTTATAAATTCCTAAGGACAATGGTTTTATTGTCTTTTTGTCCCTAAAAATTTCAAATTAAAAAAAAAACCTAAAAAAAATCAGACATTGGTTAAAACAGGATATTTCGTTGCCTCTCCCTTCCTACTAAAAACTAAAAAGACCACATTCGGACGAATCAAGCCATTAAATCTTGTCAAAGTTTGAAGCTTTTGAGCAAGAACCCTCCTTCCTTTCCCAATCCCCCGATTTCCCAGTTCTGCAATTTCTCCATTGTTTGACTCCAGGCAACCTGAACCTTTCAATCTTCAACTCTCCTGTTCTGAAAGAAAAGAGGTAACTTTTTGGTCAATTTTTGTTGGGTTTTTTGTTTTAGATGTTGATCGATCGTGGGTTTTGTGGAAAATTCGTTATTGTTGGTGTTTTTATGATCTGATTGTGTAAATCGTATCTGGTTTTCGGTTGTATGTGAATTGCAAGTTTTGATTTTTCATGGCGCCTAAATCGTGTTTAGAATCAGCTTGAATGAATGCAATTTCTGATGCAAAAAAATGCCTGCGTAATTAGAAACTGTATCGTCGTCCGAATAGCTAGCTCTTGTACGAATTTTTTGTGCCGTTTTCGTAGGTTTTCGTTGAAGTTGCTCAGTCCTGTGCTTTTGTTTTTGGCAGTTTTGTTGGGTTGATTGGATTTGATGGATACCAATAAGTGGAGGCCTTCTCAAGTTGGAGAGGCCGCCATGGATGCCGGCGATTGGAGGAGTCAGCTGCAGGCTGATTCGAGGCAAAGAATTGTCAACAAGATGTAAGTGTTTTTCTTTTTCGATTTTTTTTTTGTTTCAAGCGGTAGTCTAATTTAGCGTAATCTAATCTAAACTATGGTGAGAGGGATTCAAACTTAAAACATATTTTAGTGGATTGTATACGAATCCAGTTTTGCTATTATGAATGCCACCCCCGTTTTGAGTAACTGATGTTGGTTTTATTGCATGTGTAGAATGGATACATTGAAGAGGCATCTTCCCTTCTCCGGACAAGATGGATTGCAGGAACTCAGTAAAATTGCTGTAAGGTTTGAGGAAAAGATTTATACTGCAGCCACAAGCCAGGTGCTTCCATAATACCAGAGTTCTTACCTATCTATTACATATATGACTTCATAAAATAATGTTGTCTATGTTTGAACTTTCTTCATATTTTGGATAGAACTGTATTCTAAGTTTAGCATGGATTTTTTATTTATTTTTGTAGTCGGATTATCTACGGAAAATTTCTCTGAAGATGCTCACAATGGAGACCAAGTCTCAGAATTCAATGGGCAATCATTTACAATCTAACTCTGCTGGTAACAGCAACAGGCCCCCTGATCCAGGTAAAAACAACTATTGAAACGTTCTTTCTTTTTCTTAATTATTCCTGCATTTCTTAACTGAGATGATTCGTACTTGATATCTTTATTCATTTGTATTTAATGGGTCAAATGATGAGTACAAATGACATTTATTGTATTCTTGTTTTGATGCTTGGTTATGTGGTGTTTATTCTTGCTATTTTACTTGAATAGGGTCTTTTGGTATGCAATCCCAAGTCCCCAATCAAGGTATGCAACCCCAAGTCCCCAATCATGGGCAATCACTCTCTATGCCGTTACCAGCTAATCAATCTCAAGGACGCCAACCACTTTTATCACAGAGCATTCAGAATAACATTCCACCTGCTGGAGTTCAAAGTTCGTCTGACTTATCATCTGCACTACCTCCTTCTTCCGGTTTAACCCAGACTCCTATCCCAAGTATTGTTGGACAAAACCCAAACATGCAAAATATGTCCGGAAGTTCACAGAATTCATTAGGGAATTCCATGGGCCAGGGGGTACCCTCCAATGTCTTTGCTAATTCTCAAAGGCAAATGCCAGGAAGGCAACAGGTAGCTCCCCAACAGCAGCAGCAGCAGCAATCCCAGAATTCCCAGAATTCCCAGCAGTATATGTACCATCAACAGATGCAACATTCACTTTTGAAGCCAAAATATCAGCAGGGAAATATGCCACAACTTGTGCAACAGCAACAGCAGCAGAACCTTTTACAACCGACTCAGTTGCAGTCTTCCCAGCAATCTGTTATGCCAACATCATCCGTTATGCAGCCTTCGGTGCAATCATCTCTCTCGAGTCTTCAGCAGAATCAACAATCTGCTATGCAACAGTCATCACAACCCATGCTTCAGCAGCATTCACAGCCAGTTCTCAGGCAGCAACAGCAGCCTCAACAGGTAGCTGTTCATCAACAGCAAACACCAATGGCACAACAGCCAATTTTACCCCAACAGCAGCAGCAGCCGCCGCTTATGGTGCAACAGCCAACCGCTTCAAACTTGTCCCAGAATCAGATGATTGGACAACAAAATAATGTCGGGGATATGCAGCAGCAGCAACAACAACGGTTACTAAACCAGCAGAATAATCTTTTAAACCTGCAACAACAGCAACATCAACAGCAGCAACAACAGCAGCAGCAGTTAATGGCTCAGCAAAGCAACCTTTCTAATATCCATCAGCAACAATTGGGCCCGCAGAGTAATGTTACTGGGTTACAGCAACAGCAGCAAAGCAACCTTTCAAATATGCATCAGCAACAGTTGGGCTCTCAGAGTAATGTTACCGGATTACAGCAACAGCAGCACCTTGGAACTCAAAGTGGTAATTCTAGTATGCAACCAAATCAGCACTCTGTACACTTGTTGCAACAGTCCAAGGTTCAGGTGCAGCAGCAACAACATCCGAATGCATCTAACATGTTGCCGACTCAAGGACAGCAGTCACAACCACAAGCATCACAGCAACAAATGATGTCACAGATTCAATCACAGCCTGCACAGATGCAACAAATGGGTTTGCAACAGCAGTCAAATCCACTGCAACGAGATATGCAGCAAAGGCTTCAAGCATCAGGTCAGATATCAGGAACCATGCTTCAAGCTCAAAACGTAATGGATCAGCAAAAGCAGTTATATCAATCTCAGAGACCCCTTCCTGAGACATCATCGAGTACGATTTTTGCACTTATGCACTTTCCTGATTTTATGCATGTGCTTTCATGATATCTGGATTATCATAGGTGCACATTTTGGACGGAATCTTATTTTATTCTTATTTTACTTTTGTATTATGTGATTTGGGTCTGTTTATCATGTTGTATTATAGGTAATACTGTCATTTTTATGTCATGAATCTGATTTTGTTATGAAAATGGTCTTTATTATATGTTTTTATGGGGCACACTTTTTTTTGGATGACTTTGGTAAATATATTATTTTGTTGTGGTTGCCAGATGTAGGTGTCTAGACTCTCTATGAAAGTAGTCTACTTTTGGAATTTTATCTTTGCCATATATGACTTCTTGTATTAAAATGTAACATGGATGTGCATTGGACTTGGTCAATAGAAATTTTTATGCCTGGCTATCTTGCCAAGTAGGTGTGTCCCATCTTCCCACCACATGTTCGTTGTCACCATCACTTTTAAACAGATGCATCATACCTCTCTGTCAAACATGATGATTTCTGTTCTTTTCCAGAACTTCAGCATCTAACCATCATGGAATGGAGAACCAGAGTCCTATGCAAATATCTGGTCACATTAAACTATAGTGCTAAAGCAAGCCTTGGTCTTTCTTGATTTCTTGCTTTTCTTTTTAGAGGTTGATATGTGTAGTGGTAGTGGACATAAAATTTTGTGATTTATATTTGGTAATTGGATATATATAAAAGGAACAGGGTTAGTCTTGTATATTGCAGCACAGGGGAGGGAAGATAAAAAGCTAAATCCCAAACTGAAAGAAAAATAAATTCAAAGTTAGTCTTGTATTCTGAATATCCATAGGCTGAACTAGGGTTGAGTAATAGAGATTGATGTGGTTATATAATCTAAAAGTAAAATCCCACAAGGAAATGAAATAATTATAGCAAATAATAATCCACGAGGATAAGGAAATACTTATTAAACCCGACTAAGAGAATAGAATATATATATATATATATATAGCCTAGTTACGAGTTTTGCGCCTACGCCTCAAATTAGGTATACGGACCACCTTAGTTACCATAAGTTTGCCTTTCACCTCTTGTGCTTAATGTTTACAATCAGAGTTCTTTCGAGTGATTTACTGGTGAAAGCTGAAGCTTCTGTTGCCTTTGATTTTTGTTTTTGTATCTTTGTCTTTTCATGAGCTGTGGTGATAGAGACCCTGTTCTGACATAATGTTAACCCATTTCCTCTTGATAACTCCACAATTACTTTTAAACAAAGAAATAGAAACCTTTGAAGTCTTCCCATAAAAAAGTAATTGCCCTCATAAGCAGAAAGTGGGAGCAAAATTGCACCTGAAGTGCCTTTCATATCTTTGGTTTTTTACTTTTTTATTCTTCAGTTTTGCTTCTATTGGTTTATAGATAAAGAGCTTTCGGTGGACTACTGTGTTTACTAAGTGTCGCTGCCCATGGATGTATTTTCCCCAATCTAGTGCATGCATGGTCCTGTTCCACTGGCTCATGAAGCTTCTTGTCTGTTCTTAGATTGCTTATGATGTGTGGAATGATATTTATATTTTGTTTTACAAAAAATACATTTCAACTGTTTGGGAAGGATAATTTTCCATATCACTGTTCTGCATGCAATGCTTATTTTTTTTCTTTCTCATTTTTAACCCTTGTGTTCAAATTTCATTTTATGTGCAAACATTGACATATATCTCTCTATATTTTGTAGCTTCTCTAGATTCCTCAGCTCAGACTGGACATGCAAATGGGGGTGATTGGCAAGAGGAGGTCTATCAAAAAGTAAAATGTCCTGCCTTCTTGTCCATTTGATGTCTTTCACATACAACTAAATATAAAAATACAAATTATTTGGCGTGGGGGTGGGAATAGAGCTACTGGAAAATAATTAAACGAATGCCAAAATTGCCTTGAGTGGGGATTTTGAAGAATTACATGCTAGTTAAGAATCCTTGTGGGGCAGCTTTGTTAAGCTACCATCGGTTGGAAGTTAATTAAAACTTGCTTCATTAGATACAAGCATACATGAATTCATGCTGTCTGAATTGATGGTTGCATGCACGGGCTCATTACCATTGGCATTGATGTTATGATGGTGTCGGCAAGCATGTAGCTGCAGCAAAGTTCTTTCTAATCATCTTTGTATTTATAACCTTCATTTGCAGATCAAAGTCATGAAGGAAAAGTACTTACCCGAACTAAGTGAAATGTATCAGAAAATTGCTACTAAACTTCAGCAGGTATGTAATCAATTCAATTTTTTCTTCTCTCATAATTTGTTGCTTGAACTTTTAGCAATAAGCAGGGCTTTCCCTGCTAGGTTATTGTGGTGCTGCTCTTTGATAGATTCTACCTTGATCTCCCCTTTAATTATTGTCCTGATGTAGACCGTCTACATGGGATTGTTACCTCACCAGTAATGCTAATAAGATTTCGCAACAAAGTTGTTACTCCTTATATTGCCATTCTTTTGCTTACTGACGTCTGTTCTTTTTGTTTGCCAGCACGATTCTCTTCCACAACAACCAAAGTCGGAGCAGCTTGAGAAGCTAAAAATGTTCAAAACCATGTTAGAGCGCCTCATATCAATCTTACAGGTTTCCAAGAGTAACATTTCACCCGGTTTGAAAGACAAGTTGGGTTTATATGAGAAGCAGATAGTAAATTTTATTAATACAAATAGACCGAGGAAGCAAGGTCCTCCTCTGCAACAAGGGCAGCTCCCCCCACCTCATATGCACTCCATGCAGCAGCCGCAGTCTCAAATTCCTCAAGTGCAGTCTCATGAAAATCAAATGAACCCGCAGTTGCAAACAATGAATTTACAAGGTTCTGTGCCAACAATGCAGCAGAACAATATGACAAGTTTGCAGCAAAATTCAATGTCTTCGATATCTGGGGTTTCAACAGCACAGCAGAACATGATGAATTCATTGCAGCCGAGTACAAATTTGGATTCAGGACAGGGAAATGCACTGAACTCTTTGCAGCAAGTTCCGGTGGGATCTATCCAACAAACTCCTGTCAGTGCTCCCCAGCAAGCTAACATGAATGGTTTGTCATCGCAGAGTGGGGTTAGTATGCTTCAGCCAAATATTAACTCCCTTCAGTCAAATTCTGGTATGCTTCAACACCAGCAATTAAAACAGCAGGAACAGCAAATGCTTCAGAATCAACTGAAGCAACAGTATCAACAGCGAATGCAACAGCAACTGATACAGAAGCAGCTGCAACAGCAACAGCAACAGCAACAGCAGCAGCAGCAACAGTTGCAGCAAGCAAAGCAGCAGCTTCCGGTGCAGATGCAGGCGAACCAACACCAAATGCCGCAGCATCATCAAATGAATGATGCAAATGACTTGAAGATGAGACAGGGGATGGGTGTTAAGCCAGGGGTTTTTCAGCAACATATATCCGCAGGCCAGCGTGCTTATCCGCATCAGCAGTTGAAATCAGGATCTCCATTTCCTATTCCATCATCAAACCAACTCCTTCAGGCTGCATCTCCTCAAATTTCGCAACATTCTTCTCCCCAAATTGACCAGCAGAATCTACTGACTCACCCGAAAGCTGGAACACCATTGCAAACTGCCGGTTCACCTTTTGTCATCCCATCTCCTTCAACTCCCATGGCTCCATCCCCCATGCCGGGGGATTCTGAGAAACCTTCCTCGCTACCAAATGCTGGGAATATCGGACATCAACAAGCAGCTGGGGTGGGAGCACCAGTCCAGTCCCTTGCAATAGGCACCCCTGGGATATCGGCATCTCCTTTGCTTGCTGAATTTAGTGTACCAGATGCTAGTCATGTTAATGCTTTGTCAACTATTTCTGGCAAGTCTAGTGTTACAGAGCAGCCTCTTGAACGCTTGATTAAGGCGGTTAGTAAAGTGGTTCTTATTACATATTTCTCTTTTTGAGTACTGTAATGATGTTTCAGTGCTTACCATCTAAGTTAGTCTTTTCCTTCCCTCACTTGTGCTGAAATTAAATTTCTGTATTTTGAACTTGCAGGTGAAATCGATGTCACCTAATGCATTGAGTGCATCTGTCAGTGACATTGGCTCAGTTGTTAGTATGATTGATAGGATAGCAGGGTCAGCCCCAGGTAATGGATCTAGAGCTGCAGTCGGTGAGGATTTGGTTGCGATGACAAAGTGTCGTCTGCAAGCAAGAAACGTTATGACTCATGATGGATCAAATGGGACTAGGAAGATGAGGCGCTACACTAGTGCCATGCCCTTAAATGTTGTGTCTTCAGCTGGCAGTATGAATGATAGTTTCAAGCAGTTGATCAATTCAGAGACATCTGACCTGGAGTCAACTGCAACATCTCGTATCAAGAGGCCTAGGGTTGAGGTATTAATCATTTTTTTTATGCTCACTAGAAATTACATCTGCTCTAACTTCGGGCAAACTTAAAATAATTAAAGTTTCACATTAAAAATGTATATTTCCAGCAAGACTTCAAAGCTAGTTGTTTTGCTGTGCACCTATGCATACACTTGATGTGACTGGAGTGCTTTGGCAATTGGTACATTCTGAGTTGCATTCGCCTGCGTGCGAGTTAACTGTTCAAGATGCTAACTTTTGTTGAACGATTATTTTTTTGGGGTGTGTGCATGTCACTATGTCTGTCCATTGCTGATCTGGACTCAACGTTGCTTATTTAAAGAATTCCTTTCTCGGAGCTTTTCAATGTCTGACAAAAAATGGGCTTTTCCTGCTTCTTCCTTGGACATAAGCGTGTGGCTTATCTTGCAGGCTAATCATGCTCTTCTGGAAGAAATAAGAGAAATAAATCGGCTGCTTATCGACACAGTTGTTGATATCAGTGATGAAGATGTTGACCCTAGTACAGCCGCTGCTGAAGGGGGTGAGGGGACTCTTGTCAAGTGCTCTTTTGATGCTGTGGCTCTCAGTCCAAGCTTGAAATCGCAGTATGCTTCAGCACAAATGGTGGGCTCTCAAATGTTAATGCCACGAATTTTTACATTTCTTCAAAATATTAAATGTATTGTATTTACTTGGCTTTTAATATTTTGCAGTCACCAATTCAGCCATTAAGACTGCTTGTTCCCACAAATTACCCCAACTGCTCTCCAATACTCTTGGACAAGTTTCCAGTTGAAGTCAGGTGAGAAATAAGGATTCTGACTTTAGATGTTGCTGCTGTTACATAAACTAAGAGACCTGGCATTTCCTACTGCGCATTCTCAGCTGTACGGGCTTGTGCCCTTTTTCTTTTACCGCCTTCTGGTGAAATCCTATTTCAAATGTTATCTTTTCTCGATGAAAAAAAAGCTCATTAGATGCATGCTCTGTTTCCCAATTCAATTTATATCTTGTCTCACTAAAAGGATGTGGTGCCATGAGGATGAGACAGAATGTCTCAATTATTTTTTCGTTCTCTTGAGTTTTATGTACTCATTTTGGTTTCACGTGTTAAATTTAAAAGCTTAAATTTGACTGTAAATGTTCTACGTTTTTTACAGTAAAGAGTATGAAGATCTTTCTGTGAAGGCCAAATCGATGTTTAGCATATCTCTACGAAGCATTTCACAACCCATGTCCCTTGGGGAGATAGCAAGGACTTGGGATGTTTGTGCACACGCAGTTATTTCTGAGCATGCGCAGCAGAGCGGTGGAGGAAGTTTCAGCTCAAAGTACGGGACATGGGAGAACTGCTTGAGCGCTGCTTGATCGATCCTGTATTTATCCTTGAACAAAGGTATTCCGAGTATTGTTGTGATAACGGCGATGATATTTCGCTGTGATGTTTGAAGCAGTTTTTGGATAGTCTATAGGCAGACATGTATAGGAGGAACTTGCCTTGGTCTGTTGTGGGAAATAATCTTGAGGGATTTATTTAACTTCTTGTTGGTTTTTGTTGAAAATGCGGCCTTAAGCCGCTTTGTGCCGTCTGTTTGTAAAGAATACTGTATCAATATTTTCCTTTGGTTGTTTATAAGATGGGGATATCCAAGTAGAGAGTAATTGAGCTTGGCAGAGTCGGGTGAGATCAAAATACACGGAGTCATATGTTTTTGTAAAAAAACCTCTATGAATGAGTGGTCGAACTCATGTTTTATCTTTATTTGGTGATGAGAAGTGCTAGCATTAGTGACGCATGTCACACACTTAACGCATTTTGACACCTTGATCAATGTGGGTCTCACAATGGGCCCCGCATTCATCCACCTCTCGTAGCACATCAGCTACGAGAGGTTCTTGGGCACGGCACCTCCAATCCGGGTGGTGTGGGGGGACGGCGATCAAAAGTGGTCAGGATAGCATGACAAATTAGGGAGGTGGGGTAGGGAATGATTTTTTGTGTCTGGATATGTAGGGGTGAGATGGTCCGGAAATCAGACCTTAGAATTTCCCATCAATACTAATACTCCTTGTGCAATCACATTTGGCAGAGTTTCACATCGGAGATATAACAAAATAATAGACAGTGAGGGAGAGGATTGTTGTCCTTGCACCACGGCGTGGGTTCGGACTCCGTTGGCTCTAACATCTAATCTAACAAATCTATCGTTTGACAAAAAAAAAATAGATATCACTGATAACATTTTTGATATAACCCAACGGACAGTATAGGAGGTTAAGTTTGGAATAATATATCAAAAACTTTTATGATATCACTAATAACATTTGACACAATAATGACAAAATAAAGAGTAAAGTGAATAGTACCAGGATTGACTTTTCAGTGTAAAAATGTGGTTTTTGAACAGTACCGGGAGTTTTATGTTAAAGTTCACAATAATAAATAGATAGAATATTGGCATTTCCAATAGAGAAAAACAAAAAACAAAATAAATCTGAAGAAAAAAAAAAGGCTTGTTCCGCACGCATCAATTTGAATTCGAGTCTTTGATCCGGATCCCTCCCTTTCTGCAGTTTTCCTTTGAATTTTCATATCGCTCCAGTTCAAGCTGCCTGCATTTTTCAATCTCCAACTCTTCTCAAAGAAAACGGTAATTATTATTTTTTGTCAAATATTTTTTTTCTTTTGAATTTTAACCGAAAACACCATTGTTGTGCATTTTTATGTCCTCTGATTTTTGTAAATCGTAATTTCGTTTTCAATTGCATACGAATCGAAAGTTAGTGTTTTTGTTTTTCATCTATGAATTTATGGATTTATATTGGGGATTTTTCATGACAGAGGGTTTTTCTTTGGGGTTGATTTTATATTCTTTTGAACATTAATCGATTAGGGTTCTGTCATTGTTTGTTAATTTCTTTTTTCTTGTCCTCTGATTGCGTAGATCGTATTGGGTTTTCGATTGCATGTGAAAATTGTAAGTTTTGTTTAAAATCAGTTTAAACGGATATATTTTATGGAACAAGAATGCCTTCATATTTAGAAACTCTATCATCCTTCAAATTTATTGAATTTTGTACAATGTATGAGCCCTCTTAAGTGTGTTTCATTTGAAAGCTGCTCAATCTTGTGTTTTCTTTGTTTGACAGTTGGTCGGGTTTCTTGCATTCGATGGATACCAGCAATCGGAGGACTACTAGCCCTCCATGGATTGGAGGAGCCGGCTATGGCCAAATGCAAGGCAAAGAGTTGTCAACAGGACGTATGTGTTTTTCTTTTTTAGATAACTTGCCGCGTTGAATTATTTATCATGAACTCACTGTTATTTGTTATGAACATGTAAAGAATTGAATTGTTGAAGAACCATCTTCCCGACTCTGGTCAAGCGGCATTACAAGAAGCCAAGAAAAATGCTATAAGCTTTGAGGAAACGGTTTACACTTCTGCCACTAGTAAGGTACTTCCGCACCTCTCTTTGGCCGTAAATTTAATTCTTCGTGGTACATGACGTGTAAGGGTACTTGCATATGTTATGTATTCTAAGTTAAATTAATCTGTATTTGCACACATTGGAGACCAATTCGCAGAATACAATGGCCAAATATTTGCAATTGAACTCTGGTAGTAATAGCAACAGGCCCCGTGATCCAGGTAAACAACTGTGAAAACTGTGCTCCTATTTCATGCACCTCCATAGATTTGAGTTACTCTGTCAACTACCACTTTTGTCTCCCAGTATGCGTGCTTTATGAAATGGATGAATAGTTTTTTGCATTCGACATAATGAGAGAGAAGCTCTGCCATTTCCTTGATCATGACATTTCTTACCTGAGATGAGATTCATTGTTGATATATGTATCTGCTTGTATCGTGTAAATTCAAGACTCGAATCTAGATGGTTGCTATGTACATTTTTTGTTAACAATTTTCATTCCTTTAAAGCAACGGATCACTTGTTGAGTGTGATGGTGTTTATGATCTTGGTTTGACACTTGATTATTTATGGGGAAATGTTTATTTGGTGTTCTTTCTGTTTTATTTGAGTAGGGTCTTTTGGTATGCAACCCCAAGTGCCGAATCAAGGGCAATCACTCTTTATGCCGTTGTCAGCAAATCAATCTCAATCACACCAACAAGTGTTGGCACAGAACATTGAGAATGAAATTCCACCTGCTGGAGTTCAAAGTTCTGCTGGCTTTTCATCTGCAGTACCTACTTCTTCCAGTTTAACCCAGGCTCCTATTCCAAAAATAATTGGACAAAATTCAAACATGCAAAATATGTCTGGAACTTCACAGACCCTTGATATGATTTCTAATTCTCAAAGCCAAATGCAACAGATATTTCCACAACAGGAGTGGCAGGAGCAAGGATATATCCCAAAACTTGTGCAATCTCCACTAGAACAGCAGCATCCACAGTCAGTTCTCGGGGATCCCCAACAAGCGAACAAGAATGCCTTGTCATTACAGAGTGGGGTTAATACGACACAGGAAATTGATTCCCTTCATTCGAGTTCTGGTATGCTTCAATACCAGCATATAAGACAAGATCAAGAAGAGCAAATGCATCAGAATCTAGTCAACATACAATTTCAGCAGCAACAGATGCAGAAGCAGCAGATGCTGGAACGGCAGCAGCATCAGCAGCGATCACAACAGCAAGCGAAGCTGTTGCAGTCACACCACCAAGCCCTGCAGCAGCAGCTACAGAAGCAGTTAGAGCCGCAAGAAAAGCAGAAGCTTCCGGTACAGCTGCAGGTGCATGAAGAACAAACACCAAAGGTTCATCAAATCCATGATGCAAACTTGAAGATGAGAGCGGGGATGGATGTAACGCCAAGAGTGGTTCTTCATCAACATACCTTCACAGATTCCCCTCAGCAGTTGAAAGCAGGATCTCCAGTTCCTACTTCCTCAACCACCCAACTCCCTCAGGTTGCATCTCCTCAAAGTTCGCAACATTCTTCTCGACAAGCTGACCAGCAGAATCTAGTGACTCGCCCAAAAGCTGGAATCCCTGGTCATTCTGCAAGTTCACCAATTGTCATCCCATCTCCTTCAACTCCCAGGACTCCATCCCCGACGCCAGGGGATTCTGAGAAACCTTCCTCACTCTCAAATGCTGAGAATGTTGGACATCAACAAGCAACTGGTGTCGGAGCACTGGTCAAGTCTGTTGCCATTGGCACCCCTAGGGTATCAGCCTCTCCTTCACTTTCTGAAACTAGCAAACCAGATAGTCCTCATGTTAATGCTTTGTCAACTGTCTCTAGCAATTCGAGTGTTACAGAGCAGCCTCTTGAGTGCTTAATTAAAGCGGTTAGTAAAGCTGTCTTTTTGCTTCTCACTTTATTGGAGTGGTTATAATGATGTTTTAGTAAATACTAAGCTCTCGTTTTCCTCAAAGTTTTCCTGCAGTAGTGTGTGACATAAAATTTCTGGATAATTTTCAGGTGAAATTGATGACACAAGATGCATGGATTTCCGCTATCAGTGACATTATCTCAGTAGTCAATATGACTGATATAATACCAGGGTCAGCACCAGGTAATGGATCTAGAGCTTCAGTTGGTGAGGATCTGGCTGCGATGACAAATTGTCGTCTGCAAGAAAGCAATGTTATGACTCGTGATGGAAGAAATGGGACTAAGAGAATGAGGTGCTCTTCTAGTGACGTGCCCTTAAATGTTGTGTCATCTGCTGACAGTACGGATGATAGTTTCAAGCAGTTGTCCAGTTCAGAGACATCTGACCTAGTGTCAAATGCAACATCTCGTATCAAGAGGCCTAGGACTGAGGTACTAATATTTTGTTTGGTATATACTTCTAAAAATGACTGCTGTTGCAGTGGTAAGGCTGTGATTGGGCCCTATTAAATAGGTAACTTGCATGAAGAAAATGAAATTTCTAGTAACGCGGTTAAGTGTTAAGCTAGCTAGTTGCTTTTCCGCGCACCTATGCATACACTTTTGAGTGCCTGGAGGGCTTTGGCGCATCATGAGATGAGGCATTTGTTTCCATGTAAGTCGGCTGTTCAAGATGTTTCCTTGTTTTTGGATTGGAGAAGAAAAGAAATATTGTTGAATGAAGTTATTGTGGTTAAGAAAAATAAAACAGCATTTGAGGGCATAATGTTTCTTTTTCCTGTGAGGGGAGAGAGACGGAGAAAAGAGAGAGAAAGAGATTCATTATTCGATCAAGGATTTGCCGAATCAACCTTAACATATATCCTACATTGTTGGTCTTTAACTTAATCTTGTTTTTCTTTTTGAAGAATTTCCCATCTTGGTGTATTTCAATTTCTGGTCAATAGGCTTATGTTTGTCATTGGACATAATGTGGCTTATCTTGCAGGCTAATCATGCTCTTTTGAAAGAAATAAGAGAAATAAATCGGCAGCTTATCAACACAGTCGTTGTTAGCAATGATGAAGATGTTGACCCTAGTGCAGCAGCCACTGCTGAAGGGGATGAGGGAACCATTTTCAAGTGCTCTTTTGAAGCTGTGGCTCTCAGTCCAAACTTGAAATCACAGTATGATTCTGGGAATATGGTGGGCTCTCGAACGTTAATGCAATGACTTGTTACCTGTCTTCAAAATATTTTAACTTCATATTTACATGCCTTTAACATTGTGCATTGTGCAGTCAAAAATTCAGCCACTAAAACTACTTGTTCCCACCAATTATCCTGAGTCCTCTCCGATACTCTTGGACAAAGTTCCAGTCAAATTTAGGTGAGTAAATGAGGACTCTGACCTTACATGTTGCTGCTGTTACATAAACTAAGAGATGTTGTATTTCCGATTGTGAATTCTTAGCCATACGGTAGGGGCTTGTGTCTTTTTTCTTTATTCTGGTGAAGTCTTATTTCGTTTCAAAAAGACAATACCCGTTAAACGCATGCTTTATTCCCCAGTTCAATTCACAGTTTGTCAGTAAAAGTTATGAGATGCCTCAACAGTCAAGCAAAGGATCGATTAATGTTTTTCGTTTCAGTTTTGAGATTGTAAACTTATTTTACTTTCATGTGTTTAATCAAAATGTTTTTCTTATGATTTGACTCTAATTTACTTTGACAGCAAGGAGTATGAAGATCTTTCTGTGAAGGCAAAGTCCAGGCTTAGCACATCTCTACGAAGCATTTCACAACCCATGTCGCTTCGGGAGATAGCAAAGACTTGGGATGTTTGTGCTCATGCAGTTATTTCGGAGCATGCGCAGCAGAGAGGTGGTGGAAGTTTCAGCTCAAAGTATGGAACATGGGAGAACTGCTTGAGCGCCTCTTGATCATTTCTGCAGACCTAAACAAATCTATCTTAAGGGTAGTTATCTTGTTATGAGAACCGTTACGCAAAATGTTCTACCGCTGTTTCGCTATGATGATTGAAGCAGTTTTTGGATAGTCAGTGGGCAAGCATGTATAGGATAAACTTACCAGAAGTAAATAATATTGGGATAGATTTTAACTTCTCCAAAGGTTAGTTATACTTTGAATACTGTAAATCATCTGTGATCGCCTGTATGTTTTCGTTGGCTTGAAAATGCCACGCAATGAATGCAATGTTTTCCGACATTGATCTGTTTGTAAGTTTGTATAAAGCATCGTGTCATTTACTCAATATTCAGTGAGGAATTTCCAGTGGTTACACTTTTAAGCAATGCAGAAATACAGGTCGGATCATCAGGTTCAATTCCAGTTCGGATGTATAAAGTTTTCACTACTATCGTACTCGTATTTTGATGGAAAGTGCACCGAACAAAACTAGAAACATCAAATAAACCGACGCGCAGAGGACAGTTGCTTATATTGTATACCGTTTGATAAGAAATTTGGAGAGAACAAAATTTGGAACACCTCTTGTATCTAAATCGATGAACGATGTTAGAAAAAGCACAAATGCAATACATGCCATCAACTGGCTTTATTTCAAACCCAAAGACACTGCGAAAAGCACAACTGCTGCAAACTTACAGCATGCATACATGCCAACAATTGGATTTATTACAAACGTAAACAAGACGACGAGAAAAATGCAAATGCAGACCGGAAGCTGGCCTAATTGTGCTCAGATCAATTTGTTCTTCGTAGCAATCGCGGCAGTTTTGTTCTGTGTCTTTGATGGCTTTAACAAAGTGGTGTAAACCAGTATTCGGAGTTGGATTGCGCTCCAGCAGGCAAAGCAAGTACCATGATTTAATTCTTTCCAGCGTTTGTAAGTTCAATCCACGGTGTAATGGTCCAATTGAAAGTAATTCTGGAACATAAACTTTGTCGTTACCATTTCGCAACACATTAGGAACTCTAAATATAGAATGCTGAGCTCGCAACGGAGATTGCTGCTGAAATCTCCCTTCAACGGAGGATGCTAGCGCTTCATATTCATTCCTCCTCCCATTATTCGCTGCCATCTCAGGTCAGTTCATCTGCTTTTTATGTAGCAAACACGTAAACTTTTACAACCAAACACGAGAATTCAAGCTCACCACTAATTTTACTGTGCTTTGTTTATGTAACGCTTCTTCACACTGCTTCTGATAAACATCATATATATATATATATATATATATATGTAAATATCTGTAAATACACACACACACACATGTATATGTATGTAAGTGAAAAGAAGAAAATATGAGAGAACATTCAGACAGGGTCGTATAAGTCTATGTAGGGGATCAAAACTTACGCAGAGATGATCGAATTTCGATATCTCATGCAGGTCGGAGTCTTTTTGTTTTTTCTCACTGGGGAGAGCAGAAGGAGAACGACGGAGAAATTGAAAGATGTCGAAGTATTGTAACAGTGTACAAAAAGACTTATATGATCAAAGGACCGAGAACACCTGAAGAAATTTCATTACTTAGTACTTACACCTATGACGTATATGATACATCGTGCATGACTAAACAAACTCCAATTTGGAAGATTTTTTTTGTAAGAATGAACCTTTAATGTAGATGAAGAAATTCAACAGTTCCGATTATGAAATCTATACAAAAAAGATACGTTATTTGAAAGTGGTGGAATGAGCTCATTCCAAGGAGAGAATGCAATCATTATCCAAAAAGTAGTCGGAATCGTTCAATTTCTTAATCTTCATTTGAATATCACTCCTACAAATGTAACAAATAGATCAATAATTTAGGTACTAAGCAACATATTTCATGATAAACCGTCTATGCGGTTGATTTCAAGTCTTTCTATATACTGGTAGAATACTCTTCATAAGAGTTAACTACTTTTCTTTGGTTTGGCATGGTCTTAGCTTCTTCTTTATTTTCTTCTTGGTTTGGTGCTCACAAAAGAAAAATAAATGCAAAAAGAAAAGGGGACTGGGGTTTCTACTTTTGTGTGGAGTTTCTACTAAAAAAATATTGCATGTGACTGTAACATGATGCATCGATCATTTTCACTCGGACTTGAGGCTCTCCTATTCTTAATTTCACTTAGAACTCCACTTGATTGAGAAAATTTTTTAGTGTCAGAAACACGATCAATACAATAAATGTGATAATACAATTTGTTGTAAATTTGTTTTTTTTTTTTCAATCAATTGTATCATTACAATTGATTTGCTGAACTTACTGAAAAATTGCTTTACCAACTTTTAGACAATGGCCACTGGAGCAAGTTTCTAAAAATAGAGAAAACCGGTACGGTCCAACCCGAATAAAACCAAGCCGGGGGCCCTAACCCGGCAGCACAGCCATTCGTTATTAGGAATTTTAATGGAAAGATCTCGGTACTATTTACTTTAACAAAAATTCATATTTTTACACTAAAAAGTCAATTCTAGTACTATTTACTTTACCCTTTATTTTGCCCTTATCGTTAAAACTTAAAGTTTTTAGGATTTGGATCCTCTTCGAGACAATTGGTCAGGATCCTCTTACCAGTGTTGGTGGGCCGTTGAATTTTTATTCAACGGTTACAATTATTATAACTTTTAGAGGGTCCCATGTTGGTAACCGTTGGATAATCCAACGGCCCACAGACACCGGTAAGGAGGATCCTAATCAATTGCCTCGGAGATGATCCAAATTCAAGTTTTCAAGTCATTTTCATTAGTTTTTTTTAATTTTTTTATATGTTTACAAACTGCAAAACGCTTCGTTTCCTCTCTCTTCTTCCTTCCTCTTTTGTTCGGAAGCGGCTAGCTTCTCTCTGGTCTGAGTCAATCGAAGAACAATTTTGAACCAGGTAAAACCCTAATTTCCAATCAATAGGAACTCGAATTCAGTTATTTACTCATGTATTCAATCTTTTATTCGTGCCAGTTTTTGTACTTTTATAGTTATTGATTTCTAGAATTTACAAATCCCAATATTGTGTAGGTTTACGTTTGGATGCTGAGAAAAACCCGATAGAAATTCAAAATTTTGTTCGAAGAATTGGGGAAATTAAGAGAGGATTGTTAATCATCTGTTTACTTTATATAATATATCATGAATTTGTTTGATTGGTTGCTGAGAAACGCATGGAAACGAAGAGAAATTAAAATTTTGGGTTGCATTAACTTGAAATTGGGTTCGATTTTTACTGGGGTGTTTTGCTAGAATCTTTCTGCATCCTGGGCTTCGTGTTTGTTGTGCCACCACTAGGTAAAGAACACCACTGTCGAATTGATGTGTGTTTTTTATTTGATAGGAAATAAACTTGAATTTCAATACTCTCTTTCGCGTTTGTGTCTACGTATGTGGTCATTGTATTTTGATGTGCTTTGCAGTCAGATGTATATGATGAGCATTTTGCAAATATACGTAGTCATTGCAGGCTTGTGGATGATTGATGGATGTTGTGCTTATTGTTTGGTTGTCAGGTGTTGTAAAGGCAGTTAGAAGACATGACGACGGCCGCTAGACCCACTTGGGCACCTGCGAAAGGTGGCAATGAACAAGGTGGTACTCGGATTTTTGGCCCATCACAGAAATACTCATCAAGGGACATGGCTGCCCATACATCTCTAAAACCCAGGTAGATCTTTGTCATTGTTTGTTACTGATTTTGATGTGTGTTAAACTTTTTAGAGTGCATCATGTACAATTCTAAAACCCATGATTAACAAATGCAACTCTGCATATGTTTATACTTCTTTTTCCCCTCCAAATTTCCAGTATACTGTTTATCTTTCTGGTTCTGGTAATATGTGAGTTCGTTTTCCCGGGATTCTAATTTTGGACTTTGCCTTTCTTGGTATGCGTGTCTAACAGAAAGCCGGGGCAGGACACCCAGGATGAGTTGCAGAATAAGAACCTCCGGGAGGAACTGGAAGAGAGCGAAAGGAAGCATTATTCATCAAAGGATAAATCTTATAGTTGTATGATATCTTCCTCGCATTTTTTTACAAGCACTTGGGGGCTTGTTGACTAGTTTTTCTAATTGATATGTGCATTGTGCAGATGACAGAGATCGCAGGAGGGGGAACCAGCTGTTATTGGAAGGTGTATATTGTAGCTCTTACATTTTACTATTTAAGGTAGCAAGTTCATAAATAAGTAATCGCTCAATTTACTAACTACATAAAATATTTTTGCTCATAGGGGGCAGAAGGGACACTGAAATTGTGCCACGTAATATAGATGCTGATGATTCTGACGTGGAAGCCCAAAGTGATGATGAAAGGTTGGTATTCTTTGCATATATACTTGAATCCAAATGTATAACTATAAATAGTTCCAGTAAATTGCCAGCATAGCTTTGATGTTGAATTATTAAAGTTCTATCAAATATTTTGATGCAAGAGATGCTTGGATGTATAATAATAACTAATGGTTTTGTGAATTTAACCTAGAAGAATTGCTTATGTATTGACTAGATGAACATTTATGTGTTCTAGTTCTTTTCACAGTTGCTATGGGCTTTATTCGCTTACTTCCAACATGGAAACAATGCGCAGAATTTCTTTGTTTACAATCACTCATTATTTGTCTGCTTACAGTTTAGTTTGGATATTTCTCAGTAGATAATATAAACATTCATGGTGGAGGTTGGTTTGCGTAGTTATGAACTTCTTGTTTCCTGGGTTTCCATCTGAAACGGTAACAATATCTGCAAATCAAAAATAGCTGTGACAGACTATTAACTAGCCTTTCATTTGTCGATAGTAATGTTTTCTTAGCTTGCATAGTTCAATCCATTTCTTGCGGTGTAATGATATTACTACGTGTTTTCCTCATATATTTGGAACATTTACTTTGATTATAGTGGTGAAGATGACGATGACGAGGAGGATGACATGGAAGCTCTATTGGCCGAGCTTGAACAAATAAAGAAGGAAAAAGCAGAGGAGAAGTTACGGAAGGTGAGCTTTCAACGAAGTGATGTGACAGAATATTTAAGATTATCAATTGCTTTGATATTGCTGAATATAACAAAAAAGGTACTTTATGCTTCCACAGGAAAGACTAGAGAGGGAGGAAGAGCTTAAAGTCAAGGAAGCAGAGCTTCTCCGAGGAAACCCATTGCTTAATGGTGCAGCACCCGCATCGTTTAGTGTGAAAAGAAGGTTAGTCGCGATTTTACTCCTAGCTTGTTCTGTGATCAAGTTAGGATTTTCCAATGGCTCCATTCGGTCACTTTTTCTAATAGCTCTCGTCTTTGTGGATCTTTTGGCTCAGATGGGATGACGATGTGGTGTTCAAGAATCAGGCCCGTGGTGAAACCAAGACTCCTAAGCGCTTCATCAATGACACAGTCAGGAGTGACTTTCACCGCAAATTCCTGCAGAAATACATGAAGTAACATCGTAACATAAATCGCTCTCTTGAGACGTGACCCTGAAGTATCGAAGACCAAAGAGGCTTTTCGTCTTTAACATTTGTATCTACTGTAATGTTGGAATTGAATGCGGTAAAGATGTAAGCTGGTTCTTGAGATTGAACGTTACCTGTTTATGAATGTCTCGAATTTGGTAATGCGATTGTTTATATATCTGTTTACTTAATTGCTTCGACGAAGCAAACTACGGTTTGGTTCAATTCGGTCTAAGATTACACTCTTTTTAGTGTTTAGAACAAATCAAACCGCTCAGCTGGCTCAAATATTTTGGCCGGTTTCTTGCTCATCTTATACAAACGATATTCTACACTAACTTATCTATATTACGAAAACAGAAATTCGAATCCGCGTGCATGAGGCATGCTGGTGAATGGTGATATATTTTGGCGCTATATCGCAGTGACGGAAAACAATTATGTCTATACACCATAACAGACAAAAAATGATCGCATGATGTATTTTGGCATTATATCGTAGTATCTGATAAAAACTGATCGCATAATATACGATGAACAAACCCGATTCACGGATCTCCAGGATCCACATCAAAAGTATCCTCAGAGTTGGTAGAATGAGATGTATTTTGGAATAAATATCATAAAATAAGTTGCTTAAGAAACGACGTCGAATCAAACTCTTTCCGGCAAAACGAACAGAACAAAGAAGTGAAACAACCGCCACTCTACACTGAAAATCCAAAACTCGCAGAAAATCTCTTCAATTCCATCAATCGGTAATGGAAGATCCGCGGGAAATACTGCTGAAGTCGTTGGAGAGCTCCGGCGTATGTGTCCCGGACGACGTGTCATCTGTTAAGGACCTGACGCCGGCGGCCTTGGTCTCGATCTGCGGTCAGTCTCTCAACCTCATCGGCAGAACGACGCCGTTTCCCACTTCCCTCCCCGACTCCTCCGTCGCCGACCAGTTCAAGCTCTGTACGGACATTGCCTCCGGGATCAAGAGTCTCGGTTACCTCGCCGACCTCAGCTTCCATCAGGTAAGAATCGTATCGTTTGCTTGCCAAGTTTCGATTTTTGGATTACTTGTTTGATGTTTGTTTCCCGAGAAAATGTGAGAATGTGAAAGAAAAACTAATAGAAAATAAGAAAAGGCAACGCCTTTCAATTTTTCTGATACTAAATTGAATTGGGTTTATGGAACTAGAAGAAGTATATAATTTACGTTCTGTTGCAAAATTAACTATGAAATTTAGTTTCTCTTTGTTTCAAGGAGAAAGCTTTTCTTACTAAATCAAAGTTAAGCTTGATTAGTGTAGTCCCTGGCTGTTAATGTTAGTGAGAAACAATTCAAGAATCGAACTTTAGGGAGAAAAAACCCCTGACCTGTCAACTGCGAGTGTCGGATGTAATAATAGTCGCTAAATTATGAATACTTAGGTCCGTGGAGATTTTGTTTTCATCGAAATGGCGTCTTATGTGTTAATGACTATAATTTGGTGTTTTGAGGGGTTGGTTTGTTAAGAGTCTTGAAAAAATTACAAATTACGTGACGCTGAACTATCTATGTATACCAGGGACTCACGCTTGGGATGTTTTCACCTTGTAATCACTTTGATGTGTATATAAACTACAAAGTCGCCAGACTATCATTTAGGACCGTTTTGATTGTGTGAAGTCTAGATTGAACATGCGGTTTCAAACTGTCTTGGTTTATTTGTATGGTGACGGACAAAACTTCCAGTGTATTCAATTGAATCTTTGAATTGTATGAGATTGCTTATAATTTGATTTAAAATTTCTCTCTGTGCGAGTGTGTTTTCTTTTGCTTCTGAGTGTAGTTCTTGTCATTCTTATTGTTCTGAAATTGTGCTTAGAAACAGACTATATGTGTTGCTTACGGCAGTTCTTGCATCCATCTGAAGAGGGCTCGTACAAGTTGATAAGGTTTTTGGGGGAGAGGCTTTCAGATTCTTCTGAAGTTGGCGGAAAAGCTGGTCCAGAGGGTGACAATGATGAAAGGAAAGAGAAAGAAGGTAGCTCTGGAAGCAATTTGGAGGACCAAACAACTGTTGATGAGGAACCAGATCTTAGTCGTGACAAAGTTCGAGTCAAGTTGGACAAACTCACATTGAAGAGTCAAGTGCCTGAAATAAGCGTTAACGATGTGTGCACCTCTAGCACAGGAAGATTCAACAAGGACAGACAAACTAATGTATTTAGCAGGAATCATTTGACTGAAAAAGTGCAAAATCAGGAGCAACTGCTCATGGAGGAGGTTAAAGCAAAAACTTCAGAACTTGAAAAAGAGCTGGAATTGGTAAAAGAAGCAGCAGATATGGCATTTGACGTCCATCATTCTGTTGAATTTCACTTTGAGAAACTTAGTGAGCAAGTAGATGTTCGAAGGCATCACCTTGGGGAATTGACATCATAGTGGTGAGATGTAAATCTTTATTTAATTGTTCATGACGACTAAGTTAGTTGTATGTCGGACTAATATATACCTTTATAAAAACTAAACTTTAACGACTCATATCTTCACACGCTAGATATAAATATTGCAAACGGTACTACCTTTGCCAGCATATACGTATGTATTGTTTTTACCAATGATTTTTTATTTTTCTCAGGGAAGCAGTCAGAAAGCCTTTGGAAGCAAAAAAGGAAAGTCTTCAGGTGTCTGTATATGCAAACAACCCATATGCTCAGGAAAAGCTCAGTCAGCTGAAAGATTATGAACTGGAAAAAGAATCCATCTTATTTGAAATTCGAAAAAGGTACGTTTTTCGAAATTAAATAAATGCAATTTCTGGGTCATATTGTCTATATGCTCCTGCTGTCTTCGAAACTTCTGTGGTTCGTGATAAAGTTTGGGAATCTTCAGTTTTTAGAAAGTAACATATTTTGTTATTAAACGTACGCGATGGAGGGGATATATAAATTGTGATCAAAGATTGCCCATTGTCTGTTTCATTATCTTACTAATATTCAATTTCACAACTTCGGTTGCTTGCTTATTGGTGACGCATTTATGATTCTGTAGGGAGGAGGAACTTTCTAAACTGTCAACGGATCTAGAGAAGCAGCCCAAGCTGGCATCAAGAAAGTCCTACATTGAAAGGGGCAAGGAGATCACAAAGAACAGCCGGAAACAAGAAGCTGACATAGAGCAGATCTTAAAAGACACCAGGGAGCTTCATTTAGAGAGTAACTCTATCCAAGAACGTCTTCATCGGACGTATGCTGTTGTAGATGAAATGGTGTTCAGGTACGAAATTCATTTACCATAAACTGTCCGTGACTTAAAAATACTTAGTTACGACAAGTCCATCACGGTACTTATTTGCAGGGAAGCAAAGAAAGATGCAGTTGGGAAGCAGGCTTATAGGCTTCTCACTAGCATCCACGAGAGCTTCGAACAGATTCGTGAGAAAATCTTGACAACTGATAGAATCCGACGAGAAGTAGGTGAACATGAAAAGAAGCTAGCAGCCATGGCCTCGCGAAGCTTAAACGTAGACAAACTACAAGCCGATCTTGATGCCATCAGGAGGGAAAATGATTATTAAGGCCATCGATGTACATTATTTTTGTTTTTGGTTTTCAGTTTTGAAATATTTGATTGTATTCATTTATCAAGAGGAAGCATTGAAATATTTGTACTCATCCTCATATCCCTTCAGCAAAGTAACCAATTATGAAGGCCAACTTTAATGGTCTAATCTTCAGCAGCAAGGCAATTGGACTGCGCTCGCTTAAGAATTCTCTCCCAAATCACTTCCTCCTTAAACATGATCAACGAAGAGAATTAGTCAAATAATACACCCTATGACAATTACAATTTCTGATGTGGAAGTGTAGGCTGATGTGGAAGGCAACCCCCGTCGCGATATTCTTCTTGCTGGCTCTCATGGCATGGTTGGATACACCAGGAGTCCTACTTTTCAAGTGGATTTCAATAACTCAACCGCCATTCCTTGGCTTTCTCCTCCATTGGTCTGGAGCTTTGGCACTTGGGTTAGTCTGTTTTCGTCATTTTCTTCCAATTACATTACTTTTGCACGTGTTCTTACCATTTAGAACACGTTCAATATCTAATCTGAATATTTACACATCTTCTTACCGGTAAGAACACGTGCATTATCTGAGCTGAATGTTTATAAAGGTTATTACCAGTAAGAACGCTTCATATATTTCCTAATTTAAAAAAAAAAAACTATTCCGAGATAGACAAAGTGTTAGAAAAATGCATGGCGTGTAATGATTCGTCTTGACATGCTAACCCTCGCATCGTGGCACACATAACATGCCTTGTGAATTGTCAACAAAATGCATGGCGTGTCATGACATGCATTATGCCGACAATTCGTGACGCTTGTCATGTTGTAGCTAACAACAATGTTTTGGCTTGCCACGATGCGAGGGATATTGTGTCATCGGCGATAACCCCACACATAGTCAAGTTCCCAAAACGAGCACGAAGACCATCCCAACCCTCCCCTTGAGCAGCACATAGCTCTTCTTCGGGGCGGCAAACTCGTAGACAAGCTCGAGCTTAGAGACCACGAGGGTAAAGCATGGTGATGTAGACATGACCGATCAAGAAGAGGAGAAAGATGACAATGCCGAAGAAAAGTAGCATAATTAATCTCTATTTTTAGAGAAGGAGACGGGCTTGGAGGTGTAGGGGAGACTATCCTCATTTTCATTTTAATTGAAAACCTCATTTAAGGGTATATTAGTCATTTCATATTAGTTTTTTGTTATAATTATTATAAATTAAAATAGTAGCTATAATTTTATGTTGGTTACAAATTTTAATTATTTTTCTAAATTTTCCATAGCAAATCACCTTGAAGTGAATGACATAAAAATCATCAGTTAAAGTTGCAATCAATAAACTCAACAATACCATATCTATAGTTTCCATTCTTGAAAGGCTTTTATAACATCCTTAGTTACACTAGTCTCAATGTTAAGAACAAATTTAGGAGGACAGACATCAAATTTGAAAGGTTACGGTTTAACCACGTCAACATCTTATATTGATATTTTTATAGAAACAATAAGACAAAAAATAATATGTGAGAGGAATGTATGGAAGGGGATGAGAATAAAAGGGAGAGAATCCTACTCCTAGCACAACTTTGAACTGAAAAGACCACTTTGTGTAATTGCTATCACTGAGTTTTATTTTTAGCATTTCTAGCACTCTCTCAACTTTAATTTCAGAAGAACTCATATTTTTAAGGAATCACTTCTTCAATCAGACAGAAAATTTGACTACTAACCATCGGATAATCTTCACAATCTACTAGCTTTAGCCTTGAGATTCAATCAGAATGAGTTGACGACTTCGGCCTTTTGACAACCCAGATCACAATATCAACTACAATAAACAAATAATGGCATTGGCCTTCACAATATTATCTAACCAATATTTCAAGAAAAACTCATAGGAACATGAAACCTAACATTTCTTCTGATTCCACTTTAGTAGCATACATCGCAATGATAGCTACAGTCATCGCAATGATAGCTACAGTCGCCAAAATAGAAGAAAGAGCAACATAAATTGCAGGAAACATTGTAGATGAACAAGCTCTTCAGTTATTGAGCTCCAAACCCACAGAAGATCGCAGGCTCGATACCATATTAACACTACTGAAATGAATCTAAGAAACTGCAAAATGAATGTGAAATCTTTAGAGAGATGAACAACGGAAGAAGAAAAGAGAGAGAGGACTGAGTATTTTGTATTGACAGAATTGGAAAGGTTGCAACAAAATATGCAAGTACTTAGCTTTTGTCTGATAGCCTTATCTCATACACATCATTACACATTGGCTAACTATCAAGTAAACCAATACACATATACACCTAGACTCTTTTGGTTATTATTTTATACATTCCTGATCTACGTATATGTTGTTCTGGAAATTAAAATTTATTAACTAAGCCCATAAATGAATTTATTTAGGACAAGGGCAGTTTAATAATTAAACTAGTTTTAATACGGATTTAGGGGTGTTTGGAATCAACACCTTTCATATTGCGATTCCAGACAGTTTAGTAAACGGTTTTTATAAGAATCTGATTCTAATTCCTCATCAATTCAATTCGCTCTATTCTGATTACTGATTAATAAACGTGCCCTAAGTAGTTCGTGCCCTCAATATGCAAAGTAATCTATGCCTTGATCTACTTAGGCCATCTCCAACCGATCCGGTCAGAGGGCTAGATGGCAAAAAATAGCCCGAAATGACACGAAAACTGTCTCCAACCGAGGGCCAGGCCAAAGGGCTCTTGGGTCCCACCGGGCCAAAAAAGGAGAAAAGGGTCAACCAGCTGCCCAACCCAGCTAGCTAGCCAGCCCCAGGTTGAGCCAAATTTTTTAAACCAACGGCTAGCTGACGTTAGTTACCATTAGATTTGAATTTTTTTTTTCGGCCAAATTTTTTAAAATTTTTTTCCTATAAATACCTAAGCCTTTCCTACACCATTTATCACATAATTTTCACCATTCAATACTATCTCACTTCATTCTATTTCAATTCTTCACATTCTATTTTCGTACCTCTTCCAATAATCTTTCCTTCAATTTTTTCAATAATTTTCAAATGGCCACATCTGCAATGAAAGGTAGGGCTTGGACCCGAAAAGAAGATGAAGCTCTTTGCTGGGCTTATATATGGATCTCGGAAGATAGTGTGAGGGGGACTTCTCAAACAAGTGAAGGTGTTTGGACTCGTGTGACCAAAAAATACTATGACTTCTATGAAGGCACCACTCCACCGAATATCCAAAACCACGAGAGTTGTTCTTCAAGATGGAAGAAACATCTTCATCCAAGTTTGAATAAATGGCATCAAGCAATGTTAACGGCCGCAAGTAGACATTTATTTTAACGGCCGCAATTAGTACGACGAAGTAAGTGTTTTCACAATTTATTTTAAATATTTAATTATATTACATTTAATTTCATAAATTAATTTTCTTTAATTTTTGTAATTATATTTTCTAGATACGCCAAGCGGAGGAATTGTATATGGAGGACAACTCGAAACCCTTTCAGCATCACGGTTGTTGAGAAATTTGTAAAAGGGTGAGTGTTATTTGAAGATCCACCTCAACATAGAGTAGGTCCTACGCCGGTGTTCGGAACTGCATCCTCAGCTGTAGATGGGGATGAAGATGGATCTCCTACCATTCCAGAAACAAAGGTAGAAAATCCGTCTCCGGGTGAAGGTTTCATACCTAGGGCTATGGGACGAAAAAAGTCCCAAAAATTGAAGGAAAAGGGCAAGACAAAGGATGATATCGCATTTCAACAGGAAATGGCAGCCTCTTTGCGATTAATGACGGAGCAAAATATCATTGCCACGGAAGAAGGAACAGTAGGCATGAAGAACAGGCCAAACAAATACAAGAAGAGATAGATGATAGGAAAATGAGGAAAATTATGGTCGGACGGCAGTTGTTTACCTCTGACTTTCATCCTACAATGGCGGATGATGATTATAGACTTTAAATTTAAGTTGTTGTAGTTTTAAAATTTAATTTGTAGTTTTTAAATTTAAGTTGTAGTTTTTAAATTTAAGTTGTTGTAGTTTTTAAATTTAAATAATAAATTATGTTTGGCCCTATGGCCCCCTCGGTTGGAGATGGTTTTTTGTCATAGGGCTATATTTGGCCTATGGCCCTCTGGCCTCTCAGTTGGAGATGATAAGAAATATGGTCCTCCATTGTTCATTAAAATATTAATTTCTTGGAGGGTTATAGGGCTAAAACGAGCCCTCTAGCCCTCATTCGGTTGGAGATGGCCTTAGTTCGTACTAATAGATCCTGGACCAGTCTGTAAGTGAGTAACAAGTTGGCACCTGACTTCACATGACCACAAAATCACGGACAAAATCAGACATTCAATTTTGCAGGAAATCATTTCGCTCCAGTCAGGTCAGCTAAGTTAATTAGGATTGGTGATATGCATGCACGAAAATAGGGATTTGATCAACTAACTCTTTCAAGTGGAAATTAACTTTGAATCTTTAAGTCTTCGGTAAATCAGATCGGGAAGTGAGCGCTTCATATAAATTAGTGGTAAACAAAGCCAAGGAGATAGTAGATACTGATGGACGAAGCTTATTATTTCTCTACACCAATACAAACAGAACCTTGTAGGTTATTGTCAAAGATCACCACACTTTTACATTCTATATATTGTTCTTGCTATCCATTCTAAACCAGTGTTCTAAAAAACGCCCTAGGAGGCTGCCTAGGCGTTGGGCGGTGGAGTGCTGCGGGGATTTATGCCAAATCATTCATAAAATCGGGTACGGGTTAGTTGGCCGCCTAGGTGCTATCTAGGCGGCAAAATGGCTGTCTAGGGGACCTCGTTGGAGCTTCGGCGGTTCTCCATTTTGCCGCGATCTGACGAGAAGAGAGAGAGCAGACTGGAAATCTCTGGAATACATACAAACTCCAATTGATCGTTGAAAGAACCCACCCCAGATTGCTTTATAAACTGCTTTTTGACAAACGAGCCGTGCCGATGTTGCTTGATAGTTGGGTATTTTGGAATTCTTTTGAGTTTTTGGGTTGAAGGTTGGGGGTTTTAAGTAGATTTTGGAGGTGGTGGGAGAGGTCTGATGATGTGAGAGAGGAGAGGAGAAGAAGCAGCGCCCTTTCTTGAAGACAGAGATGAGGTGATGGAAACGAAACTGATTACAATAAGAGAGAGAGAGAGAGAGGTGTTTACCAAAAAGTAGAGAGAGAGGCGCACGATTTGGTCATTTTAATTAGTTGATGGAAACAAGGTGTCTTATAATATAAGAAAGAGGCTTGATGCGACAGAAGACATGAGAAGAGAAAAAGAAAGTGTGGGGTGGGTTGGGTTGGGTTGGGATGGGTTGGACCGGGCCATTTTATATGCTTACAATCTTATTAACTTTTAAATTGGGGTTAATAATAACAGCCCATCATAAGTGTAACTAGCTTTTGTTACGATAAATTTAATTAAATTAATAAAAATTATAAAATCCTCCTAGTCCGCCTAGGTGTCTAGGTGCTAGGCCCCAGATAGCCGTCCGACTAAAATCTAGCGTCTTTTAGAACTATGTTCTAACCTAGGTTGAACAGTATCTTTCATTCGTATTTTTTTGTTTCAATTTTTCGAACTGTCATTTCAATTCATTCCAATACTCCGATCAAGTAATTTAAATTTAATTTTCTTATGCACTTTTGTTTGTTGTCCTTTTATTTTTCTGCTTTTACTTTATGCATGTTAACTTTCCCGAGTAGTATTGTTAATTTAGACGTCAGTCCTCTATCAAATAAAATCCACTACGCTTATATCACCTACTGCCACATTGATAATAAAATCCACTACACTTTATAACCATCTTGATCAAAACACTTCTCACTCATCACTAGAATCTACATTCATCATGTCATAGCTGATGGTCAAAGTCTAAAACTCCCATTCCAAAAGATCTTAAACACAAGACATAAAAAATATCTGACCGACGTGAGATGCTTTCCTTCTTCGGTTAACGATCGCATTGAGAAAAGCCAAATCCAAGGGCGGTCAAATCTTTAGTGATGTCTTTGCATTTGTTGGTTTAGCTGGCGTCGACTGCTTTCTTAATAACTATTCTAGTTGCTCATTATTGTGAAGGTAACCAAGTTGCGGATTGTTTTGCTGACTATGATGTTGATCTGGCTGGAGTTCATTGGTGAGATTCTTGATTTCCTTGTGCTACTTTGACATATCACCATAAGTTATCTTTTTTGCCTTGTTATAGTTTCGCGTGGGGTTTTTTTTTTCTTCTAATGTTGATTGGGTTCTTTAATTTTGTGGTATGGGTTACATGCAATCCAAGTAAAAGAATGAATTGGCAGCATTATATCCTTTTAGCGTCCACAAAATATCTTTGGCATCGATCAACTTCTCTCTCTAGTCCTTCCAAATATCTGGCTTAAATTTCTTCCAACTCCTGCCCACTCATTATTGTCTGAACCATACCTAGTATTACCCTCATATCCACTAAAATTTCAAGCTTTACCAATTTGTCACAAGCGAAGATGGTAGCTCCCAACACCAATGAGGTTCCAACCAATTACGATCGAAAAAGCGAAGTGAAAGCTTTTGATGAGACAAGGGAAGGCGTTAAGGGTCTTGTTGATGCCGGGGTAGCCGAGGTTCCTAGAATTTTTCATCAACCACCACAATTGGATGATCAGTACTCCATCAACAATACAAGCACTGATTCAGAAGCCTCCCAGTTTAGCATTCCGCTAATAGACCTTGAAGGCCATGGTAATCCAACTAGTCGCAATGAGATTGTTGCGAAAGTTGGAGAGGCATCAGAGACTTGGGGCTTCTTTCAAATAGCGAATCATGGGATACCTGTAGGTGTTCTGGAGGGGATAAAGGAAGGGGTACGTGGGTTTTATGAGCAGGACACTCGAGTCAAGAAAGAGTTTTACACTCGTGATCACTCTAAACCTTTGCGTTACAATACCAACTTTGATCTTTATAGTTCACCGGCAGCGAATTGGAGGGATACTTTTCTGTGTTACATGGCTCCAAATCCTCCTAAGCCAGAAGACTTGCCAGAAGTGTGCAGGTATTTGACAACTCAATTCGCTGGTTTAATTGGTGACGTTAACCTGGTGCAGATTCCTTCCTTGATGGATTAGATCATTAAACTCCATACTTTTGACAAGTTTAATGTGCTTTCCTGGTTTTCAACTTGCAGAGACGTACTGATCGAGTATTCAAAGCGAGTAATGGAGTTGGGGAAATTGTTGTTCGAATTGTTGTCGGAGGCCCTTGGGCTAAAGCCAAGCCACTTGAATAACATAGAGTGTAGTAAGGGGCTACAGGTTTTAGGCCATTACTATCCTGCTTGTCCACAGCCAGAGTTAACTTTGGGCGCAAGCAAGCACGCCGATGATTCCTTCCTTACGGTCGTTCTGCAAGATCATATTGGTGGTCTGCAAGTTGTTGATCGTCAAAATAAGTGGATTGATGTGCCCCCTGTGCCTGGGGCTTTAGTGGTGAACATTGGAGATCTTTTACAAGTAAGCACACGTATAGAATTCCCCCCCTTTTTTTTATTCCGTAAAAACTACTATTAAATTAAGAGAATAGTATCGTAAACTAAGCTAGTTTGTTAATGACTAATACTCAAGACAAGCTTTGGTCGCATGGTAGCGTTCTCTTAGAATATGTCTTAGAATTCTTCGATTATCATAATTAGGTCTTTTATGTTGAATTCTTTTTGGGATTTTCAGCTCATATCAAATGATAGATTCAAGAGCATAGAACACAGGGTATTGGCGAACCGTGAAGGTCCAAGGATATCCGTTGCCAGCTTCTTTAGCACAGGTTTGCTACCATTTACAAATCTCTATGGACCTATCAAGGAGTTGGTATCAGAAGACAACCCTCCAAAGTACAGGGAGACTACTGTGAGGGACTACGACACCCATTTCTGTGACAAAGGCCTAGATGGAACCTCTGCCTTATCTCATTTTAAGATCCGAACTTAGACATGGAGGAGCACAGGAGCAGAGACCGCAACGAACAAATCCTGTCTACTAAATAATTTGGCATGAAAATATATATTGGTTTGTTTAATCTGAAAGCACTTTCGCACCACAAAATTCTGGACATGCATATTATTTTGTTTTCTGTTTGCATATGGTCTAATATACTTGTAGAAAGGGTTGGGTTTTTACCCATGCGTCCCAGGCAGTGGCGGATCCAGGAAATAATATTAGGGGGGTCAGTAAGAATAGTGCGCGTAGGGCACAAATTTTTTTATACCAAAAATATCATGCATGTCACTATTTCATTGAGTCTTGGTAGACCTGAAGTCATTTGAAAATGCATACTACACAAATGTTAATGTATGCAAGGGGCATCACCCAAGGTATTCATGGACATTCATCCGGTTTTGATAGGCCTGAAGTCGGTTGGAGGGCATATATGAAGCCAACTCTAATCTTCAAAAGGGCAACACTCAAGGTATCCATGGACATTCACCGAAGTTCGGAGGGTCAGCACCTAAGGTATCTATGGACGTTCATCGAAGTTCGGGGGGTCAGCTGACCCCTTTTGCCCCTTAATGGATCCGCCAATGGTCCCAGGTGCGAAACTTCCTCTCCTATAAATTATTGTAATAGCTTCGAACTCTCTCTCTTCCGCAAAAAAATTAAAATAAATAAATAAAGAAGTAAAATTTAAAAAATAAAAGGGGGTTTTCTGACACTTCCATTCATCATGTTTACATTTTTTGTGGCATGCTGCTTAGCGCTTAACGAATTCAACTGTGGTTGTGGTTGCATATCAATACCATTATACCATAAGTGTGGCTCGTTTGAGAATGTTTTTGTTTGTAAGAAGCGGTTTTACACAATTGTGTCGAAAACCTGTGACAGTATTTATTATAATCCAATTGCTTCTTGGAGAATCACTCTCCGTAAAGTCAGCTAAAAACAGTAGCCAATCCCGTCCAATCCTCCACACTATATAACCCGTACACGAAAGAGGAAGCTGAGGAGCAAAAGGATGGAAACAAAGCAGCCAAAAATGCTAGGAAGATTATATTTTTGTACTATATTGATGTACGACAAGTGATATGTACATGTCATGTTAATTAGTGAATTTATTTCGTTATATGTTGATTATTTGCATCTTTTGACATATTACATGATACATCAATATGGGGTAGAAAATTATGTGCTCCGTAGAATTACTTGCCATACAAATTGTACCTATATCTAATTAAAAGATAGACGAATTCACTGATAACATGTAAAAAGTCATTACAAATCACAACTTAACATGTGCTCAAAACTTTTTTTTTTGTTTTGGGTGCTTTTGATGAGTCCTTTGTATGGGAAGTATGGGAAAATGAAGATAACTCGTGTTAGAACTTAAAAAGACACTATATTGAATTCTCGTAATCAATATCACATCCTGCATGAAAAGTTGAATTGCCTAATGTTATGTCTGAATTCTAAATAGTTATAATATTGTATTTGTACATATCAATCATAAAATATATTTAGTTTTGGAAAAATAATTTCCACACATTATTATTTTTTCATGCACATCGTTGTTTATTTACCATTTTGAATCAAATAAACAAAAACAAAATTGTGTACAAATTAAAAAGAAAATTTGTGCATAAATAAGTAGACAATTGTGGATCACTTAAACACAATGGCCTCGTTTGGCAGCTCGAACTGTACTGATTATTTCAGTCGGATAGGATAAATAGTCGTCAGATAGTATTGACTAAATTAGTCGGACGTTTGGTATTGTGACGGATTAATTTGTACATCGAATAATACGTCGGACTACAATTTTTTTTTAAATAATTTCATAGAATAATTGTTGTTAAAATGTAAAAAATTAAAATAAAATAAATAAATAAAACATCATTACACAGACAAAATTTAAAAAATAAAAATTAAAGAGGAAGGAAAAAGTGTACTAAAAAATGATACAAAAAAAATTACTCTCTAGCGTATCCCTAGGTTTTTTCTAGGGTTTCTCTAGGAGAGCGGCAGATTTCAATTACAGCGCCGGCAGTTTTGTACTGGGAGTGGCTGTGCACGACGATGCGTGGAGAGCGAGATCGATTGTGTGTATTGCTTTGAGTGGATGTTTCGTAGATTCTCTCGAAGGCTGGGGAATAAGTTGTGTGAGATTTGCAGGGCAGGGTTCCAAGCGGTCAAACAGATTATGAATGATATGGTGAGTAAGTTCGCTGATAGGTTGGCTCTTACGGAAGAGGAGCAACGGGTGGTTGTGATAGATGACAAGGATAGTGCGTTATTACGTAGATAGGGTGTTCCTCGTAGGGAGGGTGCTTTCAAGTAAGGCCATCAATAAGGAGAGATTCAAACAGCAAATGCTGAATCTTTGGCGGCCTAAGGCTAAGGTTACGATAGTGGAGTTGGAGGACGGGTTGTTCTCGTTTTGGTTTGATAGTGCTCAGGAGAGATCAATAATGCAGAAGGGAGGGCCATGGTTGCATGATGGGGCCTTATTGGTGTTGGCTGTAGCGAAAAATCTAGCGCACCCCTCTAGGGTGCTGCTAAGACGGCAGGAGTTCTGGATTCAAGTGAAGGGCCTGCCCCTTGCCTATATGACCCGGCATATGGGTCAATTCATTAGAAACTAGATCGGGGTGCATGTGTTGACTGATCAGAGTCGCAAAGATGATCTGTTTGGAAGTATATTACGCATTCGGGTGGAGTTAGATATTACGAAGCCACTACGTCGTAGTCTCTTGATTTCAATTGAAGGTACGGAGATTGGGATCGACCTGAGGTATGAAAAACTTCCAGTGACATGTTTCATATGCAGGATCATTGGACATATGGAAGAGCAGTGTGTGCATTTTACTGAGAAGAATGAGGATGATCTTTCAAAGCCGAATGGAAGATGGTTTCAGAATGATGAGTTGGGAGAGAATTAAAGGAGATCCTAGGGGAAGCGTTTTGGCCTGGATGGTTCGAGGGGATGGTCGATGACTGTGCCCCCGCATGTTGACGATTGAGAGAGCATGAATGGTACGGCAGAAGACCAGCAGGGAGCACTGGAGAAAATATGGTTAGGGATGTTGTGGGCCAGGCAGGTAGCGAAGTTCGTGGAGAGGTGTTGGATGGTGGCATAAATAATGGGGACATTGATATTCCTGACTTGAATGAGGAGGTTGATCCGGAGGTGTCGAGGGAAGAATTTTTGGAGGTTATGCCGGGTCAACAAGCCTCGGTGGAGAGACGTGAAGTGGGGTTGACCTTGTTCGGCTTGGGTAAAGTGCAATTTTGATGGTGCATGGAATCAACGAGAGCAACGGGGAGGTTATGGGGTGGTCATTCGTGATCAATGGGGGAATTTCCTTGCTGCTACTGTTGGTCCTATTGTGAGGCCCACTGATGCATTGGATGTCGAATTCATTGCAGCTCGGCAATCGGTGTTGTTGGTAAAGGATGTTTATATGGCGGACGTGAAGATTCAATTCGAAGGAGATGCATCTTTGGTGTTGACTGCAATGAAAAGGAAAGGGGATGATAGCTCTGCTCTCAGCCCCATAATTAATGATTTGAGGTGTCTGCTGCAGGAGTGGCCAAACTCAATGATTAGCCATGTCCAACGGGAAGGGAATTCGGTGGCGCATCAGCTTGCTCGATTGGGGATTGCTAGTGCCCAAAAAGTAGTATGGTTTGAGGAGCCTCCAGATTTGATTCAGGATGTTTTGTTTAAGTAAGGATTGTAAGTTTGATTGTTCATTTGAGGATAGGTTTATTGTTGTGCGGGACACTATTTTCCTTTGATCGGGTTGAAATCCCTGACAAGGATATTATGAGACCCATTATGCACACTATCTTCAGTTTGTACGAATTCTGATTTGTTTAATGAATATCGTACTTTGTTTCAAAAAAAAAAAGTAAAGAAAGAAAAAAAGAAAATAAAGGACAGAAATGTAAATTACGTAATCACGAGAAAAAGGGTTAAGCACACTTGGAAAGTTGAGCCAGCCATTTTTGTCCCCTTTGGCTTAATTTTGTAATTCGCAACTTTCTTTCCATCTGGTCTGCAACTCTTAGCCTCAAAGGAATCGCTCTCGATCATCTGGATCAAGGTAAGAACATGTTTATATTTGACTTTTTCCTCAATTCCCAACTAGTCCAGTTCTCAAGTAGATTTATAGTTGACTTCTTCTTTTCTTAACAATCGTGATAATTTCCCATTTTTTTATCTTCTTAGACATGTTTGTTCCAATTCAATTTTTTTTTTTTTTTAATTCTAATGGTTGTGTCTGGTTGTTCAGTTTTGATGAATACCAATATTCAGACCAGACCTCCTCAAGGTGGACAACCTCCAATGGAGGCAGGTGATGATTGGAGGACCCAATTACAGTCAGAGTCACGACACAGAATTATCGCAAAGATGTAATATTACTAATCCAAACTATATACTAAGGTTTGAAGCTGGGACGCAGTATGTTAGATATAAAGTGTCTAGAAATTATGGACGGACTATCCTTATTACTCCTTTTTAGCTGAAATATATTTAACTCTCGTTCAGGAATTCTGGAAAGAGAATAAAAAGTGGTACTAAACCGTGTTTTGTATACTGCTTGTTGTTCTAGAGTACCCCAATTCTGTTTTGTATTGGAAATTTGTAACGAGTTCCATTCGTGCGTATTTTCCTATACTTTTAGTTTGTGACTTATTGAATGTTTTGCATACAAAGAATTGAAACGATGAAAAGGCACATTCCCTTTGATGGTCCGGAGGGATTACGTGAAATCGAGAGGATTGCTGTAACGTTTGAGGAAAATATGTATGTTGGTGCCTCAAGTCAGGTACTTCAAGAACCCTTGGAGTTCAAATCTTTTTATGTTGTCATTACTGACATAGATGTTTTATTTTCAAGTTTATTTGTATTGTGCATGCTTGATAGAGTTGTAATCTAGATTATCTGGGGATCTCTTTTTCCAGTCGGATTATTTACGGAAAATTTCTCTCAAGATGCTCACCATGGAGACCAAATCTCAGACCGCAGTCTCCCACGCATCTCTTGATCCAGGTATGAACGCCAACTTTTGTTTCAAGTTTATGTGCAGTACATTCTTTTCTAAATAATCAGTTAATTCAAATCTATGGTTAATTTATAGTTCACTTCTTTTCTTAGATTTGGTTTCACCAATTCAATTTTATTTATTTATACAAGTCTGATGAATGTGTCTGGTTGGTCAGTTTTGATGGATAACAATATTCAGACCAGACCTCCTCAAGGTGGAGAACCTCCAATGGAGGCAGGTGTTGATTGGAGGAGCCAATTACAGTCAGAGTCACGACACAGAATTGTCGCCAAGATGTATGTTTTTATTACAAGCGATATTACTAATCCAAGCTATATATCTACCAAGGTTAGAACCTGGGACGCAGTATGTTAACAATAAATCGTCTAGAAATTATGGACTTTGTTAAGGGGAGATAAATTTAATGGCAGAATATCCTTGTTACTTTTTTTAGCTGAAATGTTTAACCCTCGTACAGGAAGTCTGGAAATAGAAAAAAAAAAGTGGTACTAAACCGTGTTATGTATACTGCTTATCATTATCGAGTACCCAATTCTGTTTTTTATTAGAAATTTGTAACGAGTTCCATTTGTGCGTAAATTCCTATACTTTTAGTTTGTGACGTATTGAATCTATTGCATACAAAGAATTGAAACGATGATGAGGCACATTCCCTTTGATGGTCCGGAGGGATTACGTGAACTCGAGAGGATTGCTGTAACATTTGAGGAAGAGATATATGTTTCTGCCTCAAGTCAGGTACTTCAAGAAGTCTTGGGGTTCAAAATCTTTTTATGTTGTCATTACTGACATAGATGTCTTATTTTCAAGTTTATTTGTATTGTGGATACTCGATAGAGTTGTAATCTAGATTATGTGGGGATCTCTTTTTCCAGACAGATTATTTACGGAAAATTTCTATCAAGATGTTCACCATAGAGACCAAATCTCAGATTGCAGTTTCCCACATAAGTCTTGATCCAGGTATGAACACCGACTTTTGTTTCAAGTTTATATGCATTAGATTTTTTTCTGAATACTCGGTTAATCCAATTCTAAGGTTAATTTATAGTTCACTCCTTTTCTTAGATTTGGTTTCTCCAATTCAATTTTTTTCAAGTCCAATTAATGTGTTTGGTTGGTCAGTTTTGATGGATGGCAATTATCAGAGACCTCTTGAAGGTGGAGAGCCTTCAATGGAGACAGGTGATTGGAGGAGCCAATTGCAGCTAGATTCACGACGCAGAATTGTTGCCAAGATGTAAGTATCGTTAGAAGAAGAAAGAGAATCTGGAAATCTTCGAATATTAATTCTTTGTACTCCTTGGAGAGATACTGAAAATACAATAGTCTTTTGTTTGGGCAATGAAAGTACAATACAAGAGGTACCAAATCGTGTTATATATACTGCTTATTGTCAGATACATCATCTTCCCCAGTTTTATTTTTTACTGCAAATATGTAACTAGTTATATTTGTACATATTTTCCAATATTTTCGTTTGGAACAATTTGGTCGAGTTCTTTGTTCAGCGTGATATAACTTTGTTTGTTCATCATGGTCAGTAACTTATTAAATATATTGCTCATTTGCGTATACAGAATGGAAACATTAAAGAGGCACGTTCCTTTCAATGGGGAGGAGGGATTACGTGAACTCGAGAAGATTGCTGCAAGGTTTGAGGAAAAGATATATGTTGCTGCCTCAAGCCAGGTTCTTCCCTAACTCTTGGGGTTAAATATGATTTTTCATGGTGCATTACATATCGCCTATGTAGTTTTTCTTACATAAATGTTAATTTTCCAAGTTTTTTGTATTGTGGATATATACGTACGGGGATGGATTCTAATCTAAGTTGTGTGGATCTTTTTTATCAGTCGGATTATCTTCAGAAAATTTCTATGAAGATGCTCACCATGGAAAACAAGCCTCAAGGTGGAGAAACTTCAATGGTCACAAGCAATTGGAGGAGCCAATTACAGCCAGATTCACGACACAGAATTATTGCCAAGATGTAAGTTAGAAAAAGAAAGTCTAGAAATCATGCAGAAACAGAACTGGTTATAAACTTTTTAATAAATCTAAAACTTCGAGAGACACGTATTGGAAGTAAAATAAAATAAAACTGGTACTAAAACTTGTTATGTATACTGCTTCTTGTCTGTTTAGAGTACCCCAGTTCTGTATTTATTAGAAATTTGTGACGAGTTCCATTCCTTAATTAGGTTTAGTCCTTTATTCACAGTGATTAAACTTTTGTTTGTTGAGAACTCTACCTCCATTCCTTGATCATGATCAATGACGTATTGAATGTATTGCATATGAAGAACGGAAGTGTTGAAGAGGCTCCTTCCCTTTAATGGTGAGGAGGGACTACGTGAACTCGAGAGGATTGCTGTAAGGTTTGAGGCAAAAATCTATACTGTTGCCCTCAGCCAGGTACTTCCAGAACTCTTGGAATCCAAACCTATTTGTGTTGCCTTGCAATACTGCAAATGTTATTACTTACATAGATGCTTATTTTTCAACTTTATTTGTAATGTGGATACTCGATAGCGTTGTAACTTAAGTTGTGTATGGATTGCTTTTTCCAGTCGGATTATCTACGGAAAATTTCTCTCAAGATGCTCACCATGGAGAACAAGTCTCAGACCGCAGCGTCCGCAACACCCCCCTTGAACCTGAAACGGCGTCGTGTCTGTGCCTGACTTCCGTAGGTACCCATTTTTTAAAAAATGGTCCCCTAGAAAATGCAACTATGTATGAAATAAATGAATAAAACTTCACATTTCAGAGTTTCAGAAACCTTCAATATTTGATGCCTTTAAGTACGGAGACTTCGATATATACAAATCGATGCCTAATTCAAGTAACATCGTATTTTTATTTCCCCGATGTCTATTTACTGTAGTCTAAAATCAAATTTTTGGTGATGTCTTGATGTCTTTTTATTGTATGTTTAGTGTCCCTTTTGTGAAACCGTTCTTTTTTGTTTGACAATTGCAAAAAAACAAAGAAATTACCCGTATGTGTATTTCTGATTAATATTTGAGAAAACAAGTATTTGATTCTAATAACTGAGAAGAACAAATCATTGCTCAAGTCTTGTGTGATACTACTAAGGGACTACCTTATGTTTGTTTAATTTGGATCCGGGTTTTATGAGCATTTGTAAGGAAGTTATGTGCTTCCTGCAAGAATCACGTAGCACTTCAAGTGCTTTTCCACAATTCTCTTGCATTTTTACTAAAGATTGGTTTCCAAAAACTTTGTGCTTTCAGTCATTTTAAAAGCACTTTCAAACCAGTCTGTTTACACATTGCTAAACCTGCAAGTCACAAGACAGTTTGAGCAAGCATCGGCCGAAGCAAAGCTTACCGACATCAAAATCCATAGCTACCGACGAATAAAGTGTAGAATCAGAAGTAGAGGGTAGTACAACTGTTGTCTACAGACTGAGCACTAAGCAGCGGGCTTACAAAACCATTTTAGTGTGTTCGAGAGAGGATACCACAACCGTTGTCTAAACTCAACCGAAAGAAGAAGCTTTTTTAGCCCTTTTTTTGTGTTTGAGGGAAGAGAGAGATCAGAAAGAAGAGACTAATTAAGTACAGTTTTAGATTTAATTAACCAAAAGATTATATTATAAATCAATGTGGTGGGTGCAAAAATTTATGGCCCAAGTAATGAGTCACTTCTTAATTTGAGGGAATGATGTTAGAATAAAGCAGCATGATCAAACACTTCCATGGAATATGAAACATGGAAAATAGAAGGAAAGTGGGCCTTAATAGAAAAGTATTTCTCATTGATTAAAAACTGATTACATTGGGGTATTTATACACAAAAGTTAATAAAGATTAGTTACCAACTAATGTAACTAATTAATCATAATCTATGATTAGTTACAAAATAGTTACAGCAAACAAACTTATTCACTAAGTAATTGCTTACTGTGTTGGTGACTTGGAGTCTAGCTGGCACTGTTGACTTGACTAAGGATAATGTGTGTCTTTACACCCCCTCAAGCTGAACAGAGGAGAGCCAAGTGAAAGCTTTGACCTAAGAAACTGAAATCAAGCTTTTGACAAAGACTTTGTGTGAATATTTGCAATTTGATAGTGACTGGGAACAAACTGAACTCTAATAAGATAGGCTAAGACAAGTTCCCTGATATAGTGATAGTCAATTTCCACGTGCTTAATGCAAGCATGAAATACTGGATTGGATGCAAGGGAAATTGCAGACACATTGTGACACCAAAGAACAGAAACTTTGGATAATGGAAAACCTATATCCTTGAAAATCTTACATATCCAAGTGACCTCAGCAGATGTGTGAGCTAAAGAGCGATATTCAGCTTCAGTGGACGAACGAGCAATATTGTGTTGCTCCTTTGCACTCCAGCTGATCAAACACACATCCTGCCCAATCAGCATCCGAAAAGGCAGTGAGATTGAGTGAACTTTTCTTGAACCAAAGTCCTTCAACAACAGTCCCTTTGAGAACCCTTAATACTCTCTTAACATGTTGAAAATGAGTATCTCTACGACAGTGAAGAAACTAACAGAGTTGATTAACAGCAAATGAAGGGTGAAGTCGAGTCCAAGTCAAATAATGCAATGCCCCAACAATTGATCTATATTCATGTGGATTTGACAGTAGTGTTCCACTGTGATCGAGCTTTTGAGTACCAAGAGGTGTAGTGCAGGGTTTACTTCCATACATGTGTGTCTTGAGAAGTAGATCCATTACATACTTGTGTTGAGATATAAAAATGCCTTCTGAATCTATGTGTACCTCCAAACTCAGGAAATAATGTAAAGGGCCTAAGTCTTTAACTGGAAAAAAGTTGATTGAGCTTTTGAATGAAAGCCTTGCAGACTCGAGCACCGGGTCCAATGACTAGTATGTCATCGACACATATACTAGTACAATGACAAAAGTAGGCTCAAAGGTAACAAACAAAGTGCAATCAGATTGAGAATTGTGAAAACCCAGAGAGATCAAAGTTTGAAACAATTTATCATACCATGCCCTGGGGGCTTGCTTTAGGCTATACAAAGATTTGTTTAGCTTGCACACATAAGAGGGCTTTGATTTCTCAATAAAACCAGGGGTTGTTGCATGAAAACCTCATCCTTGAGTGTACCATGCAAGCATGCATTACTGATGTCCAATTGATTCAAAAACCAATCAAATTGCATTGCCAAAGTTAAAAATATTCTGATAGTTACAGGTTTTGCAATTGGACTAAAAGTCTCCTGAAAGTCAACACCCTCTTGTTGATGAAATCCTTTTGCTACTAGTCGAGCTTTGTATCTATCCACAGTGCCATCTAATTTCCTTTTAATCCGAAAGATCCATTTACATCCTACCAGATTCTGATTTGGTGAAGATGGAACAAGAGACCAGGTTCATGTGGATTGCAGTGCTTGAAACTCCTCAGCCATTGCTTTCATCCATTGATCATTTTAGAGGCTTGTAAGTAAGTGATAGGAACAAAATTTAATGTATCAAGGGGATGTTTAGAGCGTTGGAGCTTGTCAAATAGAGAGGTATGACATCGTTCGATATTTTACAAGCATCATGAACAAACACTAACTTGAGCGTCAGAGTGTTTTATTGCAAGTGCCTTTCCTCCTTATTGATGGCAAGCGAAAGGTGATGTTTAGAACTTCTCAACATGTTTAAGATTACTTGCTGGTAGAGAATTAGAATACCCGAAATTTTCAATTCCAACAAATGATACGCGAATGAATGAGGTGTAAGCATCTGCCAAATGTAGTATTCATTGGTTATATATACTAGTGTAGTTTAAACAACTCAATACAATTTGAAATTGAGAATATTAAAATTTAGCCACTAGAGTTGGTCCAGTTGTATGGATGGGTTGAATGACGGATATGACGATGCTATATTCAGCTTCAAAACCTTCCAATATAATTAAAAAATAGTGTGTGATCCACCGAGCACTGTAAAAATAAAATAAAAATGTGAGCCACCAACCACCAACCCCCAAAAAAAAAATAAAAAAAAAATAAAAAAAAAATAAAAAAGGAAAAAGAAGATTGATTCACACCCCACTTTCTTTTTTTGTGCACCTAAAGTTTTCTTTGAGTCAACCTTTTTGCTCCTTTTGGTCCTTTAAAGCTTTCCTTTTTTTTGTTTTTTTTTTTTTTAAATCCTTTAAAGCTTTCTTTGCATCAGTCTGCAACTCTTATCCTCTAAGTAATCTTTATCATATCATCTCTTGATCAAGGTAAGAACACCAACTTCCCTTTCATCTTTATGTGTATTAGATTCTTTTCTTAATATCCAATTAATCCACTTCTCAGGTTGATTAATAAGTTGACTTGTTATTTTCTTAGATTTGGGTTTTCCAGTTCAATTTTGTTTCTAAGTCTGCTGGTGTGTGTGGTTGGTCAGTTTTGATGGATCTCAATAACCAGAGACCTGCTCAAGGTGGAGAACCTTCAATGGAGGCAGGTCATTGGAGAAGCCAATTGCAGCAAGATTCACGACGCAGAATTGTTCACAGGATGTAAGTATTGTTTGAAAAAGAGAGGGAATATTGATCATCTGTGTACTGCTTTTTCGCTGAATTGAATCCTTATGTAGATTTTTGGAAATATATAAACAAAATCAGTTATAAGCTTTTAATCGAAAAAGAAACTTGGAGAGACACTGGAGTATTGCAAATACAATACAAGGGTTCCAAAGCTTGTTATATATTGTATTTTACGGTATATTGTCTGTTTTGTCCTCTCCTTCGATTATTATTAGAAATTTGTAATTTACATTTGTACATGTTTCTTTAGTCGAGTCCTTTGTTCACTGTGATTTAACTTTTTTTTTGCTAATCATGGTCAGTAGCTTATTTAATTGTCAATTACAGCCAGATCTGTAACACACGGAATTGTTCCCAAGATGTATGAGAAAATAAAGTCTAGAAATCATGGACTTCATTAGAGGGGAGAAAAATATTTACTGTTGGAATATCTTTTTAATTCTTTTTAGCTGAAATATTTACATTGAAAATATGCAGAAATAGAACTTTGAGAGACGCAGGAAATAGAATAAAAGTACGATGCATGGACACGGTCCCCTCGTATCCCCATGTCATGTCGTGTCTTATTCCGTGTCGTGTCGTATTTCCTTGTATTCAAACATCAATTCTTCTTGTTAATTTGACGCATCTCTGTCTCGTGTCGTGTCGTATCCCGAACGGTTAGGCAAGACTACGGCGCCCGGGTAAACATCCTGTTTACCAAACAAGACGTTGAGAGTTTCACTTAACCATTCCCCTCCTGCAGCCAAAGTGTTAGTGGCTGTAGCATCCACCGGTAATGCATGGAAGAGGGTAAGCTTTCTATGTGGGAATCACAATGTCTGCCGCGCAGTGAACCCAACCACTCGGATTTTGGAGTACACGGTTCATGATCTTGCAGATGCGGTTAAGGTCTCTGAACTTGAGAGAGAGATAGTTCCTCAGTCCTTGACTTAGTGGCTTACAATACTTGTCCTCAAGCCAAACAAAAAGCTTACTCAACTCGTAGTGAGCCCACCATTGCTTTTAACAGTCCGCGTTCGGGGACGGACAAGCTATAGCTATAGATAGAGTGGCAAGGAGAGATGCGTTATGGGACCGTGTCCATGCATCATAAATACTAAACCATGTTATGTATTTATATTGCTTATTGTCTGTTTAATTAGAGTAGCCCAGTTCTGTTTTCTATTAGAAATTTGTAGCGAGTTCCATTTGTGCTTATTTCCCTATATTTTTCCTTTTGGACAATGTGGTCAGTCCTTCATTCGCTGTGATTTTACCTTTATTTGTTGAGTAATCTGCCTGCATTCCTTATTCATGGTCCCTAACTTATTGTATCAATTGCATACAAAGAATGGAAACGTTGAAGAGGCACCTTCCCTTCCATGGCGAGGAGGGATTACGTGAACTCGAGAGGATTGCTGTAAGGTTTGAGGAAAAGATATATGTTGCTGCCTCAAGCCAGGTACTTCCAGAATTTGTGGAGTTCAAATCTCCATTGTGTTGCATTCCAATATTGCATATGTCTATGTTTATTTTTCAACTTCATTGGTACGTATTGTGGATACTCGATAGCGTTGTAATCAAAGTTGTGTGTGAAATCTCTTTTTTTCCAGTCGGATTACCTACGGAAAATTTCTCTCAAGATGCTCACCATGGAGACCAAGAATCAGACCGCAGTGTCCGCGACACCCCCCTCCAACCTGAAGCGCCATCGCGTCCTTCCTTGACTTTCGTAGGTACCCATTTTCAAAAATGGTCCCCTGAAAATGCAACTATGTATGAAATAAAAAAAAACCTTCAGATTTCAGAGTTTCTGAAGCTCAAAGATTACATATATAGTAGCAAGAAACAGATGTTTGTAATATCCATCACTATTCTGCCTCATTGACCTCATTTAGAAAATATCCATTAAACTTTGGTCATTGAAAACCCCAAGGAGTTGATGTACAACATTTACTGGTAATTCTTCTTTTTCTGCTCATCGATTTATCAACCATGTAAAACTCATGTCTTAATTATGTGCGACTGGTTTTGCTTTTAAATGTGTTATCTTCGTTTTTTTCTTGCATCTGCCTTTTTTCAATTTGCTTTTGAGATCCTTCGAGCAACCATGGATATAATCCTTCCAATTTGCATTTTAAACACAACCATGGTACATAAATAGTTAATTTGCTTTGGTTCGTGATTCTCCTCTTGTATGGTAACAGATATATAAATAGTAACCACCATGCTAGTAATTTTTTTCACTCACTTGTCTGTAAAAGCTCTTAAGTTTGACTTTCATGAATGATTAATTTGATATCAAATTATAGTTGACTCACTATACCAAATTATGACTTGTCCAAATTCCCTCAAATTCGGTAAAAATTTCAATATTGAAAATCGAATCAAGACATAAATGTACGAGAGAAAAAGGAATGTCTAATAAACATTTTCCTATAAAAAAATTTCTCCAAAAACTCTTTCCTATATTTCGAGAAGAGGAAACATGCATATAATTATTTTGAGAAGAGGAAACAAGCAACATGTCCTTTGCCTTTACTCCCAAGAAACTCTTTTGTTACATCTCTCTATATATTAACCACCACTCCTGTTCTCAAACCAAAATCCACGTCCTTCTCTCTTGTTCTTCTCTGTCTTGAGCGAGCAAGCATGCATCAGCCAAACGACGATCACATGATCGAGATGGTGTCTGCCGAGTCAACCACCCGCAGTGAGAGTTAACCTCAACAAGTTCTTCGCCAACGCAGAATCCGCTGACTACATGCTCAACGAGCTCAAGGGCTCCAAGTCAACCTTGAAGCCTCTCACGAGCAGAGCAAGATGGTGCTCCTAAATTCCAACATCGGCAAGGGCCTCCGATCTCGCATGGATGAATACTTCTATATCGCTATTGAGACTGCTAAAGTCCTCAAGCTCCAACTTGATGCCCTCCACCGCTCCAACCAGAGCTTGCCAGATTGCAGACTCGGTTCGGTAATGGACCAGACTCGGAACTCTGCTATCAACTGCCTCCGAGAGAAGCTCGTGGCCTCCATGAACAGCTACAATGCTATGAGGCAGAAGATCTCATCCGAGTATCGCGAGGCCGTACAGCTTACGTACTACATTGTCTCACCACAAGCATCATGAATGAAATTTGGCCTTTTAGTAGTAGTGCTAATAATAATAAATTAGATGTTTAAATGAAAAATGTTAGGGAGTTCATCTTTTAAATCACGTTTTGTAAACTACATTATGTGGTAATAAAATAAGACTTTATGATTTAACAAGGTTCTAAAAGATGCTAGGTGCTAGTCGGGTAGCGGACTGGGGACTAGCGCCTAGGCAGTTAGGCAGGGCCTAGAAGGACTAGACGGATTTAAGTAAATCTTTTATATTTTGTGTAAATAAATGTCTACTTATACTTAAAATATATATAATTTCATCATAAACTACTAAATAGAATGACATATGTATTATGAAGAACATAATGAAAACATGGGAACCAAGGATATATTTGTGTTCATTTAAGTATGCAATAAGTCTCTTACAATTTATTGAAAAATAAATAAAATGCAAAATTAAAGTTATATATTGTTTGTCTAATTGAGTCGTGACCTAGGCGGGTGCCTAGGCGATCTAAGCGTCATTTCTTAATTTTCAAACGCTTAGGCATTAATCGGGGCGGTGGCCAACCGCCTAGCGCTTAGTCGCGCCCCAGACGGGGCTAGGCGGGAATTTTTAAAACAGTGTGATTTAAAGAACCACATCATGTGGTTTAAAATGACGGTCTCGCTAGCGTTAACTGTTTAATATGTGTGTGTTAAAGTTTCAAATAATGGCTGAATTTTCAACATATGTTTTAAGAAAGTTGTCGAATAATCACCTCTAACTCCATAAGAGAAAGTGGTCGATTTTGTTGTCCAATTAGCATTATTCAAATTTGTCACTCACACCCACAACTATTATTTGTGGCTTAATTAATGATTTTTCATGCATTCATGCAGGAGAGGGGGAAACCTTTATGCAGAAGGCAACCCAGGAGCAAGAGATGAGGAGCCAAGTCCTGGCCACGGTTCACGACCTGGACACGTTTAAAGAGTTCCAGGAGCGGCACGACCCCGTAAAACACATAGAGAAGAACTTGCAGGAGCTGCACCAGGTGTATTTGGACAAGGCTTTGTTGGTCGAATCCCAGGGCGAGCAGCTACGAAACGAGAGCGATGAACCCAAACAGAGAAAGACACCTGCAACGGAGCTGAGAGGCGTGAACAGCGGGAAGAAGAAGCTGAGAGGCGTCAAGTCTTACCGGAAAAACATCCGCGGATTGCGTTACGATTATGTTGTTGCTGCTGATTGCGTTGGTTTACATTGTCAAGGTGAAGCCATGGAACAATAAACGCCACCATAGGTTTAGACATAAGAGAAGAGACCACTATTAGTTGAGACATTAATTTTATTTTTATTTTTTCAATTGAATTGCAAACTTAAGTTTTGTATAATTTTTTTTTTTTGTCAATTAAGTTTTGTATAATTAGATTGAAAGTTCTAGTGGAATTTTTATTTTTTGTGTTTTAAGATCTTATAAAATATTTATCAATATTTAGGCATCTATTTTCACTAGGATAATGCTTGTGTCTCCATGGGGGACCTACTTATTTCTTCATTTATAATTAACACATATTTACCGTATCAACATAGAAACGTTCATAATTTTTATCATCATCTAAAAATCATTCAATTTAAGGATCTTTAACAATTCATATGCATCAAACAAATGACCCGACTCGTTGTGAAGATACTACTTATTACCAAAATCATGAATTGGTTTGACATGCATGGATGGCTAAACAACCTCTTAATTAAATGATTTTTTTTTAATATATGATCTTTAAATGATGATAATAATTATGAACGATTCTAATTTTAAAGTTTGTATAGTGAACATACGTGAGGAGACAAGTTCCTCCAAAGTGAAACACAAGTGTTATCCCTTTCACTATTGTGCCAAAGTGAAACTCGCTCAAGTACCACATGATAAAAGATCATGTGTACATTTGGCGCTTGAAAAAGTTCAATTTATCGGAAAGGGATCATCTCCGGATCCCTTCCATCAAATTCTTTAATCCAGACCTTTGAAATTTGATCCAACGGTTAAAGTTATTATAATTTTTAAAGGGAACCTCTATTTTTAACCGTTAAATCAAATTTCAAGGATCCGGATTGGTAGATTTGGTGGAAGGGATCCGGAGAGGATCCCTTTCCCAATTTATCAACCAAACTTTGGTGCTAATGTGCCTCCTCTGTTAAGTTTCATTAGTTTTTCCGTTAGAAAAGAAAAAAAAAAAACTCTTCTGACGTGCACATGGGGACGTTTCAAAGCCATTTTTGTATTCTTATCACTTTCTCTTACTCACTTTTTTAATGATAATACTTGCATCCACTCCGTCATATTTATATTCTTTCCTACAAATAACATATATTTTGTTGTACAAATTTCATAATTGGAACTATTTAATTCCTTATTCTTCATTTGAAAATCATCCTTAAAAAAAATTATTAGAATCGAAGATTATTTAGTCATGTACAATACACCTTCATTCATTTAATATATTTTGATGATTAAACAATCTCAGTTTTAATGAACTTTCATAAGTATAATTTATATGAAGATTAAAAAATTAAACGATTCTGATAATAAAATGTGTACGGGGAAAAATACATTCCAAACGATAAGTCGTTAATGTGCCAAAAGAAATGAGGTTAGCAGAGGCTTACACGTCATCTGCTTCCTTGTACTTTCTCAGCGCCTCCACAACAAAGCGCCCGCCACGGCTGTGTAATGTGCAGACTTTCCGGTCTCAAGACTCGAAGGGAAGGACATTAAGATGGTTACTGTGCGTGGAGGATTGAAAAATTTTGCCCAAGGAATGAAGAAAATTTTCAATAAAGGCGTCATGTGGTTGGACTTGGTAGATCATTGAACAATAACTCGTTTGTAAACGTGTTAAAACGCTTTTAAAGAATATACATTTTAAACCAATCCTAAGTAAAAATGCCAGTTAACCTTAGAAAAAGTACATGAAATGCTTCTTATGTGCTTCTTGCAAGAACTACTTCAAGCGTTTTTGAAACATTTTTTCTAACCAGGTTAACAAAAATACAAGGGACTATATAATTATGAAAGAGAGGGACCCGCCAGGGGTGGAGAACGGTGAAGGAAGTAAAATTCTCTTCCTTCCAATCTCCTCCTAATTAAACAGTTACAATTTAACATCTTGTGTTAACTTTTTTATAAAGAAAAAAAAGGGGCGAGAGAAGGGAACTAAAGGGGAGAGAATTTAGGAGGAAGAGAATCCTGACTCCGAGGAGAAAAGGGACATTCTCTGTTTCAGAGGGCACATTTACACTAGGGGAATGGGAGTCATTCTTATTTCACATCACTCCTTTGTTTACCAGAACCGGTGGAATCAAAAGTTGGCGCAAGAGCCACCTATAATCCTGAATCACATTCCACACAACCATTGCTAATTGAGTTACATGAAACTAATCACACTTTTCAGATTTACTTAGGAATTCACTCTCGAAAATTCGTCGTTGTAAAAGCGAAAGACGATTGTAAGATGAAAGTAAACAGAGAAGCCAATTCTCAATATACCAATTACAATCGTATAATTCGACATTTTCTCGCTATCATAATAATATACAGGTGAGACAATCAGAAAGAAAAAATGGGTACATCCCACCCACCTCTAAACACTATCATCCTCCTCAGTTTTTCCTACAACATTTACTAAGTTCCATAAGCTAAAGACTCAATTTTCCCATCAAATTTTACTTTTTGAATTAAAATTTATTAAAAAAAAGGCTAAGAAAAGAGACGACAAAGACGATGAAACCTATCTTCTTTCAACTTCAGATGGTCATGATGATATTCCAAAAATTTCTGGGCAGCATTTCATATATACACTCAAAACATGCCAGTTGTCAGAGATACCCAGTTTAACTTGATCCTCGGAGGATGAATTGTTTGCCAAATGTAATGGTACCTAATTCCAATTTGTCTGCGTACGTTGAGCCTGGTGATAAGGAGCGGACTGGGGTCCTATCGTTTCAGCAGCTCCTGCAACAGCTGGAGACTGTTGTTGCAGAAATGTCGGAGAAGTAATTGTTTGCCCCGGTGGATACATCCCAGGCATGCCACCGTGACCAGCCTGCATAGGTGAGAAGGTGAGGCGCGGCCCCTGAGTAAGGTTGTACATGGAACTCATCTGCAAGCCGGACATATCTTGTCCTGGAGCAGGTATCCAAACAGCTGAGCCTTCTGTCTGCGAAAACATTAAGAGATGACGGGGGGAATAAGTAATATGATGATTGGTCCAATATAATTCATACAGACAACACCCCACATAGATTCATTCAAGCTTTGTTAGCATGCAAGGAAATTAAAAACTTCAAATAAAGATATGGAATCAGAGACCAACCGGCTGTCCAGTTGTGTAGATATGATTTTCCTTCAGTTGAGATGCTCCATGATCCTCATTACCAACCGAGTTTCCAGATGAAACTGTTGGGCCTGAAGCATAACTGCCAGCGGTGGTGATAAATGGACCACCAGATTGAAAACTGTATTGAGTCGGATGTCCAGCATTTGTACCAGGCTTGAGATGCGAAAGAGAATACTTAACACCAGAAGCAGCTGCCCCTGGTGGTGGCGGCTGTGGTAGAAATACATTCCCAGTTGAAGGCTGAGCAAAGCCGCCGTTGTGACTTAAGAATTGCTGCATATGTGGCATATAATATGGAGGGAGATAGTGGCCGTATGGGTAGAAATTAGGGGGATAAGTCTGCCTGTACATAGGAATGGACTGCTGAGAGACAGCTGCCGCGCTTGGCAGTGGTGGAGTTGAGTTCGGGCTAGGCACAGTGGCAGGATTGCCACCCTACAATATGAATTACACAGATCAGAAACATACAATAACAACAACAAAATTGGAAAGTTGCACTTCAAGTACAAATTTACTCTTAGTCGTTACTTACAACAAAGCTCGGAAGGCGGGGTGTTTCATGCGCTGGATTATTGTGTCCTTCCACTTGTAAAAGCTGGCTCCCCAGCATTGACGGAAAGATACCCAGATTATAGCTTGGGGCATTTAAAGCAGTTGGGTTCTGGTAACCTTCTTGTGGCAACTGCAATTCCTGCTTCGGCAGATCAACTTTTGAGTTTGTACTTGAAGATACATTATCCAACAGTGGTAATTTTTCAAGCGCATTAGCTAAAGACACTGGATTTTCAGAAAAATCTCCTTGAGCACGAGAGGATACAACATCATTGCTGCATCCAAAAATAAAAGCCAGATGAGTATAATTTCTTAAGAAAATAATTCCACAGTTTAGAAAGGGTCCTGATATAGGTAAATATAAATAATTTATGCTATGGAAGATAAACCGTGATCAAAATATTTAGATAAAAAGTCGAACTTATGTTCTCTTATCAATTAACATTAAGCAGAAGAGAAAAGCACATACATCATATATCAAACAAGCCAAAACAGACATATACAGAAGCAAAAATCACCAACCTATGAGAAGGTTCTTTAGCAGTATCATCAGTATCCTGGGAAGACTCAACAGCACCCATTGAGAAATTATCGCCACCAGTACCCTTATCAGAGTCTACTCTCACTCCAAAAGGAGCATCGATACTTCCAAAGGTCAATACATTTTTCAAAGCTTCAGGCACTTGGATATGATTTGGGAAAGTAACATGTTTTGCAACTGAGATTCTCGAGTCACGAGGCAGTTGAGGAGTAGCTTCAACAGCATTTGTTGCAACCTCCGGTAAGGCCACTGTTTAAGAAACATAAAATAAGTGAACAAACCTGCTAACAAAAGTAATGAAAGATGCTAAGTACCAATAAGGATACCAAACAGATAATAAACATAACGAGCATAGCAATAATTGTGACAACATATACTGAGCACACCCACAAGGATAGCACTAACACATATGATACACCTGCTGATAAAGAAATTGTCGACACAGCACATGCAAGCATACTAATTATGATTGACTAACAAAAGTGAGGGGGAAAGAAGGAAAACTCTCAAAGTCTGAAAAAAAATTTCCTTTAGTCCAAGGTAAATTGATGCTATAGATAGAGGGGGCCAAAAAACCAATAAAGAGTGTCTGGGGCCTTATGCAAGCATTGCTAGGGCATACATGATGAATGACCTTCAGTGAATGCAGCACATGTGAGAGCACCAAGACAAAATCAACTGACTAACATGTTAAAATACCTTTGGCAGGAAAAGAAGGATTTTGCGACTGTTTATCACCATTAGAAGGCATTTGCGACTGTGTATCACTATTGTAAGGCATCAGGGCCATGGAAACACCATGATTTGACGGTAAATTGGGGTGTGAAGGCGTAATATCCCCATTGTTTTCAGCCACCTTGGAATCAATTGAAGTCTTTCCATTTTGCACAGAATTAACAGAGCTTGGGGTGGTTTTTTCACTCTTGGACAACTCCAAACCAACAGCATTACCAGAACCTTTTTTGGTTCCTTGAGTATGATTTGACATAGCAGGATCTGAAGCAGAGGGAACGGTTGAAGCAGAGTCTAGTGTGGCAGAAACTGGGGGCTGGTTAGGTATTGACACAGACTTTTCATCATCCAGTGAACCAAAGGTAGGTGTAGATGCTCCAACAGCAGGACAAGGTGCTGCATCCCCTGACTTCTTTGCAACTATAGCTGCAAATCCTTCACGAACATTGTTGTCAACACCCATAGGGGATTTGGGGGAGCCACCATGAGTAGAGTTCCCATTTGGTAGGTTCTTTAGCCCATTTGGTGCGCCAGTTGAAGCTCTGTATAGAGAAATATATATCATAAATTAAGAGGAAAAATAAGACCTAATATTCTTCTCAAGCATGCAGTAGGATTAGGGTTATGGTTAGGACACAAAAGAATTCCTCAAAGATTAAAAAAGCGTAGTATAAAAATTTGAGAAAAGCTTACTTAGTGCCTGGAGCTGCAGCAGTATTTTTTGTTTTCTGAACTGGCTTAACAGAAGAGGACATGGGACCTCTATCTGCAAAGTTATTGGCCCCATTTTCCCTCCGAGCAGAATAATTCCTCCCACCACCGGCATCTGAAAGTTCATTTGTAAAGCAAGAAGTTAAATCAAAGATAGAGCAGAAATCCATATCAACAACAATATCATCACAAAATCTAGATAGCAAGATATCACACAGAAAATATATACGTGTTAAACAGAGCAAAAGTTTACCAGAAGAAAAGTTAGAAGAATAATTCCCTTGGCCACCACCCCTAGAAACTCGCTTCTGTGTGCCTAGTGGCATTTTAGAATCTTCAGATGCTCTGCCCTTCAAGTTCTGTAACAGTAACAGCTCTTACTATAAACCAGCCTAGCTAGCTTCAGATAGTGCATGTACACACAAATGAAAAGACGATAGAAACATAATAACCTTTACTATGCTAAAACAGCATTAACAAATAAGCATGCATAACTGGATGTATATATCCTTATAGAAGAACACAAGATATTTACCTCCTTTCTCCGATCTTTTCTGCTTTTGACCTCATGAAAGGTATCTGGGAACACAAACAATATGCTCATTAGTTTCAGGAGTTAAGTAACATTCGGTAGGTGTCTTGTGTGTGAAGCACGAGTGTTATGCATGACAACGCCTACAAAACAATGATGAGGAAGGACACAAGTAGAGATGGACAAGGCAATCTGTAGACAGTAAGACAACTAAAGGAATGATCCTACTCAGGCAATATGCAGTAAGACAACTAAAGGAGCAATCCGACTCGGACAATATGCATTAAGACAACTAAAGGAGCAATCCAACTCATACTTGTAGATACCAAGTCAAATTCCCTAAAGATATAAATATGCAGTAAGACAACTAAAGGAGCAATCTGACTCGGACAATATGCCGTAAGATAACTAAAGGAGCAATCCAACTCATACATGTAGATACGAAGTCAAATTCCCTAAAGATTTATGTGGCCCAAGCTAATCATGAATTCCAAATATTTCAATCGCTTACACCAAACACAAGAATGATTTAAATGCAAACTAGTAATCATATAGCAAAGGTCTCAGTTATGTAGTAACTTGTCACCACAAAATTATTTCAGGAAACACGTGTAATATTGACAAAGTAACCAATTTACTATCACATATATGAGTTCACCGATAAGAATGTCCTATCAAAACCAAGGTGAATTATGTGACAAATAATACCACATCTTACTCGAAAATCTATACTTCACACAACTACTATGCAAGATTAAGATGCAAAATAAACCAATTAATGAATTCAAACCCATGAGAACCAGAATGTGGAAGCACACGAGCATTCAGATGAGCCAAAAAAAAAAGGCACCAGCATTATGGGAACATTCCTAATGATCAATGCAAAAACATAGACATAACAAAAAGTTATCTTGCACCTTGACAACAATTTTCTTGACAAATAAACATTCTGCAAACAAAATAACATAGTACTTCTCATTGAATTTTTCCAATCCTTGTAAAGGGGAAAGCTAAATTTCTTGTTCTTACATTTCTAGGGTCAATTTCAAATCTTCAGTGCACAAACTAGCATAAAAACACAAACTTTAAACACACTCCCACCCCACCCAGCTCCTCAGCAGCCAAACAGAACCAAACAAGAAAAACAACGAAGGAAGCTTCTTTTCGACTTTGTAAACGCTCTTCCCCTCCATAAATTTGAAGAAATTATTTTTCAATTTTCTATTTGCATCTTCGATGTTCTCCGAAAACAGAGACGAACCCATTAAAGAAAAATCAAAACCCAGAAGAACGCATCGATCACAGGACAAAAACAAAACAAACCCAATAGAACTCAGCGCCAAAAACACAGAACCCAGAAACCCATCAGCATAAAACCTAATGTAAACACAAAACCCATGCCGAAAAATAGCCCCCTTTACCTAAATACAAGAGCTTTTGCGCGGTTTCGTTGGGATCCATAGAGCACTCCCTGAGCACGGCGTAGATTTCATCGTCGCTATGCTGCTTCCCGGTCATATCCCTTATGTTCTGGATCGTGAGCTTTACATTGTCTGGGATTGAAACCCTAGTCTCCCCACCGCCGCTCATGTTCTGTTTTGCAGAGAAGAGAGAAGAGAGAGAGAGAGAGAGAGCGAGGAGAGAGAGAGAGAGAGAGTGTTTTATTGGGTGTATTTTGGTGTATTGAGAGAGAGACTTTGGTGTGAGAGAAGAGAGAGAGGCAGCTCAAATAATAGGAGGAGGTATTTATAATAAAATCGAAAATAAAAAATATATTGGTGTGGGAAGGACTTGGGAAATTTATTGTGGGGCTTCGGCTGTACATGGAGAACCTTGGGAGATACGGATTTTGGATTTGTGTGTTGTTTTGCTGGGAAAGAAAGCAAAAGGGCAAAAAGGGTAAGGACTTAGAGAGAGAAAGTGACAGGAAAGAAAGGGCATGACTGGATGAGAGAGAAAGTGAGATGTGTGTGTCTTTACGTTTTTGACCAAGGATTGAGGTGTTATTGGGATTTTGTAGAGATTTCAGTGTGCAGGAAACGTCATATGATTCATTAAGTTTAATAATATAATTGGTTGAGAAAAAATTTCATTGATTATATTATTATATGTAATTTATCAAGTCGCGTTTTTGGCACCTTGAAAATTTTCTTGAAGTTTTGGGGGAGGAAGTGAGGAAAGAAGACCTAGTTTGATGTGGGAGATTTACTTGTAGAGGTAGGGTCCCTAGCCCTAATTCTAGATATTAGAATTTTTATGATATTCTTGGATTTTTATCTTTATGTTTTTCTTGTGCATTATAGATTTGATATAAATGACTTACTAGTTAAGGGGTTGAGTTATCTTAACAACCATTTAGGCTATTACGTTATACGTTTTAACTCATGATGGTTGAATGATGTGAATCTCGTGAAAAATTATTGTATCATAGTTGCTCAGGTGTGAGTGAGTAACTTAAGTCAGTAAAATGCTTTGATGGAGTCTACACTAAAACGTATGAGAATTTCAAATGATTTTGAATATTTTGCTTTATGTTGTAGAGTCTGGATTCGATACAAATGACAATTAATTAATGCATTGAATTTTGTCAACTACATATATTCACATGCCGTAATGTGCGTGAAAACTCAGAACCGTTCATTGGTATGAAATTATGAATATATGGAATGACAAATGGAGGTCACAATTATCTATGCGCGTGTGAACAATTATAATAGAAAATTTTGCTTAATATATCTACTCAATTAGTGTACTTACTGTATTTTTCATAGTTAATTAACATATATATATATATATATGATGCAGATGATGCTATATTACAGTGAACAAAAATAATCATGCTTATGCATTATGGTGCGAATTCAATTACATTTCTCTTTGATTTTCCTTTCCTTAATAACTAATTATTTAACCTACTAACGGACTAAAAATATATATAATAGTGTGGTGAAAGTGTTTTTTGTTTGTTTGATTTTACTATTGGTTTTTTTCTTTCTTGATGTGGGCCTTAGTAGGCATTTTCTTATTTGATGTAAGCCTCCCCTCCATTGGTAAAATAAATTCACCGGACTTGAGGTGTGAAGTTCGATTTATGTCTGTTTAAATATTTCCTTAGTAGGCATTTTTTTGAATTTGTTAACTACCTACCACTAAAGCATTAGTTAGCTATAAATAAGATTACATGACCAATTAGCAAAACTTTTAATCCTTTGTTTATTTGTCGAACTAAATAAAATCCATTCCCAGAAAGATAGTACAAGATACAGAAGGCCTATAAGGCAGTTCAAAGTAACCAAGTACAAGCAAAGCTAAAATAAAGAAATTCAAGGGAAAGCCTCACAAGTAGCCGGCCCATAGCAAGAACAATCTAGATCTGGAGTACTATTTGCCTCAACCAATTGCGCCTCCATCGCAAAGATGCCACCACCACTAAGAAGAACCTACGAAACAACTGGATGAATGGAAAATGGTGATGAGTGGGTCACTCGCGCAAGCGCACCGCCGAGGAGAAGCAACATGAGAGCCGAGTAACAGAGGTTGGTGGTTGAATTTGAAGACTCGCGATGGAAACCAACATGAGCATGAGAGGGGCATGAAAGTCCAAATCTGAGACAAGCTCAAGGGAATTTAGACAAAGCCAAAAAATGTTGGAAAATTTAATAATAATATTATTATATTAAATTTATTAATTGAATGAAAATTAGAAGTAGAGCCTTTTGGTAGAAAGATATGTCTACTTAAATGAAGTGTTGCAACTTTTGACTCTTCATGAATGGTTACGTGTTTTTCAAAGAGGTATCTCACATTCTATAAATAGGGAAGCCCCTTATAATCCCCAAAAGAACTTTTCATTGTTTTACATAATCATACATAGAGTGTACTAAATATTAGAAAGTCACATTGAGTCCATATGAGATAGTTTTCAACACAATCATGGTTCATGAAGCCTTGTGATTTGGAGTGCTACTATTACAATGATGTGGTCGTTGTATCTTGGGAGACATGCGCCGATCAATCATGAGCACCGTAATGAGGCGTAAACTTATCTTAAGGACAAAGTGTCCAACACTTGCCTCAACCTTATTTTCTAGGTTTTTCTAATCCATTATATCATGTTCATTTAACATTGGTTACTCCATGCATTATTGTGATATATATATATATATAAAAGTATGAATTATTTCTTGATTTTTCATGTGATTTAATATAGCAATTAAACCCTATTTTTCCAACAAAAAAAAATCGAAAATAAAGGCCAAAGTAAAAAAGTCGGGCATAAACTTGGGTAACAGAGAAGGAGGAGAAGTAGGGTTGGTAAGGAAGACTGGAAGCGGGTTTTGCCACGGATCTCCACCCAAAGTAGTAGGAGTCGACGGCAAGGAGAGTTAGGGTTTTTGTGCTTTCGGTGAGATATAAAGGGGCAAGAAAAAATTGGAGTAATTAGCAAAACTGTTAATCCAACAGTCAATACAATAGCTCAAACAGAGTTGCCTATGAAACTCCTTTGAGTACTTATACAAGGTAATTCTTAAGATCTTTAACCAAAAATAAAAAAAAATTATAATTTGTAAGATCACTCTATTATTAAATTTGTAGAGTATATTTTGTAAAATAAATGACATGAAAGTTGATGATTGGATTATTACTTAAATGTTGATAAACGTGCTCATATTCGATTAGTGACACGTCATTTAGTTTACAAATTTAGTATCCCTAACATTACTCTTTTCGGTTGATAAGACATCCAACGAGAAATGCTAGCTCATTTGAGATTACTTATGAAAGAAACAATAATGTTCCAAAGTATTCTTCACGAGAGGCGCAATAAAAATAGTCATAAATATTAATTGAAAAAAAAAACATTTTTATATAGAAAATTTATTTTTCTCAAGTCTAAACATAAGTGACAGTCGCCACTTAGTACTACGGTCTAGTGGTAATCCTCTTCACTTATAAATGAGAGGTCTTAGGTTCGATTATCGCCAAATGCGAGTTTGAATCACATTATTGCTAGCTCATTGTGAGACTAAACTCACTCTCTTCCCTTAACATAGATAATATCACTTGTCCAAAAAAAATAACAAGTAATCTGAGCAATGAGAGCATATTTCATTATCATCCCTTTACGCTGGTATTTGCTGACTTAGGCCACTACAAGAGCAATTATTGACAATTTTTTACTCCCCATTTGGCAAATTGGATACAATGATTACATATTGTTTTCCATCTGTTACAACAGTTCATGCAAAAATTGGCATATTTATCTCTATAAAAGGATATATTATATTTATGTATCTTGACCAATTCACCCTTGGTTACAAAAACTAGAGACAATATCCTCTTTGGATCTCTGTATTTGGAGTTCAAGGATCTAGAGATCCGTGCAATTAAAGAGATCAAAAGAGAGGTCCAGACTTTTGATTTGAGTGAGGTAGGACAATGGAATAAACTAATGAGAATTGAGTCTCTGAATCCGTCGACTCCAGACACAGTTGTCCAGAATAGATCTCAATTCCTAAAACTATATACCCAATTTGGTAGCTTAAAACAAATAGATTGCCTAGGACCCAAGATGTCTCCCAACAGACACATCACATTCTCATACCTGTTGCGAACAGACATCCTTCTATTATATATACATTCATCTGCATGGAGTCCATATGAGAGAGTTTTCAACACAATCGTGGTTCATGGAGCCTTGTGATTTGAGGTGCTACTATTATAAGGATGCGGTCGTTGTATCTTGGGAGACATGCGCCGATCAACTATGATGGTGAGCAGTGGCGAAGCCAGGAATTTTCGGGAGGAGGGGCGGGACTTCAAAGGGTAAAAGGTCTTAAAAAATTTAGACAACCAAATAGTGGACAATATTAATGTATGCTATAATCAATACCTATCAAATGACCAAAATACCCCCGGTGATGGTGTCTTGAATAAATATAGGTTGAGTTGTGATTTTTGGGAAGAGCAAAATGATAAAATGTTGTCATATTTGATAATCATTGACTCTCTACTGCACATTTCAAGAATGATCAGAAGAAAGCTGCGATGCCTATTGTTTTTTAGTTCTAGTTTATCAGGAAAAACACTTGTTATACTTGGTAATTTACTGAGTTGAATTTCTTGTACAGTTTGTTGTACAAACCAAATTCTATATGTATTAGTCCTATATATAGTTCTTTTAAATACCAGAGTGCTTCCAAACCTTAAATACCAGAGTGCTTCCAACTTTATATGGCTTACGATCATAAATTCATGAATTTCATGATAAGAACTGATTAATAAAAAAAGTCCAAATTAAAAGAAACAAAAAAGAGAGAGGAATAAAAAGAAAAATTTAGCACAATAATGCCTAAATAATAATAAATTGTGCAAGTGGCTATTTACCATAGTGGTGGAAATGTGTTATGCCCTTGCATGACAGCGTGAATTTAAACCCCGTCAATGGCTATTCTAATATTTAACTTACTAACGCTATTGTTTCACTCAAAAAAAAAAAATTGTTTACTTATGCTGCTCTTTTTTTTTACAATTTTACTTAGGGATGCTTAGCTCAATAGAGCACTGTAATTTTTGTTGTTTCAACCACTTGCCAGGGAGATACTCCTTATCCCAAAGGTAAAAGCTTTTGCTTTTGGTTATCTACTGTAGTTCTCCCACGTGGGTAGTTTGGTAAAGGTCAAATAAGTTAAAAAGATTGCATCTTTAGCCAACCGACAATGTTTAAAAAGTCTTTCTTTTTGTTTTTTTTATAACAGAACGTAGCTGCTCCGCATCGCTGCAACAGACATGGATTCAGTTTGCAAGTTTTCCGACGACAACAGAAGGGTGGACAGTAATTTATGGGCTTGATTTTCGGCGAGGGAAGGGCAGCGCTGCTGCACCTTTTGCTCTGATTGGAGATTGAAAAAGAGCACACAGAGAGAGACTGAATGGAAGTTATGGAACAGAGGAGATGAAGAGCAGCAGCAGCAAGAGTGGAGGGGCTGGCCAGCGCTCCAGCCTTGTTTTTCCGGCGAGGGGAGTGGCGGCCGCCACTCCTCGCCCACACGTGGCTTCGCCACTGATGGTGAGGCGTAAACTTGTCTTAAGGACAAAGTGTCCAACACTTGCCTCAACCATATTTTCTAGGTTTTTCTAGTTCATTATATCATATTTATTTAACATTGGTTACTCCATGCATTATTGTGATATATATATATATATATATATATAATTGCATGAATTATTTCTTGATTTTTCATGTGATTTAATATACCAATTAGACCCTATTTTTCTAACAAAAAAAAATCAAAAATAAAGGCCAAAGTAAAAAAGTCGGGCATAAACTTAAAAGGGTAACAGAGAAGGAGGAGAAGTAGGGTTGGTAAGGAAGACTGGAAGCGGGTTTTGCCACGGATCTCCACCCAAAGTAGTAGGAGTCGACGGCAAGGAGAATTAGGGTTTTTGTGCTTTCGGTGAGATATAAAGGGGCAAGAAAAAATTGTAGTAATTAGCAAAACTGTTAATCCAACAGTCAATACAAAAGCTCAAACAGAGTTGCCTATGAAACTCCTGTGAGTACTTATACAAGGTAATTCTTAAGATCTTTAATCAAAAAAAATAATAATAATAATTTGTAAGATCACTCTACTATTAAATTTGTAGAGTAAATTTTGTAAACTAAATGACATGAAAGTTAATGATTTGATTATTACTTAAATGCTGATAAACGTGCTCATTTTCGATCAGTGACACGTCATTTAGTTTGCAAATTTAATCTACAAATTTAATCTCCCTAACATTACTCTTTTCAGTTGATAAGACATTCAACGAGAAATGCTAGCTCATTTGAGATTACTTATGAAAGAAACAATAATGTTCCAAAGTATTTTTCACGAGAGACGCAATAAAAATAGTCATAAATATTAATTGAAAAAAAAAACATTTTTATATAGAAATTTTATTTTTCTCAAGTCTTAAACATAAGTGACAATTGTCACTTAATAGTACGGTCTAGTGGTAATCTTCTTCACTTATAAGTGAGAGGTCTTAGGTTTGATTATCACCAAATGCCAGTTTGAACCATATTATTGCTAGCTCATTGTGAGACTAAACTCACTTCCTCCCCTTAACGTAGATAATATCACTTGTCAGAAAAGAAAAAAATAACAACATAAGTGGTAATCTGAGCAATGAGAGCATATTTCATTATCATCCCTTTACGTTGGTATTGCTGACTTAGGCCACTACAAGAGCAATTATTGACAATTTTTTACTCCCCATTTGGCAAATTGGATACAATGATTACATATTGTTTTCCATCTGTTACAACAGTTCATGCAAAAATTGGCATATTTATCTCTATAAAAGGATATATTATATTTATGTATCTTGACCAATTCACCCTTGGTTACAAAAACTAGAGACAAGATTCTCTTCGGATCTCTGTATTCGGAGTTCAAGGATCTAGAGATCCGGGCCGTTAAAGAGATCGAAAGAGAGGTCCAGACTTTTGATTTGAGTGAGGTAGGACAATGGAATAAACTCATGAGCACTGAGTCTCCGAATCCGTCGACTTCAGACACATAGTTGTCCAGAATGGATCTCAATTCCTAAAACTATATACCCAATTTGGTAGCTTAAAACAAATAGATTGCCTAGGACCCAAGGAGCAACTCTTGATTCAATAGATATATAAATAAATCTATGCTTGTTTCGGCATGAAATGAGTTAGGGCTTCAAACAAACTATTTTAGGAAAACATCGCAAGTTGCAACATTAAAAGACCTAAATTTGTAAGGGAAATATTATTGGCACTTTAAAAATGTCATTCTACACCCCTCACAAGTGTATTTTTGTTTCTAAATATAGAAAGTTTGGAGATTAGAATGAGAAATTTGGAGTGTCAATAACAATTCTCATTTATAAATGAAAGATTCTCAAGTAAACTTAACAACCAAGTCAAGAAACAAAGTAAGAATCTTTTAACAAAAGATTTCACAAACGTATAACATGCAAGTAGACTAACGTTCAAAACAAATCATATATTTTTATAGAAGAAGGTACGATATTCCTTAAAATAGCAAAATTAATAGGTATGTATGATGATATGATGCATTTACTATAGGCTCGATAAAACTTTGCCGGGACGGACTTAAGTATCAATCTTAACTTGATTAGCTAAATCCCACTTGATATATGAACTTTTCTTAGTGCTATTTGATCAAAGATTATTAGACTAATAACGTTACGTTGTTTGATCAAACATTTTTTATTAGATCATGTGTTACTTAATTGGAGCGATTACTAGTTCATTATTTCATTTTCTATCAAGAAAAATACTAGTGATTACCCTCCACAAGATCACATGTGTTCATAAAGTGTGATTTATTTAATTAATAGTTAATACATGACAATTAAAGCCATGAAAGCCTTGATGATGGAGTGGGCTGAGGAAATCACAATACTTTGAATACAAACTAACGGAAAATTTTTATCTAATTGACGGTGCTATTCACACACCATTTTTATCTTTTACACAATTATCTCGATTTTTAAGCGTTAGATCGAATAAATTGAAAAATATCGAGGACCAAAGTGTGTAGAATGTAAAAAAGAGTGTGCAAATAGTATTGTCCTTGTTTAATTATTACCAAAAACAAATTACATGCAAAAGTTCATAATATAAAATTACATGCTTAAATTAACATAACAATACAAACTGCTGACATAACTTTCTCAAAAGTTGGACTTTCCGTACTCTCTGCCATCTCATTTTTTGCACAATGTTAGCACGATAATTAATGTTAAACTGTGAGATAGCAGATAGTTCATGGAAACCCCCACTTTTAATTAGTGCACTTGGGACATTTTCAATTCATCATAAATTAACATATACATATAGTACAAATAACACTTTATCGTAGTGACGGAAAATAATTATGTCGATATATCCTAATATGAGTTCAATTCTCATTGATTCCTCTCCTCTTAATGACTAATTATTTCACCCACTAACGTTATCATTGTGCTCAAACAACATATATAAATAGAGTGGCAAAATGGTTTTGTACCAATGCATTTTCCATGATAGATAAATGTTTTTTCTTTGGTTTGTTTTTACTATTTTTATTTTTTATAAAAGATAGGATAATTTATAATAATTTTTTTGTTTTGTTTTTACTATTGATTTTTTCTTTCTTGATATAGGCCCTTCGTAGGCTTTTTCTTATTCGACGTAGGCCTCAGTTTGGTTAAAAGAAATTTATCACTGTACTTGAGTTGAATCCTCCTCATCAATATTTGTTTGTACAACAAACAACACAAAACCGACATGGGGAGATGGGGCAAAAGAAATTTGATATACATCACATATATTGTTACATCCCGCATCTAATTTTACTCCCTGAAATCTAAAATGAGAAAAATGCCCCTGGTGGGATATGTTGACTTAGTAGTCAGGACACATTTGACATATTTATTAGGCTATCTTCAATCGAGCCGGTTAAATGGTTATAGGCCAAAACATAACTCGTTTTAACACAAAACTCATCTCTAATGTAGGGTTGGGCCAAAAAAAATTGGGACCCACCAGGCCATAATATAGCCAAATGACTAGAGGGCTGGCCAAACATAGCCAACTAGCCCTGAAAGTTGGGGGCAGCTATGCTGCTAGCTGACGTCATGTAGTTTTTTTTTTTTTTTTTTAAAGAAGAAATGTAAGAAATAAATTTTAAAATTATAATTTTTTCCTATAAATATCTAAGTCATTTCAACATCATTTCTCACATCATTTCCACCTTTCCATACTATCTTACCTCATTTTAATGTCTAAGTTGTTAACATGCAAGTAAAATTAAAATATTTAATAATATGAAACTTAAACAAAATAAAACTTAAAACAACATTTAGCATTAATGAATAAAATTAAAAAACAAACTTAAAATAATAAATTATTGAGGGGGTTAAAAAATAGCCCATTTCGGTTGGAGATTGTATATAGATATAGTCTAACACTGTTCATGAAAAAAATAATTTTTTATAAGGCCATAATTTGGACAGGGGCTAAACATAGCCCCTTCAGTTAGAGATGATTTTAAGTATAGAATTATAATACTCGCTATTAGTATGAACAAGCGAAAGAGAATTGGACTTGGAATAACATGTTTACGCGTCGCTAAATGCCAGGGTATTTTCGTAAAATTATATCCATTTCCGGAGAATTCTATTGGTTGTTTGGGCTCAATGGGTCGCTCCATGTGACGGATGGCTCAAAGTAATTTTGACGGCGCGTGGGATGAAAGATCAAAACGAGGAGGTGGAGTGGTCATCAGGGATAACGATGGGATATTCATTGCAGGCCTGGCGGGACAACTCGAGCTGGTATCCTCTCCCTTGCTCGTTGAACTGTTGGCAGCAAGAAGGGTTGTAACTCTCCGTCGAGATAAGTTTCCAGGAGGTGCGAAGTTCATTTTTGAAGGGGATGCTTGCACAGCTAGCTGTGGCTGCTTTACAAAGGCATGGGGAGGATTGCTCTGGCATGTGACCCATTATCAATGACATTCGGAACCTTTTGCAATATTTTCCTCAGTCCAAATTATCTCACGTTCGTCGCGAAGCTAATTCACGTCGAGCATCGCCTTGCTCGTGCGGGATTGGGGTGTGCCATGGAGAAGACTTGGTTCGAGGAACCACCGGACTCAATCTTGGATGCGCTCATGGAAGATAGTAATATGTAGTTCTTACTTGATTGTACTTTTGGAGGATCGTTCGGTTCTTCGATTACGGGCTGGACACTCTTTTTCCCTTTATTTGGGTTGAAATCCTCGACAAAGTTTATCGATACCCATTATGCATCATATTCTCCTAAGTTGTATGTTGTTTTTTCTTCGATAAATATCGTTCATCTTATTAGGAAAGAAAAAAAAAGGTATTCAAGTTAGTCCAAGTTCAAGTAAAAGTTATGAATAAATATATTAAGTTGGTGAATATTGGTAAGCGCATAATTATTTCTAGAAAGACAAAATAAAACTAAATATTGAACTACGAATGACTTGATCATGTCTTAGGGTACGTAGACAATCTAACAAAGAGATTAGATGCAGCCATGAATTAAAAGAAAAGTTACTACGTTGTTGAATAAGTACTTTCTGACGTCACTTGTCGATCCTAGACGTATTTCGAGACTATGGCTTAACATATATTTTTCAAGAACATAAGTTTAAGGGAAGAAATTAACTTGGGCACTATCTTACAAACCGTCCTACTTCACTTCACTTGAGTTGATTAGGCTTTTGGACCACCACTTATTCTGTTTTTTGTTAGCTACCTACCAATAAGTATTAGTTAGCTATAAATGAGATTACATTGACAAATTAGATGAACCAAAACTGTTAATCCAACACTCAAAAGTTCAACCAACACATGATTATTCAGTAGTTGAGAACAAATTTCAGGCTCATACTATACACAACACGTCATGGCTTTGATTCCTAACACCTGTGAATTACACAAGTGACAAAGAGAGGTTGAAATGCCTCTGTGAATCTTCCCATTCCTCAAAATAATAGGATGACGTGACAAAACCACATGTTGATCCCTTTTCTTTTTTCTTTAAAAAAAAAAACATTCATTAGCTTTGCCTGTGAAACACCTTTTATTACTTATACAAGAAAAGGCAATTTGTAAGATAACTCTACTATTAAAAGCTCTTTATTTTCCGGCTTATAAGACATTCCAATAAGAAATAGGAAAATTATCAGAAATGACCTATTTTTTTATTCTTGGGATCAAAATAGGACAAACCGGCAATGCACATTTCATGCATACAGAAAACCGAAATGACTAAAACCCCACATATAAATTGTAAAGACTCACATAACATTATATTGTTTTCTAATTTGGAAGAGAGGGACGTCGAGAGAGAGAGATGAGCTCTGGGTTTTTAAGTTGAGCTCATATCTGTGAGCATACCATGTGCATTTTGTGTACATACAGAGTATAAGCAAGCTTAATAAGAAGAGAGCGCACGAGTTCGCGAAACAATTTCGTCCATATCCTTCTCTCTTCTTCTTTCCATTTTGATTTCTCTCTTTTCCCTCAAATTTCTTTTTTTTCCCAAAAACCAACTGAACTTTAATACGTTTTTTCTTTTAATTGCAGCCAAACCCAAATCCTATTTTAGTATTTGTATATTTAGATCAAGAGAGGGAGCAGAAGGAGGAAGAAGACACAAGAAATAAAAACCCACATAAAAATAAAAAAACAATAAAAAATAAAATAAAAACCAGAATTAAGAAAATCAAACAATGTGATTTTGTCAAATGGATGGCCAATGAACTAACACAATTAATATGACAAAAAAATAAAAAAAATCAAACCCCATCCCCACCACTCTCAGTCTTCAACCTGGACTTGGATGATGAAGTGAATCAATTGAGGGGAAAAAGTGAAGATGAGAAGCTCATCATTCAAAACTAGGAATTGCCATCGATAAAGCGAAGGAGGAGAGCAGAAAAGTGCCGGTGGCTAGAAGAGGCACAGTAATCGTATAGAACTACGCTCGAAATGATGATTCGAGATACTACGCACCAGTAAGACCCAAATGGGGTTGCGTCTGTAGACTTGTATAGTATCCTATAATTTAGGATTTCTTTAGTTTATGATGGATTCCGTGTAATATTGTGGTGCATGCGGTGTGTATATTGTGTGCATATACGAAAAATCATATTTTGATCCCAAGATTAAGAAATGAGTCATTTTTTTATAATTTTCCTAAGAAATATTAGCTTGTTTGAAATTACTTATGTAAGAAGCACTTATTTTGGAAAGTATCATTCACGCAATAAAAAGTCATAAATATTAATTAGATAAAAAATTTCCCTACAACATTAGTTTGAGGAAATTGAAGTAATGATCCCTAAACTTTTACTCAATTGAAGCAATGGTCTCTCAACTAAAAACTTGTTACTATTGGTCTCTTAAATTGTCAAACCATGTAGCCAATGAAGTAGCCATAAATGATTCAGTAGGTGGATTAAGCTAAAATTATTACTACCAAATAATTTTTAATCTTTTTTTTGCCTATATAAAGTTATATAATAGTAAACTTGATAGTAATAATTTTTTTTTAAACAATCGATATTGTCTACACTAAGAGGGTAGGGAAGTGGGCTAAGCCTCACCATGGACTAATAATAATGTAGTTCAAATTCGTCTCTGGAGAGAATTGAACCTAAAAGCTCTCTTACCAGTGAAGAATAATATCATTAGACCGGAGTACTAAATGACAAACTTGAAAGTAATAATTTGAAGTGATAAATTTATACTATGTTTTATGAGCTTCTAGGCTCTAGCGTTCAAAACTCTCAAATGAATAAACTAAGGAACCATTTGTGGTATAAAAGTTTTAACTTATTACTATTAAATTATAATATTTGTTAACGTGATATGTTTATTTAACATTTATTAACTCTTATTTTCCTTAAAACAATTTTAAGATTCAAAAATTTTATTCACTTAGTGAAATTTGACAATTAAAAATCATTAAATAAGCCAAAAATTAATATTTTTAGGGCACGTTTGTTTGACAGGATTAGCAAGGCTTGGACTGGACTAGACTATAGTCTTGTGTTTGGTGTGCAACCGGATTAGCTTTAATGAGCTTAACCCGGACTCGCTTGGACTAAGGACCTCCTTAGGTGGTCTTCGCGAGCAACCCCAAAACCCAGCGGATTCGTAAGCCAGAGCAAACCGAGAGAGTTTCTGCCTTCCCTTCGTCCCTTCGTCATGTCTTCCCTTCGTCCTCATCTCTACGTTCCTTCTCATCTTCGTTGCCGTGCTCTCTCATTTTCGTCCTCCTCACCCTCATCTGAGCGTCTTCCTGTCTCTGCATCTGCTCGCCTCATCTGAGTTGTACGGTAAACTTCGATTCTTCTATTAATTGCATGTATTTGTGTTGCAGATGGTAATTTTACTGAGTTTTATGTGATTTGATTGTTTTGGGTTTGATAATTTTTGAATCATAGAGATCTGCACTTGAATAAATTAGGGTTTTGATATTTAGGTGAAATTGAAATTAGGATTTGGGCTTTTCATAAGATGAGATGGAACTTGGGAATTTAGGATGTCAATGTTGTAAAACTTGGAAGTCCTACCCACATGTTGTTTTCGATTTTTAAAAATTGGAGTTTCAACAATGGGAGTACTCTGTGCGTGTGTGTGTGTGTGTGTCTGTGTGTGTGTCTCTGTGTGTGTGTATAATTTATGTGTATGTCATTACCAAAAATCCTCGTCTCCAAGCATACTCTCTCCAAGCACCTGTTTCACTGTATGTTTCTATCTGCCAAATTAGGATGAATTGATGAGTTAGTACAGAAGAGTTTCCTCTTCTCGATTTAGTGTTAAAGTCTGTCATTCACTAGAAGGCCTTTATGTATCTATAATGTTGTCATATTAGTGTACTGTGTGTGTGTGTGTGTGTGTTTGTGTACTCTGTGTGTGTGTGTGTGTGTGTTTGTGTACTCATTAACGTGGGGGGGGGGTGTGTGTGTGTGTTTGTGTATGTAAGTTCTCCGTGTGTGTGTGTGTGTGAGTGTGTACTGTGAGTGTGAGTGTGAGTGTGTGAGTGAGTGAGTGTGTGTGTGTGTGAGTGTGTGTTTGTGTGTGTTTGTGTATGTAAGTTCTCCGTGTGTGTGTGAGTGTGTACTGTGTGTGTGTAAGTGTACCGTGTGCGTGTGTGTGTTTGTGTACTCATTAACGTGGGGGGGTGTGTGTGTGTGTTTATGTACTCATTAACGTGGGGAGGGGGTGTGTGTGTGTGTATTGTGTGTGTGTGTGTTTGTGTATGTAAGTTCTCCGTGTGTGTGTGAGTGTGTGAGTGTGTACTGTGAGTGTGAGTGTGAGTGTGTGAGTGAGTGAGTGTGTGTGTGTGTGTGTGAGTGTGTGTTTGTGTGTGTTTGTGTATGTAAGTTCTCTGTGTGTGTGTGAGTGTGTACTGTGTGTGTAAGTGTACCGTGTGTGTGTGTGTGTTTGTGTACTCATTAACGTGGAGGGGGGGTGTGTGTGAGTGTGTGTTTGTGTGTGTTTGTTCTCCGTGTGTGTGTGAGTGTGTGAGTGTGTACTGTGAGTGTGAGTGTGAGTGTGTGAGTGAGTGTGTGTGTGTGTGAGTGAATGTGTGTGTGTGTGAGTGTGTGTTTGTGTATGTAAGTTCTCCGTGTGTGTGTGAGTGTGTACTGTGTGTGTGTAAGTGTACCGTGTGTGTGTGTTTGTTTACTCATTAACGTGGGGGGGGTGTGTGTGTGTGTGTTTGTGTACTCATTAACGTGGGGGGGGGGGGTGTGTGTGTGTGTGTATTGTGTGTGTGTGTTTGTGTATGTAAGTTCTCCGTGTGTGTGTGAGTGTGTACTGTGTGTGTGTAAGTGTACTCTGTGTGTGTGTGTGTGTGTTTGTGTACTGTGTGTGTGTGTGTGTTTGTGTACTCTGTGTGTGTGTGTGCGTATGCAGTGTGTGTGTGTGTGTGTGTGTGTATGCAGTGTGTGTATGTATGTATGCAGTGTGTGTGTGTGTGTATGTATGCAGTGTGTGTGTGTGTGTATGCAGTGTATGCAGTGTGTGTATGTATGTATGCAGTGTGTGTGTGTGTGTGCAGTGTATGCAGTGTGTGTGTGTGTGTGTACTTGGTTTATAACCATGATATTACAATGTGAATGTTTTGTATTGTGTGGGGTTGATGCTGAATTGCAATTTTTTGTGGTTGTTGGTTGCAGAGAAGAGGAGCATAAACGGAAGGCTAAGGCTAAGGCTACTGCATTACAGGTGTCCTTTAATTTCCTTCTTCACATGCAATGCCTAGCAATGATAGCAATCATCATACTAGTGTTCTTAGACACATGTTTATAGATGTATAAGAGTAGAACATTTTGAATATGATGCATCGGGTTAATGATAACTTTTTTTTTTCAACGCCACCTGTATATTTGTTGCCTCGGGTTAATGATAACTTTTTTTTTTCAACGCCACCTGTATATTTGTTACTTTGATCTAGTTCATTTCGTATCATAATCACTTCATTTCCATCGCCCTTAATAACAGTAAATATTACATATATAATGATCTAGTTAATTTGTTTTTTGTTTTTTTTTTGTTTGGATAGATATGGATCGAATGAAGCTTTTATTGATCTTATTGTTAGAGATGTCTTATTTGGAGACAATTTGCATTTGTACGATTCTTGTGTTGATGATGCTACGTGGCAAACAGAGACATGTTGAACGACCCACATTGACTAACCGTTCACTTATTAGACGAGAGATTAGTTTGTGTTATCTGAATGGTACAATAGGGAATACTGATACTGAATGTGTCAACGAATTGAGAATGGATAGAAGGACTTTTGACATATTATGTGACTTACTTCGTCAAGATGGGAGGGTAAAAACTGATGGTTTGGTGTCTGTAAAGGAGCAGGTGTGTATGACTTTACAAATATTAGCACATTATACTAAGAATCGTAGTGTTGGCGGTAGATTTTATAGGTCGGGAGAGACTATAAGTAGGTATTTCAATAGCGTATTGCAAGGAATTTTGCGATTACAAGGTATCCTACTAAAAGTCCCTGAGCCTGTGCCTATTGATTCTACAGATCCTAGGTGGCGATGTTTTAAGGTATGATGAGAATTTTTTTTTCATTTTCCCTAATCTTTAACTCTTCATTCCCTTTGTATAAATTAACAAAAACTTTTTTTTTTTTTTAAGAATTGCTTGGGAGCATTGGATGGAACACACATTGATGTGCATGTACCTGAAATTGACAAACCAAGATACCGAACAAGAAAGGGTCGAGTCGCAACTAATGTGTTATGTGCATGTACCTGAAATTGACAAACCAAGATACCGAACAAGAAAGGGTCGAGTCGCAACTAATGTGTTAGGTGTGTGTTCAGGAGATATGCAGTTCATATATGTGTTTCCGGGGTGGGAGGGTTCCGCATCAGACTCTAGAGTGCTACATGATGCAATTACTAGGCCTAATGGTTTTAAGGTACCAGCGGGTAAGACTATTACTTAGTCTCAACTTTGTAAGTTAGGTTTAGTTCTGTTTGTCAACTACAAAACACTAATAAGGTCTGTTTTTTTTTTTTCATTAGGTTATTATTACCTTGTAGATGGTGGTTATACAAATGGTGAAGGATTCCTTGCACCCTATAGAGGAATACCTTATCATTTATCTGAATGGGAGGGACGAACACCTTCTAATAAGGAAGAATATTTTAACATGAAACATTCTAAGGATAGGAATGTAATTGAACGCTGTTTTGGCTTGCTAAAAGGAAGGTGGTCGATACTAAGGAGTCCATCTTTTTATCCGATAAGGACACAAGGTCGAATAATTACCGTTTGTTGCCTACTACACAATCTTATTAGGCAAGAGATGTCTGTAGATCCAATGGAGAATTTGCCAATAATAGAAGATGGACAAAATACAGAAGAAGGTGAATATGTTGGTAGTGTTCAAACATCTGACCAGTGGACTGCAATGAGGAATGACATAGCTCAGGAAATGTATAATGAGTGGAGAGCAATTAGGAACCAGCAACCGAACTGGCTATATGTGTTAATGATAACATTTTATTTTAGTATTCCTTTTTATCATGCATTTGTTAGATATTAGCACAATGATTGGATGGTATGCAAATGAATTGGATATTATGCAAGTTGATTGGATATTATGCAAGTTGATTATTTGTATGGTATTTTCCTTCATTAAAATATTTTTTGTTTAGGTATGGATAACGAAAATATTTTGAATGCTACTCAAGAGCCAAAAGGAAGAAGGCGTAAATGGGAAGCATTTGAGGAAGAAGTATTACTAGGAGTTCTTGAGGATTTTGTTGCTCGGAAGCAACGGTGTGACACCGGTGCTTTCAAACAAGGTACTTTGGTTGAAATAGCAAAAGCTGTCAATGTTTTATGTCCTCATTCAAATATAAAGGCAAATCCACATATTGAGTCCAAGTTGAAGAAATGGAAAAAAACATATAGTATGGTCGTTGACATGATAAACACAAGTGGATTTGCATGGAATGATGTCAAAAAGTGCGTTGAAGTTGACAGTGATGACGCATGGCAAACTTATGTGCAGGTTCATATCCTATTTTATTTATACATTAGTTATATTCTTGCTGCTATATTTGTTACGCATGCTAAATTTTAGTTTTGCTATGTTGATATAATCTTAGAGAAATAAATAAGCCGATGGATGGAGAAGAAAACCTTTTCCACTGTTTGATAGATTTGCATATATATTTGGAAAAGATCGGGCTACGGGTAATGTAGCCGAAACCCCTGCTCAAATGGTGGAGGAACAAAGTCATGATCATGTTGGTGAAAGTGATATTGGAGGTGAAAATTTTGTTTCTTCAATGAACCAACAAAGCCAACAAAGCACCCCATCTGAAAATAGCCAAAGAAAGAGGAAAAGAGCTATGGGAAGTTCAAGTGATGGAACCGAGGCAATTATCAGTGGACTGAAAGAATTTTATGTTGAAAGTGGGAAGAGGATGCAAATGGTAACTGAAGCTTTAGTTCAAGGTACTGCAGATCATATTGACATAGCTAATGAACTTGAAGCAATGGGTCTCTCCTATGGATCAAATTGATGCATTGTCTCTTATTTTGGATAAACAAAAAAATGTGGGAGTGTTCAGGGCAATCAAACCGGAACTCAAGAAAGTGTTCGTCCAAAGGCTTTTAAGCGACAACGCAAGCGGATGAGGATTTTGGCTAATGTTAACATGGATGTATTTTATTAATGTTAACACGGATGTATTTTATTAATCATACAATCTTATGTTATGGCTTATAACTTAGCTTTGCACTAGTATTTTGGCTTATGTTAACTAGCCATTTTGTAAATTATGGAGATCTATTTTGGCTAATGTTAACTAATGTTAACTAGGATTTTCTAAATTATGGAGATCTTCTTATGTACTTGTATTTGTTGAAGTTGCATGTATTGGGCACTATTATTTTTCTTCTGTTGGGTGATAGAGTTTAAACCAAGCTACATTTGCAAATTAAACCCAATTGTATTAGCAGGTAATAGAAACAAAACAATTGTCTTCCTTTTTTTAAGATTCATAATATACATGGCAAAAATATGCTCCAATTAACCCATATCATGAGATTTGTAGCATTACTCTATTACACAATGGCAAAAATTTGTAGTCCTAGTCTAAGCAAACACAAATCTGGTGAACAGTACTGTTTTTCTTATCCTGCTTCTTAGTCCGACATTACACCAAACGCTTCACTAAGTTAGTCCAGCTTAGTCCAGTCTAAGCCAATCCAGCTTAGTCCCGGCAGCTAGTCCAGTCCGAGACAGTCCGGCGCAACAAACGCACCCTTAAGGTTAAAGAATCAAAACTCTCCCTTCCATAGCCTAGGGAGCCTTGTACTTGGTTCTACTAGTGCATGCAACTATGGTCATTTTCATTAATTTTGTTAGAACTTTTATCAAAATGAGTCATGTGCCATGGGTGATGCTAAATCAAGGGACAAACATGAAAAACCAAATGAGAAAATTGTAGCAATAGTATCTCAACTTTAATCCAAATGAAGCAATGATCTCTCAACTTTAATCCAATTATAGCAACAGTTCTTCCAACATAACTCATTTTGATAGAAGTTCTAATTTAGTTGGCAAAAAGAACCATAGTTGCATGTTTTTATGAGTTAAGAGATCAATGGTTACAAATTTTTAATTGAATGACCGTTGTTCCAATTAGATTAAAAATAAAGAGCTATTGTTTCGATTTTCTCTTTATTTTTCGCTGTCCTAAACATAATTGGTATTCTTGAGCAATGAAGGCATATTTCATTATCATTCGTTTACGTTGGTAATGCCGATTTAGGGCACCACAGAGCAATTATTGACAATTTTTTTAACTTCCCCATTTGGCACGAGAGTTGCCATCATTTGTCAATTGGTACAATGATTAAACATTGTTTTCTATCTGTTAAAACTGTCGGTACAAAAATTGGCGCATGTATTTATATATATATATATTATAGGATGGTAACTTGACCAATTTATTCTCGGTTAATAAAATTATGGGACACTTAGAATACAGCATTTAACTATCAATATTCTTTTATTGAAGCTTTGCTTTGTTCTTAGTTTTTAATCGAAGTCATTAATATTAAAGTAATAACGTATTTCTAAAGTAATAACGTATTTCTATGTAAGTTACTATATTTTTCAAAATCGAAGTCATTAATATTAAAGTAATAACGTATTTCTATGTAAGTTACTATATTTTTCAAAATAAAAATAACTTTTTTATTAATAAGATTTTAAATAAGCACATTATTTCTAGGATTAAAAATAATAATATATAAATTATGCTCCCTAATATAGTGTATATGTATGTGTAAATATATGTATGTGTATATATATATAAACATGGGTATATTCATCAAAATTAACAAAAAAAAATATTGTACCAAAACAAGAGTACACCATACATTCTTCCAAACCACAAAAATAAAAAAAGATATTAGGCATAATAACACTAGTAAATTTCAATTAAACTTGACATATATACATTCTCAAATCAACGAAAAAGAATGTACCCATATAAAGTTTAAAAATGAATTAAAAAAAAAACTGAATTGATTTTATATAAAAAAGGGGGTACATTTAATAATGGGTAAATATAGGATTAAAAATTAAAAAATTATATGAATGGCTAAATAAAAGTGATAATGCATGACATGTTCAGAGCATACTACTAATTCGAAATACAAGCGAAAGGAATATTAGAAAGTGCGATTACAAGGGGAGTGCCTTGAAACCAAGATTGTACGCCTCGATTCTAAGTCTTGAGGGAGCGCAAGCCAAAACATGAGTGAACCAAGTTTATATATATAATACTAAAACAAGTAATCTTCACCGTACTAACCCCCAGTTTAAAAAACTCATATAGGATAATAAGTATTTGTTTTCCTAAAACCCTAGCTTAACATAACACCTTTCATAAAACGTATATCATATATAATGTGCTTGGCAGTGGTATCATAATCGACCGACACCATATATATGAAGGAAATTTTGTGAAAAACATGTTCATTTGAGCAACATCAATAGCATGCAATTAACAAATTAAAGGCGGAATCATGCTTGCATGCACTCAAAAACAAAAACATCAACCATGAAATTCAAAGCCTAGTAGATTGGTGAACCTTGACTCAACTTTTAAATCAACATTTGTTAGTTGAGAAATATTTACCTTTGTAGATTCCTCTTTGCATATGCAAAGGATAATCACCCAAGAGATAGGGCCTTCATTCCTTGCTTCTTAGCTCCATGGATTTGGTTGAAAGAATTGGATTCTCCAAGTTCCCAAAATAGAGAACCTCTAAAGATTCTACACCAAGGTTGGATTCGAGAAGAAATGAGTGACCTTGGAGTAGTGGGATTGTTAGATGCACCCCCCAAGAAGGCCGGCCTCTTTAGAGAGAAAATGAGAGACATGTTCTCTCTAATTCTCCCAAAAGAAACCCTAATGAAGAAATAGCTATAAAGTCATATTTATACCTACCTTCATTGGAGTGGCAAACTTGTAATAAGTCCAAAATCTACTCCTCTCTAACTATGGCCGGCCTTAAGGGTTTATTGGGCTAATTGGGCCTTTGTGAATCTTTATTCATTAAGTTGTCATACACCTTAAGTCAATGGGCTTGACGTTCGAACCCCATTGGGCCTTAAGGTCCAAAACTATCCCGAGGTCTTTAACGAACTTATTCGTTTGATTAATTAACATATTAATTAATCATTGCCATAAATAATTAAACCATTTAATTATTCTTACTCATTTTCATTGTTTCTTCAATCTCCACCTTACATGGTGTACGATCCATTAGGTTCCTTTTAGCGAGGCAGTGGGCGATTAAAACCATTTTACATCGATTGTGAATTGAAACTTACTTTCAATTCTCCCTTTAGTGATTTCACACGTTTAGGGCTTCCACAAACCATGAGTGACACCTAGCAGCATATCATGGTTACCCAAGCTAATCAGAAGAGGTAGAGAACCTATTCAGTTCAGGATTACAAATGCAATAAGGTATTTCTCTAATCTAATACTCTTGACCACATTGTTTGGTTTGATATTTTATTTATTCATGTCTACTATCCAATGTGATTCGTTTGCTTATATGATTACCTTGAATGTGATTTGGAACGCATTCCCAAATCTCATTCATACTCTGGCCAGAGATTTTAATCATATCATAGAGTATTCTCCCTCAAACCATATGAAGGTTAGAGATCCCTTGTTGCACATTCACTTGTCTCCATAACTAAGTGGCTTAACCCCAATGATGTCGTGGACACCCCGATGGGGTGACTTTGACATAATCAAATATCAAGAACTTAACCACAAGACAACTGTGATGCCTCAGGTCAAAAGACTAATTTGCATTATCCCAACCATAAGTTCTCATGTGACCTGAGTATGAGAACTCATCGTTAATCGTGTTCAATGAACTCATTCTCTATTGAGCACCTACGTACTTGTCTTGATGTCACACACACCAATGACTCGAGACTAGTCACTCTCCCTGAGAGAAGGCACAGTACGTACTGATCTTATCGGACTGTCAATGCCCAATTGGCAATCCTATGATCAGGAACATTTAGGATGTGTCTACGAAAGAATTGTCTCATCAATCTAACTTCATTAGATTGCATTCTCCCAATCACATATTCCTTGGACTTTATCGTTTAAGCATATAACATTTATATGAGACGGCTCAAACAATAATGTTTGCCCTTTATATGTAAACTAGATTAGTTTAACATGTGAAATGTCCGTAAAGTATCATCATATGATTGGCTTTAGGGCACATTTCCAACAATATAAACATCTTTTCCACGTAGGCACATAGTATGAATAAGTAGGCACATAAAATCATGAAAGTAATCTTTCCTAAATATATCTCAGTAAATAGTTATTCGATAAAACATGATATTTCATAAAGCGTAAATCCGATTTACTAAAAAAGTCATAAAATCATGATTTTCATGTATGCCTTTCTATTAGTAAAAGAATGCATTTTGGAAAGGGTCCATTCACAGATATTTCATCGTCGAAGAGCCGTGCGAACTAAGAAGAACAGAAAAGTCGCTAACAAACGAATCTAAACACATAAAGAGACCAATTAATAAAACTCTACTCACACGATCAAATTTGGGAAAACGAACGTCATAAACGGAATCAGGACGTTGGAAAACCTAAGGGGGAACCTCGGGTACCCCCATGCTACTCCACAAGGTGACGACGGGTCAACATAAAGTTGGCCTGAAAAATCGCTGCTAGCAGAGCACAGTACCTCCGACAGAGACGCGTGTGCTCCACGCGTCGGCCAAGACAGGTGCCCATGCGCTAACTAAAAACTGGGATTCGATCGGGTTGGGTCATGCTCGCCGACACTCAAGGGTGACGCAAACCATTTTATGAATGCATATGCCGAGAACATGTCATGCATTATCACTTCTAAATTGTTAGCAGTTAAATATTATATCTTATTAAGGTTTGTACTTGATTATTACTTTGCGTGGTTACGCACGAAAATTATATGCATGTTTCACATGTTCTCGACATATGCATTCATGAAATGGCTTGCATCGCCCTCAGATGTCGGCCAACACGTTATCCTTCAGACATCGGGATTGGGGCGTGTCTTTAATGTTACAGACTTCAATCAAAATTTGAAAATTAATAGTCTCAGTGAATAAACATTAGTAACCAGGATCTACATACCAACTTTCCTAAAATTATATCCCCTTTGGTTGGTGATATTTATGACGTGTGAACAATTTCTCTTAATAAGTGTTTTTTTTTTAATATTACATAATTACTGTTTTGTCCTCCTTATATAAATATTGTGTATCAAAAATGAGGTTAAAATTAGAAAAAAAAAGTATATGATTTTCAAAAAAATGGTAAAATAAGGAAAATAGGAATATGATTGTTATTTTGTCAAAATGTACAAAATTACTATTTTACCCTCCTTTTGTCAATAGTGTATCAAAATAGAAAAAAAAAATTGACAAAGAAGGTTCTCTTAATAGTATAGATGGTGTATCAGGTTTGGGATTAGTATTTTCATTTCAGTTGTCTTTAGCGATTGGATTTTCCTATGTACGTTGTTGTATTTAATGTTGCTGCTCAATTTAGTTTTGCAAGTCTAGAGGTGCAACTGCTCATGACAAGGATTTTCAAACAATGGAATGAGTTTAGAGAGTAACACGATCACGATACAAAGTACATGTTAAGGGGTAAAGTGAGACAAATCTAAGATTGGTCTTATTAAGTCGGATACTTGCACCTTTTTTGCAGTTGCAGAAACAATTCAAGATGCACACTTCTTAGCTACAGGGGAAAACGTTTTACTTTCTCCACGTGATTTAGCAATGAATGTCGGTCAGCCATATATTTATTACAAATGTAAAACGTATGGGGCGACACCTATTTTGAGGATGCATTTTCTTTCATTGAGCATGAGGGCATTTTATTGGAGAAAGATTGTCGTTACTCTGATGATTGGATAAAGGAGGCGGCATTCAAAGGAAAGAAAATTGAGAGAATGGGAAGATGTATTTTTATTTACTCGTATGAGATCATAGAGGACGAGGAAAATCTTTTTAGAGCTTTGACGACTCAACCAGTTGTAACTAATTTGCTCATTGCGATCTTTATTTGTAATTGAGGTTGCAACGAACAAATCAGTAACAACTGGTTGAGTTGTCAAAGCTCTAAAAAGACTTTCCTCGTCTTCTATGACCTCATACGAGTCAATAAAAATAAATCTTCCCATTCTCTCTATTTTCTTTCATTTGAATGCCGCCTCCTTTATCCAATCATCAGAGCAACGACAATCTTTCTCCAATAGAACGCCTTCATGCTTAATGAAAGAAAATGCATCCTCAAAATACGCATCGCCTTGTACGTTTTACGTTTGTAGTAAATATATGGATGTCCAACATTCATTGCTAAATCACATGGAGAAAATAACATGTTCTCCCCTGTAGCTAAAAAGTGTGCATCTTTAACTGTTTTTGCAACTGCAAATAAGGTACAAGTACCCGAGTAAAAAACAATAAAACAAATTAATTTTAATTAGAATTAGTAAGACCTATATTAGATTTGTTTCACTTTAGCCTTTAACATGTACTCTGTATCACGTTACCCTCTAAACTTATCCCATTGTTTCAAAATCCCCGCCTCGCGAGCAGTTTCAATGCCAAACTTGCAAAACTAAATTGAGCAGCAACATTATATATGTCAACTTGGTCAAATTTCCAATCATAAGCCTTATAAGTCTGGAGCAAATCCAATTGCTAAAGACAACTAAAATGAAAAATCATAATCCCAAACCTGAAGCACCATAGTCATAATCTAAACATATGAAGGGAAAAAAAAAACAGTAAAGAAACAATGAGCAGAAGAATCATAAGATTCATAACCAAATCATAAAATATAGAAAGTAATTATTATCTCAAACTGAAGCTTCTAAACTCCAATTCCTTGATTTGAAAGTTGAGTGAAACCTCTATAAGTTGGTGACAACTTAAACAAACAACGTCGGAGCTCAGATGGATCAGGATTCAGGACAAAAAAAGCAAGTAACATCAGATGACGATTCTTTTGGAAATGCAGCCAGATTTGGGGTTTTGGCAGTTCACAACACAATTTCTTCGCAATGAAGGTTTTGGCTGCCACATTAGAAAGCTCATAAGCATGCTCTGCTCATTTAAGGGGACATGGCCTGTGGCAGAGACGACTCCTAGCTCATTTAAGGAGAAGGAAAGAATCCTAGCCGCATCATCCGCACCTTAATGGAAGAATTGGCAGATTTTGGTGGTAGGGGAATTTTAAAACATGGAGAAGAGTTTTGAGTGAAAACCTAACTTGCAAGGGTAAAGTGAGACATGTGCAATAGTTCAAGGTGAATAGATCTAGGTACTTTGTGCCAATCGAAAGGTTCTGATTAGTCAAAAGGAAAACTGTGCATTTACAATTCAATAGAATGAGAAGTTTGACCAGATTTCAAATTAAGTGAAAAATACTTACCCCAATCAAACTTTACTATGAACAACTGGGCTTACATACCCGCGCGCCAGTGAAAAGGCTTGAAAGGCATGCTATTAGTGGATGAACGATGCCGAAAAACATCCTCCATCAATGGAAAAAACCTCATGTTGCTGCCGCTAATAAAGTAGGATTCGTCAGTTATAACGGTAACAAGGCAATCAAAGAGGCATCAAACAAAGAGGCATATAACTCAAGTAGCTTTCCACTAAAACCGGATATAAACACAATGGGTTAAAGGTTCGACATCACGTGGATGCCCAAACGAATTTAAAAAATAAAAAAGGTTACAAGATGTTCTAACAATCATAAATTTGAGAAGTTTGAAGTTAAATGAAGACATATTATACCTACCAAAATTTAACACCAAAAATCCCAACTTTGAGCTCAAAACATATGAAATAACAATATATATTTATATAATCTAGGTGATATATGACCAACCAATCTAATTATACATGGTTAGCAACTCATTTGGGAAGGAAAACATGAATACAAAGTTTAATAGAGAAGATGAGTTCGCAAGCTCTAGGCGTTTCTTTTTGAAAATGTGTATGGATAAAAAGAGGAGGGAGAGATTGTACAAGACAAAGAAATTGATGCTAATGAGGCAAAACTAAAACATGTATACATACAACTAAATAAATAAATAATCACTTGGTTCGTTTACTTACCAGTCAAATTAGTGTATCAAAAGTAAGCGCAGTTTCAAAATTAAAGGCAAAATAGAAAAAAAAAGTTGACAAAGAGGGTTCTCTTAATAGTATAGATGGTGCATTAGGTTTGGGATTAGGATTTTTATTTCAGTTGTCTTTAGCGATTGGATTTGCCTATGTAAGTTGATGTATTTAATGTTGCTACTCAATTTAGTTTTGTAAGTTTGGAGGTGCAACTGCTCATGAGAGGCGGGGATTTGAAACAATGGGATGAGTTTAGAGGGCAACGCAATACAGAGTACATGTTAAGGGATAAAATGAGACAAATCTAATATTGGTCTTAGTAAGTCTAGTTTTAATTAATTTGTTTATTGTTTTTTTACTCGGGTACTTGCACCTTATTTGCAGTTGCAGAAACAGTTCAAGATGCACACTTTTTAGCTACAAGAAAGAACACTTTACTTTCTCCACGTGATTTAGCAATGAATGTTGCTCAACCATATATTTACTACAGATGTAAAACGTACAGGGCGACACCTATTTTGAGGATGCATTTTCTTTCATTGAGCATGAGGGCATTCTATTGGAGAAAGATTGTCATTACTCTGATGATTGGATAAAAGAAGTGGCATTCAAAGGAAAGAAAATTGAGAGAATGTGAAGATGTATTTTTATTGACTCGTATGAGATCATAGAGGACAAGGAAAGTTTTTTGAGCTTTGACGACTCAACCAATTGTTACTAATTTGTTCGTTGCGACCTTTATTTGTAACTGATTACAAATAAAGATTGTAATAAACAAATTAGTTACAACTGGTTGAGTTGTCAAAGCTCTAAAAAGATTTTCCTTGTCTTCTGTGACCTCATACGAATCAATAAAAATATATTTTCCCATTTTCTCAATTTTCTTTCATTTGAATGCCGCCTCTTTTATACAATCATCACAGCAACGACAATCTTTCTCCAATAGAACGCCTTAATGCTCAATGAAAGAAAATGCATCCTCAAAATAAGTGTCGCCTCGTACGTTTTACGTTTGTAGTAAATATATGGCTGGCCAACATTCATTGCTAAATCACATGGAGAAAGTAACACGTTCTCCTCTATAGCTAAAAAATATGTATCTTGAACTGTTTTTGCAGCTGCAAATAAGGTACAAGTACCCGAGTATACAACAATAAACAAATTAATTAAAACTAAACTTAGTAAGACCTATATTAGATTTGTTTCACTTTACCCTTAACATGTACTCTGTATCACGTTACCCTCTAAACTCATCCCATTGTTTCAAAATCCCCGCCTCTCACGAGCAGTTTCAACACCAAACTTGCAAAACTAAATTGAGCAACAACATTATATATATGTCAACTTGGTCAAATTTCCAATCATAAGCCTTATAAGTCTGGAGCAAATCCAATTGCTAAAGACAACCAAAATGAAAATCCTAATCCCAAACCTGAAGCACCATAGTCATAATCTAAACATATGAAGAAAAAAAAAACAGTAAAGAAACAATGAGCAGAAGAATCATAAGTTTCATAACCAAATCATAAAATATAGAAAGTAAATTATTATCTCAAACTGAAGCTTCTAAACTCCAATTCCTGGATTTGAAAGTTGAGTGAAACCTCTAAAAGTTGGTGACAACTTAAACAAAAAACGTCGGAGCTCAGATGGATCAGGATTCAGGACAAAAAAAGTAAGTAGCATCAGATGACGATTCTTTTGAAAATGCAGCCAGATTTGGGGTTTTGGCAGCTCACAAAACAATTTCTTTGCAATGAAGGTTTTGGCAGCCACATTAGAAAGCTCATAAGCATGCTCTGCTCATTTAAGGAGAAGGAAAGAATCCTAGCCACATCATCCGCACCTTAATGGAAGAATTGGCAGATTTTGGTGGTAGGGGAATTTTAAAACATGGAGAAGAGTTTTGAGTGAAAACCTAAGTGGCAAGGGTAAAGTGAGACGTGTGCAATAGTTCAGGGCGAATAGATCAAATTGAGTATTCATATCAAACTAATAGTACTTACTTTCATGGCCTTGATCGCAAGCTAGTAGGTTTATAACCCCAGGTACCTTGTGCCAATCGAAAGGTTCTGATTAGCCAAAAGGAAAATTGTACGTTACAATTCAATAGAATGTGAAGTTTGTCCATATTCAAATTAACTAAAAAATACTTACCCCAATCAGCTTTACTGTGAACAACTGGGCTTACATACGCACGCGCGCCAATGAAAAGGCTTGAAAGGCATGCTATTAGTGGATGAACGATGCCGAAATACACCCACCATCAATGGAAAAAACCTCATGTTGCTGCCGCAAATAAATTAAAGTAGGATTGGTCAGTCATAAAGGAAACAAGGCAATCAAAGAGGCATATAACACACACAAAAAAAACATACAAGTTGAAGTAGTGCACCCTTAACAAACTTTAGCCAATATAGCCAGAAACTCAAGTAGCTTTCCACTAAAACCGGATATAAACACAATGGGTTAAAGGTACGACATCATGTGGATGCCCAAACGAATTTAAGAAAAAAATAAAAAAGGTTACAGGATGTTCTAACAATCATAAATTTGAAAAGTTCGAAGTTAAATGAAGACTGATCCATCAAAGTACAAATAAAGTGACAAAAACGAGAGCAATACTAAATATCAGTGGGTTTGGCATATATCATGCTCAATCAATATTGCTCAACAAGTCCAACCAAACAAAGGCAGCAGTGCTACAATCTTCTTCCTAAATGACATGTTTCACTTTGTTGTACTTAATTAAACCGCGTTCCTTTTGGGAAAGTTACAAGTAGACTAGGTACCCTAATTGATTCTAAACAAAAATTGTTATGAAATTCTTGGAGTTTTATCTTCTGTTTGTACCTCCTAGATATATGATGCAAATGACTTGGTTCAGAGGTTGAATTATCCTGACTATAAGAATACTCACGTGTTACCGGATTTTTTTTAACTAAGCCACCTACCTACCCAAAATTCCATCTAATACCTACCAAAATTTAACACCAAAAATCCCAGCTTTGAGCTCAAAACATATGAAATATCAATAGATATTTATATAATCTAGGTGATATATGACCAACCAATATAATTATACATGGTTGACAACTCATTTGGGAAGGAAAACATAAATACAAAGTTTGATAGAGAAGATGAGGTTGCAAGCTCTAGGCGTTTCTTTTTGAAAATGTGTTTGGATAAAAAGAGGAGGAGGGAGAGATTGTACAAGACAAAGAAATTGATGCTAATGAGGCAAAACTAAAACATGTATACATACAACTAAATAAATAAATAATCACTTGGTTCGTTTACTTACCAGTCAAATTAGCGTCAATGCTTTTTCTTTCTTTCTTAACCCTTCCATTCCAAAAATCTTACCACAAAACTTTGTTCTGTTGTCATGATTAAAATGACATATAAAACACAAAGGAAAGAAAAAAAAAATAACAACATAAAAATGTACCTACAAATCTAGATCGCATCAAAGGAGAAAGAAGGATCTTACCAGACGTGGAGAGAGAGCGCCTTCGGTGGAACGATTGAAAGGAAAAGCAAAAGCCTTGGCACCTTTTGCATACTTCCAATCTTCCAGGAGGCACCTTTTGTATACTCCAAACCTTCCGGAGGAAGGTTTAAACATGTGGTGATGGACAATCGACCAAGTTCAGAATGAGGTGGCACAATGTGATCCACGCAAATAGGATATTTATGTGGTCAATAGGTTTAATAGGTCCATACAAACCTACGAGACCTTGAAAAGTTATTGAATATAAGTAATGTGAGCACAAGTAACGAGAGCTTCCATAGGTTTAAAGATTGTATTGTTACTTAAATATTAATAAACGTATTCATTTCTTATTTGTGATATATTATTTAGTTTATAAATTTAATTTTTTTAACGTTACTTTTTTAATATTTTTCCTTTCTGTTGCACATTTTGGATTCTGTGAGCACAAGTAAATGCATTCTATCTTACCAACTACCGACATTGACATGATGCAGAGAGTGTAAAGTTTTACAACCATTTGATCAATATGAATGTTATAAAGAATGACTAATGAAACTCGAAAATATACTTAATGGATGTGCTCAATTGGGGATTAGGATCCTAGCCGAATTTTTTTTTGTAGGAATCTAGATGATGAATTAATTATTTCCGTTCATCATATATCTTGCGTTCATAAATTATTTTAAATTATTTTATTTAAAAATAAATGTAAATAGTATCTAACGAAAACTGAACTCACGATGTACGATAAACGAACATAATTGATTGATTCTCTAAATCCCCACAAAGAGGATCCGGCTAGGATCCTCAGTCAATTGGTCCCTAAGGCCCTGTTTGGCACCGTATAAGACACCGGATAGTACTAATAATACGGAGTACGGTGTTTGGTGTCCGTTTGGATTAAATAATCCGGGCCCACCTTTTTTATACTGTCTTTACCCGCTTGCTTATACCGTCCAAAACCTCGGTACAATTTAGTCGGGCTGAAATCTCTCGCTCTCTCCTTCCTCTCCAGATGCACTCTTGCTCTCTCGAATCCCAGGTTTGTCTTCTCAAATTCTTCTTCTTTGTTTGAATCCCAGTTCGTCTTTTCATTTTTCTTCTTCTTCCCAGGTTCTGCCCCTCCCTCTGTTCTTCACCGTTGGCCAAATCACCATTGACCCAAAATAGCAGCACTAATTCACCAATCGTGGGGTTTTATTTATTGCAATTCTATATGTTACAAAGCACCCCCTCTGAAAATTTCACCAATCGTGCGCCGAACCGTTGGCCCTCCCTATGTTCTTGTTTTTCCGACGAACGAGAATCGATGGCAATGATTATTCTGGTAGTTTGTGGATTTTGGTTTAGTTAATATGTTTCTGGGCTTCTTCTGCAACTGGGTCTTGCAAAGAAACATGGTGTATTTGCAGAGAGGTTCTTGACTAAAATTGCAGTGAAGGAAAACTGAGTCTGTGGGTGTAAATTGCAGAGCTTCGGAGTCGAAAATCAGTTGGGGAAGAAGAAGAAGGGAGAGAGCGGGAGGGAGTTTGGGTGCGGCGGAGAGATCTAGGGAAAAAGAGATGATTTCAGCTTTTTTTTTTTTTTTTTTTTTTAAGTTTAATTTTTTTTTTAAGTTTGATTCCTCCTATCCGGTATAATACCAAACACAATATAAATAATACGGTCATTAGTCCGATGCTGCACCAAACACCCGACTAATTTAGTCAGTACTATCCGGTGGTTATTTATCCTATCTGACAGAAATAGTCAGTACAGTCCGAGCTGCCAAACGAGGCCTAATTAGCGTATATCGTATACATGGCAAAGCGGTTTATCTACAACTGTGATGATAGATCAATCTTTTTTGGTTTTCGCTATCGGTTTTTCCTTTTTTGATGTGGGTTTTTTTACAAAGTTTCTTTCGGCTATGTTTGGTGAGAGATTTTCAGGTGCCAAGGGATAGAGGAAGAGTTTGTAAGAAATAGAGAACTTCATGTTACGAAGACATGTATGAGACAAAATATTTATAAACGAATATGCTCATGAAATACATTTCTAATTCTTTCTAATATTTTGTGTTTGATCTATTCCTTATACTAACCACACCCCAATTCTTTTTTATAGCTAGCTTATGACCTCTAGGTCAAGTGGCATGGGAAGATATATATGTTAAATCTTAGCTTTGCAAAAATTTGAAACATCACTTTGTATTTTAGTCTGCTGACTAGGGCACGTGGACCGTTGAATTTTAATTCAACGGCTACAATTATTATAACTTTTAGAGAGACCTTCTGTTTGTAGTCATTGGATCAAAATCCAATGCCCCACGTGCGCTGGTTAAGAGGCTCCTGAACTTGTGCTTTGGAGAGGATCCAATTCCCAATTTATGAACCTCACCTATATATACATACCTAAGTTAATGGCCATCAATACCTAAAAACTGCATGAAGTATTATTATTATTTTTTTGTACACAACCCTAACCAAATTACTAATTAGATTAAAGTATATAAATATGTTTACAACATTTTAATGTTTAAAAATCTTTATTCTTATATTTACCCCATCATAGAAATTAGAAGCGATGAAGCCAAAGATTCTACTATGGAAGTTAATCTTAAATATCTATAAGCTTAAAGTGAAAAAGAAAAAAAAATGACGAAAGCTTATATGTAATAACACAAAATCATAGTTTGAAAACTCGTTAAAAACAATTTAATTTGAATGTATATTAATTACTTCTATATTTATAATATGACATTATCTATTATATACAAAGAGAATGGAAAAGATGAATAGTGATTTGGTGTCACCATGCTTCAACAAAAAATTTGGACAAAAATGCCCCCAAAACAAAAAACTTCAAAGGCATTCCAAAATAATACATCAAATAAGGTAGGGGCATTTTCATCATTTTAACAGTATTTATTTAATAATTTACTTTTTGGTGCTTTTTTTAATTAGTGCCTCACAATAAGCTAGCAACAATGTGATTCAATTTCTTTATTTGTCAACATTCAAAACATCTTAAGAGGCGTGTAATGCCGGTTATAAAAAAAAAGTTTTTCGCACGTGGATAACAATGTGATTAAATAAGTTATCAAATGATTGTTTTTTTTAACAAACGATATTATATACACTAAGGGGGAGGGGTGGGCTTAACCTCACAATGAACTAGTAATAATGTGATTCAATAAGTTATTTATTATATTATTTTCTCTATTTTTAAACACGTTTAAAACATCTTAAGAGACGTGTAATGCCGGTTATAACAAATGTCTTTTGAGCACGGATAATAATGTGATTAAATTAATTGTCAAATGATTGTTTTTTAATAAATGATATTATCTACACTAAAGGAGAGGGGGTGGGCTTAGCCTCATAATAGGCTAGCAATAGTATGATTCAATCAATTGTTTATTAAATATTATTTTCTCTATTCTTAATGTAAATTCTATAGAGACCGATTTTATTATGTGAATTCAGTTGTTTTAATTGGTTTATGAGGAATTTCTTCTAGCATGATCTAAAATTATTCATTTACTTCAAATATTTGACTTTTTTTGTCAATTTACGCATATAAATACATTTAAAACATAAAAGTAGCAAGTAGCACGCTATGATTCAAAAAATGTCTTCTGCACGCGCGTGAGCGCGTGCATGAAGGCTAGTTAGACATAAACCGTATAATTAGGGTTAGGTGCATGATTAGCTAATTAGTGATAGTTGACACAATCAAAAGAAAAAAAAAACAAAATGGTAAATTTCATTCATGAGTTATATTTATGAGGATACGGATCAAAGAATCAAAGTATCATACTTTTCAATGGACAAAAATGGCCAAAACCTTAAAGACTTTGATATGAAAATACCAAATACATAAAATCATATAATAAAAACTTAAAAGTGGAAAAGGTCAAGTGATCCTCCTGGGCCTTCACTGGCTCTGCCAGTGGAAATTAGCCTTCTCACATCTAAAGCCCTTATTTTTCCACACCAAACTATATTTTCAAGGCAGAAGCCACGCATTGTTAAAATACTATCTTCTACTAAAAATTTCTGGTTCCGCCCTTATAGCGCATCCCTTTTTTTTCTTCTAATTGCACCAAGACAACTTTCAATAAAACCTCACATCTTACTTTACATGCAGGTGATAAGACTTAAGTTGAAGATAATAACGGAATAATAACGGTGTAATTAGTAATAAGCTAATGGTTTAATCCCAAAATAATTTAATTGTACTTGGCGTAAGTTATATGACCCCATATGGCATGGGAAGATATATATGTTAAAACTTTGTTTTGATTTCAAATTGGTGAAACTAAAAAGGTTGAGTACATTCGAGACAAAACTACACAGGGTGCCAAAACATGTTCACTCCCAATTTCTTTTCTTTTTTCGTTGGTGAGTGGATTCACATGCACCATTAAATACGCAAGTAGTAATATTACAATAGTCCATGCATGCACAGAGATTCGAGTACGTACGTCCTTATTTTGTGCATGCAGGAGTTTCATCACGATTCACGTGCTTCCCCAGTCAATTTTTATGCAGCGAATCTTCATTCTTTTGTAGTTGGGTTGAATAAATATCTTGGTACTTTGGTAGTTGAGTTGCATTATATGATCCCAGCGCTTGAAACTTTATCCTTTAGAACTCATGTTTAATTCTATTTTTTTTATAAATATTTTGAATTGAAAATTAAAAAGGAGTTTAATAAAGGTGTGAATATTAAAATCCTAATCAATTATTAATTTTTATTTTAAAATTTGTGTAAATGACATGTAAATTTATTATTGCATATTATGCTAGGGATTTTGATCAAAATCTAAAAATTAATAAGGTTTCAGTCAATGAACATTAGTAAATAGGGATAGATACTAATTTTGAATGCAATCCCTAATTATCAATATTCTTTTATTGAAATCTTGTTGGTTTTCAAATTTTTATCGAAATTCCTGAAATTAATGTGAATGTATTTCTATGTAGGTTACTATATTTTTTAAATTAAATATTGAAATTTATAGTTGTTTGTATTAATGAGATTTTAAATAAAAAAACCCATAATGTGTGGATTAAAAATATTAAAATATAAAATATACTCTCGAATATATTGTATGTATATATATATATATATGTGTGTGTGTGTGTGTGTGTGTGTGTGTGTATGTATATAAACTTGGGTACATTCATAAAAATTAACAAAAAATTTATTGTACCAAAATATGGGTCCATTCTTCAAAACGACACAAAAAATAATAGATATTAGGCTTAATAACATTAGTAAATTTATTCAATTAAACTTGACATGGATATCATGCTGTTCAATGGACAAAAATGGTCAAAACTTATAAGACTTTGATATATATAAAAAAAACCAAAGACATAAAATCATATAACAAAAACTTAAAAGTGAAAAGGGTCATGTGATCCTCGTGACCCTTCATTGGCTCTGCCAGTGGAAATTAGCCTGCTCACATCTAAAGCCCTTATTTTCCCACACCAAGGTATATTTTCAAGGCAGAAGCCACGCATTGTTAAAATACTATCCTATATATAGCGCATCCCTTTTTTTCTTCTAATTGCAGCAAGACAACTTTCAATAAAACCTCACTTCTTACTTTACATGTAGGTGATAAGACTTAAGTTGAAGAAAATAACGGGATAATAATGGTGTAATTAGTAATAAGTCAATGCTTTAATCCCAAAATAATTTAATTGTACTTGGCGTAAGTTATATATGGCATGGGAAGATATATATGTTAAAACTTTTGAAACGTTGTGATTTCAAATTGGTGAAACTAAAAAGGTGGCCGGTCCTGAGTTTTTTGGTGCCCAGTGCGAAAGCTCAAAATGTGCCCTTTTTTAATACAGAAACATATGTTTAAAAAAAATATTTCACGAGAATAATCACATGTATGTGTAAAAAAATTCATCACTAATCGCATGCAAAATGGCTTCCAATTTCTGTCATGTATGTGTAAAATTTTATTCACATCAACCAAATTATGGTTCAAAACAGATGGATAATCACATATACAAACCTGCAAATGGCTTTTGACTTCCTCATTAGTAAGCTCATCAACCTTCATTAACTCTCTAATTTGTTTTGGTGTAGCAGCTGCAAGAAAAAAAAACAATGACATAACGCATTAAACACACATCCAATACATCCCAATCCAATCAGATATTCATCCAATCATATAAAATAGAGGTATTCATCAATTTACCCCTGAACTTGTAAGGATTGGCCAACACAAAGCAAAGAGTGGCCAACACAAATCTCCCTGTGCAACATTTCCAGATTAACAGCAGTCACCTGTACAAGAATTAAGCAGAAAAATTTAGCATCTCAACCGCATCCAATGCAAAGAAAATATATCTTATACACATTTAACTATGGAACCAATGTTTTCTCTATTTAAGAAAGTACAGAATTTGTTTTGAGAAAGCATCTCAATAACCACTCAAAGTTCATTTATTCAAGAAGAACTTAACATTTACCTTCCCGTCCGAGTCAATGTCAAACGAGGATAAAATGGTTCCTTTAACAAACTTCACTCCTTTGAATCCGTAAAATTCTTCATAAAAACTTGCGATCTTGGGTGTGAATAATCGGGCCACTGACATAGTCTAACAAATAATTCAATTAATCAAGAATTCAATTCATCAACAACAACAATAATTCTATACATCAAATTATGAATTAATAATTCAAAATTTAAAAATTAGTTTACCTCAAAACTCAAAAGGATTGGTGAATGCACTGAATGAGAAGAACAAGAACCTGTGGAAGCTGCAGCGCATCAGCTTGCAGTGAGAAAGCCAGAGCTCAGACCTCAGAGGGACAGTCGGACAGAAACGGCAGGGAAGGTGAGAAACAAAGTGGGGAGGGGGCATTAGGAACTTAGGATTAGGGTTAATTAATTGGGGGATGGATGGGCTGTTAGGGAATGGGCTTTGACAAAAAAAAAAACTCGGGGGATGGGCCGTACTCTTTTGTCAAACTTGGGCTGGACATATTTTTATTTTTATTTTTTATATATATCTAATTATATGGATTTTTAATTTTTGGTGCCCTCTTCAATATTGGGCCCTGGACACCCGCCCCGTTTGCACTGGGCCTGGGCCGCAAAACTACACAGGGTGCCAAAACATGTTCACTCCCAATTTCTTTTCTTTTTTCGTTGATGAGTGGATTCACATGCACCATTAATATTCACGTAGTTACATTACAGTAGTCCATGCATGCACAGAGATTCGAGTACGTACGTCCTTATTTTGTAAGCATGCAGGAGTTTCATCACGATTCACGTGCTTCCCCAGGCTGTAGCTGAGAAAGATTAAAGAGCATGCATGTAATGTCAATTTTTATGCAGCGAATCTTCGTTCTTTTGTAGTTGGGTTGAATAAATATCTTGGTACTATGGTAGTTGAGTTGCATTATATGATCCCAGCTCTTGAAACTATATCCTTTTGAACTCATGTTTTATTCTAATTTTTTTTTCTTTTTTGAAATGTTTTGAAATGAAAATTAATTAGGAGTTTAATAAAGGTGTGAATATTAAAATACTAATCAATTATTAATTTTTATTTTAAAAATTGTGTAAATGTCATGTAAATTTATTATTGCATTAATGCTAGGTACTTTGACCAAAATCTAAAAACTAATAAAGTTTCAGTCAATGAACATTAATTAATAGGGACTAGATACTAATTTTCTCAATTAGAATATTAGGGTGATTTCAATTGGTCCCTAATTAGTGCATATCATATACATGGCAAAACGGTATATCTACAACTGTCTTTCAATGATAGATAAATCGTTTTTGGTTTTCGCTATCGGGATTTCCTTTTTTGATGTGGGTTTTTTTACAAAGTTTCTATCGGCTATGTTTGGTGAGAGATTTTCAGGTGCCAAGGGATAAAGGAAAAGTTTGTAAGAAATAGGGAACTTCATGTTACAAAGGCGTGTATGAGACAAAATATTTATAAACGAATATACTCATGAAATACACTTCGAATTCTTTCTAATATTTTGTGTTCTATTCCTTATACTAATTACACTCCAATTCTTTTTTAGAGCTAGCTTATGACCTCTAGGTTAAGTGGCATGGGAAGAGAGATATATATATTAAAACTTTTGAAACGTTTTGATTTCACATTGGTGAAACTAAAAAGGTAGAGTACATTCGAGACAAAACTACACAGTGTGCCAAAACATATTCACTCCCAATTTCTTTTCTTTTTTCGTTGGTGAGTGGATTCACATGCACCATTAAATATTCACGTAGTAATATTACAGTAGTCCATGCATGCACAGAGATTCGAGTACGTACGTCCTTATTTTGTAAGCATGCAGGAGTTTCATCACGATTCACGTGCTTCCCCAGGCTGTAGCTGAGAAAGATTAAAGAGCATGCATATTGATGTAATGTCAATTTTAATGCTGCGAATCTTCATTCTTTTGTAGTTGAGTTGAATAAATATCTTGGTACTTTGGTAGTTGAGTTGCATTATATGACCCCAGCTCTTGAAACTTTATCCTTTTGAATTCATGTTAACTAATTATAGTATGATTTGATGTATTTGACCGTATTCTCAACATACTATTTTTTTTCTTCCTAATTGATGGCCATTAACCTAGGTAGGTGGGTATAGGTGAGGTTCATAAATTGAAGCAACGCGCTTTGCAATTAGACTGCCAAGAGCAGAATCATTGATGAAGTTGTGGTGAGTGGTTGTTATTAGCAAATGCACTTATGAAAGCTTTACAAAGCCATTGGCCATACGTGAGCTTGAATTGGTGTAGGCCTAACAAATCCAGCTTTTGAAAATTCTTGTATAACTTTTTATGTGATGATCAAGAGAAATGATCAAATCAATATGTATATGTAGATATTCAACTGGAAATATATGTTTTCTATATATAACAAGTGAACTTGTTTTTTTTTTTTTTTAACAGACGATATTATCTACACTAAAGAGGCGGGGATGGGCTTAACCTCACAATGTGCTAGCAATAATGTGATTCAAATTTGCCCTTTGGCTAGAATTGAACCTAAGACCTCTCACTTACAAGTGGAGAGGAATACCACTAAACCGTAATAATACAAGGAAAAAAAAAGTGTTGTGGCCTATATTTAACTGAGAGGTGCGGAGAGTGTAGAATAGACTTGAGGAATTGTGTGTTAATTCCCCAATCATGTGCCTTTATTTATAGTAATAAGGAGGAAAAAAACTTGCTCTCCAAATAATACAAAGTCTATAAGGAAATATCTTATAGATCCCAAAGAATTCATAATCTATCTTTACTTAGGATTTACACAATTACAATATGTATTAGAACATATGTCACAAGAAAAAGTACATACTTGGAAGCCCAGAGTCATCGAAAATCCTGATGGGGTTTGGAACATTACGGCCTAGAAGAGTGACTCCCCTCCGTTGCTTATACTTCTCGACCTTGTCAGCCGTACAAGAGGTGCCATCAGCAGTAATTTTTCTCTTTAGGTGGTCCTGCGTTTCAGACGTGCCGCCTTGAGCGGTAATTTTCCTCCACTGCCTCCTATACTCCTTCGCCGCAGTATTTGAGGTGCCTTGAGCAGCATCAGCACCATAATGATGTGATAACCGAGCGACGACAACCGCCCATAACACCACCACCAACAACATCCAACCCACTGAAACAAATAACACAAATTTATAAAGGAGAATGTTAGGGAGATCAAATTTGCAAACCAAATTATGTGTGACCAATAAGAAGTAAACGTGTTAATCAACAATTAAGTAATAAACCAATTATCAGCATCCACACCATTTAGTTTAAAATTTGTTCTCCTTAACATGACCCATTTATAAATCCATTTAAATACCTCAAAATCTTAATTGAATACGCCATCCTAAATTCATATCCAATTCCCCATACGAGAGAATTACCTTCTTCTTGTCCGAGAACGATACTCATTGCTGGAGATATTTAAGCTAGGGTTTCTAATTTTTTTTTTAAATTGTATTATTATTAAAGGGAGAGGAAATTTCGAAACTCGCTATTACAATAATTTAGGGGTTAGGGGAGTTTCGAACCCTAAACGCATAGGTGAAAGCCCAACACCCTATCTACTAGGATATTAGACTACATGCGTAGGGTTTTCTGAATTTGATGATCGAATTTTTAACCAATTAGGAATTTATTTTTGTTTTTATTTAGGTTTCTGATCGTGCTTCCAAACCACACTTTCAAACCGCACTGAACGAATGAGTATGTGTAATTTTTTTTTTTTATTTACCCTAATTTTTGTGAACCCTAGCTTCGAATTTCTTGTCTATAATTGTCATATCTTGTTCATGTTGCTTTGTCTGCAAGCTTTCTATTTTGTTTCTCTGCAGCCAACCAGCTCCGCATTCACACGTGAAAAGTAATGTTCGGGGAAGTATTTCCAATGGAATTAAAGGCCGTTTCACCACCAATAAGACCAAATTCCAATGGATCCCATACACAGGAAGCCCGATGCAAAACTGGCAAATGAGCCCAAACAAATCTCAATCCTAAGTGCCAATTTTTGTAGCTTGAGCTTGTAAAGTGATTAGTTGTATGAAAATTTAAGTCGAGAGAGTGAGAGACCATTATCAGTTTAGGTCACATTAGGCATGCTGCAAGTTTTTGAGTTAGTAGAGCATACTCACTGCTGATAGTTGCGTAACAAATTACAATTGATAGTCAGATTTAAAAAAAAAACTCAGTATTAAGTAAAGGATTGTGATGCTCTTCGGATCTCACTCTTTGAAGTCTAAGGACTAAGAAATTTAGATCGTTTAAGAGAAAGAAGATGGGGGTCGTCTGACCCAAGTGTTGTCCCTCACACGGCCCTCTGTGTGTTTTGCTGTGGTTGCCCCGCTTGTGGGCTTTCTTTGTTCTGTTGGTTTTCACCCTGGTTTGAATATATCCAGTCGTTCAAAAAAAAAAAAAAAAGAGAAAGAAATCCGGATCATTTTTATGTGTAAGGTGAGATCAGTAAAATAGATTAATAAGAATCGCATAATTCCATTTAAGTGATTCAGATTTCTTAATCCTTGCTTTGAACGGTGAGATCCGAAGAGGATCTCTCAAACTCCCAAGTAACTCTGTAGTTGACATACTTGTCCACTTCTTTAACCACCAAAAAATAAACGCAACGGAAAAAACTGTAAAAGCTGAAGCACGCAACACAGCACCAACACCTTTTCCCGGTAAGTGCTTTCTGCGGCTCTGCCTCGTGTTTGTATTGAACTCTGATTCTTTAGATTCCACTTTCTGGGCTTATGCTTCTTATATTTCTCTGAGGCATTCCGTCGAACAACTACAGTGCGCACTATTTTTGCTTGCTTTATCTTGAAATTGGTATGAAAAATGTGTCATTGGCAAGATTTTGATATCTGGATTGCTCGTGTTTTGCCTGAATATTGATTCGGGTTCGTAAATATATTGTCTTTCATCGTTTTACACCGTTCTGCTTTGGTTTGTGTAGAACAGAATGTTGTGTTTGAATGATTTGTATAACAGCACTCTTTTTTTTATGATTTTCTGTTGTTATGTTGAATTTTGTAGTTTTATAGATGAATATGGCTTATAGTAATTGAATCCTACTCTCTCTTGCTACGCAAATGTATGGATGTATGGATGGATGGATGAACTTTCATAGTGGGAAAGTAAAAGAATGAACCAAAGGGAGATAAATTGGTTCCGGAATGTTTAGTTGAGGGATTTTTCGTTATAATTTTTTGCCAGAATGAAATTTGTAAGTCCTGTCCAGTCATCTTGTTCAGTATATGTTTTCTTACTAGACTTTCAGGATATGCAAATATTTATTTCAGAAATCACAGAGGTAGTGTACGATATGAATGATTGGCTTAGAAATAATTAGTGTTGTACTTTCTCTTGTGGTGCTTGTCATGCTCGGTCTCGTGACCTTTTCCTAATTAATCTTGGATCAACAAATAGTAAATACACCGCTGATGTTGAAATCCCGTGAAAGCATTATTCTTCGTGTGAATTGGTTGCCTCTTTGAGTTTATTGGTCTTCTCTTTGAATTAATCATTACAGTTCATGAGCCTGAATTCAAATTATACCAATTTAATAGTTTGTTTGTGCTTGTAGCGTATGAACCAATGTGTGTAATCACCGTGGTGTGATTATTTTTCTTAATTCTTATGCTGCGTGAAGTGATTCATTTGTTTTACTACCAGGCCTAGAAACTTAGCCACAGATTGCACTGCTATAGTTGCTTTCCAACTTCCCGCTCGTACTTGTAATTGTTTTGTTTGTCTAACTGTTAAGCTTTACTGGACCTTTAACTTTTGTTTGCTTGGATATCCAGGGTATTGAGATCAGTGAGCGTTTCCAAATGGAAATTTCAAGTTGCCTACCCAGTTGCGCTTATCGTTAAGTTCAACCGAGGAGAGAATGCCCCATTTGACGAGACTAAAGAGATCCAATCAGCTTACTGAAATTCCTCTAAAGCTAAAATTTTCTTTCATTAACGCCTTTAAATTGTCCAGCCAAATTCTACCGTCATCAGAAACCAACATTGAAATTGATACGATCACCAGAATAATTAACAACCATCCTTATCCTGATCAACCACTTCAACCAACTCTTCTCCAGCACATCCCACCGCAAGTTCTTTCCACCAGTTTTGTGGAGAATGTTCTTGGTCACCTTTTCGCAGCCCATTCCAATGGTCTTAAAGCCCTTGAGTTCTTCGATTATTCCCTCAATCATTCCCAGTTATGTCCAAGCTCAGACGGTTTTGAAAAGATGCTGCACATCCTTACCAGGATGCGTTATTTTGATAAAGCTTGGGAGTTGATGGCCAAAATAAGCAGGATGCACCCGTCCTTGCTTACCCTTAAGTCAATGAGCATCATTCTGTCGAAAATAGCAAAATTTCAATCGTATGAAGATGTCCTTGAAGCATTTGAAAAACTGGAGAATGATATTTTCGCTGGGAGGAAGTTTGGTACTGATGAGTTCAATGTACTCCTCAGAGCATTTTGCACCGAAAGGCAGATGAAGGAGGCACGTTCAGTGTTCATGAAGATGTGTTCTCGCTTTTCACCCAACACCAAGACCATGAATATCTTGCTCCTGGGGTTCAAGGAATCAGGAGATATTACTGCAATAGAACTCTTCTACCATGAACTGGTTAGAAGAGGCTTTAAGCCAAATAGTATAACTTATAACATTAGAATCGATGCGTATTGTAAGAAAGGTTGCTTTGCTGATGGATTGAGACTTTTTGAAGGAATGGAACGGGAAAACTTGTCGCCTACTTTAGAAACAATCACTACACTGATCCATGGATCAGGGGTTGCTCGAAATCCAATCAAGGCACGACACTTATTTGATGAGATTCGCTTGAGAAATTTGCTTCCGGACACTCTGGCTTACAATGCTTTGATGAGTTCACTTATTAGATCAAGAGATCTGAAGTCGGCGGTCGCCTTGATGGATGAGATGGAAAAGAATCATATTGAGCATGATGATATGACTTACCATACCATCTTCTCTGGCTTGATGAGGACATATGATATCGAAGGCGTTTCCAGACTATATCATAAAATGGTTGACAGAAGTTTTGTGCCCTTGGTTGACAGAAGTTTTGTGCCCAAAAAAACGAACAGTGGTGATGATAATGAAATTTTTCTGTGTAAATCATCAGCTCGATTCGGGTTTGCATTTGTGGCAATACCTAGTGGAGAAAGGATATTGTCCTCACGGTCATGCATTGGACCTTCTGTTAACAGGATTGTGCTCCCGCGGTAAGGTAAACGAAGCTTTTGATTGCTCCACACAGATGGTGGAGAGGGGGAGACGTATGAGTGAAGCTTCATTACGGACATTGGAAAGCTTTCTGGTTCAGGAAGGTGAGATGGAGAAGCTGAGGAAGCTGAAGCAGATGATAAGGAAATTGCATCCCCTGTTGCCCCCAAGAAAAGGGCATACGATCGCTGATCCTGCATAGACAGACACAGAATTGTAGGGACGTTCTTTGTTATAAATGGATGATGTCCATGCTTTTTGTGGTTTGTTTGTTGTTGTTGGTATCAATCCATGATTTACTAATCACGAAAACAATCACTTGGTTAAAAGAGCATATATTGATGGCATGTTGTTCATCTAGTCTTGTAGAAGAATAGAAGTGCTTCTTGGCAGCCAAAAGCACTTTTGATTGCGATTTACAGAAAAATTAGAAGCAGTTTTGGCCCAAAGAAGCGCTTCACAGAGAAGCACGTGCCGTATGTTTCTTCATGAATCAATTGCAAGTGATTTTCTAATTTAGCTTGCTTATTGTTAAAGCGCTTATAATAGAAGCGATTATGAGCACAATTGCTTTATAGAGAGAATCTCAAACGGGTAGGTGGTTACACGATGCACTTGAGATCGTGGGTTATGTTTCTCTTCCGTGGATTTTATTACAAGTTTTTATAAAGAAAGTCATGAATAAGGAAATTCATTACCATCTTTTAAAGATAAACTTATACTCTGGAAATCATTAATAATCCAATAAAATCATGCATCGTATGTAACTTAGCTTTTCTATAACAATACGTGAGTAGTTGAAAATACTACTTCAGTTACATTCCCGACTCATATAAGTTGTTCTCTGTGTTTGGATGTAGACCTGGCATTTTGGACCCGACCCGTTAACCCAACCCTACCCGACCTGTTAATATTAGTATTTGGGTGGATGCTTAACGGGTTCCGTTAACAACCTGTTAATTAACGGGTTACTTTGGGTCAACCCGTTAGACCCTTTAGCACCCGTTAGTTGATGATATTTTAGTAATTTCAGTAAAGTCTTAACAACAAAAAATAAACTCTATGCAAAAAATAAAAAATAAATTGTTAACGGGTGACCCGTTAGTTTAATGAGTCGAGTTCGGGTAACCCGTTAGCTTAACGGGTTCGGATGACCCGTTAGCTTAACGAGTTGGTTTCGGATGACCCATTAACTTAAGAGGTTGGATTTAACCCGACCCAAACTCGATAAAGCCGACTCGTTTAGAGGTCTATTTGGATGTGGCTTGTTTGCAAATTTGCAATAGAAGTCGGTGTCAAACCGTAGTACATATCCTTTTGGATGTTTTCATATTATACAATATGAGGGGTACAGTTGACATTTCACATACTGTTACTCCTTCCAATATATATGGGGAAAAATAATGTTCTCCACCACTTAAAAACCCTAATCTTGTTGTTCTCTCTTCGCTCCCAACTCTCAAAGCTCATAACTTTTTCGTTCCTCAAAATTTCCCGAGAAACTCCGATATCGAGCGCAATGGGTTCGAAGTCGAATGCCGGCCATCCTCACACAGGCGATGGCGCCAGCCCTGGGTACTTCTTCCTTCCCTCCCTCTCTCTCTCCCTCGTTCTCCCCCATACACCCAATTTAGCTGTTTTCTGTTTGGTATTCGAGAAAATTGGATCTTTCTGAGAAAATAAAATTGAAGATTTTATGCATCTTTATATTTTCTAGCTGGGGTTTCTGTTGTTTCCTGTATTTTCTCGTTATTCAAACGTTGGGGCATCGTTTGCGGCGTTTCCTCACGTTTCCTAATTGTTTTTAATATTTTATCTGTAATTCGCAGAAAGATCTTCATCGGTGGATTGGCAAAAGACACTACAAATGGTGAGTTCTCTTTTCAAACGTAAAGATTTATAATTTTTTTTTTTTTACCTTTTTGTTGTGTTCGCAAAGTTAATTAGCAAAGGTTATTCTTTTTCTTCCCTGTAAGAAGTAAATTTAAATTCAAGTTGTGGCAATGTGCGGCGAAATTATGTGGCATGAAATTAGTGAAGTATGTAGAATGCTTATGGTTAATTTTTGGTTTTATAATTGACTTTGGATGGTTTTAGATTATTTTTCAGCTTGCTTGGTTAGTTGGCTTTGTATGGTTTTAGATTAAATGCAATTTATCGTTCTGATTTGTTACTAATGTGTTGCACTTTCTTTTATTTTATTTGCTTGGGATCAATAGCTACATTTACCAAGCACTTTGGGAAATATGGAGAGATAGTGGACTCAGTGATAATGAAAGATCGCTTCACGGGTACCCCACGGGGATTTGGGTTTATTACCTATGCCGATCCATCAGTTGTTGACACAGTTATTGAGGAAACTCATGTTATTAATGGAAAGCAGGTAAAGTAGATGTTTAAGACTGCATCTTTGTATGGTTTATTGTAAATTATGGTGCTCATGAATTGATGCTATTACTTATTTATACTCTTTATTTTATATATGACATTAATTCTATGGATAATGCAGGTTGAGATCAAGCGAACCATTCCGAAAGGTCAAGGGCAATCAAAGGATTTTAAGACAAAGAAGATATTTGTTGGTGGCATTCCATCATCAGTCTCTGAGGGTATGCTTTTATGTTTTTATTCTGCTTTAGTGTGTTTACAACTCGGAAGGTTGTCAGCTTCCTATTAGTTTCACACTGAACTTTTGCTCGACATTTACTTAAGCTTGTTTGCATTACCATCTTCATCCCTTTTACTTGGCTTGCTAAATTTGTGCAGATGAGTTGAAAAGTTTCTTCTCTGAGTATGGGAAAGTGGTGGAACACCAGATCATACGAGATCATGAGACCAATCGTTCTAGAGGCTTTGGGTTTGTTATTTTTGACAGTGAGGAAGTTGTAGATGAGTTGTTATCTAAAGGAAACATGATTGATATGGAGGGTACCCAGGTGAGCTTGTTTAGATGGTCTCTGTGTAAACAGCATGTATACAAAATCCTTTTTGACATGGAGCATCAATTTTTGCATTCTCCTGTTTTGTTAAATCTATGCATTAAAGGGTTGTTATCTTTCGTTTCCGTTAGTTATTATAATAATTCAAGATAGTTATTTGGAACTAATTTTAGGTGGAGTTTGTTACAGGTATAGATCTTCTCAGGAAAGGGTGATCACAGTAGCTCCATTTCTAAATAATCTAGGTTAACTAAGTTGCTTTGTTGTAGGTGGAGATCAAGAAAGCTGAACCAAAGAAAGCCTCAAATCCACCATCTGCTCCTGCATATGGTAGCAATTCTAGGGCTCGTTCTTTCAATGATGGCTTTGGTGGATATGGCAGTTCTTATGGTAGTTTTGATGGAGGGTTTGGCCCTGGACCCTATAGGACACCGGGTGGTCTTGGTGGTAGATATGGTGGTGGTTATGGCTACGGTTATGGTAGCGATAGTGGCGAATTTGGCAGTGGTTATGGGAATTTTGGCAGCAGTAGCTTAGGTGGCTATCGAGGTGAGACTTCCCTTGGTTATTCTAGCCGCTTTGGACCATATGGTGGTGGTTATGGTGGGGGCTATAATGCGAGTGGTTTAGGTGGTTATGGCCGAGGCAGTGAAGGCTATGGAAGTTACGGAGGTTCAAACTATGGTGGTGGCTATGACTCTGGTCCTGGGGCTACTTATGGTGGAGGAGCAGGTGGACCATATGGAAGGGGGGGATATAGTAGCAGTAGTCGGTACCACCCCTATGGAAGGTAGAAATAGAAGGCGCTAGTGAGTACCACCCCTATGCAAGATAGTAATGAAGGATTTTCGATGCAGTTGCTTAAGCTTTGCCATAGAAGTTTCACACAGGTTGCTTAGATTCTTCTGGCACTCGGTTAGGCACTTTCTTGGAACTGTTAGAGACTTTGCAGTTTGAGAAACTTTTATGGCGAGAAGAGTTTATTAGTCTATTTCTATTTTGTATGGTTTAGAAACACTATGTAGATTGAAACACCTGGTGTCTGCTACAGACGTCTTGTAGTTTCATTATGATTTAGTATGTTGTCGACTATAGTATCGGATGATGGAAGTTTATTACAATCTAATTAGTGATCTAGATAGATTCTCTAATGGTTTAATTTATCTGCTTAGCCTAGCCTGTGATGTTTACATTAGCATTTGGTCCCTTATAGTTATATTCTGATGCGTTACTACTACTATTCGTGTTTCCTGTCCAGGGCTGTAGTTTTGTATGTGCTCCTTCATTAGGGTTCTCTTCGTGTGCGTTCGCATACGGCTTTGTGTTGAGATTCAGGTGAATATTTTTTAACTTGCTTCTGTAAGATGGTACTCTTTCATCTGTGATTCTAGTTTCCAAATCGTTAAAAAATTATACGAGATGCAAGTTTCAAGTGTGATTTTCCAGTTTGGCTTTTGTATATACTCGGCAAACGCCGTTGATGGCTTTCGGTAGGGGGAAAATTTGACCTTATCAGTTTGCCCTACTTCTGTTTTCAAATTTCTTTCTTTGTATTTCTGATTGCTGTGTAGTTTTGATTGAACAATGTGATGCATTTAACTTACTAATTGCTTATACAATTATATTTAAGGAAAACTAATGAAAATGTCTTGAAAATTTTGAGTTTTAATCAAAAGCACAAAAATGTGTTCTGAGTGAATAGTACTATGAATGACTTTTTAAAGTAAAAATGTTTTTTTTGTTAAAAGTAAACAGTACCAGAAATGTTTCGTTAAAACTCTTATATTAACCCCCGATTTCTTCCAAGTTTTTCGAACTTTGGAAGCAAAACTTCCTTCTTCCAAATGGCTCGGGCACTCTTATTATTTTTTTTGTTGCTGCAATTGCCCTTGTTATTCGTTCTCTTCGCCAGCCGAAAGACGCCATAGTCCAAATTTCATGCCTAAGTTTTGAGTTAAAGCACCTGCTGTGCTAGCATGGTTATTTAAACACTGACGCTAATTACCACCAAATAAATAGGAAGACAATGATCGAACTGTGGGCAGTGAGCAAGGATGGAACTAGCCACAAGGTTATGGTTGGGTTCGGCCTCCAACTGTTTACGAATGATTTTGGAGGGAATTTTAACTACAAGCTTCTAATACTGTTCATTTTAACTTTTATTTTGTCCTTATCGTTAAAATTCAAAGTTTTCAAGTCATTTTAATTTGTTTTCTGATTTTGGAAGCGATTTTCGCATGCTTTTTATAGAAACGATTTACGCACTTTTATTAGACCTTCTGCACTTCCCTTTTAAACAAAGTAGTTATTATGCAAAAAATTAGATAAATTCAAAATTATCAAGATTAGTGAAGAAAATTGACGAATACGATTCAACAAATAAATTCTAAACTCTTACTTCAACGATTGTATGATTTTAGATTTGATGATTGTTGGCAAACATGATCTTTGAGAGAATATTTAAACTTTAGAAAAACGTGTATAAATTATGTAAAAAAATAATGTCTCGGATCCATTCATTGATTTATGTGGGGTAAAAAAATTGGAGAAAAAAAAAAGGAACCAAGTTTGGTTTAAAAAAATAAAATAAAAGTAGAAATATTCATTGATTTATGTGTGGTAAAAAAGTTGGAGAAAAAAAAAAGGAACCAAGTTTGGTTTAAAAAAATAAAATAAAAGTAGAAATAAAAGGAAAAGGATCCAGCGCGCATCATTTTTCTGGGAATTGTAAAGATCTCGTGATTGTTCATTGTACATCGTGTGGTCAGAAATTATTTTAAAATTTAAAATTAAATATAAATAATACCAAATAAAAATTGTCCACACGATATACAATGAAGGATTCAATCATGGATTCCTAGATCTCCAGGAAAAGACTAGAAATATTCGCATCACAACATTCAGATCCCCAAACTTATAAAAACACTGAAAATTTGGACTCTCTCTTTCTCTCTCTACTCTGCTTTCTCAGTCTCTCTCTCTCTCCTCTGTCGCCGGCGATTCAGCAAGTGAAGTCCAACTCAGTGAGTCATGGGTGGCGAGTTACGCTACGAGATCGCACAAAATGCCTACATAAAGCTAGCGCTACACGCTCTCAAGCACAAGACCTCCGCCGTCAACGGCATCCTCCTCGGTCGCGTCTCCCCCCACAACGACGTCGTGGAGATCACCGATTCCGTCCCTCTCTTCCACTCCCACATCGGCCTCCTCCCCCAGCTCGAGATCTCCCTCATCCTGGTGGGTCCCAAAATCCTCTCTTTTTCTCACACCACTTTGTTCCTCTAGGGTTTCATACACTCGAATTGGGATTTTTCCGGGAAACAAACGGTGCCCTAACTCTGTAATTTGATTAATCTTTGGTTGTTGTGATTGAATTGGGACAGATAGAGGAGCACTTTGCTGCTAAAGGAGTGAGCATTGTGGGGTATTTCCATGCCAACGAGAGGTTTGACGATCACGAGCTCGGCGGCATTGCCAAGAACGTCGGCGATCACATTTATCGCTACCTTCCTCAAGCCGCAATTCTTTTGGTATGCAATTTTTCAGTCCATGAAGTTCTGTTTGTGTTGTATGTTTGCTTTTTTGGTATTGGGTTTTAACATTCATGTCTTTTCATCCATTTCTAGCTTGATAACAGGAAGCTTGAAGCTTTGTCGAAGACTAAGGACCGGAGCCCTGTAGTGCAGGTGTGTATCTTTAACTTTATCTGTTTGGGGGCGATGCATATTTGTTTATGAAAAGCATTGATCTTTTTCGTTGTCCATTTATATGAGATGATGGGTGTATGAGTGAGTGTATGAGTGTATTTGATTGTATGAACTGCTTGTCGGTCTTAGCTAAAAAATGTGAGAAATGAGAAATTTGTGTGAGGTATGCGTTTTTGTTTTCCTAGCGTAATAATTGAACATTATTTTTCAAAGTTGTTGGTGTCGATTTGGGGCTGCCGGTGTTGTTTCCTTCTTTTGGCGGCCCAGACAGAAGCTAACATATTTTTAATAGTCTCATACACTGTCATATTTTTCATCTTCGCCCGCCCTTCCTGATGTGTATATAACATTTAGTTTTCTTGTATTATTTTAGGATTATTATTTAGCGAACCTGCATTTTTCTAAATTATAAGCTATTGCTGAATTTGGGGATACTAGATTTCATCTACTTCCTGCAGATAAGCACAGACTCCATCTTTTTCCATTCCTAATTTATGTTCTAGATTATCTGTGTGACCCTCATATTTTCCATCGTTTTCTTCATTAGATCCATTTTTAATAAAATTTGTGTTTACTACATCTTGAAGAGCTCCTTCAGAGCATCTCTTAGGACTCTTACCTTATCACTATAGCAGAGCTCCACACTGTTTGAACTATGCCCTGACATGGCTTCCCTTTAATATCTTTTGTCTTTGATATATTTGGTTGTTTGGAAGGCTAGCATGGTAAGGATTGCAAAATAGAGTTTTGAAGGCATTGGCAATAGTCCTTATTCCGGAAACAAAAAAAATGAAGTTTGATATTATTATCTTTTTGGGAATTCAGAGGACTTAGATGGACAGTCTTTGTTAAATCTTCCGGAAGTTATTTGTCTTGAATTGATTCTATGTTGAAACCATCTTTGATTCTTTAGTGACTTCATCTTCTTTGATATTAACTTCGTTTTATGTTAATCCAGTTTTGTATTACCTGATTGTTAGTTGGATCTGATTCTAAGTGATTTCATCTTCGTTGACACTGACTAACTTCGTCTTCCTTCTATTTAATCTTTGTTTTTCTACCTTTCGAAAAATCCAGCTCTACACGAAGGATGCATCCAGGACTTGGAAGTTAGTTGGATCGGATGGAAACCAGTTGACCATCAAAGAGCCATCAGCAAATGTTGTTCTATTGGATTACATCTCCACCGAAAAATGGCAGGATGTTGTAGATTTCGATGATCACCTCGATGACATTAGCAAGTGAGTGCAATACACCTTGATTTTGTTATCTTATTTTCAACTAATATTCGTATTGATAGGGTAAACTGATGTTGATTCGAAATGTAAATGACAGGGACTGGCTGAACCCAGAACTATTCAAGTAATCCGGCCATCCCCGTCGGTATTGCAAATGGCTCCATGCTTAACTCAGTTTCTCGTGGTGGGTTTAGAGGACAAGGGGGCATACATTGACGTCAAGCTCATCACTTTCTTTTTTGTAAGGAATTTTCGAGATGTAAAAAACTGCAAATCAATTATCTTCTCATACTTTTACGTTCGACGCCAAAGGGTTTCAGCATCTTCTTTTGTGGACCACTTCAAATGAGGTTTATGGTTTGGTTGTAGAATTGGAACAAAAATGTCAATTCAGTTTTGCACCTCAAGTTATCTTTCCTTTGCATCAAATTTTCTTGTTGACTGGGTTTACAATGTCATGTTGTTAGACATTGGGTTAACGTTGTTGACGCTATCATATTTACGTGGAGATTGTAGCTCAAGTGGTTAAAAATATTGATCGGAAGTCTTAGGTTCGCACTGTTGGTATTAAACTGGTGTATATGATGTCGTCCTACTTCCTTCATTCCCTGTATCCGTTCTTTATTAAAAGAAGAAATGTCGATATAGAGTTCTCTTTTCATCCCCTTTCATCCCCTCCTCTCACATTCTTTATTTTGTCTCTCTTTCTATAAAAAATTAATATAAGATGTTGACGTGATTTAACCGTGACTGTTCAAATAGAAGGGGAGGGAAGGGGAGGGAAAAAAAGAGGGAAGAGTGAATAGAATCTTACTCTTGATAACATTGGTAAAAAAGTGTTGATAGCAAATCGATGGATGAAATGTTTTATCAGTGCATTATTTTACTTGAAATGCTTTAGAAATTTTAAAATAACTAAAAACGTTTTCGGTAGTAGTGTTTATAGCCGAAGCTTGAGAAACTCCACACTTATCTAAGTACACCCAAAAAAAATATTTTGCACCTTAAGTTCCCATTTTACCCTTGAATATAAAACCCAAAGGCCGACGCTTCAGAAGAGAAGAAAAACCGTTAAACTCAACTACCTTTTGAAAAGTCTCAATGCTTTCAACGGTCATTTGCCTCCATCTTCCTCCTCTGAACCACATCATAGACTCTCACACTCCCCAAAAGCTTACAGCAACCCACCTCCTCCACAGATTTGCCTCCCCATCCGAGCTCAAACAACTCCACGCCCACCTCATCAAAACGAACTCTTCCCTCACATCCTTCCATCCCTCTCTAATCGCCTTGATCTGTTCACTCAACCCCAGCTTCTCCTACGCCCGGAAACTCTTGATACCCCCGATACCGAAGCCTGGAACTCGTGCCTGAAAGCCTTCGCCGAAGGCAACGACCCCATTGAGGCGGGTCTGCTTTTTAACCAGCTGCAGAGCTTTCGTGTTTCACCGGATAGTTCCACGCTGTCTTTCGTTCTGAAGGCGTGCACGCGTTTGTTGGATGTTTCCATTGGAAGGGTGGTACATGGGTATGTGGAGAAACTTGGGTTTCGGTCGAATTTATTTTTGATGAATATGATTCTGAACTCGTATACGTTGTGTGGTGGAGAGATGTTGTGTCCTGGAATATATTGGTGACCCAGTTGGTAAAGAGGGTGATATTAGGGACCGTATGATCTGTTTTCGCGGATGCCCGGTAGAAGTGTGAGGTCATGGACGTTGATGATTTCAGGGTTTGTTCACTGCGGGAAGCCTAAGGAGGCGATTGGTTTGTTTTCGGAGACGGAAGAGGCTGGCGTGAGGCCAAATGAGGTGATGGTAGTGGCTGTTCTTGCGGCGTGTGCTGACTGGGGGGACTTGGGTTTGGGTAGGAGAATTCATCAGTACTCAAACCAAAGTGGGTTTAGCAATGTTCAGGTTTCCAACACTTTGATTGAAATGTATGTCAAATGTGGATGCTTGGAGGATCCTGTAAGGTTTTCGATGGGATGAAAGAGCGAACGGTTGTGTCATGGTCAGCTATGATCGCAGGGTTTGCCATGCACGGGCAAGCTGAGGAAGCTCTAAGACTTTTCTCTAAAATGATTCAGAAAGGCATGGATCCGAATGATGTAACCTTTGTCGGACTGTTGCATGCTTCTAGCCACATTGGGTTTGTGGATCAGGGTCGTGAATTCTTCACCAGCATGACTAACGATTATGGTATAGTTCCTAGAATTGAGCATTACGGTTGCATGGTTGATCTTTTAAGTAGGGCAGGGCTCCTTCAAGAGGCTTACGACCGAGTTTATCACAAACATGCCTATCAAGCCCAATACTGTCGTATGGGGAGCTCTCCTTGGCGGATGCAAAGTTCACAAAAACATTGAACTGGCTGAAGAAGCAACTAAACACCTTTCGGAATTGGATCCACTTAATGATGGATACTATGTGGTTCTGTCAAACCTTTATGCAGAAGCACAACGGTGGGAAGACACAACGAGGGTGAGAAAGATAATGAGGGATCGAGGGGTGAAGAAGACGCCCGCGTGGAGTTCAATTACAGTGGATGGAGTGGTTCATGAGTTTGTAGCCGAGGATGAAACCCGTCCTCAAACTCAAGAGACCGTCCAAATGTGGGAGAAACTAGTTGAGAAAATGAAGCTGAAGGGTTATGTGCCCAACACCTCAGTTGTTCTGCTAGACATTGAAGAGGATCAGAAGGAAAAGTTTCTCTATCGTCATATCGAGAAATTAGCGCTGGTTTTCGGGTTGATCAACACAGAACCTGGAACACCAATTCGAATTATGAAGAATCTTCATGTGTTTGCGAGGACTGTCATGCTGCTTTCAAACTTATATCAGCAACTGTTAGAAGAGAGATAGTTGTGCGTGACCGTAACCGGTTCCATTGTTTCAAAGATGGTTTTTGTTCCTGCAGGGATTACTGGTAAGACGATCTAGACTCCTAATTAAGAACATTATACAGTTCAACTAACATCATTTTCAATGACATTACATTTTTCAGTTTTAAAGCATAGTTTGCATCTCTGGCTCCAAATTATGAAAAATAAACAAACTATTTAATTGCACAAGAATAAAACTTGTCTGTAAAGTAATTCAAACTAATTCACTAAGCCGCTACATCTTTCTGAACTGCCATGATGGTGAATATCATCATCATCATCATCATCATTATCATAAAAAAATAGAAGACTGGGCTATGATTTGCATACATTCTAGGATGATTTTGAAGCCTATCTTAGAGAACTGGACACCCTTTAGTCTTTATCCCTGGTGCAGTAGGACACTTGGCCAACGGACAATGGTCGTCTTGGTCCAGACCCCACCACTTTGGACCCATAATTTCCTTGGATTGGAGGGTGACATACAGGGTAACTGCTGTAAAGGCCACACCGGCATCCAAAGCAGCAGATAGGATATAGTTATGCCTAGCCCACCACCCCTTGTGCTTTCTGTAAACATACAAGTTGAAGACAAGTGCAACTGAAAACCATGACAAATAATTTATGGCTTTCGCTGGTGGCATGACACCGGTTGATCCAAGGATTATAGGCATGTTTATGTGCCGAATCCACTTCTTATTGGGGAATTTTTTGTGGAGTAGCCAACCGGGAATAGGTGACAGAAAGCCGAGGAGGAAGAACCAGTTCAACTCTGGGTAGTTTCCTTTCTTAGTGAACATTCTGAGTGGGCCTATGACTCCCCATATGATTGAAGCATTGTAGAACACATCATCACCCGGGCATGTCCACGGACTTCCCGCTGGCAAGTTTGCTGGATCACAGATGTTCTTCACAGTAGTGAGAAGCCACCATGATGTACCAAAGAAGGCACTTGTAGCTGTCAGTGTTCCGGCTAACTGAACATACAAAAATGGACAATTGCATGTAACTATGTGTTTCTGTTTCATTATATCATATGAAAAACTAAACAAACATTACTAATACTATTAGTACTACTACAAACATCGCACGCATTCTGTCGATGGTTACCTGCACTACAAACATGGACTTAGGGGGGATCTTCATATAGTGGCCTAATTTGAAGTCACCAAGAAACATGAGTGCCTGTGACATGCTGATATATCCATAGGTCTTGAAAGCCACATTAGCCAGAGGCCTCCCGGGATAAATGTACCCGATAATCAACTCTGTAATTATGTTAAGCCCTGGTTGCTGCACAGTAAATATTGAAATGAGCATAAAAGGTATTAGCAGTCCTTGGAACACGCTTCGACTTTATTAAACCCGGGTATAGGTACGATATTTGTAGGCATGTTCATGTATCTACGTATATGCTCAAAATATAAAGAAAATTAAAGTTCAATGTAATACACAAATGCTGTATCTAGGGTTGGCCGTACCATGTTTGTTGTGGCGGCAATAACTCCGATGGGTAAGGTGAAAGATAGTGCAATGGTGCAGGCGAGTAAAACTCCCCACCATGGAAGTTGGAGCTGTTTGCCGAAACCTTCACAGGTAAAGATGGCAAGACCAACCATGGAAACAAGGATTATCTGGAACCACCATTCTGGGACAGGTTCGTAGTTCCTCTTCATAAGTCTTGTGTGGACGTCGCCGAGCTGATTTTTCACTGCACCGGTCGTCTTTCTCCACAGATGCCAGATTTCTCTGTTTATCATGATCCATGTCCCATAAAGAAGATAGCAAGGAAAAAGTTATTAGCTCTTAAGAAACATTGCAGAGTTCGTGTATAGGAAATTACAAGCGATAGGTTAGGTTTCAAATTCTTCGTCTAATATTAAGGTAATGTTAGGGAGATCGAATTTCTTTCCTGCATTATAACATGCGAGTAATGCTAGTCCATTCTATTGAAACTCTTACAAGAAGATGACAGTCTAATTAGTAACTATCCCGACTTTTAACATCGAAAAAGAGAAAAACTTACTTTCCATGATAGAGTCCAACATGTGAAATAGTAGATGTAAGAGTGGCAAAGCCCCAGCCATAGGTGAGGGCGAAGAAGGTACTGAGGTGGAGTTTACTGTAACTGTTATACTGGGGCAAATCGATATCGAAAGTTTTCTGATTGAGAATTCTCGAAACGTTGTACTTTTGGCCATCAACATCAAATGTGTGGGAGGAAAAGATTGGGAATTTCTTAGCATCATAGGTATTGGTCCAATACGTAACAGGCAAAATGATGTAAAAAATCAGAACAAAGCCAATTAGCATGTTGATCACAGCAACATCTGGGTAGGCTAGAGGGCTGCCCAAGAAGGCGGCAATGGTGGACCAGTCGAGGGCAAACGAGCCGATTCCGAGGCCCTTAAGGCCGGAACCAATCTGTTGCGCAGTGATGGAGTCCTTCCAAATCCAACAGACGAAGGAGAGGGCTGTTAGGGAAGGGAAGAATAAGCTTGGGACAATGTAGTAAGCAAAGCTGCATACGAAAACAATGATGAAGAATTGCATCCTGGTTCTGCCTCCTTTGGGTCTCTTTTCCCTTTCATGCAATGCCCTGCCATTAATTCACTTTTTATGATTTAGTTAATTCAAGGAGCGGGAATCGAACACAAAACTTTGAAAATAGGTTTGGATACTCTTAACTGCTTGAGCTACGAACGTCTCTTTTGCTAAAATCGATCATATATGTACCTGAATAGAGAGACTTGAACAAGATTTGAAGGCCACCACATGTAAGGTGAGTCAACAAGAAATTTTCTGAATAATCCAGCCCATCCATATCCAAGCATCTGGAAAGAAAAAAAAATCATAAAAGTAATGCTTGATGTGGTTTAAACTGGCATATTTGACCACTGAATTTGACCCAACGGTTTAAACAGAGTGATTGAGCCCGTTGGATCAAACCCAATAGTCAAATATGTGTTGACGCTAAGTGCCTATGGGTATTTTGGAGAAAACCCTAAGCGAGTATCTTACTTCCCCTGCCACGTGTCCGTTTGAATGACGTACGTGTTTTCCGATCAAAACATAGCTTGTGTTGTAAGTTTTTCTCAATGATTCAGATTCTGTAACACATATTATGTTTTAACTAGGGTGTACGGGCCACTCCACGTACCAAAAGTCTAGTCTCAAGTTTTTCTTCGAGCTTGTCCCGCCTATACTAACTTTTATTCAAAATGTGGTATTAAAATGTGGTACAAAAACTTGCCTGAGTGGTTTGAGATAACAAGAAGGCTGCCATGATGTGAATATCTCTGTGGTAGTAAGCCTTGACAATTGTGATAATGTTAACTGCATAAACACTGTTTGATCCAGAGTTTGCAAATATTGTGATCAAAACATGTTCTTTCATACTGAAAGGCCCCGGATTCAAAGAAAACGACCATTTTGTAAATGGGACTTGGAACTCCGTCGCAGGAAGGACCGCCGCCATCAGCTTTCCTAGGGGGAGGACTACGATTTGGGCCGAGACCGAAGAAACGTATAGATGGTTTTGCCGGTACCCGAAAAATTGGTTCACGAAAGCAAGAATAACGCATGAAAGTAGGCCGAGAACCCACGTCCGGAACGTCATGGTCGGCTCCGATGGGTCGTCCGTGGTTGGAACCGTTAGCCTAACTTGCTCAATTGGGCAGTCATTCACTTCTTCATCTGTTTGCATGTGCGACATGTATACAAAAATGACTCGTTAAACGCAACAAAAACATAAAGGAAAAGAATAAAAAAAAAAAAAAAAGAGGAATGCGTGCATGTATCAAAGTGTGGAATGACTGTAACAAGAAGAAATGGTTCGATTTTTTTGTTTTGGAGGGGGGAGGGGGGAGGGGGGGGGGGGGGCGCTTACCCACGACGACATCGATGTTGAAGTGAGACTTCCCGCCAGGGATGTCATCGTCGTACTTCACCGTCATCGGTCCTTCTTTGCCTCCTTCACTGTCTTTTCTCTTTCAAGCAAATAACAAAGCCTCTCACACCAGTTTTATGTATGCTTGTTTCTCCAGTGCACACACTTAGGTTGAATTCATGATCCCTTCATTTTCCAAGAATCAAATTATTTGAAGTACATTTACTGATCATCTTGTTGACGAGCTTTTATAGAGTTAGAGAATCACTTAGTGCAATTGGTGTCACTTCTTCTATTCGAGATCTGACCAGCGGAGATAGTGGTGAGAAAAAATTGTGGTCCTAATAGCAACGCTCTTTAAAAAAAACCGTTTTTTAGGCCTAAAATCTGGTTCAGCCTAAACTCTTAATTTGTAATGAAGGTATTGGTCAAAGACACAAAAATCTAAATTTGGAAAACAAATGTAATGTTGAAAAATTCTTATATGCATCTGACCGGAAAAGTTTTGACATAATGTAAACTTGGCATTAATGACGTCAGCATGTATATTTCTTAAGTACTATGCATAATAAAATGTCCCATGTACCGATCTGGAGAGAGGAAACCGAATACTAGACCTCGAGTTTAGTCGTGAATACTACTGACCATTTGAGTTGCTAGCCTATTATTTGGTTGGTTCATACTTAATAATGTTGTGTTGTTACACTATCTAGTAATTATCAGTTATGTGCTACTTATTTCAAAATTAAAGCATGTTTACATTCACTAGTTTCAAATTATGAAAACTAAAACCAAATTTGTTCAATTAACTGTACATATTCATATCTTTCTTCACCAATCTACCAGAACTGGCCTATATATGGTTTTGCAATGTCACACATTTAGGGTTTTAAGGTTTTGATTTCCGAATCATATCTTAGTGAACTGGACAGCCTTTGGCAACTACACCTGGCGCCGTTGGGCACGTGGCCAGCGGACAATGGTCATCCGCTTCGAGACCCCACCAGGCTGGCCCCATTATATCCTTGGTTTGAAGGGTGAAATACAGAAGAACAGCTGTGAAGGCCACACCAGCATCCAAAGCAGCAGATAGAATGTAGTTATGTCTAGCCCACCACCCCTTGTACTTTCGGTACACGTAGAAGTTGAAGAAAATCCCAACTGAAATCCATGTCAAATAGTTCACAGCCCTAGCAGGCGGCATGTTTCCCGTTGCCCCCAGAATGATCGGCATGTTTATGAGCTTAATCCACTTCTGGTTGGGGAACTTTTTGGAGAGGAACCAAATCGGAACGGGTGCAAGCAAGCCAATGAGGAAGAACCAGTTCATTTCCGGGTAGACACCTTTGCTGCCGAACATCCTGAGTGGGCCTATGACCCCCCATATGATCGAAGCATTGTAGAACACATCGTCACCAGGGCATGTCCACGGACTTCCCTCTGGCAGCATCGATGGATCGCAGATGTACTCGATGCTTGTGAGAAGCCACCAGGATGTGCCAAAGTAGACACTTGAAGCTACTAGCGTTCCAACCAACTGAAGAAGCAGATAAGGGTAAAAATAGGTACAAGTAATTATGTCACAAATATGAACAATTAGAGCCCGTTTGAGAGCTGAAAACTGAAATGGTTATCAAACCAACCGTTAGTTAATGCGATAAACGTAATTAAATTACCTGCACAACTGATGCGAAAATTTACTAACGCACAAATTTAAACCCTATTTGTGACAATTGTAGTAATGAATAAGTAGGGATCGTTCTAACCGGGGATTAACTAGGGATGCTAACCAAAGTAAAATTAAATTAAAAACGTAAAAACAAAATTTAAAACTCTAAACTAAAATCAAAACACTTAATTAGAATCACTCAAAATAAAACTAACAAATAAACCAAAATAAATTAAAAGACTCAAAATAATTCAAGACTTTAGAAAACACAAACTAAATTGATTTCTAACAAATCTAACACTTTAAAATAAACGGGGGATTGATTTTTAAAGAAAAGTAAATTTAAAACAGAAACTTAAAAACAAACTTCAAAGAAAATATATTTTATAGAAATAAAATGATGAAACGTTAGTTAGAGGGTTCCTTATCCACACATGAATAAATGTATACAATTTAATTCCCAGTTATGAATTCAACAAACGAATAAATGACAACGCCCCAAGTTAATTAGGTCCGCTTAAATTAACCTTCAGATTTCCCTAAATTCATTGAATTGGACGGGATACGCATCACAACCAAATTATTCTTATCAAGTTCCCTAACTATGGAATACGCATGATAGAGAGACATATCAAAGATCATTAAGTTTAATGGAAATCATAAGCATCGACTAGGCATTCATAACTATGGAATACGCATGTTAATCCAACCTAGGGTTTACTAAACACAATCGTGACTAGCGATTTTTACTACTAATGGATATAAGTTCATAACGATTAGGTGAAATTCACTTATATCCTAGCATCAAGTCTAAGCATGTAAATTAAGTGTCGACCCTTAACCCACATACATAAACAAGTTATTAATCAACACAGAAAAATAAACCACATCCAACGTTCAAGAATTCATAACTGGAGTAAATCAAATTATAATAAACAAATATTCATGGTTTCAAATTCACCTCTAACTAAACAGAAATTAATTACACATGTTTAATATAATTGAAAAACAAATTAAATTAAACATGAGTTAAGAAAAATAAAACCAAAGGAGGAAGTGATCCTGCTGTGCTTCGTGTTTCTGTTGCCTTGCGTCTGTTTCCAAACTGCCTAAGGCAGCAGTCCTCCACTTTCCGCCTGACTCCAAGCTTTCCGTGCCTTCCTTCCGCCAGCTGTGCACGTCTTCTATCCTCTCGCGCTGCTCCCGCTGGTCAGCTGTCGTCCTCTCTGCCTTCCTGCTCGCTGCCTCAAGGCAGCCTTCCACGTTCCCCTCACCGTCCGAAGCAGCACCCCCCTCGAAGACCTTCTTTATGCCGAGGCCCTCTCCATTTTCTTATTATTCCCCTTCTTTTGTCAGACCTCACTCACCACTTTCCTTATTCTAACCTCCAGCTGCACAAACTTTCCCTTTTTATTATTTATTTTCCGCACACACCCACATGCACATCCTTTTATTCTTTTGACTTCTTTTCTTCTCCCCCGGCCCCCCTAATTTATTCTTCCCATTATTCTTCTGCCGAGGCCTCCTCTAATTTGCTCCCTTATTTTATTTCTTTATTTCCTTCATGCAAGCTGTCCATCTCATTTTTTTATTCTTTTCTTTATAAAACAAACCATGATGATGTATAACATCATCATGAATCATTATTATTATATATATATATATATATATATTATTTAATTTAAAAGCTAATCTACATTGACGAATTTATTACATAAAATCACACTTGTGCTATTTTTATTTTCTTAGCTAGATAAATTCGATAAAACACAAAAACAAAGTAAATAACTCAAAAATATAAGAAACTAACTAAGAAAAGACGAGAGAATTTGATGTAAAATATGTATAAATATGAGCTTATCAACAACAAACATGGACTTAGGAGGGATCTTCATATAGTGGCCTAATTTGAAGTCACTAAGAAACATGAGTGCCTGTGACATGCTGATATATCCATAGGTCTTGAAAGCCACATTAGCAAGAGGCCTCCCGGGATAAATGTACCCGATAATTAGCTCTGTGATCACATTAAGCCCCGGTTGCTGCAGAACAAACATAATCAAACGAGAAATCAGAACTTAATCTGACACGCTTCGAAGAAAATGTGCAACAAAGGTATGTGGTGCACTCTGATTATATCGTTCATAATTAACATTTTCTTCTTCTGTTTGATGCATACAAATGATTTGTCCGTGTGTTATGGACGTACCTGGTTTGTTGTTGCTTGAATAATGCCGATAGGTAAGGTGAAAAATAGGGCAATGCTACAAGCCATTAAAACTCCCCACCATGGAAGTTGGAGCTGTTTTCCGAAACCTTCACAACTAAAGACAGCAAGAGCAACCATAGAAACAAGGATGATATGAAACCACCATTGAGGCACTGAATCATAGTTCTTCTTCATCAGTCGGGTATGGATGTCACCGATTTGATCTTTCACTGCACTAGTTGTCTTTTTCCACATCTTCCAGATCGTTCTGTTCATGTATACATGTCACATGAAAAAAATATGTACAAGTTTAGATGTAAAGAAATATTTGCTCAGTTGAGTTTAAAACTGATGTCGAAATCCGCTTAATTACCTTCCGTGGAAGAGAGCAACGTGCGAAATAGTAGCCGTCAGAGTGGCAAAGCTCAGCCCATAAGTGAAGGCAAAGAAGGTGCTGAGATAAAGTTTACTGTAACCGTTATACCCTACCATGTTAATATCGAAATTTTTCTGATCTAGAACTCTGGAAATGTTATAGCTCTGGCCACTGGAATCGTAAGTGTGTGACGTAAAGATTGGAAACTTTTGAGCTTCGTATGCGTTGTTCCAGTAGGCAATGGGGGTGACAATGTAAACAATCAATACAAAACCAATTAAGATGTTAATGGTCGCAAATCCAGGAGTGGCTAAAGGGCTGCCTAAGAAACCGGCAACGGTAGACCAATCAAAGCCGAATGAGCCAATGCCAAGCCCATGCATGCCGGAACCAATCTGTTGCGCGGTGATGGAGTCCTTCCATATCCAGCAAACAAAGGAGAAGGCGGAAATGGAGGGGAAAAGAAAACTCGGAACAATGTAGTAAGCAAAGCTGCAGATGAAAACCATGAAGAAGAACTGCAGCCTAGTCCGGCCTCCCTTCGGCCTCTTCTCCTTTTCGTGCAATGCCCTGCCATTCAAATCATTAAATTCTTCCATTATTTAAAGAAAATTTGAAGAAATGCTATTCGGTTTTAAGTGGAAAAAAAATTCAATAAAAATACCTGAAAAGAGAGACTTGAACAAGATTTGAAGGCCACCACATGTAAGGAGAGTCAACAAGGTATTTTCTGAAAATGCCAGCCCATCCATACCCAAGCATCTGAAGGTTTTCACATTCCGAACGCATGAATTTCACGACACGAAAACTTACACATTTATCAAACAACAGTGGTGGCAACCTAGGTTCTAAAAGAAGCTAGGCACCAATTGTTGAATCCCATTTCAACAAAGTAAAAGGAAAAACAATAGTGTAAATATCATAATCGATCTCTCACATGTGATCCACTAATTAGGTCCCACGTGAGGGGTGTATTGAATCCCACATCTACCAAGTAAAAGGAAAAGTAATAGTTTAAATATTCTAATCCTACTCTAACTAATACCGAGACTTTTTGTGATAAAACCTCATACCGGACGGATTGTACAGGTGGTAATTACCAAGTTGGAGACAATAGCGATGTTGTCTACACCTGACGGATTGTGCAGGTGGTAATTACCAAGTTGGAGACAATATCGATGTTGTCTACACCTGACGGATTGTGCAAATGGTAATTACCAAGTTGGGGACATGATTGTGCAGGTGGTAATTATCAAGTTGGGAACAATATCGGTGTTGTCTACACTTGACGGATTGTGCAGGTGGTAATTACCAAGTTGGGGACAATATCGGTGTTGTTGAAAGTGGGCCGTATGGCCTGTCTCTCTGATAATTCTACACCAGTCGAACAACGGGCTAGGGTCTAGGCGCCTAGGCGGAATTAAGTAAATTTATTATATATCTTATAAATAAGTGGCAGCTTATACTTAAAAAATACATAATTGCACAATAGAATAACATATAGATTATAAAGTATTATAACATAATGCAAAATAAAAGTTATCCATTTTCTATCTAAGTGAGAGTCGCGACCTAGACGGGATCTGGACGAGCTAGGCAGGCACCTAAGTAAGCCTAGGTGCACTTTCTTAATTTTCAAACGCTTACGGATTAATCATGCGATGACCAGTCGCCTAGCACCTAAACGGGGCCTAAGGTGCGCTAGACGGGATTTTTAGAACAGTGGTCACAACTCACAAATTAGCAATTGGTGTCTAAATTTACCTGAGTGGTTTGTGCTAACAAGAAGGCAGCTGCAGGATGCAATTTTCTGTGGTAGAAAGCCATGACAATCGTGATGATGTTAACAGCGTAAACGCTGTTCGATCCAGAGTTGGCGAAGATGGTGATCAGCACATGTTCTTTCAAGTTGAAAGGCCCCGGATTCAACGAAAAAGACCAATTTGTAAATGGGAACCGGATTGGTTTCTGCGGAAGGGTAGCAGCCATCAGCTTCCCCACAGGCAGGACAAGAATTTGCGCAGAGACTGAAGAAACGTAGAGTTGATTCTGGCGGTACCCGAAAAACTGGTTGACAAAAGCAAGAACAGAGCATGAAATGATCCCAAGAACCCATGTTCGAAACGTCAAGGTCGGCTGTGAAGGGTCATCGGTTATTGGAACTGTTAGCCTCACTTGCTCTATTGGGTTGTCATTCACTTCATCATCTGATGCATCAACAAAAAATTGGCAACATTGCAGATTAAAATTTGCAAGAACTGCTTGTTCTTAGAAGATTTGCTAAATATAAATAAATCCCATTTCTTCAAACTAAAGAAACATTTCAAGAAAGTGAAGAATTCATCAAAACTTGGAAAGTTCATAATTCTAACAAATCTTAATCCAGCTTTGACATTACCAGTTCTGCATAAACATGTTGAGATTAATAAAACAGAGAGATTCGAAAGGTAGAATCTTGCGTTTTAGACTGATTAAATTTTCATGGCTCTCAATCCTCTGTCTCTTTGTCATCTGTTCAAGAACACATTTTTGGCAATTGCATATAGATTTTTTACATATAAAATGCATATTCATACATCAAAACATGAAAAAACTCACAACTCCATGTCGATTTTAATCGTTGCCATTTTCCAGTTTTGCATAAACATGTTGAGATTAATAAAACTGAGAGAGATTAATTACGCCTGGCTTAGAGAGACTTACCAATTACATCAACATTTGATTGCTGCCTTGCTTCATGAGGAACTCCATCCTCTACATAACTACCCATCTCTCTATCTATCTCCTATCTCTTTCTCTCTATACTCTCTTTCTCTCTCTATCTCTCCCCCCTTGCAAACCCCTCAATGGCTGCAAACCCACATTACCAATTTTATAGAGATGCAAACTTTCTTCTTTGTTTAGTCAAATTTTGCAGTTCACAAGCTTGAAATGGGGTGCCTATAAATAAAGCAATGCTGGTAGTTTCTTTTTCAAGAAACCAGTTTTTTACTTTTCTTTTGCCCACAGATCTCTGGTGTGTGATGCAGTAGTACTACTACTAGCTTAGCTAAGGGACAAATATATGTAATTTGATGATGGTTATTGTGTACTTAGCATGAGTAATTTGACTTGTAAAATGGAGTTGCTTGTAGTGGATTTTTTTAAGGATTCTAAAATATGTTCTTGGGTGAGCAGGAATCTTGGACAAATCTTCATGTGCACTGTGCAGGAGATGAGGGGACGAGAAAAAGAAGAAAAGGACAACTTGTCTTTCCCCCCAAAGATTAATACAAACTACTTATAACCCAAAAGAGAACAAATTTTCAGTGCAAGTGTTATTAGTTATATATATATTATTAATCTTATACTTTTGTGAAATATTAACGTTATTGTCCACTTATTTTATGTTACGTGAATTGGTAATACAATGTTAGAAGAAATCTCGAGGTCGATCCTCCTTTTGCTCTTGAGAAAAACTTTCAATACAAACATTTGGACCATGTCTCACCCGGCTGCCCGCACAAACAAAAAAAATCGTCACACCCCTGTATCAGGTCTCACCACCCAGTGACTTATGGTCTCTACAATTTGTGTTGTAATGCGACAGTTTCATTGAATACTAATCTCATGTTATAATGTAATTGTCACGCTAAAAAACTGGTCCTTGAGAAAGAATAAAAAAGAAATGAATTTCAGGATCTCGGATCTGTCCGCAATGAAAACTACTGATTTCGTCAAAAAAAAAATTCATGTGAAAGATAAGATAGTATGTGGACAGCGGAGGAGGCTTGTGTGCTGCTGACAGTGAGTGGTAGATATGGACTCCAATCTTGGGGGATGACAGCTAAGTGTAATAAAAAAGGAAAAATTAAAATCGGAGGTAGTTGGAAAATTGAAATTATTATGGGACTAATTGAGAGCTGTTATAGCTTCCAAGTCAAGTGATGTAAGTCAATAGTTTTGGAAGATGGCAAATAATAATGTTTTAAAAGGTCAGCCCGTGATTTAGACATAACAGTTTACTTTTTTTAGGGCCATAAAAACTCAGAAAGTTATTTGAGCCTCATTTTGGCATCACCGTATAATTTATTAGTGCTAAGAATCAAATTTATAACGTGTTGTGTGAAATACATGTTTGAAATTTGTCCTTAATTACTAAATCACCCCATGGTGGTAGGCAAATAATAATTAGGGTTACTATAGTTGGAGAATTGAAATGTGAGGTGTGAATATTAAAACGTGGAAACTTTCTTGCCCATGATTCCATCACACATGGGAAGGGAAGGGGGATTGTGATACTTTATCTAAAAAGACATTAAATATAATGCCACTTCATTTTTTAACCACTGTGACATTCACTAGCTTCAAATAATGTATAAATAAATTATTTTATGCAAATTAAAGTAAACTAATTCACTATATACAACTTTAACTTGGTTTTATAGTATTAATTAAAGTAAAGAAGTATTTAGTATATTGACTTCCAATTTTCAGGATCTTGAGTGTAAATTTTATGAATAATGCGTATTTACCAAGTACATGTTTAAAAGTAAACGGATTAAAAGTGTTCTCTGACAACTTAATGAGTTGTTAATTGCATTTTACAAAAATACTTAAAAGGTCTTATGAGTCGTATAAACGGTTTCTAATGAAGCACCTAAAACTTTCTTTCGAAAGCACTTCGAAGAGTATCTACATACAGAACTTAAATTTTTTTACATGCAATCGGCATTCTTCCAACAAAACACTTCTAACCAAAGCATTTCCTATAAAAGTAATTTCAAACAAGCCTAGCTCAGTGTTAAGGTTGGTCATTAGATTATTATTATTATTATTATTATTGAACTCGTCATCTACGAGATTTGAATTTAAAACTTTTCATTTATTAGTGAATAAGAATATCACTAGACCGTAGTATTAAGTAACAGCTATTCAGATTTATATTTACCAATCTGCCATGATGGTCACCATCAACAAGATAAATTAAAAGGGCTATAATTTGAAAAATAACATGCACATCGTATATCGTACGGCCAGTTTTCGTTAGGTAATATTTGTATCTAATTTTAAATATAAAAAAGTCAAATGATTTCTGACCACACTACACGATGAATGACAAAGATGTGAAGATTCTTAAGATCCCCACAATTTGAATCCGAATGGAATCTTTATCCTACCCCTTGGTGCCATTTGGACTTATTACTAATTATTTCAAGGTTTGGATTGAAAGAAACCTTCCCTCGCCGCAACTTGGCTAGACCCCATCCTTCACATACCACGCCAATTTTCTATTTTCGTAAATCAGATAAGAATATCTTTCTGCATTATTTATTGGGACGGATCCATGATATGTTTTTTACACAACCTTTAACACATTTTTTATAAGACTCACTCCCTAATATATTTTAACAGTTCAAACTGTCTATCTTTCAGAACATTATTCATAAATCATTATTGTAAAAAATTAGATAAATTTAAAATCATTAAGACATTCATTTGTAGTGAAGAAATAAACGAATACGATTATATAAAAAAACCTAAACTCTTAGAAACCCTAAACCCTTATCTAAGGGTCATATGATTTTAGATTTGGGTGATTTTTGGTAGACATGATATTTGAGGAAAAATCTTAAAGATTAATGGATCGGATCATTAAAATACATTTCGGAGTGAGCCTCACAAACACTTATGTCAAAAGTTGTGTAAAAAAATAATGTTATAGATCCGCTCCTTATTTATGTATACATCCTATTTGTTTCTTTCTTTTTGATCTTTTATTGTTAATTTATTTTTAATTTCTTTAGTTTATGCCTTATACAACCTTTGCAATGTAGAAATAAAGCCACACCGTAGTTTATTTTTCAGTAAACCAATGGTTTGGTTTAAGTTTTGAACGCAGATTTTGCGGTACACAACCATCTAAATTTGGTTGTAAGCAAAAGAAAAAACAAATACACCGTCCAAATTTGACTAAACAACGTGATTCCTCACTTGTAGAAGTACATAATTTGTTTGACTATCTCATGGAAGTGGGTGGGAGCTTAACGTCCTCAAGCAAGCCCTTGACTTCAGGCATGCTCGAACCAAAACTAGATAATTCACATTCTATCAGCCGAGAAGGGCTAAGAGCGAGGAGTGGTCCACTTGAAGCAATCATCTTACCTATTCGCGCTAAACCAATTCGTAGAAGAAAGCTTCACTAATGCCTAGTCGGGCGCCATAGACTTTAATAAGATGTCACAATCCCCACAGGTAGCGGTGGCATCACGGCTTCAAGCCAAATCTACTAGAGGTCGATCTCTTAGAGGGCCGAGCGGCGAAGTTCGATTTTTGAATAAAAGATATTACTACACTAACGAGAATCGAACCTAAGAACTCTCACTTATAAGTGAAGAGGAATACAACTAAACCGTAGTACTAAGTAGTGTAGAAGTACATAATACCAGATACAAACAAATTAAGCATCTTTAAGTGTATGAGTGTACGTAAGTGTGAAACTGTGACTATTTTTAGTGCTCTTTTGTTATTGTCATGCAACAATGGATGGGGAAAAAGGACTAGGATTCTCTCCCTTCCTCTTTCCATCCCCTTGCATCCCCTCTTCTCACATTCTATTATTTTGTCTTTCTCTTGTTATAAAAAATTAATATAAGATATTGACGTGATTTAACCGTGACCATTCAATTATGAGGGAAGAGAAGAGAAGGAAAAAAAAAAAGAGAAAATCCTACTCCGGAAAAAAAAAAAAAAAAAGAAGTGAAACGACATCTGGCCGGACTATACTCGCAACTTCCCTTAAACGATAACTTCTGCTGAGCCAAAATGGAAAGTTCTAAGACACTCTGCATTGGACCATTGAAGATGCTCTAATAAGAGACAAAAATGTCAACTCCATCCCTCACTGTCTAGACTAATCTTCACGACACAATTGAAGAAAGGAGAGGAGGAAAATAAATAGGGATTTGAAAATAAACGTTTTCAACCCTTTAAAAACCTTTATATTATATTCAAGACACAATTGAAGAAAAGAGAGGAGGAAATTTAATAACGGAAAGGGATTTGAAAATAATCATTTTCGAATGAGGATCCTCTTTGTGAGGATCTCGGAGATCCTCTTGTGAAGATTCCGAAGATTCTTAAATCGTATTCATTCATCATACATCGTGCGGTTAATTTTCTTCAAGTATTGTTCATATTTAATTCTAAATAAAAGTATTTAAAATAATTTATAACCGTATGATGTACGATGAACATACACAATTTGAGAATCTCTATAATCTTCACAAAAATGATAGGATCCTCATTCATCGTTTTCAACCCTTTGAAAACCTCTATATTAAATTCTCAGATCCTAAAGAACAAGGTTAAACTTGGGGATTTGAGCCCTACAGAAGAGGGTTGGTATTTTATAAGGTATAAACAAAAAAGTCAAAAGTAACATATGAATCAACAATCATGATAACCTAGTAATTGAGAATGAGTTTTACCTTTAGGCCAAATTGGATTGTTCATCCCGTGGTCATATGACACTTGCATGATGACCCCCGTGATGAAAAAACTAGGAATAAAACCCATGTGGTCTAGAATGTTAGCAAATTTAGTCCAAAAGGAAGATTTATGTTAAATGACTGTTAAAAGTTGGGGTAAAACTGTATTTTCAGTTCCAATTGACATTGAATTTGGGCTTTTTTTTTATTTAAAAAATTAAGCATTAATTTTTTTGTTAATTGTTATAAAAAAAATTATTTATTTTAAATGTCAATTGGAACTGAAAATACAGTTTTACCCATACTTTTAACAGTCATTTAACAGAAATCTTACTTTTGGACTAAATTTGCTAACATTCTTGACCACAGGGGTTTAATTCCTAGTTTTTTCACCACGGGGGTCATCCTGCAAGTTTCCTATGACCACGGAGATGAATAATCCAATTTGGCCTTAACTTTATACTTCTTACAATATGTTTTGGGTTCGATTTACGGCGTTAGTGAATCACATGATGGTAGTCAGGAAAATGTTGAAATGACTATGAATTTTCCTAACTCTTAAAAAGATGGTTTTGGTCCCTTTTGAATCTTTTTAAAGTAAAAATTGTGGCTCAAAGAAAAAAAAAACAAAGCAACCAAGTTATTTAATATTTATTATAACCCAAAAAATAAAGGAGTAAAAAGGAATAAGAATCTTTGTGTTTTATATCGAGATTACGATGGGTCTTGCCCTGGCAATTCCTGACACGACCCGATAACCCGACACGACACGACACGAAATTAACAGGTGTTCGGGTCGACACGATAACGAAACGGGTCGTTATCGGGTAACCCGATAAGCACCTGTTAAGATAACGGGTTTGTTCGGGTATACACGTGGGTAACACGATACACGATAAGCAGAATATTAATTTAATAATTTATAACCCTAAAAAAATACTATAATAATTATATATATATTAATTTAACAATTTTATACCCCTAAAAACTATAATAATTATATATATATATATATATTAAATTAACTATAATAATTATAATAATTATATATACTATAATAATTATACCCAAAATATTAACTATAATAATTATATATATATATATATATTAAATTTTATACCCCTAAAAACTATAATAATTATACATACAAAATAAATAGATTTAAATCTACTTAATAAATAAATACATATATATACACACACACACCATTGAACTTCATGGGATACGAATTATACGAAACTAATTTCAACGATCCAATCGTCAAACATGTTTGTATATACTTCGAGATCGCATACGTCAAAAATTGCAAAAAACAAACATTCAGAGATCAAGTAACGGGATAAAACTTTTCAACGGTTATAAACGAAAATCACGATTTAACGGTCATTTTAACTCCGATTTTGATGATTTTTTACAACCACACTCCTTGACCCTATATGAATACAATGATTGAATTCGATCTTCAATTTAAAATATTTACACTAGTGGATACCACAAAATCTTATGTTATACTTAATAAAAGTATGAATAAACGCTTAAGTATTAGTGAATCTATTGTTTTGATGGGATACTCATTCTACAAAAACTAGTTTCAATGATCCAACCGTCAAACATGTTTGTATATACTTCGAGATCGCATACGCCAAAAATTGCAAAAAACAAACATTCAGAGATCAAGTAACGGGATAAAACTTTTCGACGGTTATAAACGAAAAATCACGATTTAACGGTTATTTTAACTCCGATTTTGATGATTTTTGACAACTACACTCCTTGACCCTATATGAATACAAGTAATGAATTCGATCTTCAATTTAAAATATTTACACTAGTGGATACCACAAAATCTTATGTTATACTTAATAAAAGTATGAATAAACTATTAAGTATTAGTGAATCTATTGTTTTGATGGGTGACTCATTCTACGAAACTAGTTTCAAATATCCAACCGTCAAACATGTTTGTATATACTTCGAGATCGCATACGTCAAAAATTACAAAAAACAAACATTCAGAGATCAATTAACGAGACAAAACTTTTCGACGGTTATAAAAAGAAAAATCACGATTTAACGGTCATTTTAACTCTAATTTTGATGATTTTTTGCAGCTACACTCCTTGACCTTATATGAATACAATGATTGAATTCGATCTTCAATTTAAAATATTTACACTAGTGGATACCACAAAATCTTATATTATACTTAATAAAAGTATGAATAAACTATTAAGTATTAGTGAATCTATTGTTTTGATGGGATACTCATTCTACGAAACTAGTTTCAATGATCCAACCGTCAACCATGTTTATATATACTTTGAGATCGCATACGTCAAAAATTGAAAAAAAATTAACATTCAGATATCAAGTAACGGGACAAAACATTTCGACGGTTATAAACGAAAAATCACGATTTAACGGTCATTTTAACTCCGATTTTGATGATTTTTTACAACTACACTCCTTAACCCTATATGAATACAATGATTGAATTCGATCTTCAATTTAAAATATTTACACTAGTGGATACCACAAAATCTTATGTTATACTTAATAAAAGTATGAATAAACTCTTAAGTATTAGTGAATCTATTGTTTTGATGGGATACTCATTCTACGAAACTAGTTTCAATGATCCAACCGTCAAATATGTTTATATATTCTTCGAGATCGCATACACCAAAAATTGCAAAAATCAAACATTCAGAGAGCAAGTAACGGGACAAAACTTTTCGACGGTTATAAACGAAAAATCACGATTTAACGGTCATTTTAACTCCGATTTTGATGATTTTTTATAACCACACTCCTTGATCCTATATGAATACAACGATTGAATTCGATCTTCAATTTAAAATATTTACACTAGTGGATACCACAAAATCTTATATTATACTTAATAAAAGTATGAATAAACTATTAAGTATTAGTGAATCTATTGTTTTGATGGGATACTCATTCTACGAAACTAGTTTCAATGATCCAACCGTCAAACATGTTTATATATACTTCGAGATCGCATACGCCAAAAAGTGAAAAAAACAAACATTCAGAGAGCAAGTAACGGGACAAAAGTTTTCGACGGTTATAAACGAAAAATCACGATTTAACGGTCATTTTAACTCCGATTTTGATGATTTTTTACAACTACACTCCTTGACCTTATATGAATACAATGATTGAATTCGATCTTCAATTTAAAATATTTACACTAGTGGATACCACAAAATCTTATGTTATACTTAATAAAAGTATGAATAAACTATTAAGTATTAGTGAATCTATTGTTTTGATGGGATACTCATTCTACGAAACTAGTTTCAAAGATCCAACCGTCAAACATGTTTGTATATACTTCGAGATCGCATACGTCAAAAATTACAAAAAACAAACATTCAGAGATCAATTAACGGGACAAAACTTTTCGACGGTTATAAAAAGAAAAATCACGATTTAACGGTCATTTTAACTCTAATTTTGATGATTTTTTGTAGCTACACTCCTTGACCTTATATGAATACAATGATTGAATTCGATCTTCAATTTAAAATATTTACACTAGTGGATACCACAAAATCTTATATTATACTTTATAAAAGTATGAATAAACTATTAAGTATTAGTGAATATATTGTTTTGATGGGATACTCATTCTACGAAACTAGTTTCAAAGATCCAACCGTCAAACATGTTTGTATATACTTCGAGATCGCATACGTCAAAAATTACAAAAAACAATCATTCAGAGAGCAAGTAACGGGACAAAACTTTTCGACGGTTATAAACGAAAAATTACGATTTAACGGTTAATTGAACTCCGATTTTGATGATTTTTTACAACTACACTCCTTGACCTTATATGAATACAATGATTGAATTCGATCTTCAATTTAAAATATTTACACTAGTGGATACCACAAAATCTTATGTTTATACTTAATAAAAGTATGGTATAGTACTATTGTTTTATTTTTTTTCATAATTATTTTGGTAAACTTCTCATAATTTGAATGATTTTTAATGTTTGGTTTTTCTATGCTTAGTTTATGCAGAAGAGAGTTATGACGTGGAAAACCTTACTGAAAACATCATCAACATAACTCTTGAAGGCAATAGATCAAGCCAAAGTTCCAATGCAATTTCATGATGATCGATGTAAATCGAGGATTTTGTAAATTGAGGTTTAAACTTTTGAGAAAGATTTCACAACCTTGAAAACAAAAACTGTTTCATTTTGCATATCCTTGCACATTTAAAATTTGTAATAGATTAGTAGTGTATGTATTATTTTTTTATTAGGCTCTTATTTTCGAGTGTAGATGTAGTACTTAAACGACAAATGTATTTTAATGTTTTGAAGTAATATTTATGTGGCAATGTGTGGTATGTGCAAATTTAAGAAAAAAAATATATTTTTCTTAACGGGTCATAACGGGTCGGGTCACTTTACCCGTTGGGTAAAGTGACACGACCTGTTAAGGACCCGTTAAGATAACGGGTGTGACACGACACGACCTGTTAAGATAACAGGTGTTACACGAAAACGACACGAACACGACTGACACGACCCGTTTGCCAGACCTAGGTCTTGGTCATCCATGCAAGACAAATATGATCTTCTGTAAAGTGAGAAAACGAGTGATGTCTGCGGTCCATGTGCCCAATCTCTTTCGAAATTGCTAACAATTCAAAAGTTGAAGATTCTTGCCCATGATGGGAATATGGGAATGATTTTGGATTTTTTTTTTCTTGATGCAACTCGAAGATACGAGAAAATTTTATTAAAACAAATGAGAAAGAGTTCGTTCATGGCATTATTTAATTAAGTCGAATTTATAATCGTATCTCTGAGAAAAGAAGTTTAAATATCTTAAACTTCACTTCAACTAATATCGAAGCATTTTGTGATAAACCTCACACCTGACGGATTGTGTAGGTGGTAACTACCAAATTGAGGTTAATATTGGTGTTTTTGAAAGTGGGCAATACCCTTCTATATGATAATTTTACATGGTATCAGAGTCATGGAGTGAGCTCATACTGTACTGCCACGTGATGGGTGGATCCTTTTGGCCCCGCGCGATAATGGTGGGTCTTGTGGTCCTGCATGTAGGGTGAGTCCTCGTTGGCTCCATATGGTAGTTGATATGTGGATCTCTCACGTGTGACTCACTAACTGGGTCCCACGTAAGTGGATGTGTTGAAATATTACACGTTGACCGTATCTTTGAGAAAAGAAGTTTAAATATTCTAACCTCACTTCAACTAATACCAAGCCTTTTGTGATAAAACATCATAACTGATGGATGTACAAGTGGTAATTACCAAGTTGGGAACAATATCGGTATTGTTGAAAGTAAGTCTTCGACCTGTCTCTATGATGATTTTACATATTCGTATGTAAGAGAGTTGATGAGTTATAAATTCATGCTGACCAGGTATTTACGTCTAAAATTATGTGGTTATGACAAACTTCAAATTTTTGTGTTTTTCAATATAGTTCATAGAAAAAAAAGTTAAGAATTTGTTCCCATTGAAATAAATAGTTTGCATGTGCAAAATGTTTGTAAGAGCATTTGATCAGAACATTGTGATCATCGCTTTGTACACGAATTTGAATATTTTCTCTACAAATTAAAGTAGACTAATTTGTAAACTAAATAATGCGTTACTAATAGAAATGAATACGTTTATCAAAACTTAAGTAATAATTCAATTATCAACTTCTATGTCATTTAGTTTTCAAAATTTTATTTACAAATTTAATCTCTGTAGCATTCTCTAAATAAAATGTCCTATTGTAAAAAGAAATAAATTCACACTCGTTCACACTAGATAGTCACATATACATGACTTTGCAAAAGGCCTAAATCAAGCCCAAGTTAAATTGAGATCGAAATGTAGATAGTGTAGTCAACCCTTGGAGTTGTCCACCCTTTCTTGGCATTATTCATCTAGGACAACAATTGATTTCAGACCTTTAGAACAAGGGCCCATGACCATGAGCCCTAGCCGTGTCACTTTAAAACGTCTTATTTTCATATAATATAAGAGTGGTGTTGGATTAACTCCGCACAATTTTAATATCGAAGATAACATTTACGAGAATCAAGCTTAAGACCTCATACACTTATTAGCAAGTTCAAAATTATATAACTATACCTAGGGACCATATCGAGACATTAAAAAATAATTAAATTGTATTAGATTGTTCATCAACTCTAATCTGAAAAATTAATGCATAAAGGAAAATTGATAAAACTCCACCATGTTCTTGATGCAATTCATTTTTTCCCACTTGATGCATGCTTCTTAAACTAAGAGCCATCCCTGACAACAATTTTTAAACATTCATAAAACATAATACGCGTGAATTGAATCGATTGATCAAGATAGCATGTTCATCTTCTTGCACTCGACATCAAAATACATTACCAAAGTTACCATGTATTATAAATTAAATTAAAATTGTCCCTTTTAATCTCATCTACAACTTTCGGACCCCACTTATAAAGTTGTAATAATCAAATGTTTTATTCATGAATTTTATATTTTTAGTGATAGAGGATGTCTGAGGTGAGTGTTATATTTTATGAATATGAATTTGAATAGTATACTTAGAATTCGGATCCTCGTTGGATCCTCTTTGTGAGAATTCCGGAAATTCGTGAATTATATATGTTCATCGTATATCGTACAGTCAGAAATCATCTTAATATTTTTATTTAAAATTAATTACAAATAATAACTGATAAAAACTAACCTCACAATATACGATGAATAAACATAATTTATAAATTCCCAAAATACTCACTAAAAGAATCCAAAGAGGAACCTGTTGGCTATACTTACATTGTTGGACGGGGCGTACAACTTAAGGGTTTTCATTATCTTCGATTATTTATTTCTAGTCATACCATTATTGGACTAGTTGGCCATATGCCAGATTCCACTACCAAGAATCTCTCCCCACCCGCCAACCTAGGACCATTTATTTCCTCTCATCTTCTTTTTTGGGTCCAAATGTGCAACTGTTACTTAGCAGTCGATAAAAGGCGACGTCAAGATTACAATGCTTCCCGCTTTGCTAAGATCGAGAAGAGGAACATCTATTGTACGCAATTTTATTTTTGTTTTACAAAGAAATTACTTCCACAATTTGAACTCGTAACCTTTCAATCACAAAGAAGTAACGTTTCTATTACGCCAAATCTCACCCTCACCAAATAGTCAATAATAACAACATTTATTTGATACGAGTATATTGTCATTGAATGCATTGTGGCTAAACAATAAGTTACGTATATTTTTGTATCATTGATATTAAATACGAGAATAACGATGTACTTTTGCTATGAAAGTCCTGATATCTTAAACATTAGAGCCTAAATATTTACGTATACAATTTTTCTTGTTTTGAAAGAGATTTACAGATAAGTTCCTAGTCGTTATCCTTCCAAGTATGAAATGTATTTAATGTTTTGGCAATGTCTCGTTGGATCTTGCTATTTCGGTGGGTCAATGCTTCAGTGCTGCGTAATGTCCCATGCCAGCTTTGATCACGCCTATCTCGAAGTGGGAGCTCTGTCGAGAGGGGGCCCCGGCCTACCCTTAGTACAAATTCATGTCGACCTAGTTGATTCACGTGTTATAGCAATCTGAAAGTGTGAATGTGCGACTGATCTTGGTATTTTTTATTTTTTATTTTTTATGAAACTCGGAATCATGTTGTTGTGTGCGCTCTTTCTGATTACAAATGTATACAAATCATAATTTCAGAAGCACGGGAGATAAGATTCAGAATGCTCAAAGGAGTTCATACGCAACTAACCTAGATACCCTTATTTAGTGAAAATTGTGTGTCATGTCGGTGCGTACGTTCTTCTTGACTACAAATAAAACTAGAATACGCCCACATACAGCTAACCTTAGTAATCATGTGCGCGCTAACCTTAGTAATCATGTGCGCCCTTTCATGTTGCAAATGTATGTATGCCCTAATTATCGTAAGCAAAGGCAATACGAGCCAGAAAGTTTGGATCGACTGATCTTAAACCTATTCTTTCATGGTTATTGTCATGTTTGCATGTGCGTTCTTCTTGATTACAAATGCAAATAAACCCTAATTATAGAAAGTTCGAGAAGTAAAAGTTGAAAAACTTTAAACACCTTCACGAACGACTGACCTTAGCATTGACAAATTTTTTTATTTAGCCCATTGCTGGTTGTTTGTTACTGGTGAGCAGTGAGCACTTACAGCGTTATCTGTCAAAACGTTATCCTTTGTGGCAAAGACAAAGTGGTTGAAGGAATTGAGAAGATATGATGATGCTTTAAATTTTCACCCAATGGAAGCCAGTGATGTTGCATAAGTGTTGGTGAATTAAATTACTGGTTTAAGAAACGATGTCAATGATAACAATGATGTCAATGATAACAATGATTGTCCTTACTTCTTGATGATGATCCTGTTTTTCTGAGCCGTCTATTGATGCTTTGAGTTTGGTGATCAGTCCCTTTGAAAGTTGGAAAGGTTATCTTTTAATTCTTATCTACCTGTCTGTTTCACCAAGTGGGTGAGCTCGTTTGGGGACTCTCAAAATTTAAGATAGTTCATCATTTCTTTGGATTTTAGCAAAGAGAAACATCATACGTATGGAGATGTGATGCAACCATGACGGTGAGTTTAGAAAGAACAACGCTTAGGTGCACGTTCAATGTCTCATTGTCTATGCAGTTGTGATTTTTAGTGTACATATGTTCTAATACGAATTGTTCATTTATGTGATCATCATTTAAAGCTCACCACTTTATTAAAAATCAAACGAACTTAATGTTCGTTTAACATGAACGTTTAGTTCTTTAAAATGGTAAAATGATTTTGAAGTTTAATGACTTTTTTGTTGTTGTTGGGATAATTCTTAGATGGAGATCTAAAAACTAGACAATGGATTTCAATGACTTTTTGCAAGATTGATTATTAGATGAAGATCTAAAAAGTAGTCCGTTTAGATAATTGAACCTCATTGCGGAGTGCCCCGAAGCATTGAATATTTGTAACTATTCATTGTGGCTGATGTATCACATACACAATGTCACCAATAACATTTTCTCTGTTTTGGGCTTCATGTTCAACTCAAAACCCATTTCTCATGCTAGGCCTAAGATGAAAAGACATAACTAATTAGAGAAATTAGATTTCAATATAAAAGCATGCTCAATTGAATTAACTAGCTCCAAATGATAGAAAAATGAAAAGAATTATTTATCAACAGAACGATTAAAATCTTAAAACTGTAATTAAAGTAGTTTAATAACAAATCACACTGTACGTAATGAAACATGATATTCACAAATGCAGGATCTGAAGTTCGGAATAGAAACTGGGATGTGACATTCACAATGAAATAAAAACACATATACAGGATTCCTCGAAAGCATATCTCATTGGACGGGGCAGCCTTTGGCAACTACCCCGGGAGCCGTCGGACACTGGGCCAACGGGCAGTGGTCACTGCCTTCCAGACCCCACCATTGAGGCCCATTGATCCCTTTGGATTGGAGGGAGAAATACATGAGAACTCCCATGAAGGCAAGGCCAGCATCCAAAGCAGCAGAGAGGATATAGTTATGCCTAGCCCACCAGCCCTTGTGCCTTTTGTACACATAAAAGCTGAAGAAAATACCAACTGTAAACCATGTTATGTAGTGCACTGCTTTAGCTGGCGGCATGTTGCCCGTTGCTCCGAGGATTATGGGCATGTTGATGAGCCTGATCCACTTTTGGTTGGGGAATTTCTTGGAGAGGAACCAAACCGGAACAGGTGCAAGGAGGCCGATGAGGAAGAACCAGTTCATCTCCTTGTAGACACCGTAATTGGTAAACATTCGGAGGGGGCCAATGACCCCCCATATGATCGAAGCATTGTAGAACACATCGTCTCCCGGGCATGTCCACGGACTTCCCTCTGGCAAATTTGATGTATCGCATATGTGCACAATGGATTCGAGAAGCCACCATGCTGTGCCAAAATATACACCTGAAGCCACCACTGTTCCAACTAACTGAAGATGCACAAAACGGAAACGATCCAAATCACATTAGTGTGACTATATCATAAATATGAACGATTAAAGAACGAATATTTAAATCGGAAGTAAAATTGGGAGGGATTAAGCAGACAATAAGCTGTGTAAACTAGGGTTTAGTGCGCTTTTATTGTACAATGGAAGACTTTCATCAAATGAGTGTAATTAACTAAAAATTCTATGTGCAAGATGTCCGTCCTTAGTTAAAGGATGGATTTTGTATCATAATGTGTTGATAACACGCCAAAACGTTTTGCTATAATTGACAATCGATCCTTTAATAAATAATGAAGAACTGTATGTGTAATTATATCACAAATATGAAAATTAAAACAATTGCTGCTACTATCGACAAATTTTGGTTACCTGTGCAATAAACATTGACTTAGGAGGGATCTTCATGTAGTGACCTAATTTGAAGTCACCAAGAAAAGTGAGTGCTTGTGCCATGCTGATGTATCCATAGGTTTTAAAGGTCACATTAGCAAGAGGCTTCCCTGGGTAAATATACCCAATAACTAGCTCCGTGATCACATTAAGCCCCGGTTGCTGCACAACAAATACAATTAGGTGACATATTGAAACTTATATGAGTCTCTTCGGACGAAATTTGCAACATGTTGATCATACCTGGTTTGTTGTGGCTTGAATAATGCCGATGGGCAAGGTGAAAAATAGGGCAATGCCACAAGCCATTAAAACTCCCCACCATGGAAGTTGGAGCTGTTTTCCAAAACCTTCACAAGCAAAGATGGAAAGGCCAACCATTAAAACAAGGATGAGTTGAAACCACCATTGAGGGACAGAATCATAGTTCTTTTTCATCAGACGGGTATGGATGTCGCCGACTTGATCTTTCACGACACTAGCTGTCTTCTTCCACATGTGCCAAATTGACCTGTTCATGTATGAACAAGTTATTAGCTTTGAACAAGAGTAATAATCGAGTGTATTGATTTTCACGCTCCTGTTTTCTCCTTCTGCACTCCTCTCATTGTTTTTGTCCATTGATAATGATAAGTCTCCTTCAATTTATTCAATCGAATGGCTCACAAAAAGGAGTGAACAGGAAGAAACAAGAGTTCGAAAATCACTTCTCGAAGTTGAAAGTGATGCTGAAAAGAAAAAAGAACTTACTTTCCATGGAAGAGGCCAACATGTGAAATAGTAGCTGTAAGAGTGGCAAAGCTCAAGCCATAACTGAAGGCAAAGAAGGTACTGAGATAGAGTTTACTGTAATTGTTATACGCTTCGAGGTCAATGTCGAAAGTTGTTTCATTCAGAACCCGTGAAATATTAAAGGTCTTGCCCGCGGAGTCGAAAGTGTGAGAGGTGAAGATTGGAAACTTCTTAGCATCATATGCATTGGACCAATAAGAAATGGGGGTAAGAACGTAGAGGATCAAGATGAAACCAACTAACATATTGATGATGGCAAATCCAGGTGTGGCTAAAGGGCTGCCCAAGAAGCCGGCAATTGTGGACCAATCGAAGCCGAAAGAGCCAATGCCAAGGCCACCCATGCCGGAACCAATCTGTTGGGCGGTGATGGAGCTCTTCCATATCAAGCAAACAATGGAGAAAGCAGAGATGGAGGGGAAAAGAAATCCGGGAATAATGTAGTAAGCAAAGCTGCATACGAAAACAGTAAGGAAGAACTGCAGCCTAGTAAGGCCTCCCTTTGGTCTCTTTTCCTTCTCATGCAATGCCCTGCCATCAAGTTATAATTTTTTTCGATAAAGATAGAAAATCAAAGAAATGCAATGCGATTGTAAGTGACAATTTTTTTTTTCAATTCTATCACACACTGATATGGGTCGTAACTTAACCACATGACAGTGCATGATTGACATGGAATACCAAATAGTTTTCTCAATAAAGATGATTTGGTAAGAGAATACCTGAAGAGAGAAACTTGAACTAGATTTGACGGCCACCACATGTAAGGGGAGTCAATAAGGTATTTTCTGAATAAGCCAGCCCATCCATACCCAAGCATCTGAAAGATTTCAAATTTCACAACAAAACAATTACTTGCTGAGCAAGAAATCAAACACACAAAAGAAAACCTAGTCATAAATCAATCAGTGGTGTCAAAACTTACCTGAGTGGTTTGTGCTAACAGGAAGGCTGCTGCAGGATTCTGTGGTCTGTGGTAGAAGGCCTTGACAATCGTGATGATGTGAACTGCATAAACGCCACCTGCTCCCGAGTTAGCAAATATGGTGATCAACACATGTTCTTTCAGATTGAAGGGCCCCGGATTCATTGTAAACGACCAATTTGTGAATGGAACTCGGAATTTTCTGGTTGGGAGTGTCGCAGCCATCAACTTTCCAAGAGGAAGAACAACAATCTGTGCCGAGACTGAAGAAACGGAGAGCTGATTTGTTCGGAACCCAAAGAATTTGTTGACGAAAGCAAGAATTGCACACGATAAAATCCCAAGAACCCATGTCCGAAACGTCAAGGTTGGCTGTGAAGGGTCATCGGTGATTGGAACAGTTAGCCGAACTTCCTCAATGGGGCAATCATTCACTTCATCATCACCTACATCAACAAATCGAAAGCAGTTCAGATTAAAATTCCAGAATTACTTGGCCCTTCACCATCGATGATGTTAGTTATGAATTTTTCGGACAACTGCACATAGATCTCTACACACAATAACATGTATTAAAATAAAAATTTAGTAAAATAGACGCAAACAAAACCAATTATAAACTTGTTACAAAAAATAAAACTAGAGAGTGACGAAAAGACAATAAGCCATCCATTTATTGCCACTTTATTGGTGTCCGTTGAGTTCCTTTTTTTTAATAAAAGTTTGTAGCCTTTTCACTTTATGTATATTCCCAGAAAATTTAAGATTTTTCTGGATAAAAATGCTGCAAAACAAAATAATGTACAGAGATCATAAGGAATACTACTTGGCTAGGGTTACTAACCAATGACGTCAATGTCCGAGTGAGGCTTGCCGGGCAAGTTTGCTTCAGAGACTCCATCGAAGCCGCCCGTCATCTTTCTCTCCGGGCTTCCTCTCTGCTCTCTCTTCCTCTTTTTTTTCGGTTGCAATGTGCTTCAAACCCCTCAATGGCTACAAGAAAATGGAAATGGCACTCTTTATATACAAATGCTTATTATTTATTTTGTTGATTTTCTCTGGTAAACAAACGTGTCAGGGGATGTTTCTTAAATTAGGAAAATGCTATGTGCATGGCCTACTAACCATCTGCTGTAGTGCAGATTAGTCAAATATACAGCCATGCATCTAAATTTGGAAAAATAAAATTTTAATCTAACAAAAAACATGTAACGTGCTAATTATTCCTAATCTCTCATTAACTCTGCGAGTAATTAGATTCACATTAGGAATCGAATCGGTACGTTATGAATCTTGCAAGAATTCTGAATCATGTTCAATTTGCTCACCAGGAATTTAGGCTAATTAATATTCATTTCCACATAAAGTGGCAAGAGAAAAACAGAAAAACAGAAAGTAAAAAACAAACAAAATGAACCTAGACTGGTATTGGACCTCAAAATAAAACAGAATCCGAACTGCTTAACCAAAAAAGGGAAAAAAAAATTGGAAATCGATCCGGGTCTGAGATTCTTTTTACCAAAAAAAGAATAAACTTATGCTAATATGGACCTTCTCTGCACACACAGAGTGGTAGATGAGAAATCCAGTTTTGGGGGGATGACAGCTAATTCAATTCAAATAAGTTGTGAAAATATGAAATTATGTGATAAATTTAACCTGTGAGAGAGGTATATATAAAATTAAATAAAATTTTTGAAAAAAATTCAAAGAAATTTCATCTTCCATACACTTATAAATCCAAATATATGGTGATATATATACCTTATCTGCTCACACCTGACGGATTGTGTAGGTGGTAACTACCAAATTGGGGATAATATTGGTGTTTTTGGAAGTGGACAATACCCTTCTCTATGATAATTTTACATGGTATCAGAGTCATGGAGTGAACTCATATTGTACTGCCACGTGATGGGTGGATCCTCTTGGCCCCGCGCGATAATGGTAGGTCTTGTGGTCCTGCATGTAGGGTGAGTCCCCGTTAGCTCCATATGGTAGTTGATATGTGGATCTCTCACGTGTGACTCACTAACTGGGTCCCACGTAAGTGGATGTGTTGAAATATTACACGTTGACCTTATATTTGAGAAAATAAGTTTAAATATCCTAACCTCGCTTCAACTAATACCATGCCTTTTGTGATAAAACCTCATAACTGATGGATGTACAAGTGGTAATTACCAAGTTGGGAACAATATCGGTATTGTTGAAAGTAAACCTTCGACCTGTCTCTATGATGATTTTACAGATTCGTATGTAAGAGAGTTGATGAGTTATAAATTCACGCTGACCAGGTATTTACGTCTAAAATTATGTGGTTATGACAAACTTCAAATTTTTGTGTTTTTCAATATAGTTCATAGAAAAAAAAGTTAAGAATTTGTTCCCATTGAAATAAATAGTTTGCATGTGCAAAATGTTTGTCAGAGCATTTGATCAGAACATTGTGATCATCGCTTTGTACACGAATTTGAATCTTTTCTCTACAAATTAAAGTAGACTAATTTGTAAACTAAATAATGCGTTACTAATAAAAATGAGCACGTTTATCAAAACTTAAGTAATAATTCAATCATCAACTTTTATGTCATTTAGTTTTCAAAATTTTATTTACAAATTTAATCTCTATAGCATTCTCTAAATAAAATGTCGTATTGTAAAAAGAAATAAATTCACACTCGTTCACACTAGATAGTCACATATACATGACTTTGCAAAAGGCCTAAATCAAGCCCAAGTTAAATTGAGATCGAAATGTAGATAGTATAGTCAACCCTTGGAGTTGTCCACCCTTTCTTGGCATTATTCATCTAGGACAACAATTGATTTCAGACCTTTAGAACAAGGGCCCATGACCATGAGCCCTAGCCGTGTCACTTTAAAACGTCTTATTTTCATATAATATAAGAGTGGTGTTGGATTAACTCCGCACAATTTTAATATCGAAGATAACATTTACGAGAATCAAGCTTAAGACCTCATACACTTATTAGCAAGTTCAAAATTATATAACTATACCTAGGGACCATATCGAGACATTAAAAAATAATTAAATTGTATTAGATTGTTCATCAACTCTAATCTGAAAAATTAATGCATAAAGGAAAATTGATAAAACTCCACCATGTTCTTGATGCAATTCATTTTTTCCCACTTGATGCATGCTTCTTAAACTAAGAGCCATCCCTGACAACAATTTTTAAACATTCATAAAACATAATACGCGTGAATTGAATCGATTGATCAAGATAGCATGTTCATCTTCTTGCACTCGACATCAAAATACATTACCAAAGTTACCATGTATTATAAATTAAATTAAAATTGTCCCTTTTAATCTCATCTACAACTTTCGGACCCCACTTATAAAGTTGTAATAATCAAATGTTTTATTCATGAATTATATATTTTTAGTGATAGAGGATGTCTGAGGTGAGTGTTATATTTTATGAATATGAATTTGAATAGTATACTTAGAATTCGGATCCTCGTTGGATCCTCTTTGTGAGAATTCCGGAAATTCGTGAATTATATATGTTCATCGTATATCGTACAGTCAGAAATCATCTTAATATTTTTATTTAAAATTAATTACAAATAATAACTGATAAAAACTGACATCACAATATACGATGAATAAACACAATTTATAAATTCCTAGAATACTCACCAAAAAAATCCGAAAAGGCTATACTTACATTGTTGGACGGGCCGTACAACTTAAGGGTTTTCATTATCTTCGATTATTTATTTCTAGTCATACCATTATTGGACTAGTTGGCCATATGCCAGATTCCACTACCAAGAATCTCTCCCCACCCGCCAACCTAGGACCATTTATTTCCTCTCATCTTCTTTTTTGGGTCCAAATGTGCAACTGTTACTTAGCAGTCGATAAAAGGCGACGTCAAGATTACAATGCTTCCCGCTTTGCTAAGATCGGGAAGAGGAACATCTATTGTACGCAATCTTACTTTTGTTTTACAAATAAGCTGCTTCCACGATTTGAACTCGTAACCTTTCAATCACAAAGAAGTAAGGTTTCTATTACGCCAAATCTCACCCTCACCAAATAGTCAATAATAATAATAATAATATGTTATTGAATATTAACAACATTTATTTGATATGAGTATATTGTCATTGAATGCATTGTGGCTAAACAATAAGTTAAGTATATTTTTGTATCATAGATATTAGACATGAGGATAATGATGTACTTGTGCTATGAAAGTCCTGATATCTTAAACATTAAAGCCTAAATATTTACGTATACAATTTTGCTTGTTTTGAAAGAGATTTACAGATGAGTTCCTAGTCGTTATCCTTCCAACTATGAAATGTATTTAATGGCGCGTTTACGTAACGGTAATGAAAATATGAGGAATTGAATTGAGGAGGAATTGAATTGAGGAGGAGTTTGAATGAGGAGAAGTCAGAATCGGATTCCTGTTGAAGCTGTTTACTTAAATGTTCTGGAATCGGAATAGAATTCCATAAAGCTGTTTACTAATTCAGCAGAATCAGAATATAAACATGTATGATTACTAAAATGCCCTTGTCCCAAATCAAATATTTTATATACTTTAATGGGTTTATAAAGGATAGTCTTGGAAATAGAAAAAGTAAGTGAGGGCATAAAGGGAACAAAAGTATCATTCCGATTACCCAAACAATAAGGAATTGGATTACCACCTATATCTAGGGAATCCAATTCCACAAACACAAGGAATTGAATTCCAAAATTTGTGTGGGCCCCATTGCTTTTTTGATTCCTCCATGTTTAGTAAACACCGGAATACTCCGCAGAATAAACCTAGACTGGTATTGGACCAGTCTAGTAAAATAGAAAGGAAAAAACAAACAAAATGAACCTAGACTGGTATTGGACCTCAAAATAAAACAGAATCCGAACTGCTTAACCAAAAAAGGGAAAAAAAAATTGGAAATCGATCCGGGTCTGATATTCTTTTTACCAAAAAAAAGAATAAACTTATGCTAATATGGACCTTCTCTGCACACACAGAGTGGTAGATGAGAAATCCAGTTTTGGGGGGATGACAGCTAATTCAATTCAAATAAGTTGTGAAAATATGAAATTATGTGATAAATTTAACCTGTGAGAGAGGTATATATAAAAATAAATAAAATTTTTGAAAAAATTTCAAAGAAATTTCATCTTCCATACACTTATAAATCCAAATATATATACTCAGGAAATTGGATTAAAAGAAATGAGAAATTAGGTTCTCATCCTTTCTTTTGCTACTTCATTGATTAAAATCCTATTCCTTTTCAATTTTTTATCAAGATCGTTAGGTATTAATAACATCATTAATTATTTCAATAATAAAATATTTTTTATTTCTAAATATATTAATTTAATGTTAAAAATGTTACAATTAGTATATTTATATTTATGACTAAATTTTTTATCATATATTTTTAGTTTTAGTTTATACCCATTTTTGATTTTGCAACCTTTTTTTAATTTGTAACACTTTTCTTTTCAGTTTTAATTTGTACCCATATATTAATTTCTTTTTTTGCCCATATTTTTTAAAGTTTTATTTGTACCCATATTTTTTTTAAAAATTTATTTGTACCCATTTTTTATTTTGCCAAATGTACCCATGCTAATTATATGTACCCATTCAAGTAATTTTTTCAAAATTTTAATCTTAAAATGTATTCATTCTTAAATATACCAACTTGTTATATGTAAAATGTACCATTTTTTTTTATATAAAATCTATTCAATTTTTTTTCTAATCCATTTTTAAACTTATATGGGTACATTCTTTTTTCTTTGATTTTAAAATGTATCCATGTCAAGTTTGATCGAAGAAATTTACTAATGTTATTAAGCCTAATATCTTTTTTTTTTTTGTGATTTTGAAGAATGTACCCATGTTTTGATACAATAATTTTTTGGTTACTTTTGATGAATGTACCCATGTTTATACACACACACAATAGTATATTTATATTTTAATATTTTTAATTCCACAAATTATGGTTTTTTATTTAAAATCTCATTTATATAAACAACTAAATTTTTTAATTTTTAATTTAAAAAATATAGTAATGTACATAGAAATAAGGGTAAATTACATAGTAGCCCCTCAGGTTTGAGGTCTATTACAATCTCATACAACGTCTTTAAAACATTTCACTTTCATACATCATGTACCATTTTATTTCAAAATAATACATCCGTTAGATTTTCCGTCCATTAATCTGTTAAATGCTGACGTGGCTGCCACATTTGTGCTGATGTGGCTGCCAAATGTGTGCCACGTGGCAAAAATAATAATTTTTTATTTTTTTTAAAAAAAAACCTAAATCTTCTAAATTTAAAAAAAATAAAAAAAAATAAAATAAAAACCCAAAAGCTGAACAAAACCCCACCCCCGTGAACCCCCCTCAGCCTTCTTCTTCCCCCACCCCATACTTGCACCTTTGAAGGAAAAAAAAAAAACCAGAGAACAACCCAGATCCCATACGACCACCCCCCAACTCAGTTCGTCTTCCCCTTCCTCCTCCCATCTCTTCTCCCCCATCTTCATCTTCTTCCCCCGACTCCCCTACCTGCAACCACCATACCTTGAAGCCTTTCCTCTGGAATTGAATGTTCACCAAATGAGGCTGCGCATCGTCGGATCTGCAAACCAAGAACAAACAAACAAAATTAAAATTCAAAGATTTCAATATTTTGAGGGATTAAAGCAGGGAAAGGGGAATTGGAGTAGAGACTGCCAGTAGGTGTCGAGATTGTCGTCACGGAAAGACGAGACGCCATTGCCGGCCTTGCAGGAGTTGACGCTCCAAGCAGCATTCTTGCCCATTTCTCTGAGATCGTCGTCGACTACCAGCAGCTGGTTCCCTCCCGTCAACTTCGCATCCTCTTCTCCCTCCGATGACTTCGTCGCCATTGCCTCCTCTTCTATGATTGATTCTTTGAACAAGAATTAGAAGAAAAATAACCCTAATTTGATTGAGTTCCTAAAACCCAAAAAAGCCTAGCTGGATAGCAGAAACCAATCAAATCAAAACCCTAAATCCAAAATCCGTAAAAGTGAAGTGATTGCCTCGGTGAGGAATTTGAATTGTTTCAGGGGTATGAATGAAAAAAAGGACAAGTTTTAGTGGCGCTGGTTAAATTGGCCGTTTTAATGGGAAGAAAATTGACGGCTTTGCGGGAGCTTGTCGGAGGTGGCTCTGCGGGCAGGTCGTGCGGGGAGGGTGTGCCGCGGGAAGGGGGGAAAAGGTTTCTGGGTGGGGGGAGGTGTTGGGAAGAGCTCGGGGGGACGGTCTAGGAAGGTGGGGAAGGGAGGTGCTGGGGTGCGGGTGCGGGGGCGGGGGTGTGGGGGGTAGGGAAAGGAAGTGAGTTTGTTGGGTTGGAGGTTTCTGCATTTGTTTTGGTTTTTTTTTTAATAGAAGATTTAGGTTTTAAAAAAATAATAAAAATTTTTTTTTGCCACGTGGCACACATTTGGCAGCCACGTGGCACAAATGTAGCAGTCACGTCAGCGTTTAACGGATCAATGGATGGAAAATGTAACGGTTGTATTATTTTGAAATAAAATAGTACTTGAGGTATGAAAGTGAAATGTTTTAAAGATGTTGTATGAGGTTGTAATAGACCTCAAACATGAGGGGCTACTATGTAATTTACCCTAGAAATAAATGATCACATTAATTTCAAGGATTTCGATCAAAAATTGAAAACCAACAAGGTTTCAATCAAAGAATATTCATAGCTAGGGACCGCATCCAAGGTCCCTAGCCAGGAACATAAACCTTATCATAATACAAGAAGAAATAATAGAGTGAAAATATAAGAAAAGAGGGGAATAAACCTAATCCCTCTTAAGAAAACAAATGAAAATACAAGAAAGTTTCCAAAAAACAAAAAAAAAAAAATGAAAATACAAGAAAAGAGAGGGACGTCAAACCTAAACCCCTCTAAAAAAACTAGAAGGTCCAACACAGGCATGCGGTGTTTATTCCCACTCCAATTATATTGTAAGACTTTTATTTTTCAAGATTATTACAATGACTTAGAGGAATAGGGAATTTCGAACTCAGGGCGCATGAGTGAAATTGCAATAGTTTATATAGTAAGATTTTTTTTTTTGAACAAACGATATTATATACACTAAGGGGTGGGAGAGTAAGCTAAGCCTCACAATGAGCTATTAATAATATAGTTCAAGTTCGTCTTTGGCGAGATCAAACCTAAGACCTCTCACTTACAAGTGAAGAGTAATACCATTAGACAATATACAAAATTTTGAGATGATACTTATATGTTAATAAGGATAATGTATCACTAGGAATGTATAGCTGCTGCAGTCCTGGTACGATTAGTAAACCTAATTAGATATGAATAGTGATTACTAAAGTTTTGATGATAAAGTCTTGTTCGAGTAGAATTACATGATGGGCTACTCAAATTCCACCTCTTTTACTATATGACAAGGGTATGTGGCTATGCTCTCATATTTTACCTCTTTTACTATGACGTCGTCACAATACAAAGAGAGATGTAGAACTATAGAGATTGTTCAATGGAGGTTCTAATCCACATAAGTGTTTTTTAGTTGATTATGAATTTTAGTCCAACAATTATAACATATATTTATTTTTTATTAGTGTACTCCATAAATGATATCAAACATATCGTCCACCATTCATAATTTTTTTTCCATATCCATGATATTCTAATCTAATTTTATTATGACAAGGAAACCTAAATGCAGATAGATCACACTGCTTTAAACTAAATTGATTGCAAACTTGTCATTCTTAAGATATTTTAAGGATAAATTACATAGTAGCTCCTCAGGTTTGAGGTCTATTGCAATATTATACAACATCTTAAAAACATTTCACTTTCATACCTCAAGTACTATTTTATTTCCATTTCATACAACCGTTACATTTTCCATCCATGGATCTGTTGAATGCTGACGTGGCTGCCACATATATGCCATATGGCTGCCAAATGTCTGCCACGTGGCAAATAAAATAATTTTTTTTTTTTAAAACCTGAATTTTTTTTTCTTCTTTCTGCTTCGTCCTTCTTCTTCTTCTGGGTTGCAGGGAGTTCATTTTTCTTGCAAGTTTTTGGGTTCTTCAGGGATGTGGGTCGCTGGGGGGAATAAGCAGGAGGAGGAGAAGGAGCAAGAAGAAGAAGAAGAAGAAGAAGAAGAAGAAGAAGAAGGAAGAAGAAGAAGAAGAAGAAAAAAAAAAAGGGACCGAACCCCCTGCAACCCAGAAGAAGAAGGAGGAAGAAGAAGAAGAGAAGAAGAAATAGGAGGAAGAGGAAGAAGAAGAAAAGAAGAAAGAGGAGAAGGAGGAGGAGGAGGAAGAAGAAGAAGAAGAAAAAAAAAAAAGGGATCGAACCCCCAGCAACCCAGAAGAAGAAGGAGGAGGAGGAAGAAGAAGAAGAAAAAAAAAAAAGGGACCGAACCCCCTGCAACCCAGAAGAAGAAGGAGGAGGAAGAAGAAGAGAAGAAGAAAGAGGAGGAGGAGGAGGAGGAAGAGGAAGAAGAAAAAAAAAAAGGGACCGAACCCCTGCAACCCAGAAGAAGAATGAGGAAGAAGAAGAAGAGAAGAAGAAAGAGGAGAGGAGGAAGAAGAAGAAGAAGAAAAAAAAAATTTTAGGTTTTAAAAAAAAATATATATATTTTTATTTGCCACATGGCAGACATTTGGCAGCCACGTGGCATATATGTGGCAGCTACGTCAACATTTAACAGATCCATGGATGGAAAATGTAACGGTTGTATGAAATTGAAATAAAATAGTACTTGAGGTATGAAAGTGAAATGTTTTAAAGATGTATAAGATTGCAAAACCTGAGGGGCTACTATGTAATTTACCCTATTTTAAAACACAATTCTGACTTTTATACCTCCACACTTGAAAGAGCCAGCTGGGGTGGAAGAGTGCCAATCCTCCTTAGAAAATTGTTGATAATTAAGGCACTGACCCAACGTCTTCAATTAGCTTTCAAAGTCTTTGTCCTTGCCCGTTTTGCACTTCTCTTCATTAAATATTGTCTCAAAGCTTAACGTGTAGCATAAGTTTTGGGACATATGTGGAAAATTGCTGATAAGAAATTGTCGAATATTTAAGCTCTTCGAGTCTAAACGAACAAATGTTTGTGTTAGTAACACGGGCAAGTGGCAATGGTGCAGCCACATTTGAATTGCCAGCAGGTAGATGGAGATACATGCATGATCATAGATGGAAGTGTTGTATTTTCTTGAGGTAGATCTGTGATTGCTGAAAATTTTCTTGAGGTAGATCTGTGATTGCTGTAAATTTGAGCCTTTGAAAATGTCAAGCACATCATGGTTCTGAAAGCTCGCAATACAACATAAATAGTGAACTCGTAGGCAGTAATTCAAAGTACAAACCAGAATTACAACGAGACACCAAAATATTGGAGATGGTCCATTGCCTAACAGCTTTCTCATCATTCTAAAGTTTACCAGCACTTTTTATACCTGCAAATAACATCATTGTTTGGATTAAAAAGTAAACTTTGGGCTTAAGCAATGAAGAAGCCCAAAGGGAGGCATAGAGAAAGAGATGGCCGAAGCCCAGAAAGCAGAGAAGATGCCTTTTCGGACTTGGTGCAGTTCACTGGCATTTGCTCACCTGCCCAAAGACTAAGTATTATAAACTGGACAGCTAATCAGCCCAAAAAGTACTTTATAGTGGCAGTACAAGTAAATAGCTTATGAGTCACTACCCTTCAAGCTGCATTCGGGCAAGGTCACTACTGCAGAAAGCCAAGCTAAAATTGTCTATAAAAGAAGAAAGAGAAATCAGGATCAAGGACACTCAAACAACCAAACAAATACAAGCACAAACTCTGCTCAAAGCCAGATTTGCTTTCAAACGAAGCTGTAGTCAGCCCAAGCCTTCATCCCTCGCGGGATCAACTTTCACCCAACCCTTTTGTAATAGCTCTGCTACCTTGTCTAAACACTTGCTGTAGTATCGATTCTCTTTTGTAAACTCGTCTCCTGACCCATTTTCTAAAGTCCCCAGACCCCTAAATAAACCACAAAGATAGGAAGTGGAAGACGTCCAACCTTGCCCGACAAGGTGAAAGCTTGCCCGATCCCCTTTGGTTTTGTCTTTTCATTCATTAATCTAGCAATATGTTGTATACTTCCAGTTGTATTCAAGTGAGTTATAGTAAAATGATGATAAGACTCTTTCAGTTCTTAAATCCGATTTAAATGCATCTTCACAATTTAAATCAGATCTAAGTGCGAACCTCTCAGGCATGTAAGTTTGATCATTTAAAAGTCCTTGATCTCAAGGCATAAAAAAGAACCTTATGTGGACTTAACCCATCCACTTCAATCCTTGATAAACAGAAAGTCCAAAGTTACTTGGGGCGCAAGTAATCGAGTTATCTTATAGTTTATCTCTGTTATATAATGATTATCATTGAACGTTTGAGTATGGAATTAATTTTGATAGGAAGCCTCAAGGCCTATACTTAAGGCCCCACAAAGGCACCTATTTGGATTCGTTCTGCTCTGCGGGCATGATAATCAGAAGTATAACAGTCGTAAGCTTATGTACAATAATGAAACGAACGTTATATGTTCGAGTACTGGATTAGTTATTGACAAGAAGCCTCAAGGCATATACCTAAGGCCCCACAAAGGCACTTGTCATAATTAATATATGTCTATCGGGTGTATATACGACTCAAACTCAACATCCGTTCTACATCTGCCATGCTAAAGATGGCAGTGGCACGCCTGAGCACTTAAAAGTTAAACTTGATTGTGAGCCTCAAGGCCTACACCTAAGGCCCCACAAATGCACCTTTCAAAGTTAACTCTGTCATTCTCTTTCAGTTTTGCCCGACAAGCTTTGCCCGACAAGCCTTGCACGACGAACTTTGCCCGACAAGCCCGCCAGTAAAGTAGAAACCCGACAGAAGCATCAACCGGCAACGACCTCTTAGGGAGCTGTGTGCTCGTTGGCCAGAAGACTTCCCCGACGGAAATTCTGCCACGAACATAGTTTTGGCACGCCCGGTGGGATATAATTTATATGATCTCGCATGTGCAAGAAGAGAAGCCATAAACTGTGTAAGAAAACTATGAAGGACGATTCCTCTCAACCTTCGTTACAACAAATGGCAGATCAATCCGGAAATCCTTCTTCCCCATCAGGACAAATGGTCCTGGGAAGCCCAACTTCATCCGGAAAGTCAGAAGGACAAAGGATGAATGAAGAATTACAGGCTACAATGATACAAGTGTTAAGGAGCATGGAAAAAATCTCCTTGGAAACTAAGAGGGAAGTAAGTAGGCTGTGTACCTTAACTAGGAATCTACAGAGAAGACTAGATCTGGAGTTTTCCACTCCAAATGGTGCTCAAGGAGGTGGGATGGGCCAGGTTACCATTGGAAGTGAACCAGTTATTCCCCTGTTCCCACTCTTAGAAGAAAAAAAAGATAAAGGAAAGAAGAAGGTAGTTCCTGAAGGAAGTCAACCCGTAATAGAACCAGTTCTGGAGAAGGAATTTCCTAGCTTCCCATTATTATCATTTAATAATAGGAAGCCAAGTGAGCAAGAAAGAAAAAGATACGGGATGCCCACCATAACAAGAGAATCCAGCGGGAAGGAAATCTCTACGAATTCGGATAAACTTCCTCCTTATAGGCCACCACCATTGGCCAACAAGGGAGGATGAGCCAATTGGAGGAAGCCCGAGTCAAAGAAGGAAGCAAGCATAGGTAATGACCGAAGCCCGAAGGACGAGTCTCTCTCTCTCTTCCAAAATAATAATACAGATACTCAACAGCTGAGGGAGGAACTGGCATAGCTAAGGAGGATTGTAGCTCAGAATGCTCAACCACGGGCTCGCCCAGTGTTCAAGGTTATTTATCAAAAGCTTTATCCTGAATACATTGATGAGCAAAATCCATTTCCTCTCAACTTCAAAATGCCTGCATTCCCGACGTTCACAGGAGAAGATGGCAGTGTGTCCTCCAGAGACCGTATTTTTAAATTCTCCAATCATTGTGTGGCATATGAGGACAACCCAAACTACAAATTAAGGTTGTTTGGGAATTCATTGGCAGGGTTAGCATCTCAGTGGTACTCTCTATTACCTCCTAACTCTATTGCCAACTGGGGGCATATAGAGATGGCATTTCATGAACAATTCTACAGGGTAGAGCCAGAATTGACTATCAACGATCTTGTTGAAGTCAAGCAATATGATCATGAATCCACAGAAGATTTCATGATGAGATTTAGAAAGACAATGATGAGATGCCAATTTCCGGTCAATCAAGCTCAGCTCATATCAATTGCTCAAAGGGCTCTGAAATTACCCTTGAGGAAAAGATTTTATGATACACAATTCAACGAGTTACAGGAGCTGGTGATCGCTGCCACAAAATATGAAAGGCTGTTGCTAGAAGAGCAACAAGTAAAGCATGCTTCCAAAGCTCATCCCTTCTACAAAAAAAAAGCTGCAATTCATCGTGTAGAAGTGGGAGAAACTAGGCAAGAGCATGAAGATGATCTTGGTGGAGAGGAAATTGAGGTATGTGCTGCTGAAATGACTACGCCTTTTCAGCCATTGACGGTGAAAGGGCTAGTTCAACCCATCAAAGATCAGAAAATTGTGATGAATGATGGAGGCTTCGTCTCCATGAAACCCCCCAAGTATCAAAGTTATTCGTTTGATCTGGCCAAGGCACCTGAGATCTACGACGAACTGGTGCGGGCAAGAGTAATTTTGCCTGACAGTACTAAAAAGATGCCTAAGCCATAAGAGTTAAGGGGGAAGAAGTATTGCAAGTTACACTACACCTTCAACCATTATATAGTCAATTGTGTCCAGTTCAGAGATTGGATACAAGATCTTATAGTGAAGGGGAAGTTGTTACTTGACAAGCCCCAAGCTAGTATGATGGTTGATACCAACCCTTTTCCGGAGGCTCCTATCAATATGATCAACCTGATTTGAGAAGCGAGGTCGGGATCATCAGTTGTTACAGCAGTAGAAAGAAGAAAAACAAGGGGGCAAGGAGTGGCCCGAAGGGAATGCAGACAATACCGAGGGTAGAGCAAGCAAAAAGGCAAAGCATATATTCATTTCGATAAGAAAAGGGTTACACGTAATCCTATTCTAAAAATTTTACATCCTCACTCAGGGTGATTATTCGAGAATGATATGTATGCATGATTGCAAAAATCCTACTAGGTTCAGTCAAAACAGTGTGACTATTTGCGAGTTGGGACCTAGTATGCTCTAACTCCAAGTTTGACTTCTTCACTTCTCCAATCTGGTTTTCAAGGTTGTCAAGAAGAGTTGCTTGCTCGGCTTTAAGAGCAAGCAGTTGTTCCTCCAGCCTCTGGATCTCAGAAGTAACAACTCTGATCCTCTATTTTGTCCCAGAGCCTTCATTCATCAAACGTTCAACCTGGGCGGAGGTGCTTGATTCTTTCTCCATAAAGCATCTTGAAGGAAAATTTTTGTCCTAGCTAAGAACATGTATGAACATTTGAATACATATGCTAACAATTAACTCTTTAAAGTAGGCATGCATCCAAAAACAATTCATGAAACCCATGACTTTCAAAGCCTAGTATATGGTGAACCAAAAGACTCTTTAAAGACATTAAAGAGAATTAAGAATTTAGAGATTCTTTACCCTTGAAGCTCATCCTTGATTACACAAGGGATTCACCCAAGTGGAGGGCCTTCAAGTCACCTCCTTGCTCCTTGGATCTTCCTTGTGATTTTCCTCCTTTTAGTGCTCCTTTGCTTCTTTGAGGATTTGAGGATTAGTTCTCCAAAACACCAAAAGTTTGATGTCTCTATGTCTCTTCACCAAGGATGTAATTTGTGAGGATGAAAAATGGATCACTTAGGGAAGTAAATTTGCTAGATAACTATCCCCAAGTAGCTTAGAAAACCCTAATTGAAAACAAAGCTATAAAGATGAATTTATACTTCATTTCTTAGGTGAGTGGCAAACTTGCAATTAAGCAAACTTGCATACCCTCACCCTAAATGGTTGGCCTATATGGTTATTGGGCTTATTGCCCATTTTGTTTTAGTTGTCATACAACTTAAACATAATGGGCCTTGTGGACCAAAACACTTTTGGGCCCCGAAGCCCTAAAACCAACTTAAAAGCCCAATACGAACATTTCGTATAATTAATTAACTAATTAATTAATCTTGACAATTCTTCAATTAAACCATTTAATTGCTTATCCATTTCATTTAATTGCTTCACATATATCCTTATTTGGTGTGCGATCCATTAGGTTCCAATTAGCGAGGCAGTGGGCGATGTTACTCTTAACTATCGATTGTGAATTGAAACCACATTTCAATTCTCCCTTTTTGATGATTAGTGTTTGCTAATCAATAGGGCTTCCACAAACCATGAGTGACACCTAGCAGTATGTCATGGTTACCCAAGCTAAGTAGAATTGGTTGGAGAACCTATCCAGTTACAATTACAATGCAATACGGTCATTCTCTAATACAATACTCTTAACCACATTGTTTTAAGTGATAGTTTGTTTCATGTCTACTATCCAATGTGATACTTTCTTAAATGATTCCCTTGAATATGATTTGGAACATCTTCCTTAGTCATATTCATTTGCTTTGGCCAAAGACTTTAGAATCATATTTTAGAGTATACTCCTTCCACCATGGAAGGTTAGAGATCCCTTGTTGTGCATTCATATGCCTACATGACTAGATCACATGACCCCAACAATGCCGTGGACAATCCGAGGGAATGCCTTTGTCATGATCAAAGATCAAGGACCTAACCATTAGACATCTATGATGCCTCAGGTCTAAGGACTACTTTGCATATTGTAACCTTAGAGTTCGTACATGACATGTATGTTTGAACTCTCATTAATCGCAGTTCAGTGTACTCGATTACTCTTTCGAGCACCTATGTGTTTGTCTTAGTGTCCAACACCAAATGACTTGAGACTAGTTCATACTCACGTTTGAGTCAACATAACACATACTAACCTTAGCGGATTGTCAATGCCCAATTGGCAATCCTATGGCTAGGAACGTTTTAGGAATGAACATAAGAGAAAGGTCTCCTTAATCTAACTCATTAGATCACTTATCTCTTATGTCAAATACATCCCTTGGATTCTCTTATTGATTAAACACATGATTCAATAAATAGTGATTAACAATAAGTATTGCCCTTCCGTTAAACATATAAAAGTTTAACATATTAAGTATTCCAAAAAGCTATTACATCAAATGAGTGGCTTTGTGGGCATACTTCCAACACATCTTACCCGATTAGCTTGTCTTTCAGCTCTCTGATGTTGCTCCCTTAGAGCCCTAAAATTCTCAAAGAATGAAATGAAGGAATCATGTTGGGCTCTTGACAGCTGGCCAGCTTTGAAAAGCTCAATCGTAGCCTTTTCTAGCTCGCAAAAAGCCTTGAGGCTGAAGGAGGCTGAGAAGTCCTTCCTTGCCCATTCTTGGAAGACTCGTCTTTGCTCTAAAAAGACGGATGATGATGAGGAATGCTTTGAAGATTTCAAACTCGTCTCAAGTTGCCCTAATTCTTCAAAAAGTTTGGGCAACTTCGCGGTCTTTGAAAATGAAGAAGAAGAGGGAGGATGTCGCGCTTCAGTCCCTTCTAAAGAAGTAATGCCCACTGATGGGGCAGTTTCTGTCTCCCTGATTGACTTCATAATTCCAGGACTGGGAATTTCAACACCAGGCCGATGAAACTTTGACTTACGGACCAAGCAATGAGGAGAGACTTCTTTCGGAACTTGCTGCAAAGACCAAAGAATACCAGATTAAGGCACGAATGGGCTTGAAGTAAGGGGAAACTCTGGGAAAAAGAAATGTACCTGACTAAGCTCTGGGGAGTCATGAGAGAAAGTATCAACTCCTAGTCGAGAAGGAGATTCTCTACCACCCATAGGGGAAGAAAAAGCCGCGCCTGAACCTTCACCAATGCCCTGGAAGTATCCAGGAGTCGCAGTAATTGTTAATAAGCAGATTGTGATGGGAAAACAAAAAGGAAATACTCCCATACCTGAGTTTGACCCTGAGGGGAAGAATGAGGTGCATCAATGACAACTGTCGGGCAAACAGATACCTGTAAAACCGCTGCTTCAAAGGTCACAGGAATTTCAGGAGCAGTCGGTTCATCACAGGCTGCCACTGATGAACGGGGTGGCTCATATATTGGAGAAGGCTGCAGAAAATATGAATAGAAGTTAATATGAAAGCAAGATATGAGAGCTCAATGTAAAAACGAGTTGCTTACCGAGTTACTACCCTCATCCACAAAGTGCAACATGACTCCTGTGGATGGATCAAACTGAGAAGATGGAGGTACCTCCAGAGCAGAAGAAAAAATGCTTGTTTCTCGGGCAAGTGGCGAAGAGGCTTCGGGTCGAATGAGTTTTTCCTCTCTCATGGCCTGAACCAAGCAATCATGCTCAAAGTGTGGTGAAAACAAGGGAAACTATGCAGGTTAAAACACGAGTCATACCTCAAGCTCGGCAATGGTGATATTTCGTAAATCTTCAGCCCTTTTGTGAATTTCAGCTCCTAATGGTTCATCTTTAGAAGCAATGGCCGGTTTCTTAGATACTTGAGGTCCTGGTTTCAAGGAGAACAAGGACAATTAGATAAAGAAGAATGGGGCAACCTGGTGAAGAAAGAACAGAAACTCACTTGAAGATTTTTGCTTCTTTCTGCCTGTTTCAGAGACCGGGGCCGATGAAGCTGATGACTTAGAGGTTGGGATGATTCTTGCTCTCTTACTCTTTCTAGCCAAAGTTGGTCGTTTAACCTTGGAGAGAGATGCAAGATCAGAATCTGAGGTCTCAATTACAACTGTTTTCTTTCGCTTAGAGGCTTTGACAATCACCTCAGGTACTTCTTCAGCTTCTAGATCTCCAGAAGATTCCGAAACTCCTTCACCTTCCCCAGCTTCTCGTCGCTCAGCTTCTGCTGCAGCTCCATGAAGAATTACGGCATCAACGGAGTCATTCTAGGAATCAGTCGGTGCCGATTCAACATTTACTTGAGCTGCAGTATCAAGCAAAGTAAGATTTAAAGGACTTCAAGAGGGAAACAAAGTCAAGTTAAGAAAAAGAAGTACCTATCAGGAGTAACCGATTCTTCTCTTGAATCATCTCCTTCCAATTTGTAAGTTCGCCCGAGCTAGGGTATGATCTGAAAGAAAGTTGACTGAAGAGGCGGTCATGAGTCTCTCTTAAGTCACCTCCATATTTCTTGGTCCATTTGTCTTCCCACCAAGAAGAGAAGATGGAAGTGCATTCAAAATTCAGAATGACGGACTTTCGGGCAGCCTGGCTCATGATCTCAAAGCTACGTCGGGCAGCTCGAAAGGTTGCCTCGGAGGGGAATGACAATCGGAAGGAAGTGCCACAATGAACAGAATCGAAGAATGGGACGGGAATAGCTTGCCTAAAACCTAACTGCCTGCTACAAAAGTTAGGGTGATACACCTCCAATCCTCGGTCATATCGATTGCCCCGAACTCCCCAGACCAGGTCTCTCGGTTGAATGCAACTAATAAATTTCTCCCTACAGAAGGAAGTGGCATCTTCTCCAAGAGCATCTTGAAAAGCTTGGTCAGAAAACCAAGGATATCTCCTCAAGACCGACGCGCCCCATTCTAAGTCTGACCGAGTCCTACAAACTTTGAAGAAGTAGAAGCAGGCGAAAGATGAGTGATCTGTAGGAGCAGCTTCAACCAGGATTCGGGCAGGGCCACACCTTCTGGGACTCTAAGTTGGCAGCCCGAAATTCTGGAAAATACCATTGAAGCCATAGTTGTATCATCCATATGGGCCCATTCAGGTTAGTTTCAAATGGCTCGCCTTGAGTCATTTCAAAGAGAAGATGATAAAAATGAGAAAGAATGAATGGACCCGTAGCTACATCATCAAAGTTATGGAGAGCCTCTACAAGGGGGATCCATTCAACCTTCACTCATTTAGACTTATTGGGGAAGACATGTTTGTTAAGCCAATATAGAAGAAAATACATGTGCTCTTGATCTTTATCAGCATGAGAAGAACTTGCCCCAAAATTTTCCTTCACGAAAGGGATGAATCCCTTGAAGGAGGTCCCATAACTCTTGAAAGTAGCAGAGTTATATTTCAGGGGAAGGAAAGAGGCGGAGGCACCTGAGCTTTCAGCCATTGAAGGGTGAGCCCAGTCTTGAGTAACGTCCATTATCTTGCCCGACGGCCTTAGCCCGAAGACCTGGGCCATATCAAGAATAGTTGGAGACATGGGACCCATACGGAAGTCGAAGGTGTTTGTGCCCGAATTCCAGAAGAGAATGGAGGTAGCAAGTAATTCAGGCTTAGGGATGATGGTAATCTTCGAAAGCATTATCAATTCATAAATACCATTATTCATCCATTTCTTCTTAAAAATTGGCTCTAGTTCGTCAATCCACTGGGCCCAAGCCGGGTCATTCATCAAAGGAAAGCCTCGACGATATGACGACCATTTGGATGAAGAAATGCCCAACTTAGCCAAGAAGGGATTTGGGGAAAACCAGTTATCCCAGGGCATATTATTTTCTATCACTGAAGGGACCCGAAATCCATGCAGGACCCAACGATTATGGCCCATATGCTTCGAGGAAAAGATCAGAATATAAACCTGCCCGATGGCGATGCAGCCCATTGAGTAAACGGCGCAAAGTGGCGATGCCTTCGCCAGATTCATAGGAGGGTTGGATTTGGCTCGATCCTGAAGCCATTTGACTAAGTTTGAAAGGTGAATGATAAAGGAGATAACGAGTATAGAAGGTATCGGGCAAAGAGGAAGAGAAAGTCTGAAAGATTTGAAGAAGTAAGATGTTGGGGAAGTGAAGAAAATTTTCAACTTTGTACTGAGAATGCAAAGAGTTCGTGGGTTCGTGGGTCAGAACGTGTGCAAATCCCGAGAAAAGATGTGGGTATAACGGGGAGCTTCTTCAATCAAAATTGGCGCCTGGGATTCCAAGCTGAATATTGATTGAAGGGGGCACTGTTTGGATTAAAAAGTAAACTTTGGGCTTAAGCAATGAAGAAGCCCAAAGGGAGGCCTAGAGTAAGAGATGGCCGAAGCCCAACCGAAGCCCAGAAAGCAGAGAAGAGGCATTTTCGGACTTGGTGCAGTTCACTGGCATTTGTTCACCTGCCCAAAGACCAAGTGGTATAGACTGGACAGCTAATCAGCCCAAAAAGTACTTTATAGTGGCAGTACAAGTAAATAGCTGATGAGTCACTACCCTTCAAGCTGCATTCGGGCAAGGTCACTACTGCAGAAAGCCAAGCTAAAAGTGTCTATAAAAGAAGAAAGAGAAATCAGGATCAAGGACACTCAAACAACCAAACAAATACAAGCACAAACTCTGCTCAAAGCCAGATTTGATTTCAAACGAAGCTGTAGTCAGCCCAATCCTTCATCCATCGCGGGATCAACTTTCACCCAACCCTTTTGTAATAGCTCTGCTACCTTGTCTAAACACTTGCTGTAGTATCGATTCTCTTTTGTAAACTCATCTCCTGACCCCTTTTCTAAAGTCCTCAGACCCCTAGATAAACCACAAAGATAGGAAGTGCAAGACGTCCAACCTTGCCCGACAAGGTGAAAGCTTGCCCGATCCCCTTTGGTTTTGTCTTTTCATTCATTAATCTAGCAATATGTTGTATACTTCCAGTTGTATTCAAGTGAGTTCTAGTAAAATGATGATAAAACTCTTTCAGTTCTTAAATCCGATTTAAATGCATCTTTACAATTTAAATCAGATCTAAGTGCGAACCTCTCAGGCATGTAAGTTTGATCATTCAAAAGTCCTTGATCTCAAGGCATAAAAAAGAACCTTATGTGGACTTAACCCATCCACTGTAATCCTTGATAAACCAGAAGTCCGAAGTTACTTGGGGCACAAGTAATCGAGTTATCTTATAGTTTATCTCTGTTATATAATGATTATCATTGACCGTTTGAGTATGGAATTAATTCTGATAGGAAGCCTCAAGGCCTATACTTAAGGCCCCACAAAGGCACCTATTTGGATTCGTTCTGCTCTGCGGGCATGATGATCAGAAGTATAACAGTCGTAAGCTTATGCACAATAATGAAACGAACGTTATATGTTCGAGTACTGGATTAGTTATTGACAGGAAGCCTCAAGGCCTATACCTAAGGCCCCACAAAGGCACTTGTCATAATTAACACATGTCTCTCGGGTGTATATACGACTGAAACTCAATATCCGTTCTACATCTGCCATGCTAAAGATGGCAGTGGCACGCCTAAGCACTTAAAAGTTAAACTTGATTGTGAGCCTCAAGGCCTACACCTAAGGCTCCACAAAGGCACTTTTCAAAGTTAACTATGTCCTTCTCTTTCAGTTTTGCCCGACAAGCTTTGCCCGACAAGCCTTGCCCGACGAACTTTGCCCGACAAGCCCGCCAGTAAAGTAGAAGCCCGACAGAAGCATCAACCGGCAAGGACCTCTTGGGGAGCTGTGTGCTCGTTGGCCAGAAGACTTCCCCGACGGAAATTCTGCCACGAACAATCATACATGAATATTTACTCGCCACGTGAATTATGACAACAAATCCTGGCAAAAGAAACTACTGTGCAATATATACATGAATATTTCCAATGGTTCTCAAGCAACTACTGTGCAATATATACTTATTTGTATCGTCAGGCATTTGTAACGTACGGACTGGTATTCCTTGCAGATGATACAATCATACAATGTTGCAGCTTTATAATATATGGAACCCATCTGTTAGCAAGTCAGTGACCCTTTCCAGGGTTCGGTTTTACCAACCATAGCTAAGGTTTATTCACTAGCCAAAGGCTCATGGAGCAGTTCTGGTTCAGTTTCCCTTCACAGTGAAATATTTGGAAGAGAAGAAGCAGCTTTTATCAAAGGGGATCTTCATTGGCCTGCAACACAGTAACAAATGAAGATTATTTTACCTACATTTTCCCCATACTAGTTTTGAAGACTGTCCTTGTTGAATTTTCACAACGGTGATGAATTTTTCTATCCATTTTTTATGAGCTATCTTCTACTCATCAAGCATATGAGGGAGTTCCATCCAAGTGTCAATGGATATTATTTTGTGTAATTTATGTTTCATAAGTGGGGTAAGTTTTGTGAAAATTGTGTATTTAAACTAAAATGAAATTCGTAGGTTAGGCAGGATGGCAAGGGTAACGTGCGCTATTGTATTCGGGAATTACTTATTGCTACCAACACTCACTTGAATGTGAATGGGGCGTCCTGGATTAATAGCCGGATGCCATATATTTCTTTGCATTTAGAAAAATTACACAAATCGTATCTCAATTACAATTTTAGAGTGAGCGAAAAGAGAAACGGGAGTGCAAACAACACGTCGCTTATTAATGGTAGTAGGTCTTATTGAAGAACATAGATACTCACAAATGTAGCCATCGTCATTTTTAAAGACCAGATTTCAATATAAAAGCATGCTCAATTGAATTAACTAGCTCCAAATGATAGAAAAATGAAAAGAATTATTTATCAACAGAATGATTAAAATCTTAAAACTGTAATTAAAGTAGTTTAATAACAAATCACACTGTACGTAATGAAACATGACATTCACAAATGCAGGTGTTTGGGTTAAAATTGGACACTGGACTTTATGACAATGGAGGCCCAAGAACGCAGAAAGCAAGGGAAAGACTGGGCTCGGGCAAGCTAACAGCCCAAGAAGAGTTTAAACATTATTTTAGCAAGGCATAGGCCACATGCCTATGTGAAAGGTGATAGGTGGCGCAAGTGATCAACTCATTTCACAACTAAACAACAATTTGTTATACAAATATAACAGTGACATGATTAGATCTATGTTAGTCTTGATTGTGAGCCTCAAGGCCTAACCAAAGGCCCTACAAAGGGGACTTGGATCTTCTCCTGAGCCCAAGGAGAGGATCCTCCTGACCAAAGGACTTGGGCCGTTGGATGAAAATCCAACGGCTACAAACAGGGGGGTCCCTTTAAAGTTATAATAATTGTAGCCGTTGGATTTTCATCCAACGGCCCAAGTCTTTGGGTCAGGAGGATCCTCTCCTTGGGCTCAGGAGAGGATCCAAGTCCCTACAAAGGCACCTTTCAAACTAACAGCAAACTCACATTGCAGCACACCAAGCAGCAAACCTTCCCCGGCAAGAGCCCTGAGGAAGCTGTGCGAGGGACCGATCCAGCTTGAATAGCAGGATCTGACGTTCGGAATAGAAACTGGGATATGAGATTCACAATGAAATAAAAACAAAAATGCAGGATTCCTCGAAAGCATATCTCACTGAACTGGGCAGCCTTCGGCAACTACCCCGGGAGCCGTCGGACACTGGGCCAACGGGCAGTGATCACTGCCTTCCAGATCCCACCATTGAGGCCCATTGATCCCCTTGGATTGGAGGAAGAAATACATGAGAACTCCCATGGAGGCTAGGCCAGCATCCAAAGCAGCAGAGAGGATATAGTTATGCCTAGCCTACCAGCCCTTGTGCCTTTTGTACACATAAAAGCTGAAGAAAATACCAACTGTAAACCATGTTATGTAGTGCACTGCTTTAGCCGGCGGCATGTTGCCCGTTGCTCCGAGGATTATGGGCATGTTGATGAGCCTGATCCACTTTTGGTTGGGGAATTTCTTGGAGAGGAACCAAACCGGAACAGGTGCAAGGAGGCCAATGAGGAAGAACCAGTTCATCTCCTTGTAGACTCCATGACTGGTGAACATTCGGAGGGGGCCTATGACCCCCCATATGATCGAAGCATTGTAGAACACATCATCTCCCGGGCATGTCCACGGACTTCCCTCTGGCAAATTTGATGTATCGCATATGTGCTCAATGGATTCAAGAAGCCACCATGCTGTGCCAAAATATATACTTGAAGCCACTACTGTTCCAACTAGCTGAAGATGCACACAACGGAAATGATCCAAATCACATTAGTGTGACTATATCGTAAACATGAACGATTAAAGAACGAATATTTAAATCGGAAGTAAAATTGAGAGGGATTAAGCAGACAATAAGCTATGTGTAAACTAGGGTTTAGTGCGTTTTTATTGTACAAAGGAAGACTTTCATCAAATGAGTGTAATTAACTGAAAATTCTCTATGCAAGATGTTCGTCCTTAGTTAAAGGATGGATTTTGTATCATAATGAGTTGATAACGCGCCAAAACGTTTTGCTATAATTGACAGTCGATCCTTTAATAAAGAATGAAGAACTGTAAGTGTAATTATATTACAAATATGAAAATTAAAACAATTGCTGCTACTGTCGATAAATTTTGGTTACCTGTGCAATAAACATTGACTTAGGAGGGATCTTCATGTAGTGACCTAATTTGAAGTCACCAAGAAAAGTGAGTGCTTGTGCCATGCTGATGTATCCATAGGTTTTAAAGGTCACATTAGCAAGAGGCTTCCCTGGGTAAATATACCCAATAACTATCTCCGTGATCACATTAAGCCCCGGTTGCTGCACAACAAATACAATTAGATGACAAATTGAAACTTATACGTCTCTACGGTCGAAACTTGCAACATGTTGATCATACCTGGTTTGTTGTGGCTTGAATAATACCGATGGGCAAGGTGAAAAGTAGGGCAATGCCACAAGCCATTGAAACTCCCCACCACGGAAGTTGGAGCTGTGTTCCAAAACCTTCACAAGCAAAGATGGAAAGGCCAACCATTAAAACAAGGATGAGTTGAAACCACCATCGAGGGACAGAATCATAGTTCTTTTTCATCAGACGGGTATGGATGTCGTCGACTTGATCTTTCACGACACTAGCTGTCTTCTTCCACATGTGCCAAATTGACCTGTTCATGTATGAACAAGCTATGAGCTTTGAACAAGAGTAATAATCGAGTGTGTTGATTTTCACACTCCTGTTTTCTCCTGCTGCACTCCTCTCATTGTTTTTGTCTCTTGATAAGTATCCTTCAATTTATTCAATCGAATGGCTCACAAAAAGGAGTGAACAGCAAGAGACAAGAGTTCGAAAATCACTTCTCGAAGTTGAAAGTGATGCTGAAAAGAAAAAAGAACTTACTTTCCATGGAAGAGGCCAACATGTGAAATAGTAGCTGTAAGAGTGGCAAAGCTCAAGCCATAACTGAAGGCAAAGAAGGTACTGAGATAGAGTTTACTGTAATTGTTATACGCTTCGAGGTCAATGTCGAAAGTTGTTTCATTCAGAACCCGTGAAATATCAAAGGTCTTGCCCGTGGAGTCGAAAGTGTGAGAGGTGAAGATTGGAAACTTCTTAGCATCATATGCATTGGACCAATAAGAAATGGGGGTAAGAACGTAGAGGATCAAGATGAAACCACCTAACATATTGATGATGGCAAATCCAGGTGTGGCTAAAGGGCTGCCCAAGAAGCCGGCAATTGTGGACCAATCGAAGCCGAAAGAGCCAATGCCAAGGCCACCCATGCCGGAACCAATCTGTTGGGCGGTGATGGAGCTCTTCCATATCAAGCAAACAATGGAGAAAGCAGAGATGGAGGGGAAAAGAAATCCGGGAATAATGTAGTAAGCAAAGCTGCATACGAAAACAGTAAGGAAGAACTGCAGCCTAGTAAGGCCTCCCTTTGGTCTCTTTTCCTTCTCATGCAATGCCCTGCCATCAAGTTATAATTTTTTTCGATAAAGATAGAAAATCAAAGAAATGCAATGCGATTGTAAGTGACAATTTTTTTTTTTCAATTCTATCACACACTGATATGGGTCGTAACTTAACCACATGACAGTGCATGATTGACATGAAATACCAAATAGTTTTCTCAATAAAGATGATTTGGTAAGAGAATACCTGAAGAGAGAAACTTGAACTAGATTTGACGGCCACCACATGTAAGGGGAGTCAATAAGGTATTTTCTGAATAAGCCAGCCCATCCATACCCAAGCATCTGAAAGATTTCAAATTTCACAACAAAACAATTACTTGCTGAGCAAGAAATCAAACACACAAAAGAAAACCTAGTCATAAATCAATCAGTGGTGTCAAAACTTACCTGAGTGGTTTGTGCTAACAGGAAGGCTGCTGCAGGATTCTGTGGTCTGTGGTAGAAGGCCTTGACAATCGTGATGATGTGAACTGCATAAACGCCGCCTGCTCCCGAGTTAGCAAATATGGTGATCAACACATGTTCTTTCAGATTGAAAGGCCCCGGATTCATTGTAAACGACCATTTTGTGAATGGAACTCGGAATTTTCTGGTTGGGAGTGTCGCAGCCATCAACTTTCCAAGAGGAAGGACAACAATCTGTGCCGAGACTGAAGAAACGGAGAGCTGATTTGTTCGGAACCCAAAGAATTTGTTGACGAAAGCAAGAATTGAACACGATAAAATCTCAAGAACCCATGTCCGAAACGTCAAGGTTGGCTGTGAAGGGTCATCGGTGATTGGAACAGTTAGCCGAACTTCCTCAATGGGGCAATCATTCACTTCATGATCACCTACATCAACAAACCGAAAGCAGTTCCGATTCATCTCTCTTCCTCCTTTTTTCGGTCGCAATGTGCTTCAAACCCCTCAATGGCTACAACAAAATGGAAATGGCACTCTTTATATACAAATGCTTATTGTTTATTTTGTTGATTTTTTTTTTTTTTGAACAAACGATATTATGTAGACATTAAGGGGTGAGAGAGTAGGCTAAGCCTCATAATGAGCTAGCAATAATATGGTTCAAATTCATCTTTGGCGAGATCAAACTTGAGACCTCTCACTTACAAGTGAAGAGTAATACCACTAGACAATATGCAAAATTTTGAGATGATACTTATACGTTAATAAGGATAGTGTATCACTAGGACTGTATAGGTGCTGCAATCCTGGTACGATTAGTAAACCTAATTAAATATGAATAGTGAATACTAAAATTTTGGTGATAAAGTCTTGTTCGAGTAGAATTACATGATGGGCTACTCAAATTCCACCTCTTTTACTATATGACAAGGGTATGTGGCTATGCTCTCACATTTTACCTCTTTTACTATGACGTCGTCACAATACAAAGAGAGATGTAGAACTATGGAGATTGTTCAACGGAGGTTCTAATCCACATAAGTGTTTTTTAGTTGATATGAATTTTAGTCTAACAATTATAACATATATTTGTTTTTTATTAGTGTACTCCATAAATGATATCAATCATATCGTCCACCATTCATAATTTTTTTCCATATTCGACACAATTTTTTGTTTATTATCATGATATTCTAATCTAATCTTGTTATGACAGAGAAACCTAAATGCAGATAAAATAAAGGGAAATTTTGTTTAAACCCATCTAATCTATTTTTACACCCAACTTACTCTTTTCACTCATTTGATTTTTAACTAAACTATTAATATCTCTTTAAACCCAAATTTAATACCTAATATACCCCCCATAAACCCAATTCAATATGTGAATTTATCTTTGCACCCACTTGTTTTCCCTTTTGCATCATGCTTCAGCCTTGCACAAAAAAAGTTCATCTAGATAGTCAAAATCTAGTACAGATCTGTATTAATTTAGAGGCACATCAAGGCTAATGGAAACAGCAAGAAAGTAGTGTAAAATTATATTGCACAAACAACGTCGTGATTACACAGCAACATAGTACGAGATGCTCTCTGTACATGCAAGAGATAAGAGTCTGTGATAACTACTCGGCCGTATAATTAGCACAAAATACTAACAAGTATTCGCGTATGAAGTTACAGATAATAAACGCCATCTTATGCTACCACGAAGGCACTAGATGAACCTGTAAAATGGCGAATGGATCCCACGAAACTCTTTGAGGCACCAAAATGTCTAATTCTGTAGCTGCCGGGAGTTGCAGATTGAGGAATTCTCCATTCTATGGTTGCCTGACTTCTGGTACTAAGTTTGGCGGGTCTTGACCACTTAAAACACAGGCAGAAATCGTCGTCGTCATATGCTGGAAGCCAAGTATCTTTTCCATGGAGAATTTCCACAAGGGCGAATGTACCTTCAGTCATAAGGTCATTCCGAGGGCAAGCAGACCAGAAGGTAACTGTCACCATGCCATGGCCCCTCTTGAACGTGGAGTTTTGAGGAACATCGAAGCTGCAGTCCCCAAAACTAATGCCACGAGGAATTAACAATGACTATATATTTGAAATCAAACGAACAAAAAATTCATAAATTGAGTCATACTTTGGTTGGAGAATTCAAAACTTCAAAATCACCATCCATCAATAAAAAAAAACTTATTTTTCTCTATGAGAGCTATTAGGGTTTTAGCCAGAATGAAAGTAGGATAAATAAAGAGTGATCGTAGGGTTTAATTATAGTGTTTGAGTTTATTGATAAATTTGAGTTTTATTATTAATTTCATTTTGTACTTAATAGTAATCATGCAATAGGGTAAAATAGACAATTAACATTTAAAATTTAAGTTGGTGTTAAAAGAGGTTAAATGGGTTTAAATAAAATTTCCTTAAAATAAATTGATTGCAAACTCGGGATTCTAAGATATTTTTAAACACAATTCTGACTTTTATACCTCCACTCTTGAAAGAGCCAGCTCGGGTGGAAGAGCGTGAATCCTCCTTAGAAAATTGCTGATAAGACAGACCCAACGTCTTCAATTAGCTTCCAAAGTCTTTGTCTTTGCCCATTTTGCACTTCTCTTCATTAAATCTTGTCTCAAAGCTTAACGTGTAGCATAAGTTTAGGGACATGTGTGGAAAATTGATGATAAGAAATTGTCGAATATTTAAGCTCTTTGAGTCTAAACGAACAAATGTTTGTGTTAGTAACACTGTCAAGTGCCGATGGTGCAGCCACATTTGAATAGTCAGCAGGTAGATGGAGATACATGCATGATCATAGATGGAATTGTTGTATTTTCTTGAGGTAGACCTGTGGTTGCTGTAAATTTGAGCCTCTGAAAACTTTGAAATAAATTATTGAAGAATATAGTTACAAATTGGACTTGGTCAAATGCTTGTACAAATACTGCATTCGCAATTGACATAGTGATTTCTGCAGTTTGTTCTTTTTGTAGATATCAAAGAGACGGGCCGAGGGTTCACTTCCAACATCAATACTGTTTCCAATTGATAATTACCACCTACACAATTCGTTAGATTTCACAGGATTTTAATAGACTTTTTTTAAGTGACAGATTTCAAAGGATTTTAAAAGTTTCTCAATTCTATATGGATTTCGTTAGATTTATATGGATTTCTAATATAGATTTTTATGGATTTGTATGGATTTCTTTCGTGGATTTCTCAAGATTTATATGGACTTCTTTCAAAGATTTCTTAGGATTTTACCCTTAATCATTGACTAGGAGACATCTAATCTAAATAGGATTGCTATCTAGTAGTTCATTCTCATAATCTCCACAATAGACCAAGAAATACTAATTGATGAGTCTACTGCTTAGAAAGTGTAAGAAGGTCACGCACTAATATAGAATCAAATAACAATGAAACACATTCATTTAAGAAAAGAACGAAAAACACTGATATAGAAACTTGAGAAAAAGTGGAGAGTGTTCCACTAACACTACGATCAAGTAGAGTTTAGATTTCCTCAATTGGGGAAGCCGAACAGCCTTTTCCACTAACAACAACCAAAATTCAACAGAGCTAAATCCTACATTCCCACATTCAATTTCCTACACTTATAGTCTAATAGCAATAGTACATTATCCAAATTCAACAGAGCTAAATCCTACATTCTCACATAATATCATTAATTAAATTAAACACATCATTCATTAAACATAATCCAACATAATTCAGTTAACAAAAAGTATGAATAAGTCAATTAAACATAATCCAAAATAAAACGAACAAAGAAAACTAAATGTATCATGAGTCATATCATTTCAAATTATAGCGTATCCAATTTGACCGCTCTTCCGGTGATATCTTCATAAATGCATCCTTTTTTGTTTTAGTATCGAGCAAAGTGACCGCTTGATAGCGAGTAGGTTCATCCAAATTTGGGGTTTCCTTGATGGTATCCCATATAGAATTTTGTCTCTCTCTATCCTTATCTCTTTTCTCCAACAAACTATGGACTCCTGGGAAGTCAGTGGCAATTGAACCGAGAGTAAGTGAAATATTTTCCATAATTCTAGCTTGATTAGTGGTCTCAGATGATCTAGTATTCCCTTGGTATTGTGTTATGTTTCGTTTCCTACGGTTGGTGATTTCTGGGGGAATCTCTGAGCTAGTGGCCTGAGTGGGTAAGAATGGGGATGATTAATCGAATGATGAAGTTTGGTGTGATGCTTGGTTTTGATTTAGTACAAAACCCCCATTTTCCTCATCGTAAAACAAGTTCTCTATTCTAACTTGTTCATCTTTCTCTATTCCAGCTTGTCTATCTTTCACTACAAAAGTTCTTGCATCAGTTTCCTCACCCAATCCCAATGAGTGTTTTCCAATAGCAGTTGCATCCCCAAGTACGATTTGCAAATCTTCAAAGTCATCACAAGATTTTTTACAAATGCTTCTTTGGTCTGGGTGGGCCTACAAAATAAACAAGAAAATCACAATTGTTCAATCAACTCTAAGTTTACATTCAAGTTACATATAATATTTTAAATAAAAGCCAAGAAGCTCACCCTAAAGTATTCTTCCCAAACTTCGTCAACAACAACAAATCATTTTGTGTTTGCATCCCACCCAAAGCCAGAGTTGTTTCCCATAAGCTGACTATACTTTCCATATTCCTTTTTAAAATATCTCATTCGACTTGTGTAATGCTTATAAGTTTTATTACACTTTAGTCTTTCATTAAGTGCCGGAAGTATTCTTGTCGTCACAATATCTTTGGTTAGCAAGCCATTAGCATCACGTCATCCACGCAATGTAGCTTCAACGAGCAATTGTAACAACACTTTGCTCTCTTCCAAAGTCCAAGCGCTATAATCACTCTTGGCCTTCACTTTTCCAATTTCTTGTTGTTCGTCTCCCATTTCTAATTAGTAGTATGATGGAAGCAGTAGCAAAAAATCAATTCAGGACATACTTAACAAAAACTATCCGAATCATATAATATGCAATGCATTAATAAAGCAACAAGGTACATTAATTAACCAAACAATACAGTAAGCTCTAGTCTAATCATAATAACCAAATTCATGAAAAAATGCTAATCATAATAACCAAATTCAATACAACAAACAAAGATAGGGGAAAATATTCAATCTAAACTCTTAACAAATGAATAGAATAATGTGAATGGCCTGTGAATGATCATTTGCAGAAACAAAAATCAACGCACCACATCAACAATAGTCGGAAAGAATCTCCAGAAGTTGATATATACAAAAAGAGAAACAGTTTCCTCAAGCAAGAGAAACAAGAAATTATAAAAAGGGACAAATAAAAGGTAAAAACACTTGTGATTTTTAAGTACTTGGAGCTCAACATGATCACATAAAGGTTCACAAATATAAGTTTCAATTTTGCATTTAAAACAAGAAAGGGGGAGGATGAAACAATAGCGGTTTGCCTGCTCCAAATTTCAGATCAGAAACCTTATTGAAGAAGATCAACCATAACCACTGAGATACCACAACTAAATAAACAATTACACAGTTACAATGATAAGAAAGAAGCTAAACAGAACCTTGCACTTTGCTAACGCATCATCCCGTTTTACAGCTTCACTAATTAGAGAAATATAATTCACCAGTGAAGCTAGTGACAATGGAGAACTAAATATAGATTGAGAACTAAATACAGATTAAGAACTAAACACAATGAGGGAAGTAAGGGAGCAATCGGTGGAGCTCGGGAATTGCTCCACGTCCGATTCAATTCATCTTTATTCCAAAAAATATTGTAATAAATAAAATAATAACAAAAAAAAGCAAAAAACAAAATAGCAACAAAGAAATAGAGAGCAGACCTTCTGGGTTGGTGGGGGAAGTTTGGAGATTGGAATCACATGCAGTTGGCATGATAAAACAAAATTATAAGAACAAAACAAAACACATGAAAGGGAAAGATGGAGTTTTTTTTTTTTGAGATTACCGGCAAGACTGAGTACAAATACGTACTGTGCCTACGTGCTAAGAACAACTATATATAAACACCATGAAAATAATAAAGAGTCCTTGTACAAATTCGGAAGAGAAAAAAAAATACCTTGAGGAATGGAGGAAGACTGTTCTTCTTCTGTCTGAGAGAGGAAGACTGTTCCTCTTCTATATGATGAACGTGAAAAGAAATCAGAGGGGTTAGAGTTGGATTCTTGATGGCATATAATATTTATACCACCCACCTTCAAATCCATCCAAATCCATCATTCATTAAAATCTTAATAAATCTTTGGTATTCTCACTACACCTAGAATTTGGTGGATTTTTTTAAAACCTAATTGACTACCCATGGATTTTGATGTATATTTTAAAATCCTTTAAAATCTTAATTTGACTACCCTATGATTTCAAACTCCTTTAAAATCCTCTTTTAAAATACTGATTGACTACATTCGAATTTTAAAGTCTATTAAAATCCTACCAAATCCTAGTTTGACTACACTCCTCTAAGTATACAAATAATTCGGAATTTATTCCGATTGAGATCTCATTGATTTGTCAACAGTTTTAACTTAATACTACAAGATTAGTTTAAGACACGTTCTCGTTTCATGCAAGTCCTCACCGCCTTGTACGGATTGCCATACACAAGAACCCCTCGTCAACGAGGCCTTATTATACATAGCTCAAACACAAGGCCAGCCCATGGTAATTATGAAGGCCCATTTACATCGTCTCTCTGCAAAACCCTGAACCCCAAATTTTCCCTACCGTCACTCTCTCTCACTAAACCCCCAAAACCCTAACTTTAAATTCGATCGCTGAGAACGAAGAGAGAGAGAGAGAGGGTGGCCGGTGAAGCAGTGAAGGAAGAAACGATGTCGTCCGATACCGAAGATACGACGTCGGGTTCAGAGTCTGAAGCATCGGACTCTGCGAAGGCCAACTCCACGCTGGACTTCATAGAGAAGCTCTCAGATGTGCCAATGGGGCGGCTGCCCCCGAACATTGAATTCCAGAGGACACGTGTCGAGTGCAAGGCCGATGCTCCCATTCATGTACAGAAATTTTCACCCAATTTTTTTCATTTTTCAATTTTTGTTTTATGAAATCTACATTTCCCCATGATTTTGTTTCTGACATTTTTTTCGATCTTGGAATTTTTTGTTTCTAGTTTGAGAAATTTTGACCGTTTTGAGTACAAATTTGGGTTCTTTTGGTTGTTGGTTTTTGTTGATGGTCGTGTTTGGTTGCTAAGAAAATGTGGGAAACTGAATTTCTTTATACTTACTGGAGTTTTTTTTTTTTTAATTGCGTTACCTGACCACATAAGCTCGATCCGCATTCATGCATAGTGGTAAATTTTTCAATGAAGAAAATAATTTTTCTTTGGACCAAGATTGTTTCTTTGAAAGCGAAACCGAAGTAAGCAATCTGCCAAAGTGGCATAAACCTGCATTCGGCGATATTAGTTATGATGAGTCGTCTGTTTCATTTTCCCCAATACAGTGAGGAAGGGCATCGATGAATTTTTCTTGTTTTTCTTATTTCTCTTATTTCTTACAGTTTTAAATTTTGGTGTTTACAGACTGATACTTTTCAGTATAATGGTGCTTATGCATCAATGGGAGTCGACAATAACTTAGTGGATAGCTTCTGTGACAACTTTAAAGTTGAAGTTATTAATCTTACGGAGGATGAGATGGAGTTTGATATGATCGGCATTGATCCAGCACTTGCCAATGCATTCCGGAGAATCCTTATAGCTGAGGTTTGATTAAATTCACGAGTACTTGAGTATGCATGATTAAATTATGCTTCGTCAGTGGTTAATATTGTTTTGAGTTCATATACTAGTTCTGTGTTCATATTCCGTTTTCATGGGCTTATGTATCATCTTCTAGCTGTATCACTCAGTGACATAGTGATTCTTGTTCAAGCATCATGCATGGCATATATATATATATATATAAGAACTTGTATTCGGGTATGTAAGTGTTTTAAGTTCAACTTGTTACTTCTATACAGCTTGAGTGACTTCATGGTTAGTTTCTCATGTTTACTTAAACCATCTCATATGAGTTTGTATCTGCTTCCCTTATTTCCTTGAATTAAGGCTAGGTATTTTATGCATGGAAGTTTGTATCTACTTTTTGTAATGGAAATTTGTATGCTATTCGATATTTTTCTCACTGATATGATATACATGGAAGTGTTATGATAATTGCTATTCAGTTGGCAGTATATGTTACTAACAGTGATCTAAACTTGTTGTATTATACAAGCGCAGGTTCCCACAATGGCTATTGAAAAAGTTCTTATTGCAAACAATACATCAGTAATCCAAGATGAAGTACTTGCTCACAGGTTGGGTCTCATTCCGATCAAGGTTGACCCTAGATTATTTGAATTTACAGGTAATATGATTTGATATTTCCATTATTTTATATAAAATAAATTTGTATTTGTTTATTTCCTCTACTGAGTTCTTTCCTGTCATATTTTACTTTGTAGAAAATAATACACCAAATGAAAAGAACACCATCGTTTTTAAGCTCCATGTTCGCTGTGAACGAGGGGGGCAGCGTATTTCAGGTATAGTTCTGTGTTTTGTTTTCTTTTTAGACTATCAGTAAGTTTTATAGACCTATCTTTCTCCAAGACTATTGGTGGGAGTTTTCTTTTTGTGATGACTTTGCAACATTTTATGCAGTAAAGTCAAAAGAATTGATTTGGTTGCCAAATGGGAGTGAGTATCCTTTGGAATCGCAAGATACCAAGTCAGAGTCATCCTCAAAACCAAAAACATATACATCATTTACTTGCAGTCAGGATTCCTTGCCAGAATTTTCCGACAATCCAATTTGCCCCACGAGTGGAGACATTACAATTGCTAGACTAGGCCCTGGTCAGGTAAACATGTTTTTTGTTTTGTATTGTTGTGGTCTTTGCTCAGAAATCATATACAGCACTTTTCACTCTGCAACTTAAGCACAGGCCTAAAATTTGATATGTGGAGCAATTGACTTCAAATATTGTTTCATTATACAGCATTGTAGCCAACTACTATCTTATCAATTCAGTATTTATTCTATCTAGTAGTCAGTAATGTTTACTGTTCTTGTGAATTTACTTTTAAGTGATGTTAAATTTACCACTTTTTAGGAAATTGATCTGGAAGCACATGCTGTTAAGGGTATTGGTAAAACACATGCTAAATGGTCTCCAGTTGCCCCTGTTTGGTATAGGATGCTTCCTGAGGTAAGGAGTTGTTTTAGTGATTTTGAAAACACTCTGAAGATTATGTCAAAGTAATCTTAAAGATTTTGATTTCTTATTAGGTTATAATATCGCAAGATATTGAAGATGAGATGGCTGAGAAACTTGTGGCAACATGCCCAGTTAAAGTATTTGATATTGAAGATATTGGCAACGGTTAGTCATTACCCTTTTGTGGCATTTATTCTCACTGTTCTAGATACTAGACCGGTAGCAAAATTTATTCCAAAAATGGTACAATTTTGTGGGTTTGTCCTGGTATTTGGATTATAAAAACTCTTGTTATATTTGCATGCTTTGAAATACAATTTGTTTGCCTGGTTTTTGTCATTTTTTGGAGTGGCTTGATTTGATGATTAGACCGCTTAGCAGGTAAAAAAAGGGCTACTGTTGCCAGACCACGAGCTTGCACACTGTGCAGGGAGTGCATCAGAGAAGGGAAGGGTTGGGAGAATTCTATTGCTCTGCAGCGTAAGAAGGATCATTTCATTTGTAAGTAATTTCTTCTGTGTTCAAAGTTGGAATTATAAATTCATTTTGCTTTCGGTTCACGATGTCCTAGAATTGTAGCTTTAGTCCTTATGGCACAAATCTATAAGAATTCAGTTTCAACTCTTTGGTTTGTAATAATCACTTACTCGAGAGCCTGTAGAAGTCGGAACTTTGGATCATTGTCAGATACGAGCTCACTAGACTTCTTTAATATATAAGCTTACATCATGTAATATGAGTGAAGTTGGGTTCATATAGGAAAAAGTTTCAATATAGCACAATTTGTTTCCATCAATGATTTTCAGAGTTCTAACTGTCTCGCTCGCTCTCGTGCACACAGTCAAAATTGAATCAACCGGTGTATTACCTCCTGAAGTGCTATTTACTGAAGCTGTGAAGATTTTGGAAGACAAGTGCGATCGTGTTATTTCTGATCTTTCGTGATGCTCTGGTATTTGTGTAGAAAGAAAATGAAGCTAGAAAGAACAGTAAAAATATTTGATATCCTGTATATTTAGATCGCAAATCCACATCCCGATTTGTGAAGCGTAATTCTTAATTTGCAGTAAGATGATCAGCTGTTTTCTTCTTCTTTTGTAAGTTTTGGTTTGCCCGTGCAAAGTATATTCTTAAGTAGCTCTGTCCTTCCCCGTAGTATTTTTTCTACTTCTGCGCACTTTTGTTTATTTCTGTCTCTTGATTCTCCTTTGTTTTATTAGGTCAAAAGGCTAGAATTCAATTACATATGACCGCCCATGACCGTGCGACTTGTTCTTATATTTTTCTCTTTGAGCGGGGTTTAAGATTGCGAAAACAATGTTTGGGTTCCTACATGTAAAGATCTATTCGTCCTTAACCGCAAACCATTGTCCGACACAAACAAAAACATTACGAAAACTGTCTGCACACAATGTCGAAATCTGATTTCAGGAAGAGGAGTTATCTTACAGGAGAAGTTTGTGGGAAGGATGATTGTAGCAATTAGTGGACATGTTTGTACTTTGTAGAATTGAGATCCTCTCTATGTCCGAAGCCGACGGACTCAGAGATTCAGACCACTCCTTTTAAATCATGTGGTTCTCATTAGTTCATTCCGTTGGCTCACCTCACACAAACTAAGTGTCTGGGTCTCTCTTTCTCTCTCTTGAATGACCGAATCTCCAGATCCTTGGGCTCTGAATACAAAGATCAGAGAGGATCTCTACTCCTCGTTTGTGAAAGAGGTGAAGCATCAAATCTTTATTGGAGATATTAGTTGTTGCCTGTTGGGTATTATGTTTGGTAAGACAATGCCAGACAGTTTTCTGTTGGAGAGCACGAGAGGCCAATCTTTGTTCCATCTTCAAACTGTTGGCATTAATTAGTTGTTCTTTGTGTCTTCACTTTTTGGTTCCATCATCCAGTACCAATGACCAAATGCCTTTCCAATTATTGTTGTTTCTTTTGTGTGAAGCTCAAACTTCCCGCGCCTCCTTTTCTGACAAAGCGATATTCCAAACTATTCTTAATCACGAGAAATGAGATTCGGTGTACACTGTCCTAGTCAACTATTCTCATTCACGGTTAATGCGATTCAAAGTACACTGCCTTAGTCGACTGGCCTAACCCACACCTCCTTTGCTCCCATTCAGATCATGATCAATGCAAATGGTAGAGTTTGTATGAGCGGAATGTACAATAGTTGGACCGTATATTGTAAGATTACGGGATTGTATATGCTCAAAATGTACTATAGTTGGGCCGTATGTCGTATAAATGAAGCAATTATCTATAAATTAATGGTTAATGCTGAGAAATTGTACAGAAGACTTGTATATTATCCAGATTATACATATATTCACCCTAGTTCAGAGAGAATTAGATGACAAAATTGTTGAGCAAAACGACTAGCATATAGGGGAACTGCATATACCTGGGGGTTCAAGCTAATTCCTTTTACCCCTATGTTTTCTAGGTCCAACTACCTCCCATCCATCTTCTGCTTCAGCTGACGGCTTGGGCTTTGACTCATTGCTGGAGACGTCTACGGGATTTAAGTTCAAATGAGCCTCCGGTATGTCTACCATCATGTTTGAGGAGTCATCATTTCCCATGCTATGATCTATATTATCATTGTCTTCGTCACTATCCTCGTCATCATCATTTGCAACCTGGCATGAGTGACAAAGAGAATTAAGAGATATTATTAGCAAGGCATACATTTCAACGTATCATCCTCACTCCGCCACTCACGGCTTTAGAGGAAAACTTTCAAGATAACTTCCACAAGTTATTTTCAACATACAAAAATTCGGAGAAAAGCACTTTGTCACCAGACATAAGAGAAGTTTATTTTGTTAATTAGTAAAAACGGGTGAGAGGTTTAAACGTTACCTCTCTAACATGCGGAAGAGCAACTCTTCGCTGATTGGCTTCCCTTAGGCCTTCAATCGACTTGAAATTACAATTTAAACACTCTTCATGCATAATCATTAACTTTTCAGCTACCTGTGGACAAAAAAACGCAAACATTATAACGATGGAAACCATTATGAAAACTAAAGGTTGCGTCCCCACATTAGAGAAACAATAATGAACACATGAAATGAAATCATCCATAAATTGTCTGTCGAATGAAACATGTGAGCATAATATCTACGATGGCTGGAGATGCAGCTGATTCTTAGCTGCCAACTTTAATGTAGTTGATGCTAAATGGTTTTGAGTTTCTAAAAGTCGAATAGTCAAACAAGGGCTGGTGGTCTGGAACACGCACATTACAAATCTTGGCCCATTCAAAGTCACGCAGTCTATTGAGTAAACATATTACTTCTGAGTTTCCCACCAGAAGCGTATTAAATCTTCTCCATTTTCATCCATTAAGATACTATTAAGTGTTCTCCGAGGAGACTAAGTTGAGGAGCAAACGCATACCTCCTCGATGCTGCCATCCTCTGTCATAGTGTTGAGAGAAAGCATAGCTTCATTCAGCATATCTTCCAAATCATCTATGTAAAGAGGCTCTGCGGAGAATCAACACATGGTTGTCAGAATCCATTCTACTCGGCTAGAATCGACAAAAATTTTCATTCAAGAACCCAAGAAAAAAATTAGCAGTTCCATATAAAGTTCGGTATGCAGAAAATTTGCTAATTTGAACATAATTACCCTTTAGGTTTTACTTAATTACCAATTTCACTTAATGCATTGTATCATATTCCTACTAATAATAGCAAATTATTTATAAAACCAATCAATCCTTTAAAACACAGAAAATTTGTTAAGCAAATAGAAGATTTCGGCACTAAATTGAAATCTCTTGTCATAAAGATTCTTACTTTCACATATAAATTCCCAATTGAATCCTAATTCCAATCTCAGAAACACAATGCATCACAAAATATTACAAAAACCCAATAACTATATAATAATTCCATAAAAAAATAAGCAGCAAATCAAAATTGAAGCTCAACTTTTTACACAAAAATGGAAAATTGGATGAGTCGAGCTAGAGAAGCTGAGGGAATCAAGTACCTGTGGAGTGATTGAACCAGGAGCAGATATCGGCGACGAGTTGCTCCGCTTTGCGGCGCGAGTCACGACCGCCCCACTCGTTCTCGACGGCCAATTGGAGCGCTGACCACCGAGACAGAACCAATCCTATGCCTTCCTGGAATACGGAGCCAGCCTCCGCCGATAGCTTTCTCTCAGGCTCCATTTCCAGAATCTCCGTCTGGTAAAACCCTAACCCTAAGCCTGAAAAGTGAAAAAATGAGGTTTATAAGGAAGGGGTCTGTTTGGTTTGCTGGATTGTTATACTCTTGACACGGTTTTTGGGGGTTCTAGCCGGAGATGGGAGTGGGAAAGCTTAAAAAACAAAAACAAAAAACTTAGATGTAACTATCGTCTCGTTTGGAAATATTTTTAAAATAATTATAAACGTTTTTAGAGAAAACAAACGGGAATTGTTTTATCACTAAAAAAATCTCATTTTGCATTCCAAACTTTCTCTAATTAAAAAGAAAATTACACTTATGAGAAGTGTACAATTAGTTTTTTGGAATGCTAATAACTGTTCCCAAATGATTTAGGGTTTAAAAAAATGCTTTAGCTGGATTCACCTGTATTTTTAATAAAAATTGGTTCTAGAAATATTTTCATCAAAAGTGTTTTCAGCCATTTAAGGAACACTTCCAAACGTGTCTTATAACCTTCTATCGTTTTTTTTATTCATTTTCCAAACCATTGTCAAACCATTTTTATTTTCCAATTTTTGTTTCACACATTTTACATTGTTCCTTCTCTCGCTACAAATGTAAAATCATAATGGTGATCAAACGGGTAAATTGTCCTATTTTCTTTAAAATGAGTACCTTTTGTGATAATACAAAATTAATTGAAAAAAACAAATACATAACCGAAATTAACTGACCTAACTTAAATCTGTTTGTTTTGATAATTTAGAGTCTAAATCTTGACCCTTGTTTCATGATCCAACTACTCTTGTTTATGTGCACAAAGAAGCACTATCCATAAAAATTTGGTCACTTGATGGCCCACCTCTCCAAATTTCCAACATGTCAACAATCAATCCCTAACCATCCAATTGGATCATGATCTCATCAACTAGCACTCTCAGGGAGCATTTGCCCCTATCATTAATCAACACCCAAATTTACAAAAACAACTTTTTTAAAGTGGCAGAAAGGAGGGGACATGCCTGGTCAATTTGGTCATTTCCCATATCCTCAGAGCCTTAAATAATTAGGAAAGCTCAAAACTCCCAAAGCATGAGGGACAGGGTGGAGCCTTGGAGAGCCCCATACATTGATTCAGACACTTGTATTTGGGACAAAATACATCGAAATAATTGAACCCTAATAATTAGAAAAAAGAAATTCAATACAATAATATATTTATACGCTAAACTCTCACAAGGTACGACTGTCGATAAATTTTCTGTCATCTCATGTTTTTTTGACAATATTTTATAATAACGGCATAAGAATTGACATTAAACTGTGAGGTATAGAGTCCATGAACAGTCTCACTTTTGAGAAAATCTTCTTAGCATTCCTCTTTATACCAAAAAAGATAAATCTAAACCAAACTTGTAGTTTCATATACTAAAATATAACCTAAAACATCTCATTTAAAAATACAAAAAACTAGACGAAATGCTAAGAGACCAAAAATGAATAGTGTTTTCACATATTCATCTTCACTTCGTTCGATTAACAGTCTAAAATTAAGAAGGTCTACAAAGTGAATATTTGTATGTAAATAGCACTACCCAACAAAAACTTAATAATTAACAACAAAAAAAAAATTAAGAAACAAAAAAAAGAACAAAAGAAAAAAGCCCTAACTTTTGCAGTTTGGCTTTGACCCCATTTCTCTCTCTGTCAAAGACTCAAAGCCTCAATACATGGATGGTTATGGTAGCCCGCAGACCCAACTCTCTCTGAGTCTTTCTAATCTAACTCATCGAAACCTTCTCTCTCTCTCTCCCCCACAACAGTTGTGAGTGCTATTTTCCTTGTTCCTGTCCTTTCCACTCTGCTAAAGCAAAACCAAAGCAAAGAACCCTTTCAAAGTTCTGATTTTTTGTGGAAGGCTCTCTCTCTCTCTCTCCTCCCCCCTCTCTCTCTCTCTCTCAAGCCCAGGTATCTATCTTTTCTGGGTTTCCTTTTCTGTTCACTTTTAACTGGTCATGTGATTTGTTTGGTGATTTTTGCTTCTCTATTGCACTCTATCTTGTTTTTATAGCATCTGGGTATTTTGGATCCAAAGTGTTGGGTCCCTGTATGAGATCTGTATGTTTGAGATCTGATTTTTGCTTCTTTATTGCACTCTATCTTGTTGGAGATCCGTATGAATCTCTTTACTTTGCTTCTTATCTTTTGCTATAGATTATGGGTTTTGTGTGTATTGATAGATACACAATTACATAAATTCAGTTGAGATTTTTCTTTAGCTCCCATGGCTCTTTGATCCATGGCATTTTTTCCTGTAGAAAGTTTTGGGCTTTCATGGGAAATGGATTGGCATTTTTGAGGTAGAAAGTTTTTTAGATTGTTTTATAGCTTGATGCTTCTGGGTTGCATGCAAGTCTGTGCGTTTATGCCCATTTCTTGATGTTCTCTAGGTGGGTTTTTACAGTTTCTGCTAATTGTATATGAAATGTTAAATTCTGATCTGCCGGAACAAAAATTTTACTGCTTTGCGTGTTGTTCATTTGGAAATAATTTAAGGGTGATTGCCGTTGTGGGTTGTGTAGTTGAATCTGCATTGTGTTGATGGAGTAATGATTTTGATGTCTTTATTTTCGGGTTGAAATATTGTCGCGTGATGTGCATAGTTCTATAGACCGGATTGGATAGTGTTCCCTGTACTGTATTATATCTATTGTTTCATAGTGGTGAACTCTTTGTTTGTGTGTAGAAATTGACTTGCAATTGATGGACTTGAAGATGAATTTAATCGAGAGTGTCAATGGAGGGAATCAGTTGGTGAGGTTGGGGAATGAGTAATGAGTTTGTCCAATTCGATCTTTTATATCAAGTGTAATTTATGTCGATGGCCTCTAAATCCAGTGCCAGAAGTTCTTCCCCGGAAACTCAGAGGAAATTAATTGGTAGTCAAACAACAGAAGGAAATTTTCGCAGACCTTCACCTCTACCAATTACAAAGATGAGCAAATCGGAGCCAGTCACTCCCAAAAAAATTCCTAGGCATGTTCAACAAGATGCACTGAATCAGGTTTCCACAGAAATCACTGAAGAAAAGAACTATAAGATTCCTCATCAGAAGGAGTCTGCCAAAACTTTAGCGGATCAGTTAGGTTCAGCTTTATCACTGGGTGATGCAAAACAGGTTTCACATGATGTGGATCCTGTAGTGAGTGGGACTAGGAATTTTCCAGAAGCCGGTGATCAAAAAAAGAAAACATCAGAAAATGGAGTTAGCCCAGCTTCAGCGAAAGTAAGTGATGATGGGACCAGCAGTATTGCCAAGACTAGTGGAAGCGCCAAGTTGAGTGGTCGAGCTGATTTTGTTGAGAGTGGGAAGAGCAGTATTTGTAGAGGCAGCACAAGCAGCGACATAAGTGACGAAAGTACTTGTAGCAGCTTTAGTAGCGCTATCAACAAACCTCACAAGGCAAATGACATACATTGGGAAGCCATACAGGCTGTCCGTTCAAAGGATGGTGTATTTGGTTTGGGCCATTTCAGACTTCTGAAGAAGTTGGGCTGTGGAGATATTGGAAGTGTCTATCTTTCAGAGTTGAGCGGAACAAAATGTTATTTTGCAATGAAAGTTATGGACAAAGCATCTTTGGCTAACCGTAAAAAACTTCTTCGTGCTCAGACAGAGAGAGAAATACTTCAATGTTTAGACCATCCTTTCCTTCCAACCCTATATACCCATTTCGAGACAGAGAAGTATTCATGTCTGGTGATGGAGTTCTGCCCTGGAGGTGACTTGCACACACTTAGGCAGAGACAACCCGGAAAGCATTTCACTGAGCAAGCAGTGAAGTAAGTATTCCCTCGATACTCAAGTATCTTATATAGTTTAGATTTGGCAAATGAACAGTTCTCTATTGTCAGTTTGAGCAGGCGTGGTTTATATAGTCATATATTTTGTTTTGAATTTCTTCTGCCACCCTGCCTCATTGGTTTATTGCTACGTCATTGTTAGGTGCATACCATTAAGATTCATACCGTGGCATAAAAGTTTTTGTATCTCTTGTTATTGAATGATCTAAAATTCAATAAAATGCTAAATAAAGCATACACACACATTAAATCCCTATAACGTAGATTTTAGTTGTTTCTGGGGTCTACCTACGCTCAGGCTGATCAAGGGGTGCTTCCTATTTTTGTGCTGCAGACCTTCGGTAACGTAAACCACCAGCTTTTTCTATTAATTGTAGTACAATGAATACAAGCTGCCAAGCATGTTTCTTCTCAGTTACAACTTTCAATCCTGTATCATTTCCTAGCAAAGAAACAATCTCACTCTTTCTTGCGTAATTTGACTTTGACGATCATTTGTGTTATATTTGTCCACCAATATGCAGGTTCTATGTAGCTGAGGTTCTCCTTGCGCTTGAATATCTTCACATGCTTGGGATTGTTTATCGTGACCTCAAGCCAGAAAATGTCCTTGTGAGAGATGATGGGCACATAATGCTTTCTGACTTTGACCTTTCCCTGCGCTGCATTGTCAGCCCAACCCTTGTCAAATCTTCAGCCCCCGATTCTGAACCTTTTCGAAGGAACTCAGCTTATTGTGTGCAACCTGCTTGCATCGAGCCCTCTTGTATTCAGCCATCTTGTGTGGTGCCTACAACATGTTTCTCCCCTCGTTTCTTTTCAAGTAAATCCAAGAAAGACCGGAAACCCAAGAATGAAGTAGGAAACCAAGTACGGCCATTGCCAGAACTCATGGCTGAGCCAACCAATGCTCGCTCGATGTCATTTGTTGGGACCCATGAGTATTTGGCACCAGAAATTATTAAAGGTGAAGGGCACGGCAGTGCTGTTGATTGGTGGACCTTCGGGATCTTTCTGTATGAGCTGTTGTTTGGTAAAACACCTTTCAAGGGATCTGGGAATCGAGCCACCCTGTTCAACGTGGTAGGTCAGCCATTGAGATTCCCGGAAACACCAGTGGTTAGCTTTTCAGCAAGGGATCTGATCAGGGGCCTACTAGTGAAAGAACCACAGCATAGGCTGGCATATAAGCGAGGAGCAACGGAGATTAAACAACATCCGTTCTTTGAGGGTGTTAATTGGGCGTTGATTCGATGTGCAAGTCCTCCAGATATTCCGAAACCAGTCGAGTTTGAGCGGATTTCAGCCCCCGCAGTGTCAACCGGTGATAAAGCTACTGCTGCTGCTGCTCATCCTGATCAAAACAATTATCTGGAATTTGATTTCTTTTAATTATTTTCGGAACTGAAATGCCATTTTCCTTCCTTTTTTTTATTGAGAAAGATGTAGACTTTTCTGAAATGTTGATTATTTATGTGGAATTTAGGGGTTTTTTTTTTCAGTGTTGATAGTGATCATATGTTTGGTGTTATGAGACACAGATTTGTATTCCAGCTCAAATGATGAATGCTGTTTCCAAATGTGGATCCACTTTCTTTCTTTCTTTGATATGATGAGAATAGTAATATGACTTATTTTTAGCTACGTTCCTTGAAATTCGATTTTGATTCTATTTTGTTCCATGTAATTCAAAAGTCATTACTTTATTTTTTGAAACTCAAAATTCGTTTCATTTTGACTTGTAGATTCTTTTTTTCTTGAAATTCAAAAGTCGCTTCCTGGAACTTATGTGGGATCCAACACACAATAAAACTACACCACATGTGTCAATGAATTTGATTATAAATCTCTATCATATGTTAACATTCAACAATCAGAAAATATTAAGTTTAAAAGAAGAATTAAGAATTGGTATTTTTTTCGGGTTGTTGTGCTTGAGTTACAAAGATGAAAAAAGAAATTAAATAAATTGATTAGTCTGGTGCATCCACATGACAGAATTAAGATAATGTGGAGCAAATTTTGAGTTTTGTACAGTAAAATGACGATTTTTGAGTTTTGAGGGGACAAAATGATATCAAAATCGATTTCCAAAGGCACGTGGAGCGAATTTTGAGTTTTTATAAGTAAAGTTACGACTTTTGAGCTACAGAAAACAAAATAAAATTAAAATTAAGTTCTAAGAGGCGTAGCTAAAAATAGCCTAGTAATATTGCAGTTAGAATGCTCTGAATGTTGTTTAGCATTTGCTAAAACAACTTAACTACTCTTGTTCGTGATAATCTGCCCGAAGTAAGATTGTAGGCTTATACATATCAAGAGTAAAAGAAGCTTGAAAATGTTTTTGCACCCGGGTTCTAGCACCGGCTAAAGTTGCCCGCCCTGGTCAATGCAACACTTCTAAGGGATATTCACACCTTGATTCGGGAGATCAAAACCAACTACATGTTAAATTATTCTAATTTACGAAAAGAAGGAATCAAGCTTGGATGCAAGAAGCCGACCACGTTGTTCGGCTAACTGATGTAACCCACGTCTGAGAAAGACCTCCCCCATCCTTTGGTTGTGATAGTTTGGGCTTTCAGGAAGTCTCACTTTCAGTAGTATCAATAAGAAAATTCAAAATTCCTATGTGGCTATAATTTCATGAAGAGAATTTTGTAGCATATTCTCTTCCTCAATTAGAGCATATACTCATTTAAGAGACGATTGAGGAAGATCAAGTTTTATTTAAAATTCACATTTGTTGGTAAACTAAAAATGCACATATTTGTATAAAGTTGTCGAGTCTGATAGCGTGAGCTTATAACTAATCATGACATTAAAATAATTGGTTGTATGTAGAGTAAGTTTATTGAACGAGATTCATTATCGTTTGTGTTAAGGTCAATTTAAGCGTGTCCTAGGCCCCTCGTGTTAGTAGGGCAAACTACCCTAATAGTTGGGTAGCAAATTACTTGACATGGTAAAAGTTACATATACATTGATAATGTCACAATTTAGTTCTATATTTGTATTCTTCGGGATGGCAAGCCTAGCTCAACGAAAAGGTAATCTCTTTGTGATCAAAAAGTCACAGGTTCGAGTCGTGGAAACAATATCCCTTAACTTTACAAAACAAGGTGTCTTGTAAGCTTGGGTCACTTTTTATTTATATTCTTATTCATATCAACATTTTATGCATATAATTATTATTATCATCAAATTGCCATAAATTTATAATAAAAAACGGTGATATTTCAAAGTGACGAGACCAATTATGAAAGAGGAAAAAAGTAATATAAAATTAAAATTCTTGGGACCCACGAGAATCGTATAAAAATTGGGTGGGGTGACATTGGTACCACATCTCAAACATGTGAAAGCTTCACACAAATAAGAAAAGAAGTTAACACAATAATTCAAAAGGTTACTTAGTACTACGGTATAATGATATTCTTTTTTGTTTGTAAGTGAGAGCTCTTAGGTTCGATTTTTATCAAATGCAAATTTGAATCACTTTATTGCTAGCTCATTGTGAGACTAAGCATGCCTCATTCTTCCTTAAAGTAGATAATATCGTTTGTTAATTAAAAAAATAAACACTACACATGGGAGGAACATTCTTGCAGTTGCCATATTGAGGTTTGTCCCTTTAAATAATTTTGGGATAGTCTACAAAATTCAGCATCAATTCCATGTTGAATCATGCCTTACCATGTCTTTCTTGTTTGGTTGAGATTTAACCAACTCTTCTAAAAGGAAAATTTAGTAATACCTAAAGTTATAGGTTTCGTATCACTTTGTTCTCTGAAATCTCAATTTGATAATGAGCCTTTAGAGTTTTTAATTTGTTCGAATGCCTCTGCTATTAATTTTATCAACTATTTCATCAAATTGAGAGTTATTTTGTCTGTTTTGTACCCTATAAACCTTTTAAATTTGATTCAAGTGTTTGGAAGTGTATTTAATTGGGATTTTGAGAAATTTTAATTCTTTCTACAAATTCAAGGGTATTTAATCATGATTTTTTAAGTGATTATCTGAAAATCTACGTATATTCAATTAGGGTTTTAAGGAATTTATAACATTCCAATATATTCAATTAAAAATTAATTTTTAAAGGAGTTTAAAAAGTTGGAGAATTCGATAGAATTAGAAACATTTAGTAGTGTATTTTAAACATTCTCAAAATCTCACCTCTCCTCGTGAGAATTTGAGAGAATTCACTCAACATTCTACACAGAATATCTAGAAAGCAATTAAACTCCATCAAAATCCACTAATTTATAAATCCATATCAAAATCTCTCAAAAATTCAACTGTATACATTCGATTCCTCTTAATTTCTAACGCCATTTAATTTCAAGTTATTTTATTTTTCTTTTAAATCTATCATTTATTTTTTTGGGTACTTAAATGTGTCATATTGTTAACATATATACACCTGAAAATTGGTCATCTGCATTAACATAAGATTGTGACAACATTGACCATTGAAGAAAAAAAAAAAAAAAAAAAAAAAAAAAAAAAAAGGCTCCAACGTGTTGAATCTTACAAACAAATGGATATAGAGGTTCTGGTCAAAAACAGCAACCTTGATATATAATATTTTTATTTTATTTTATTTTATAACATGATATATTTACCAACCAACCAAGCGGTCCAAAGGCAGGCTGCTAGGCTCCACATGTGTGCACATGCAGGATTACAATAATTTCAGAAATACCAGAAAATGCAATGACGTGTTCAAGGGGAAGGAGCAGGACTAAAGAGTCAACGACTTATATGGGGGTGGTCATAAGCGCGTCTTTGGACTCGTAGATTCAGATCGTATTACCGTTTCTGGTAGAGAAAATTAGAATGCCCCCACTCCGTTTCAACAATTTTTTTATTAAACATTTGCGTTTTTTTAATATTTGATTAAGACGCTTTGACTAGTGGTTAGCTAAGTATTTTTAAATTTATTTAAATTATTTTTTTTCCAAATGAAAAATGTTATATGTTGATTTCCTGCTTAATCATTTTAGTTAATAGAGGTTTTTTGGCGTGTCAGAATTTATGTTCCCTTTTAAGAGATGTTGGATAATTAATAGATATTAACTATTAAATCATCAATATTATCTCTTAATTTTTGAATTTTTAACATTTATTTTTCTATAATAAAACTTTATTGATCACGGAAAAAACTTACATCAGCAGAAAAAATGGAGATGGCCAATCCAACATGATGAAAACACCATGGACGCTACATTTATCTTGTTGAGTTCTAGTTTGATTGCATGGTTGTGTAGTATGCAACAGTAAACAAGTGATTTTAAAATATTGTAGCACAATATAATTTGCATAAAAGTTGTTGACAAAAGGGATTCGTTGGAATGAGATTAATGTCATTCGGCATGAGATATATAAATGTGAATTTTAGATTGAAACCAAATTTAAATATATTAATTTCTAATTTGAATTGTACTCATGCCATGTTGAAATGTACTAATATGATTTGAAATGTACCGATGCCAAATTGAAATGTACCAATGCTAATAGGATATATACCCATGTCAACTTGAAACGTACCAACATATAATCTAGAAATGTACCAATGCCAAATTGAAACGTACCAATGCTAATATGAAATGTATCCATACCAACATATCGGAGAAACGTACCAATACTAAATGGAAACATACCCCATATCATCTACCCCTAGAATCTATTTTCCAAATGTACCATGGTATGACTACTCAAATCAAGAGGTTTGCATCAAATGAAAATAGAAAGGGAATGAACATGACTCACAAAGGAGGATGGAAGAGTATCGGCTGACAAAAAAGAAATGACACGAAAAAATTGTAGAATGATCGTGGAAGAACATAAATATATATCACGTTAGAAGCATAAATAAATCAAATTTGATATGTTTTTAGATTTTTAAAACATACATCTACTAGATTCTAGGAGATTTGGATAATTATTAGCTAATTGGTACATTATATATATGGCAAATTGTGTAATTTTGCATTAAAAAAAAGGAAAACTAATGAAAGAGGCTTGAAAACTTTGAGTTTTAACGATAATGACAAAATAAAGGGTAAAGTGAATAGTACCAGGATTGACTTTTTAGTGTAAAAATGTGATTTTTCGTTAAAATGAACAGTATCGAGAGCTTTTCGTTAAAGTTCCCTTAAAAAAATGCTACTTATAATATATTTGGCACCTAAAATGTAGGAAAATGTTTAATAAAAATTCTAAAACGTATAGATGTTTAATGTAACAAATAGAACAATGAGGCATTTAAATCTAAACGCCCATTTCTGATATAAAATAATTTGGATTTTACTTTTGACTTTCAAAACAGTCCGAGTTAAACCCTAATTGTGTAAAATCGAGTCCATATTTCTTATGTGTGGGTAACCTGTCCCGGACCGTTTAAGAGTTGTCATAACAGTTGATATTTTATTAGGGGTTCACAATAAAACAAATGATCCATAATTTTATATCTATCTAGCCTAAAAAGTAAAACAACGATCAAACTTCTTCAAGCAAAGAGTCTTAAGAGTCCCGCAGTAAACTAAATGAAAACACATAGAGATTGTTTGATATTTCACATTTTGGCAATTAAACACATATAATAAGGTACTAGACCCCTAATATTGACTGTTTAAAAGTTCAAAAACTTATAGGGTGTCATTTGTACACATTTTTTATTTATTTTTGGCACTGTTCTAAAAAACGGCCTAGGCGGCGCCTAGGCGCTAGGCGGTGGTGAGCCGAGGCGTTTTCTTGCAAATCGGTTGGAAAAATCGGATTGGCTCTAGGCGGCCGCCTAGGCGAGCTAGGCGGGGTAGGCGGCTAGGCGGCTAGGTAGGGTAGGCGGGTTAGGCGGGGCTAGGCGGGGCTAGGCGGTTTTTTTTTTTAATGAAATTAAAAAATAAAATAATAAATCCTATCTAAGTCTAAGTGGTTTAAAATTGTGAACTTGTTGTATATTTGTCATCCTACAATACTCCTCACTATGGTTATATGACATATATGCTTAATGTGTTTTTAAATTTTGCACTTGTTGGATACTCTTTTTGCATTTTTGCATTTTATCATTTTTTTATTATCTTATTCAAGGATTTCATACAAGTATAATTTTTTGTAAGTGTCAATATGCACTTATTTACAAGATATACAAGAAAATTACCTAAATCCGCCTAGGCCGCCTAGGCGCCCGCCTAGACCCTGCCTAGCCGCCTAGGCGCTAGGTGCCAGCCCACCGCCCGACTAACACCTAGCGTTTTTTAGAACCTTGATTTTTGGAATGTTTTCCCATATTTGGGTACGAAAGTTAGCGAACTTTGTTATACGATATATGATTGAAAACCGATCCGTCCTGACCCTTAGGAATCAGACCGTATCAAATGGATCGAAATTAGCCGATTCCACTAATACAAATACATAAACCCAAACCAGCTTGGACTCGTTTATAAAAAACCAAGTCGAGTTCGCCCAAACCGGCTTGGACTCGTTTATAAAAAACCAAGTCGAGTTTGAATACATTAAAAATGGACCCGGTTTGATCCACGTCCACCCTGACTAGTACCATGTATATGTATTTCAAACTATTTATAGTGTGGTATGAAGTTTGATACCTTCATAGATTTCTAAGCGTAGATTGTCTTGGTTTTTTTTTTTTTAAAAAATGTAAATTATTTTAGTTATTAAGGTCTTCTTTTTTGACTCATTGTGTTATGAGTTTAAACCATAATCCTAATTTAGAATAGAAATATCCCTTGTAATATAAAAAAAATAATATCAGTTAAAATATTCAAATCTTAAGATTCAATGCAAATTGATTTTGTCAAATCTAAGGCTTTATTATGACTTTTCAATTCTTGTATAATTAGATGCCAGATGTAATATTTACGTTTCTATCGGCCTTCGTCCCAGCCTAGTGGATGAATGCCAAGCTGGGATGGTGAAGGGTGAAATTTGTCAACACAATAAATATAATTACTGCAAACATGCCAAGCCTTAACAATTTGCAAAACGTGCACAAGTTTAATTGTAATAATTGCATGTTGTGTCAAAAAGGACAGATGCTTAACAAGCCAATTGAAAAGTATGAGAATAATCAGGCGAACTAAAAATCAGACAATTCAGATCACTGAAATTGAATTTGACGGTTTTTATTAACTCATTTCGCATGTCCACTTCACACAAACAAGGACTTCGATTTCTTTTTCACACAAATCAAGGTCTCGGATTTTCTAGTCCTTACGCTCTGGACCTTTCGGACACTAAGTCTAGAAAGGATCTAAATGCAAATAATTTGTGTGTGTATAAATATATGTATATATTATGTGGGTGTATATATATCAATTACGTTTAGATGCATGGCTGTATGAGAGACAAAAAGTATTCAAAATAAATCCATAGAGTCAAAATCTTCTCTCGAGTTGCAAGTTTCAATTTGAAGAGTTCACAAAGAAAGGTCTTCCAAGGTATGAACAATCTCTTCGATTCAACTTTAATGTCCCGTTTGAAAATTATTTAATTTTTAGTTTTTGTGTTGTGTTAAAGTTAACAAAAGTATATGAGATGAAAGATGTACGGAAAACGGTGGAGGGAGGGAGATGAGAGGAAGAGTTGAAAAAAGATGGGGAACATGTATTAAACAAAACTTGAAAGTGAAACAACTTTATTTTGTTTGCGGTTTTTGGTTTTCAATTTTAAGTCTCTTTCATCATTCTTTATTTTTAGTTTCTCTCACGTTTTTCCCTTTTATCTACAACAAAAACGATGAAAAATAAAACCTAAACAAAATGGTTATAAAACAAGTATCTATTTTCTTTATTTTTAGTTATTTTAAATATTCTAATTTCCGTTTCAAGAATGTATCCAATACAATCATCATTTGACAATCAGATATAATTCATGTGAATATATGTATTTTATACAATATCATTTGACCGTAGATAATGATTATATGAAATACGTGCAAGTATTGTAGCCAAATATGTTGGAAAAGGAAAGATGATCTTGCCAAGATGTAAACTTTGTGTGTACACTTTGCCTTGTTAGGATTGTAAAATAGTTAAGTGGTTAACATGATGCTCAAAAATACAAAAAGTGATGTCAAAAACCTTTGGCCTATCATACCTACTACGAGAACCAAGTAGTTGGCACCTTGTTACTCATTTGATTCATCTAGTCAGTCAAATTTATGACAAAGAGATGAAGTTGTTGGGGGGGTTTCATTTCATACAAACCCATTTTTGGTTCAAGCTTATCTTTTCTAATATAACACCACCCATTCTTCCCAAGGCACAGAAATTTGTTACCCTCTCACATTTTTGTTTGTACACAGTCAAATTGTTTAAAATTATTTTTATTTAGAGAAATCAAAATATCGGCTTTTGGATTTTAGCTCAATTGAATAAAAATTCGCAAGTGTTGGTTCTTAAGTTTGTCATAATGTGGAGTAACGATTGTTATGGATAGCACTATGAGAACTTTCGTCCAAAGTAAAAAACTTTAAGGGGCAAATAAGATGAAGTTTTTACGAAGTTACCAAAAAAAACTATTGCTCCACACTATGACAAATTTAAAAACTAATTCTCATGAATTTATAGTTAAGGGGCGAAATCCCTAGTTGCATCAACGTTCATTGACAAATACTCTAATTTCATCTTTCATTTATGAATCGAATAATCCGGTATTTTTACACTTAAGTTCGAATCTCGTCGTCATAAATTAGAATAATTTTTTAATTTTGCTTTATAAACCCACTAAAACTTATCGTGAAAATGTGAGTTCTCAATCAACCTAAATTAGAACCATCTGATTAAGGATAGTGTTATTCACATATTTATTTTTACTTCTCACATACTTTTGTTAATTTTTATTTATTGATGTTGTCAGAAGAGTTAAAATGAGTGTATGAACTGCACTATCCTTTGACAAATGGACCTTAAATTAGAACCGTTGGATCAAATGGACAGATTTCATACGGCATCAAAAGAAACAAAAGTCCATAAAAAGCAAATGGGTTGAAAAACGAAGATACCAACAAACCACTATCGTTGGTTTATGTCTTTAAGATATGGCTTCATTTTTCTTATTTTTTTCTATTTTTAACCGCTCATTTTAATTTTGACCAAAAAAAAATATTTCCAACAAATGCCTTAAAAAAGATCTCAATCATCGTTAAGGTGCTCAGAAATGCACCAGATTTGAAAAAGGACCACACTTTCTCTCTCTCTCTCCCTCTCTCTCCTCTCCCCTCTCTCCTTTCTCTTAAAGTTTTCTCCACCTTTAAACTTCTCTCTTTCTTTCTCCCTAGATTTTGGTGAATCAGTTTGAGTTTTTGTAATCTAGAGCACTGCAAAAAGTGAGGAGAGAGAGAGAGAGAAGAGGAGAGAGAATCAGAGTGAAACCCAACCCAGTTTTGGTTTTTCACAATCTTGTGCCAATTTGAGGCCTTTTTTGTTTAGATCACTGTAGAGAGAAAAATGGGTATTGCCAATCAAGAGGCTGTCAAGCAGTTTCAGAAGTTAATGGAAGAAGGTGAGCTTTTTAAACCCACTTGAAAATCTGCTTAATTTTATCATTTGATCTAATATTTAGCTAATTTTTAATTATTTTTGTGCTCTGAATTTACAGTTGACGAGTCACTGAAGAATACGTTTGAGGTTAGACCATTCCTTTTCTTTTAGTTTTGCTCGATCTGTTCCGTGTTTGGATACTGGGAAAAAAGATTGAACAAGAAAATGACTTTGGAGTTCTGAAATTTTGTTACTTTAATGATTTGCAGCGTTAGAGATCAGAACCCTTTACTCAGTTTACCACAATTTAGTCGTTTTAGCTTACTGTTTAGGTCATAAGTCAATGCTTTGGATGTGATCTGGGATTCCGATGCCATGCATTTTCGGAGTTTCTGTCTGTTTTTAGGCCGGGTGAATTCATTTGTTAAATCAGATGTTTACCGCGGAAGGTCATCTGCTATGGTGATCCTAATCACTGGTTACTAAGAGAATGCCGGCAGCGTATTAATTATTACTTAATCAGTCTGATCTTGCTCGTTTTTGGGTGGATGAAACTTCATATTCGCTTATAGTGAGAGGAAAGTATGAGTTTCTATGGAATCTTCATATTGGGTTTTAATAAAGATGGAGTTTTTATGCAAATATAGCGTTGGGTTTATGCTCTGAATTGGTGAACCTGTTCTGCGGGTGATGAACAATTTAATTGAACTGAACCTTACTGCATCTAATTGGGCATGATGTACTTGTTGCATTTTTTTGGACAATGCATAATGAAATGAAGCCCTTTGTTATGGAAGTATGGGGGGAGGAGGAAGGAGGGGGAGGGGATTACATTGTTTGAGAGAGAGAGAAGGGCAAAGTATCCTATCCAGAAAAAAAAAGGGATGGAGAAAAAGAAAGCCAAAGGAAAAATCAGAGAGATGGCATTGGCCAAGCTAAACTTTTGCAAAGTTTTGAGAAAATATAGCGTGGTTTTGAGGCTTATTCTTGTTTTGCTTCAAATTCTTGAATTGAAGAGGATAATATTGTTCTTTTCTTTTATGATATATGGTTTGCATAAATGATATCTCAAATTCACTTGGTGCCTCTTGATCTACAGAATGTGCACCAGGGGTATCGAAATGAGACATTAATGCGTTTTCTTAAAGCTCGGGACATGAATGTGGGAAAAGCCCATAAAATGGTTAGATTCATTCAGTTTACTAAATAATGTTTAGAATGTTTCAGGTTTCATGATCTCAAGCTGTTGTTCATCTTTTGCTTATAATGCTTTCCTAATAATGCTAAACTGTTCCAGTTGCTCGACTGTTTACAATGGAGGATAGAAAGCGAAATTGACAATATATTGGCGGTGAGTTTTCTCAATGGATAATTAGTAAATAAACATGATATCTTGTGACCAGTCACTTGTAGTTCTCTTGAGATTCATGCATTTCAGGCTTAGTTAGTGGCGAGATTTGATACTTTAACCATGTTGGAAAGGTGAATATACTTAATGTGGTGACAAAGCATTTAATTTTCTATGTACAGAAACCAATCATCCCAAATGATAAATACAGAGCAGTGCGAGATTCTTACCTTGTGGGGTTGTCAGGTTACTCAAAAGAGGTATCCTGAAATTTTCTTCTTTCGGCTGCAAAACATGATTAGCTTTTTGTTCCCTCAGGGTGCATTACTTTTAATTTCAAACTTAATTCTTATATCTCATTGTCGTATTGCTTTCTTTTTCCAGGGTCTTCCTGTCATTGCTGTTGGTGTTGGGCAAAGCACATTTGACAAAGCTTCTGTAAGGATGATATAATTTGTTCTGTCTAATTTTCTTTAACATAAATAACTTTGTATGTCTGGTTTTGATGTGTAATGATGGAAACCATTATCAAGAAATCATCTAAGTTACGCTGGGGCTTTAAGCTATTATGTGGGTCGTATCTGTCCTTACACATTAGAAAGTATAATACGTCTGACCTGAGAGAAGGCATTATAATTTATGGGCATAATGTTCTATATTTTGGTGTTACTGAGACTTCCAATGCTAAGAAAATGAGTCATTAAGTATACCATGGAGTTTCGAGATATTATAACATTGGTCATGTATTAACGTGCAGATACGCAAATTTTCTAACATAATGAGCTTTATGTATCCATGTTTCTGTTCAAACGTAGTTTGGTGCATGTTTGTATGCGGTTATGTGATATTATTATTCTTGTGGTGATGCTTACTTGTTTGATTCATTGTCATTGTAGGTAAATTACTATGTCCAGTCTCACATCCAAATGAATGAGTACAGAGATCGTGTTGTATTGGTCAGTACTTGAGAATGTTTAGTTTTATCTTTCTAACAGGGAATTCTTTTAGGAGCCTGATTTTTCCCCCGTTTTGTTGTAGCCTTCCGCAACGAAGAAGTATGGACAATATATTGGAACGTGTGTGAAGGTTTTGGATATGACTGGTTTAAGGCTCTCAGCACTTAACCAGATAAAGGTATCTCTTGCTATAGCATGAGCCTCTATTTGTTTGCCTTTTGTTTTTCTTTTTAATTCTTTTTGTAAGGACCCGTGAGATTGACACTTTGTATGATCTGTTGATGCAGCTTTTGACTGTTATCTCTACAATTGATGACTTAAACTATCCAGAGAAGACGGATACATACTATATCGTCAATGTCCCATACATATTTTCCGCCTGTTGGAAGGTTTGTAACAACTCAAACTTTGAAATAATACGTCGGAGAAAGGGAAAAGGATTTGGTGGGTATATTACACAAGTCCTAATGTAAAGTCTTGACAGGTGGTAAAGCCTCTTTTGCAAGAAAGAACAAGGAGGAAAATCCAGGTTCTTCAAGGTTCTGGGAAAGACGAATTACTGAAAGTAAGCATGTTCTTTGGTTCAACTGTTACCACTGACTTCCTATTCCGTTATTTCTACTTCCTGCTGGCAACTTAATTTCGTGTTATATTCTACCCCGTAAACTTTTCAAAGTGTTAAATATCTTGTTCTTTTCCAGCTGCATTTGTTCGTCTATGTTTTGTTTGGTTTCCTTGATGATGACAACTTAACCCAAAAATGTTTATGCAGATCATGGACTACGCATCTCTCCCACATTTTTGTAGAAAAGAGGGATCCGGGTCCTCTCGGCATCCTGACAACGGACACACTAACAATTGTTTCTCCCTTGACCATCCATTCCATCAAGAGCTCTACAAATTCGTCAAGCAACAAGCCAGCTTGAGGGAGTCCATTGCACCACTCAAGCAGGGATCCTTCCATGTTAATTTTCCAGAGACGGACCCAGAACGTGCAGAGATTGCAAAGACCATAGAATCCGAGTTCCAAAAGTTCGGAAATCAGAATCAAAACGGGCTCGCCAAGTCACTAAGTGGCCTAAGAGTCAATGGTGCTTGATAATTTTATAGCAGCTACTTAGCAACTAGATCCTACTCCTACATGACAATGTAGCTCAACACTCTTCCTTTGCCACGAGGCAGGAATGTTCCAAAGTTAATTTTATGTACCAGTGTAATGCCTGCATCGGCCCGATGCAGATTTTTTAGTACGAACTAATACTAATATCACGGTTTTTGTAGAACTTTGCAAAACCGATTAAAACCCGAGTTATAGTAAGATTTTATGATGGGTTATGTACTAGTGTTCTGGTATTCTGTTTTGATTTTTCTCCTGTCCAACTTAAAAGAAACAGGTTTTATGAGGGTGTTTTTTTCGTACTTTTCAAAATCGATTGCAAATCGTGAGTGAATATGCGATGCACGGTAAAGAGAAATATTATAATGTTAGTCCCTCGCAAAGAGGGTTTGTGGTTCTCAAAAGGAGGGGATCAACGGCGAGGTTGGGCTCGTAAGGAGAGGTCTGCGGCGCGTAGGGTTTCTGTGGTTCTCGTAAGGAGAGGCCTACGGTGCGTTGGGTTTCTGTGGTTCTCGTAAGGAGGGGTTGGAGACGCGGCGCCGGAAGGAGAACTGAGCTGTAGACGCGTGAGATCTGTGACCCAGGTGGGAGTGCGGGGGTTCGAGGGTTCTTTGGGACTCTCGCAAGGAGCGGATCTGCTGTGAGATAGAGGTTGAAATTCTATGATTTAGGTGCGGGAGATATGTAATCGAGGTTCAAGGATTGTTGTGGATCTGGACTTCCCTTTCTGGAGGTCTGAGGCTGAGATCTGTTGGGGTGCCTCTGGGGGGTAGGGAGCCCGAGCGAGATCTCGTTTGCACTATGGTGGGGAGTACATCCAAGAAGGATCTGGAGGATCTAGGATCCCATTTCGGTTCAAAGTTGCAATTGTCTGAGAAAGAATTAGGGGGTCTTTGTATTCAAAGAAAAGACGTTGAAGGTGCTTTACTAGGCCTGCAATACACACTGATTGCTGAAGTTCTCACCCTTAAGGAGGTAAATGGGGAAGCTTTCTGTGATTGTTTCATGTCTCTCTGGCGGGGACGTGAGGGGGTTTCTATCAGAGACATCGGTGAGCGTCGATTCCTGGCACTTTTTGCGGGGCAACGGGATCTACAAAGGGTGATTGATGCTGATCAACCCTGGTTCTTCAAAAACGACTTGGTAATGGTAGCTGACAGAACAGACAGGGGGCAAAATAGATGGGCACCGCTCTCAATGGGTATGTTCTGGGTCCAAATCCACAATGTTCCGGTGCTTAGCATGACTCAGGCAGTGGCGGAATCTATTGCAGGATTGATTGGTTCTGTCAAGAAGGTGGATAAATCGGGAAGCAGAGACTGTATTGGTAGGTTTCTCCGAGTAAAGGTATGGTTCAATGTCCGGGAACCTCTTATGCGAGGGACCTTTGTTAATTTCCCTGATGATGGACGAGTTTGGGTGGATTTCAAATATGAAGCCCTACCAAGATACTGCTCTGTGGAAAAATGGGGCACCCAACTCGGGTCTGTAACGCATCCTTCACTGAGGGTAATGAGGCAGATGCGCATTCCGGGGAAAATGAGGAGAGCCTTGCATTCAAAGGCCTGGACGCAGTGACGGATCTTCGGGGTGTACCTCTGAGCACAGGATTTAAAAGGAAATCATCTCGGGAGGCTACTGATGGGAAAAGGGATAAGGAACGATGGCAAGATGATCGTAGTGATGAGCAGGATGAAGGATTGCGTTCTGGTCGCTCATCTGCGGCCTCTGGGATGGGCAGCCACACGCAACATGATGGATCAAGATCGCTCAATGGAAGTGCATACACAGATAAGTCGATTGAGGATGAAATCGATACTGCTATCTCCCCTAGCAATCCCTGATGGTCATCAAGTAAACATGGTAGTGGGAGGCTGCCACCTGCGGATAAAATCCGTAACCTACGGAAGCAAGAAGAGGCTGACAGGAGGGCCAGGGAAATTGCCTTCGATGCGAGATTAATTGGACCTGGAGGAGTGACCGGTGAAGGTGCTGAACATATTGTCCTAAATGAAATCCAAGAGCAGGATGTCTGGCTAAAAGCGACTGGTATATCTTCGGGAACATGACAAAGCTTTGATCTAAATAGTGAACCAATCGAGGATGAGGGTGTTGGCAATGCTGAGACTGCCTTGGATGAGGAGGTTGAGGGATAGAGAAAAGACCTGGGGCCGAGAGAAAACGACAAAATAATGGAGGAAGATCCATTTGAATTGCTACCATTCATCGAGGCTGGCATGAAACAAAATAAAGGAAAAAAGAGGGCCTTCATGGAGCTAGTCTACTCGGAGCCAGCCCCCTGTATGGAGCCTAAATGCAACAAACCGAGAAATAGCCTGTTTACTGAGGCGGAGGAGACCAGCCTTGAGGGGTCTCCTAAGGCTCCATGAAGCTAATCACCTGGAACTGTCAGGGTATCGGGGGTGACCTGACAGTCGACAATTTGCTGGAACAGAACCGGCTGCACACCCCTGACATAGTGATTCTGCTGGAAACAAAAAATAAAAGCAGAAACTATGAGTATTTAAAAAGAAGTCTTGGAATGGAATTCTTGTTTGCGGTGGATCCAAAAGGCATCGGCGGGGGCCTTTGTGTGTTTTGGAAAGATGAAGCCATGGTTATGTCATTGAGGTCTGACGAGTTTGTGATTGAAGTAAATCTATGGGACGAAAAATTAAAATGCTTTTGGCGGTTGTTTGCCATCTACGCTAGTACTGATGAGAAGAAACGCAAAGAACAATGGAGGAAATTGAGTACCATAATTGAACTAGATCGTGACAAATGCCTTCTCATTGGGGACTTCAATGATATTCTATGCAACGAAGAAAAAGAGGGAGGCAATCTGAGGACTGCTTCTAGCTTGAGGGACTTCAGAGATTTTGTGGCTCGCAATGAGCTTATGGACTTGGGATATGAAGGTTATCCCTTCACCTGGCATAACAACAAAGACTCCCTTCCAATCCAGCAGCGTTTAGATCGTGGTTTGGCAACCATTGGTTGGCATAATCTTTATCCTGCTACCAAAATCAAGCATATGGTCCTTGAGGGCTCAGATCATGCTCTCATTTTTCTCACTACTGACAAGATCTTGGAGCGGAGAGGTAGGAATTTTGTGTATGACGCTCGTTGGAGCAAGAAGAAAGAGTGCCGTGTGCTGGTCTCTGAGCAATGGAAAGATAAGTCGTGGGGATCTCATGCTTATAGGTTCTGTGAAAAAATTAAAACTCTCCGGCGTAGTCTCAAGGTGTCGTATAGAGGGAATGGCAGGAACTCCAAGAACCTGATTCAACAGCTGAAAAAGGAGATCAGGGAGGCTCTTACCTCTAATGGTTATGATCCGGCTGAGATAAAAAAGAAAAAGATTGACCTCAGGATTGCACTGAAAGAAGAGGAGGCCTACTGGAAAGCTAAATCCAGGAATCAGTGGCTTAAAGAGGGTGACAAAAATACAAAGTTCTTCCATACGCAAACGATCAAAAGACGTAGATTTAATCAAATCCGTGGGATCGAAGATAAACACGGGGTTTGGCATGAGACCGAGCCCGGGATTTGTGCCACGGCTTCAGCCTATTTTGTGGAGCTTTTCAAATCTTGTGCTCCCAGCCAACTGGACGTGATTGAATGTGAGTTGGACTCTCGGGTCTCCCTTGAGGATAATAATGCTTTGATTGCGCCGGTGTCGGAAGGTGAAATTATGGAGGCGGTCCTCCAGATCCCCCCTACGAGAGCACCGGGTCCAGATGGATTTACGGGATGTTTTTATCACGATCACTGGGAAACTGTGGGGCAGGATGTGGTGAAAATTGTGAAAGCTTTATGGCATTCCGGTTCTCTGCTTCGGAAACTTAATCATACCAATCTGGTGCTTATCCCAAAAGTGAAATGTCCGAGGAATATGATGCAATACAGACCCATTGCTCTCTGCAATGTCATCTACAAGATTATTGCCAAGGTCTTAACTAACAGACTAAAGAAGGTGATACCGAAAGTGATTGGGAGTAACCAATCTGCCTTTGTAGCTGGCAAGCATATTCAGGATAATATTCTGGTGGTGCATGAGGTCCTGCATTCCCTTCTCCACCAAAAAAAGGAAGACAACGCGGGTATGGCAATTAAACTGGACATGGCAAAGGCATACGATCGGGTCGAATGGGATTTCCTTATTGGCATGATGGCTAAAATGGGTTTTGCTCCTCTGTTCTGTAACTGGATCAAGGAATGTGTCTCTACTGTCTCTTTTAGCATTCTTATTAATGGCAACTCTACGGGGCTCATCCGTCCGCATCGTGGGCTTCGGCAGGGAGACCCTCTCTCTCCCTTTCTGTTCCTTATATGCACTGAAGGTTTTTCTATGCTGATCAGGAGAGCTCTGGAACAATGAGCTATTCATGGAATTAGGCTCACGCAATATGGTACTCCGCTGACCCATCTCTTCTTTGCGGATGACTCGGTTTTGTTCGGGAATGCTACTGTGGAGGAGGCGAGAGGTATAGCTGACATTTTGAAGATTTATGCTCGTGGTTCGGGGCAAGAAATCAACTTGGCCAAAAGCTCAATTTTTTTTTGGTCCAAGACTCCAAAACGGAACAAGGGTAAAATTGAGGAAGCCTTAGGGATTCAAAGCAGGATTGGATTCGGGAAGTATCTTGGTCTTCAGGCTGATTTTGGGCACTCCAAAAAAGCTGTTTTTGCGGAGGTCAGGGACAAGATTGAAGGCCGTATGGCAGGTTGGGCTGAACAGTTTCTTTCTCAAGCGGGGAAGGAGATACTTATTAAAGATGTAGCTATGGCACTGCCAAACTACGTTATGAGCTGCTTCAAACTCCCCATTGGGGTTTGTAGGGATATTGAAAAAGCCATCAGAAACTACTGGTGGAGAGGAAGTGATCAGCGCAAGGGAGTTCATTGGATTGCTTGGGACCGATTATTGAAGAAAAAGAATGTTGGCGGCCTGGGATTCAAAGATATCCAATGTTTCAATCTAGCTTTCCTAGCTAAGATTGGATGGCGGCTAGTCCAAAACCCGACGTCTCTCCTTGCTCTTGTGTTACGAGAGAAATACTTCCAAGGGAAAAGCTTTATGGAAGCTTCTAGGGGGAAGAATACTTCGTGGGGCTGGAAAGGGATCTTTGAAGCTCGGAAAGTTTTATTGCAAGGTTTAAGATGACGGGTGGGAAATGGTGAAAGTATCAGGATTAGGGATGACCATTGGTTTCCTAAACCCACTTCGTTCAAAGTTATACCGAGAAATTCTCTTGCTGCAGCTAAAGTCTGTGATCTAATGGATTCGAACCTTATGACTTGGAAGGTGGATATTATCTCTGATGGCTTTGATCAAGAGGATGTGATTCCTATCTTGAGCATTCCGTTAAGCCATTCTCGGCAATGTGATAGATTGGTTTGGCACCACACTCTGGATGGTGAATATTCTGTTAAAACTGGCTATGGCGCTGCTTTGTACCTCATGGAAAACGCTGACTTGGGGAAAAAAGGCCGAGGAGGACCCAGTGACTCGTCCTCGCATCTGAAATCGTGGAAGCAGGTCTGGTCTTTGAAGGTACCCAACAAGATTAAGGTCTTCATCTGGAGATGATGTAACAACGCCTTGGCTGTTAGACGGAACCTCAAACGACGACACATGCGGGTTGATAACGTTTGTGGGGTTTGCAATAAGGTTAATGAATCTGAAAACCACATCTTCTTCCACTGTGATTTCATCCATTCATTTTGGTTCTGTTCCCATCTTCATTTTAATTCCTTAATTCTGGAAGGATCTGATTTCCTGGAGAGCTGGGAAAATTTTTGTAACCAGGTTAAGGACAAAGAAAATGCTAGTGAATTATGTCAAGATTTTGCTTTTGGCCTGTGGAGACTATGGAAGAATAGAAATGAGAACGTCTTTAATGGGATCTACCGTCAGCCTGTTGAGGTCCTGGAGATCTGAAGGAAGAACATTTATGAATACAATGCTGCCCTGACTATGGTTTTTACTGAGGACTGCCATTCTGCCATTAAGCCTAATCAATCTCCTTAAAGCTCTTGTAATCAGTGGCAGAAACCAGGTTTTGGTACTATCAAAATCAACACTGATGCTGCCTGGTGCAAATATACTTTGCGTTCTGGGTTAGGATGGCTTGGGCGCGACTTTGCTGGTATTCTCCAAGCTGCTGGGGGCTCCGGAGGTGTCTACTCTCATAGTGCAGCGGCTGCTGAAGCCTCTGCTATCCGTGAGGCACTAAAAATGTGTATTGACCATGAGTTTCAACAGGTGATTATTGAGTCTGACGCTAAGACAATTATCCGGATGCTTAGGAAGGAAGTGGCTCCTGATTTCAGTATTGAATGCATTCTTGGTGACATCGAGGTTATGGCGCGTAGGCTGAAAGCTGTGGTGTTCAACTATGTGCCTAGAGTCTGTAATCACTCGGCTCACATGGTGGCCAATTTTGTGTTTAAGGAGGGTAGAACTTTTAATTGGGACTGTATTGGGCCTGATTTTCTGTTTAATTCCCTGGCTAAGGATGTAAACATTTATATTCGTCTTTAATATATTTCTATCTTTGGGAAAAAAAAAGAAAAAAAAAAGAGAAATATTATAGGCCCTTTGGAACCGGTATATTCAAATTTTTGGGTCATAAATGGTCGAGTTGACCTAGCTCAAGTTGCACTCTTACATATGCATATGAAAATAGGAAAATGAACAAATAATGGTAATAGGGCTCGAGAACATAGCCAAAACAGAGTTTTCTCGGCTTAGAGCTTATTTGGATGTGTTTTTAAAATTACTGAAAGCACTTTTAGTGAAAATATTTTTGAAAACAATCTTTGGTAAAAATGCTAGTAAATCTTGTAAAAGCACTTAAAAAGTGTTTTCTGGAAAAAAAACACATAACTGGTGCTTTTTGTAGAAAGCACTTCAAGTGGTTTTAGAACCCAAAAACAATTTCTCTGAAAGCGCTTTTAGTCATTTTAAAAGCACTTTCAGTCATTTTAAAAGCACATCCAAACAAACCCTTAAACATCTCTAGAATATTCCACAAGGAGGTTCATGGCGCGACCAAAATGCGCGAAAATAGGTTTCTTAATGGTTTTTAATAAATTCGCAAAACAATGAAACACCGTGACTTATTACTCACAGTTTTTGTGAAAAAAAATGCAATTCTCGAGTGTCCCCAAAATCTTTTACGTGCGTATGATCATTAACACATTTTTTTGTTGAATTCTAACCTGGAAATTAGAAAAAATAACAAGTAGTGAAACAGCTTTGCTTCATATTGAGATTGATGAGCATCCAAAATACCATACGAAAGATGTTGTCAATATATGGATTGGGTTACAAATTGTTGATAAATATGCACAGGTACAAATTATATCCAAAACAAAGATAATTCGAGTATCCCGCCCGCCCGCCCGCCAGAGTGTTCTTACACATGCACGAACGTATCCAAATCCTTTCCCCTTCTGTAAGCACAATACAGATCCTTCCGTAGGGGCCTCACTGTTAGAACTAGAAGCGAAATCTAAAATTTCGAGGGAAAAAGGGGGTTGACAATAACCTGTAACATGATCAAACAACGCAGATTGGATCCACGGCTTCAGCTCAACTGTTTGTAGCACTTGTAAGCAACGGCAACTGACACAGCGGCACAAACAACAGCTACAGCTGCGTATGTATCTTCACGCTCCCAGGTCTGAAACCATGTTGGCACCGCACAAACCTTGCGCGTGGATGCCCCTTTGCCACTATTCATTCGTGAGAGTGGTTTCCTACTGCTTTTTTTCTTTTCGGCTGCTGTTGGCTTCGCTGCAATCTCATTCAGGTCGGGACTATTTATGTTTTCCATTAGCGTAGCATTCTGACAGCAAGAGTTTCCGTTTTCCTGGCAACAGCCCCCAATCTCGACTTGCGATCTACATACACTAGTATTCATCCCCCTTTCCTTTGGTTGTGTCAACTCTGTAGTGGTTTTTCCTACATTTGTCTCACCATTAAGCTGGAGCCTTCGTTCTTGAGATTCCTTCTGCTGTTCTTCTGATAAACCCATCTGGCCCCTGAAACCACACCATAGATTCATGTCAGTAATCACAGTTACACAACGCATGCACACAGTAGGAACAAAAAATCCTCAAACAAGAAGAGTGACCACTTCATAAAATAATCGGCTACTAATTTTGCAAAGGTTGAACCGACTATTTCCCCTATATTTTCAACCTCCTTTCTCTAATCAGAATAAAATTGCATAGGTGCAAAAGAGGCCCTTCCTCTAAGATCAGTTTCATGGCTAAATATTGTTTCAATAATAGAGCAAGCATCGATATGCGAAAAGTGCTTCAAAAGCAAGCCCATGAATTATGCGAAAAAAATTGAAGATTCAAACGGATTACCTCCATAGCCAGTCTACAATTTCTCCTTTCCCGACATGCTGTTCAAGCAATACAGGTACATCTTCTGGAGCAACATATCCATACCTATCAGAAATAAAATGATCAGATATTGCCAACAATTAATCAAGTGTATAGAATTGGAAAAGAGCGAAAAATATACCTAAGATCAATAATAACAGAAAAGAGTGCTAAAAGTAATATAAATTAACAGAATAACAATTCCATTTACCAGTGGCCAGAGACTTTTCTGTTGCAATTTGATCCAAACATGATAACATTTCCAGCATATTTATGCCCCCCAATGTGCGAACATGGGCTAACGGACACTTTACCCTGAAGACCATGTAATTCTACCTCTTCTCTAAATCTATTGATCAGGGGAGGTCCACAGACGCCACAACGGCGATCCCGGGACCCATGAGAACATACAAAAACATATGAACCCTTCAGAGTTTCAGGAGTTCCAGGCAGCCACTCACCATCCTTCACAAGAACTTCTTCAACAAATGTATCAACATCAAAATGGGTCAATCTCCTGCATATTATCATTAAGTTTATTTTAGTATCAAATTTTAAGGGTTATCAAAGTATCTAAAGGAAATACCAGTGGAACTTGTAGCTTACCTGTATCGGATCATGTCGGGGAAAATTAATACATCGCCATTTGATGTTTCAGTTCCATCATGTCCTTCACATATTGTTAAGCGGGTCTAGAAGAGGAACAAGATGAAAGAGACAAAAAAGAATTGTTAGCCTAAACCAAAAGTATACCGCTAAAGAAAATAAGAAGTTAAAAAGGAATAAACTGGTAATGACAGGGTATTTTAAGCAGCATAGAATGTGCAGCTAATAGATCCAACTTCTATGAATGGTCAGCAAACACTGCATCCAAGCAAACAGGGCTCGGGTCCTCTCCGGAACTTTCACAGTGGAGCCTCCGGACCAATTTGATCGTGGATGTTAGATGCATATCCTATGGCTAGTAATTAATTTATCTTTTTAATGATTTTCACATCAAAAAGTCTGTCTCTCTCTTTCTTCTCTCTTCTGAGTCTCCTCACTCAATTTCACTAGATTTCAGTTTTCTTCTCTCTTTTTTCCATCAAAGAGCTGTAGGAACCATTTCAATTTCACATCAAACAGTCTGCCTCTCTCTCTTCTCTTTCAACACTGCACTGGCAAGTCTGCCATCTTCATGGCTTCCCTTTTAGCGGGCTGCTCCTCAAGCCTCCGAGTGCCGATCATCGCGAGACGGCCCAGGCAAAGATCCTCGATCCGAACTATTTTTCTCCTCTTTCTCCCTCCCTTGGTTTAATGGGTTTCACGTCAAATACAAAATCTGACAAATTTCTTCTTTCTCCCTGCAATCTATTGCTTGGCTGTTTGGAAATTTTAATTTCTGGGTTGCAAGGGAGTTTGGAAAATACACAAAAAAAAGCACATACTAAAAATGTTATTCTTGGTGTATGGGTGTTTTTGGTTGGGTGAATAAAAGAAGTCGGGTTTGGGATGGAGGACGGGGGTAAAGATTGGGTTTTGGGTGTTTAATTTGTTGGATTGATTGATTTTCTGCTTGAGACCAACAACAAAGATGGCTTTATTGAAACTCTGAGATGTGGGAGGCAAGAGGAAGGTGAAAGGTGAAATGCTGAGAAGCAAAATGGGACGGGAGAGAGATGTCACGTGAATGATGTCGCTCTACAGGAAATTTTGATCAAAAAATTGAAATTAATTTTTTGGAGAGTGAGAAATGGTGAAGAGAAGGTGAAGATTGAGAAAGAGAGAGAGGGTAAAGAAGACTGTGAATAAGAGAGAGGGAGGCGTTTCGTAAAGAGAAGAAAAATGTTTCAAACTAATCCTGGCCGTTACTTATTGTGGAACGTTCGTGCTTGAAGGATCCCGAGGATCCCCAGGGAAGGAATCCGGAGAGGATCCTATCCCAAGCAAACAAATCAATATCACATCATTCATTCATCTGGCCAGGTAATTTATCTGCTGGTGATTTTCATTTCATTCCATTCAGTATGAAACAAACTACGTAAAAAGACCTATAGCATAAACATTGTTATACGCCAGCTTCCTATATTGTGTTGTACGATGCCATGGGATTAGTCAGTTCAACTTATTTCAAAAATCATATTTTTCACACTATTCCGCCTTTCCAAACTAAATCCTACACCCGCAAGTAAACACCGAATACCTCATCAATCAACGTCAAGTTTAGCCATATCCCACCTCCTTTAACAGTTCCCATTTTAGAATTATCCAAATTCTACACAAACCGGATTCCGAATTACCCAAAAGAACAACTAAAAGGCTAAAACAGAACCCACTGTACAACACCAAAATACAAAGGGTACCCCCTTCATGTTCAGGCTACACACTAAATCACATGCTTCCAAATCAACCTTAGATTACAAGCAAACCTAACAAGCGGCCAAGATCCATTTCCGCTCGCCACATTCACAAGCAACCGCATTCAACCCGAAAGCGGAAAACTACCAAACCATACAGCCTTAAAACACAAGCAATCCACTCCACTGATAAGAATTCATACCCAACCTACTAAATCACACACCTTGAAATCACTACTTAAACAATAAGCAATCCACAAAGTAACCAAAACCCATATCAACAAAACGAATTCGATAAAAAACCGAAATAGCACCAAATATCGATTCAATTCATTCCTAAAAAGACTTAGATTTTCACCAAATTAAGCACCAATCACAAAGCAAAAAAATCAAAAAAGTATACCTCTTTCTTCATATCTCCCCTCCTGGCCATGACGGCGGAGTAGAGCAACCTCGGCAGCCGATCAAACTCGGCGGCCTCGATCCTCGGCGGCCAAACCTGCGGGTTCTTGTAGCACAAAAACACATGCCTTTGGTAAAACTCCACCGTCCCGGCGAGTTGGCTCGTCCGGAACTCGGGCCGGGAGAACCCGAACTCGGCGTCGCTGCCGCTTCCGCTGGTGTCGGCGAGGAGACCCTCGTTCTGGAAGCTCCCGGAGGCGCTGCCGATGTGGGAATTGGGGTCGGAGAGGAAGCTTTCGAGCGCTTCGGAGATGACGATTGGGGAGGAGGACGTGGATGGGTTGGTGAATGCGAGTGAGTCGTCGCGGTCTCTGGCGCTCCCCATGGGTCTTGGAGACCGAGTCTGAGTCGAGGCCGAGTCGAAACCGAGTTGAGCCCGAGTTGCCGTTGTTCCAGTGGACGGGAAGTGGAGAGTGGGGGAGTGGTAGACTTCGGTCGGGCAATTATGACACGTGCATTAATTGCTTGGAGTGTCCGTCTTCTCTTGGAGGTACGTATATATACAGACTTCTGTGAGTTAGAAGAGGCCACGCCTACTCAATTTGTACTTTAACAATAAAAACAATAATTTATAAGAAAACCTAAAGATTCAGATTTGAATAAATTTGTCTGACATGTTTACTTGTCCGGAACAAGAAAAAATGGGACTTTAACGAAAAATTCTTGGTACTGTTCATTTTAACGAAAAACCATATTTTTACATTAAAAAATCAATCATGGTACTATTCATTTTACCCTTTATTTTGTCCTTATCGTTAAAACTTAAAGTTTTCAAGCATTTTTCATTAATTTTCTTTAAGAAAAATCATGAATGGGATCTGAAATGAGGGAATGAGCGTGAGATCAACTACTCTATACTTAATCAATTTGGTATATGATTATTAGTTACTGGGTTTTAAGGTATTGCATAATGGATTGTGGCATGAAATTCAGACTTTTTGATCTTTTATTTGTGGAACGTAGGAAAAGTCATAACCGTGACTAGTGGCGAATCCACGATTCAAGCGTTGGAGGGATCCCAGTGTTAAAATGTTCACGTTTTTTTGATAGAAATGGCGTGAAGCGCAATTCAGTTTTTTAACTGAGGCATTTCGCTGAACACTTAGTGACCTTGTTGTCGTCAACCGAACCAAGTTGCACACATGTCAAAATATATTGATATATGCCGAAACAATCTGATGTGTGCTATTGAGAATTTGTCTGAGTGTTGTTGAAGCAATCTGGGAGAGGCATTTCGTAAAAAAAACACTGGTGGACACAAAAAGGACCCATACCAAACATTCTGAGGATCATCTGAAGACCTTCACATGTACATTTTTCAGACTTCAGGTGGCCCTGAGACCACCTTGGTCCCAATGTGCATCCACCACTGATCATGACAACCATTATCGGTAAGGAAAAATGCCAAACTAGAAGTGTAATGTGCGTAATTATATAGTCAACACAATAATTGCATAAGAAGTCAAGAATCCAAATAATTTCAGTACTTGCGTGTTAATAAATCATAGTGATTCTCATAACCGGTAAGTATGCATACCAAGATAGAAGTGCAATGTGTGTGATTATATAGTGATAATAAATGCGGGTGAAGTTATGAATCGAAAATGCGTTATGTGTTAGTAAACCTTCGAGACGTCAAAAATCAGAATAATTTTAATACCCGTTTCAAGTTAGTAAACATGTCCCTAACTATAAGTGTAATTTGTGTAATAGTACAATAAACGCGGGAGAATTTAAGAATCAGTGTGATTGTAGTATTTGTGTTAATAAACAAGAAATTTGGAAAAGTAACTATATTTTAGACCATATATAGGATTATAGCTACCATGTTAGTTTTATAATAATTCTAACCAAAACTTGATGTAAAAGTACTAATATACCCTTAATATTAGGATTTCTCGTAACAAAAACAAAACCTCATTTAAATTATCTCGCAACCTTTTGGTTTCTCACCTTAAACCAAAAGAGCACTCTTTGCCAATTTTGCATAATTAAGCAGAAGGGATGTTCTGACAAAAAAAAGGCAGCAAGACGCATCAGCATTTTCAAATTGTCCAAGAAACAATGGTATGGTTAGTCAATTGTAGCTTCCAATTCCTAAATCAACTTTTTGATATTTCATGTCATGGTTTTAGTCAAAACTTTAATGATTTTCATGTTCCAATGCGGGTGAATATATTATGAATCCTTCGACAAATCAACAACTTTAATAATTCAGTTCCTGATTAATTTTTATGTTTAATTTACTAGGTTATCTTCAATTTTAAAATTCTTTGATTACATTTGAATATCTATATCTATATACATATATACATATATATATATATATATTGATAAAAAAAATAAAGATAAAAAGTGTCGGAAATGGAGGGGTTCGAGATTAGGGGTACTGGGTAGTATTCAAGAGGCTACCTCTTTTATGCTTCAAGATCTCAACTAATTGTTGTTTTTTCATGGTTAAGAGCAATGGGGAATTTTTTTGTCATTAAGGGTATATTAGTACTTTTACATTAAGTTTTGGTTAAAATTATCATAAAACTAAAATGGTGGCTATAATTCTATATGGGGTTTAAAATATGGTTACTTTTCCAAATTTCACTTAATAAACCCATATGAAATCCAGAATACATAATTATTCATTCCATCTCGTAATTAGAGGTAATGTTTGTTGTGTAGAAGCAATGGTTTTACAATAAACTTGGTATTTAATTTGTGCAAGTTGTGAAAGAACCATGCATTGATGCAAAAAGAGTGGATCAGAAGCTGAAACCAACAAGAATCCAATAAGAAAAGCAAAAGGCTAAAATACTAGACACTTCATTTCTACAGAAAAACTTCAACCGATCATCCAAGAATTGTCTGTCCCAATATACAAAATCACACGTTCCCTGGAGTTGCATCCAAATCTCACTGATCTCACACCCCCTCTTTTTTCTACTTCTCCCCAAACTTCTTCACAAAATGCGGACACAACCAAACTTGTTCATAATCTCGACACAGGCGTGGCAAACGCAGACATCAAAGGGGTTTCTCACCAGGGAGATAAGAAGGGGAGCCGCCCTCGACCTGGTTCTTTTTTCTATTAAACATGCCGCTGAGAGTAGGCAAGAGTGTTTTCTTCGAAATGGATGTCTTATCTTTGTCCAACTTCTGGGCCACAACAGTTTTCGTTTCAGGGTTCTGCTTTTGAACCCTGTAATGGCGTGGGGATGATTCCACTGATGTCTCTGTTTCTGCCAATATCCGCGATGCAGCATCAGCGGCTTTCTTCTGCTCCCTTTCTCGCCACCTTCGGAGCTCTCCTTCCACTGCCTTTTTGGCGGCTTCAGCCATTTCTGCCCTCTTTTTGGCCTCCTCAGTTGCAGACTTCATATCCTCGATTTCCTTCTGGGTTGCCTCTATCCTCTTCAAGGCCTCATTTTCACTAGCCTTCACAGCTTCCACCTGAGCCATGGCAGCAGCCACTTTCATTTCTGCCAATGTATCAGACTCCTCAACCTTTCGGCTCAAAGACTCGTACTCGTCCTTTGATATAGTGATCTTGGCACCAGACTCGGAAGTTGATGCCCTAGCAGCGTTAGTTCTCTCAGATAGAACTCTAATCTGTTCAAGGGCCCTTTCTTCTGCGGCTTTAGCCTCTTCGGCTTCTACCAAAGCAAGTCTCAGCTTCTTTTCTGCTTCCTTTACTGCAATTTTGGTGGTTTCCGCTTCCTTCTTCAACTCCTCTGCTTTTATCTTCATCTCTTCTGCTTCTCGTCTTGCATTTTCAGTTTCCGACGATAGCTGGTTTAGTGTAGCTATCATTTCATTGGAAGCGCCTCTTGCTTTAGATTCTTCTGCTAGGCAGGCTTCAAGCTCATACTTAGTTTTCCGCAGTTTAACATGTAAATTCCCAGCAAGCGATTCCGTTTCTGCTTCCTTCTCCTTCAGTTCAGCATGTTCTTTCCTCACATTCTCAAGTTCCGCCTTGAGGGCTTCAACTAAGTTTCTGAGACTGCTTTCTTCTTCAGCTACTTTATTCAGTGATTCCTTAGCATCATCCAGCTCCAAAGTGACAGTTTTGACAGAATCTAAATCCGAAGCCTTTGCATTCTCCATTTGTTTTTGCAATGCTCCAACTTCATTCAACGTTTCAGATAGTTGTGCTTCAAGATTTCTGGAAAGTTCTGGATCAAACTCTTTTTTCAGAGAGAGCAATTTCTTTGCTGACTCTTCCAATGAAGCTTTATAGGACTGCCTCAACACATCCTTCTCAGCAAATATCTTTGCTTGCTCCTGCTGGGCTTCCATAGAGGCGAGCTTCACTTGCCCAATTGATTCTTGTACTGCTGAAATTTCCTTAGATAGCTCATTTACCTTCTCCGCATTGGCTTTGGCTGCATCTTCAGCTTCTGCTGCCTGCTTGATGGCAGCAGCTTTTGCTTCCAAAGATGCATCACAGTCCTGACGAATTTTCTGTAACTCTTGCTTTGCAGCATTAAGTTCAGTAATCACACTCAAATACTGTGCTCTTGCAGATTCCAAGTCTTCTTTCCAAGCACCATCAGTTCCCCCAAGGTTGCCAGAGTTTGCTTCTTCAAGTTGCTTTGCCTGACTTTTTGCAGCTTCTGTCGCCTTTATTGCAAATTCTTTACTTTCAGTGAGGGATTTCACCTTTTTTGACAAATCCTCGAGAGTTGCCTTGGATTTTTCAAGCTCCACAAGTGCTTGGGCTTTAGTAGTTTCAGCATTCTTCAGTTGTTCCTTCAACTTGTTCAGTTCTTTCTGGGCCAGGTGAAGCTGTGTCTCATTGACTACTATCCTCTGCATTGAAACAACAAAAATTATCGACATCACATCAAAATGAACTTGGACAGTAGAAGAGCATGCGTTAATGAAACATTATAATCTAAAAATGATTAAGAGTTTCAATTAATCTAGAGACTGAATGGAGGAAAGGAAAAAATGCATGATTTATATACGGGCGACACTAAGTCATTCACATCCGTAGTTACGAATATACAACTTCCTTCAAAGAGTGGTTTCCGAACTAAATAACTTCTCATGATAGGTGGAAATATTATGAGTTATCGATATTCGGAAGGGTAACTTCCTTCAAGGGTATCCTATGTGAAGCTTTTCAAACAATATACATACAACATCTATGTGCTTGCTAAACTCAAAGGTAAAGGAAGTAGATATACCTCTGCTGAATGCGCTTTTGCCTTCTTAATTGCAGGTTTCTCCCCAGAGAATGCACCTTCACCAAACAGCGAAACAGCATCTTTAACAGATTGGAAAGGTGCCCTGGTGTCGATCTCTCCCACCTCCACTTTAGGACTAGGAGAACTTGTAGCACTTTTTGCAACCATACTGCTCAACTATTTTGTTATACTTCGACTGCTTGCTGAAAATGATAGATATACTTTAAAAAAATTATACTAGAGGAAGGAGAAAGAAGGATAGCAGAAAGCTGCCAACCCCACATCTCCCCGCAGCTGAACATGAAACTCAACCAAATGCTCATTAGATTTCATACAAACAGTACATGTAAGAAATACGGCCTCATGAAACATAGTAATACAAGAAACGACCAAAGAGTGGAAACTACATTCACGCTACAAAAGTTCAAAGAAACTTTCAACCTAAGGCAGGATATTGTCAAGGGATGTCAATGTTTGATACTAAACATACCGTGCAGCATTGGAATTTTTTATTTTTCAATTTTGAGGCCTTTTCAAACCTCATGCAGCTAAGTAATGCTTCAGGAGACAACAGGAAAGTTGTAACATATCTGTTTAACACACGGCCTTCATCATGACAACCGTAAGAAATATGAGTCAATCCTACAAAAGCCTCCCAAAGGACACATTCACACCCAACAAAGGGGAACGAAAGGATGAGAATCTCGTTCTTTCATACCCGTTTAAACTGAGATTGCTCTTCTTCAGAATACACCCAGTTCCACCTAAAAATCCCACCGCTTCCCGTCACCTAATAATTAACAAATTCCTACAACATTAATCTCCTAAGGTTTCAAGAGCACATTCCCACCACCTAATGTTCTGTCAGACACAGACGACTTGCAAAAAGTAAATGATGGCATGGCAAATTTAGCCAACATTAAAAATCCACCAATGCCAAGTTATAAGACGGTCCACACTATGGCCAAAACATGTCCTTAATTTCAGAAAAGGCCTCAAATTTCACATGGACACACCAACTTTGTCGTTTCATTAACGGCATGGGATTGACACATGATTACAGGTAACTGAACGGGGCGATTTCAATTCAATTCTCACACCATGAATCAATTTTCATTAACTAGTTCCAATTTGAAATTTTATACCGGAAAGTTCAAGCTCCATAGTACAGTCTAAAAGGCCTCAGCAACGATGCTTCGCCGCAAGTAGTTCAAAGATTCACAACTAAATTTATAAACATTCACACAATCATGAGACATCATTACATTAATTTAATTCCCCAAGAATACGGGCCCGTGTAATCATCAACTCACTCTTTTAACAATGAAACAGTCCTTACAAAATTCAAGTCTCGGAAATTAAAAAAAAAATCAAAAATCAAAACAATTAAAAATTCCAACTTTTCTTTACAATTATTCAGTAAAAGATCAAACCATCGTGCCATCAAACAAATTTGGGAAAAAAAAGGAACAAAATTTAAGCTCCAAAATATGTGACAGTTACTTACCCAGAAGCCCTAATCAAAGCCCCAAAAATCTACGCAGCACAAAACCTAGAAATCACCAGAGTCTGAAACCATCGCGCTACTGGATCATCCACACACCGGCGAACTCCGACCATCTTCCCCGATCTTCATCTCCTTCCGAAGCCAAAACCCTTTTAAATTCTCGACCCGAGAACCAAAACCCACCAAGAAATCTCAGGTTTGAGCGAGAATTCTCGAGAATATTCAAACTTTCTCGGCAAAGGTGGTGTTTTTCCTGGAAAATAAAAACAGAGAAAAAAGAGGAAAAAGAACCAATCTTTGGGTTAGAAATAGAATCGGGTTTTGTTTTCTTGGACGATAGATGCGGATAGAGAGAGAAAGTCTATAGTGTTTTAGAGAGAGAAAGAAGAGAGAGTGAAAGAGAGAGGTTTGAGAATTCGAAAGCTGGTTGGAGACAAATATTATATCAGCAGGTCAGTCTGCGCAAGAGAGAGAGAGAGAGAAGTATCCCGTGGGATATCTCTTGTCCTTGACTGTCTTTTTGGTTTTTAATGCAGAAACCAATTGTCCGTGTCAGACGATTTTACCCTTGTATTTTTGAAAGAAATGGTCAGCTGGTTGAATGTACAATGCTCTGAAGCAACCAGTCAGCAAGTGTAGGGGCAAGTGAGGGTGAAGACGTGGCACCGTCCATGGGAGAAGGAGATGGGTTTGGTTGGATTGAGAATGGAATAGTTTTGCCTTTTTGTTGTTTGTTTGTTTGTTTCTCTTTCTATCTCTAAACTTTATCTGCTAAAATGTCACACCAATGTATTGATAATTTAGTGCTATCTCATGTCATGTTTCTATTTTTTCTATGTGATGATGTGTGGGGGGATGTTTAGATAGGAGGCAGATTGTCTGTCTTCTCACTTTTCGTGTCTTCCCGTGCTATTCTGTTTGTATAGTCACGATTAATCACGTTAATATTTTACATTACTATTTTTTTTGTCTTATTATTTCTATAAAAAATAATATAAAATGTTGACGTAATTTAACAGTGACTACACAAAACAGGAGGGCACGAAAAGTGGGAGGGCAGAGAATCTGCCTCCGTTTGGATAATGGTTATGTTTGCTTAACCTAAAAATGGACAATCAACATGCAAGTTGATCATCCAAAGTTCAATCATCTAATGAATATTTTCCAAGTATAAATGGTTCATCTAAGAAATGATCCATCATAATTTTTGAAATGGAATTTAATCCAAATAGTAACAATGAACTCTGCCTCAAATCACCTTCACAATATACGAATCTTAAACACGCATTAAGAGAAATCAAATAAAAACAAAAATCCAAAATTTGAGGACTAATCTTGCACGATCTCAAATCACCTTCGACTGGTGGTGATCTGGAGCCATATTGTGCCCAGATTCGATTGAAAATTTATAGAAAAAGTCGGAGTGAGTCGCGAAGAGAGAAATTCGCCATAGACTAATTGAGTCGCGAGAGAGAGAAAAGAAAGAGAAACTGTGATTTCAATTTCCTAAAACATAAAATTGCCATGAAAAAGGAATGAGATGTCCCCATTTCCAATAAAGCAGGGACAAAATCATCAAAACATTGTTAGTGAACAGTTTTTTGAGCTGACTTTTAGTATATGTCTAATTTGTTTTCTCTGATTTTCTATTTACTTCTCGATGGAGAAACATATATATAGATCAAATTGTAATTGCATCAATAAGAAGCGTGTAGAGTATAACTTGTAGCTCACATAATTGATAACATTTATTTTCGCACTTAAAGTCAGTCATTTCTGCGGTCAAGATCATCCATTATCCAAACCGATTATGTCCAATGCATTGGAGGTGGCCTATCTAACTCATGGGACATGAACAACGTCAAGCCATCGGCTTAGTCCATGCGCCACATTTAGTTTGGTACTCTTGAAAGCTAATTAAAGTGACAGTGCAGAACAAGCTTGAAGCTATCCTCCATGTTATCTCAAATGAAAGGCATGATCTCCTCACCTAGAAGTCTGTCTTTGGCCGACGTCTCCACACTTTTGCATGATCTCCTTACCGGGAAAGTTGGAGTCCATTTTCGTGTATACTAGTATATTATCAACATCTCTTCACAATACCATAAAGTAGGTCTAAGTAAAAGACGAAGGGTAATCTTCATAGTGCAGCCATAAGTGTGCACTACAAGATGAAGATTTGAACTTTATTGTATAAGGCAGAATACACTGCGTTTGTTAAACTAGGAGAATAGAGATTTGAATTTTAGTGTAGAGGAATGAACACATTGCTCTAGTTAATTTAGACACACCGAAAATCTACAAGAACCCCCAATATTATATTTTTCCCAAAATATCAAAGACAAATATAAGAAAGAAAGCTTCTAGCAAATACAAAAAACAAACCCTTCACCCAAAAAAAACCTCATTCCGCCTAAATCTCCATTCTCTTTGAAAAACTACTTTTCATCCCCATCTTTTTATCAACTACTTTTTATCCCTAAATGTTGGATTTAAGAGGGTCTTGAAAATGAGAAATTGGATTTTTTCCCTTCTGCTTTTTGGTTGGTGTGAGAAAGAAATTTGGACTCAAAGTGGCAAGTCCATATCTTCTATCCATGCCCAACTCCAAATTTGGGATTCAATAAATATTTTCCAATTGGTGTGGAATTCATCCAAATATGAACAATTTGTTTTCTCTTGTTTTTTTATTTAATTTCTGATGAGAAAATCAGATATATAGACCAAATTATAATTGTGTCAATGAAAAAAATGTAACTTAAATAATTAAAAGTATTTATTCAGCACTCAACTCGTTTCGCACACAAGGTCATTCGTCTCCGCACTCAAGGTCCACCGTCATTCAAACCCATTATGTCCAATACATTGGAGGTGGTCTATCTAACGCATTGGAGGGCTGGGAAATTTAGAGAAGCCCAAGTAGACAGTTCTTTCTCACACAAGATTGACACGTGGCCCAAAACCCATGCTTGTTGACACATCATCACCTCCATGCATGCCTCGTGACACTTGGCAACATCTTCCAAATGACAATAACTCAGGCCCTTCGCATGGAGAAATTATTAGATGGTACAGTATTACCACCTGGCATTGACAGCTGGTAGTACCCACCAATAAATGCATGGCATGTGGCAAGTTAATTATTAAATAAAAATTAATGGCTGGGTTTTACAAGATCCTAACACCGTTAGGTCTCTGCCAAAAAACTGTTGTGACTGTCTGCCTCTCCTCCTTCCCGATGCCTTTCTCCTCCTTTTCCGCCAAAACTGATTCCTCGTATCCCACCTTTTGGTTTTTCGCCAAATCCAAAAGCTTTTGTTGCGCTCCCAATCGAATCCGTCCTTTCTCAAGAAAAGGAAAGCTCTGCAACGTTCAAAAAAAAAAAAAAGAACCTCATCCCTGTTTACTTGAATCAAAACCCAGAAATCTCATGCTACAGGTACTGGAAATTTTTGCTTGAATCTTACTGCAATTTGGTATTTTTTGCTTGAATCTGACTGCGAAAACCAAAAATATGTGTTTCTGTTATTATTTTCTTCTTAAACCTGCAACTGCAGGCAGTGATGTAAAACCCAGGTAGTGTTATATGTCATTTGGTGTTGAATTTGATAAGCTAGTATGTGTTTGTATTGATCATAAAGAAAAGTAGGACAAGAGATAACGTATACATGCAAAGGAGAGAAGGAACATACTCCTTCAATGATTTTCAAGAAATTGCAAAGGAGAGAAGGCAGACATCAGTTTTTTGGCAGAGACCTAACGATGTTAGGATCTTGTAAAACCCAGCCATTAATTTTTATTTAATAATTAACTTGCCACATGTCATGCATTTATTGGTGGGTACTACCAGCTGTCAGTGCCAGGTGGTAATACTGTACCATCTAATAATTTCTCCTTGGCATGTACCAAACTATTATTCCAATCCATCCAAAAGAAAGAAAACCCTAAAATCCTAATATCTTTATTAATTAATGAATTCATCTTTATCAATCAAAATAGAATGAAAAGTTAAAAATGATGGACAATAATGTAATTTTACAGGTCTAAATTTTACTACTTTTTATTAAAACATCACTTACATATAATGTTAAAATACTTCCAATATTAAAATAAAATAAAATAAAACTTCTCACTCCCCCCCCCCCCAAACGTTCTCTCTCTCATTCTCTCCTCATTTTCTAAAAAAATATGTTCATACACACAAAGTATGTAGGCAAATGCTAGTCTAAAAAAATGGAACTTTAACGAAAAACTTCCGGTACTGTTTACTTTAACGAAAAACTACATTTTTACATTAAAAAGTCAAACATGATACTATTCACTTTACTCTTTATTTTATCTTTATCGTTAAAACTCAAAATTTTCAAAACATTTTTATTAGTTTTCCTCTAAAAAAAGATGGCAACCACCAAAGAAGCAAACCATCCGCAAAACCAAGGCACAGAACGAGCAAAGAAGCCAGAGAGCAGAAGAGAGTGAGAGAGGGATGAACACAAAGCCTGCAGCTGAATATTTACAATCCCACCATGGATATGGTGTTTCATCTGGCCAAAGAGACCATTTAGTCGACTGTAATGCTGATGACGGGTCGTGTGATGTAGCAAATCATACATGTCGTGGTATGAAGCAACAAGCAGACCACTTCAGATGTACCGAGTGAACCGAGTGAGGGAGAAAGAGGAACGATGTTTGGACCGCCGCAGACATATATATCATAATTTGATACGTATGTTTGAAGAGAACGTGGGTGTATGTATGTCTTTCCCCAACTATGGAGGATAGAAACAGTTTGGGTTTGTTATTGCTTTATTATGTTCTTATATGGTTGAGCAATTAAACTACATACCTTCTTGTTCATCAGTTACTTTTATATAAACTTGAAATAAGTAACACGAACACAACTCGATTAACTTTCAAATTTAAACAACAAACAATAATTACAATTTGGAATTTAGTTATAAAATTATGTGAGTATAACGTATTTATCTGTGATAAAATTTATAAGGACATAATATTAGTGTACTATAACTTCATATTCAGAAAAGGAAGGAAGTTAAAAGGCAAAATGGATTCCACTTTCCGGTCGAACCACTCCACCTTTCAACTCCTCACTCAGTCATAGGTCAGGTTTGCTCACGCTAGTATTTAGCTAGGGTTAGGGCGGTCCCTACCATCAATAGATATGGAGAAAATCTTCCATTCCGGAACCAGAGGTGGCCGGCCATGGGGTTTGTGCGTCACGGGGTGTGGTCAGTGCATGGGGTAGTGGTGGTGAGTCTCAATGTCAGAGGGATGGAGTATGTGGTAGTGGTGAGTTAGAGGGATGGAGTATGTGGGTTTTATTGTGTTTGAGGCCGCACGGGCACGTGGTCCGAATGACAGACACCAGAATTTCTCATAGATATGGGAATGCATAGAACAAAAAGTCGTCTGCTCGATCGAGTTTCCAAAGTTGGTCCGATCCCTAACTCGACTAGCGTGTCTTCATTAATTTTTAATACATGAAGTTGAAGCCGCGTATACAAACAGAAAGCTGTGCGCCATAACTTTTAAGATTGGTGAACGTGGTCATTGATTCCACTTTCACTATGCACGCAATGCGATTTCGCATAAAAGCGATGACTTTTGCATTTTCTTCTTTTCGGCCTTTGTAATTGTAGGGTGTGACTTATTAAGTTCACAGACAATGGGGCTCGACTTAGATTTAATTGGTTCTGTCTATGCTTGAATCATTTGTGGCCAAGAGTGTAATTTACATTGACGGTTTATTTATTATTTCATGATTTGTAATCGGAATCCAAATGAGAAGTTAGATCGATTTCTTGTATTGACTAATCATAAAGGAATTAAAACGAAGGTGGAATGAACCTCCACCAAATAAGAATTCAAACTCCTCATTTTGAGGAATTAGAGTTTATGGGAAACAGTGATGATGGTGAGTGGAGGTGGCGGCATCACCGCTCAGATGGTAGTGGAGGTGGCAACGGCAGTAATGTGGTGATGATGATAAGTGGTGTAGCAGTGGTGGTGATGATGGTGGGTGGCAGTGGCGATGACGGTGCTGATAGTAGGTAGAAGCGAAGATGATACAGTGAGTAATTTAAAAAAGATCGATCCTTAATTACTAACTCAACGAACCTCGTTTTTTATTGCTATCGAGTACCTTACTCTTTTTGCATTTCAAATATCCAACAAAAGCCAAAGACAATATTTGAGAATTTTCAGTTCCTAACTACTGAACCATTACACAGTTATAAAGTTGTTGCTGCTGTATACTAGACTCATGGTGGAATTAATAGTTATTTCTTATCAGAGAAACAAGTTTATTTTTATATTGCACAATTAGAAGAGTATCCTCAACAAATTGGGACAAAAACCACGAGTTGGTAGTTCATTGGTAAATGACAGATTGCGAGACTTCTTTCAAACTAAGAACTGGAGGTCTTGGGTTCGAAATCCGATGCTGGTGTAAAAGCTAGACTTGTGGCCAAGGGGAGCTGAAATGCCTATGTGAGTCTTCTCAGATCCCGGAAGGGGTGGATATATAACTGTGGCTTGCCACAAGTTGTCATCCTTAAAAAAAAAAAAAAAATTGGGGCAAAGATACACCAATCTTTTTTAATACAACAATAATGACACTGAGATTAGACTTTTTCTTTAAAAAAAAAACAAAAGATGGATCAGCTGGTGATTTTGCTACAACAGTCCACACTAAGATTAGACTAAATCACCATTTTATTGAATTTATTATCTATAATAATTGAACTTAAAATTTTGCACTCATAAAGAAAAATATTTATATTCAATCAAGTATTTTGCACCCCAAAACTAAATGTCCTAATTTACCCATACTCGCACCACTAGACAATCTCCCTACAAATAGAGGTAGGGGTGGGTTCTGTACTGTTACTGTGCCAAAACACCAGTACTAATTATCTTACCAAACTTTTGGTTTGGCAAAATTACTACCATGCCAAACAGTTCGGTTGTGATGGTATGATAATGATAATTGTTACTTTGTTTTGGGCAACTTTTTTGGGCCAAAATCTGATTTTTTTTTTTCTTCCTTTTTTTTCTTTCTCCAACCTAATTCAAGGGCAAGACTTTTTTTTTGTGCCTTTATCTCATATCATGTAGCCTCAATTCATCTACCATTCATCATTCACAACTCACACACATATAATAAGTCAAATAATGCATCAAGATTCATGATGGAAATTAAGGTTACAATCCAAATAGAAGTTACAAACCAAATCAAGTAGAAGTTAAGTTTACAATTGATGAAAGTTAACTAGAATTAGATGAAAGAACACGTGTCAATTGATTCGGTGTATGATGAACATACAACATAGTTTATGGTGGTGAACAAAAATGCTCTCAAAAGTTTATAGTCACTCATTATTCAGTATTTAATTTGACAAGTGATTATTTAATTTGTTTTGTCATATTTCGTTTTATTTTTAAATAAAATTCTTTGTAACGGCTATCATTTTCTGGAACTACGGATTTAAAATAAAGAATTCTAAATTAAACAAATAAAAAATAGGTGGCCGACAACGCATGCATGCGTTACCGCAGTGCACTTAGTTCAATCGGATTCTGGTCAGATATTTTTTTTGTGAAGATTTTAAAAATTCGTGAATTGTATATGTTCATTGTACATTGTGCGGTCATATATTATTTTAAATATTTTTATTTAAAATTAAATATAAATAATACCTGACAAAAACTGATTACATGATGTACAATAAACAAACACAATTTACAGATTTCTGGAATTCTCACCAAAAGAATTCGGAGAGGATGACACCTAGTCTAGTAGAATATTTGCATTCTTTGACTTCTCAAAGGCTATTGAGTATTGAGTATTAGTCACCTTTCACGTGGATCCTCATCCTCTCATATTTTCTAGGACTAAATTATCTAAAAGGAAAATGATGTTATGACCCGAAGCTGATTTCCAGTCTTTGGTCTGCTATATTTTGTCTAAGCAATTGCTTGTAACATTATTTTGTAAAATTTATTTAGAGAGAATTTGCTAACACAGTTTTTTTGGGAATAAAAGATATTGAACATCTTAAGGCTCAAGAAAGTAAGCTAAGTCTCACAATAAGTTATCAATAATATGGTTCAAATTTGCATTTGGCGAAAATCGAATCTAAAACCTCTCACTTACAAGTGAAGATGAATACCACTAAACTGTGGTACTAAATTACTACTAACACTGTATTTAAACATAGGAAAACTAATGAAAAATGTTTGAAAACTTTGAGTTTTAATTGTGATGACAAAATAAAGGGTAAAGTGAATAGTACTATGATTGACTTTTTAGTGTAAAAATGTAATTTTTCGTTAAAGAGAACATTACCAAATTTTTTTCGTTAAAGTTCGTTTTAAACATTTGTTACTATATAATTATATATGGACTTTCAAAGAAGATTTAACTGGCGCTGAATGATTTGCTTAGGGCCACGACTATCTCAAGCCAATAGCTCTAGCCTCTGCTTACATCCTAATGTGACCACTAATTTCAATGCATTTGTATTATAATACTTAAGTATACTTTTTTGTTTGTCGAAATATAACGTGTATGCGTGTATGTATAAATTAGTGTTTAAGAGTTTATTAATCCCATTTCAACAAATTTCACGATGGACTTTCTTTTTTAAATCAAAGCGATTGAGTTTCGGACTGTTTTGTGGATTATTTTCGCTCTTTAGAAAGTTAGTTGAAAGTGTATGATTTAATTAAAACTCTTTAGTGCCACTTAGTATTACAGTCTAGTGGTATTCATCTTCACTGTTAAGTGAAAGATCTTAAGTTCAATTCTCGCTGAAGACGAATTTGAACCATATTATCATTAGCTCATTCATCCTTTTTAATGTAAATAATATCCATTGTTCAAAAATTATAACTCTTTAGTAGGATGAATGGTATACAAGACGACGTGGGTAAATTATTGGAGCCTTTCGACTTTTGGTAGTTTTGGTTACCAAGCTCTATTTTTCTACTTACCAACGTCAGTAGTTGTCATTTAATTTGTATGGTCATGTCAACAGGATTTTATTAAGGAGATAGATTGTCTGCGCTCCTATTTTTATACTCTTTACATCCCTTTTGTTTTTATGGTCACGGTTAAGCCACGTCAACATTTTATATTGATTTTTTTTATAAAAATAATAAAATAAAAAGTAAAAAGAATATAAAATGTTGACGTTTAACCGTGACCACACAAAACAGAAGGAGATGAGAAGAGTATGGAAATGGGAGGGCAGACAATCCACCTCCTTTTATTAAACCGGAAGAGGATCCTCTCCTAAGCTCAGGATGAGGATCCTCCTGACCACGAAATCCCGGCCGTTCAAATTTAATCTAACGGTTCTAAACAAGGAGGTCCTCTAAAAGTTATAATAATTACAACCGTTGGATTAAATTTGAACGGCCCGATTTTCGTGGTCAGGAGGATCCCCATACTGAGCTCCGGAGAGGATCCTCTTCCTATTAAACCCATGCGTTTATTAGACAAGAACAACAGTTTGGATTCTTAAATGATAATTATTTTATAATAAAAGGGTGCGGCTGTTCATAACTTATTGACCAGAGCAAAGCCGCCCCTCATGCAGCACATGGGCGTTCGTCGCTAAATGCCAGTTCCATTGACCAATGGATAATGCCTTTGGGGCGGGGGATATGGATGGGGGTGGGTGTGTTTTGAGGCTGTTTGGTGTTCATATGCGCGATCGTGGCTAAATGCCAGTTCCATTGACCCATGGATAATGCCTTTTGGTTTGGAGATACTCTTAATACTCATAACATGCACTGATTAAATAGTGATGTCTATAAAATTTAGTAAGTAAAGTGATCAATCCATGTGTTACAGGTAGCAGTGTTGTGACCGAAAAATGATTCAACATTATATGTCCGAAACATTGTTTTACGGATAATGTCACAGAAATTAAATTTGTAGATAAAATTTTATAAACTAAATGATATGAAAATTGATAGAATTAACATGTTCATTTTTTATTGGTGACATATCATTTAGTTTAATTTTGTCTACTAATTTAGTATCCATAACATTACCCTTATTTTGTTTGGTATGAATCAGAACCGCATATTCAAACATACATACTCAATCGAGTGAACTAGAGAAACTAAATTTGTAGACAAAATTTGTAAACTAATGATGTGTCACCAATAGAAAATGTGCACGTTTATCAACGCTTAAGTAATAATCTAATCTTCAACTTCAATGTCATTTAGTTTATAAAATTCTGTCTACAAATTTAATCTTCTTGCTTACTCAATCATCGGCATTATGTAAATACTGTTTGGTACGTCAGCATTATTTTACTTTAAATGTATATACTATACATATATGTATAAACAAAGGACTTGGATTGTCTGCCCTCCTTATCCCATACACTTTTCATGCCCTCCTTATCCCATACACTTTTCATGCCCTCCTATATTCTGTGGTCACGGTTAAGCCACGTCAACATTTTATATAGATTTTTTTTATAAAAATAATAAGATAAAAAACAATTGGAATATAAAATGTTGACGTGGCTTATCCGTATCCACAAAAATAAGAGGGATGAGAAGGGTATGAATGGGAAGTGCAGACGATCCATATCCATAAACAGATGAACCAACTCTCTTCATCCAACCAGAGAGAGTGAAGAAACAGAGAGATGGGCAAGCAGGAGAGTGGTGGAGAAGGAGAAGAGAGTAGTCTTCCGTTGTTTGAGAGCACAACTGCAAGGTTTAGGGGTATATATAGAGTATTTGCGTCAACAATATTGGTGGGTATATGTTTGATATGGGTGTATAGAGTAACAAACATCCCAAAACCAGGAGAGGCAGGAAGATGGGCTTGGATTGGCATGCTCATAGCTGAGTTCTGGTTTAGCCTGTACTGGATTATAACTCAGTCTGTCCGATGGGACGTTACCTATCGTCGAACTTTCAAGGACAGGCTTTCTCACAGGTTTGCTACCCCTCCATCTTAAGTTCATACAGTTAATAGTATACCGTTGGTTTAAAAACAGATGAATAATCTTCGCACACATCTTTCTCTTTTTGCGCACTTTGTTTAGTTCGGACAATCGTCTGGTTTTTCTTTGATTTATATGATTCAAATGTTATAAACAAATAGGAGCGTATATGTAAAGAAAAATGATGTGTGGAAATTGCTTTTCTCTATTAAAAAGTTCAATTTTTTTTTAATTTTAATGAAAAAGATAAAATATGATTTTTCGTAAAAAATTGTATTGAAAGTTTTTCGTTAAAACTTTCTAAATAAAGGGTAGTGATTTCTAGGCTCATGTTTTCTCCTGCTGCACCTGCAGTTCTCTTGTTTCTCTACCTTGATTCTCCTTTGAATAATTAAATCAAAACGCCGTAAAAAATAAAAAAGTAAAACATGAAAGATTGCAGTTATGATTTTCTAACCAATAAGGGTTATATTTCTTTGAATATTTTGCAGATATGAGGACAAGTTACCAGGTGTTGACATTTTTATATGCACTGCAGACCCCAAAATGGAGCCACCAACTTTGGTGGTCAACACTTTGTTATCAGTCCTGGCCTACAATTATCCAACTGAGAAATTGAATGTTTATGTTTCTGATGATGGCGGTTCGGAGTTCACTTTCTACGCGCTCTTAGAGGCCGCCAGTTTCGCTAAGTACTGGACTCCCTTCTGTAAAAAGTTCAATATTGAACCAAGGTCTCCAGAGTCCTACTTTGCCCTGCACTCTGATGTGCATGACATAAAGTATGGTCAGGAATGGTTGGAAATCAAGGTAAAAAATGCCGAGTGTAGCTATAGGGTTCGTTAGGTGACAATTTCGTTTTCAGTTTTCTTTGTTTTAGATAGGGCATCCATGTAACGTACTAACTGACTCACACTTGTATGTTTTCAAAGAAACTTTACGAAGATATGAAGAATCGGATTGAATCTGCTGTTGGAACGGGCAAGATTCCCGAAGAAACAAAGATGCAACACAAAGGGTTCTCAGAGTGGAACCTCAAAGTAGCAAAGAATGATCATCAGCCAATTGTGCAAGTATGCAATTCTTTGAATGAACTGATCTTTGCCCATTACTTTTTGTCACTCTTTTTTGTTTGATTGCTCTGTCCCTTTCGTTTCTTTTGAAGATTATAACTGATGGAAGAGACATGAACGCCGTGGATAATGATGGATGCCGGTTGGCAACAATGGTGTATGTGTCACGAGAAAAAAGACCCCAACAGCCTCACAACTTCAAAGCAGGAGCTGTGAATGCACTGGTTAGCTTTAGCTTCCTTACATCCAAGTTCCAACTACATTGCTCCTACTAATTTTAATTTGTATCTGCGCATAACTTGTGTATATTTTACCCTCATATGTTCTCACTTGACTTGTACTGATGAGAATTTCGCTGCATGAGAAATTGAGCACAACTATGAATTTCATGGAGAGTTAGATCCTGGCTGAGGAATCAGGATGAACACTGGCGGTGAGATCTTGTAGCGCTCACCAATGAGGCCCTCTCGATTACGACTACACGGAAGAAATCAATTATAGACACTAATAATGGATCTTCTCGTTTTAGGCAAATTTGTGTTTGATTAAAAATCATTAACTCTTCCAATATAAATTTTACTAAAGTTTTGTGTTATGCAAACTGAAAAAGGTTATTTTTTGTTGTTGTGCAGCTGAGAGTGTCATCAGAAATAAGCAAGGCACCCTTCATCCTCCTCCTGGACTGTGACATGTACGCAAACAATGCAGACTCAATACGAGAGGCATTATGCTTTTTCTTGGACGGCAAGTGTGGCCACGAGATTGCTTTCGTCCAACATCCACAAAACTATAACAATCTCACCAAGGACGATATCTATGGAAGTGGATGTTTTGTAGTTAATGCGGTGAGAGACACAGATTAGTAAAGAAAGGTACATGGTTTTTGCTGGACTAACATGTTCTGGTTTGGGTTGTCATGCATAAAGGTTGAGCTTGCTGGGTTAGGTGGATATGGCGCGGCCTTGTTTTGTGGCACCGGATGTTTCCATCGAAGAGAATGTCTTTTCGGAAAGAAGTATTCCAAGGATTATAGAGGACAATGGAACACAGAGGGCCAAAATACTATTGACAGAAGTATCCAAGAGTTGGAGGAATCTGCAAAAACTCTTATCACTTGTAGCTACGAAAAGGGTACTAAATGGGGAAAAGAGGTCTCTCTCTCCCTCTTTCTCTTCGCAATTCCCTGTTTCCGAATACTAGACCCAAATATCACGATGAAATATATGTTGTTTTTATATGCAGATGGGACTGATGTATGGATGCCCGGTTGAAGATATAGTTTCTGGCTTGGCGATTCAATGTAGGGGATGGAAGTCGATCTATTACAATCCAGAGAGAAAAGGGTTTCTAGGTATTTCTCCAAATACTTTGGATATAGCACTTGTTCAACAAAAAAGGTGGTGTGAGGGCATGTTTCAGATATTTTTCTCCAAGTATTGCCCTTTCATATATGGGCATGGAAAGATAAAGTTTGGTGCCCAAATGGGATATTGTCTCTACCTTCTGTGGGCACCACTTTCCTTCCCAACTATGTATTATGTGGCTGTTCCTCCTCTTTGCTTGCTCCATGGCATTCCCTTGTTCCCAAAGGTACCTCAATCTCACTCTTCTTGTATATTGGAGGGATGAATTTCCTTTACGAGCTAGTTATTTATACGGAAAAATGATTTCCACACAACTCTTTCCTTCTGCACACCTCTGTTGATTTTTGTCACTTGCTTCTGCTTTAATTGATTCAATCGAAAGACCATAAATAAATAGAAATTGCATGGGAGAAAAGGATGAGTGGAATATCACTTCCCTTTATATGTTTTCTTTTATTCAACAATTGTTGGATATAAATTTGAACTCAGTACCTCCTCCTACAAAGTGGAGACTGAGTGCTAGAAGACCAAATAGTCATTGGCGAGCTACTCATATGAAGGTCATTTAAATTCGTTGAGTTGAACTGATTGCTTCTAATTGGTGTTTTCAGGTGTCAAGTCCATGGTTCCTAGCATTTACTTATGTTTTTGTAGCCAAGAATGTTTACAGCATAATTGAGGCCCTTCATTGTGGTAGTTCACTCAAAGCATGGTGGAACTTACAAAGAATGTGGCTGTTCCGAAGAATTACGTCCTACTTTTTTGCCTTCTTCGATACCATAAAGAGGCAATTGGGGCTATCCGAAACAGATTTTGCCCTCACCGATAAGGTGATGACAGAGGATGTGACAAAGAGGTATGAGCAGGAGGTCATGGAATTTGGAAGTCCAAGCATTATGTATACCGTCTTGGCAACATCAGCGTTGCTAAACTTAATGAGCTTAGTATGGGGAACAAAGAGGGTTGCCATGGATATAGATTCCAAAGCTTCAGAGCAGTTGATCAGTCAAGTTTTTCTTTGTGGCATATTGGTCATGATCAACTTACCGGTGTACCAGGCGCTCTTCTTCCGCAGCGATAAGGGTCATATACCATCATCTGTCGTGTTCAAGTCTGTTTTGTTGCTTACACTGGCATGCCTGATGCCTATTTACTAGGAAAGCTAGCTAGCTGAAAGATTAATGAACAGTCATTGTTTATGAACTAGCATTTCCATATTGATTCTTCCTAAAGCACCACATATTATAATTAGAAAAGTCCATCACCAGGAGGCAGTACTGCCACTGATGAGGTCACATCGTACATGGTGTACCAGATATCCAGTAGAAAATAAGAATGCGGAATTAGACAAGCGTCCAATGTAGAAACATGCATGTTAACATTTTAAGTTGAGTGTAAAAATACATAACATGATGTGAATAAAATTTCCGTAATAAAAGAAAACATCGCAAGGCGATTAGCTACCCCGTTACAATAAGAAAAGAGTTTAGAGTCCAATTGGTAGCAGGTGATATGAAATGGAGAAAGTTAGGGCCAAAGCTGCTGTTCAAACGACGTCTAAATTAGTTAGTTTAGGTCATATTGTTACTCAAGTCTAAGGAGTGGTCATCTCTACAGCACACAACTCTATCCCTTCTCCCACGCTGTTATCATTTTCTCCTACCTCTAGGCCTTCAAACTCCAGCTGATATATTGGCGCTTTGCTTTTATAAAAACGGGGCGCTTTAGATGAATGCTTCACTTGCTGTTCTTCTACCAACAACTTCTCATACTTAGTGGCCGCAGTCACCAGCTCTTGAACCTCGTTAAACTGTATATCATAGAACTTCTTCCTCATGGGTTGTCTCAGAGCCTTCTGGACAATGGCTATGAGTTGAGCATGGTTGATTGGGAACTAGCATCTCATCTTGGTATTCCTGAACCTCATCATAAAATCCTCCGTAGGCTCATGTTCATATTGCTTTACTTCCACCACATCATTAATGGTCATTTCAGGTTCTACCTCATATAACTGCTCATGAAAGGCCATCTCCATTTGCCCCCAGTTGACAATGGAATTGAGGGGTAACAAAGGGTACCATTGGGAAGCCAAGCCTACCAGTAAGTTTCCAAATAGTCTTAGTTTGTAGTTGGGGTTGTCTTTAAACACCACACAGTGATTTGAAAACTTGAAAATGTGATCTCTGGAAGACACATTATAGTCTTCCCCATTGAAAGTTGGGAACGTGGGTATCTTGAAATTGAGAGGGAAAAGATTCTGCTCATCAATGTACTCAGGATAAGGCTTCTGATATGTTATCCTAAACATCGGGCGAGCTTGCGGTTGAGCATTCTGTACCACCATTCTCCTCAATTCTGCCAATTCATTCCTGAGTTGTGATTAGCCATATTATTGTGTAGGGGATAGGAAGTCCCCCACTTTGGGCTATGATCAATGCCCGAAAAAGCTTCTCTCTATGGGTCTGGCTATCTCTATCTAGCTTCTCATTCTTCCTTATTAGCCAATGGTGGTGGCCTATAAAGAAGAGGCTTGCCCCCAACTGTGGATAAACCCTTTTCCGCTTGTTTCACCCACAGAGTTAGACGCACCAATCTTTATCCCTTTCTGCCTGACCTGCCTTCTAACATTTGGTGGTGGTGGCAAAGGATTGGGCAAGCCTGTCTCTTGAAACTTTTCTTATTCTCGCTTACTGGTTTCAGCCTTTTTTTTCCTTTTCCCCTTGTTCTTCTTTTCTTCAAGTAAGGGAAACAAAAGAATTGATGGTTCCTTTTCTAGGCTTGTCTCCATGATTCTTTCCCTATTGTAACCATCCTTCGGTGTGGAACACTTTAACTCCAACTTTCTTTGTAGCGTTCCTGTTAAGGAACACAACTTGTTAACTTCTCATTTGGTCTCCAGAGAGATCTTCTCCATACTCCTCAATACTTGCACCATGGTGGCTTGTAGATCTTCATTAGTATCCTTTCCACCCGACTTCTCAGAAGAGGTGGGGCTCTATAAGATTTCGGGACCGTGTAGTGAAGGAAAGTTTTTTGGGTGATCTGTCATGCCTGCTTTTGTTGGAAAGAGGTTGCCTAAATTCCACCTTCCATCTGAACGTTCGATCCTTCCTTTGTCTTGGCATACATATCACAAAATAAGTCCCACTGGGCATGCCAAAACTATGTTCGGGCTAGATTTGTCCCTCGCACAACTCCCAGGGATCTTGCCTGTCGGGCAAGGTTTGTTGCTTGGTGTGCTGCAATATGAGTTTGCTATTAGTTTGAATGGTGCCTTTGTAGGGCCTTTGTTAGGCCTTGAGGCTCACAATCAAAACTAATATGGATCTGAGCTTGTCACTGTTATCTTTGTATAATAGATTGTTTTTTTTTGTTATTAACTGGGTTGATTACTCGTGCCATAAGTTACTTAGACTTTTTGAACTTACTGGATTGTTACAGATGAGTTAAGTCTGTATCAGATTTGTTTTTTCTTCCCTTGTAAACAAGGACTTTTACTCATAATATTTTAAGCCCAGATAAAGGGAGTTCATGACCCTTCCAACTATTTCTTTGATTACAGTTAACACTAAAGAAGTAAGGTTAATTAGTTTAACTAGATTAATCATAGATGAACTTTGAACGAAAATCAGTTGAAAATGATTTAAAACACAAAGGAAGATGCATTTAAACAACAGATCTACTTTATGTAAGTATAAACAAAAGAGACTCGGGCAAGATTATAACCTTGTCAGGCAAGGTTCATCTTCTTGCGACCACTTCTCTTTGTGTTTACAGGGGTTGTAATCTTTGGAGAATGAAAGGTAAAATGGGTTTACTAAAGGGATTCGATACTACAACGCTGGGGAAAAGTAGCAGAGTTTCTAAAACTTGGCAAAAAATAGCTTTCTATGGTGAATCTACGACTAAAAGAACATAGTATGGACAAACTAAAACTTTCTGGTTTCTTGTTTTTCTGAGAGCAAAGTTGGATGTCTTTTGATTGTTTGGTTGAGTGTCATTGTCTTTGGTGTCCCTTGCAGCTTTTATAGACTTTTTAGTTCGACTATCCAAACCTTGCCTTTTGGTGATGGCTTCCGGAACATGTCGAGTCACCACTTATTTACCTATCTATGCCCTTGAAAAGTACTTTTTGCTGGGGGTGAGCTGCCCTTCTATGTGTCACTTCTTACATAAGCTTGTTGTCTATTCCTTGTCACAAAATCATTTTTATTACTCCTGGGCTGTCAACTTGTCCAAGCCCAATTCTCCTTTTGCCCTTTGTGTTCTTGAGCCTCCACTCTCACTAAGCCCAATATTAAATTTCCACTCAAACACAATCTACCTCTGTCCATAGTAGAATGCCCAGTGCACCGAATACTATAGCATTAAAAACTGAATATTCCTACAAGTGCTTGTGCTAATCTAATATCCAATCTGCCAATGGTGGAAGTCACATCATATGGATAAAATTGTCAATAATTAATGTTAGGCTGTAGCTTACAAATATATGTAACCATACATGTCCTTATCTATTATTTAGGATCGAAAGAGAGAGAGCGCTGACCTGAGAGAGAGTCTGAACTAGATGGGAAATGAAGGGTACCTACCATTGTTCGAGACGAGGAGAGCCAAGGGAACAGTCCTGTATAGGGTTTTTGCAGCATCTAATTTTGCAGGAATATGTTTGATTTGGATTTATAGATTGAGTCACATACCAAAAGAAGGAGAAGATGGAAGGTTTGCTTGGATTGGACTTTTGGGTGCTGAGATATGGTTTGGTTTTTACTGGCTCCTCACTCATGCCTGCCGATGGAACCGTGTGTATAGGCACACCTTCAAAGACAGGCTTTCTCAAAGGTATATCAATTACTTCATGTTAATTTGTTATTTGTTATTGGACAACTGTGGTTCATAAAAGGGACATTTTGAATTCGGTCCCAAACTATTAATATTTTTTGACTGAAATCTTGTCTATTTTTAGTTTTTGATCGAAGTCTCTAACATTAATGTAATAGTGTAAGTTACTATAATTTTTAAATTAAAAATTAAAAATTGAAATTAGTATTTGTTTATATTAATGAGATTTTAATTATAAACCATAATTTGCAGGATTAAAGAAAAATAAAATATAAATTATACTCTCTATTATATTATGTGTGTGTGTATAAATATAAATATGGGTACATTCATCAAAATTAACAAAAAAAAATTATTGTACCAAAACATGGATACATTCTTCAAAACACAGAAAAAAAGAAGATATTAGGCTTAATAACATTAGTAAATTTATTCGATTAAACTTGACATAGATACATTCTCAAATCAACGGAAAAAAAATGTACCCATATAAGTTTAAAAATGGATTTTATATTAAAAAAATTGGGTACTTTTTGTATAAAAAATTTGTACATTTTATATTAAAAAAATGGTACATTTTACATATAACAAATTGATATATTTAAGAATGGATACATTTAAGATTAAAAAAATTGAAAATTATATGAATGGGTACATTTAAGATTGAAAAATTGAGAATCTTTTCATAAAAAACTAATGGGTACAAACTTATTCTAATTTAAATTTTATTTATTTTGAAAATGTTTGAATTGAAAATTAATTAGGAGTTTAATACATGTGTGAGTACTAAAACTCTAAATCAATTACTAATTTTTATTTTTAAAAATATGTAATAAACATGTAAATTCATTATCACATTAATGCTAGGGACTCCAATCAAAATTTGAAAACTAATAAGGTCTCAATTAATGAACATTAGTAACTAGGGATCGAATACTAATTTTTCCTTCCTAAAATTTGACCTGATGACATATTGGAGTTACATGAACAGATATGAAAAGGAGTTGCCGGGAGTGGATGTATTTGTGTGCACAGCGGACGCAACCATGGAGCCGCCAATGATGGTAATTAACACGGTTTTGTCAGTGATGGCTTATGATTACCCGCCGGAGAAGCTGAGCGTCTATCTGTCCGATGATGGCGGGTCGGAACTTACATACTATGCTCTCTTGGAGGCCGCTGAATTTGCAAAGCATTGGATACCATATTGCAAGAGGTACAAAGTGGAGCCAAGGTCACCTGCTGCTTATTTTGTCACAGTATCTGCTGATGCAATTGATCATCATCAGGCCAAAGATTTCTGGGTTATTAAGGTACACAAAGATTTTCTGTGTTGGATCAAATTCAGAATTTTGTGTAACTGTATAATATTCGTGACGGTTCTAAAAGCGAAGAAGAAACGTAAATGATAAGGACAAAGTCCGTCAACCAAACATGTTTATTTTTTGCTTTTCTCAAAAGGGCAAGCATTGGTTATGGGTTTTCTCACGTTTACTTCTGTTTTCTCAAAATGGGCAAGCATCATTATGGGTATCATCAGTATTAGTTGTGAGAGCTCTGTGTGTGGGATTATATTAATTGAATATAAATTAGTAAGGTAATGTCAGGGAGACCAACTCTTTAAAGTATATTTTATAATTTATATAACGTGTTTGTTGATGATTGGATTATTAGGTAAGTGTTAATTTTCTATTTATGAAACATCATATGATTGTAAATTTGATTAAAAAATATGATCTACTTAGCACTACTCAATTTGCAATAAGCCCTTCTTTTACACCAAAATATATCTTTTTGTAAATTAGGATTTTTTTTTGTTTTTTGTTTTTAATAACATATCGCTTTATAAAAATAAAATAAAAACAGCTATGAGTCTTTTGACAATTTTCGAGTCATTATTTTGGTCATTGACCACAAGGAAAAATTTTCATGTGTATTTGGAACATTTGCCTATGGGTATGATTGAGATAATAATGTTCAAATTTATACACATTTTTTTTTAATTTATACATTTTATTCACTAAATTATTTGTATGTGTGCATCTTAATAAAATTAAGTGAAGTTGGAAGTAGGCCTAAATTAGAAAATATAAAACAAAGTGCAGCTAGCAATACAAAACGTGGTAAACAAATGTAAGTGCTTTGTATTTTCTTATTGTGTTTTGGCTCTTCTTTTTTAATATTGTTATATGTTTAGAAAGAGAATGGCACTTTAAAAATTTAATCTTGCACTTTTTATAAGAGCAATTACACCCCCATTAAGGCAATAATTGTCGAGACAATTGGACAAAGGTAATTATTGACTTAATGAATATAAATGTGGCTGACATCAGCTTGACGTCAAATAGACTCAGGCGCACACACTGGCTATCCCCGACTGATTGCTTGGTCCAAAATGGATGGGCCCACATGTAGCCCGACTTTTTGGGCTGGGGTGGAGAGGGGTTTTTGGGTTTTGGTGGATAAAATTGTCCATTTTCATTGACAACTGAATATGGTGAAATTGCTCTAAGAGTATTTGTATTTTTAAATATAGAAAGTTTAGACTTTATAATTAGATTTTTTTTAGTGCTAATAACAATTTAAAATATACACACACACAACACATGGAGGTGCACACTTTCAAAGTAAATATTAACGGTAAAAAACATAAGTTTGGGCAGTGCAGCCCAATATATATTGATTAGTTCACTGATGGTCTGATACCTGTTTTCTGAATTTTTTTTTTTGCTACAGAAATTATACAAAGAAATGGAGAATCAAATCCAAAATGCAGTGAAGCTAGGCAGAATTTCAGAAAAAGTCCGATCAAAATGCAAAGGCTTTTCTCAGTGGGATCCAAATTCATCTAGACGTGACCATGACACCATTCTTCGAGTATGAAACTAATTTGATATTCAAATCATCTCTTTTAAAGTAAAAATGCAATTCAGGGTCATAGTAAACAACAACAGAGTCTTATCCCATTAAGTGGGCCACTGTATGAATCTTAGAACATTAATGCGCTCGATTTTGTGACAAGTCTTCCATTTGCTCCAAGTACTCAACGTCTTTTCTCAGGATCGTACGTAGTAAAACATGGAAAAAAAAAGTTAAAACTTTTCCACTGCTGTCTGATATTTGATGTGTAATAATTAAACTCTTTTTCCAGATTCTAATCGATGGGAGAAACCCTAATTCAAGAGATGTTGAAGGGTGTGTATTGCCAACTTTAGTGTATTTAGCTCGGGAGAAAAGGCCTCAGCATCACCATAACTTCAAAGCTGGCGCTATGAATGCTCTGGTAATAATTATACACTTACATCTATTGGGCAATTTCTTTTTTTTTTTTTTTAACAAAAGAGACTAAAAGCGATAGACATTCCTGGCCAACCCTCGCAAAGCGGGGAGCCTTGTTGGCTTCGGGTCGCCCTTAGAGAGGTAAAAATGGTGCTTCCGAAACCATCAAATATTAGAGTGTTTGTTGATATAATAATCATTCACTGTTTGTTATGTGATCCTTAACATTAATGCAGATTAGGGTATCTTCAAACATTAGCAATGGGCAGGTCATTCTTAATGTAGACTGCGATATGTATTCGAACAACTCCATGGCCATACGTGATGCGCTTTGTTTCTTAATGGATGAAGAAGAAGGCCAAGAGGTTGCCTTCGTACAGTTCCCACAGAATTTTGAAAATATAACTAAGAATGATTTGTATAGCAATACTTTACGTGTAATCTTCGAGGTGAGTAGATGTTAATAGAGTTACAAGACTGTAGAATTGAACTTATTTAATTGAAAAGTTTTATGTTAAGTTATCTAGTCTTTATAATTGACATGTTGGAGTGGGGATTGAAGGTGGAATTCCATGGCATGGATGGTTATGGCGGCACTCTGTATGTCGGAACTGGATGCTTTCACAGAAGAGAGACTCTTTGTGGGAGAAAGTTTATCAAGGGATCCAAGTTTCATATGAAAAGGGAGATCAGTGGACAAGGAGAAGAAAGTAGAATTCATGAATTAGAAGAAAATTCAAGAAGTCTTGCAAGCTGTACATTTGAAGAGAACACTCAATGGGGAAAAGAGGTCTCTCTCTCTCTCTCTCTCTCTCACACACACACACACACACACACACACACAACTGCACACTAATTTGAGCTTGATGAATGTCTATAATTTGCAGATGGGATTGAAATATGGATGTCCGGTAGAAGATGTGATCACAGGGCTATCAATCCAATGCCATGGTTGGAAATCAGTGTATTGCAATCCCACAAGGAAAGCTTTCTTAGGTGTAGCCCCAACTACGCTAACTCAGACGCTTGTGCAGCATAAGAGATGGACAGAAGGCGATTTCCAGGTTTTGTTTACTAAATACAGCCCTGCATGGTATGCACATGGAAAAATTAGCTTTGGTCTTCAACTTGGATATTGTTGCTTCTGCTTCTGGTGTTCGAATTCCTTGGCAACGTTATTTTATTCGATTGTCCCTTCCCTTTACCTCCTCAAAGGCATTTCCTTATTTCCACAGGTACTGTTTTTGTGTCAAAATATACATATTTTCTTTTGCAACTTACTCAATGTTTATAATAAGGGTTTTGCTTTCTGGACTTAGGTCTCGAGCCCTTGGCTCATACCATTTGCATACGTGATAATTTCGAAGTACACTTGGAGTTTTGTTGAGTTTTTGGGGTGTGGTGGCACAATCTTAGGTTGGTGGAACGATCAACGAATGTGGCTTTACAAGAGAGCAAGTTCCTACCTATTTGCCTTCATTGACACCATTTTAAACTCGCTTGGATATTCTGATACAGCATTCATAATAACATCTAAGGTGGATGACGAAGATGTGTCAGAACGATACAAGAAAGAGGTTATGGAATTTGGAGATTCGTCGCCAATGTTTACCATACTTGCAACACTAGCAATTCTCAATTTGTACTGCTTCCTTGGGTTTTTAAACAAAGCAATCTCTGGAGAAGGAATAGCAGAAGCTTATGAGAAAATGCCTTTGCAAATTCTTCTGTGTGGGGTTTTAGTTCTTCTCAACCTGCCATTATACCAGGCTCTTTACCTAAGGAAGGACAAGGGAAAGCTGCCAAGCTCTGTAGCTTTTAAATCAATGGCATTTGCAGTTTCTGCTTGTATGTGTTTCCAATATTTGTATTAGAAGAAATGTGCTATTAGAACCATTAGAAATTGTTATTACCCCCGATTGAGGGCCTACCATGAGGATTTCAGGGCTTAAGATGACTTCCTAAACTCTACCTTAATGAGATATTATGTGATTTAATTCCTATTTCAACCAAAGAAATGTGATTGTTCATCATCTTTCTTACTCCATGGCTTGCTCCATGCCATTGCCCTATGCTATTCTGAAAATTATGAGTTTGGTACCATAGTATTACAATATGTTCATATAAAAGACTACGCAGCGTGTAATCCCGGGAATACCAAGTTAATCATCTATCTTAAACTCATTAGAAATATTAAGCTACTTTCAAATCATTAAGTAGGCCGTTTAGTTGCTACTCTTTCAGGTGGTTATACTAGTCTAGCATTTTCTTGTGCCTTTGAAGACAAGAATGCTTTCAGAATTATTGAAGCCATGAGACGGACTACACTAGAATGATGAACTTACAAAAAACATGGTTAGATCCGAATTTCGGAGGATTGCAAAGACTCTGGCAATTAGGACCATCAGAAACGGAGTTTATACGCATCACTAACTAGGCGAGGATATGTCAGAGGGGCATGAGCTAGAGGTTTTGCAGATTGTGTTGCCTAATTCTGATCAATACAAAGATTGTGCGTTGTGCAGGAGGAAAACTTTGATAGGGTTTTTCATGTTACTAGGAAGAAGATCAAGCACTGATCTGATAAGCTTTCGACAATAGAATTTATATTAAGATGATACAATAAACTAATTTAAAAACGGAGAGACAACATTATTTTGATCCTAAACAAAATTTTAGTTCACAAAAATACCTTGTGTGAAAGAGTTGAATCTAAAGAGTTTTGCATGCTTTAATACGAAAATTTGAAACAAGTACAAGCAACCACAGCAAATGCCATTGACTTAAAAGCGACTGTGGCTGGAATCTTTCCTTTGTCTTTCCTTAGGTAAAGTGCTTGGTACAAGGGTAGGTTGATGAGAATCAGAGCCCCGCATAGCAGAATTTGCAAAGTCAATGTATCATAAACTTGTGCTATGCCCTTCCCATTGATTGCTTCCTTAAGAAACCCAGCAAAGCAGTACAAATTGGGCAATGCAAGTGATGCCAATGGGGTAAGCATTGGAGAAGAGTCCCCGAATTCCATAATCTCTTTCTTGTGCCGCTGTGACACATCTTCATTAGCCACCTTGGCGGTTATTACAAATGCTAAATTACTATATCCAAAGGAGTGTAGAATGGTGTCAAAGAAGGCAAAGAGATAGGAGCTCATATGCGCTGCTCGTTCCACCAACCTAAAGTTGTGCCACCACACCACAAAAACTCCACAAAGCTCCATGTGTACTTTTCAATGATCACATATGCAAATGGTATGAACCATGCTTGAGATCTAAATTCACAAAACAAAACCCATTAGACATAAAATATATACTAAATAAATATTTAGAAAGCAACTGTTTGTTTACTTGGTCTATTAGGTTAATTTTTGTCTGAATGTGTGATCCGAATCTAACAAGCTAATGCATGCAAGCATACATGTACATATGGTGTCAGCCATGAGCTTCATATCTAAAAACTGAACCGATATTCGTTTGAAACTGTAAACACGGAAATTCCTGCGATGAACGAGACAAGAACACGTGTACAAAATAATATTTGTATTAATGATTTAGGGGTTACAATCTCTTCTACAAATTTAGCCTCTGATTCGATCTTCGTAATGTGTAGATTTGTGGATTGGGTTGTTGATCCAAGGGCCGTCGGGGCTTGATCTTAGGATAAACAATTGTGTGGATTTGTTGACGTCGTCGATCCAAAGGGCCGTCGGAACTTGATCTAGGGATGAACGAATGATGAATGATGAACACTTTCTTCAAGGGCCGTCGGGGCTTGATCTTGAATTGGTGGAAGTTCTTCAAGGGCCGTTGGGGCTTGATTTTGAATGAGGAAGTTCTTCAAGGGCCGTTGGGGCTTGGTCTTGAATGAGGATTTGACGAAGAACAAAGATAGCTTTCTTGATTCTTCGGGATTTGCTTGGGAGCTTTGGAGTTTCAAAGCTTCAAGGTTTTGGTGTGAGGTGAATTGGTTATGAATTCGTGTCCCAAAATGAATGCCTTGACTTCCTATTTATAGAATTCCAAAACTTGAATTTTGGATTTAAATAATCAAATGAAATAAATCATTTCTGCCAAGTGTTGACACGTGTCATGTTTGATGACTTTTCTGATGATTCTCGATTTTTCGTTGAGTCACATGCTATGTGTAAAATTGATGTGACACGTGAACATTGAAATTTTAATTATTGATCAACATTTATTTCACCGAAATTTCGATGTCTACATAAACATTGAGAAGTAAGGTTGATCCTGAGATTTTGGGGGTCATAAGCAAAACTTAAATGAGGCTCCCAAAATCATAGTTGGTATGCATATGGTTTTTTATTTGAAACAAATAGGTATAGATATATAGCGACATTGCCAATTTGGGTCACATATTCATGGAAGGACCAACATGATTACTAACCCATCAATTAGTTTTGGTAATTAAATAAGGTACAATTACAAATGTATATAAGGAACATGTCATTGTGCAATTTTGTGGCAAATTAATGAGAATAAGGACTTAGAACCATACCTGTGGAAATAAGGATGCGCCTCTAAGGAGGTAAAGTGAAGGAAGAATTGAGTAAACTAGTGTTGCCCAGCAATTTGCAGCCCAAAAGGAGTATCGATGATGTCCAAGTTGATGGCCTAAACTAATCTTTCCATAGGCATACCATGCAGGACTATACTTTGAAAGCAAAATCAGGAGGTTACCTTCTGACCATCTCTTATATTGCACAAGCATATCAACTTGCAACACACCCTCTCACATGTGGTCAATTTTCAAGCCTACACGTGGACAACAAATTGGGTGAATGCGTGAGCAAGTGTTGCCCCTGGGCTTTTTTGGGCTTTCAAACCAAGGACAACCTGCTTTAATACCACGAAGAATTTGAGATTTCCCCATAAACCAATTGACAATACGGGGATTTGACACGCCCCGATCCCGATATTCCCCGAATACCAAGAAAGGCACGTGCTGGCCGACACTCGAGGGTGACGAAAACCATTTATTGAGTGCAAATGCTGAGAATAAGGAGTAAATAAGACTTATAACTATAAAAGACTAATGAATATGCATTTCAGGAACGTGTTCAGAGCATACAACTAACTAGAACACTAAAAGAAATAATATAAAATTGAATGAACAAAGAAGTGGGTCCTACGCCGAGAGAACTCGAAGATGCCGATGCGGAAATGCCTGGATGCCGGAATTGTACACCTCAATTCTAAATCCTGAAGGGGGCGCAAAACAAACATGAGTGGACCAAGTTGATATATATATAATAAAACAGTTATCAACATACTATCCCCCAGGTTTTATGAAAACACATATATAATGTTAAACATAGGTTTTCCGAAACCTAGCATGTCGTGCAATGTCTCAAATCATAACTCATATATAATAATCACTAGTGAATGTCCGATAACCCCCAGGCCCCATGCCGGCTCCCCGTCTCTGAGCAGACAGTCAGAGGAAAATACACTTCAGGCCCCATGCCGGCTCCCCGTCCCTGTGCTAAATAGCCAGAGGAAACACACTCCAGGCCCTATGCCAACACCAAACCGTCGCCCGGGACGGACCGGAATCTATCCCTACGTCCCGTAGCGGAAAGGACCATTAGGTAAGTACAAAACCATTAAACATGTATATATATTGAAAAACAACTTCATAGTATAAAGTCATCCATCATCTATACTATAAAGAGGTGTTCGAAACATGTTCTAAATATCATATCGTCATCCATCAGATATTCTATAAGAACACGGGTTATAGGAAAAATAGTAATAATTCAAAGTAGCCTCAGTAGGCATGTTATCTCACAAAACGTTTCATAAAACGTAATCATCAAATCATGCTTTTCATGTATGCATTTCTACTATAAAACATGCATTTTTAGAAGGGGTCCACTCACCGTACACCGATGGTGCAAAGCTATACCAACGAGGAATAACGGAATCACCATTAATAATTGTACCTATTCACATAAAGGAGCACATTTAGTCAAACTCTATTCAAACGATTGAATTTAGGAAAACGGACTTCAGAAACGGGTCCAGGACGTCGAAATTAGCCTAGGCGAGGTCTTGGAAATGCATACATATAATTAAAATGTGACTAAATTGATATAATTAAAATGTGACTAAATTGATATAATTAAAATGTTTTGGGATATTTACATACATATATCTTTATAATTAGGGGGCGGGTGTTACAGGATTAGTCCAATACCTTATAAGCCTTGCATTGGTCTATCCCTCACCGATGTGGGACACTTTGTTATCAAATCATCAACACTCAATAATTATATATATGTTTGTTATATTATATAGGGTAATTCTAGAGAGATTAAATTTTGTAAACTAAATGACATGAAAGTTGATGATTGAATTTTTACTTAAGTGTTGATTAATATGCTTATTTCTTATTGATAACACATCATTTAATTTGAAAATTAGTTTACAAATTTAGTTTACCTACATTACTCTATTATATAACAAGTTAACTTGTTTAAAACAAGAAAAAAAATTAAAAAGTAGGTACCTTGGAAACCGAGTGTCATCAAATGTCCTGATGGGGTTTGGAATATCACCACAACCTTCAACATTGATTCCCCTCTGTTGCCTATACTCCTCGACCGTATAAGAGGTGTCATCAAAATTGAGGTGCTGCTTTTCCGGCGTGCTGCCTTGGGGCTTACAAGAGGTGCCATGAGTGTTGAGGTCATGCGTTTCATACGTGCTGCCTTGAGCAGTATACTCCTCGACTTTCCCGACCTTATAAGAGGTGCTATCATTAGTAATTTCACTCTTGAGGTCCTGCGTTTCAAATGTGCCACCTTGAGCAGCCATTTTCCTCCGCTTCCTCCTATACTTAGTGACCTCGCTAGTCGTATTTGAGGTGTCTCGAACAACATCATCACCATAATGTTGTGCTAACCGTTCTGAGCCACGACATCCGCTCGTAGCACCACCACGAACAGCATCCAACCCACTGAAACAAACAACACAAAACTATTCAAGTTTTTCAATCACCTCTCGGCCGGGTAACTACTAAGTACTAACTACTAACAAATTTTAGAAAGTTTAAATTCGTACCCACAATTCCCCATATGAGAGAGAGAGAGGGAGAGAGAGAGAGCTAGAGCGAGAGTGTTACCTTCTTATTGTCTGACAACGGTAAGAATTGGAGTCATCGGAGCGCTTCGCCATATTCGAGATAGCTAAAGCTAGGGTTTCTGAACTTTGGTAGCAATCATGATTTGACCTCGTAGGGTTTTTTTGTTGTTGTTTTTAATTAGGTTTCTGATCACGGGCGGCCTAGTTGATAATCTGATTCTGCTCACAGGCAACAATATGTTTTGAAAGATAATCAAATAGACCTCCCCGTATATAGATCTCTGACTTCAATCCTTGTTCATGTACAAAACCCTAGTTGCATTAGGATATTACATATTAGTGTCTTGTTGACCGTTTCCCTTCCTTTCCTTCTCAGTTTAGGGGGATTTACGTGCATGGCCCCACTTTAGTTGGTTTCCTATTCAGTTTGTTTTTGCTCACCATTAATATACATGGATTTAACAATTGATTGGCAATCTAAACTTACCATTAGTATATCTTCTTCATGTGGATGTTTTCGTTGTTTGTTTCACTTCTGGCGTGGGCACAAGAAGAATGACTGTCGAATGAGTGTCAATGACTGAGAGTGACGATGAATACACTACAAGAAAAAGCTTCACTAGCTTCAGAGGTTTAAGCGTCTCTACTTTTGTTTATATCTTTAAACAATAGAAACAATACTTCTACAAATTGGTGACCTGTTGTTCTATTTTTATAGCTATTGATGTCTAGAGACAGAACCAAGATCCGTCCCTCAGTTTTTCAGAATATTGAAATTAAGCTCTTGCACAAGTCTCGGTGCTTACTGTCACACCTTCTCTTGCGTATTCAAAAGATATTTAAGGTTGTTAATGGGGGAGTGTTTTTTATTATGTAAAATTCGAGGGTAAACCAACGCAACCAACACTCCAAAACCAAAAGAGTTCATCGTGAAAATGAAGTGTTTAATCCCTTCATAACCCATCATATAGGAGACAACGCACAAAACCACCAACAAAACTAGTAAGCATAGCCAACTCTGAGGAAGAACTGCACAAGAAACCAACAACTAAGCTACTAGTTGCATCAGGTAAACCAACAACAAAGCATCGCTACAATAAAAGACTTTGCGCACTGTTTGGAGTAAAATTTGAACTTTGGGCTTAGGAAGGAGTTGGCCCAAAAGGAAGCCTAGAAGGGGAGATGGCCAAAGCCCAGCCGAAACCCAGAAAGCAGAAAAGGTTTTTTCTGACTTGGTGCAGCTCATGAAAACCACTTGCTCACCTACCCAAAGGCCAAGTGGTATAGACTGACCAGCTATACAGCCCATAAAGTACTTTATAGTGGCAGTACAAGTAAAATAGCTGATGAGTCACTACCCTTCCAGCTACATTCGGGCAAGGTTGTTGCTACAGGAGGCCAAGCCGAGTTGCCTATAAAAGAAGAAAGAGAAACCAGGAATAAGGACACTCAAACAAACAAATGCAAGCACAAACTCTGCTCAAAAGCCAGATTTGCCTTCAAACAAAGCTGTAGTCAGCCCAAGCATTCATCCCTCTCGGGATAAACCTTCATTCAAACCTTTGTAATAGCTCTGCTACCCTGTTCAACTCTTGCTGTAGTATCGATTTTTTTCTGTAAACTCATCTCCTTACCCCCTTTTCTGAAGCTTTCAAACCCCTCGATAAACCACAAAGATAGGAAGTTGCAAGACGATCAGCCTTGCCCGACAAGGTTAAACCTTGCCCGACCCTCTTTGTTTTTGTCTTTTCATTCATTAGCCTAGCAATATGTTGTATACTTCCAGTTGTATTCAAGTTATTTCTAGTAAGGTGACTATTAAAAGACTATCTCAGTACTTGAATCCGATTTGAATATATCTTCATAGTTCAAACCAGATCTAAGTTCTAAGCCCTCGAGCATGTAAATTTGATCATTCAAAAGTCCTTGGCCTCAAGGCATAAAAAAGAACCTTATGTGGACTTAACCCATCCACGACAGCCCTTGATAAACAAGAAGTCCGAAGTTACTTGGGGCGCAAGTAATCAACCTATCCCTTAGTTTTATTTCTATTATATTATGATTATCATAGAACGTTTGAGTACAAAATGAATTCTGATGGGAAGCCTCAAGGCCTGCATCTAAGGCCCTACAAAGGCACCTATTTGGATTCATTCTGCTCTTCGGGCTAGAGTGTTTGAGTATAGAGTTAATTCTGATAGGAAGCCTCAAGGCCTACATCTAAGGCCCCACAAAGGCACCTATTTGGATTCACTCTGTTCCTCGGGCTCGGGTAATCAGAAGTATAATGGTTATAAGACTCCCGAAATCAATGAAACAAACGTTATATGTTTGAGTACCGGTTTAGTTATTGACTGGAAGCCTCAAGGCCTATACTTAAGGCCCCACAAAGGCACCTATCATAACTAACATGGTCTCTCGAGCATATATACAACTAAAACTCGACATCCGTTTTACATCTGCCATGCTGAAGATGGCAGTGGCACGCCTGAGCACGTAAAAGTTAATCTTGATTGTGAGTCTCAAGGCCTATACCTAAGGCTCCACAAAGGCACCTTTCAAAGTTAACTCTGTCATTCTCTTTCAGCCTTGCCCGACAAGCCTTGCCCGACGAGCCCGCCAGTAAAGCAGAAGCCCTACAGTAACCATCAACCGGCGCCAACCTCTCGGGGAGCTGTGTGCTCGTCGGCCAGGGAACATTCCCCGACGGAAATTCTTGCCACGAACACGCACAAAAACTAACAACTAAGCTACTGGTTGCATCAGGTAAACCACACCAGTATCGCCATGAGATACGGCAAAAGACACAAGCTCACAAAGACAAATTTAGTATGGACAACAGCCACACTACCATCTAGAAAAAACTCGTCTCACAAAAATTAAGCTCAATACCGTGCCAAACCCACGCTACCCCAAACAACCTAACTAAACAAACTTAAATTGCTAAATTATGAGTACGACTGTCACTACCTGAAGAGAGCCGCCATCAAAACCAACTACCTCTATTAAAAAAAATTAAGATTAAAAGGCGAATCTTAAGAAGACTCAATCTCGAGCAATCCAACTTCATAAACAGAGTGACTTTATGTTTAGAGGAGTGGATTATATCATTGCTCTCGGTCACCTATGTCACTCAAAGTTGACAAATTGCTAGGTGGTAAAAGGTACCACACCAGTGACGAATGGATGATGTCATTAGAGCTGGCTATATGTCAAGCCTTGTGAGGGTTGACCAAAAGTTCAACTTGAGTTGGTACAGACTTTAAAAAAAATAGGAGTTTTCATAAATTTTCTATTAACTTGTATTTTTGGAACAATATTTTATAATGTTGGTACGAAATTAACGTCAAAATGTGAAGTGACGGAAAATTTATAAAGAATCTCACTTTAAGAAAATTTACGTACAATTTCTCTTTCTCTCAAAATCAATCAACCTCTAGATAGGTGTAACCTCCCGCTCAATACTCTAGAATCGACAATTGAAGCATCTGAGGCTGCATTAATCGGGGATACACGACTGAAGGGTTTGCTTTATTTACAAACTTCACCTTCAACAAGCGTAGATTTATTTCAATAATTTTTTTTCCTATCCCGAATAATGTTGTCTTCTCTTAAGACTGAGAGATGTTCAAAGTAGAATGTTCAACGCATCTAATACAATAACATTAAATTTTTGAATAATTCCAGTAGGTGCTTGTGCTAATATAATATCCATTCTGCCATAGGTGGCTCGCATCAATGGAGTAAATAATTGTCAACAATGTTAGGCTGTGGCTGACAAATAAATATAACCATATTCGTCGTTCTCTGTTATTTTAAGATAGAAAGAGACAGAGAGAGCTGAGCTGAGCTGAGAGAGGTCTGAACTAGATGGGAAATGAGGGGTATTTGCCATTGTTCGAGACGAGGAGAGCCAAGGGAACAGTACTGTATAGGGTTTTTGCAGCATCTATATTTGCAGGAATATGTTTGATTTGGGTTTATAGATTGAGTTACATACCAAAAGCAGGAGAAGATGGAAGGTTTGGTTGGATTGGACTTTTGGGTGCTGAGATATGGTTTGGTTTTTACTGGCTCCTCACTCAGGCCTCCCGGTGGAACCGTGTGTATAGGTACACCTTCAAAGATAGGCTATCTCAAAGGTACTTTCCTATATGTATTTCTAACTTCATACTCATTTCTTTATATTTGTTATCCAACAAGTATCGTTCATGAAATTTGAACTCAGATACGAGAATGAATTGCCGGGAGTGGACGTATTTGTGTGCACGGCAGACCCAACCATTGAGCCGCCTATGATGGTGATTAACACGGTTTTGTCAGTGATGGCTTATGATTACCCGCCCGAGAAGCTGAGCGTCTATCTGTCCGATGATGGCGGGTCGGAACTTACATACTATGCTCTCTTGGAGGCTGCTGAGTTTGCAAAGTATTGGATACCATACTGCAAGAGGTACAAAGTGGAGCCAAGGTCACCTGCTGCTTATTTTGTCACAGTATCTGCTGATGCAATTGATGATGATCAGGCTAAAGATTTCTGGGTTGCTAAGGTACACAAATTTTTTCTGTATTGGATCAAATTCAGAATTTTGTGTAACTTATTATATTCGTGACAGCCCAAAAAGCTAAGAAGATAACGAAAAGTCCACTATACTATTCACTTTAATGAAAAACTACATTTTTACATTAAAAAGTCAAACCTGGTACTATTCACTTTACCCTTTATTTTGTCATTATCGTTAAAACTCAAAGTTTTCAAGCCCTTTCTATTAGTTTTCCTAAAGATAAAAGACTAAGGGATGGTTTGGTATTGCTGTGCTTTGAAAAAAAAGTTGCTTTTGCTGTGCTGTGAAATAAAACAATAAAGTGTTTGGTAAACTTTTTTTGTAAAAGTGCTTTTGAAAAAAAAGACAGTATTATAGTGTTTGGTAAACTTTTATGTAAAACAACTGTGATTGTGTGAAATGATCAAAAAGGGTATAATACTATATTATTATTATTATGATATTTTATTTAGGAGAAATTAGGTTCTCATCCTTCCTTTTGCTACTTCATTGATTAAAATCCTATTCATTTTCAATTTTTGATCAAGGTCCTTGGGTATTAATAACATCATTAATTATTTCAATAATAAAATATTTTTGTTATTTCTAAATATATTCATTTAATGTTAAAAATGTTACAATTAGTATATTTATATTTATGACTAAATTTTTTATCATATATTTTTAGTTTTAGTTTGTACCCATTTTTAATTTGTAATTCTTTTTTAACTTGTACCAATTTCTTTTAAGTTTTAATTTGTACCCATATATTAATTTCTTTTTGTGTCCATATTTTTTAAAGTTTCTTTGTATTTGTACCCATATATATTTTTTTATTTGTACTTTTTATTTTGCTAAATGTACCCATGCTAATTATATGTACCCATTCATGTAAAACTTTTTAATCTTAAAATGTACTCATTCTTAAATATACCAATTTGTTATATGTAAAATGTACCCTTTTTTTTAATATATAAAATCTATTCATTTTTTTTTCTAATCCATTTTTAAACTTATATGGGTACGTTCTTTTTTCTTTGATTTTAAAATGTATTCATGCCAAGTTTAATTGAAGAAATTTACTAATGTTATTAACCCTAATATCTTTTTTTTTTTTTTTTGTGATTTTGAAGAATGTACCCATGTTTTGATACAATAAATTTTTTGGTTAATTTTGATGAATGTACCCATGTTTATATATATATACACACATACAATAGTATATTTATATTTTAATATTTTTAATCCCACAAAATATGGTTTTTTTATTTAAAATCTCGTTTATATAAACAACTAAAATTTCTAATTTTTAATTTACAAAATATAGTAACGTACATAGAAATAAATTATCACATTAACTTCAGGGACCTCGATCAAAAATTAAAAACCAACAAGGTTTCAATTAAAGAATATTCATAACTAAGGACCGCATCCAAAGTCTCCCTTTTATTTAATATTACTATTTTTATGTGAGGATTTTCACTCAGTTTCACACCTTCCTCTCCCTTTCATTGTTTTCACTTTCTTCTTCCTCCTCCGACATACACACACGGATGACAACGGCGACACCACCAATTGTGTGGCCGTGAAATCCTTAATCCAAAACCCTAAAAAATCAATACCTTCCTCACCGCTACCACCTCATCATCCTCCATCTCCGCCCCTCTTCACTACTCTCCTCTCTCCTACCCTCTCTCCATCGGAGCAAGACCGCCTCGCTTCGCCCCTCCAATCATCTGCAGGCTTTAGATAATGAAGGCAACGACTCAAGTCCAGCCTCGCTTCGTTTCTCGTTGTCTCCAAGTTGTAAATTTTGAAGAAGGAGAAATTGAAGATGGATAACGGAGGCAGTGACTCAATCCTCTTCTTCTCGTTGTCTCCAGTCCAGCATCTCTTCCTTCCGTAAGCAGCGACTCAAGGTTGCGGAGCGACTCAAGGTTATCTCTTCCACCTCCTCCTCGTTTTCTTTTTTCTGATTTGAAACAAATTCAAAGTTGTAAACTTTGAAGAAGGAGAAATTGAATTGTTGTTGTTCTTTTTCTACCCTCTCTCCATCGGAGCAAGACCGCTTCTCTTCGCCCCTCCAATCATCTGCAGGCTTTAGATAATGAAGGCAGCGACTCAAGTCCAGCCTCGCTTCGTTTCTCGTTGTCTCCAAGTTGTAAATTTTGAAGAAGGAGAAATTGAAGATGGATAACGGAGGCAGTGACTCAATCCTCTTCTTCTCGTTGTCTCAAGTCCAGCATCTCTTCCTTCTGCAAGCAGCGACTCAAGGTTGCAGAGCGACTCAAGGTTATCTCTTCCACCTCCTCCTCGTTTTCTTTTTTCTGATTTGAAACAAATTCAAAGTTGTAAACTTTGAAGAAGGAGAAATTGAATTGTTGTTGTTCTTTTTGTCTGCAGATTCTTGAAGTAGTAGAGGAAAATGAGAGTTTTATGCTTTTTTTGGTTTTTGCGATTATCGGTTTTGGCTGTGGTGGTCTAGTGGATTTTTGGGTTTCCATTTCTTGTGCAGATCGGCAAAGCCGTTTTTGGTGGGTTTCTGGGTTTTGTGGAGATCGGCAAATGAGCACCATTTCTGGTTTGAGGGTGTTATTGAACTTTAGAAAGTTTCATTAAAGGAGCACTGTAGCTTTGCGTGCTTTGAAAAAAAACCAGTTTTCCAAAGCAGCATTTAGTTGCTTCAGCTTTTCTAATGATTTCAGTTTATTCTCACAGCAGCTTCCAAAATAATCCTTTTTTTTTAGTTTACCAAACACCTTCAACATAAAAACTTTGAAAATAAGCAGCTTTTTTTTAAGCACCTCAATGCCAAACCATACCTAAATGGGTAAACTAATCATGTTTATTTTTTGTTTTTCTCAAACGGCAATCATGAGTTATGGGTTTCCTCATGTGTAATGATGAATGTTTTTAACCACCTAATCTAACAGTTCTTATAACTATTAGTTAGTGCAGCCGTATCTGTGGGATATATCAATTGAATATAACAAATTCAAAAGGGCAATACAAGAGAGACTAAATATTTAATTATATATTGTAAATTATATGACATCATTGTTAATGATTGAATTATTATTTAAATGTTAATAATGTGCTTATTTTTTTATTAATGACACATCATATAATTTATAAATTTGGTCTACATAGCATTACTAAATGTGCAAGACACCTTTCTTTTGCATCAGAATTTAATTATTGTTTTTGTAAATTAGGATTGTTTATAACATATCGCTTTATAAAAAATAAAAATCAGCTATGAGTCTTTTGACAATTTTCGAGTTAGTATTTTGGTCATTGACCAAGAGGAATTTTTTTTATGTGTGTTTGGAACATTTGCTAAGAGTATGATTGAGATAATAATGTTCAAATTACACAAATTTTTTTTATTTATAATTTTATTCACTAAATTATTTGTATGCGTGCATCTTAATAAAATTAAATGAAGTTGAAAGTAGGCCTAAATTGAAAATAATAAAATAAAGTATACAACACCTAGTAAACAAATGCAAGTGGTTTGTAATCTTTTTCTATTCATGAAAGAAAGTGGTTTGTATCTTTTTAGGGAGTTTTAACGAAAAGTCTACGGTACTGTTCACTTTAATGAAAAACCATTTTTTTACACTAAAAAGTCAAACATGGTACTATTCACTTTACCCTTTATTTTGTCCTTATCATTAAAACTCAAAGTTTTCAAACCATTTTCATTAGTTTTCCTATCTTTTTACGGTTTCTTGTTACCTTTTTAATATTGTCTGTATATTAAAAAAGAGAACTATAATTGACACTGCCATAGTCTAATCATCCACGCCTAAGAAGTTTAAAGTGCATAATTTATTTTTAAAGTATCAATAATAATTTCTTTAAGAAAATATATCAGCAAAACAATTAGCTGAGCGTAGTAATGGGCTTAGGATATCGTTGTTATAGATAATTTATGCAAACAGCAATGAAGATGTCCACTTTCAAAGTAAATATTAACGGTAATAAAATAAGTTTGGGCAGTCCAGCCCAATTTATATTGTTTAGTTCACTGATACCTGTTTTCTGAAATTTTTGCTACAGAAATCATACAAAGAAATGGAGAATCAAATTCAAAATGCAGTGAAGCTAGGCAGGATTTCTGAACAAATACGATCAAAATGCAAAGGCTTTTCTCAGTGGGATCCAAATTCATCTAGACGTGACCATGACACCATTCTTCAAGTACGTATGAAACTAATTTGATACTCAAATGATATCTTTTAAAGGAAAAAAATGCAATTCATGGTCATAGAGTCATAGTAAACAACTACGACAACAACAAATCCTTATTCTATTAAATGGGGTTGGCTGTATGTCCTAGAACATCAATACGCTCGATTTTGTGTTAAGTTTTCCGTTCGCTCCAAGTACTCCGTGTCTCAAATCATAGTAAAACAGTGGAAAGAAAAATTTGATGTGTACTAATTAAATGCTTTTTCCAGATTCTAATTGATGGGAGGAACCCTAATTCAGGAGATGTTGAAGGGTGTGTATTGCCAACTTTAGTGTATTTAGCTCGGGAGAAAAGGCCTCAACATCACCATAACTTCAAAGCTGGCGCTATGAATGCTCTGGTAATTATAAACTTACATCTATTCGGTGATTTTTATTTTTTATTTTTTACAAGAGAGACTAAAAAGGGTGAGGCTGTGTACGATAGACGTTCTCACCCGACCCTCGCAAAAGCAGGGAGCCTTGTTGGTTAGGGATCGCCCTTAGAGACCAAAAATGGTGCTTCCAAAACCATCAAATTTAGAGTGTTTATTGATGTAATAATCATTCACTGTTTGTTCTGTGATCCTTAATATTTATGCAGATTAGGGTGTCTTCAAACATTAGCAATGGGCAGGTCATTCTTAATGTAGACTGCGATATGTATTCGAACAACTCCATGGCCATACATGATGCGCTTTGTTTCTTCATGGATGAAAAAGAAGGCCAAGAGGTTGCCTTCGCACAGTTCCCACAGAATTTTGAAAATAGAACTAAGAATGACTTGTATAGCAATTCTTTACTCGTAATCTGCGAGGTGAGTAGATGTTAATGGAGTTACATGATTGTAGAATTGAGCTTATTTTAATTGGAGTTTCATGTTAAATTATATTGAACTTTATAGTTGACATGTTGGAGTGGGGATTGAAGGTGGAATTCCATGGCTTGGATGGTTATGGCGGCACTCTATATGTCGGAAGTGGATGCTTTCACAGAAGAGAGACTCTTTGTGGGAGAAAGTTTATCAAGGGATCCAAGATTGATATGAAATGGGAGTTCAGTGGACAAAGAGAAGAAAGTAGAATTCATGAATTAGAAGAAAATTCAAGAAGTCTTGCAAGCTGTACATTTGAAGAGAACACTCAATGGGGAAAAGAGGTCTCTCTCTCTCTCTCTCTCTCTCTCTCTCACACACACACACAACTGCACACTAATTTGAGCTTGATGAATGTCTATAATTTGCAGATGGGATTGAAATACGGATGTCCAGTAGAAGATGTGATCACAGGGCTATCAATCCAATGCCGCGGTTGGAAATCAGTGTATTGCAATCCCACAAGGAAAGCTTTCTTAGGAGTAGCCCCAACCACGCTAACTCAGACGCTTGTGCAGCATAAGAGATGGACAGAAGGCAATTTCCAGATTTTGCTTTCTAAATACAGCCCTGCATGGTATGCACATGGAAAAATTAGCTTTGGTCTTCAACTTGGATATTGTTGCTACGGCTTCTGGTGTTTGAATTCCTTGGCAACGTTATTTTATTCGATTGTCCCTTCCCTTTACCTCCTCAAAGGCATTTCCTTATTTCCACAGGTACTGTTTTTGTGTCACAATATACATATTTTTTTTTGCAACTTACTCAATGTTTATAATAATAAGGGTTTTGCTTTCTGGATTTAGGTCTGGAGCCCTTGGCTCATACCATTTGCATACGTGATAGTTTCGACGTACACTTGGAGTTTTGTTGAGTTTTTGTGGTGTGGTGGCACAATCTTAGGTTGGTGGAACGATCAACGAATGTGGCTTTACAAGAGAACAAGTTCCTACCTATTTGCCTTCATTGACACCATTTTAAACTCGCTTGGATATTCTGATACAGCATTCATGATAACATCTAAGGTGGATGACGAAGATGTGTCAGAACGATACAAGAAAGAGGTTATGGAATTTGGAGATTCGTCACCAATGTTTACCATACTTGCAACACTAGCAATTCTCAATTTGTACTGCTTCCTTGGGTTTTTAAACAAAGCAATCTCTGGAGAAGGCATAACGAAAGCTTACGAGAAAATGCCTTGGCAAATTCTTCTATCTGGGGTTTTAATTCTTCTCAACCTACCATTATACCAAGCCCTTTACCTAAGGAAGGACAAGGGAAAGATGTCAAGCTCTGTAGCTTTTAAATCGATGGCATTTGCAGTGTCTGCTTGCATTTGTTTCCAGTATTTGTATTGAAAGAAATTCGTTATTAGAACAATTAAAAATTGTCACTTCCGCCGATTGTCCATGAGGATTTCAGGGCTTAAGATGACTTCCTAAACCCTATGTTTATGTGATTTTATTCCTACTTCAAGCAAAGAAATGTGATTTTTATCCTCTTTCTTGTTAGTGTATAAGCTATTGAGCTTACTTTGAAATTAGAAGTAAATAAGCCTTGTATTTAATTGTGTATTCACTTTGGTAATTTCACCAAGTGTAGGGCTCATATTGTAAAAGGGTCTTAGTAACAGGTGTAAAGATCTCTTTGTATCCATCTAGATGTGTGGCTGAGATCATCTTTCTGATATACTTTGTAACCCATCCAGTGTGCACAGTGTGTGTGCGTGAAGGAATACATATATAGATCTCTCTCTGCAAGTTAGTACAGAGAGAGCACCACCATCAAAAATCTTCTCTCCATTGCCTTGATCTGCTTCTCATTCCTTCCTACTACTCCTCCTTCATCTAAAAAATAACTAATAGAACTTTAACATGGCCTCAGAGCCGAGTTCGATCATTTGAGATATGGGCATAAAACCAATCGAGCTACACTCGAGCTCGTTCCGGATTGGGTGACGTTGCCGGAATTTCATAAAACCCGATTTCGATTTGTATTCGCATCATCAAAGCTCGAAGATGGCTGGATCTGGAAGTTCTGAGGTGAGAACTCCGATCTTCTCTGGTGAGAACTACGAGTTCTGGAGAATCAAGATGGTGACGATTTTCAAATCTCATGGGTTATGGAAATTTGTGGAAAAAGGTGTTACGATTTCAAACTCAAAGAAGGAAAAGGCTGAAGGAAGCTTAGGAGAAGAAGACGATGAGAAAACTGTTGCTACCTATATGCAGGATGCAAAAGCTCTGGGTATTATTCAGAACGCAGTCTCAGATCAGATATTCTCTCGGATAACTAATGCAGATTCTGCGAAGATGGCATGGGATCTGTTATATGGCGAGTACCATGGTGGTGATCAGGTAAGATCTGTGAAACTACAAAATTTGAGACGTGAATTTGAGTATGCTAGGATGCGTGATGATGAAAATATGTCTGGGTATCTTACTAGGCTAAATGAATTGATTAATCAGATGAAAACATTTGGTGAGATTCTGTCTAATGAAAGGCTTGTATAGAAAGTCCTGATTAGTCTCAGTAAACCATATGATCCCATATGTCTAGTTATCGAAAATACCAAGTGCTTAGAGACTGTAGAACTGCAGGAAGTTGTAGCAATTTTGAAGAGTCAAGAACAACGATTTGATTTGCATAGTGTTGATACCACTAAAAGGGCTTTTGCCTCACTCTCTGTGACTCAAAAAGGGCAAACCAGTAGTAATGCTCAGTCTGGTACATTCAAATCATATAAGCACTTGAATTCGAAGGGAAAGAAATGGGAGTCTCATTCTAAGTTTCAACAAAGGTCATTCACTAATCCTACATATAATTCAACTTCTTCTGGGTATATGAAGCAAGATACAGCTAAACCACAGTGTAAAATGTGTTCCAAATTTCATTTTGGTGAATGTAGGTATAAGGGGAAGCCTAAATGTTATAATTGTGATAAGTTTGGACATTGGGCCAGGGAATGCACAGCAGGCAAGGTCATTCAAAAGGTAAACTGTGCCAATCAAGCAGAAGTCACTGGAAATCTGTTCTATGCCAACAGTGCAATTTCTGAAAACAAAATGAATGGAGACTGGTATATTGATAGCGGGTGCAGCAATCATATGACAGTGAATGCATATCTTCTTGTCAATATAAGAACTAATGTTGCTGGAAAGGTTCAAATGCCCACTGGTGAATTGGTAAATGTTGCAGGAATGGGTTCTTTGGAAATTGATACAAATAAAGGAAAGAAGTACATCAGGGAAGTCATGCATTTGCCTGGGTTGAAAGAAAACTTACTAAGTGTGGGGCAAATGGATGAGCATGGATACTACCTATTATTTGGAGGAAACATGTGCAGTGTGTTTGATGGACCTTTACTGGAGACTCTTGTCATCAAAGTAAGGAAGAAGGAAAATAGGTGTTATCCTCTCCCCCTATTGAAAAATACTCAGTTTGCTCTGAATGCTAGTATTGGTCCAGATTCTACCTGGATTTGGCACAAGAGATTAGGGCATCTAAATCTCAGGAGCCTTAAACAACTTAGGGAGCATGAAATGGTGCATGGTCTTCCACAACTTGAAGATACTAAGGGTGTGTGTGAAGGGTGCCAGTTGGGAAAACAACATTGTGACTGGTTTCCAAAAGAGCAAGCTTGGAGAGCAAATAACCCCTTGAAGCTGATACATACTGATCTGCGTGGCCCTATGCAAACTGAATCTGTTGCTGGAAATAAGTATTTCATGCTTCTCATTGATGATCATACCAGAATGTCGTGGGTCTATTTTCTGAGACAAAAATCTGAGGCTCTAACCTGTTTCAAGAAATTTAGAGCTATGGTGGAATTACAAAAGGGTCTCAAAATAAAGTGCCTAAGGAGTGACAGAGGAGGAGAGTTTGTGTCAAATGAATTCAATGATTTCTTAGAGAATGAAGGGATTCAAAGACAACTATCTATAGCTTATACTCCACAGCAAAATGGAGTAGTGGAGAGGAAGAATAGAACGGTTGTAAAAATGGCTAAGGCAATGCTTCATGATAAAAGCATGCCATACTTTCTGTGGGCAGAAGCAGTACACACAACTGTGTACATTTTGAACAAATCACCTACAAAAGCACTCAATAATTTAACACCATTTGAGGCTTACAGTGGCAGAAAACCAGGGGTTGGCCATCTAAAGGTGTTTGGATCAATATGCTATGTACATGTACCATCTGAGACAAGACAAAAGCTGGATGCTAAGAGTGTTAAAGGTGTCTTTGTTGGATATGCTACATGTGAGAAGGGGTATAGAGTACTTGATCCATGTACTAAGAAACTAATTATGTCAAGGGATGTAGTTTTTGATGAAACAATGACATGGACTTGGAAGGAAAGTTCAGAGAAAGATGTAGCTGTGACTTACATTCAGAATCATTCTGAAAATCAAACTACTATGAATGCAAATGAGTTGAGGGAAGCTGAAGAAAGTCCCTCTGATTCTAGTCCACTATTCTATGTTGAGGAACCAGAGTGTAGCACTCATGAATCTATGCAGATTTCTCAGTCATTTGATCACACCCCAGTGAAATGGAGAAACATAAATGATATTATGGCACAGTGCAATCTTTGTATTGTGGAACCTGAAAAATTCGAAGAAGCTGCACAAGATCAGGCTTGGGTAAAAGCTATGGAAGAAGAATTGTCCATGATTGAGAAGAATAGGACATGGGAATTAGTAGATAGACCAAGTGATAAACATGTTATTGGAGTGAAATGGGTATTCAAAACCAAATTGAACTTGGATGGTTCAGTCCAAAAGAACAAGGCAAGACTAGTTGCCAATGGGTATATGCAGAAACCAGGAATTGACTACAATGAGACTTTTGCCCCGGTTGCAAGATTGGACATAATCCAAACTTTGATAGCTCTTGTTGCACAGAAAAACTGGAAATTATATCAACTTGATGTTAAATCTGCATTTTTGAATGGAAAATTGCAGGAAGAAGTCTATGTTGAACAACCTTAGGGATTTGTGATTGATGGCAAGAAGGATAAAGTCTACAGGCTGTATAAGGCTTTGTATGGGTTAAAGCAGGCACCTAGAGCCTGGTATGGGGAGATTGATAGTTACTTCACTCAGTGTGGGTTCATAAAGAGCTTGAGTGAAGCAACTCTCTATACTAAGACAAGGGGAGATAAGGATATTCTAATTGTCTCTATCTATGTTGATGACATAGTATACACTGGGAATAATCAGGAAATGCTGAATGAGTTCAAAGAAGACATGAAAGTTAAATATGAAATGACAAACCTCAGGTTACTTCATCATTTTCTGGGGATGGGAGTAATACAAACAGATACAAACATCTTTATTCACCAAAGGAAGTATGCTTCTTCCTTATTGGATAAATTTGGTCTAAAGGAGTGCAAACCTGTTTCCATACCTCTCATTGCTACTGAAAAAATAAGCAAGGATGATGGGAGTGGTGCAGCAAATGAGGAGCAGTATAGGAAAATTGTTGGAATTCTATTGTACCTTACTGCCACAAGGCCAGATGTAATGTATGCAGCTAGTTTACTAGCCAGATATATGCACTGTCCTACAAATAAACACTATGGAACAGCTAAGAGAGTGCTCAGATATGTTAGAGGAACATTGGACTATGGCTTGAAGTATGAGAAAGGCAAGAAGGCAGTCTTGGTTGGTTTTTGCGATAGTGACTGGGGAGGATCACTTGAAGACAACAAAAACACTTTAGGTTATGCCTTCTCCTTTGGAAGTGAAGTGTTCTCATGGGCCTCTGTGAAACAAAACTGTGTTGCTCTTTCTACTGCAGAAGCCGAGTACATAAGTGCTTCTGAAGCCACAGCTCAAGCCATATGGCTTAGATTCGTCCTGGACGATTTTGGAGAGCTACAAGCAGATGCAACTCCCTTGCAGTGTGACAACACATCTGCAATCTCAATAGCTAAGAACCCCTTGTTTCATCAGAGGACAAAACACATCGACATGCGATATCACTTCATCAAGGATGCCTTGCAACAAGGGATAGTTGATTTGGTCTACTGTCCTACCAAAGAACAAGTGGCAGACATCTTCACCAAAGCCTTGCCGAATGAGAGATTCAACTATCTCAGGGACAAACTTGGAGTTATATCAGCTCAAAGCTTAAAGGGGAGTGTTAGTGTATAAGCTATTGAGCTTACTTTGAAATTAGAAGTAAATAAGCCTTGTATTTAATTGTGCTTCACTTTGGTAATTTCACCAAGTGTAGCGCTCATATTGTAAAAGGGTCTTAGTAACAGGTGTAAAGATCTCTTTGTATCCATCTAGATGTGTGGCTGAGATCATCTTTCTGATATACTTTGTAACCCATCCGGTGTGCACAGTGTGTGTGAAACACCCCAACCCCTCTTATATTTAAAAACAAAATTTGTTTTTGGTCTTAAATGGTGAGCCAAGGGACCCACCCCTGATTTTTTTGTCCCCAGCCTCCCGTTTCTCTCTTCTCTCTCTGTTCTCTTTCCCGAGCTCTCTCTCCCTCGTCTCTCTCCTTCTCGTCCTCCCATGGGCATACCCATCACCACACCACCCTCTCCGACGTCAACGGCGTCATCATCAGTTCGTCCTCTCTCTCTCAGTTGCTGCAAGGACAGCAAAAACCCGTACACGATGCTCCGACGCAGACAGCCTCTTTCGAGGCAGTTTCCGGCCAAACCACGGCGATTTGGCCGGCGTGCAAGGTATCAATCTCTTTGTCTCGTCGAGTACTACAACTTTCCTTTTTGTTTCACTCAATTTCGTTGAGTATTGAAGAAGTTATACTCATTTGAATCTTACCCAGTTTCCGGCGAGTCCGACGGCTTTCGAGGCATTTTCCGGCCAAAAAACGGCGAGTTAGACGTCGTGTGAGGTACCATTCTCTTCGTCTCTTCAAGGGCTACAACTTTCGTTTTTGTCTCGCTTGATTTCGTTGAGTAGTGACAAAGTTATGGCCGTTTAAAGTTAGGTGGTTTTCCGGCCGAATTTCCGGCCTCTCCCATTTCCTGACCCGCGGGCCTCCAACCCGTTTTGCCTAAGCCCAGTACCCTAACCCATTCCTTTTTTATTTTTAGTTATTTATTTTTAAAGCCCAAAGGGCTCGGGCCCTAGTTTTAATTCGGCCTTGGGCCGGTTTTTAATCAAGGGCTTAAAGCCCTGATTTCTGTTAGGAGGTCTTAGGGCCTTGTGTAGTGTGTGTGTGTGTGTTTATAGCTTAAGTATATGTTTGGGCTTAATGCCCAAACACCTTTCCTAACCCTAAACCATTTTAACCCAAAATCTAGGTTCCTAAAATCCCTTAAAAATCCTAAACTCATCCAAACCCAATTCCCTTATTTTATTAATTTAGCCTAATCTTTTAGAAAATCCTTTTATTTAATTATTACATTCTTGTTCTTAGGTAATATTGCTAGTGGAGAAATTCTATATCCTTATTCGCGCAACTCTTCTGCTAAGGAATATTTGTGAGTGAACCCCTTCTAAAATTACATGATTTAATAGTAATTGCATAAATGATTAGCATGCCAACGAATTTTGTGAATTGATTTATATCAATCATGTTTACTGAATTTATGGATTTTCGTCTCGTGTTTTTGGTGAGGAATTAATTGTTGGCCTATTTTGAGCTATATTTTAATATATCGTATTTTCTATAAAAACCATGAACTGGTAGACTATCTGATAGATGACGATAGGATGCTAGAACATGTTTTTGAACCCCTCTTTATAGTGTAGACGATGATCGGTAACCTACGCTATGAAGTGGTATTTACGAGAGACGTAACGATTTGTGCGTACCTAGTAGACACTATGCCGCCTGGGGCGAGGATCTGGTGTTGGCATTTAGGCCGGGAGAAATAATCCCTAGCGAAAGGCTGAGGGACACGGAGACAGGCACTGGGCCGGGAGGGAGTTATCTCTGGCTACGGGCACAGAGACTTAGGTGCAGGCATTGGGCCGGGAGTTATATTTATTCAGTGATCTTTCTAGCAGCACACCGCGTTTACGAGACGATTTATGATATGTTTACTGTTTTGATTTCCGCGATGCGTTTCCGCGATGTTGGCTTTTAAGATATTTGGCATGCTAGGATTTTGATTTAAATCCATCACTTATTATGCTAGTAGTTTTCATTTATATAAACTTTGGGGGTTAGTATGTTGATAACTGTTTTATTATTATTGTATATATGAACTTGGTCCACTCACCTTTGTTTTGCGCCCCCATTCAGGACTTAGAATCAAGGCACCTAATCCCGGCGTCAAGACACTTTCGCAGCAGCATCTTCGGATCCTCTCGAATGTAGGACTCACTCCTTTATTCATTAAATTTTATCTTAATTCTTCTTAGTGATTAGGTTTAGTTGTATGCTCTGAGCACGTTCCTAAAACTTTTAACTCTTAGTATTTTAAATTTCTAACCCTTAATTATTTCTTATTCTTAGTTTTTGTATCAATTAATGGCTTTCGTCACCCCCGGGTGTCGGCCAGCACGTGTCGGTCCTGGTATTCGGGGAATATCAGGGTCGGGGCGTGTCAGTGTGTGCGTGAAGGAATACATATATAGATCTCTCTCTGCAAGTTAGTACAGAGAGAGCACCACCATCAAAAATCTTCTCTCCATTGCCTTGATCTGCTTCTCATTCCTTATTCCTACTACTCCTCCTTCATCTAAAAAATAACTAATAGAACTTTAACATTTCTTGCTCCATGGCTTGCTCCACGCAATTTCCCTATGCTATTCTGAAAAGTGTGAGTTTGTTTCCATAGGATTACAATATGTACTTATGAAAGACTACATACGCAGCGTGCAATCCTAGGATACCAAGTTAATCATCTACCTTAAAACACATTACAAATATTAAGCTGCTATGAAATCATTAAGTGGGCCATCTACTAGCTACTCTTTCTGGTGGCTAGAAGTCTAGCATTTTCTGGTGCCTTTGAAGCCAAGAATGCTATCAGAATTATTGAAGCCATGCGATGATCAAGGACTACACACGAATGATGAACTTAGAATATGGTGTGATCCAAATTCCAAAGGATTGCAAAGAATGAGGCAGTTAGGCGGTCACCATGGATATGTCAGAGGGGCACGACATGAGCTAGTTGTGCAGATTGTGTTGCATAATACTGATCAAAACAAAGATTATGCGTTGTGCAGGAGGTAAACTTTGATAGGGGTTTTCATAATATTGTGAAGAAGATCAAGCACTGATCTGGTAATCCTTTGACAATAGAATTTATATTAAGATGATACAACAACTAATTTAAAACAGAGAGACAACATTATTTTGATCTTAAACAAGCTTTTAGCACACACAAAAGTCACCTTGTGTGAGAGAGTTGAATCTAAAGAGTTTCCCGTTCCTTAATACGAAAATTTAAAACAAGTACAAGCAATCACAGCACATGCCATTGACTTAAAAGTGACGGTGGCTGGAATCTTTCCCTTGTCCTTCCTTAGGTAAAGTGCTTGGAACAAGGGTAGGTTGATGAGAATCAGAGCCCCGCATAGCATAATTTGCAAAGTCAATGTATCATAAACTTGTGCTATGCCCTTCCGATTGATTGCTTCCTTAACAAACCCAGCAAAGCAATACAAATTGAGCAATGCAATTGTTGCCAATGGGGTAAGCATTGGAGAAGAGTCCCCGAATTCCATAATCTCTTTCTTGTACCGCTGTGACACATCTTCATCAGCCACCTTGGCGGTTATTACAAATGCTGAATCGCTATATCCAAAGGAGTGTAGAATGGTGTCAATGAAGGCAAAGAGATAGGAGCTTGTTCTCTGGTAAAGCCATATGCGTTGCTCGTTCCACCAACCTAAAGTTGTGCCACCACACCACAAAAACTCCGCAAAGCTCCAAGTGTACTTTCCAATGATCACATATGCAAATGGTATGAACCATGGGCTTGAGATCTAAATTCACAAACCAAAACCCATTAGACATAAAACATATACTAAATAAATATATAGAAAGTAACTGTTTGTTCACTTAGTCTGTTAGGTTAATTTTTGTCTCAACGTGTGATCCGAATTTGACAAGCTAATGCATAGATAGAAGCATACATGTACATATGGTGTCATCCATGAGCTTGATATTCAAAACCTGAACAGATTTCGTTTGAAACATTGAGAAGTAAGGTGGATTATGAGATTTTGGGGGTCATAAGTTAAATGAGGCCCTCAAAATCATAGTTGGTCTGCACATGGTTTTTTATTTGAAACAAATAGGTAAAGATATATAGCGACATTGTCAATTTGGGTCACAGATTCATGGAATGACCGACATGATTGCTCACCCCATCAATTAGTTTCTGGTAATTAAATAAGGGACAATTACAAATGTATATAAGAAACATGTCATTGTGCAATTTTGTGGCAAATTAATGAGAGTAAGGACTTAGAACCATACCTGCGGAAATAAGGATGTGCCTCTAAGGAGGTAAAGTGAAGGAAGAATTGAGTAAACTAGTGTTGCCCAGCAATTTGCAGCCCAAAAGGAGTATCGAAGATATCCAAGTTGATGTCCTAAACTAGTCTTTCCATAGGCATACCATGCAGGACTATACTTTGAAAGCAAAATCTGGAGGTTACCTTCTGACCATCTCTTATATTGCACAAGCATATCAGGCAGTGTGGTTGGAGCTAACCCTAAGAAAGCTTTCCTTGTTGGATTGCAATTCACCGATTTCCATCCCCGGCAATGGATTGATAGCCCCGTTATTATATCTTCTACTGGACAGCCATATTTCAGACCCATCTACGAATTATATTAATGTCACTCGTTAAGCTCAAATACAGTTTTGCGTGAACAAAGTTAAAAAACCAATAATTAATGGAATAATCTATTGCTCGTAATCATCGTTTATGTCAAAATTATCACGAAATTTTGAACTTAATTGAGGAAGATGGGTTGTACATACAATGATTACGTGTCATTTGGTTTGTTAATGTACCACGTCAGAATGATTACATGGTACACCTTTTTTTGACCCTAAAGTCTATTTGGTGAGAGAGGGACAAATACGTACCTCTTTTCCCCATTGAGTGTTCTCTTCAAATGTACAACTTGCAAGGCTTTTCGAACTTTCTTCCGGTTCATGAATGCCAAGTTCTTCTCCTTTTCTATTCTCCCACTTCATATCACTTTTACATCCCTTGCTGAATTTCCTCCCACAAAGAGTATCTCTTCTGTGAAAACATCCGCTTCCAATATATAGAGGGCCTCCATAAGAATCCACGCCATGGGCTTCCACCTTCCATATATATACGAAACCAAATAATTCCAAATATGTAATCGATAATTAGCTAGAGTAAAATTTAACTTAAAACTTTAACTAAAAAGTTCAGCTAATCTAATATTCCACTAACATATAACCTCACCTCATTGATTACTCTCAGTGAAGCGTATAGCTCGTTCTTAGTAAGGTTTTCGAAGTTTTGTGGGAACTGCACATATGCAATCTCATGGCCTTTTTCTTCATCCATAAAGAAACAAAGTGCATCCCGTATGGCCGTGGAGTTGTTTGAATACATATCACAATCCACATTAAGAAGCAACTTCCCATTGCTGATGTTTGATGATACTCTAATCTGCAAATGTAGATGAAATTTAAGGATATTACATAGCAAACAAAATTGACACTGTAAATTTTCTTTTGGAGTTTTTAATACTGCTGTTACCACCTATCTAATAAAGGTGGATCCACTTATGTACGTGAGGCGACTTGTATGAGAGAGATGGTCGGTAAAGGTGATCCATATACCAGTGCGTTCATAGCGCCAGCTTTGAAGTTATGGTGATATTGGGGTCTCTTCTCGCGAGCCAAATACACTAACGTAGGCAATCTACACCCTTCAACGTCTGTTGCATTTTGGTTTCTCCCATCAATTACACTCTGGAAAAGTTCAAGGAAATTAAAACTCAAATTCTTTTCTTCTCAATGTGTAGAATTCAAAATTGACATACATGCATCAATTCTCATCTTTGGATTCATACACCGAACTCAAATAAATGTTAATTAGGTTTTCTTTCTTTGATTTCTGACCAATATATGTAACTAAAGATCAAATTAATTCATACTTGAAGAATGGTGTCATGGTCGCGTCGAGATGAATATGAATCCCATTGAGAAAAGCCTTTACGTCTCGATCGGACTTCTTCTGAAACGCAGCCTAGCTTCACTATATTTTCGATTTCTTTCTCAATGTGTTTGTATAATTTCTATAACAACACATCAGTAAGAGGGCAGATATGAATAAGCTAGCAAATTATTGAAATACTAATAGAAAATTACACTATCATAATCTCATAGTAAATTTGAAATAACAATTAAAGATGATCTTGATGACTTGTTGATTTTTTTGGTGAAAAGGAGATGAGGTGATATGGGGGGAGTTTTAACGAAAAATCTGCGGTAATGTTCACTTTAACGAAAAACCACATTTTTACACTAAAAAGTCAATCCGAGTACTGTTCACTTTATCCTTTATTTTGTCATTATCGTTAAAACTCAAAGTTTTCAAGCCATTTTCTTTAGTTTTCCTTAGATAAAATCCTAGCTTTACTGTATTAGGGTTATATTTAGGTTTAAGTTAACGTGTCCTTTATGCTCATTTTATGCAATAAAAAGATTTAAAAAAAAAGATAAATAAATAGTAAATGAATTTAGAAGAATGGAATTTAATACAAAACTCATTATGTACGTAGAAATACTTTTTAAATAATAGAAAAGGTTTTTGGTAAAAATGTTTTTAAAATTAATTTTTAATAAAAATTTAAGTGAATCTTGAAAAAGTACTTTAAATGTTTTCTACAATAAGTTCTTGGAACAAAAAATTAATTTTACTTAAATGCTTTTAATTATATTAAAATTCTTTTCAAACGAGCAATTGAAAATGCATCCTCCATGACCAAGGAGGATCCTCGCTAGATCCTCCAATCACATATGTTCATCGTACATCGTGTAGTCAGAAATCATTGTAAGTTTTTTTATTTAAAATTGAATATAAACAGTATTAAAAAAAAAAAAAAAAACTGACAACACAATATACGATGAACGGATGTGATTAAAGAATTCTAAAAAATCCTTACAAAAAGAGTCCAGAATCCTCAGCCCTCCATGACGGCATTCATATACTGTAATTAACGAAATTATTGGCTTTTGTGGTCCTTTGCCCTTTCCAACAAAAACATAAATGTAGCTATTGTTGACCATTTGTATTTCGTATCTTTTGATTGGACCTGACGGAATTAGATTCTCGGATTCCTGTACTGGGTTTTCGATGATCAATTAATAACAACTGTTTATCATCTTTGCCGTCACAATTTTTTTTTATTTTATAACTATTTTACTTTTAAAAATATAAAAAGCATTCGATTGTTACCTCACAATTTTTTATGAATAGTTATATAAATTGATCTCCTAGATCCTGAGGGGATCTAATTCCGGACCTGACCACAAAAAAAACTGAAAATACCTTAATAGCCCAGAAATCTTTAGCCTGATGATCAACAATTGCATCAGCAGATATTGAGACAAAATAAGCAGCAGGTGACCTTGGCTCCACTTTGTACCTCTTGCAATATGGTATCCATTGCTTTGCAAACTCAGCAGCCTCCAAGAGAGCATAGTATGTAATTTCCGACCCGCCATCATCGGACAGATAGACGCTCAGCTTCTCCGGCGGGTAATCATAAGCCATCACTGATAAAACCGTGTTTATCACCATCAACGGCGGCTCTATGGTTGCGTCCGCTGTGCACACAAATACATCCACTCCCGGCAACTCATTTTCATATCTGTTCATGTAACTCCAATGCGTCATCAATTCAAATCTTATGAACTACAGTTGTTGAATAAAAATGATAATTAACAAACTAACATGAGGTAATTGATTTACCTTTGAGAAAGCCTATCTTTGAAGGTGTACCTATACACAGGGTTCCACCGGGAGGCCTGAGTGAGGAGCCAGTAAAATCCAAACCATATCTCAGCACCCAAAAGTCCAATCCAACCAAACCTTCCATCTTCTCCTGCTTTTGGTATGTGACTCGCTCTGTAAAACCAAACTAAACATATTCCTGCAAATATAGATGCTGCAAAAACCCTATATAGAACTCTTCCCTTGGCTCTCTTCGTCTCAAACAATGGTTCCTTCTCCATTTCTCAGCTTACTAGCTACAGCTAGCTCCCTAAGCTTTCTCAGCTGTCTATATATTTGTGGTTGGGAAAATTAATGGATATCTATCACTTAAACCAACCGTACGTAGTAAATTATGAAACTGTTGCAGCGCCTCAGTTTATAAATATGAAGCCATCAAAGGATGAAAATCACCCACAATGTTTCAACCATTTACAATTTGTGCCACCATGTTGCTGGTTAGGTGCAACATGTGAAGAGGTTTTAAATAAAGTAAAACTAATGAAAATGGTTTGAAAATTTTGAGTTTTAACGATAAGGACAAAATAAAGTGTAAAGTGAATAGTATCAGGATTGACTTTTTAGTGTAAAAATGTGGTTTTTCGTTAAAATGAACAGTACCGGGAGCTTTTCGTTAAAGTTCTCTTTAAATAATCTAACATTGTATGTATATAGATGTTATCTATATTCAAGCACAATAGCTAGATGTTAAGACGTTAGTCGGTAAGTCATCTGCATTGAATTTAGTATCAATATATAGCTAGTGCATATGCAATAGTAGGTATAAATTTTAGCATGCGTACAACTATTATCCAAACCCTAAATCTATTATAATATTGTAGCAATGTTTGTGGATGTATTATAATGATATAAGGTATTCGGAAGATAAGGCATGTGGAAAAAAAATTAAGATTCAAACATTCGTGGTGGAATGGTAAATTTAATCCAAATTATATGGTTCTTGGGAGCACCATAAATTTTTTTTTATCAAGAAATTAAAATTAAAGCAGCTTTTGAAAAAAAAAAAGCTTAAGAAAGAAGGAAAACGACATGTCGAATATAAAACGACAAAAAGTACTAAACTGAAGCTTTTGGTGTACTAGCAGTCTCGTTACGTTCGAAGCATTCCTCGTCGAGATATGAAACATAAATAAACACAAAACTCTTTCATCCTCCCAACTGTTTATCTCCGACAATTAAATTTTATTTTATTTTATTTAAGTTTTTTCCTCTGCAGGCTTAATCAAATTGTTCAAACATTGCAAGGTAAATCCTCTTTTTACAAATTTCATAGTTTCCATAATTAATCTCGTTTTGTTCGATCCTATGTAACTCTGTTTTGATGCAAAAGAAAAGAACGTAGACGTAAATTTTAAAACTTTTTTTTTTTACGTTAATTAGGGTATTTCTAAATTTTCTTTCACTTTCTAGGCAGCCAAACAGAACATGGAATGGAATCTATTTGTTGTGATTGCACCTTTTGATTGTATCGCATGTTTTAATCTTTTTATCTGTTTTCCGGCCAATCTTTTGAAAAAAGTAGAATCTTTTGTTTTAAATCAGATTATAATTACTTTGCGGAAGAGTTGTACTGGGTATTCATAGGGATTCGAGATGAAAATGGAATGTCGGTTGTCGACCAATTGATGTCCTCCCCTTTTATCCGCGCTTGGGACCGGCAATATGATAAACTTACACAGGCGGAGTTTGTAATGGGGTATTAGAATTCTTAATTTTTCTCTATTTCTTCTGGTGGAAAATAGTTTCTGGGTAGTATTTATTTTTCAGTTATAAGAGAAGGAAACCAGGAAGTTTCCTATTTTGTATGTAATTATTTGTGTGAGCTAGAATTTTCTGTAGTTTTATTTTATATTTTTAAAGATTTTGACAACCCTTTATTATATCTGCAGATGAAAGTTGGGTTTTCGAATTGTGCTGCTGTTTTGCTGCTGACATTTTTGTTGAGCCTAGAAGCAGCTTTTGGAATCAGATTTGTGATTGACAGAGAAGAGTGCTTCTCTCATAATGTTCAATACGAAGGAGATACCGTCCACATTTCTTTCGTTGTTATTAAGGTTGATGCGTCGTGGCATCATACTCAAGACGGTGTTGATCTCACGGTAAGCTCCTTGTTTGTTGTCTGATTCGGGTTGATAATTTCCAATATATGTTTTTAACTGCGCTATAATCTTCTGCATTTACTGGCCAAATTGATAAGATAGCTCATAGCATACATAGCTAAACAGAAACCATGTGTTCGTGTATGTATATGGATGATGGATCATAGTGATCATACAATGCCGTTGAAATTTTCAGGTGAAGGGGCCTTCCGGTGACAAGATTCATGATTTTCGTGACAAGACTACCGAGAAGTATGACTTTGTCGCTCATCACAAAGGAATCCATCAGTTTTGCTTCACTAACAAGTCTCCTTATCATGAAACCATAGATTTCGATATACATGTTAGCCATTTTACGTACTATGATCAACACGCAAAAGATGGTGAGTGATTGATAGCCATTTTACTCTTTAGATTTCTTTGATTACATTTTCACTAGCGAGATCCTCGTAAAAATAAGGACGATGACTTATGGTAGTTTTGTGCATACGTGTAGAGCACTTTAATCCGTTGTTAGAACAGGTATCAAAGTTAGAGGAGGCTCTTTATAACATTCAATTTGAGCAGCATTGGCTAGAGGCTCAGACCGAACGACAGGCAATAGGTATTTTCTCAACTCTAAATACCTTGATGATTGATTACGTTGAGGGTGACCTTGCAAAGCCGGGAACCTTGTTGGCTTGGGTTCGCCTTTTTATTGACTACGTTGAGGATTATATCCAAATCAGGCATCTCTACGACTATTCTTTTTGCATTTACTCTTTCTCAACTGAACTAGTATTGATTCCATAGTGTGCATAAACAATTATCTTTCGCTAGCAGTGTCTAAGCGTAGTGTCTTTGCCTGTCTTTTCGTGATATAATTTGTTTCTTGCATTCATTGATGCAGCAAACGAAGCAATGGGCCGGAGGGCGATCCATAAGGTTTTCTTCGAATCAGCAGCCCTTGTTGGTGCCAGTCTTCTCCAAGTTTTCCTACTTCGCCGCCTTTTTGAACGGAAGCTTGGGATGACTAGAGTCTAACCTTGACACAGCCACGACATTTTATCACAGTAGAAAAATTTTACATTTCAATTGTTACTCCATGCTTACGTTTTTTTTACTTTCTTGGCGAATCGTTGAACACGAGTAACCGGAAATTATGTGCGTTTGTTCCTGGTGGTTCTTTGTGACTTGTGAAGAATACACGTTCATATGCAATGGCGATCGATCGATAATTTTGGTTCATATATTAACGTACACATTTGGCTCTTTCCATACAAGGAGTCATTCCTCTTCCTTGCCTATAAATCACAGTTTAAAACATACAGAAATAACTCGTTTTGAGAACACGAGTTTTTGGGCATGCGTTAAACTGTGATTTGCAGGTAATGCATAATGACTCCTCCAGTATTGCTCATCCATTCAAATCTAGCAAGAAATCATTTCCCTTTGTCTTCTTTTCATCGAAAAGTACAATTTATTTACCAAAACTGGATACGAACGTCATGGAAAAGAAGATAAAGGTTTTCGGAATTTGAAATCGAGAACAAAATAATTTCACACAAAGAGTGGTTTGATAATACAATTAGGGAAGAAGGAAAAGAATGTCATAAGCAAAGATAAGACGAAGAAACAGATCAGACGGACAATATAGATACAACAAGTATTTGTCATTCTTTACTCCTCCCATCACAAAGTTTTTTTGTTTTTTTACGCGACATGGTAATTCCATCCAACATTGCTATACAGCTCCCTATCTTCTTTGGAAAAATATGGTGGAGCAAGTTACAGAACACCGTGCTCCTCCATCGGAGCACTTGCGCAGAGAACAACATTGTCAAGACTCGGTCTGTGGTTGATGAAGGCAGCAAAACCATTTTTTCTGTGCACCGAGAAATCAAATCAAGCAAACTAGATCAACTTTCAGCAGCATAACTAATGACCCACCGGTCAATTGTTTCTTTCTATTATTCTACTGACTGGAAACACAACAGATACTCAAAAACATAGAAACGAAAAGGTCACGCAATCATCAATTGACAAGAAGAGAGAATACTTTCAGGGCCACTAGTTATTTCAATTATTCACAATGAAACAAACTGCATCTATTAGACTACATCTGTCTAAAAGAAGACAACCAGAGTGTTTGTGACTTCGTATGCCAATTCCACTCGCATGGAGCAATCAAACAACGCAGATAAAACAGCCGAATCATCTTCTTTTATTTTACTTTTCAAATATCTTGGTACTAATATTAGATGTAAAGCCTTTTTGCCCTTCTCCTAACTAGAGTTCTATAAAAGTCGGTTGCATTTATTTTAACATCAAATGGTATGCCAAGTTTGACAGGTAAGGCAGCATTACATATAGTTGTATATTGTACTACCATCACTTGGAAAGTAAAAACTTACTACTAAGAAAACCGCCATCTAGTAGGCAAAAGAATGAACTGCTATTGGCTAACTCATTATATATCAAATCACCAGAGAAAGAAACGAGTCAAACAGTTATGAGAAAGAATCTTACAGATGAAGGCCTGCCAGTGCCAGGATCCACTCCTCCTCCCTGCCTGACATTAGGATCAGCCTTTCCTGGTGACTCGGGTTTTCCACCTGTCTTCTTCTCATCCCTAGCCTTGTTAAAGATCACAGTAAACCCCTCAGCCGAAGCAGGATCATTGACGTCCCATTCACCAAATTTTGGGAGTGGCCTGCCTTTTTCCTGTTAGAAATCAGTAAAATATTCTCATTGTTAAAGCAATAACATATTCTCTCAACTACAAAGACAAAAGGACAGACAAGCACTCTGTTACATCTCGAACCTATTTAGGTTGTCATCAATCAAATACCCCACACCAGGATGAATTGCATTAATCACAGAGGACAGACCACCAGAAACCCAATGTCAAGCTCCCCTGGTTTTCTAGACTGCAAAATGCAAATGATCCTTCAATAGGATCAAACACCATTGAAATCAATTCCCGGAAAAGGGTGTCCATATCTACCAAGCTTACAGGTAATGGCCCCATATACCTAAGAACGCATACCAATATCATATCACTAGTATTTACATGCCGAACACCAATCTAATAATTCTAACCTGATCTCAACCTTGGGCTAGTGCTATATGGTTTCAACTTTCCAAAAAAACTTTGGTAAGGATCTGAGTCAAAATATAAGTGCTTACAAACTTTCTCTTGGTAGTAAGTTTGTGCAATACTGAGTTCAATTCCTAACTCCTACTCAGTGCTGCATCTCTTAGGATAATCCTAGACTACAAAAATAAGAGCGATTTCCTCTCCTGAATACTGTGATAGGATTAGGAATCACTCGAAGACAACGTGAAGTTGTGAAACACTCCAATTCATAGTAACATTTCACTGAGTTCATTGTAAAGGAAAAACACGAGAATATACAAACAAGAAGCAACCAGCTTACCATGGAGCTAATATCCTATGAAAAAAGGTGGAAAATAAAAATCAGACAGGAAGGAAAAACTCAGAAAAGGCAACTGATTGTTAAATTTGGACACACAACTTACTCAGTCATTTTCAGGAAGCACACCTAGCACAGAAGTTCAACCCACCATAATCATACTAATAAAAACTCCAAAGATACACCAATTGACTGAAACGCGAAAAAGGAAAAGGAACTCTAACCTTCCTCGTGGACATAAGAACCCAGTTAAAAGAAATCTATTTAGCCCTTAATGAAATACTTGGTTTGGGCAAGGCAATTACAACAAAACCTCCTTGTCCAGATAGTTTACACACTCAAAGTCGGGATGAAGAACACACGCATACATACAGAACCACATATACACATGAACATGACATGAGAACTTAGGAAGTACACAATGCCCTTAATATACTAATCATTAAAAGTAAAATACAGAAACCAGAGATAACCATCATCAGGAAGCAATTTGTACAAAGATTATATTCCCCACTCAAACAATGAATGACAATAAAAAAATCCAACAATACCTATAAGTCTATAACAATTCGAGCATCCAACCCAAAACCAATTGGGAACGGTGGTGGAGATGCCGGAGATCACTCAAACTATTTAATCGTCGATTTAATTCCACAACATGGGATTCCACTCTCGAAACAATACCTGCTACGAAAAGCAATATACTCTCCAAAATTTCAACTTATTAATTTTGTAAAAACACAGAGGAAACTTGTCATTTTCTCACTACCCTTTTCTGTACATTTAATTTTCACTATATTCCTAATTAAACAAAACTAAAAACCAAACTGAAGAATTAGAATCTGCTCCCCTGGAAAATTCAAATTTTGCATCAAGTATGTATTTACTTTAACATAATGATAAAACATAAAAATTTAAGTAAAAAACATGAATTTTGCTCAGAAATTAATGTAAAACAAATGCATCTGAGATAATTACAATCAGATTAATACAGATTAACGAACAAATCTATGAATTAGAGCTTAATCCAATCAGAAATCCAGCAAATTAAGCATCGCAGAGATTAAAGATAAACAAGAACAAATAAAGGCATACAAAGATTAAGAATTTATATTCGGATTGAAGAAAGAGACGAAAACGATTACGTACCGACATGAATTCGATCAAAAGGAAAGATCTTTTTGATTTTCCGGGAAAATGAAATGACTCGGAAAGCAGAGCGAGAGAGAGAGAGAAGAGGTTGGGCCAGAAATGGGCCTATAATTGATGTGAAATCTGGGAAGAAAATGAGAGGCTTTAATGGTTTTTGTTTCTTGGATGAACGGCGTTATTTTGTTGACGTGAACGGAAAGGTGATCGCATCGCCGTTAAGTGGGCGTCAGCCCTGACGTGATTTGTGCGTTTGGAATAAAATTGAAAGAAAGGCAGGTTGAAATAATTGAAAAAAAGAAGAGGAGAAATCATATACACTATTACATACTTATATTTAATTTTGGCTGTTAGTTTATTTGACTTATTTAGTCTAATGGTCAGACATAAAGAAGAGGCATATGAGAAGATTAAAACGTGTGTAAAAATCATTTTATAGAAAAATTGTACGAACACCACCTCTTCTATTATGAGAACATGTGTAAATGTAACAAAAAACGTATACTAGTTTTCTTTCCATGTGATTTTGTATTTACGAGACGTCATTGTTGTGGTGTACAATGTACATGTGATGTACAAGTTACTCTCCTACTATTAGGTGTGTCTGTCACCCAAACATAAGCAAATATTTCCCTAAGCCCGATGTTTTTTATGTGAATGTATCAATCTTCACAAATTTGAATTACAAATCAATTAAGACACAGAGTACTTGGAGCGGACGAGTCATAGAAAACTTATTGTAAAATTGAGCACAATGACGTTTTACAATTCGTACAGACGGCCTCACTTGATAAGATAAGATTTTGTTGTTGTTTTGTTTAATAATAATAATCTAGAGGCATTTGTGTAATTTAATCCAAAAGAAAAGTAATAATGGAACGGGATGGTGAGCTGGCAGACGGAGTGAGGAAGTAAAGGAGTAGCTGTTGGGTTACACGGAAGCAAACAGCACATTGCCTTGCTGGCATTCCATGTCTCTAAAATTTCAAAACGGTTGGGCGTCTCCATGTCTTGTCACTTGCCATCAAATTAATTAATTAATTAATCACTTAATTAATCGTCAATTAGTTTAGATCAAAGTTTTTGTTTCCATTAATGAAAGAAAAATGTATTATTTTATTCGCGAGTACAAACACCGATCAGTTAACATTTGTGTTTCGAGAAAGGTCGATAAGCGTCCACGATATCTAATTCAAGTGACGTAGAGATGAAATACAAAAATTGTAAACACTTGGTTTATATCGTGAGTTAGAAATGGTAAATTGTATGCTAGAATTGTATATGGCTTCACTAAACTATATCCTTACAAAATTTAACACTATCGGTTTCTTTGATACAAACAATAATGTGAGAAAATTCAAACGCAAAGCTTGAGTTTAGAGTAAATGCTCTTAATTACGTGAAAGCAACAATATTGGTTTTAGAGTCATCCTATATCATGTAAAATCTTGATTTCAAAACTTCTAGATTTTGGGAGAAAAAAATATATTAAAGACTTTTTATACAAAATGATCATTGAGATTGATATAACTACTCACTTTGGTCTCTAACAACGAAAATCGGTAGAAGTGTTCTTGAGTTTGTTCAATGTGAATCATTTTGATATGGACATATTTTTCACAGAATAACCAAAATGATTTACAATAAACAAACTCAAGGACCACTTCTATCGATTTTCATTGTCAGTGACCAAAGTGCAGAGCTACGCCAATCTCAATATCATTTTCGCTAAAAAGCCTAAATTAAATTAAATTAAAATCCCTGAGCCTAGAGGAATCTGAGAGACAAAGAGAAAGCATAAATACAAACAAAAATAATAGGGCATATTATAAATTACACAAAGTCAACAAATGCAATTTTTGCTAGATTCTGTCTGCCATGCAATTAGCATGGCATTATATGTTGCAAATATAGAACCCAAAAAATACATGGAGATGCAGATTCAGAGACACCCCATCCTCTTCATTTGGTTCCCTCCTCAGTAGCCAACTCCCTTTTCTAGTCTCTACCAGAGATCTGTTTCCCTCCACCTTTGTTGCCATGTTATGTGTCTACCGAAAAAATCTGGGTATTCATGGCGCCGGGATGGATTATATTCGCTCACTCGAAAAGAAAAAAACGCAGAATTTAGATTTGATACAAAACGAGAAAGTTTAGAGGATTATGGAAAGGTTTCCAGAAATGTATTTCTGGCAAAACACAACTTACAGCTAGCTGAATGACAGTGCTCGGAAACTCTTGCGCATTTGCGGAGACCAAGAGACCCCTCTCTTTAATACTTGCAGCACAAAAATGACATATTCAGACACCGATATGAAAGAGAGAAGTAACTAAACCAGATAATGGCATGGTACGGTATTACCTATCAGCGAACCTTATGCATTATAGGAGACCATCTTCGGCGTTCAGGTAACTGTTGCCAGAAAGTAGCCTCTGCTACATAAAGAGAATGTTAACAGAATATTGGTGTTAAAATGGGAAACTGAACCTCGTACGGCCTTGATCATGAAAGAAAACAAGGGCTTGTAAATGCACGTAAGCAAAAGTTGGAACTTACATAGCGTGTAGCGTGATACATTTTGGGAGAGCAAATATCATATCAAGAAACATGGCATCCAAGCATTAGGTAGACTGCATTTCACCCAAGTAGCAGAAAATACATTATGGTATAAATATAATAACCAGAGTATATGTTAATAAGGTAAAATAAAAAAGAGAGAGAAAAAGGAATTGAAGAATGCAGCATACCTCAGAAGGTCATGTTGTATCATAGCTTGGGCAAGTGATGACAGCCATCGCACTCATCTCCCAACGATAAAGAAAGATAGAGAGAGAGAGAGAGAGAGAGCCCATTGGATTTCCATCTCCCTCCAGACCACCAGACCTCCAGTAGAAATGTATACATCAAAACTTGGTTAAGTAATGAGAGCCCGCCGAAGTCACAACTCCCAATCAAATTATGTTGATTCACTACACGTCTTAGTATTAGTTCCTTTTATGCGCCTCAAAGAATTGAGTTTTTGCATTGCAATCATCAAAACCTCATGTAGCGTTAGGGCGTTTCCATCCCAATTTCCAGATATCAATCCCCTTTCACATAAATCTTCCAAAAGTTGTTCACCTTCGATAAGATTATTTTCGGCAGAAACAGCACCAACGAGCAGAGTATATGTTGTCACGTTGGGCAGCAGCCCTCTTTGTTTCATCTCCTTATAAAGCTCAAATGCAGCCACAACATCGCCATTAGCACAAAGGCCTGAAATCAGAACATTAAACGCTGGAACATCAAGCTTCAGACCACAACGTTCCATTACGCCCCTCAGTTTTAGAGCCTCTTCAAGGTTGGCTTCTTTACAGAACATGTGCATCAAAGTAGTAAAAGTAGCAGTCGTTGGAATGAGTTTCATCCGAAGCATGTGATAAAAAACAAGCATGGCGTCTTCAATCTTCCCACATTTCGCAAGCCCTCTAACCATAGCACTCTCAGCAATGTCACGTGAAGTGACACCAAGAGCTCCCATCTGATCTTTTAGCTCGAATGCTCCTTGTATATCTCCCACTCTACACATACCATTAATTAGGGTGATATAATGTGTATGCTCAGGAGTGAAACCTTTGGCCAACATTTCATAAAGAAGAACACAGGATGCTTGGAAATTCGAGCATCTAAATAGTCCATTCAAGATTGCACCATGGGTTTCTATATTAGCAGAAACTCCTAACATATCCATGACCCCAACAAGATCACAGGCCTTCCCCACCTTACCAGTCTCAGAAAACTTTCTAATAAGCATGTTAAATGTTAACTGATCAGCTGCAGCACCTTCCATTATCATCTTATTCAACATTTTGCGGCCAATATCCAACATACCAGACTCACATAATCCCTGAATAAGAGAGTGGAATGTCAATTTATCAGGATATAATCCAGCCCGGATCATTTTCTTGTATAAACCAGAGCATGTCAAGAGGTCCCGGTTTTTCGAGTATCCATGCAAGAGAATATTATATGTATCCAAATTAGGGGGCAATCTTTGGCTCCCCATAGTTGAAAAGAGTTCTTTTGCCTTCGTCATTTTTCCCATCCTTGAGTATCCATCTATCATTACATTGCAAGCAATAGTATCTGAGTATAAACCTTTGTTTTCCATCTCTTCAAAGAGATATGAAGCAGCCTTTGACTGGCCAGTCTTGAAAAGTCCATCAACTAGACAGGTATACATCGTTGCACTTTGTGAGAGAGTCACCTTTTCCATCACTTTCCCGAACAACAGGATGGCAGCAACAATTTTTCCCTTCCAACATAACCCAGCAAGAAGGCTACCATACGTATAATTATCAGGCAGAACGTTATTCTCAACCATCTTATCAAGAAGGGAAACAGCCTCGTGCAGATTTCCAGATTTACATGTCTCATGCAGTATTGTATTGTACACAACAATATCAACAGCATATGGAATGCCGTGGAGTTTCTTCAAAAATTTCTTTGCCTCCCCCAAATTTCCACCCTTGCATAGCCCCTTCAGTATACTTCCATATGTGAATGGGCTTGGATGATGCCCTGATTTAATCATGTCATCAAATATAGAAAATGCTTTCAATCCATTTCCCATGCTTCCGTAGCCATTTATTAGACAATCGAAAGTAACAGAATTGGGATCAAGACCGATACTGCTCATATGACGCATGAAATCTTCTGCCACTCCCAGCTTTCCAGCTTCACAAAGGGAACCAACCAATAGATTACATGTGAAATGGTCAGCACCATGACCGGTGCAGTTCATAGCTGCATAAATGTTACATGCTTCCGCTATGTTACCCATCTTGCAAGAGTTATAGATTAAAGTAGAATATATTATTCTATTCGGTGAAAGGCCAGCTTTATAGATTTTACATACCATCTCCTTCGCATGTTTCATCTTCCCAGCTCTGCAAAGTCCATTTATGAGCACCGAAAATGCTACAATATCGGGATTCACGCCATCCTGGACCATCATATTAAAGAATTTCATAGCTTCATCAAGCAACCCATTTTTGCATAACCCATCCATGATATCTGTATACATAATACAACTAACAGCAATCCCATCCATCCGCAATTTCTCAATAACACTTCTTGCTAAATCAAACTTGGCATGCTTACACAGCCCATTCAAAAGAGTCCCATAGCTGACTTCAGTAGGTCTTATTCCCGTTGCTTCCATCATGTCGAAAAGTCTGAAAGCTTCTTCAAGCTTACCATTTTGAGAGAGGCCATTAATCAAAGCATTGAAAGTAACAGAATTTGGTGATAGATTAAACCTAGACATCTCGTCAAAAACCCTGGTAGCAACATCAATTTTCCCCTCCTTAACAAACCCGTTAATAAGAGTATTGTAAGTAATCTCGTTTGGAGATAACTTATTCCTTCTCATTTTCTTCAACAGCAGATAACTTTTTGCACTTCTATTATTTCTACATAAATCACCAATAAGCATGTTATATGTACACACATCTGCTTCTATACCCTTTGAACCCATATGATCAATAAGCTCAAAGGCTGCTTTATACCTCCCCTTTTTGCAGTACCAATTGAGCAAAGTGTTATAAGTAACTGTGTTCGGAGCATAGCCACTCTTTTCCATCTTTCTCAAAAGATAACTAGCTCTCTTAAGCTTCCCTTCCGCACATAAAACACCAATCAATATATTAAAAGTAGCAACATCAGGGCATACCTTCTGAGCAAGCATTTCTTTGAAAAAAGACCATACTGATGCCGCTTTCTGGTCCTTTGCCAACAAAGCTAGGATCATATTACAAGTACAAGTAGACGGTCTAAATCCCCTCAAACCCATCAAATACGAAGCCTCTACAGCACAACCAGCCATTCCTTCCCTCAAATATACTCTAATTAGAAGGTCAAAAACCGAAGGGTTTGAATTGCAAAGCGGGTAGGTGTCCATTAGAGCACTGAAAACAGATTTCGGGCCAAAATCCATTTGCAACAAATGCCCCAAAACTGATTTTGCAGAATCATACATTCTAGCTCGAACAAGTATATGGGTTGTGACAGAAAGTATATGAGTCAAATGGTTGAGTTCCAAACCAGACTGTTCGATGACCCAATTTAGAAACTTCAAAGCCAGCTTTCCATGAACTGGTCTGAGAGAAGCCATCCTATACTCCATGTGGTTCAGTGACACCCAACGATCAATGGTCAGAATTGCATATATGCTCTTCTCCATTTCTGAACCTGCAGTTCCCAAATTTCAACAGTTTAGCAGGTTTTTATCGCAAATGGTCTCTTAAGTCTTCAAAACTCAGCACTTGGGTTGGGTCCCTCACCTAAAAATTCATGAGTTTCTGAATGACCAAGTGACCGAGTTTCGAAAACAAACACACAGTACCCAAAATCAAAACTTTAATCTCAAAGCAAAACAAAACAGTGAAAGAAAACACACAAATTTCAACCTGAATCCCCCAAATGTTAACAGTTTGAAATGTGCCCAAAAATCAAAACTTTAATCTCAAAACGGAGAGACACAGAGAAACTGCCATAATTTCCCAAATTTCAACAGTTCATCCCCCCTCAAAAAAGCCTAATCGTGCACCAAAATCAAAACTTCAATCTCGAAAAAGGCCCACAGAAAGGTACGTACCGGAGGCTTGTGGATTTTCGCGAGCGATGCTTTTGGCGCCGTCGGCTCCGAGATTCGGATTGGGATTTTTCTGGGAGAAAGCATGGAAAGCTCTGAGCTTTGAAACTGCGTGGGAAACTAGAGCGAATTGCTTCGGCCTAGCCGTTGAGGACAACATTGGGAATTTACTTCAGTGGCGCCTTTTCTTCTTCCTTCACTGGAAAACCAAAGAGCTGACTGAAGGTGCCTATCTTTGGGCGCCGGTGAGCGCGAGTGACAGAAACCGTTGGATCATAACATCCAACGGCTGAAGTATATTACACGCGAACCATTTATAGGTTAGAGATAATTGGAGCCTTCTTGTGTGAATTTTTATAATGTGGAACAATAAATTTTTTTTTTATTAACTTCGTTTGAACTTTCATCTAATTTTTTAATCTCTTTAAAACTTTTTATTTTGAATGGAAGTACTTATGGAGTTCAGGATCAATAGTCACGAATTTTTAGTTTATGGACCAAAACTCAAATTCGGCAAGGATCAAGAATCATTGCTCCAAGTTTCTCGGTTTAACAATTATAACAAGTTTAGGGATAACGAATTTTTAGTTCAAGAACCAAAACTCCAATTAGGCCAAAGTTCAGTGAACATTGCTCCAATATTTTCGGTTTAACTATTGTAGTTATGATTCTTCTTGACTTTCTCACGTGGGTGTAAACAAGTCGAGCTAAGCCGAATATCAAAATCCTTAAGTTCCGTTCGAATCCTATTACTTCAATTCAAACTCGGCTCAATCTCGAATAAAGCTCGTATACGGTCAAGCTCGACTCAAATGATTTCTTCAAAGCCAAGGTAATATTACCTCGTTTGTGGTATGAGATCGAGCTTTTAGTTTAAGTGACTTAACTTTTTCGGCTTAGCGATAAAGCTTGTAAATATGTTCTCAAGTGCATCCCGGGGTTTTAAACCAAACTTTTAGTCAGGAGGATAGATGAGACGATTCAGGTGAATTGCAAAATTAAAAATTGAAAAACTTATACCCTCGTTTGGTCATAATTAGTCTTTAGGTTGAAAATCTTATACCCTAAACCTAAAAATTAAGAATGATTTGATGAAGCACAATGAACGTACTAAGTTAATTAGAGATTTTTAAACTTGTTTTTATTTAGTTGTCAAGCATAAGCTTCCTCTTTTAGATCTTTCTCTTTTCGCATTGAAGACAAAAATTTAAATAGTAATGTTTTGAAATATTAAGATACTGACACGCCATAGTTTATGGAGAAAAAAAAACTTACATGAAACGACAACAAATCCACATGATCACAAACAGAGAAACTAGATACATGAAACCATGATATCCTTAATCTAGTCGAAACTAGAAAAGAGAAGCGAGATTGTTAGAATTAATAACCCATGCGGCAGATACTAGATTGAAACAGTGACTACAGAAAGAGAAGCAACAGATACATCTGTCTTGATAAACTTCTGAAGAACATTATATGTCATCACTTGACAGCTACACAAAAGCCGTCGTACCACCTTACCGTTATTTTCCTCAGTAAGAAACTACATCGGTCTTGTCGAGTAAGACGAGGCTCTCAACATAAGATTCAACATAGTAATATTCGCAATCAAGAAATCCAAGACTTTTGAATTGCTTGCTCACAGGGTCTAGAGAAACTATTCCATACGGATCACCATAATAAATAGGATGACCATCCGGTACCAACACTACATCACCACTCTTCCTAAAACATAATGGCTTGTAAGGAATTTCTCTTTGTATATCTGGTGGACATGGAGTTGTCAGTTTGGTCCATGACTCTTCCATGCCATACTCTTTCATCACCCATATATCAAGATATGTGCCATCAAGAAATGACTGACAAAGGTTGAATATAGCAATAGATTTCCCGTCACCTGATATAGACAATTGCGTTAACGCTGAGGCTGCGAAATCCGTCGGTGCCATTATCCTGCGAAATGTATTGCTGCCCACGTCAAACGCCAAAATGAACCATTCAAAACCACCATTTGTCGAACGGTAGAATGCCTTAAAATGAATAGCACCATTAACAAAAGCCGGGGGTTTATGAGGATCTGTAACTTCACATACGTGATCTAAAGAACGAGGATCACTCCAATAGCCTCCAGCTAGTGAATAAACCTCATAAAAAGTATTCGGCTCTTCACGGTGCTCAGTGATAAGTCTCACAACCTTGTAGTCATTAGTCACAGCGTCAAAACCAAAACCAATATAAGCATCGTACGAGCCAATGGTCTCGAAGGATAGATGAGGCTTCGGAAGTGTCACGGACTTTCTTATAGACGGGTTGCATAACATGAATATGTAACCTAAACGGTCGTTATCAACAGCAAGGCACACCAGCCCATTACAAACTCCAACCACGCGAAGAAATTTATTCATGTTGGGAATGATTGGAAATTCTAGCTTGCAGTACTCATCAAAAGCATGGTTGTCATAGTGCAAATTGCAATGCTTCTCCCTTGGCTCGTCAAGCCAAATGTTGACGCTGCTGGAAAGAATAGCTCTAGAAACACAGTGGAGTAGGAGGAGGTGGGTGCCAAACTGGTTATTAAGATAGATTGTACGGTTGAGGTGGGAGGGAATAAAGCTGGGATTTATTATCGTGGACCTCCATGCCTTGCACACCAAGGTGCATCCGATCAAAGATTTAGGCGGTAGTCTAGATAGTATATCATGTATGATTTCCTCAGGCAAATTGTGAGCCATTGTTTCAAAATTTCAATTCCCAGGCTGCAGATTTCATAGAGATCGACCGAGTCAGGAAATAATATATAACCTAGCAATAAGTGAGGAAATATATTACAAAACAATAACCCAGCAATAATTGAGAAGAAGAAACTAACTGTCGCTACAACAAAAACTAAAACAGAAGAGAAGAACAAAATCCTACTCTTGAAAAAGAAGAAAAAAAATAATGCATAAAGAACTCACAATATTTGATCGATGAGGCGAAAATAGGAGTTGAGGAAACCGAGACTCGTTACTGTGTTGTGTTAGAGAAGAAGAGTGCTGCAAGCTAGGGTTTTGATTGCGTTGGATGATATTCCTGCATCATCTATTTATAGGAATTTGGATATACCTTCTAAAGAGTAGGAAATCCAGGCCCTTGGTTTATGTGAAAGAGAGATCGGAATCCTTGGTTTGTGTTAGTGGTCCAACAAAATGAGTTAATGAGAACAGTTAGATTCAATTTGAGTGGTCCAGATTGCCTAGTCTCTGGACTCTTGGCAGTGAGATCGAAAGAGGATCTTTGTCCTATTTATAGGTTCACTTTGAAAAATATTACCTAGTTTTTCATGGTGTTTAATTTTCCTTTCTTGCAACTCAAGTGAAAGCACCATTCAAAATTCTAACGAGGCCATCCCTTCTTTTGTAACTCTTTCTTGCTTAATATTACGTAATATTATCGTTTGAAACATTATTATACTGATTAGGGACCAAATAGTTAAAAGTGCTTCTTTGATTCTACAAGCATTTTTTTAGCTTTATGGTAAAGCGTATCAAAAGGTATTTCTTGAAGAAGTTATTTAATAAAAACTTTAGGGTTAACTACATTCTTCATATTTATGGTGATTCGTGATTTTTAAAATGGGTAACAAACTTTCAATTTTTTCACGTTGCACGTCAAGGTTCTGAAAATTGTATCAATTTATTTCTATTGTCTATTAGACCCTCTGGACCTCCCGTAGAGCGTAGACTAATGATCAAGCAGACGTGGAACCCAGTTTTTATGATACATAGAAGCCACACTTGGACCATTGTGACCAAATTGTGCAACTGTAATTTCAAGAGAACTTTAAGCTCCATAATGACTGTTCTTGGTCTATGTGGAGGTCTCGTGCTTGTCACGTCCTCAATTTAATTAAGGGATTGTTTGAAAGTGTTCATAAAATGACTAAAAGTACTTTTAGAAAAAGAAAAAAAATTACATTTCAAAAATACTTGAAATGCTTTATGAAAGAATCACCAGTCATGCTTATTGCAAAATGCTTTTTCAGGTTTCCTTGTATTTTTACTAAAGATTGATTTCAAAAACATTTTCACCAAAAACGTTTTCAATCATTTTAAAAGCACTTCCAATTAAACCCTAAGAAACTGAAGATCAAACATCTATAGGGCATAAACAAGTCTCGTGGTTTTCAAGTCATTGATAATACCTTTTGGAGTACTGTTACACTTACTGAAGGAAAGAGTAGAGATGGAGACATTCGAGCTACGATCTCGAGATATGAAAATTTTTCTCACCTATCGGAGGTGCAAGCTTCACAAGAAAGAACATCAAGATGAAGGTTTGTAATCAAGAAAATGATATAATGCACTCAACATTTGTCTCCAAACATATGCAAAGCACAGAGCTGGGGTTAACAAGGGATCAAAACAACATCCAATCTTTACAGAATGTAATAAGCAACTTTTCTACGAGTGTAAACCGAACAGATTAAAGGGAAACAAAGGTTATTTCTAACCAAGAGCATATTTAGTGACAGGATATTCATCATTAAGGGACGGCAGAAAATCCCGATTACAAGTGATGTCCTTTTTCTAGTCGAAACTCGAAATTACAGATAGTTAAATAAGAAGGTTACCAAATCCCAAACATCTCCTAGCAAACAGAAAGGTATACTTTCAATCACTTGAAAGGCTAGCACTACACAGCAAGGCGAGCACTACGCAGCCACTGAGAAGACATTGTAAAAGTCTTGAAGGTTATCTGCCCCATTTTCGACCTACATGGAGGACGAATGAATACAATTATGCTTCAACGAGCTGTGCTTGATGGACAACAATAACCAATGTTCAATATAGGTATATCAAAAACGTAAATGATTTGCAAAGATAAACATGCTACTATCAAGCAGCAAGTATTACATGGTCTGCACCTTGAAAGGCAACAATGTAGAAAGAAGAGTTCCCTGTGATTTCACTGGCAAATAACATTTATTAGAGTAATCACTACTAGTATGTCCTGCTATCATTAATCGTCCCACATTGGTGGTTTTTGAAGTATTATCTTCAATCACCACTTCGGTTCAATGTCCATTTCATGAATGTAAAATAAGCAACCAATTACAGGGCAAGAATAATTCAAGCAACAAATGCATAACAAACTTTGTTCCGATGCCAGAATCTAATGGTCATATCATGTCAAAGTCAGTTGGAGTTTGGAGGTATAAGCGTTAGAAACAAGAAGAAAATGAAAACCAAAGAAAAACCAATGCTATCACCTTACCTGTTCTTCTCCTCAGTAAGAAACTGCATTGGTCTTGTCAAGTAAGACGAGGCTCTCAACATAAGATTCAGCATAGTAATATCTATGTCCATGAATTCCAAGATTTTTAAATTGCTTGCTCATAAGGTCGAGACAAACTAATTCATGCCTACCAGTATCATCCCAATAACCATAAGTTGGTACCAACACTACATCACCACACTTCCTAAAACATAATGGCCTGTAGCGAACTCCTCTTTGTGGACCTGATGGACTTAGAGTTGTCAATTTGGTCCATGAATCTTCCTTGCCATATTCTTTCATCACCCATATATCAAGACAACGCTTTTCGGTATTAGTCAAATAAGGCACAAACAAAGCAATGGATTTCCCGTCACCTGAAACAGACAACTGCGAGGTCCATGAGCTACGGAAACTCTTTGGTGCCATTATCCCACGAAATGAATCGCTGCCCAAGTCATATGCCAAAATGAAATCTTCATAATCACCATTTTTCAAAAGGCGACATGCCTCCCAATGAATGGCTCCATTAACAAAAGCCTGGGGTTTACGAGGATCTGTAACTTCACATACGTGATCCAAAGAACGAGGCTCACTCCATGAGCCACTAGCAAGTGAATAAACCTCATAAAAAGTATTTGGATCCACACATTGATCGGTGATAGGTCTCACAACCTTGTAGTCATTAGTCGCAGCGTCAAAACCAAAACCAATACAAGCATAATAAGGGCCAATTGTGTTGAAGGTAAGATGAGGCTTAGGAAGGGTCACTGACTTTCTCATAGACGGGTTGCATAACATGAAGGTGTAACCTAAACAATCCTTATCATCGGCAAGGAACACCAGTCCATTACAAATGCCGACCACCCGAAGAAATTTATTGTGCATTTCTTCCCTGGGAAAAATTGGAAATTCCAGCTTGCAGTACTCATCAAAAGCATGGTTGTCATAATGCAAATAGAACTGCTCCTCCCTTGGCTCGTCTACGCTAATATTGACGTTGCTGGAAAGAATATCTCCAGGAACACAGTGGAGTAGGCGGAGGTGGGTGCCAAACTGGTTATTAAGATTGATTGTACGGTTGAGGTGGGTTCGTATGAAGCTGGGATTTTTTATCATGGAGTTCCATGGCTTGCACACTGAGGTGCATCTGATCAACGTTTTAGGAGGTAGTCTAAACAGGATATCATGTATGATTTCCTCAGGAAATTTGTGAATCATTGCTTCAAACTTTCAAATCCCAAGCTGCAGTTTCCATATAGATAGAATAAGAGTGCATTTAATTACAAAAAAAAAAAAAAAAAAAAAAAAAAAAAAGTAACCTAAAAATTGAAAAGAAGTTAAAAAAAATCAAGGCAATTGTTTTAGAGATGTAATATCCACATATCCTATTTTATTTCTCACATATTTTTTAATTTTCGGCCGTTGGATCAGATGAATTGAAGAAAATCAACATACAGATATTATTAAGGACGTGTGAAAAGTAAAATAGGATGTGTGGATAACACACCTCTTATTTTAACAGTAGTGCAACATTCATATAAAAAACTAAAAAAATTGCAGATGAAACCAAATATCAAAACCCATCTGAAAAAACGAACACTAAATCCAAATCCACCATTGTTACAGGAAATAAGCTCTTAAAAAAGGCCAGAAAAAAAAATAGAAGAAAAAAAAGACTTTAGAAACTCACAAAATCGATGGGCAGAAAATTGGAGTTAAGGAAGCGAGCCTCGTTCTTCTGCGGCGTTGCTGAGGCGAAAAAAAGTGGAGGTTTTCTGGTTCTAGCCTTCTAGGGCGTTGCTTTCTTTAGGTGAGGAAAAGGCATCGGCACAAACCCTAGTGGAAGGAAGGATCCTCTGTAGTCTGTATCTCACTATCTGTATTTATATGCCCGTTGGAGATTTAAAGGCTTCATGTTCATCTTGTGTTTATACAGGGTTTAATGACTAGTTTTAGCGCTAACAATTCATCTTATTTCAACTTTGGCCCCTTATTTTGGAGCGTAACTCCTTTTCTTCGGAATCCGCGATCACGTATCGTACTATCAGTTTTCATTAGATATTATTTATATTTAATTTTAAATCTAAAACAATTTCTAGCCGTACCCTCCTGTTTGGGTGAGGATCCTTTTCCCGTAGGAGGCAGATTGTATGCCCTCCTGTTTGGGTGCCCTTCTCATCCCCTTCTATTTGTGCGGTCACGGTTAAGTCACGTTAACATTTTATATTCTTATTGTTTTTTGTCTTATTATCTCTATAAAAAAAATTAATATATAACGTTGACGTGGCTTAACCGTGACAGCACAAAATAGGAGGGGATATGAATGACACCCAAACAGGAGGGCAGACAATCTTCCTCCTTTCCTGTAATGTAGATGGATGCACCGGTAAACAATCTATGACGCCTCGGTCTAATGACACAAGTCTTGGTCAAATGACACAATATCTCATATTAATCTTACATCATAAATATTGTGTTTTGAATCATAATGCCACTATAGTATGGCCCGATCCATCTAAGTCATTTTTCTTTCTGACGAGTACGACTTTCACAAAAGGTTTCGATTAGGGGTGAGCAACAATCCGACTGAACCATCCAAACTAATTGGTTCGCAGTGGCCGGTTTGAGTCTATTTTGATGATAGAAGAGTCAAATGGTCTAAAATAAACCAGACTGTAATAATTGATTTGGTTGAGATTTGGAGAACTTATAAAATGGCTTAAAAAGAATTAGGCTGACCCTTTTTAGTACGAACGAGCAAGATTACTATTTTAATTTACACTAAAAAAATCATTTAGTACTACGATTTAGTGATATTTCTTTTTACTTATAAGTGAGAGGTTTTAGGTTCGATTCTCACTAAAAGATGAATTTGAACTACATTATTGTTAGCCCATTGTGAGACCAAGTTCACCATTTTTCCCTTAATGTAGTTAATATCATTTGTTCAAAAATAAAATATCAAATAAAGTAAAAAAAAAAATTACACTAAAAAATAAGAGAAGGTTTGGCAGTGGCTGGAAGAGAAAGATCTTAACTACCATGACAATTTATCACTATTGTTGAAACAATCAATTTTTAGTTTGGGATTGATATTTATTGTTATATTGTTAATATGAAAGTGATATGTCATCAATACATGGTGTGAAATCTCGTTCCTGGATTTCACTGTTATAATCTACGTATTTGTATTATTGAGATTTTATATTATTTTTCGAGAATTTATTTTAATTTGTTTGAATTAAGATTTTAATTAAATTAGTTACGAAGTTTGAAGTTTGGAGATTAATTATTTAAAATCCGTGGACATTTCGAGGTCACAATTTATATCGTTGAATAGATTTCGAGATCACGAACGTATAGGTGAAAGCCGCTTGCGAGTTCGAGTTTTTACGGTATAGTTACAGATATTTGAAGTTGTGTTACTAATCTATATATTTTAATTTATTTTAAAACTCCCACATAGTGGGAGAGGGACCAGGGAGAAATGGGAAATAAAAGGGAACGGACAGAAAAAAAGAAGGAGAAGGAGGGTCTGATTTTGACCCCTTTTTTGGCATTTTCGACCCTTTTGACCCATAAACTTGACCGGCTCATATCTTCTTCATCCGAGCTCCGTTTTGGATGATCTTGGTGTCCATGGAAAGCTCTTGAAGAGCCCTACGACCATGTGGTGTTAGATTTCCCATTTTCTGATCCACTTTTCCAGTTCGAGGCAGCAAAGTACCGTGGGTTTTCCGGCGATTGTGTCATTTTTCCGGTGATTCCGGCAACCATTTCCTTCGAGTGAGATATGAAACTTCATCTTCTCTTCATAATCTCCAAGTTGGTATGCTTGGTTTGTGCTTTCGTATTCGTTTTAGAGTTGGGTGTTTAAAACCCTAGAAACCCGGTTTTCCTCGATGAATTTGGATGGTTTCCGGTTAGAATTTGTTGTTGGCCTAGTTGTGAATAATGTTTCCCTTGTTGAGATCTTCATTCTTGTAAAATATAAGAATTTTTGGAAAAAGTCGAATTTTCCGATGTGTGGCATTGGATTTATGAAATGTTGTTGGTTGAGTATATTTAGATAGGTCCACCACTTGGATATTCTAACAATTGACGATACTTTAAATTCTTATATTTATATCATTTGTGAATATGGCTTAGTGTTATAAATGTGATTTCTATTGAAATGTGATTTTATATATTTATCCGTAGACATATGCTTATTAGCATGATTTGGCTTGTGTACTGATGATGGTTGTGATATATGTGAGTTTAATTATCCTTTTAGTAATGTGAATGATGAGTATGATTATTTTCATGACAATGTGATCCTAGAATCCTATTAGAGGTATGTTGTAGCACTTATATGCTTGGGTGACATATTAGTGGTGACCTCGAGAAGTTGATGGTGTAGGCGACTACGTTGTAACTCATAGGGGTTGAGATGTGGATAAGTTGAGGTGTTGAGTTTACTGCACCATGTAATAGTTGTACATTGATGGTCCTGCTTGGTATATCCGCATTGGGGGACCATACGCATTCTATGAGTGATCATGCTTGGTATATCCGCATTGGGTGATCACTACATACCTGATTATTTTGACCCTGCTTGGTTAATCCGCATTGGGGGGTCATTAGTGGTCCTGCTTGGTTAATCCGCATTGGGGGACCATACTATGTATGAATCGCGCTTGGTTAACCCGCGTTGGGTAATCCTTATGGCCATGTATGCTTAGGAGTGATCATGCTTGGTTAATCCGCATTGGGTGATCACTTTCTAATAGTTGTAGGGGTGACTCTGCTTGGTTAACCCACATTGGGGGGTCACTGCCTACTTGGTTACTTTCTTAAGGGTGGCTCTGCTTGGTTAATCTGCTTTGGGGGGGGGCACTTCTTGTTTGGTTACTTATGTGGGCTTCAGTTGAATTGCGTCCCTCTAGCCCTAGTTTTAATGTACATATGAATGATGGTTTTTGAGAATCTTGATGGTTTGAATAGGATAAGTCGTTGGATGTCTGGGTGACTTCTTCGGAGTTGTTAGAGACTTGATTATGTTTTCATATTTACGAACTTATATTTGAGGTTATAAACTATGATCAATGGTCTTTTTTTTATAGATTATCTCATACTTGTAATTTGGTTCCGTTGAGTGGTCCGGAACCCAGTGTTGTTGGATTCCGTTGAGTGGTTCGGAATCCTTGCTTTTGCTCATTTCCATAAGGTTATCTTAGAATCCTAGATTCGAGTGAATGAGAATTACGCACAACGGATCTTGTGCATACAAATTAGAATTATCATGTTATTATTCATAACTCAAGTAAGAAATTATGTAGAGTTCTTTAATTAAACTCGTGAAATGATGTGCTATCTCACTGATTGATTAACGTAATTAAATATTAATATTGTGCTTCGTGATTCCCTGATATGTTACAAGCTGTGGATAGAGATATAATGTTGGAAGCATAGTGATTGGTATGATGTAGTGAAATGTGATTTGACTTGTGAACTGGAAATGATTGTGTCATGTGATTGAAATGCCTATTGAATTGCTTGGGAGATGTGAGATCTAGTAATGGACTGATAACCCATTGTGATGGGGATTTGTTGCTCGATATTAGTTCGTTTTGTTGAGTCTTCGTGAATTGAGTAACTTGAATCCTGTCTTGTTCCTTCGAGCCGTAGTTATGCTTCTTGGACTTCCGTTCGATTCTGTTGAATGGTTCGGAACTAAGTTCTGTTTGGATTCCGTTGAGTGATGGTCCGGAATCCCTTATACTCTGCGATTCAGTTGAGTGATGGTCCGGAATCGTATCCTGGTTTGGATTCCGTTGAGTGATGGTCCGGAATCGTATCATTGACTTGTTAGTTCCTTGGATTGATATCAACTTCTGAGATGTAGGCTTCGGCCAAAATGTGTCACTCTAGGCCTGCATTTTGGTATATGATGTGTTGTTGATTGATGTGATTGTGGAATAATGTTGGTTGTGATTTTTGTCATTATAATTAGACTCGTTAACTATTTTGGCTAGAGAATAGCATGGTGATCCATTGATTGTTCTTTGAGATGTTGCATATTATGAAATGGAGAATCATGTGAAATGTAGTGATTTATATGAAGGATGAAGTGGAAAATATATGTGTGGGCATAACATACATGCGTGCATGACAAGATGATAGTTGTGTATGGCTTATGGTTGATGCGTAGTGTGGTACCCTATGTTTTTTTTCACTATAATTTGTACGAAAAGATTAAAGTTTGACGAACGTTGAACTACGAATGGCTTGATCCTTATTGAGGGTACGTAGGCAGTCTAACGAAGAGGTTAGATGCAGCCATAAATTGTACGAAAAATGCTATGAAATTTGAATCTTGATTTATGCTTTGTACATATCCCGGAGGCGGGGTATGTTAGATGTACGGGTATTGGTGACGTCACGTGTCGATTCTGGACGTATGTTGGGATCGGGGCGTGACACATGGTATATGTGTCTTCAATGTATGATCAAATCGATATATCATATAGATAATTCTCGAGTCAATTATTTTCTATTTACTTTGGACACTACCAAAAATGATTTGCATAAATTACTTTACAAATAAATTGCTAAAAAGATCAAATATATATATTACAAATGATATCGTTAGTGGGTTAAATTGTTAGTTGTTAGGAGGAAGATTGGTTGGAAATGAACCTGCACCAAGGTTGCACTTAGAGCTAGTTTGATATTGTTGTGCTTTGAAAAAAAAACTACTTCTGATGTACTGTGAGAATAAGCAACTGTGAAATAAAGCAACAAAGTGTTTGGTAAACTTTTTTGTAAAAGTTATTTTGGAAGAAAAAAAGCAGTATTATAGTGTTTAGTAAATTTTTATGTAAAACAGTTGTAACTGTGTAAAATGACCAAAAATGATTTGGTCTTATTTAGTGTGCCTTGAGGGGCCCACTCCTTTTATTTGGTCTCCCTCCTATCTCTTTCTTCCCTTTTTCCCGTGAGACTCTCCTTTCTCTCTAACTCTCTCTCTCTCTATGATACTCTCACTCTCTCTAATTACCGAGAGAATCACCCACACCAACACTAATTTTCGAGTGAAATCCATACCAATATTCCCTGTTTTAGGTGTAGTTTGACCTATGGATTCGAATGGTGGCGTTGCATGTGAAGATCAAGTACTCAAAAATGAAGAAAGCCAACCCTTCCCTCTCGGTGAAAAACTCTTCGACGAGTTGACCTGAGGCTCGACGAAATTGGGGTGCTTCAAACTCAATTCAACTGTCATTTAATCTCAGGTACAACTTATGTATCCTACATATCGAATTTTGGCATGAAATTGTTGGGATTTAACCCCAAATGTCTTCTCTGTGTTCATGCCTAGAAATCTGGTGACCTTCTTGGTCATTTTTCTGGCGAACTTAAGACTGAATCTACACCAATTGCCAAATCTTAACTCTAGGTAACTCTGAATCTACACCGAGCCGGAGAAACCTGGAGAACAATAGAGATCTGGGATTGAAGTTTTCTGGTTCGAGTTTCGCGAGAGCGTGAATGCGAGGAAAGAAGGGCAATTTTGGGTTATTGAAAAATTCATTAAAGATTATTGTTCACCCGTGTTTTTGAAATAAGCTGGTTTTTGGAAGCTGCTATTTGCAGCTTCAAGTTTTGGGCTTATTTTCATCCAAAACTTTGAAATAAAGCTGATTTTGAGAGTTTATCAAACACCAAAAACCCTCCCAACTTTTTTTCATATCCACTTTTTTTTTAAATAACCTCAATGCCAAACCAGGGCTAAGTGGGTTAAATTGTAGTTGTTAGGAGGGAGAATGGTTTGCAGATATAATATAATTTTCTGACACTGTGATAAAGCGTCATCTGCACTAAATTTAAATTATTATAATTGGTTCAAGCTTACACTTTTGTTGTTTAAGTATAACCGATCTGTTCGTGGCATGCCCACCTCCAGTGATACTAAATGTCATTTGTTTTGTTGGTTCTCAAATCAAATTGTTTTCTTCATCCTTTGGGTGGACAAGTTTCTCTCAAAAACTAACAAGCTAGAGGGATTATCCCTTGCATAATGCTCAGCTGTAATATGGCTCAATGACTTTTGTAAAACCGATTGAACCAAACCATTCTATTGAAATTGTCACATTGCGGTTTTACAGTAAAATCGATCGAAATCTTAAACCCTAAACATTAAGGGGTGGTTTGGGAGTGAGGTGCTTAAAAAAAAAGCACCCTTGAAAAAAAGCTGTGAGGGTTTTAGGTGTTTGGTAAACTGAAAAAATGGCTTATTTTGGAAGCTGCTATGAGAATAAGCTGAAATCAAAGGAAAAAGCTGAAGCTGCTATTTGCAGCTTTGGAAAACTAGCTTTTTTTCAAAGCACATGGAGCTACAGTGCTCCTTTAATGAAAAGACCAACTATCAAACTGCTTTTTTTTCCAAAATCACTTTTACAAAAAAGTTTACCAAACACTCTGCTGATTTATTTCACAGCCGCTTATTTTCACAGCACAGCCGCTTATTCTCACAGCAGTTTTTTTTCAAAGCACAGCAATACCAAACCAGCCCTAAATATGATTTGGAGAAGCACATTGAATGTACTTCGCGAATAAAGACTTTCAAAATTCTTTTTATTTAGTTGTCAAGAATACGCTTCCTCTTTTAGATCTTGCTTCTTTCGTGTTGAAGACACAAATTTAAATAGTATATGTTTCGAAATATTAGTATACTGACAGGCCACATGAAACTACAAGAAATCCACATAATCACAACAAACAGAGAAACTAGAACTATGAAACCGGAATATCCTTAATCTAGTCGAAACTCAGAAAGTCGAAAAGCGAGATTGTTGAAATAAACCAGGCAGCAGATGCTAGATTGAAAGAGTTACTACAGACATATAGAACAGATCAAAGAGAAGCAAATGATAAAAGGGTGCCAAATTCCCAATCATCTCCTACCAAATAGGAAAAGAAGCAATAGATTCAAAGTCTTCATAAACTTCTGAAGAATATTATGCACGACGATGTCATCGCTTCGCAGCTACACAGAAGCCGTCGTACCACCTTACTTATTCTCTTCCTCAGTAAGAAACTGCATCAGTCTTGTCGAGTAAGACGAGGCTCTCAACATAAGATTCAGCATAGTAATATTCATATCCATGAATTCCAAGATTTTTAAATTGCTTGCTCACAAGGTCTGGACAAACTAATTCACACCTATCACCATAATAAAAAATACTCAGTCGGAACCAACACTACATCACCACTTTTCCTAAAACATAATGGCTTGTAAGGAACTTCTCTTTGTATATCTGGTGGACATAGAGTTGTCAATTTGGTCCATGACTCTTCCATGCCATACTCTTTCATCACCCATGCATCAAGATATGACTCTCCAGTATTAGTAGAATAAATTTGGACAAAGCAATAGATTTCCCGTCACCTGAAATAAACAGTTGCGTTGAGCACGAGGTTATGAAATTCTTTGGTGCCATTTGTTGAATGGTAATCTTGCTTCTAGAAAAGTGGTTGGTGCATGCATTGAAAATGCTAGACAATTCTAGCATGAATGGCATGTGTTCATTGTGTCCATAAGCAAAGTCCATGGTGGTGGGCTACTTTAGTAGAGTCATGAATAATGGCTAGGATGATTTCACACTTGGTATTCACACTTGGTATGGTTGGTTATACTTGCCTATAAATAGAGTATGTTGTTATGTTTAAGCAAGCAAGTAAGAAAAAGAGAAAGAAGAAGAAGTAAGAGAGACAAGAAGGCTCTCTCCCTAAAAGAAAAGAGAATTAGTAGAAGAAGCATCCATAGCTTCTAAGAGTGTTTGAGTGATTCCTCTTGTATTAGTTTGTGTGAGAATAAAAGTTTTTGTGTGTTATACCTTGAGTGTATTTTTTCTCTTGCCTATCAATTTCCGCTGCGTTACATTCTTCTTTGGAGATAAACATCTCCAAAGTAGTGAAGTCTCTTTAAACCCCAACAAAGTGGTATCAGAGCCATGGCGAACAACGCTATGGCTGCCTTCCAAGTTCCAGTGGTCAACAACAACAACTTCGATAATTGGAGTATCAAAATGAAGGCCCTTTTGGGAGCACATGATGTATGGGAAGTTGTGGAGAAAGGCTACATCGAGCCAGAAGATGAAGATACTCTAATCCAAGCCCAGAAGGAGAGTTTGAAAGATTCAAGAAAGAGAGACAAGAAGGCTCTCTACCTCATCTACCAAGCATTAGATGATAATGGCTTTGAGAAGGTCTCGAGTGCAACCTCTGCCAAGCAAGCATGGGAGAAGCTTCAAACCTCTTACAAAGGAGCCGAACAAGTGAAAAAGGTTCGTCTTCAAGTATTAAGAGGTGAGTTCGAATCTCTACAAATGAAAGGGTCTGAATCAATCTCCGATTATTTCTCAAGAGTCTTAGCTGTTTCTAATCAATTAAAAAGAAACGGTGAAAAGTTAGAAGATGTTAGAATTATGGAGAAAATACTACGCTCGTTGGACCCCAAATTCGAGCACATTGTCGTGACGATTGAAGAAACAAAAGACTTGGAAGAAATCAGTATAGAGCATTTAATGGGCTCGCTACAAGCATATGAAGAGAAACATAAGAAGAGGCAAGGGAATGATGAGCAGCTCCTCAAGACGCATGTTCAGCCAAAGAAGAAAGAAGAAAGCTTCGACAACGAGAGAAGCCAATATGAAAGAAGTCGTGGCCGAGGTCGCGGACGTGGGCGTGGACATGGACGTGGACGCGGTTGGAACTTCAACAACCATAGCAACTACGAAAGAGGAGAAAGATCAACAAAAGGTGGTGAAAGAGGACGCTCAAACTTGAGGTATGAAAAATCTCAAGTTCAATGTTACAACTGTCAAAAGTTTGGGCATTATGCTTGGGAATGTAGAGCTCCAAGCAACAGACCTGATGAGAAGGTCAATTATGTGAAAGAAGAGAATGGCGTTGTGCTACTAGCATGCAAGAACAAAGATGGAGACCAAGACTATACATGGTATCTTGACACCGGCGCCAGCAACCACATGTGCGGAAGAAGAAGCATGTTCGTAGAGCTCAATGAATCGGTGAGTGGCAATGTTTCTTTTGGAGACGAATCCAAAATACCTGTAAAAGGAAAAGGTAACATCCAAATTCCTCTGAAAAATGGCGGTCACCAATTAATTTCAAATGTCTACTACGTGCCCAATATGAAAAGCAATATTTTGAGTTTGGGTCAACTTTTAGAAAAGGGTTATGATATTCACATGAAAAATTATAGCCTTTTTCTTAGAGATGACCAAGGAAGATTAATAGTCAAGGTGAAAATGTCAAAGAATAGGATGTTTCCTATGAATATTCAAAATGATGTTGCAAAGTGCCTCAAAACATGTTACAAAGACATATCCTGGCTTTGGCATCTTCGCTTTGGGCATCTTAACTTTGGAGGACTGGAGTTATTATCCAAGAAGGAGATGGTGAGAGGCTTACCGTGCATCAGTCACCCTGATCAAGTTTGCGAAGGATGTTTACTTGGGAAACAGTTCAGGAAAAGCTTTCCAAAGGAGTCGACCACAAGAGCCCAGAAGCCACTCGAGCTCATTCATACCGATGTGTGCGGTCCAATAAAACCAAGCTCTTTGGGTAAAAATAATTATTTCCTTCTCTTCATTGATGATTTTTCAAGAAAAACCTGGGTATATTTCTTGAAACAGAAATCAGAAGTCTTTGGAGCATTCAAGAAGTTCAAAGCCGCTGTAGAAAATGAGAGTGGTTGCAAGATCAAAGCCATGAGATCTGATCGAGGAGGAGAATTCACTTCGAAGGAATTTCAAGAATTCTGTGAAGAACATGGAATTCGTCGACCGTTGACAGTTCCAAGATCCCCTCAACAAAACGGTGTAGCAGAAAGAAAAAATCGAACTATCCTTGACATGGTTCGAAGCATGCTCAAAAGCAAGAGATTGCCTAAGGAGATGTGGGCAGAAGCTGTAGCATGTGCTGTCTACTTATCCAATCGGTCTCCAACAAGAAGTGTGTGGGGAAAGACTCCGCAAGAAGCATGGAGTGGAAGAAAGCCAGGTATCTCTCATCTAAGAGTTTTTGGAAGCATAGCCCATGTACATGTATCAGACGAGAAGAGAACCAAACTCGACGACAAAAGTGAGAAGTTCATCTTTATCGGCTATGACTCAAATTCAAAAGGTTATAAGTTGTATAATCCAAACAATGGGAAGACGGTGATCAGTCGAGACGTGACGTTTGATGAAGAAGGAGAATGGGATTTTGGCTCACATGCAGGTGATCTTCACTTTTTTCCTCAATTTGAAGAAGAGAATGAACAAAGGATGATAGAGCAAGCAAGAGAGGTTCAACAAGAATCCACTACTCCACCTGCTTCACCAACATCAACCAATCATGGCAATTCACCAGCATCAACATCATCAAGTTGGAGTCTAAATGAAAGAGAAGTACCACGCACAAGAAATCTACGAGATCTCTATGATGTAGCTGAAAGACTTGATAATCCTACACTTTTTTGTCTCTTTGCTGATTGTGAACCAGTTGACTTCCAAGAAGCAGTGCAAGATACTAAGTGGAGGAAAGCAATGGATGAAGAAATTGATGCAATCCAGAAGAATGATACATGGGAACTCGCTATTCTTCCGAAAGGACACAAAGCCATCGGAGTCAAGTGGGTGTATAAGACAAAGAAGAATGCCAATGGAGAGGTCGAAAGATACAAGGCGAGATTAGTGGCGAAAGGCTATAGTCAAAGAGCCGGAATCGACTATGATGAGGTATTTGCACCCGTTGCTCGTTTGGAAACTATACGATTACTAATTTCTTTGGCAGCTCAAAACAAATGGAAGATTCAACAAATGGATGTGAAGTCCGCCTTCTTAAATGGTGTGCTTGAAGAAGAAGTCTACATTCAACAACCATCAGGCTATGAAATCAAAGGGCGTGAAGACAAAGTTCTGAAGCTGAAGAAAGCCCTTTATGGGTTAAAACAAGCGCCAAGAGCATGGAATAGTCGCATCGACAAATACTTCCAGGAGAACAACTTCACCAAGTGCCCTCATGAACATGCTCTCTACGTCAAAATCAAAGATGGAAATATTCTAATTGTGTGCTTATATGTAGATGATCTAATCTTTACTGGAAGTAATCCAAGCATGTTTGAAGAGTTCAAAAGAGTGATGACCAAAGAATTCGAGATGACGGACATCGGGCTGATGGCATACTACCTAGGCATTGAAGTCAAGCAAAATGAAGAAGGCATTTTCATCTCCCAAGAAAGCTACACAAAAGAGATACTGAAAAAGTTCAAAATGGACGACTGCAAGCCCATAAGCACGCCAGTGGAATGTGGAGTGAAACTAACCAAGCATGACCAAGGAGAAAGCGTCGATCCAACATTTTTCAAAAGTCTAGTGGGAAGCTTGCGCTACTTGACATGCACAAGACCGGACATTCTGTATGTCGTCGGATTAATCAGTCGCTACATGGAGAATCCCACAACTACACACTTGAAAACCGCCAAAAGAATTCTTCGATACCTTAAAGGTACTGTTAACTTTGGCATGTTCTATTCAAGTTCTGATAACTACAAACTTGTTGGATACAGCGACAGTGATTGGGCAGGAGATTCTGACGATAGAAAAAGCACTACTGGATTTGTGTTCTTCATGGGAGACACGGCATTCACATGGATGTCGAAGAAGCAACCGATTGTCACACTATCTACCTGTGAAGCTGAATTCGTAGCTGCTACCGCATGTGTTTGTCATGCAATCTGGCTGAGAAACTTGCTGAAAGAATTAAGCATGCCACAAGAAGAACCAACAGAGATTTATGTCGACAATAAGTCTGCAATAGCTCTAGCAAAGAATCCAGTATTTCATGACAGGAGCAAGCACATAGATACCCGCTATCACTACATAAGAGAGTGCATTACAAGAAATGATGTGCAAGTTGAGTACGTGAAGTCTCAAGACCAAGTCGCAGACATATTCACCAAGCCACTCAAACAAGAAGACTTTATCAGACTAAGAAACTCAATCGGCGTCACAAGACAAGATTAAGGGGGGATGTTGAATGGTAATCTTGCTTCTAGAAAAGTGGTTGGTGCATGCATTGAAAATGCTAGACAATTCTAGCATGAATGGCATGTGTTCATTGTGTCCATAAGCAAAGTCCATGGTGGTGGGCTACTTTAGTAGAGTCATGAATAATGGCTAGGATGATTTCACACTTGGTATTCACACTTGGTATGGTTGGTTATACTTGCCTATAAATAGAGTATGTTGTTATGTTTAAGCAAGCAAGTAAGAAAAAGAGAAAGAAGAAGAAGTAAGAGAGACAAGAAGGCTCTCTCCCTAAAAGAAAAGAGAATTAGTAGAAGAAGCATCCATAGCTTCTAAGAGTGTTTGAGTGATTCCTCTTGTATTAGTTTGTGTGAGAATAAAAGTTTTTGTGTGTTATACCTTGAGTGTATTTTTTCTCTTGCCTATCAATTTCCGCTGCGTTACATTCTTCTTTGGAGATAAACATCTCCAAAGTAGTGAAGTCTCTTTAAACCCCAACACCATTATCCTGCGAAATGAATTGCTGCCCACGTCAAACGCCAAAATGAAACATTCGAAACCACCATCTGTCAAATGGCAGAATGCCTCCCAATGAATAGCACCATTAACAAAAGCCTGAGGTTTGGGACGACTCACAACTTCACATGCGAAATCCAGAGAACGAGGATCACTCCATGAGCCTCCAGCTAGTTAATAAACCTCATAGAAAATATTCGGATCCTCACATTGCTCAGTGATAAGTCTCACAACCTTGTAGTCATTAGTCACAGCGTCGAAACCAAAACCAATACAAGCATAATACTTGCTAATTGTCTCGAAGGTAAGATGAGGGTTAGGAAGGGTCACTGACTTTCTTATAGACGGGTTCCATAACATGAATGTGTAACCTAAATAGTCCTTATCGTCAGCAAGGAACACCAGCCCATTACAAACACCGACCACACGTAGAAACTTATTGTACAGTTCTTCCCTGGGAAGAATTGGAAATTCCAGCTTGCAGTGCTCATCGAAGGCAAGGTTGTCATAACGCAAATTGCAATGCTCCTCGATTGGCGCTGTACAAACACAGTACAGAAGGAGGAGGTGGGCGTCAGACTGGTTATTAAGATTGATTGTACGGCTGAGTTGGGTGCGAATAAAGCTGGGATTTTTTATCCTGTAGTTCCCTGGCTTGCACACTGAGGTGCATCTGATCAATGATTTAGTAGGTAATCTAAACAGGATATCATGTATGATATCCTCAGGATAATTGTGAATCATTGCTTCAAATTTTCAAATCCCAAGCTGCAATTTCCATACAGATAAAACAAGAGGGAATTAATTAAAAAAATAATCTAAAATGGAAAAGAAGTAAAAATCAAGGCAAGTGTTTTAACAGCAGAGCAACATTCATTTTAAAAACTAAAAAAAATTGCAGATGAAACCAAACATCTCCACTTTATATATGAGAAAAATCAAAACCCATCTGAAAACCCCAAAAAGGATTTTTTTTTTTTTAAATTAAAAAAAGGCTTCAGAAACTCACAATATTCTGTGAGCCGGAAAATGCAGCTGAGGAAGCGAGTCACGTTGTTGTGCTGCGTTGGAGGACGCTTTCTAGGCTCTAGGCATCGGTTTCTGTAGGTAATTGGGCTAGTGAAATGTCGGATTTATCCAATATGAATCAACCTTTAAGTGGGTTCTGTATTGAATATGAATATATACTTTGAGAATAATGTAGATTGTGATTTGATCAAGTGTCTTATATTCTAAGTAGGATTGATGGAGTCCTCAATTAAATGTGATTATGATATTCTACTTGGAAACCAAGAAAGAGGGCTTTTAGGTTTCCTTTAGGGATGGAAACTCATCAAAATGATATTTGATGCCTTATGTGGCAATTTGACATTTTGCACAATATTTTACTTCACCTGATATGTTAAATAATAATGTCATTAAATAAATATTTTATCTTTTTGCAGGGTTCAATGATTGAGGCAACCAATCAATAATTTTTTTTGGGGTGTGATATCCACACATCCCTTTTTACTTTTCCCACACCTTTTTTGTTTTCGGCGGTCGGATCGAATGAATTGAAGAAGATCAACGGACAGAAATTAACAAGGGTGTGTGAGAAGTAAAAAGGGGTGTGTGGATAATTTTGTGAGGTCCAATGATTGAGGCAACCAATCAATAATTTTTTTTCTCTTTTTGTGAGGTCCAATGATTAAGGAAACCAATTAAATACTTGAAAACACAACATTATTTATTATATATTATATTAATCTATTAAAAAAATTATTTAATAAATTTAACAGCAAAAGGGTTTGCCTGACTCAGCATCACGTAAGAAATTGGAGGCTCGGTTGGAGAGAGTTTGCTGCCATTTTTTACTGTTGTATGTCTACGTGGCAGTTATGACATTTCCTTTGGAGATGCTCTAAGGCTTCCCATCCCATAGAGCATTGTCATAAGGTTAGGAGTTTGTAGAAGGCTTGGTGTTTTTCCTCCCAATTTCTTCTTCTTGAATCATCATCACCATGGCTACTGGAGCTTCTTCAAGTTAGGGTTTAATCTCTCGATCTTATTATCACCTGCATAGTGTTTCAACCATACAACCATATAAAGCTAACAAGAAAGGCGTCGACAAAAACCCTAATGGTTCAGAGCATCTCCAATGGGAGTCCCTATTTAGGGACTCTTACCACCACCTTTGAATACTCATGTAAGGACTTAAAGGAAATCTTTGCGTCTCTAAAGGAATATTGCCTCAAATAGAAGAGTTCTTATAGTAGAATCCTTAAATTTGAGGTTTTTACAATTTTATGTGATAATTTGATTAGGTGCATATTTTTTGTTTATGTTAACATTATGTTCTCGTAAAATCTTTTGTGAACATTTTAACAAACAAAAAAAATTCAAATTCTGACACTAATTGTTTTCTTCACAAAAACGTAACTAGAATGAGTGAATTGAGTATGAGTGAACTAAGTATAAGAGATGAAGTTGTGGTAAGTTTTGGTTAAATAATTTGGTATTTATTTGAATGATGAGAGAACAAAATGAAAGAGTAACCCAAATTGAAAATATTAATATTTCAACGAATGCATTATGAAAAGAGAAAACAAAAGAATTTGAAAACCAACATCAGAGAGTAACCTAAATTGAAACGGTTATTTAAATTATTATTTTTTAACCAGAGATAGAAATATATTAAAGACGAATAGAAATGTTTACATCCTTAGCAAGGAGATTAAACAGAAAATCAGGGCCAATACAATCCCAAGTAAAAGATCGTCCCTCCTTAAAGGCATACTTAGCCACCGAGTGAGCAGCACAATTGCCCTTTCTAGGCACAAAAGCAAAAGAGACAGACCTCAACTTTTGCGCTAGAACCTCAATGTCGCCGAGAATGCATTCAATACTAAAATCAATCACAGCTTCCTTCTTCAGCATCAGAATAATCATTTTTGCATCAGATTCGATGACGATATCATCAAATTCGTGGTCAATACAGGCCGATAAGGCATCCCTAATGGCAATAGCTTCCGCGGCAGCTGCACTATGACATAGTCCGATGCCAGAGCCACCAGCAGCTTGAAGCAATCCAGCAAAATCACGACCCAGCCAACCCACCCCCATACACATTGTACTCTTACACCAAGCCGCGTCAGTATTAATCTTGATGGTTCCATACCTTGGTTTCTGCCACTAACCGCAGGTATTCCCCGTGCCCTGTATAGTCTTCGACAGCCTAAGGCTGTATTCAGCAGCATCCCGAGCCGAGGAGCCTCTGTACTTAGAAATACTCTTCCTCCATGCCTCCAAGATCTCCAATGGCTGACGATGGATCCCATTAAAAACCACCTCGTTTCTGTTTTTCCACAATCTCCACATGCCAGAGGCAAAATCTTGCCTAATCTCGTCCGCATTATCCATGTCCTTAACCTGTGCACAGAATTTACTCCAACTCTCTAAGAAATCACTTCCCTCCAGGACATGGGAATTTAGGTGTAGAGGAGAACAGAACCAGAAGACATGACTAATTTCACACCGGAAAAACATATGGTTTTCAGTTTCATTGAAAGTATTGCATACACCACAGACATTGTCAATTCTCATGTGACGCATTTTCAGATTGCGTCTGACCGCCAGAGCATTATTGCAGCAGCGCCAAATGAAAATTTTAATCTTATTTGGAACTTGCAGACTCCAGATGTTGTTCCATACCAGATTTAACTTATTAAACTCACTGGGGGCGCCTCGACCTCTCCTTCCCAAAGCTCCATCTTCCATAAGTTTAATAGCCATACCATACCCAGATTTGACAGAATAAACCCCATTAATAGTATGGTGCCACACCAATTGGTCATCGATGCTAGCTTGGCTTAAAGGAATGCTTAAGATCGGTAGCACATCGTCTCGATTGAACCCGTTCGAGATCAAATCAGCCCTCCAAGAGTTGGTAGACGAATCAATCAAGTCACTAACCTTGGTTCCTTCAAGATTAGCCTTCAGTTTGACTTTAAAGGTCAAGGGCTTCGGGAACCACGGGTCCTTCCTGATGTTTATACTGTTCCCGTTTCCCACCCGCCATCTAAGCCCAAGTTACAGCACTTTCCGAGCTTCGAATAAGCCTTTCCAACCCCACGACGTGTTCTTCCCTCTAGGAGCATCCCCATGAAGTATTTATCTCTCAACATCGAAGCAAGAAGGGACAAAGGATTTTGGGTGATTCGCCATCCAATCTTAGCAAGGAAGGCAAGGTTGAAGCATTGGATGTCCTTAAATCCCAATCTTCCAGCTTTTTTTTGCTTCGTAAGTCGATCCCAAGAAATCCAATGGATTCCCTTACGTTGATCATTACCTCGCCACCAGTAATTCTGAATGGCTCTTTCAACATCCTGACACACACCAATGGGGAGCTTAAAACAACTCATGGCAAAGTTTGGCAGGGCCATAGCCACTGCTTTCACAAGGACCTCTTTTCCAACCTAGGACAGGTACTGCTCAGCCCAACCTGACATGCGGGCTTCAATCTTGTCCCGAATCTCCGCAAAAACCGTTTTTTTAGAATGCCCAAAATCAGCCTGCAGGCCTAAATATTTCCCAAAACCCTGTTTGCATTGAATCCCCAAGGTGTCCACAATTTTAGCCTTAATACACTTCGAGGTATTAGCACCAAAGAAGACCGAACTCTTGGCTAGGTTAATATTCTGACCAGATCCCCGAGCGTAAATCTTTAAAACTTCCACGATACTTTTAGCCTCCTCCACAGAAGCATTTCCAAAAACCACAGAATCGTCAGCAAAGAAAAGATGCGTAAGAGATAATCCAGTAGGAGAAATCTTGAACCCGTGAAGGGCACCCCGTTCCAGGCCTCTCTTAATTAACATAGAGAAGCCTTCAGTACATATAAGGAACAGGAAGGGTGAGAGAGGATCTCCTTGTCTAAGCCCCCGTTCCGGCCGGATGTACCCAGTTGGGGATCCATTTAAAAGAACACTAAAAGAAACGGTTATTTAATTGGAACCGTTAATCTTTTAATGATAAAAAAAATTGAAAAGCAAGAATCAATCTAGACCCTCCATTTTAAACGGTTGAAAAGAAAAGGAAAAAAAAAAGACAAAGCCATGTGACTAGGACCCACGCCTACTTTTTTACTTAAATTGTCCTATTAGGTCCACCATTTCAGTCCATATAGAATTCCTATATGTAAGTACATACAACAAGTATCCGGCTAGTCCCTATACTTTAGGGACTCACTTTCCGATCAATTAGAGATTCATTTTGTCCATATATATATTTGTTTATACTCAATTTATACGGTGGTTGTCCCTATATAGGGACTCCACTGAAGATCCTGTATTTATATAGCCCTTGCAAATTGAGAAATTATAATTTAGTAGAGTACTACCACGTGGCAATGCCTAATGGTGGTACTACCAATCAAATATGAACATGTGGAGGAGTGAGCTGTTATCGAAAATAGGGGTTTTTACTTTTTTTGTTTTTTGTGTGTGTGTGTGTGTGTGTGTGTGTGTGTGATAAACATAGGTAATTAGTATTTTGTTAAAATTTTCATTAGGGGTGTGATATCCATACACCTTATTTTATTTCTCACACACCCCTTGATAATTTATGTCCGTTGATCTTCTTCAATTCATCTGATCCGACGACTAAAAATAAAAAAAGTGTGTGAGAAGTAAAATAGGATGTGTGGATATCACACTCCTTTTCATTAACTGTCGAGAGATTATATTCACACACCTCAAATTACTTATGCCACACCTTTTTAATTTTTTTATATTTTCTACACACCACTAACACTTTATAGAAAAATATTAAAAAATTAAAAGGGTGTGAGAGAAGTAATTTGGAGTGTGTGAATATAATCTCCCTAACTGTCCCTATGACCTTCTCCCCACATCCTCTATATTGTATGCCCTCCTTGTTCCCGTGCCCTCCTATTTTGTGTGGTCACGGTTAAGCCACGTCAACATTTTATATATATATTTTTTATAGAGATAATAAGACAAAAATGAATAGTAATTGTAGACATCGAAATTTCGATAAAATAAATGTTGACCGATAAATCAAAGTTTCAACGCTCATGTATTACATAAATTTTACACGTAGCGTGTGTCTAAACAGAAATCAAAATAAGTTGGAAAAGTCATCAAATAGGACACGTGTCAACACCTGGCAGAAACAACTTATTTCATCTGGGATATTATATTCAAAATTAGGCCTTGGAAAATTCTATAAATACAAGCCCATTTCATTCATTTGGGAGGAACCAAAATCATTATGCAAAATTCTTGAAGCTCTGAATCTTTGAAACTCCGAAGCTCTCAAGCATCCAGGTTCCCGAAGAATCAAGAAAGCTCTCTTCGTTCTTCGTTCATCGTTCATCCTAAAGATCAAGCCCCAACGGCCCTTTGGATCAACAATCATCCACCAATTCAAGATCAAGCCCCGACGGCCCTTGAAGAAAGCGTTCTTCGTTCTTCGTTCATCGTTCTTCCAAGATCAAGCCCCAACGGCCCTTGGATCAACCAAGAAAGCACCATCGTTCATCAACTGTTCATCCTCAAGGATCAAGCCCCAACGGCCCCTTTGGATCGACTACATCAACAAGTCCGCTCATCCGCTGTTCATCAAGCCCAAGCCCCGACGGCCCTTGAAGAAAGCGTTCATCGTTCATCATTGTTCTTCGAGATCAAGCCCAAAAGCCCTCGAAGATCCGTTCAAGCCCAAAAGCCCTCGAAGATCCGTTCAAGCCCAAAAGCTCTCGAAGATCCGTTCGTCACTGTTCTTCGAGATCAAGCCCAAAAGCCCACGGAAATCTGTTCATCACTGTTCTTCAAGATCAAGCCCAAAAGCCCTTGAAGATCCGTCAATCACCATTCTTCAAGATCAAGCCCAAAAGCCCTTGAAGATCCGTTCATCCAAGATCAAGCCTCGACGGCCCTTGGATCAATCGCACATCCCACAAATTTACCCCTTACGGAGATCGAATCAGAGGATCAAATAGAGAGAGATTGTAACCCAAAATAATCAAATACAAATATTTGTTAGCGCACGTTGTTCTTGTCTCTTTCGTTTCGGGAATTTTCCGTGTTCACAAATTGGCACGCCCGGTGGGACAATCTCTACCTCTCATCTCTTTCTCCGTTCAAGGAATCCAAACACACCTCAAAGTCAATGGCATCAAGCAAGGGACAAGCCGTTCTCGCAACCACTGAGGGAAGGATCCTAAGCACTTCTGCCGCAAACGGACAATCCATTGGCGCCACAACCGCTCCTCAACATGCCACTTCAAAGTTGGTGCTACTAAAGGAGCAAGGGGAGCATCAAAGGCGCGAGTCCGTCATCAACCTGACCTCGCTGGGGGCACCGAAGCATGCTGCTGAGGCACACAAGATGACATCCCAAAGCAGCCAACGACATTCTTCGTCAGCACCCTGGACGTCTGAAGAAAAATTGCGTCCATTGGTTGCTCAAGTCATGACCATTGGCGTCACCTCCATCGAAGAACAACTGGCTCAAATGAATGAAGCGATTGCAAGGCTAACACGGACTGTGGAAGAAAAAGACTTGCAAATCGCTACACTCGTCAATCGACTAGAGGCGCAGGATGGTGATAAACCCGACCCAGAGAATGATCCACTAAAAAGAAGAGATGACGAAGAAGATGAGCCTCAGGTGGAGAAAAACGATGCGAAGCCGGAGCCAGACCAAGCAGCGGCACTCATGGGATCTCTTTCTATCCAGCAGCTGCAAGAGATGATCACCAACACCATCAAGACACAGTACGAAGGGAGCTCAAATACCTCCGGGTTGTACTCAAAGTCGTATTCAAAGAAGATCGATGCCTTAAGGATGCCGAGGGGTTATCAACCACCAAAGTTCATGCAATTTGATGGAAAGGGAAACCCGAAACAGCACGTTGCCCACTTCATTGAAACTTGCAACAACGCAGGAACCGAAAGGGATTACCTCGCCAAGCAGTTTGTGCGCTCGCTGAAAGGAAACGCATTTGAGTGGTACACAGACCTAGAGCCTGAGTCCATCAACAGCTGGGAGCAGTTAGAACGGGAATTCCTCAACCGCTTCTATAGCACCCGCCGCACTGTGAGCATGCTAGAGCTAACGAGCACAAAGCAGTGGAAGGACGAGCCAGTCATTGACTACATCAACAGATGGCGCACTCTAAGCCTCGACTGTAAAGACAGGCTCTCGGAAACCTCTTCAATCGAGATGTGCATCCAAGGCATGCAATGGGGTTTGCAATACATCCTTCAAGGCATTAAACCACGGACCTTCGAGGAATTGGCCACTCGCGCCCATGACATGGAGTTAAGCATCGCCCATCATGGGAAGAAAGAACCAATCGCTGGCTACAAGAATGACAAAGTTGTTGGGCCAAATGAGGAGAAGACTGCGTGGAAACCCACCAAAGAGATAATGACGGTCAACACAGCTCCCGTCAAAATCTCCACACGAGGCAAGGCGATTCAAACCGAAGTTTCTCGTGATCAAGAGATGCGTAGACGCACTTTGAAGGAGCTTGAGGAGAAAATTTATCCATTCCCCGACTCTGATGTGGTTGCCATGCTGGATGACCTGTTGGACAAAAAGGTGATCAGTTTGCCTGAGTGCAGACGGCCAGAAGAGATGAATCGTACTGATAGTCCAAGGTACTGTAAATTCCACCGTTTCATCAGTCATCCAACGGAAAAATGCTTCGTGCTGAAAGATCTCATCATGAAGCTGGCTCAGAAATGAATCATCGAGCTAGATCTTGACGATATGGTGAAGTCAAACTATACCACCTTCACTTCTGGCTCTTCCGACTCAAAGTTTTCACCTCAACCGCCGGGGGCATCTTCCAAGACAAGTAAAGTTGAAGGATGGACTCAAGTCACTCCTAAGAAATTGCACAAGAATCATACGTCTCCTCCACAAGTCCGCCAATCGGAAAGGGGGCAAAGCAGCTCTTGTCAACCTTCAAAGCAACATGAACGTGTTAAAGATGATGAAATTTCGACACATAGATCGTCCATCCCCATCACAATGCGCGATTTCTTGCCCGAAGACTTCTTCAATCACTCGGTCAAGGCTCCTTGCTATGAAGATTGTGAGGAATGCCTTTCCAAAATTGCTTGACAAATTCACCACTGCTCCTTGTTCGCACGAGCCTAAACTGCACGAACCAAAGGCTCCTCGCCTGCATGAGCCTAAACTGCATGGCACCAAATGCTCCTTGTCTGCACGAGTTGAAACTGCAAACGACACCAAAGCTCCTGGCCCGCAAGAGCATAAACTGTGTACGGCAAAATCATCATCAAAATCATTGTTAAATTCATCACTCATTTGAACTACGTTATGACTTGATCTCTTCTTTGAAAGGGTACGTAAGCAACTCGAACGTTCAACTTCGAGTACAGTCACGTTAAAATAAAAAAAAAAGGTTTTATTGAATATTTGACTATTGAGAGTCAATTTTATTTCAAAAAAAAAAAAAAAAAAAAAAAACAAAAAAAAAAAACAAAACAAAACAAAAAAAAAAAAAAAAAAAACATATTCCTTATACATATATATATATATATGTATGTCCCCTATCTAGCAGCAATAAGCCCATCAAAAGGAGGTTGTCCAAGCCCAAGCCTATTGTCCAAATCCAGCTCCAAGAAGAAGAAACCCAAATCAAACCAGGCCTAGTCCCTTCGCCACTCAACTCCCCAGCCACGTCACTCTCTCTCCCGCAGCCATCTTCTTCCCGTGCTCATCCTCTCACCTTCTCCAAGATCAGATGTCGAAATCGAAGCAGTTGCGGCGGCGGCGCAAGTCTCATTCGTCCTCGCTCCCCCCGAATCCCACCTACTAGACATGGTGCGCACACCCGGAGCAAGCGAACCTCTTCCTCCTTTACAATTTGATCAGGACCGCCGTCCGTACATCAGCAAACACCATGAAGCAGCTCATCCCGCCTCCGCTCCGGCCTCCCCGCCGCCGTCTCTTCTAACCCTAAGCCTGATTTTGTCCCGGGCCAGCTCAGCGAAGCTCCAAAGGCGGGAAATTTGTCTAACCCCACGATTAAATTCGAAGCGCCGGAGAATGTTGCTACTGATTGTGAAGCTGGGCCGTCCGAGGAGAAGAAGGATGGGAAGCAATCAGACAGTGCTGGTTTTGCGGTGAAATCCGGTGGTGAGTCCGATTCGCCGCCTGCTCTTAAGCCCGATTTGATCGAGAAAGGGTTGGATGTTGCAGATGTTGATGCTGGTTCACTGCCTGTGAAGGTTGAGAAATTGGATGAAGTGAAAAACCCTAAATCTGAGAGATGCAACAAAGAGCAGGAGTTAAGTGATAAAAAATAAAAAAAATAAAAAAAATAAAAAAAAAAGGAAGAGAGAAGTTGAGGAGAAGCTGCAGGTTTTGAATCAGAAGAAACATAATCTAGTTCAAGTGTTGAAGCAGATCTTAAATGCAGAGGAAGAATTAAAGAGACGAAATTGTATGCAAGGAGTGGTGGTTCGCCCGTCTGTATCATCTCAAGTTGATGTAACAAATGACTCTGGTTCAATGACTAGGCATGCTGCTGCTAGGTTGGGCTCAGAGGCGAATATTGAGATGGAAGGGGTTGAGGGTGATGGGCTTTCAAATCATAACTTTCATTCTCGCCATGTATTCCGGATGAACAACACATCCCCATCTTCAGAGTCTCCTCTCAGAAAGCCAGCTCATATCCACCACCAGCCGTCCACGCCACCTAGCCCCTCATCTCACCTCAGCCCGCTTTCGTCTTCTCTCGGTCGGAGTTTCGCAAAGCCTTCAGGGGAAATGGTTCAGGATCAAGGTTCAAGGTGCTGGGATCAGGTAGAATTGTAAAGCTTCAGAGGAAATGGTAGATCTGCTCTCGTCTTCACCCGTCTGCTCTCATCTTCCTCCGCGACGGCAGATAGTGCCACGGGTGTGCAGTGACTGTGCAATGCTTATGCAGTCGTTGTGCCTTAGAGGCGAGGACCTCGTAGAGTTTGTTGATGTTGGGCATGAGTTTGGTGCCAGTGACCTTCTTCTTGTTGATAACTTTCACGACGACGTTCTGGCCGGTGAGGACTTTGCGAGCACGGTAAACTTTGGCGAAATTAAGATTGCAGAGAAGTTGAAGTTGTCGACGACGTGGCAGCGGCATCTAGTGATCCCTTCCTCCGCGACGACACGCAGTGCAATGGTTGTGCTCAGTGGCGGTGCTCCAAAGCTCGGCTTCATCCCTGCAAATTCCCCATCCCATCATCAAAATTTATACAAAAAAAATATATTAAAAAAATGGGATGGTGGAGCAAAGTGGTGCCTCACCACGTGAAAGAAAGAAAGGAAAGAAATATATAAAATAAAAAATAAAAAAATAAAAATGAATGGTGGATCAGCATCACCGAAAGCAAAGGAAAAGATGAGACATGGTGCACCCGGCACCGAAAAAAAAAAAAAATTATTAAAAAATTGGATGGTGCATCTGGCACCATGGAAAAGAAAAGAAAAAAAAATGATTAAAAGAAGAAATCGTGGTGGACAGCACCATGTGTATATTAAAAAAAAAAAAATAATAATAATAATAAATAAAAATAAAAATAAATAAATAAATAAAAAAAAAAAAAAAAGATGACAGCCAGTTGTGGTGGTGCCAGCAAAAAAAAATAAAAATAAAATAATAAAAATAAATAAATAAATAAATTTTGAGTGATAGTGGTAGTGCCAGCAAAAAAATAAAAATAAAAAAATAAAAATAAAAATAAATAAATAAATAAATTTTGAGTGATAGTGGTAGTGCCAGCAAAAAGAAAAAAATAATAAATAAAAAAAAGGGGAGAAGGGAATGGTGGTGTCGGTATGGGCATCATGTGAAAAAAAATAATAATAATAAAAAAATAATATATATATATATATAATGGATTGTGGGTCTTCACCATTAATAATAAAAAAAAAAAAAATGGATGGTGCATCTGGCACCATGTGCAAAAAAAAAAAATGCATTAAGAGAAATAAAAGTCCATTTTATTTATTTTTTCTGGAAATTTTACATAAATTTGCATTATACATACCTAAAAAAAAAAAAAAAAAAAAAAAAGGGGTCAAATCAAATTTATAGGAAGGGATCTTCAAGGACGATCAGGTGGCGCCTCATCACTCGGCGGAGCTCCAGAAAGACGAAGCACAAGAGATTGATTATCCGGAGCTTCAACACTTGGTGAAGCGCCAGAGGATGAAGGCAGAAGTTGCCTCTGGAGTAACGCCACAAACCTCTGATGATCACTTTGAATCCGAACTTCGGACTCCTGCAGCTGGTCAAGTTTCCTCTTCATGCTTGTTGAGTAATTAGTTGCGAGCATGTGCAACTCTTTATTCTCGTGCCTAAGCACTCTGACCTCTTGTCGAAGACTGGCCACCTCAGCCATCAACGACTCAACCTGACGAGTTCGAGCAAGAAGACGTTGGCCCATGTTTGAGACTGAGCCTGCACATCGGACGCTGTAGGCCAGAGAGTCCTGAACAGCCAGTTCGTCGGACCGCCTAGAAAGTATCCTAGTGTCTCTAGGAGTGAGAAGATTTCTGGCCAACACCGAAGCGGTTGTATCGTTCATCATCATAGAATCCCCAACTGTAAGAGGACCATTGGGAGATATGAAGGACGGCTGCCAAATGTTGCTTGGAGAAGATATGTCACTATCTTCCCCGACATTCAAGTTAAGACGACGGTCAGAAAGGCAAGACATATTTGAAGATGTGAAGAAAAAGAAGAGGTCGAACTGATCAAGATTAAAAAAGTACTCGGAGGGGGTGTTTACAGGAGGGAGCTCAAGTGTGTTGCGGAACAAAATTAGCGCCTCTATAAAAAGAAGAAATCAAGAGGCGCTCATCAGAAATCAAAGTGGCGTCCTCTCACAAATCGAAGAGCCGGGCTCCTTTCTCAAAAGCCGGATTCTTTTCTCAAAAGCTGAAACTCCGTCTCAAAAGTCGGACGCCGTTCTCAAAAGTCGGGCGCCTCTCTCAAAAGACGGAGCGGTCAGGAATCACGAGGCGAACAGTTTTTCCAGAATTGTCGTCTCTCGTCACGCGCGCTGTCAGCTTTGCGCAAATTACGGGTAGCTTTTTCAGAAAGCGCGTAACCTGTACTGTTCATCCATCCACCGGCTGCCGACAGGGGTAAAGAAACAGTTTCGGTTGTGAAAAATCATTCCTATAAACGTCTACCTTCGCCATCCATTGCAAAGGCAAACCCTCTCAGCACTTCTTCATCTCCGAGAATGCCTTCCCAACGAAGCCTCTCGAGTTACTCTGTGTTTCTCATCCCTTGGGATACCTCTGCAAACAAATGACACCAAAGCAAAAGTATCTCATATCACCAGGGTAGAAAGCAAGAGTATCTCATATCATGCTTTCTCCCTGTCATTTCCTTCGTCCTTGTTATTACCTGCAAAGACAAGGATGAAGAAAGCAGTATGCCGGAACCTCCACTCAAACTCGGGTAAGGAACCGACTGCTTGAAACCCTTCCCTGATTGCCTACCTAGCGCTGCTCTCGAGTACTCGTCTTCCACTGCTACTGTACTTCCAAAGAAGCTGCCACATCTGCCTGGAGAACAGATAAGGCAAGTGAAAATGATACCTTGAAGCATGTGGAGACAACGTGCAAAAGAAACAAGCAGAGAAGAATGCAGCCTGCACAGTCAACTCAGCAGAAGGAGTCTGAGTTGAGGAACTCGAGAAGATGCCACATTCTGCCAGAAGAATAGATAAGGCAAGGGAAAATGATACATTGAAGCATGTAGAGACAAGCACAACAAAGCATGTGCTGATCCGCTACTTCTTCAAAAGCAAAAGTATCTCATATCATCAGGGTTGCAATCACTCTGGACGGTGAGCTCGTTTTGACCCTCAAATTCTTGGGTCGACTTACTAGGCGTTGTGAGCTGTACGTGCCGATTCACCACCCTTGAATCGAATCTTTAAAGATCAAGTCACCAACTGGAAGAATAGCCCATCAATCTTGAAGATCATACCGTTGACCAAACTGCTCAGGTGTGAATTAGAAAGATTGAACAAAGCAACAAGTCATCACTTTCACCTCGTGCCCGCTTGCCATGTGTTCGAGTCAACCTTCAAGAATCAAGCCTCAACGGCCCTTGAGGAAATCACAAGTCCGATTCAAGATCAAGTGTCTATCACCCTTGAATCAAAACTAGTTCAAAAATAAGCTGTGGAAAGTCAACAAGCGCAACGAAATACGTGCCGATTCATCCATTACCAAAGCCAAATATCATCTACCACATGAAGCTCCTTGTGGTCCAATTTCAACCTTCAAGATCAAGCCTCGACGGCCCTTGAAGAAATTTCAAACAAAGTTCAAGATCAAGCCCCGACGGCCCTTGAAGAAACTTTCAGCCCAATTCAAGATCAAGCCTCAACGGCCTTTGAAGAAATTTCCAGTCCAATTCAAGATCAAGCCTCAACAGCCCTTGGATCGACATCTACAGTAAGGGACTTCAAAACGCATCTCCTACACGCGACAAACACATGTATACGACGCGCCTTGAAGTGGGGGCATTTGTAGACATCGAAATTTCGATAAAATAAATGTTGACCGATAAATCAAAGTTTCAACGCTCATGTATTACATAAATTTTACACGTAGCGTGTGTCTAAACAGAAATCAAAATAAGTTGGAAAAGTCATCAAATAGGACACGTGTCAACACCTGGCAGAAACAACTTATTTCATCTGGGATATTATATTCAAAATTAGGCCTTGGAAAATTCTATAAATACAAGCCCATTTCATTCATTTGGGAGGAACCAAAATCATTATGCAAAATTCTTGAAGCTCTGAAGCTCTGAAACTCCGAAGCTCTCAAGCATCCAGGTTCCCGAAGAATCAAGAAAGCTCTCTTCGTTCTTCGTTCATCGTTCATCCTAAAGATCAAGCCCCAACGGCCCTTTGGATCAACAATCATCCACCAATTCAAGATCAAGCCCCGACGGCCCTTGAAGAAAGCGTTCTTCGTTCTTCGTTCATCGTTCTTCCAAGATCAAGCCCCAACGGCCCTTGGATCAACCAAGAAAGCACCATCGTTCATCAACTGTTCATCCTCAAGGATCAAGCCCCAACGGCCCCTTTGGATCGACTACATCAACAAGTCCGCTCATCCGCTGTTCATCAAGCCCAAGCCCCGACGGCCCTTGAAGAAAGCGTTCATCGTTCATCATTGTTCTTCGAGATCAAGCCCAAAAGCCCTCGAAGATCCGTTCAAGCCCAAAAGCCCTCGAAGATCCGTTCAAGCCCAAAAGCTCTCGAAGATCCGTTCGTCACTGTTCTTCGAGATCAAGCCCAAAAGCCCACGGAAATCTGTTCATCATTGTTCTTCAAGATCAAGCCCAAAAGCCCTTGAAGATCCGTCAATCACCATTCTTCAAGATCAAGCCCAAAAGCCCTTGAAGATCCGTTCATCCTCGTTCATCCAAGATCAAGCCTCGACGGCCCTTGGATCAATCGCACATCCCACAAATTTACCCCTTACGGAGATCGAATCAGAGGATCAAATAGAGAGAGATTGTAACCCAAAATAATCAAATACAAATATTTGTTTGCGCACGTTGTTCTTGTCTCTTTCGTTTCGGGAATTTTCCGTGTTCACAGTAATATAAAATGTTGACGTGACTTAACCGTGACCACACAAATATAGAGCATGGGAGGGCGCGGGAACAAGGAGGGCAGACAATCCTTGTCCAAAAATCACACCGTCCCTTCATTCTTCTTCCTCCTCTCTCTACCTATATATTGTCTTCATTTTGTGGTATCGTCTCCGTCACTGGCGCTCCACCGGTGACTGAGTACTAATCGGAAATTACACCAGTCTCATCTTATTCACTCGTTTTTTTAGGCCTTGGCCTTCATCAGTTCATCCATCAATAAAATTAATATTTATTTGGGTAGAAAAGAGAGTGGGACAAATGTGAGAATGAATTCAGTTGAGGACGCTCATCAGTTTCCTTCTTTCGTCCCTGTGAAAATTTTAATAAAATATTAATTACTCATTTTAGTTCAAATCTCACTCCTCCACATGTTTGTATAGATGAATGCTAGCTACCTTTTTCATTTATCTTTTCGTATTTATCTTTCTTACTCATCACGTATTCAACTAACATATTAAACTATATATACTTCATGCTTTTAAGGTGGAAAATTTAAATTTATCGTTTTAATGCATTAATTATGTGGTTTAATTTGTTAATAAAATACACATGTCAAGTGATGAATGAGAAGGGTAAATAAGAAAAGGCAAATGGAGAAGATAGTTAGCAAGGTAAATAGGAAAAGACAAATGGGAAAGGTAGTTAGCATTCCTTGTTTGTATTTAATTAGTAAGTACAACCATTTGGTAAGTTTGACATTCTCACGTGGTAGTATTATACTACACTACAATGTCTCAAATTAAGGGAATGTAGTTAAATTAGGATTTTACATTTTTTCGAAAGTGATAAATTTAATAGGATTTGTTATATCATGAGAATTTGTATGTGCTTTTATATGAATTTTTGAGAATTTGTATGGACTTTATTTATAAATTTTGATGGGTTCCAGAACACCTTTTAATTTATCGAGATAATTTTTTTTTTGAAATAACAGAACATCATTGGAAAACTTTTTTTCTCACCCTCCCTCCACTGCTCTTGTCCCCAAACCATGATTCCACATACCACTGGAAAAAAGGGTACGCTAGTGAAACTAAATTTATAAATCAAATTATGTGTCACCAATAATAAATAAGCATGTTAATCAACGCTTAAGTAATAATTCAATCACTAACACAAATCATTTGGTTTACAAAACTTGGTTTAGAAATTTCTCCCTTGCATTACCCTAGGAAAAAATTTCAACCCGCAAAATGTTGTAGTAGATATTAAAATTCCCAAACAAAATAAAGCTTCAGTTTGCATTAACCAATTAGCTAGGTTTAAGAATAGATTTGATTTTGCACATTGAACGTATTTCGTTAATTAAAATAACTTCTTTTTATTTAGTTGGAGATGATTGTTACCCCTACACCACGGCGTGAGTTCGAACTCTATCGGCTCCTTAATCTAACATCAAATCTAAAAATCTATCGTATGACAAAACGACAAAAAAAAAAAAAAAAAAAAAAAACTTAAGCTTCTGTTTTTTTTTTGTTGCCAAAATATGCTTCCTCTTTTAGATCTTGCTCCTTTCGCATTGAAGACACAAATTTAAATAGTACGTTTCCAAAATATTAATATACTGACAAACCATTGCTTATGGGAAATGAAACTTGCATGAAACGACAACAAATCTGCATAATCACAAATATAGAAACTTAGAACCATGAAACCGGGATATCCTTAATCTAGTCGAAACTCGAAAGAGCGAGATTGTTGAAATAAACCATGCAGCAGATACAAGATTGAAAGAGTGACTACAGGACATTTAATAGAAAGAGAAGCAAATGGTAAAAAGGTGCCAAATTCCCAATCATCTCCTACCAAACACGAAGAGAAGCAATAGATTCAAAGTCTTCATAAACTTCTGAATAATATTATCATCACTTCGCAGCTACATAAAAGCCGTCGTACCACCTTACCTGTTCTTTTCATCAGTAAGAAACTGAATCGGTCTTGTCGAGTAAGACGAGGCTCACAACATAAGATTCAGCATAATAATATTTATATTCCTGAATTCCAAGATTTTTTAATTGTTTGCTCACAAGGTCTAGAGAAACTAATTCATACCTATCATCATCTTCCCATAAACAAGTAATCGGAACCAACACTACATCACCACTCTTCCCGAACCATAATGGCCTGTAGAAAACTAGTCTCCGTGGACTTGGTAGACTTAGAGTTGTCAATTTGGTCCATGACTCTTCAATGCCATACTCTTTCATCTCCCATATATCCAGACAAATCTCTCCGGTACTAGTAAAACAAGGCTGGAACAGAGTAATGGAATTTCCGTTGCCGAAAATAAACAATTGCGTGGTCCCTGGGATACTGAAATTCTTTGGTGCCATTATCCTGCGAAATGAATCGCTTCCCACGTCAAACGCCAAAATGGAATATTCATAATCAAAGTTTGTCAAAGGGCGCCATGCCTCAAAATGAATAGCCCCATTAACAAAAACATGGGATTTTCTAGGACTCATAGCTAAATGTGCAAAATCCAAAGAACGAGGATCACTCCATGAGCCTCCAGCTAGTGAATAAACCTCATAAAAAGTATTTGGATCTTCACATCTCCCAGTGATAAGTCTCACAACCTTGTAGTCATTAGTCACAGCGTCAAAACCAAAACCAATACAAGCATGGTACCGGCCTATTGGCTCGAAGGATAGATGAGGCTTAGGAAGTGTCACTGACTTTCTGATAGACGGGTTGCATAACATGAATGTGTAACCTAAACAGTCGTTATCATCAGCAAGGAACACCAGGCCATTACAAATTCCATCCACGCGAAGAAATTTATTCATCTTGGGAACAATTGGAAATTCTAGCTTGCAGTACTCATCAAAAGCATGGTTGTCATAGTGCAAACTGTAATGCTCCTCCCTTGGCTCGTCTGCGCGAACGTTGACGTTGCTGGAAAGAATAGCTCTAGGAACACAGTGGAGTAGGCAGAGGTGGGTGCAAAACTGGTTATTAAGACAGATTGTACGGTTGACGTGGGTGCGTATAAAGCTGGGATTTTTGATCATGGAGTTCCATGGCTTGCACACCGAGGTGCATCTGATCAAAGATTTAGGCGGTAGCCTATATAGTATATCATGTACGATTTCCTCAGGCAAGTTGTGAGCCATTATTTTAAAATTTGAATTCCCAGGCTGTAGATTTCATAGAGATAAGAGTGGGTGAGGAAATAAATATACATAATTAACAATAACCTAGACATAATTGAGAAGAAGAAACTAAAATTCAAGGGAAATGTTGTTATAACAAAACCTAAAGAGAAGAGAACTACAATCCTGCTCTTGAAAAAGGAGAAGAAGAAAAAAAGACTTTAGGAACTCAAAATATTTAATCGAGCCGAAAATTGCAGTTGAGAAACCGAGTTCTTGTGTTGTGTTAGAGAAGAGTGCTGGAAGCTAGGGTTTTGATTGCGTTGGATGAGCTTAATTCTTGCATCATCTATTTATAGGTTCAATTTGGAAATTTTACCTAGTTTCTCGCGGTGTTTAGCTTTCCTTTCCTGGCTTTTTGCGGAGTTTAGCCATTTAGTACTACAGGCTAGTGTATTCGTCATCACTTGTAAGTGAGAGGTCTTAAGTTTGATTATTGCCAAAGATAAATTTGAACCATATTATTGCTAGCTCATTATGAGGCTAAGCCCACCCCCTCTTCCTTATGTAAGTTCTATTTGAAAGCAAACACTTTGTGATTTGTACAAAGACTTTTGGGACGACAAGGAGATTAGGATTGACACATGTGGTAAACTTTTCAAGAGTTGTATTACTCTGGTATTCAAGTCAGAAACATTCTTAGATAAACTAGAACTCTTCTGGTTGATTTATGCATAAGTGATTCTTAGTGATAAGGTTAATCTTTGATAAGGTTTTCTTAATGGGAGGACTCCTAATCAAATACCATCGCATACAATATATATTTGAGGTCCCTGCACTCTCATTTGATAGGCAAGTTTACAGAAATACTCAAGCCCCAATGAGTGAGCCTTCTTTCTAGTTAGTGTAGAGTTGCAGAAGAACTTCAGTTCCTTGCCCTATTTCCTGAGACGATGTCTTCCATAGGTTAGTGGTTAAGTTGATATTGAGTCAGAACTTATTTATAACTTAAGTGTCTTACTTACACGTTAGTGTAGATAATATCATATATTCAACAAAAAAAAAAAAAAATCTAACGGGTCCATCCCTTCTTTTGTAACTTATGGAATATTTTTTGGAACATTACTATACTGATTAGGAATTATGTAGTTAAATGTGCTTCATTGATTCTTATAGCATTTTTTGAGCTTAACCGATCTCTCATTTTCCTTAGTGTAAAAATATCGATGTACTAAAAAAAAATAAAAAGCATTTTTTGAGCTTTATGGAGAAGCACATGAAGTGTATGTGGATGCAAATTTTCTCCTCCTCGATCTTGGACGATTTTGCACCTACAAAACAACTAGCACCTTAGGTTAAGGCCAAAAGCCTCACGCGCCCACGATGAATGGGGGGGCTTTGACCGAAGAACATCCGATGTCAAAGTTAGAATTTTAGAGAGAAATATTGTTTAGAGTATTTGTGATTTTTTGTAAGAGAATTGGCCTGAATTTTTGGTGAGAATAGGTGCCTATTTATAGAGTTAGGGCTTGACCAATTTTGAATAAAAGTAACCAGCCACTAAAGGTTTTTTGTGGGGTTCAATTTCATGTTTAATTAGCCAATTTATTGGCTAATTAAATATGAAAAGAATAAATGGGTGGTTATAAAAATGAATGACTATTTTAATAAGGAAAATGGGAAAGGTGAGGATGGGAATGGTGGTGGCCGGTTTTGACTATCAATTTGGGTGATTTTATTGACTATTAAGGATGATTTTAGGAGATATGGTAGGTATATATTATTTAGCTAATTGATTAGCTAAATAATGAAATAGAAAATACTAGGTTTTGGGAAATACCTTATAGAAAGGATTTGATGAAAGAGGTTTTTAATTGTTACCTTTTTTGGGCACTTTTGACTTGATTGAAAGATGATTGCCCGCTGCTCGCGCGTAGGAATCCTGGTATGCCTCAAGGGTATTTTTGGCCTCTTTTGTCCAAAAGTCCACGTGTCGCCTAGTGAATATTTTTGGCTCCACAATGTATATCTTCAAGAAAGATATTTAATAAAAACTTAGGTGCTAACTACACCGTTCGTATTTATCGTGAATCATGATTTTTAAAATGGGTTACAAACCTTCAATTTTTTAACATTGCACACCAAAGTTCTTAATATCAATTTATTTTTATTGTCCTATGGACCTAGTAAATTGATGATCAAGCAGATATGGAACCCGATTTTTATGATACATAGAAGCAACACTTGTACCATTGTGACCAAATTGTGCGACTGTTTGTCCTTTCAAGAGGACTTGAAGCTCCTCAATGACTATTCTTGGTCTGTGTGGAGGTCTCGTGGGGGTCACGTCATCAATTTGACTAAGAAACTGAAGGTCAAACATCCGTAAGGCATAAACAAGTCCCATGGTTTTCAAGCCATTGATAATACCTTTTGTAGTACTATTACACTTACAGAAGGAAAGAGTAGAGTGATGAAAGAGATGGAGATATTCGAGCTATGAAACCGAGATATGAAAAATTTTCTCGGCTGTCGGAGGGGCGAGCTACACAAGAAAGGACATCAAGATGAAACTCGAAATTACAGATAGTTAAATAACAAAGGTACCAAATACCAAACATCTCCAAGCAAACAGAAAGGTACATTTTCATAAAAAATCTTGAAGAACTTTGGAACAATATAACATTAGAAGCAGAAAGGCTAGCACTACAGAGCTACAGAGAAGGCATCGTAAAAGTCTTGACGGTTATCTGCTCTACCTGCATGGAGGACGAATGAATACAATTACGCTTCAGGGAGCTGTGCTAAACGGTGGACAATAACCAATGTTCAATGCAGGTATATAAAAAAAGTAAATAATTTGCAAAGACAAACATGCTACGTACTATCAACCAAGTATTACTAGGGTGGGTTCGGTATGTTTTACCATAACAAATACCATACCAACTTTTTGATTTGGCAAAATCTATACCATTACCGTGCCAAAATTTCAGTATGCCAAATAGTCCGGTTGACATGGTATGATAATGGTAATTACCACTTTGTTTTGGGCCACTTTTTTTGACCAAATAAATCTGTTTTTTTTTAATTGAATGGTTCAATGTCCATTTCATGAGCGTCAAATGAGCAATCAACGCATAACAAATTTTGTTAATCGAATGGTCATATCATGTCACGCTCGGAACCTTGGAGGTATATGCATTAGAACAAGAAGAAAATGAAAACCAAAGAAAATCAATGCTATCAACTTACCTGTTCTTTTCCTCAGTAAGAAACTGCATCGTTATTCTCGAGTAAGGCGAGGCTTTCAACATAAGGTTCAGCATAGTAATATACATATCCATGAATTCCAAGATTTTCAAATTGCTTGCTCACAAGGCCTAGACAAACTAATTCATACCTATCATCATCACCCCAACAAGCATCCGTCCGTACCAACACTAAATCACAACTCTTCCTAAACCATAGTGGCCTGTAGAAAACTTTTCCTTGTGGACCTGGTGGAGTTGGAGTTGTCAGTTTGATCCATGACTCCTCCATGCCATACTCTTTCATCACCCATATCTCAAGACAAGTATAACGAACATTGGACAGAGCAAAAGATTTCCCGTCGCCTGAAATAGACAAGTGTGCGGTCCCTGGGCATCTGAAATTCTTCGGTGCCATTATCCTGCGAAATGAATGGCTTCCCACGTCAAATTCCAATGAAATATTCAAAACCATGGTTTGTCAAATGGCGCCATGCCTCAAAATGAATAGCCCCATTAACAAAAGCGTGGGGTTTTCGAGGATTCATAACTAAACGTGCAAGATCCAAAGGAAGAGGATCACTCCATGAGCCTCCAGCTAGTGAAGAAACCTCATAAAAAGTATTCATATCCTCACATAGATCAGTGACAAGTCTCACAACCTTGTAGTCATTAGTCACAGCATCAAAACCAAAACCAAAACCAAAACCAATACAAGCGTAGTACGGGTCAATTGTCTCGAAGGATAGATGAGGCTTAGGGAGTGTCACTGACTTTCTTATAGACGGGTTGGATAACATGAATGTGTAACCTAAACGGTCCTTATCATCAGTAAGGAACACCAGCCCATTACAAATTCCAACCACGTGAAGAAATTTATTCATCTTGGGAACAATTGGAAATTCTAACTTGCAGTACTCATCAAAAGCATGGTTGTCATATTGCAAATGGTAATGCTCCTCCCTTGGCTTGTCTTCGCGAACGTTGACGTTGCTGGAAAGAATAGCTCTAGGAACCCAGTGGAGTAAGCGGAGTTGGGTGCCAAACTGGTTATTAAGAGAGATTGTACGGTTGAGGTGGGTGCGTATATAAAGCTGGGATTTTTGATCATGGAGTTCCATGGCTTGCACACTGAGGTGCACCTGATCAAAGATTTAGGCGGTAGTCTATATAGTATATCATGTACGATTTCCTCAGGCAAATGTTGGCCATTATTTCAAAATTTGAATTCCCAGGCTGTAGATTTCATAGAGATAGAGTAAGTGGGGAAATATATATAATTACAAAACAATAACCTAGATATAATTGAGAAGAAGAAACTAAAATTGAAGGGAAATGTTGTTATAACAAAACCTAAAACATAAGAGAACTACAAAATCCTGCTCTTGAAAAAGAAGAAAAAGAAAAAAAAAGACATTAGGAATCACAATATTTGTGAAGAAGGTTGAGGTTCCACCATAAAACCAATTGGTAATATGAGAAGTAGTCCAACCTCTTATAAGCCTCCTCCCCATCTGAAACACCCCAACCCTTCTTAGGGTAATTCAACGTTCTAAATCCGTTTCCAATGTCCGTTTTCCCAAATTCAATTTCTATTATATAGTTTTATTTATTGGACTCTTTATGTGCTTAGGGGCAATTATTCTGATGTTCTGTCTTCGCTAGTGGCGCAGCTTTTGGCGGCTAAGTAATGTGAGTGTACCCCTTCTAAAATTACATGATTTGATAATTTAATTGCATAAATGATTAGCATGCCTACGAATTTATGATTTGATTTATGTGAAGCTTGATGATTTAAGATATTGATTATCGTCTCGCGTTTTGGTGAGGAATTAATTTTTAGCCTATTTTGAGCTATATTTTAATATATCGTATTTTCTATAAAAACCATGAACTGGTAGACTATCTGATAGATGACGATAGGATGCTAGAACATGTTTTTGAACCCCTCTTTATAGTGTAGACGATGATCGGTAACCTACGCTATGAAGTGGTATTTACGAGAGACGTAACTATTTGTGCGTACCTAGTGGACACTATGCCGCCTGGGGCGAGGATCTGGTGTTGGCATGTAGGCCGGGAGAAATAATCCCTAGCGAAAGGCTGAGGGACACGGAGACAGGCATTGGGCCGGGAGGGAGTTATCTCTGGCTACGGGCACAGAGACTGAGGTGCAGGCACTGGGCCGGGAGTTATATTTATTCAGTGATCTTTCTAGCAGCACACCGCGTTTACGAGACGATTTATGATATGTTTACTGTTTTGATTTCCGCGATGCGTTTCCGCGATGTTGGCTTTTAAGATATTTGGCATGCTAGGATTTTGATTTAAATCCATCACTTATTATGCTAGTAGTTTTCATTTATATAAACTTTGGGGGTTAGTATCTTGATAACTGTTTTATTATTATTGTATATATATAAACTTGGTCCACTCACCTTTGTTTTACGCCCCCATTCAGGATTTAGAATCAAGGCACATAATCCCGGCGTCAAGATACTTCCGCAGCAGCATATTTGAGTCCTCTCGATGTAGGACCCACTTCTCTATTCATTCAATTTTATCTCAATTCTTTTTAGCGATTAGGTTTAGTGGTATGTTCTGAACACGTTCCTAAATTATTAACTCATTGTTTTTAAATTCATAAACTTTATTTATTTCTTATTCTTAGCTTTTGTATCAATTAATGGCTTTCGTCACCCTCGGGTGTCGGCCAGCACGTGTCTATCCTGGTATTCGGGGAATATCAGGGTCGGGGCGTGTCAGATTGGTATCAGAGCGTGGTTTGTTCAGAGCATACTTAGGATTCTCTTCTATTCTCTTAAAGTCTTGGTTTTGACATCATTTGGATGTCACGACTTCCGGATTTTGTGCCAGTCGGTGCAGTTGTACAAATATCTCTCGGATTGAATTGTCGCCTTCTGGTTGAAATACAAGAATTTGTGTCGGGATTGTGCCTCAACAGTGATGAAGTGGATTGTTGGACGACTTTAAACATCGGATCGATACTCAGCGATGTGTTTTAGAAATCTCAATTTGAGGAATTCTGGTTAAGACCAGTCGTAGATTCGAAATAGCGATGCCACTCTGCAACATGCGTTCCCTAGGAATTGCGGGCGGAGTCGGCTCTACTTCGAAATCTTTGGAAACTCCTCGGCAGCAGACGTTATTCTCATTAATTTCCAAAATGAGTTGCAATTCTTGTTGTTGTTGTAGTTGGATTTGGATGATGAATATCCAGTCTTGTTTGGATAAACAGATTCCTTGAACTTCACCTGGGTTTGGTACTTTGTGGTAAACCCTAGCTCCTAGCCTTCGTACTTTTCAGTAGAAGTGAATTTAGCCTCTTGTTTGCCACCTAAATGTTCAACCTTGTAATTTTCAGTGTAACGGCTTGAGGCTCTATCATATTCTTCATTGTATGAAGATCGAGCTTTACTCTGAACTTCTCTGGACTCATTGAGCTTTGGTTTGCTCAAGAGCATCACTTTAAGGTAGCCAATTGTGTCACTGCATGCATACACAGGCTGCTTTGTATCTTTCTTCTTCGTCATTCTGCTGATTCAGAGGTTCTATGTTTAATTTTGGAACTTTGAAACAGCTCTCACAAAGTATTGTGAATTTCGAAATTTCTTTAGCGTCATCAAATCTTATCAACAGTTCTTAACTATTCTTGAGCTTAGACCTATTTCCTTCTTGGTTAAGAAACCAGTTGACCATACTGTGATGATTTACCCAATAATCAGAAGTAGTGACTTCTATTTCTGCATCTTTACCTTCATTCGCTTATTCATCTCTTAATGTGAGACTGGATCATGCCGAAACATTACATAAAGGAAAAAAAAATGTTTGTTCTCGGCATGGTTTCTAGTTTAAATCTCGATATCTTGTACTCCATATTTTAATGGACTTGTTTTGACCCTCAAATTCTTCAAATTCTTGAGTATTCTTTCAACCTTCTCGACATGGCTTCTCGCCTAATCAATGAGAAATTCACGATAGATTGTTTCGGTGAAAGTGAGCACCCAGTTCGTGTTGATTCGGACAGGAATGTTGGGAGCATAATCTTTTCACAAGCTTACCAGACTTATCATAAAGAGTTCTTCGTGGGTGTGAAGTTTGAGCCGTATTTTGGTAAGAGACTGGTGAAAATTGTGGTGCAGAAGGTCAGCATATTGCATCACCATCTTACTAGAATTCAATGGCATCGCATCGGTTATTTTCCAACGATATGTGTTCGTCTCGACGCATATTTCCACTGCTTCACTTCTGAACCTTATTGTTGTGAGTACGTGGTTGTTAAAATATTTCTAGCAGATCTGTTTGGTGCATTCTGGAATGTCACTGCAAGACGGTCAAGCGAGAATTGGATAATCGTTGCATTTATCTAGAAAGAAATATGCAACTAAGCAAAAATGGAGAGGTGGATTGAGCACTACAATAGTTCCCAAGAGATACTTCGTGTTGAGGAAGATGACTTCTCGTTTTCTGCTTGCTTGGTTTGAGCTTTTGGGTCTACTACTAACATGGTAGCCACTCCTCTTGAATCTCAAGGTACAATTTTCAAATGGGTTCTTTACTGGTGAAATTCTGAAGTAGTTGGTCACATTTGGAAGAACTGAGGAGGATAGGATGCTTGGTGCTGGATAGAGTTTTACGACGACAGTTTCTGTTTTGTTTGGTTTGGGTATGACACTATTGCGACATGGTACTAGAGTTTCTACGGGTAACATTGGTTGTTAGAGGAGTTGTGCGAGCTTGTATTTGGAGGATCGAATTTTCGACGTGTGAAATTATTCATCCTCAGGAAATTATTGCTTGCTTATTGAGACAACAAATGTGTGATCGATATCACGGGCGGCCGACCGGTATATCGATAGCTTATTTGTTGGGTTCGTTAGGCAAGTGGGTAAGAAGATTCGTCTACAGCAGCTGATGCAGATTTAGAATTGTTATTCTTGGAACTCGACCCAAAGACACATCTATTCTCGGAATATGTGACGTTTCGAATTCTTGGGCGAGACCCACTCTCATTTTTCAGTTTTGGTTTGCAGTTTAAGTATTTTGAACTCCCTTTACTCTAGTTAATTGTTTTGACGTTACAAATGTTTTTGGAAAAGCATTTCTGTTTTCATTTTTAAGTTGATTTGAGTTTTGATCTATATATTAGTACATATCTATTTTGGCGTTATCTGGCCTTAAATTATTTTGTGTTTTCAACTGTATATTTTATTAAAGTATGTTTTCTATTTTTACACGGATGGGGAAAGAAAGTATGAGCCTGGAGGCACGAAAGATGGAATCATTGCAGCCGATCGCGACGGCTTGGCATTTTCCCTTTTGTGCAACCGCTCTGATTTGATTTCTTCGTTACGTATATATATGTGTATCATTTCTCGTATTTTCGAGTTTTACAGTGTAGTATGTTATTTTAAATTTCGAGGACGAAATTTTTTTATAAGGGTGGTAGATTGAAACACCCCAACCCTTCTTAGGGTAATTCAACGTTCTAAATCCGTTTCCAATGTCCGTTTTCCCAAATTCAATTTCTATTATATAGTTTTATTTATTGGACTCTTTATGTGCTTAGGGGCAATTATTCTGATGTTCTGTCTTCGCTAGTGGCGCAGCTTTTGGCGGCTAAGTACTGTGAGTGGACCCCTTCTAAAATTACATGATTTGATAATTTAATTGCATAAATGATTAGCATGCCTACGAATTTATGATTTGATTTATGTGAAGCTTGATGATTTAAGATATTGATTATCGTCTCGCGTTTTGGTGAGGAATTAATTTTTAGCCTATTTTGAGCTATATTTTAATATATCGTATTTTCTATAAAAACCATGAACTGGTAGACTATCTGATAGATGACGATAGGATGCTAGAACATGTTTTTGAACCCCTCTTTATAGTGTAGACGATGATCGGCAACCTACGCTATGAAGTGGTATTTACGAGAGACGTAACTATTTGTGCGTACCTAGTGGACACTATGCCGCCTGGGGCGAGGATCTGGTGTTGGCATGTAGGCCGGGAGAAATAATCCCTAGCGAAAGGCTGAGGGACACGGAGACAGGCATTGGGCCGGGAGGGAGTTATCTCTGGCTACGGGCACAGAGACTGAGGTGCAGGCACTGGGCCGGGAGTTATATTTATTCAGTGATCTTTCTAGCAGCACACCGCGTTTACGAGACGATTTATGATATGTTTACTGTTTTGATTTCCGCGATGCGTTTCCGCGATGTTGGCTTTTAAGATATTTGGCATGCTAGGATTTTGATTTAAATCCATCACTTATTATGCTAGTAGTTTTCATTTATATAAACTTTGGGGGTTAGTATCTTGATAACTGTTTTATTATTATTGTATATATATAAACTTGGTCCACTCACCTTTGTTTTACGCCCCCATTCAGGATTTAGAATCAAGGCACATAATCCCGGCGTCAAGATACTTCCGCAGCAGCATATTTGAGTCCTCTCGATGTAGGACCCACTTCTCTATTCATTCAATTTTATCTCAATTCTTTTTAGCGATTAGGTTTAGTGGTATGTTCTGAACACGTTCCTAAATTATTAACTCATTGTTTTTAAATTCATAAACTTTATTTATTTCTTATTCTTAGCTTTTGTATCAATTAATGGCTTTCGTCACCCTCGGGTGTCGGCCAGCACGTGTCTATCCTGGTATTCGGGGAATATCAGGGTCGGGGCGTGTCACCATCAATGTGGGATTCATTATCAACACACCCAATCCTATTACGTGGACAATACAACGGGATGACGTGCAGCGCCTGTGACCATTTGGCTTCACAGGTGGACAGTCTGATACCATGAAGAAGATTGAGGTTCCACCAAAAAACCAATTAGCAATATGAGGAGTAGCCCAACCTAAGTCCATGCAATGTCCATTCTCCCATCAATGTAGGATTCATTCTTAACAATTTGATCGATGAGCCAAAAATTGGAGTCGAGGAAACCGAGTCTCGTTCTTGCATTAGGTTCGCTTTGGAAATTATTACGTTGAATATAATTGAAATGCAGTAAAGATCAAGGCAACTATTTTAACAATAGAGCAACCGAATATCCAAATATCTCCACTCCATAAATAAATTTATAAAATCAAAATCCATCTGAAGCAACGAACACTATATCCAAATCCACCATTGTTATAGGAAATAAGCTCTTCTAATAAAAACACCAGAAAAAGAAGAAAAGACTTTAGAAACTCACAAATTCGATGAGCCGAAAATTGGAATTAAGGAAGCGAGCCTTGTCTTTCTTATAGAAATTATAATCTGATAATTAGGGGGTGTAGTCAAACTCAAATTTGAGAGGATTTTAAAAGATTTTAAAATCCTAGTGTAGTCAATTAAAAGATTTTAAAGGATTTTAGAATCCATTCAAATCTAGGTGTAGTCAATTAAAGAATTTTAGAATCCTTTAAAATCTAGGTATAGTCAATTAAAAGATTTTAAAGGATTTTAAAATCCATCCAAATCTAAGTGTATTAAAAAAATTAAGATTTTGGAGGATTTCAATAAGTTGTGGATTTTGTGGGATTTGAGAGCCAAAAGTATATATAACCAAGACTAAAAAGAATCCAACCTCACCCCCTAGGATTTCAAATCCTTCCACCACAATCCATTCAAATTCTTTAAAAATCCATATGAATTTTGTAAGAATCTTTAATCCTCTTAAATACTATCAAATCTATCACTTTTAAAATCCTTTAAAATCTTTAAGGTATATTTATACAAATGTGTAGACAAAGGGCCTTGCTTTCTGTAGGTGAGGGAAAGGCATCGGCACAAACCCTAGTGGAAGGAAGATCCTGTATCTCCCTCTCTGTATTTACATGCCCGTTGGAGATTTAAAGGCCTTCATCTTGTGTTTATACAGGGATTAATGATTAACTTTACCGCTATAATTTATCTAACTTCTACTTTGGCCCCCTATTTTGGAGGGTAGCTTAGATGTATGGACATTAAGCAGTCAATGTGGCGTCTCGGTCTAAAGACTCCTGTTTGGTCTAATAGTACTAATTTCGATCTAATAATACAATGTCAAATATTAATCTAATTTCATATAATTTTATGTTATTGAACCAGAATGTCACTATTGAATTGGTTCGTGTCTAATTTGAATGTATTTGACCATATAAAGTCAAACGGTCTACAATAAACCGGACTTTGATAATTGATTTGGTGAAGCTTTGGAGAATTTATAAAATTGCTTTAAAGAACTAAGCTGACCATTTTTTTCTTTTTATACAAGCAATATTAATATTTTAATTTACCCTTAGAAAAGGAGAGAAGGTTTGAACTTCAGAGGTGGCTAAAAGAAAAGGGCCTTAACCATTATGTGAATCTACCGCTTAGACTGACCACATATGTTTCTCTTAGTTATATTTGGATAGATTCGTGACTAATATATAAGATGTTGAATTTATAAAATTAATAGAATTGTGTGCATTTTTGCTCACTACCATCAAATAGTGGTAATGTTCAGCATCCTACTTATTATTTACTATACAAATTTCAAAATTTAAACTCATCCAATAATACAAAAATAGAGTGGTGAACATCATCATCATTTGAGAGTGGTGAACAAAGATATTTTCAAGAGAAATGCTAAGGAGACTCTTTCAAAGTAGGACTCTCTATGGACTCTCCGCCACCTCATTTTTTCCACAATGTTTTATAATGTTGGCACGAGAATTGTGTCAAAGACATGAGGTGGTGGAGAGTCCACTTTGAAGAGTCTCCTTATCATTTCTCTATTTCCAATAGAAGTTTGAAGTTATTGTAATTACAATCATAAAAACATGAGGTGGTGGAGAGTACCACTTTGAAGAGTCTTCTTACTTTGAGCTTTGTTTGGAAACAACGAGAAAGAACTTCTATTCAATGGAAATGCCAATGGTAAAAAGGGGCCAAATTCCCAATCATATCCTACCAAACAGAAAGAAAAGCAATAGATTCAAAGTCTTCATAAACTTCTGAAGAACATTATGTCATCACTTGGCAGCTAAACAGAAGCCGTCATACCACCTTACCTGTTGTTTTCCTCAGTAAGAAACTGCATCGGTCTTGTCGAGTAAGACGAGGCTCTCAACGTAAGATTCAACATAGAAATGTCCATATCCAAGAATTCCAAGACTTTTAAATTGCTTGCTCACAAGGTCTACACAAACTAATTCATACCCTTCATCAGCATACCAATAACCATCAATCGGTTCCAACACTACATCACCACTCTTCCTAGAACATGATGGCAAGTACCAAACTCCTCTTTGTGGACCTGCTGGACAAAGAGTTGTCTTGGTCCACGACTCTTCCACGCCATACTCTTTCATCACCCATATATCAAGACAACGCTCTCCAATATTACTGTAATAAGGCTTGGACAGAGCAATAGATTTCCCGTAACCTGAAATATACAAATGCTCGCCACATGAGCTTCTCAAATTCTCTGGTGACCTTATCCTGCGAAATGAGTCGCTGTCCACGTCAAACGCCAAAATGAAATCTTCAGAACCACCATATGTCAAACGCTTGAATGCCTGCCAGTGAATAGCACCATTAACAAAAGCAGTTTGGCAAGTTCTTTTAAGTCCACTTATGTGATCCAAAGAACAAGGATCACTCCATGAGCCTGCCGCCAGTGAATAAACCTCATATGAAGCACTCGGATCATCCCATTGATGAACGGTAATTCTCACAACCTTGTAGTCATTAGTCACAGCGTCAAAACCAAAACCAATACAATCACGATAACCGCAATATCCTTTGAAGTTATTATGAGGCTTAGGAAGGGTCACTGACTTTCTCGTAGACGGGTTGCATAACATGACGGTGTTACCTGAACAAAATTTATAATCCGCAAGAAGCACCAGCCCATTACAAATGCCGACCACATTTAAAACTTTATTGCGCAGTTCGTCCTTGGGAACAATTGGAAATTCTAGTCTGCAGTACTCATCAAAAGCAAGGTTGTCATAATGCAAATTGTAATGCTCCTCCAATAACTCTTCTTCAATCACACCATTGCTGTTGCTAACATGTTTAACCATACCATCACAGTACACAAGGAGGAGGTGTGTGCCAAACTGGTTATTAAGATCGATTGTACGGTTGAGGTGGGTGCGTATAAAGCTTGGATTTTTTATCATGGAGTTCCATGGCTTGCACACCGAGGTGCATATGATCAAAGATTTAGGCGGTAGCCTATATAGTATATCGTGTATGATTTCCTCAGGCAAATTGTGAGCCATTGTTTCAAAATTTCAGTTCCCAGGCTGCAGATTTCATAAAGATAGACTGAGTGAGGAAATATATATTTAATTACAAAACAATAACCTAGCTATAATTGAGAAGAAGAAACTAAAATTCAAGGGAACTGTTGCTATAACAAAAACTAAAACAGAAGCGAACAACATAATCCTGCTCTTGAAAAAAGAAGAGAAAAAAAAAAGACATTAAGAACTCACAATATTTGATCGCTGAGCCGAAAATTGGAGTTGAGGAAACGGAGTCTCGCTCTTGTGTTAGAGAAGAAAACGTGTTGGAAGCTAGGGTTTTGATTGCGTTGGATGAGCTTCCTGCATCATCTAATTAAATAGTGAAGTGCTTCTTTGATTCTAAAAGCCTTTTTTTAGCTTTATGGATCTTTATGGATAAGCACAAGAAAGGTATTTCTTGAATAAGATATGAGAAATTTTATTTGAAGTCATGTAACATATTTCTATACCCAACTTACTTTGTACACCCATATTATTATTAATTAAACTATTAATATCTCTTTAAACTCAAATTTAATACCTAAAATACCCTCACAAACCCAATTTAATATGTTAATTTATCTATAGACCCATTTAAAATACAAAAATTCCAAATCACTATTTTGCAATTCATTCAAAGTGTGCTTTATCTGAATTGGATTCCCATTGTTCTTATCCCATTGCCGCTTCATAAACAAGACCTATTCAAACTCACTCATTCGTCCCATTGCCACCGTCATTAAACTCTACTCCATAACTCAAAATCATTTTATAAATACACATACATTAGTAATAATAATTATATAAAGACAGAAATTAAATAGAATGGGTTCTTTTGTCTGGTTTGTAATGTTTATTAACCCCAAATGCTTAAGCTAGTATTAGGGTTATAATGTCATGAGTTCTTCTGGACAATAATTGTTGCTTAGTGGCATTTCCATGAATATATCCATTATGATTGCTCGCACAATTCATGTTCCCTCTTAAGGCCTGCAAGAAAGCGATTTCTCTAGCTGTTGAAATTTATCATCGGTTTTAACCTCATTGACATTGTTTGGGTAGAAGAGAGAGCTTGATGATTTTAAGGTTGTGGGGATTGGGGAGTAGGAGATGATGGTTTTATGCTTGTCCAAATTTTTTATTTCAAATTCCTCGATTCGAAGCCTCAGGCCCTCAGTTGTCCTTAGAATCAACAATGGGTTTATTAATAAATTTTAGTTTTATTATTAATTTCACTTTGTACTTGATGGTAATTATGTAATAAGATAAAAAAAAAGACATTTTACATTTAAAATTTAAGTTGAGTGTAGAGATAGGTTATATGGGTTTAAATAAAATTGGGTAAATCGCCAAAATGATTCCTAAGATTTGCATAACTCATCACTTTGGTCCCTGAGATTCCAAATCGATAAAAGTGGTCCCTGAGATTGTCCACCATCCATCATTTTGGTCCTTCCGTTAAAAACTCCGTTAAGTGTCCCGGAGCTCTTGGCAGGAAGTTTGGGCAATTTTCAAAGCTATGTAACTCAATCATTTCTTAACCAAATTTGACCCATAATATATCAAAATGAAGATAGGAAAGTGTAGAATAAGATTATATCTATTTTGAAGCCCAATAATTGCCGGCGATGGCCAGAAAATAGCCTCAAAGTTGACTGGTCCGAGTGAAAACTTGAAAACTCGCCGGAAACTAGGTAAACTTTAAACGTTCATAACTTCTTCAATACTCAACGAAATCAAGTGATTCAAAAATGAAAATCATACTTCTCAACGTGACAAAGAGAATGGTACATTTTTAGATGGCTAACTCGTCGTGGTTTGGCCGAAAAACGGCTCGAAAGTGGCTAACTTGACACCAAAACAACCACTTTCAAGCCTTTTTTCGGCCAAAACACGGCGATTTAGCCATCAAAAATGGTACCATTATCTTTTTCTCGTCGAGAAGTATGATTTTCGTTTTTGAATCACTTGATTTCATTGAGTATTGAAGAAGTTATGAACGTTTAAAGTTTACCCAGTTTCCAGCGAGTTTTCAAGTTTTCACTCGGACCAGTCAACTTTGAGGCTATTTTCCGGAAACCTCCGGCAACCATTGGGCTTTAAAATAGGTATAATCTTATTCTAAACTTTCCTATCTTCATTTTGATATATTATGGGTCGAATTTGGTTAAGAAATGATTGAGTTACGAAGCTTTGAAAATTGCCCAAACTTTAGGCCAAGAGCTCCGGGACAGGTAACAGAGTTTTTAACGGAATGACCAAAATGATGAGTTATGCAAATCTCAGAGACCATTTTGATGATTTATCCAATAAAATTTCCAATAAGATATTCAATAAAAACTTCAGGGCTAATTACACCCTTCATATTTATGGTGATTTTTAAAATAGGTCACAAACTTTTAATTTTCACATTGCACACCAAGATTTTGAAATTCTATCAAACCTTATGGACCTCCAATAGATTGATGGTTGAGCAGATGTAAACGTCTATCATCTCTATGCGAATTTTGACCTTAGTTTTTTGTTTTCATTAGTATTAATTAGCGAAAGCTTGCTCAACTTAATAATAGATGTATTACTCAACTTGCTTACTAGCTGCAGTTCTTACTAATATATAAATTTAGTTAATTTAGAGTTATAAACTGAGTACATTAAGGGTGCGTTTGTTTTGACTCCTAAACTCTCACTAGACTGGACTACACATTAGTGTAGTCCCGTGTTTGTCACGCACACGGACTAAGTTTATTGGGATAAACCCAGACTCGCGTGGATTATTTACTTCCCTAGAAGGTCTTAACGAGACCCTCCGAAACCCATGGGCCTGCTAAGACCTTCGCTGCGACTTCATCTCGCCTAAGTTAATCCAGTTTAGTCTAGTCTAAGTCAGTCTAGCTTAGTCCAGTTCGAGATGGTCCAGTACAACAAATGCACCTTAGAAGAACAGTATTTTCCTCTTTTCTCCTTTTTACGAACACAGAATGATCAGCATTGCTTCTCAGGAAACCCTCAATTTTGACAGATTGCTTTGCATGGAAGAAACTATCTGGAAACAGAAATCAAGAGCTGGGGTTAATAAAGGGAGCAATACAGCATCAGATCTTTGCAGATTGTAACAAGCAACGTTTCTGTTAGTGTAAACCGCACAAATAAAGGGAAAAAAAAAGGTTATTTCTAACCAATGGCAAATTTAGTGACGGGATATTCATCACACGACAGAAAATCCCTAGTACAAGCGATGACCTTTTTCTAGTCTAACTTGAAATTACAGAGAGTTAAATAAGAAGGGTAAATCCCAAACGATCTCCTAGCAAACAGAAAGGTACACTTCATCAAAGATTGAAAATCTTGATACACTTTGGAACAATTTAACATTAGAAGCAACAACGCTAGCACTACGCAGCTACAGAGACGGCATCGTAAAAGTCTTGAAGGTTATCTGCCCCATTTTCTACCTGCATGGAGGACGAATGAATACAATTAAGCTTCAGAAAGCTGTGCTTAACGGAGGACAATAACCAATGTTCAATGCAGGTATATCCGAAATGTACATAATATACTATCAAGCAAGTATTAGAGTTATCACTACTAGTATGTCCTGCCATCATTAGTTGTCCCACATTGGTGAAGTATATATCACCAATCACCACTTCGGTTCAATGTCCATTTCATGAATGTAAAATGAGCAACCAATGCATAACAAACTTTGTTAATCGAATGGTCATATCGTGTCACACTCAACTGGAGCCTTGGAGAGGTATATGCATTAGAACAAGCAGAAAATGAAAACCAAAGAAAAACCAATGCTATCACCTTACCTGTTCTTTTCCTCAGTAAGAAACTGCATCGGTGTTGTCGAGTAAGACGAGGCTCTCAACATAAAATTCAGCATAGTAATATTTATAACCATCAATTCCAAGATTTGTAAATTGCTTGCTCACAAGGTCTAAACAAACTAATTCATGCCTCCTATCATCATTCACAAAACTTTCGGTCAGTACCAACACTACATCACAACTCTTCCTAAACCATAATGGCTGGTACAAAGATTGTCCTTCTGGACCTGGTGGACATAGTGTTATCAATTTGGTCCATGACTCTTCCACGCCATACTCTTTCATCACCCATATATCAAGACAAGGCTCCATAATTTCAGTATAATAAGAGTGGGACAGAGCAATAGATTTCCCGTAACCTGAAATACACAAATGCTCGCTGCATAAATTTCTGAAATCCTTTGGTGTCACTATACTGCGAAATGAGTCGCTGCCCACATCAAATGCCAAAATGAAACATTCAGAACCACCATTTGTTAAACGGCGCCATCCATCCCAGTGAATAGCACCATTAACAAAAGCAGTGGGTTTGCGAATATTGTCAAGTCCTAATACGTGATCCAAAGAACAAGGATCACTCCATGAGCCTCCAGCCAGGGAATAAACCTCATAAAAAGTACTCGGATCCTGATCCTCCCTATGATCAATGGTAATTCTCACAACCTTGTAGTCATTGGTTACAGCGTCAAAACCAAAACCCATACAATTATAATAACCGGGATCTCCTTTGAAGGTATAATGAGGCTTAGGAAGGGTCACTGACTTTCTCATAGACGGGTTGCATAAAATGAAGGTGTTACCAGAACAAACTTTATGATCAGCAAGAAGCACCAGCCCATTACAAACGCTGACCACGTCTAAAACTTTATTGCGCAGTTCTTCCCTGGGAGCAATTGGAAATTCTAGTTTGCAGTACTCATCAAAAGCAAGGTTGTCATAATACAAATTGCATTGCTCCTCCAACAACTCAAGGTCACCATGGCGGAATCTAGACCGTTTAACTATACGAGCACAGTACACAAGGCGGAGATGGGTGCCAACCTGGTTATTAAGATCGATTGTACGGTTGAAGTGGGTGAGTATAAAGCTGCGATTTTTGATCATGGAGTTCCATGACTTGCACACTGAGGTGCACCTGATCAATGTTTTAGGAGGTAATCTAAACAGGATATCAAGTATTATTTCCTCAGGAAAATTGTGAGCCATTGGTTCAAACTTTGAATTCCCAGGCTGCAATTTCCATCTGAACATTCATATCAAAAACTAAAAAAAAATTAAAACTTGCATATAAAATCAAAAACCCATCTGAAAAAAAACGAACACTAAACCCAAATCCTCAGTTTTTATAGGATAAATAATAAACCCCAGAAAAAAAAATTAAAAAAAAAAGGGTTCAGGAACTCACAGTATTCGATAAGCCGGAAAACGCAGCTGAGGAAGCGAGTCTCGGTCCAGCGAGGGTTTTTGCTTGATTGAAAACAAAAGCTGAAAGAGAGGGAGAGAGAGAGGGAGAAGAGCAAGGACACGACGTCGTTTTCGGTTGTTTATTTAATTGCTAATTAAAAACTTGAATTATTGGCTCTGCTAGATGACCCACTTTATGTCTTTTATTTGGCTTGGTCCGGAGCAGGACGGGCCCACGCATAGTTCACATCGTACTATTCACATTTGATTTGGATTCAGAGTTGGTGTCAGCTTGTTCCTCTAAAAGTAGCGGTATAAATCTTTTACGATGTTGATAGACATGTAAGTGATGCATTAGCGCAATTTCACGTGATGTAGTATTAGAATGTGAACCTTAACAGCCAGCATGTAACTACTTTATTACATCACCTGTGTGCCTTCATTAGGTAATGAGCGTGGATTTTTCTTTGGCAGTAATTTGAGACTGAGGTTGAGATATTTCGTAGTAGAAACCGATATTGTTCGACCTATTTGTGCTGCAGAGTACCCTACTACTAATTATTATCTTATTTTTTGAGGTCATCTCAAGGGTTTATATTTTACACGTAAGGTACTTCAATTATAGATTCAGATGAGCTCTTCACGTATCGTTGAAGTACTAAATATGTGGACATCTAACAGCTGCCAAGGCATTATAGACAAATAGCAAATAATCTCTGCTCGAGATCATTTTAAACTGGTTAACCATGGACTAGTTGGTCATGATATTGTCCCCTTTGCATGTTGCATTGTTGAAAAATGGTTACAAACCCGACAACTCATTAGAAGCATATTCAGACAAGAGATGTCATTGTTACAGTATCATAAATTAATCATGCATTCCCAATCATCTCCTACCAAACCGAAAAGCACGAATTCATCAAAGATTATAAGCCTTCGTAAACTTCTGAAGAAAAGGTACCAAATCCCAAACGATCTCCTAGCAAACAGAAAGGTACGCTTTCATCAAAGATTGAAAATCTTGATACACTTTGGAACAATTTAACATCAGAAGCAGCGAGGCTAGCACTACGCAGCTACACAGAAGGCATCGTAATGAAGGTTATCTGCCCCATTTTCTACCTGCATGGAGGACGAATGAACGATGTTAACAATTACATGGTACCTCCAAGCAAGTGTATTACATGCTATCAAGTCAGTCAGTTGGAACCTTAGAGGTATATGCATAAGAATAAGAAAACGAAAACCAAAGAAAAATCAATGCTATCAACTTACCTGTTCTTCTCCTCAGTAAGAAACTGCATTGGTCTTGTCAAGTAAGACGAGGCTCTCAACATAAGATTCGGCATAGTAATATCTATATCCATGAATTCCAAGACTTTTAAATTGCATGCTCACAAGGTCTAGACAAATTAATTCATGCCTACCAGTATAACCATCAGTCGGTACCAACACTAGATCACCACTCTTCCTAATACATAATGGCCTGTAGCAAACTCCTGTTTGTGGACCTGGTGGACATAGAGTTGTCAATTTGGTCCATGACTCTTCCATGCCACACTCTTTCATCAACCATATATCAAGACAAGGCTCTCGAATATTAGTATAATAACGCTTGGACAGAGCAATAGATTTCCCGTAACCTGAAATATAGAAATCCTCGCCGCTTGAGCTTCTGAAATTCTCTGGTGTCATTATCCTGCGAAATGAGTCGCTGCCCACGTCAAATGCCAAAATGAAATATTCAGAATCACCATTTGGCAAACGGTGGTATGCCTTCCAGTGAATAGCACCATTAACAAAAACGGGTTTGCAAGTTCTTTTCAGTCCATTTACGTGATCCAAAGAACAAGGATCACTCCATGAGCCTCCAGCCAGTGAATAAACCTCATAAAAAGCACTCGGATTGGGCCATTGTTCAAGGGTAATTCTCACAACCTTATAGTCAGTAGTCACTGCGTCAAAACCAAAACCAATACAATCGTAATAACCGCGAACTCCTTTGAAGGTATAATGAGGCTTGGGAAGGGTCACTGACTTTCTCGTAGACGGGTTGCATAACATGACGGTGTTACCTGAAAAAAATATACAATCCGTAAGAAGCACCAGCCCATTACAAACGCCGACCACAGTTAAAACTTTATTGCCCGGTTCTTCCTTGGGAACAGTTGGAAATTCTAGTTTGCAGTGCTCATCAAAAGCAAGGTTATCATAATGCAAATTGCAATGCTCCTCCAATAACTCAGGGTCACCATGGCGGAATCTAGACCGTTTAACTATACGAGCACAGCACACAAGGAGGAGGTGGGTGCCAAACTGGTTATTAAGATCGATTGTACGGGTGAGGTGGGTGCGAATAAAGCTCGGATTTTTTATCATGGAGTTCCATGGCTTGCACACCGAGGTGCATATGATCAAAGATTTCGGCGGTAGTCTATGTAGTATATCGTGTATGGTTTCCTCCGGCAAATTGTGAGCCATTGTTTCAAAATTTGAATTCCCAGGCTGCAGATTCGATAGAGATCGAGTGAGTGAGGAAATATATATAATTACAAACAATAACCTAGCTATATAATTGAGAAGAAGAAACTAAAATTCAGGGGAACTGTTGCTATAACAAAAAATAAAAACAGAAGAGAACAAGCAAATCCTGCTCTTGAAGAAGAAGAAGAAGAAGAAGAAGAAAAGATATTAAGAACTCACAAGATTTGATCGATGAGCCGAAAAATGGAGTTGAGAAAACGGAGTCTCGTTCTTGTTTTGTGTTAGAGAAGAAAGCGTGTTGGAAGCTAGGGTAGCTATGGTTTTGATTGCGTTGGATGAGCATCCTGCATCATCTATTTATAGGTCGCTTTTGAAGAAAGTCTTTAAAGGAGGGATTCCATTTTTCAAAAATAAAAAATAGGGACATTCTTTTGACAGTTAGATTTGACTTTAATGAAATTATATGGTTGAGATTCTGTGGTTTGTGATTGCTAAACCCAAATTTAATGGTCAAGAAGATATCTTTTTTTTTTTTTTAAATGAGGATCCCATCTCTAAAAAGGTTTGCACTTTTGAAATTATTACCTCTCGTCACCAGTGTCACATTCTAACGAGAACATCCCTTCTTTTGTTACTCTTTCTTGCTTAAATATTACGTAATATTGTCTTTTAAAACATTATTATTGTTGTGGCCTATATTTAACTGACGAGGTGAGGGGGCCGGTGGCCAGGAGAGAAAATAAAGAGAGATGTGTTTATATGGTTGTGTGTGTTATCCCCTACGCAATGCCTTTATTTGTAGTAATAAGATAGAAGAATTCATCCCAAAGGAATACAAGTCCATATAGAAAATGATAACTAGAATCAAATATAATATATGATTTACACAATCACACTTAAACAAGAAGTTTACAACAATTATACTAATTAGGAACTAATTTAATCTCGTGTGGCGAATTCGATACCAAATTAGGTTACCCAATATGTGGCTTAGACAAACTCTCCCCTCCCCTTAGTGTAACATATATTGTTATACTAAAAAAACATTTGTTTAGCTTTATGGATAAGCACAAGAAAGGTATTTCTTGGAGAAGATATTTAATAAAAACTTTAGGGCTAATTATACCCTTCATAATTATGGTGAGTTTTAAACAGGTCATAAACTTTTAATTTTTTGCACACCAAGGTTTTGAAATCCTATCAATTTAATTTTATCGTCTATTAAACCTTATGGACCTCCAGTAGATTGATGGTTAAGCAGATGTAAACGTCTATCATCTCTATGTGAATTTTGACCATAGCCTTTTGTTTTGATTGGTATTAGCGAAAGCTCGCTCAACTTAATAATAGTTGTATTACTCGACTTGCTTCCTACCTGTAGTTCTTACTAATATATAAATTTAGTTCATTTAGAGTTCTAACCTGAGTACACTAGGATAACAGTAGTTTCCTCTTTTCTCCTTTTTATGAACACAGAATGATCAGCATTGCTTCTCAAGAAACCCTCGGTTTTGACAGATTGCTTAGCAGGGAGGAAACTATTTGGAAACAGAGATCCAGAGTTTGGTTTTTATGACACAAAGAAGCCACACTTGGACCATTGCGACCAAATTGTGCAACTGTTGGCCGTTTCGAGAGAACTTGAAGACTCGTAATGACTATTCTTGGTCTATGTGGTGCAAATTACCGGTCCATAAACAGGTCTCGTGGTTGTCAAGTCATCAATTTAACGAAGGAAATGAAGGTCAAACATCCATAAAGCATAAACAAGTCCCATGGTTTTGAAGTCATTGATACTACTTTTTGTGGTAGTATTACACTAAAACAAGGAAAGTGTAGCGTGACGAAAGAGATGAAGATATTCGAGCTATGAAAGTTTTTATCGGCTATCGGAGGTGCGAGCAATAGCAAACTTAGCGACGGGATATTCATCACACGACAGATCATCCCTAGTACAAGCGACGTCCTTTTTCTAGTCAAAAGGAACAAATCTTGATGCACTTTGGGACAAATTAGGATTAGAAGCAGCAAGGCTAGCACTAAGCAGCTAAAGAGACGGCATTTTCTACCTGCATGGAGGATGAATGAATGCAATTAAGCTTCAGAAAGCTGTGCTTAACGGAGGACAATAACCAATGTTCAATGCAGGTATATCTGAAATGTAAATAATATACTATCAAGCAAGTATTAGAGTTATCGCTACTAGTATGTCCTGCTATCATTAGTTGTCCCACATCGGTGAAGTATCATCAATCACCACTTCGGTCCAATGCATAACAAACTCTGTTAATCGAATGGTGATATCAAGAAGAAAATGAAAACCAAAGAAAAACCAAGGCTATCACCTTACCTGTTCTTTTCCTCAGTAAGAAACTGCATCGGTCTTGTCGAGTAAGACAAGGCTCTCAACATAAGATTCGGCATAGTAATATAAATATCCACGAATTCCAAGATTTGTACATTGCTTGCTCACAAGGTCTAGACAAACTAATTCATACCTGTCATCATCCACATCATCCAAACAACAAAAAATCGCTGCCAACACTAGATCACCGCTCTTCCTAAAACATAATGGCCCGTAGGGAACTCCTCTTTGTGGACCTGGTTGACATAGTGTTGCCAATTTGGTCCATGACTCTTCCATGCCATACTCCTTCATCACCCATATCTCAAGATTGTCAACAGTAATGAAGGAAAGTACAGAGAAGGAAAGTACAGAGAGAAAATGTAGAGAGAGGAAGGAGAGAGAGAGTAAAAGAAATGTTATGTATATTTCCAGATATCCGATACAATATGTTTGCCTCACTTATATATAAATACAACCACCTTATAACTAACTCCATATTCTTTACTCTACTAACGACACCTGGCACTAACCTAAGTCATTCCCTAACATTCCCCCTCAATCTTATGAAGGGAAGAACCCAACATAAGATTGGAACAATGAACCTAAAACTGAGAGGAACATAAACCTTTGGTGAGCACATCAGCACACTGTTCTGTGGTAGAGACAAACCGAAGCATGATCGTCCCTTGTTGAACTCGTTCACGAACAAAATGGCAATCTATCTCGATGTGCTTGGCTTTGGAATGAAGGATAGGATTAGTAGCCAATGCCATAGCAGAAAGATTATCACAATGAAGAAGGGGTACAGATTGACAAGAAATATGCAGATCCCGTAAAAGCTGTTGAAGCCAAACTATTTCAGCAGTAGTGGTGGCCATAGCACGATATTCGGCTTCAGTAGACGAGCGACTCACTGTATGTTGTTTCTTGGAACTCCAAGAAATAGGATTAGAACCCAAAAACACAACAAAACCAGTGGTGGAACGACGGTCATTGGGATCTCCAGCCCAATCAGCGTCAGTATATGCTTTAATATCAAGAGATCCAGGTGTAAAATGGATACCAAGATGCATAGTGCCACGGAGATATCGCAAGATCCTTTTAACAGCAATGAAATGATCTGCAAGAGGAGCATGCATAAACTGACAAACCTGATTCACGGAATAGGCTATGTCAGGGCGAGTAAAAGTGAGATATTGAAGCGCCCCAACGATACTCCGATATTTGAAAGGATCTGAGAAAGAGGGACTGCCATGAGTCAACAACTTGTGATTAGGATGACAGGGAGTAAGGCACGGCTTGCAATGGAACATGTCTGCCTTGTGTAACAAATCTGTGATATACTTGGATTGATGAACAAAAAGACCACTGGAACGATACTCAATTTGTAACCCAAGAAAATAATGCAGAAGACCAAGATTTTTCATATCAAACTCTGCAGTCAACTGTTGTATCACACTGTGAACCCCAGCAACACTATTACCGGTAAGAATAATGTCGTCCACATACAACAAAAGAACAACAATAGACTGATGCTCATACTTGACAAACAAAGATGGATCAGCATAAGAGGATTTGAAGCCCAAAGTAAGAAGAAATTTAGTAAAACGCTCATTCCATGCTCGGGGAGCCTGCTTCAACCCATATAGAGATCTTTGGAGTTTACACACATGTGTGGGGTGAAGAGGATCTACAAAACCCTGAGGTTGAGCCATATATACTTCCTCGTCAAGAAAGCCATGTAAAAAAGCATTTTTGACATCCAATTGGTTGAGATGCCAGCCATTAGAAGCATCTAAAGAAAGAAGAAGTCTCACTGTGGTAGGTTTAACCACAGGACTAAAAGTCTCATAATAATCTAACCCCGCCTCCTGTGAAAATCCCTTAGCCACTAACCGGGCTTTGTACCGAGCAACAGTACCATCAGGATGTTTTTTGATCTTATAAATCCATTTACACCCAACCAAGTTCTTATCGGGAGGAAGGGGAACCAAGGTCCAAGTTTTCTGCTAAATAAGAGCATCCATCTCGTCCTGCATTGCTCCTCGCCACTCGGACAATTTACAAGCAGCAGAGTAGGACTGAGGTTCCTGAGCACCAGCTTGAACGTCAACAGAAAATGCCTGCTTTTTCTTAAAAATGCCCGACTTGGACCGAGTCTGCATAGGATGAGAGTTAACAGCAGCAACAGAAACTTGTTGCAACTCAGATACTTGAGACATATGAGTATCAGGATGTAACTCAGACATGGCTTGACCAGAAAGAGCTGCACTGGACAGGTGAGCCATGGAAATATCCCCTGGTAGTGAGGAAATGGTACCAGAAGAAACAAACTCACTTGGTGTTGAAGAACATACTGGAGGACTATGCTGAGAACTTGAATCCCGGGAAAACACTTGTGGAATCGGTATAGATGCTAAAGGAGGATGATGAAAAGTGTTGGAGGGTACAGTGGAAGACATGGAAGCCACCTTGGAACCAGAGACAAAATGACGAGCCATAAGAGTTGCAGGAAAATGACGTTCATCAAATAGAACATGCCTAGAGACAATTATTTTATTGTCTTTAGGATTAAAGCAGATAAACCCTTTATACTGAGCAGCATATCCCAAAAATATGCATTCACTGGTCTTTGGGGCAAGCTTATGAGATCTATAAGGCTTCAATGACGGATAACAAGCACAACAAAAAATCTTCAAGTGATCTAGTTTGGGTGAAGAATGATATAACACTTCAAAGGGAGACTTCATAGACAAAACCGGTGTAGGCATTCGATTAATAAGATATATTGTTGTGGCACATGCATGGTACCAAAACTGAGGAGGAAGACAAGCTTGTTGAAGAAGAGTGATAGCTGTCTCGGTAATATGCCGATTCTTCCTCTCGACAAGCCCATTTTGTTGAGGAATGTAAGGGCAAGACTTATGATGCAAAATACTCTTGTCCTTAAGAAAATTCTGAAAATGAATCCCAATATACTTTCCACCACCATCACTTTGCAATATTCTAATATGAACATTAAAGAAATTTTGCACAAAAGCTTGAAATTGGACAAACAGACCAAAAACAGCAGCTTTATTCATGATAGGAAATATCCATGTGTACCTTGTACATTCATCAATAAAGGACACATAATACCGATATCCTTCAATAGACAAACTAGGTGACGGACCCCAAACATCAGTGTGAATGATTTCAAAAGGAATTACAGACTTTGAAGCCAAAGAAGGAAAAGGTAGATTGGCAAATTTGCCTTGTAAACAAGCTTTACAAGTATAGAAAGAATCGAGACACTTAAAAGGAATATCAGCCTTAGAAAGAGCTGCCTTGACTACTGAAGAAGCAGGATGACCCAATCTGCAATGCCAGAGTGCAGAATTTATTCTTTGTCCAATATATGATGCGGGAGAAACGGGAGAAGACTTCATTACTGGTAAAGGATAGACAACATTGTTACTCAATCCTCGATACAGAATTTCCTGAGTGACCTTGTCCTGTATGCACACAGAAGACTCATCAACAATACACCTACAATTATTATCCTTGCACAGTTGATGCATAGACAATAAATGTTGTGATAATTGAGGGACATGTAAGACAGATTTGAGACAAAGAGTATGAGACTGTAATGGAAGATTAGAATGGCCAATATGAGCAATATGTAAACCTTCTCCATTAGCACCAGTAACAGTATCAGATGATGAGTAAGGAGCAGCCATGTGAATGTTAGACAAATCAGAAGTCATGTGATGGGTGGCCCCTGAGTCAAGTAACCAATACTCTTGTTGTGGTGCAGAGGGAGAAGAAGTAGTTTGCGCAGTCATAGCAACCGGAGAATGATTTTGAGAGTTCATCATGGCAGGATGAAACTGAGGAGGATGAACCACATGAGCAGGTGGAAATGGTGCAGGAAAAGTAGCATGTTGAGAGGAGTGAAACTGCTATGGAGAGAACCCGTGTGACGATGAAGAAAACTGGGGAGGCACCATTGAAGAAAAACCACTATTTCGATCAAAACAGGTTGCAGCAGTATGCCATTTCCGATTGCAAATTTGACACCCATTTTGAAAACAATGAAGAGCACCATGACCTTTCCTATTACATATTTGACAAATCTGCAAAGGTTGATATCCTTGCTCAGTAGGCAGAGGAGAATGGAGAGACTGAAAAGAAGAGCCCTGATGAAAAGTATTTGATGAAGACTACTGTGGAAATGAAGCACCAGTTTGTTGAGGTTGCTGAAAATTATTATAAAATTTCTTGCCTTTCCCCTTTGGTTTGAAGTTATTCCCCCTGAAATTGTTATAAGTCCCTGAACCACCCTGAGATACAAAAGCAAGAGGACTATTCATCTGGAACATTTGATTAGGAAATGGCATTTGTTGAAACACTGGGGTTGAAGAGATCGGAAAAGGAGAACCATTGACAGAATGCTGAGATGCATTATGTGCGGCACCACCAGATGATCCCCCAACATCATAGACTGAATTAGAAGCATACATAGCAGACATGATAGGAGCCTGTTTAATAACTTCGTCCAAAGTAGCCTCTTCAGCTTTCAATTGGGAACGCAATTCCTTTAAAGACACAAGATTCTCTCTGCCCCTTATAACTGCCTTGATAGTATTAAACTCATGCGGAAGCCCTTTAAGAGCAACAATTACAATATCCTCATCTGAAATAAACACTCCAACAGCAGCAAGTTGATCCCTACAGTCCTTGATTCGCTGCAGATACAAATCAATAGACTCGGACCCTTTCCTTATGTTCTGCAGATCAATCTTCATTTGAACAATACTGGTTCTAGTCATGTTAGAAAACCGTTCCTTCAGATTATTCCACATGTCCTGTGAACTTTGACAACCAATAACACAGGACAGAGCAGCAGTGGACAATGTAGCAGTGATTAGAGTCATGAGAGCTTTATCATGAATCTTCCATACTTTGTAATCGTCAGTAATATGATGTGAATTAGTAACAGTTTCTTCCTCAGAATCATAATCCTGATATTTATCTGGGCAAGGAATGGATCCATCCACAAAACCAAAAATTCCATTTCCTTCTAACAAAAGCCCCATTTGAAAATTCCAGGTAACATAATTGGAATCATCCAATTTGACAGTGACAGTGTTACCAACACTAGGAATCAGCGAAGAAATTGGTGACTGAGTAAGTGCTAATTGAGCAACTGTAACCATGACGAGAACTGTAAAAGATCAATGTATCGTCAAGACTCAGAAAACAACTAAAACACACAATTGATCAACAAGATTCTCCACAGACGAACAGCAATACGTAAGCAAGCAAGAGGCACATCAAGAAACCAGATCAAGCAACGCAAGAAACTCCAATCAAGATAATATCAAGAAAATCTCGACAATCCCACCGCAGCAACAATCGCAAATGAGCGAGACAAAACGACGATAACGAAGGAATTTCAAGAAACACACAACAGCAACAATTAACGAAGGAATTTCAAGAAGAACAATCACCGACCGACAGACGAAAAAGCCCCAAATTTCTAGGGTTGCAGCAACCGACTGAGATCCACGACGACGAAACGAGACGAGCAAGACGAGAACAACTATTACCAAGATGAAAGCACGAACAAGACGAGCGGAAGCACAACGATCAGGAACCGACGACGGTGTTACCCTTTGCCGGCTCTGATACCATGTCAACAGTAATGAAGGAAAGTACAGAGAAGGAAAGTACAGAGAGAAAATGTAGAGAGAGGAAGGAGAGAGAGAGTAAAAGAAATGTTATGTATATTTCCAGATATCCGATACAATATGTTTGCCTCACTTATATATAAATACAACCACCTTATAACTAACTCCATATTCTTTACTCTACTAACGACACCTGGCACTAACCTAAGTCATTCCCTAACAAAGATAAGGCTCTTCAGTATTAGTAATATGATGCTTGGAGAGAGCAATAGATTTCCCGTAACCTGAAATAGACAATTGTTCGGTACATGACCTTCTGAAATTCTTTGGTACCATTATCCTGTGAAATGAATCGCTGCCCACGTCAAACGCCAAAATGAAACATTTAGAACCACCATCTGCCAAATTGCAGAATGCGTTCCAATGAATGGCTCCATTAACAAAAGCCTGGGCTCTGTGAGTACTGTTAAAGTCACATACGTGATCCAAAGAACGAGGATCACTCCATGAGCCACCAACCAGTGAATAAACCTCATAAAAATTATTCAGATCCTTACATTGATGAGCACGGATAAGTCTCACAACCTTGTAGTCATTAGTCACAGCGTCAAAACCAAAACCAATATAACCATACTCCATCTTGAAGTTAAGATGAGGCTTAGGAAGGATCACCGACTTTCTCATAGAGGGTTGCATAACATGAAACCTAAATGATACTTATAATCAGCAAGAAGCACCAGCCCATTACAAACGCCGAACACGTGTAAATCTGTATTGTACAGTTCTTCCTTGGGAGGAATTGGAAATTCTAGTCTGCAGTACTCATCAAAAGCAAGGTTATCATAATGCAAATTGCAATACCTCTCCATTGGATCTTGGTCCCAAATACAGTTGCTGCCGCCATAAAGAATATCTGGTCGAACACAGTACAGAAGGAGGAGGTGGGTGTCAAACTGGTTATTAAGATCGATTGTACGGCTGAGGTGGGTGCGTATAAAACTGGGATTTTTTATCATGGAGTTCCATGGGTTGCACACTGAGGTGCATCTGATTAATGATTTAGGAGGTAATCTAAACAGGATATCATGTATGATTTCGTCAGGAAAATTGTGAGCCATTGTTTCAAACTTTGAATTCCCAGACTGCAATTTCCATCTGATCAAAGCAACTGTTTTAACAGCAGAGCAACATTCATATCAAAAAAATCAAAAACCCATCAGAAAAAACGAACACAAAATCCAAATCCTCAATTGTTATAGGACAAATTATTAAGATAATTTAATATCAGAGCAATTTCCATCTCATCGAAGCAACTGTTTTAACAGCAGAGCAACATTCATATCAAAAACTAAAAAAATTGCAGATGAAACCAAACATCTCCACTCTATATACGAGAAAAATCAAAACCCATCTGAAAAAACTAAAACTAAATCCAAATCCTCCATTTTTACTGGATAAATTATCTTAAAAACCCCTAAAAAGGAAAATTTTAAATGAAAAAAAAAAAAAGTTCAGGAATTCACAAAATTCGATGAGCAGAAAAATGGATCCGAGGAGCGAGTCACGTTGTTGTGCTCCGTTGGCGGACGCTTTCAAGGTTCTAGGGCATCGATTTCTGTCGGTAATTGTTATTGTGGTGAGAGAAAGGCATCGGCAAAACCCCCAGTGCTTATCGGCAAAACCCCAAGTGCTTCAGGACTCTGTATTTATATGGCCGTTGCAGATTAAAAGGCTTCATCTCGGGTTTAAACAGGGTTTATTGATTTCATTTTGGGGGCTATAACTAATTTATATTTGACACCTCATTTGGGAGAGGAACTTAGATGGATCGGCAAACCGTTGATACGGCATCTTAGTATAGCGACAGAACAAGCTATGCATAAATTAATTTTACTTTATATAACATTATGTTATTGAATCAGAACGTTACTGAAACGATATACCTGATTCATCTAAATTATGTTCTTCTCTTTGTCTTGTAAGATTTTCACAAAAGTTTTCGACCCAAAAGACTAATACATTGTAATAATTGGAGGTGAACGACAATCCGACCCAACTGTCCAAACCAATTGATTTGTGGATGCCGGTTTTAGTCTAATTTGACCATAAAAGAGCCAACCAGTCTAAACAAACTAGACTGTAATCATTGATTTGTTTGAGCTGGCTTAAAAAGAACTACGGTAACAACTTTTTCTTCTTATATAACCGATATTGCTATTATAATTTACACTATAAAAATAGGAGAATATTTGACTAAAGATGTTAAATTTGAAGTTTGAGAGAATTTTTAAGTTACTAAATTATATTACTATTCAAGTTTAAGATGGTCTATTGTCTTAGAAAGGGAAAAATTAGTGGAAGCTCATGGAATTATTTATTTTTTTTTTTTAAGAAATCAACAGATAAAAATCAAATTTACCCATCTCAATTGCTAAAACAATCCATGTTCAGTTAGCAATCGATATTTCATCGTTATGTTGTCTATATAAAAGTGACACGTCATTATGTTTTGAATATATGATCGAATCAATACATCATAGTCAATTTTGAGTCGGTTATTTTCAACCAACTTTGGACGCCCTTGAAAATGGTTTGTTGAAACATAAATTGCTAAAAGGACCAAGTCGATATTATTGTAATTGGTTCGATTGCCAACCTCTATTCGAAACTCAAAAGTAGAAGCAACACATTTAGGATGAACAAAGCAGCAGATCCCTGGTACAATAGATGTCTGAAACTCAAAAGGTAGAAGCAATACATTTGGGACACAGGGCAGAAAATCCCGAGTTCGAGCGATGTCGAAACTCGAAATTACAGATGGTTAAACAAGAAAGGTACCAAAATCCCAAACATCTCCAAGCAAACAGAAAGGTTATGTTTGATCAAATACTGAAAATCTTGATGCACTTTGGAACAATTTAACATCAGAAGCAGCAAGGCTAGCACTACGCAGCTACACAGAAGGTATCGTAAGAGTCTTGAAGGTAATTTATCCCCGTTTTCTACCTGCACGGAGGACGAATGAATACAGTTACGCTTCAGCGAGCTGTAGTGTAAAATGAGCAACCAAATGCATAACAAGCCTTGTTAATCGCATTGTCATATCATGTCACACTCAGTTGGAACCCTGGAGGTATATGCATTAGAACAACATGACAATGAAAACCAAAGAAAAACCAATGCTATCACCTTACCTCTTCTTTTCTTCAGTAGGAAACTGCATCGGTGTTGTCGAGTAAGACAAGGCTCTCAACATAACATTCAGCATAGTAATATTTATATCCATCAATTCCCAGATTTGTAAATTGCTTGCTCACAAGGTCTAGAGAAACTAATCCATACCTATCATCATACACATCATCCTCGCAACCATCAAACACTACCAACACTACATCACCACTCTTTCTAAAACATAACGGCTGATACAAAGAATCTCTTTCTGGACCTGGTGGAAGTAGAATTGTCAATTTGGTCCATGACTCTTCCATGCCATACTCTTTCATCACCCATATCTCAACATAAGGATCAACCAATTCAAAATACTGCCTGAAGAGAGCAATAGATTTCCCATAACCTGAAATAGACAACTGGTAGGGCTTTGAGCTTCTGGAATTCTTAGGTACCATAATCCTGTGAAATGAATCGCTGCCCACGTCAAACGCCAAAATGAAACATTCATCAACACCATCTGCCAAATTGCGTTCTGCAATCCAATGAATGGCTCCATTAACAAAAGCATGGAGTTTGTGAAGATGGTTAAAGGTACATATGTGATCCAAAGAAAGAGGTTCACTCCATGAGCCACCAGCCAGTGAATAAACCTCATAAAAAACATTCAGATCATCATATCGAAAAGCACGGGTAAGTTTCACAACCTTGTAGTCATTAGTCACAGTGTCAAAACCAAAACCAATATAAACAAGCTCCATCCTGGTGTTAAGAAACTTAGGAAGGGTCACTGACTTTCTCATAGACTGTACAGTTCTTCCTCGGGAGCAACTGGAAATTCTAGTTTGCAGTACTCATCAAAAGCAAGGTTGTCATAACGCAAACTGCAATACCTCTCCATTGGAAATTCGTCGAGATCATCATCGCTGAAGCTAGGAAGAGGTCGAACACAGTACAGAAGGAGGAGGTGGGTGCCAAACTGGTTATTAAGATCAATTGTACGGCTGAGGTGGGTGCGAACAAAGCTGGGACTTTTGATCATGGAGTTTCATGGCTTGCACACCGAGGTGCATCTGATCAATGATTTAGGAGGTAATCTAAACAGAATATCATGTATGATTTCCTCAGGAAAATTGTGAGCCATTGTTTCAAACTTTGAATTCCCAGGCTGCAATTTTCAACTGATCAAAGCAACTGTTTTAACAGCACAGCAACATTAATATCAAAAACTAAAAGATTCAAAAATTGCATATAAAATTAAAAACCCATCTGAAAAAACGAATACTAAATCCAAATCCACAATTGTTACAGGATAAATCATCTTAATTATTTAACAGCAGAGTAAATTCCATCAGATGAAAGCAACTGCTTTAACAGCAGAGCAACATCCATATCCAAAACCAAAAAAATTTAAAAATTGCATATAAAATAAAAAACCCATCTGAAAAAACCGAACACTGAATCCAAATCCTCAACCGTTATAGGATAAATTATCTTAATAACACCCCCCCCCCCCAAAAAAAAGCTTCAGGAACTCACAGTATTCGATGAGCCGGAAAACGCAGCTGAGTAAGCGAGTCTCGGTCGAGCGATGGCTTTTGCTTGATAGAAAAACAAAATGTGAAAAATGGGATTCCCAGGCTGCAATTTCGATCTGATCAAAGCAAAAAGCAGAGCAAGATTCATATAAAAAGCAGGGCTTACCTTGATATAAAGGAAAGGTAGAGAAAGGACACGCAAGTTTAAACTTTACCACCAGGATCTTCTCCGGATCTTTCCGTAAATTGTAAATTATATGATCAATTTTTATCAGGTATGATTTGTATTTAATTTTAAATAAAAATATTTAAAATAATTTTTAACCACATGATATACGATAAATGAATATGATATCCGGATCTCTGAAATCCTCACCAAGAAAATCCAACCGGGATCCGAATTCTAAACTTTAAACTACTTTACGCGCAAGTTTTTATATTTTTTTTCCCTCCATTATTTTTAGTTGATAATTAATCGATGATTGATTCCGTTATGCATTATTTTATTGCAATTTTTTAATTTGTTTCTCTCAAATTGATAGTTTTTATTCATTTGGATTTTTATTTTTTCCTTTCTCTATTTTACCACAGATTACCATTAAGCAAATACACATTATAGAGTCCAACTTTTTTTTTTATTGGAGTTTTAACGAAAAGTTCGTGGTACTGTTCACTTTAACGAAAGACCACATTTTTACACTAAAAAAATCAAACCTGATACTATTTATTTTACCCTTTATTTTGTTCTTATTATTAAAACTCAAAGTTTTCAAGCCATTTTCATTAGTTTTCTTTTTTTTTCCTGCTTTCTCATGTCCCAGAAGCTGCAATTTTCCTTATTGAAGATAGCAGAAATCCCAACCCACTCCTCTTTCCATCCCCTTCTATCCCCTTCTCTCACATTCTATATTTTGTCTTTCTCTTTCTATAAAAAATTAATATAAGATATTGACGTGGTTTAAACGTAACCGTTCAAATAGGATACGAGAGAAAGGGATGAAAAAAAAGAAAGAAGAGAATCCTACTCCAATTGTTGGGAGCTTTAACTTGATGCAGTGTACAATCGAAGTAAAGGACCAATTGACATGTCTCTTAAAGTTCACGAGTCCGACGGCCGAAGAGACGTTTGCTACACAAATAGGACAATATGGTAAATCTACTGTTATGTAAATACTGTGTACATACACATCGAGTATTTATCTATTGTAGGAAAATAAGACCATCCACCAAATCTATTTACTTACTTTTATATGTAACTAACATTTGCCTACACACTTTGTATATATGAACATATTTTTTTAGAAAATGAGAAGAAGAGAAGGAGAGAGAACGTGGGGGAAGTGTGAGGTTTTTGTTTTTGGTTTTTTATTTTTTTTTATTTTAAATACTAGAGATATTTTAACATCACATGTAGGTGGGGCTTAAAAAAATAGTAAAATTTGAATCTATGAAATTACATTATTGCCCATAATTTTTTTTGTGGGATGGAAGACAAAGTTGTCTTTTCCTCTCTTTTGGTTGACAAAGAGGATTTCATTAATTAATAAAGATTAGTATATTTATTATCTTTTGTATGTAAATATACATAATTTTCGTAGTATTTTCAATCCTGCAACATCGCGCGGGCATTTGTTGCTAGTAAATTGCTAAAAGGACCAAGTCGGTATTATTGTAATTGGTTCGATTGCGGTTTTGGTGTATAACCAATCTAATCGGGGCATGCCAGCCTCTATTCGAAACTCAAAAGCAGAAGCAATCCCTGGTACAATAGATGTCTGAAACTCAAAAGTACAAGCACTAAATTTGGGATATTCATCACAGGGCAGAAAATCCCGAGTACGAGCGATGTCGAGACTCGAAATTACAGATAGTAAACAGGAAAGGTACCAAATCCCAAACATCTCCAAGAAAACAGAAAGTTTATATTTGATCAAATATTGAAAATCTTGATACACTTTGGAACAATTTAACATCAGAAGCAGCAAGGCCAGCACTACGCAGCTACACAGAAGGTATCGTAAGAGTCTTTAAGGTTATTTGCCCCGTTTTCTACCTGCATGGAGGACGAATGAATACAATTACGCTTCAGCGAGCTGTATTCATTCGTTAATTGCATGGTCATACCATGTCACACTCAGTTGGAGCCTTGGAGGTATATGCATTAGAACAAGAAGACAATGAAAACCAAAGAAAAACCAATGCTATCACCTTACCTCTTCTTTTCTTCAGTAGGAAACTGCATCGGTGTTGTCGAGTAAGACGAGGCTCTCAACATAAGATTTAGCATAGTATTGTTTATATCCATCAATTCCCAGATTTGTAAATTGTTTGCTCACAAGGTCTAGACAAACTAATCCATACCTATCATCATTCTCATCATTCTCATCATCCTCATCATCCTCATCATCATACTCATCATACTCACAATGATCAATCGGTACCAACACTACATCACCACTCTTTCTAAAACATAACGGCCAATACAAACAATTTCTTTTTGGACCAGGTGAAATTAGAGCTGTCAATTTGGTCCATGACTCTTCCATGCCATACTCTTTCATCACCCATATCTCAAGATATGGCTCAAAAGAATCAATGAAATAATGCCTGCAGAGAGCAATAGATTTCCCATAACCTGAAACAGACAACTGGTAGAGCTTTGAGCTTCTGAAATTCTTTGGTACCATTATCCTGTGAAATGAATTGCTGCCCACGTCAAACGCCAAAATGAAATATTCATCAACACCATCTGCCAAAATGCGTTCTGCAATCCAATGAATGGCTCCATTAACAAAAGCATGGAGTTTGTCAAGACGATTAAAGGTGCATATGTGATCCAAAGAAAGAGGATCACTCCATGAGCCACCAGCCAGTGAATAAACCTCATAAAGAATATTCAGATTGTCAGGTTGAAAAGCACGGCTAAGTTTCACAACCTTGTAGTCATTAGTCACAGCGTCAAAACCAAAACCAAAATAAACAAGCACCATCTTGAAGCGAGGATGAAGCTTAGGAAGGGTCACTAACTTTCTCATAGACGGGTTGCATAACATGAAGATGTATTCTAAATTTTTCGTATAACCACCAAGAAGCACCAGCCCATTACAAACGAACACGAGAAAATTTGGTCTGTACAGTTCTTCATCGGGAGCAACTGGAAATTCTAGTTTGCAGTACTCATCAAAAGCAAGGTTGTCATAACGCAAACTGCTATACCTCTCCGGAAATTCGTCGTGATCATCATCGCTGAAGCTAGGAAGAGGTCGAACACAGTCCAGAAGGAGGAGGTGGGTGCCAAACTGGTTATTAAGATCAATTGTACGGCTGAGGTGGGTGCGAATAAAGCTGGGACTTTTGATCATGGAGTTCCATGGCTTGCACACCGAGGTGCATCTGATCAATGATTTAGGAGGTAATCTAAACAGGATATCATGTATGATTTCCTCAGGAAAATTGTGAGCCATTGTTTCAAACTTTGAATTCCCAAGCTGCAATTTTCATCTGATCAAAGCAACTGTTTTAACAGCACAGCAACATTCATATCAAAAACTTAAAAATTAAAAAAAAAAAAAATATTGCATATAAAATTAAAACCCCATCTGAAAAAAACGAACTCGAAATCCAATTCCACAATTGTTATTGGATAAATTCTCTTCATAATTTAACAGCAGAGCAATTTCCATCAGATGAAAGCAACTGTTTTAACAGCAGAGCAAAACCAAAAAAATTAAAAATTGCATATAAAATAAAAAAACCCATCTGAAAAAACGAACACTGAACCCAAATCCTCAACTGTTACAGCATAAATTATCTTAATAAACCCCAAAAAAAAAGAAATTAAAAAAGAAAAGCTTCAGGAACTCACAGTATTCGATGAACCGGAAAACGCAGCTGAGGAAGCGAGTCTCCGTCGAGCAATGGCTATGCTTGATAGAAAAACAAAATGTGAAAATATGGATTCCCAGGCTGCAATTTCGTTCTGATCAAAGCAAAAAGCAGCGCAACATTAAATACAAAAAGCAGGAGAAATTTTTAGTTGCGATCGGATTACAAGTGGTAGGAAATTTTAATTTTTAAGTTATTAACCTTTTAACACTTATATTTCATCAATTTTACAAAAACACGTGATATACCATCTCGTGTGACGATCACATTGAAAAATCTCTCAAAAAGCATGGATTTGCTAGATATAAAAGGATTTGGATCTCATTCGGATCCAAATGGTGAGGATCCTAGGATCTCATATCTTAACCGTTTATCGTAGATCGTGTGATTAGAAATTGTTTGAAATTTTTATTTAAAATTAAACATAAATAATATATAACAAAAATTGATCGCATGATGTATAATGAATGATTATGATGTGAGAATCTTTAGTATTCTCACAAAAAAGATCCGGAAAGAATCCTTATCCGATATAAAAGCATGAAAACAAAAGAGAGGAGAGAGAAAGATGAAAGGAGTAAGAACACGCAAGTTTAAATTTTAAACTACTTTACGCGCTAAGTTTTTATATTTTTTTCCCTTCATTATTATCTACTAACCTTTCGCCACCAGCTAACACGAGTGATAATTAATCTTTTTATATTTGTTTATGCCAAAAAAAAATCAGTAAATAATATTTCAAAACGCTGAAAAAGAAGAAGCAATAACTTCTCTACGTCATTCTTTTTTACGATTTTTTTTTCATTTCAAATTACTTTACTAATTTGCTCTTATTTAATTAAATTGTTATTTTTAAAAGTAAGAGATTTTTTATGAGCTAGTTGGGCCTTTGTTAAAATATGACAAAATTATTTTTCAAATAGCAATTTTCGCACTCCCCAATTATTCTTTTTGCTCTTCTAAGTGTTTTTTCTTCATTGGTTATCATCTGATGAGAAATGTTACGAAAACTCTTTCAAAGTGAAACTTTTCATGAACTGTTAGGTACTTTTTCACAATATTTTATAATGTTGACATGGAAATTAATATTAAACTGTAAGGTGACAGAGAGTTCATAAAAAGACACACTTTGAAAAAATCTCCTCAGCATCTCTTTTATGATTTGATTTGTTCAATTCCAAGTCTAGAAGAGAGGGGGTGTGGAAGAGTAGAGGAGAGAACGAGTTATTTTCTTCATGAAAAATACTTCTTCCATTTTCTTCATGAAAAATACAAGTTCTTATGAATAAGTAATTAGAAGTTCTCTCCAAAAAGTACTAAAAAGCGATTTTATAATCCATAATCACTTTCTAGTTTTCTGTCAAACATTGCCTAAAACATCTTTGGTTACTTGAAACTACTATTCTCTACTCCAAACACACTGTCGAACGAGCCCTTATTTATTAAGATACGATGACGCTGTGTTATCCTTCTCTCAACCCTCCTTTACTCTATTTCAAATCAAATATCAATGGAAAATCAAGCATTTTAAGTAGATAACTTGAATTTCCAACAAAAATCAACCAAAATTACAGATAATATTGGCAAAAGGGCTTAATAACAGGGTGGATGGTGTAGTGAGTTAGACCAGTTAGGCAATGATATCGTCCCTTTTGCATATTGCATTGTTGAAAAATGGTTACAAACCCGACTAATCATTAGAACAACTTCGAGGCAAGAGATGACATTGTTGCAGTATCCTAAACGAATCACGCATGCATTGCCAATAGCAAACGTCAAACGCAGATTGGCTTGGGATACTGCCACCGTCAAGTAAATTTCTCCCGCAAACGGCGGGCTAGAGGGCATGTTCATTTGCACAAATAAAACTGAGCAAAATTGGAATCACCTTCTCGCCTTCAAATAAATAAAAATCCAAAAGAAACCATCTGGAATTACATATACATATACATATTCCTAGGCTTATTACCAAACATTCAGGTCAGAGAAAGTGAAGAAAACTGACTAATCTAAATAGAGATCTAATGTAAACACCAAAAAGAACGGATTTTCTATCCATATCCATCTGTACCGACTCCCCAATTTTCCGACACGTTAAGAATCCGCATAACAATTGCTACAATTTCAATCCATTGTCACCGAGGAGCTTACCGGCCTCCGGTAAGATAATGGTTTCCGAATTCTTAACAAAATCCATCATTCGATTTCTCCAAAAGTTGCTGTAATTCTGGAAGCTAAAATTCAGAACCGGTTCTTTCATCTGCGCAAAGAATGGGGGAGAATTAGAATGAAAATCACAAATTAAATTGAGTTGATTTCGGAAAAGATTGGCTATGGGATTCGAAACAAGGAAAGAAAAAGGATGTCGCACTGACATGTACATGCTAACTATACGACCGATGACTGGAACCCTGGAGAAACAATATCTGCTGAGATTCTTTTCTGTCAACCAAAGCCAAATCCTTCACTAGCTTCATGAATAGCAAGTAACAATCGTTCATGAAGCTGTTCTTTGGTGGTGTACTCAGGAAGATCTAGCTGGTTAAAGCTGGAAGACATAGGAACACATCAGACGCATCGAGCTTGACGAGAATGTGACGGGGACAAAGAAATGAACATTTTTTGTAAGGTAAGACGGTACCAAACAAATTATGTTTACACTAACCATGTATGAGCGGAGGGCAGCCTGTCAGGAGCTCCATAAGCCTTGTGAATCTGAAATTTCTGAGGACCAGAGATACCTTGCAACGCCCTGAAACCTTCCAATGGAACCTGAAAATCGCAAACATATAAATCAACAGCTACACAAGCCATTTCCAATCATTATAAAATGGCAAAGTTCAATGAGACAATATGCGCATTGTCAAAAATCACGTTCACAGGAAATGAAAATGATCTATGGAGTCTATAGGCAACTGATATCAAGGTAAAATGCTCAGGGTAAAAACAACACAAGTCACCCTTTCAACGGAACCTGTGAAAAAAGTTATGAACATTATAAAGGGAGGGGTTGGTTTGTTGGAAAAAGGGGATCGGCCAAGGGAAAAGGGGGGTCGTACATTATCAGAAAGTACAAAAGCCCATATAATATCCTTTTTAGTCGTGAACCAGCAGATATGGAGAAGTATATATACTATTTCATATTTCTTTTGTAGTACAAAACAGTTACCTTTGATGTTCCAGTCACAAACTGCAGCAGTCTCGCCATGTCCTCCTTGTCAAAACTTTCAACCACGTCCCAGAACCATTTAACAACATCAGATGCTGATGTGTAGCCAGTGTACTCGGTGTTGGCCTTCAAATCAGCCACTGCAAGGACAATGTTACCTTTCAGATACCACAACAGAAGCAAAATATCATATCTATTAAATAATAAGCTCATTCAAAATGCAACTCACAATCAATCTCTGGAAGACCACTGATGAGTAGCTCAAGCTCCTTGTCATTGAAAATAGAGATAAGCTCTCGCGGGACCAATTCACGAAACCCGTCCAGGAAGGAATCAATTTGAGGACGGATAGCATTTGTCAAGATATGTTCAGCTACAAGATCAACATACTCGTGCTTTGTTTCTTCAGTAACCCGAATATTTCTTCCTCCAGGTTTCAGCTCATAATCAGTAACCTTTTCAAGAAGGTAGAAAGAAAGGAAAACACAACGAACAAGTACAACATTAGTCAAACCCGTGAGCTCAATTTAATGTTATAACACTGAATGAAAATCAGATAAGCATCTAAGGAAGACTTTATAATAACACTACGTGAAAAACCAAAAGCTTTCAAAAAGAAAGAACAGAAATAAAAAGTTGCATATAAATCAGGAATATCATTCAAATACCTGGTTTTTCTCATAAAGGATATGCTTTTCTTCATCCGCATCCATGCTAAACGTCAGGTCAGGAATATCACTCACGTCATTCTGGACACACGAAAAAAATTAAAATTAAAAGAAACGTACACAACAAAGGAACTGAGAGTCTTAATCCACGCAGAAACAGAAGTTCAGAATACCACTACATCTTAGATCAGTTAACAAGATATAAACCGACAACGAAACCCATTCCAATCCAACCTTGGAACTCTTAAAAATCAGTGTGTGATCAAAAGCACACTAACCTCTAACATCCACTTTAAATTCTTGTAGTAATCAGGATCCACAGCCTCTATATCATTGTAAGTCACCTTTACACCAAGTATATGCTTGTAGAAGGATCGAGTGAAATAAACATCCAAAAGTTGCCCATCAAAAAGTGCCTTTGCAACCTGAATGAATTATCAGAGCAGCAAATGTCAAAGAGAAATTTAATACAGAATTATAAAGCCGGTTTCAAAAAGTCAATAGTCCAGAAGAATTACCACACGGCCCACAAATTTAAAATATGACAGATGTTCTGTCTGGTAGACAGAATTAGGGTTTGGCTGGAAAGTTGCATTGTTTCCTACAGTGGTGAAAAGCAATGCCCCCTTGTCAAATATGACCCTCGACAGTAATTGATACCACTCTCGTGTCAGACCTCCAGCATCAATACCCTCTTCCCCTTGGAATTGGACATTTAATCGACCCTTCATGTCATGAGTAGGCCGCATGCGCAACTGATTATAAGAATCCTCCAAAACATAAGCCCGCCGAACACTTATTCTCAGAGGACCAGAGAGATGTTGCTCATGCTGTTGCCTAATTCTTGACCGGAAATGCGCTCTCTTGTTGTCAAAATCAATTAGCCTTGGTGCCTTCAGCATCATAGTAAGGGATTTCTCCAACAAACCTGGATTCTGTCTGATAAAAGCATTTAAAAGCCGGCGGTGCTTCTCAGCGAACTTTGTAAATGTAATAGCACCATCAAGCTTTCTCTGAGAATCCCCACAACTGTGGCACTTGGTAGTTGAAGGATCTGAGTTTCCAGAGGACTCTTTGACTTCTCTTGCAGTTATATTCGCCTGATCTTGCAGCATTGTAGAGAGGTTCTCTTGTAGCTTTTCACACAAAACAAAAAATGCCTCCATGAAAGGCAGGAGCCTCTGAGTTCCAGGGGGGAGAGGAGATGAAGAAGAACCCTGTGCATGGTCTCCAACATTTACTATAGACATGGTTCGACAGAAAGAACTCTGACCCAGCGCTGTTTCAGTCGCACTTATACAGTTGCTTAATTCTTGCCACAGTGGCTCAAGTGCAACATTTAGCTTCCACATGATGGCATGCTCCTCCTGCTCCGCATCATTCTCCAGTCCTGAATTCTCACTAGCCCTAGGTGAGGTGAGGGAGCAAAGTGCTTGTAATACACGTAAGATTGCTGACCCAGCCATTGATCCAGCACTTAAACCCAACATATGTGTGTTCCGGAGAGTGACAAGCTCCCCAACAGCTGAGGCACTCAAACCATGAGCTAGTTCTGACAGCGCTGAGACAAAAAGTTTTCGATGGGGCGCTGCAACTGAGGCCAACTTCTTCAACACCTCACCAGCAAGCATATAAAGTTTATCTGAAAGCCTAATCAAGTAAATGGACTCAGATTAGACACTCATAAAAACATAGTTCATATACTGTAGCACAAAGAAATGAGTGGAGGGTCTAATACGTTGGTAGAGGACATGCAAATACAAAAGGAGCAACTACTCATATAAAGTCACAACGGTTAATATAAAAAAACCTGCACATACGTTCAAAGAATAAAATTGTAAGAATTAGAGAGCTAATAATACCCCTCACGACCAAGAAGGCTGCAAAGATTGTGCAGATCAGATTCTGGCAGCTTCAAGAAAACATTATATGTATCCGTACTCCTCTTTCCATCTGAAATTGATGATTCACCACTAACAGGCTTATCTCCCTGACCAGATTCTGATTCCAAAGGAGGACCCTTTTGACCATCTCCTGATGCTTCACCAACAGGCTTATCTGCCCCCTCAGATTGAGACTGGCCCTCTAATTTTGAAGCTGAAGTATATACAACAACCTGAAGCAGGCCCATGACCTGTAGCACCCAAAAAAAAAAAACATGAGATGGTGTTGAACTATAAATTTTTTTAGAAGGATCATGATGTAGGACACGATTTAGCAATAAAATAATCAAGATTTTGACTCCACATGTACAACAAGAGATATGGCACGCAATATGCAGTTCTCTACCATATACTTAGTTATTTTCTAAATTTTTAAGAAGAGAAATAGTTATGGAGCAGGTACTAGGTTTTGTCCAGAATGGTTGACGGGTCGGACATTACAAACAATTGAATTACTCCGATCTTAAATTCAGATAAGGTCTCACGTATCATTGAAGATATGTGGATATCTAACAACTAACAAGGGACTTTACACTTTTAATTAAATATACAAATAGAAAATAATCTCTGCCCGAGGTCATTTTAAACTGGTTAATAATAGAGTAGGTTGTACCTGCTCAAGATGAGCAGTGCTGTGTACAAAATGAGGTCGGTTCAGGAGCTTCAGGAACAATATCAGGGGAATGTCAGCATCCTGGGTGTTTCCAGAAGTTTTTGAAGATCCTGCTTCTCCAATTTTCTCCTTGCCTTTGTCCTTCTTGGTTTCCACATGCATAGGGCTTGATGACTCAGGAACACCAGAGAAATCAAAGAAGAATAACATATTTGCCACAGCAGAATGATTTGTGGCCAAATAAGTCAAGATCTCAAGAATTCGACGCAGCACCAAGGGAGGAAGACCTATTGAAAAAGAAGAAAAAGCAAACAAATTGTTTGTTCATAAATCGAAGAAACAAATATACTGCAGTAACTGTTGGCGCGTCAGATGACTTACCATCTAACAACTGTGATCGACCATAAACAACATTTGAATTGCAACCATAAAGCCTTTGGGAATTAATAGCTGCTAATCCACCGACTAAGCCCTCAGCCTCGGGTTTGATCATATCGAGCAAAAGACGAACTAAGATTGCTCGTGTAACACTGTGGGTACATAAGTTCAACAATAGCCTCTGCAAGAGTCCTTTACCAAGGGGCTAACCACATAAAAAAAAAAAAAAAAAAAAAAAGGCATCATGTTAGCAGAAGATAGTCATTTAATGAGTGATTGTATGAGACTGTACGTAGTACATGCACGTATGCATGTGATTTTCAAATAATGTGTTATATTTGAGGTCTTTCAAAGCAAAAATTGAGAAAATACAACCCACTCAGTTTTCTACTCTTCAACAAACCGAAATTTTTTCATGTGAGGTCCTTTACAGAATATTATTCCCATCAACAAAAGCTTCACACTTGAATAGTAAACATAAATTTGTTCAACTTTTAAAGAAAATCTAAAATTCATATTTCAACTAATATATAAACATGAAACTTTCATAACCAGTTATAAACATTCCAATTACCCATAATTGGAATATGGATTTACCTGCGCTAATCGTAATAGCCTAATTAAGGCTTTCAATGCATCAGCATCCAGAAGCGGCTCTCCTTCATTTTCCTTAACCTTTAAGCAGTCTGCAAGAGCAGAAACTGCCCTCCGGCCAATAGTGACTCCAACACCTCTGTCCATCACCGTCTGCCGGTCAAAACCCAATCCATTTCTCCGGTTATTTAGCCTGTGGCTGGTCCCAAAAAGGCTGCGAGCCTGATAATGACTCATTGCTCGGTCTCTTAGCATTTGGGCTTCAGCGAGCAATGGAGAAGGCAATCCAGACAGAACTGCTTCTGAAGAAGTTAAAAGCACCTGGACCGAGAAAAATTACATATGTAAGACAAATAATCATTACAACCTAGTCATGAAAGATGCAGTTCCAGATGAAAACCTCTTCACGTAAATCAGCTGGAAAAGTAGCAATTATTGAAGCGTTGTCCATGTCAACCGGTTGTCCCTCAGCCTGCTGTGCAACCCGTTGTGCTCTTTGTTGAGCCAAAACTTCTGCTTGGATACCTGGAGGAAGGGCTGCTAAAAACTCAGGATCAATGTCATCTGCAGAAGGTGACACATAAGATGGAGGTTGAACGGGCTGAACTTGCTGTGAAGCAAGAACTTCGGCCCTCAAATCTTCAGGAAGAGCTTCCAAGAAGGTTGGATCAATTGCAGTAGCACCATTAGCCTCATTATTCAAATCTTGTTCAGCCTGATTAGCTTCTGGAGCAACAGTTGTGTTTTCCCTTGATGGTTCATCTGTACGATTTTCAAAAGCAGGCATGGGATGGCCAATTTCATTTATTTCACCAATGTAATTCATATCAACATCAACATTTGTTGGCATCAAAAAAGTATGAGAATCACCTGGAGTAGGCACATCGAAACCGAAACTTGCCGACACATTACCAACCTGCCCCTCTGTTCTTGAGGATCTATCACAACCCACAGCCTCCACCACTGTAACATCATGGGCATTAGAAGGCACAGCAGAGACCCCTTCACATTGTAAACCAGCACTTATTTCTGCAGACGAGTTGACAGAACCTGGCATTGACCCTACTTGCTCACCAGCAGCACCATTCCCATCACCAATGTCCATGCTATCGCTTGGTGTACTGCTGGTTGAAGGTGGCATAATTGACATTGGTTCAGGTACCTGTGAGAACTCCCCTGCACCTTCGACTACAGATTCTGGATTGACTTGTTCTTGACAGGGAGCAGCGTCAGAACTTGAGTTAACTTGATGTGTTGTTTCATCAACCCCAACTTGATGCTGATCTTCATTTCTTTCATGGCTGTCATCACGCTCCACTGCTACTTGACTATCACTTAAAGGAGGGAGATCTGGCTGTTTCTCCTGCACTCCTGAGTTCTGGGACTGTCGTTCAGCAGGGATATCAGCTGGAGCAAGACTGCGTAATTGTGATATAAACTGTTCCTCCACTGCTTGTGCAATAGCAGCAGCTTGAGGACCTGCTTGAGGCTGGCCGTCATCGGTCCATCGACCATCACCTGGCCCTCTTCGGCCCGATAACTGCAATGAATCCATACCTACAGAATAATCAGTCAACGGTGGGGGTGCTGCACCACCCAAGCGGTCACCAAAAATATTGCTTGGTACATGATCAAAAGGTAGAACAGGAGCATCAAACATGTAGAAATGAGCTACATCAAAGCTCCCTGATGACAGGGCTTCTAGATCCCTGGATGAATTTCCACCTGCTGACCACATTGAGACCAAATCCCCAGACTGGGATGGTCTTAAAAGGAGAGGATGTTGAAATCCATTTGTTTCTGTAACAGATCGCTCAAAGGAAGACCTACTTGTCTGACGGCGGCGGTCGAAACCCAACGGCCTTCTCAGACCAAACAAGTCATCCACATTAACACCTTCGAAAGGTTCAGCAGCAACATCAATGAGACCACTTGCAGCTCCAGGTTGTCCAATTTCCTGCAAATGGTCAAGCCCATCAAGGGCTTCCCTCCATCTCACTTCTATGACACGATTCTCATGAAAATCGTCATCATCTTCATCAATCATTTCATCATTGTAATCGTCTCCCAAGCCGTTACCTTCATGGTCTTCCACATCAGTATCAGCAAGAGACATCATGCCACCACCTTCCTCTGCTATATCCTCATCCTCATCTTCTCCCTCATCATCATCCTCATCATCCTCGCCATCATCACCCATGTCATTTTCTAAATCAGCCATGTCATCATCTGCCCTATTCTCAACACGAAAAGTCATCTCAATTTGATCAGTGTTGTGCAGTACATTACCTTCATCCATCCCCTCACGCATGAAATCCATCCCAAGCTCCATAGATGGATTAGAAGCTAGCGGTCCTTCAACTTCTATCCTCATATCTTGTTCCACCAACTGGTTTGGATTTCCATCAGGATTAGCTTCACTTTGAGAAGTTCCTTGATCCCCTTGAACAACCTGTACGATATCTCCCACACCCTGTTCACTGCTTGTATTTTGATTATCCCCCACAGTTGTATCAGCTGATGGGGCTGTTACCTGACCATCAGATCTTCCATTCAACCCTGTGGATTTTTTCTTGCTCGTCTCATCAGATTTAAAGTATTGCTCACTAGCATTAGCAGCCCTTGTTAGGCTTTCTAACACCTTGAGTATCAAATTCACAGTTTTGGGAGCATCAGGATGGTCTAAGTCAATCACCCGTAGGATACCAGTCAGACACTGAATCATTCCCCCATCTATCATGCCTTTTGCTATGTCTGGTGAAAACCCAGAACCAGGTAAGTTGCTAGATGATGAATTTTTTGACAGAATTGAATACACCAAATCAACAAACGCATAAACCCTTTTATCAGGTAATAAGGTGGAAGTAATATCCAAGTTCGAAACCAAGGATAAAGCCTTTACAAGTTCAATAATTACTCGTCTGCGCCCTTCACTGGAACGACCGCACAGAACTACCAGGAACCAAGAAGCTTTTTCGGACAACTTGTCTCTCCATTCATCGGGTCCAGCAGATTTATCAATGGTGAGTGGAAGCAATCGATGAATTACATGGTGCAGTATACCACCATGTCCAAGACCATCTGGTTGATTAGATCCCCGCAATTGAGTCATTTCTAAATCTCGTTTAAGTATAACCCCAACTGCATGTACATACATAAGAAGAATATCACTCAGTAATTTGAGAACAAAGGTAACTTTAGCCAACCCTGCAGATCTTTCAGATTCAGACTCCACTTTCCTTGTCTCGTCAACCTTTGATTTACCCTTCACCTTCATAGTGGGTTCATCTACCTCCATAGCGGATGGGTTATTAGCAGAGTCTTCCTGGCTATTTGGGAAATGGTATTTGAAGACTATTTCAAGAAGCTGATCTATCACTTGAGTGAGATTGGGAGGGATCTTCTTGTGACTTTTTGAGCATTTACCAGATCCATCGTGTATCTTATTTTCAGAAATGCGCACACACTCATTGGAAGATAATCCAGCCTCATCACCTGCTGCTTTAGATTTTTCCTTCTCCTTCTCTTTTTCCTTCAATAACAGAACAAAGGTCCTACCTCCTGATGTCTCCAACTGGCAAACCGCAGAAGCAGCTTTCATAAAAACTACTGGATCTCTGGAGATTACAGGTGCCATTGATGTCAAGAATGTTCGTGCAGAAGTGCGCCCACCGTGCCTGTTTCCACTCAGGGCTTGGCGAATCTCCAATTCCATTGCTGTTTGCAGTGTTTGTGGATCTTCAAGGAGATGGCGAACGATAGCAGATGCAATAGTATCATATCCAGGGAAAAAACAACTTCTTGGAAGGCCAAATAGAGCTGCCAGGCCTCCATTTTCAAGGAATTGTAATGCTAGAGCATGAGTTTTTGTCAAGCGAGCACATAATTGTAAAACAGCCTGCATGATCATTGCTGGGACATGCTGCTTTATCAAATCACAAGCAACTGCTAGCACCTTATGACTCTCTTCCATAGTCAAATAACCAGTAGATTTCCCCAATATTTTCTCAAATGCCATGGCAGAATCTCTTTCATGGGCATCCATAGGTTGTTTTTTCTCTGTATCTGATGCAGGGATTGACGCAAGCTCTCCAGATAATTCAGGTAAAGCCCCCGTTTGAGTACCTTCAGAAATTCTGGACCTTGATTGCAACATGTTATCCAAAATAAGCAGAAGAGCACTGATACATTTTGGGACAAGAAACTCATTGCCTGACTCATCTTTGCCCTTAAAGTTCATCAAGATATCTGTTGCAGTGGACACAATACCATACTGTGCAGCGATTTCCCTTGTGCTTCCATCCTCGGAAAGAAGTAATGCAATAACATGTGAAACCATACTCAATGCACTGGTATCATTAGAAAAATCCAATGAACAATTCTTTAGCTGTTGAGTAAGATAAGATACAACTCTTGGACGGTCTTCACCTTTGTTCCGGTTGCTAAGCGTCACAAGCAAATCTGTCAATGGGAATGCCATGGTATCATTACTTTGAAGCAATTTGACCGATGCTGCAAGGGCATCATCAACAGGAGGAGCTTTCACACAACCCTCTTCTGCCAGTACATCAACAGACTTTTCAACACTATCAGCTTTGGATGCATCTGATGAATTTCCTAGTGAAAGAGCTAGTGCCCGAGCCAGTTCATCATCATCCTGCACAGGATCCTCAGGATGACTAAAGAGCCACTCCATGGCCATTTCAACGCTATTTGTTTCCACCCGCCTAAGAGCTTCCTCTGCTCTAGCTCTTGGAAAACCCATCTCAACAATGGTGGTAATAGTATTTTCATCAAGTGGTGGGGGCATGATTCGCTGGTTTGTACTTCCAACAATGCCACTGCGATTCTGCTTCACATCTCCAACACCAGAATATACATGCATGACAAGCGAGACAATAGAAGCAATGAAACTTGGACTACAATTTGGAAACATAGGGTGGTTCCAGACTGGAAGTATCACATCAAGAACTTGAGATTGCAACATACGAACAAAAACTTCTGGGTCCCTTGGCACAGGGAAAAGCCCGATTGACAAACCAACTGCAACTGGCTGAACAACCAACTGCGCCTGAGATGCAGAGGTTGTGGATAAGAGTAAAGAAGAATTTACAAAATACTCGAGCAGACGGCAATAGCTCTGTAAAGTATCAAGCAGCCATGAACTGTGGGACAGTTTACTTCCTTCACCTGTCTTTTCAGGATCAATACCTGACGCTGACACAGAGTATGGTGGTGTCCACAACAACTGACTAGTAGCTTCAAATGTTGTAAGCAGCTCCTTAAAAGTACCATGCACATAGAAATTATTTACTGTTACAGTATAACAAGTTCGCCGCCTGCTGTCAAATGTAAGTGACACCATATCATCGACAACTTTGCCAAGATATCGACACTTGACTGACAGTGAAGTATCAAGCCCAGCTGATGTAGAATGCCCAGAGAAACTAAGAGACTCGAGAAATATTTTAGCTAGGGCAGTTCCAAGAGTCTTGGAAACCAAACTCAATGACCCAGAGTCTCTACGCCGATTTGGTGATGTGAATCCCTTGACAAGAGCTGTGAAGAAGGAACGCAGTGTGGAAGCCAGCTTGTTGAGGATTTCTATCACAAGAACATCAGGACTTTTCTTTTTCAAATCCTGGGAAGTAGATGTCTCCGATACTGTTGATGAAGATTCAGAATCAACATTTAAAGCCTCCAAATGTCGGTTTGTCCTTCCACCCCCCCTTATGCGTGTAAACCCATGACGACTACGACGGTGCAAACCTTCACCAGAGCGAACAACTGAAAGAAACTCGCGTTCTCCACCCCACAAGGGCTGATTCCTGATAGAAACTGGATTCATATATCTCACCATTGGTATATTAGCATCATCATCACTCTCCCTTCCAGACGCATTAGTCGGACCTGCCTCAGCACTCTCTGGTTCTTGTTCAGCATTGATCTTCTCATCTAACTTGACATCATTGCACAGAGAGATTTGCCAAATTATTTCCCTGTATGTGCTTCCGAGATCTTTCAATACATCTGCATCTGCTGCACCCAGTTCAGACACCACAGTCGTGGTCCCTTTCAACAGAACATTAGACAGAGATAGAATAGCTTCAAGACTAGAAAGATGTCTCAAAACTTGAGTTTGCTTCGTAGATTCCACCAAAGCAAGTTGAGTCCCTCCAACTGAAACTAAGAGTTCATTTGTTGATTTCATATGCTCTCTCAAGAATGAACAAACAGCCCGAGCCAAAGAAGCAGAATGTTGTGGTGAGAAGTTCTTAAATGCAACAGAAATACTCTGGCCAACTGAAACAGAAAGAGGCATCAAAGGCAAGGTAAATAACTGCAGGACAGCTTCGACCCCCTTCTTCTCCACAAATATACGACATGTGTCACCATTCTGAAGTATTGTTTCAAGAAGACGTGCAGCATTGCTCACACAATCAGGAAGGAATAATTCAACATTCCCCACTGAAGAATCAGAAGGTGGTTCCACAGTCTGCTCTGAACTCTCCGTTTTGGATGATTCCCCATTATCAGACAGGACCAAATTCCTCTCTTCTCCATCTGTTTCCATGGGAACAGGAGTAGAAGAGCCCAAAGGATCAATTGACATGTAAGGAGCATCAACCCCATGTCCAATTTTTGAAATGGCATTTAAGATCTCAATCAGCATATCCACTCCAGGCCCACGCAATGAGGAAGCATGGCGCATTAATTCATCCAATCCACTAGATAACGAGCCTGGTGTGTCACTGGTCAGGGCACGCAGATAAGTTCTTGAAGTAAATATCTTCACAAAACACCTCAAAGCATTGCGATCTTTCACGGCCTGAAGACCAGTAGTATTTAAACATAGGGCATCCAGACACTGTGGTATGCATGTAATGGCTTCCGCAGAGCAAAGAACTCCATCCATTATAGCATCCAAGAAGGCAGAAGGAAGGCCTGCTGCATCTAAGACTGGAAAACAGGTAGGATCTTTGTGTATTAAATCACTCATGACAGTTGCCGCCAGTGAGAATACCCCGCCACCAAAATCCTTTGCCCTTTTAAATATAATGCATAAGCATTGCGGCAATAGACTCTCCTCTGAGCCATAAACACGGGCAGTATTTCCAGGGGCATAAGTCCCCAGGGATATAGCACGCAATAAAGCTTTCATAAGCAGTCGTCTGTGATATGAAACCAGTGGTTCTGAATACAAAGGCTGCATGTTGTCTAACTCTGTGGAAGTTCCTGCAACTACTTGTGCACTACTCCCAATGATGTCAGAATCCTCATCTTGATGCTTTGAGCCATTTTCTATATGAGACACTTCCACCTGTAGGCGAGAGATTGTATCGTCTAAACCACCCAAATCCCGAAACAATGCAGCAGCAGGATTACTGTAATCCATAAAAGCTTCTAAAATGTGCACAGATGTGCTGACCAAATGAAGGTGTTGTGGGTTTGTATCTTTAAGCAAAGGCAGAAGGGTGGGGATAAAACCAGCTTCACGCATAGCTGAACAACCTGATGATGATGACACCAAAACTGTGACAAGAGATAATAGAGCCTCAGCAAAAACAACAGACCACTTTGATGTATCTTTGGTGACAAAATCAATGGCCTTCTGCATGAGACTGGATAGGATTCCACGATGACCACCAGATGTGACAGCAGTCAAAACAGTAGGCTGCCGGGATCGATCTTGACAAAGAGCAACCAGTGAAAGAAGACATAGAATTCGAATTTTCTCAGGAACCACATCCTCAAAGCTCAACAATGACACTAATTCATTGATAAACTCAGGTTCAGTGTTGAAGAAAGAAACAAGATCGTCAGCATCACTATTTGCTTGAACAAGAACTATGACGGCATATAAGCGGATGCATGCATACTGCTGCCGAGTAGCTACAGAACCAAAAGCCCTTGCAAACCGCAATCTTGTCAATAAAGAAAATCTTAAGGTTGAGGGTACTTTGTACTCAGCAATTAACTTACTCAAAAGCTCAAGATCCGTTTCTGGATGAGTGTTGATGTTAGGTAAGTGAATGATTTGTAATCCTTGGTTGGCAGGGAGGTCACCTGTTGAATCATTGGATGCATAGAACTCAAAATGAAGGGTGGAACCTAATTCATAGGCAACAGGGTCACAACCACTCTGTACTGCACAAGCAATTAATCCAAGACCCTCTTCTTTTCCCCCCCAACCTTGTGCAAGAGCGAATAACTTTGAATTTAGTGCAGCATCTCTAATGGAATACTTTCCGACTGTTTTCTTTACAAAAGCAGCCAAAGTCTGCAGGCAACCCTCAACCACATCCGCATCAGTGCAAGCAAGCAGAGATGAAAGATGCTGCTGCAATAACATATGAAACAAAGAAATAAAATTAATGAATGGGAGGAGGAGGAATTGAAAACAAATGAAATTGACTCATGTATATAAGAAAGAATAACACAATGAAATGCACAATAATCAGAGTTGTTAATCATCACAACCCAGCTAAAATAAGCCTTCATCCAATATACAATACCCCAAAAAGCAATAATGGTATAATTATATATCTAGGTGGAATAATTACGCACCAATGACAGAGAGGTGAATGATGGAAATTTTACCTCATAAGAACTGTAGAAATGCTTATTTGTGCAGTTCTCCAAAATTATCCTTATTACACGGAGAACTTGAAGAACAGCTTCCCTCGGAAAAGGAGGATCACTTTCTAGAAAATTATCATCAAGCTGCAAATCCTTCCTGGATTTTACATGCTTCTCAAAAAATGAATCAAAATGGTTGAAAAGATCAACCCAATGATGGAAATCTCCCTGCACAAGAAATAAAAGCATATAAATCATATTGCATGTAAATAACCATATCAATTTAACAGTTAAAGGTTATAAAATCACCTTATCAAACTCCCAGATGAAACCTTTCAGAGGTTCCTCTATAATCTCAAAGGGAACAGCAGTAACACTATTGATGAAGGATCTAATTTTTGGAGGCTGAAACAAAACAAGACCAAACAAAAAGTACAAATAATTGTTAGCAATTTACAGACTCACCAAATTGCTTTCATATAAAATTAGTACCCAACTATAGCAGAGACATAACAAATACACCAGAAAGAGATGAATCATTTGTAAACAATAAGGTCTTCAGGTGCAATGAGGAAGGGATGTACAATGTGTGCAAACAATGAGAAGGGCACATACAACATTACAACGTAGTGCAAACAAGATCACATCCTAGAGAAATTTGTTTTAACACACATTACCCCCCATGACTTTGTTAGAAATCTCCGTACTACTTACAGGAAATAAGCAACACTGAAACTAATGTAAACAAAACTGAGGCACTGGAAAAAGTTTGTTGTTAATAGTGCCACACTTGTGGTACCTTTAAAGAATGGATTAAAGTGGCTTGGATTGACCTTAATGAACCTCCACATAATATGGTTAAGTTCACTTAATAAAGTTTAATTACTGAAAATCTTAAGAGCGCCATCTTCAAATAGATGCTTATAAGGAATTAAGATCATTCACGCACTCACAATTCATCTCACACTTTAAGCTAAACGCAGTATATGCTTGAGCAAAATTTTATTGTGTGATGTGAATGTACTAGATTTATAACTTCAAAACAATTCATGAATCTAAGTCTCACATATTTCAATGCATAGCAAAAGTCTCACAGAAAATGACGAACTCCTAACTTCACAGATATTTTAATTTAATGCATAGCGAAAATCTTAAAGAAAATGACGAACTCCTAACTTCACCTTGCGGTAACAATTATCCAGTTTCCACATATTTTCTACACACCATTAAAGCATAAATGTCACAACCAATCAATCTTGTTCCATTTAGATATTGCATCCATATAAAAAGATTAAAACTTCTTTTTCGCAAAAACAATCTGTCATGTATGTATGACACCCCCCCCCCCCCCCCCAAAAAAAAAACAATATTAGCAAGTTCAACAAAAACAAATAAAATTCAGATGGATGTTCGATGCAGAAAATCACTAAAAACAATAATCAAACAAATATAGTCAACTGGATTGGTCATGAATAATCATCTCTAAAATCTTCCTAGTATTAATTGCAATTGTCAAGCAAGAATGGAAATCTCGCTTAATAGGCTGAATATTTTTACATTCTCGTACTCCGAATTGTGTATACAATTCAATAAGAAGAGCAAAAAATTCAAACTTTCTTATCTTGTATCAATCCCTAGTTAAACAGCCAACGAAAACAAAAAATTGATAGACGCCCAATACCAACCAAATAAGCAATTGCAACAAAAGCGCCACTCACTGAGAATTGAGAAAACATCATAATTTAAACAACCAAGAGAAATAAATCAAAAGAAAAGGGGAAAAAGAACATAACCCAAAACCATCAACTTCTCGAAATCAAAATATAGCGAAAACCCAGTACTTTATTCTTGTCCACATACATATCATGCGCATGTATGCATAAAACAATCAAATCGATTCCATAGGTGAAATATACTGACCACTTCAACCGCCCTCCTTCTTTTTAACTTCATATTGGAACTGAAAGCATTGCACGATTAAGAAACTCTTTGAAATGGAACCCGATCAATCCCTGAAAACCAAGAATTGATCGAAGAGCAGAGGCTGAATTGGGGAAATTAAAATTCTGCGCCAACTAAACTTGAAGTGAGCAAGGTTTTGTATGGGCCGTTGGACGATGATCGGATCGTCGAGCTTCGAATTTTTTAGAGTAATCAGAGGGAATTTGAGCTTTTTGGCGATCAAAATTAGGGTTTTGATGGAATCGCACAGAGAGAGAAGGGGAAGCAGAGAATTGGAGAAGAAATAGATTATTCAGAAAGAAGCTAAAAGGGTGGTATATATAGAGGGGGCAGGAAATTACAGAAAAAAATTGGAAAATATAAAAGCCAAAAGTAGATAAAAATAAAATACTTTTTTTTGTATAGAAAAATAAAAGGAGAAAATGAAAAATTAAATATACTATATCTAGCTCCCCATTTACGATATCAAGTTCCGTCAGCTGATTATACAATATCATTAATATAGGACATCAAGGTGACAATGTACTTGTGTCATGAAAACTCTCCTCCTATTATGAGTAAGATAATTTGAATTGGATATGACAAAGCAACACAATAATGTAGATAACTGACTAAACACACGCCTCTATTATGAAAGTACAATACTCTAGATAATTGACCTAACGCACCTCTCTATTATGAAATACACACACAACTAAGATAATTTGAATTAGTGGCGACAAATAGGCACGATATCATAGATAATTGACCTAACGCATATCTGTATTATCAAAGTTTTTTCTATTATGAATAAGATAATTTGAATTAGATGCGACAAAGCAGCACGGTACTCTAGAAAATTAGTCTAACGTCTCTATTATTTAACTTGCTTGACATTTTTTATTGTTGGAAACTTGTTCCATGTTCAAAAAGTATAATTGTGATTTTGTTCAGCTTGTTAGATATCTTACTTATTATAAACCGAACAAATAAATTATAAACAGTTGAATCATGGAAAAATAATACAAAGTGAACCTTATAATATTTGCCTTCAATCCTAATCATATAAATATATGGTGTCAATCAAGTTTTGCATTGGTGAAAATAGGTTATCATACGTCCTATATACCGGGAAGAAAAGAAAAGTTGTGTTTCCTTGGTAAAATCGGAGGTTGGTGTGTATTAGAGTGATTAGTACTGTGTAGGTGCATGTTTCGGTCTAATGTTCAGAACGCATTGCAGTACGTTATATGTTATTACATAAGTAGATAGATCTTTTTTTCTCTTTATTAAATGTCGATTTACTTGTATAATGATATATATTGAAGTGTCTGTATTTCAGACACACTGAAAATCTCTTTTGTTTTTGGGACTTTCTTAATACCGAAGGAAAATAGCATTGGACTTTGGAGGTTGACAACTTTATTCCAAGAGCAACCAAAACATTGAAAACAAATATGCTTTTTTTTTCCTTTTCTTTTTCTTTTTTTTTTATCAGAAAATATGCTCTCTCTTTTTTTTTTTTCATTTCGGTGAAAGAAAACAAGTAAACTTGGAAACATGGACAAAATTTGGACTTGATAAGTGGTGACATTTGGAGGGTTATCGTGTCGGGCTTTGTTGAATGATGACCAATCACAGACTGAAGGGGATGAATTTGAGTATACGTATAGATGAGATATAGTAAAGAGATTATCTCAAAAGTAGAATTTTTCATAAACTCTTTATCGCCTCAAGTTTTTTACACAATATTTTATAGTGTTAGCTTAAAAATTAACGTTAAATTGTAAGGTGACAGAGAATCCGTGGAGAGTGTCACTTTGAGAGAGTTCCCCCTTAGCATTTCTTATGTATAGGTTACAAAAATATTGATACTACTAATGAATTACTGCTGCAAGTGGTGATGGATTTAGTGGTAAAGATTTTATCTTTTAACCCATTATATTTCGAGTTCGAACTGTTTTCCCTTTGCTGTATATCAGTGTAAAATATCACTTAATGAATTACTGAGTTTTTATCAAAGGACAAGGAAACTAAACACAAGATGGCAGATTAAGAATAGGTGCTGTACCACTTAATTATGAGGGTATTTTCATGAGAAATTACGCAATGATAGAAATACATTAACAAAAATAGTTGGCCTTAAAAGAATTTATGTATAGTTTTTCACAACCAAACCACAAGTTTCTTTTTAACTTTGAGGAAAGAAATTCCCAAAACATCTTTTCCCCTTCGTCATAGGAAATATTTTTGCTCACGATCCTCAAGTAATGGTGATACTCATCACTCTATTTAATATTGTTAGATGAGTTTAAATTTCAAGACTTCTATAACGGATAGATACAAATCTCAAAATTTAAACTTATATAATGATGATAAATAGAATAGTGAGTAAAAATTCACCGTTCATCACAATGAAAAAAGTGAGAACATAAAAGGGTAATGTCATTAAAGTAGGTTATTCCTATCATATATAATATATTAACCTCAAAACCTTCGCTGTGGACTTGCTCAAGCACTGCCGTGTTCTTGCCTTACTTGTATCCGTAATGGAATACAGCAATGCTATTTTGACATACAGAATCGATTCATTTGTTGACACAATTTTTAATAGGGCAACTTGTAAGTTTTACTTAGATCATGTGTCAATAAATAAAATGGCCCCAAACATGTTTTTACTTGTTTTTTCATACAATATCACGTGATTAATTTGAAATATCGTCATTTTAACATCTTCAGTTTATGTAAACCTCTATCTTGTGCTCGCTCGGTACCTTGTTCCAATTTGCTATCAACTTTCAATTTGATTTTCAGCTTTTCAATTTTTAAAATTGGGTCACTTTACACCAAATTGTTGAATTTATTTTTTACTATTCACCCTTTTTTTTTATAACTCACAATATAACAAGATAATAAACAAATTTGGCAAAAGGTCATGTTTTTAAAGATGGATAATACTTCTCTCATTCTCTATTTCGAGGAAAATCCTTCTTTTCGCTAACGTAACATCATTTTATCATACAAATATTATAATTGGAACTGTTTTGTTCTCTTTATCATCATTCAACGATAATCAACAATACTTCATTTTATCTTAGACCATTTTAGTCATTCATATAAATAAAAAATTTGATGGGTCACCATGAGCATTCTACTTGTTACTATAATTGTCAATATATTCGACACATACAGGTAACTAAATTGTCTCTATAAATTTAGTGAATTTTTTTAAAGATAATTTTTAGAAGATGACAAAAAAAATGTGATTACGACATGTTCTATAAATAAAAGATGGTAGTGTTATTCACACATCCATTTCACTTCTCACACCCTTTTCAATTTTTAACCGTCGAATCAAATAAATTAAAAAAATGGATGACTAAAATCAATAAATGTGTGTGAGTTGTAAAAATAAATGTTAAGGTAGCATTTTCCTAAGATATTAGGGGAAGAACTACAGAGTATGGGGAGTAGAGGGGCGGAAGTGGAACTAAATTAAGTTTATTTTTTATTTCGAACAAATCAAATTTTATCCAGTTGCTTTACCGGAGTGGAAAACAGGGAGTTGCGACTCAGCAGACAGCACCAACCAACCATGGCGCTAGTACTCTCTCTCCGCCTGCTTCTCCCTGCAGACACCAACAGACCTTCTTCTTCTTCTTCTTCCCCCAAGTCACTCAAATTTGATAAGAGAACAAAAACATCCGTCTCTACTCCTAGAAAAGGTGAAACTTTCTGTTTGTTTCCCTAGAAAATGTTCAGAAAATAAAATTTCTGGATAATCATATGGAATTCTGGTTCAGACGACAGGGCCTACATTTTTGGAGCTTCATTGGCATAAAAAATTCGCAGTCTTTGGTGAAAAAAGACAGTCTGGGAGTGTGTAATTTTAGCATGAGTCCGAATTTTCTTCCAATTTTACTGCCACTAAAAAAAGTTGTAATCTTTATTGGTAAATTAGTGACAAAACAGTTTGGGACTGTGTAAGTTTGGTCGCTGAAAAAGTTGTAATCTTTGTTGGAAAATTAGTGAACTCATGTGTTGGGAGCGTGTAAATTTAGTTGGGAGTGTGAATTTGGTTCCAAATTGATGCTGGAGTGAGTTACTTGTTACTGTCACTAAAAGTTGTGTGATTCTGTAGGTAGTTTCAATCCCTCACACAAAATCCAGAAGGTGAATTTGGAGGTTTCTCCTCACAGAGCTGGTAAGTTTGGATTATGATGTTTGCTTTATGTGCATTGGTGGCTGGTTTTGCTTTTACTGTGATTAAATTTTCACACAAGAGGAAGAAAGGAGCTGCATTTTCTTGTAAATGTTAATTCGTAATGTGGGTTTGTTTTTGCTTGCTCAGTTTCGGCGGTGAGATTGATGAGAATAGAGATGGGAGGTGCTTTTGCTGATCTTCTCAATGAGAAAGGGAAAGGTTCTGGTGAAAATGAGATGGGATATGTTGGAAGAACTCTTGGGTTTCGTACACGGGATTTAGAGGATCGTGATCTTAGATTGGTTATCTCTCTCTTCCTAGTTCCTACTGTCTTGTTTGTTGGAAGTTATCTTGGACTGAATTCTTAGTTGAATATTTCTCTCTTTTGTGTTGGCATTTGCTATTAATTTCAACTTTATAGGTCACTGATATTGTTGGCGGCACCATCCGTTGGAAGAGATATCTTGATCATTTGATAAGTTCACTGTGCAATGATGGAAACACATTTGCTAGGATGGAACCACTTCTTTTACAGGTATTTTACTCTCACATGTTTATTACATGCTATTTTGCACCTGCCCCAATTTAACTTCCAACCGTTAAGTCCCATTCTTTTATTTAAATATCTAGAATCTCTTGCATCTGCCGCAATGCGTTGGAAGACATATCCTATGTAGGTTCATTGGAATGTCTTTCAGTTATGTGGATAGTTTGATGCAGTTCAATGATGGATGGACATATTTGCAATTGCATCAATGGTTAGAACTGAAGCAATAGGAATTGCAATTAATTATCTAGTTACTTTAAATGGTTGGAAATTGTGACTGTGACTTTACTTTCCTTGCGACCAAGTAGCTAAGTTTAGTGCTCTCAACCTGTGCAGATTCTTCGAATTGGTTTCTATGAGATTGTTAAGCTGGATATGCCACCATATGCTGTTGTAGATGAGGTAAATTTGTCTCTTTTTAATTTATCCTATTTTACCTCAACCATCTGTGGTAGCTGGAGAGTTTTCTAAAAGACTCGATCATCATCTCGATCTGACCTTTCTGATTTTGGCCTGCCAATGATGTAGTATTCATCACAACTAGGTTCAGATATTTTGGATGTTCAAAATTTTTTGTAGTAGTTTCCTATAAACATTTTCAACATTTTGTGTAATCGAGTTATTTTTCTAAATGCCATATTTGTTCCATAAACTGCAGAATGTGAGGCTTGCAAAAGTTGCCCTTAGACATGGTGCTGGAAACTTGGTTAATGCTATTCTCCGGAAGCTTGTTCTTCTCATGGTATGCCATTTTTTAATTTTTGTGGTATAATTATGCAATTATACTAAGGTATTCATCAAATGTTTTCAATTATGGGTTTGCAGGAAACCAACTCTCTTCCTCTACCCAAATTGGAGGGTGATGACCGCGCACAAGCACGTGCTCTTGCCACTTTGCACTCTCATCCTGTTGTAAGATTAGAATTGCTATGTTGTTCATACTTTTGTTCAATACTGGGATAGGATAATCTGGGACCACCATGGAGCTAAAAACATAAAGTTAACATCTATTGATTTGACGAACTATTGTCGATAATAGATGTTTTACCACCACAATCCACTCCTAAGCATTCAATACTGCTCAGTAGTTGTAGATTTCCGTGAAATTTTGACATTTCCACCTCTGGAGGAATCAAAACTCGAGTAACAAAATCTCGTATGCCTGGCCTTGATACTTTGTTTTCATCTTTGCCCCCTCCTTATTTACAGTAATTTCAATTTTCTAGTGGATGGTGAGGCGATGGACAAAACATCTTGGACAAGAAGAAGCAATTAGATTGATGACGTGGAATAACAGTGATCCTAGTTTCAGCTTAAGGTTTCTAGTGTCTTTCCTTTTTGTTATCCTTCTAGTATAGAACATGAAATATCTTGTTTACCTTTTTCTGGTGCTAATTTCAGGGCAAACAGTGGGAAAGGTGTTTCAAGAGCTGACCTTGTGACAAAGCTTAATGTCTTAAAGGTGCTGGATTATCCTTTTTCAGTTTTTAATTTGACAACGTTGAAATTCCTTGAAAATGTAGACTGACTATAATTTATGCTTGAAGCCTCTATAACCATATCTACTTGCTCAGTTTATTGATTTCTTTTCTTGAACTTAGGTTCCGCATGAGCTCTCTTCGCATTTGAATGATTTTGTCCGTGTGAAAACAGGGTTGCAGGTATAAGTTAACTATGCAGTTCATTTCAACGAGCCCATTGTTTATGTATGGAGTACCATTCTATTTTTTCTATATTTTCTGCAGAAAATACTGGCTTGAGATGTCATTTTGTAGTTTTGAGTTTTTCTTAAAACAAATTAAAGTGCGAATATAGATGCCTTGTACAACTAGTTTTGTGAATATTCAATGTGGGATATTCTCTACTTTTTAGAGAACTGGAAAAGGTCCTTACCTACCTAAATTTTGTTGATTCAGTTGGTCATACAGGCCGGTCTATTGAAAGAAGGTTTATGTTCAGTTCAGGATGAAAGTGCAGGTCAAATTCTTCTTGATTTTAGTTAGTATGATATCGTTTCTGTTTTTCATACATGTCCCACATGCCTATCAGATGATTTTTTGTTATAGAATCACATTTGTCCACACTTTTTCATGTATGCCTCGAAAATTGAAACATTTTGCTAGAGCTTGATTCTTTTTTTCCTGTACTTAGCTTACAGAAATTCGATCTAGTTTTCCACTTTAATTTTAGACCTTTATTTTAGCATCTCCTCAAATTGTATAGTGCAATCTCATTACAGGTCTGGTAGTTTCAGTTGTAGATCCTCAACCAGGTGAAAGCATTATTGATTGTTGTGCTGCTCCTGGAGGAAAGACTCTTTACATGGCATCCCTTTTGAGTGGCCAAGGTATACGTTATCTCGGATAATATACTTGTGTAAGAATAGATAGAAGTCTTATCCTTGTACTGATAAATTGGACGAAATGATGATAATGTTAAGACCCTCTAGTCTTCCTTTATCATTGATTTTGTGAAACTATAGATAACCGGAGAGACTTACATTGGGTTTCAGGTATGGTATATGCAGTTGACATAAATGAAGGCCGGTTGAGAATCCTCAAAGAGACGGCCAAGTTGCACCAAGTAGATGGTGTGATCACCAATGTGCATTCGGATATCCGTACTTTTTCTGTAAGTCATCAACCCTGTACAACATTGTTATTCCGGACACAAAATTTCTTATGTGTTCATCATCATTTTCTCCAGGATAACAATAGTACGAAGTGTGATAAAGTTCTGTTGGATGCTCCATGTTCTGGACTGGGTGTTCTCTCGAAGGTGATTGTATAAGATGGCATGTATTGTGTTCATTTGATTTTAAAAAATTGTTTTGTTATTTGATGCTACTTTTCTTTTTAACTTTTGAAGAGAGCCGACTTGCGTTGGAACAGGAAATTAGAGGATATGGAGCAGCTTAAAAGTTTGCAGGATGAGCTTCTCGATGCAGCTTCTCTGTAATACCAATACACCTCTCTCTCTCTCTCTCTCTCTCTCTCTCTTCTAGGAAAAAATAAATTCATTGGTCAACTGTATTTTCCTGTTAATTTTACTGCAAGTCTGAGCTTAACGTGCATTTACAGATTGGTCAAGCCTGGTGGTGTTTTGGTATACAGTACCTGCTCTATAGATCCTGAAGAGAATGAAGAGAGGATAGCTGCATTTCTTCTCAGGCATCCGGTAAAGAGTCTAAAGACTAAACTGAATTTTATTTAACGCTCTATTCCATTTCGTTTTTCAGTACATGCTCTTTCGATGGTAAAGAACTGCTTAATAGTTTTCGCTTACCAGAAAGAACGGACTGTCTCATGTTTTTAAATTGCAAATGGGAACTGTTGAACTTACTGGCATATTATTTTTTGAGCTCCGGTCTACAAAATCCGGTGCTTGCACGTTACCAAGTAGGAAATAAATGTGCTGTTAAAATGTTAATATCACGTTCTTTAGAAAAACGAAATCCAAAGTTCTGCAGGTCTTTAGTTCTACTTGGTGAAACTGTAGATCAGTGCGTGTGTGGTGTTATCTACAGAATTATAATTGTGTTCGTCTGCATCTATCTTATCTTTGATTTCGATATTATTTCTGGTCTTTCAGGAATTTCAAATAGATCCCGTTGGCAGATACGTTCCACCTGAATTTGTAACAGAACAGGGTTTCTATTTCTCCAACCCTGTAAAGCATTCCCTCGACGGGGCATTCGCTGCTCGTTTAACTCAAGCTTTATAAATGTAAGTAAAGCAATCTTTTAGTTTTAATTGGCTAGTGCATCTGGAAGTCCCCTCCAATGAAGCCAGCAACCGCGTAAATCTTTGCAGGTTCATTTGAGAGAATTTCTTCGGAGCTAGAACTCCTGCGAATTCAGTTCGAGTTCTTTGTTTTCTGAACTGGAGTCAGGTTCCGGAAATATGTTGAAACAAGTTTTACATTTTTCGCGGGGAGTTGCGATTGGGAGGGTACAATTTTGTTTCAGAGGGAACTGAACTCGCCGGAAAGGTTATTTGTATGGCGGAAAACGTTCCGATATGCTTAAGAGAGAATGAAGTCATAGTTTCTGTGCTGGTGATTGAAGAATGTTTATGCGAATCTAAACATGTGATGCATGTCGCAAAACCGAGCGCAGTGGCGTTCTAGGATTCATACAGCCAACTCTACTTAGTGGATAAGTCTTGATTGTTGTTGTTGTAAAAAATTGATGCATGTAAGGCACGCATTTGAAATTGTTACTGTAACAATGTTACATGGTTACCAAATTCGGAAAAGACACAATTTTCTTGTAGTTATAACTTATAATGTTGACAATGATATAATTATTTATAATTCATCAAATTCCGTTGTGGAGGATGATTCTTGTTCTTGAACTCAAAACAACACAATTCTAACAAAACACAATGTTCGTAAAATGTTTACATATTTGTAATCGGAATTAAAATAAAGAATTCATTTCTAATTACAGACAAAAGAAAACAAAGGTACATAAAATATACAATATTTTGAATGAAGATGCGAAAAATAAGAAAATGGTGTGTAAAAATCATTTTCCGAGATGAAAGAAGAAAACTTATTTCAAGTTGGGCTTACCCGACCCGATTCAACTTGCAGAAACGACGTCGTAAGCGGTATCATTTCATCTTCTACCTTGTGCCGAAAACCCCCGAAGGCCGAAAGCTCAGGGAAACGCTCAGACAATGAACACTCACCGCCCGGCGAGGGCGCTGTCACGTGCTATATCACGTGCCATATCCCACTCCTCCTCCTCCTCCTCGTCATTACAACAGCAATCCTCCACCTTTCCTCTGAAAAACGTGACCAAATCGAACTTCGAGCCGGCTCTGGCCGACCTGCGCCGCCATGTTGCCGCCGCATACTTCGTGGCCATCGATCTCGAGATGACCGGAATCACCAGCGCGCCGTGGCGCGACTCTCTGGAGTTCGACCGCGCCGACGTCTGCTACCTCAAGGTCAAGGACTCGGCCGAGAAGTTCGCCGTGCTTCAGTTCGGCGTTTGCCCCTTCCGATGGGACTCCTCCAAGCGCTCCTTCATTGCTCATCCGTACGTGCCTTTGCTTTTTTATTTCTGTTTTTAGTTTGTGTACTGTTTGGCTGCCTAGAAAGTTGAAGAAAGAAAATAACAGAAGTTAGGGATTGACATGATTTTCTTGCTAATGGGACATTGCAATTTGCTTTTGTTACACTTACGTGTTTGGTTGCCGAGAAATTTTGGGAGAGAAGAAAATGTAGAGTTTTAGTCTTTTGCTTTGATCATGGTATTTGGATTGAAAAGCTCTATGTCTGGATTTTCCTGATAAATGTAGGTAAAATTGAACTTTAAAAAAGAAAAATGAAGATTTGCTTTGCTTAAAATTGGTTACTTTCCCGGGTTTATAAGTTATATTATACATGTGTTTGTTGGCTAATGCAAAGGCGCACAATTTCTGAGATTGAATAAGTTTGTGTAACTACCGCGTTTCGTTTTGAACTTTTTATATGGTTTTTATCGTGTAAAAATATGGGTGTGCTGACAGGCACAATTTCTACATTTTTCCTCGTCAAGAGCTTCCGCTTGCAGGCCCAGCATTTGAGTTTCTCTGCCAGACTACATCGATCGATTTCTTAGCTAAATACCAGTTTGATTTTAATGTCTGCATACATGAAGGTAGTGCATTTGTTTGATTGCTTTTTGAATTAATGGTTAAGATTTCGTGAATGGTGGGAATTTTACTTCATCTAGCTTTTTTTTATGATGCTTTCAGTTGTAAAGTTAAACTGTTGTATTATCTCAGGAATATCTTATTTAACCATAGAGCAGGAAAGGGAGGCGCTGAGACGTTTGAGTTTGGCATATGATGATGAGTTATTGGCTAGATGTTCAAACTTGAAGGAACATACGCACATGCCAGTGGTCAAGATGGCTGACACTCTCTTCGCTGAACGGATGAAGAACTCATTCACTGAATGGCGTGATCGTTTGTTAAGAAGTAGTAAGGGAGGATTCCAGTTTCAGGGAGACTCAAATGACTCCCAACAGTTACAAACCATTTTCTTCAAGATGCGTCCAGCTCTTAGTCTGAGGGGATTCACTTCTCATCAGCTTAGGTTGATTCAAATGGTAATTTTGGTTTTTTACATTTTGATCTTATACAATAAAATTCTTACTTACGACTGGTTAATTTTGGATTATGGTCAGACACGATCCTTACGTAGTCTTTGGTAATTGCGTCAAATAATCAAATTTAATCGATTCACCTTGGGTTTGCTGGTTCAAGGAAGTTTAACTTGAAACCTGGTTTCAATTTTTTTGTTCTTGTATTATGTTTTACTTTTATAATTATATGCTGATATGAAAATGAATGCATGCAGGTCATTACAAGGCATTTCCAAGATCTCTCTTATGTTCAGATAAATGGTGAAAAGTCCTGTCAACAGCAACTAGTTGTGCGGACAGAGTCCAAGGATGACAGAGAGTTACTTCTGGTAAGTACTTTGTTTCCTCCAGTATATATGATGTGAAATTTCCAAACGCTCAAATGTGAAAGTCTACTTGGTATGTTACTTTGTTATATGGTTTTGCAGTCTTTCAGTAATTAGAATTTTAGTTGATTTCGTTTGAAAAAATTTACTTCGTAAAGGTTAATAAACAAACAACAATGTTTATTATAATTACTCTTAGGGCATAATTTTGCGTAATGCTGTATGTGCATTACGAAGAACAGAAATTTTCACAAAAGGAAGATTATGTGATGTTTATCTCCAACTCAGGAGGAATTAAAGTTTTTTGTATGAAATCATTTGTAGAAAGAGGTGAAGGATGAACATCATAGGGAGGCAGAGGTGAAAGTTCAAGCTGCAGTTGGGTTTCGTCATGTTATTGACCTTCTTTCCTCAGAACAAAAGTTTATTGTTGGTCACAATTGCTTTCTTGGTACAAATATTGGTGTTAGTTTCATATAAAATTATCTTTTGAAAGTGATTGATGGGTGAGGGGCGACGCAAGGGATGGGAGAAGGGCGTTTGGGAGACACGGGTAAGGGTCCTTCCAAGCCCTCGGGTGTCAGGAAGGAATGTGAGATACAAGCATTTAGCCAGAGACTTCAAAATAGAGCAAAAGGTTTTCATCCTAGAAGTGGAAGACAAGTCCTTGGGTGAAAGGATTTGTTTAACTGAGAGGACTAGATTCAGAGGGTTCCAGATTTCTTTTGACTTGGGCTGTGCCTCTTGGCTCAGTGTTCAGATTAAAACGGCGATCACAGCAAGTGCTCAGAGCTTTTTTAGACTGTATAGGGGTCTTAACTACCAGTTTTGGGTGGAAAGTTTCAACAACAAGAATGGGATCTTCCTTGTTCTGTCCAAATCAGAAAATCAGGGGCTTGTTAGGAAGATTATCGTCCCCAAAGGAGTCAATTTTTTTGGGTGGAGGAAAATGGATGAGTTATTGTCTGAAATCTTGCGAGGAGGAAAGAAAGGGGGGGCTGTCTCTGGCACTCCGTTTCAATCAAAAAGGCTTGCGAGGAGGGAGGCACCCGAGCCCCCGAGGATCCATTCGTGTGTGGTTCCTCAGTTGTCGTATAAAGATGCAGCTCTCGGCGGCAAAAAGTCAATAAACCAGGTGCCGAACGCAATCGCAGGTGAGAAAATTTGGATTGAGAAGAGACGGACAAAGAGTGACAAATCCCCGGAAGCCTTTAACTGGGGAAGTGTAATTGTCTGTGAGAGACAAGTGGTGCATCAGCCTTGGAGAGAGGTGGATGACTCAGTTCTAAATATCATGGGAAGGAAAGCAAGCCTTGTGCCCTTCCAATGCAATAAGGCTCTGTTTGTGTGTAAGAATGAGGAGGAAGCGGCACAGATTGCCCAAATTGGCGTCCTCTCCATGAATGGATTCCCGGAAGTGGTGCTGTCCGGATGGTGGAATAGCATCAAATCAACCGAGAGGAAGGTGGTCAGTTATGGAGGATGGATTGCTCTGGAAGGATTACCGTTGCATCTGTGGACAAGCGAATTATTTCATGAGATCGGCAACGCTTGCGGCGGTTTGGTAGAAATTGACCGGAAAACTGCTGATTTTGAATTCTTGCTTGAAGCTATGATAAGAATCAAACAAAACAACACTGGCTTTATTCCAGAGTTTGTGGAAGTGGCAGATGGAGATTTGGTCGTCAGGGTAAAAATTAGACAAATTTCGCCAGCAAGGAGACCTAAGGCTTCGGTAGCCGAGTACGGAGAATCTAATCATCTGAAGATGTCACGACGCCCTTTGCAGGCCGAACTGAAGACACACAAGGTGAACGGAATAATGCCTCCGGCAATGGCGATTTCTAAACCGGGAAATCAAAACTGTCCTTCAGTCGAGTCACATGCGTGCTGTCAGATTGGGGAATTTAAATATCCCACCATTATGGGCTCTGGCAGAAAGCAAGGCGTGCTGTTGGGAGAAAAGAGGACAGAAGGTGGGGATTATTTTAATCTGTCAAAAGGCTTGTCTTCAACAGTGGGTGGGAATTCTGATTGCCTGGAAAAGGAATTTTATATTCATAAAGAGGTTCAGGGGGTTTTTAATATTAATTTTGAGGGGGAGGTGGGGTGCGGCCCAATCAAAGTTTATGACGGAAAGTCCCAAGTGGATTGTGGGTCTACCAGTGAACAGAAAACTTTCAAGGTTATTGTTGGGGGAAAGGATGGGTCCGGCCCACACAAAGTCGGAAACGGATATATCAACATCGGGGCATTTCTTGGGCCTCCCCAGAGACCCATAACGTTAGAACTCTTTGGGCTAAATCCCTGGGCCCATCACGGAAACGAAGTAATGGTCATGCCAAATTTTCAGTCTGTAGATTTTCACACAGTCCACATGGCATCAGAAAGGAGCACCCATCGGGCCCACGAGAAGGGAATCGAAGCTACTATAATTTGCAGCAATCTGAATTTTATTGCCAGATTCGGAGATTTAGCCAACGAAGCGAAAAGGTTTAAACTTGTTTATCCAAAAGAGTTCGGGTCGCGGCTGAACCTCTCTGAGGAAGATATGCCAAAGAAAATTGGGGCGTCTAATCTTCTACCCCTAGATGACGAGTCGGATCAGGACGAAGAGATGGAGGAGCTATTGGGTCACAATCCTCTTTGTGTAACATCAGTCACAGAGAGGATGGAACCGGTCATAAGCAATAATTCCTCAAGAAACTTTTTTCCAACTATGGACTTCGATTATCTTGCTCAAGTCACGCACGGTGAGGAAGAGGATTGGTCTCAGGTCTCTGAATCAGAAGTTGAGCTCGGGGATTCGTCCCAAGATGAGAAGGCTAACTTCGATCCAATTGACAGTGGTGAAGGTATATTGCAGAATCTATTCTCCGATGGAGACAAGGAAATGATCTTGGCAACTGAAGAGGACGGTACCTTACGGGATTACAGGCAAGATCTTGAGGTAGTCGAACAAAATCAAACCAAGGAAAATGACGACAACAACAAAGTGCTTAAATACAGTAGGAGGAAAAGGTCCGGCCGAGTCTCTGATAAATGGGAGGCTACTGGACGATCCAGCGAATTTTTGTCAAAAATGAAGATTTCGCTGTTGCCACTAAAAAAATCCTTATTCATCAGTAAAAGCTCAGGGGTGCGGGTGGGAAGAGGAGAGACAAGGAAGAGCAAAAGGGGTTTGATAAATTTAAATGAAGATAATCAGCTGGAATATTAGAGGTTTGGGGAGCAGAAGGAAAAGGGTTCTTTTGAAGGACTACTTCCGCCGAGCACGGGCTGATATCATCATCTTACAAGAAACAAAAATGAGCACAATTGATAGAAAGCTAGTGGCAAGTGTGTGGGGAAGCAGATTTAAAGAATGGGTTTTTGCCCCTGCACGAGGAAGTTCGGGGGGTATAGTTGTAATGTGGAACACTAAACATATCTCAGTAGTCGAGTCTCTAATAGGAGTGTTCTCTGTTTCCATCAAAATCAGAGAGATGAATGGTTTGGAATGGTGGCTCTCAGGGGTCTATGGCCCTTGCAAATATAGGGAGAGACAAGATTTCTGGGAAGAACTTGCTGGCCTTTATGGTCTTTGCGGCCCAAGATGGTGTGTGGGGGGAGATTTTAATGTGGTGAGGTTCGAAAACGAGAAGTCAAATGGGGGAAGGTCCACTGCAAGTATGAGGATTTTTAACCAGTTCATCCAGGACTCTGAACTCATTGACCCAGATCTGCTCAATGCTCAGTTCACTTGGTCTAATTTTCGAGAAGAAACAGTTTGCCGAAGATTAGACAGATTCTTATTCTCTTGTGGTTGGGAGGAGTCGTTTCCACACGCAAGACAAAAGGCTCTGGCTAGGGTAGTCTCTGATCATTGCCCGATCGAATTAGATACAACCAAGGTGACGTGGGGGCCAGGCCCTTTTAGGTTCGAGAATTCATGGCTACATCATCCAGACTTTAGAAACAATTTCAAAGAATGGTGGAGTTCTGCGATAGTCGAAGGTTGGGAGGGTTACAAATTTTCCAATAAATTAAAAATTATTAAAAAGAAGCTGCAATCTTGGAGCAAGGAGGTCTTCGGTGACACTCAGAGAAATCTTAAGGAAGCCCAGGCCATATTAGAGGAAATTGACTTTAAAGAAGGTAGGGAAGGTCTAGACCCGGATTCAAAAAGAAAGAGGGAAGAGACCCGCCTCCTAGTGGAAGATCTGGCTTGGAAGGAAGAAGTAAAATGGAGGCAGAGAAGCAAAGTGGAGTGGGCCAAAGATGGGGATGGCAACACTAGATTTTTCCATAAGGTAGCAAGTGGGAGAAGGAAGAGAAATCTTATAGAGAGATTGGAAGCGGAAGATGGTAGAATGGTAGAAGGGGTAGAGGAGATGGAAAACGAAATCATTCATTTTTTCAAGTCTCTGTACAGTAGCAACGAAGAGGAGTGCTGGGGGCTGGAGGGTATTAATTGGTGCCCAATTAATGCCACCGAGGCAGCTTGGCTCGAACGGCCGTTTGAGGAAGCCGAAGTCAAAAAAGCAGTTTTCGATTGCGGAAATGATAAGTCCCCTGGCCCGGACGGCTTCTCTTTGCAAATGTTCCAAAGTTGTTGGGATATTCTGAAGGCGGATCTCTTGAAGGTGCTGGAAGAGTTCTTCGAAAATGGGATTATAAACGCAGTAACAAATGAAACTTATATATGCCTAATCCCGAAAAAGGCAGATTCTGCGAACTTAAGGGACTATAGGCCTATAAGCTTAGTTACCAGTCTTTACAAGGTAGTGGCAAAAATCCTTGCTACAAGGCTAAAGAATGTCATGGGCAGTACAATTTCCCCAGCTCAAGGAGCTTTTGTTAAAGACAGACAAATTCTGGACGCTGTCCTCGTAGCAAACGAGGTGGTAGAAGAGGTGAGGCAGAAGAAGGAGGAGGGTCTGGTTCTTAAGATCGATTTCGAAAAAGCTTATGACCACATCGATTGGAGATTCTTGGAAGAAGTTTTACTGAGAAAGGGATTCGGGTATAGATGGAGAAAATGGGTCCTTGGTTGCATATGCACGGCTAATTTCTCAGTTCTGATCAATGGGAGACCTAGGGGAAAATTCAAAGCTTCAAGAGGATTGAGACAAGGTGACCCCCTGTCTCCGTTCTTGTTCACCCTAGTTGTAGACGTGCTGAGCAGATTGATAGAGAAGGCTCAAGATAATCTTTTGATCAAAGGGTTGCGTGTTGGGCAAGATAATGTGGAGATCTCTCATCTTCAATTTGCGGATGACACCATCTTTTTCTTGGCAGGACATGAGGAGGTTTGGAACAATTTATTACATACGTTGCAAATTTTTGGCAAGGTTTCAGGTTTGAAGATTAACAAAGCAAAGTGTTCCTTGGTGGGAATTAATTCCGATGGTGAGAAAATTACAAGGCTTGCAAGCTCTTGGGGCTGTGAGGTGGGCAGTTGGCCATTGAAATACCTGGGTCTTCCCCTCGGAGGCAAGCCAAAATCTATTATGTTCTGGGACCCGGTGGTAGAGAAGGTGGAATCGAGACTTCAGGGCTGGAAGAAAGCCTTTTTATCTAGAGGCGGAAGACTAACTTTGATCCAAGCTGTCCTGGGATCCTTGCCCATATACTACATGTCCCTGTTCAAAGCCCCACGCGGGGTCATTGGGAGACTGGAAAAGCTAATGAAAGGGTTCCTTTGGGAAGGGGTCGAGGAAGGAAAGAAGTTTCACTTGGTCAAGTGGGAGAAAGTGTGTAAACGAAAGGAGGAAGGTGGCCTTGGTCTGGGAAATTTGAGAAATCGGAATGCCGCCTTATTAGCCAAGTGGCTGTGGAGATTCCCGCGCGAATCAAACTCTCTTTGGCATAGGGTGATAAAGAGCAAGTACGGTCTGGTGGCAAATGGTTGGGATGCAAATTGTCCGAATCGAGGTTCCAGCAGGTGTCCCTGGACTGACAACTCGGCTGGTTACTCTTCCTTTATTCACTCTTGCAACTTTGAGGTCGGCAACGGAGAGAGGCTGAGATTCTGGGAGGACGGTTGGTTGGAGGGCGGACCGTTGAAGGAGCAATTCCCTAGATTATTTTCTCTATCAAGGACAAAAAACCAAATTATTTCCAATTTGGTAGTTTCTTCTTCTCAGCCGGTCAGTTGGAATTTAGAGTTTAGGAGAAATCTAAGAGAGTCGGAGATTGAAGAGGTGGCTGGTTTACTGCAGAAGGTGGAGTCCGCTCGGCTGTGCCATTCTAGAGAGGACAGGAGAAGATGGAATTTAGAAGGTTCTGGCCAGTTCACTTGCAAATCCTACAACTCCTTCCTATGCAATAATGAAGTTGTGCAACAATTTCCCCCTTTTGCTCAGATATGGAAAGCAAAAGTGCCTCCAAAAGTCAAAATTCTTGTGTGGCTTGTGGCGCTCGGGAAGGTGAATACTTGTGATCAAGTCCAAAGACGAATGCCTTTTGCTTGTTTCTCCCCCCATTGGTGCGCTTTGTGCAAGTCCGGGGAGGAAAGCGCCAACCATGTGTTCCTCCATTGTCCGTATAGCATCCAACTTTGGTGGAATTTGTTCAAGGAGGCGGGAGCAAGATGGGTCACCCCAAGGGGCTGTTTTGAGCTCCTAAGCACCAAGTTCGAAGGCCTAGGAAAAGGGAGGAAAGCCAAAACTTTGTGGGGATCTCTGTTGTTGGCCCTCTTTTGGAACATTTGGTTGGAGCGTAATAAAAGAGTCTTTGAGGACTACAAGGGAGTGGGGGTAGAGGAGCTTTGGGACAGAGTAAAACACTGGGCAGCCCTTTGGGCTTCGGTTTCTGTGGAGTTTAGAGATTACAATTTCTCTTCTATTTTTAGGGATTTGTTAGCAGCCGTTATCTGATTTGGTCTTGCCCTTCCCTGTTCAATTAGTTTTCTTTAGGGGTCTGTGCTAGTTTTCTGCTAGATCCAGGTGGTTATCTTTTCCACCTGGGTTTCTTTTTCTCTTTTGTAATTCTTTTGTTTTATAAAATTCTTTCGTTTCTTTTCAAAAAAAAAAGTTTCATATAAAGGTCAATTTGATTTTATGACTAATATGTCTTCTTCTTGTCATGCAGATATTGCCCATGTATACAGCAAATTCCTGGGCCCTCTTCCTTCGACTGCTGAAGAATTTGTCTCAACTGTTAACAAGTACTTTCCACACGTCATTGACACCAAAGTACTATTGAACACGGATGATGTGCTCCAACAACGGATGAAGAAATCCCGAACATCACTTTCATCAGCATTTGCCTTGTTATGCCCACAAATTGCTCTTGGGAAGAAAAGCACTGATTTGGAAGTCCAAATGTGTGTCAACGTTGAAGTTCAGGTGGATGATTTGAGGTTTGCTTCTTCCATTCCCTATCCATAATGATATCTCAGTCGTGCTTTATTCATTTAATTGGTCCCAATGGTTCTATTGTCACATTTCAAATGAAAAAAGGATATAGTGGAAACCCAACAGATGAAGGAGAACATTTCAATTAACTTTCATCAATGGCATAGGCCGTTTAGAGATCTGTCTGAATACAACTAGGCTAGCATGACATTTGTTGACCGGGGTTAATTACGCATGACATTCTTTAGATGCAACCAACTTTAGAAATCTGTTGGAGAGCAAGTTCATAAAAGTTTGCCCTTTTGTTTCTATTTCTACTTGTCTTACGAGATGTATATACTTGTGCATACCGTATGGATCTCTCTTATAGAAACTATTACATATGTAGAAAGATAATTTAAGTAATGTAACTAAAAATGTCTGTTTAATATACAAATGAAAGGAAAGGTGAAGGAATTAAGTTTTTTTTTTTTCATATTAAGAGTATCTATTTGCAGGTCCTCCAACTGGAATTCTGGAGCCAAACATGAAGCGGGATATGATGCTTTTATGACAGGCTGCGTCTTTGCTCAGACATGCAGTCATCTCGGAATTGATTTTCAGGCCTGTTCGTCATCTGAAAAGTTGGCCCACAACGAGAAGCTCCAGAAGCAGATCAACCATCTATACCTCAGTTGGAGTAATGGAGACATTATTGATTTAACCACTGGTAAGAAGAATGCAATGTCTTCGGGGTCCAATAACCACAAAAAGAGGTACTCGCAGATTATGTCCGAGAACATTGCTTTAATCTGGGGATTCCCATCAAAACTCAAGGCACGAGACATCAGGGAGTGCATTTCAAAAGTCTTTGGCCCAACCTCTGTTACGTCTGTCTTCCACTTGGATGAAACTGCGGTATTCGTTCAGTTTAGCAAGGAAAAATTTGTCTCTGAATTTCTGGCTTTGAAGGAAACATTAGAGAGAAGTGATGGTCCAGTCTCAGTTTTGCATCCCCTCGCGGGACTTTTGGAAGGTGGAAGCACCCGAGCTGCGAACTATGAAACTTACAAGGAAATCTGCAGTTCACCCAGCGCAAAAGGCTTTTTTGCTGATCAGGCTGAGGCAGTTGGTATTAAATGGAAAACTAAATTGGTTGAATCCAAGGAAGCATCAGAGACCCTAAAACGGGAGAGCTTCGATGAAAAAAGTGAAGTGAATCCTGCTTCGAAGACCGAAAATTTGAGAAGAAGTACCGCAGACACTGCAGAAAATGATCCGTTCTGTGGGCGTCGCTCACAATACAAGATCATAGATACTTTAATTGCTTCTGAAGGCGATCGAATGAGAACTAATTAGTGCCCGGCTTTGGGGTTTTGCTGACTTAGTGATTCAAATTAATTCATACAGGTTCTTATTGAGACATTGGCTTGAAGCAATCTGTAGATTCTCTACTTTAAGATTTTATTACACTGTTAGGAACGAAGAAAATGGAATTGTATCAGAAAAGCCATTTTTTCTTCTTCTGTATTGGCTCATGAACTGCCCTTAAGATTCATACAGCTGACATTACTTAGGCCTGGTTTGGTATTATTGTGCTTTGAAAAAAAACTGCTTCTGCTGTGCTGTGAAATAAAGCAGCAGAGTGTTTGGTAAACTTTTTTTGTAAAAATGCTTTTGAAAAAAAAAAAGGCAGTATTATAGTGTTTGGTAAATTTTTATGTAAAACAGATGTGAAAAAAAGCCGGTTTTTCAAAGTTGGGTTTTGTAGCTTCTTGTTTTTTGCTTTTTTTCACCCAACATTGTGAAAAAAACCTGAAGCTGAATGTTTACCAAACACAAAAAAGCTTCCAGCTTTTTTTGATACTAGCTTTTTTCAAAATCACCTCAGTACCAAACCAGGGTTTAGTGGGATAAAGCTTTAATGTTATTTGGAACGTAAGGCTAGTACGAACTTAGTACTTGGCTGGATAAGATTATATTATACTGTTACGAACGTAATGGAGCTAACAAAAAATTTAGTGCAAAACTGAATGCATTAGCGTTTTAGAATTTATACAGGCAATTCCACTCGGTGAGATAAAAAAAATTTGTTTGAAACTTTGAATTTGAATAAGACCTGTTCCAGTTTTAGTTACAAGAAAATGACCTATTGAGAATTGACCAATCAGAGGTGCTCACATTCCTCAGAGTATATTAATCTTTAGCCAGTAGATAACCTACCACCCCTGCATGTCCTCCACGTGTCAGAATTCAACGGACAAGATATTCTCCACAGTCACGAAAACAATGCTTTGGGTTTTGGGTTATCACGGGTGATGTCAGGTGAGAGAATCAAAGTCAGACCCTTTCTTTTTTGGATCCACCTGACCTGAAATAGCCGGTCAACATCCTCCCTACCATTTTTGGTTACCCATTTGTGAGGTTGCTCTTGTTAATTACGTTAATTAGGACTAAAACATTAAAGGTTTCTCTCAAGAAAAGATATTTCAATGAGTCTGGAACAATGGATGGTATGCCACATGTTATCATATAATTAATGAATTTTTTTTTTTCAAATGTCCATTCCAAGTTTCGAGCAAATTAAAAAATCTCGACTAAAGAGATGCCATAATGACATGGCAAGTTGGCAATCAAGTCATTTTACTTTATGGTTTATGGTTGTCCTTTTCGGACCTGGCTTCTTTGCCCTCTAACTTCTCATACACTCTTATCTTCTCATATTTTATGCGGTCACGGTTAAGCCACGTCAACATTTTATATTGATTTTTTTATAGAGATAATAAAACAAAAAACAATAGTAATATAAAATGTTGACGTGGCTTAACCGTGACAGCACAAATAGAAGAAATGAAAGTGTATGGGAAGTGGGAGGACAGAGAAGTCAGGCCCGTCCTTTTCAACAACAAATAAAATTAATTCTATTGTTTAAAGTGTCAAGTCCATAATTAAGAATATGTCACAACTTTTAACTATTTTAAATTGTATTTTGCCAAGTGATCTTTTATCACAGTGGTGAAGATAAGTGTTGCTCTTATATCAATGCGTGATTTCAAACTGCATCGGCTCCTTATGTAACATTTAATCTAACAAATTTATCGTTTGACAAAAAAAAAAAAAATCTCATACACACTATAGTAGTGTGGAACAATATATAATAAAATAATAATTTAAAACACTCTTTGAGATGAAAGAACTTTTAATTTTGACAATTTGTATTTGACATATCCACTTGGATGCTCCAACGACTTTGAGTCCTTGGCAGTGAAGGGTATTTGATCAGGTTTGAAAGAATTGTTACATCAGACTGATGTAAAAACAATGCTTTAAAACTATTATTCTACCCACCACTTAGTACTACGGTTTAGTAGTATGTCTATTCACTTATAAGTGAGAGATTTTAGATTTGATTTTTGACAAAGGCAAATTTGAACCGCATTATTGCTAGCCCATTGTAAGGTTAAGCGGCCCGCCCATCCCCTTCTCTTTAGTATAGATAATATTTTTTGTTCAAAAAATAAAACTACCATTCTACCCTCCCTAGCCGGTCATAGTGTACAAGTCACCGGTTATAGCCAGTGGCCAGGTCCCCATAAGATGAACGCTACGCAACAGCAACTGTTACATAACTCATTGAGGTAGAATTTATAGCTTATACGTATATCTCACTCTCAGACTTGGTCTCTGCTTCTAGCTATTTCTTCCTTTATTTATTTTTCATTTCCTCTTAATTTTTTATGGAAGGATTTCTGCAGACTGCGGTGAAAGTTCATATTTGATCAGCAAGCTTTTAGTTCTAATATGGAAGCCAAAGTTGAAGAACCCTAGGGTAAAACTCTCTCTCTCTCTCTCTCTCTCTCTCTCTATTTTTAGCCTGTGATTTGATTAAAATGTCATGGTAAATTATATTTATTTCATCACAAATTACCCCTTCATCGTGGTCATGGATGTTGATATTGATATCAGTTTGTTTCATGGTCAGTACATCTTTATTGGTTTGGTGATTAAAATAATCCCAGATCGTGGTCAACTTTTGGCTATTGAGGCAAGTTCTTATGTTTAATTATTTATCTGTTACAAAAAAGATATGCTTCTAACAATGAATTAAGGGATATGTAAATGCATATATATAATACGGTGAGTATGGAAATATATATATTCATACATATGTGAAGGGCATGTAGAGAAAATTACAGTACACAACTCTAATATTTAAGTGTTGGAGTGTTGAAGAGATGAAATAAATAAATAAATAAATTATTTTTATAGATTTTTTATCAGTATATGAATTTATTTTATAATTGAAGGGTGTTAACCACATATGTATTTTTACTTTTATTCTCTATTTTCGGTCAGATTCAATCTATTGAAAAAGATTAATGAACAAAAATTATCAAAAATTATGAAAGATACGAGGAAAGTAAAAAAAGTTGGAGAAACACAATTAATAAATAAATTACTTGTATTAATATTACAACACACACATAATATTGCAAACTAAAAGAGACAGACACTTTTAGAAGCTGCCGACCTAACATAAGAAACCGCCACAATCTTGCTAGAATTGTCTAGCATAGTTAACAGATATGCATGCACCGGCCACTTCCATTGCTTGCTAGAGTTCTCTAGCAAAATCTCTGCATGTTTGAACTAGAAAAATCTGTAGTTCCTGCACCTGACCAAATGCAGTCTATAGAAGCTACTGACTTTGGGCTGGTGTTGATCTTTCAACAGGGAAGACATGCTAATATGCGTTTGCACACATTTTATGAGATTTATATGATCCTGAATGCATTATCTCATTACATCTAAAGCCTGGCTATTAACTGATGGCTAACTTGCACTGCAGGGATGAATGCATGAGTTGTGGCATCGAGGGTGGTGGATGTGATGGGGATGAGGTTAGAGATCATGTTGACAGAAGAGAGAGAGCACAACCCGCCATCGGCTAAAGAGAGTCTTTTCCGTTGTTGGGAGTGTGCTCTCTTTTCTTCTGTCATCATCTCCTACATTCCCGTCTCTCAGCACCGTCTGATCTCTGTCGACCTATAGCCTCAAAGTAATTAAGGTATTCTCGATCACCAGGGACATTGTTACATACAAATTTATAGTTCAACATTATATACAGCTAATAAGGAAATCACTTAATTTGTGGATCTTGTGTGTTTGTGTGTGTAGTATTACTTGTGTGCAAAACCGGGGAAATTTCTTACGCAGATGATTCTTGTAGCAGCGGTAATTAACCAGCTGAATTATTTTTTGGAGGAATAAATTTTACGAATTATTTTGCAGCTCTTGATCAAATATTTATTATGGTCAACTGATAAGCGAGGCTGGTTTACTACTAATCTTGGTTTCGAATTGTACAACATTCAAATGTTCTTCAGAAACTTGATTGGTGTTGTAAACTGTGACTGCTTAGTGATCGACATAGTTTTCTTTTCCGCTTCGATGACTTCTTGTATAGAATGATACAGTTTTCTACTTTGTTTTGAGGGCTGCTTGTCAAGTGCCATACTCCTTGCTCATCCTCGATGCGAAAGGAACAGGAAAGGCCTGTAACATATTGCAAAACAAAGATCCGAAACCAGGATCGGTGAGGGAGATCGCAAAAAGGGCTAATGACAATTCACTGAAACGTGGTAGGCGCCAGCAACTATCATAATTAAAGAAGTGGAGATACAAACATGGTGGAAAAATTCAATTCCTTGATGGTGTATGCCGTGATTGATAGACCATCTGACCAGCATGGAAATCTTACTTGCAGAATGTTCAGATTTGCATTTGCTTTGTACACAGTTTTTATCTGTCCATCGCTTGGATACGGAGTTTATACCGTTCCATATCACGAAGAGGAATCTGTTTTCGATGTATAATATGTGCTCAAATGTGATCGACAATATTCTCAAGTTTTCGCAAAGCTGACTTTTAAAGTTCTGTTCTTTCATACACACACACATACCTTATGAATGCTTCCTAGTTCTCCTCTCCCTTTGCCATGGCTACTCCAGCCTGAGGGAGGGAGAGGACGTGCCGAACAGATTTATGGGTGCAAAAAGAATTACTCTACACACAAGCTACTGCTCAGTATGTTACAATTAGGAATGTTTAAATCAGTCTACCCAGAAACAGAATGGTATAAGAACAATAAGATCGAAGAGTATAGAAATCGTTCGTGTGTAACATTCAACTCGTAAAGCAGTCAGAAATTTTCTATTACAATTGAAATATTCAAGCAAGAAGCTTTTTTCTGTCCTGGACAAAGCAGAGACCACACAGTTCAACAGAATGCTTTGAACTCAGGCCAGTGAACTCTACAGTCTCTAATCTTCAAACTACAGGATAAAAAAAAGCAGTTGTAAAAAGGAAAAGATTCAAAGAATTCAACCATCTGCAATCTACTACATATAATCTTCAGTGAATGATGATCTCACGCAGAGAGCTGGTGGGGCTGCCGCAATCCTCCTGATCACAATCTGAAACAAGGTCATCAAGTGACAAAGGCAATCTGCTAGAGAAACTCAGACTCGGCTTCACCCTTGGAATGGCTTGAACATCTGCCTCGTTACTCAGAATCTGCAAAACTCTCCTCATCGTAGGCCTCTCTGTGCTATCAGGGTTAGCGCAGCTTAACCCGACAAGTAGCAGCTTCCTCATTTCTTCCACATTAAACTCCCCATTCAACCGTTTGTCAGCTGCCTCGATAATCCTCCCTTCGGAATGCAGCCCCCAAACCCAATCAACCAAATTCACTGCCTTCTCACTTCCCGGGTCTCTTTTTATTGGCCTCCTTCCACATGCCACTTCGAGGATCACCACACCATAGCTAAAAGTGTCGGTCTTTTCGGTTGCTTTCCCATATTGAAGATACTCAGGCGCAAGGTACCCCATTGTTCCCGCTGTCAGTGTGGAAACAGGGCTTTTATCGTGATCCATGAGCTTTGCCAACCCGAAATCACTGAGCCTCGCATTTAAATTCCCATCCAGCAAAACATTGCCAGTCTTTATGTCCCTGTGGATGACCTGCTGCTCACATTCCTGATGCAGATATGTCAAAACAGACGCCAATCCAACCGCAACATTCAGTCTCCGAGACCAATCTAACAAGGTACTTTGTCCGGATTCTTGGTACAGTGCCTTTTCGAGGCTCCCATTAGGCATGAAATCGTAAACAAGAAGCAATTCACCCTTGTCAACACACCAGCCTTGAAGGTGAACTAAATTCTTGTGGCGCAAGCAAGCAATAATTGACAACTCAGAAAGGAATTCAGTTTTACCTTCATGGGAATGTTTGGATCTTTTCACCGCAGAAATGGTGCCGGAAGACACGAAAAACGCCTTGTAAACAGTCCCGAAAGCTCCATGCCCAAGAATCCTACTGGAATGAAACCCTCCCGTGGCAGATTTCAGCTCCTTGAAACTAAACTCTCTCGGGCCTGCCACAACCTCTGCTTTGAAGCTCTTCTGTCTTCTCACCTTCATCCATTTCATCACGGAAACATACCCGAAAACCAACAGCGCCACGCAAAAGAACGCCGGCCCAGCAATACCAAGTCCTAAGCCGAGCCGCTTGTGGTGCTTATCCCCCGAACCGGACACTGGAATTCTCGGACTGACGACCACATAAGTATCAGACACATTGTGGGGCTGCAACTTCGGCCTTTTTGCAACAAACCCGAATGTATGAAAGCTCCAATTCGCAACAAGATGCTTCTCCGTGCTCCCTTCCGTCGAGGCTGAAAAACCCACGAACATAACCTCCTTCAGATGCTCGGAGAGATCGATATCTAAGCTCAAAACCGGCTTTTCGGGCTTGAAATTCGAGTAGCTTAGATACACTTTAAGTTTTTCTTGGTCGTTCTTGTAATCAATCCAAGTAGTAATCGAACTCCCGCTCTTCAAATCGACACCCTGCAAGATTGGATCAGCGGTCTTAATCGAATTGAGGCTCTCGATGTCCAATCCGACATGATTGTCATTCGGATCGTTGAAGTGCAAATCGAGCTTCGTGTCAAATTCGATGGCGACGAACTTGTTCTTGGTCACTTGGGAGGAATTGACGAGACCCAGATAGCCGCCGGGGCTGCCGAGCATCCGGTTGTCCGGCGAGAGGAAGAACGACATGCCGTCACCGTTAGAGCTCGGATTGACGTTGGCGATGGAGAAAGTGAACTTCGTGGAGAAAGAAGCGGTGATGTTGGATTCCGGGTCAAAGAACCGAATTGGGTTGTTGTAGATGACGGCGCCGGCGCTGGAGGAGGGGACCGTGAGCTCGCGGGTGAGGCCAACGACGCCGTTTCGGATGTGGGAGTCACCGAGGAAGGTAAGGTTTCGGAAGTTGAAAGAGGGGAAGTAGAAGTTGACGTTCTCGGCGGAGCCACGGCGGAGGAAGAGGGCTATGAGGAAGAAGACGACGACCCAGAAAACAAGAAGCATTCTTGGAGCCATGGAGGCGGAGATTTCGAATTCAGATGGATGGAAACTAATGGGTTTTGGATTTTCTTTGCAAAAGCAGAGGACTTGCAGATTATGATTGAGAACATGTAGAGAGAGAGAGAGAGAGAGTTCTTGGAGGTTTAGAGAGAGAGAGAGAGAGAGGGAGGGAGGGAGTGGGGTTTAAACGGTTGGAAATTGGGCGCGTGGGTCGGTTTGAAAGGAATATCTAGGCTGAGAGAGGGTTTTCAACGGTTACAAGGGACTTTTAGGAGGGACCTTAAACGACAGCGTATTGGGGGCATCAATATCACGGAATTTTATGGTAGATTTTTGGTCTGGGAAACATTAAAAAAAAAAAAAACATTTTGTCAAATAATAACATGGAGGAGTGGGTCTCAACGATTTTCAATTGTTAATGTATGTGAGGTTTATTGCAGGTCGTACCTCGTTATTCAATAACAATTTTAATCTTTAACATGAGTTTAGCGTTGAAGAAAAATTTTCGTTCATCATGAAATATAGTATGTTATATTGTTATACTTTTAATTTAATATATGTAACAGTAATGTATACTTGATTGTATAATTGTATAGTATCAAACTCGATAATTTGACAATATAACTACGCAACTAGAGTGTTTTCTTAATTAGTTTTGTGCAAAAGCATGTTAACCTTGACTCAAAATTGGCTAACCCAAGAAAATTAAAGATTAAGTATACTTAAAGAAAAGGGACATGGTTAGCACAGAAACTCAGACTGATAGATTTTAGCCTTTAGGCCCCTCATGTGTGTAGGGATTTATCAATGTGTCAGGAACACAGTCTGTTATACCAAGTGTAACAAGACAATTAAGTTAGAAACTTGAAAAAAAAATCCAACTAATTATATTATTACACTTGATATACCGGATAATGTTTTTGGCACACTGAAAAATTTCTCCCATAATTAAATTCCTCATGATGTAAAGTGCATTGCTGATGCAAACCAAATCCTAAACTTGAATGGTTCCATGAATGTTGAATACATAGGCAGACTGGCAGAGCAAGAAAGAAGTACAAACTTTTCAATTTTTCTTCAAAAAGCATATAGTACTGAGTGTTACAGAAAATAAATAATCAGAATAGAAAATATAAAATGTAATAATTGTGGAAATTAAATCTAACGACTAATACACTCGTAACATTAAGTGCTACATAACGTTGATGTCATGCTTGAAAGTTTCTTAATTTTTTTTTTTTACAGGAAGATGAAGATAGAGCTTTTGGAAATGGAGTAGAATACATAGAGTAGTACCGAGATTTGGTTTTGGAGATTTCAATCATCACAAGAGGATGGTGGAGGCCATGTGATCATATCATATGGGTCAAAGATCCAAATGTAACCGTTACAACAATTGGAAGGTAGACAAAGCACATTTTATTTATTTATTTATCAATTATCAAATCACAGTAGCCTGTTTGGTTTAATGAAATTATTGCCTTTTAAAAAAAAAAAAAAATTCAATTATCGAATTTATAAAGCACATAGTCTTGCTCTAATTTACCCCAACGTTTTCTGTTCTTTTATTTTATTTTATTTTTTTTAAAAGGGAATCAGTTGGTGGTCACGGTCGTTCACTCTTTTGGGTGCTCAGAAGACTTATAGAGACATTTCAGCCCCATGACCACCATTGTGTGATTCACCAGCATCAAGAATCGAACCCTAAACGTGTCGTGTGGAATATAAACCTAAACTTCGTCCCTGATCACTCTACTACTTGTGATGGTTTTTTCTACTCTTTTATTAAGACAAGGGAAAAATGTTGAGATCCAATTATAGCAATTTTTTTTTCTTTTAAATTTACGTCTCTCCATCGATAGTTGTTTGGGCTGTTGGTTTCAATGGAAATTTTCCTTTGCACATATTTTTTTAAGACTTAACAATTGAGATTTAATTAAATGAGAATTAGATAAGTCTCAGTCATTTTCTTTTACTTTTCCATGTGTAGGAGAGCAAAGCCCTCGGTTTCACATCAAACTCTGTACTTCCAACCTCCAAACTGTAAGTGTAGAAACTGGGCTCTTGTCATAATCCATGAGCTTTGTCCAATCCAAAACCACTAAGGCTCATCTGGTCACTTCATAAAATAGTTCTTAGAAAATGTAAAAAATAAATTGGATTTGTGATGAAGGACAATGATTGTCTACTCTCCCACTTTAGGTGCCCTCCCGTACCCTCCTGTTTTGTGTGGTTACGGTTAAGCCTTGTTAACATTTTATATTGGTTTTTTATAGATATAATAAGACAAAAATGAATAGTAATATAAAATGTTAACGTGTCTTAACCGTGACTACACAAATAGGAGGGCATCGAAAGTGGGAGGACAGACAATCCTTGTCCTGTTATGAAATCGATGATATATGTAAAATATTATATCAAAGAAATAAAACACAATATTCACAGAGTTCGAAAAATGTGTCTACGTTTACAGAGCAGCTGCAGTAGTCTCTCTTATTATCAAACTGAAATTACAAAAGCAATGAAAATAATAGGAGAATTCAGAAAATTTAGAGTAGTTATCGCTCTTTATTGTTCTTCTGCTTATGTTTGTATTTGTGAGCTATCATTGGCCATTATAAGAGAATTGTGAGATGTTATGATTAGGTAGATTAGATAGAATCTTGAATTGTGATCCTCTTTATCAGTCACTTTCTTTGACTTTGTCCCTGTTGTTGAAAATTGCAAGTGTACAATATCGTCCAAGTAATATAGTGATAAGTAGAGTGTCGTTCAAACAAGGATCAAATTAACCTAAAATTACTATTGAGATTGACTTCAAACTAAACTTAAATAAAAGATGGATTACTATGACAAATTCAAATATGCAAAGAACCCAAACTAAAGTGAAAATATCAATTGAACAAACACGAAGTAAAAGTGAATGAATTATGAAAAACTAATATATTGAAGCACTAGGACATCAGGTTCCTCATTCTCAATCCCATCTAATCCCGTTACTCATATTAAACTCAAATTATTCCCATGTTGCTAGCAATTATCCCTTGATTCGTCAATATTTCCTTTCAGAATAAACTAACCGTGTTTCTAACTATCTACCCATGATATGTCTAGCCACAGATGTAGATAATCGAAACCCTTTACGCTAAATGGATAATTTCACAATACTACACAAGTCATAACCAGTATGTCTACTCAATTATGTAATTCATGGTAATTGTTATGAGAAGCAATCTACTAAACTCAACCTGTCAGTCACAATTTAGTTCTTCTCACAAATAATGGCCAGTTATTTGATAACGATAAAGAACAATAACAATTACTCAACATGGAAAACAACCGAGATCAATATGAAATAATAAGAATTAGATGTTCATGATAAGAGTACACCCTAATCCTAGCAAAAGGACTTAGTTCATGATTAAACTAATGACAAACATGGATGAATTCGATGACATCAAAGAAACCCAAAACTCCAATTTTGTATTCGTGTCTGTGTACTCCCAGGAAATCTGTGACTTTCTCTCCTTGCGGCACACCCCGATTATGCTCTCTATTCTCCTCCTTTTTTCCTTGCGGCGCTACGTTCTCCCCCCTTTTCTATTTTCCACCAGTCTCCTTTCTTTAAAATCCCCCCTTGCAATTGGAGAGAAGGGTCGGTTCAGTACATAAGACGGTTCGATTTTTTTTTTTTAACTTTTTGAGTACATAAGACGGCTGCTTCAAATCTACACCCCCTTCAAATCCACATGCCGTTTGGACTCTCCAAACCCAATTCTTTTTGGGAAAAACACATCACCGCATGCTTGCACCGTCTAATTTTATTGGGCTTGCTTTCATGATCCAATTTCCTATATGATGTATTGTTCCATTATTTGCTCCAGCCCATCAGTCACATCCCATTCGATAATTCTTTGAGTTTCTCTAATTTAAGCTTCCAATTCCCTGCTTTATTCATGAATTATGTTCTTTACAAAAATCGCACAAAAACACATCAAACTCACCAATTTACTATAAAATCATGACTAAGTTATAGGTAAAAGAGTTATCAAATATATATAAAATATCACCCTAACAGTCCACATATGAAGATGCATTCAAATCAAATAATGTCATCCACATGGGTAAAAAAGTAATAAATAAATTAATGTTTGATGTAATGTTTTCCAACCTCCACCAATTTTCATGACCAACAACGATTTTTTTATGGAAGAAAATAATTAATAAATTAATGTTGGATGGTAACGTTTTCCAACCTCCACAAATTACTACTTTATGTTTCCCGTGTGCGGTCCACTGCATTATTGACCAAGAAAAATATCAAGTCGTCTCACCAGTCGTGAAGTAATCTTAACAGGCTTTGCCAAGCAGAATTCTCAGTTTTCCAACTTCGAATACTTGATCAAAGTTAGTCCTTTTGCCAGAAGAGAAAATGGCTTTGGTTGGAGAGGCTTTGCTCTCCGGTTCGATCAAGGTGCTGTGCGACAAGATTTCTGGAGAGTTCATAGACTTCCTCCGGGCAAGAAGACTCGACCATTCACTCGTGGGCAGACTGAAGGTGAAGTTGATGACCCTCAATGCAGTGCTCAACGATGCAGAGGAGAAGCAGATTGTCGACCGTGACGTCGGGATGTGGCTTGACGAGCTCAAACATGCTGTGTTCGAGGCCGAGGACTTGGTGGATGAGATCGATACTGAAGTTTTGCGTCGCAAGGCGAAAGATCAGACTAAGAAAACCCAGGTGTGGAACTTCCTTTCTACCTCTCGTAAACCTTTTAATTATAAAGGCATGAATGGTAGGATAGAAGTTTTATTCAACAAGTTGGAACACCTTGCAAATCAAAAAGATATCCTCCGTCTTAGAGAAGATGTTGTTGGAGGCAATGTTTCACAAAGAACTCCCACAACTTCTGTTGTTGAGGACGGATTTTGTACCTATGGAAGGGATGCAGATAAAGAAAAGTTACAAGCTCTACTGTTGCTATCTGACAATGAAAGTAGCAGTAATTTTTCTGTAGTCCCTATATTCGGTATGGGCGGGGTTGGTAAGACAACCCTTGCTCAACTCCTTTACAATGATGAACAAGTTAAAGAGCACTTTGATACTCATGCTTGGGTTTGTGTTTCCGAACAGTATGATGCTCTGAGGGTGATTAAGACCCTTACTGAGGAAATCACTAAAAAGCCTTGTGATATTTTGGAGATGAATTACCTTGAAGTTCAACTAAGGGAACAACTGAGGGGAAAGAGATTCTTACTTGTCCTGGATGACCTTTGGAATGAAAAATATGGTGACTGGGATCGGCTACGAACTCTTTTCACGTATGGGGCAAAGGGAAGCAAGGTGATTGTAACAACAAGGAGTAGACTTGTTGCATCCATCGTGCACAATACTATTCCTATTCACGACTTAGAAAAATTGTCGGATGGAGATTGTTGGTTGTTACTAGCAAAACATGCATTTAGAAATGAAAACCCCGGTGCACATCTAGACTTGGTTGAAATTGGTAAGGAAATTGCACGTAAGTGCAATGGTTTACCTCTAGCTGCAAAAACACAAGGGGGTCTCTTAAGTTGCAACCTAGACTACAAGGAATGGAATCACATATTGAATAGCAATCTTTGGGATCCACCACATGCTGATAGTGTTCTTCCTTCTCTAAGCCTGAGCTACCACTATCTTCCAGCTCACTTGAAACGATGCTTTGCTTATTGCTCAATTTTTCCAAAAGACTATGAATTTGAAAAAGAAAATGTAATTCTACTATGGATGGCAGAAGGTTTAATTCCACAATCAGAGAGCGAGAAAGCAATAGAGGAGGTTGGTGAAAGGTACTTTAATGAACTGTTATCGCGTTCACTATTTCAAAGACCAAGATTGGATCAACCAAGTTTCACAATGCATGATCTTATCAATGACTTGGCTATGTTTGTGTCTGGAGAGTTTTGTTTAAGGTTGGATCAGAAAAATTCACATGAAGTTCCTGAAAGAGTTCGCCACTTGTCATATATGAGAGGAGAATTTGATACATCTCCAATATTTGAGCCATTAAAAGGAGTTAAGTGTTTGCGTACCTTCTTTCCAGTGTCTTTACCACCACGTTATAGTTGGAATGGTGGATATGTAAGCAATAAGGTTCTAGATGATTTACTGCCAGCACAAAAATGTTTACGGGCATTTTCATTATCAATATACCAAAACATCACCCACTTACCTGATTCCATTGGTAACCACATACACTTGCGCTACATTGATCTCTCTTATACGACAATTGAAAGGTTACCAGATACAGTGTGTACCCTCTACAATTTACAAACTCTGTTGTTGAAAGGTTGTTCTTCTCTTGTTGAATTGCCTGCAGACATGAGCAAATTGATTCATTTGCGTCATCTAGATATTGATGGAACTAAAATAAAAGAGATGCCGGTGCATATGGGTAGACTAAAAAGCTTGAGAACACTGACAGCTTTTGTGCTGGGGAAATATACTGGATCCAATATTGGAGAATTGAGGGAGTTGTCGCACCTTGGAGGAAAAATTTCTATCTTGAATCTGCAAAATGTAGTCGGTGCTATTGATGCCTTGTTGAAGGATAAGAAAGATCTCAATGAGGTGGAGTTAGCATGGGGTGATGAAGTTTCCGAAGATTCGGTAAAAGAGAGATATGTGCTCGAAAGGCTTCAACCTTGGGTAAATTTGGTGAAGCTAACCATCAGGTGTTATGGCGGAATCAGTTTCCCGAATTGGGTGGGAGACTCGTCCTTCTCCAACTTACAAGCGATGCGTCTCAGTGACTGTGGTAATTGCAGTTCATTGCCACCAGTTGGTCAGCTACGTGCTCTGAAAGAGCTCTACGTAGAGGGGATGAAAGTTGTTAAGAGTGTTGGTGGTGAGTTGTACGGGGGAAATCAACAATTTCAATGTTTAGAGAAGCTAGAGTTTTGGGATATGCCAGAGTGGGAGGAATGGCAGCCTAGTCCAAGTGGAGGTGAAAGTCCAAACTTTCCTCGTCTTAAGGAGTTGAAATTATCCAATTGTCCGAAGCTGAGAGGAAACTTGCCCACTCATCTTCCTTCCTTGAAAATCCTTTGGGTCGATGGATGTAAGGTTCTACATGAAAACAGGGCCAGTAATACCCTGAACACGGAATCCTTAAGAGGATCTCTTGAAGAAGTGAAAATAGATGGATGCCCGTGTCTCTCATTGTCACTAGAGTTGACGGAGACGCTGCCGTCGCTTCAGAGTCTTTCTATTCGCTATGATGGTGCGAGAGAGTTGCTGCCGCAAATGGTGCACAAATGCAATCGTCTTCAAAGTTTGCGTTTATATGGACGTTCCTCACTCTTGTCGTTCCCTACAAATGGTCTGCCAACCACGCTGACGTCACTCACTATTCTACTCTGCGAGAAATTAGAATTCTTATCACGTGAGATGATGGCCAAATTGACTTCCCTTCAGTCTTTGTATCTATCCTACAGCTGTGATTCTCTGAGGTCGTTCCCTTTGGGCATTTTCCCCAACCTTTCATCTCTTTTTATCCAAAGTTGTCGGAATCTGGAATCCCTTTCTGTTGAAGGAGGAGCAGCTGAAAATCTCAGCCATCTCAACTCCCTGTCTATTTATAACTGTCGAAATCTTGTCTCTTTTGCCGACGGGGGATTGCCCACTCCCAACCTCACTTCCTTTCAAGTCATACACTGCACGAATTTGAAGTTGTTGCCGGACCGACTGCACACCCTCACCGCCCTTCAACGTTTGGAGATGCATGATCTTCCAAATACGGTGTCATTTGCACAAGGGGGTTTGCCTCCCAACCTACAATCATTTCGGATCAGCTGGTGTGAGAGACTGAGGCCTTCAGTGGAGTGGAGATTGCGAGGACTTGCCTCTCTTCAACAATTTCGGATCTCAGGATACAAGGATCTGGTGGAGACGTTGCTCAATGAACAGCTGCTCCCTGACACTCTTCACACTCTCGAAATCTCTTCTGTATGGAATCTGAAATCTTTGGACGGAAAGGGACTTGAGCACCTCACTTCTCTTCAACACCTACAAATTTCAGGGTGCAAGAGTCTCAAATTCCTGCCAAAAGAGGGTTTGCCGGCATCTCTTTCTTATCTGAGCATCGAGGGTTGTCCTTCTCTGAAGAAGAGGTATCGGAACAAGAAGGGAAAAGATTGGAGAAACATAGCTCGCATTCCTTGCATACAGATAGATGATGAAATCACCATATGAGCTTTTCTTATATGATTCTACTGCATGACAAGAGGTAAAACCCTGGATGATACTTTTCTCATACTTGTCTCGTTTGCGACATAACTGTAATTTTCTGGTAGGTGTGATGGGACTAACAGATATATCGGTTTAATTGATGCAGCGAGCAAGCAAGCAAACCTGTAAAGATAGGATTATCAAATGGTGCTCTGATTTTCTGGACCGTCAATTTTGAAATATTTTGGATGGAAATGGACTTTCAACACCTCCCACTCTCGCAATTCCTGCCGGGACAGGGACCTCTAGACCTCAGCTCTCGTCAACAGCTTTATAAAGATTGAATGTATCTGAGGGAAAACGATGTTTGCTTACATCAACCACTCAGGTACTTGTGTGTATATATCTATACTTCTGTAGTTTCCATATGGCGGAATGCTTACTCATCTTTCAGTGCCTCTGTCATCTTGTGGTAGGTGCATATCTACATATGTTTGTCTACAAACACCATGGTTGAAGAGAGCATGGCTTATTGGCACCGCTTGCTAGAATGCCAGTGTAAATAGACTTGGTGGCTAGCTGCTGCGCCTACAGATTTCAGTGTAAGTAGTTGAACACTTGAGTGTAATTTGTTCTTCCTTTATGGATCAATGTAATTCAACTATGCAATCAGTCAGGACAACACGATGGGACTAACGTATTTGTCGGCTTGTTTTCTATATATTAGCATTCTTCTCACCATTGTGGATTTCATGAGCAATCAAGAGAATATTTAAAGTTGCATCTGGACTTGGAGGTTTGTTTTCTATATATTAGCATGTGTGATGTCGTGTGACTCACATAGCAAGTTAACAAACGAAGAAAAAAATTATTTAAACATTGCAGATTTCCTCACTATATATGCAGGTAATCATTTGATTCGTTAACTGCTCTAGAGGAAGATGCCGTGGAGAAATAGATGATGATAAACCTTAACCCAATTTTGATGGTGAAAGTTGGAGCAGCGGGCTCTCAAATTTAGAAACCTTCTTGGTAAGTAGCAACTCAACTGTGGTAGTGCTTCATGTACATGATAGCACATAGCAGGATTTCCCAGTCGCTAAGGGGTCCATTCATTGTTTTTCTGATTCATATGCAGCCACACACTTTGTTGCTGCCTGTGCAGCCAAGTGCGTGCACGGGGGTTCATTTTTCTCTACCACGTACATTTTAGGCCATGACACTATGTCGTTGGCTGCCGATGGCGGCTGATTTGGAGGCTGCTGCTGTGGAAGTGGATCTAATTCCACTCTATCTTTGGCAGGACTGTAGCAAAAGGAGAAGCATTATTCTGCGTTGAAGTTGTTGTTGGCAGGACTGTGCAGCCAAATGCGAGAATTTGAAGTTGTTGCCGGCCCGAATGCACACCCTCACCGCCCTTCAACATTTGTGGATACAAAATCTTCCAAATCTGGTGTCACCTGCACAAGTGGGTTTGCCTCCCACCCTACAAACATTTTGGATCGAAAAATGTGAGAGACTGAGGCCTTCAGTGGAGTGGGGATTGCAAGGACTTTCCTCTCTTCGAGAATTTCGGATCCGAGGAAACAAGGATCCGTTGGAGATGTTGCTCCGGGAACAGCTGCTCCCTGCCACTCTTCACAATCTCTGGATCTCTATACATTCAAATCTGAAATCTCTGGACGAAAGGGACTTGAGCATCTCACTTCTCTTCAACAGCTACAATTTCAATCTGTGAGAGTCTCGAATTCCTGCCAGAAGAGGGTTTGCCGGCATCTCTTTCTTATCTGAGCATCTGGGGTTGTCCTTCTCTGAAGAAGTGGTATTGGAACAAGAAGGGAAAAGATTGGAGAAACATATCTCGCATTCCTTGCATAAAGATAGATGATGAAATCACCATATGAGCCTTCATTTCACTCTCTCCAACTTTCGACTCTACAGACAAATTCCAGGTACGTATTTAGTACCGCTTATCTGTATCTATGTTAAATTGTTTGTCCTCAAATTTTCCAACAAAATTGATTGTCTTCAAATTTAATTTGACACTTATCTGTATTTAGCACCACTTAACTGTGTTGGGACGAATGCCAGTACATTGCGTTACTCTACAAGGAGGCTGGTTGTTCCGCTACAGATTTCACCAGAAGGATAAATCAATCTTCGGTTGAACACTGATGATTTGTAAATTGTAATTTACCTTCCTTTTCTTTTGCTTTCTTCATTTTACCTTGTCTATATTTGCATTTATAATATCGGGTATTTTTTAATAGTGGAATCGAAGTATGCTATGCCCCCCTTGGAGAATTTCAGATCAGGGGAAGTGAGGATCTGTTGGAGACATTGCTCAAGCAACAGCGGCTCTCTTCCACCCACACCATCTGGACGATCAAGTTTGAAATCTGTGGATCAAAACACCACACTCTCGGAATTCCTGCCCGGAGAAGGACCTCAGCAGCTATGCATCATCGATTGTCTTGCATTCCTGTCGGAAGAGGATTTGCTGCCATCTCTTTCTTTTCCGAGGATCACCAAAATGTTTGTTCTTCTCGGAACTTTGAACCGCTTTTTTTTTTTTTTTTGTACTTAAAACTTTCAGCAGGGCTGGTTTCGCTCTTTATCCCTCTTTGGAGCTGTTCATCAATGGCGAATGGTTTAGGCTGCCTGAACTTCCAACTTTCAGCTATTACTTTCATAGTGGAGATGACCCTCACTATCCAAGTCTTTACAACTTCTCTCGTGTAAACGTTTGTACCTTTTCTTTTCCATCTTTTTGTTAAAGATTTGTGGTGGAGGTAGTTTCGAATCGTTTCATTGTGTTGCGCTCAAGTTTTGAGTTTAAACATTGCAGATCAAATTATTTATGAAGCGGGATTTAAAAAAAAATAGATAAGATAATCTGCACTAAATTCATTTTATGGATATAAAAACGAAAGGGTAAAAGACTGTTTACTACCCTCATGTTTCATGGTTTTCAACATTTAGTACATCAAGTTTTTTTTGTTTTAGAGTCATACCTAAAGTGTAAATTTTGGGACAGTCTCATACATCCGTTAGTCAAACTGTTAAATCTGCTGTTAATTGTGACGTGGCGCCTATATGGACAATGACTGGGCGTCACGTGTCAGCCACGTTTTTTTTTTTTTTTCTTCTTTTTTTTTTCTTCTTCTTCTTCTTCGTCTTCCTCTCGACTACAACATTTTTTTTCCTTCCCCTTCTTCTCCTTCTTCCTACTTCTTCCTTCTCCTTCTTCTTCCTCCGAATCTGGGGAAGTTTTTTTTTTTTTTTTTTTTTTTTTCTTCTTCTTCTTCTTCCTCCGAATCTGGGGAAGTTTTGTTTTCTTTTTCTTCTTCCTCCTTCTACCTTCTCCTTCCTCCTTCCTCCTTCCTCCTGCTTCTTCTTCTTCCTTCTTCTCCTTCTTCCTTCCTCCTTCCTCCTTCCTCCTTCCTCCAAAAAAAAAAACAAAAAAACTGAATCTGGGCTTCTTCCTTCTTCTTCTTCTTCTTCTTCCTTCTTCTTCTCCTTCCTCCTTCCTCCTTCCTCCTTCCTCAAAAAAAAAAAAAAAAAAAAAAACCGAATCTGGGTAGATTCGGAGGAAGAAGAAGAAGAAGAAGGAAGAAGAAGGAAGGAGAAGAAGGGGAAGGAAAAAAAAATGTTGCAGTCGGCAGGAAGAAGAAGAAGAAGAAGAAAAAACGTGGCTGACACGTGGCACCCAGTCATTGTCCACATGGGCGCCAACGTGGCTGACACGTGGCGCCCAGTCATTGTCCACATGGGCGCCACGTCACAATTAACGGCAGATTTAACAGTTTGACTAACAGATGTATGAGACTGTCCCAAAATTTACACTTTAGGTATGACTCTGAGACGAAAAAAACTTGATGTACTAAATGTTGAAAACCATGAAACATGAGGGTAGTAAACAGTCTTTTACCCAAAACGAAAATTTGAACTTGGGTGTAAAAGAGAAAGCACACTGCTCGATACTAGTTGGTGTAGCAAATTTGTATATATATTTTATATCTTAATAAAAAATGGACTAGCTAGTGGCTTTGCCATGTCCACCCTTTCAGGAGTTAGGACTCACAAAGGTGTTTAGGCCTTCCCCGACCACCATCGTGTGATTTACCACCACCAAAAATTGAACTTAGAACATGTCGTGTGAAATATGAGTCTAAAATTTGTTCCCAACCACTAAGTCACCTCGTAATGGTTAAATTTGTATATACTATACATAATCTTACAACACGCCCATACGAAAATATATACATTTCTAGCTGTCACTTAATCATCCTTGAGGAAGATGATTGGGAGGTTAAAAGTAAAACCAGGTATGGTGCAAAAAAATGCAGCAGCAGCAGGAGATGCTGACCAAATTACTCGGTAGCTCAGGCAATTGCCCTTCTGCCAATGGAACTTGTTACTCTTCTTAACTACAATCAATCTGCAAATTATCTGGCATAACAATTACGACAGAATCCTATACAGAAAAAATAAAAAAAAAGCTCTGCGCATTTCAGCTACATTTCGGCTTGAAAGGGTGTCGCCTGCTCAAGAAACTGTTCACAAATAGACTTTGAAAATCTGCAAGGAGAAACGAAAACCAATTGTTACAAGTATTTTGGTTTTGATAGGCGGTAACTGAGGGCATTTTACATTTTGCAGAAGGAAAATTGCTCTTTTGACAACGAAACTGCCAGCATAAACGTAGTTTAGGGGACCGAAAGGGAAAAGGAGAAGGTAATATTACCTCTTCTTGACCAAAAGTTCATCTTCTAGCTGACTGAAGAATATAACTGAACAAAAGGACTGCAAATGAGCATATTGGAACCTAGTCCAGCAGTACCTAAACATTGACTAGCCAAAAGGACAAAGCAATAGCTACTAAGACCATGGCTTTAAACCATAAAAATACCTTCAGATATGCAGCAAAAGCTTTCCAGGGAGAAGATCGTCTCTGGGTCTGCTCTATTCTGGGAAGAAGCAGTGAAAGCCAGGCAGTTTTTACTGTACAAAACAGAACCAATTTAGAGGAGTGCATCCGAGTTGACAGTTCCAAAGGGTACGCAATCTATGCCATTCCTTAAGATACACATCACTAAGATTATTGGGATGCTCTATAATTTGAAGATCATATTCCATCTATAACAACAATTGAAAAAAAAAAATACCTTGACCACGAAGGAATAAATTTACTATTTGGTATGATACTGTCGTCATCATCATTCTCATCATCTGATTCTTTGTATGGAGAGATGTCATAAGACTGTTCTTGACTTGTAATGGCAACTGAATTCTTCATTGCCTAAGTATCCATAATTACTCGAGGCCTCGTGGAACTCTTTGTGGACAATACTCTCTCTTCCGGCATATATCCCAGAATGCTCACAAGAATTCACAAGGATACAATAAAAAAACAAATGAATCACTGTCAAGCTCCGCATGACAAGATGAAGTCACCTAACATACTTATGGAGGACAATGGGGCAACTCAGCTTTCATGGGACTTTCAAATATGCACTCTAAATTTTACTTGATGATCCCAGACATTCATTGCTAATTTACTACTCCAAATAAAACATTCCCTAATTCAGTAAAAATAAGACCATCATCCATACTGTAACCCAGTTTAGACGTACAATTATGATCCACACTCAGAAAAACAATCATATGGAATATGTACATGTAATGCAAAATCCAAAGTTCAAAGGTTAAGATTACTAGTAAGAAATTACCTGTTACAACTGCAGCTGCTTGTTTCTGTTGAACAAGTGGAATGAAAGAAGTCATGCTGGACACAATATTGTTACGCTTCGGCTCCTGCTCTGATAAACTTGAACCACCTTTTCTCAAACTGGTTTTTCCAGATAATTTTGGTTTACTGAACCTTTTATGAAGTGATCTAGTGGTCCCCTTAATATCGTTTGTTCCTCGTGACATGCTCAGGTTCTCCTTATTGTTATATCTTCTCTTGCTGCTGTTTTGGATTCCAAGCCTCTGCTTGAAGCTCTTATGAGTGCCTGTTAAGCTGAATTCAGTGTTCATGGAATCTAGACTAAGTCTATCTGCATATGGTTCATGTAAGATTGTGAATGATAATGAATGTTGTATTGGATCATTTTGTTGTAAGCCACTTGTCTATCAAGTTGTTAGCAACCAAAGTGATCCGATAGTCCTAACATAATAAGGATTATGGAGTCTAAACCTTTGCAATTGACTTAAAGAAATCTGATGGATTTCACTACAAAGATATAGTATCATGGTGGGACTTAAACACTTAAGTGATAGGATTTGATTTTCACAACCAATAATAGGCCGGCTGTGATTAAATCCTAATGATATAAATACTATGGTTAAGTCCCTACTTCCATACGCTCAATCTCTAAAAAATACGCTAAACTCTATTCACAGCAGAGAGATATTTTGAAGTATTGGAAGTAGAAGACGACCTAGAACTCTGCAATGTCTTCCGTATTCTACAGATAAGTTTAATATAATTAGTCGATCTCTATTTTATATTGATTTGATTTATTCGTGATCCTAATGTCTTGTTGTTGTGATTTCAGAATATGTCTTACATGTGGTATCAGAGCCGCACAACAAGCTTAGGGTCCAATATAAAGGTATAAGCAAATTTGTTTATTGAAGATGATTCACATACTAAAGAAAATTTGCTTATCGTTTTGGTTGGATGCCTTCTATTGTTCCATCTCATGAAAATTTGTTTTGATGCTTCCGCAATTTTGTGTTGGTATGCAATCATTTTCGTGGTTAATAATATATGGATTGGTCTGGGGTGACTATGCATACTGCTGCCCTTAAGTAGTTTTCATGAAATTTAATTATTTATTTTTCTTGTTGGCTCTCGTTTAATTATTAAGAGTGGGTTTGTTTTGGTTCGACTAATCGCACTCTTGTGATATGATTCTGGGGTTTTTCTTGCTTCCGCGTTTTTTCTTCTTGTATGGATATGTTAACCTTGTATTGCCGAGAAGATCGTGTCATCTATGTTGTGTTTTCTGCAAATTTTTCTCGCAATTTTTTTTATCACGTTTACCTGAGCATCAAGATAAACTGAAATTAGGTATACAACTCCAACTAGGTTTGTTGTATGCGACTTTATGGACTCCTATTTGATAATTATGAATTAATAATTAATATATATATATATATATATCAAGGTCCGGTGAACGATGGCCTAATCTTATCTTGGGTAATATTTTGATTTATTATATAATTTTCTGATTATTAATTTAGTTGATAAATATTACCAGTTCCTATTTGGTTATTAAAAAAAAAAAGAAAAAAAAAAGGGGGTTAAAACATGCGAACAGTAAAGGGTTTCTCCCTCGCGTGAGGGTTTCTGTTCATCAATGCCCAGCTTACACCAACCTCCTTCAATCACTGTAATGCTAGAATTGAAGCTTGAAAGTTTGGGGTATTCCCGCGAAAGTATGAAGAAACTGCTTCTCAAAAAAAAAAAAAAAAAATTAATTAATTATTGCAATTTGGTTGAATTGAAATTAAGCTTTTGGTTTCAACTGAATTGATTTTGTGATATTATAATTGAGAAGTTGAAAACTATCTTGTTGTTTCTCAGCAAATATAGTGTTTTTCATTTGGGATTAATTCGATTTTGCATTTTTTCGATTCTTATCCTTATAGTGCATATACAAATGAATAAGTAAGTTTTGGTTCTTGGTTATTCTCTGTGAAATGATAGTCGCTTCTATTATTGCAGTGAATATTACTTTTAGTATTCTATATAACTGATGTAATTTTCATAAGGAAAACCATTCAGGTCAATAACCTGGGCTTAATAGACTTTCATAACTCCAAGTATTATGAAATTTTGTCATGTTGTAATATCGAATGGATTGTAGATGCTGGAATTATTTCCATCTTTTTTTTGGATAAGAAATGGATTTATGGTAAATTTTTAAGTGTGATACCTTGTTGCTGGAATTCTGCAGACTTCTGCAGAATAGTCTGTTTGTGATATTATTTTGATATATCAATGTACCTCATAAATTCATGAAATTTTAGTATGATATACATTGAGATGTTTGTTTCAAATATGGAAATTTTCACTAGCATTGGTTTGAAAATGAATTATTGGTGAATTTTTTATCTCGAGACTGTACTGCATAATTTATGCAGTTTCTGCAGCACATTCCATTTCGATTTTATTTTTAGCCCACTTGTAAAATCGAACAAATTACGAAATTTTGGGGGACAGTAAATTTTTATGTCTACTTCATTTCTGAAAATTTTCATGCACATTGGAGGAAGATTGAAGTTTTGGTGAATTATTTAGTCTCGGGTATGTTTTGCAGAATTTCTGTTGTTTCAGCAGCACATCCATTTCGAATTTGCTTTTGTTACACCTTTAGAATCTAAAAATTTATGAAATTTTGGAAATTAACAGATTTGTATGTTTACTTTATGTGTGAAAAGTTTCATGCATATCAGATGAACAATGAATATTTGGTGAATTTGTAATCTCAGGTATTTACTGAACATTTTCTGCTGTTTCTGCAGCACCACTCTTTTCGAATTCATTTTTGGCTCACTTATAAGATTTTAAAAATCATGAAATTTTGTGAAATAGTAGTCATATATGTCTAGTTCATACCTGAAAATTTTCATGACAATCTAAAGAGAATTGAGTTTTTAGTGAATTTGTAAACTAAAGTAGTACTGCTGAATTTTGGTACTTCAAAACTAGTTTTGTTATGTGATATTGTTTCACTGATTTGTGCACATCTATTGGTACCGATTATTATAAAAGTTTATGGTTCCAATATGTCCTTATGTTAAGCAAATTCTCAATACTAATGAATTTTATAGACAACACTAATTAAATTTTGATTTAAAGATGTATTGGTTTGTTTTGCTTAAACCAATGTTTTGTTTGGTCATCAATTCTGATTATGATGATAATTGTCTTTTGAGAGAAAATTGGAAAGTGGCATCAATTTACTAATTGATCATTTTGGTCCCTATCGAATAACTGAATAACCATGTTTCCTCTTTCGAGAACTCTATTGTTCAATGTCAATAACGACATACTTTTGTGTCTGATTGAATCTTTTGAGAATCATTGAATATCCAACAAAACGGTTATTTAATACTGTTCTAAAGGATTATTTTGAAAAATCAGAATTCTAATTTATATGGTGAATACTTTTGTCCCAATGGGAATTTCAGGAAATCACTCACCAATTATAAATTAGTATTATAGCAAATCATAAAGTACTTCTAACATATTTTCATCTGGCCAAAGCTGTTGAAGCTATATGTATTTTGTGTATTTTATGTTTTGGCTAGCTATGCAGGTATTTTCTTTGCATGATTAGTTTCTGCCCAAAGGTGTAACAATCATGCAATTTGGAGTTGGTTTGATCCTCCACAACTCGACTACTTCCATGATGAATCTTGCAGAATCGAGAATGAGTAGGTAAATTTGCCAATCTTTTGCCTTAATTTTCTGTGAGTTCTAAATTGGATTAAAATTATTGTTGATGTTGTTGAGATATCTATGTGTTTACTTTTATCGACTTTGTTTTAGAATTAAAACATAAATTTTGAGTTTGGATTCTCTTATTAGGTTTCATTTTAATTTATGACCTAATCTTTAACACATATGTGGGTATTCTCTCATACACTAAAATAAATTTTGTAGCCATTGGTTTATCTAATCACTTGTCACTTTTAGATCGATTAATAATGTTGAGATATTGTTCCTTATATAAGCCTAATTTTGATACATGGATACATATAGATTGGTTTATTATGTCCAAACCAACTATTTTGTGACTCAACAAATTTGTGTAAGAAATTTTAATGTTTTGGGCATATTAGAGGTTATTTATCTAATGAAATGAACCTTTAATTTATTTAAGAAATTTTTGTGTTTTGAGCATATTAAAGATTGTAAATTGGTTTTATTTAAATTATGATTAAATCTGAAATTTTGGTAGAGCTTGGGAAATACTGATGGAGTTTTTACATACCTTGCAACAAATCCTATTTGATTACAATTTTGATAGATTTTCTAACTCCAAACTTCGTAAAAATTTGTCATCTTATATTATTAATGGATTGTGTACACTATCTTTATTGATTCAACTAGCCTATATTTTGTTATATGAAAACCACTTTCTCTAGTGTTTAATCTTGCAATTTTGAGTGTTTGCCCAAGTGGGAGAAATAATGTATTATGGGCTTCACACTCATCAATTTTGCATGCTTTTAATGATCATAGTTTTGGTAGATAAAACGTACATTATCATACTTGTTTATATTTTATTTGTTACATATGCAACTAATCTTGTAAGAAATTCAAGAAGGGTTAATGAGTATATTCTGCTCAAAAGTGTTTTGCTTATTAATTCTTGTATGTTCAAGAAATTGAACTTGTGATTTATATGTTATTGATGAATAATTAATCTGCTCAAAAGTGTTTTCTTATTCAGTACAACTATAAATCAATGTATAGTGAAGCATGGAATTGACAAGATTGTATATACTTCATCTGCTCAAAAGTGTTGAAGCTATATATGTTTGCCCTTGTATTTTATGTTTTAGCTATGCAAACCTATAATTAGTTTCTGTCCAAAGATGATTCTAGAATTATATGCTTTTGATGCATTAGAAAACATTCAGTTAAAGTTTTCTATTTCTGTCAATTGTTAGATGAACAAAACTGACCAAATAATTTTGTATAGTTTTTCAGTCATGAGAATCACTTCCCTACAAATATCTAAAATAAAGATGTTGAGCTCATAAATTTTATGTTTTAGATCCCATGACTAATGTTTTGCTAATGGGAGTATTTGAAAGGTGTCTGTTTCATTTTATAGGCATTTATAAAGTTTTTTTTACTCTCTTAATCAGTGGGAGTAATAATTTGTTTATCTCTACTAATCAGTGGGAGTAAGAGATTACCTTTTGTGTTAAAAATTTGAAGTGTTAGTGGCTGATATTTTAAGAGTAAATTTTGTTTAAGTTTTGTTCATAAGTTTTAATAAGAGGTTCTGATTTTGTAAATAGTATGCCGTATTTTACTCGTTCTCTTATCATATTCTAAATTGACAGAAAAGTTGGATGTTGTTACCAACGTTGTTGAGTTCTTTTATGAACTACTTTTGTACTGAAATATATTTTCATATTTTCAGTTCGACTATTGTGAGCTAATGTTTTGACTATTAGCTCTTGACACCATGACTTAGATAGCAACAAAGTGCTTTAAGTTGAATGTGTATGTGATCTTGGAGTGCAAGGAACAGACCAAATTGTTCTTTGTTTTCTTTGGTTCTGCATTCGATTCAAAGTGACAGGTTGCTAGGAAAGGTTATTGCATACTTATGAAGACTCAGTGATCACCATGAGTTCTTATTTTGTTAGGATGAATCATTGACATTCAAGTGGGAGAATGTAAGATTGTGAATGATAATGAATGTTGTATTGGATCATTTTGTTGTAAGCCACTTGTCTATCAAGTTGTTAGCAACCAAAGTGATCCGATAGTCCTAACATAATAAGGATTATGGAGTCTAAACCTTTGCAATTGACTTAAAGAAATCTGATGGATTTCACTACAAAGATATAGTATCATGGTGGGACTTAAACACTTAAGTGATAGGATTTGATTTTCACAACCAATAATAGGCCGGCTGTGATTAAATCCTAATGATATAAATACTATGGTTAAGTCCCTGCTTCCATACGCTCAATCTCTAAAAAATACGCTAAACCCTATTCACAGCAGAGAGATATTTTGAAGTATTGGAAGTAGAAGACGACCTAGAACTCTGCAATGTCTTCCGTATTCTACAGATAAGTTTAATATAATTAGTCGATCTCTATTTTATATTGATTTGATTTATTCGTGATCCTAATGTCTTGTTGTTGTGATTTCAGAATATGTCTTACAGTTCAGCTTTAGAAACTGATGCAGGAGGGTTTGGAATCTCAGTAATGTCAGCAAGTGGTACTCTTTGTATTGACCTATTTAATGCATTTGAAACACTTTCATCTTGGAATGTATCAGCTGCCTCATCTGCATTCTCATTTTCTTCACTAATGCAGGGAAGCTCCAGATTTAAGCTTCCTCGCTTCCTTGAACTGCTAGTCCTTGAACCAGTTATATCCCAGAGTTTCCCAACTGGAGACAGATAAGGTTTCTTAGTATCCCAACCAGATTGACCACCATGATTTAAGAGGCAATCAGAATAGGACCTTCCATAAAACGCCTGGCCAACTTCCTCACTCGAGTAACCATGACCATCCTTTAATTGTTTGACAGCATCATTCATGGTCCTCATATCCACACCCTTTAGAAGCCCAGTTGGAACAGATTGGTAGAGATTTGGAATTTTGTGCAACTTATTTGAAGCTGAAGAGCACGCTAGGAGTTTGCATGCAAGCAGATTGGCACAGCTGCTCCAGAATGCTGGCATGTTCCATTGTAGTGCTTGGAAGGTTCCACTCGTCAAAGCTAATTCCCTTTCCAGCAATGCTCGTTGGTTCATCATCTGTTTGCATAACGAGCCCCTCAAGCTCAGGCTTTCTATCATCCGAACCAATCAAATCCAGTGGAGATCCAAAATTGCTGGTCCCTCCAAGATCAAATCTCATTTCCTGCATTGCTCTTCCAGCGCAAGTCAATTGTTCAGCATTTCCTGTGGTAAGATTATCCTCACGAGTTAGTGAAACAGTAGTCTTGTAACACCCACCCCCTATGTATAAAAATATATTGATATATTTAACCCCTAAACATTTTAAATGTATCAATTTGGTCCTTTTTGACTACCAATCAGGATCCAAAGCTTTGGATTCCTTTCTGTCTAAATCTGCCACGTGGCAGCACCTCTTTCACTCCCTCACTTCTCTCTCTGTCCCCCCCCCCCCGTGAACTCCCTTCTTTCTTCTTCTTCTTTTCTGTTTTCTTTTCTTCCTTCTTCTGTCTGTCTCTCGGCTCTCTCTTCTTGCACAGCAAGCACACGCACGCACCCATCTCCCCTGCGCGAGGAAGACATCACCATCAATTTCATCCTGCTCTCTCTCTCTCTCTCTTTCTCTCGCTCCCTCTCGTTCCCGCGACCCCAGAAAACCCGGAGAGGAATTCCGGCGAGAATTCCTATTTTTCGGTTAGGTAAGCTTTGAAATCCCTCTATTTCGTCCTTGAATCTTGTGGGTTGTGGTTTAATGGAGTTTATTTCATGATTTTTGGAGGTTTTAGGACGAAAACAAGCTCGGGTGTAGGCACACCCATCTCTGGCCGTTCCACGTCGAAAGGAAGGTATAAAAACACTCCTATTGTCTTCCTCTTCATTTTGGTACCTAGATCAGGGCCTAACGCCCCTGTTTTCAGTCGGCCGGAGCTACCACAGCTCCGGTGTTCTTCTCCGGCAAACCCAAGGCCTTTCAAGCCATTCCCCAAACCCACGGGCCTTAGGCCAGTTGTAAACCCAAAGCCCCAGCCCGTATGGTTTTTAATTTAATGTTTTGTATTTAAAACCCCCCAAAGGCCTACGGGCCGTTCCATTAAGGGCCTTTGGCCCGTGACCCAACCCATGACCCTTTTTAGTTTAGGCCTTCGGGCCTTGGAATAATTGGGGCCTTTGGCCCGTATGTTTTTAAAACCCTAAGCCTTTGGATCTTAGGACCAAACCCAAGAACCCAAACCCCTAGGACCCAAACCCGGATCCAAACCCTGACCCGTTGACTCGGTCAACGGTCAGCGTTGACTTTGACTTTGACCGTCAACGTTGACTTTTGGAGTTGACTTTTCGGGGTTTCGTCCAGGACCTCTCCTAGGCTAATTTTGTCGTCCTGAACCCGTTTCTGAAGTCCGTTTTCCCAAATTCAATCGTTTGAATAGAGTTTGACTAAAGGTACTTCCTTATGTGAATAGATGAAATTATTAACGATGATTCCGTTATTTCCTCGTGGTATAGCTTTGCACCATCGGTGTACGGTGAGTAGACCCCTTCTAAAAATACATGTCTTGATAGTAGAAATGCACACATGAAAAACATGATTTCACAATTATGTTTTATGAAATTCTTTGAGATAACATGCTTACTGAGGCTAATTTGAATTAGTACTATTTTTCCTATAACCCGTGTTCTTATAGAATATCTTATGGATGACGATATAATATCTAGAACATGTTTAGAACACCTCTTTATAGTATAGATAATAGATGACTTTATACTATGAAGTTGTTTTTCAATATATATATGTTCAATGGTTTTGTACTTACCTAGTGGTCCTTTCCGCTACGGGACGTAGGGATAGATTCCGGTCCGTCCCGGACGACGGTTTGGTGTTGGCATAGGGCCTGGAGTGTGTTTCCTCTGGTTATTTAGCACAGGGACGGGGAGCCGGCAAGGGGTCTGAAGTGTATTTTCCTCTGACTGTCTGCTCAGAAACGGGGAGCCGGCATGGGGCCTGGGGGTTATCGGACAATTCACTAGTGATTATTATATATACAAGCTATGATTTGAGACATTGCACGGCATGCTAGGTTTCGGAAAACCTATGTTTATCATTATATATGTGTTTTCATAAAACCTGGAGGTTAGTACGTTGATAACTGTTTTACTATATATATATCAACTTGGTACACTCATGTTTGTTTTGCGCTCCCTTCAAGAGTTAGAATCGAGGCATACAATCCCGGCATCAAAGCACTTCTGAATTGGCATCTTCAAGTCTTCTGGTGTAGCACCCATTCCTTGTTCATTCAAATTTTATATTATTTCTTTTAGTATTCTAGTTAGTTGTATGCTCTGAACACGTTCCTTAAGGGTGCGTTTGGTACGTGGGACGGGACGGGACGAGGCGTTCCGTCCCGCGTTTGGTGCGCCAAAAATGGGTGGAACGGGCTGTTCCACGGGACAGATTTTGGGTGTTTTTGCGTCCCACCTCCCCCTGGAACGGGTTTGTTCCACGTCTGTGGAACACAATGTTTTACCATTTTAAGACAAATATACCCCATGTCTTTTTCAAAAATTACACCTTCGTTCCGTCCCGTCCCGTCCCGTCCCGTTCCGTCCCGTCCCGTCCCGTCCCGTTCCGTCCCGTCTGCGTACCAAACGCACCCTAAATGCATATTCTTTATTCTTTTATATTTATAAACCTTATCTATTCCTTGTTTTCAGCAATTGCACTCAACAAATGGCTTTCGTCACCCTTCGGGTGTCGGCCAGCACGTGACCATCCCGTTCGGGATCGGGGCGTGTCAAGTCTCTTCCATGCATTGACTTCCTGATTCAATGATAATGCTTGGTGGATGTGCTACTCCTGTTTCCTCCATCATACATGTCTGCTTCATCAAACTTAGGATTGAAGCTTCAAATTCTTTATCCGTGAAAACGAAAGGTACATTACCACTTGTATCCCCGCATCCCAAGCTGATTCTACCCTGTCAGACACAATCTTATGCATTAGAAAAGATCAAATAAAAGTAGACAAGCAACCTGTACTATATCTGAAATCACAACATTATAACCCACATTATTTTTGAAAGTGAACTAAAATAATCCACACTGTTTCTTGAAACTACAGCATAATAACCCATATTATTTTTTAAAGTAAAATAACTCACACTATTTATGAAAAATAACAAAATAATCACTATTTCTAGAACTAATACAAAATAACTCACGCTAATTCTGGATTTGGTTAAAAAATAATGCACACTATTGCTGAAACTATCGCAAAATTATATACTATTTATGAATCTCATGGTTCTAAGGGATGCTAGGCGCTTATCAAGTGACGGACTAGGGCCTAGGGATAGCCTAGACGGGAGCCTAGACAGAGCCTAGACGGAAGCCTAGGCGGGTGTAAGTAAATTTATTTATCTTTAGTACTTTGGTGAATTTGATAAAATGAGATGAAAGTTTAAATAATTACAACTCTGTAGTCCTTTACAAAATAATTTTCAATAATCATATGAATTTGTTGTAAATTAAAAAAATAAAATAAAAGTGACTGTTCTGATTAAAAACGTAAATTGAATAACAAGGTGACTTGTATAAAGAATTGATTTGCTACAACAGAGCGACAAGTGAATCATGATTGTGCTATAACTCATAAGCCATTGGATGATTGGAGCTTTTTATTTCCTTTTCCTCTTCGTGAGTCGTGATTATGCTTCCATGAAAATGTAATGTACCACTTGCTAACAATGCCCCGAACCTAACCTAGCTTAGTAATTGACCGGATAAGGAAAAATGGAAGGCCAAGACCCCACATGTATGGAACATATACATCGTGATTGGTGAGTATGATGTTATGCTAGCTATTTTATTTCCTTTATTTCTTTTACCCAAAAACTTCACATTCTAGTACTACGGTTTCACGTGAGAAATCTTAGTTTCAATTCTCGTCAAAGACAAATTTGAACTAAATTATTTTGGTTAATCTATTGTGAATTTTTTTTTCTTTCTGCTTTCTCATTTCTTTTTTATGATCAAGCAATGTCACTCAATGATCAAAACCGTATTTTATTTAGGTCACTCTTTAAAGAGCAACTTTGCAGCAAAAGAACCAAACAAGATATCGTCAAACCATTTTAGAATAATATTATCATAATTTCAGTGTTCAAAAGAATTATTGAATAATCGTTACATGAGCAAAAACTTTTGAATGCATTTATCTTTTTGTAGAGACGGTTTTTAAATGACGACCTAAAAATAAACAATTCAAATCATCGTGCAACATTGTAGGATGAGAATGAAAATAATAAGATTTCCAAATTGATTTGTATAAAAAAACAAAATAACAAGGCGACTTGTATGGGATATTGCTACTATGTAATTTTAATTTCATGCGCTATTTTTGTTTTGTAGTCGAACTATAAGATTAATTTGATTTTATTCATGTTGCTTGATTATTAAGATGCATTCCTATTTAAAACATTAATAATAGGTACCATTGATGATAATAGCTTATTTTCGTATTTATTTAAGAGTCAAATCACTTAATGCTACAGTCAGGGACGTCCTGATAGGAGAATTCATGGAAACTTTTAAAATTTTCATTTTCATATGATATTTAGGTTTTAATGAGGTAGTGGCATACTTGTAAATAAATGAAAATTTATTTCTTACAGAATTGGGCTGACAGAATGAAGGGGCATGGCTGCAAAAAAAAATTATTGCTTTTTGGGCTTTTAATTCAGCCCATATCTTTTACTGTTTGTAGGCCTAATATAAGTTAGTTTGTGCTTAATATTAAATATGAAGCCATTTTGGTTAAATAATAATTTATGGTGGTTTTTGGTTAAATTAAACTTAACCCAAAATCTTTTCATTAAAACTCCTTTAATTTTAACAGGAGGTTGCATGGATTTTCATACGGTCTGTTCGCTTCAATTTTGAGCCTGGCCTGGCCCATACCCCCCCCCCCCAAGCTTATCCCACATTTGCATATGTACAATCTCCTTTATTTACTCTAAACTAGCCTTTATACACACGCTAACGCGCATACGAGAGACATTTTTTAAATCACAGGTGCTACGTGTCCCTAAAATATGTTGCATTAGTTGTTTATCATTATTAACAATTGGTAGGATTAGAGGCCTTTAATCAGACGTGTTACACATGACTTACAAATTTATAATTACATGCGCTTGGCACTGTTTACAATTTTTATTTTATTTTTGATATTTTCATTTACTAAGATACTCTTGCTACTTACAAAATTGAAATATGAATCAAACAAAATGACTAATACCAAACAATTTAGTACAGATGTGCCAAGAGATCAACAAATATAGTGAACATATGAAGTATGGATTCCAATGTGTGCATAAATTATTAAGATTGAAGACCATAAAGTTTGCCAACATCAGTGTCACATTTCCACCTATTGGTTCACACTTCATATTTCAAATTTCCGTTGTTCGTAGATTTAATTGTGGTTTTTTTGTTTTTTTGGGCAACCAAACGGAGAACTGGAAGTTACAATTCGAGAAACGAATCCATTGATTGTTCTCAATGTTGAATTCGTAGAAGGTGACATGGGCGGCCATAATTAGAACTTTTTTTATGAAGGGATCGTTTCTCTTCAGCACTGTGAGATTGACCATTTTGTGCTCTATTTTACCTAAGATAAAGGCAAAGATTCCGTTTTTGTACGGAAAAGTAAGACCCATAAAGAGAAACCGGAGCAGTGCAGGGAGCGGGAGAAGTTGGAGCGCAATGGAGAAGTGATATTGGAATGAGATACTACTACGACAACTACTTCAAATACACTTTTTTTCTTTATGTTCGTTTTAGGGCACGTTTGGATGTACTTTTAAAATGATTGAAAACGTTTTTAGAGAAAATATTTTTGGGTTCCAAAAGCACTTTAAGTGCTTTTCCTTGATTTACTTACATTTTTACTAAGGATTGGTTCCAAAAATATTTTCACCAAAAATGTTTTCAATCATTTTAAAAGCACATCCAAACGAGGTCTTAGTTTCTTTCCTCCACGTTCTCTCCTCGCCCCGTTTACCGTCATGTCCTCCCTTTTTTCCTTTTTCTTTTTTTAATCTGTAATAAAAAGGGTAATTTTGAGATATTAAATGTTTCACTGTCAATCATGTGGCAATTGGTTTTTTTATATTTTTTTACATGTGATTGTTTTGGAATTAGAGTAGAATAATGACAAGAGGATGGTGGAGGATGGTGACGAGAAGATGCCAAGAGGGTGGTGACAAGAGAATGGTGGGGCCCATGTGATTATATCATATGGATAAATGGTGAAATCCAAATATATTGCATGATTTTTTTCTACTGCATTTTTCCAAACACCACCAATTACTACTTTACGTTTGCCGTGCGTGGTCCACTGCATTATTGACCAAAAAATTATCAAGTCGTCTCACCAGTCATGAAGTAATCTTAACAGCCTTTGCCAATAACAATTTTCAGTTTCCTAACTTCAAATACTTGATCAAAATTAGTCCTTTGGCCACGGAGAGAGAAAAAATGAATGATAATTATATTTTGATTGTGCATTCCGATAACAACACCGAATTATTATTGTTTTGGTAAAGCCTAGAGCCAAAATTAGGGAAAAGTAGATAGTCAATTCTAATAGTTTACCATGTGATGCATGTCATCGAAATTAACCCATATCTTGTTCTACATGAATCTCTCACGCTCGTTTGAAAGCAGATGTCTAGTAAAACAAATGTCTATGAAAGAAAATCTCTCATGCTAGATCGATTTCGACTAATTGGGGCTACATGGGTAAAATTTTCAAGAATTTAGATGTTTAGCAGAAGCTTTTAATTTGAGTTGTAATTATTGAATTCTCATTTGCATGTTTCATTGGAAACTTTAACGAAAAACTTCTTGTACTGTTCACTTTAATGAAAAATTACATTTTTACACTAAAATGTCAATCATCGTACTATTCACTTTATCCTTTATTTTGTCATTTTTGTTAAAACTCAAAGTTTTCAAACTCTTTTAATTAGTTTTCCTTTCATTTTATTGGGGGATCTGGGGATATACTAAATTTCTCTCTACAGTGGAATTGAAAATTGGGATTTTGATGCGGTTTTGTTATTTTTGTGGTTAATTTAAAGGTATTATCTAATTTTATTTTCGATGAAATTTATTAATCTCATGTTAATCAATTGCTATTAGGGTTTTGTGATTTAATTTTATTAGGGAGGTTGCATGGAGTTAAGATTGTCTTCTAGATTTGAAGAATTCAAATTTGCAAGTTGGTTTGTGGCAATTTGCAGTCACCATGATTTGGTTTAAAGGACAATCATTTTGTAACTTGCTGTTTGTGTACTTTCTTTTCTATATTTTCAGTTGGGCAGTTTGGCTGACTGTTAACCTTTGCCTTCGGCTTCCTTGGAACTTATGAAAATTGTGAAGTGATGGTAAGCTACTCCACTACAATTTATTGCGCTTTTACTTGGAGCACAACAGCTATTTTGTTCAAGCACACCAGCTTTTACTTCAAGCACAACAGTCATAGTTTATTAACAAAAATTTTATATAAAAAAAATGACTCATGGACCTGTAGGAACAAGTTCGTTTCAAACGAGCCAGGTGAAGTTCGGCTTCATTTCTCAACTAACAAGACCCACCCTGCCCCCGCCACATTTCATTTACAAACGGATATGGTCCGTCTGCTTCAATTTTGAGTATGGCCTGGCCCGTATCCACCCCTAGTTTATCCCACATTTGCATATGTACAATCTTCTTTATTTACTTTAAACTAGCCTCTATGCATGGGCGTTAGGCATTTTTTAAATCATAAGCGTTACCCCCCCCTAAAATGTGTTGCGTTACTTCATTATCATTGTTAACAATTGGTACATGGATTAGAGGAATTTAATCAAGTGTGCTACACGTGACTTACAAACTTATATTTACATGCGCTTGGCACTATTTTCAAATGTTTATTTTATTTTTGATATTTTATTTACTATACTCTTGCTACTTACAAATTTGAAATATAAATCAAACAAAACGGCTAATACCAAACAATTTAGTATAGATGTGCCAAGAGATTAACACATACAAGTGAAATATGAAGTATGGATTCCAATGTGCGCATAAATTATCAAGATTGAGGACCATAAAGTTTGCTAACATTAGTGTCACATTTTCACTTATTGGTTCGCACTTCATGCTTCAAATTTCCGTTGTTTGTAGATTTAATTGTGGTTTTTTTTTTTGGCTGGGCAACAAAACGGATGCTTCAAATACGATTTCTTTCTCGAAGCACGTTCTAGTTTTTACCTCCACTTTCTCTCCTTGCCTGGATTTACCATCATATCCTTACTTTTTCACTTTTATATAACCTGAAATAAAAAGGGCAATTTTGGGATATTAAATGTTTCACCTGCTTTTCCTTTTGACTTTATATACGTAGAAGATATAGAGAACAGAAATTCTTTCCAAAAGCAATATTAATAATGCGATCCACTTTAGAAATTTGTTATTAGCAAAAGAAAATCATCGTGCACTCAATCCATCCTTGATAACTTCGTTGCACGAATGCACAAAGATTTTTTTAAAGTGTCAATAATAATTCTTTTGTAATATTTTAAATCTCTTCTTGCATTTGTTTGATTTATGAGTAAATTGTAGCAATGATTTTTTAACTTTAACTCAATTGGAACAATGATCCATCAACTACAAATTCATTACCATTGGTTCCTCAACCCATCAAAACGTGCAGCTATGGTTCCTCAACTACAAATTCATTACTATTGGTTTCTCAACCCATCAAAACGTGCATCTATGGTCCCTCAGCTAAAAATTCATTATCATTGGTTCTTTAACTTTAATCCAATTAGAGAAATGATATCTTAACTTTAACTCAATTGAAGTAATGGTTCCTCAACTTTAACCAAATTGATTAAAGGTGAGGAACTATTGCTACAATTTACTATTTATTTATTTATTTATTTATTTGTGCAATGGTAATGAGAATTGGCGATTTTAGCTAAACCACAAAATAAATCAACTATAAATTAGTATTGGGGAGGAGGTTATATTATCTAGGCTCAATACTCTCGTGCTAGATTTTGTGGAGTATATATGTTTTCAAGATCTTTGCTTCCATAAACATTTGTACTTATTCTTTTTCATTGTTTTTGTTACAAATTTGCGTTTAAACATATCTCATTTACTTATTTATGAAGTGGGTTTTTTAACAAACGATAAGATAATTTATATTAAACTCATCTAAATTACAAAGATAAGAATAGAGCTTCAAATTTAGATGTAAAAAAAAGAGCGCATTGTTAATCTAAATCAAGGAGCGATAAATGTATACTTTTGTATTATGCATCATCAAATTCGATTATGCACCTCGAGTGTGTTCTTAATTAGTTTTGTGCAAAAACATGTTAACCTTGACTCAAAATTGGTTAACGCAAGAAAATATAGGCAAAGCAGAATGGCCCCATGAATGTTGAATATATAGGCAAACCAAATCCTAAACACGAATGGTCCCATAAATGTTGAAAATATAGGCAAAGCAAGAAAAAGTAAGAAACTTTTCAATTTTTTTTTTTTCCATAGCACGTGGTAACGAGTGTTGTAGAAAATAAGTGATTGAGATTAAAAATATAAAATGTAAATAATAATTGTAGAAATTGAACCTGACATTGAGGTCCTGCCCGAAACTTTTACTTTATATTTCACATGAAGATGTTCCCCTTAGAATTAGAACCAAAGTATAAATAATGACAAGATGGTGACAAGAGGATGGTGGGGACATGTGATCATATCATATGGAAAAATGTTGAGATCCAAATGTATTGCGTGATTATTTTTACTGTGTTTTTCCAAACTCCACCAATTACTACTTTATGTTTGCCGTGTGTGGTCCGCTGGGAATTGCATCCTCTCCTGAGCAGAAGGGGCGGATGCTTTTATTATGAAACTATTACTTTTATTTTTTTCAGAAAAATTTATCAATTATCGAATATTTAAAGCAAATAGTCTTGCTCTAATTTACCCCAATGTTTTCTATTCTTTTAATTTTTTTTTATTTCTTTTTAAAAAAGGAATCAGCTGATGGCCACAACTGTTATTCTTTCGGGTGCCTATAAGACTTGCAGAGATATTTCGGCCTCCTTGACCATCATTGTGTGATTTACCAATGTTAAGAATCAAACCCTGAACGTATTGTGTGATACATAAACCTAGATTTCGTCCCTGACCACTCTACTACCTGTGATGGTTTTTTCTACTCTTTTACTAAGACAAGGGGAAAATGTTGACTTCAATGGAAGTTTTCCTTCAATGGAAGTTTTCCTTCGCACATATTTTACGTCTCTCCATCAATACTTGTCTGGGCTGTTGGCTTCAATGGAAGTTTTCCTTCGCACATATTTTTTTACGACTTAACAATTGAGATTTAACTAAATGTGATTTAGATAAGTCTCAGCCATTTTCTTTTACTTTTCCATGTGCAGGAGAGCAAAGCCCTCGGGTTCACATCAAACCCTCTATACTTCCAACTTCCAAACTGTTAGCGTAGAAACTGGGCTCTGGTCATAATCCATGAGCTTCGGCCAATCCAAAATCACTAAGGCCCATCCGGTCACTTCATAAAATAGTTCTTAGAAAATGTAAAAAATAAACTGGATTTGTTATGAAATCGATGATATATGTAAACTATAATATAAAAGAAATAAAACATAATATTTACAGAGTTTGAAAAATGTGTCTACGTTTACAGAGCAGGCGCAATAGTCTCTCTTATTATCAAACTGGAATTACAAAAGCAATGAAAATAATAGGAGAATTCAGAAAATTTAGAGTAGTTATCGCTCTTTATTGTTCTTCAGCTTATGTTTGTATTTGTGAGCTATTGGCCATTATATGGAATTGTGAGATGTTCTGATTAGAAAGATTAGATAGATTATTGAATTGTGTTCCTCTTTACCAGCCACTTTCCTTGACTTTGTCCCCCATGTGAAGATGCACTCAAATAAAAAAATATCATCCACATGAAGAGAGATTTTTTTAGTGTGACCGTCACGCGAGGTAGTACATCATGTGTCTCTATATAAATGGTGGGTTATGTGTGTTAAAAGGTTAATAACTTAAAAATTAAATTTTTCCACCACTTGCATAAAAACACGTGATGTACATTCGTGTTCCCGTCACAACTAAAAATTTCTCCGACATGATTAAGAAAGTAAAAAATAAATTAATGTTTCATGTAATGTTTTCCAACGTCCACCAATTTTCATGACCAACAACGATTTTTTTCATGGAAGAAAATAATTAATAAATTAATGTTGGATGGTAACGTTTCCCAACCTCCACCACTTTCTACTTTATGTTTGCCGTGTGTGGTCCACTGCATTATTGACCAAGAAAAAGATCAAGTCGTCTCACCAGTCATGAAGTAATCTTACAGGCTTTGCCAAGAATAATTTTCAGTTTGTCAACTCCAAATACTTGATCAAAATTAGTCCTTTTGCCAAGACGAGAAAATGGCTTTCGTTGGAGAGGCTTTGCTCTCCGGTTCCATCCAGTTGCTGTGCGACAAGATTGCCTCCGGAGAGTTCATAGACTTCTTCCGGGCAGGAAGACTCGACTATTCACTCCTGGACACACTGAAGATGAAGTTGGTGAATCTCCGTGCAGTGCTCAACGACGCAGAGGAGAAGCAGATCGTCAACCCTGACGTCGGGAAGTGGCTTGATGAGCTCAAACATGCTGTGTTCGAGGCCGAGGACTTGGTGGATGAGATCGATACTGAAGTTTCGCGTCGCAAGGCGAAGGATCAGACTAAGAAAACCCAGGTGTGGAACTTCCTTTCTACCTCTAAACCTTTTAATTATAAAGGCATGAATGGTAGGATAGAAGTTTTATTCAAGAAGTTGGAACACCTTGCAAATCAAAAAGATATCCTCCGTCTTAGAGAAGATGTTGTTGGGGGCAATGTTTCACAAAGAACTCCCACAACTTCTGTTGTTGAGGACGGATTTTATACCTATGGTAGGGATGGAGATAAAGACAAGTTAAAAGATCTACTGCTATCTGACAGTGAAAGTAGCAGTAATTTTTCTGTAGTCCCTATAGTCGGTATGGGCGGGGTTGGTAAGACAACTCTTGCTCAACTCCTTTTCAATGATGAACGAGTTAAAAAGCACTTTAACACTCATGCTTGGGTTTGTGTTTCCGAACAGTATGAGGCTTTGAGGGTTATTAAGGCCCTTATTGAGGAAATCACTAAAAAGCCTTGTGACAATTTGGAGATGAATTCCCTTGAAGTTCAACTAAGGGAACAACTGAGTGGAAAGAGATTTTTACTTGTCTTGGATGACCTTTGGAATGAAAACTATGATGACTGGGAGCGTCTACGAATTCTTTTCACGTATGGGGCAAGGGGAAGCAAAGTCATTGTAACAACAAGGAGCAGACGTGTTGCAGCCATCGTGCACAATACTATTCCTATTCACGATTTAAAAGAATTGTCGGATGAAGATTGTTGGTCGTTACTGGAAAAACATGCATTTAGAAATGAAAACCCCGGTGCACATCCAGACTTGGTTGAAATTGGTAAGCAAATTGCATGTAAGTGCAACGGTTTGCCTCTAGCTGCAAAAACGCTAGGGGGTCTCTTAAGTTGCTACCTAGACTACAAGGAGTGGAATCACATATTGGATAGTAATCTTTGGGATCTGCCACACCCTAATAGTCTTCTTCCTTCTTTAAGATTGAGTTACCGTTATCTTCCGGCTTACTTGAAACGATGCTTTGCTTATTGCTCAATTTTTCCAAAGGACTATGAGTTTGAAAAGGAAAATGTTATTCTACTATGGGTGGCAGAAGGTTTAATTCCACAATCAGAAGGAATGGAGGAGGTTGGTGAAAGGTACTTTAATGAACTGTTATCGCGTTCACTATTTCAAAGACCAAGATTGGATAAACCAAGTTTCACTATGCATGATCTTATCAATGACTTGGCTATGTTTGTGTCTAGTGAGTTTTGTTTTAGGTTGGATCAAAAAAATTTGCACGAAGTTTCTAAAAGAGTTCGCCACTTGTCATATATGAGAGGAAAATTTGATGCATCTCCAATATTTGAGCCATTAAAAGGAGTTACGTGTTTGCGTACCTTCTTTCCAGCATCTTTAGCACCATCTGGTAGCTGGTATGGATATGTAAGCAACAGGGTTCTAGATGATTTACTACCAACACAAAAATATTTACGGGTAATATCATTGTCAAGATATCGAAATATCAATCAGTTACCTAATTCCATTGGTAATCACATACACTTGCGCTACATCGATCTCTCTTATACGACAATTAAAAGGTTACCAGATACAGTGTGTACCCTCTACAATTTACAAACACTGTTGTTGTTAGGTTGTTCTTCTCTTGTTGAATTGCCTGCAGACATGAGGAAATTGATTCATTTACGTCATCTTGATATTGGCGGAACTCGCATAAAAAAAATGCCTGTGCATATGGGTAGATTAAAAAGCCTGAGAACACTGACAGCTTTTGTGTTGGGGAAATCTACTGGGTCAAGCATTGGAGAACTGAGGGAGTTGTCGCACCTTCGAGGAAAAATTTCTATTTTGAATTTGGAAAATGTAATCGGTGCTATTGATGCCTTGCTGAAGGATAAGAAAGATGTCAATGAGGTAGAGTTGGCATGGGGTTATGGTTCCGATGATTCTGTAAAAGAGAGATATGTGCTCGAAAGACTTCAACCTTGGGTAAATTTGGTGAAGCTAACCATCAGGTGTTATGGCGGAATCAGTTTCCCAAATTGGGTGGGAGACTCGTCCTTCTCCAACTTACAAGTGATGCGTCTCAGTGACTGTGGTAAATGCAGTTCATTGCCACCAGTTGGTCAGCTACCTGCTCTGAAAGAGCTCTACGTAGAAAGGATGAAAGTTGTTAAGAGTGTTGGTGGTGAGTTGTACGGGGGAAATCAACCATTTCAATGTTTAGAGAAGCTAGAGTTTCGGGAGATGCCAGAGTGGGAGGAATGGCTGCCTAGTCCAAGTGGTGGTGAAAGTTCAGACTTTCCTCGTATTAAGGAGCTGAGGTTATACAAATGTCCGAAGCTGATAGGAGACTTGCCTGCTCATCTTCCTTCCTTGAAAATACTTGAGGTCTGGGGATGTGAGGTTCTACATGAAAACAGGGCCAGTAATACCCTGAACACGGAGTCCTTACGAGGATCTCTTGAAAAACTGACCGTAATTAAATGCCCAGGTCTCTCATTGTTACTAGAGGCGACGGAGACGCTGCCGTCGCTTCAGGAGCTTGATATTAAGTTTGTTGATATTAAGTGGTTGCCGCAAATGGTGCACAACAGCAATCGTCTTCAAAGTTTGACTTTATGTGGATGTTCCTCACTCTTGTCGTTCCCTACAAATGGTCTGCCCACCACGCTGACGTCACTCAGTATACAAAATTGCAAGAAATTAGAATTCCTATCACGTGAGATGATGGCCAAATTGACTTCCCTTCGGTCTTTGTATCTATCCGACAGCTGTGATTCTCTGAGGTCGTTCCCTTTGGGCATTTTCCCCAACCTTTCATCTCTTTTTATCCAAAGTTGTCGGAATCTGGAATCCCTTTCTGTTGAAGGAGGAGCAGCTGAAAATCTCAGCCATCTCAACTCCCTGTCTATTTATAACTGTCGAAATCTTGTCTCTTTTGCCGAGATGGTTTTTAAATGACGACCTAAAGATAAACAGTTCAAACCATCGTGCAACATTGCAGGATGAGAATGAAAATAATAAGATTTCAGAATTGATTTGTATAAAAAAATAACAAGGCAACTTGTATGGGATATTGCTACTATGTAATTTTAATTTCATGCGCTATTTTTGTTTTGTAGTCGAACTATAAGATTAATTTGATTTCATTCATGTTGCTTGATTATCATTCCTATTTAAAACATGAACAATAGGTAACATTGATGATAATAGCTTATTTTTGTATTTATTTAAGAGTCAAATCATATAATGCTACAAATTACAATCAGGGACGTCCTGATAGGAGAATTCATGGAAACTTTTAAAGTTTTCATTTTCATATGATTTAGGCTTTAATGAGGTAGTGGCATACTTGTAAATAAAGGTTTATTTCTAACGTAATTTGGCTGACGGAATGAAGGGGCATGGCTGGAAAAAAAAATTATTGCATTTTTGGGCTTTTAATTCAGCCCTTATCTTGTACTGTTTGTAGGCCTATTATAAGTTAGTTTGTCTTTATAAATAAATATGAAGTCTTTTTGGTTAAATAATAGTTTATAGTGGTTTTTGGTTAAATTAAACTTAGCCCAAACCCTTTTCATTAAAGTTCATTTAATTTTATTAGGAGGTTTCATGGAGTTTAATACGGTATGTTCGCTTCAATTTTGAGCCTAGCCTGGCCCGTACCCCTCAGCTTATCCCACATTTGCGTATGTTCAATCTTCTTTATTTACTCTAAACTAGCCTTTCTACACGCGCTAACGCTCATGCGAGAGACATTTTTTAAATCACAGGTGCTACGCGCCCCTAAAATATGTTGCGTTAGTTGTTTATCATTGACTTACAATTTTATAACTACATGCGCTTGGCACTGTTTACAATTTTTATTTTATTTTTGATATTTTCATTGACTAAGAAACTCTTGCTACTTACAGAATTGAAATATGAATCAAACAAAATGACTAATACCAAACAGTTTAGTACAGATGTGCCAAGAGGTCAACAAATATAAGTGAACATATGAAGTATGGATTCCAATGTGTGCATAAATTATCAAGATTGAAGACCATAAAGTTTGCCAACATCAGTGTCACATTTCCACCTATTGGTTCGCACTTCATATTTCAAATTTCCGTTGTTCGTAGATTTAATTGTGGTGTTTTTTTTTTTTTTTTCTGGGCAACCAAACGGAGAACTGGAAGTTACAATTCAGGAAACGAACCCATTGATTGTTCTCGATGTTGAATTCGTAGAAGGTGACGTAGGCAGCCGTAATCAGAACATTTTTTATGAAGGGATCGTATCTCTGCAACATCTTGAAATTGACCATTTTGATGCTCTATTTTACCTAAGAGATAAAGGTAAATATTCCGTTTTTGTATGGAAAAGTAAGACCCGTAGAGAGAAACTGGAGGAAAGCAGGGAACGAGAGAAGTTGGAGCGCAAGGGAGAAAGTGATATTGGAATGAGATATTACTACGACTACTGCTTCAAATACACTTTTATTTCTTTAAGCACGTTATAGTTTCTTTCCTCCACTTTCTCTCCTTGCCACGTTTTACCATCATGTCCTTACTTTTTTATTTTTTTATAATCTGTAATAAAAGGGGCAATTTTGAGATATTGAATGTTTCACTGTGGTGTGTCAATTGATCTTTTTATTTTTTTTTTACATGTAGATGTTTTGGAATAAGGAGGTAGATTATCTGTCCTCCTACTTTCCGTGCCCTTCCGTGTTTTCCTATTTTGTGTGATCACGGTTAAGTCACGTGAACATTTTATATTAATTTTTTATAGAGATAATAAGATAAAAAAAAATAGTAATATAAAATGTTGACGTGATTTAACCGTAACTATACAAATAAGAAATCACGAAAAGACACGAAAAATAAGAGGGCAGAAAATCTGCCTCGAATAAGAGTAGAATAATGACAAGAGGATCGTGGAGGATGGTGACAATACGATGCCAAGAGGGTGGTGACAAGAGAATAGTGGGGCCCATGTGATTATATCATATGGAAAAATGGTGAAATCCAAATATATTGCATGATTTTTTTTACTGTATTTTTCCAACCTCCACCAATTTCTACTTTATGTTTGCCAACTCACCAGTCATAAGGTAATCTCACAAGACGATGCCATGCGACAAGAGGGTGGTGGTTGGGTTGGTTTTGTGGGGGGGGGGGGGGGAGCATGTGATCACATATGGAAAAATGTTGAGATCCAAAAATATTGCGTGAGTTTTTTTAAGGAAAACTAATAGATATGATTTGAAAATTTTGATTTTTAACAATAAGGATAAAATAAAAGGTAAAGTGAATGATATCAGGATTGACTTTTTAGTGTAAAAATATGATTTATCGTTAAAATGAATAATATCAGAAGTTTTTCGTTAAAATTCTTTTCTTTTTACTGTGTTTTTCCAAACTCTACTAACTACTTTATTTTGCCGTGTGTGGTCCGCTGCATTATTGACCAAAAAATTATCATGTCGTCTCCCCAGTCATGAAGTAATCTCTTAATTGTGAGTTCCAATAACAACACCAAACTATTATTGTAGGGAAAAGTAGATATCCAATTCTAATAGTTTACCATGTGATGCATGTCGTCGAAATTAATCCATATCTTGTTCTACATGAGTCGCTCATGCTCGTTTGAAAGCAGATGTCTATAAAACAAATGTCTATGAAAGAAAATCTCTCATGCTCGATCGATTTCGACTAACTGGGGCTACATGGGTAAATTTTCAAGAATTCAGATGTCTATGAAAGCATAAGCTTTTAATTTGAGTTCTAATTATTGAATTCTCATTTGCATGTTTCATTTTATTGGGGGATATGGGGATCTACTCGATTTCTCTCTGGAATTGAAAATTAGGATTTTGATGCGGTTTTGTTATTTTTGTGGTTAATTTAAAGGTATTATCTAATTTTATTTTTGATGAAATTAGGATAATGAGAACTGGCGATTTTAACTAAACCACAAAATAAATCAGCTATAAATTAGTATTGGGGAAGAATTTATATTATCTAGGCTCAATACTCTCGTGCTAGATTTTGTGGAGTAAATATGTTTTCGAGACCTTTGCTTCCATGAACATTTGTACTTATTCTTTTCCATTGTTTTTGTTACAAATTTGCATTTAAACATATCACATCTACTTATTTAAGAAATGGGTTTTTTAACAAACGATAAGATAATTTATATTAAACTCATCTAAATTGCAGAGATAAGAATGAATGTTCAAATTTAGATGTAAAAGAGGGAACGCACTGTTAATCTAAATTAAGGAGCAATAAACGTATACTTTTGTATAATTATGCGGCATCAAATTCTATAATTTGACAATATAAGTATGCAGCTCGAGTGTGTTCTTAATTAGTTTTGTGCAAAAACATGTTAACCTTGACTCAAAATTGGTTAACGCAAGAAAGAACAGGCAAAGCAGAATGGTCCCATGAACGTTGAACATATAGGCAAACCAAATCCTAAACACGAATGGTCCCATAAATGTTGAAAATATAGGCAAAGCAAGAAAAAGTAAGAAACTTTTCAAATTTTTTTTTTTCCATGGCATGTGGTAATGAGTGTTGTAGAAAATAAGTGGTTGAGATGAAAAGTATAAAATGTAAATAATAAATGTAGAAATTGAACCCAACATTGAGGTCCTGCACGAAACTTTTACTTTATTTTTCACACGAAGATGTTCCCCTTGGAATTAGAACCAGATTATAAATAATGACAAGATGGTGACAAGACGATGCCATGTGACAAGACGATGGTGGGGACATGTGATCATATCATATGGAAAAATGTTGAGATCCAAATGTACTGCGTGGTTCTTTTTACTGTGTTTTTTACAAACTCCACCAATTACTACTTTATGTTTGCCGTGTGTGGTTCGCTGGGAATTGGATCCTATCATGAGCATAAGTTGCAGATCTTCCTGATCAACACATAGGGATTATTGGGTTTTTATTTATCGGCTACAAACAGGAATGTTCCTTTAAATGTTATAATAATTATAGCCGTTATACCAAGTGTAACAAGACTGATAGATTTTAGGCCTCCTGATGTGTGGAGAGATTTATCAATGTGTCAGGAACACGGCTTGTTATACCAAATGTAACAAGACAATTGGATTAGAAACTTGAAGAAAAAAAAATTTCAACAAATTATATTATTATATTTGATATACCGGCTAATATTTTAGGTACACTGAAAAAATTATCCCATAATTAAATTCCTCATGATGTAAAGTGCATTGCTGATGCAAACCAAATCCTAAACTTGAATGGTTCCATGAATGTTGAATACATAAGAAAAAGTACAAACTTTTCAATTTTTCTTCAAAAAGCATATAGTACGTGTTACAGAAAATAAATAATCAGAATAGAAAATAAGCTAAATAGCTAAAATGATCTCTGAGATTTGCATAACTCATCACTTTGGCCCTTAACATTTCAAATCAATAAAAGTGGCCCTGAGATTGTCCACCATCTATCATTTTAGTCATTCTCTTCGTTAAGTGTCATGAAGTTCTTGGCTAGAAGTTTGGACAATTTTCAAAGCTTCATAACTCAATCGTTTCTTAACCAAATTTGGCCACTTTCGAGCTGTTTTCCGACCAAACCACGGCGAGTTAGCTGTCGAAAAAGGTACCATTCTCGTTGTCTCATCGAGAAGTATGATTTTCGTTTTTGAATCACTTTATTTTGTTGAGTAATGAAGAAGTTATGAATGTTTAAAGTTTATCTAGTTTCTGGCGAGTTTTCAAGTTTTTCCTCGGACCAGTCAACTTTGAGGCTATTTTCCGGCCATCTCCGGCAACCATTGGGCTTCCAAATAGGTATAATCTTATTCTACACTTTCCTATCTTCATTTTGATATATTATGGGTAGAATTTGGTTAAGAAACGATTGAGTTACAAAGCTTTGAAAATTGCCCAAATTTCCGGCCAAGAGCTCCGAGACACTTAACCGAGTTTTTAACAGAATGACCAAAATGATGGATGGTGGACAATCTTAGGGACCACTTTTATTGATTTGACCGTCACACGAGATGATACATCATGTGTCCTTATATAAATTGTGAGTTATGTGTGTTAAAATGTTAATAACTTAAAAATTCAATTTTTCCACCACTTGCATAAAAACATGTGGTGTACATCCGTGTTCCCGTCACAACTAAATATTTCTGCCACATGGGTAAGAAAGTAATAAATAAATTAATGTTTGATGTAATGTTTTCCAACCTCCACCAATTCATGACCAACAACGATTTTTTCATGGAAGAAAATAATTAATAAATTAATGTTGGATGGTAACGTTTTCCAACCTCCAATAATTTCTACTTTATGTTTGCCGGGTGTGGTCCACTGCTTTATTGACCAAGAAAAAGATCAAGTCGTCTCACCAGTCATGAAGTAGTCTTACAGGCTTTGCCAAGAATAATTTTCAGTTTCTCAACTCCAAATACTTGATCAAAACTAGTCCTTTTGCCAAGAAGAGAAAATGGCTTTCGTTGGAGAGGCTTTGCTCTCCGGTTCCATCCAGGTGCTGTGCGACAAGATTGCCTCCGGAGAGTTCATAGACTTCTTCCGGGCAAGAAGACTCGACTATTCACTCCTGGACACACTGAAGATGAAGTTGGTGAATCTCCGTGCAGTGCTCAACGACGCAGAGGAGAAGCAGATTGTCAACCCTGACGTCGGGAAGTGGCTTGATGAGCTCAAACATGCTGTGTTCGAGGCCGAGGACTTGGTGGATGAGATCGATACTGAAGTTTCGCGTCGCCAGGCGAAAGATCAGACTAAGAAAACCCAGGTGTGGAACTTCCTTTCTACCTGTCGTAAACCTTTTAATTATAAAGGCATGAATGGTAGGATAGAAGTTTTATTCAACAAGTTGGAACACCTTGCAAATCAAAAAGATATCCTCCGTCTTAGAGAAAATGTTGTTGGAGGCAATGTTTCACAAAGAACTCCCACAACTTCTGTTGTTGAGGGCGGATTTTATACCTATGGTAGGGATGGAGATAAAGACAAGTTAAAAGATCTACTGCTGCAATCTGACAATGAAAGTAGCAGTAATTTTTCTGTAGTCCCTATAGTCGGTATGGGCGGGGTTGGTAAGACAACTCTTGCTCAACTCCTTTTCAACGATGAACGAGTTAAAAAGCACTTTGACACTCATGCTTGGGTTTGTGTTTCCGAACAGTATGAGGCTTTGAGGGTTATTAAGGCCCTTATTGTGGAAATCACTAAAAAGCCTTGTGACAATTTGGAGATGAATTCCCTTGAAGTTCAACTAAGGGAACAACTGAGTGGAAAGAGGTTTTTACTTGTCTTGGATGACCTTTGGAATGAAAACTATGATGACTGGGAGCGTCTACGAATTCTTTTCACGTATGGGGCAAGGGGAAGCAAGGTCATTGTAACAACAAGGAGCAGGCGTGTTGCAGCCATCGTGCACAATACTATTCCTATTCACGATTTAAAAGAATTGTTGGATGAAGACTGTTGGTCGTTACTGGAAAAACATGCATTTAGAAATGAAAACCCCGGTGCACATCCAGACTTGGTTGAAATTGGTAAGCAAATTGCATGCAAGTGCAACGGTTTGCCTCTAGCTGCAAAAACGCTAGGGGGTCTCTTAAGTTGCAACCTAGACTACAAGGAGTGGAATCACATATTGGATAGTAATCTTTGGGATCTACCACACCCTAATAGTCTTCTTCCTTCTCTAAGATTGAGTTACCATTATCTTCCGGCTTACTTGAAACGATGCTTTGCTTATTGCTCAATTTTTCCAAAGGACTATGAGTTTGAAAAGGAAAATGTTATTCTACTATGGGTGGCAGAAGGTTTAATTCCACAATCAGAGAGCAAGAAAGCAATGGAGGAGGTTGGTGAAAGGTACTTTAATGAACTGTTATCGCGTTCACTATTTCAAAGACCAAGATTGGATAAACCAAGTTTCACTATGCATGATCTTATTAATGACTTGGCTATGTTTGTGTCTGGAGAGTTTTGTTTTAGGTTGGATCAAAAAAATTCACACGAAGTTTCTAAAAAAGTTCGCCACTTGTCATACATGAGAGGAAAATTTGATACATCTCCAATATTTGAGCCATTAAAAGGAGTTAAGTGTCTGCGTACCTTCTTTCCAGTGTCCTTACCACCGCATTATAGTTGGAATGGTGGATATGTAAGCAATAAGATTCTAGATGATTTATTGCCAGCACAAAAATGTTTACGGGCAATTTCATTATCAAGATATATGAATATCACTCACTTACCTGATTCCATTGGTAACCACATGCACTTGCGCTACATTGATCTCTCTTATACGGCAATTAAAAGGTTACCAGATACAGTGTGTAGTCTCTACAATTTACAAACTCTATTGTTGAAAGGTTGTTCTTCTCTTGTTGAATTGCCTGCAGACATGAGGAAATTGATTCATTTGCGTCATCTTGATATTGGTGAAACTAAAATAAAAGAGATGCCGGTGCATATGGGTAGACTAAAAAGTTTGAGAACATTGACAGCTTTTGTGTTGGGGAAATCTACTGGGTCAAGCATTGCAGAGCTGAGGGAGTTGTCTCACCTTGGAGGAAAAATTTCTATCTTGAATCTGCAAAATGTAGTCGGTGCTATTGATGCCTTGCTGAAGGATAAGAAAGATCTCAACGAGGTAGAGCTGTCATGGGGTCGTGTGGTTTCCAATGATTCCGTAAAAGAGAGATATGTGCTCAAAAGACTTCAACCTTGGGTAAATTTGGTGAAGCTAACCATCAGGTTTTATGGCGGAATCAGTTTCCCGAATTGGGTGGGAGACTCGTCCTTCTCCAACTTACAAGTGATGCGTCTCAGTGACTGTGGTAATTGCAGTTCATTGGCACCAGTTGGTCAGCTACCTGCTCTGAAAGAGCTCTACGTAGAAAGGATGAAAGTTGTTAAGAGTGTTGGTGGTGAGTTGTACGGGGGAAATCAACCATTTCAATGTTTAGAGAAGCTAGAGTTTCGGGAGATGCCAGAGTGGGAGGAATGGCTGCCTAGTCCAAGTGGCGGTGAAAGTCCAGACTTTCCTCGTCTTAAGGAGCTGAGGTTAAGTTGGTGTCCGAAGCTGAGAGGAGACTTGCCCACTCATGTTCCTTCCTTGAAAATACTCAATGTGTACAATTGTGAGGTTCTACATGAAAACAGGGCCAGTAATACCCTGAACACGGAACCCTTACAAGGATCTCTTGAAAAACTGACAATAAAAGGATGCCCGGGTCTCTCATTGTTACTGGAGTCGACGGAGACGCTGCCGTCGCTTCGGAAGCTTGGTATTGAATTTGTTGGTGGGAAAGAGCGGTCGGCGCAAATGATGCACAACGATAATCGTCTTCAAAGTTTGACTTTATATGAATGTTCCTCAGTCTTGTCGTTCCCTGCAAATGGTCTGCCCACCACGCTGACGTCACTCAGTATACAAAATTGCAAGAAATTAGAATTCCTATCACGTGAGATGATGGCCAAATTGACTTCCCTTCAGTCTTTGTATCTATCCGACAGCTGTGATTCTCTGAGGTCGTTCCCTTTGGGCATTTTCCCCAACCTTTCATCTCTTCGTATAATGCGTTGTCAGAATCTGGAATCTCTTTCCGTTGAAGGAGGAGCAGATGAAAATCTCAGCCATCTCAACTACCTGGATATCCAGAGATGTCCAAATCTTGTCTCTTTTGGCGACGGGGGATTGCCCACTCCCAACCTCACTTTCTTTCATGTCTACAACTGCGAGAATTTGAAGTTGTTGCCGGACCGAATGCACACCCTCACCGCCCTTCAAAGGTTATTGATAGGCAGTCTTCCAAGTCTTGTCTCTTTTCCTGATGGAGGATTGCCCACTCCCAACCTGACTTACTTTTCAGTAGCGGGATGCGTGAATTTGAAGTTGTTGCCGGACCGAATGCACACCCTCACCGCCCTTCAACATTTGTCGATAGAGTGTGTTCCAAATGTGGTGTCATTTGAACAAGGGGGTTTACCTCCCAACCTACAAACATTATCTATCTGTAACTGGGATCTGGTGGAGACGTTGCTCAATGAACAGCTGCTCCCTGCCACTCTTCACACTCTCCAAATCTATGATGTATCGAATCTGAAATCTTTGGACGGAAAGGGATTTGAGCACCTCGCTTCTCTTCAACAGCTACAAATTTCAGGCTGCCAGAGTCTCAAATTCCTGCCAAAAGAGGGTTTGCCGGCATCTCTTTCTTATCTGAAGATCCGGGGTTGTCCTTCTCTGAAGAAGAGGTATGGGAACAAGAAGGGCAAAGATTGGAGAAACATAGCTCGCATTCCTTGCATCGAGATAGATGATGAGATCGTCATATGAGCTTTCATTTCACTCTCTCCAACTCTCAACTCTCAACTCTCAAGACAAAAGCCTGGTACGTATTTAGTACAACTTATCTGTTGCTATGTTAAATTGATTGTCCTCAAATTTTCCAACAAAATTCGAAGTTAATTTGACACTTATCTGTATTTGGCACCACTTAACCGTGTTTGGACGAATGCCAGTACATTGCTTTACTATACAAGGAGGCTGACAAGGATGCTGGTTGTTCCTCTACAGATTTCACCACAAGGATATATCGATCTTCGGTTGAACACTGATGATTTGTAAATTGTAATTTACCTTCCTTTTCTTTTGCTTTCTTCATTTTGCCTTGTCTATATTTGCATTTATAATATCGGGTTTTTTTTTAACAGTGGAATCGAACTATGCTATGTTCCCCTTGGAGAATTTCAGATCAGGGGAAGTGAGGATCTCTTGGAGACATTGCTCAAACAACAGCGGCTTTCTTCCACTCACACCATCTGGACGATCAAGTTTGAAATCTGTGGATCAAAACACCAGCACTCTCGGAATTCCTGCCCGGAGAAGGACCACAGCAGCTATGCATCATCGATTGTCTTGCATTCCTGCCACAAGTGGATTTGCTGCCATCTCTTTCTTTTCCGAGGACCACCAAAATGTTTGTTCTTCTCTGAACAAGAGGTGTGCGAAGAATATGAATGGAAAAGATTGAGGCAATAGACTTCAATTCCTTGCAACTTTCATTGATGGAAATCAAAGTTGGAACTTTGAACCGTTTTTTTTTTTTTTTAATTTTGTACTTAAAACTTTCGAGCTGTTCATCAATGTCGAATGGTTTAGGCTGCCTGAACTTCCAACTTTCAGCTATTACTTTCAAAGTGGAGATGGCCCTCACTATCCAAGTCTTTACAACTTCTCTCGTGTAAACGTTTGTACCTTTTCTTTTCCATCTTTTTGTTAAAGATTTGTGGTGGAGGTAGTTTCGAATCGTTTCATTGTGTTGCGCTCAAGTTTTGAGTTTAAACATTGCAGATCAAATTATTTATGAAGCGGCATTTTAAAAAAAAATAGATAAGATAATCTGCATTAAATTCATTTAAATTATGGATATAAAAACGAAAATTTGAACTTGGGTGTAAAAGAGAAAGCACACTGCTCGATACTAGTTGGTGTAATAAATTTGTATATATATTTTATATCTTAATAAAAAATGGACTAGCTAGTGGCTTTGCCATGTCCACCCTTTCGGGGGTTAGGACTCACAAAGGTGTTTCGGCCTTTCCCGACCACCATCGTGTGATTTACCACCACCAAAAATTGAACTTAGAACATGTCATGTGAAATATGAGTTTAAAATTCGTTCCCAACCACTAAGCCACCTCGTAATGGTTAAATTTGTATATACTATACATAGTCTTACAACACGCCCATACGAAAATATATACATTTCTAGCTGTCACTTAATCATCCTTGAGGAAGATGACTGGGTGGTTAAAAGTAAAACCAGGTATGGTGCCAAAAAATGCAGCAGCAGCAGGAGATGCTGACCAAATTACTCGGTAGCTCAGGCAATTGCCCTTCTGCCAATGGAACTTGTTACTCTTCTTAACTACAATCAATCTGCAAATTATCTGGCATAACAATTACGACAGAATCCTATACATATAAAAAAAAAAAAAAAAAAAAAAAAAAAAGCTCTGCGCATTTCGGCTTGAAAGGGTGTCGCCTGCTCAAGAACCTGTTCACAAATAGACTTTGAAAATCTGCAAGGAGAAACGACAACCAATTGTTACAAGTATTCTGGTTTTGATAGGCGGTAACTGAGGGCATTTTACATTTTGCAGAAGGAAAATTGCTCTTCTGACAACGAAACTGCCAGCATAAACATAGTTTAGGGGACCGAAAGGGAAAAGGAGAAGGTAATATTACCTCTTCTTGACCGAAAGCTCATCTTCTAGCTGACTGAAGAATATAACTGAACATGGTTAGCACATTCCTCTGTTGTTCAATTGATGCTTTCGGGGCAAGAGGACTGCAAATGAGCATATTTGAACTTAGTCCAGCAGTACCTAAACATTGACTAGCCAAAAGGACAAAGCAATAGCTACCAAGAACATGGCTTTAAACCATAAAAATACCTTCAGATATGCAGCAAAAGCTTTCCGGGGGGAAGATCGTCTCTGGGTCTGCTCTATTCTGGGAAGAAGCAGCGAAAGCCAGGCAGTTTTTACTGTACAAAACAGAACCAATTTAGAGGAGTGCATCCGAGTTGACAGTTCCAAAGGGTACGCAATATATGCCATTCCTTAAGATACACATCGCTAAGATTATTGGGATGCTCTATAATATGAAGATCATATTCCATCTATAACAACAATTGAAAAAAAAATACCTTGACCACGAAGGAATAAATTTACTATTTGGTATGATACTGTCGTCATCGTCATTCTCATCATCTGATTCTTTGTATGGAGAGATGTCATAAGACTGTTCTTGATTTGTAATGGCAACTGAATTCTTCATTGCTCTGTCTGAATTGCTCAGTACCTTAAATATCACAGGAAATGTCAGCACGAGGCTTTACAAACAAAGTAAAAGTGCACGAAACGAAAGTATGCAGCTAATCATGCATAAGAAGACTTTCTAACGGTGGTTCATATTTGAGTTTACAATAAGTTACTAGTAGTTTTAACAGAAGATAAGTCTTGCAATTAGACAAGTGTAGCCTTCTTTCCTATATTGCGGTATAAAGATAGCAAAGGGGAAGGCCTCATAATAGTTAAAACCCAACAAGTTTAAAGGTCCTATGCAAACTACAATAACAGAGGATTATCACCATGCTCCAGCCTACACAAGTAAAAGCACTCAACATATGCAAGTAGATCCTAAGATATGGTGGGTATTGGTTGTTAAAAAATCATTTGCATTTACCTCTGCTTTATATCCATAATTACTCGAGGCCTCGTGGAACTCTTCGTGGACAATACTTTCTCTTCCGGCATTGCTTATTGAAATCCTGGAAGTACTAGGCTTAGTCTCCGAAATATTTATGTTATTGTCATATCCCCTTTCTTCCTCCATTTTCTTATTTGCCATTTCATCCTTAGATTCCTTACCCCCAGGGCCTCTTCCATCCTACACAAGACAGCCCAATATACAACGTGATATCTAACATTGCAAAAAGATAGACATAATGAAATGAGGCAGACCATAAAGAATCATACAATGGCCTGGGTTTTCATTTCTTTCTCTACCTTTTCTGCAGGTAACTTGTCTTCATGTTCTCTCTTGTTTCTACGTGCTTCATTACGCATTCTTTTTCTTTCCTTCTCCTTCCTTTCTTCCTCTTCCCTTTGTCTCTTCTTTGATGCCATATCTGCCTCTTTTTTCTTCCTCTCTTCTTCTTTCTTTTTCTTCTGCAACTCCAACTGCTTCATATTCTCCTGCTCCATTCTTGACCGCTCAAGTTTCAAGGCTTCCTTCTTCATCTTGCGGTCATTCTCTTTCTTTTCTGCCTGACGCTTTGCAGCTTCAGCTGCCTCCAGGGCCTTCACTTTGACGTCCCTCTTCCCTGCAAGAAAACACAAATAGGTCAAAATACTGAATCAAGTCATTGGAGTAAAAAAAAGAAACAAAGAAAAATATCCCAGAATGCTCACAAGAATTCACAAGGATACAATCAAAAAACAAATGAATCACTGTCAAGCTCCGTATGACAAGATGAAGTCACCTATAACATACTTATGGAGGACAATGGGGCAACTCAGCTTTCATGGGACTTTCAAATATGCACTCTAAATTTTACTTGATGATCCCAGACATTCATTGCTAATTTACTACTCCAAATAAAACATTCCCTAATTCAGTAAAAATAAAACCATCATCCATACTGTAACCCAGTTTAGACGTACAATTATGATCCACACTCAGAAAAACAATCATATGGAATATGTACATTTAATGCAAAATCCAAAGTTCAAAGGTTAAGATTACTAGTAAGAAATTACCTGTTACAACTGCAGCCGCTTGTTTCTGTTGAACAAGTGGGACGAAAGAAGTCATGCTGGACACAATATTGTTACGCTTCGGCTCCTGCTCTGATAAAATTGAACCACCTTTTCTCAAACTGGTTTTTCCAGATAATTTTGGTTTACTGAACCTTTTATGAAGTGATCCAGCGGTCCTCTAAACATCGTTTGTTCCTCGTGCCATGCTCAGGTTCTCCTTATTGTTATATCTTCTCTTGCTGCTGTTTTGGATTCCAAGCCTCTGTTTGAAGCTCTTATGAGTGCCTGTTAAGCTGAATTCAGTGTTCACGGAATCTAGACTAAGTCTATCTGCATATGGTTCAGCTTTAGAAACTGATGCTGGAGGGTTTGGAATCTCAGTAATGTCAGCAAGTGGTACTCTTTGTATTGACCTGTTTAATGCATTTGAAACACTTTCATCTTGGAAAGTATCAGCTGCCTCATCTGCATTCTCATTTTCTTCACTAATGCAGGGAAGCTCCAGATTTAAGCTTCCTCGCTTCCTTGAACTGCTAGTCCTTGAACCAGTTATATCCCAGAGTTTCCCAACTGGAGACAGATAAGGTTTCTTAGTATCCCAACCAGATTGACCACCATGATTTAAGAGGCAATCAGAATAGGACCTTCCATAAAACGCCTGGCCAACTTCCTCACTCGAGTAACCATGACCATCCTTTAATTGTTTGACAGCATCATTCATGGTCCTCATATCCACACCCTTTAGAAGCCCAGTTGGAACGGATTGGTAGAGATTTGGAATTTTGTGCAACTTATTTGAAGCTGAAGAGCACGCTAGGAGTTTGCATGCAAGCAGATTGGCACAGCTGCTCCAGAATGCTGGCATGTTCCATTGTAGTGCTTGGAAGGTTCCACTCGTCAAAGCTAATTCCCTTTCCAGCAATGCTCGTTGGTTCATCATCTGTTTGCATAACGAGCCCCTCAAGCTCAGGCTTTCTATCATCCGAACCAATCAAATCCAGTGGAGATCCAAAATTGCTGGTCCCTCCAAGATCAAATCCCATTTCCTGCATTGCTCTTCCAGCGCAAGTCAATTGTTCAGCATTTCCTGTGGTAAGATTATCCTCACGAGTTAGTGAAACAGTAGTCTTGTAACACCCACCCCCTATTTATAAAAATATATTGATATATTTAACCCCTAAACATTTTAAATGTATCAATTTGGTCCTTTTTGACTACCAATCAGGATCCAAAGCTTTGGATTCCTTTCTGTCTAAATCTGCCACGTGGCAGCACCTCCTTCACTCCCTCACTTCTCTCTCTGTCCCCCCCCTCCCCCCCGTGAACTCCCTTATTTCTTCTTCTTCTTTTCTGTTTTCTTTTCTTCCTTCTTCTGTCTGTCTCTCGGCTCTCTCTTCTTGCACAGCAAGCACACGCACGCACCCATCTCCCCTGCGCGAGGAAGACATCACCATCAATCTCATCCTGCTCTCTCTCTCTCTCTCTCTTTCTCTCGCTCACTCTCGTTCCCGCGACCCCAGAAAACCCGGAGAGGAATTCCGGCGAGAATTCCTATTTTCCGGTTAGGTAAGCTTTGAAATCCCTCTATTTCGTCCTTGAATCTTGTGGGTTGTGGTTTAATGGAGTTTATTTCATGATTTTTGGAGGTTTTAGGACGAAAACAAGCTCGGGTGTAGGCACACCCATCTCCGGCCGTTCCACGTCGAAAGGAAGGTATAAAAACACTCCTCTTGTCTTCCTCTTCATTTTGGTACCTAGATCGGGGCCTAACGCCCCTGTTTTCAGTCGGCCGGAGCTACCACAGCTCCGGTGTTCTTCTCCGGCAAACCCAAGGCCTTTCAAGCCATTCCCCAAACCCACGGCCTTTAGGCCCGTTGTAAACCCAAAGCCCCAGCCCGTATGGTTTTTAATTTAATGTTTTGTATTTAAAACCCCCCAAAGGCCTACGGGCCGTTCCATTAAGGGCCTTTGGCCCGTGACCCAACCCATGACCCTTTTTAGTTGGCCCGTGACCCAACCCATGACCCTTTTTAGTTTAGGCCTTCGGGCCTTGGAAGAATTGGGGCCTTTGGCCCGTATGTTTTTAAAACCCTAAGCCTTTGGATCTTAGGACCAAACCCAAGAACCCAAACCCCTAGGACCCAAACCCGGATCCAAACCCTGACCCGTTGACTCGGTCAACGGTCAGCGTTGACTTTGACTTTGGCCGTCAACGTTGACTTTTGGAGTTGACTTTTCGAGGTTTCGTCCAGGACCTCTCCTAGGCTAATTTCGTCGTCCTGAACCCGTTTCTGAAGTCCGTTTTCCCAAATTCAATCGTTTGAATAGAGTTTGACTAAAGGTACTTCCTTATGTGAATAGGTGAAATTATTAACGATGATTCCGTTATTTCCTCGTGGTATAGCTTTGCACCATCGGTGTACGGTGAGTGGACCCCTTCTAAAAATACATGTCTTGATAGTAGAAATGCACACATGAAAAACATGATTTCACAATTATGTTTTATGAAATTCTTTGAGATAACATGCTTACTGAGGCTAATTTGAATTAGTACTATTTTTCCTATAACCCGTGTTCTTATAGAATATCTTATGAATGACGATATAATATCTAGAACATGTTTAGAACACCTCTTTATAGTATAGATAATAGATGACTTTATACTATGAAGTTGTTTTTCAATATATATATGTTCAATGGTTTTGTACTTACCTAGTGGTCCTTTCCGCTACGGGACGTAGGGATAGATTCTGGTCCGTCCCGGACGACGGTTTGGTGTTGGCATAGGGCCTGGAGTGTGTTTCCTCTGGTTATTTAGCACAGGGACGGGGAGCCGGCAAGATGTCTGAAGTGTATTTTCCTCTGACTGTCTGCTCAGAGACGGGGAGCCGGCATGGGGCATGGGGGTTATCGGACAATTCACTAGTGATTATTATATATACAAGCTATGATTTGAGACATTGCACGGCATGCTAGGTTTCGGAAAACCTATGTTTATCATTATATATGTGTTTTCATAAAACTTGGAGGTTAGTACGTTGATAACTGTTTTACTATATATATATCAATTTGGTCCACTCATGTTTGTTTTGCGCTCCCTTCAGGAGTTAGAATCGAGGCATACAATCCCGGCATCAAAGCACTTCTGAATTGGCATCTTCAAGTCTTCTGGTGTAGCACCCATTCCTTGTTCATTCAAATTTTATATTATTTCTTTTAGTATTCTAGTTAGTTGTATGCTCTGAACACGTTCCTTAAGGGTGCGTTTGGTACGTGGGACGGGACGGGACGGGACAAGGCGTTCCGTCCCGCGTTTGGTGCGCCAAAAATGGGTGGAACGGGCTGTTCCACGGGACAGATTTTGGGTGTTTTTGCGTCCCACCTCCCCCCTGGAACGGGTTTGTTCCACGTCTGTGGAACACAATGTTTTACCATTTTAAGACAAATATACCCCATGTCTTTTTCAAAAATTACACCTTCGTTCCGTCCCGTCTCGTCCCGTTCCGTCCCGTCCCGTCTCGTCCCGTTCCGTCCCGTCTGCGTACCAAACGCACCCTAAATGCATATTATTTATTCTTTTATATTTATAAACCTTATCTATTCCTTGTTTTCAGCAATTGCACTCAACAAATGGCTTTCGTCACCCTTCAGGTGTCGGCCAGCACGTGACTATCCCGTTCGGGATCGGGGCGTGTCAAGTCTCTTCCATGCATTGACTTCCTGATTCAATGATAATGCTTGGTGGATGTGCTACTCCTGTTTCCTTCATCATACCTGTCTGTTTCATCAAACTTAGGATTGAAGCTTCAAATTCTTTATCCGTGAAAACGAAAGGTACATTACCACTTGTATCCCCGCATCCCAAGCTGATTCTACCCTGTCAGACACAATCTTATGCATTAGAAAAGATCAAATAAAAGTAGACAAGCAACCTGTACTATATCTGAAATCACAACATTATAACCCACATTATTTTTGAAAGTGAACTAAAATAATCCACACTGTTTCTTGAAACTACAGCATAATAACCCATATTATTTTTTAAAGTAAAATAACTCACACTATTTATGAAAAATAACAAAATAATCACTATTTCTAGAACTAATACAAAATAACTCACGCTAATTCTGGATTTGGTTAAAAAATAATGCACACTATTGCTGAAACTATCACAAAATTATATACTATTTATGAATCTCATGGTTCTAAGGGATGCTAGGCGCTTATCAGGTGACGGACTAGGGCCTAGGGATAGCCTAGACGGGAGCCTAGACAGAGCCTAGACGGAAGCCTAGGCGGGTGTAAGTAAATTTATTTATCTTTAGTACTTTGGTGAATTTGAAAAAATGAGATGAAAGTTTAAATAATTACAACTCTGTAATCCTTTACAAAATAATTTTCAATCATCATATGAATTTGTTGTAAATTAAAAAAATAAAATAAAAGTGACTGTTCTGATTAAAAACGTAAATTGAATAACAAGGTGACTTGTATAAAGAATTGATTTGCTACAACAGAGCGACAAGTGAATCATGATTGTGCTATAACTCATAAGCCATTGGATGATTGGAGCTTTTTATTTCCTTTTCCTCTTCGTGAGTCGTGATTATGCTTCCATGAAAATGTAATGTACCACTTGCTAACAATGCCCCGAACCTAACCTAGCTTAGTAATTGACCGGATAAGGAAAAATGGAAGGCCAAGACCCCACATGTATGGAACATATACATCGTGATTGGTGAGTATGATGTTATGCTAGCTATTTTATTTCCTTTATTTCTTTTACCCAAAAACTTCACATTCTAGTACTACCGTTTCACGTGAGAAATCTTAGTTTCAATTCTCGTCAAAGACAAATTTGAACTAAATTATTTTGGTTAATCTATTGTGAATTTTTTTTTCTTTCTGCTTTCTCATTTCTTTTTTATGATCAAGCAATGTCACTCAATGATCAAAACCGTATTTTATTTAGGTCACTCTTTAAAGAGCAACTTTGCAACAAAAGAACCAAACAAGATATCGTCAAACCATTTTAGAATAATATTATCATAATTTCAGTGTTCAAAAGAATTATTGAATAATCGTTACATGAGCAAAAACTTTTGAATGCATTTATCTTTTTGTAGAGACGGTTTTTAAATGACGACCTAAAAATAAACAATTCAAATCATCGTGCAACATTGTAGGATGAGAATGAAAATAATAAGATTTCCAAATTGATTTGTATAAAAAAAAAATAACAAGGCGACTTGTATGGGATATTGCTACTATGTAATTTTAATTTCATGCGCTATTTTTGTTTTGTAGTCGAACTATAAGATTAATTTGATTTTATTCATGTTGCTTGATTATTAAGATGCATTCCTATTTAAAACATTAATAATAGGTACCATTGATGATAATAGCTTATTTTCGTATTTATTTAAGAGTCAAATCACTTAATGCTACAGTCAGGGACGTCCTGATAGGAGAATTCATGGAAACTTTTAAAATTTTCATTTTGTTGTAAAATCGACGGTGTGTGCAGTGGAATAAATGAAACAAGACATAAAATTTACGAGGTTCCTCTACAGTCAGTGTGACTGGAGTACGTCCTCGGGGCAGCAGTGGTGCTTTCATTATAATTTGAAATAATAAGAGTACAAAGATAACTCTCTATATTATCTCCACTCCTCTTCCTCTCTTTTCTCTCTTCCTCTTCCTTCCTCTCTTTTCTTTCTTTCTTTTCCTTCCTTTCTCTCCCGTGAACCTCACTCTACTTATCTCCTTGTAATGCTCTATTTGTAGAGCAAACATTATGAAAGCAAACAAAAAGTTCACTATTTAACTTGTGAACCTTTACTATATACATGTGGGCAAACATACCCATTGGTTTACAACACTCCCCCTTGTATGCCCACATAAGTCTTCAATTAACTTGTTAAAATCTTGATCTGTTTTGGATGCTCCCCATGATGAGTATCTCCCCCTGATCTTAAAATCATTTAGACTGATCGTTGATCATTCTGCTTCAGTCTCTTAGTAAGAAGAGTTGCCGAAAAAGATGTTTTACTTGTTGTTAACTTTCCACAAGCTTTTTCTTGAACTGGGTTGTAGGACTTTCTGCTAGACTTGCATCGAAGATCTGAATTTACTCCTTTTATCTGGAGCGGAATTTGATTCAAGGGTGGTGGACATTTGATCTTGAATCGGACTTGTGATTTCTTCAAGGACCTTCGAAGCTTGATCTTGAATGAAATTGGACCATGAGGAGCTTCACGTGACAAGTGATCTTCGGCTTAGTTGGGGATGAATCAACACGTGTTCATTGCACTTGTCTCCACACGCTTCAATGTATCATTTTCACTTTCCTTACTTGCTCCCCTGGCTTAAGTAGTATTTTCCCTGGTTTTCCCCCATGCATGTGTGGCATCTTCTCTTTTAGGATTTGTCCCCTGATGCATGAGTGGAATGCAACCCTTGCATTTGGATGGTTCATCACTTCTTGGTGGCTGGAGACCCAGCTCCAACAACAGTTGAAGATGACTACTCGAGAGCAATACTAGGTAAGCAATCAGGAAAGGTTTCAGGCAGTCGGTTCCTTACCAGGAGTTTGAGTGGAGGTTCCGACATATTGCTTTCTTTATCCTTGTCTTTGCAGGTAAGAACAAGAACAAAGGAAAAGACAGGGAGATTGCATGATATGAGATACTCTTGCTCTTGTCCCTGAAGATATGAGATAATCTTGCTCTGGTGTGACTTGTTTGAAGAGGTATTCTCAGAGAGGAAGAAAACTGAGTATTTCGAGATGCTATGTTGAAGATGCATTCTCGGAAATGAGGAAGAGTTTGGTATTCTTGCAGAGTTGTATGTCTGCCTTGTTATGGAGAACAGAGGTCGACATATATAGAGATTTCCCAATAGCAAGTGGTGGTGCTGTGCTTTTACTCTTGTCAGCAACTGCGGTGTAAATAGAACAGTAAGATTTACGCGTTTTCAACTTTGTCAGAGATCTTTGACAAAGTTGCACGCGATATCTGAAAAAGCTGAGATTGCGTCTGAAAAATGCCAACGAACTTTATTCAGGAAAATCTGGCTTTTGAAATTCGGAGAGCCGTGCACCTTCGATCTTTGAACAAGTGGCTATGTTGCCTCTTCTTTTATAGAGACATCAATTGTGTTCAAGAGTATGCTCAGAAAGTTGCTGCCTGAGAAATTTCCCCCTTCTTGATCTTCTGAAATTTTATTTGATCTCATTTTCCTTTATCATTTCTGAAAATGACTTGCCCATCTAACATTTGCTTAGATTTGAGTCTTAGGAGTGATACAGATGAGCAACATCAGGATAACATATGGCGCCCGTCCTTCTTATCTTCTAATGGTCTTCTTACGGTTGGGGACTCTGTGATGAAGAATAACATAACCGCTACTGTGGTAGCTAGGAATCTTCTCACTCCAAAGGATAACAGGATCCTTTCAAAACGGTCTGATGAGTTGGCCGTTCAAGACTCTTTGGCTCTCAATGTTCAATGTGCATGCTCTGTTTCCAATATGGGTCAACGCCTACTTGCTCAAACTCGCCAAGTTGAATCATTGATGGCGGAGGTGGCAAGTCTTAAACAAGAGATCAGAGGGCTCAAACACGAGAATAGAGTGTTGCACGTGCTTGCAAATAATTACTCGACGAGCATGAAAAGAAAGCTCGACCAACTGCAGGAATCCGAAAGTCGGATTCAAAGTGATCACCAGAGGTTCGTTGCTAGATTCCGAAAGCAACTGATGCCTTCCCCTTCTAGTGTTTTGCTAAGTACTGGGGTGCCACATGATCAATCTCCAGTGCCTCCCCCTTCAGGGGTACTTCCGAGTACTGAGGTTTCACATGAGCAACCTTTGTGAAGGCTCTATCCTGTTTGTTTGTTTTAACTCATGTGTATGTACATATCTGTAATTTCTTGGAGATATTAATAGATAAGCTTTATTTCATTCAATGTATTGTGTCAAATACAATAAAGCATATACTTCACTAAGATGTGGTACTTCTGGACCAAATATTAATTTATCTTTACCCTCACGAAGATAAATGATTATTCTTAGTGTCTTCATCATTTGAGTATTCAACTCATAATCTTCAATCCATATGGTTCTTTTAATATCATAAACATCATGGGTAATATTCGTGTTGGTAGATTGTTCGATCTGCAGCTCGAGACAATAATTCTCTCAACACTTTATAATCTTTCTTGACTTTTCAGGAGTCTCAATTTAATATCATCAACTCTTCAGGAGTTCTAATTTAATGTCATTGACTCTTGCAAGAGATTTTAGTATGTTGCAACAATATCATAATGATAGTACTCACTAAGGCAATTTATACCATCCATTGGTATTGAGTACATATTTTATGCTTTACCCTTCGGGGGCTTACTTCAAGCAATTTGAATCCTTCAGGGATTTTCTACACTTCATGACACATTTTCCTTTGGAATTTATACAGAGCAATTTGCTCCCATGTATACTTGAGGGATTTACTTATGGAGATATAATGTGGGCAACTCACAACCATTCGTATATAATTCTCCATTTATATGAACTCGTTTACAAGAGTATAATTTCAGGTTTCAATTAGTAACCTTGTGTCATATCATGTGAGTGTATTACACTGTATTACAATGTATTACAAATGCCCATATGTAACCTCCTTGGTTCAACATCTTTTGGCTATTTGTATTGTATTCAAATATATAGGTCCATTTTTCCACGTTCTTACAAAATTGTAATGGAATTGCCTTTCTCCATTTTGGCCAATAATTTTCCTTTTGTCGACGAACAAAAGAACGTGACTCAATATTAACACAGCTCATTGATGAATTTAGTAGCTACTTGTAAAAACCAAAATTACCATTGGTTATCATCAATCTGTGATCCCATATTCTCATGCGCATGCATAAAAGTTTTCATTTCTTTGGATATCCATTGCCTCTTCTAAGGCATGACACTATCTCTTCCAGGATAGTCATAATTTAGAGAATGTGGATCATAACCTCCTCTTAAGCGTTATAGAGCTTGAATTTTAATCTCCACTTCCGGGAGTTAAGTCATTGGAACATATACGTCTATCATGCTTCATGCATGAGACATCAACATTCCCATGTCCGCGGATTGTCATATCTGGGACGTGTATCCATGCAACGACTGTCATGTTTCTGGCATGCAACAGTTATGCTTCGGGAATGCAATAGTTCAGTAGTGCCATATTCTTCTTCTTTCAAATAACTAAACCTTTTGAGTCTAAAAGTCTGCCATGTTTCAGGCGTGCAACAGAGAAATCATTTACTGCCTCACTATATTGTCCAACAGGGATATTAATTCTTGTAGGCACATTTGCAGCAAGTATATATGATTTCATCACTTTCGTTGCATCATTCAATTATTCCCATTTGATTTTCTCATTGATTGCTTCGTGAATCAAAATAAGACAAATTCTCTTCGTTTTTCTGGAACGGTCTTTTCTTATCATTCTTCTGGAATGATATTTTCTCATCGTTCTTCTGGAACAATGTTATTTTCTCCCCCTAATGGCGGGAAAATTGTCTTATCAAAATGATAGTCCGCAAACCACGCGGTAAACATATCCTCAGTCAAGGGTTCTAGGTATTGAATGATAAATGGTGAATCAAATCCAACATAAATTCCCAGTTTGTGTTGATGCCTCATTTTAATATATTGTGGTTGTGTAATAGGCACATAGATAACACAACCAAAAACTCGTAAAAGTATAATGCTTGGCTGGTTCCTAAACACGAGTTGTACTGAGAAGTATTGATGGTTGGTAACATGTCTCAACCGAATTAATAATGCATCATGTAAAGTTTACATGTCCCCATGTAGAAAACTTGCAATTGTGTTTTCATGAGCAGAGCGCGGGTAATCAATTTCATATGCTTAATAAATGTTTCTGCTAAACCATTTTGAGTATGAACATAAGGAACTTCTGGTCCTTATTAAATAGTCTGTGGATTGAGACTTTTATGACCTTTATTACAATTAAGTTGAGGCATTGTGGCACTTCAAACTTAAGGTACTTATCAAGAAACTTCATGTCTGATCTTAAGGATCTAGGGACTTCATGCCTGATCTTTTTGCATGATGGAACTTCAGGTCCAATCATTTTTATATGATGATGATCAAGAAACTGCAGGTTCTGATATGATCAAGGAACTTCAGGTCCTATATATACTCATTGTAACAAAAGATAAGTACAATACATAAATTAAAGCAATAGACGGTAATTCCAACCATAATGAATAAATTGCATTTAAGTAAATAAAGCTTGTGACAAAGGCTTTAATTTAGAATCATCAAAACTTAAAGCAATAGGCGGTAAAACCGTCCATGGTAAATAAATTGCTTTAAAGTAAATAAAGGTTGTGACAAGGGCTTTGATTCAGCACCATTCACATAAATATCAAAGCTTTAAAGCAAAGGGTAATAATTCTACCCACTGTAAATAAATTGCTTTAAATAAATAGAACTTGTGACATGGGCTTTAAACCAACACCATGCACATAAATATGCCAAAACAGAAAATGCAATGATTAAGTCCTCATCTTTTGCTTTTTCTTTTTCTTGGTCTGCCACTTCTTTTGTTTGATTCCTTTTATTTTTATTTTTATTTCACAGTTCTGAAGTCATTTTGGTTACTCAGTAAATAATAGTAACAATAAGTTCCAATTGGTGTTCCTCCTCTGGTGAGTTTCGAAAAAGTCAAAACAGTTCCCATAAGTTTTGGAGTCAAGAGTGTCTGCAACTTATGAGAAGATCAAACCGTTATATTTAGCTCAAATTTTAGTATGATATGGATAAGAGGATACCGAACAACAATCGTGAAGAAACAATTTCGATCTGAGCTACCGAAATGGAGTTGTGGTACTCATAAGGTGGCTGTCCAGTTTTATGCGGAAATTGGAAACTGGTTTGGTATTTCAAACATCTGAGACGATCGCACCGTTAAAGTTTTCTGAAATTTTGATATGTTGTAGATACTGAGCGGACGAACAACTTTGAAGAAGAAAATATTTCAATCCGAGGACTGCAAGTTGGAGTTCCGAGGCTGTTTATATGGTTGTCAAATTCTCTACGAATTTTGAGTCTGTACTATTTTGCTTCTGCAAATGATGATATACAGTCATACAACAATATATATAGTTGCTTCAAGAAAATCAATTGTACTGAGATTTGAAGATGAAATGAAAAGATTTTCTTATCTGTGAGATTCCAGCTGAAGTAGGTGAACAAGATTTGTGGCGTTGTGTTTTCCACTGGCACGAGAGCTTCTCGTGCTGATAACGTGTTGTAAAATCGACGGTGTGTGCAGTGGAATAAATGAAACAAGACATAAAATTTACGAGGTTCCTCTACAGTCAGTGTGATTGGAGTACGTCATCGGGGCAGCAGTGGTGCTTTCATTATAATTTGAAATAATAAGAGTACAAAGATAACTCTCTATATTATCTCCACTCCTCTTCCTCTCTTTTCTCTCTTCCTCTTCCTTCCTCTCTTTTCTTTCTTTCTTTTCCTTCCTTTCTCTCCCGTGAACCTCACTCTACTTATCTCCTTGTAATGCTCTATTTGTAGAGCAAACATTATGAAAGCAAACAAAAAGTTCACTATTTAACTTGTGAACCTTTACTATATACATGTGGGCAAACATACCCATTGGTTTACAACACATTTTCATATGATATTTAGGTTTTAATGAGGTAGTGGCATACTTGTAAATAAATGAAAATTTATTTCTTACAGAATTGGGCTGACAGAATGAAGGGGCATGGCTGCAAAAAAAAATTATTGCTTTTTGGGCTTTTAATTCAGCCCATATCTTTTACTGTTTGTAGGCCTAATATAAGTTAGTTTGTGCTTAATATTAAATAGGCCTAATCGGATAAATGGTCCCCGTGGTCATAAGGTATTCGGATGATAGCCCCTGTGGTAAAAAAATTCGGATTTAAACCCCTGTGGTCTAAATCTGTTAGGATTTATGCCCTTCTGTTAAATAATGCTGACGTGGCTGCCACGTGGCTAAAATAATAATTTTTAATTTTTTTTTAAAAAAACCTGAATTTTTACAAAAAAAAAACCAGATCTGCAAGAAGAAGAAGAAGAAGGAAAAGGGAGAGGGAGGAGGGTCGCGCGGGGAGAGGGCTCCGGCGAGGGGGGGAGCAGGTCTCCGGCGGGAAGAAGAAGAAGAAGAAGAAGAAGAAGAAGTCGCGCAGGGAAGGGGAGGAGAGGAGTCGCGCAGGGAAGGGAGGAGTCGCGCGGCCGGCGGGAAGAAGAAGAAGAAGGAAGAAGGAGAGGGAGGAGGGTCACGCGGGGAGAGGGCTCCGGCGAGGGGAGCTGGTCTCCGGCGGGGGGGGAACGGGCTGAGGGCGGGGGAGCTTCTGGGTTTTTTTTTTTTTTTTTTTTTGTAAAAATTCAGGTTTTTAAAAAAAAAATTAAAAATTATTATTTTTGCCACGTGGCAGACATTTGGCAGCCACGTGGCATATATGTGGCAGCCACATCAACATCATTTAACAAAAGGGCATAAATCCTAACAGACTTAGACCACAGGGGTTTAAATCCTAACAGACTTAGATCACATGGGTTTAAATCCGAATTTTTTTACCACAGGGGCTATCATCCGAATACCTTATGACCACGGGGACCATTTATCCGATTGAGCCTATTAAATATGAAGCCATTTTGGTTAAATAATAATTTATGGTGGTTTTTGGTTAAATTAAACTTAACCCAAAATCTTTTCATTGAAACTCCTTTAATTTTAACAGGAGGTTGCATGGATTTTCATACCGTCTTTTCGCTTCAATTTTGAGCCTGGCCTGGCCCATACCCCCCCCCCCCCCCAAGCTTATCCCACATTTGCATATGTACAATCTCCTTTATTTACTCTAAACTAGCCTTTATACACACGCTAACGCGCATACGAGAGACATTTTTTAAATCACAGGTGCTACGTGTCCCTAAAATATGTTGCATTAGTTGTTTATCATTATTAACAATTGGTAGGATTAGAGGCCTTTAATCAGACGTGTTACACATGACTTACAAATTTATAATTACATGCGCTTGGCACTGTTTATAATTTTTATTTTATTTTTGATATTTTCATTTACTAAGATACTCTTGCTACTTACAAAATTGAAATATGAATCAAACAAAATGACTAATACCAAACAATTTAGTACAGATGTGCCAAGAGATCAACAAATATAGTGAACATATGAAGTATGGATTCCAATGTGTGCATAAATTATTAAGATTGAAGACCATAAAGTTTGCCAACATCAGTGTCACATTTCCACCTATTGGTTCACACTTCATATTTCAAATTTCCGTTGTTCGTAGATTTAATTGTGGTTTTTTTGTTTTTTTGGGCAACCAAACAGAGAACTGGAAGTTACTATTCGAGAAACGAACCCATTGATTGTTCTCAATGTTGAATTCGTAGAAGGTGACATGGGCGGCCATAATCAGAACTTTTTTTATGAAGGGATCGTTTCTCTTCAGCACTGTGAGATTGACCATTTTGTGCTCTATTTTACCTAAGATAAAGGCAAAGATTCCATTTTTGTACGGAAAAGTAAGACCCATAAAGAGAAACTGGAGCAGTGCAGGGAGCGGGAGAAGTTGGAGCGCAATAGAGAAGTGATATTGGAATGAGATACTACTACGACAACTACTTCAAATACACTTTATTTCTTTATGTTCGTGCTAGGGCACGTTTGGATGTACTTTTAAAATGATTGAAAACGCTTTTAGAGAAAATATTTTTGGGTTCCAAAAGCACTTTAAGTGCTTTTCCTTGATTTACTTACATTTTTACTAAGGATTGGTTCCAAAAATATTTTCACCAAAAAATGTTTTCAATCATTTTAAAAGCACATCCAAACGAGCTCTTAGTTTCTTTCCTCCACTTTCTCTCCTCGCCCCGTTTACCGTCATGTCCTCCATTTTTTCCTTTTTCTTTTTTAATCTGTAATAAAAAGGGTAATTTTGAGATATTAAATGTTTCACTGTCAATCATGTGGCAATTGGTTTTTTTATATTTTTTTACATGTGATTGTTTTGGAATTAGAGTAGAATAATGACAAGAGGATGGTGGAGGATGGTGACGAGAAGATGCCAAGAGGGTGGTGACAAGAGAATGGTGGGGCCCATGTGATTATATCATATGGAAAAATGGTGAAATCCAAATATATTGCATGATTTTTTTTCTACTGCATTTTTTCAAAGGAAAATTAATGAAAAGTGCTTGAAAACTTTGAGTTTTAATGATAAGGACAAAATAAAGGGTAAAGTGAATAGTACCAGGATTGACTTTTTAATGTAAAAATGTGGTTTTTCGTTAAAGTGAACAGTAACGTATGTTTTTCGTTAAAACTCCCTTTTTCCAAACACCACCAATTACTACTTTATGTTTGCCGTGCGTGGTCCACTGCATTATTGACCAAAGAATTATCAAGTCGTCTCACCAGTCATGAAGTAATCTTAACAGCCTTTGCCAATAACAATTTTCAGTTTCCTAACTTCAAATACTTGATCAAAATTAGTCCTTTGGCCACGAAGAGATAAAAAATGAATGATAATTATATTTTGATTGTGCATTCCGATAACAACATCGAATTATTATTGTTTTGGTAAAGCCTAGAGCCAAAACTAGGGAAAAGTAGATAGTCAATTCTAATAGTTTACCATGTGATGCATGTCATCGAAATTAACCCATATCTTGTTCTACATGAATCTCTCACGCTCGTTTGAAAGCAGATGTCTAGTAAAACAAATGTCTATGAAAGAAAATCTCTCATGCTTGATCGATTTCGACTAATTGGGGCTACATGGGTAAATTTTTCAAGAATTTAGATGTTTAGCAGAAGCTTTTAATTTGAGTTGTAATTATTGAATTCTCATTTGCATGTTTCATTGGAAACTTTAACGAAGAACTTCTTGTACTGTTCACTTTAATGAAAAACTACATTTTTACACTAAAAAGTCAATCATTGTACTATTCACTTTACCCTTTATTTTGTCATTTTTGTTAAAACTCAAAGTTTTCAAACTATTTTAATTAGTTTTCCTTTCATTTTATTAGGGGATCTGGGGATATACTAGATTTCTCTCTGCAGTGGAATTGAAAATTGGGATTTTGATGCGGTTTTGTTATTTTTGTGGTTAATTTAAAGGTATTATCTAATTTTATTTTCGATGAAATTTATTAATCTCATGTTAATCAATTGCTATTAGGGTTTTGTGATTTAATTTTATTAGGGAGGTTGCATGGAGTTAAGATTGTCTTCTAGATTTGAAGAATTCAAATTTGCAAGTTGGTTTGTGGCAATTTGCAGTCACCATGATTTGGTTCAAAGGACAATCATTTTGTAACTTGCTGTTTGCGTACTTTCTTTTCTATATTTTCAGTTGGGCGGTTTGGCTGACTGTTAGCCTTTGCCTTCGGCTCCCTTGGAACTTATGAAAATTGAGAAGAGATGGTAGGCTACTCCACTATAATTTAGGGGTGTGTGGATCCACTATAATTTAGGGGTGTGCTATCCACACACCCTAAATTACTTATCACACACCCTTATTAATTTCTATCAGTTGATCTTCTTCAATTCATCTGATCTGACGGCCCGAAAATTAGAAGGGTGTGTGAGAAGTAAAATATGGTGTGTGGATATCACACCCCATAATTTATTGTGCTTTTACTTGGAGCACAACAGCTATTTTGTTCAAGCACACCAGCTTTTACTTCAAGCACAACCGTCATAGTTTATTAACAAAAATTTTAGGGTAAATTACATAGTAACCCCTCATGTTTGAGGTCTATTACAACTCCATACAACAACTTTAAAATATTTCACTTTCATACATCCAGTACCATTTTATTTCAAAATAACACATCTGTTAGATTTTTCATCCATTAGTCTGTTAAATGCTGACGTGTCAGCCACATTTGTGCTTATGTGGATGCCACGTGGTAAAATAATAATTTTTAATTTTTTTTTAAAAAAAACCTAAATCTTCTAAATATTAAAATTCAAAAAAAATAAATAAAAATTGAAACCTTCCCTCATCCTCCTCTCTTCTCCTCGCAACCCCCAAACCCATATCCACCATCTTTATCTTCTTCCCTGCAACCCAAAAAGAAAAGAAAGAAGAAAAAAAAAAACCCCTTTCGGTTCGTCTTTTCCCCTCTCTTCTCCCCCATCTTCATCTTCTTCCCCCAACCCCCTACCTGCAACCTAAAAAAAAACAAAAAAAAAAAAAAAGAAACCCCATATCCCGTCTCCCCATCACCGGGTTCGTGGAATGGGGGGTGTGTAGAGAAGGAAAGAGGGTGGGTGCGGAGGGAGGGAGGGAGGGTCGCGGGTTGGGGGGGGGTGCACAAGGAGGGTCGCGGGTGGGGGGTGGGGGACGCGGGTGGGGTGGGGGTTATCATTTATGGGTTGCAAGGAAGAAGATGAAGATGGGGATATGGGTTTGGGGGTTGCGGGGAGAACAGAAAATAGATAATCAGAATAAAAAATTAAAAATATGATAATTATAAAAATTAAATCTAAACACTAATACACTCGTAACAATAAATGCTACATAGCGTTGAAGTCACGCCGGAAAGTTTCTTAATATTTTTTTTACAGGAAGATTAAGATAGAGCTTTTTAAATTGGAGTAGAATACATAGAGTAGTACCAAGATTTGGTTTTGGAGATTTCAATCGTCACAAGAGGATGGTGGAGGCCATGTGATCATATCATATGGGTCAAAGATCCAAATGTAACCGTTACAACAATGGAAGACAGACAAAGCACATTTCATTTATTTATTTATCAATTATCAAATCACATTAGACAGTCTAATTAAACTATTACTTCTTTTTTTTTTTTTCAGAAGAATTTATCAATTATCGAATATTTAAAGCACATAGTCTTGCTCTAATTTACCCCAACGTTTTCTATTCTTTTTTTTTTCTTTTTAAAAAGGGAATCAGTTGTTGGCCACAACTGTTATTCTTTCGGGTGCCGATAAGATTTATAGAGACATTTCAGCCTCCTGACTATCATTGTGTGATTCACTAATGTTAAGAATCGAACCCTGAACTTATCGTGTGAGACATAAATCTAGATTTCATCCCTGACCACTCTACTACCCGTGATGGTTTTTTTCTACTCTTTTAATGTTGAGATCCAATTATAGCATTTTTTTTAAAAAAAAATTTACATCTCTCCATCAATACTTGTTTGGGCTGTTGGCTTCAATGGAAGTTTTCCTTCGCACATATTTTTTTACGACTTAACAATTAAGATTTAACTAAATGTGATTTAGATAAGTCTCAGCCATTTTCTTTTACTTTTCCATGTGCAGGAGAGCAAAGCCCTCGGTTTCACATCAAACCCTCTATACTTCCAACTTCCAAACTGTTAGCGTAGAACCTGGGCTCTTGTCATAATCCATGAGCTTTGTCCAATCCAAAATCACTAAGGCCCATCTGGTCACTTCATAAAATAGTTCTTAGAAAATGTAAAAAAACAAACAGAATTTATTATGAAATCGATGATATATGTAAAGTATAATATAAAAGAAATAAAACATAATATTTACAGAGTTCGAAAAAATGTGTCTACATTTATAGAGCAATTGCAGTAGCCACTTTCTTTGACTTTGTCCCACATGTGAAGATGCACTCAAATCAAATAATGTGACTGCAGTAGCCACTTTCTTTGACTTTGTCCCACATGTGAAGATGCACTCAAATCAAATAATGTCATCCACATGGTAAGAAAGTAAAAAATAAATTAATGTTTGATGTAATGTTTTCCAATCTCCACCAATTTTCATGACCAACAACGATTTTTTTATGGAAGAAAATAATTAATAAATTAATGTTGGATGGTAACGTTTTCCAACCTCCACCACTTTCCACTGCATTATTGAACCAAGAAAAATATCAAGTCGTCTCACCAGTCATGCAGTAATCAACAGGCTTTGCCAAGCAGAATTCTCAGTTTTCCAACTTCGAATACTTGATCAAAATTAGTCCTTTTGCCAGAAGAGAAAATGGCTTTGGTTGGAGAGGCTTTGCTCTCCGGTTCGATCCAGGTGCTTTGCGAGAAGATTTCTGGAGAGTTCATAGACTTCCTCCGGGCAAGAAGACTCGACCATTCACTCGTGGGCAGACTGAAGGTGAAGTTGATGACCCTCAAAGCAGTGCTCAACGATGCAGAGGAGAAGCAGATTGGCGACCGTGACGTCGGGATGTGGCTTGACGAGCTCAAACATGCTTTGATCGATGCCGAGGACTTGGTGGATGAGATCGATACTGAAGCTTCGCGTTGCAAGGCGAAAGATCAGACTAAGAAAACCCAGGTGTTGAACTTCCTTTCTACCTCTCGTAAACCTTTTAATTATAAAGGCATGAATGGTAGGATAGAAGTTTTATTCAACAAGTTGGAAGACCTTGCAAATCAAATAGATATCCTCCGTCTTAGAGAAGGTGTTGTTGGGGCCAAGGTTTCACGAAGAACTCCCACAACCTCTGTTGTTGAGGATGGATTTTGTACCTATGGAAGGGATGGAGATAAAGAAACGTTAAAAGATCGACTGTTGCTATCTGACAACGAAAGTAGCAGTAATTTTTCTGTAGTCCCTATAGTCGGGATGGGCGGGGTTGGTAAGACAACTCTTGCTCAACTCCTTTACAACGATGAACAAGTTAAAGAGCATTTTGATACTCATGCTTGGGTTTGTGTTTCCGAACAGTATGAGGGTTTGAGGGTTATTAAGACCCTTATTGAGGAAATCACTAAAAAGCCTTGTGACAATTTGGAGATGAATTCCCTTGAAGTTCAACTAAGGGAACAATTGATGGGAAAGAGATTCTTAATTGTCCTGGATGACCTTTGGAATGAAAAATATGGTGACTGGGATCGGCTACGAACTCTTTTCACGTATGGGGCAAAGGGAAGCAAGGTGATTGTAACAACAAGGAGTAGACTTGTTGCATCCATCGTGCACAATAATACTATTCCTATTCACGACTTAGAAAAATTGTCGGATGAAGATTGTTGGTTGTTACTAGCAAAACATGCATTTAGAAATGAAAACCACGGTGCACATCCAAACTTGGTTGAAATTGGTAAGAAAATTGCAGGTAAGTGCAACGGTTTGCCTCTAGCTGCAAAAACACTAGGGGATCTCTTAAGTTGCAACCTAGACTACAAGGAATGGAATCACATATTGAATAGCAATCTTTGGGATCCATCACATGCTGATAGTGTTCTTCCTTCTCTAAGATTGAGCTACCACTATCTTCCAGCTCACTTGAAACGATGCTTTGCTTATTGCTCAATTTTTCCGAAGGACTATGAATTTGAAAAAGAAAATGTAATTCTACTATGGATGGCAGAAGGTTTAATTCCACAATCAGAGAGCGAGAAAGCAATGGAGGAGGTTGGTGAAAGGTACTTTAATGAACTGTTATCGCGTTCACTATTTCAAAGACCAAGATTGGATCAACCAAGTTTCACAATGCATGATCTTATCAATGACTTGGCTATGTTTGTGTCTGGAGAGTTTTGTTTAAGGTTGGATCAGAAAAATTCACATGAAGTTCCTGAAAGAGTTCGCCACTTGTCGTATATGCGAGGAAAATTTGATACATCTCCAAAATTTGAGCCACTAGAAGGAGTCAAGTGTTTGCGTACCTTCTTTCCAGCGTCTTTAGCACCATATTACAGTTGGGATCATGAATATGTAAGCAACAAGGTTCTAGATGATTTACTACCAGCACAAAAATGTTTACGGGCATTTTCATTGTCAAGATACAAAAACATCACTCAGTTACCTGATTCCATTGGTAACCACGTGCACTTGCGCTACATTGATCTCTCTTATACGACAATTAAAAAGTTACCAGATACAGTGTGTACCCTCTACAATTTACAAACTCTGTTGTTGTTAGGTTGTTCTTCTCTTGTTGAATTGCCTGCAGACATGAGGAAATTGATTCATTTGCGTCATCTTGATATTGGTGAAACTAAAATAAAAGAGATGCCGGTGCATATGGGTAGACTAAAAAGTTTGAGAACACTGACAGCTTTTGTGTTGGGGAAATCTACTGGGTCAAGCATTGCAGAGCTGAGGGAGTTGTCGCACCTTGGAGGAAAAATTTCTATCTTGAATCTGCAAAATGTAGTCGGTGCTATTGATGCCTTGCTGAAGGATAAGAAAGATCTCAGTGAGGTAGAGTTGTCATGGGGTCCTGAAGTTTCCGATGATTTTGTGAAAAAGAAACATGTGCTTGAAAGACTTCAACCTTCGGTAAATTTGGTGAAGCTAACCATCAGGTTTTATGGCGGAATCAGTTTCCCGAATTGGGTGGGAGACTCGTCCTTCTCCAACTTACAAGTGATGCGTCTCAGTGACTGTGGTAATTGCAGTTCATTGGCACCAGTTGGTCAGCTACCTGCTCTGAAAGAACTCTACGTAGAATGGATGAAAGTTGTTAAGAGTGTTGGTGGTGAGTTGTACGGGGGAAATCAACCATTTCAATGTTTAGAGAAGCTAGAGTTTGGGGAGATGCCAGAGTGGGAGGAATGGCTGCCTAGTCCAAGTGGTGGTGAAAGTCCAGACTTCCCTCGTCTTCAGGAGCTGATATTAAGAGAGTGTCCGAAGCTGAGAGGAGACTTGCCCACTCATCTTCCTTCCTTGAAAACACTTGTTGTGTCTGAGTGTAAGGTTCTACATGAAAACAGGGCCAGTAATACCCTGAACACGGAGTCCTTACGAGGTTCTCTTGAAAAACTGACAATACGGGGATGCCCGGGTCTCTCATTCTTACTAGAGTCGACGGAGACGCTGCCGTCGCTTCAGGAGCTTGATATTTCTTATCTTGGTGGGAAAGCGTGGTCGGCGCGAATGGTGCACAACAGCAATCATCTTCAAAGTTTGAGTTTATATGAATGTTCCTCACTCTTGTCGTTCCCTACAAATGGTCTGCCCACCACGCTGACGTCACTCAGTATAGAAAATTGCAAGAAATTAGAATTCCTATCAGGTGAGATGATGGCCAAATTGACATCCCTTCAGTCTTTGTCGATATGGGAGAGCTGTGATTCTCTGAGGTCGTTCCCTTTGGGCATTTTCCCCAAACTTTCATCTCTTTTTATTATTAATTGTGAGCATCTGGAATCTCTTTCAGTTGAAGGAGGAGCAGATGAAAATCTTAACTCCCTGTCTATTTGGGGATGTCGAAATCTTGTCTCTTTTCCTGACGGAGGATTGCCCACTCCCAACCTGACTTACTTTCGAGTACGTGGATGCGAGAATTTGAAGTTGTTGCCGGACCGAATGCACACCCTCACCGCCCTTCAAAGGTTATTGATAGGCAGTCTTCCAAATGTGGTGTCATTTGCACAAGGGGGTTTGCCTCCCAACCTACAATCATTTGGGATCGTCGGAGTAAGCAAGGATATGGTGGAGACGTTGCTCAATGAACAGCTGCTCCCTGCCACTCTTCACACTCTCGAAATCTCTGATGTATCGAATCTGAAATCTTTGGACGGAAAGGGATTTGAGCACCTCGCTTCTCTTCAACAGCTACAAATTTCAGGCTGCGAGAGTCTCAAATTCCTGCCAAAAGAGGGTTTGCCGGCATCTCTTTCTTCTCTGACGATCACGGATTGCCCTTCTCTGAAGAAGAGGTATGGGAACAAGAAGGGAAAAGATTGGAGAAACATAGCTCGCATTCCTTGCATCGAGATAGATGATGAGATCATCATATGAGCTTTCATTTCACTCTCTCCAACTCTCAACTCTCAACTCTCAAGACAAAAGCCAGGTACTTTATTTATTTATTATTAAATTGATTGTCCTCAGCAATATTCCAGCTTAAATTAGAGTTTCAGAGTCCAATTCCGATGAAATTACAGGAGAGTGCGAGGGGAGTGAATTTTTTGTAGTCTGATACTGTGGAACTACTTGGGGTTGATATATATGATTCTCCTGCATGACAAGAGGTAAATCCCTGGATGATTTCTCATACTTCTCCCGTTTGCACCATAACTGTAATCTTCTGGTAGATGTGATGGGACTAACGTGTGATGGGACTAACAGATATATCGGTTTAATTGATGCAGCGAGCAAGCAAACCTGTAAAGATGGGATTATCAAATGGTGCTCTGATTTTCTGGACCGTCAATTTTGAAATATTTTGGATGGAAATGGACTTTCAACACCTCCCACTCTCGCAATTCCTTCCACGACAGGGACCTGTTGACCTCAGCTCTCTTGAACAGCTATATAAAGATTGAATGTATGTGGGACTTCGTCGGTCCAGTGAGAAAACTATTGAACTGTGAAGATAGGATTATCAGAGGGAAAACGATGTTAGCTTACATCAACCACTCAGGTACTTGTGTATATATATACTGCTGCGGTTTCCATATGGCGGAATGCTTACTCATCTTTCAATGCCTCTGTCATCTTGTGGTAGCTGCATACACATATTTTTGTCTACAAACACCATGGATGAAGAGAGCAGGGCTTATTGGCACCGCTTGCTAGAATGCCAGTGTAAATAGACTTGGTGGCTAGCTGCTGCGCCTACAGATTTCAGTGTAAGTAGTTGAACACTTGAGTGTAATTTGTTCCTTTATGGATCAATGTAATTCAACTATGCAATCAGGCCATGACACTACGTCGTTGGCTGCCGGTGGCGGCTGATTTGGAGGCTGCTGCTGTGGAAGTGGATCTAATTCCACTCTATCTTTGGCAGGACTGTAGCAAAAGGAGAAGCATTATTCTGCGTTGAAGTTATTGTTGTTGGCAGGACTGTGCAGCCAAATGCGAGAATTTGAAGTTGTTGCCGGCCCGAATACACACCCTCACCGCCCTTCAACATTTGTGGATACAAAATCTTCCAAATCTGGTATCCCTTGGAGAATTTCAGATCAGGGGAAGTGAGGATCTGTTGGAGACATTGCTCAAACAACAGCGGCTCTCTTCCACTCACACCATCTGGACTATCAAGTTTGAAATCTGTTGATCAAAACACCACGCACTCTCAGAATTCCTGCCCAGAGAAGGACCTCAGCAGCTCTGCATCATTGATTGTCTTGCATTCCTGCCAGAAGAGGATTTGCCGCCATCTCTTTCTTTTCCATGGACCATCAAAATGTTTGTTCTTCTCTGAACAAGAGGTGTGCAAAGAATATGAATGGAAAAGATTGAGGTAATATACTTCAATTCCTTGCAACTTTCATTGATGGAAATCAAAGTTGGAACTTTGAACCGCTTTGCTTTTTTATTTTTTATTTTTTTTTATTTTATTTTTTTATTTTGTACTTAAAACTTTCAGCAGGGCGGGTTTCCCTGTTTATCCCTCTTTGGAGCTGTTCATCAATGGCGAATGGTTTAGGCTGCCTGAACTTCCAACTTTCAGCTATTACTTTCAAAGTGGAGATGACCCTCACTATCCAAGTCCTTTCAACTTCTCTCGTGTAAACGTTTGTACCTTTTCTTTTCCATCTTTTTGTTAAAGATTTGTGGTGGAGGTAGTTTCGAATCGTTTCACTGTGTTTCGCTCAAGTTTTGAGTTTAAACATTGCAGATCAAATTATTTATGAAGCGGGATTTAAAAAAAAATAGATAAGATAATCTGTACTAAATTCATTTAAATTATGGATATAAAAACGGAAATTCGAACTTGGGTGTAAAAGAGAAAGCACACTGCTCTATACTAGTTGGTGTAGCAAATTTGTATATATATTTTTTATCTTATTAAAAAAGGGACTAGCTAGTAGCTTTGCCATGTCCACCCTTTTGAGGGCTATGACTCACAAAGACGTTTCGGCCTTTTTCAACCACCATCGTGTGATTCATCAGCATCAAAAATCAAACTTGGAACTTGTGTGAAATATGATTATAAAATTCGTTCCCAACCACTGAGCCACCTCGTAATGGTTAAATTTGTATATACTGTACATAATCTTACAACACGCCCATACGAAAATATATACATTTCTAGCGGTCACTTAATCATCCTTGAGGAAGATGATTGGGAGGTTAAAAGTAAAACCGGGTATGGTGCCAAGAAAAAGCAGCAGCAGCAGAAGATGCTGACCAAATTACTCGGTAGCTCAGGCAATTGCCCTTCTGCCAATGGAACTTGTTACTCTTCTTAACTACAATCAATCTGCAAATTATCTGGCATAACAATTACGACAGAATCCTATACATATAAAAAAAAAAAAAAAAAAAAAAAAAAAGCTCTGCGCATTTCGGCTTGAAAGGGTGTCGCCTGCTCAAGAACCTGTTCACAAATAGACTTTGAAAATCTGCAAGGAGAAACGACAACCAATTGTTACAAGTATTCTGGTTTTGATAGGCGGTAACTGAGGGCATTTTACATTTTGCAGAAGGAAAATTGCTCTTCTGACAACGAAACTGCCAGCATAAACATAGTTTAGGGGACCGAAAGGGAAAAGGAGAAGGTAATATTACCTCTTCTTGACCGAAAGCTCATCTTCTAGCTGACTGAAGAATATAACTGAACATGGTTAGCACATTCCTCTGTTGTTCAATTGATGCTTTCGGGGCAAGAGGACTGCAAATGAGCATATTTGAACTTAGTCCAGCAGTACCTAAACATTGACTAGCCAAAAGGACAAAGCAATAGCTACCAAGAACATGGCTTTAAACCATAAAAATACCTTCAGATATGCAGCAAAAGCTTTCCGGGGGGAAGATCGTCTCTGGGTCTGCTCTATTCTGGGAAGAAGCAGCGAAAGCCAGGCAGTTTTTACTGTACAAAACAGAACCAATTTAGAGGAGTGCATCCGAGTTGACAGTTCCAAAGGGTACGCAATATATGCCATTCCTTAAGATACACATCGCTAAGATTATTGGGATGCTCTATAATATGAAGATCATATTCCATCTATAACAACAATTGAAAAAAAAATACCTTGACCACGAAGGAATAAATTTACTATTTGGTATGATACTGTCGTCATCGTCATTCTCATCATCTGATTCTTTGTATGGAGAGATGTCATAAGACTGTTCTTGATTTGTAATGGCAACTGAATTCTTCATTGCTCTGTCTGAATTGCTCAGTACCTTAAATATCACAGGAAATGTCAGCACGAGGCTTTACAAACAAAGTAAAAGTGCACGAAACGAAAGTATGCAGCTAATCATGCATAAGAAGACTTTCTAACGGTGGTTCATATTTGAGTTTACAATAAGTTACTAGTAGTTTTAACAGAAGATAAGTCTTGCAATTAGACAAGTGTAGCCTTCTTTCCTATATTGCGGTATAAAGATAGCAAAGGGGAAGGCCTCATAATAGTTAAAACCCAACAAGTTTAAAGGTCCTATGCAAACTACAATAACAGAGGATTATCACCATGCTCCAGCCTACACAAGTAAAAGCACTCAACATATGCAAGTAGATCCTAAGATATGGTGGGTATTGGTTGTTAAAAAATCATTTGCATTTACCTCTGCTTTATATCCATAATTACTCGAGGCCTCGTGGAACTCTTCGTGGACAATACTTTCTCTTCCGGCATTGCTTATTGAAATCCTGGAAGTACTAGGCTTAGTCTCCGAAATATTTATGTTATTGTCATATCCCCTTTCTTCCTCCATTTTCTTATTTGCCATTTCATCCTTAGATTCCTTACCCCCAGGGCCTCTTCCATCCTACACAAGACAGCCCAATATACAACGTGATATCTAACATTGCAAAAAGATAGACATAATGAAATGAGGCAGACCATAAAGAATCATACAATGGCCTGGGTTTTCATTTCTTTCTCTACCTTTTCTGCAGGTAACTTGTCTTCATGTTCTCTCTTGTTTCTACGTGCTTCATTACGCATTCTTTTTCTTTCCTTCTCCTTCCTTTCTTCCTCTTCCCTTTGTCTCTTCTTTGATGCCATATCTGCCTCTTTTTTCTTCCTCTCTTCTTCTTTCTTTTTCTTCTGCAACTCCAACTGCTTCATATTCTCCTGCTCCATTCTTGACCGCTCAAGTTTCAAGGCTTCCTTCTTCATCTTGCGGTCATTCTCTTTCTTTTCTGCCTGACGCTTTGCAGCTTCAGCTGCCTCCAGGGCCTTCACTTTGACGTCCCTCTTCCCTGCAAGAAAACACAAATAGGTCAAAATACTGAATCAAGTCATTGGAGTAAAAAAAAGAAACAAAGAAAAATATCCCAGAATGCTCACAAGAATTCACAAGGATACAATCAAAAAACAAATGAATCACTGTCAAGCTCCGTATGACAAGATGAAGTCACCTATAACATACTTATGGAGGACAATGGGGCAACTCAGCTTTCATGGGACTTTCAAATATGCACTCTAAATTTTACTTGATGATCCCAGACATTCATTGCTAATTTACTACTCCAAATAAAACATTCCCTAATTCAGTAAAAATAAAACCATCATCCATACTGTAACCCAGTTTAGACGTACAATTATGATCCACACTCAGAAAAACAATCATATGGAATATGTACATTTAATGCAAAATCCAAAGTTCAAAGGTTAAGATTACTAGTAAGAAATTACCTGTTACAACTGCAGCCGCTTGTTTCTGTTGAACAAGTGGGACGAAAGAAGTCATGCTGGACACAATATTGTTACGCTTCGGCTCCTGCTCTGATAAAATTGAACCACCTTTTCTCAAACTGGTTTTTCCAGATAATTTTGGTTTACTGAACCTTTTATGAAGTGATCCAGCGGTCCTCTAAACATCGTTTGTTCCTCGTGCCATGCTCAGGTTCTCCTTATTGTTATATCTTCTCTTGCTGCTGTTTTGGATTCCAAGCCTCTGTTTGAAGCTCTTATGAGTGCCTGTTAAGCTGAATTCAGTGTTCACGGAATCTAGACTAAGTCTATCTGCATATGGTTCAGCTTTAGAAACTGATGCTGGAGGGTTTGGAATCTCAGTAATGTCAGCAAGTGGTACTCTTTGTATTGACCTGTTTAATGCATTTGAAACACTTTCATCTTGGAAAGTATCAGCTGCCTCATCTGCATTCTCATTTTCTTCACTAATGCAGGGAAGCTCCAGATTTAAGCTTCCTCGCTTCCTTGAACTGCTAGTCCTTGAACCAGTTATATCCCAGAGTTTCCCAACTGGAGACAGATAAGGTTTCTTAGTATCCCAACCAGATTGACCACCATGATTTAAGAGGCAATCAGAATAGGACCTTCCATAAAACGCCTGGCCAACTTCCTCACTCGAGTAACCATGACCATCCTTTAATTGTTTGACAGCATCATTCATGGTCCTCATATCCACACCCTTTAGAAGCCCAGTTGGAACGGATTGGTAGAGATTTGGAATTTTGTGCAACTTATTTGAAGCTGAAGAGCACGCTAGGAGTTTGCATGCAAGCAGATTGGCACAGCTGCTCCAGAATGCTGGCATGTTCCATTGTAGTGCTTGGAAGGTTCCACTCGTCAAAGCTAATTCCCTTTCCAGCAATGCTCGTTGGTTCATCATCTGTTTGCATAACGAGCCCCTCAAGCTCAGGCTTTCTATCATCCGAACCAATCAAATCCAGTGGAGATCCAAAATTGCTGGTCCCTCCAAGATCAAATCTCATTTCCTGCATTGCTCTTCCAGCGCAAGTCAATTGTTCAGCATTTCCTGTGGTAAGATTATCCTCACGAGTTAGTGAAACAGTAGTCTTGTAACACCCACCCCCTATTTATAAAAATATATTTTTATATTTAACCCCTAAACATTTTAAATGTATCAATTTGGTCCTTTTTGACTACCAATCAGGATCCAAAGCTTTGGATTCCTTTCTGTCTAAATCTGCCACGTGGCAGCACCCCCTTCACTCCCTCACTTCTCTCTCTGTCCCCCCCCCGGTGAACTCCCTTCTTTCTTCTTCTTCTTTTCTGTTTTCTTTTCTTCATTCTTCTGTCTGTCTCTCGGCTCTCTCTTCTTGCACAGCAAGCACAAGCACGCACCCATCTCCCCTGCGCGAGGAAGACATCACCATCAATCTCATCCTACTCTCTCTCTCTCTCTTTCTCTCGCTCCCTCTCGTTCCCGCGACCCCAGAAAACCCGGAGAGGAATTCTGGCGAGAATTCCTATTTTCCGGTTAGGTAAGCTTTGAAATCCCTCTATTTCGTCCTTGAATCTTGTGGGTTGTGGTTTAATGGAGTTTATTTCATGATTTTTGGAGGTTTTAGGACGAAAACAAGCTCGGGTGTAGGCACACCCATCTCCGGCCGTTCCACGTCGAAAGGAAGGTATAAAAACACTCCTCTTGTCTTCCTCTTCATTTTGGTACCTAGATCGGGGCCTAACGCCCCTGTTTTCAGTCGGCCGGAGCTACCACAGCTCCGGTGTTCTTCTCCGGCAAACCCAAGGCCTTTCAAGCCATTCCCCAAACCCACGGGCCTTAGGCCCGTTGTAAACCCAAAGCCCCAGCCCGTATGGTTTTTAATTTAATGTTTTGTATTTAAAACCCCCCAAAGGCCTACGGGCCGTTCCATTAAGGGCCTTTGGCCCGTGACCCAGCCCATGACCCTTTTTAGTTTAGGCCTTCGGGCCTTGGAAGAATTGGGGCCTTTGGCCCGTATGTTTTTAAAACCCTAAGCCTTTGGATCTTAGGACCAAACCCAAGAACCCAAACCCCTAGGACCCAAACCCGGATCCAAACCCTGACCCGTTGACTCGGTCAACGGTCAGCGTTGACTTTGACTTTGACCGTCAACGTTGACTTTTGGAGTTGACTTTTCGGGGTTTCGTCCAGGACCTCTCCTAGGCTAATTTCGTCGTCCTGAACCCGTTTCTGAAGTCCGTTTTCCCAAATTCAATCGTTTGAATAGAGTTTGACTAAAGGTACTTCCTTATGTGAATAGGTGAAATTATTAACGATGATTCCGTTATTTCCTCGTGGTATAGCTTTGCACCATCGGTGTACGGTCAGTGGACCCCTTCTAAAAATACATGTCTTGATAGTAGAAATGCACACATGAAAAACATGATTTCACAATTATGTTTTATGAAATTCTTTGAGATAACATGCTTACTGAGGCTAATTTGAATTAGTACTATTTTTCCTATAACCCGTGTTCTTATAGAATATCTTATGGATGACGATATAATATCTAGAACATGTTTAGAACACCTCTTTATAGTATAGATAATAGATGACTTTATACTATGAAGTTGTTTTTCAATATATATATGTTCAATGGTTTTGTACTTACCTAGTGGTCCTTTCCGCTACGGGACGTAGGGATAGATTCCGGTCCGCCCCGGACGACGGTTTGGTGTTGGCATAGGGCCTGGAGTGTGTTTCCTCTAGTTATTTAGCACAGGGACGGGGAGCCGGCAAGGGGTCTGAAGTGTATTTTCCTCTGACTGTCTGCTCAGAGACGGGGAGCCGGCATGGGGCCTGGGGGTTATCGGACAATTCACTAGTGATTATTATATATACAAGCTATGATTTGAGACATTGCACGGCATGCTAGGTTTCGGAAAACCTATGTTTATCATTATATATGTGTTTTCATAAAACCTGGAGGTTAGTACGTTGATAACTGTTTTACTATATATATATCAACTTGGTCCACCCATGTTTGTTTTGCGCTCCCTTCAAGAGTTATAATCGAGGCATACAATCCCGGCATCAAAGCACTTCTGAATTGGCATCTTCAAGTCTTCTGGTGTAGCACCCATTCCTTGTTCATTCAAATTTTATATTATTTCTTTTAGTATTCTAGTTAGTTGTATGCTCTGAACACGTTCCTTAAATGCATATTCTTTATTCTTTTATATTTATAAGGGTAAATTACATAGTAGCCCCTCAGGTTTGAGCTCTATTGCAATCTCATACAACATCTTTAAAACATTTCACTTTCATACCTCAAGTACTATTTTATTTCAATTTCATACAACCGTTAGATTTTCCATCCATGGATCTGTTAAATGCTGACGTGGCTGCCACATATATGACACGTGGCTGCCAAATGTCTGCCACGTGGCAAATAAAATATATATATATTTTTAAAAAAAAAAAATCTGCCACTTTTTTTTTTTTTTTCTCTTTCTTCTTCTTCTTCTCTTTCTCTTTCTTCTTCTTCTCTTTCTCTTTCTTCTTCTTCTGGTTCGGACCTTCTTTTTTTTATTTATTTTTTCTTCTTCTTCTTCTTCTTCTCCCTCCTCCTCCTCTTTCTTCTTCTCTTCTTCTTCTTCCTCCTTCTTCTTCTGGGTTCGGTACCTTTTTTTTTTTTTTTTTTTTTTTTTCTTATTCTTCTTCTTCTTCTTCTTCTCCCTCCTCCTCCTCTTTTTTTTTAACGAAAAGGACCGAACGCAGAAGAAGAAGGAGGAAGAAGAAGAAGAAGAAGAAGAAGAAGAAGAAGAAGAAGAAGAAGAAGAAAAAAAGGTCCGAACCAGAAGAAGAAGAAGAAAGAGAAAGAGAAGAAGAAGAAGAAGAAAGAGAAAGAGAAAGAGAAGAAAAAAAAGAAAAAAGAAAGGGACCGAACCCAGAAGACGAAGAGAAGAAGAAGAAGAAAAAAAAAAAAAAAAAAACAAAAGGTCCGAACCCAGAAGAAGAAGAAAGAGAAAGAGAAGAAGAAGAAGAAAGAGAAAAAAAAAAAAAAAAAAAAAGTGGCAAATTTTTTTTTAAAAAAAAAATTAAAAAATTATTTTATTTGTCACGTGGCAGACATTTGGCAGCCACGTGTCATATATGTGGCAGCCACGTCAGCATTTAACAGATCCATGGATGGAAAATCTAACGGTTGTATTAAATTGAAATAAAATAGTACTCGAGGTATGAAAGTGAAATGTTTTAAAGATGTTGTATGAGATTGCAATAGAGCTCAAACCTGAGGGGCTACTATGTAATTTACCCTATTTATAAATAAAGGTAAATTACATAGTAGCCCCTCAGGTTTAAAAAAAAAAAATTTGCCACTTTTTTTTTTTTTTTTTTTCTCTTTCTTCTTCTTCTCTCTCTTTCTTCTTCTTCTGGGTTCGGACCTTTTGTTTGTTTTTTTTTTTTTTTTTCTTCTTCTTCTTCTCCCTCCTCCTCCTCTTTCTTCTTCTCTCTGGGTTCGGTCCCTTTCTTTCTTCTTCTTCTTCTCCTTCTTCTCTTTCTCTTTCTTCTTCTTCTTCTGGTTCGGACCTTTTTTTTTTTTTTTTCTTCTTCTTCTTCTTCCTCCTCCTTCTTCTTCTGGGTTCGGTCCTTTTCGTTAAAAAAAAAGAGGAGGAGGAGGGAGAAGAAGAAGAAGAAGAAGAAAAAAAAAAAAAAAAAAAAAAAAAAAAAGAAGGTCCGAACCAGAAGAAGAAGAAAGAGAAAGAGAAGAAGAAGAAGAAGAAGAAAGAGAAGAAAAAAAAAAAAAAAAAAAAGAAAGGGACCGAACCCAGAAGAAGAAGGAGGAAGAAGAAGAAGAGAAGAAGAAGAAGAAAAAAAAAAAAAAAAAGGAAGGTCCGAACCCAGAAGAAGAAGAAAGAGAAAGAGAAGAAGAAGAAGAAAGAGAGAGAAGAAGAAGAAAGAGAAAAAAAAAAAAAAAAAAAAAAAAGTGGCAGATTTTTTTTTTAAAAAAAAAAATTTAAAAATTATTTTATTTGCCACGTGGCAGACATTTGGCAGCCACGTGTCATATATGTGGCAGCCACGTCAGCATTTAACAGATCCATGGATGGAAAATCTAACGGTTGTATGAAATTGAAATAAAATAGTACTTGAGGTATGAAAGTGAAATGTTTTAAAGATGTTGTATGAGATTGCAATAGAGCTCAAACCTGAGGGGCTACTATGTAATTTACCCTTTAAATAATTACAACTATGTAGTCCTTTACAAAATAATTTTCAATAATCATATGAATTTGTTGTAAATTAAAAAAATAAAATAAAAGTGACTGTTCTGATTAAAAACGTAAATTGAATAACAAGGTGACTTGTATAAAGAATTGATTTGCTACAACAGAGCGACAAGTGAATCATGATTGTGCTATAACTCATAAGCCATTGGATGATTGGAGCTTTTTATTTCCTTTTCCTCTTCGTGAGTCGTGATTATGCTTCCATGAAAATGTAATGTACCACTTGCTAACAATGCCCCGAACCTAACCTAGCTTAGTAATTGACCGGATAAGGAAAAATGGAAGGCCAAGACCCCACATGTATGGAACATATACATCGTGATTGGTGAGTATGATGTTATGCTAGCTATTTTATTTCCTTTATTTCTTTTACCCAAAAACTTCACATTCTAGTACTACGGTTTCACGTGAGAAATCTTAGTTTCAATTCTCGTAAAATACAAATTTGAACTAAATTATTTTGGTTAATCTATTGTGAATTTTTTTTTCTTTCTGCTTTCTCATTTCTTTTTTATGATCAAGCAATGTCACTCAATGATAAAAACCGTATTTTATTTAGGTCACTCTTTAAAGAGCAACTTTGCAACAAAAGAACCAAACAAGATATCGTCAAACCATTTTAGAATAATATTATCATAATTTCAGTGTTCAAAAGAATTATTGAATAATCGTTACATGAGCAAAAACTTTTGAATGCATTTATCTTTTTGTAGAAACGGTTTTTAAATGACTACCTAAAAATAAACAATTCAAATCATCATGCAACATTGTAGGATGAGAATGAAAATAATAAGATTTCCAAATTGATTTGTATAAAAAAAAAAAACAAGGCGACTTGTATGGGATATTGCTACTATGTAATTTTAATTTCATGCGCTATTTTTGTTTTGTAGTCGAACTATAAGATTAATTTGATTTTATTCATGTTGCTTGATTATTAAGATGCATTCCTATTTAAAACATTAATAATAGGTACCATTGATGATAATAGCTTATTTTTGTATTTATTTAAGAGTCAAATCACTTAATGCTACAGTCAGGGACGTCCTGATAGGAGAATTCATGGAAACTTTTAAAATTTTCATTTTCATATGATATTTAGGTTTTAATGAGGTAGTGGCATACTTGTAAATAAATGAAAATTTATTTCTTACAGAATTGGGCTGACAGAATGAAGGGGCATGGCTGCAAAAAAAAATTATTGCTTTTTGGGCTTTTAATTCAGCCCATATCTTTTACTGTTTGTAGGCCTAATATAAGTTAGTTTGTGCTTAATATTAAATATGAAGCCATTTTGGTTAAATAATAATTTATGGTGGTTTTTGGTTAAATTAAACTTAACCCAAAATCTTTTCATTAAAACTCCTTTAATTTTAACAGGAGGTTGCATGGATTTTCATACGGTCTGTTCGCTTCAATTTTGAGCCTGGCCTGGCCCCCCCAAGCTTATCCCACATTTGCATATGTACAATCTCCTTTATTTACTCTAAACTAGCCTTTATACACACGCTAACGCGCATACGAGCGACATTTTTTAAATCACAGGTGCTACGTGTCCCTAAAATATGTTGCATTAGTTGTTTATCATTATTAACAATTGGTAGGATTAGAGGCCTTTAATCAGACGTGTTACACATGACTTACAAATTTATAATTACATGCGCTTGGCACTGTTTACAATTTTTATTTTATTTTTGATATTTTCATTTACTAAGATACTCTTGCTACTTACAAAATTGAAATATGAATCAAACAAAATGACTAATACCAAACAATTTAGTACAGATGTGCCAAGAGATCAACAAATATAGTGAACATATGAAGTATGGATTCCAATGTGTGCATAAATTATTAAGATTGAAGACCATAAAGTTTGCCAACATCAGTGTCACATTTCCACCTATTGGTTCACACTTCATATTTCAAATTTCCGTTGTTCGTAGATTTAATTGTGGTTTTTTTGTTTTTTTGGGCAACCAAACGGAGAACTGGAAGTTACAATTCGAGAAACGAACCCATTGATTGTTCTCAATGTTGAATTCGTAGAAGGTGACATGGGCGGCCATAATCAGAACTTTTTTTATGAAGGGATCGTTTCTCTTCAGCACTGTGAGATTGACCATTTTGTGCTCTATTTTACCTAAGATAAAGGCAAAGATTCCATTTTTGTACGGAAAAGTAAGACCCATAAAGAGAAACTGGAGCAGTGCAGGGAGCGGGAGTAGTTGGAGCGCAATAGAGAAGTGATATTGGAATGAGATACTACTACGACAACTACTTCAAATACACTTTTTTTCTTTATGTTCGTTCTAGGGCACGTTTGGATGTACTTTTAAAATGATTGAAAATACTTTTAGAGAAAATATTTTTGGGTTCCAAAAGCACTTTAAGTGCTTTTCCTTGATTTACTTACATTTTTACTAAGGATTGGTTCCAAAAATATTTTCACCAAAAATGTTTTCAATCATTTTAAAAGCACATCCAAACGAGCTCTTAGTTTCTTTCCTCCACTTTCTCTCCTCGCCCCGTTTACCGTCATGTCCTCCCTTTTTTCCTTTTTCTTTTTTAATCTGTAATAAAAAGGGTAATTTTGAGATATTAAATGTTTCACTGTCAATCATGTGGCAATTGGTTTTTTTATATTTTTTTACATGTGATTGTTTTGGAATTAGAGTAGAATAATGACAAGAGGATGGTGGAGGATGGTGACGAGAAGATGCCAAGAGGGTGGTGACAAGAGAATGGTGTGGCCCATGTGATTATATCATATGGAAAAATGGTGAAATCCAAATATATTGCATGATTTTTTTTCTACTGCATTTTTCCAAACACCACCAATTACTACTTTATGTTTGCCGTGCGTGGTCCACTGCATTATTGACCAAAAAATTATCAAGTCGTCTCACCAGTCATGAAGTAATCTTAACAGCCTTTGCCAATAACAATTTTCAGTTTCCTAACTTCAAATACTTGATCAAAATTAGTCCTTTGGCCACGAAGAGAGAAAAAATGAATGATAATTATATTTTGATTGTGCATTCCGATAACAACACCGAATTATTATTGTTTTGGTAAAGCCTAGAGCCAAAATTAGGGGAAAAGTAGATAGTCAATTCTAATAGTTTACCATGTGATGCATGTCATCGAAATTAACCCATATCTTGTTCTACATGAATCTCTCACGCTCGTTTGAAAGCAGATGTCTAGTAAAACAAATGTCTATGAAAGAAAATCTCTCATGCTTGATCGATTTCGACTAATTGGGGCTACATGGGTAAATTTTTCAAGAATTTAGATGTTTAGCAGAAGCTTTTAATTTGAGTTGTAATTATTGAATTCTCATTTGCATGTTTCATTGGAAACTTTAACGAAAAACTTCTTGTACTGTTCACTTTAATGAAAAACTACATTTTTACACTAAAAAGTCAATCATTGTACTATTCACTTTACCCTTTATTTTGTCATTTTTGTTAAAACTCAAAGTTTTCAAACTCTTTTAATTAGTTTTCCTTTCATTTTATTGGGGGATCTGGGGATATACTAGATTTCTCTATGCAGTGGAATTGAAAATTGGGATTTTGATGCGGTTTTGTTATTTTTGTGGTTAATTTAAAGGTATTATCTAATTTTATTTTCGATGAAATTTATTAATCTCATGTTAATCAATTGCTATTAGGGTTTTGTGATTTAATTTTATTAGGGAGGTTGCATGGAGTTAAGATTGTCTTCTATGGTCCATCGTCCACCATGGTTTGGATTTCCTCCTTGTCGACAACGTCCTCATCAAGTCGAGTATCGAACTCGAGTATGGTTCGTTCCACCTTCTCGAGTCGCTCTTCCATGGTCTCCATCGATGCTTGCAAGTCCTTTAACTTTGGCTTGCTCTTGGCAACGTCTTGGACCTCGGCAGTACGCTCCCTTATATCGGAGACTCCGGACACCATCTCTCCACTTGCCATATCTTACTTTCCTTCAAGTGATTCACGAGCTTGGCTCTGATACCAGCTGTCACATGATGACTCTTTAAGCCTTCCGCCCGTGCGGCACTTAGACTTGAATACCTCGATGAACAAGCTAAGTAAGCCTTCGAAGCCTCGCTTCCCCGGATTGAATCACAAAGAAAGCTAAGATAGCTTGGAGAATGCTAAAAGCACTTAGAAGATGGGAGAAAGGAAGTTTTGTATTGAAACTTAGGAGAACTTTACAATTGCTTACAATTGTTGGATGGTTTGGCCAAATGGCCTTACCTCCTATTTATAGGCCTAAGTCACCTCCTCAATGGAGGGTTCTAGAATCCCCTACTTACATCCAAAAATATCTAGCATAGTTCTAGATACAACTTGCCTAATCTAGATTATTCTAGGTGAGGCTTAAATATGTACACTTGTGTGGAATGTTCCGGAATGCTCTAGATTATCTTGAATGCTCCGCCACGTTCTTGATTTCTCCGGGACGTTCCAGAAGCTTCCATGAAGACATGGCTTCATGGGCTTAGATATATGATGTCTTGGGCATTTTCTTTGTTTTTAACACATGGCCCGTGACATCCTCCCCCACTTAAGCCGTCGACGTCCTCGTCGACTCTTGCCTCTCGAATGTCTGAATCAAGTCCTTATATTGCCATAAGGACGTCTCCTTCTCCCATGTTGTTTCGGAGTATGGTAGCCCCTTCCATTTGACAAAGTACTCCACATGCTTTGGTTGTCTTGGTCGCACCACGACACGCTTGGCTTCAATGCTCTCCACTTCTTTGTCAAATGCCTCCGTCATCAAAGGGGGTGCTCGATGAGACTCACCTCGACTTGGTTCCTCATCGTCCGCATGATAAGGCTTCAAGTTGCTCACATGGAACACCGGGTGAAACTTGAGGCGGGGTGGGAGTTCCACAACATAAGCGGCTTTGCCAACCTTCTTGATGATAGGGAATGGTCCCTCATATTTCCGCAACAAGCTCTTGTGCAAGCCACGAGTACTCTTGTGCTGAGACGCATTGAGCTTCACAAAGACTTGGTCGCCAGTTTGGAACTCCACATTCCTTCGCTTACAATCCGCCCATTTCTTCATCTTCTTTGAAGCCTTCTCCAAATGAGCTCGAGCAAGTTCGTGGGCTAATTGCCACTCCTTAGCGGTTTTGAAAGCGGCTGGACTATTCCCTGTGTAGCCAGTCACGACCGTGTTCGGGGTCAAGGGTTGTTGCCCTGTAGCCAACTCGAACGGACTTTTCCCTGTCGACTCCGAACGTTGCAAGTTATAAGAGAATTGGGCAACATCAAGTAACTTAGCCCAATCTCGTTGATTGGCACTAACATAGTGCCGCAAATAAGTCTCTAGCAATGCATTGACCCGCTCCGTTTGTCCATCAGTTTGGGGATGAAAAGCTGTGGAGAAGTCTAACTTTGAGCCAAGTAGCTTGAAGAGCTCCTTCCAAAATCTACCCGTGAAGCGAGCATCTCGATCACTGACTATGCTCCTCGGAACACCCCAATACTTCACCACGTGCTTTAGAAACAAGCGTGCAGCTACTTCGGCTGTGCACTCCACATGTGCGGGTATGAAAGTGGCATACTTGGTGAATCTATCGACCACGACGAAGATAGATCCACATCCATTAGACTTGGGCAAATGTGTGATGAAATCCATGGTTAAACACTCCCATGGTCTTGATGGGATGGGAAGTGGTTCCAACAGTCCTCCTGGTTGCCTTTGTTCCACTTTGTCTTGTTGGCACACAATACAAGTTTTCACGTATGAATCTACATCATCCCGCATTTGTGGCCAATAATAAGCATCGCTCACCAAAGCCAACGTGCGGTGAGTGCCAGGATGTCCTGCCCACATTGAGTCATGGCAATCCTTAAGGATTTCTTTCCTTAAGCTTCCCCACTTTGGGACGTAGATCCGCTTGCCCTTGGTGTATAACAAGCCGTCCTCAAGCCAAAACCTTCTTGTCTTCCCATCCTTGACAAACTCCACAATGTTCTTGGCTTGGACGTCATGTGATAAACCTTCTCGGACACGGCCCAAGAGATGGCTTTGCGGCTTGAGTACCGTAGCCATTAACTCTACTCGTCTACTTAGAGCATCGGCCACCACGTTCTCCTTTCCTTGCTTGTACTCTAGCTTGTAATCAAACTCCGCTAAGAACTCTTGCCACCTTGCTTGCTTAGGTGTGAGCTTTTGTTGGGTTTGAAAGTAGCTAGTGGCAACGTTGTCCGTTTTGATGATGAATGGGGTACCAAGCAAGTAATGCCTCCAAACTCTAAGGCAATGGACGATGGCGGTCATCTCCTTTTCATGGGTCGTGTACCTCTTCTCGGCATTGTTTAGCTTGCGACTTTCATAGGCTATCGGATGTCCCTCTTGCATCAACACTCCTCATATGGCAAAGTCGGAAGCATCAGTGTGCAACTCGAATGGCTTGCTAAGGTCGGGCAACCTTAGTACATGCTCATCCATTAGGGCCTTCTTCAACCTCTCAAAAGCCTCTTGACACCGGTCCGTCCATTCCCATGCCTTGTTCTTCTTAAGAAGGTCTGTTAAGGGTGCCGCTATGGCTGAATACCCTTTTATGAATCTCCGATAGTAGTTGGCTAGCCCCAAAAAGGATCGTAGTGTTGGTACCTTGGTCGGCGGTTCCCACTCTTGAATGGCCTTGATCTTGCCCTTTTCCATCATAAGTTTCCCCTCCCTTATCTTATGGCCAAGAAATTCTACTTCATTTGTGGCAAAGGAGCATTTCTCCTTCTTGACATAGAGTTCATGCTCCCGAATGGTCTTGAACACTATGCGCAAGTGCTTGACGTGCTCCTCCAATGTCTTGCTATAGATAACGATATCATCAATGTAAACCACAACAAACTTGTCAAGATAAGGATGGAATACCTTGTTCATCAATGTGCAGAATGTTGCAGGGGCATTGGTCAGACCAAATGGCATGACTTTATACTCGAACGATCCATATCTGGTCACCATCGCCGTCTTCGATTCGTCTCCAGGGGCTATCCTCACTTGGTAGTATCCCGATCGAAGATCTAACTTTGTGAAGTACCTTGCTTCACCAAGTTGATCGAATAAGTCGGCGATCAACGGAAGTGGGTACTTGTTCTTGATGGTAATCTTGTTCAATGCCCTATAGTCGATGCACAACCTTAGGCTACCTTCCTTCTTACGTTGGAACAAGACGGGTGCACCATATGGGGACTTGGAGGGTTGGATGTAGCCAGCATCAAGTAGCTCGTTGAGTTGCTTCCTCAATTCCTCCAACTCGGGTGGCGACATCCTATAAGGTGATTTGGAGGGAGGCTTAGCACCAGGCTCCAACTCAATCGCATGGTCGACCTCTCTCCTTGGTGGTAACTTCTTTGGCAGTTCCTTAGGCATCACGTCCGTTAACTCCACAAGGACGGCTTCCACTTGTTTTGGCAAAGGCCCGTGCTTCTCCTCTCCTTCATTCAACATTAGGGTTGCAAGAAATGTGGCCTCGCCTTTCTTCCAAGACTTGGCAAATTGAATTGCCGACAAGTGCTGGGTATACTTATTGGCTTGCCTTTCCAATGGCACCAGGCAAGGTTGTCTTCCGTCGGCTAGGATACAGAAGATATTATAGAAGAGAATGGGAAAGGCTCGTACCTTGTCCATGAACTCTAACCCAATGACTACGCCATAGTCGTCCATCTTGACTATAGTGAAGTCGATCTCTCCCTTCCATGCGCCAATGTCTACTTGTACATTGCGCGCAACTCCAACAATAGGGGTGGCAGCGGAATTTACCGTCTTCACGCTACCAGGCTCCTTTGTGATTCGGAGGCCAAGCCTTGTGGCTTACTCCGACGTCATGAAGTTGTGGGTTGCTCCCGTGTCCACCAACACACGCGTCGTCTTGTCACCAGTCTTGACGTCGACGAACAATGATCCTCCCTCAACTTGAGCCTTAGGTTGTGGGAGGGTTGTTTGGATGGCATTCAGTAGACGGATGCATCCCATCCTTGTATCGTTACTCTCCTCGGCCTTGTCCTCCTTGAAAGCCATGGCCTTAAGGGCCTTCTTTTGTGGGCAATCTCGCATCATGTGAGGGCCGTCGCATAGGTAACAAGTGGGTTGCCAAGACTTACCCTTGCTTTTGTCATGCTTATCGGCTTTCTTCTCCTTCGGTTTGCTTGTCTCGGCCTTATCCTTCGGCTTATGTTCTCCCCCACTTCTCTCATGGTTACCCTTCTTCCCCGTGGACTTGAAATCACCTTGGTGGCTTGATTTAAACTCGATCAAGGATTCGGCGGCGGCAATAGCATCAGACAATGTTTGCACGTGTCTCCTTTGTAGTTCGAGTCTTGCCCAATTTTGCAATCCACTCATGAAGTACATGAGCTTGTCTTCTTCTGACATGTTGGGCACCTCGAATAACAAGCTCACGAAGGCGTTGACATAGTCTTTGACGCTCCCCGTTTGCTTGAGCCACCTTAGTTTCTCCTTGGCTTCGTACTTGGCATTTTGGGGATAGAAGTGCAACATAAGATCTTTCTTAAATTCATCCCAAGTGGTGAGAGAGAACGTACCTTGCTCAATCTCCATGCTTCGACGACGCCACCACATAAGGGCATTGTCAGCTAAGAACATGGTTGCCGTTGAGATTTTGGACTCGTCATCTTCAAGCTTCAAGTACTTGAAGTATCGCTCCACGTTCCACACGAATGTGTCGAGCTCCTTTGCTTCCCTCTTCCCATTATAGGATTTGGGTTTAAAAGAGTCGATTACCTTGGAGTCCAACGCCTTGATTTCCCTCGGCTCTTGCACGAATTGCTTCACGACTGGTTCTTTACAAAACGCCACATCTCCTTTAAGTTCCCTTGTCTCCTTTATCTCTTCTTGAAGCGCCACAAACCTTGCCTCCATGTTGTCAAGGTGAACCTGGACTTCCCTCCGCATCTTGTCTGCCATGGTGTTGAGAGCGCCAAGGAGCTCATCTCGTAGCCCTTCCACCAAGCCACGCAGTTCATCCTTACCATCGTCCACCATGGTTTGGATTTCCTCCTTGTCGATAACGTCCTCATCAAGTCGAGTATCGAACTCGAGTATGGTTCGTTCCACCTTCTCGAGTCGCCCTTCCATGGTCTCCATCGATGCTTGCAAGTCCTTTAACTTTGGCTTGCTCTTGGCAACGTCTTGGACCTCGGCAGTACGCTCCCTTATATCGGAGACTCCGGACACCATCTCTCCACTTGCCATATCTTACTTTCCTTCAAGTGATTCACGAGCTTGGCTCTGATACCAGCTGTCACGGGATGACTCTTTAAGCCTTCCGCCCGTGCGGCACTTAGACTTGAATACCTCGATGAACAAGCTAAGTAAGCCTTCGAAGCCTCGCTTCCCCGGATTGAATCACAAAGAAAGCTAAGATAGCTTGGAGAATGCTAAAAGCACTTAGAAGATGGGAGAAAGGAAGTTTTGTATTGAAACTTAGGAGAACTTTACAATTGCTTACAATTGTTGGATGGTTTGGCCAAATGACCTTACCTCCTATTTATAGGCCTAAGTCACCTCCTCAATGGAGGGTTCTAGAATCCCCTACTTACATCCAAAAATATCTAGCATAGTTCTAGATACAACTTGCCTAATCTAGATTATTCTAGGTGAGGCTTAAATATGTACACTTGTGTGGAATGTTCCGGAATGCTCTAGATTATCTTGAATGCTCCGCCACGTTCTTGATTTCTCCGGGACGTTCCAGAAGCTTCCATGAAGACATGGCTTCATGGGCTTAGATATATGATGTCTTGGGCATTTTCTTTGTTTTTAACACATGGCCCGTGACACTTGGAACTTATGAAAATTGTGAAGTGATGGTAAGCTACTCCACTACAATTTATTGTGCTTTTACTTGGAGCACAACAACTATTTTGTTCAAGCACACCAGCTTTTACTTCAAGCACAACAGTCATAGTTTATTAACAAAAATTTTATATAAAAAAAATGACTCATGGACCTGTAGGAACAAGTTCGTTTCAAACGAGCCAGGTGAAGTTCGGCTTCATTTCTCAACTAACAAGACCCGCCCTGCCCCCGCCACATTTCATTTACAAACGGGTATGGTCCGTCTGCTTCAATTTTGAGTATGGCCTGGCCCATATCCACCCCTAGTTTATCCCACATTTGCATATGTACAATCTTCTTTATTTACTCTAAACTAGCCTCTATGCATGGGCGTTAGGCATTTTTTAAATCATAAGCGTTACCCCCCCTAAAATGTGTTGCGTTACTTCATTATCATTGTTAACAATTGGTACATGGATTAGAGGAATTTAATCAAGTGTGCTACACGTGACTTACAAACTTATATTTACATGCGTTTGGCACTATTTTCAAATGTTTATTTTATTTTTGATATTTTATTTACTATACTCTTGCTACTTACAAATTTGAAATATAAATCAAACAAAACGGCTAATACCAAACAATTTAGTATAGATGTGCCAAGAGATTAACACATACAAGTGAAATATAAAGTATGGATTCCAATGTGCGCATAAATTATCAAGATTGAGGACCATAAAGTTTGCTAACATTAGTGTCACATTTTCACTTATTGGTTCGCACTTCATGCTTCAAATTTCCGTTGTTTGTAGATTTAATTGTGGTTTTTTTTTTTGGCTGGGCAACAAAACGGATGCTTCAAATACGATTTCTTTCTCGAAGCACGTTCTAGTTTTTACCTCCACTTTCTCTCCTTGCCTGGATTTACCATCATATCCTTACTTTTTCACTTTTATATAACCTGAAATAAAAAGGGCAATTTTGGGATATTAAATGTTTCACCTGCTTTTCCTTTTGACTTTATATATGTAGAAGATATAGAGAACAGAAATTCTTTCCAAAGCAATATTAATAATGCGATCCACTTTAGGAATTTGTTATTAGCAAAAGAAAATCATCGTGCACTCAATCCATCCTTGATAACTTCGTTGCACGAATGCACAAAGATTTTTTTAAAGTGTCAATAATAATTCTTTTGTAATATTTTAAATCTCTTCTTGCCTTTGTTTGATTTATGAGTAAATTGTAGCAATGCTTTTTTAACTTTAACTCAATTGGAACAATGATCCATCAACTACAAATTCATTATCATTGGTTCCTCAACCCATCAAAACGTGCAGCTATGGTTCCTCAACTACAAATCCATTACTATTGGTTTCTCAACCCATCAAAACGTGCATCTATGGTCCCTCAGCTAAAAATTCATTATCATTGGTTCTTTAACTTTAATCCAATTAGAGAAATGATATCTTAACTTTAACTCAATTGAAGTAATGGTTCCTCAACTTTAACCAAATTGATTAAAGGTGAGGAACTATTGCTACAATTTACTATTTATTTATTTGTGCAATGGTAATGAGAATTGGCGATTTTAGCTAAACCACAAAATAAATCAACTATAAATTAGTATTGGGGAGGAGGTTATATTATCTAGGCTCAATACTCTCGTGCTAGATTTTGTGGAGTATATATGTTTTCAAGATCTTTGCTTCCATAAACATTTGTACTTATTCTTTTTCATTGTTTTCGTTACAAATTTGCGTTTAAACATATCTCATTTACTTATTTATGAAGTGGGTTTTTTAACAAACGATAAGATAATTTATATTAAACTCATCTAAATTACAAAGATAAGAATAGAGCTTCAAATTTTTTTTTTTTTTTTAACCGAAGATAGAAATATATTAGATACGAATGGAAATGTTTACATCCTGCGCAAGAACATTAAACAGAAATTCAGGGCCAACATGGTCCCATACAAAGTCCTTGCCCTCTTTAAAGACAAACTTAGCCACTGAGTGAGCGGCACGATTGCGCTCCCTAGACACGAAACCAAACGTCACAGACGTTAGTCTTCGGGCTAGTACCTCAATATCACCAAGAATGCATTCATAACTACAATCAGGGGTAGTCCCCTTATTAATCATCAGAATGACAGATTTAGCATCAGACTCCACATAGACATTCTCAAAACCACATTCAATACAATACAACAGACCTTCACGTATGGCGTGTGCCTCGGCAGCAGCCGCGCTGTGGAAGAGTCCGGTGCCTGAACCTCCCGCCGCATGGAGAATGCCAGCAAAGTCTCTGATAACCCATCCCGCTCCGGTGCTGAATGACTCACTACACCAGGACGCATCTGTGTTGAGTTTGAAGGTTCCAAATTGTGGCTTTTCCCAACGAGCATGCAGCATCAGATTTGATTTTAGGGGGCGTTCAGCGTCCTCAACCAGAGTGCCTAGATTCAAAGCATCCCGGAACTCACTGATGTTCTTTCTCCAGGCTGTGAGTAATTCCATTGGTTGGCAGTGAGACCCTTTGAACACCGCATCATTTCTATTTTTCCAGATCCTCCAAAGCCCAAACGCAAATTCCTGCAAAATTACATCTGCATCCACTCTATCTTTAATTCTAGTGCAGAAGGTATTCCAGCTAGCTAGAAAATCAGCACCGATCAATTCAAGGGAGTTGAGTTGTAGTGGGGAGCAAAACCAGAAGCAGTGGCTGAGGTCACATCCAAAAAATAGATGAGTTTCAGATTCCTCTACCGTGTTGCAGATCCCACAGATATTGTCGACGCGCATGTGTCTTTTTTTTAGATTTTGTCGAACAGCTAGAGCATTATTGCAACATCTCCAAATGAAGAACTTGATTTTGTTGGGAACTTGAAGGTTCCAGATACATTTCCAAACTTGATTAATGTTGTGTTGCGTGCTAGGGACTCCTCGTCCTTTCTTTCCCAAAGCACCATTCTCCATCAGGCTAACAGCAAGCCCGTAACCAGTTTTAACCGAGTACACTCCGTCAACAGTATGGTGCCACACAAGTCTGTCACTGCAGCCAAGTTTACTGAGCGGAATACTGAGGATGTGTTTGGTGTCCTCTGGGTTGAATCCATTCAAGATTACTTCCCACTTCCAGGACTTAGAGTTGGATTCTATCAAGTCGCTGACCATAGTTTCCTGCAGGCAGTCTCTCGGCTTTACCAAGAAGGTGATGGGTTTCGGGAACCACGGGTCGTCCCGGATGGTAATTTTGGTTCCATCTCCAACCCGCCATCTAAGACCATGTTGAAGCACCTTCCGGGCCTCGAAGATACCTTTCCAACCCCATGAGGTATTTCTACCCTTAACTGCCTCTCTAAAGGTTTTCCCCGGGAAGTACTTGTCCCGTAGCACAGTAGCTAAGAGAGACGACGGATTCTGAGTGATTCTCCAACCAATCTTAGCCAGGAAAGCTAGATTGAAACATTGTATGTCTTTAAATCCAAGTCCACCTAACTTTTTATGCTTCATTAATCGTTCCCAAGAGATCCAATGCACCCCCTTCCTTTGGTCGTTCCCTCGCCACCAATAGTTCCGTATAGCCCTCTCCACATCCCTACAGACCCCGATGGGAAGCTTGAAACAACTCATGGCAAAGTTGGGCAGAGCCATGGCCACCGCCTTGACGAGGACTTCTTTGCCTGCATGTGATTCTCTGAGGTCGTTCCCTTTGGGCATTTTCCCCAACCTTTCATCTCTTCGTATAGGAAATTTTGAGAATCTGGAATCTCTTTCAGTTGAAGGAGGAGCAGATGAAAATCTCAGCCATCTCAACTTCCTGTCTATTTTTGGATGTCGAAATCTTGTCTCTTTTCCCGACGGGGGATTGCCCACTCCCAACCTCACTGTCTTTCATGTCTCCAACTGCGAGAATTTGAAGTTGTTGCCGGACCGAATGCACACCCTCACCGCCCTTCAACATTTGTCGATATCCAATCTTCCAAATGTGGTGTCATTTGCACAAGGGGGTTTGCCTCCCAACCTACAATCATTTGAGATCGTCGGAGTAAGCAAGGATCTGGTGGAGACGTTGCTCAATGAACAGCTGCTCCCTGCCACTCTTCACTCTCTCCAAATCTATGATGTATCGAATCTGAAATCTTTGGACGGAAAGGGATTTGAGCACCTCGCTTCTCTTCTACGAATTTCAGGCTGCGAGAGTCTCAAATTCCTGCCAAAAGAGGGTTTGCCGGCATCTCTTTCTTATCTGAGGATCCGGGGTTGTCCTTCTCTGAAGAAGAGGTATGGGAACAAGAAGGGAAAAGATTGGAGAAACATAGCTCGCATTCCTTGCATCGAGATAGATGATGAGATCATCATATGAGCTTTCATTTCACTCTCTCCAACTCTCAACTCTCAACTCTCAAGACAAAAGCCAGGTACTTTATTTATTTATTATTAAATTGATTGTCCTCAGCAATATTCCAGCTTAAATTAGAGTTTCAGAGTCCAATTCCGATGAAATTACAGGAGAGTGCGAGGGGAGTGAATTTTTTGTAGTCTGATACTGTGGAACTACTTGGGGTCGATATATATATGATTCTCCTGCATGAGAAGAGGTAAATCCCTGGATGATTTCTCATACTTCTCCCGTTTGCACCATAACTGTAATCTTCGGGTAGATGTGATGGGACTAAGGTGTGATGGGACTAACAGATATATCGGTTTAATTGATGCAGCAAGCAAGCAAACCTGTAAAGATGGGATTATCAAATGGTGCTCCGATTTTCTGGACCGTCAATTTTGAAATATTTTGGATGGAAATGGACTTTCAACACCTCCCACTCTTGCAATTCCTTCCAGGACAGGGACCTCCAGACCTCAGCTCTCTTGAACAACTATATAAAGATTGAATGTATGTGGGACTTCGTCGGTCCAGAGAGAAAACTATTGAACTGTGAAGATAGGATTATCAGAGGGAAAACGATGTTAGCTTACATCAACCACTCAGGTACTTGTGTATATATATACTGCTGAGGTTTCCATATGGCGGAATGCTTACTCATCTTTCAATGCCTCTGTCATCTTGTGGTAGCTGCATACACATATTTTTGTCTACAAACACCATGGATGAAGAGAGCAGGGCTTATTGGCACTGCTTGCTAGAATGCCAGTGTAAATAGATTTGGTGGCTAGCTGCTGCGCCTACAGATTTCAGTGCAAGTAGTTGAACAGTTGAGTGTAATTTGTTCTTCCTTTATGTACATGGTAAGTAGTAACTCAACCATGGTAGTGCTTCATGTACATGATAGCACATAGCAGGATTTCCCAGCCGCTAAGGGGTCCATTCATTTCACTCTCTCCAACTCTCAACTCTCAAGACAAAGCCAGGTACGTATTTAGTACAACTTATCTGTTGCTATGTTAAATTGATTGTCCTCAAATTTTCCAACAAAATTGATTGTCTTCAAAGTTAATTTGACACTTATCTGTATTTAGCACCACTTAACTGTGTTTGGATGAATGCCAATACATAGCGTTACCATACAAGGAGGCTGGTTGTTCCACTACAGATTTCACCAGAAGGATATATCGATCTTTGGTTGAACACTGATGATTTGTAAATTGTAATTTGCCTTCCTTTTCTTTTGCTTTCTTCATTTTGCCTGTCTATATTTGCATTTATAATATCGGGTATTTTTTAACAGGGGAATGGCATATCCCCCTTGGAGAATTTCAGATCAGGGGAAGTGAGGATCTGTTGGAGACATTGCTCAAACAACAGCGGCTCTCTTCCAGTCACACCATCTGGACGATCAAGTTTGAAATCTGTGGATCAAAACACCACGCACTCTTGGAATTCCTGCCCGGAGAAGGAACTCAGCAGCTATGCATCATCGATTGTCCTGCATTCCTGCCAGAAGAGGATTTGCTGCCATCTCTTTCTTTTCCGAGGATCACCAAAAAGTTTGTTCTTCTCTGAACAAGAGGTGTGCAAAGAATATGAATGGAAAAGATTGAGGCAATATAGTTCACACTCCTTGCAACTTTCATTGATGCAAATCAAAGTCGGAACTTTGAACTGCTTATTTTTTTAATTTTGTACTTAACTTTCCGTAGGGCTGGTTTCCCTGTTTATCCCTCTTTGGAGCTGTTCATCAATGGCGAATGGTTTAGGCTGCCTGAACTTCCAACTTTCAGCTATTACTTTCAAAGTGGAGATGACCCTCACTATCCAAGTCCTTTCAACTTCTCTCGTGTAAACGTTTGTACCTTTTCTTTTCCATCTTTTTGTTAAAGATTTGTGGTGGAGGTAGTTTCGAATCGTTTCACTGTGTTTCGCTCAAGTTTTGAGTATAAACATTGCAGATCGAATTATTTATGAAGCGGGATTTTAAAAAAAAATAGATAAGATAATCTGTACTAAATTCATCTAAATTATGGATATAAAAACGGAAATTCGAACTTGGGTGTAAAAGAGAAAGCACACTGCTCTATACTAGTTGGTGTAGCAAATTTGTATATATATTTTTTATCTTATTAAAAAAGGGACTAGCTAGTAGCTTTGCCATGTCCACCCTTTTGAGGGCTATGACTCACAAAGGCGTTTCGGCCTTTTCCGACCACAATCGTGTGATTCACCAGCATCAAAAATCAAATTACTCGGTCATACGAAAATATATAAATTTCTAGCGGTCACTTAATCATCCTTGAGGAAGATGATTGGGAGGTTAAAAGTATAACCGGGTATGGTGCCAAGAAAAAGCAGCAGCAGCAGAAGATGCTGACCAAATTACTCGGTAGCTCAGGCAATTGCCCTTCTGCCAATGGAACTTGTTACTCTTCTTAACTACAATCAATCTGCAAATTATCTGGCATAACAATTACGACAGAATCCTATACATAAAAAAAAAAGCTCTGCGCATTTCAGCTACATTTCGGCTTGAAAGGGTGTCACCTGCTCAAGAAACTGTTCACAAATAGACTTTGAAAATCTGCCAGGAGAAACGAAAACCAATTATTACAAGTATTTTGGTTTTGATAGGCGGTAACTGAGGGCATTTTACATTTTGCAGAAGGAAAATTGCTCTTTTGACAACGAAACTGCCAGCATAAACGTAGTTTAGGGGACCGAAAGGGAAATGGAGAAGGTAATATTACCTCTTCTTGACCGAAAGCTCATATTCTAGCTGACTGAAGAATATAACTGAACATAGTTTAACACATTCCGCTGTTGTTCAGTTGATGCTTTCGGGGCAAGAGGACTGCAAATGAGCATATTGGAACTTAGTCCAGCAGTACCTAAACATTGACTAGCCAAAAGGACAAAGCAGTAGCTACTACGACCATGGCTTTAAACCATAAAAATACCTTCAGATATGCAGCAAAAGCTTTCCGGGGGGAAGATCGTCTCTGGGTCTATTCTATTCTGGGAAGAAGCAGCGAAAGCCAGGCAGTTTTTACTGTACAAAACAGAACCAATTTAGAGGAGTGCATCCGAGTTGACAGTTCCAAAGGGTACGCAATATATGCCATTCCTTAAGATACACATCGCTAAGATTATTGGGATGCTTATAATTTGAAGATCATATTCCATCTATAACAACAATTGAAAAAAAAAAATACCTTGACCACGAAGGAATAAATTTATTATTTGGTATGATACTGTCGTCATCGTCATTCTCATCATCTGATTCTTTGTATGGAGAGATGTCATAAGACTGTTCTTGACTTGTAATGGCAACTGAATTCTTCATTGCTCTGTCTGAATTGCTCAGTACCTTAAATATCACGGGAAATGTCAGCACGAGGCTTTACAAAGTAAAAGTGCACGAAACGAAAGTATGCAGCTGATCATGCATAAGAAGACTTTCTAACGGTGGTTCATATTTGAGTTTACAATAAGCTACTAGTAGTTTTAACAGAAGATAAGTCTTGCAATTAGACGAGTATAGCCTTCTTTCCTATATTGCGGTATAAAGACAGCAAAGGGGAAGGCCTCATAATAGTTAAAACCCAACAAGTTTAAAGGTCCCATGCAAACTACATTAACAGAGATTTATCATCATGCTCCAGCCTACACAAGTGAAAGCACTCAACATATGCAAGTAGATCCTAAGATATGGTGGGTATTGGTTGTTAAAAAATCATTTGCATTTACCTCTGCTTTATATCCATAATTACTATATCCATAATTACTAGAAGCCTCGTGGAACTCTTCGTGGACAATACTTTCTTTTCCAGCATTGCTTATTGAAATCCTGGAAGTACTAGGCTTAGTCTCCGAAATATTTCTGTTATTGTCATAACCCTTTTCTTCCTGCATTTTCTTATTTGCCATTTCATCCTTAGATTCCTTACCCCCAGGGCCTCTTCCATCCTACACAAGACAGCCCAACATACAAGTGATATCTAACATTGCAAAAAGATAGACATAATGAAATGAGGCAGACCATAAAGAATCATACAATGCCCAGGGTTTTCATTTCTTTCTCTACCTTTTCTGCAGGTAACTTGTCTTCATGTTCTCTCTTGTTTCTACGTGCTTCAATACGCATTCTTTTTCTTTCCTTCTCCTTCCTTTCTTCCTCTTCCCGTTGTCTCTTCTTTGATGCCATATCTGCCTCTTTTTTCTTCCTCTCTTCTTCTTTCTGTTTCTTCTGCAACTCCAACTGCTTCATACTCTCCTTCTCCATTCTTGACCGCTCAAGTTTCAAGGCTTCCTTCTTCATCTTGCGTTCATTCTCTTTCTTTTCTGCCTGACGCTTTGCAGCTTCAGCTGCCTCCAGGGCTTTCACTTTGACGTCCCTCTTCCCTGCAAGAAAGCACAAATAGGTCAAAATACTGAATCAAGTCATTGGAGAAAAAAAAACAAAGATAAATATCCTATAATGCTCACAAGAATTCACAATGATACAATTAAAAAACAAATGAATCACTGTCAAGCTCCTTATGACAAGATGAAGTCACCTATAACATACTTATGGAGGATAATGGGGCAACTCAGCTTTCATGGGACTTTCAAATATGCACTCTAATTTTTACTTGATGATCCCAGACATTCATTACTAATTTACAACTCCAAATCAAACATTCCCTAATTCAGTAAAAATAAAACCATCATCCATACTGTAACCCAGTTTAGATGTACAATTATGATCCACACTCAGAAAAACAATCATATGGAATATGTACATGTAATGCAAAATCCAAAGTTTACATGTAATGCAAAATCCAAAGTTCAAAGGTTAAGATTACTAGTAAGAAATTACCTGTTACAACTGCAGCTGCTTGTTTCTGTTGAACAAGTGGAACGAAAGAAGTCATGCTGGACACAATATTGTTACGCTTCGGCTCCTGCTCTGATAAAATTGAACCACCTTTTCTCAAACTGGTTTTTCCAGATAATTTTGGTTTAGTGAACCTGTTATGAAGTGATCCAGCGGTCCTCTTAAAATCGTTTGTTCCTTGTGACATGCTCAGGTTCTCCTTATTGTTATATCTTCTCTTGCTGCTGTTTTGGATTCCAAGCCTCTGTTTGAAGCTCTTATGAGTGCCTGTTAAGCTGAATTCAGTGTTCACGGAATCTAGACTAAGTCTATCTGCATATGATTCAGCTTTAGAAACTGATGCAGGAGGGTTTGGAATCTCAGTAATGTCAGCAAGTGGTACTCTTTGTATTGACCTATCTAATGCATTTGAAACACTTTCATCTTGGAAAGTATCAGCTGCCTCATCTGCATTCTCATTTTCTTCACTAATGCAGGGAAGCTCCAGATTTAAGCTTCCTCGCTTCCTTGAACTGCTAGTCCCTGAACCAGTTATATCCCAGAGTTTGCCAACTGGAGACAGATACGGTTTCTTAGTATCCCAACCAGATTGACCACTATGATTTAATAGGCAATCAGAATAGGACCTTCCATAAAACGCCTGGCCAACTTCCTCACTCGAGTAACTATGACCATCCTTTAACTGTTTGACAGCATCATTCATGGTCCTCATATCCACACCCTCTAGAAGCCCAGTTGGAACAGATTGGTAGAGATTTGGAATTTTGTGCAACTTATTTGAAGCTAAAGAGCACACTACTGGAGTTTGCATGCAAGCAGATTGGCACAGCTGCTCCAGAATGCTGACATGTTCAATTGTAGTGCTTGGAAGGTTCCACTCGTCAAAGCTAATTCCCTTTCCAGCAATGCTTGTTGGTTCATCATCTGTTTGCATAACGAACCCCTCAAGCTCAGGCTTTCTATCATCCGAACCAATCAAATCCAAGGATTGGCCATGTGGAGATCCAAAATTGCTGGTCCCTCCAAGATCAAATCTCATTTCCTGCATTGCTCTTCCAGCACATGTCAAATTTTCAGCATTTCCTGTTGTATGATTATCCTTACGAGTTAGTGAAACAGTAGTCTCTTCCATGCATTGACTTCCTGAATCAATGATAATGCTTGGTGGATGTGCTAGTCCTGTTTCCTCCATCATACCAGTCTGCTTCATCAAACTTAGGATTGAAGCTTCAAATTCTTTATCCGTGAAAATGAAAGGTGCACTACCACTTGTATCCCCGCATCCCAAGCTGATTCTACCCTGTCAAACACAATCTTATGCATTAGAAAAGATCAACTAAAAGTAGACAAGCAATCTGTCTGATATAAGAGAACAAGTATGCAAAAAATCTCAAATAAAACAAGTCTACTAAATAGAATATGTAAGGGCCATAGCTTAGCTGAGAGAGAGAGAGAGAGAGAGAGAGAGAGAGATCACTGCACAGCAAAAAAGTAATTACCTCTGTCATCTGTGCCTTAGGTGAAGATTCAGACCACTCTATCATGTGGTGATCCTCATTTTGATGTGTTTCTTCAACTGAGCTTCTGCTGACGATTGATTTCACAACATCCTCCCGAGGAATTGAAAGCCCTTGAGATTCTAGTACAGCCTTTGGACTATCTTCTACGCTTCCCAAGTTCCCACACATAGAGTCTCTATTGACAGTGTAAAAACCTTGTTCTCTCAAGCCCAAGGAAGTAGACTGGTCATCAACTGTTTTATGCTCAATCTTTCTTCGTTTATGCTGAGGGCATGAACCCTCCATACTGAAGTGAACTCTTGCCTTTGCTTCTTTCTTTTGAAAACAGTCATTAGTGATATGAGAGTAAACCAATTCCAAGGATTGATTTGCAGGGTTAGACAGCCGAGGTGATATGCCAACAGAACCAGTTCTTCTGGCATTACTGGCTGAGCCACTAACATTCAAAGAGCTCTCCTGTTCGCCAGATCTTCCAGATTTTTTAATTCTACCGGAGGAGAGAGCAATGCCTCTTTCCTTGCTTTGAAATTCGCCTATTCCCTCTTCCACTTCACAAGGACTTGTATCAGGAGGTTTGACAACGTTCAGTTCATCACCATATTCACCCTATCAAACACAATGTTATACATTATAAAGGACCAAATAAAAGTAGACAAGCAATTTGACGAGAACAATTAAACAGAAAATCTCAAATAAAACAAGACTGCTATACAGAATAACATAGATGTAAGGGCCACCACTTAGCCAAGAGAGAGCGAGAGAGCTCACTGCATAGCAGAAAATTAAGTACCTCTTTAATCTGTGCCTTAGGTGAAGATTCAGAGCTCTCTATCATGTGGCGGTCCTCATTTTGAGGCGTTTCTTCAACAGGACTTCTACTGACACTTGATTTTGCAACACCCACCCGAGAAAGTGAAAGGCCTTGAGATTCTAGTATGGCCTTTGGACTATGTTCTACACTTCCCATGGTTCCACACCGAGAGTCTCTATTGCCACTTTCTAACAACGTATTAGCAACTGCATCATTATGAACATCAGATGTCTCCCTTACTGATGAGACAGCATTTCCATTCAAGACACTTCCATCCTCCTCTGCAGGAGATTCAGATAAACCACTCTGGAGGTCCTTCCCTTTGACTGAAACTTCCGGATCCCCAAGAAAATTCATTGACAGGGACGAGTTATGATTTTCTTGATAATTGACAGTCATTCCTTCTTCCTGTATATCATCAGCGTCCATCAAGGAAATAGACCTTTTCTCTGATGATCTTCCCTGCATTCCCTCTTTAAAAGCAGGAGTATAACTTCCATTCCTACAGGATTCTTCCACATCATCAAAATTAAGTTGCTTGGGATTCACAAACACATTACAATCAGCAGGCTGCCTTGAGGCTAAAACTTCCACTCCAACTCTAACCCCAGTACCATCCAATTTTGATCCAGAACCTTCAACAGATACATCAGGATCAATTTCAGTTTCTCCACCAGTTGCAGCTTCAACAAATTCACAGGTTTGAGTACAAGGTACCTCTTTGTACTGTGTGCCCCTGTGAGTCATTTTTTCTGACAAATGCTTGTTTGAAGCAGCAGATCTGGACTGTGTACCCCTGTGAACCAAAGCCTGTGAATTGACCGGTTTTGACATTCCTTCAGTAGTACAATTAGTTTCTGCACTTGTCTTTCTACCAGCATAGTGATCTGCATCATTTTCCTTGTCTGAAGAATCTGTTGAATTCTCTGCACGCAGGTCTATATCACATTGAATTGGAACAGACCTTCCAGCAGATATTTGAGTTCTCTGTGAATCGTGAGACTTGTTAGATGAATAAGATGTTGACTGATTAATTCTTTGACCAGATATATTGGTGATAGCGTCCTTTGCTATTTTTTCAGTACTATGCACAGCTTGTGACCCAGGACTTAAAGGCTGAGGTGGTTGTGTTGACTTACCAGTGGAAAGATGGATGGTACCGCCATCACCCTTCACAGAAATACAGAAAGTATCTACCTTCGGATAATTGTTAACGTCATTTGGGTTCTGGGATGAACTTCTGGATCTTGTTATTCTGCCACTGTAATCACTGGTTACCTTGCTCCAGCATTCCCCCACTTTTGTTTTCGCTTCACAACTTCCATCAACAATATCACATGATTTCACCACTTCCACCATTTCATCAAAATGTTTCGGTTGTAGCAATGAATTTCTGACACCAACTTCACTTATGCTGTTAGATGATTGCTCCAACTTGGACAATTCATTAAGACAATTAGGTTCTTGGCTAGCACTTCTAGATCTTGTTGTTCTCCCAGAGTATTCGCTGCTTCCCTTTTCCTTGATAAAATGTTCACCTACTTTTGCTTCATTCTCTTGGCCACTATCATTAGTGATATAAGAGTAATTAACCAATTCCAATGGTTTATTTACATGTTTGGACTGCTGAGGTGATATGCCAATAGAATCTGCAAGTGCACCGCCAAGTTTCCTGTCAATACAAATCGAGCCACTGACATTCAAACAGCTCTCATGATGACCAGAACTTCTAGATCTTGTAATTCTACCAGTGGAGATGGTAGTACCTCTTTCCTTGCTTTGAAACTCGCCTATTTTTGCTTCTTCTACTTCACAAGCATAATCACTTGTATCACGAGGTTTGACTAAGTTCAGTTCATCAACATGGTCAGACCGTAGGGAAGATATTGCACACCCAATTGTTCCAATAGCATGCCCGACACCATTGATCTTATCTTGTGAAAAGCTTTTTTTGGCACTGTTGCGAATTTCCAAAGCTTTTTGTCTGGATTTGGATCTCTGAACTCTAGCCAGGGATAGAGCTGGGTCATGGTAAATGTCAGAGGTTCTTGTATCCCTTTGATCTTCAGGAGATGTATTACCCAGATCCTTTTTTCTCTGATCTTGAGGAACACCATTGAAAGAACATCCAGCACTACTAACAGGGCACTGTGGCAAAATTAATACCCCATCTCCTGCACCTCTAGCCGGTGATAGAGCTAGATCATGGTAAATGTCTGTGATTCTTGCATCCCTCACATCTCCTGGAGATGTAACACTAGGATCCTCTTCTCTCTCCCCTTGAGGAACGCCATTGGATACACACCCAGCATTACTTACAGAACACTGCGGCAAAACCAACCCCTTATCTCCAGCACCAAAACCTTTGTCCAAAACATGAAGTTCAGTGCACAAACCATTTGGTAGCTCCCCAGTGAGAGTTGTGGGAGCTGGCTTGTCAAATACAGAACAATGGCTACTAAAAGGGATCACAGGCAGCACTCGAGGGAGTGGAACTCCAAAATTCAACTCTTGTTTGTTCAACACTGTAATGAACAAATCAAAAAATAATTAATCCATGCACATAAGCACAAGAACACTGTTCATGCATAGATACAACACATACAGCATACAGACGTGTGTTTGTTATATTACTTGTATAATAGTCAGTTGATGCATCGTTTGAATTGCAAATGTATCCCAAATAAAAAATTTAATAAGCAGCCAATCAGAGTATTTAACGCTCCAAATTACACGAATACATACGGACCACCAAAGTTCCATTTCTTCGTCATCTAAAAGCGTAATACCCACTAAAACCGAAACAAAATAGCAAATTTTTCAGTCAAAAGCAACAAAGTTAACAACGCTATTCAAACGATCCCCTCAACAAGTACACAAATACATAATGCAATGTGCAAAACCTAGATTTCACTTCTTCCTCATCAAAAAACGCAATTCCCCACAAAACCTAAACGAAACAGCAAACTTGAAATCAAGCAGAAAAATTCAACATTTTTACCCAAACAAAGTGGAAAACCTAGGGTTTTAGAGAAATGATGAAAACGAAAAATCACTCTCAGGGACAATTCGGTCGAAACTAATACAGAAAAACGCACGACAGAGTTGAACTGACGGAGATTGAAGTCGGAAAGTAGTACCATTGCTGGGTTCGGTGGAGGAGCAAAGCCAGGGAGGAGGGGCAATCCCGTCAATTAGGCATTTGGAGGCGAGGTGTTGCTCGAAGAGGAAGGTCTGCTGCTTTGCTTGGTTGACGATCCATTTCTTCCTGTCGAAGATCTTTACCAACAGCTTCTCCATCGTCGACGATGTCACACTTCGACCATGGATTCAGATTCACCGAGTTGCAGAGAGAGCTAGAGAGAGAGAGAGAGAGATGGGTGTTTTTGGAATGGACGGTGGGAGATGATTGGCGTATTAGCGCGGCTTGGTTTTTCAAATTTTCGGGGAAAGTGAGGAGTTATGAATTGGGCGGGTTTGGGTTGAACTTACATTTTCAATGGCCCGGCCCAATAAGTACCCAGAACCCAAGCCCACGACCCGCATCCGAAACCGCTCCCGGATTCTCCTTCTTGTTTGACTCATCGTTCCCGTCTTCTTCCCCAAACCCTCACTCTCTGTTCGACTGTCAACCAGAACCCTAAATCCCTCGTACTCCTTATTCCCGGACAAGGCTTCTCTATCTCTGCAACCAAACACCACTCTCTGGTATCATTTCTCAGTCCTCCTCCAATGCCGCCGAACGACGACGTTCGGTTCACTTCGTCTCCTTCCGCCAAAGTCCCTCGCTCTCCCGAAAATCGACACGTGGACCTTACAGTTCTGTTCGCCAGGACCAGAAACTCGTTCTCCCAACTCATCGACTCGCTTAGGATTCGTTCTTCTTTCCCAAAGTTCCCTCCTTTGCCCATCCTCTGCTCCGCTTCGCTATCGCTGACTAGGCACGCCGACTCAGCAGAGTCCGAGTGGCGAAATCGGAATGCGGACCGGGGCCGGTTCGTAGGGAAGTCGCCTCTTTTATGCTCGGCGTCGCTGGCTCTGACTCGGCCGGACGAGTCGACTCAGTCGCAGCAGAAGGGACAAGCTTCCAGTCGGCACGATGAGGAGAGGGTTTTGATAAGCGAGGTGCTGGTGAGGAACAAGGACGGGGAGGAGCTGGAAAGGAAGGACCTTGAAATGGAGGCGTTGGCGGCTCTCAAGGCGTGCCGAGCGAACTCGGCGCTCACTGTGCGGGAGGTCCAGGAGGACGTGCATAGGATCATCGATAGTGGCTACTTCTGCTCCTGCATGCCGGTCGCCGTCGATACAAGGGACGGCATCAGATTGATCTTTCAGGTATCAACATTATATCTGCATTGTTGTGGAACTGAAGTTTTCTGTTTTTTGATTCTAATGAAGAACTTCGACCCGCGTTAGTATTTATAAATTAGAATTCGTTTTGCATTCACTTTTCGTTGTCAAATTTATGTTTTGTTTGCTCTGTTATTGGATTAGGATTTAGGGTTGAATCTGTGTGTCTCGTGATCATTTCAGACGTTTCATTCCGCGACTTTAAACTAAATGGAGAGATTTGGCTCCAAGAGAGAAAATTGAAAATGGAGAGTTGGTATTGATCGATTTTTTGTAATTGTTTCGTAGGTGATAAAAACTCATGTCATGATCATGTATCGAAATATGTATCCCCTTTGACATAACTATGACCGATAGTTTATATTATTTGGCTGGAGCTAGGTAAAACCAAACCAGGAATTCCAAGGGCTAGTATGTGAAGGGGCAAATGTTCTTCCAGCAAAGTTTCTGAAGGATGCATTCTGTGATGGATATGGTAGGTTTTTCTTCAATGCTCTTACATGGTTACGGGTGTGGGCATGCATACATTATTGAAAGATCATTTGGATCTCTCTGGTGGTGCCACTTTCATGTCATGGGGAGCCTATATTGATTTTCGGTTTTGGTGTCAAGTTGTGCAGGAAAAGTTATTAATCTTAAGCGTTTGAATGAAGTAATATCTTCCATCAATGATTGGTACATGGATCGGGGCCTTTTTGCCATGGTTGGTTACTCTATATCAGCTTTCCCATTGATTTGTAATAATTTATTTTTAAAGAAAAGGAAGATAAAGGATTAGGCTGTTAATTTTTTTTGTTTATAATTTCAAAATGTATAAAGTTGGAGTTAATTTTTCTAGTGCTGTAGAGCGTAGAATTGGTTCAGTGTAGGATTCTAATATCCCTTGTATGTTTGTGATCAAGATTTTTTTTAATAGTTGACATTTCTCCATTATATTGTAGGTTTCAGCTGTTGAGATTCTCTCAGGTGGTATTCTTAAGTTACAAGTATCAGAAACTGAGGTGAATAATATCTCCATGCGATTCCTTGACAGGAAGACGTAAGCTCCTGCCTTAATTGAGTTTTCATTTACAGATAACCTTGAAATTTGAAGTTTCATGGAAAGGTGGCAACTACAGCATTTCTTCACTAATTTTTCTCTGCTCTTCTTAGGGGTGAACCAACCATAGGGAAGACAAAGCCCGAAACGATACTTCGCCAACTTACTACTAAGAAGGGCCAGGTATTTTTTTACATACACAAAGCAATCATTTTTAATTTGATATTCGGGAACACTGTGTTTTACTTGTCGGGATTTCCTATGTAGGTCTACAGTATGTTACAGGGAAAAAGAGATGTAGAGACTGTATTGACTATGGGACTTATGGAAGATGTTAGCATCATACCCCAACCAGCAGGTGGAAAAGAAAATTTTAGTTTTATTATTTTTTCGGCAAGTAATTTTGTTTGAAATTATATATTTCAGAATTTTAGGTGATTTTCAGTTTTCATAATAATCAGCGCCTAAAATAAATTTGAAGTAGCAATGTGCGGAAACTACTGTTCTCTTGCTTGGATGGGAAGAGTAATTGGAGGGAAGAAAGGTGGAAACATCTAGTTCATTTAGCCTTACTTGAAGGATGGAGTACTTTGTAGTTTTAAATAGGTTTTAATGTGCAACAGGCCCTTTAGTTTTTCTATCAACAAGTGTAACTTTTCCGTTAGTGACGGATAACAGTCTACTGTGATTGTCCTCATTTCGGTAGGATTTTGTTAGTCTTGAATCCTAATAGTCCTATCAATGTGGTCATCCGTGGTAGACTGTTATCTCTCAACTTTCAACCCTTTGTAGGACTATTGATGTCCGACATTGGCATTTATGCTTATGGCCCCATCTATATCTGTGGATGCTAATTATTTTATACATGTTTTTGTGATGATATTGACTGATTGAATGCGTTTACCAAAACTATTGAATAATTGTAGATGCTGGTAAGGTTGATATCACAATGAATGTTGTTGAGCGGCCAAGTGGGGGGTTTTCTGCTGGTGGTGGTATATCAAGTGGGTAAGTCAAAGTAGTGGAGAATACAAATTGAAATCTTTGAGTTTGTGTTTCAGATTTTATGGTACAAAATATTTAACTTATATTTATTATTTTCAGAATTACAAGCGGCCCTCTGTCAGGACTCATTGGAAGGTAATCTTACTGCACATGTAGTTTTCCAGTGTTAAATGCTTCGCTCTATGTCCTTTCTCCCACATGCTCCATTTTTTTTTTCTGTACCCCAGTTTACATGCTTAGTCTTGACGACATAGTTGGATGAGTTATTCATGATGTGTATGCATTAAATATATTTATCTAATGGAACTTGTCTACAATCTACATCTATGGAACAAACTATGTGTTTGGCAAATTAAGTTTGGGTTGATTAGATTCTAATTTGACTTTAAACAGAAATTGATAATTATCTAGTTTTGAACCTTTATGGATTGGAAGGAAGTGTGTTAAGCTTTTAGACTATTTGCATCAGTCTGAAATCCTTTTGTTGACAGACTTTGACATAGGGAAGAGCCTGGGTATTTGAAACTTAAAATGGTAAAGATTGAGGTTAACAAAACTTTTGGACTGATACTTGGAGGGGGTATCTGTACAAGATTATGTAGCATCAGAGCTTACTAAAACTGGTTATGATAATTAAGCCTTGTGAGTTGATAGTAATACATCTGTGTGAGTATTTAACAATTTGCATTGTAACATTTAAATACTTAGATTGTCAGGGTGCTTAACAGCCCTAACTGCTTAACAAAGCTGGTGCTACATTTTTAAAGTCCCCTCGTATTATTTAAATTCTTTGCTTTTGCAAAAATATTTATTCAAATATCTGATGTCTAAGTATTTCTTGTTCTTTTGAAAAAAAAAAAAGCTAATTTATTACTATCAATGTTATATGAGTGTCATCTATTTCTACATAAAGATGCATGTGTCGCCGATCAAGTAGTGCTCGCTGGGCCCATGTCATATAGTGTTTCATTGGATTCTTAAGACTTCAGTTTCCCATAAGTATTTTGTTTGTCTTGCAGCTTTGCATATTCTCATAGGAATCTCTTTGGAAGAAACCAAAAACTACATGTTTCCTTAGAGAGGGGCCAGATAGACTCAATTTTTCGCATAAATTACTCAGATCCATGGATTGCAGGAGATGATAAGCGGACATCCAGGACCATAATGGTTCAGGTGATTTAATGTTAGTTGTATCAAGTATGATCATCTTATCCTTCTAACAACATCAAAATTCTCGATTCTTAGACCCTTGTCTGATTCTTCTTTTGCTAGAATTCAACAACCCCCGGAACACTTATCCATGGTAACCAACTAAATGGTAGCAACTTGACCATTGGTCGCGTCACAGCGGGTATTGAATTTAGCCGACCAATAAGACCAAAGTTTAGTGGAACAGCTGGGCTTATCTTTCAGGTACTTGTGGGTTTAGCATTGCCCCTGTGGTTAGTTTTTCTGGTTTTCTTGGATGCCTTTTAATACTGGGTGGTAGTTGTAACTTGTGGGGGTTCATTATAAGATTATGTTGACTTGATTGTATTTTATTTATACTTACAATCCCCCTATTCTGGACTATTGTTCCAGCATGCTGGTGCTCGTGACGAGAAAGGAGATCCTATTATCAAGGATGTCTACAGCAGCCCTCTAACTGCAAGGTACGTGAGTCTAAAATCAGATAATTGGAAACTAATCCAGTTTGGTTTCTTTGTTTATATTTCTCTGCGATCCATGTTTCTCATCTGCTGCTCTTTGTTTATCATTTTTGTGTTGTAGTGGCAATACTCATGATGATATGCTCCTTGCTAAACTTGAGAGTGTCTACACGGGTTCTGGTGACCATGGGTCGTCAATGGTTAGTCATCCTCAGTTTTCACAATTTTAACCCCCACTATTTCTCTCTCTGATCTTCCACTGTAATTTGATACCAATTTTGGGTCCTTTGCAGTGTGTTTTCAACGTGGAACAAGGACTTCCTGTTTTGCCTGAATGGTTGTATTTCAACAGAATAAATGCTCGCGCCAGGAAAGACGTAGAACTTGGTCCTACTCGTGTTCTTGTAAGGTACGACCATTCTGTATTTGTCACAGTAGGAGCAATCTATCAGAAAACATATCCATCCCCCAATACTCCCCCACCTCGCTATTGTAATTGTAGCTTTGAAGTGAAGCTAGTTATACTCTCATTTGGTTTTGACTTTGTTATGCTTTGCCCTGCAAGTTTGTCTGGTGGCCATGTGGTTGGTAACTTCCCACCACATGAAGCATTTGGCATCGGTGGAACAAATAGTGTAAGAGGTTACGAAGAAGGTGCTGTGGGCTCTGGTAGATCTTATGCAGTTGGCTCTGGAGAAATTTCTTTTCCAATGGTATGTGGTATAATCGGCCTTACAAAATTCGATACTGTATGCAACTGCCTTCCCCCAATTTTTCATATAAATTTATACACTTGAAGAGAATGATTCCTTGATCCGTCATGATGTCCCGGCCTGTTTTTGCAGATAGGGCCAGTTGGAGGAGTTATTTTTGCTGACTACGGCACTGATCTTGGATCAGGCCCCACCGTGCCTGGTAGGTCTCTCTTTAGTTTAATCTACTGTTCAGAATTGGATCCTTGGAACCATTAAAGAACAATCTTATTTCATGATCGTTGATGCATAAATGTTCAGACTGTTCGCAGGAAATGTTCTTAGAGGTTGTTATATTCTGTTTTGGTCAGGTGATCCTGCCGGGGCTCGGCATAAGCCTGGAAGCGGGTACGGATATGGATTTGGCATCAGACTCGACTCACCGCTGGGGCCTCTTCGCCTTGAATACGCATTTAACGATCAGCATGCAAAGAGATTTCACTTTGGGGTCGGACATCGGAACTAGGGGCTTTAGGTTCCATGTCTTCTAATTCTTTTGTTATATATTTGGTGTTCAGGTTGCACATGCTGTTTTTCTTCACGCGGTGTTTCAATATTCATCGTATTATTTTCGTGTTTTGCGTTACACTTTACCTCACCAAACAACTCGGAATTAACTCGTCGGAAAATACGATATAATGGCAGGAAAACTATTAGTTTTACTGCGCGCTTCTTAGCTTCCATTGCTTGAAGAATACCAATCATCCATATTGTCCCCTAGGTTAGGTCCGCTTGCAATTGCTAGCAGGTGGCAGATATCAATCAATTTACTCAACCGACGTTGCAAATACTGATGCTACTGATAGCCGCTTTTGCGCACGTGAGTGGCTGTCAGTCGTTATACAAGTGAATTTCGCAATGCATTCTCTAATATGTATAAACGGCTGGCAGTTGCATATGCAATTGTGATTATTGGTAGCATAGCTTGTACGATTCTGTCTCCTAATGCATCGCCTTCCTTCTATATTATTGAAGGTCCCACCATTGAAATGCGACTTTGAATGGCATTCATTCATCCTCCCTCTCTACTTGTAATCAAAATGCATGTGGGAACTAGAAAGTAGGATCTAGGGACCAAATCGGACTGTGATGTGGGCAGCCATACGGCTCAGAAATTGCAGCAAATTTGTTTCCCTCCATTTATGTTCCTTTGTACTTGGGACATTAAGATCACTAAAGTTTCTGTTTTATCTGAGAAAAACATTGAACACCTTAATGAATGCATACACACGTAACTGTTGAAATGTGCGTCGAGTGAATCACCTCATCCAATGGGTTCAATCAAAGTGAATCTTACAGCCATGTCACGTGATAAGTGGTATAGATACAAGAGCATATATTTTTGGTGGCACAACAGTTCTTTCTCGTCGAATCGGAGCTAATCTTTATATCATTCCATTTCATGTTTTGTACATCAACAAAACGTAAAGAGATTCAACACATTGCATAATCTATTATATATCCATGATGACATTCAAATTTCTGCAAAATAACAGGTTGGCTTCAATCTAATATCTATCGTAAGCCATCTCCATGTTTAATTTGATGGCCACAAGTCTCGCTCTTCTGTTTTTGCCATCGATTAGCTAAATTCTTCACCAGTACTTTATATAATATTTGTTTAGGGACAAAAAGACTAGCTATTCTTCTTGCTGGTGGGGTTTTCTACTATATGCTTCGGTTTTGTAGCCTTTAAATCTTTGGTTAAGAATCCAATCACCAAATATAATTAGTAAAACTTCTAAATGTATAAAATGAAGTAGAATTCTCTTCCTTCCAAATACCCCTCTTTGTCTTTCTTATTTTATTTGGACGGTTAGGATTAACAGTTACGATTAAGCTACGCCAACATCTTATTTTAACTTCTTTATAAGGAGAATGACAAAGGAAAATGTAAGAGAAAGGGAGGGAAAAAAAAAAGAATTTAAAGGAAAAAAAATCATATTCCGTGTAAAATATGTAGCATAGTAAAATTTATGCTTTCTTGTGATACTCATTAATCAAGTAATTCACGACAAGAAATTTTGACAAATGCCAATACCATTGTCGGCTCAATACGTAGACAATGTTTAATTGGCCCATACTATGTATTAATAAGAGAGAGGGAGGAAGGGAGGAAGGGAGGGAGGGAACAGTAACGTTGTTGTGTTGTTGTGCATGTAAAAGCATGAAACAAAGATAAGATGAGGACAATATCTCTCTCTCTCTGCTCGTTGGGAGCCAAGTTAGCCGACCATGGCCCGCCCACCAAAGCAAATGCTGGGTTTAGATCAAAACCATTTGTTCCCGGAGCCACAGAAAATTATAATTCAAATAATACCATCGTATCTATCTTCTTTAAAATTAATTAAAAATTATAAGAAAATACATTGTCTATCTAGCTTCTGTATGCATGCAAATTGCAATGGATGGTTTGTTGTACAATGTACAATCTCTCTCTCTCTCTCTCTCTCTCTCTCTCTCTCTCATCAATGGGAGCAGGAGGAATTGGATTATGGGGGACAACTTCCACAACCCTAATTACCAACTTTGTCTTTTGCCTTCTTTTCTTTGTTATCCTTCATCAAAGTTGAGTCTCTTGGGTTGGTGAGGGGTAATTTTCTTCCTTTTATTCATATAAGTATGTACACAAATTGTATACCGTTTGTACACAGTGTCCAATAAGTGACTCGTCCTTTCAAGTCCCAAGATTATCTCTCTCATTCTCTCCTCTCTCCTCTCTCCCTCTCTCATCTTAGCATATTTTGTCACTGTTTAGTCACACCTCGTAAGTGATTTCTTGTCTCTCCTTTTCACTGAGTTGGGCTTGCTTTATCAACCTTGATTTTTTATGCCTACACACTGGAGAGCAGCTTACCACTCAAATTTTCAGATCTACGGTAAGAGTTTGATTCATATACTGAAGAAATATTAAGAATATTCTCTTAAAAGTGAGACTATTTATCATCTTATGTTTTTGGCACAATTCTCGTATTAACATTATAAAATATTATGTCAAAAATATGAAGTGGCAAAAAGTCAACGAAAAGTCCCACTTTGAAAAAGACTCCTTAGTATTTCTCTCACACACTGTTAATAGCACACTTAATTTTCTAAAGGATAATGTTAAGGAGACTAAATTTGTTAATAAAATTTTAGAACATGGAAGTTGATGATTGGTTTATTACTTAAACGTTGATAAATATGTTCATTCATATTGATGACACATCATTTAGTTTGCATATTTTTTTTACAAATTTAATCTCTCTAGGCATTACCCCTTTTTAAATCATTTTGAAAGGTCTAACATCACAGTGTTATGTGTCAGCAGTACAACACCGTATATTTACATATTTTTATATTATAAAGACAAAATTTTAAATTAAAAAATGTGACATACAAGTTTTTCTCTTTTTCCCGTGACACATTAGTTTTTCTCTTTTACCCTCACACCATACTTCTGCTTTTTGAGTTGATGATCTTGTTCAATAGGTCTCCACTCTCCACCTTATCATTACCTTTTGGTTCTTTCTCTCTCTTTCTTCTGTGCGTATACTGTATAGTGTATACTATATTAACCCAATCCCAGCAAAACCAAACCATTCTCTCACCATATCATGACAGATCCCTACCCTAATTACTTCAATAATGGTTGGTTTAATATCAACCCTGTCCACCACTTCTCTTCCACCTCCACAACTTCCTCTGTTAATCCATATAATTATCACCCTCCTAATTATGGAGATTACCACAATTTCTGCTCATCAAACAACTTGATCAACAATATTAACAATACCCTTTTCACTAATCACCACCACCAATCTTCATCACCTCCCTCTCCTCCTCTAAGAGAAGCCCTTCCACTCCTCAGCCAAAGCCCTTCAAGAAATCACCACCACGAAGACATGCAAGAATCAGCTGCTGCTGATGACCACCAAAGCTTCTTGAGCTCTTCTAGGTCTGATGATATTGTTGATCATCAAGAAGAAGATGATGAAACTGTTACTGTGGCTTTACATTTAGGGCTTCCAAGCAGAACTCTATCTTCAGCTGATTTAATCTCCAGGCTCTCTTCCCCAGAAATCTCATCAGATAAAGAAGCAGATGTGACTGTTGCTTCAGCTGGTTTTGCATCAAACAGGCTCAACAAAGGACAGTACTGGATCCCTACTCCTGCTCAAATTTTAATTGGTCCAACCCAGTTCTCATGCCCTCTTTGCTTCAAGACCTTCAATAGATACAATAACATGCAGGTACAACAATTTATATATATAATTAGCCTTCATATATATCTGAATTGTATGTATTCTGTTCCATGATTTCTTAAGCTAGAGCGAAAGAAAAAGTAGTTTGAAATATTAAATAATAAGAAAGTGTTTACTTTTTGTTTTCCTTCCTCCTCTAGCTAGCTCTGCCATCACTTTCTGCATCTGGTCATTTTCTTTTGATTTTTCAGAGAAAGAGAAAATCCATTCCTATCTATCTTTGTTTTTTGTACACTTTTTTCTAGCTTGATTTAATCTTTAACTTTTATTATATGGGTCCTTAGGGTTTCCCTTTTCTTCTCTTCTTGCAACTTTAAATCATTTTACTTTGTTTTGTTTTGTATGTCCAGTTTTGCACTTTATATAATCAGCAATCTTGTTCTATCCTTTTGCATGAATTGTTGTTTTTGGGATTTAAAGAAATAAGAATAAATTAATCTATACCTGGTCCAAAACTGACTCTGGGGATATAACTATGATCAGCTAGCAGTACCCCTCTTTATGTGATTGAACTACACAGCTGGAATTGTGCGTTTTGCACCTTGAAATTTGTGTTTCACACACTGGCAGGTGTGTCAAACCGAAGATATTCCTAGTTCTTCCTGCTTTCAGATGATCCTCCTCATTGCCGAGGAACAAAAAGGGTGGTGTTATACACAAATCCATTTTTACATCTCATATATTCCATTGTTATTTCTTTTTTATATTCATTCAAATCTGACTGCTGAAATTGAAAAGAGTGTATGAAAGGTTATAAGGGGTGTGTAGATAACACCACCCTATCAAAAAACAAAATCACCAAATATATCGATGAAAAATCAGTTCTCATATACTACTATTATTTCATTGTTTTTCTGGTCAATTACTATTAATTCTTTGTTTATGAATACACAAAGATTCGGTATTTTTTAGGCTTTTACCTACCTATTTGAATCTCCATCTGGTCTATTTTTTTTCCTTCTGTTTTGGATCATATTTATGTAAGTAAGTACATACCATGAACTAGAATCCTAATTTGGAAAGATTAAACCCAAAAAATGATAAATAAATTCAAACTCCAACTTCTATGACATTACATTTACTTTATCTTTTCATTTTCAAACACCTTGACCCATGTATGATGTATGTTTGTCTTATAAAAGCATAAATTACAAGTGATATTCAAAGAAGTCTTAAAAGAATCAACATTTTAAAGACACCCGAATCTTATGCGCAACAAGTCCAACTTTTATGCAAGCAATGCTAATTACTTCAAATTTTCTTCCTGGTGCCTTTTTTAGTTTTCCTTAAGGCAAAAGCTGTACGATATAAATTAACTTTATATATATAGTAGATGAAGTTGTCTTCTAAATGTGCGACATCAAATAATAATGGGAAGTAATTCTCTAATCTACCGTTATTATAGCGGTAAGTGAATGAAATACCACTATTGCATTGAACATAATGGGATGAGTTGGTTGCTTAAGTGATATTTCAATCACTTTGAACAATAATAGTGGTAGATTAGAGCATTTTCCAACAACAGTATTGTTTTTTACCTAATTAAATTGTTTATATATGCAGATGCATATGTGGGGGCATGGATCTCAATACAGGAAAGGGCCAGAATCTCTAAGGGGAACACAACCAACAGCCATGCTTAGACTGCCTTGCTATTGCTGTGCACCAGGTTGCAGAAACAACATTGACCATCCAAGGGCAAAGCCTCTCAAAGACTTCAGAACCCTACAAACCCATTACAAGAGAAAGCATGGGATCAAACCCTTCATGTGTAGAAAATGTGGCAAGGCTTTTGCAGTGAGAGGTGATTGGCGAACCCATGAAAAAAATTGTGGCAAACTTTGGTATTGCACTTGTGGCTCTGATTTCAAGCACAAGAGGTCTCTCAAAGATCATATCAAGGCATTTGGACAAGGCCATGCAGCTTATGGAATTGACTGTTTTGAAGAGGAAGATGATGTAGCTTCTGAAATTGAGGAAAATGACTCCTCCTCCCATTAGTGTGCTTGTTTTTGGTTTTGAAAAACCTTGACGGTACGAGGGGGAGTTTGTGAGCTTGGTTTAAACGTGCTTTTTTTTTTTTTTGTGAATTACAAGCCATAAAACCCTAAAATTTGCTTTTGGAAGCTAAGCTATGTTTATTTTTATTTTTTCCTTCTCTTAGTAGTATTATTGCTTTTTACTTCTGTTTCGTTTACATTTTTAAGACTTCCTTAATTAGCAATGGTTCCTAATAGATGAATGATAAACCAAGTTCCTGTAATTTACTCTCCCTTCTCTTCATGCACACTTTCTTTCTGTATCTGTACAATGCACAATTATGCATATACATATGAAAATCCCACCTTTATGTTATAATCTGAGAACTGCAAATGTAGTTAAAACTCTTTGGTTGATATAAAGCTAGGACTGGCGAGGAGTTGGTAAAACCATTTGAGAAAATAGTGCATAAAAGGCTTAGCAGGCTGAAGTCATAGCTATATATATGCAACTCAGATCCCAACAAGGGTAATCCTCAGAGTTTCTCGTGGATGTACATTAGTCAATACACTGCATTGGTAGACAGTGAAACAGCTATATGCTCTATGTATTGATTACCAAAAAAAAGAACTATGCATTTTATTATTAACTGGAAAAAGTAATAAAAATAAGCTAATAGGATATGAAGTAATTAAAAGTTAATTATATATTCTTCCTTTGGTCTCCTTATAGAAATTTTATGGGGTGTAATAAAAAATATAGCTAAACACTCTTTAGCTCACTATACCATTAATACATGAAGTCATCCTAAAAATTTGAGAAATTCGAGTACCCACCGAATTGGTAAGGCAGACGTATCAATCCAACCCATATGATTCATTCATTAAAAAATTTACGAGTGTGAAGACCAGACAATCTGTAGATACCTTAATATATATACTAACCCTAAAAAATGATGAGTTCCTAAAGTTCCAACAATTGAAAGGAGCAGGGATTTCTTATATTTTTCCTTATCTTACATTCAGATTATTGTTATTGCTGAATATATATGTGGACAAAGTTGCAGAGTTGCAAACATCAGTAATATTCATAAGATCAAGAAGTAATTTTCTATGTATTCATAGGAAGATAGATTAATCATGCATTGCGATCATATGTTTGCTAAACTTTATGTCCTCTCACTCCTCAATTGCTCCTCCTGTAAAAGTCTAATTTTTCATGTGAAGGACAATAGAAACTATTAGCTAGGTTATATATCCAGTTATTTCTTCTAAAATTAATAATTTAAACAGATATTTGTAACATAAAATGCAACTGCGAGAGGAGGTGTATTAACTATTGACCTGCAAAAGACATCACAGTGTAGACTTTACCAGGACTAAATTCAGATCAAATTATTAGGTTCATGGGTGGAGGTAAAGGCTGGAACAAGAGACAGAGAGAAAGGTGGATGTGCTGTTAATTATAAACAGTAGCTTCTTCTTATATCTGTAGCAATATTTTTCATAATTATATAGACTACAGAGGTTGGAAGGGATATAATGGATCTTGTTGGCAGCTTTATGAGTTGTGAGAGAGAGAGAGATAGAGAGAGAAATATGTGTCTGCAGTCAAAAGAGCTTATAGAAAGAGGCTCCTGAAATGTCATTTCAAGCTGCAAATATAATCAGAGCATGTACTGTTTGGTGGGTTCCCACAATTTGGTGAGCAATATTTTTTCGACACGAATACATTGTTAGTGTAGCAATCTGTACTAATAATAATATGATACAAATGAAATTTTTACCACGTGATATTACAGTAACAGGACCATAAAAATTGCTCTCTCAACTCAGCTTCACAATTTTATGTCTTCCGTCCTCTCCCTCTTCGAACCGACCGATCTAGCTCTTTTTCTAGCTACCTCTCCATCTGTCTTTCACTTTATGATGATGAGGTAAGTTTGCCAGTCTTTTGACAGTTTTTTTTTCTTTTTATCAACTTTTGACAGTTACTACGGTTTCATTGTACCTCTGCGGTGATATAACAGAACGTAAATACGTACACTAATTAATATTAATTAGTTATTTAATTATCGATCCGTCGGTGTGATTATTTTCTTGTTCTTTTTGTTATAAACCCAGTGTTCCGTCAACCCACTGACTCACAGCAGTAATCACCATTTGCATGCATCAGTAGAACACTCAGACATCATGTTCTTTATTCCATATTCCCATGTCTTGTTTTATATTTGATCAAAAAAAATATGTCTTGTTTTATACAACAATTTCTTTTCATATTTACTATTGTTTTCGTTTTTCTTCAAAAACTAAAAAGTTCAGCTCCTCAAAAGGAATAGAAACTTACATGCACCGTGGTAATGCATGTTTTATCTGTTTCTCATATCACGCTAATTAGAGAGTTTAATGAGTATGATTTTGATTATTATATATATATATATATATATTATATCAAATTGTAATTTATATAAAGTTATTGTAAAACACCAAATTATTCTTATTTGTTTTTTCAATATTTGTGTATACATGCACTGGCGGAAAATCTAATGTAACACCACCTCACTATCCCTATAAGGTCAACAACCAATGTGGTTTTAGAATAATTTGCATTGAAGCTATAAACCCTAGTCCCCACCATATGTACAGAAAAATAATAATTGCATATAAGGTAGATGCTAGTCCCATCTACTGTATGATTATGTTACTTCCCTCTATATACATTTTTTTACTAAATTTTATTTTTACTAAGAAGATATGAAGAGTTCGAAACTATTACAACAATTTAAGAGAATGAGAGTTTCAAACCAAAGCACATAGGTAGAAGCCTAATAATCTAGTCACTGGGATATTAAACCAAATATGCTTCTCTCGATATACATACATATGCATAAACTTGTTTTCCTTTATTCTTTTTTCCCTTCTCATTTTTGGCTTTATTTGGAATCAACTGCGGTTTATTAAATTGTCAAATCCCCCAAAGGCTCCACTATGGTTTTAGGTCTCAAAATAAAAGCTACCAATTTTTTTTTCAGGGAGAGAGAGATTGATTGGCTAGGATTTAACCTAATTAAATAAATAGTGATTCATTTTACAAGATGTGAGAGTTCTTTTGGGGATGGATAAACTACTATATATATAGTGCTATGTCTTGGACCCTCGGAGGTATATATAATATGTGTATATATACGTATTTGGTTGTAATAAGTGAATCGTACGTCTAAGTACTATTGAACTCACTTTATGTGGTAAGGGATCCCCATGCATAAGCAAGATAGAGATGGGGGCCAAAACTAATCGTCTTTTTACATGTTTATCAGCCAAGTCTTTGAGAAAGAAAATTTGAAAAAATCAACCTAGTTAAAGTTTAGAGAAATAGTACTTTCACATACAACGATTCTTCATAGATATTGCAAACTTGGGTTTTATTTGTTGCCAATATTATATATAGCACTTAAGGGCTAACTAGTTAATAGCTAAATACGACATTAATTACTTATTTAAGTCTCTTTAACAAAGTAATTATATGATTTAAGCCATTGTTTTGATCATTTTGACAAAAATTTCCTCAAATTAACTAAATAAATTCATGCACATTATATTAATTTAGCCTACATAGAAGCCAAAATTAGAAGAAAATATGACACTGCTATTAAATTAAAAGAAACTTTGTAGACACAGACGTAACGTAGAAAGCATAAAAGCAAAGTCGAAGTGATTAAAAAGAGCAGTGACAGCAACAGCAAAGTTTTTGCACTTGCACACTAAATGTTTTTAACTTTTAATGCTTTTTTCTTGCTACACACACAACAGATGCATTGTGTAGGATTTGGATTTAGCTTAGCATACGTGACTATTGGCTATAATTATATGGCAGGTAATGCTAGAGAGACTTCAGATCAAATCTTGTAAATCATATGACGTGATGTTGGTGATTGGATTATTATTTAAACGTTGATTAACGTGCTTATTTTCTATTTGTAACACATCACATAGTTTATAAATTTGGTATGCCGAGCATTACTCTAGCTATGGCAACACTATTTTTAGGGTAATTTAACAGAAACCTTACCATTCATGATTCATTAGGAACATCTGAAGGATCCTCCTCTAACTCAGAAGCATAACTATTGCTTACTTGTCATGACCATAAACATTAAATTCCCACATGTTTTAGCAAAGTTTCTCTGTAGGGTATAATCCATGTATCAACACATATGTTACAAATGTACCACTTTAAGTATAATATTTAAATGTTACCATATGTCATTCACGTTTGCTTAAGTGACTAAACTATTGATGTTTAAAACAAGATGTAGTAACCACATCAAGTAAGTTATGCAATCTGAAAACTTTTGACAAAAAACTTGATTTAGTTAAATTTACCCTCCTCCTCTGGGTGATCGATTCAAACAGCTTCTGGTATTTTCTTGTCTTTTACTTTTGAGTACCATTGTTTTCTTCAATTTTGCAAATCAATCAAAAGCCAACTTTTTGAATTCGAAGGCAAAGACAATACTAAGTGCTTATAAAAACGGTTTCTCATGACAAATGACACCATTTTTTATGCTAAAGGGCACCTAACACCTTAGACTCAATTAAAAACAATAGAACTTCTAATAAGAGGCACTAAATAACTATAAACTTCTAACAAAGGAGAGAGTTATTTTCTCATGTATCCAAAAAACTACGTGGTCATGATTCTTACCAATCACAATAAGGTGTTATGAATTTTTATTTTTTTCACTTTTCAGTTTATAGTAACAAATGAAAGAGACGTTACCAAAGTTGTGCGCATAAAAGATTCTTTATTCTAACAAACGACACACAAGTTCATTTGTCTTTAAGACATTTTTTATGAGTGAGCTTTGGTTATTTCTATATGATGTTCCATTACCAATAAAGCTTTTGTCAAAAACTTGATTTTGGTTCCATCCCCACACTCTCCTTTACCTTAATAAAACACCTTTAGTCTTTTCTTCTCTTTTGCTTTGAGTGGAGTTTCTCACTAATTTCCCCAATTTTCTCTTCAATTTCACATACTAATATCTACCTACCTCTTTTTATTTTGAGAACTTTAACGAAAAGCTCCTGGTACTATTTACTTTAACGAAAAACCATATTTTTTCACTAAAAAGTCAATTCTGGTACTATTCAATTTATCATTTATTTTGTCCTTATCATTAAAACTCAAAGTTTTCAAGCCATTGTTATTAGTTTTCCTTTTTATTTTTCACACAAGCCTCTCAATTTTTAGTTGTTCGAATCAAATGAATTGAAGATAATCAAATGATAAAAATTAACAAAAAATATGTGATAAGTAAAAAGAAGTGTGTGGATAATACTATATTTTCATAAATCCAATGAGAAGATTACTTTTTGCACAAGATCAGTTACATATGGGACTAGACAGCTTTTAATCCCATGTTTGTGCAAACCAATTGTATAATGCATATAATATGTTTTTGTTCAAGAAATTGCATTTCCAAGAAATTACAATGATTTCCTTGATGGGATGTATGATGAGATTGAAGTTTATTTCAATTGACTACTCAACAAATTTCAAAACTATAATGGGTTAATGATGCCTAGTTATAAATGACGGATTGTGAGGTTTCCTTCAAATTAAAAACTAAAGGTTTTGGGTTCGAAACTCGCCTGGTGTGAAAGCCAGACTCGTGGTTAGAGGGAGGCTGAAATGCCTCTGTGAATCTTCCCGGCACACGAAATTGATGGATAACCGTAACTTGCCACCAGTTGTCTTCTTTTTTCAAGAAAAAAATATAATGGGTTTATGGAATCTCCTAAAAGTCTTTAGGTTGGTTACAATTTCAAATTGAGAAATGCTACGAGACTTTCTCAAAATAAGATTATTTATGATCTTATATTTTTAATATAATATTTTATAATATTGGTATATAAATTGATGTTAAATTGTACGGTGACAAGAAAATTTATAGAAAGTTTCAATTTTAAAAGAGTCATCTTAACATTCATCTTTCAAATTTTTCTAGTACGAATGGAAATATAATATACATTAAAATTCTTAACTTTTAAAATTTTAATTATTAAATAATAACCACATCATCGTTCGTTCACTTAGGTGACACACCCCGTCCCGAAGGAGGGCATGCTGGCCGTCACGTGAGAGTGACGTAACCATTTACACAGTTCGGAAGCTTTAAAGATACAATTACTAAGATGTAACACCCGAGGGTGAGTCCTACTTTTGTGAATTCTGTCATAACACCGTTTGATTCCTCGTGGCCACCAAAGCTCTGCTATCTTGAACCTGGAGGGGCGCAAAACAAAGTTGAGTGGGTCAATAAAACAAAGTTTTTCGAAAATCATCTCATTATCAAAACGCTAACCCCTCGCTGTAAAACCCGTATACTTTCCCAGAAATATGTAATACGTATACTTGTCTCAAAACCATACTCAGAAGTAGTGATATGTGAATTATATGCCATGCCAAAATATATATCTCATCAAATCATATAAGTAACTCATGCAAAATAATATGTCAACCGGATCCACCTATAGTGGCATGTACGGCTGAATCTATAGCTCATAATCAATCTCATCAATCTTATCTAGCCGGAGTCATCGCAAGTGACTTGTACGGCACTACACTGTACACGAGTCGGAACCCCTGAAAAGGTCTGTGCGACTGAACTGGGTGAAATATAGTTATGCTCACGCTATCCTCTCCTGATAGCTATACGATAAATCGCTAGTCACCTACGAGTCGGAACCACCTCTAGTGGTCTGTACGACAAGACTAGGCACCTAAATTGGATCCAATTGTGAGCATATGGTGCGGGGGTGACTATATATATACAGGCTTGAATCATCTCTACTAAATCACAATCACCCTAGTGCAGGTTTATGAGCTTTCAATCATATCAACTCAACAATTACATAATTTAATTTATGAACTTACCTGGCACTTACCTGTGCGTCCGCAGCACCAATCATGCATGTATGCAATTACTAATGCATAAATAATTAGGCATATATTTTGCATGGCATTTCATATCGCATTTCATATCACATTTCACTTAAATTGATTTCCTGGGAAAAATCTCATTTATATAGGTATATACGGAAAACAAAACTGCCCACTCACCTAGAGTTCGCCCTACAACTCCCTAGCATAACACATCAAGGCGTCATGACGATCGGCGCCTAGAACAATCATCAAATCAAACCTCAGAAATCATATCGATAGAATATATAACTTATATAAAACACGTCACTACGTAGTTCGATCCGGAAGATCTGCAACTCAGATTTCCAATCCATAACTTCCAGAGGTCCACAATATATCTCTAGAACAACATCCTAAAATTTCCTTACCATCCAACGGTCGGATCTCCGTCAATTGTCAAAACCAAGTGACGGTTAACATTCTATTTTATGAACTTACAACTCCAATTCCGGAAGATCCGTAAATCGGATTCTCAATCCGTAAGTTCCTATAATCCTCAAATATTACGTATTACAACGTATCAAAGTTTGGTGACGATCCAACAGTCGAATCATCAATTCACATTTTCACCTAACCACGAATCGTAACGAACTTAGGTTCAATTACTCAATTTACGTCAATCAATTATCAAAACTGAACCTAGAACATTAAACACATGCTAAGAATGACATTGGTGGGCCACTGGCCACACACCGCCGCACGGGCCGCCCCGGCTCGCCGGAAAATCCAACTATCTCCAAAAATTACCAAAATTTACAGAAATTAAGATCTCAATGAGTAGAGTAAACTTTATACCTGAGGCCAAGACCAATTTGGCCTGTAAAGGCTCCAATTTTCTCAAACCCTAGAATTGGGTGAGTTCCAATTCGTCCTCAAATCAACTCCGCCGTCTCAACCAATGCTTGGGCTTTGTTCTAGGCCTTATGAGTAAGCTAGGGGTGGTAGTGATTGGAAGAAATTGCTTCAAAAACTAGAGGCTTTTGAACACAAACTCGCGGCACCCACGGGTGCGTTTTTCACCATACCATCACCAAATTTCAAGATTTTTGGGGTGAAACATGAAGAGGGAAGGTCTAGGTGTTGATTGGGAGTGGTACCTTGATCCAATTTGTGAGAAATCCGGTGAAAAGCGTCGGAAAAATAGATATGGGTGCGCTGGTACACGGGTTGGGGAAAACCCGTTTCTTCCTTTATTCCCCCGCTTCTCTCCCTTCTCCTTTCCCTCCTTTCTTACTTTCTGATTGGTCTAGCCCCTCTCTCTCCTCTCCCCATTCGGCCTCTCCTTCTTCTTCTCCGATTGGGCAGCTTTGCCCAATCTCTCTTTTTCTCTTTTTTCCTCCGTTTTCCTTTCCTCCCGAAGCCTTCCTCTTTCTTTTCCCATTTCTAATAACAACTAATAAAAATAATAACACATAAATATATATATATATATATGTATATATTAACCAAAGTAAAAGTACTTCTCAGGTTAGAGTTCCGTAAAACTTTAACCGTAACTCCAAATCCTTTTCTGCTCGTATTGTCGAGTACTTCAGGAATACGCTGACATAATTTCGTACTTCTCACTATACGTTGGTCAACGAAAGTCAAAAACCCTTCACCTCTAGTGCATTTTCGTAAAATCAGGGACGGTCTGTGACATTAGGCCATCTCCAACCAAGGGCTAGCCAGAGGGCTCGTTTTAGCCCTCTGGCCCTCCAAGATATTAATATTTTAATGAACAGTACATGGCCATATTTGCCTCCGTCTCCAACAGAGGGCCAAAGGGCCATAGAGCCAAACATAATTTATTATTTAAAAACTACAACTTAAATGTTGTTTAAGTTTCATGTTATTAAATGTTTTTTTTTATGTTGTATAATTTTTATGTTGGTTAATGTTATTTAATGTTGTTTCATATTGTTTAATGTTGTTTCATGTTACTTAATTTAATTTAATTTTGTATAATGGCTTAGGAAGTTATAGGAAAAAATATGAAATAAATTTTATGAAATAGAAGTTATAGGAAAAAAATAAAATTTAAAATAAAATGAAACAAATTTTGTGAAATAGAAGTTATAGGAAAAAAATGGAATTTAAAAAAAATATTAAACAAATTTTGTAAAATAAAAGTTATAGGAAAAAAATAGAATTTAAAAAAAAATATGAAAAATAGAATTTATAGGAAAAATTTTGTAAATAAAAAATAATAATAAAACTGTTAAAAAAAATTCAAAGCATTCATGTCGGTTCTAACCGACAGGAATATGTTCATATTATACATTTATATTAAGTAATATGAACGTATTCTTGTCGGTTAGAACCGACAGGATTTCCATTTTTTCTGGCCAGCCCTCCAACCCTTTCCGATTTTGTGGGGCCCTCTCAGATTCCACAGCCCTCTAGCCTAACCCTCGGTTGGAGACGATTTTCAGGTTATTTTCGGCCCTCTGGCCCTCTGGACCCTTCGGTTGGAGATGACCTTAATCTACACTTACTGGCCAGTCTATTATTTTAGTAAAACTCGAAGCGTTGTGCTTTGCATGCCACACCATGTTGCATACAAAAGCTATCAATTATGCTAACTTTGATTTGTTGTCTTTTCTCTCTCCTCTCCTTTTTTCATGCCTTTTTTGATTTACATGTCTTTTCCTCCTGTTTGCATAGCAAATTAGAAATCATTGTCAAACGATCAAATGCATTGCACACGTCTTGCACTACGAAAGAACAAACATTTCACCTACGGGTCATGGAATCTGCTGTTGGAGGAGTATATACACACCAGGCATGGTTGGATGGGAATTTGGTTCATACGGTGTTCTTTAGCATTTCAGGAGAACAACCTGTGTATAACTGCCGCATGCAGCATCCATCTAACAAAGTGGATTTACGAGGTAGGGCCACACAAACACGTAATTCAACCATTGAATACAAAACTTTCTCGCAGTTCAGAGAATAAATTTGTCTAACTACAGGATTTTCAATTCAGGCTTCATATACTATAGAGGCAATTGGCCTTTTTAACTCTTGCCTAATCCCAGTAAAAGTCACGTGATGTGTGTTGTAGGCACTATGTTGTATACAACCGGTGCCACGACAATCTCTCCTATATTATCTTCCAAATCATAACCAACCAATGTAATCCTATTTGACACTTAGAAATTTTCATGTAAACGGAGTAGAGTTTATTTACGAAATCAAGTTCCATACACTATTTTACAACTTTCTTTTAAGGATAAGTACATTTCTCTCACACTGAGTATGAACTCCTATCTTCGGGAACAGTCACAGTCAAGCCTTCATCTTTGTGCCGAAACCATATGATCTGTTAACGGCAATCTGAACTCAGTACCGGTATCCAGCACCAGTTACTTATCGTGGCAGTACCGAGTTGAACAAGACGAGAATAACATTGGACAAGACCCGTAGATTACAGCTACAAGCTCATCTCCTGTGGTAGGCTGATTTCAAGAAAGTAAAGGCTGCAAAACAGGCAAAAGGAAGGTATTCTGTAAGGAGATACAAGACTTATAATGTCACACCCTCAGAGGCTCTAACCTTATAGTTCTAGATATTGATATAAATTAAACAGCGAAATAGTTTGAAAAACTCCTTAAAGATCTCCTCTTTCGACGAGGCCCTGACACTATAAATGCATTTATAACATCGGTATTACCTTGCAGACATGAAGGCCATTCCCAAAAACACGGCCTTGACGGCTTGCTTCTGCCCCGCATAATCAAACGCTAAGGGCAGCATCTCATGGAGAGTTAGAAAAGCCATCACTCCACCAACTGCGCCACAACAAAAATACGTGGTAACTACAATTTTCATAAAAACTATTTCTTTGTTTTTTGGTTGAGACATTTTATATCATCATTAATTTTCAAACCTGATCCGAGCAGGCCTTCAAGAATTTCAGGACTCAAGCTGCTTGGGAATAGATAGGCTGCAGCAGAAGTGAAAACCATTAACAAGTTTCCTTCAAGAATTTCAGGACTCAAGGGCCTAATCCAAATCCACCGTTCTGATTACGACTTGTAAAAGAAGGATATCTAAAGGTTTATTTGACAGTTCACATACCTACAATTATGACACCCAAAGGCTCAGCTAAACCGGAAAGCGTTGCCAACTTGAATGCCTGCCATTTGCTGGAACATGCAGAAAACCCACCATTTAATAACTTACCATAAGATTCATAAAGTTTTCAAGCTATACAGGCTTAACAGAAACTTATGAAGTAATAATTGCTCTAGAAAGTGAACAAGGCTTAAAGGTCCTGTCCTGAAATGGACACCAACATTGTCGACACTCCTCCTGAACAACAATGGCAGAACTATCATTCCATCACTCCCTCACCCATCAGCACTGCCTTCTCTGTCACCACCCTAAATAATGATATCCTACAGCACGGCCAACACCATAACTACCTTCACTATGTTTAATGAATTCACCATAACCATACCCTTGACATCAGTACTCCTCCACTATTACCTTTTCTAAAGTATTATTGTCTGCTTTCGGGCTTCTCAAAGATACTTAATGGTCATTGTAAAATAACAGTGAAAAAAAAAACAAATCCGTTGTTTCCCCACAATTCATAAGTACTTCAAATGCTGAACTAACGACGCCTTCATATATTCTCACCTCTTTGTTGCAAAATAAACAGGAAGCGCAACAGCAACACCCTAGAAAAGCGAAAATTATCAGATGTAGTGACATTATAACAATAATAGTTCTACAACAATAGAAGTCCAAACTCAAACTTTAAAGCAATCCCTTGTTTTCCAAATAGTCTACAATTTTGATCACACACTCTATAGACCTAAAGTTTAACAACAATTAGAGCAACATATATAGGCAGACAATTTTTAAAGAATATTGAGTCTTTCATTTTGAAACTCAGAAAGCAGTTGATAGGTTTTTGAAATGTTAAATGCAATCTGCCATCCTTTATATTTCAATTTCTTTCTGTAGATGTGTGCACTATTCTTGCAGTCGACATTAGTTCCATAGGTTCCAAAGATCGTCTCCTTATCAGCAAAGGAATAAGTTCTTATATTACCAAAATCACCAGTCCAGCCATTGTTGATATGGAAAGTGGGAGACCTTGGAAGGTACAAACAATTATGTGCTACTTTAATCCAGGGCAGAGTGCGAGCAATTAGACTAATACGCACGATACAAGATATAGGGAATATACCTCTGGGATGTTGTGTAAGGCAATGGCCAAGGCCAAGTTCACACCAACACGAAGGCCCTACAATGAATTATGGTACAAGCAAGAATTGCATACGACAATTAGCATCAGCAGTAATTATAGTCCTCAAACAGATAGTAAACTATTCTTGCTCCATTTATAACCACCAATTCCATAGATGAAAAGGCTATGCAAATTGCAAGTAATATGCACTAGAATTTAGAAAACATGCAAGAATAATAAGTGCAAGGAACACACATAAGTAGCAATGTCAACTAACATATAAATCCATGAAAAAAGATACGTATAAATCAGGATCAAGCATCTAATCAATTTAGACTTGTTTTAGATCACAAAAAATAATAGCTTTAAAAATTCCAAACTAGACGCCGCAACTTCAGAAATTGTGCTTCAAGAAGAAAGCATCATATTTCCAGGAAACATTAAATTTTTTAGCAGCTGCAGAGTGTCCAGGAGCATATTAATTTGTTGACAATAAAGCTAAAAATGCATTGTAAAGAAGAAAAGAAGAATGTTTCACCAACTAGTTGGTATCTTACATAATGATAGATCTGATTTAGGTCATGAAGAATACCAAATAGTTAGTATAGAAGTTGACAACAAATGATTTAGTGGTCATAGAAACCTCACACTCTATTTCCAACATCTTTTAAAATAAAAAGAAAATTGCATTAATATTTCACATCATGAAGAAACTCTGATCATTGATGAAGACACTTTTTCAGACATAATTTATAAGTTTATATTAAATCAAATACAGAACATATAACTCGAAATAAAATGAGCATGGCTCCATATATATAATTCAAACTAGAGTTAACTCAATACTCCAAATCCAAGTCATTAAAAGCTTAAGCTTGAGTTACCTTCATTGATCCAAGAAACACGGCCATTCCTTCTGGAAGGTTGTGTAAACTTATGCCTGCAAGTCAATTGACCGGATATTCCAATTCAGAAGGAATATAGTATACAAATAAAGTATAATTCTCAAAAACATTTGCTCAGACTTTATTACTTGGGAAGTAAAAAAAAAAACTCCAGAAACTAAGACTTTCAAATTTTGCAAATGACATAAAACACCCTTAGGCCTTGGGTAGGTTGGGATGTGGGTGGAATGGCAGAGGGGTGGGTTTTATTCTTCTTGTGTGCACGCAAAGACATAAATATGCTTTGCTAATTACAGAACTGAGGAACACAAATTTGATTTATCATGCACACTTTTAGACTACAAACATGCAAAAACTAACTAATATTTCCAATTCTACAGATAAATGAAGATTTAATTTCATTTTCTAATTCGAAGAACTGTATGGAAAGTGATTTAAGCATAGTAATACCTATTGCTGTTACTATCCCACTGAATAAAACTTGTCGGCGCTGCTTTTTCAAAGTGTCCTTGCCCCCTTCATCTTTCTGTTGTTAAGTATATTGTCACACGGTCAGACATGCCTTCAATATTCTGGGTGAAAGTGTTATCCCCAGTCATATGTTAAAGTATCCACAACATGCTAAAGTAGGAGGAGAAGAGATAATCACTACCTTTGAAATAGGAGCAAGAGTTGGTTCTGGAATAAAATTGGCAATGAAAGCAAAGAATATGACACCTCCAAAAAACTGTACCACCAAGAAATTGTAATCTAATTCTTAGAGAAATCGGGACAATGCATGTCACAAAAGTGATGCATTCAAATCAGAGTGAATCAGAATTCGAGGGCGAAGCCAGGGGTGGCTACCATGAGGTATAGCCCTAGTAGCTGTTGCAGAAAATATACCTTTATTTACTGGCTCCAACCAAATAAATAAATAGTAGCCTACCCATTAAGAACTTCCTGGCTCCGCTATTAAATCAAATGAACATTGAAGTACATGGCTTACCCATAGATTGCCTTTTAAAAAACCAATTGAGTTGATAGCATTGTGAGCCAAATCTAGGAATGATATGCTTAGCATCAGACCTGCAGCAAAACCCTGCATAGAGAACATTCAGAGGTTTAGATGGATCATGCTGCCTCTAAGCATACCCTGACGATAACATCAATTCAAAAGGATCACGAAAATGGCATCAATGTCAAGACGGATTTTGTTAAGTTAAATTTCTGGTTGAGTAAAAACGGTGACATGTAAATATCGGCTGGGAGAGAGGACATGTAAGCAATTAAGTCAACAGGATGATTGATTCTTTAAAAGAAAGAAAACAATGACATTAGTGGACAGAAAGAAAGAAAAAAATTCAAAATTTGAGATGAAATCAGAGTACCTGTAAAAGGCCGAGCATCTTCAAATTCGGAGTCTCATTGACAATTACTAAAAGTGCACCTGTTCCACATTCCAGGACTTATAATTAGGCTCCATAACATAAGCTGATCATCTAAGCATCGAGGTGAACATGATAAATTAAGAAATTCCACAAAAACCATAAATCAAAATCATTTTTCGAACCATGACCAATACCAAAAACTTGCCTACAAAACCATGGGAACAAATCCTAGCAATTTCATTATCACCAATTACACCCTTAAAATTCAATTTGTTCAATTTCACAACAACCTGATGGAGTCAAATTGCTCTAAAAAAATCAAACCTTTATAGAAAAATATAGTAAATTGAGCTGCATTTCGATAGTTTTGTCTATCATATCAATTCTAGCATCATAAATTATACCATTAAACCTCAATTCCACAACAACTCGATGGAGTCAATTCGCACGGTAATCGAAATTATAATAAGCTGATTTAGCAACCTCAACAATGCATTCAATATCACACTTCTGTCAAAAGATTTAAAGGGGGTGTAGTCAAATTAGGAACTTAAAATCCTAGGGTAGTCAATCAGGATTTTAAAAGACATTCTCAACGTCCATGTAATCCGTATACAGTCAATTAGCATTTTAATGGATTTTAAGTAAGTGTACACAAATCTAGGTGTAGTAAAAAAGTTATAGAGCTCATGGGATTTCATTAAATTGTGGATTTTAGTGGATTCTAGGCTAGAAATATATATGTTGAAGCCTATAAACAATCCCACCCTTCCCCCAAAGATTTCATTAGATTTTTCCCGCCACAAAGCTTGCTGCTTTCAACCTCAAAACCTGAGAGTAGGATAAACCCAGAAGCCAATTTGGAAAACCATTCTAGACGAACGAAACAAGAACAACAAAATTCAAACAAATGGGGTAATTCAAATTTGAAATTGCTGAAATGGGCAGTTGAAATTTTAGCAGAGCATGAACAAGCACGAGTTTTTATGTACTCACCGAATGAAGTACTGAGTCCACCCACGAGTGACAGCGCGAGAGCCACCAAAACCTGAGAAACCATGGAGGAGCTTTGACCAAAAAAGCTCCAAGAATTTTGGGTTGAAAAGAGTTCGACGAAATTATGACTGAATTGAGCGTAAAATGAAAAACAGTGGAGCTGAAATGGTTTATATAGAGAGAGAGAGGAGAGAGAGGGAGAGAGAGGAAAGAGAGGGAATTTTCAATTTGTATAGTGGAGGAAAGAGACGTTTCGTAGAGACGAGAGAATAGAACAGAACAATTGAGTTTCTTTCTCTACTTTGGTAGTCTATACCTAACCTTGGCTTGTAGTATATTATCATCCAATCCGTACTTCATTGGAAGTGCTAATTCCTATATTTTAAGGGTTAGTGCCCTTGGCTAGTATTGTAAAGCGCTTCACGCCAGAATCAATACCTAGATTACCTATCCCTAAAGAAGAAATTTGTGTTTCTTATCCACCGAGTTTGGATTCTTTTCTCTTATGCAGATGTGAGTATAATCATATTGATTAGAGTCGATATGCTATTCTATACGAGTATTCATAATTTAGTGTAGAATAGTACTTGTACCTTTTGTTTCGAATTGACGTGATATTCTAGATTAAGCTACACCGAGACAAATGAGAAGGATTTGAACCTGCGTTGTTCTTTTTTGTCAGAATGTTACTATTTGCACTCATTTGTCTTATTTCTTCACTCATATTCTATTCATTTGTCACAAACATTTTTAATTAATAGTTTTTGAGCAAACAATACTATTTATACTAGAAGGGTGGGGGAGTGGGTTAAACCTCGCAATGAACTAGTAATGTCAATAATATGGTTCAAATTTGCCTTTGACGAGAATCGAACCTAAGACCTCTCACTTACAAACAATATTCTAAAACGCGGTCTGGGCGGCCACCTAGTCATTGGGCGTTGGGCCGCCGCCGCGATTATTTCAAAAACTTTCAGTAAATCGGCAAGGGTATTAGGTTGTGCCTAGGCGGCCTAAGCGCCAGGCTAAGCGGCCTCTGCGGTGGTTCTGTTAAAATATTATACGTTTCGCCGTTTCACTACACCGCAAGGGTGACGACATAAAATTTGAAAAGAGAAACCGAGAGAGCGTGAGGGAAGAGTGAGCTTGAGAGAGATCTGTAAAAGGAATCAGAATAACAATGCAATTGCAAGAAAAAAAAACGAGAACTTTGACCTGGAAGCTTCATATTTCTTCGCCGGAGATGATTTCTTCACTGTGCTTGAGGAATTTGACCGGACTCATGGTTAGGTTTTGAAAATTTATACAGAGCAAGAATATGAAAATTAGGCGAAGAAGATGGGGACTCAGGCAGAGCAATCGAAGAAGATCAGAAGGGAGAGGAAACGAGAAACCCCAAAATAAAGGCCTTGTCGATTTCCAAGGCCTCAAAAGCCACTCCCCTCTGTCAGATGGATTTCCACCATTAGTACTAGGCTTATTAATTATATTAAAAAAAAAGTTACCTACTTCACTATTAAACAAATATATTATATATATTTTTTTCAAGTTATGTACTTAAAATTCTTACATTACCTATATATATATTAAAGTATTTTGACTAATTGGATTTCCACCATTTTGTAGTTTATGATGAAATAATATATATTTTAAGTATAAACAGACACTTATTTACACGAAATATAATAGATTTAATTAAATCATTTTAGTCCTCCTAGGTACCCGCCTAGCCACCTAGGCGCTAGGCCCCAACCCGCCGCCTGACTAGCTCCTAGTGTCTTTAAGAACCTTACTTGCAAATGAAGAGGAATATCACTAGACTGTAGTACTAAGTGACATTTTCAATTAATAGTTGAGTGAGAATAACCACTCTTTTGTGATCGTTTTATGTTTGTAAATCTAAATAATCTAGTTTTAGGATACAACATTTACATTAATTAGAGTCATGTTAACCACACTCTTTTTAGGATCGTTTCGTATGCACCGAGTTCGATTCTTTTCTCTTATGCAGGTGTGAGTGTGGTCATATTAATCAGAGTCAATGTGCTCCTCTACACGAGTATACACAAATTAGACTAGAATATTGCTTATATGTTTTGTTTCGAATTAACGTGATATTCTGTATTTAAGCTACACTAAGACAAGCGAGAAGGATTTGAACCATAGTTGTTCTTTTTGTGAGAGTGTTACCATTCACACTCATTTGTCTTATTTCTTAACTCATCTTAGGCCTTCCACAGTAGTTTTAGTAAGTATGATACCTATATATATGAATCGAGCGACCTGAGTTTGATACCTATAATACTAGTGAGACACTAGTGTGAGTTAAAGAGTTGATATCACACTCATGAGTGTAATATATCACACACATGAATTCAATATATTGGTATCACACTCAAAATTTTCGGTCCACTGAAGATTTATGATTCTTATGAGTTCAATATATTAGTATCACACTATTGTAAATGGCCTTACAATGTTCAAGATTTAGGTATTTAGTGCAAAATAACTGTAATTCAAGAGTAGTTCCCAATTTGACTTCATCCTTCCTAAAGATTAAAAGATATACCTTAAGTTCAAAATAACTTTTTAGGATTACCGTAAACAATATATCTTAAGGGAAATGATTTTCAGAATTCCATTTTGACCTCACGTATTTCTCCAAGGGCGTCCTTAAGGGTAGCCGAAGTAGGCCCGCATAGCTCTCCCCCAACAAAGACCCCCCATTTTTTTAATATATATAATTATAGGCAATAATATAATTTTCTAGAAAATAATTTACATTTTTTTATTTTCTCTCACCCGTATGTATCCCTACTTTAATATTTTCCCCAATTGTACGTAGTCTCTGTAACCTAACCATTCATTCATTTACTGAACGTAATAAGTAACTTTGTAACTAAACAATAGAATATGATTGAAATTTGGAGTACTAGGTAGTGAGTCTAGCAACTCCTCTGTCGGTCTAATCGGTCCGACTTGGTGGTGACTAGTAGGTGAGCCTGGCGAGGTGATATCATTCTCCACTTACAGGTCAGGTGACTCCTTCTCTTCTCCAGCTTCTCTGTCCTCTTCTTTTTTTCTGTAATTTAATTTGTAAGCTTGCTTGTGAATGGAGTTGGGATTTTCGAATCCATGCTCCCTCTAAGGATTTAGGATTTGAAAGATTTTAGGGATTTAAAGATTCAATCTTTTAGGGGTTTATGGATTCGATTTTAGGGTTTTACTGTCTTTTTTTTTTTTAATTTGAAAACTGGGTTTTACTGTTTTGCACATCAAATTCTTCAATAAACACGACCATGTGCAAGTTCTCTTGGCTTGGGTTCTTCCTCCGTTTGGGACCTTTAAGTTAAATGTGGATGGTGCTAGGCTTGGTTCTAACGGGGTGATTGGAAGTGGAGGATCACTGGTTTTACTGCTAAAAAAGGAGTTGGGGAAGTTCTCCTGAGCTTTGGGCTTTGGTCTTTGTTTTATGGGTTGATGACAACTAAAGCTAGAAATTTTTCTCATCTTATTATGAAGGCCGATTATTCTTTGGTGGTCTCTCTCATTTATGGTTCTCCTAGCCTTAATAATCATCATCTCTATGGTCATGTCTCGGAGTGCAGAAGTTTGATCATAGAGAACTAGAGTTGTAATGTGTAGCATATTCATAAAGAGCGTAATTTTGCAGTTAACAGGCTAGCCTAATTGGGTTTATATAGTGAGATGGAGTTTCAAGAGCTTGCGGAGCCTCCTCTTTATTTAGTGCAAAGTTTTTTCAATGACTGCTCTGGAGTCGCCACAGCTAGATTAGTTGTTCCTTAATATTTCTCTTTCTTCTTCCATGTTATTGGAAAAAAAAAATTGTTGAATTGGAACTATAAAAACACCCCAAGATTATCAATGTCATCATCTATTTGTAGATTGAATGGGTCAGATATTTTGTTAATTGGAAAAAAAATTGGTTGAAAATGTTGATTATGTAAACTTATTTAGTACATTTGTGTCTAAAAACGCAATACGTAGAATATTTAGGTAATGTTGGGACTTGGGATATCTTTCTTCTTTTGATATTAATTTTTAGAATTGTTATTAGTACTCCAAAAATCTAATTCTGCACTCCTTACAAGTGGAATTTTTTTCTAATTATAGAAAGGTTGGAGAGGTAAATGAGATTTTTGGAGTGCTAATAATAATTCTCTAATGTTCAATGGTATTTAATATAGAAGTAGACTTTTTCTTTCCGTGTAACTTTTTTTTTATACATATCGGAGATCAGAGAATTCTAGGCCTCACTTCGAAGGCTTGTCTAGGTCCCCCAAAGTCTCAAGGCCGGCCTTGTATATCTCCATTTATTTGCTCTCTTAATCCATTGTTTAATTTAACCTTAGGTATTTAGAATTTTTGGAGAGTGAAAGTTTTCAATATTGGTAATATTTTTCTGGTGGCTGATCGTGTGCATGGAATCATGGATGACGCAAGATTGAACAAGGATAAAGTTTTTAATATTGAGAGGCATTTCATGCCTTCATGGTGCTATTTTTTTTTTTCACGACCATGAGATAATGTATACTAGCAGATCCAGGATTCGCAGTGGGGGTCTCAGTATCAAAAGGTCTTAAATTTTAAAAGAAACGAATTGAGAAGTGCGCTAAAAAATTCTAATTTATTCACTGAGGCATTCTTCGAATATTTGGTGAACTTGTTATCGTGATTCAAAACATGTTGCGTACATGTCGATAAGTATTGACATATGCTGCTATCAAGAGAATTTGTCAAGTACTCTTGACGCAACATGTGGAGTGCGGCTGAGATATGTCTAGTAGACATTACATTAAACGTTTGATGGGCATAAAAAAAACCCTACCAATCAATTAAAGGATTCTCAAAAGACCTTCACATGTATATTTCTTGAATTCCATGGAACTATCTTGATCCCAATGTGTGTACGCCACTTAATGTAAGAGATAAATGTATTTTAATTACTTTGTGGTTTAATTATGTCTAGGCCGCCCACGATGATACGATCGTGCATGAGATTTACGTATTTAAGTCGAGTTAATTGTCGTGGAATATTACCTTCATCCCACTTTCCAAACAAAGTAACCTTTTAGAGTGGAAAATAATATAAGATGGCTTCTATATTACCAACCCTAGGGTTTGGACTTCACATACATGACCGGATCTTAGTCAAGTTGGCTAGAAAGAATTGTGTTCCGTTCTATGTCCTCAAATTCGGATCCCCCCTTGTCGTAGCTGGCCTCCCTCTTCGAAGAAGGTCTTCTGTACGGGTGCCGGATAAGGGGGATTGTGTGAGATGGAGGTGAAACCAAACAATGGATCAGAGCTAGCATGGCAAACCAAGGGGTGGAATTAGAGATATTTTTTGTGTCTGCGCCTGCACGAACACGTGACGCGGTTGCCGGTTTCCAAAATTTCCCATCTTTAATGAAGTTATCTTGATGATAAAATAATAAATAAAATTACTCAATGGTTCGTGGATAGAGCCTAGAAAGACACTTTACCAGATCATGGGAGTTTTTTTAGTATGGAAATCTATTGGAAAAGGAAAATTAAACATATTCTTCAACAGCAAGGTATGAACATTAGATTGGTTACAGATTGAATTTATTTATCACATAAAATGAGTGAACTTATTTATCATTCTTCTTTCATGAGTATGATAATTGGCATGAAATGTTACTTCTTATGAGTGAAAAGCTAGTTAGATTTTTACCATTGGTGAAAATCAAGGTGGGAATTTATTTTTTCTACGAGAAAATGTAAGAGTTTGATAAGGTTAAGGCAGAAAATTCTTCTTTTTATTGATACGTTTGAAAATTTTGGGATACTGGAGGAAACTAAGGTAGTGTATGCAATTTAGATTTGAAAGAAGTTTAAGAATAATTAGACTCAACAGATATGTTAAATGAATGTTTTTTCAAAAAATTAGGGTATATAATTAGAATTTTAAAGGAGTTAATAAAAATTCATAGAAATTCTAGTGTGTTCAATAAGGATTTCAAATGAATTCGTAAAAAGTCCATATGTATTAAAAAAATCATTGATTTTGAAGGATTTTGGATTTTGAAGGAGTACGTAGAATTTCATAGTGTAAATTAAGCCATACCAAATCATTTTGATGGATTTGTATTTCTTTCTTTTTCTCTCCTTCTCCATACCATATCAACCACGTCCACCACCATTTTTATCGTCGTGTTTCTATAGTCGACCACCACATGACAATGATTACCTCCACCAACGCAAAATTTATCTATCCAGTCTCCCTATTTCTTCATCTTTATGTTCAGCTAAGGGATTCATCGCCCGGTGTGCTGGGTTGGCTCCAGCTTTGGCTTCTTGATTGGCTATTATTAGAGAAGACATATATGTTATACCAACAGACGGATCAAACATGGCAAGATACAACATATTAAAGAATGAGCCAAAACCGAACCAACAAACTTGGACTCTTATTTCTTTATTTCTTCATATGGTAAAGGAAAGCAAACCCCGTTTTTTGCTCCTTCTATTGATAGATCAAAGACCCTCATGTTGTCGTTTCAACGACTCATAGAGCTTTCCTCAGCTCAGTTTTTTCATTTAGCCACAACTGAATACAAGTCTTCCAACCTAATTGAACATGGTTTTTCACCTCTTAGTTTGAAAATGGTTGTACATCTCATTTTGGATATTGATTTGTACCTTTGATTTTGAATTGATTTGTACCTTTGATTTTGAATGATAAACTGGAGAGAGAGGGTGGTGGATGAGATATGGAAACTCATGACAAGTGTATGAAGAGCAGTGGAAGAAAATCAAAAGGATAAAAAAACAGGGTTACTGACCAAACAATGGCAAAAAATGTGTATTGACTATTAATAATGTAGCAAAAATTTACCATTAGATGCCTTTAGGGGGTAGAATGAGAATCCTCGCTGGATTCTCTTTGTGAGGATTCCGGGAATCCTCCAATTACGTTCGTTCATCATACATCATGCGGTTAAAAATCATTGTAGATTTTTTTATTTAAAATTAAATATAAACAGTACCTGACGAAAATTAACTGCACTATGTATGATAAACGAACGCAATTGGAGGATTCTCGGGATCCATCCGAAGAGGATCCTCATTCAGATTAAAATTCATGAGAATTAATCTAATTCATTAATATTTCCGATTAAAGTCTCACAAATTCTATTAAATTTCACTTTGAAATTCACATAAGAGTCTTTAAAAATCAATTTAAATCCACGAATTTATAACTCAATCAAAATATTTTAAATCTCAATAGAATACAGTCCTAAGTTGAGAATTAATTTGTCTTATGCCTTCCCGTTTACAAAGTTGAAAATTAAAATGCTCGATCAACTTTGTTCAACAATAGAGATTCCAAATTGACAACCTCGTTTTTCCCCAAGTCTTCAACCGTGTGGCTCCACGCAATTCTGGACTTTTATGTAATTATACTAAAAAATGGTTTAACAAGATGTGTTTTTCGTTGAAAGTATTTTTAAAATAATTAAAAATATTTTTGAAGAGAATATTTTTAGAACTAGTTTTAATAAAAAGTACTTGAAATGCTTCTTACAATATGCTTCTTCTAAAAGACGCTTCAAGTGTTTTTGAAACTTAAAAACATTTTCATAAAAAATGTTTTTAATTATTTTAAAAACAATTTCAAACAAGATCTAAGTTAACCAGTTACATTAACATAGCAACACTCTTTATTAATAGGTAGTTTAAATAAAATAAAAAAGTTTTGCGGAAAGTAATAAACTTTCGAAATAACCTTTTTAATTAAATTTTCCAAATTCCCTTCATACCCCTCCGGAAAACGGAGAAAACACCCCTCTACGCTGCCATAGTTGAAGATCGAAGCTGCTTCTTCTACCTCTCTAAACCCCTACACGACCGCCCTCACTTTCCCACCTAATTTTTCATCACTTTCTCGAGAAAACTAAAAAAGCGAATTCCAAATGGCCACTCGCATCGCCCTCCGCCTCCAATCCCACCTCCTCCGCGCCACAATCCCGATCCACCACCACCCCATCAAATCTCCACCGTCCATCTTCTCCCGACTCTCCAACCCTCATCTCCACCCTCCATCAAATCCCCATCTTCCCTTCACCCTCCGTTTCTTCTCCACCGCCCGCCGCGGCCCGACCCGCCCCAAACCCGTCGACATCGGTGCCCGCGCCCGCCAGCTCCAAACCCGCCGACTCTGGACCTACGCTCTGACCTTCAGCTGCATCGCCGGATTCATTGTCATTGTCCTCAACAGCTTCCAAGACCAGCTCGTCTTCTACGTCACGCCAACCGACGCAATCGAGAAGTACTCCGCAAACCCAAGCAAGAGCAAGTTCCGGGTCGGCGGCCTGGTCCTCGAAGGCAGCGTCGTCCAGCCGTCCTCCTCGCCGGAGATGGAGTTCGTCGTCACCGATTTGATGACCGATATCTTGGTCCGGTACAAGGGATCATTGCCCGATTTGTTCCGGGAGGGTCACTCGGTGGTGGTGGAGGGATTTGTGAAGCCTTTCACGGATGAAATTCGGAAGGAGATTTCGACGAAAAGCATATCGGAGAAGGCGAGGACCGGCGAGTGCTATTTCGCCGCCACCGAGGTTTTGGCCAAGCATGACGAGAAGTACATGCCGGGTGAAGTCGCCGCCGCGATTGAGAAGAATAAGAAGAAGCTGGAGGAGGCCGGTGGCGGTGCTGGTGAAGATGCTAAAGATGGTAAAGATGCTAAGAGCGAGTAGTTGATGGGTATGAGTTAAATTGTGTATCTTTTTTCGGTTATGTTTCGATTTTGTTAGTATACATGATTGCAGAAATGGGTTACACTTGGATAGTTCATAGTTGGATGATTGATTCAAAAGGATTGATCTTTAGGTGAGGGAATAGGCATTGATACTTAGGAAAAGAGTTGAATTTTTGGAAATTTGAGGCTTTAAAGTTTCGAATTTTCTTGTTGTAGTGATATAATTTCAGTGTTGAATTCTTTAGTTTTTCAATTCAATAATGCCATTAATTGGGAATGGCGGCACGTCGAAATTGAAATTCTTGGCAGGAGTTGTATGAATCTGATAACTTTGTGAATTTGAATTCGAGATGTTTCATATTGTTGAGAACAGAGAGATGAATGTGGTTTCTTCTCTTTGTGTTACATTCAAGATCTTTTAGCAACACGGATCGCTGAGTTGTTTTGAATTGTCTGAACAGTTTGTTATCGTGGCATACATTTTGGTTTCTTTGAAGCATTTGTTGTGTTGTATTAGTATGAATTGCTTGAGCATAGTCTGGATTACACACTAAATGTTTGTGAGTGTGCATATATTTAGGGTTTAGGTGAGTGTGCATATATACACACTAAATGTTTGTGAGTGTGCATATATTTATAGAACCTAACTTCCTACCCTCTAAATGTTTAAGGTTTAGCTTCCCGCACTCTGTACTATGGAGGCTGGGCACCACCCGCCATTAGGAAGTTGAATTTAGGTCCAACCCGAACTTGAAACTCTAGAAATACTGAGCCAAGTTATTGGTTAGAACTTAAAAACCATTCATCAAGATATGGATGTTGGTGGTTTCTTTTTTCGACAACCCACCTTCAAGGATTAGTTATATATTGCTGGATGATGAGTTAAGAGGATCAACAAAAGCCGAAATATTTGTACTGATTCTTGGTTGAGCTCTAACAATGGCATAGGCTGTGTAGGAGATTCTTGTATACTGGCTACAGTTTGGTAGCCATATATACAGTGTGGTAGCGATATACTGGAATTTCTTGTTGTCGAGACCAATGGCGATTCTAAACTTGTAGGGGATCAGAAAAATCCGAAATATTTGAGATCAACAAGAAGTTAGAACTGCTATTGGTCTACACAACGGGAAATTCAAGTAAGAATTCCCTTACACGACACCATTGCCATTGTTAGAATATGAATAGGATGGTAGATTTTAACATTCTCGAGTGGACTCCGGCTGCAAGTTCTGCTGTTACTTGCCCGTAGGTTATGAACTTGTGAGTAGGCATGTCAAATGTAAAGTAGGCATTGCGTCTAAGTTAGCTTCTGAACTTCAAATTAATTGGTAGAATATTGTTTTCAAGTGGTTAATCAAAATACCTATCTGACTTTTGGAGACTTGTATACGCTGCCAGATCGGGCCAAAGAGATGGCCATGGCCGCTACACTGCGGCCGTTGGCGCTAGAAATGCAAATTTGAAGGCCAAAAATAGCACATTCAGACCAGTACTGTATTATATATTGGGATGAAGCAATATACACCATAACAAATGATGAAATCCACTCTCCAAAAGGATACAGAAAATACCACAATAATCAAATAGTAATCTCAGTCTCAAATCTCCCTAATGCCGCAGCAGCGCAAAGAAAGAGAGGAGCAACGAAGAGTAAACAAAAGCGCCGGAAATGGTCACTGGAACTCCGGCTCCAGCGTCCAATGCCGGTGAAGGTGCCGGCGCGCTATCCTGAGCTGTAACTGAGACGAGCACAATGGCGATTACCATCACGAACACAGCTTTGCAGATGCTAACTTGCGCCATTTCTAGAGAGAGGAACAAAGAATGGATTGAGCGAACTGTTAAGGGGGGGGGGGAGGGAGGGAGGGAGAGAGAGAGAGAGAGAGAGAGAGAGAGAGTGTGTGTGTGTCTCTCTGGTGTCTATCTGGGTTCAAGGCCGAGTGAATAAGGTGAGGGACTGAGAGACATGTATTTATAGACCGTTTTAATTTTAATTATTTGTAATTAAACTTTTGAAACTTTTCAAATAAAAATATGAGTACGAGGATGGTAACGTTACTCTCCCGTTATGTCCTGTGTCCCCACGATTGGAAGGTGACGTGTCAGCCTTTTGTTCCTTTTGTGGTCCCCATAACGGCTCTATTGGTCGGTTGTTGTCTTTGTTGTATAGGGTGGCAATATCTAGACCGTTGAGTAAAGAAACTTCAAAAATGATGCTTTACCAAAGAAAAGATAACTGAAGGAAAATGTCTACTTGTTTTCACATGAAAGATTTCTTGATTCAACGCTAAAGATGGGAGTAAATATTTGGTAGAGCTCACACTGAGTGAAATCTTGTGAGGTCGAGTGAAATTGAAATACAATAATTTGATGTTTGACATAAATATTTTACGAATGATATATGTGATTGGATATCCTTATTCAAGTTTTTCTTCAAAAAAGACTACTAGTTTTCCCACATTTCAAGAAAATTAAGCACATACTATTAAGGATTTAATTTGTTTAGGTCTTAAGAGAATCCCACAATAAATTAATTTGTTTAGTTCTCAATTTGATAAATTAAGGTTGATGATCTATAAAATGTTATGAATTCGATAATTTGATTATCAACGGATTCACATTAGGCCGATTCAATTTGAATGTGATTCTTGTTGACGGATTCAAGTATTAGGTAATCATTGGCCACACATTAGATGGTACATATATAAATGTAGTACAAAAACGTGGCCTTTCTTGTATTTTTCAGTCTGTAATTATGCATGGTATTACCTTCACATACAACGGTACAAAATACGTATAAATATTGGTCATATCCTCCTATATTCTTGGTATTTATTACTTAATTAATTTGTTAGTTTGTTATACCCATGCATGTAAGCGTTGTTCATGCAAAACCATACACGTACGTACTAACCCTTCCAAACCTCAAACAACATCCAACAGATTTCATCCCAAAAATAACAAAATCCTCCTCCATAGAAAGCTATATATACCTCCCACTGCCCTCCTATATTCCTCAGGACAGCTACAAACTTCTACAAGCCTCTTAACATTCCAATTGCAAGGTGTGTTTTCGATTCATTGACCGACCACACGCCGCTCGCAAAATGGCCATGAAGAAGATTGCCTTGGTTGTCCTCGTAGTTGCCGTCTGCATCAGCGCAGCAATGGCTGCTGCACCTGTAAAGGGCGCCGCAGCCACCACCTCTGCAGCCACCCCCGCTGCAGCCACCACCGCTGCAGCCACCACCGCTGCAGCCACCCCCGCCGCTGCAGCCACAGCTGGCCCTGTAGCTTCTACTCCAGCACCTAATGGAAGTAGCATGAACGCCGTTGGATCTCTGGTTGGAGCTTCACTCTTGTCCTTCTTGGCCATTTACTTGAACTAAATTGTTAATCAAGTGATAAAAAAGGATGAGAGAAGTACTTGATCAAAAAGGATGTGCGTGTAACATATTCCCCAATAAATGAAGCTATAACGCTACTTACTCATAGTATTCTTCTTGGCTAAGTTTATTAATCTTTCTTTGTTTTATCATCTGTTTGCTTCATTTTGCAATTCCGCTATTTTAATTAGTACTATATGTTGGAATTAAATTTGCGCACATCAATCCATTGACAGAGACAAAATTTAGAAGGAGAAAGAGAAGAATGTTAATAGAAAGAATAAATGTCTGAGAGCCTGGAGATCAGAGAGTTGAGGACAGAGAGAGAGGAAGAGAAGGTTACCAAAACAGAAAATGAGAGTTTCCCCCTTAAAACTTATTTTCTCTCACTTAAAACCCATCCTCTTTATTTTTTCAGACTTAAACCCCATTTACTAGAGTCCAACTAAGCAAATTTCCTTAACAGGCTTGGAATGTCAGTTTTTATAATTCTCGTGTTCCTAAAATACCCTCATAGAGTGTAACGTGAGTTAGGTTTGAATTATGATTATTAATAAATTTTGCATTTTATTGTTTTCAATGCAATTAAATGTCAATTAACCTATTGTTTGATTAGGCTTTCTTTTCAATGCAATGTAAAATATAAATAAAATTATTATGGTGTTTTACGTTGAAACATGGATAAATAATTTGTGTCAAAAAAATTATACAAATTAATGGTTGTATTTTTTTTTCTTTTCATAGAAAATAATTTACCTATCTATATGTTAGTATCCACTTAGATTAGAAATACTGTAAAAATAATTTACCTACCCCATAGGCGTGATATTGTAAAGAAAAAAATGTATATGATTACTTTGGATATTATAATTATTTATATGACAATATTATTTGTATAGGTAAATTAATATGTAGATTGGTGAATTAGTATGTACTACAAAAATGCAGATAAATTAGCTTGTAACAAAAGAATGTAGGTAAACTAGTGAATTTTTATAATATAGGTAAATAGTTTGTATCAAAAGAACGTAGGTAAATTAGTTTGTATCAAAAGAATGTAGGTAAATTAGTTAATTTTTAAAATATAGGTAAATAGTTTGTAATACGTGGTTTTAAAATTGCTCATTGCTAGCATAATTGAAGGTGAGTAATAATAATATCCATTGACATATTTAGGTCATTGTGGCATAAGTTGTAAATATTTTATAAGGATAGGTCATTTATTTGCCAATATGACAGACTATTTGAATTTTGGGTTTTATTTGGATGTTTAATATGAGGTGGGTTTTTGTCTAGACGATAATAGTTATAAGGGTCTATATCTAAACAACCCTTAACAAAAAGAAAAAGTGGTTGGACATTTTTATCCATACTTAACTGAGATTTAACAGAAATCTCACTTTTGAGTTAAATTTGCTAACAATCTGCACTGCAAGAGTTCAAATCCTAATTTGTTTATCACATGGACTATCTTCTGAATACCATATCACCATATGAATCATTAATCCGGTTTGACCATAAAACTTTGTTTTCTCAATACACATGCACCACAAATAATCCAACGTAAGAACCTACATCTCAAGACTATTTTTCTTCAAGCTCCTTAACTTGCTCTCGTCCTTCGTTGTAGAACAAAGTAAACCCTAATCACTAAAGGTGCATATAATTACACGCCGAAGAAGATCTTTCGGCAGACAATATCATATTATTGGTCAAACCCTAAACCACGAGACATGGCTTCATTATGAACAAAGTAATTAAACCTACCCTCCATATGAAGCACGATTCATATTTTTTTCATTTTACATCAGGTTTAACAGTGTCATACTAATGGCCAAACTAAAAACCACGATACAGTTTTGGTAGACAAAACAACCAATACATAAAGATATTTCGGTTGAGATGTAACAAAATGTGTCTATAGTTTCGGTCATAAGGAATGGATATTTCAACTTCTTGTAGTAGTCCCTCACTGAAAGTACAAGGTAAAGCCACGCGAAAATATTTTGGAAGAACTTTACAAATTTATATAATTCATGTCATAGGCAACCGAATACTTGAACTTGTTTTAGTAGTTTGTATTGAAAATACAAGGTATATGTAGTCACAGTTTGTTGAAATATTGCAATATTGCGGTGCAGCCCCGATCCCAACATACGTTCAGGATCGACACGTAACACCACCAAATACCTGTATATCTAACTTACCTTGCCTTCGGGCTATGAACAAAGCACAACTCAAGTCCCAATTTCGTAGTAATTTTTCGTATGCTTTATGGCTGCATCTAACTTCCTCGTTAGACTGCCTACGTACCCTAAATAGGGATCAAACCATTCGTAGTTCACCTTAATAAATAAATCCATACCTATGCTACTAACTCACCTCAATAGAAGATTTCATGGTTATTCTAAAAACCCAGGTTGATTATACGTTATTTTATTTACAAAATCCTTTCTCAACGTTTCTCAATCTTGGTTCTAAACATCTTGGTCAGGCCTCAATGTCGTGTCTATAAGCTCTAATAAAAGGTCATGGCCACTACCTAGAAATAAGGCCATCGGTATACCCATGCGTACTGACTTTCTTTTGGGTAGACCTAGGAAGACAGAGTCTCTACTTACTTATTACATGGACCTAACCGAGCATTTGATTCACTCAACCCAAAAAGGTACTTCCAATAACAAAGAATATATTTTGAAGTGCGTAAAAAATACAAGCTAATCTTATGCTTTCTATAACTATAAATCTCAGTGTACCAACATCATTTCCCAACAAGTAAGAAATTTAATTTCACATCATGTTGAATAGAAGCGTTCGTTCAAAATAAATCATTGTCAATTCATTATATAACATAATTTGGGTCACTAGTTGTCCAGCTCCATCTTCGTATAATTAGAAAATGCATTTTAGAATAAAGCAAAAATCTGACTCTATGTAATTCAAGTGACTAATCCTCTAATCACACATACTTGACAGATTCTTACATCCACTGAATCAATTTAGCCTTTCATAAAAGGTTATACAAAGTGCAGAGCTTAAAACACATCAAATTTAAAAACAAAGCAATATATATTTATGTATGATGAGGGTTCTGTTTGATTGAAGCATGTATGTCAATGTTACACACACACACACACACACACACATACACACATTTATACCCAGAAGTTTCTTGGGAAATTCTTGCAACAATGGAAGGATCATCAACTGCTGTAAACAACCCCAATAAAAAGTAAGAAACCCAGAGCTAGTTTTCGTCTCACATCGCCCAAATAACAAGGAGAAAGCAAGGGAGATTGAGTAAAATTCTTGGAAGTACTGGTCTCTATCGTTGAAGTGCTAGATATCTATTTCTATATTTTGACACATGTTAGTATTTTATAGAGATGAAACGATACAACTCAAACCTGAAGCATGGGGGCGTTCCCGCTGATCTCAACATCCACAGCAACAAGAATCCCCCATCCCCATCGTCCTTCCTTCTTTTTTTTTCTTTCTTCTCCACCGACGTCTCCCCTTCTCGAGAGTTCTCCCCTCTTCTCTTTTATTTCTTTATAATTATTTATTTTATTTATTTTTATTCCATCACTAATATTTTATAACTAGTGCTATTATCTTTTCCACTACTTTAAATAAAATGATTTATACGTGTTTCGTAAAATCTTTCTTCTAGTTCTAATTTTCGCTACGTTTATGATTAGTCGTTCATAATAACGAGTGCTGTTAGAATATACTAATTAATATATCATAGGTGTCCTGACCAGTAAGTCAATGAAAGTCAACACATACCACTAAGGGCATTTTGATCGTTTCACATTTAAAAAAAAAAATTATGGACGGGTTGTAACAATTGTTGTACCTGAGTAGCGGAGTACTACTCTCCTAATGTCTTCATTTTGAGAATCAGTGAGGACTAAATGCATATTAGCCACATGATTATATTAGTTTAGATCCAAAGGCATAAAATATTTAACAACTTAATAAAAGAAAACAAGAAAATGAGTTTTTTTTTTTTTATTTTTAATTTTTTTTTATGGTTCATAAATTTTAAGTTGGTTTTGTTTTATTAAGTTGTCAAATATTTTAAACTTTTGGATCTAAACTAATATAATCTTGTGGCTAATATGCATTTGGTCCTCAAAATGAGAATCTTAGGAGAGCAAGACTGTTGTATCCTACACTATAGAACTGTGTTACATGAAGAGGGTGTGTGTGAGAGTAGTTTGGGTATGTTAAGTGAGTGTTTTAAGATAATCCCCTTAACTAAAAAGTAAATGTGCATTTTTGTTCAATATGTAGGTTTGTTTAACAAATTATGAGACATGCACTTCTAATTTTGTATATTTAGAAAGAAAAATAAATTTGAGAAGTACAAAATGATTTTTTAGAGTGTCAATAATATATTCTATCAATAAAATCATCTTTAATTAATTTCTTTGCAGTTTTAAGATACAAGTTATATTGGGAGAATAGAGATACATGTTATGAGATCGTTTGGAAGTACTTTTAAAATTACTGAAAGCACTTCTAGAGAAAATGTTTTTAGGTTCTCAAATCACTTAAAGTGTTTTCGTAAGAAGCACATTAAATATTTTTTCAGGATTTACTTGAATTATAACTAAGGATTGGTTATAAAATATTTTCACTAAACTGTTTTCAGTCATTGTAAAATCACTCCCAAACGAGCTTTGTAATAGAAGAATAGAGATACAAACAAAATAACTCGATGATCCTAAAATATTTTCACTAAAAGTGTTTTCAGTCATTTTAAAATTACTTACAAACGAGTTTTATATAAGAAGAATAGAGATACAAACAAAATAACTCGATAGTAGGGGGAACACTCTAAACGATTTAAGCTATACAGGTGGCATTTCATTTGTTATTTTGTTATACCATTATAGGCGGCGTTGTTCATGCAAAGCACACGCACCTAAGAACCGTTCCCTACCTCAAACAAAACCCAACAGATTTATTCCAAAAATAACCAACATGCTCCTCCATAGTTAGAAACTCCAAAGCTATATAACCCCCAAGGCTCTCCCTATTTTCCTCAGGACAGCTACAAACTACTACGAGATCAATACAATACTCTAAATTCTTAACATCCGATTACAAGGCGTGTTTTCGATCCCTCGACCGACCACACGCCACCCACAAAATGGCCATGAAGAATATTGCCTTGGTTGTCCTCGTAGTTGCTGTCTGCATAAGCGCAGCAATGGCTGCTGAACCTGTAAAAGGCGCCGCAGCCGCCAACGCTGAACCTGTAAAGGGCGCCGCAGCCACCCCCGCCGCAGCCACAACCGCTGCAGCCACCCCCACCGCTGCAGCCGCAGCCGGCCCTGGAGCTTCTGCTCCAGCACCTAGTGGAAGCAACATGAACGCCGTTGGATCTCTGGTTGGAGCTTCACTCTTGTCCTTCTTGGCCATTTACTTGAACTAAATTGTTAATTAAGTGATAAAATAGGATGAGAGAAGTACTTGATCATCTTTTTAATTAGGGTGTGTGCATGTAATTAATATGTTCCCCAATAAATGAAGCTATAACGCTATTTACTCATATTATTCTTCATGGCTACGTTCATTAATCTTTCTTTGTTTATCATGTGTCTGCTTCATTTGCAATTCCACCAGTTTAATTAGTGCAATATGTTGGAACTAAATTCTCGCACATCCGCGGATGGAAGAGAAATTCAGTTAGAATTGTCCATGATCTTCGGTGAATGGGGTTGATTGGTGTTGGAACCAAAAACGCTCAAATCCCTAGATGGAGGCGAAATCTGGTCAGAATTGCACATGATCTTTAGTGAGGGGAATTAGAGGTTAATTGCACATGATCTTCAATAGGCTTTAAGCTTAGCCTGTCGAACTAAGGCTCTCAGACTGCGCTCCATGGGCTATAAGCTTTTTAGCCATTCTTGCCACCCGAAGTGCCACGTTTCATAGGCCCAGAGATCATGGTCACACAATTGGGGGGGGGGGGGTGTGGTTGAATCCAGATCAGAATGCCTACATATCTCCAGGAAGAAGAATCAAACCGCTAGTGTAGTTCTAAGAAAGAATGGTCTGATGTGTGCTACATCATGAACCATCCTTGGTGAATAGGCTATGGTGGGCCGTTAAAGAGATGAGTTCTCCACGGATGTGTCTGCGCGTAGACCGCGTGGATGCAAAATGAGCCTATGTTAAGCATAGAGAGAATATAAGAGAGATGTATCTTCAGTTGTGATTGATTAATTCGTCGATCGACATGCCCGATCAATGCCCAAGTTAGGGTATTTATAAAGATCTTCACAGTCCCTGTAGGAAAAGTAATTCCAATTAATCGAGAGACTATCTAGGAGGGAATGTAGGATAATATATCCAATTTTGCTAGGATTCTGATTACGTTGCTTAATCCCAATATATCCTAATTAAATTGCCTTGAATTAGGGTTTCCTTACTTGGGACACAAATAATATTTTCAATGGGCTTAAGCCTAGCCTGTCGGACTAAGACTGTTTGACTACACTTCATAGGTTATGGGCATTCTGGTCCTTCTTGCCACCTAAAGTGCCACGTGTCATGGGCCTAGAAAATCATGGTCCAACTATATATAAACGGATAAACTTCTTGTAGATAGATAATGGTGTAATATGTATATCGATAATACAATGATACTTTTTACTATTGACTTGCTATCTACTAATGTCATTGATAGTTTAACGATATTATACACACTCACGAAATATTATTTATCAAACTTTTGTTTTTTTGTCAAAAGGACGAAATTTGTATCGATAGATAATGTGGATGTATATCGATAAACACAATTATATGTTCTGCTATTGACTTGCTATCTACCAATGTTATTCACGGCTTATCAATACTACATCAACAACTTAGTCATTTAATCATGTAAAGAAAAGGATAGTTTCGTGTTTTATTTTATTGCCAATTCAAAATATCATGAAAAGAAATTGGGAATGGAGAAATGTAGGAGGTGATCAACAGCTGATCATGTGAATTAATTGATGAGATTCCACCAGAGAAAACTGAGATCATCTTCTTCTTCTGCAACTTTTCTATGACATGGAAGTGTCACTTTATGTTTATGCTTTTATACAAACAAATAGATGTGAAGCTAACTGCAACGAGCTGTTATAAAACCAGATTTTCATTCGTAGGAAGGTCGATTAGGTTTACAAATTTGCCATGCTCAACTAAATTAACTAAACCACGCTAATGGAAATTTCGTAACCTAGAGATCATATATCTGATTTATCGCTGGACGGTTTATCTATAAGAAGCTCTCTTGACCAATGGCACATGTAGTTGGAAAATACATATAAGCGAATTCAGATCAAAGTTTGCAATATTGGGCTAGTCCACATATAACTTGCCTAATGCAACGGGTTGGACTTTGCGTAGAGAGGATGACAATGGAAGGTTGGCCATGCTTTACTTAGCATGAATCCTAATAATGTTATGTCTTAAAGGGGTGAAAGGTGTTTGTAGAAAGCCGGTCTTGGTTTCTTCGATCGGTAAGGCATGTGTTTCGATTGCTTCAACAAACGATCTTCTCCGAAGAATTCTCTCTTCCTTATATCAAAGAAGTACGAGATTTTTCCAATTAAAAGATTGTAGCTAAGTTAATGATATGGTCCAAATGTATTTTAACCAAAGAATGCAATATAAGCACAAAGCAGGTCGCGGAAAATATGTTCCCGTAGATCTTATCTAGTTCTAACTATCTAATCTGGAAGAAGACATTTCTTGAATTAAATGGAGGTTGCAGAAAATTTCTGAAAGACAATAACATATGCTTGGCAAATTGTTACCTTTTTTGTTCCACCCATGAATCTTTGCACTGAACAATATTTGTGTAATTTTGATTTGCTATCAAATTCATCTGCAAGAAGGAATAAGGAAGAAAAGGAAAAACTTACATACGATTTTCTTACTTCCTTTTCTCAAATTTGTGGAGAACAAGAGACCAGTTCCAAAAACTTCTCCCCCAATTTGCTCTATTACTTACAATCTTCCTGATACAGAGGAACTTATGGATTAGGGATTACGAACAGTCACCCTTGGAAAAGAATTCTGGAATACCAAACGTTGTGAGAGAAATTTTCAAAATCTGACTCCAAGACCAAAAGTTGTGCTAAACAGGGTTTGTGCCGTTAAACAACTCTTCTACAACCGCGTCACTTCCCTCTTTGATACCACATTATCATTCGTAGTTCCATGAACCACCTTCAAAAAATCGAAGCACAAGGGAGTAGCATGCAAGTCGAATAAAAAGGAATCATGGAGAAACCATATGACTAACAGTAATGAAGACAGCAGTACTGCTTAAAGATTAGCCAGACAAGACCTGAAAAAAAGAAAGTGATGGCTGAAAATACTCTAAGACATGCTTTAAATCAAACACAAATGAGGTTTTAAAGTATAAAAAAGAGAGAATATTTGAGGCAAAAGCAAAGGGAAAAAAATAGAACTCATTAGTGACTGGTTTGCAAACCTTTTTATGTTCAAAATTTGTAAAGGAGGCAGTGTTTGCTTGCAATTTGAGGTTCCATAGATATCATCATCACTACCATAATATATGTGGTTGAGGTGTCACCCATCATATGCAGTTCATAGTTTGATTGAGAGTGAAAGATAAGCAACCAAATGGAAGTTAAACTATAAAGTTTGTGTGCAATTTTTCCAACCATATATGTTATGTTTAATTTTCAATCTATCATCAAAATTGCTTAAGAATTGTTAAGTTTTCTCCTAGAAATAAGAAATCTATTAAAACTAAATTGGTCAACAACACATGTAAGTGTAGTCACATTGCTTAGAGCTCGAATCTTTACTCCTGCCGTGTAGATTAATTTAAGGTATATTGCCAGTAGGAAAGAATTTCATCAAGACAACATTATTTCTTAAAATCTCTAATATACTTTTTCATAAGCCTTTATTAAACTCGTGATTATCTAACCCATGAATTTGTGTTTTATATTGATCAAGTTGACATGTACTCTTATTTGTACATTTTTTAGCAATCGAAAAGACATGTTTACATTTTAATTAAATTCGTGAATGACTAGTATATTTTTTCGTTGCATATACGAATTCTTACTCTAGACCGTTGTTCTAAAAAGCGGCCTAATTGACCACCCATGCACTAGGCAGAGGCTCGGCGCCTGACTAAGGCCTAGGAGTTTAGAAAATCGGTGAAGCCTCCACGAGACAATTAGGCAGGATCGTAGGCGATTCAATATTTTATTTTTTTAGGTTAAGAATTTGAAAATAATTTCTTTTAAAAGAACTTTACACTTTGAATACATATTTTATTTTATGTACTCAATCAATTGTAGTACTTATTTATATGTTTTTATTGCTATATAATAAAGTTAACTACATTAAAAAAATCCGCCTAAACTCTTTAGGTCGCTCGACTAGTGTTTTTTTCGAACCTTACTCTAGATATCTAAATTGTGTTTGGTATCCAACCAAAAAATCTACAACCATATTATTGATTTTGACTTGGAAAAGAAAATCTCAAACATTACGATTGTGATTAACCGACCACTACACCTAACCTCACCACCATATTTCCCTAACCTTTTCCAAAACCGTTATTAGCACCTCAGAAAAGGGACAAAAGAGGAATTTCAGACCAACGGAGGTAAGACCTCCCGCCAATAGGAAACCGCCACGTCGGCCTCATAATAGAAACGGTCGTTGTTAAATTGCACGGGAGCGTCACACAGGAAAAATAGCGAAACACGACTTTCTCTCTCTCTGGCTGGCTCTCGCTTTCTCTCTCCTCGGGCGATCCAAAATCTGCTAGGGTTAGGGTTTTGAAAATCCCCTAATTTTGATTACTGCTTGATTTCTTTGTGTTTGGTTCAATTTTTCTGCTTTTGATCGAGGGCTTCCTTCGATCTTCGTATTCGGTTACTGATTCTCTGATTGTAATTCTTGGCTTTTTGGTGAACAGGGACTTCGTGTCCGATGCGATTCTGAGCTCGGGAATCGGTAGGTTCAATTTCAAGAGATTTGTTTTAACAGGGTAGGGTTTCTGTGCATGTATATATATGTGTGTGTGCTTATATAGCTGACCAAGTTTGGGTTTTTTTTTGTGTTGTTGATTTTTAGTGTTTTTAGGGTTCTCTTCAAATTTGCAGTTTTGGATGTATGCATGTGTATATGTGTGCTTGTATAGCTGACCAAGTTTGGGTTTTTGTAGATTTGAAGTGTTTTTTAGGGGTTCTCTGTAAATTTGGGATTTGGGGATTTTTGTGTTGATTACCCTGTTTTTGTTGATTCCAGGTGTTTTCGATGGGTTTTCTGCAAATTTGCAATTTGGGGTGGATTATTTATTTGGATGATTGATTAGTGAAAGTTTGCGAGTCAAAGGTCCGGTGTTATGTAGATTGTAATTGCTAATTGGCCATAAATCTGAGGTTGAGTTTGAACTTTGGCACAAATCAGGTGGTCTATAATGATTAGATTTTATTTTTTGTATGTAATTGCTATCAGTTGGTTGATAGGTGTTTATGTAGCTTCACTACTATACTTGTTGGCATGACGAATGTCCTTTCGCGGATTATAATAAAGATTTCGCTTCTGATTTTTATAGCTCAATTAGCGGTTTTCTATTTTTATGTCTTATTGAATTTACAAGCATATGTTCATATGATGCAAATTCAATAAGCCTTTTACAGGTTTAACATCTTTGGATGTTGTTAATGATGTTCTACGGGTTTTCTGGATTGAAATCTAAACGTTTTCTGTTCAAAGATGAGTTGTTGTGTGCAAATTATAAAGATAATGAAATACCCTGACTTCACGTTCTTTGATATTAAGTAATATGGAATCGTATGCAGTCTTAACAACTTTTTCCTTTCAAACAAAAAATTAGTATTTTCATTGCTTATATACCAGCATTAAATTGCACCACGAGCATTATTTTCATTATAAGTGGCGTGTTTGCTGAGTTTTTCATGTGTTTGTTGTTTTGGTTGCGTGTGTGTGGCGGACTAGTAAGTTTTCACTCTTAATAAGCTGTACCCCATTAATTGTTGGTTTTCAGGTGTTCTCTTTGCAGGTAAGTTGAAAAAATGGAGCACGAGGAGACTGGATGCCAAGCAGCCCCTGAAGGTCCTATTTTGTGTGTAAACAACTGTGGGTTTTTCGGAAGCGCGGCTACTATGAATATGTGTTCCAAGTGTCACAAGGATATGATGTTGAAACAGGAGCAGGCGAAGCTTGCGGCATCATCCTTTGGAAGCATTGTCAACGGAACATCAAGCATCAATGCAAATGAGCCTGTTGTTGCGGCTGCTACTGTGGATGTTCAACCCCATCCAGTGGAGCCAAAAACTCTCTCATCGCAACCATCATTTTCCTTTGGTTCAGGGTCGTCTGGTGAGCCAAAGCCGGAGGGCCCAAAACGTTGCAACACTTGCAACAAGCGGGTTGGATTAACAGGGTTCAATTGTCGGTGTGGTCACCTATTTTGTGCAGTACATCGTTATTCAGACAAACATGACTGCCCTTACGATTATCGCACTGCTGGACGCGATGCTATTGCGAAAGCCAACCCTGTCGTAAAAGCTGAGAAGCTCGACAAAATCTAGGCGTGATGCAGTGAAGTTTCATTTTCGAAATTGATGCTTGTTTTCATCCACGAGATGGCTTCAGAGTTTGCAGCGGTATCTTAGCACTTGCCGTTTTATAATGTTATACCTACTGGGGTGCCAAGGCGATCTAGGCATCTCTGCACTCTGAAGAACTCTGTATTTGTTGTGATTGGGAGAACTTTATGTGTTGCCTCGTGTCTTTCTAAGTTGTAGTCTGCCGGTTTGGTGGACATGGTTCGGGTTAATCTTCGTAATGCGTCTACGCGCTGTTTATATCGCATTTCGTTCTTCTATTACATGTCAGTGGATCTTGTATTGTAAAGTATTGATGTGGTTTCCAGGCATAAATCTATTTACCCTTCCTTTCCGTTCCATCGTGTTGTCATGCATTTTCTTAAATATTTTAGGTTTCCATATGGTTTTATCAGTTTCAGAACTCAAAATATAACCGTTGTCACAGGGAAAAAAAGGCCGAAAATGGCAGTTAATAACTGCAATGGAGTTTTAGCACGGTTTTTGCACTCGAGGTTTCGTGTTCAACTGCTCCCTCAAACAGGGCAATTATAAAACTTTTGGATTGTGCGCAAGGATATAGAACTGGGCAAGTCATCCAACACAAGGGAGCACAAATTGTGTATCAAAATTTCGATCGACGAGAGATTCAACAGTTAAAAAATAGTTATCGGTTCTGCACTCTTTCCGGCTTCTATTATTTTCTACTTTGAGAGGGTTCACAAGCCCTATGACCTAACACTACAAAAGTCCGGTCCGGGTTAGATAGAAATCCCTTTAGATTCAGCTTCAAGATACTTGCATATCCTCTCCATGACCTCTCTGCCCTTGGCACTGTTCAGCACAAACTTCTCAGCACATCGTTGTTCAACCTTTTCCGCCATCGATGCCAATGCTGATAACGGCTTGATTCGAATGCTGGTCTCCTGTCGGCATAATGTCCAGCCATTTGGGTTCTCTGGGTGGGGATCATACCTGATTTTCTCCTCCACCTCTATGAACTTTTCAAGGCTAATATTATTGGTGGTGAGTTGCATTGATCGTGCTTGCGCATCCACAACTGTTGACTCGACGCAGTGGCAGACATCCTGGCGAACAATTTTGCGGACAAACCATGGTCCTGGCGCATGGACCGTGATAGCACGTGTGGTGTAAAGCTTTCCTGTGCTGGGATCAAGCTTGTGGTTCAGAGTGTCAACTTCGAGTATGTGTGATAGCGTGCGTTTGTTTTCAGCATCAGCAAATTTTTTCCATGATGCGGAAGTCACCCGGTCCCATGGGTGCTTGTATGTGTACTCTTGCGTGTATGCCTTCACCATCTCTTTTGTCACTTGGTGTCCTGATAAAAGAACATTATATTAGTTCCCAGAAAAAAAGAGTAAGATCATAAAATATGGTTCAACTTCTCAAACATAGTGATACATAGTAGAAAATTTCAGCTAGTGAAATATCATAAATGAAATGAGAGAGCGTAAGCTAAGAATTTAGGTTATCATAGCCAATGCACCTGACTGCAATCAATTTGACTATGCACGATTTCAAATCAATGAGTTTGGGCAGTGAATGAAGCCCGTAGATAGGAGTATTCAGACCACAACAACAACAAAAAATACCAATCATGCAATTGGGAAACACCAATCAAAAGTAGGCTGGGACTACATGATGACAACGCTCTTAATTTGGGAGTTCCTTCAAAATTTAGACCGAATTAATTTGTACTATGTGGTCGTTTCTAAACCCACTAGAAAAACAGCTACCAGAGAATGTAACTACAATAACCTATTTTTGCTTGATGTTCAATCTTACGGTGACAGAAGAACAATACAATACTCTGACACCAGAAACTTCTCAAAATATCAAATGCTTGATCAGAGATAGACTATAAAGTTAAAATTCGTATGGATTACTGGGTAGAACTATAATACACGGATAGATGATGTCCAATGCCATTAAATGACTAACCAACGAAAAACGACGACAAGACTTTCTGGATTGCTCCTCATCTAGACTTTTCACTAGTTAAAGGCTCCTATTTTAGGTTAATAACTCCTATTAGAACTGTTACGGCAGACACTTCGCTTACATTATGCATTCCTTTACACTCTTAATGGTAAATGATTGTAAAGCTTTTACAAATATGTGACACTTGCTCGACGCCATCATTAGACTACCATCTTCCTTGATGCACATCTCTAGAGCTAAAAGCAAATGCAGAAATACTACATAGATATGCATCAAGGAGGAATGTCAACTAACGATGCAAAAGTTGATGCTACAATTCTTCTAAAAAAACTATAAGAATTGACGGATCTGAAAAGAGCAAAACAAACTTTTGATTCTGTGAAGAACGCAAGACACAAAAAACTGAGGGTTGTACCAGAACTTCAAGACCACGATGAACATTACAAACTTGCCTACATATGGGCATCATAAGCAAATATACTACCAAGCTGAAAACTAAAAGAATCAGGTAGTTATAGCTGGAGAAAAAGCACCACCACCGGCTTTCGTTCAGTACAAACAAATTAATATTCTTTGCACCAGCGTCCTACTTTTAATCTAACACCATGCTGTAACATTCATCGTCGAAGCAAGGTGAACATCCCACAAAACCCAATACGATCTCACCCACAAATCAAGTTTTTCCCTAGGCAAAACCATTGACCCTAATCTTAAACTCATACAAAGAAAAGGGCAGAATTCAAAACCCAAAACCTGGTCTCAGAAAAGCTTATCAATTTCTCAAGCAACAACCTTTAGCTCCAAAGCAATTCCTAAAAACTTACCCTAATCTCAAAATTCCTCCACCCTTCTTTGTAATATTAAACAAAAATTAAGTCTCATGAAAAAAAATATAAAGCCATCCTATTTTTTCACCACATAATCAACAAATCACAGATGTAACTCTAAACCCAGATAAAAAATTATTCAAATTCAGATAAAATTCACAAAGGGTCCTCCAGAATCAGAAATCTATGAACTTTTTTCACCGCGGTAACAGCAAAAAAAACACAACAAATCAAGAACAGGACCAACACATACACGCAAATAAAAAAATTCATCAAATTGTTTCTTCTAAATCAGTAATTCCAATTTCAGTTCGAATTCACAGGAAAAAAAAATACATAAATCTAGCAAAAAAAGACCCAGATGAAAAAAGAAATAAAGGATGAATTATAAACTTTCAGCAGAGAGCTTACCTCGACGGTGAAATTAATGAAAGCCGAAACACAATATTAAATATCTATTTACCAAATTTCGACGAAGCGATTGATGGATCGCTTTTTTCTTGTGCCTGTACGAATTGCCCTCCTCTTTAAATTGATGGTTCTTCCATTTCTTGGGGAAGTGGTTAATGGACTTCTAGCATCGGAGTATTTTCCAACTCCCCGCTTTAAAATTTGCGGTTTTTCCATTTATTTACTTATTTATTTATTTTTATCAAGAAATTGTGAGGATTTTTTTTTTTTTTTTCTTTTGGAGTATAAAATAATTGAAAAGAACATTTGGCCCTTTAAATGTTAGCCTGAGGCCCAATTAATTGTGTAGAAGGACCCACAAAAGCCCTCTGGACATTGTTATTAAAAAGGACCTCGACTCAGAGGACAGAAGTGCTTTTATTAAGAAGCAAATCGAAATTTTCAATAAAAATTCTACTTCAAGTGGACTAATTATAGGTTTATCTTCTTCTCTATTTTAGAATTAAGTATTAGTTCCTATTTTTCCTGCTTCTAATTCGTGTCTTAATTTTTTTCTACCTTATCACAACTTAACCGATTTATGTTGTAGGTACTATGTAAATCGGCATATACAGTAGTATGGATTATAAAACTAGACTAAATCTAACAACAACTCAAATTTCATGAAACTGCACTAATTAGATTTTCATGAAATTAGAATAAATTCAACAACTCAAATTTCAATTGAAAATAAAAAATCCCCCACACGTAATTGCGGTAGGGAAGAACCTTTATTCATGCTTTTATTCATATTTTAGTTGCATAAGTGGCGTCTTCTTTCTATATGCCGGTCCTTTTTAGGGCTATATATATTATAATTTGTCTTTGTTGGACTTGTTTTATGAATGTTATCTACAATTTGACAAAAAAAAAAAAAACTCAAATTTTTTTACATGCATCAAGTATATACCCCTTTTTATTTCATGTCCCTCTCCCCTCCCTTTCTGCCTCCCTCTCCACCTGCATAACGTAAAGATAAAAAGAAAATGAAACGACTCAGGCGGGTCTAATATCTCCTTGGAAAACTCAGCTCCTTTCCAACATTCATCTTCTTCCTCTCTCCTTCATCATCTATACTAAACTGCAAATCGTTGTCATCCGTCTTGATCTTGTACCTCTGTGGGCATCAGGGTCTGCTATCGCCAAAGCCTTTTGAGGGTTAGTTTTCTCTCTTACTCTAAATCTTTATTAATTTCTATACACAAAGGTGTATGTATGTTGGATTTGAATTTGATATGGTTTTTTTTTTTAATTCATGTGATGATATAAGGTCTCCACACCAACAACTGCTTAAGAATTGGAATAAAGTGCAATTGAGTGAGATTTTATCCTGAAATCAGTCCGCAATATAATTATCTCAAACAATTGTGGTAATCTATTCTATTGGTTTTGTCTTTCTAGAAATTTAGTAATATTATTGAGATTGTAGTCTGAAACCAATTCGCAATAGGGGAGTAGCAAGTGCGCTTATAAGCCCGTACAATGTTCTTAACTAATTCTCCCGCGTGATTAATCTTTGAGCCTAATACATGGACACATGAGGCCATTAGCTTCACATGTAAGAAAATCCACTTTGATACCATTGAAAAGGTTGAAGTTCCACCTAAAACAAATGGTCATTAGTAGCCGGACTTCTTACAAGCTCATGCAACGTCTCTTTATTCTTCGACGTTAGACTGATTTTTACATCATATTCTCACGCTACACTATGCAATAATGCGGTGGATAAGGTTAAGATATACGTATATACAATACTTGCATTTGAAACAAGGTGGAGTAAACTCAAATGGAAATAATGGCCTACCGGTAACACAAGGAGAATTACATCAGCAGCTGCGCAATAGGTCTTACGCACACAAAATTTTGGGTTTCAACTTGCACCCATATTCTACTGATCCTACCAAGTTTTACCACAACGGGATTAATTTATGGTCAGACTTCAATGTAAAGATCGACAAAAAAACAACAGCAAAATACTAGAACAAAATAAAAGGTCCTCCAGCTCCTTGAGTTTGCATTGAAAATCAGCTCCTGTTACTTCAAAATCACCCAAAATATAGACCCAAAAAAGGAATAGTAAACTGTCTCTAACCATCCTTAAGTCCTCCCGATCACAAAATTACTAATCTCCCCATACAAAATCTCAATGTCGACCCTCAGTCACTCCACATTGTAAAAATACCCATACCCTCCTCCATTAGGCATATCATAATCAACCTTCACAAGTGCAAGCTCTTCTGCTGAACCCACTCCATTGTTTGCTGTTGAATTTGTAGCCAACCCAATTCCATTATTTCCTAAATACTCTCCAGCACTATAGCTCCCACTAGAGCTCCCAGTGTTGTGATCCATCACACTAGAAGAACCCATGTCCATGAGACCTTGAAGCAAAGCTGGGTGTGTACTCTGAAGTCCATAACTATTATAGAATTGCTGGGTAGGCTGGTATTGCTGCTGGGTCTGGTGCAACTGAAGCTGGGTTTGGATGTAATTTTGGTATGAAGAAGGGTCATGATGGTGGGTGTACTGAGAAATGTCATGGTTTTGGAGAGTCAGTAGAGGCTGGGATTGTTGTACATTTTGATCAAAGGTTGACTGAGGCTGCAACAAAGAGTACGCTTGCAAATTACGAACGGCTGAGGTTGATGGGCTGGCAGCTCCGGCAGCCGCATAGTGAAACGTGGAGCCAAGAGCCATCATTTCTTCCCGTTTTCTAGAAGATTCCAAGGCCTGAGCCTCTTTGAGACGCTTTGCTGCCCCTCCTCCAATGGGGAGAGTATTGCTTTCCAAAATGCTCTTCACGTCGTATCGATTCATGTCGAAGTTGGTTACGGCGTTTAGGCCTCGGAATTTTATTGCTGCTATGTCGTAAGCTTCAGCTGCCTCCTCCTCAGTACCTATATAGAGTTCAATCGATCAAAGTCACATAGCACATTTACTTCAAAAAGTATCTTACACCAGTATTACTAATTTATACAAGTAGAAAAAGTACCTATCAACCAAAAATGAGGTTACTAATTTTTCTAATTGAGCTTTGCATGAATCCCATCATGTTGTGTATTTTCAAGGGGATATTTTTGTTATAACTATATATAATATATATACATATAGGGTAATGTCCGGAAAGCCATCAATTTAAACCATATTTTGTAAATCGTACGACATGATTGTTGATGGATGGATTATCAAGTGTTGGTTAACACATACTAATTTCCTATTGATGACACATCACATTTGGTCTATGTAGTATTACTCATACATATATAGCATATGGAATTGTATATGTGTGATATAAATACAATGCAATAATTGTATTGTATGCATGGACATACTGAAAGTTCCCAAGTATAGATCTTTGTTGCCGGCAACTCTGCCAATCCTAGCTTGCCATCGTCCGTGTTGGTGATGCCTGAACAAAGATTTTGTTTCGTGCAATGAGATAGAGGAAGAGAGACATGGAGACAAAACTTGCCTAGCTAGCTAGTTTAGTGTACCTTGTAACTCCGCGATACATGGACGCTCCCCTAGAAAAGCCACTACTTTTCCTGAAAGTTTAATTAAATGAAAAGAAAAGTTAAGACCTTCTAGTACAAAAGAAACAAATTCTTGAAACAGAAAAAGGTGTAAATTAGGGAAATATACATTATCTATTTCATTTACCTTCTAATGGCTGCCACAAATTCTTGTCTTGTCATGTTCTTCATCTCCTCCACCTCCTTCTCATAGTTACTGATCTGCAGCAATAGTATAAAACTACTCGAAAAGCCATATATAATATAAACACAACTCTCGTTTTCTTTCCTTTATTTTATTTTTATCACATTGGCAACCGTTAATTGGTTTTTTTTTTGGCATAAATAAACTTACTGGAAAATTTGTAGTAGTAGATGTTCCCCAGTACTTTAGTGCAGCCAAGTCATAAGCCCTAGCTGCTTTATCTTCTTTGTCATACCCACCTGTTTAAAATAAGCCAAAAAAACATTGCTTTCATATAAAAAACATTCAAAACCATCAACCTTAGGAATTCAGGATGTTAAATAACACGTTGTAGCTAGTTAGAATCTGTACTCACCCAAGTAGACTGGAAAAACCATGCCCGAAACAACAACGACCATGATGAAGATCAAGGAAATGATGGTCAGTGACACATTTGGGGTAAAAATATACTTTGGCGTATGTAACACAGAAAACCCTAGCGGTAGGAGAATAGGGCATAAATACCTTGGCGGCCCTTCCTGGATTGTCCTTCCCTTCTGCAACTATTATCCCAAAGATGAGCTTCATACCTTCCTGTCCACCTATGCCTGTTTTATTTGTATTTTGTATATTTACAGATGCAAATTATTTATGTTAATGTATAAAAGGAAAGAAAGGTTCTCTTGGTCACCTGGTACCAAGGAATGCATTGTCACTTATTCTTAGATTTGATATAAGGGATGAAAATGGATAGAAATGTGCTTTAATATGAGCTCTTGATACAAAATCTAAGAGTGAATGGCCAGAATACCTCGATCGCCTAGTGACCAAGAAAGTAAATAGAAATGTGCTTTAATATGAGTTCTTTATATAAAATCTAAGAGTGAATGGCCACAAATCCTCAATCACCTAGTGACCAAGAAAACAAGGTTCTATAAAGAAAACATAAATGGGTGTAAAAATTGACCTTGTTACACCACGATAAATAGATGTTCTTTGTCCGAATGTGTCCAAAGTCCTCCTTGGGGTAGCTTCCACGGTAGTAATGCTGGTATTGTCGGTGCCGGTTTCACATGTTGAAGAACCCTTGCCACTTCCCATTGATAGGGTCAACGATTGGAGGAGGCTGTTGGATTTTTCTTGGAAATCAAAGTTGCTAGAATTGTCTACAACGGTGTTTTGTACAGAGACTATGTTGTTGATCGGGAATAAGTAGTCGGAGACAGAATCGTTGGCCTGAATATCGTTGAAGGCTACAAGATCTGAGTGGTTCTCGGATTTGCTCACGCCAAGAAAATCAGCCACCTTTGGAGCTTCATCGCTTCCTTGAGTATTAATCATATTCCACTCTATAAATTCACAAAGTATAGAGAAGAGAGAGAGATTGAGAGAAGAAAAAGGAAAAAAACAGACAGAAAATATGCATGAAAAGAAAAAAGAATTACCTTGGTTTTGGAAAGGGTTGTCCATGGTCTCATTTACTAACCCTAGAGAGAATTGATGAGAGGGAGAAATGTGGAGTTGTGATGGCAAGGAAGAATTAGTAGGAGAAAGAGGAAAGGAAAGCCAGTTGTTTGAATTCATGGACCCCATTTTGCTTTGATTGAAACTCTTCCTCCAAAAACTCAAAAACCTCTCCTGCACAAGGAAATGGAAAATGTTATGATAAACATTCAAAGAAACCCAAAAACTATAGCTAGCGGTGTTCATAAGCCAGAGAGGAGAACAAGTGATATAGATGTTTACCCAGGAGATTGGTGAAGCAGCAATTCTCTCTCTCTCTCTCTCTCTCTCTCTCTCTCTCTCTCTCTCTCTCTCTCTAGATTTTCATGTGTAGAGAAGAATGTAGTTTTGAGAAGATGAGAGAAGAGAGGAGGGCAGGAGGCTGAAAAGAGAAAATCTTGAGAATGATACAAGATATACTTATATGAATTAGCATAAACTAGGTAGCTAGGGTAGGTATAGTCTTACTCTATGTGTAAAACAATGATAAACAAATTAAGTAACGAGCTATATCATTATATAAAAATATGTTTGTCACCCCTTTAGCAGTGGTCATTTTAGGCTGGTCTAACTCTGACTGATCTGACTCTTAACACCACATTCGAACTCTTCAGAATCAAGTATTAGTTATATAAATATATATTTCTAATTGTAAATAGCGTTTGCTATCTTCATCACCATAAACTAAATTAAAGAGACACGAGTGTCATACTAAACTACAAGTCGAGCTCCAATTCAGTCTTTGCACTGAGACAAACCCTAAATTCCAACTTGGAAAAGTCCAACCAAACCCTCTCTCCCTAAACTTATCTACCTTTATCTCTACCCACTAGGGTTTATTGGAACTCTCGACCTCGTTAAGTGCAACAAATGACTCCCGAAAACCCAGCATTCCCACACTGCAAATCATCTCCCACTCTCAAAATTGACACTCTACGTAAAGTTAAACTAATTAGATTATAGATATATCTGTACAAACCCAACCGACCTCTCACTCTCTCTCTCTCTCTTATTTTACATTTATCTACAAAGGGATATATATAAGAGAGAATTGAGATTTTTGATCAGGTGATCGAAGCCATTTTAAATCAGAAGAGAAGATCTGCCAAGATTGGGGTGCTCTCACCACCAAAGAAAACCCAATTTGTGGATCCCCGAGTCCTGCATGTGTAAAAGACGTGAGTGTACGGACATGCAATATATAAACCTAAAAAATCCGACATATTTAATATTAAAAAGGACTTGGCTAAGGAGTAAGGATTGCTCGAGTGTTAAAAAAGTCTCACCAAACTCTCTGCTTCTTCCATTATTAAAAAAATTGGATTGATTCCGAAAAGAAAATTAAGAAAAGATTGAAGGATTTATCTCGCTAGCTAGTTTTTGGTTTCCCCAAAGAATTCTGTTGACCACCAAATTGGTTTGCGTATCCGTCAAAAGGTGGAAGCAGATATTTACTAATTAAATATCTTCTGCTAATGTCCTGTCTACAGTTAGAAGCTTGTATAGTGTTGTGCCGTCCAGTTAAGCGCCCAGGTTAAAAAAATGTTAAAGGTCTTTAAACTAATTAAAAATTATACCAACAATTAATTAGCCTCCACCAGTATCATGTAGATTGTAGAGTGTACACTGCACACCCTTACTGACCAAAACATACATTCTAGTAAAAGATATACGAGCTATCAGATCTTTTCTTCTTCTGATTGAAATGATACTATAACTAAAAAAAAGGATACTATTGAAATAGGGTTGTTGTGACATGCTTTCCTAGGCATGGGTTGGGTTACAATATAAGTCTCTAGATTCAAGAATATATTAATAAAATAAAGAGCGTGGTATAATTTGAGTGAAACTGTAATACCATGTTCATGTGTCGATATTTCAAGTACACCTAAAGATTACTCATTTAACACGTTAAACAATTCTACAAGGAAAATTCTAATTTGTAGTACTATCACTTGGCACACAAGTGACAGCCAACTATTAATGTGAGGTTTCAACAAAATGAGAAAATTCTTGAAAGCACACAAACATGCATCACCTAAAGGAACTTAATCTTTCTCCTTTTTGGGAATTTTGAAAACCTGAAGGAAGCACCTGTATATTGCATGTGTGTAATTTGATAAACAAGCATGTATACGTGTATAATAATACAACACCACATCCTGATGCATTCATTACAGAGAGATGTATATATAGTTATCAGATAAATATTATACGATACAAAATAAATCTCATATTATATGATAGAGAGTGAGCGAAAGGGGAAGGAGGAGGAGGAGCAAATCTGCTGCGAAGAATTTATACCTTTTCAAAAAATTTGGATTTATTTAAATTTTATATGACTTCTGGTGAATAGAGAGTCTGCTTTCTAAACCGCTGAATCAATGGTGGTCTTTTTCCAGCTGATCAACTGCATATTCAGAGAGTTTTCAGAATTCAGATTATACTATTGTTCACTAGTACCAAAAGTGAGAATCTTTTGGCCCCAGAAATATGCTACTGAAAAAAAACAAAAAGAGTTCTTCACCAAAAACAAAAATTAAACAAAAAGAGTTACAAAAATGAAAATAAAAACAAATATAAAGAATCACCCGCCATTGTTGATGATGACACAGTTCCCGCCATATTCTCCTACATAAATATATTCCTATTTGACTGAATTGCACCACAATAAGGGGGCAAAACCCCACGTCTATCGCTTTCAACTAATTAAAAAAAAAGATAAAAAATCCTTCAACCGAAAACTGCACGAGAAGAAATAAATCATAAAAATAAAAACGAAATTCGTAGCTTCGTTTTTACATTTTAATTTGTACAAGCTAAAGACCTAACCTGAAACAAAATGCAAGGAAGATCTAAACTTAATGCAATTTCAAGAAATTAACAGCGCCTCTCTCTCTCTCTCTTATCTTCTTGAAAAATGTGGAGTGGGAGGATTAATATCAGAGAGAGAGAGATGGTGGTGCATAACTTCGCATCAAGGCGTTTCAAGTTCTGTGTGCCACGTGTCTGCTGTTTTTATGTGATTGAGACCCGTTGAGATCGAATTTAGTTGCAGCCAGGCGAGCCAATTATCCCGTTTGCATGCTTGCACAAAGATACACAAAAAACAGAAGGAGCTTTGACCATAGTATAACCACGATGCCTATCTAATCTTCTGCTTTTACTATACTGTCCTCCATTACTTAATTTGCATTTAGTGCTACATTATTTTTAGTTAATTTTTAATGCTCCATTTATTTCTCTGAGAATATAAAGTTGAAACAATGACCAAGAAGATAAAACAAAGTCGAAACTTTACCTTTTTTGTTTTCGTTTATTTCTTTCTCCTCTTCTTGTGTTTATGTGGATGCTGGATAATGGATATGAATGATGTTGGAACAATCTTAATTTGGAGTAGTACTGTAGAAGTTTTATAGCATGATCAGAAGACTTTGAAAAGGTACCAGTTGTGTCGCTCAAGAACTTTCCAACAACTAAATCGATAAGCATGCATTAATGGTATGTTTACTTATTTGTTTGGCAATCCTAATGAATCAGTGGACAAATTAGAAAAAAAAAGAACGAAGGTTAAAAATTGAGAAAAGAAGAAATTTCTCCCACTCTAGTGAAAAAAAAGGGCACTGCTTTCTACACACTCATTTTTACTTCTCACATATTATTTTCAATTTTTGGTCGTCAGATCGAATGATTGAAGAATATCAAAGGTCTAAAATTAATAAAGGTGTGTGAGAAATAAAAATGAGTATGTGAATAATACCATCCAAAAGAAAAATTGGCTATACTAGAGCTGGAGGATGTGAAGATTATTCCTTTTCTTTCAGATTCTTCTTTCGCGGTGAATATTTTTTCATTGCGGTGATTTGACATGAGATGCACCTCGCTCCTTTCCTTTTTTTTGTTTTTTGATCGTATATTTAAACTATATTTTGTAAATCATATTTATGACGTAGTTGTTGACGATTGAATTATTATTGGCTAACTTGTTTATTTCCTATTGGTGAGACATCACATGATTTTCATGTAAATTTAATTTAAAAATTACTCTACCTAGCATGCATTACTTTTATTTTATCTTTTTCTTTTCGTTTAGGTTCTTTCGTAGTGAATAACATTCCCTTACGATGATTTGATCCGACCCGTGCTCATATATCTGAATTCCCACTCACTGCTTTTCAGTCCTCAATTCTACTCCCAATATCCTTCCTCCAATTTCGCCCTATTTTATCTAGATTTCAATCCGTCATTGATTGAGGAACTTTATAGCGATATACGCTCATAAGATTTTGGTCTGTCAAGTTAAACCATGACTTAATTATATTCACTTTTAAGAGTAGTTTTGTTGTTTGAAACCAGTTCGATCGAGTCCACAAATAATTCAATTGTTCCACCATGTTCAAGTTCACTATATGTTGACTGAAATATTCATGACTTATTTTGTATGCCAATGAAAATTATGGCAAACAACAAATGAAATATTCTAGTGTTTTTCTCATCGCAAAGTGAAATCATAAATAATAAAAATTGTTATTAACATTCTAAAAATTTCATAAAGAGGCTAGGAGAGGAGGAAGATTTTTTTTAAAGAGAAATATGATTATTTAAGTGTACAAAAATTCCCTAAATAATGCATTTGGAAAAGATAAAGGCTGCACTAGGATCATGCATAATAGCCAAGGAATGACTAATACCCCAATTTTAACCATCACAATTCACAGTTAAACTTCTATAAATTAATAATTTTTTAAATTTAGGAAAATATTAAAATCAATAAATTAATGATTTATAAAAAATAAAAAAACTAAGTAATAACCTATTAATTTATCAATGTATTCCTTAGTTTCTTAAACACTGTATATTATGTTTAGTTTCTCTTTTTACAAATTAACAATTTTACATTGTTTAACCGAGTAAAATTCATGAATCTACTTATTTTCTCAAAAATAGATTGTGCATTGTTCAATGTATTGCATTATTCCATTTTATGAACATTTAGCCAAGCAAAAACTTAAATAAACAAAAGTCATAGTAACACTACACATACGTACAACAATGGCTTCTCAACAGTGTAAAGAAATCAACAATGACGGATGAAATGCGTAAAGCATTGTGTGAGTACAACAAAGATAACCCAAGTAACACTAAAAACAATTACAATTGTGGGTGTTAGAAAAATTTAACTTGGAAGTGAATCAAGGGACAATACTAATTAATATTGTTCTAAAAATCCCCGCCTAGGCGCTAGGTGGCTGGTCATCGACCCGATTAATGCCTAGGCGTTTGAAAATTAAGAAAGGGCACCTAGACCTACTGAGGCGCCCGTCTAGACCGCCTAGACACCCGCCTAGCCCGCCCAGACCCGCCTAGATTGCAACTCATTTAGACAGAAAATATATAACTTTCATTTTGCATTTTATTTTTTCAATAAATTGTAAGAGACTTGTTGAATACTTAAATGAACACATATTATATGCTTGTTCCCACGTTTTCATTATGTTTCAATAGCTCATAATAGATATGTCATTCTATTTTCTAGTTTATGATGAAATCAGATATATTTTAAGTATAAACATACACTTACTTACACGAAATATAATAGATTTAATTAAATCAGCCTAGTCCGCCTAGGCGCCCGCCTAGATCCTGCCTAGCCACCTAGGCGCTAGGCCCCAGCCCGCCGTCTGACTAATGCATAGCGTCTTTTAGAACCTTACGATCAAGCAGTCTTCAGAGTATCTCTAAAAGAGGTGATGGCATTGAATAATTTTTTGTTCTAGTATGAGAAAACCACACTAGAGCTTCTTATCATGTTGAGAAAAAGTTAAAGATGAGATCCAAGGTGACATCAATTTCAAGAAGAAACGAACAATGTAAGTTATTTTTAGGAAGGTCTCATATTCGAACTATAAGCACTATGTAACATGAAATTATTTATTTATATGTGGGACCTATATGATTTTTGTAATATATTATCTTATATATTTTGCGAATTATTAATTTAGCACATTATTCTAAGTCGGGACCGCCTAAAAATTTTATTCAATCGAGGTTATTAATTTAGAGTGATGTTATTCTCACCTTAATGTCTTATCTTCCCACCTACCTTTTAATGAATTTTTTAATTACAAATTTGTCCATTTGCAAAAAGACTGATAAGGACATTAATTATATTGTTTTGCTTAATTAAAAAAAAAAAGGTTGGGCGTGGGAGACGATTTGTCTACCTTAAACCCTAACTCATATTTTCATCTCCTTTCATTAAAAAAAAGTAAAAAAAATATCAATGAACTTAGAAGATGACTTTTTCATTGAAAAGGTGGAAGATGACGCTTCTACGGAAGAGGTAGAAGATTATGTTTCTATTGAAAAGGTAGAAGAATAATTTGTGTGTGGGTCATTTGAATTTGTCCATCGTATTTTTAAATTTGTCGTTGTCGAATTCTTTTGAATTTGGATACCTTTGTCGTTTCCATTTGAATTTGTAGACTGTAGTGGTTTTCATTTATATATTATTTGTTTATATTTTTTAAGAGACAATTTTATAATTTCATATGTATGTCTATATTGAAGGTTATTTTGAGAATAATAGTGGGTGGGGAAATAGCATTTTAATTTTTTAACTTTTTAAGATGGGTGGGATTATAAAGTGGCATTGGTGGGAAAATAAGATAATGGGATGGGTCTAGTAGCTCTCTTAATTTATTGGGTATTGATTATATTGTCGAGGTTCTACTGTACGTAATTGTTTCCTTTAACAAGTTAAAATTAACTAGTTAACTAGTCATTTGGATCTCATAAATGGTGAATTCGATACTAAATTAGGTTGCCCATTGTGTGGCTTAGCCGAACTCCCCCTCCCCTAGTGTAAAAATATCGATGTACTCAAATTACAAAAACAAAAACTAGTCATTTGGATTCGAAAATAAGCCACTATAATCAATGAAGAAAGTGCAACTCCAAACCTTTTTTTCATAGGAAAACTAAAGAAAAGTCCAAAAAAACTTCCATTTTAATGAAAAGTCATTTTTAAAGGTATAGTGAATAGTACTAGGGAAAGGTATAAATGTGACATCCCACATCGCCCAGGGGAGTGATCCTTAAATGTATATTCCCATCCCTACCTAGCACGAGGCCTTTTGGGAGCTCACTGGCTTCGGGTTCCGTAGGAACTCCGAAGTTAAGCGAGAAGGAGGCCAGAGCACTCCCATGATGGGTGACCCACTGGGAAGTTACTCGTGAGTTCCCAAAAACAAAACCGTGAGGGAATGGTAAGCCCAAAGCGGACAATATCGTGCTACGGTGGTGGAGCGGGCCCGGGAAGTGGTCCGCCCCGGGCCGGGATGTGACAAAGATTCTCTTCTATTATCGTAGAGTGTTGGTTTTGACATCATTGGATGTCAGGACCTCTAGATTTGGTGTCATTCGGCGCAGTCGTGCGAATCTTCCTCTGTTTGAATTGTCACATTCGGGTTGATATACAAGAATTTGTGTCGGGATTGTGCCTCATCGGTGACGTGTTTGAATTGTTGGACGACTTTCAACTTCGGATCGATGCTCTGCGACGTGCATTCCCTGGGAATGACGGGTAGAGTCGGTGTTACCTGGAAGCGGCGTGTTTTAGAAATCTCAGTTTGTGGAAGTCTGGTCAAGACCAGCTGTAAATCCGAAATGGCGATGCCACTCTGCAACATGCGTTCCCTAGGAATTGCGAGCAGAGTCGGCTTTGCATTGAAATCTTGGGAAACGGAAAAATCTTGGTGGTACGAATTGGTTAAGACCAACTGGAGATCTGAAGCGATGATATCACTCTGCTGCAACATGCGTTCCCTAGGAATGGCAGGCAGAGTCATATCTCTTGGAAATTGCTCGAAACATTCGAAGTGCGTGCTAAAGAAGCGAGTAAGTGCTAGTGGTGACGACGGTTAGTAGGTGGTAGTTGGTGTGAGCAAATCAATGTTCTCGGACTCGTTTCCACTGAGCATTATTCATGTGGATCTTTAGAGCAATTCTCGACGATTGTTCTATCGATAACCTTCTTGATTTCTTTAACGACGAAGTCAAGTTCTCTAATCTTTGATCGTCAGCTTCACATTCTTTGAGTGTTGACTTCGTTTGCATTAATTGCTTTTCTTGGGAACTCCTTGGTAGCAGACTATTCTCATCAATTTCCAAAAAGGAGTTGCAATTCTTGTTGTTGTTGTAGTTGGATTTGGATGATGAATATCAAGTCTTGTTTGGATAAACAGATTCCTTGAACTTCACCTGGGTCTGGTACTAGGCGAAAAACTCTAGTTCCTCGTCCGCATACTTTTCGGCGAAGGTGAACTTAGTCTATTGCTTGCAGCCTAGCTGTTCAGCCTTGTAATTTTCAGTGTAATGGCTTGAGACTCTACCATAAGCATCATGGTATGAAGATCGAGCTTTGCTCTAAACTTCTCTGGACTCATTGAGCTTTGGTTTGCGCGCGAGCATCACTATAAGGTAGCCAATCGTGTCACTGCATGCATACGCAGGCTGCTTTGTACCTTTCTTCTTCGTCATTCTGTTGATTCAGAGGTTATATGTTTAATTTTTGAACTTTGAAACAGCTCTCACAAAGCATTGTGAATTTCGAAATGTCTTTGGCCTCGTCAAATCTTATTAACAGTTCTTAACTATTCTTGAACTTAGACCTAATTCCTTTTTGGCTAAGAAACCAGTTGACCATACTGTGATGATTTGCAAAATAATCATAAACAATGACTTCTATTTCTGCATTTTCACCTTCCTTTGCTTATTCGTCTCTCATTGTAAACTGGATCATGCCGGAACATTATACGGAGGGTAAAAAAAAAAAATTAAAAGTTTGTTCTCAGCATGGTTTCTGGTTTAAATCTCGATCTCAGCATGGTTTCTGGGTTAAATCTCGATATCTTGTACTCCAGTTTTAATGGACTAGTTTGACCCTTAAATTCTTGAGTGTTCTTTTAGCCTTCTCGACATGGTTTCTCGCTCAATCAGTGAGGAATTCATGATCGATCGATTCGGTGAAAGTGTGCGCCCAATTCTTATCGATTTGGACAGGAATGTTGAGAGCATAATCTTTTCACAAGCTTACCAGACTTACCAGAAAGAGTTTCACGTGGGTGTGAAGTTTGAGCCATCTTTTGGTAAGGGATTAGTGAAAATTGTAGTGCAGGTGATCAACAGATTGCATCACTATCTTCATGTTGAATTGAATGGTCACCACTCATTATCTTGCTACAATTCATAACCATCATATCGTGCTCTGATACCAATCTGACACGCCCCGATCCCGATATTCCCCAAATACCAGGATAAGCACGTGCTGGCCGACACCCAAGGGTGACGAAAGCCATTTATTGAATGCAAATGCTGAGAATAAGGAGTAAATAAGACTTATAAATGTAAAAGACTAATGAATATGCATTTCAGGAACGTGTTCAGAGCATACAACTAACTAGAATACTAAAAGAAATAATATAAAAATTGAATGAACAAGGAATGGGTCCTACACCGAGAGGACTCGAAGATACCAATGCGGAAGTGCCTGGATGCCGGGATTGTATGCCTCGATTCTAAGTCCTGAAGGGGGCGCAAAACAAACATGAGTGGACCAAGTTGATATATATGTGTTTTCATAAAACCTGGGGGTTAGTACGTTGATAACTGTTTTATTATATATATATATATATATATACACTCAGCATTTGCATTCAATAAATGGCTTTCGTCACCCTTGGGTGTCGGCCATCACGTGCTTATCCTGGTATTTGGGGAATATCGGGATCGGGGCGTGTCAATAAATGTGGTTTTTCGTTAAAAGTAAACAGTACCGGGAGTGTTTTGTTAAAACTCACTTTTTTCTTTGGTTAAGGTCCAAATTAACATCGATTCCCAGATGTTTTGTACTTGGATCTCCATGGGAAGCAGATAATGAAATTTGCAAGTCTCTCATTGGTAAATTTTGTAAGAGCACAAATATATTGGCTTTCAATAATTTCTACAATGGATGATCAATCCAATTTGTTTGGGTTCTGCGCATGTACATGTTTTATCAAATTTTAAGACAACTTTGAAAATTTTCAAGCAGCTGCATGCATTGTTGCACCTAGATTTATAGGGATTTATAGGAGAGGTGGATAAATATTGTGGGATCCATCAACCTTACAAATTATCTTTGGATCGTTGGATTACAGTGATGATGAAATTCATGCATGCTCTATTTAGTGTGCAAAAATAGAAAAACGAAGAGTTGGAATTTGGAAGGCAGGGGCATAGTGGTGAATGTGAACAAGCAAATAAGGTCATTTTAGGGCAAAGAAGGTCACGAGGTTCCACAGAAAATATTGAGTTTTTCCAGATGTTGGGAGGAAACGCCGGGAAAGTGCTCCTGTCGCCTCGAAATGAAGCACTTGATGAAAAGGCACAGTATATTTTTGGAAGAGAGATTTTTTAGTGTGCCAAGAACACGGTTCTGTACAAGTGTAATATTTGTTGAACATTCAAAAAAAGATTTTCAACTAATTATATTACGACACTTATTGTACATGCCATATTCCGAACACACTGAGAAATTTCTCATCTTTGAGAAGCCCTTTGTTTAATCGCATAAACCGGTTAGGGTTGTTTTGAAAACTCTGGCACTTTATGTGAAAACATATTGGTATCCTTATGGTGATTAATGTCCTCAGAATTTCACTGATTTGTTCATAAGAAGAATGTCAATATCATAGTTTTGAAAGCATAAAAGGTGCTGACATTACCAACTTGAGGTGATTAATGGAATTTCCAGTATATTATGGATAGGGTATCCTTATGGATATAATCGATGTATACAGTTGGAAACAATAAAAAACATATAATATCCGATCATCTGCCACCAATCTAGAATTACATGTCTACTACTTATGTTTTCCCCCCTGTTGGGGGTCTGCAACCCTTCTTATCCAATCTAATGTGCATGTATGATGCCAGTTTTTGCTGTGAACGTTTGGACTCCTAGCTTGATGTATAGGGCCATAGGCATGCATGTTTGAACATTTATATATGGCTTTTTTACATCTGCATGTGGATTCCTAGAAGCATAACTAGCGATATTTACCTTTTTTTCTTCTTTAATATGAAGGATTAGGCGAGTAAAACAACTCATATGTAATAATAATTTTGTTTCAATTTGATATAATATAGTTAGCTATAAACAGGGCCGGTCCAGAGATTTTTTAGGCCCGGGGCGACGTAAAAAAAAGTACCCTAACTTCATGTAAGAAAATTATTTATTTTCACGCATAAGACATCGAAAAAATAATTAGAAAAACACTTCAAACTCAATAATTTAGAAACACATAAAGACTAATTTATTTTGTATTGAGAGAGGGAAACAAAAAAACTTCGGGCTTACAAGTAGATAGATGATGAATTTTGTTTTCCATCTGAACTTTGAATGTGTTTTTGAATAAATCGTGAGATGTTTTTTTCTTATTTACTAATCTTGTCAATATGGGACTAAAAAATAATGATGTTTTCGAGTCTTTAATTGATATGTATTATTAATGAATGGGCACTAAATTAAACATTTTGATGACACGTCATATAATTTGCAAATTTGGTCTACGTATTATTCTTTGTTGAAGATTAGACTTAAATTAAAACGAATATTTAAAAATAACAATCCACATAGCTACTAGATAGTAACTAAAAATAAATTAACAACCAAACAAAAATTTGTAAAGTTGAAAAAAATAAACATGCACATAGCATTTCGAACTTAGGACCTCTTGTTAATTTTAAACAACAAAAATCATTGTTTCTAATTAAATTGATCCTTTAACCAAATTTTATAAATTTATACTCTTATAAAAAGAAATTTGTAAAAAATGGAAAGTAAATAAGCACACATGGAGTTTTGAACCCAAGACCTCCTCATTATTTTCAAATGACAAACCACCACTTCTAGTTAAATTTCTGTGTCTTTGAACCAAATTTTATAAATGTATACTCTTATAAAAACATATATAAATATACCACCCTAATAATTTTGGTGCCCCTAATTTTTTTGGGCCCTGGACGGTCGCCCTGCCTGCACTGGGCCTGGGCCGGCCCTGGCTATAAAGATAGGATGCTGGTATTGACACTCTAAACAAGTCATTCTACACTTAAAATTTTATGTATTTTGAAACAAAAATACACTTATGAAGAGTGCAAACTGACTTTTTAAAGTGTCAATAACATATCTCTTCATATATAGATTTTCTGTGATAATTAACCGATAGGGTGATTTCAAGAAAATCATCCATTATAAGTACTTTTGTCACATAATTTTTCCTCTTTCTTGTTTGTAACATATTGTATCAACCCCAAAATCATCAAGTATGGGTCAGCTAGGAAGCCTTGTGAACTCGCCAAAGGGTTCTTACTGAGGCACCCATGTCGAAGCACACTTAATAACCTCACAATAAGTGAGAACCATGACACACGGCTGCTTATAACTAATGGGAGATTTCCCTCCAACTTGGAGACCAATCATGCGACAAGTGACAACACCACATTAAGTGCATTCATTCCCATATTGGCCAAGTCAAGAAATCTGCTCCAATTTTGCCTCTCCAAAGGGTAACTTCTACTCCTTTCAAAAGGTTAATTACATTTACTATTCAACAATATATCAACACTAAACTCCCACGTGGCGCCTTAAACATACTTTGATAACGTAAGTATCAGAGGGTCTTAGGACAGCCGGTACCACATCGGTGCCCTTCGGTACTTACTTTGCCTTTGACCGGAGTGCCCTCGCAATGGTCCTCACACCATACTTTAGATGGACTCAAGGTCTACCCGATTTTATGGATCAACATTTGATAATATGTGGGAATGGATATGAAAAGTTATGCCAATTCTCCTTCATATATAAGAGAATTGTTCCTCCAATCAACCCGATTTTGTGCTTTAAAATTTCTTTATAAGAGAAATTATTATATAGTAATATAACATCACATGTTATTATTAATTCATGTATTAAACTGGAAAACTACTTATTGATCATATTAAGGTAGAATAAATAATTATATATACATATAAAGTGAATTTGCTACAATTAATATGTACCGAGGGTATGGTCTCACCCAAAAGTTAATTCAAATAGTAATGGTAGGGAACCCTAGCTATATCCTCATTAATTAGAAGACAATACTTCATTTGAATACTTTACTTATAAGGATTCATTCACAAATTTATTAAATCTATTTGTTGGGAGTGTGCCGTGCAATCAAATAAACTTTGTATATGCTTAGGGTAATGATAAGGAGACCAAGGTCTAACAATTTGGTCTACTTAGCATTAATCATATACTTATAGATAAATGCTAAAGAGACTCTCTTAAAGTGAGACACTTCATGAACTGTCTATCATCTTATGTTTTTACCATAATATTTTACAATGTTGGCACGGAAACTGTGCAAAAACATAAGGTGGCAAAGAGTTCAAGGAGAGTCTCACTTTTAAGAGTCTTCTTAACATTTCTTTTCTCTGCTATTAAGAGGGCAGGCTTTGGGCTGCTCCTTTGTTGTATGTGTATTATTACAGATGCGAAATTAGCATCGTGAAACTTCTCAATGATTCAAACAACCATTCGATGCACACGTGAGCTGCTGCCTGCTGGTGTCTACTAACACGGCCAGGAAAGTGAGTTATAGGCCATGGAGTATGAACCATGACAAAACAAGCGCGCAGTTGATCAAATTGTGTTTCAAAAAGAAAAGGCACGCAATGGCAAATATTGGTGCATTTCATGCTTCTAATATAGATTAATTTTATGTTGACACTATTATATGAAACAAACAGCTAATTAATGAGAGCCAGTTGCATGCCCTCGACAAGCCCTCGTAAGTTATGGGAACTTCTCAATATCGATAGCAAGTAAAAGATTAAAGATTAAAAATATCATCTATTGATCAAATAGGATATCAATATATGTAGCATGTGCATGACATTGTCTTGTTTTCTGCAACCTAATTAGGAGCTTATTAAAATCACGTTTAAAATAAAAGAACATTAGTAATAGTAGTATATGGTAGCTCTTGATAAATTATTTAGGATCCTAGATTGGAGGGAGTAAGAAATCTTCTCAAATATGACTTTCTCATCGATTGATTCAACTTGAGCATATGAAGTTTGTATTATATTATGGAGTAGTGCCCATAATCGTTACAACTCAATTAGTAACATGTATAGAACATACATTTCCCATTTAATGTTACAGGTGCGACTATGAAAAGAAGACTCAAGTCGAAAGGAGTAGAGGAAGATCTAGGAATACTTTGAAAGAGACTATACGAAAAGATATGAAATATTTGGCGCTAACGGAAGATTTGGTATAAAACTGAGCGCAATGGTGTTTTAGAATTCATACAGTCGACTCCACTTAATAGGATAAGACTTTGTTGTTGTTGTTGTAGAACCTGTATAACCAAAAGTAATGTACCAATTAACCCTTGATAATATGCTTCTTAATTATCTCTCTTCTGGAGAAATGGAAATGGATGGGGAAAACGCAAATCAAAATCATTACAACTTGTTATGGGTCTCACAAAAAAGGCTTTTTAGCCAAAATGGTCACTGAGATTTGCATAACACATCACTTTGGTTCCTACAATTGAAAATCAATAGAAATAGTCCATGAAATTGTCCACCATCCATCATTTTAGTCCTTCCATTAAAAACTTTGTTAAGTGTCCAGGAGCTCTTGGCCGGAAGTTTGGGCAATTTTCAAAACTTCACAACTCAATCGTTTCTTAACCAAATTTGACTCATAATATATCAAAATGAAGATAGGAAAGTTTATAATAAGATTATACCTATTTGGAACCCCAATGGTTGCCGGAGATGGCCAGAAAATAGCCTGAATGGTGATTGGTCCGCGGGAAAACTGGGTAAACTTTAAACGTTCATAACTTCTTCAATACTCAACGAAATCGAGTGATTCAAAAATTAAAATCATACTTCTCAATGATAACAAGAGAATGGTACCTTTTTTGATGGCTAATTCGTCTTGGTTTGGCCCGAAAATGGCTAACTCGAGACCAAGATAGCCACTTTCGAGCAGTTTTCCGGACAAACCATGGCGATTTAGCTCTCGAGAAAGGTACCAATCTCTTCATCTCGTTGAGAAGTATGATTTTTATTTTTGAATCACTCAATTTTGTTGAGTATTGAAGAAGTTATGAACGTTTAAAGTTTATCCAGTTTCTGGCGAGTTTTCCAGATTTCCCGCAGAACATTCACCTTTCAAGCTATTTTCTAGCCATCTCTGGCAACCATTGGGCTTCCAAATAGGTATAATCTTGTTCTACAATTTCCTATCTTCATTTTGATGTATTATGGGTCTAATTTGGTTAAGAAACGATTGAGTTACGAAACTTTGAAAATTACCCAAACTTTCGACCAAGAGTTCCGGAACACTTAACGGAGTTTTTAAGGGAATGACCAAAATAATGGACGATGGACAATCTCAGAGACCAAAATGATATGTTATGCAAATCTCATTGACCATTTTGGCTAAAAAGACCACACAAAAAGTCTGTTCAATATGATGGGCTTTATCTATGACGTTAATTTTGTGACTGAAAAAAAATAGCTAGAGGTAATAGAGACGTATTATTGAGACATTGTTGTACCCAACAATTGGGCCCAGCCTCTGAATTGTAGAAAAATTGAAGGAATATTGGTGCTAATCATATATCACGAGAAAATATGTTTTTGCTTAACAAGGGCAATCCGCATCATGTGAAAAACTTTCACACGTTTAATGAACTTACATTCTTTTTCCGTGATAATTTATGTTGTTTTTATACAACGATTTTTTACAAATAAAAGGAGGGGGATTGTTCTACACCATTTATGTGAGTCGAACCTTAAATTTACTGCTTGAAAGTAAAGAAAAAAACCATTAAATTGTAGTACTAAATAGTGTGATAATTAATGCTTAACGACGTATTTTGTTAGCCAGAAATCAATGAGGTTTCTTGATAAGAGAATTGTAATAGTGTGAGCGTGTTACTGCCAATTAAAAAAATATACAAAATTGAATATCTTGCGCACCAACTTATCAAAGAGATTGTGATTTGGGTGGGGAACTAACTAAATATTGGAGTAGGATTCTCTCCCCTCTTTTTTTCCCTCCTCTTCCTTTCCCTCATATTTGAACGGTCACGGTTAAGTCACGTCAACATCTTATATTAATTTATTGAAAGAGAAAGAGAAAATAGATAATGTGAGAAGAGAGAATGGAAAGAGATGGAAAGAGGGGAGATAATCCTAGTCCCTAAATATTGTTTCTTTTCTATGCCGCAGAGAGATAACTTCAATAAAATTAAAGAAAAAGCAAAAACAATAAGGGTCCAAATGTGTATTTCTAGACTAATAATAAAATTACAACCTATAATACTAACCTTTCAAAAACAAAACCTCTCGATCGTTTATTAGTTTGTATTGTTTGACCACGGTTATTAGTTTTAACAAAATTAACACTTACAGTTTTATGTACAGTTAGTAAGTTTGACCTAGGGAGATCACAACTCTTAGTTAAATGAAACCTACCAAATTCGCAACCGATATCTAACACGAAACTTACACTGTACATATTTAACAATACATGTAAATGTATATATAATCACAGTTGAAGGACCAACTGTGATTATATATCCCTCCCAATACAATCCATTTCCAACACCAAACTCCCCAGAGCAATCTTCTCTAAAGACTAAAAAGCCAAACCCTAGTATATTTTTCTCTCTAAGCCCAAAAGTAAATTACACCAATATGCCAGGGAAACGCTTGCGCTTGGTTCGTTCCTCCACAAGCTTTGACGACATGAATGTGCTCAATGAGCCGTTGCCTCCACCGAAGCTGCGGATGAAAATGAAGCCACCACGCTATCCGACGAAGATTCTCACCGAAGACGATGATGTACCTCAGTCGGCAATTATGACATTGCCGTCGCCCTATATGAAGGAGAACGATCAAGGACATACTGGAAATTTCCTGGATAGATGTAACTACTGTAAGAAGATCCTTGATGAGAATGACAACATTTATATGTACAGGTACGTAAGTGCAATTGTAATTGCGTCTTTGAGAGTTACTTATTCTTTTAGGATTTACTTATCTAGTTCTTTAGCTAAATGAAAATTAATGGGAACATACACACATATGTTGTAGATTTTTTTTTTCAACTCTCACAAAAAAATTCAAACTGTGTATTTATATTTGCATACTGTGGCGAAATTAGGATTTAATTTATGGTGTTGAAACTTAAAAAGACAATTGCTTAAGCATGAGGGTAATATTCAATGCCGGCGCCATTGACCGCGTATGTAGCTCCGCCCCTCTCTCTCTCTCTCTCTCTCTCTCTCTCTCTCTCTCTCTCTCTCTCTATATATATATATATATATATTTATATATTTATATCCCTAACATAGGTTCTGAGAAATACTGAGGGAAGATTGGGTGCTTGTTTGAAAGTGATGGTTGAATGATTGTTGTGTTTGGTTGCCGAGAAAATATGGGGAAATTGGTGCAACAAATGTTTTCCTTGGTATACACAATTAATACATGGAAATTAATCAAGTTTCTGCTTGAATAAAAAAGAGAGCTAAAACATGATGATAATACATAAATTGTCTACCCAAAATGTGCGTAATACTAACAAATATGATAATTATAATTTAATCAGTGAAATATTAACATGTTATTGATGCGATATTGCAGTTCGTTGCGTGCATTTTGTAGCTCTGAGTGCCGTGACAGACAAATTATTGTGGACAAATTGTTAGTGAAAAGGTCAGGAAGATGAACAATTAATATGCGATCGAGTTGGAGACAGTGACTGAGTCTTCAACAAAAATAGAAAAGCCATAGCTATACCGCAACTACTCCACATTTGCATGCATGTCCATCCGGTTTTTATGGGATAACCGTGCATTTTTTCCATACAATGGTTTTTGGGATAATAAGTTCATCATTACCAAGGGCGGAGCCAAGTACAAGGCTATCTTGGGCTATAGCCTAGGTAGCTCTTATGGGTACAAACCAATTATTTCTTATATTTCATTTATTTTTATATTCATTTCGCTATTAGCCCATGTATCCTTTTTTTTATTTACTTTATTAACCAATACTATTTATTTTCTAAATAACAAAATCTATTATACACTTCATATGCTATCCATTTATGGTTAATTGTGACAATAATTACTTACTTTAATAGAGCTTTTAATTATTTTCAAAAGCAACTCGTTGCATGTTTCAATTTTTGAATTATTTTATGCATGATTTTATCTATTTAAAAAAGTTATACAGTGTGTTAACATTTTTCTGTTTATTTATGTATATATTTGTCATATTAAAAGTTGATGAACATAGAATAATTGGACGAGCTTTGCTTATAAGATTAACGTATAATCATTTTTTAAAAACCAACGTTTTATAGTTCTTAGCTAGCCCACCAGTCGAAAATTATCTGGTTCCACCCTTGATCATTACTTAGTTTGATCTGTAATTTCCTATATATATATATTAGTATGTTAGCACATATGTAATGGTCTAATTAGCTTACATGTGTGAACATTATAAGAAACCATTGTTCCCTTCCAAGCTCCATGAATAAGTATGCAGTTGATTTTTTTTTTTTAGATATTGTCTACGTACCGATACTAAATACATAATATATATATATATCAATTAATTTTAATCTAATAATATTTTTCTTCTTAATATGTATTTAAAGAGATTTAAGTTCGAATTTTCGTTAGTTGTTACATGTATCATCACTTGGAACATGTAAGAGATCAACAAGAGAAGTCCTTTTTGAATAAAATGTTAATTAAACAAATCTTGATTAGTTCAGTCCAATTAGGTTACTTATTGTGTGACTTAACCCAACTCCTTCTTTCTCTTAGTGTAAAATATATCGTTGTACTCCAATTTAGGAGTACATCACTTATATAAAAGGAGAACAACTTACACAATACGGGTATACCGTTGCAATGAAATAAGTACCTTTGTTCAATGAATTTACACATGTCTTTATTTTATTGGCACCAAATGCCACCGTAGCAATATACTCATGCTATGCAAAAAAAAATTCCTACAAAATAGGGTGGAATAATACTTTGGTATTAATACAAAAATCTTAGAGTTAAAAACAAGGGAGAGACGAGCACAAGCTGCACAACACATCACGTAACTAATTTTTGGACAATGTCAAAAACTTTTTGTAGCATCAAAGAAAGATTAATCATGCATGTTCAAGTTTTCATAGACTTAAGCCCTCCTTGCGGATTACACAACCAACTAACCAAGTGCATGACTGAGTTGGTATATACTTATTTAACAAGAATTAAATTGATGATAAAGTCTAAAGTTGGACTAAGCAAGGGAATCAAACTTAATAGATACTACTTAATTAAGAACATGAGCTAATTTATAATGATTCCCTTGTAGGGAGCATTTTTGCTCACCATCATAAACTATGGTGTATGCTCACCATACACCTAATCAATTGACACGTGTTATTTCACTTAATCTTGGTTAATTTTTTTTCAAAATTGAAAAACTAACATTTAATGTGAAAGTTAACTAGAGTTAAGTAAAATGACACGTGTCAATTGATTAGGTGTATGGTGAGCATACACCATAGTTTATGGTGGTGAGCAAAAATGCTCCCATGATTGTAAAAAATATATATAAATATATTAGAGTTATGTAAGTAAACAAATTAAAGTGTGGTTGTACATGTAGAAAGATTTTTTAATGTGTCCAGAATATGAGATAGTACACCACATGTCATTATACAAGTGGAGGGACACTTGAAAAATAAAACTTCTCTCCACTTATATAATGAAATGTGATGTACCACCCAGCCACACTGAAAATTTATCGTATGGGTAACGCTATAACTGATGCAATTTTTTTTCTTTTCCCAAAGTTAGAATAACAGATGCAAAAATAATTAGTAGTGGTTATACTCTTCGATATATGGCCAAATTGGATTGTTCATCCCCGTGGTCATATGACACTTGCATGATGACCCCCGTGGTGAAAAAACTAGGAATAAAACCCTTGTGGTCTAGAATGTTAGCAAATTTAGTCCAAAAGTAAGATTTCTGTTAAAGGACTGTTAAAAGTTGGGATAAAACTGTATTTTCAGTTCCAATTGACATTGAATTGGGGCTTTTTTTTATTTAAAAAATTAAGCATTAATTTTTTTGTTAATTGTTATAAAAAAATTATTTATTTTAAATGTAAATTGGAACTGAAAATACAGTTTTACCCATACTTTTAACAGTCATTTAACAGAAATCTTACTTTTGGACTAAATTTGCTAACATTCTTGACCACAGGGGTTTAATTCCTAGTTTTTTCACCACGGGGGTCATCATGCAAGTTTCCTATGACCACGGGGATGAATAATCCAATTTGGCCTCGATATATTGAGATGTAAGGTTTGGAATATGTGAATTTTATGACATACTGGATGGTTTGAACATTTGTAAACCCTACACTGCCTTTACCTTTGTTTGCACTACAAAACAAAATCCTACCGATAAAACAAAGGGATCTTTTGAAACAGGTCCAATTGGACTAAAAATTGAACCTATTTCAAAAGTCAACATCACACAAAAATTGGACCTGTTTCAAAAGTAGATTATAAAATTGGACCTGTTTCAAAAGAAAATCCTTGCTTATTATGTACAGTTTGAAGTATTGTAGATTCAAATAACAAAGCAACTTATTATTTCTTTATTAGAAAGGAAATTCTAATCACTACTTATACATTACATACCTACCTACCTTTCATCCATCTTTACAATCACCTCGGTATGTATATGTGTGTGTGTATTACAAATTGTTAATAGTATAATATATGTAGAGATTATCCTAGCTATTACTTAATTATCAAACTAGATAGATTTTTGAGCCAATTATATTATTACACTTGTTGTACTGAGTTGTGTCCCGATACGCTAAAAAAATTTGTCATTGAACTAAAAATAATTATTAGAATGAAATCATAATGCCAATGCTTCTTTAATCATTGGTTAAAAAAATTAGGAAAATATGTAATTGGGGAAAAAAAGGAAAAGAAATTAGGAAAATATGTACCAAATTATAAGATAACATGTAGACTCATTATTCTCTGTACTCCACTGGCAATCTTTCCTAATCGTTCGTAATGATATTCCACTTGAATTCATTCATGTTATCAACCTCCACAATAATAACCATAATAATTTTTTGTAAGGAATAATAACCATAATAATTAAATACCCAAAAAAAACAAAAACGTAAAGAAAGAAAGAAAAAGGCTACCAAAAGCAAAGTTAGCTAGCTCCACCCCTTTTTCCAGTAGTGAGAGTGTGGTGGCGCAGAGTGTATAGCACAAACGTACAAAAACTATCCTCTTTTGTCCATCATGAAATTGCTCAAAGCATACGAGTTGGATGCAACTAGCTGCACACAACAGATCAACTTTTGGAGAATCGGCATGCCCCACGGGTAAGCATGCAAAATAACTGTACCATATGTCAGTACTTTTCTCATCATTTTCTGACAAGTGATCAAGCACAGGTCGACTATGGTCTGTAGATGTTCCAAAATCACTATCTCATCAACCGCGCGTTCGAAAATAATTGCAACACTGCTAAAAAATATTAGATACTAAAGTATATGAATAAAAGTAATCCTATGATTTTTAGTATGACCTTTAGCATGGACCTAAAAAACTGCGTTGGATCACATTATTTGAATTTACGTGGCATGTGGCTTATAGCGAGGCTGCCAAAAAAAAACACTCATTTTTTTCTTCAGTCAAATGGAACATTCCTGGAAGCACTAACCTAGCTAAGTTGAACATATTTATGGGACGTGATTCTGTTTTTTACAGCAGATTCCAAGAGATATGAATGTAAACATGAATTTCATTGCGATGAATAAAACAAGAATACGTGTACAAAGTAATATTTTTATTAATGCAAAATTTTGGATTACAATCTCTGATACAAAATTTGATCATCCACTTCGATCTCCGGGGTTGCAAAGTGTGTGTAGGATGGTTGATCTGAGGGTTGCAATAACTTACTCTTGAACCAATGAACGCCACAAAGGTTTGACTTGTGGCGATAGAGGAACGACATGTGTAGTGGTGCTTGATGGTTTTTCACAAGTATGGCAAAGAATCCAGAGAGCTTCTTGAGGCTTATGAGTGCGTAGAATGTTTGGGAGTTTGAGCGTCTTAGTGTGAGACTGTGTTTTTTAGGGAAGACCTTTCTGTGTCTTGGGGCCTTGTATTTATAGGCTCTCCGATTGAATGAAGCTTGATATGGTCTTGATTTTGGACTTGACTAATTAACGAAAGAACCAATACTTGATTTGTGATTTGACTTCATCAAATAAATCAATCACATTTCATCCTTAATTTAGCCATCTTGATTTGCCAATCTCCCCCAATTTGGTTTTCATTTCATTTGTTTTAATTTAAATCAGTTAATTTGATTGATTTAAATGAAAATTAATTAAAGAATTAATAAAGATAATTCCTTACATGTCGAAATTTTAATGTATTAGTGAGTATTTATTTCACATAAATTTGCTTGTCTACAATGACACAAGATGGAGAAGAAAATTGAAAACAAAATGAAAATTTGAAAAATAAGAGATTTTAATGTGTTGGTGAGTATTTATTTTACAGAAATTTGCATGTCTACAATGACACAAGATGGAGAAGAAAATTGAAAATAAAATGAAAAACTGAAAAATAAGAGAAAGAGTTAAATAGGAAAGTGATAGAGTTAATGAAAACAATTAATGAGATTGAAGAGAGACTAAATTTTAATTAAAAGAGTTCTAGAATTTTGTTGTCAATGCAAAACTAGAGAAATGATAAGAAGACACAAGTTGATTTCCGATTCAAGTAATGGTTTAAAATTTGTGTTCAAACTTGTGCTTGAAACATGTGTCATGGATCCTTCCCATATATATACACTTGTGTGTTACGTACTGTAATGTTAATTCATGCACACGCAAATAGTTAGGTAATGGTCTAGCTCTTACCAGTTTCCCTGCTTCTTACTTGTATTTTACTTTTGATTATTGAAATCAATCACAAAAAGCAATAATAGTCAAGGCACAATTAAGAATTCTTCTCTATATATATAAACACTCCACAAGGTTTTCCAAATAAAGAAAATGGATTTCTTTTGATGGTGGAATCATGGCCGACAAGGGCATCATCAAGTATCAAAAGCCATTTTCTTTAAAGTTACATATGTTCCAAACTTTGACATGGGTGGAGGAATATAATAAGTAGTTTCTCTTATTTCCTTTCACTTTGAGCTTAGGTGGTGGAAGTTGCATTTTCTCCCACCAAATGTTGGCCGACAGGAACACATCTTAATTATGAAACTTCAAAGGTGGAATATAAGGGAGATTTAAACAGTTCTGGGTGGGGTTATAGTGTTCTCAACATATATTGACACAAAAGATAAACCCAAAAAGAAAACAGTGAACAAAGATTTTGTGTAACCTAAAGTTGGATTACACGGGGTATGTTTTAGGTATATATGAGGATCCTTTTCCAAAGAATTCCTTGTTTATTGTTGGCGAGGGGCTAACATCAAAATCGCATCATAAGTTCTCCTTCTCTCTCACAACACAAGCAAACACCTCACCCCACACAACCCCCCTTCAGCCTAAAAGAATTGGTTAACCTTAAATAGTTTCTATATCATGGTTTGAGATCCACTTCAAATCTCTATGTCCGAAGCCTACGGAACGAGAGATTCAAACCACTCAATTTCAATCTTATGACCTCCATTAACCTATCTGATTCATCCACTTTACAAAAAAATCCAAAATTTGAATGACATGGATCTCTTTCTCTCTCTTTTAAACTATCTAGATCTCTCGGTCCGCGAGCTCCGGAATGGATCTCATTCCTTGTATCATGCCATCATAACTGCATTGCCCATGACATAACTATCAAAGAAATCATACACGCAGGGAATAAATTAATTAGATAATTAATTTTTACTGGGGTACTAGATAAATCTTGATTTGAATCACTACATTTTCTTTGACTCTTGTTCGTTATTTATCCGGATCCAAATAAACAGGTATGGTAGTATAACTGATCCGCGAGCTACAGACAGAGAGATTTGGAATGGATCTCATTCCCCATATCATGCCAGCATAACTGCGTTAACCATGAAATCATACATGCATGGAATAAATTAATTTATACTAAACCAAAAAGAAAAATCTTATATTTCAGTTAATCTACGTGATTATAACTATTAATTACTAGTCTAATGAATTCCTCTTCTTTTGTTAGAGCAGATCTGAAAGTGCACATCATCTTCTAATTATTAGTTAGCGAGAGCTAGTTAACAATGGAAATGTGGAGAATGTTAACTACATTGCAAAGATGAAAGATTTGTACAGAGAAAGAGGAAGAAGGCAGAGAGAAACAAGAGAGATTCTAGAGAGAGAGAGTGTTTAGAGAGAATAGGAATTGTATTGATTGAATGAATATTTACAACTATGAGACAACAGTTTATATAGCCACATTCTCAACTGTCTAACTAACTATTGTTGAGCTAGAATGATATATTCAACATCCCCCTCAATCTCAACTGGGATCCCCAGGTTGAGATTGAATGAATGCTGCAGAACAATGAAATCCTTCTTGTCGATGTACTCCTAGCCCTGCTCCCATCATCAATTAATCCTCCATGGCTGCAAGCATTGAAAAATTACTCAAGAGCAGTGTTATTTCATACTCATCAATCAACTTCCCAAAGAATTTCAGCCCCTCAAACTGATTCACCACTGTAGCTACCAATACCCTTTCAACCAACTGGTTCAGGTTTACATCTGTCAGATCATATCCAACTGTGGCAGCAGATAGTTCCACAACAGCCGTGGCAGCAGCAAGGATATATCCCAAAACTTGTCCAATCTCCACTTCTATGGTGAAATCACATCCATCTAGTCTTCAACAGAATCAACAATCTCCCATTCATCAGTCAACACAATCTATGCTTCAGCAGCAGCCACAGTCATCAAACAACAAGCTTTACAATCACAGAAATCAAGAAACACAACCCTCTTCGGCAATCGGCCTTTAATGAAGAAAGGGAACAAGAACTGCACTCCGGCAATCGGCCTTAATGGAGTTGCACACAATAACGACAAACAAAAACTATTCAAGAACGTTACTCCGGCTATCGGCCTTTAAGGAGTAACACACAATATCTGAAACATAACTTTTCACTCCGGCTATCGGCCTTGTGAAGGAAACAAACAACTTACACACACTTCTGGCTATCGGCCTTTCTGAAGTGGGTCATAAAAGGGAAATGGCTATCGGCCTCTCTATCCCAACAAACACCTCATTTATCGACAATTTTCATGATTTCAAAACTTATGGCTATCGGCCTCTAACAATTATGCAATTTGAAGCAAAGAACTTTGACTGCGACATTCCATCAAACACATAGAGTGCAAGATAAAGGAACCTGACATTCTGCGAACCTTGAATTTGTACCCCAACTAGAGAAGATATGAACGAAGATATTCACCTCTGTTTCGATCAGAAATCAAACATTTTCTTACTGAAACATTTAATCAAATAGATTATGTGCACTGTGAAAACCAGAAATCAAGAACCTGATAAGAACTTCAATCTTGAACAACAACTAGACTGCAAGAACTTCAATAACCATACCCAAATCCAGTGCAAGTTCAGTGAAACATTATGAAAGGAAGAAGCAGAGAACCATACCAAAATCTGCAGAAAGAGCAGAGAGTGAGACCTTTCTGCTCACATTGCAAAAAGGCATGGAACCCGAGCAGTGTCGTCGTAAGTTCCATGGTACCCTTCCAGATCATCTTTGGTAATTAAAACTGCATCTCCTAAGGGAGAACATGCTTCGAACCCACCAATGGCTTGCACCCAGCAAACCCAGCACTTCTATTTTGACCTGAAGGATCAAGATCCATGCACGAGGTTGCAGAACCATATCCTGAGGAAAATCCGAACTCCGACGAAGCAGCACCAAATTCTGAGGAAAACCCAGATGCACTTTATTTCTGAAATCACCGACTACGCATGGAAGATGAAAAATCCAGATATCACCGACAATTTTTTTTTTTTTTTTCTTTCATAGCCCAGACGAAAAATCAACCAAGAAGTGACAGGACAATCGCGGAAGCACCGAAGAACTTTGACAAAATTTCTATGAAAAATCTGAGTAGAAAATAAAAAATAAAAAAAACTAGAAAACGATGAAAACTAATGAAAACCGGAACCACCAGAATCCAAGGCGTAAGCATGGTGGCTCTGATACCATGTTAACTACATTGCAAAGATGAAAGATTTGTACAGAGAAAGAGGAAGAAGGCAGAGAGAAACAAGAGAGATTCTAGAGAGAGAGTGTTTAGAGAGAATAGGAATTGTATTGATTGAATGAATATTTACAACTATGAGACAACAGTTTATATAGACACATTCTCAACTGTCTAACTAACTATTGTTGAGCTAGAATGATATATTCAACAGAGAAAAAAATTATGGACTAATTTCGAATAAAACTGGTAAAAGACGAACAATCTACGGTTTCATCAACCTTTGCATGCCACAAGTACTTTTTTTGAACCTACATTATCCATTACGATTCTCGAATGATGATTTGGAAGTGAAAGGCTTGTATACTTGCATATGAATAGAATGTTGGATGAAGATGAACATGTTAAAGCCGATTGCCAATTGGACACATGTATATGATAAATTTTCTAGGCCCAGCATGGTCTACCACCAACAACATCATCGTTTTTGTCTCAACTTTTTATCACAAAATGTTTCGGTAATATTAAAGGTGGAAACTCTCATATAAATATATTAATTATAGGGAATATTATTTTGTCATATGACAAATGTGTGATCTTATTCTGAACAATATGATTACTGGATAGAAGAGTTTGGAGTCATCTGGCGATGAAATATCGAAGCTGGGATCCGTAAGCATGATATAAACACCATTTAAGATGTTAAAGTAACAAAGTACGCAAGTCCCTTTAATCTCCGACATTAGAATTAGCATGGAACAAGTGATACGTAATAACAGAAATGTTTAGTAATAACAGAAATGCCACATGGCACTATTTCAGTTGTGGAGTTTGTTAGTATAATTAGAAGGGTACTAGTGTAATTGAGATATATGGCTATATAAGGAACTGTATAGCCATTATTTCATTAAGTTCAGTGTGTACTTTTTCCTAATCAATCAATACAATCTCTTTTGTTTTTCTCTACCAATTCTTTCCCTTCCTCTATACCAAATCTTCATCTTCTGCAATGTAGTTAATATGGCATCAGAGCCACCAAGGCTCACACCATGGATCTTGGTGGTCGATTCTTCTTCTATCTTTCTTCATTACTTTCTTTCATTTTCGTGTATTTGGTCGTTTATGCTTCCGTATTCATAGTTTTTTTTACTTTTGGTCTCTGGATTTTCCTCTCCTCTTCCTTCACCTTCAGAATACCCACCTTCAGCACGCCGTTCTTCATCTCTGCCTTGATACTGTTAGTCTTGAACAAAGAATCATCGAGCTGCCAGAAAATACACATGTTCTTTTCTTCCGGGTTTTCTTGAATCTGTTGTAAAAAAAGATCCAAGCATTTCCATGGAGAACAGTAATCAAGAACCTCAATTTTCCATCTGGATTTCCCGAAGCAGCTTCTGGAAGCCAAGAAGGTCGCCGGACTGAGCGAAGTCGTTGATGGTGATGGGCCTGGCGGATGTCGACCGTTGATCTGGGTGCCGCTGCATCCTTCCTCCCTTCTTCCTCTCCTTCTCCCTCAAGCGCACGATCGATGCGACCACTAACCCTAGAGGGACGCCAGCGAAGGCTTCGTCTCGGGCGAGCTCTGTTCCTCCTGGCGCCATGGATTCGATAAAAGTTTGAGAATTTGAGCGGAGTCTTTCGATCCTGATTCTTCCGCTGTTATCGTCTTCAAGGGTTGTTGCAGAGGTGCGAAATCAGAGTGTTGTTCAAGATTTATGGTGGTTCTTAGGCGACTGGGCTACAAAGCTGTTCGACGGATTGTTCGTGAGTTGTGTTCGAAGATTTGATTCGTATTAGGTGATATTGTTCATATTTTCTTCATCTGGGTTCTTTTCTCGAATTTGATTTGGGGATTTTGGTTATGTGTTCTTCTGAATTGGTAAATGAATTCTGGTATATGGGTTGTGCGATAGATAATTGAAGTGTTGATAGCAGTCATTTGGAATTGTTTGGTGATCTGAAACGCCTATTTCTTGAAGCTGTGGTCTTTGATGTACTTTCGAGGTTTAATTGAAGTGAAGTTGTGGTCTTGATGTGTTGATCTTTGCAAGTATTAGTTGTCTTGTCGATTTAAAGAAGAAAGTGTCATTCTTTCTATGAATCTTGGAGTTTCATTCTCCTAAGTTGCAGTATGATTTGGAGTTTCATTCTCCTAAGTTGCAGTATGATTTGTGTTCATGGAGTGTCAGTCTCCTTATTTGGTATCTTTAGTAGAAGTGTGAGATTTGTGTTGTGCTTTGGAGTGTCATTCTCCTTGGTAGATTTAGTTTATTGGGAGTGTCATTCTCCTTGGTAGATTTAGTTTCTTGGCAGTGTCAACTATGGCTTCTCAGTTCACAGTCGAAAAGTTGGGTATGTTCAGACCAAGACCACGTAGCACAGCTCCCTATTTGTGGTACCATTAAGTGGCGTTTGAGTAACAAGAGTGCAAAGGTCAGACAGCAATCTGCAGATCTTATTTCAAGAATTGATGTTGTCATGAAGCAGTGCCAAGAGGAGCAACTGATGGGTCATCTTGGTGTTGTCTTGTATGAGTATTTGGGAGAAGAGTATCTAGAAGTTTTGGGATCAATTCTGGGAGCGCTGAAGGCAATTGTGAATGTTATTGGTATGACAAAGCTGACTCCTCCTATAAAGGATTTGCTTCCCAGGTTGACTCAAATTTTGAAGAATAGGCACGAGACAGTCCAGGAGAACTGGATTGACCTTGTTGGTCGTCTTGCTGATCGCGGTGCTGAGTTTGTTCCAGCAAGGGATTGGATGAGGATTTGTTTTGAGCTTCTTACAATGCTCAAGGCTCATAATCTTCCACCACAACATGGCCTGAGGGGAAATGCAGTAATTGGCACCCGGTGGGATTCATTTGTTTGGGGTTTTCAAGAACAGCTAGTTCAAACTTCACGTGGTTACACCAAGTTCAGTTTGAGGGGGGAGTAATAACAGAAATGTTTAGTAATAACAGAAATGCCACACATGGCAATATTTCAGTAGTGGAGTTTGTTAGTATAATTAGAAGGGTATTAGTGTAATTGAGATATATGGCTATATAAGGAACTGTATAGCCATTATTTCATTAAGTTCAGTGTGTACTTTTTCCTAATCAATCAATACAATCTCTTTTGTTTTTCTCTACCAATTCTTTCCCTTCCTCTATACCAAATCTTCATCTTCTGCAATGTAGTTAATAATACGTGAGATTAATATTCTTGCACCCTATAAATCAGCAATAATATGATAAATCGAGTCAATCTTTCGAATGTTGAGATGGTAAAATCAATGCCTTAAGTTACAAGTCATGCCAAATTTCCCTCTATTTTTTTAACTAGACTTCCTTTTTTATATCATTTGAAGAGGTTGACCCCAAAAAAAATGGAGCCAACAGACTTCTTTGTTTACACGCCTTTAGAGTTTAGCTGTGTATATATAGTTGGGATGATTATTTCTTACAAGCTAGTAACTCTTGGTCTTCGTATAGGTATATATCATGTCCAATATGTATAATTCATTGACACACACAGTATGTTTTTCTATCCGTTTGAGGTATCCAAAAACACATCCTAAGAGAAGATTCGTCTTTTGTTCATGGTTGAATAGTGTCCTTATCCGAAGATATAACAACTCGTAGAGGTCTCGAGTCCATTAAGCTGAAGTATATAATAGCTGGTCATCAACTTACCATCATCACTGTCATTAACCTCAGCAGTCCAATAATGGTCAAATATTTAAAACCCTAAATTATAAAGTCCTTAATCAATAGTAAAAATAATTAAATTGTATGTTAAAGAAAGTTGAGGTTCCATAAAAAACTAATTGGGAATATGAAAAGTGGTTCAACTTACTTATAAACTCATGCAAGGTCCCTCCTCCCATTAATGTAGAATTCATTCTCAACTCACTCCTCGCGTGTGGCAAATTTTCAAGCCTAACAAGTGAACAACATAAAAGGCCACACGTAGACAACACAAACGGGGTGATGTAGAGCACGTATGGTCTTTGGGTTTCACACGTGGAACATCCTACTTTGGTACCATGAAGAAAGTTGAGGTTTCACTATAAAACCAATTGGCAATATGGAAAGTACCCCAACTTACTTATAAGCCTATGCAAGTTCTCTCCTCCCATCAACATGGGAATCATTCTCAACATATGCAACCTCCAAATCAATATAAAAGTAAATATACTTTAATATTAATTGTCACCAAAATTTCGATAGTTTTTTTTTTATCTTACGCATAATTTCGAGCATGTTTACATACTTGAAATCAGATAAGTTATCAATCAAAATTATACGTATTGTTCAAGTGTGAGATAAACTACATTTCTTAAGTGATATGATACATGATTATTGGTGATTATGAGATAACTGATTGTAACTGTAGGACTAACTTATCTTTTAATTCCTTATGTGTCAATAAACATAGAATGTTAGGTATTGAACTAATATTGATACCTTGCATACTCATTTTTGATAAGTACTAAGGATAGAGCTATTCACTTACCCATTTTTACCTTCTACATACCCTTGTTAATTTTTTTTTCCTTGATCTTCTAAAATTAATTCGATCCGACGACCAAAAATTTAAAAAGTGTATGAAAAGTAAAAATAGGTATATGAATAGCATTCCAGTTCATCCAACTCCCTCTTAGACTGATATATATTCTTTCCCTCACCCGAAGGTAAATACCTTTTTAATACAACCGTCGGTGAAAGCAATCACACATAAACACATACACATTGTCCCTATCTACATTTCATGCGCATTTTCTCTCTCTGTCCTTATATTATGTGACACTCCTAATTAAGAACATCAAATTCAAGGCCCCGCAAAGAAATATGAACAACATAAAAGACAAGGGCATAGCTTGACTTGTGACTAATATAGCCAAAGTTCAGGAAGAGTAGTCCTTAATACATGCACCCAACCTTAACGCGACATACGACATTTCCCTAAATTTGATCAAACTTACTCTAAGCAAATTATTCACTGTCGGCTAACTAATTAATAAAGTTCTCTTCATCTTATCTAATATTAATTGGTAGTGTAGCACACATGTTCACTTAATTAAAAATGAAAATAACATAATTTAAAGAGAGAATAATTTTTTTAAATCAAGTAGAGTTTAATCTCGATGAATTTAATAAAGCAGATAATATATCTATTGTCTATACATAAAATAATATTATATATAACTCAAGCGTTATTCAGTTAGTAACTTATATGAAGTTAACCATGTAAGAAGAATGAAGGTGAAAAGGATGTCAATGAGTAACTAATGCCACTTGTCAAGAGACTACAAAGGCTGGTATATTAGTTGGAATCTTAGTGGTTAGAGATATAGTTAGTTGGAATAAGGAGATAGTTGGTTGATATAAGGAGGTAGTTAAAAGGAGGTTACTTACTTTGTAAGATTTAGTTTTGGAAACACTTATATAAGTGTGAATTGTAAAACAAAACAGTAAGGAAAACAAATACATTTACACCTATCATTTTTCTCTCGATATTTCATATAACTTTCTGTTCTTCTAAAGTTCATACATTCTGCTATCTTCATATGGTATCATCGACGGCCGATCGATCCGGTACTTCCGTGCTTCCGTTCAATCTTCAACATATTTTCTTTCTCTTCTACACCCTCTAGTTTGAATATTTGTGTGAGTTTTGGCATCCAGAAATATACAAGGTGCTTAGAAAGTTGGTTTCTTCTCCTCTGCCCACCAACTGTTTGATTAAACGCATCAGTGAAAGTGTACTACAAGAATTTGCAAAAATGGTTACAGCTGCTCAGTTGCAGATTGTTCAATCACCCATCACCAATCTTCTCTCCACAATCTCCACTTCGGTCACGGTGAAATTGGATGATTCCAATTATCTTACTTGGAGCTTTCAGGTTCGGTTGCTTCTGGAAAGTCATGGAATCATGGGATTTGTGGATGGTTCAAGAAAGTGTCCATCACGATTTGATAATGATTCGAATGCTGAAGGAGTTGAAAACGATGACTACCTGGTCTGGAAGATGCATGATCGTGCATTAATGCAGTTGCTTATTGCTACACTATCTTCGACTGCCATGTCCTGCATCATTGGGAGTAAGAGTTCTTGTGAGATGTGGCTCAATCTCACCGAAAGGTTTTCTGCTGTTACGAAGGCTACAATCTTTCAGATGAAGACAGACCTTCAGAACATCAAGAAAGGGTCAGAATCTGTGTCGGTTTATCTTCAAAAAATCAAAGATGCCAGAGATCATCTTGCTGCCGCTGGGGTAAATTTTGATGATGATGATATTATCATCCTAGCGTTGAAAGGTTTATGTGCAGATTTCAACACATTTCGTTGTGTGATCAGAGGCAGAGAAAATGGGATTTCTCTCAAAGATTTTCGGTCTCAACTATTGGCAGAAGAAGCTATCATTGAGCAATCTTTTGACAGTGCCTCTGGGTTGTCTTTTGGCAGTGCCATGGTTGCTGGCACTCAATCCGATAAAGGGAAAGCTCTTGTTCTCGATCAAGATCAACCCAAGTCCTCATCTGATCAATCCTTCAAGTCAAATGGAGGATCAAGTTCTGTTAATCATGGTCATGGACATGAGCCATATAACAATTTCAATGGTGGTTATTCTACCTATGGAGGCTATAAAGGGAATAATTTCAGAGGCAAAGGCAGATGGAGATTTCAATATACTAGTGGTCCAAGATTTTCAAATGGTAACCCTGGTATTCTTGGTACTCCTAAACCATACCAATCACATTGCCCAGATCATCCAACTGCCATTCCTATTTGTCAAATATGCAATAAAAAGGGCCATGTTGCTGCAGACTGTTTTCAAAGGCATACTCCTCCCACCTCGAGTGCTCCTACTCCTATGTCAAATCTGCTGGAAGTATGGGCACACAGCAGTTCAATGTTATCACAGGAGCAATTTTGCATATCAAGGAAGGCCTCCACCTGCTAATCTCTCTGCAATGCATGCAAATTATCAACCATCAGCACCATCTGACCAGTTTTGGATTGCAGACACTGGTGCTACAGCACATATGACATCTGAGTTGTCCAAACTGGAGCTGTCTACTCCATATCAGGGCACATACACCATTACCACTGCAAGTGGTGCAGGTTTGAGTATTTCCAGTATTGGTATCTCTAAATTGGCAGTTCCACAACACTCTCTTACACTTAGGAATGTTCTACATGTTCCAAAACTTTCACAACACCTGTTATCTATCTCTCAACTCTGCAAAGACAATAGATGCAGATTCATTTGTGATGATGTTTCTTTTTGGATTCAGGACAAGTCCACAGGGAAGATCCTATTCAAGGGGCTATGTAGAGCTGGTTATTACCCTATCCCATTCAACATGTCACAGAAGACATCATCCATCTCACCTGCATCACATTCATGCTTTCTTGCAAAACCAATTCAGTCAAGCATTTGGCACAAACGACTAGGACACACATCCAATGCAATCACTTCTGCAATTCTACATCAATGTCAAGTCTCTACATCATTAGATCCATGTTCATCGATCTGCACACCATGTTTAGAGGGCAAATTTACCAAGTTACCTTTTGATTTTCCTGTACACAAATCTGTCATACCATTGGAAAAAATACACAGTGATGTATGGGGACCTGCCCCTTTACTTTCTTATGAAGGATTTAGGTATTATGTAACCTTCATAGATGATTGTACTCGATACACATGGATTTTTCCATTACGAAATAAATCAGAAGTGTTTGCAACCTTTGTTCATTTTCATGCCTATTTGTGTACTCAATTCTCTGCTATAGTTAAAGTTTTTCAATCTGATGGGGGTGGTGAATTTACAAGCACAAAGTTTCAACAATATCTATCACAACATGGTATTTTACATCACAAATCGTGTCCTTACACACCTGAACAGAATGGATTGGCAGAAAGAAAACATAGACACATTGTAGAAACTGCCATTACACTTCTTCAAACTGCAAAAATGTCAACCCAATTCTGGTTTCATGCATGTAGTACTGCCTCTTATTTGATTAATAGGATGCCTAGTGCTACTTTACATATGCAGTCACCATTTCACATACTATACAACAAAGTCCCTGATATAAAACATCTTAGAGTTTTTGGCTGTGCATGTTTTCCACTCTTAAAACCTTACAACACTTCTAAACTTCATCCTAAAACTGCAACTTGTGTGTTTCTGGGATATGCAGGTCAATATAAGGGGTTTATTTGTCTTAACATTGCTACTGGTACAATTCTTGTGTCTCGGCATGTATTATTTGATGAAAATAGCTTTCCATATTCCACTTCCAGTATGTGTCAACCATCAAAATTAGTGTCTGCATCATCTCCATTGCAGGCATCTACATCTTCATCTGTCACACCTATCATTACATTAACCAATCAAGCATCTACACCTTCATCTCATTCATTATCATCTCGAACTACAAACTCCTTGTCTATGCATTCATCTAGTGCCTCATATTCTTTAAATGCATCCAGAGCCTCAGATTCTTTGGAAACAGTTGCATCTAGTGCTCCAGAATGTTTTTCTTATCCTACAAATCATATTTCTCCATCACATATATCGTGTGATCCTGCAGTAAACCCAACCAGCTCCACAACCCACCACCATTTCCCTGTGGATCCTGACTTTCAACAGGAGCAACTCAGTGTTGTTCTTCCAATACCAATGAATATACATCCTATGCAAACCCGATCTAAGAATGGGGTGTTCAAAAAGAAAGCTTTTACTGCTACTCTTACTTCAGAGCCCAAAACATTCAAATCTGCATCTCAAGTTTCAGAATGGCAGGTGGCAATGCAAGAGGAAATAAATGATCTTCACTCTCAAAAGACTTGGTCTTTAGTTCCATTACCACCTGATAAGAACTTAGTTAGATGCAAATGGATTTACAAAATAAAGAAACATGCAGATGGATCCGTGGCAAGGTATAAGGCTAGACTTGTGGCACAAGGGTATAGTCAAGAGGAGGGTGTTGATTACCTGGAGACATTCAGTCCTGTTGTTAAACCTACAACTATAAGACTTATTTTTGCTTTGGCTGCTCAGTTCAAGTGGTCTCTTCGACAGCTCGATGTAAAGAATGCCTTTTTACATGGCATACTGCAAGAAGAGGTTTATATGGCCCAACCTCCAGGCTTTCCAAGTGCCTCCCATCCTTCCAATTATGTGTGTAAGCTTCAGAAGTCATTATATGGATTAAAACAGGCTCCCAGAGCCTGGAATGAGAGGTTTACCAGTTTTTTACCAAGCCTCGGGTTTCAAGTCTCTCATGCAGATCCTTCATTGTTTGTGCAACAATCTTCAAAGGGGACAGTGATATTACTCTTATATGTTGATGATGTTATTCTCACCGGTAGCAGTTCACAGTTAATCGATCAAGTCATCCACGCTCTCACTCAAGAATTTGAAATGAATGACTTGGGACAGTTGCATTACTTTCTGGGATTGCAGATTACTTATACGTCCGAAGGTTTATTTGTATCACAGACAAAGTACATCACTGAGTTGGTTGATAAAGTGGATTTACAGGATTCTAAACTATGTAGCACACCATGTCTACCCTATCACAGGTTGATTAAGGATGATGGCCAGCCTTTTCACAGTCCTGAGCAATATAGGAGTGTTGTTGGTGCCCTTCAGTATCTCACGTTCACACGACCTGACATAGCATTTGCAGTTAATCAGGCTTGTCAATTCATGCATAATCCTATGGTGTCTCATGTTCTTGCGGTCAAGCGCATCCTTCGCTATATCAAAGGCACATCTACCTATGGTATTCACTTCAAACCAGGCCCCATGCATCTGCAATCTTATAGTGATGCAGATTGGGCAGGTGATCCAAACGATAGGAGATCCACTTCAGGTTTTGTTGTGTTTCTTGGTTCAAATCCTATTTCGTGGGCGTCGAAGAAACAACATACTGTGTCTCGATCTTCCACAGAAGCTGAGTACCGTGCCCTTGCTATTACAGCTGCTGAACTTGCTTGGATTCGACAGCTCTTCTGTGATATGCATATCTCTTTACCTTTTTCTCCCATGATATATTGTGATAATATATCTGCTATTGCCCTGTCTACAAATCCTGTGTTCCATGCTAAGTCCAAACACATTGAAATAGACTATCATTTTGTTCGGGAGAGGGTTACTCGTGGAGATCTTCAGGTTCAGCATGTTTCATCTGCTGATCAGTCTGCGGACATTCTTACAAAGGGTTTGTCTACACCCTTGTTTCAGCAGCATTGTGCCAATCTCATGCTCAGTGCTCTCGAGCATCAGATTGAGGGGGGATGTAAGAAGAATGAAGGTGAAAATGATGTCAATGAGTAACTAATGCCACTTGTCAAGAGACTACAAAGGCTGGTATATTAGTTGGAATCTTAGTGGTTAGAGATATAGTTAGTTGGAATAAGGAGATAGTTGGTTGATATAAGGAGGTAGTTAAAAGGAGGTTACTTACTTTGTAAGATTTAGTTTTGGAAACACTTATATAAGTGTGAATTGTAAAACAAAACAGTAAGGAAAACAAATACATTTACACCTATCATTTTTCTCTCGATATTTCATATAACTTTCTGTTCTTCTAAAGTTCATACATTCTGCTATCTTCATAAACCACTCATATAGTCTTCCATTATGAGATTTCCAAATTGAGTGAAACTTTTGCAAGAATGATCTAAGAATAAGGACCTAAGAACTAAGCTGTTCAAATCATGAGATTGTTTTGTGAAAAAATGTATAGATAATTAGTTCATGCTGTATTATAAATTATTAACTAGCTAGCGCTTGCGTACTCCTCCGTAAATAAAGTATAAAGCATGTATTATTTCAAAAATTAATGCAATGAGTAAGAGAATAGGAAGGTGGCGACCGAGGACATTCCAACAACAAACCCTAGAAGCTTATAAATAATAGAGTGCACGTTGAGAATTTACCTTAGATCATGGCAGCTCCCATGTGAGAACCGTACGTACAAACAATTTTCTTTGTCATTTCGTTTGGCTCTATGCATTTTTTTTTGTTATGTCTTACACGTGTGTCCTCATTTCTTTTGCTTTCTTGGGGAAAAGCTCCCATCCACTTTAACCAACTCATTACACTAAGACCTCTAAATTTGGTAGAATAATTATATTTGTAATGGTACAAGCACCAAGTGCAATTATTTGTATATAAATACAGCCGAAATTAGATGATATTTGGTACCTAAGTTGGCCCCCTTTGGAATCCTACGTAATATGTAGAAATCTACGTGCAAAGCATGACCTAATTATAAAAAAGATCGTTTCAAAATAATTTGTATATTTATGGACTGAAAAAAAAAAATTGTTTCACAAATAGTAATTTAAGTTGCGGTGTCTGATGCATGAAGTAAGTTATGTAACTTACGTTAGACCAACATTACACGCGTGGAATGAAATGTTATCAGTGCACTACTTATACAACTTTCATGCCAAACGTGATACGAATGTTGATCCCGTGATGTGCTATGAAACGAGCCAAATTAACAACACGAGTATAACACTTCTATTTTAAACTTGAAATTATTTATCTTATGTCAAGCACTATGATATCTTATTTGTTGATTCCTTTCAAAATATTTCCATACATTTTCATTAACGAATAAATAAATATTGATACAGGTACTTATACATGGGGTGTGCTAACTATCTACACACTTCTTTTTACTTTACACACACCCCTCTCAAATTTTTTTCGTTTGATCAAAAAAATTGAAGAAGATCAACTGAAGAAAATTAACAAGGAATGTGTGAGCCCTTATACATATCTACTACACTATATTTCCATAGCTACTACATTACCAAAGTCATGAAGAGTTGGTGCGAAGTTGCTACAATTAATTTGTTAATTTAGTAACAAATTTAAGAACCACCATGTTGAATAAAAAAAAAGAAACTTGTAGATTTATAAAGCAATGGATGAACAGAAAAATGCGATGCTTTTAGAAAAGAAAAAGGTTGAGTCTTATAGGTTACTAGAGTTGGATTCTTTTTTCTTTTTGGTGAGAACTATAGCTTGATTCTCTCCTTATTTTGTTCTTACTTAACTTTTGATGAAGGCATATTACTTACAAATCTGGAAGGGCTGGTTTGATAGAGATGATTGATTTGAGTATATGATTATTTACTATATATAGAAAGCATTTTAACATAATAAATGAATGACAAATTTCTTATTTTTGTCCAAGTTAAAGGTTACTCATGAATAAAAGATATCTTACAATCCCCACAAAAATGGTATCTAGGATTAAAAGGGAAAACTATTATTCACGAGCAACCTTTAACTTGGACAAAGTAAAAATTTGTGAATCATTATTTTCTTTAAATATCTTTTATACAGTGATTCTTCTTTAAAAATAACTTGGATAAAGTAAGAAATTTGTGAATCCTCTCGATCAAACGAGACCTAAGAAGTTTCTTTCTGTAGTTTCACGTCTACTATTAAACCATAAAATACAAATAAGAATGATTAGATTTGTAACTCCATGCAATGCATGCAAAAACTCACTTTACTATTTTCGACAGCTAAAAGACTAAGCATTGCATTTTAACCGCAGAAGTGGTCAAATTGAAAGTTAAGCACAATACTATACAGCTGATTTTGAAAGACAAATATAGAATTTTACTTAGCAAATCTGCATTGAAATTCTTTTAAAAGTCGTAGGTATAAGTGTATAACTACGTGTAAACTCACTACGCACGTTATTTATAGATTATTTTTTTCAATTCAAGTGATTCTTTTTTATTTACAGAGATTTGAAAATAAAAAATTGAACTTGAGACATCGAATGTAAAAGTGGATATTTTAGTTAAATTAAGAGGAAAAAAATCGATTTTTAGTGTACATACATCTCACTCTTCGCTCTAACCAGCTTGACTACATCCGTATCTGCATACTATTTTAATCTCTGGACTAGAAAAACACAAAAAAGAATTAAAACTAAAAATTAAAAATACACACAGATACACCAACCAATCAATCACTACCCAAAAATACGCGCATAACAACGAAAGAAAAAATGGAAAAAGAAACCAAAACCAAAAGAAACGAAGCACGCATCATCTCCTTCCCTCCTTATATAAGCCAAAAACCAACGCTCTCAACCATCTCTCTCTCTCTCTCTCTCGCTCTAGAACCAGCCATGGACGACTCGCCCTTACCTACCGAAACCTCGCCGGAGCTCGATCTCGAAAACCTGAGGGCCCTCAAAGTCTTAGGCAAGGGAGCAATGGGCACCGTTTTCTTAGTCCACGACCCGTCATCTGACCCCTCCGCCCGCAGCCCGTTCGCTCTCAAAGTCGTTGACAAGTCCGCGCTCCGCTCCAAGCTTGACGCCGAGCGCCGCGCCCGTTGGGAAATACAGGTCCTGACCCGACTATCCACCCCGATCCCGCACCCGTTTCTGCCCTCCATCATGGGGTCCTTCGAGTCCGACGAGTTCATGGGATGGGCCGTCCCTTACTGTTCCGGCGGCGACCTCAACGTCCTCCGGTACCGGCAAAACGACGGCGTTTTTTCCCCCACCGTGATCCGATTTTACTTGGCGGAGATCGTTTGCGCGCTCGACCACCTCCACAGCATGGGAATCGCCTACCGAGATTTAAAGCCCGAAAATGTCCTCATCCAGCAATCCGGTCACGTGACACTCACAGACTTCGACCTCTCGATTAGCCTCAAGCACCGGACCGCCAAGCCCAGCGACTCCGTTCCGGAAAACGACGTCCCGGAGATTCGCCGCAAACACCGGCGGAACTTGACACGTTGGATCACGATTATAAACGACAATCACAAGAACGGCGGCAGCGGGAAGGGGTTGAAGAAGGCCAAGTCAGCCCGAGTCAGCCCGATGAGTCGACGGAAGCTGAGTTTCTCGGACGGCGAACGCGCGAACTCGTTTGTCGGAACGGAAGAGTACGTGTCCCCCGAGGTGGTGCGCGGGGAGGGCCACGAGTTCGCCGTTGACTGGTGGGCCCTCGGAATTCTAACTTACGAGGCGTTGTACGGTACGACGCCGTTCAAAGGGAAGAATCGGAAAGAGACATTTGGGAACGTCCTGACGAAGACGCCTGAGTTTATCGGGAAGCGGACGGCGCTAACGGACTTGATCGAGCGGCTGTTAAACAAGGACCCGATCAAGAGGCTAGGGTACCACCGGGGCGCGTGCGAGATCAAGGAGCACGAGTTCTTTCGCGGGGTCCGGTGGGAACTGCTGACGGAGGTTTCGCGGCCACCATGCATTCCGTCGCGGGAGGATGGTGACGTAACTGATAAAGCAACGGCTGGAGGGGGAGTGAGCGTGAGGGAGTATTTTCAAAAGTTACGGTCTCCCCCGTCGGTGCCGCCGTCGCCGGATTATCAACTAACGGAGTTCTGACGCACTTGCGTGAGTTTGCATGTGTAAGAAATACGGTAACTAAAAAAAGTGTATCCGCTTTGTATAGTATAACGGTAGATGCCCGTAACTTTAAATAGCAATAGATTATAGTTAGCTATAGATTCCAATAATAAAAAAAGCAAGAGACTTGTACTATATACGAATTCAAAACGGTGTATAACCTTTTTTCCCGGGTATTTTGTACTCGTTCCACGGCGGCGCGTGTTTGCCATGCTCTCAAATTTTTGTTGTTGCGGAAGCAGAATGAATAAAATCTCATTAATCGAACTCCCGGCTTCAAATTACTATGATGCACAAGTATAGAAATAGCTGAAATTTGACAACTTCAATATACTTGTTCAAACACTGTTGCATCGCATAATCCACCTTAATTCTAAAGCATTTTTTCTTTAATTTAACGTCACAGTTGATTCAATTATTCACGCACGAAATTTTGTTTGAGTGCAAAGGAAGTGGTGAAAAGATGGGTAAAGTTAAAAAAGGTTGGTTTTGAAATTGGAAAGCCCTTTGTGCAAGGTTCGTTTAACTTGAGCTTTAACTTGCTTTGATTCATTACCTTACAATGGAAAACACGTCTTTCTTGAGTGAAAAGTTATTGGTAGGGTCAATAATTGTAATCGACATCATTTTACCTACCAAAAAGATAATTATAGTAACAACTAGTTTTGTTCCATGAAGAGTGGTCTTATGGTAATTAACCGATGATCATCATAATTAGGAAACTATATATAGTTGGACAAGAAATTATGAATGGCCATTCCTTTTGCACGTGCTCAAGTTCATTGGCTTTGATTGCTTAAATTAATCGATTTTTTTTTTAGAATGGTGCTATCTACACACCCATATTACCTTTCACACATTCCTCTCAATTTTTATCGATCGAATGAAATGAAGAAGACTAATGAACAAAATTTAACAAGAGTCTGCGGGATATATAAAGAGGTGTGTGAATAATACTACCATTTTTATATTTTTTTAGTTTACTAGTTTCTATAGTATGTAAATTTGGACTCAGCAGAATTAACTTTACTAGTTTATGGTATGTAAACTTGGACTAACCAAGTGATTGGTTATAGCAGTGTGCTCTCTCATTTGTACCTAAATTTGAATTTCGCTTCTTATAGTTAAATGAATTTATTGTGGGATATCACTTATATCATAAATAAAAAACCTTGTTTCTCATCTACAAGTAGATTTTATGAGTTTGATATTGAATTGTGACGTTTTACAGTGACATGTTATTGTAGTGGGCGTATCGACATGTCATAAATATCTTTATAAATATTTGTAATTTTTTTTTTATTCATTTCTAATACTTGTTGAAATATCTCTAAGCCAAAAGATAAAAATAAGAGCGACTCTAGCCCAATAAGGCTCTTCGTTTTGCAAGGATGGAGAGGGAATGTCTATCGTACACAGCATTACTCTTGATTTGGAAAGAGACTGTTTTCACGAGCCGAGCCTGTGACCTTTAGATCACAAAAGAGCAAGCTTTTTGTTGTGTCAAAGCTCTCAAATGGTTAATTGTATAAGGATTACAAATAAACTACTTACTTGTATAAAGATTACAAATAAACTAGCAAAGAGGTTACTTGTATAAAGATGATCACTTTGGACACAAAAAAGGTGAGAGTTTATGTTATGATTTGGGGACAAAATGTTCTTAAATCACGCGGTTTATTAGTAAATTATGGTCTTAGTTCCAACTTTACCAAGCAATTCATACGACTTAATCCATGGCGCCCAATAGAAAGCTGTATTAGTAATGATTACAACTTTGTGAATAAAATTGCAATTTTTTGAACTTGAAAAGGAAATATTGGTAGGCCGAGAATTAGGGTTAAATTAGCATAATATTCAGAGCCAGTGAGGCACCAGATGAATATCTAGCCAGTAAATCCATGCATGGACCGTTCGGTGGTGAAGGCTTAAAGGGTACATTTGAATATAAAAAAGACAACCTCAAGCTAACAAAAATTTCTGTTTTGTGAAGGTCATAGTATCGTTTATCGTACACATCATTACCTTTGTGCAAAAAAATTGTTTTCATGACTCTACCCGTTACATGTTCAATCATAAATGAATAATATTTCTGTTGTGACAAGACTTGCTCTCAAAGGGTAACATTGAATATCATTTAGATAATGTGGGAAAATATGAAAAACCCGAAGCACAGGATCGATTATTTTTTCGATAATTCAAGGACCACTCGTATGCAATAAAACTAGCTGTGGGTAGGGATGGGCAAAATACCCACGGTTATGGATAACCGCGGTTACCCGCCCATTTAAACTTCACGGTTACGGTTATGGGTAACCGTTTAGATAATTAAACGGTTATGGGTATAACCGTTTACCCGTGAAATTTAAATGGGTAGTTATGGGTATTAACCGCGGTTATAAACGGGTAACCGTTTACCCATTTATTTTATATATGTAATGTTGAATATTTAAAAAAAAAAAAAAAAATATATATATATATATATATATAGACACACACATACGGGGCTGTTTGACAGGGGATAGGAATATATATATATATATATATATATATATATACACACACACACAAACACATACGGGGCTGTTTGACAGGGGATGGGAATATATATATATATACACACACACAAACACATACGGGCTGTTTGACAGGGGATGGGAAGTTGGGTTATTAACCCAACAATCACCTCTCTTCAATTTGAATACTGCATCTTTCTATTTTTTTTTTTTTTTTTTTTTTTTGGAAAACTGGAACAACAGAACCTGGGCTAAGAAGTCAACCAAACAGAAAGCCAACACAAGGCAAACAACAAGCAAAAGCTAGAAAATCCTTGCAGGGATTAATATTATGACAATTTTTTTTTAATTTTCAAGTTGTTAAAAACATGTAGACGGGTGAAAAAGGGGTTATGGTAAAAAAAAAAAGGATAAATGGGTTAAAAAGGGTAAATGGGTAAACGGGTATTAAACGGTTACGGTTAAATGAGTATACGGTTATGGGTATGGTTAACCGTTTATAAATGGTTATGGGTATGGGTATAACCGTTTAGGCAATTACCCAACGGGTAAACGGTTATGCGGGTATGAGCATAAACGGTTATGGGTAAATTAACCGCGGTTACCCGCCCGCATAACCATTGCCCATCCCTAGCTGTGGGCAATGTTGCAACTCCAGCTTTTGCGAGCAAGTGGATGAAATAGTTAGCCTTTAAAAATGGCGCTCTGCAAACTTTCCGAGGAGAAGATAATGGCAGTGGTAATTGTCTTTAGAGGATTTTCCACTAACATATATAGTGGTGGTGGATGAGATAATATGCTTTGGAGTTTGTAACAGTGAATCTGTCAATGAGCTCTTTGCTAATGACAGTTTAAGGGGTAATTAGCCACAATAGATATGTTTTGACATGTGTTGAACTTTTGACCACACTTTTTAAGGATCGTTTTGATCAATTTTGCCTGTAAAAAGTCAAAAATGTCCTTCATGTGTACTAACATGCTACGGTTATCATATCGTTAGTAAAACCCTAGCTGTCTAGAACAAAACTTGAAGAAAAATTCTCTACCGTCAGCCTCTTGCTTTGGATTTGGGGTTGGTTGCAATCTTTTTGAAAATCATTATGGGTCGCTTCCGTTTCCCTTTCCGTTTACTTTGTTTGATGTAAAATTATCACCGTGAAACGCTGTAGTCACTATAATAATCGTCGTTTTGGCCTACGCACACAGTAAACACAAGATTTGAATTCAGTTATCACCCTCGATGCAGAGTTGAAGTTGGAAGCCATATAAACACCAACCATCATTTTATCTAAGTACCATATATAACTCTTTGACCGATCTTCATTGTCTTCCTCTGTTCCTCATATTCAATTCCCTTGGCACTATATCCCTAAGCAAACTTGTAATGGTTGTTCTTGCATAAGTTGATCATGGAAATTTAATTACCAAATGAGAGAGGCGCGAATTATATACTGATAGCACTCACGAGCATGATATACTAGCAAATTTAATTGCATTATTTTAAGTGATTGATCAGGTCAGTACTCTAACCCACCAATAATCCTAAAATTGAAGGGAATATTAATTTATCACCTTAATGAGCTTAGGGCAAAACGGGAATTACAGAAATAATTAACATATCTAGGGCAAGTTTGCATAGGTGGCATAAAATCAATGGGTCTAAGCTAATGACCAGGACTAATCTATGAAAAAAGTGAGTCTTAATGAAACACTTTCGATGCTGTTCACTTTTAAAGTTACAGACTTTTTTGCCTAAAAAATCACTCATGTTACTATTCACTGCACCTTTATTTTGTCATTTTGATCTAAAGTTTTTGAGGATTTTTCGTTAATTTTCCTATGAAAAAATGGGAGAGGTTTTATATTCTCTTACAATACTGCTAATTTGCTAAACCAATCTTAACCAACTTTAACAAACGTATAATCAACCAATATTGAGCTGCCACGCGTACGCTCAATCCTTCACACTATCATTAAGTTTGAACTTTCTGAAGTATCTGAATTTTTATGAAATGTGAATAATTTTTTTACCCATGATTAAATGTATTCGAATTTACTTTAATCAAGGCCTTGTACTTGATGAGAGAGAGTGTATTATGTGTATTTTTTTCAGTTAAAAAGGTAAACAAAAGAATATAAAAGAGGAAAAGAAGAATAATATATTTACATCAATCATTTGTGCATGAACAATGTTAGCAAGATCAAATTTTTAGACCGATTTACAAATTATGTGATGTGCTATCAATAAGAAATAAGTATATTAATTAACATTTAAGTAATAATCTAATCATCTCTCACCTAGGCTTCTAGGGTTTTCTCTACTAGCCACCTTTGGGCCTCTCATGTTTGAGCTTTTGTGGAGGATCTTTTTTCTTTATGGGTTGAAAGCCTTTATGTTATTTCATTTATGTACTATTTTGCAATTGTTGCAACGAATAACTATTACTCATGCTTTGTTTACATAAGTGACGTCTTTTTTATATACTTTAGTCTTTTTAGGACTATGTACATACTTTGTAATATGTCCGTCAAAACTTTATTTTACTAATGTTTCTCTATCTTTGACCCCTAAAAAAAGATAGTCTCTCCTGGTCATTACCCTTGTAGGGCAGAGTATAAGCACACATAAATTATAGAGATGTAGTAGGGTAGAGGAAGATCACATCAAGCAGAAAAATATCGAACTAGATTTCCTATGAATTATATATAAAAAACAAAGCCACAGTAGTAGAGCAATTACAAAAAATGGAAATCCATAACAAAGACGACAATAGAATCAAAATATATACAATGTCAGTACTTGTTTGACAGTATATATAGCATCTGGTGCTGAAACCAAACAAGCAATGCTGGAATCAGATGCCAATCAGCATGCAATCAACACGAACATATTATTCTATTTGTCAGTAAATTTAGTGCTCCTGTGACTTTGAGGCCCCAAACACTGAATGAGTACTGAAAACCAAGTGCAATCTTTGTCTTCTACCTCTAGGCTCTAGGGTTAATTGGTTCATATATATCTGCGTTTTTATTAGGAACTGTTCTTGCGCTAAAAAACAACCTACTTTTTCCGGCCATGCATGAATAGGACAAGAGTGAGGCTTTTATGTCTAACCCTAGCTACGCTAGCAGACAGTATCTATTTTCAGCTAAGAATAAAAAGAAAATGTACATGGTAAGCCTTTGGACAATGGATTTGCTCTTTACTTTCCTTCTTTTTTATTTTGTTTTTATTTTTTATCTTTACCATGGCTACAGGTATGGGAAACCTATCTCTGCATCATACCATGAGTTTCATTTTTGACGTTGAACATGGAATCTTTATATACTTGCACCATATTTTGTATGTTGTTTAAAGGGAAAAACTCATACTCAAGTTAAGGAAGCTTTATAGCTTTTAGACTATAGTCAAATAAAAGCTTTTAGAATGTGACGATGATCACCAATAATTCCTATATATCTATATATATCTTTGTCCATCTCATCCAATAATGTGGTATATCTTATAGCACCACAATGCACCATGATGGTTTTGAGTGAGGAAAAAAAATTAGGTTTCCTTTCCGACGGTAGAACAACTATTAATTTTTTGTCAAGACATATAACAACCACATTCAATACAAGAAAGATATGTGGGCTCAACATTAGGGTTTTATTCTTGTCATACGCTGAATGAATAAGACGCAGTCTGCTCTAATAAGGTAACTGGACTTTTATGCCACTAAAGACATGGGCTATCCAGGCCACTCATAATAAGTCTTGCCATCAGGCCATACCTTGTCCAACGGTGGCAGGGTACCGACTCTTCGGAGTCTCCCCTTGGGTGTCGGTGCACTTGTGCTCTTGCCAACGTGGACCTTTAGGACTACTAGCTAGCAGGACTGCGCCTACATTATCAAAGACTACCTAGTATGCTCTGCAGCCTTCCCTCTCCACTGTCACTAGGGTTTCTTCCTTATAAAATAACCAAGTTAATAAGAGAAAACGATAATCACCATTTATTACTTATAACTCTTGTTTCTCTCTACTACTTGTCTGACCTGTGCATCAAAGGCCTTTTGGCAGACACCCTCCCCTTTATTTAGTGTGTTCGTCTATTAGACTAATGATATTTGTTCTCCTATAGATGAACTTCCTCAAATCAACCGTGTACGAATTTAGGGTTATGAAAGGTCTTTCAATTAATAAGTAGTTTAATCAACTTTCAAAGCGTTTATTTATTAGGCTATCTTTTCAACTTAACAAAAGCAGACATGACCCACTTCTAAAAGCTTTTCTTTGACTAGTGTTTATCTTCTCCATAAATGTTTCAGCCATAAGAATTGCCAATATAGCCAAGGGGGACTCATAGAATAGAGTAGTTGAACGCATTCAATGACGTTACTATTTCATTTTAGTTATAACTCGCAAAATTATTAATATACTGTAGAAGTTGAATATTTTAATTATATCGTTTATTTTTATTATAACATGATATAATGCATCATATTGTGTTCCTAATACATAAAAAAATTTCTTTTTGTAGGCTTTTCATTCAAGAAGAGAAAAGTAAAAATATTAGTAGTAAATCACACTTTACATTCTTCACACTTAATTTACATTCGTCACACTTGCCAAGGAAGCTTTCTAATTAGCTTTAGTGTGAAATAGTTATGTGAAATCTTGGGTCTCCTTTATATAACTCGAAAGTAATTCCAATCAAGAGGGGAAGCAGAAACCAAAGTAACTTAGACTTCTTTAGCATATAAGTCCAAAGAAAAAAGAATATTGATTCGAGGAGGGATGTGCATGCAAGTGCAACCCAGCTCACAACTTGTTAGAATATTTCACAATGAAAAATGTTAAGAGATTCTTAAAAATGAGACTTTTTATTGACTTTTTGTCATCTTATAATTTTACACAATGTTTTCTAATATTAACACGGAAATTGACATTAAACCGTCAGATGACAAAAAGTTCATAAAGAGTCTAGTTTTTTAAAGAATCCCCTCAACATTTCTCTTTCACAATTTAATTACTTTCAAATGCATGTCAATCAAATTTATTCTCTAGGCCTAAAATAGTATCTAGCATAATATTGATATAAACAGCTGTTAGTCTACGTTTTAAGGTTGCAAGAATGTCTCTGAGATTTAGGAACTTGAAAGTAACTTGCACTTGCTAGTTTCTTGTAGGAAATATACAACTGTTTACGTAGGAATATTTTCGATATCAACATGGAGAAATTTTTCATTGTGATGGGGATACGAGTGGTACACCACGTGTTCTTATGTAAGTTGTGGGAAATTTTATTTTTTAAGAACAAATCTCGGGGGGAAAAAAGTGCCACACATGACACAAACTAACACATAAAAAACGCCGACATTTTTTTATTAGCATTACACAACTCTACTTACTATCAGCACCATTCTTCTAGACCAAGATAAACAAGGTTAGAAACGAAAGATTAATTAAAATATAGTTACCTTTACCCAACATTTCCAAGTAAGGAAAAACATTACTTCATTCCCAAATTCTATGCATATATATATATATATATATATATGCATTAGATCTGGCAAACGGGCCGTGTTTGTGTCATATCCGTTATCTTAATGAGTCGTGTCATGTCAAACTCATTATCTTAACTGGTTCTTAACAAGTGACTTGATAACGACCCAGTTAGTTAAATGTTGTGTCGTTTCGTATCGGGTTAATGAGTCATGCAAGAAATTGTAATGCCTAATGTATAGACCTAACAAATGAGTTGTATTCATGTCGTTTTCATATCATACTTGTTATCTTATCGAGTTCTTAACGTGTAAACCGATAACGATCATTCATTAACAGGTTCTTAATGGGTGACTCAATATCCAAATCTTTAACGGATTGACTCAAAAAAAAAGTTCTATTTACGTGTTGAGCTAACGAGTCGTACAAGAAATTGACAGACCTAATAATATGCATAGGAAGTCCGTACCCAATGAAGTCATTCCTCAAACCAAAGTGGCCCTAAACTATCAACAAAAGAAATATATATTGGGCTTTCTCAAAAATAAGAAAACGAAAAACCAACCATTGGGCTTTCTACTTGTTTTGGGCTTTTTTCTCCTCCCTCTCTGGTTTGGAGTCCATGTTGTTAATTAATTAACTATTTACCAGAAGAAAAAAAAAAAAAAAAAAACACACGTTCCGTCACGCTCTCTCTCAAGCGTTTGGTTGCCGAAGCAACTAAAAATCAAAAACCTACTCGCGGCTTCTTCCTCCCGATTTCGGAGCTTCTCTCTCTTCCACTCTCTCTCTCTCTCTCTCTCTCTCTCTCTCTCTCTCTCTCTCTCTCTCTCTCTCCATCCATTGAAGCACCTCCATACACAGGTATCGTTTCTCCCGTAATTATATATTTAATTATTTGAAAGTTAGTGCTTCCGTGCAAAATTCTTGAGCTTTTGATTACCTGCAATTTTCAATTTTATACGATATAGGGTTTTTGGATAATTTCATGATTTAGCGATTTAGGGTTTCATTCTTCTGCAAAAGGCGTTTAATTTCTTTAGAGTTCTGGACTTTAATTTTCTAATTGTTCTCAAGAACAAGGATTTCAATTTGCACCTTTGATCCTTTAACCCTGTGTACTGTTTTCTGGCTTTCGTAACTGCAAAAATTCAGACTTGTCTTAGTGAAATTAAAACACCCGAAAATGTGAAATTGTGAAGATGTAATTACGGCACATCGAAATTAAGTAAATCACTCATACAGCGTATTTTAACATTGCTCATTGTGAATTATATGCATTATACTTGTGTTGGATCTTTCGGCACTACCGTATGCACGAACACTAACTGTGTGGTGTCATTTATGGCAGGGATTTGGGTCTGGAGTGACGGGTGTTGGAAATTGTTGTGGGCAGTTAGTTTTTGAGTTCCTAGTGAAGTTTTTTTCCGTGTAAGATAATGGCTAGAAGGTATGGTAGTGAGTCGAGCGATGATGATATCAGAGGTGAATATCGTCGTCATAGTAGTAGAACTAAGCGTCATGATGAGCTTCATAGAGATGTGGACAGGGAAAAGTCCACTGAGAGGGATCCCAGAGGCAGAGAAAGTTCTGATGAAGAAGGGGAGTTGATAGAGAGAGACAGGGGCAGCCAAAGGAATGAAAGAAAGTCTGAGAATGGGCGTAGAGAACGGGAAAAAGGTAGTTACCAGGATGAAAGGGAGAAACCACATAGGCGTGAGAGTGAACGTAGAGGGGTAGATACTGATGGTGGTCATAGAAGTAGGGGCCGAGATTCGCGTCACTATTCAGAGCGCAAGGATGAAAGGGATGAGCATAGAACATTAGAACGGAAAAAGGATAAAAGAGATGATGATCAGAGAAGGTTTCATAAAAACCAGGAAGATGAAAGACGAGAAGGAGAAGATAGAAGTTTGAGGGAAAATAATGGAAATTCAATACCTCAAGGACGGTTGCCAGAAGGAAAAATGAACGCTGATGTGGCAAATACAGGAAAGAGTGGTGGGGTTTACATTCCCCCATTTAAGTTGGCCCGTATGATGAAAGAGGTTGAAGATAAAAGCAGTGTTCAGTATCAGCGACTGACATGGGATGCCCTTCGAAAGAGCATTAATGGTCTTGTGAACAAGGTCAATGCTGCAAACATAAAAAATATAATTCCTGAAATTTTTGCTGAGAATCTGATTCGTGGAAGGGGCCTCTTTTGCCGTTCATGTATGAAATCACAGATGGCATCTCCAGGTTTCACTGATGTGTTTGCAGCCTTGGTTGCTGTTGTCAACACAAAGTTTCCTGAGGTTGGTGAACTTTTGTTGAGAAGAATTGTCTTACAGCTTAAGAGAGCATTTAAGCGGAATGACAAGGTGCGTTTTTTCTCCCATGCTTTGTTATTTTACTTCCACTCTTTTGTGTTTATTCTCATAAATTTCATGCCCACACATGCTGAGTATTAAGCCCTCGACTCAGCCTCCACTTTCATTTTTGAAAGGATGAGTTCACACAGCATCATCGCCCAAGGGCCGTTGGCTTGTTTATTAAAGTGTTGGAAGACATAATATATCTTTTACGTATATTGATTCTAATCCTCTTCTTTAATTGGCTCGACTCTGTGCTCAGCCGCAACTACTAGCTGCTGTTAAATTTATAGCTCATCTGGTCAACCAGCAAGTGGCTCATGAGATTATTGCCTTAGAATTGCTCACGGTTCTGTTGGAGAACCCTACGGATGACAGTGTTGAAGTTGCTGTTGGCTTTGTCACCGAGTGTGGATCATTACTGCAGGACCTTTCGCCTAAAGGGTTGCACGGTGGGTTTGCTGTTTGATTTGGTAGCATTTATGTGCTTTTTGGGTTTTATTCATTAATATGATTTACGTGTTTATGATCAATATGTTTCTATATGCTTATTATGCATTGCATCTTACTAATATTTGAAAGTTTTACACAGCTAGATTATACAAATTGTTTTTCAGTTGTTTGTTTCCGCATGCTTATTATGTGTTGCATCTTACCAATAATTTTGATGATACGTAAGACAGATGTGCACCCATTTAAAATTGACTGAATTGGATTTTATTTGAAGTGCATTTTCGATCTGGTGACCTGGGTTCTGCTCTTGGTTACTCCACTGTCCCAATTATCTTGAACTTTATATTGCATAGGGTCCATAGTTCCTTTTCTTTTTCAGGGTGTTGTTTGACATTGCTCTTATCATCTGTAACTTTTGCAGGCATCTTTGAGCGCTTTCGTGGAATTCTTCATGAGGGAGAAATAGACAAGAGAGTTCAATATCTGATTGAAAACTTATTTGCAATACGGAAAGCGAAGTTTCAGGTTTCGTGGCTTGAGTCTATTTGTCTCTGTGATGGTAAACTATATAGCAACAAAGAACTCCGAGAGCTTACAATTTATTGTTTCATATCCATTTGCAGGGGCACCCAGCTGTTCGTCCGGAACTGGACCTTGTAGAGCAGGAAGACCAGTTGACACATGAAATTTCTCTTGAAGAGAAAATAGATTCAGAAGTTACCCTTGGTATGTCTTATGATGTTAATTTATTCATAGATTTTCTACTTTCCTATGGTTATATTCGTTAGAGATGTTAACGTTTTGATTTGTCTTCATTTTTAGATCTTTTCAAGGCCGATCCTGATTTCCTTGAGAACGAGAACCGCTATGAAGAACTGAAGAAAACCATACTTGGTGAGGATTCTGAAGATGAAGAAGGTTCTGATGTAGCGTCAGATGGTGACGATGACGACGATGATGATGATGAAGAATCTGAGGAAGAGGATGAGGAGCAGATGCAGATAAGAGACGAGACAGAGACAAATCTTGTGAATCTTAGAAGAACTATCTATCTTACAATCATGTCCAGTGTAGATTTTGAGGAGGCGGGTCATAAGCTCCTGAAGATTAAACTTGAGCCTGGTCAAGAGGTGAGTGATACAAGTCATGCATGATGTAGTTATCTTATTCCACATGATAACCAGGAAACTGGATGTGTCTTTGTGCCATGCTTGAACTAAAATATTAGTATCAATATAAAAACTGCTTTTGCTCGGCTAATCTGTTAACCACAATCTTATAATGTGAATCTTAATTATCCTAGTATGAAGATTAATAGAAACTGAATACATTTGCAAATATATGAATCATGTTTAGACTCAAGAGTGCAGCAATTTAACAACAAAGCTTTTGAAACTCTATGACTATATAGTATTTATCTTGATTGACTTTCAATTTTGTTGAAGAATGATAATCTTTATTATTTGACCTTGATTTCTCATATAAAAAAACTAAAAAACAATCGTCTTGATTTGACCTTTTACAGATGGAACTATGTGTCATGCTTTTGGAATGTTGCAGTCAAGAAAGAACCTACCTCCGGTATTATGGTCTCTTGGGGCAAAGGTTCTGCATGATCAACAAAGTCCACCAGGAAAATTTTGAGAAATGCTTTGTGCAACAGTATTCCATGATCCACCGGCTTGAGACAAATAAGTTACGGAATGTTGCAAAGTTTTTCGCCCATTTACTTGGCACAGATGCCCTTCCTTGGCATGTGTTGGCCTATATACGATTGACTGAAGAGGACACTACTTCATCGTCTCGTATTTTTATCAAGATCCTTTTCCAGGTAACAAAAGAGAAATTTGATATTTCTATATTTCTGTTTCGTTTTCTGAAGCCTACCATTGCTTGTTAGAATGTTGACAATTATTAGTTTACTTCTACCTCTGAAATAATTATTTTATTTCCAAATCTTTTTAACTCATTGACAATGATAAGTCTGATTGAGAAAAAGAAGACGAAAAGATCAGCAGATATAAATATATAATGTGGGTTGGTCTTGGTCAAGAATAGGTTCGAATCACAAATATATCTGATAGGTTGAGGGCTTGCTAACAATCATTAGTGACCTCTGCCTCTTAATAAATCCTTGTCCATGTAAAGTTTGTTTTGAATAACATGTAGGACTTAAGTTCATGTTTGTGTTTATTTTCTGAATCATAGTGGTTTGAAATATCATTAGCTACCAAATTGACACCTGTTTCTGTGGCTAATTTCTTGAGTTATGATTTACTTCATTTGTCTGACGATTGTTTCTTAGAGAATGTTGACTTACAGATCCTGGCATCTGTTTGCTAGAGATTGTTTCTTAGAGAATATTGTACACAGTTGTGATTTTCTATTGTTTCTGGTGTGTAGGAATTGTCAGAGCATCTTGGCATCCGTTTGCTAAATGAGCGGCTCACAGATCCAGCAATGCAGGAATCTTATGATTCTATCTTCCCAAAGGATAATCCCAAGAACACCCGCTTTGCCATTAATTTTTTCACATCCATTGGGCTTGGTGGCATCACCGAGAACCTGCGTGAGTACTTGAAGCATATGCCACGACTCATTATGCAACAACAAAAACCAGTGTCTGACTCAGAATCAGATGAAGAATCTGGGAACTCTAGTTCATCCCATTCGGGAACTAGTTCCGAGTCTGAATCAGAATCAGATTCATCAAGCTCTTCTGAAAGTGAGAGTGATAGGGACAAAAGACAGAAGAAGCGTAGGAGTGAAAGCAAGAGGGACGAAAGACACGAGAAGCGCAGGAGGAGAGATTAAAGTTTGTTTACTGCCTTGGAATTACGTATCACCTTTTTGGGATATGATGTTAAGAATATGAATATTTTTGCTTCCGCTTCTAGTTGCAAGGGTATATTGTTTTCGACTGATTCCGGTCTGATATCAGCCCCCTTCAAAACTTTGCTTGCCAAGCTCTATCTTCGGGATATTCGGTTTCTTCCTCCCTCTGCTCCTCGAGTGCCGGATGTACTCCTACCAAGCAAGAGGTTCTCCCTGATTACAGATGGTTGTAGGAATGCTGTGTAGATCATATAACTAGTTTCCAGTTTTGACATTGTATGAGCAATATTCTATGAAAAATTTGAGCTTTTTTTTTGGACAGAAAATTTGGAGCTCTCTCTCTCATGGTCCCTATGAAAATCTGGGTGACTTGAAAGTGAATGGGAACGCGATAATCACTGTGCTGCTCCATTACCTTTCAAGTTACTCTTTGGTTCCAGCTTTTGGTTAAAAGTTGACTAACTCTGCAGTTTCTGCATTGCTATTTATTTTGTGGTGCAAGCTGTAATGATATGCCACGTACTCGAGGGCTTACAACGTGCTTAACGTGACCCCACACATCAAACGGTATCAAACAGCGGTGGACAGACTAGAACACTTTACAACGAGGCTCAACCAATCACTTCAATGCCATGCTTAGTAGTTTATATTAATTTTTCGTTTTTGTTGTAGTTGAAACTTTACTTTTGTCTAATAGTCACTTGATTTTGATCGAATTACAATGTACTCGGTATACATGACCTATTCTACAACACTATAACCCTTGATTTTGATGGAACCTTTACTAATGCATTGTGTGCATATGTGGTGTCTTGTCTGTACCGACCCTTTTTTTTGGGGCTGTTTTTATTTCTCGCTTTCACCTGCAGAATCTTTGTAATTTGTCCTTCTGGACTTTGTTATAAAAATTCCCGTTGACCAAAAAAAAAAAAAAAAAAACCCTTGCACTCTTCTCAGAAAGTAACCTCTAAGCACCAATGCTTCAATATATCATTACGGAAAAAACTGCCGTTTGACCCCTATAACTATTTTTTTGATAAATTAACTAGTGAATTATTTGAAATTAGTCAATTAACCCCTCACTATCAAAGTCGATAGAATCTCATCTACTTTAGGGTCAAATACTAACTTGACTTTATCACAAGAGTGAATCATGTGCTGGTCAACAAGGGGAATGAAAGGATGAAACCCTTCGAATATAACGGTGAAAGATTAATTAGCTAATTTCAAATACTGTAGAGAATTAATTTACCAAAAAAATAGTTTAGGTGGCCAATTTTAAGTAGAGTAATAGTTCAAGGGTCAAATGGTAGCTTACTCATCATTATACATTAGTTAGCTAATCAGATTGTGCTGCAACTCCATTGATATAAATCGACAAAAAAAAAACATAACTGAGTTTTATGAAGTTACCCTCCTTCAATTCAAACACATAATACGTCGTTTCAAATAAAACGGTGAGAAAAACAAACCACACTATTTGTTAATGATTTAACCAAGAGTTTTTTTTTTTTTACTTTTTTGGCATTTTAATGTTGTTTAGCATGTCGCATATGCAAGGTAATTTTCAAGTATTTTGTTTTTATTTATTTTTGGAGGTAGAGTTATTTAAGGTATTATTTGTAGGGTTACCGATACCGATGGTCCCGTTATCCTGTAGCTTTCACCGGGTTATGGTCTCTTTCATGTCGGTGTTCATGTCTTACCTACATGACGTGCATAATTTTAAGCCTCAGATCATTTTCCAATAATTCCTCCTATGTTGTCATTGTTGTTATTCCTAGCCAAGTACACAATGGACCAGTTTTGGAGGTCTACCATCAATTATAAAAGTTAAGAGAGCTTTAAGAGCTACAAGTCTTTTACGGGAAGAGATCCCTTCGGATCTCTCGCACCAATCAATTAATCCGGATCCTTGAAATTTGATCAAACGGTTAAAATTATTATAATTTTTTAAAGAGCCTCATGTTTGTAGCAGTTAGATCAAATTTCAAGGATCCGGATTAATTAATTGGTGGGCTTTTGTGGGAGAGATCCGGAGGGGATCTCTTCCCGTCTTTTACCTTTATTTTATAGGAAAATTACTGAAAATGACTTGAAAACTTTGAGTTTTAACGATAAGTACAAAATAAAGGGTAAAATGACTAGTACCATGATTGACTTTTTAGTGTAAAAATGTGGTTTTTCGTTAAAGTAAACAGTACCGCGGACTTTTCGTTAAAACTCCTTTATTTTTATTTTTATTGAGAGCGGATTCGTGACACCACTCTTTTTACACAAGTTTGTACAAAGCCTACTCCATAATGTATTTCAACGATTTGAACCGTTTATATGGTTTCAGAAAGGAGCTCTAAACCTTAATCCACCGGTCATATAGGTTCAAATCTATGTGGTTTTTAGTACACATGATATTTGAGGGAAATCTTAAAAGATAGACGGTTTGGATCGTTGAAATACATTACAGAGTGGGCCGCACAAAACATATGTCAAAAGTTATGTAAAAAGAGTGATGTCACGAATCCGTCCTCATTACTCTATTTTTTTTTATTTACATTTCAAAGGTGCGAAGGAATGTGATTGAAACTTTATCTTAATTTAAAAAAAAAATTGCTATTACTAGCGGAGAGAAGAAAATTCAAAACTATTACAATAATTTAAAAAAAGAGAAAATTTCAAACTCAATGCCCCACTAAAATATTAGATCACATCCTCAAGCCTTATCTTAATTATTCACTCTTCAATTTGTCTGAAAAAAAGTGGAGATTTTTGCTTACACCCATCTTTCCCTTTGAGTAAGGAATGATCCCAACTTCCACATCTTGTCAGCAAATGCAAATTTATTTGTTTGAAAACATTAGAAACCAACCACTTATCGTTTTCAGGATCCTCAGCTGCCTTGTAAGCAATGCAAAGTGCAAACGAGAGCAACAATACATGTGCTGTCATGCATATATAGAATAGGCCAGGTCTATTCGTATAAGGGTTTGCGAGTAACTTGCTGCTTAAGTGATTAAGAGCGTTTATTTATGCAACCCGAGAGGTTCTATGTTTGGGTTTTTTTCCCGCAATATCGCTTTATATACACACATACATATATCACACACGCCACTGGGTTATATCATTGCATAAGCAACAGCAAAGGTAATGACTGTAACCGGTAACCCGCAGGACGAGTTGTCTGTGCCTCATGATCTCGTGATTTTTATAGGTTCTTCCTATATCTATACATCACTTGTGACTCAAATATACCTGTATATCACTTTGTGATATTTTTAGGTTCTTCCTATATCTATACATCACTTCTTATAATTTGGACATGTGAATCGAAGACTCACATGTGCTTTGGCTAGAAGATGCAATAATAAGACAGAAGTTTAGGGCAAAAATGGTAGAGAAAGACCTAAGAAAAATTGAGACGCGACTCTAAGAAAAGACATGAAATACTTGGAGCTAACGAAATATTTGGCACAAAACCGAATCGAATGACGTTCTAGAATTCATACAGCCGACTCTACTTATTGGGATAAGGCTTTGTTGTTATTATTATAATATTTTCTTTTGTCAAACGATAGGATATTGACAAACACTTTTACATTCGCTTTCACAATGCTAAAACCAAACTATCCTACCATAATAGAGTTAGTTACAACTAAGTATCGTACGATCATTATAAATATGTATCATTCTCGACATCTATATGAGTCGAACTTGAAACCCCATCCATCCAAATGAAGACAATACTAGTAAATCAAATATAGAATATCTAATTCTTTTTAGGTGGGAGATTGTTTTGCAACTTGTTAGCAGATGAGAGAAAAATCAAAAGACAATGGAGCCAGTACTTCATGTTAGCATAAAATGTCGCATTAGTAAAGTTGGTCAACAAAAATGTCCCTCCACATGCAGTAGATCCAAGAAAAAGAAAGTGCATGACTTTGAGCTCACTGTGATTCTACTGCTTAGTGCTTTAGGCAATACGCAATCATTGGTCGATAACAAATATCTACTGATGTAATCGTTTGTTCACATTAAAAAATATCTCTTTCAGCGGGCGATACAGTTATACTTGAAACGAGAAGTTTTAAAACCTAAAACTTCTTGTTTCGGTGTAACATTAGTTCTAAAACTTCTCGTTACACTAAAACTTCTCATTTCGGTATAACATGAGAAAGACCAAACATTCACTTCAATTTTCTTCTATCTTTTAAGGACTATGCAACAAATAACAATTACTAGAGGGATAAAAGAGAAAATTACAAATTGGAATAACCTCAGATCCTATCTTGTGATGTAACAATGAAAGCAAAATTCCTTGGAAGTAAGTACACATCAATTCTTCTGAGATTAATACAGCTGTAAGATGAAGGATGCTGCCAATATGAATTCTTGAAACGGAGACGTGTGATTTTATTTTAATATAACGACATATTATGCACATGGTTCGTTTATAAATGATTTTAAAATAGTTGGGAACGTTTTTTGGGAAAATATTACTGGTTGCAAACTCATTATTCTTGAAATTCAAAACTAAAATCTATTACTTACAATTAAAGAAAAATAATACTAGACCGTACTACTATAACTGATAGACATGTGACATTTTGGATATTATCATGATTTGGAACTATATGCAGGATAAATAGTTATAAGTAAACGTTTGCTTCACCTACATAATTAATTATTCAGCTTATTTGTAAGTGTTTTTAAAATGATTGAAAACGGTTTTAATAAAATTAACTTTAGAATTCTAACCTTTTTGCAGGAACCACTTCAAATATCTTTTCCAAGAATACTTTCAACAAATTTGAGCATAATAACAGGTTAACATAATGTTACTTACCTTTCTTATTGTACCTTCTTTTTTTTTTATAATCATTTTTTCATCTCTCTCCATTCCTATGTTGATCACCAATATTACAGATGATTGGAATCATCTGTTTGACCATTCAACATTCATGCTTCCAAATTACAAATTGTTGATTGATTGATTGATTAGCATTGTGATAAAATATCATTAGTTAATGTAATTAATTTAATCTTTCTCTTGTCTTCTTTTACCTTCCAACTATTGAGGCACCCTTGACTTTTTCACAGCATATATGGTTGTTGGGGAAATGATCTTCGTGATTATGACCGTTTATTGTATATCGTGCAATCAGAAATTATTTCAAAATTTAAAATTTAAAATTTAATATAAAGAGTACCTAACGAAAACTAACCGCACGATGTACGATGAGTAGTCACAATCACGGGATCCTAGGATCCCTAGAAAAATGATCCGGCGAGGATCCTTTTCTTGGTTGTTGATGGACATGGACATTATTCACACCACATGAACAGTGAAAATATATCTCTACTAATTAATAAAACACTCATTGTCAACCAAAATCTTATGAAATGACCAGTTTAACCCTCTAATTAAAACAGAACATGAATAAGAAATATGGGGCAGAAATGCAATTTCACACAACCAAATTTTACTGTTTTTTTTCTTCAAAGCCTCACCTACATGTAATCCTAATATATCTCTAATAAAAAAAATTAAAAAAAAAAAAAAAATTTCCACTCCCACATTCTCTATCACTCTCTTCCTCTCTCCTCCTCTCTCCTTCCATTTCAAAACCAAAAATAAAAAAAATTTCTCACACACTTTGTGTGTGCCCATATGCTAGTGAAAAATAATGAAAGCTATTTTGTAGTAAGGATCGTTCTCCTTGCTAAATTAAGGTTTAGATTGAGTCTTGTTGTCTACAATCTTTCTTAGTGGACAATTTGTAAAATACAAAGGAAAGAGAGACTAAAACTCTCTCTGTAAGTCTTTAAAGAAATTTGTGGTATACTCTAATTCTGGGATGGGGTGAGCACCCCTCTCTCTAAACTTTTTCTCAAAAAAAAAAAAAAAGGGTCCAAAACCTTTCACAAAAAAGAAAGGAAAGTGCAGGTTTGAATTGTGAATTATTAAGTGTAAATAAAAAGATTTTTTTTTAACCTTTTAAGTACAAATATGGATAAAAATTTTCATGTAATTTTGAGCAATCAAACAATAGAGAAATAAGGGTAATTTATATTTTACTCCTTCAGGTTTATGGTCGATTTTAATTCCTTACAACATCTTTAAAACATTTCAATTTCATACATTTACTTATCATTTTATTTCAATTTCATACATTCGTTAGAAAATCCGTTAAGTGATGACGTGGCTGCCAAATTTGTGCCACGTGGCAAAAAAAATAATTTTTATGCATTTTAAATATTATAATAATTTATCTTATTAAAAAAAGAAAAAAAAAAGAAAGAAAGCCATCTTCTTCCCCGAGCACACCCATCCCACCCCACCCACAAACACCTGCACATCGAATTCGAAAATCCGATCCCAAATCAAAACCCCACCCACAAACATCTGCACACTAGCGTATCAGGAAGCTTCTTCAAGATCGAGCTGCGACGTGACTTTACGGCCAATGCAGTCAGCGACGACGAGGCCTGCATGGGTGACATCGCACATAACGATTTCATCCTCCCAGGACATGGCGTTCTGGTGCCCGAGGGTGGGCTTTGGGTAGGGTGGTGGTGCGGGGTAGGGTGGTGGTGCGGGGTAGGGTGGGATGGGTGTGCTCGGGAAGAAGATGGGTTTTTTTTTTTTTTTCCAAATAGGATAAATTATTATAATATTTTAAATGCATAAATTTTTTTTTTTTGCAGCCACGTCATCACTTAATGAATTTTCTAATTGATGTATTAAATTGAAATAAAATGATAAGTAAATGTATGAAATTGAAATGTTTTAAAGATGTTGTAAGGAATTAAAATCGACCCCAAACCTGAGGGGTAAAATATAATTTACCCGAGAAATAATTGACTTAAATAAAAGGAAAACTAATGAAAAATGTTTGAAAACTTTAAGTTTTAAAGATAAGGACAAAATAAAGGATAAAGTGAATAGTATCAGGATTGACTTTTTAGCGTAAAAATATGGTTTTTCGCTAAAGTGAACAGTACCGAGAGCTTTTCGTTAAAATTTCTTTAAATAAAAGGATAAAAATTATAAAAAATATAAATATAAATAATGAGTAAAATAAATAAGGACGGAAAGTAAACGGTTGATATTTCAGTTGAAAAGAGAGCGAAAAGAAGGCCATCTGTTGGTGCTGCTTTCTTCTACTCCACGGGGACATTTCCGATGGCCATCAAACCCCCAACCTTCGCTCGGTCAAACCCGCCTCAAAACACGACACCGTATCCGTGATCTTCACCTCACTTCCCTCTCTCTATATCTCTGTGTAACTGTGTATATATAGATAGATAGATAGATATAGTAAATATATATATATATATATATATATGTTCTGTAGAATTATTGCTCTGTGAAAATATTCCAAATTAAATTTACCCAAATAATGACCATTTCTTAGCTTTCACGGGATGGTTTTGGTTTTTGATATAGATTGCAATCTTGGACTCTAGCCTCTCTCTCTCTCTCTCTCTCTACTTTCTGTGTGTGTATAAATAGAAGATTAGCCTCGCACTCTCACTTTCTCACTCCCACATGTGCTTCTGTTCTTAACATTTTCTTGTTCCTCCTCTCTCCTTTATAAACTATACAGTTGTTCTCTGAATTTGGAGTGAGTTGTCTTCTGGATTTTGCCAAAAAACAGATGCTTTGATTTTATTCAATTGGACTTTTGAGTTCAAACTGCCTGTTTTCTGGTGCTTTGTACTCTAATGTTATTGAATTTTGTGACTTTCAGAGAATTTCTTTGTTGGGTTTTGGTTAAAAATTTAACACTTCGATTATTTTGTGACTTCCAGAGGTTTTAATTGTTGGGTTTTGGTAAAGTTTGATTTTTTTTATATTGGCAGTTGAATGTGAAGTTTGTGGACTGAATTTTGACTGCTTAGTGGGGGTTTTTTTGGTGTTTATTTACTTGGTTTCAATCTTATTGGGATAATTTTAATCTGGGGTTTTGATGAAAATGAAGGGCTTTGTGTTTATTGATTTGTTAGCTGTGTTTGTAATCCTTCTTCTATGTGGTTTTGCTGTGGGGAAGGAATGTACAAACATCCCTACTCAGCTTTCATCACATACTTACCGGTATGACCTCTTATCTTCCCACAATGAGACACTCAAGGAGGAAATATTCTCATACTACCACTTGATACCTACCGATGATTCGGCGTGGATGGATTTGCTCCCAAGAAAGATACTGAGGGAAGAAGATGAAGTTGAATGGGGAATGATGTACCGGAAAATGAAAACTTCTGGCGGTTTTGAGGCCTCCGGAGGTTTTCTTAAGGAAGTGCCATTGCATGATGTGCGGTTGCATCCAACTTCACAACATGGAAGGGCACAGCAAACAAATTTGAAGTACTTATTGATGTTGGATTCAGATAGTTTAATTTGGAACTTTCGTCAGACAGCGGGTTTGCCAACCCCTGGAATACCATATAAGGGTTGGGAGGACCCGACTTGTGAGCTTCGGGGTCATTTCGTAGGTTAGTCTTATTTGTTGACTCATTCCCTTTGTTTTCTCTGTCAACATTGTTAAGCCTTTTGATCATATCTTTAGTGTAATTTCTCTGTTCTTACATGTTAATACATTTCTTCATTGATATTGTCTTCTCATATCTATACAATGTGACTGTGTTTACTTCAATTTTAGTTTGGAGAACACTTGCACATTGTTCCGATTATTTTGGGGAACGAATGATATACTATAGAGGCATTCCCTGCCTCCACATTCGACTGCCTTGGTCTCTGATATATAACTGAAATTCAGCAATGGAGTTGTTTTCACTTGCGATTTTATTTTTTGAAAATTCGGGTTGTGTGGAGGTGTATAAATGTCTTGCTTTTTTATTTTGAAGGGCATTACTTGAGTGCAACAGCACAAATGTGGGCTAGCACTCATAATCAGATCCTCAAAGATAAAATGTCAGCACTGGTGGACAGTCTCTCTCTTTGTCAGAAAAAAATTGGCAGCGGATATCTTTCTGCCTTTCCATCTGAAGAGTTTGATCGATTTGAAGCTGTTAAGCCTGTCTGGGCTCCTTATTACACCATTCACAAGGTAGAATCTACTTAGTTTATTATCTATTGCCATTACTTCGTTTTGATTCGAAGGGACGCATCATTAGCTTTTCTGAATTGTCTACTTCGACAGATATTGGCAGGCCTATTGGATCAGTATATATTTGCTGATAATGCTCAAGCGTTAAAAATGGTCACATGGATGGTTGAGTACTTTTACAACCGTGTTCAGAATGTGATATCCAAGTACAGTGTAGAAAGGCATTATACTGCACTCAATGAAGAAACTGGTGGGATGAATGATGTTCTTTATAAGCTATATGCTATAACGGTACGTAAGATTTATTATAATGTACTCTTGGCTCATCTTTTAGATTGTTCATTTTTTGTGCAGACAGTTAATTCTGTCTTTGACCTGGTTGGAATTAGCAGTAGTAGGAACTACCATTCTTATTTGTTAGGACCTTTCTTTGAAAATATGGTATTTGGGAGATAAAACAGCTCATGTATGTCATATGCCCTGTTCTAAACATTAGGAAAAAGCCCGTGTAGAAGTTTCATGGAATTTACGATTTCGATGGCAACCACATCAGAACTCTAGTTTCCATTGATATGTGAACTACTTTATAGACTTTTAGTATTTTGAACATTAGAGTTGTGGCATTGACCTTTCTTGTTACCATGCGCAGGGAGATGCAAAGCATTTATTGTTGGCTCATCTTTTCGACAAACCATGCTTTCTGGGAGTGCTGGCAGTGCAGGTAACCATTATTTTCGGTTCAGTATGTCTAGCTTGACCCTAGGTTTCTTGCAGATTTTGTTTTCCTTTCTCTTCCCGTTGGTAAACACCAGCTATGACAGCTAATTTCTAGCTTCTCTGAACCTTATCTTTTGGAATCCCTCTCATCAAGTAGTTTTGATATTTGCAGGCTGATGACATATCTGGTTTTCATGCTAACACGCATATTCCAATTGTTATCGGTGCTCAAATGCGATATGAAGTCACTGGTGATCCACTTTATAAGGTAAATGATTTATTCATCTTTTAGAGTATCTGAACAACGATTATCAACAAAACCTAAGATCCTTTCTACAGTTTATGTTTTGAGCTCAACAAATCGGCTTTTCCCCCTTGCACATGATCACCATGCGAGTTTGTATGGATGTTACTTATCTTTTTGTAAATGGTATTGCTCTTGCGTTTTTTATTTTGTTTTTAATCTTTCGATTACCATTTTTTCTATTTCCTTAGTGACTATATCATTAGTATTAGTGAAGGGTTGTTTATTCTGACATTTATAAAAAAAATCTGAAATTTTCAGGAAATGAGTACTTTCTTTATGAACGTTGTTAACTCTTCTCACAGCTACGCAACCGGAGGGACATCAGTGAGCGAGTTCTGGTACTAAAATTCAGATATTGATGTTTCATTTTCAGCTCATTCATAATAAGCTCTTCCTTTTGCCTGAATCCCAGTACTACTTTGAGGATAAGTACTTATAAAGTCTTAACATGGATCCCGAATTGTTCGGATTTGCTTTCCTCAACTTGTGAACAGGTCCGACCCTAAAAGGTTGGCTAGCACTCTACAAACTGAGAACGAGGAGTCGTGCACAACTTATAACATGCTGAAGGTATGCCCATTGTAATCGTTCTCAAGGCTGAAGGATTTTTTATAAGTTAAGCGGGAAGTTGATTGATTGATTTTAAATTCAAGTTTGTTTCATTTCATAAAGCTAGAACTGGTGCTGGCGTACCTTATATTTTACACGATAGCGGTTATAATTTAGTCTATTGTTGAAAGAGGTGCAACTATGGGAAGTCAAAATCATTTTGTGTAGTGTATAAGTTCATCATTATCGTTTGAGTTTTGTTGTTATGCACAATAAAAGGCCTTGTTTCTGCTGCTACTTTAGCACATCTCAATGATCTTGTAGGTCTCTCGCCACCTGTTTAGATGGACCAAAGAAACAGCATATGCGGATTATTACGAGCGAGCTCTGACAAATGGCGTGCTAAGCATCCAAAGAGGGACAGAGCCTGGAGTCATGATTTACATGCTTCCACTGGGTCGTGGAAATTCCAAGGCCAGAAGCTACCATGGTTGGGGAAAACCCTTCGAGACTTTCTGGTGCTGCTATGGCACTGGTATGAGATTTATTGGGATTTTCTTGTCCCTCTTATTTTTCCCTTCAAGGGAATTTCAGATTCTTTCTAAAATCGTCATGATCTATATATCGTAATGATGTGCCTTCTCATTTTCAATTTGTTCTGATGGAAGAAAAATTTAGATTGCATTTTGACTTGTTTCTGTAAGCACTGTGAACGACCGTCAGTTTTGTCTAAGTTCTTAATGCTTTTGTAGGTATTGAATCATTCTCAAAGCTAGGAGATTCCATATATTTTGAAGAGGAGAAAGAAGCTCCTGCTCTTTACATTATCCAGTATATCTCAAGCTTCCTTGATTGGAAATCCGGACAAATAGCGCTTAATCAGACAGTTGATCATGTCAATTCATGGGATCCTTACCTTAGAGTTGCGCTAACGTTTTCTTCAGCGGAGGTATGTATGACATTGACATTGACATTATCTGTTGGAACCCATTGTCCCACATCGGCCAAGAGGGAAGAGAGAAAGCACTTTAAATAGAATTACCCCACTCTAACTAACACCGAGGCCTTTTGTGATAAAACCCCACACCTGAGGATTGTGCAGGTGGTTAAGTGGGGACAGTATCGGTGTTGTTGGAGTGGACCCTCGGCCCGTCGACCTGAAAATTTCAACATGGTATCAGAGCCAGGGGGCGGGCCCGTACTGCCACGTGATTGGGTGGGTCCCCATTGGCCCCGCACGATTGTCCACATAGGCCAAAGATGCCACGTGTTTGGGTGGGGTCCCCAATGATCCCGTGCGATTGGGTGAGTCCCGACATAGCTCCACGTGGTTGTCGATGTGTGGAATTTCACGTGCGACCCATAAATGGGGTCTCACGTGCGGGGGAGTGTTGGAACCCATTGTCCCACATCGGCCAAGAGGGAAAAGAGAAAGCACTTCAAATAGAATTACCCCACTCTAACTAACACCGAGACCTTTTGTGATAAAACCCCACACCTGAGGATTGTGCAGGTGGTTAAGTGGGGACAGTATCGGTGTTGTTGGAGTGGACCCTCGGCCCGTCGACCTGAAAATTTCAACATGGTATCAGAGCCAGGGGGCGGGCCCGTACTGCCACGTGATTGGGTGGGTCCCCATTGGCCCCGCGCGATTGTCCACGTAGGCCAAAGATGCCACGTGTTTGTATGTATGACATTGACATTGACATTATCATTATCAGACAAGTTTTTATCTCTTTCGATGTTCACAATTCATCCTTCTGCCATCTTATTGCTTAGTCTTTCGGTTGCAATTGTGTTTCTACTCTTTCTCTGATACGCACAGCAGTTCTCTTATTTTCATTAGGATTTGTGAAACACTTTCAAGGACATCATAAACACGTCCTCCAGTGTTTGACACTCATTTAGAAACCTATAAAAGAGTCACCCTTGTCTATAAACAAACATGTGTATGTTTCGGTATAGATTCACTAAAACAAACACATATAGCGTCATTTTGTCTTGTGCCCTTGTAAGTGAAACTTAGAATTTTTATACTGGATCTAAATGATGCAGGGGACAGGCAAATCATCTACGTTGAACTTGCGAATTCCAATTTGGACATATTCAAATGGTGCAAAAGCAGCGTTGAATGGTCAAAGTCTGAGTGTTCCAGCTCCAGGTGAGAGATACACTCACAGTTTCCTCTCCATTTCTGCAGTTGGTATCAGTTGAACACTCATTCGAACCTCTTTGTGTTTGATTTTGGGTGAAAACTATAGGATTAATCGATATTATTTTCGTATTCGTGGAGCAGGTAGTTTCCTAACAGTCACAAGAAAATGGAGTCCTGGTGACATTTTGACCCTTCAGCTGCCCATTAGTCTAAGAACAGAGGCTATTAAAGGTAGTTTATAGTATATTCCTATTGGTAACCAAAACATTCTTTTATGAATGATACATAACTGACAAATCCTTCAAATTTCAGATGATCGGCCTGAGTACGCTTCGGTTCAAGCAATTCTTTATGGTCCGTATCTGCTTGCGGCTCATACGAGTGGTAACTGGGACATTAATACTGGCTCTGTTAGGTCTCTTTCGGACTGGATAACTCCAATCCCTTCCTCATATAATAACTTCTTGGTTTCTTTATCCCAAGAGTCCGGAAGCTCAAGTTTCTTCATAGCCAACTTAAACGAATCAATTGGATTGGACAAGTTTCCTGAAACTGGCACTGATGCTGCTAATCATGCCACTTTCAGACTCGTTATAAGTGACATGTCCACAGAACTCTCTTCAGCGAATGATGTTATAGGCAAATCGATCATGCTAGAACTGTTTGATCTTCCAGGAAAGGTTGTGGTGCAGCAAGGGAAAGACGAGAACCTCGGTATAGCAGACATGTCCACTAGTAGGGACACTTCAGTTTTTCGTTTGGTTCAAGGTTTGGATGGAAAGAACACCACAGTATCCTTAGAGTCCGAAAGCAACAAAGGTTGCTATGTGTATAGCGAAAACGTTGAGGCCAATGCAGACTTGAAGCTCGTCTGCAGTTCAGAGTCATCGAGCGCTGGATTCAATCAGGCAGCCAGCTTTGTGATGAACAATGGAATAAACCAGTATCATCCTATCAGCTTTGTTGCTAAAGGGACACCAAGGAACTTTCTTCTAGCGCCATTGTCAACGTTCAAGGACGAATCTTACACCGCTTATCTCAACATTTTGACCTGATAAGTAGTGTTCGGATTGTGGAAGCTGGAGCTGATCTATTCAATAAGCAAACTGTTTGTGATGGTTCTTCTCGGGATGGCATTCGTTGCTTCAGTTTCGTTCATTGCTTCTGTGCACATAGGGCGGGATGAATTTACTCATTCAGGAATCTTAGTAGAGATCACAGAGCTTAGAAGTTGGGTAAAAAAAAGGTTATTTATTCTAGTAATTATCTTGAGACCATTTGTATCCATGCCAAGAAATAATCACTGTAGCTTTATGTTCTTATTCATGAAGAATATTTAGGGTGTGAAATATGAAGTGATGAAAGCTTGGCTCCTTGAGATTGAGTAGGAGTAACTCTTCAAGATACCTTGTGACTGATTTACGAAACTTCATTAATGTTTTTACTGTATCCGACCATTTATTTTTTATCCAGTTCGATGACTAAACAATTTCATATTTGCAGATATCATCTTTACAAAGTAATTTATATTATGAACAAATTCGGTCATAAACGCAAAGTTTTGTGAATCGGTGACAAACCATCTTGAGGAGGAACTCCTACTCATCCATTGAGAGCCATGCTAATTCTATATTAAATTGGCTGGGGATTAGAAAATTAAATCATGCATGCTATGTTCGTCTAGTTAGTTAGTCACGGTTGGATGACTACAAAGATTATAAACAAAAAGCTAATATCATGGACGAGAGTTAACACGTTGTTGTGCTATTTGGGGGAAAAAAAATCACTCCAATAATCTAAATTATGTGAAAAAAAAAGAACATAAATATGAATACAAAAAAAACAAGAACACCAAAAACGCTGATCATGTTTTTAACATGAAAAATAGATACAAATAGAACTGATTACAACATTTTTAATAAAAAGCAAAATTAGTATATAATACAAACAATAAGAAAAACACTAAATTATAATTCACATACGACATTGTTCGATTTTCAAAAATTCTATTTTACTATCAATTTTACCCTCATAATCCCACTTGTCTATTTTCTCGACAGAAATAGCAGCGTGGGACCAGCGTGACGTGATGACCTGGACTTATTTCCAACACTACAGTATACCAGAAAATAATGGGCCCAATTGTTCTAAATGGGCCCTTATATGAAAAACCTAATAAGACTTTGGGCCTTTCTACATATATGTTCCACCTAGGGTTTGAAATTTTTCGTCGTCGTTTTAGGGTTAGGGTTTGAGATGAACTTCAGGAATCATGATATAGTCACTTGTAGTGCAATAACGGTCACGTACACAAGTGTTTTTTTACTATCAATTGAAGTTTTGAGGAGCTTATTTTTCAAGAAACAATACTTTGCTACTCAAATATGAGTAGGAACTTCTACTCAAAATTTCTTAAAAATTGTTCGCTGTCAATTTATAGAACTTCGTGTTTATAATCAGAACCGTTCATACTATGAATCAACCTATAAAGATCGCCTTTGCAAAAAATAAATTAAAACTAAGGTCGTTTAGTCATCAAATTGTTTAAAAACAAATGAACGGTATTGGTAAAAACATTACGAACCGTTTATGCATTTGCTACAATAGATTGACTAAACGACCTTAGTTTTAATTTATTTTTTGCAGAGATGATCTTTACAGTGTGATTCATAGTATGAACGGTTCTGATCATAAGCACAAAGCTCTGTGATTAAAATACTAAGAATTTTGAGTAGGAATTCCTACTCATCTTTGAGTAGCCAAGTATTGTTCTAAATGTTTTCAATGGTTTAATCCTGTTCTACTTAGCAACTTGGACAGAATGCTCATGGTTTTACCAGAATTTTAAGGTTTGGTGCTGTCTTGTGAGATTTCTTTTGGCTTAAGCTACGTTTAGCCTTTGAGTCAATGCAGAAAACAGTAATGGCCACCTCACACCAAAAAAAAAAGGAACAAGAATTCTTAAGACACAAGAAAATTATGAACTAAAGATAGATACTGCATTAGAATCTGAGTTACAGGAATTATGGCTACTCAATAACCAAGTTACCAACAATCTATAAGTCAGGGACGCTATTCGTGAGGACCGTGGTGCCTAATTAATCCCTGGAGACCCTCTGGAGGAACCTCGGTGACTGTTTCTAGAGAATAGAGCTCCTCCTTGCCATCTTCTTCTTCGTTTATTTTTGCCGGGCAATGCGCATGCGAACCCTCATCGGCACACTTCGGATACCATGGCTCCAGATTAACTTGTTCAGCTTCACATCGACACTGACGTCTGTGGTTCCCATAGCCTCCTGAGCAAACTTCCAAATCTCCTTTATGGCATTGGACGCCTTCTTTTTGAATGTACTGCAGAAGAACAACAAAACACAGCACATCAGGAAATTTCTATCCAGTACTATACTGATTTAGGACAAGTCCAACAAACAAAGAATGACAGTATTCCATTGAGGAGCATGAAGAGAATATTGAGCCACAGATTCAAAATGTACACAACTAAACGGTCTAGCTCTTGAATTAAACGGCTACACATAGCATTTGACTCTCTTAACACCCGAAACTTAGGAAATGATTAGGTTCAACCTCAGATAATACCTTAATTGCAACGACTCAAAGGCTATATTTTTGGTGTGAGGTGGCCATTACTGTTTTCTGCTGGCAGCACGAGATCATATGACATATGCTATCAGAAATATACTGGAAATAAATTGATATGTTTATCTCGTCACATGGCAACCGGTACACGTCACGTGTTCGCAGTTAGTACACTGTTCACCGTTTCGGACCCCTCTTCGTGAATGTAAATTGTACAGCTGGGCTTTAGGAGAGTCATTGTCTCTCACTAATGCTTCACGTGTGATGTTTTGTTTGATGTTCTTAAATCCTTGAAACTGATATCAAGTTTTAGTATGAGAAATGTACGTGAGAGCAACTTACAATAATGGGATCGCCGCATTGTAGTGTTTCATTTAATAATGCATTATTATGTGTGTGCATTATTAGAAGGAACACCATATAACGTTAACATGTTTCATATCAGTCGTTATTAATGGATTTGTTTATGTCAACAGCTGTGAAAATGGTCAAATGGGTTGTGCTAAGGTAACTGGTTAATTTTGTTGGAGTGCCAGCTGAAACTTGTGTATAGATGAGTTGTAGGCTTGTTGTCACATTTGGCCACAAGTTTTGTGCCTAGGATTGGATTTTATTGGATTACTCATTAGATTTGAGATTTGTTGAAGTGAGAAATGAACGCTTCATTTTCAAATTTATTCAAGTTAAGGGAATCAGATGTGTTATAAGATGATGACACCCTACTCGTTTGTAGGGATTGAAAATGTTAAGTTTCTTTCATGACTAATATGTTTTTACATTTGTTTCTTTCATGACTAATTTGTTTTTACATTCAACTTGAACGAAATTTAAAAGTTGGCATTTATTTATTCTTTCAAAGTGCAGTGTACGTTAAATCTAATGAATTATCTTTTCTAATTAAATCTAATGAGTTTATCTTAATTAAATCTTAAGCACCATACCTGGCCTTAAGCTAACGACCTTCCAAACCTATTATCTACCTTTTACATAGGAGGAATTCGAATCACTAAGTGATCCTAATCCTATCCATATAACTTCTCCTTTCACTTATTACTTGAACTAACCTCAAGGACTCCATGAATTTGTAATGCTTTTTCCCTCAAAAGGTCCCATTTTACCATCCCTAATTTCCCTATTTGTCCTCTGTTTCCCCTCCCGTTTCAAGTGTAGGTTCCCTATTAGTCTAGAAGGTCCATCTTGCACGGTTCTCTCCTTGTCTAGGAGGCCTCACCTCTAGGAGAAATCCGTTAATAGGGCAGTCTAATTTGGTAACATGTAAAACAATTTTTAATAGAGTGAGACCAGTGTAAGACCGAGTGAAACAGAAATGCAAAAAAACTCGTTTGTTTATGTAAACAATCAGACAAATGACATGATCAAGTATGTTGTCCTATTGAATAATTCTCCTTTGAAAACTTAGCTCCGTCACCGGGTAAAGGATAATTAGTAGGTTAGAAATTTTTTTTTAAAATGAATGCATGCAAAAGGGTTTTTTCGAATTTCAAAAGTGGTATGTAATCCTGTAAACAGCTTTCCTTCAATTATTGGCATTCAAAAGCCTATATATATATAATAAAAATAAAAAAAATAAAAACCCACTATTTCATCTTTTCCGCTTACAAAATTGGAAGATGAGACTTCTCCTAAAGAACATTTTGCATTTTCTTGGTCGATGGTCTCATCAATTTACATGAAGTGAGTCGACATAGTTTGCCCTTCCCCTTTTTAGTCACAAATCAAACATAATAGTGGCCCCAACCAAATACTCCCCATATATTCATGCAAAATTACGTGCATATAAAAAAATAAACACTAAAATTATCGTAATAACAACGTTATAACAGACGACAGAATATCAATACTTAGTAAGTTTAAATTACAGAGAACATAATGCAAATATTCGAAGCACAGTGTTTTATCAATTTAGCTAAACCTAAATCCGCATAACAACGTTTAGGTTCGATAAAAACATTGAAAATTTTGACGTTAATAAGCGCAGTAAACACACCAATAATATAAAATACAAACACCTTCACAATCTATCTTTAAGCTAGCAAGTTTTTAGTGGCTTGCCACATAAGCAATCGTTGTAACTAAAAGACGACGCTTCAAGGTGGTCGAACGGCGAGCCGGCCGGAATCCGCCCGCAAAGGTGGTTGTGGCTCAAATCTAAGTGCCCGATATATGAAGCCGAAATGATAGATTTCGGGATATCGCCCCTTAAACTATTGAACGACAAATCAATCGCCGTGAAGTAGGATCCCGGTCCGAAAACATCCGGTATCAGGCCCGAAAGAGAGTTTCGGCTCAAGTTCAAGTTGCTAATGGCCGATACAATTAAACTGGGCGGTATACGACCCGATATTTTGTTGCAATCGAGATTTAGCGTTGCAAGAACCGCCATTTTGCCGATTGTAGCAGGAATCGGACCCGAAAGCTGGTTCAAGGAAAGATCCAGATCCGCGAGACGGTAAATTTGCGAGATCGAGCTCGGGATGGTACCGGTGATCAAGTTTCGGCTCAGCAAAGCCCGGCTCAGCATTCCGAGTCGGCCAAAATCTCGGGGCAACTCGCCCGATATTTTGTTGTTTCGGAGGTCAAGGTGCATGAGGCTGGAGAGGTTGGTGAGCGAGGCTGGTATTGGGCCGGAGATGAGGTTATCGGCGAAGTTGAGAACCGTGAGACGGTGTAGCCGTCCGATACCGGCAGGAATCTCGCCGGAAATTCTGTTTCCGATGAGGTCAAGGATTCGGAGGAAAGGGAGCGTAGTGATGCATTTCGGAATCTCGCCGGTAATTCCCTTCCAGTCGGCGATGGTGACGCTGGAGAGACGGGTGAGGCGGCAGATGGCCGGGGAGATCGTACCGGTCATGTACCCGGTCCGGTGGGACTTCTCGTAAATCGGGTCCTCGGACTCGCCCCTCAGGTTTATGTCGGCAACACGGCGGGACTGTTGATCGCAGCTGATGCCTTTCCAGTTGTGGCAGCAATCGGTACCGACCCACGAGTTGAAGATCCCATGCTTCGACTCGTGGAGCGCCGACTTGAAAGCCAGCAGAGCTGCCCGGTCTGAAGGCGGACACCCCTGAACGGCACAAGTAACTGCGAAGAGTGTAATGGCCACTGCCGTTAAGTAAAGACGCACAGCTCCCATTTTTCGAAAGGATTGCTAACTATTTGTTTGCAAAGTATTTATGTTTTTGTTTGTGAGATTCAGTAAGGATGTGCGTTGAGTTGTGTGCTGTCAGGTTTAGGAACTTGAAGCAGGGACAAGAGTGAAGGAGATGGGCATGAACTTACTGCGTCTCAGTGTGTTTATATATACAGTTAGATTAAGTTTTTGTGACGGTTTTGCCCCTAACGTGGGTGTTTAGGGTTTATTAGCTAGATTGACTTGGAGAAATTTTTCATGTGGCGAAATATGGCCTGGTACAGTAAGTGTCATAATATAAGTTGTTGGAATTTAATTTTTTTTCTTAACTATCTAACTATTTGTATTATAACACTTAATGTATCTATCTATCTAGTACAATAAGTGTTGTAATACAAGTGGTTGAAATTTATTTTTTTTCTTAAATATCTAACCATTTGTATTATAACACTTAGTGTGTTGATCTGTGTTTCAAACATATTAAAAAATCTCTGATTGACTTAGGTGTTGGGTGACTGCACTTTTCAAGACTTGGAGTATATATGACAATGAGTATCGTTTTCAATTCCTATGCTTCCTCAAATTTTCATTGTATTATTGCCACATCACAAGATTGATTCACACGACATATTATAATAATGCAATTATGTACAAGATATTTGAAAATACATAATGTGTGGATGTGTGTGTGTTTTTTATTGATTGAAGATTTGGAGAACTCATGCAGACAAACATGTAAGGATTAAAATAGTTGATACAGTTTGAGAGAGAGATGGATAATTTAGTACTCATATTAGTATTTATTTTAGGTAATGAGGTTAAGATAAACTATGAATATGTGTAATGACTCGTAAATGAGGTATACTAGGTAACTGAACGCTTGAACTAGTTGGGAAAGAAATAATGTTAAATCTTGCATCCTTTCATGAGGAATGTACATATCCATTCTTTGCAAATAATATATCTTTACTGTATAAATTTTATAATCAAAACCATTCAATTTCTAAACCTTCATCAAAAGATCATCTTAAAAAGAATCATTGAAATCGGATTGCTTATATATCTAAATTTATGGAACAATGGACAAGGTGAGTATATATCAAGTAACATGTTAACCATCTACATATTTAATACATTCGGATGTCTAAATGATTACTTTGTCGGAGATAAGACTAAAATAAAATTTTAATATGTAGAATCACTCATGATTAGGTAACTATTGGCGAAAAATTATAGTATTGGATAGTATTTAACATTTACATATGATCGATTTAGTGTTGAGAGTTGTCGCACATTGGTGAGAGACAATGTTTGCTATGTGCTTATACGGTCTTGGGCTACTCCCCATATTGCCAATTGGTTTTATGGTGGAGCCTCAATTTCATCATGGTATCAGAGCCAGGTTGTCCTCGTGTGAAGCCAAACGGCCACACGCGCTCCACATCACCCAGTTATTGTCCACGTGTAGGCTTGAAAATCCGCCACACGTGCAGGGGGCGTGTTGAGAGTTGTCGCACATTGGTGAGAGAAAAGGTTTGTTATGTGCTTATATGGTCTTGGGTTACTCCCTATATTGCCAATTGGTTTTATGTTGGAGCCTCAATTTCATTATTTAGGAGATGATTTGAAAGGGTGTGGATGAAATTTGAGGCTTGAGGTGGGACTCAAATAATAATTGAAATATATACAGCTCAACATGGGGGCATATGGGAGTGGGTGGAGGAAAAAGATAAGGGTGGGGAGGGGCTTTGGCTAAATTTTGCTGGGAGTACGATGAGAGTTGGAGCACATGGCAGCTTGAGGTCCATATATAAATATATAGGTTAAAATATTACATAAGTTTAGAGAGAGAGAGAGAGAGAATGTAAGAGTTTTTCATAAATTTTATGTCAGGGATGATGTATCTGCATAAAATAAAGTCTGACTTTGAGTTAATTCCATCGAATAGGTTGGCCGTATGCATGGAACATAACAAAGCAATTGTCGTAGAAGAGAAAGAACTTTATTTTTCTTTCTTGATACCAGTGATATTGCGTGATGAAAATTCGGACTTGAAACCTCATTTGCATAAATATTACTCCTAGTTAAGTGAAGAAAAGAAAGAAATTAAATACCAAAAACTTGAGAAGTTCTCCAAACCTAAGCATATATTTAGTCTCGCTAATTTGTAGATACCACACTAATAATGCAGACAATGTAATTGGGAGACGACAGCCAGAGATGACAAGTTTCACGAAGCAACATTTTATAGAGTGAAAAACTATAGGTAGATCGAAGAGGGAAAACAAGACAAAGGAATGTATATATACACCCAAGCAATCTGATTTTTGTACTTGATTGGATGAGCACTTCCCTTTTCTGTCATTGTCCTTGCAATTATGCTTTGATGATCATGACACTAGACGAATTAATACCAACCTTGTCACTATTCTTTTAACCATTTGAACTTTAAATTGAATATTTTAAGTTTATTTTCTGTTACACTCGGCATGGAAAAATATTGAAAGCTAACAAATGCGTGTCAAAATTTCACTAGCCTAGACTATTGAATTTCTCCTTATTATGTTTCTTGTGTTCCATTAATTGAGATGAAGCAAACACATGTTTAGTGTTTGATCAAATTCAATGAATTTTTCAGTGCTAAAGTGCTTGAGTTAGGAGAAGGTTAATTAGTTTTGTCCAAAATTTGGGTTTTGAAGATGTGAATGATAGCTAGGTCTTTTTAGATTATCCCTACCAGTACCTGAATCTTTGTCTCCCCAAATTAGAATACCCAATTTGGTTTTTATTTTCAGAGAGTGGTCAATTATATAAAATGATCAATAAGTGCATTAAAATTTATAGAGGCAATTCAAATAGGGTTTTTATATCAGTGGATGGTCCAAATGCCCTATCATCAAACAGTAGAAACAGGCCCATGCTAAGATTGAAGATCATGATATGTGGACCATCGTTTTGTCTTGCATGTGGATGAGGATGATCATATCATTGTTATTGGTCCATGTTAAGAGGATTTCAAACAAATGAAAAACTATGTAGATTGGAAGTGGGAAAGATTTGAAAAGCATGCATATCTCCAGTTATATTTTCATGATTTTGATTTATTTTACTGTTTGATTACTTTACCATATGGTTATAACTGACTTGTGATATTACCGTTCTGCTTGTTTCAGTAGTAGAACACAATTATCGATAACACGAGACTTAAAAATTCACTGGTAGAGTACTTACCGCTCTTTTCTTAATTAGGGCTGAATCAAAAGAGAAAAACATATCTATACATATCTTCAGGCACGACTTGTCGTTGATACTCCTGCCCCAAACCTTTGAGTTAAGAGATTTCAACAACTTGTGCACGATGATGATCGTCTTAATAGATTGATGTTGTAGCAAGTGACCATTTACTACAGTGGTGAAAATGATTTGAGCTATTGTATGACGGCGTGAGTTCGAACCCTATCGGTGACTAATCTAACAAAAAACCTATCATTTGAAAAAAAAAATTACAGATTGATGTTGTAAGTTTGTAACTGCTTGCTCATTTTTAGACTTGTTTTTTTCTTCTTCCAAGAATTTTGATTTTCCAGCTGCTGATTTTTGCTTTTTTTTTTTTTTATTATTATTATTTTTTTTATTTGTAGGCTGGAAGCTTTTGGGTTTAATTTGGTTGAGATCACTATAATTCATCCTAAAAATGAGTAATTTTTTATGTGATATTGTTAATCATAATTATATCCCAAAACATGCCCGACTTAGGGTTACAAGTTCACATGAATTATAACACATGTAGCTATAATCTATTGATTATATGAGGAGATACATGTATAATAAAATTTGTACACATAACATTTATCTTGGTCGGTGCCGTATCATATGTATTTCTTGCGCCAACTATTAAAATCCCCTTCAAAGAATGTCGTTTCCTGAATAGGCATGAGCTATATATTTCAGTATGTTTTATAGTTTTCCCCATTGTAGATCTTATAGAACCATTGGTTAGAGGCTAAAGCTCATGATCTAAAAGGAGAATAGGTAGGTAATGGACCAGATTGCACAGCAGCAATTATATTGAGAGAACAGTATGCATGGAACTCTGTAAAGGAACTTGGCACCATTATTTAAAAGAGTAAAAAGATTGCTATTGTTTCTTCCTTTGCATGTGAGTGTGTTTTATGTGTACAGAGCCTGCAAATAAAGTAGTACGTTAAACAGCTTCCCTTTTAATCCGGTACATTTGTGCTCATCTACCAAAAAACCCTATGTCGTTCACCTTAAGCTTTGGCGTCCGCGACAATCCTTCGTGATTTCTTTCTTCTCTTTCTTCTTTATTTTTTGTAGCGGTCCCTCTCTTGTTCTGTTGATGAAAACTTTCATATTTGTAGTCGCTCTCTACTCAATATCGAGAAGAGGATTTTGTAGCGGTTATGACTTACTGCTCAATCCCGGATCATAGACCAACGACAGCTGTTCAAATATAAGATGGTGAATTTATTGTTTGTGCTCTTGAAAAATGATTATAAGGAGGAAATTTGACGTTTATTGGAGGTGACTCATAGCAGGGATTGTTTGCAAACAAATACAAGATCATCAAAGAGTGGTGCAGTCTTTCTCTCATGATGTTGCAGTGGCTTGAGGGGATTACTAATTATACATGTTCGCCTGACAAAGGATTATGAAGACCTCTTTGTGATGTCTCATAACAAAATTTCCTTGCCAAATGAGTTTCGTCATATGCAAGTTCGTTAAAAGGATGTTAATACAAAATTATTGCTTAATCATATCCTTGTAATACTAATATTGACCTAATTATATCCTTGCAATACTGATATTGACACTTCCTATTGTCTCTGATAATGGTCGCTCTCTTGCTCTGTTTGAGGAGAGCCTCTATATCTGCAGTCACTCTCTCCTCCTTTTTCTTTGATAATAAGTTGTTCATTAGCTTTCAACAAAATAATAATGAGATTATCATGTTTTATTTGACCAACAATGAATTAGATTATAATTGAATCGAACCTTATCCAGAAGATCCTCGTTTCGTTTTTGGGAAACATGAAACGACTAAGAAATATAAGAACATATGGATTTGGTTCTCCTAAAATTTTGCATTATAATCTGACAGCTAACAAAACTAGCCGACTTGCATGTTAGATAATTATAATATAGTTGGAATTGCTTATTCCTTTTCCCAAATCTAATTAGAAAAATGATTTAAGAAACTGTTTATTAGTATCCAATTAAAATAGTTTGCATCTCTTTAAAACAAAGTTTGTATCGATAGATATCCAATATTTTATATAAACATCAATATATTTGACAAGAAAAGGGTTTAACTGGATTCTTTGTCTTTGGGTTAGCAGTAACAGCTCAAACGCCTGAAGGAAATCTTGTTTGTTTTTATTTTATTTTTTCTTTCGAACATTTGAATTTAGATTGACCAAACTACAATCATGCCCTTTCTCTAGTTAGTGATGTGATCGTATGATTAGCTATGTATGAATATATGCATGTGGTGTGCATGTGCGACAGATCTCCAACTCCATCAGAAGCTTATTGGGAAGATCATCATATTTTACTATTAATTAATTTCAAACAAAGATATAATTATGTAAATGTAAATGTAATCTTATTTTCATGTTCAGGTGTAATTTTATGCAGCTTACCAGCCATATGATAGATGACCAAAATAAACAAAAATATTGAAAGAAAGAAAAAAAAATCCCTTCTCCTAGAACCACCATTATTCTCGCATTTACCATTATGATGATCTTATGTGTACCTGGCTACCACAAACCCTACCAACCAAATGAATTTATTTTTTCACAGTTTCTTTACTGCCACCACAGCCCCACGAAGTTTGAAAGAGACTTTAGGAAACAACACAAACTACTTGAAGTTAACGAAAGATTTGACGTAAAACTGAACGTAGTAATGTTCTATGATTCATACAGTTGACTCCACTTAGTAAAATAAGGTTTTGTTGTTGTTGTGCTGCAGTAATTAATCAATATGTTAGTAAATAAGGCTTTGCTGTAATTAACGGAAGACTTGATGTAAAATTGAGCCCAATGACGTTCTATGATTTATACAGCTAACCCCACTTAGTAAAATAAAGTTTTGTTGTTGTTGTGCTGCAGTAATTAATCAATACGTTAGTAAATAAAAATGGTTTTCTCGTGCAGCTGCTGTTTGGGTGGTATCTAGGGCAGTCAACAACAGGACTAGGACAAGAAGTCCCGTGTTCATGGGGGTTGAGCCAGATACTTGGGAATTTCATGTGAAATGCGTAAGACATGCCCCTAACAAGGGCAATTTTTAGGCCCCTTACCTGCTTCATTGTTATTTCCTCTCTTTCTAATTTCTTTCTTTTGGCCTAATTATCTGGTCCTTAAGGAACGCATTCATGTTCTGTCGTTTAAAAATATTTTTTATGTCAATTTTTACAAGAATCTGTTAAGGTTTTCTTGAAATTAGTTGTTTGTTTATGCATTTGAGTTTCTTGGTTATTTGTTTTTTCGGGTTGGGAATTGAAAACATATTTCCATCACCGATGCTAAGCTGGATTAGGTCCTTAGGCCTTTAAAATAGAATCTATATTATGAGAGGTTTTGTCCATCATAAACACGTCAAAGCTTTAAGTAATTTACTAGCAATACTCAAGAACAAGTGACCATCAATTTTCATTAGCAATATTCAGGTAGTAAAAAAAACACTTTGCGCGACGTACGTACATTCGTCGCGCAAAGTCAAAAATCGTTGTGCAAAGGTTTGCGCGACGCAACATTCGTCGCGCGCTAACCGTCGCGCCAAGGCAGTGACGCTAGGGTTTTCGCGACGAAGAAATAACATGCGTCGCGCAAAGTCACTTTGCGCGACGCACGTCCTACGTCGTGCAAAGTACTTTGCGCGACGCACACCTACGTTGTGCAAAGTCACTTTGCGCGACGCACACCTACGTCGTGCAAAGTCACTTTGTGCGACGCGCGTCGTACGTCGTGCAAAGTCAGTTTGCGCGACGCACATCCTAGGGCGTGCGTTGCGCAAACCCTTTTTTTTTATTTAGTGAAAAATAAATTTTTTTGTTTTAGTGAATTTATTTTTATTTTTATTTTTGATAAATATTGTAATTAGATTCTAAAGAATAATTAATTAACCAAGCAAACATATTTAATTATAAAATATATGAAAATGTACATACAAGATGTCCAAACAAAAAAGAAAAAACTACAAGTGAACTAGGTTTAATACATCAGGCTATTGGGTATCGGCATGGCGAGATGGCTCTGAGGTCGAAGGTGGAGCAAGATGTCATACCGGAAGACCGAATGCCATGGCTTCAATTGTCACTCTCCCAAAAGTTTCTCCCAGTCCCTGTGCACCATTTGACAAACTGTGTTAATTCTAAATGATATAGAATAATTGATCAAATGCATACAAGCATAAATCAGGATTATAAATTCAACTGAAATGAGAAATGGGTTACAAACGCAATAAATTGGAACCGCTACATACATATTGAACAGAACAGTAACATTTGGTGGTATGCCTAGTTCATACATCACCAATGGAATTCATGAATACAACTTGTGCATACAGTGGACAGAGCAACTCCCATATTCAATAACTTTTTGTTGCAAAGACTTCATATGTAATAAAACAAAATGATATCCAGATAGAGATCAAAATCAACCATTTCATAACATTTATTGACAGTAGTTTCATTTTCACATGATTTATAAAGACCTGAAATCTATCCGGTGTTCTCACTTAATACTGTCAAAGATACCATATCGTTACGTGTCTGTCTCAGTTGTGTTACAGATTAAAAACTAAAGACTCACAAAGTATTTTTATTCAAACAACCAATACAAACATGAATGGTTGATTCTGTTACGACATGGGACTCCGCCATCAAAATCCATAATAAGTATAATTTAGGAGCAGTTCTGTGTTCACATAAACTACTAAAAGACTATGAAGATGGATCACCTGAGAGTTCATGACATAAACATCAGCTGCGGAGTATAATGCAGCTACACGTGTGGTTGCAGGAGTCCACAACACTGACTTTGACAAGTTTGAATGCTGAGATAGGAATGCCAAAAGTTCTTTGACATAAACGACCTTATTGCTCTTAGATCCAACAGAACCAATAAGAAATTTAACAGATTGTTTGAGTGTTCCTCCTTTAGTGTTCCTCCTTTATCTGACAACACTTTCCTCATATGATGACATCGAAAGTCAAAGCACATGTACCATCAACAGAGGTATAGAGATTACGTAATGGCAAAATTTTCTTCTGGGGTTCATTCAACTGGACATCAAATTCCTTGGACAGTGACAATTCATTTGATGATACTCCATCATCATTCAATTCTTGTAACAAAGCTCTCAAGTGATGTTTTCTACCCAAGGTAGAGCGGGCTTGGCGCTTATGTACTGGATTTTTTATCTTCGGATCATCTTTCACAGGTTTTTCTTCGATCACCAAGCATGCTGAGTCAAGAAGCAAGAGCTGCCCCTTCCCAGGGTTTATACTGCTCAGAGATATCACAAGCATATCATTATTTGTTAACCCCATTTCCTTTCTGACTGAATCTCGCAATAATTGCCTCTTCTCGAGCATCTTCTCAGTACTAGCGGATGGAGTATTAAGTGAACAAGATATGCCAGCTACAAAGGCCAGTTCATCATTAATAAAGAGCGGTACAACGACAGGCGGAGACCTCAACTTAATCTTTTCTTCTTCACACCAGTCTTGCCATTGTTTAGACTCTGATTCTGATAGGAAAACCAGCGTTTTCACTTGGTTAAGCACAACCTTCGCGCGATCAAAGTATTCCCTCCGGTTTTCCATAATCCACCAAGCAATTTGACTTGCACCAGCTGGAAAATGATCCATGTATTGATCTGAAACAAGCAAACGAAGCCAAATCAAATCAGCTACAAATTTAAGAATTCCAAAATATTACAGACAAATGTCACTTAGTCTAAGAAAAAATTAATACAAAAACACATCAATGCAAAATAAACTAATAAGGTATTAAAAAGATGGAATTTATGTATTTACAAATTACTGAGGGAATACTGATTTCCATATGTATATATAAATGATGCATAAACACATCCTTATAAGGTCAAGAAAAACCAGAGCAAAATATGGCTATTTCATCAGGTTAGTAACTTAGTCAATGTCATTGTTCTCCTATAATGGGAAAAAACCGTCTTAATTACAGAAAACATGCATATTTCCTGCATCAATTAGTATGAAAGTGAATCAAGTAACGGAGGTCAGCAGTTGGTGAATAGAAAACCACATAATTCCAATACAGAATAAATTATTTAGGCAATATATGTTGTTCCAAAATTAAAATTGGACAAATATAATAATCAGGCCGAGGAGCTATATCCAAAAGAAACAATAGCTTTCTCATCACTGATTACTAATTACCTAAGGTTGAGATAAGCAAGTGATAAAGAGAAGGACATTATAAGCAGTCGTGCACACTAACAAATTAAATTCATTTTAAGTATCACCATGTAGGCAACACCATCTAATTCTACAATGCAGAATATTTCAAAATCTCAGTATCTGAGCTATGTATGGATTTGTTTTGGAATTGGTGTGAGGCTGCCAACTCCGAAATTGAAGTTTGCATGCTATAGAGAAGACTAAAATCATGCAAGAAAACTTAAATTCACAACAGAACATAATAGAATCACAAAGTTATCATCTGGTTGAAGGAATTTAGTACTATCACAGATTCACAGTCTCCAGTATTTACAATATCGGAGAAAAATATAAGGAATCCCAAAGTCCAAAAATTTGTTATCCTCCACTTACAATGCAATCCAATGATAAGACACAGTCTGCCCACCACCCTAAAATTCGATTTAACACTAAAACCCTAAAATTCGATTTAACACTAAAACCCCCAATTTCTAATTTAATTTTCCAAATTGAATCTAATTACAATACCAAAATCTTCAAATTAAGGCATTAAAGCTTGATTACAGAATTTGAATAATTGATTACAAAATCACATTATGTATCAAGCAAAACCCTAACTGTAAATTCAAAATCCAAAACCCTAACTGTAAATTCAAAATCCAAAACCCTAATTTATAAAATGCAAAAAAAAATTCAACAAATTGTCTTACCTTAAGATTGGAGCGGCGAAGTGAGCACTTAGCAACTAGTGGTGGAGGACGATGGTGAGAGAAAGAAAACCGATGGAGGACGACGCAAATGGGAGTTTGGTGGTGGAGGATGCGACTGGAAGGGGAAAACGATGGTGATTGGCGACTTGGTGAGCGGTGACTGGTGAGAGGCCGTGCGAGAGTGCTTGGGGAGGTGGAAGGAAAGGATGACTTACCTGGTTTTTAGGTTTTCGTTCGGCCTCTGCGATTCTGTGACAGAGAGAGAGAGAGAGAGAGAGAGAGAGATAGACTGAGTGAGAGAGAGGGAAGAGAGACCGACTGTTTTCCAATTGCACGGCTTGCACCTCCATTTTGTCCAAATTTGGGAAATTTAAAGAAAGCGCGTAATTTTTAGAATTAAACCGCCAAAATTTTTAACACATGCGCGACGCAGGTGTACATTCAGACGTCGCGCAAAGTTGCTTTGCGCAACGACGCATCGTGACGTCACGCAAGTTATATTTAAAAAAAAAATTATTATAAAAATTATTAAAAATGTGACTTTACTCTCTTCAAATTCAATTTTTTTACATAAAACTCACAATAATATATTTTTCTAACAAAAACTCGATCCGAACTACAATAATAAACTCTAAGTATTAGTGAATCTATTGTTTTAATGGGATACGCATTGTACGAAACTAGTTTGAACGATCCAACCGTCAAACTTGTTTGTATATGCTTCGAGATCGCATACGCCAAAAATCCCAAAAAACAAACATTCAAAGATCAAGTAACGGGACAAAACTTTTCGACGGTTATAAATGAATAATCACGATTTAATGGTTATTTTAACTCCGATTTTGATGATTTTTTACAGCTACACTCCTTAATCCTATATGAATACAATGAACTAATTCGATCGTCAATTTAAAATATTTACACAAGTGGATACCACAAAATGTTATGTTATACTTAATGAAAGTATAAATAAACTCCAAGTGTTAATGAATCTATTGTTTTGATGGGATACGCATTCTACGAAACTAGTTTCAACGATCCAACCGTCAAACTTGTTTCTATATACTTCAAGATTGCATACGCCAAAAATCACAAAAAACAAACATGCAGAGATCAAGTAACGGGACAAAACTTTTTGACGGTTATAAACGAAAAAAACCAATTTAACGGTAGTTGTAACTCTGATTTTGATGATCTTTTACAGCTACACTCCTAGATCCTATATGAATGCAATGAACCAATTTGATCGTCAATTTAAAGTATTTACACAAGTGGATACCACAAAATCTTATGTTATACTTAATGAAAGTATAAATAAACTGTAAGTGTTAGTGAATCTATCTTTTTGATGGGAAACGCATTGTACGAAACTAGTTTCAACGATCCAACCGTCAAACTTGTTTTTATATGCTTCGAGATCGCATACGCCAAAAATAGCAAAAAACAAACATTTAGATATCTAGTAACGAGACAAACCTTTTCGACGGCTATAAATGAAAAATCACGATTTAACGGTAGTTTTAACTTTGATTTTGATGATTTTTTACAGCTACACTCCTTGATCCTATATGAATACAATGAACTAATTCGATCGTCAATTTAAAATATTTACACTAGTGGATATCACAAAAATTTATGTTATACTTAATGAAAGTATAAATAAACTCTTAAGTATTAGTGAATCTATTGTTTTGATGGGATACGCATTGTACGAAACTAGTTTCAACGATCTAACCGTCCAACTTGTTTGTATATGCTTCGAGATCGCATACGCCAAAAATCGCAAAAAAAAAAACATTCAAAGATCAAGTAACGGGACAAACCTTTTCAACGGATATAAACGAAAAATCACGATTTAATGGTTATTTTAACTTTGATTTTGATGATTTTTTACAGCTACACTCTTTAACCCTATATGAATACAATGAACTAATTCAATCGTCAATTTAAAACATTTATACAAGTGGATACCACAAAAGAAAAAGGCAATGCAAAAACCCCAAAAGAAATGCAAAAGGGAGAAAAAAAAAAAAAAGACTTTGTGCAACGTAGGTACAACTGGACACATATATGAACGTATACATAAATTAACAAATTGGAAATGGAAGTATAAAAGATGAGTTAGTGTTTATATGTACCTCAACTTTCAATCATGATGAAGTAGAAAAAGTCGTTGACTTTGCGCGACGAAGGCTGGCGTCGCGCAAAACAGCTTTGCGCGACGCACGTGCACATGCGTCGCGCAAAGTTGGCAAAAAAGCGGTAAAGCCTTCTTTGTTTGGCGCCAAGATCTTGCGCGACGCACAAAACGTCGCGCAAACAGCCTTTGCGCAACGGTAGTTTGCGCGACAAAAACTGGCGTCGCGCAAAACAGCTTTGCACGACGCATCTGTTCCTGCGTTGCGCAAAGCTGTTTTGCGCGACGCCAGCCTTCGTCGCGCAAAGTGCCGTCGCGCAAAGGATGTTTGTGCGACGTTTTGTGTTTTGCGTCGCGCAAAACAGCTTTGCACGACGAAATTTGGTCTGTCGCGCAAGGTTCCGTCGCGCAAACATGTTTTTCTACTAGACTATTGCCAAACAATCTAACATGATATATATATATATATATATATATATATATATATAAGGTTAGGCTATGAGACACGCGTTTTTGACACACATTTTGATATTATTTTGTAGGACCCACTTCGTAATCTATTTCAATGATATGAACTATCTATATTTTTTAGTACATTATTCAAAGATCATCATTGCAAAAAATTAGACAAATCCAAAACTACTAAGACATTCATTTTTAAAGAAGGAAATTAATGGACGAATACGGTTTTACAAAGAGACAATAAATTTAACCCGACGGTCATATGATTTCAAATTTGGGTATTTTTGGTAGCCGGAACACATAAAAGATAGGCAGTTTGATCATTGAAATACATTACGGAGTGGGCTCACAAAAATGTGTGTCAAAAGTGTGTTCTAGATCCTAACTCATATAGACTCCATGTACTATTACCTAGTTGAAATTGACCCATAAACTATTTGTTTGGTAAATGAACCCCCTTGACTATTTGAAATCAGCCAATTACCCCCTATGAAATTCATATACTTTTCCGTTAAATACTGACATGACTTTAGCCTCAAAAGTGAATCATGTGCTAGTATTTGCTAGCAAAGTGAATGAAATTTCATTGAATCTGACAGTAAGGTGTTGATTGGCTAATTTCAATTGTTTCAAGGGAGTTAATTTACCAAAAAAATGGTTCATGGATATGAATTTCAACTGGAGTAATAGTTTAAGGGGTAAAAAGCAATTTACACTGTATATTTAGAGGGAGAGAGATTCAATCAAAATCATCTCTCTTCCAATATAGCTTTACTTGATCAATGATCTTGAGAAAACAAAACATATTGCATCATCTGTTATGATAAAAATATGGGCGATTCTATTACCCCAATCTATTGAAGAAACCCCTGAAAATATCCCATACTTTTGATTCATGTATTAACTAAAACTACCTAACCAACTTACCAAAGATGCCCTTGAGAATTATCTTCCAACTAAATTAGATTACATCACCCAACACCTGGATTCCCTTAACTCGTGAACTTCTCTCCAAATTTGTGAAAACCTCCGCTATGAAAAATGATGACATTAGAATTTGGAAGTTGGTTTTTCATGGATCAATGGAAGTTGGGTTCCTTAGCCCTAGAAAGACATATATACATTGGAATTTGGAAGTTGGGTTGCTTAGCTTCTGTATATCCCAATTTGGACTTTGAATTGAGAACATATTGGTATTTGAATTTAGTTGCCACTTTTCCAATGCAGGATGTGTTTCATCAAAATGTTAATCAAAGACCGAAAGGTAGGCAAAAGTACGTTGTCAATAGAGGGAGTAAGAATATTGGAAAGCCCAATGGCTTCATGTGAAATTTGGCAGAAAAAGTGATGCCTGATAGCCACATAACCCATACTCCAAACAGAAAAGCCACAGCCTTCCTCCTTAACTCCAAAAGGGAAACAATACAATTCTAAAGAGAAAAGAAACACAATACAATTATAAAGAGAAAAAAGGGAAATAAAGTTATACCTAGGTGCCATGAGAAGCAACTATTTAAAGTGTTCATGTTGGTTTGCTCATTTTTGGGAGAGGATCTGTTTATGTGACATTTGACTGTGTTCGATTTTGCTCTCCTCATCACTCAATCAACAATGCATATATTGTAGGTATTTTTTTTTTCAAATGGAGAAGCATTATGCAAGATTAGCTATTTGGTAATGATGTATTGTATTTGATATAATTCTTTTAAATAATCCAATCCAATTCCATGGCCAATGGATTTACATTCTCCCCGTACCACTTTATGTACAATTTATTCTCTTCTCATCTCTCTCATTAGACAGTTCCCACCAAAACCTACAACAACAGACACCAAAAGGTTATATTACTAATCCACATCTTGTAATGTATTTGGAGCATATTTATGTATAAGTAGCCTCTTGAGGGCGCTCGATGATATGTATTTATTTAGGGTTTTTTATTTTTTATTTTTTTATGTAACCCTAATCTCACCACCTTAGTCATTTATTGCTAAAAATGTGTCTCATGACAAGTCTTTTATCGATAGGAGGCTAAGAATCATTCATGCACGCGTGAATGACTAATAAAATTTAAAATTTTAATTAACTTTAACCTCATATAATCTTTTGAAAATTATGTATCTTTTAGTTTTTAGTACTAAGAAACAACTGCATACCTCATTTGTTAGGACACATTTTATTTATATCATTCTGTGACATTTGACTGTGTTCGATTATGCTCTCAACGAGTTTTTTTATATCATTCCGTGACCAAGAATCCTCTACGCATGCGTGGACGACTAATAGCAATAAAACTAAATCAGTGTACGAGAAAATGCATACTGTTTTCTTAAGAATGTTAAACATAAAATAGAGAAACTTCACAACTATTTTTCCCTTTGTTGTTACAGATCTAGCTGTTGTTAGTACTAAGAAACAACTGCATATTTACCTCACTCCCTAGCAAGGTCTAAAATATCGATGGTATCGGAAATATCGGTAGTCCAAAAACACGGAAATTTCGATGGAAATATCGGGATATTATCGATATCGATAAAAAATGAATAAAAACCACGGAAATTGTAAGAAAAACTTGGAAATTTTTATTGAAACTTTGCAGGATGTTTATTTAGTCAATTATCTATTAGTTTATCACAAAAAATTGCAAGGAAATGCATTGCATGATGGATTTAACTAATTTAAGTTGATTATATAGCGAGCTGGCAAATATTGTGAGTGTAGAAAATATGTAGTAATTAATGAAAGAAGTTTAAACACACCATAATCATTTATATATAATGAATTAGTACAATATTTTACACTTTATACATTGCATGGTAAGATACATGAGTGACTTAGTACCACATAGAGTTCTTATCAAAGTATAAAATATCGGTAGTTCAAAAACACGAAAATTTCAATGGAAATATCGGGATAATATTGATATTTTAGACCATGCTCCCTAGGTGCCAAAAGTTCTGTTTGATGCATGAGTCTGATAACCAAGCCCACTTTCATTTCAATCGAAATCGAAAGAAGGGCAACTTCAAATACATCAACTATCAAGTCAGCTTCCAATTTAGAAATGTCTTCTTTAACAAATTTGTGGACACAATGGCCTTTCATTTTATGAATTCCTTATACCTTTGGCAAATGTGCGAACACCATGAGGTTTTTATTTTATAAATGAACGTGTGGGGACTACGGTTAATTAAGAACAAAAACGAATTCGACTAAGGCTTATAAAATAATTTCTTTCCGTTAAAAAGAAAAAGGGGCAACACTTAGGTCTTCTATGGATAGTGCCAAAGTTGGAAGGACCAGCTAAATCCTCTGATCCGCCCTTGCCTCAAGTAACATGTAAGAATCACTGCATGCCTGGGAGAGAAAATCATGTTCATGTATGAGATAACGGATTGCAATACGAGTCATAATACTCAATTTTTTTTTCTTGTGTGTTAACAAACGTATAAATGGTAAAGAATATCAGAAGTTTTTATTGAAATGAGTAAACCTATCACAAAATACCACAAATATATATTAAATTTGACCACTTCATTTACACATATATCTTTCAATATATATATATATATATATATGAACACACGATATTATCTATACTAAGAGGGAGGGAAAGGGAGAGGGGGTGGGGGTGGGCTAAGCCTCACAATAGGCTAGCAATAATGTGGTTCAAATTCGTCTTTGGCGAGAATCGAACATAAGACCTCTCATGTACAAGTGAAGAGGAATACTACTAGAGTACTAATTAAGTGGCCATCTTTCAAAATACATTGGTCCAAATAAACTCCAAAACTCATAATAGCTTAAATTTATCAGGTCGTTTTCTCACTTATGTGATGAATTTTGGAGTAAACCTAGAATATATAGAAGATTGAAGACTATTTATTCTTGTGGTGGGTCAAGCATTCATCACATGCCATTATATGTTATGACACTACTTAGAAGATGAGTAGAAATGTTTTACATCTTATTTACCTAATTCTCTACTGCTTTTCCAAAAAAAAAAAAAAATATCTCCATTGAATTATACAACATTATCTAATACTATGATGCACAGCTCCTTAGTCTCCACTCAACTATGTTGTCACTTTGTGATTTGATTAATCTCATCAAGATCTGAAGCTTAGTTAATGAAAGCTTAATCGTGGATAAGCTGGCTCAAATCAAGTGCTAATTTAATATGATTACGTGCATAAGCACCTTTAAGGAGATTAGTATAAGAATAATCAATTGTTCTTATTTGAAATGCCTTGTAATCTTCAACCAATTATGTGCTTCAATATAATTACCAGGAGTAAGTGCTATTGCTCATTTCCAATACTCGGCGACTTGAACGAACCAAGCCTCCGCAATTTCGGAATCTCCTTGTATCGATATAAATCGATATTATTACATTCCAATTCATTCCCGATACCTCCCAAAAAAAATTCTAAATTGTATCTCAAATTGACGGTGTTGATGCACAAAACCAGAGGTATTGGAACAACGTAAATCCGACCGCGAATCTGCAAGAAAGTAAATAACACAAGATGTATCGTGGTTCACCCTAATGTTTGGGCTACGTCCACACTGATATTGTATTTCTCTGAGAGGATTGTGAGGGAGAGAGAGCTTGAGAGCTTTGCTCTGAATATGAGAGGGGATGTGAGGCTTTGGGGATCTCAGGCCTAAGAATTGGCCTCTCCTAATGAGGAGAGTGAGGGGTCCTTTTATAGAATAAGAGCTCCTCACTTATTACATATTTGCCCCTTCCTTTATTACATAATTACATTTAAGTCCCTCGAGTATTTATACGAGATCTAAATACGGAGGCCTTAAGTATGGTACAAACAGTAGTCCCCCAAGTCTTCAGTCAAGAGAGTCTTTTGGCTGAAGACTTGAAATTCAGTCCATGTGTGGGCCGAAGTAATTACTAATTAGATGTCGTCTTGAACTGATACTTGATATGAGGCGGTGCTCAAAGTGAAATGATGCTCAACTAGAAGTAGCACATGTTGCGAGGCTGCTCTATTGTGGCTTATGTTGCCTTGGTTGGCTCGGCTTATGGCGTTGATGGTGAGGGAGTCCCTTTTATAGAATAAGGGCTCGCTCCTCAATACATAAATGATGGGCTAGAGTTGATGCTCGCGGCGAGGCGGTTGCTCAGTAGGCGGCGATGCTCTCTAATGATGGTGAGGGAGTCCCTTTTATAGAATAAGGGCTCGCTCCTCAATACATAAGTGATGGGTTAGGAGTGATGCTCGCGGCGAGTCGGTTGCTCAGTAGGTGGCGATGCTCTCTAATGATGGTGAGGGAGTCCCTTTTATAAAATAAGGGCTCGCTCCTCAGTACATGAATAATGGGTGCTCTCTAATGAAAGTGAGGGAGTCCCTTTTATAGAATAAAGGCTCGCTCCTCAGTACATAAATAATGGGCTAAGTCCCCCAAGTATTTTTCATGAGGCCCAGTTGAGGCCCAATATATGGTACATAATGTAGTCTCCCAAGTCTTCGGTCAATAGAGTCTGTTGGCTGGAGACTTCAAATTGAATCCATGTATGGGCCGAAGTGGCGGTTGTTCGGAGGCGGTATTTGTATACCCTGCACTGAAGCTTTGTAGGTGAAGCTTTGCAAGTGAAGTTTTTGAAGCTGGAGCTTTGTAAATGAAGCTTTAGAAGCTGATTGACATGAGTGATTCTTATGAATGTTTATGTTGATTGACATGAGTGATGCTCATGGATGTTGACATGAGTGATGCTCATGAATGTTGATGTGAATGATGGTCATGAATGTTTATGTATGATTGACATGAGTAATGCTCATGAATGTTTATGTATGATTGACATGAGTGATGCTCATGTATAATTTTGGAGTACTGGACGTACTTTTGATCACCTGGTTGGTGATAATAGCGGCAGGCTGCCGAATAATTTTGGAGTACTGGGCGTACTTTTGATCACCTGGTTGGTGATAATAGCGGCAGGTTGCCGAATAATTTTGGAGTACGCTACTGGGCGTACTTTTGATCACCTGATTGGTGATAATAGCGGCAGGGTGCCGAATAATTTTGGAGTACTAGGTGTACTTTTGATCACCTGGTTGGTGATAATAGAGGGCCTGGCTCTTTTGGGCATATGGGCATTCGCCCTCCACATAACATTCCAGCCCATTACTTTGGGCTGGCCGTTTTTTTTTTTTTTTTTTTTTTTTTTACCATACTTAGGGCCTCCGTATTTAGATCTCGTATAAATACTCGGGGGACTCAAATGTAATTATGTAATAAATGAAGGGGCAAATATGTAATAAGTGAGGAGCCCTTATTCTATAAAAGGACCCATCACTCTCCTCATTACGGAGGCCAATTCTTAGGTCATGGGAAGAGCTCTCTCACCCTCAGAAGCTCTCACCCTCTCATCCTCAATCCTCTCAGAGAAATACAATATCAGTGTGGACGTAGCCCAAACATTGGGGTGAACCACGATACATCTTGTGTTATTTACTTTCTTGCAGATTCACGGTCGGATTTACGTTGTTTCAAGACCTCCGGTTTTGTGGATCAATAGACGGGTTAGTGTAGTGAGCTTATATATCCATGCAGTTATGCACTCTTCGAATAGGAAATGAAGCACCTAGGTTAAATGGACTGCCCGTTTTGTAAGATCCTTAATAATTAATTAACCTTGTACTTTTCCATCCAAGCGATAAGCTCTAAACACGTTTTAATTAGTTTAATTAGCTAATTACATGTGACATTTTCTACCACCACAACAAATTTGGCCAAACCCACTTTTGGATTCCTATATATTAATCAACTAGTGAACCCAAAAGTAGCTTGCATTCGATAGATAATATTGAACCATTAACTTTTGCGATTTTGATAAGTGCACTGCAAATTTGATCAGATTAATTATTGAGATCAAACCCTAATACACCAACACAAAAATTAGATGAAGGGAAGAACATCATTGGTTGATCTCTCTTAAATTTTAATCAACGACTTTAATAAAAATTCAACTCAATAATGCATATGTATCTTCGATTTAACGAAGTAATAGTAGGTAGATCAATTTTTTAGACAAACTTTTAAATCATGTGATTTGTCATAATAATATATAAGCACGTTAATAATACTTAAGTAATAATTCAATCATCAATCAGCACGTCATATAATTTACAAATTTGGTCTAAAAAATTATCCTTCCTAACATTACCCAATTTAACGCCATAATTTTGTTTGTTAGTACGAGGGTTTCCCCTACTTATTAAAATCCATGTGCCAATATGTGCATCTTTCTATGTGTATAAGACTCCTCGGGGCAGCATTGGTCCCCCACTAAATAAATAGCAGAAAGATCCTTTCTTTAAGCACCAAAAACTAATTAAGAAAGTAATCCCTTGTTTTGAAAACATTAACCTTGAACTCCCACAATCTGTATTCTGCAGCACGTCATGAATTATTAAGGAAAAAAAATTAATCTAGGAACTATTAAGCAAAAAAATAATGTCCTCCAGATCTGTGAATCTACTAGAAGATCATTATTTATTCAGTCTCTCCAAAAGTGATGGAGGATGTTAATTAATTTTTGGGTTTCTGTGGAACTGGAGGAGGTAACTTGCCTCTGATTAACATCAACAAATAACTTCGGATTTTATAACCGACGAGATGAATATTTTGTATTAAACTCTGGTTGTTTGATTTAACTTTGATTTTGATTTTGTTACTTTGTGTATGGTATGATGAACAGACTTGGAGTACTTGGATCTAACGGAAGACGTGACACAGAACCGAGCGCAATGACGTTCTATATGATTCATACAGCAGACCCCACATAGTGAGATAAAGCTTTGTTGTTGTTGTGTATGGTATGATGAATAACCATATTCAAAATATAAACTCCTTGCTCGTTTGAGATTGTTTTTAAACTGGATGAAGCGTTTTTTATGAAAATGTTTTTGAGATCAATTTTTAGTAAAAATACAAGTGAATCCTGAAAAAACATTTGAAGTGTTTCCTACAAAAAACACATAACTAGTACTTCTTATAGAAAACACTTCATATGCTTTTAAAGCCCAAAAATATTTTCTCATAAAACACTTTTAGACATTTTAAAAACGTTTGCACACGAATCCTATATATTCTTTCATACTAATGTACTTATCCAAATGGTCAAAATCAAAATCTAATCTAACAGTTTTAACAAAGAAATAAGCCATTCGTTTTGCTTCATATGAAATGTCAAGACCCACATGTTGACCACCATGAGGGTAAAAGCAAATCCACATATATGATATATTACTATACATATCCACCACAAAATATTGTGGCTAATATGATCTAAGAAAACTAAAAAAAGAGAATGGCAATTATAAATTGAGAGAAACTATGATTCTTCTACAGTACGACCACCGGTGTGATAAGAAAGCTAGGCTTATCAGTATACACAAAGTGACGATAAAGTTTCCTTGGCTCCACCATGCCTGCCTCAACCTCTTTGAGGCATTTTGCTCGAGCATCTTGCCCACACGAAAATCATGTTAATGAGAAGACCAAATGAATATTGCTACAATTTCCATTGTAGCAGTAATGGGATTGGAATCAATTGCATACACTGGCAACGCGAACTATTGAAACCAGATCAAACCTAATTGATTCCAGATCAATCTCAAAACAAGAGCAAAACTGGGAAGAAATGCATCAAAACCTGCACCAAATGATTCCAGATCAATCCCAAAACTTGAAATACACTTACTACGTAAGGAGAAGCATAGTGGTCAATTTTTACGGAAAATAGCAACGGGAAGTATGAAACCTAAAGCAAACTTGGTCTGCTTCCTATGTAAAAAATGAGTGAAATAAGAACAACGTACTTTTACAAATAGGTTATGTACCAGTTTTTTATTTCTCTCACACTTCTCTTCTCTTGCCTAACTTTTAATACATGTAGTATACTTTTGCTCACACACATCTCTGTATACCATACAAATTACAAAGTCTGTATGTCAATGAAACTAATGGTTGCCCAAAGTCCAAATTAAGTTTCCTTGTATCCGAAAATAAAAACCCCAAGTTCCCTGCCCTGTGTGTACAACTAAGTTGTCTCTGTCTAAAACAGCACCCACAATACTAGTGGTTGTGGTCCAAACGTTCACAAAGGGCAGCGTATAGTCCATGACCTCGTGGTCACCCTCCGCACCAGAAAACCTAGCTTTTCTGCTAAAAATGGGATTAGAGTATGTTCTTTACAAACCCCAGCCCAGCCCCAGTTCTGTGTTTTGCTAACGTATACAAGATCCAGCCATTTTTTTCTCTTGCTTTGATAATTATGGTTCTGCCCCTCCATTCATTAGTTCATTGGTTCTGCCCCTCCATTTTTCTCTCTTAGAATTCATTGGTTCTTCTGTAATAATGGCTAGTCTTCGAGGGCAATATGGTCCTGTAAAAAATGTAAACTGGTTTGGTATTGCTGTACTTTAAAAAAAAACTGATTCTGTTGTACTGTGAGAATAAGCTTATTTTTGCTGCTTCATGTTTTCAACTTTTTTCACCTAAAATTGTGAAAATAATTTTTTTTAAGTGTTTATCAAACACATTTTTGAGCTCAATTTTTTTTTATATCCACTTTTTATTAAAGCATATCAGTACCAAACTAGTATTTCCTAAATATTAAAGACTATAATTTCTGTCCTCAGTTACTCCTGTGGGGCTGAACTAAATAGAAGAGGAAAGAAAATGGTTTTTTTTTCAAATTATTATTTATTATTATTTATTATTATTTGTTGTGGGTTTCACTTTTATCTCTCCACAGTCACTGTCACTGGCATCAACGAGAACTCCACCACCGCTGTCACTAGTACTCCATGCCCAGAACCAGCATCAGCAACTGTAGAGAAAGAAGTCTAGAGAGAGGGATAGAGATTTTTCAAAGTTCTTGAGAGAGAGAGTGTGTGTGTAAAGGTTTGCTTTTTATATTGTTATGCTTATGTTCTTGGTTTTGTCTTATGTCATCTGATATTGTGCTTGATTTCAGTGGGTTGTTTGGATTTCTTATGTTATCTTCTTTACTTGGGTGATTGAGATTTCAGGAATAGGAAAGTTGTTGGTGGATTTTGGGAAGTTTTTCGGATTTGTGAGAAATTTTCAGTGAATAGTGAAAAAATGGTACTATTTAGTGTCTGCTGTCCTCAGTTTTTCTTTGTTCCAGAAGCTACTTTTATAGCAGAATCAATACATCTTTTAACTCGAGTAAAAATTACATGGATTTGGCTTTTGGGTAGCTTTAAATTCTTGGGTTGAATCTAAAAGTTGGGTTCTTTTATTTTGTTTTCTGAGAATTTTTGCAGGGGATAAAGCCAGAGCTTTTACTTGTGATTTGATCTGATTATGGTCAGAAAATAGAAAAGGAAGAGTTTATTGCTTTGTTGAAGTTTGGATTTTTGGATGAGAATTTGAAGAATTAAAGAAGCAATGGAATCAGATCTTCAGCAGCATCATGACAAACCCCAGCAGCATATGAACTCTAGCTTGACGCGCTACCGGTCAGCTCCCAGCTCATATTTCACAAACATTTTGGACTCAGAGCTTTGTGAGCCCTTGTTCAATCGGCCTTCTAGCCCTGAAACCGAGAGGATTTTCTCCCGGTTTCTGGCTAGTGAAGGTGGTGGTAATGGAGGAGGAGGTGGTGGTGGAGGAACAGAAGAAATTGTATCACAACACAAAGTTGAAACACAGATTAATAATCAGCAACCACAATTTATGGTGCCTAAGGTTGATGATGAAGTGGGGGTGATTCAGCAGCAGCAGCAGCAGCAGAGCAATTTGAACAACTATTCATCTGTTGCTCAAGGATTTTACCAGCCGTCGTCGAAACCGCCTTTGCCTAATCAGAACTTGAATGAAGGAGCTTATTCAATGGGGGGAAGTCACTTGCCTTCTATGAAAACCAGTGGTGATCTCGCAAATTCCAATCTTATTCGGCATAGTAGCTCGCCTGCTGGATTGTTCTCCAATATGAACATTGATGGTATGTTCTTTTTTTCAGCATTGATGAATTCCAAAAGGTAGAATTGCTAAATCAAGTAAATTTTGATTATTGTGAGGCAGATTTTTGTTTCTTTCAGTTTTGGATGCTTAATTTTCTCACCATATGCAGAATTATATTTGCTTCTGTTATTTGAATTGATTGATTTTGTATAGCAAAGTAATGAACTTTGTATAACATTCTGATAAATCAGTTGGAAATAAAGTGACCTAGTGATGACTGTCGCTTACGAAATCTAATCTACCGAACATTTTATGAAAGATTCAATTGTTCTGGTTCTTCCGTTTGTTTGATTCTAGTCTTAGTTTAGATTCAAAAGAAAAAAGATGGTATCGATTTGAGAATGATACTTCGCATTTGGCAGTGGCAGGCTATGGTACATTGAGAGGAATGGGAAACTTCGGAGCAAGTAATAGCACTAATGAAGAAGCATCTTTTTCTTCTGCGAGCAGGTTGAAAAATTTCTCTTCAGGGCCACCATCTACATCGGGGCTAATGAGTCCGATTACTGAAATTGGGAACAAAATAATGCGATCGAATAGTCAAGATGCTCGAGGTTTTGGGGATGGCCGCGGTAACAATTATGTGACTGGTTTCCCAATGGATTCATGGGATGACTCTGCGATTTTGGGTGATGATACAGGCTTTAGGGATGACGATGTGAAAGCATACACTGGTTTAAGTCCATCTGAAACTCAGGTACCAAATTTGTGTTAAAAAGTAATGTGCTTGGTTGTGTATTATCTAGTGTCTGATAGTTTTCATTACTGTCATGCAGGATGTGGAGGCCGGAAATCATCCTCCTACACTTCTAGCTCATCACTTGAGCTTGCCAAAAACATCCGCGGAGATGGCTGCCATTGAAAAGTTTTTACAGTTCCAAGATTCTGTTCCTTGTAAGATTCGAGCAAAGCGGGGCTGCGCCACACACCCAAGAAGCATTGCTGAGAGGGTACTGTTTTAGTGTCTCAATATCACACATTGTACACCCTTCTTATTGCTTTAAACACTGTTAAACGAAAAGCTCCATTTGTACATGTTAAATTAAAATGCTTAAAATGTTTATTTTTGTTCCGGTCAGGTGAGAAGAACCCGAATTAGCGAACGAATGAGGAAACTGCAAGAGCTTGTACCAAACATGGACAAGGTAAAATCTTCACTTGCTTTTTCGATCTATGAACCAGTTAGCGATTACACTAGACTCAAAACATCTAAGATTCTAAGGTCTCTCCTTTGCAGCAAGCACACACTTCCGACATGTTGGATTTGGCTGTTGAGTACATTAAAGACCTTCAAACTCAAGTCCAGGTATTTTTCGGAATCCAATCATGAAAATTTACAAATTGTGGAGCTCAAACACTTGTGACTTGCATTTGCAATGTATTCACTCATCGGTTATCCTTCTTTTTCTCTTAATTTTTTTTCAGACGCTCTCCGAAAATCGTGCCAAGTGTACTTGCTCAAACAAGCAGCAGTAGCAATACAAAAGTGTGGGAGGGGACTTTGCTTTTGTTGATGTACAGAACCATTAGAAGTTGGAAAAGAAGATAGAAAGCAGCTGTAGTGTTCTTGGGTTCTCTTTTATACTGAAAAAAAAATTAACAGTTAGGTTATTTATTAAGTGGGTGGGGAGGAAAAGAAGCAAAAGGGGGTGCCAAAAGTTGATGTGTAGGATTCAAAACCCACTGATGACATTAATAGAATGCAAGCTGTATAGTAGTATTTTGTTAAGATGTGACAATACATGTTTACAGTTGTCGAGCTCGAATTTAGATCATCTCTGAATCTTGTAGACCGGAGTGGACCGAATAATCTGAACCGTCTAATAGAGGGAGAGAGATATCTTGACCCTTAGTTTGTGTGAGGTAGGTTAACGAGATATACTAATGAGGGCCATGGATGAAATGAGTAGTCTAGATTTTTCGTTCTGTCGGTTCCTGACTGTGAGATCTAGAGAGGATCTCAATTCGTGGAGCTCAAGCAATTTATCAAATTTGCAGTCCCTTACGAACTTATTTGAAAAAGAGACGCTATTTATACGAAGTTGTGTGAGGAGGCAACACAAAAAATGAAAACACATGGCGACATCTAGAGGCAAACATGCTTTTTCTAGCATAATTGGGGGGAGAATGAGTGAAGCAAATTAAAGATTCCATGATTACTAAATGAGCATTTTCTCTTTGCTTTTATTTTTAGGCATCAAACTGCATCCACTCAAGATGGTAATTGTTCTTGTTGCCCAATTTGGATTCAATAGTGTAGGTTCAAATTATTTCATTTTAAAAATATTTTTTGATGTTATAAACCGAACGCATTAGCATTCTAAATTTCATACAGCCGACTTCACCTAGTAGAATAAGATTTTGTTGTTGTATGAAATATTGAATGGTTGAGGTACCTCTAGGATGCCGACAAGTATTATGGACTATAGGGGACCAGTTGAACCTCAAAGAATTGCAGATTTCATGTACGAGTAACATGGTTGGCACCCTAATTTTATTGGCATTTGTCTTGTTCTATGCAACAAGGGGACCACTCCTAGTTCTGGTTTCGTTATAGTAAATTTGTTTTGGTGTGTGTGGTTGGTGAACTAGACATGTCATAGCGTGTAGCGTTCTAATGAAATGTTCATATAATGTGAGATTTTGTTAAATTCAAATTTAACACGTTAACTTGTCATCATCAAATATATAAATCCAATCTCCTTTATAAATCTTGTTGGTTGTGCTGTGTTTCACATGTTTACTCGTTTTCTCCATTCCTTTTGGGTTTAGAAAACTCCAACATAAAAAATATTATCAAATATATGTTTAAAAAAAATATATTATCGAATAATATCAAGTATTACATAACTAAAATAACCTTAAACCTAAAACTACCGGAAAAGCTTAGCCAAGTACATTATACACATAACAAATGTCGGACCTTTCACCGACAAACATGTAACATAAGAATCCAATTAAGTTATAGACTAAACAATAAATAAAACACATTTCACAAAGATAAAAAGTGGTTATCGTGTTTTGTAAATGAATGTTGACTCGAGCATTTAATTAATGTGTTATATCCCTATCAGCTCATCATAAATCAGATCCAATAAAATTCAACACATAGACTTATTTTATTGTTCGTGCTCGTAACGTGTTATTGTGTCATAATCATAAGAAGGCTAGCAAAAACATGAGTTGGGTCTTCTTTTTTTTTTTTTTTTTTTTTTCTAACTTTGTCTTCCTTTTCAACTTTGCTTTCATAACCCAGAGGTTGGATGCCTTGGTGAAGAATGATTGTTGGAAGAACGAATGGCTATCGTAAGCTGCATCAAATGGACGAGTCACTGTCTTCTGCATGTAAGTGGTTGCCATGTCATAGCTTATGTCATGTCCCTCCCAAAAATTGCATTGCCTTACCCATCAAAGAAAGATTGCTTTCTACTTGTTTTTATTCCTTGTGGAAGCACAATGCCACTATATACATATAGATACATATTTCTCTTGGCAAAATTTGGTCATGAATCGAGATCCTCTCTGAATCTCAAAATTTAGAGCCAGCGAATTCAAAGATTCTGGCCGTTCAAGAGAGAAAGAGAGAGAGAAAGATTCAGACCTTTAATTTGTGTGAAGTGGGCCAGTATAATGGTCTAATGGGAGCCTACGATTTTAAATGAGGGGTCCGGATCTCTGTGTCTGACGGCTTCGAGAATAGAGGTCCGATAGGGTCTCAATTCATCACAAAGAGAGATGTAGGTGTACTAGTTGGAATCATGAAGTTAACGAACTTTGTTTTCTAAGCGGGGACCTTTTTCTTTCCAGCTGCATGATGAAGCTACTGCCTCCCAAACTAGTCAATGCAGAATGGCATTGTAAACTTGGTTTGATAAAAACACCAAAACAAACCTCCTTCATTAATTGAAAAATCTATTATTTTTTGGTGTATCTTATCTATCAGGATTTTGGTCCATCATTAGATTTTGGTTATTGAATTTTTTTACTACAGAAATATAACCCCCAATATATAAGATATCCCAGAGCATGCTAGGAATCTACTCTCTAATTACCATCGAAATATCAGAGAGGTTGAATCCCTATAAAAACAATATTAAGTAACGTGCATGCATGACTGCTACTGTCAAGTTCTAATAACGTCGGCAAGGCCGCCAAGTAACTGAAAAAAAATTAAAAAACATTATTAAATCCATAATTTTTTCTCCTCCTTTCCTAATCACAGGCCCGGTGTTATCTCAATGTTGGGGTCTTATCTCAAGAGAGTCTCTCACTTTCAGGTATTGAGAACGAGGTTAGGACAAAAAAAAATTAAATGGCGGGGCCAGGATCTTAGTCTAGAAGGGGTTCAAAAATTTCAATTCGAAATGCTCTTCTTATCTTACAAAAATTATTCTGCCGTGTGGTGAGCAACCGACCATCGTTGTTTGGGTATAGTATGGTATCGTTCTCATCATCTTCTTCTTTAAATCTAAACCTCAAGCATGTAACTTTCTTCCTCTCTTCTTCCACTGGTCCACAGACTAGAGTCCTCATCAAAACTCAAAGCAACGGATTGTATGAACTCCATAGAAGCCACCAACTAAACCCGATGAAAGAAATTAAAGTAAAAGCGTCAGATTGGAGCCTCGAGCCCACCGAAAAACCTTGAAAAAACATAAACATAACACTAAACTTTTTTGTATGAAAAAAAAAATGTTAGGATGAGCCTGGGACCAACCTGACCCCTTCATGGCTCCACTAAAGCTACATAGATCTCATAGGTTAGGTACATGTTTATTTGGAGTTTCTGTATTTTTTATTTTCTTTATATTGATCTCCTATTCTAAAAACTTTAATTTACGGAAAGATGATTTCGAACTTGAGTGTAAGGAGACGGACAAATTTCTATAGCTAACTGGGCCTTTGTCTTGTACCACATCTGGGCCTTTGTCCATCTTGCACCAAAAAGATTACATGGCTAAAGTCCAATGGTATGGCTATTTAAGCCCCGTAAAAAGGGTAAGATGAAGAAAATAACTATTTAATTGTTTTTTAAGTACATTTAATGGGAGAAGAGGTGGGCTTAGCCTCTTAATGGGCTAGCTGTGACAACCCGTCCCAAATTTTATTATTTTATAAATTATAGAAACGTGAATTTACGAAAATACCCTTTGAGGCACATGCTTTGTTCGAGGTTAATTGCTATGTCGTGCCATCTAAGATTTGTTTTCTTGGCATATCCTCGTAGTACTCGTCGCTACAGACGCGTGGGCGCAGATGGTTCGTGATTTGGAGCTATATTGAAGAAGTTATTAACGTTTGAAGTTTGGGCATTTTAGGAATTATTATTTTAGTAAAATTTGGAATTTCTTTTATGAAAGTGGACGGCCCAGATTTAATGAAGAAATAAATGGATGGCTGGGATGAGAAGAAAGGAGGTTACATGTGTGTGTGCGTGGCTGGTGGAAGAAAGAAAGGAAGAAGAAGAGATTAGGCAGAACTGCCCAACTAGAGAATATGAAGAGCTCCGAGAGAGAAGGGCCGAATTGGGAGAAGAGAGAGTGTGAGACTGACCAATTGGAACAGGGAAAGGAGGAAAGGAGAGAGGGTGAGAAGCGGAGGAAAATAGGAGAAACGGGTTGGGAGAACCCGTGACCCGTTTCGACCCGGCGGTGCCCACACCCAATTTCGACGGATTTCCGTCCAATTTTCCGGCGTTTTACAACCTTCCACCTCTACCAATCAACTCCTTAGCCTTTCCTCTACCTATTACATCCCAAAATTTGGAAAGTTTGGAGCTAGAAACTGAGAAAAACGCACTGGTGGTACGGTGGATGGGTGTTCGAAATTCTTCCATTTTTGAAGCAATTTCTTTCAATTGCCACCACCCATAGCTTCCTCTTGAGGCCTAGAACAAAGCCCAAGCAATGGTTGGGACGGCGGAGTTGTTTTGGAGGCGGATTGAAAACACCCAAAATCAAGGGTTTCGTACGGTTTTGGTGAAATTGGAGCCTTTCTAGGCCAAATTGGCCTTGGCCAAAGGCGCCGATTGTTTATGACGCCTCGATGTTCATGCTAGGAAGTTGTAGCGCGGACTCCAGGTGAGTGGATCTTTCCTTGCTCATCTTATGTTTCATGATTGATAATTCTATAAATGCTTTTAAATAAAACTGAGAAACTTATGCCATGACCAAGGAAGAAAATATCGGTAATATCGGAAATATCGGTAGTCCGAAAACACGGAAATATCGATGGAAATATCGGTAAAATATCGATATCGATAAAAATTACATGGAAACCACGGAAATTGTAAGAAAAACTTGGAAATTTTTATTGAAACTTTGTAGGATGTTTATTTAGTCAATTATCTATTAGTTTATCACAAAAAATTGGAAAGAAATGCATTGCATGATGGATTTAACATTATCAAGTTGATTATATAGCGAGCTGACAAACATTGTGAGTGTAGAAAATATGTAGTAATTAATGAAAGAAGTCTAAACACACCATAATCATTTATATATAATGAATTAGTACAATATTTTACACTTGATACATTGCATGGTAAGATACATGAGTGACTTAGTACCACATAGAGTTCCTATGAGGTTCAAAATTTTCACTATCTTCATCATCTCTATGTGTAGAGTGAGTGTATTGTGAAGAGTAGTTATCAAATGATAAATCCCCAAAATAATTTTGCATGTAATTGTTAACATGCCACCCATATGGATCTGAGATTGGTTGAGGTTGTCCCATATCGGGATTTCGGGATGGGATTTCGGGATTACCAAACAAATGGGATTTGGAAACCAATCCCATATCGAAAATTTCGGTATTTTTCGGGATGGGATTCCCGAACTTCGGGATGGTTTTGGTTTGGGATTTTCGGGAATTTTTTCCAACCCTACATGTAAGTGACCAAATAAAAATTAGAAAAATTAAAAACCACATGCCATTGACTAAGTAATTGAAGGAAAAATTTTGTCCTAGCTAAGAACATGTATGAACATTTGAATACATATGCTAACAATTAACTCTTTAAAGTAGGCATGCATCCAAAAACAATTCATGAAACCCATGACTTTCAAAGCCTAGTATATGGTGAACCAAAAGACTCTTTAACAACATTAAAGATAATTAAGAATTTAGAGATTCTTTACCCTTGAAGCTCATCCTTGATTACACAAGGGATTCACCCAAGTGGAGAGCCTTCAAGTCACCTCCTTGCTCCTTGGATCTTCCTTGTGATTTTCCTCCTTTTAGTGCTCCTTTGCTTCTTTGAGGATTTGAGGATTAGTTCTCCAAAACACCAAAAGTTTGATGTCTCTATGTCTCTTCACCAAGGATGTAATTTGTGAGGATGAAAATGGATCACTTAGGGAAGTAAATTTGCTAGATAACTTTCCCCAAGTAGCTTAGAAAACCCTAATTGAAAACAAAGCTATAAAGATGAATTTATACTTCATTTCTTAGGTGAGTGGCAAACTTGCAATTAAGCAAACTTGCATACCCTCACCCTAAATGGTTGGCCTATATGGTTATTGGGCTTATTGCCCATTTTGTTTTAGTTGTCATACAACTTAAACATAATGGGCCTTGTGGACCAAAACACTTTTGGGCCCCGAAGCCCTAAAACCAACTTAAAAGCCCAATACGAACATTTCGTATAATTAATTAACTAATTAATTAATCTTGACCATTCTTCAATTAAACCATTTAATTGCTTATCCATTTCATTTAATTGCTTCACATATATCCTTATTTGGTGTGCGATCCATTAGGTTCCAATTAGCGAGGCAGTGGGCGATGTTACTCTTAACTATCGATTGTGAATTGAAACCACATTTCAATTCTCCCTTTTTGATGATTAGTGTTTGCTAATCAATAGGGCTTCCACAAACCATGAGTGACACCTAGCAGTATGTCATGGTTACCCAAGCTAAGTAGAATTGGTTGGAGAACCTATCCAGTTACAATTACAATGCAATACGGTCCTTCTCTAATACAATACTCTTAACCACATTGTTTTAAGTGATAGTTTGTTTCATGTCTACTATCCAATGTGATACTTTCTTATATGATTCCCTTGAATATGATTTGGAACATCTTCCTTAGTCATATTCATTTGCTTTGGCCAAAGACTTTAGAATCATATTTTAGAGTATACTCCTTCCACCATGGAAGGTTAGAGATCCCTTGTTGTGCATTCATATGCCTACATGACTAGATCACATGACCCCAACAATGCCGTGGACAATCCGAGGGAATGCCTTTGTCATGATCAAAGATCAAGGACCTAACCATTAGACATCTATGATGCCTCAGGTCTAAGGACTACTTTGCATATTGTAACCTTTAGAGTTCGTACATGACATGTATGTTTGAACTCTCATTAATCGCAGTTCAGTGTACTCGATTACTCTTTCGAGCACCTATGTGTTTGTCTTAGTGTCCAACACCAAATGACTTGAGACTAGTTCATACTCACGTTTGAGTCAACATAACACATACTAACCTTAGCGGATTGTCAATGCCCAATTGGCAATCCTATGGCTAGGAACGTTTTAGGAATGAACATAAGAGAAAGGTCTCCTTAATCTAACTCATTAGATCACTTATCTCTTATGTCAAATACATCCCTTGGATTCTCTTATTGATTAAACACATGATACAATAAATAGTGATTAACAATAAGTATTGCCCTTCCGTTAAACATATAAAAGTTTAACATATTAAGTATTCTAAAAAGCTATTACATCAAATGAGTGGCTTTGTGGGCATACTTCCAACAATCTCCCACTTGCACTCAAAGCCATCCTCCCATGTATCTAATACTCATCTTATCCATATGACGATCAAGCTGGATTTGAGTCATTGGCTTTGTCAGTGGATCTGCTACATTATCGGCTGAAGCAACTTTGAGGATGTTGACTTTCCCCACGGCAGCATATCATCTTATGATATTAAAGCGCCTATCAAAATGCTTGTTCTTTTGATGAGCCCTGGGTTCCTTGGCTTGAGCTATCGCCCCACTATTATCACAGTACAAAGTTACTGGTGATGTGATGGTTGGAACCACTCCAAGTTCAGTAATGAACTTTTTCATCCAGAACGCTTCTTTGTCGGCTTCAACTGTAGCGACATATTCAACCTCTGTCGTGGAATCAGCAATTACACTTTGTTTCTTGCTTTTCCAACTGACAGCCCCACCATTCAGAGTGAATACATATCCGGAGTTGGAACTTCTATCATCGACGTCAGATTGGAAATCTGCGTCTGTATAAGCTTCCACTCGCAACTCTGATGCTCCTCCATAAACGAGGAACATGTCCTTAGTTCTTCTTAAGTACTTAAGGACCATCTTGACAGCTGCCCAATGTTCTGATCCTGGGTTAGATTGATATCGACTAGTAATGCTCACAGCATACGCGATATCAGGCCTTGTGCATATCATGGCATACATGAGACTCCCTATGGCGGAAGCATAAGGAATTTCATTCATTTAGCCGTATCTCTTCAGGAGTCTTAGGTCCCATGGACTTAGAAAGGTGAATTCCATGTCTCACAGGAAGAAAACCTTTCTTAGATTGTTCCATTTGGAACCTACTTAGCACCTTATCAATGTACATCGATTGGGATAATCCAATTAATTTTCTGGATCTATCACGATAGAGTTTTATCCCAAGTACATAAGATGCATCTCCTAAATCTTTCATGTGGAAGGTTTTAGACAACCACACTTTTACAGAAGAAAGTACTGCAGTGTCATTCCCGAATAGTAATATGTCATCTACATATAACACTAGGAATACTACTGCATCCCCAACGACTTTTTGATAAACACAATTGTCGTCTTCGTTTTGAGTAAAACCAAACGTTTTGATTTCAGTATCGAAACGAATGTTCCAGCTCCTGGAGGCTTGCTTAAGTCCATAAATGGACCTTTGAAGCTTGCATGCCTTAGTCTCTTCAGACTCGGACACGAAACCTTCGGGTTGAGTCATATAGAGCTCTTCCTGTAGGTAGCCGTTCAGAAAGGCCGTCTTCACGTCCATTTGCCATCTCTTTGAATCAATGTCGGACATTGCTTCAGTGTAGTCCCTAGGGTCCTCCTTTGTTTCATTGTCACCTAAAAGGTACAATTCATCAAAGTCATTATTTAAGCCAAACCTCATAGGTGGCTTACTAACCCGTTCAGATCTACGTGGAGCTAGGGGTTCAGGAACAGGGTTGTCAATATGTCGAGTGCTTGTTTGTGGTTCATTATTAATCTCATTAATTTCCATCTGTTTGCTTATAGTTCCTTTGAGAACAAATTCGTCCTCTAGAAACTTAGCAGTTCTGGCGACAAAGACTTTCTGGTCGTCAGGATGGTAGAACTCATATCCCATAGTTTCTTTAGGATATCCCACAAAATAGCATCTTACTGATCTCGCTTCAAGCTTAGTAGCCTCAAGCTTCTTGACATATGCTTCACAACCCCAAATCTTAATATGATTAAGACTTGGCTTTCTTCCATGCCATATCTCATAGGGTGTTTGTGAAACTGATTTGGAAGGTACTCTATTAAGCAAGTAAGCTGCTGTATATAGAGCGTATCCCCAGAATGTTACTGGTAGATCAGCGGAACTCATCATAGAACGAACCATGTTCATCAAGGTTTGATTTCTCCTTTCAGAAACTCCATTAAGTTGTGGAGTCCACTGTGATATTATTCCACACTCTTTGAGATAATCTAGGAACTCATTACTCAGATATTCATCCCCTCGATCCGATCTTAGGATTTTTATCTGTTTCCCAGTTTGCTTCTCAACTTCATTCTTGAATTCTTTGAACCTTTCAAAGGATTCTGACTTGTACTTCATAAGATATACATAGCCAAACCGAGAGTGATCGTCGGTGAATGTGATATAGTATGAGAAGCCTTCTCTCGACGTAGTAGACATAGGTCCACATACGTCAGTGTGGATTAACCTTAGAATTTCAGTGGCACGCTCTCCTTTTCCAGTAAATGGAGATTTGGTCATCTTCCATTTCAAGCAACATTCACAAGTACCCATCCGGTCATTACCTAATGGGTGGAAATATCCGTCTTTCGACATCTTGCGAATCTTATCAAGGTTCACATGTCCAAGTTTAAGATGCCACATCTTTTCTTGGTTAACTTCTTCTCTAGCCCTTTTGGGTTTTGAGGTATTCCCGTTTTCAATACAGTGCATCCCACTATTCGTCTCTAGGTGAAAAAGTCCCTCTATCATATTACCATGAGAGATAATACGACCGTTCAAGTATAAAGTGCAACTCATTTTGTCAAACAACACTGAGTGCCCATCTCGTAAAAGCTTAGAGATGGAAATCAAATTCTTTATACATGAAGGAAAATATAAACAATTTTTAAGTTCCAGGACTTCCCCAGAGGGTAGGTTAAGCATATAGGTGCCTATTGCTTTTGCAGAGATTTTAGTGCCGTTCCCAACTCGCATAACCATCTCCTCATTGCGCAGTGATCTGCTCCCTGTTAGTCCCTGCAACGTATTACAGATATGTTGACTAGCGCCTGAATCAAATATCCAGGAATTGGAGCTCACTGTAAAAGCACTCTCTATGACAGAAATAGTCTCTTCAAAAGTCCGTGTCATAAGGCTCGCAATGCGCACCCTGTATTTCTTCTTCCAACGTTCATCATTTCCACAATGAAAGCATGTTCCTTTGGATTTCTTTGCCTTCTTCTTATGTAACCTTTTCCTTATCATTGCATTCTCACTCCCACTGTCCCTTTTGAAACCTTTTTCAAATTTACAGCACATGTCAATCATCTCTTTCAAAGAATGATCGAATCTATTCACTTTATAGTTTACGATAAACTTAGTGAAATCATCCGAGAGAGATGCAAGGAAAAAGTCTTGGGCCATTTTCCCATCGATGGAAGTTCCTAAACTTTGAAGATCTTGAAAGATCCTTTCCATCTTTTGTCCATGTTTATGGACCGATGTCCCCTTTGCCATTTTGGCATTCATTAGACTACAAATATTTGAGAATCGTACATTACTAGTCTCAATGTCATGCCTTATGCAAACTTTCAACCATGGCACAAGAAGTGTCCATGTGCTTATGTAGCTTCATAAGCTCCTCACTAAGTGAAGTGAGGATTAAGCATTTGGCTTGTAAGTCATCCTCATAGTGTCTAACATAATTTTGACACTCCTCCTTTGAAGCTAGTTTTGTAGGAGGTACATGAGGAGGGGATTGCTTAAGTACATACAATATGTCTTTCACCTTTGAGACATTCTCAATGTGGCGATACCAAGCAAGGAAACGTTGGCCCTTTAGGCCCTTTTTGTCAAGTATAATGGTGGGTATAATTTTAGGCATGTCGTTCACTACATAACATAACAGAAATCGAATTAGCATTGTTGTTTAAAACTATTTTGATTGGGTCTTTTAATCAAATAGTATCACCCACCATTTTTGGCAAATTCCACATCCCTCAATAGAATTCGAGAGTTATATTGAACTCTTAGTGGGTTATGGGAGACTCACCATTACCAAGCCCACCTCACGATGATACGATGTTGGCTAGCAAAAATAATGATGAGAGAATAACGCATTATTCATTTACAACCTTTTGTAATTACCCATCTCGTTTGGCCTCTAGAGAATGTTGCCTCACGATGATACGATGTTGGCACCATTGCACTTAGTTTAAGTTATTCCCACCATGCTTAGTTCGTGAAGGGGTTCAAGAATAGCCTCACGATGATACGATGTTGGCTATCCTCGTTGCCTACACTCACCTCATCATATGTATATGGATTCCTCCTGGATATAAGCACATGCTTTGTACTCCCCCATGATAGGGTGAAGCCGGTGCATGAGTCACAAACGCTTGGAACCCACCACGGTGGAAGGCCTACGAAGAGATATTCTAAACATCTCTCGCTTATCAACTTAAATATTTGTTTGAGGGAATAGCGTTGGGCTACATCAAAACATTTTAATCACATTAAAAGAACTTGGGCCTATCACAACCATTGGTCCAAGTTTATATGAATTAGTAGTATATAATACTCCCACTGTTTCGTTGAAACAAGCGAGACTATATGGAACTACTAACGAATGCTTTGCATCCTCATATGGACTATATAGTCATATTAGGTTTTAGGATGATTATGAACCGTTTGATTTGATCCAACACGAGCCTTGTGTTGGACCTTGGGTCTAAGGTATGTAGTTGTTGATTTTAGTTACGCGTTTAATCCAATTAAACCATTATTTCCTATTGGGCGTTGGACCCAACTATTCCATTTTGCATACATTTAAACAAAAGGAATACATGAAATAATAATAAGGGCTTATGCCCTTTTACAACACAAATGATGGACTTATGTCCATTTACAACAAATTGAATTAATCAAATTACATTCAAATCTACACTACCAAGCCCAAACATTCATAATGTAAAGCGGCCAATCACATAGCTCAATTATCGAGGCATTTGGTTCATAATCATCCTTCTCTTAATCAAACACATTTAACTAAGAAAACAACTTTAAACAATTGGTTTTCGGATCCATAGAATTGATTTAAATGGAACTAAATAAAATGAAAATCCAATTCTCATTTAAAGAGACAAACCATTTTGTTCTCATCTAATTTGGGTCATTTTCTAAAACCAAAAACTTTTGGGGTCACTTTGTAAAAACACAAGAGTCCACAACTTCATGTAATTACAACTTAGAACCCAAACATTTTTAATAATGTCAAAACATCATTAAAGGAGCAAAACAATTTGTCCTTTAAAGTTTTTGGACCTTAACGTAAAAACGTAAACTTTTGGGCCAAAATGCAAATACACAAAAGTATCAAAACTTTATGTAAGTGCACAAAACACCCAAAAATACCCTATTTAATAGGGTGGCCTGCCATAAGTGGTTTTTATTGGTAAAATTCAAATTTTATACAAAGTTTTGTAAGTGGGTTATGTTAGGTGAGGTAAAGATGAAATAAAATTTTGTATGAAATGATTTATGTCATTCTTTAAAACAAAGTTTGTCTCCCATTAAAATTACTTAATCATTAACCATCACCCACTAAAATTAAATCAAAACTTTATGTAAAAACATAAAACTTTTTGAATCAAAACTTCAAAACTTTTTGTTCTTGGCAAGAACTCCAAGAACATTGAAGAACACTTATGAAAACTCAAAATACATGGCACCAAATTTTTAGTTCCAATATTCATGCTTAAATGAAATACATCTACAACATTTGAGATGCTAAATTTTCTAGCAAAATTTATATTCAAAGCAAGAACAAAGCTTGTAACATTTACAACATTTAAATCATAAAACATGAAAATCACAAAACCCAAAAGGATCCACCATACACTAGACCTAGGCTCTGATACCACTTGAAGGAAAAATTTTGTCCTAGCTAAGAACATGTATGAACATTTGAATACATATGCTAACAATTAACTCTTTAAAGTAGGCATGCATCCAAAAACAATTCATGAAACCCATGACTTTCAAAGCCTAGTATATGGTGAACCAAAAGACTCTTTAACAACATTAAAGATAATTAAGAATTTAGAGATTCTTTACCCTTGAAGCTCATCCTTGATTACACAAGGGATTCACCCAAGTGGAGGGCCTTCAAGTCACATCCTTGCTCCTTGGATCTTCCTTGTGATTTTCCTCCTTTTAGTGCTCCTTTGCTTCTTTGAGGATTTGAGGATTAGTTCTCCAAAACACCAAAAGTTTGATGTCTCTATGTCTCTTCACCAAGGATGTAATTTGTGAGGATGAAAATGGATCACTTAGGGAAGTAAATTTGCTAGATAACTTTCCCCAAGTAGCTTAGAAAACCCTAATTGAAAACAAAGCTATAAAGATGAATTTATACTTCATTTCTTAGGTGAGTGGCAAACTTGCAATTAAGCAAACTTGCATACCCTCACCCTAAATGGTTGGCCTATATGGTTATTGGGCTTATTGCCCATTTTGTTTTAGTTGTCATACAACTTAAACATAATGGGCCTTGTGGACCAAAACACTTTTGGGCCCCGAAGCCCTAAAACCAACTTAAAAGCCCAATACGAACATTTCGTATAATTAATTAACTAATTAATTAATCTTGACCATTCTTCAATTAAACCATTTAATTGCTTATCCATTTCATTTAATTGCTTCACATATATCCTTATTTGGTGTGCGATCCATTAGGTTCCAATTAGCGAGGCAGTGGGCGATGTTACTCTTAACTATCGATTGTGAATTGAAACCACATTTCAATTCTCCCTTTTTGATGATTAGTGTTTGCTAATCAATAGGGCTTCCACAAACCATGAGTGACACCTAGCAGTATGTCATGGTTACCCAAGCTAAGTAGAATTGGTTGGAGAACCTATCCAGTTACAATTACAATGCAATACGGTCCTTCTCTAATACAATACTCTTAACCACATTGTTTTAAGTGATAGTTTGTTTCATGTCTACTATCCAATGTGATACTTTCTTATATGATTCCCTTGAATATGATTTGGAACATTTTCCTTAGTCATATTCATTTGCTTTGGCCAAAGACTTTAGAATCATATTTTAGAGTATACTCCTTCCACCATGGAAGGTTAAAGATCCCTTGTTGTGCATTCATATGCCTACATGACTAGATCACATGACCCCAACAATGCCGTGGACAATCCGAGGGAATGCCTTTGTCATGATCAAAGATCAAGGACCTAACCATTAGACATCTATGATGCCTCAGGTCTAAGGACTACTTTGCATATTGTAACCTTTAGAGTTCGTACATGACATGTATGTTTGAACTCTCATTAATCGCAGTTCAGTGTACTCGATTACTCTTTCGAGCACCTATGTGTTTGTCTTAGTGTCCAACACCAAATGACTTGAGACTAGTTCATACTCACGTTTGAGTCAACATAACACATACTAACCTTAGCGGATTGTCAATGCCCAATTGGCAATCCTATGGCTAGGAACGTTTTAGGAATGAACATAAGAGAAAGGTCTCCTTAATCTAACTCATTAGATCACTTATCTCTTATGTCAAATACATCCCTTGGATTCTCTTATTGATTAAACACATGATACAATAAATAGTGATTAACAATAAGTATTGCCCTTCCGTTAAACATATAAAAGTTTAACATATTAAGTATTCCAAAAAGCTATTACATCAAATGAGTGGCTTTGTGGGCATACTTCCAACAGTAATTAATTGACACAATTTAAAATATAATACCACAAAAAATTTGGAATATGTGCAAATTTGTTTCTTGCAAAAAGAGTTCAAAACAAAACCATATATATAAATATTTTAGCATGTTTTCACAAAAACATAAGTGGTATAGTGGTCAAGGCGCTGAAGGAGTTAGTTGGGAGGGGTTCGAATCCCTCTATGTGCATGTTTGAGACTTTTCAGAAATTTTCAAATATTTTTAGGTTCATCTCGCGATATTAGCGATAATATCGATAATATCGCGATATATTAGCGATAATTAAAGGAATACTCGCGAAATATCGTTATATGAAAAAACGATAATATCGGCGAAATATCGCCGATATTATCGATATTTTCATCTATGGCCATGATATATATATATATGTATATATATATATATATATATATATATATTTATAAGTTATAAAATACTATGAGATGGTTAAGTTAGATTTCATCTATCCATATGCGTATTACTATAAATGATTAATGTGAACTACGAATGGCTTGATCCCTGTTTAGGGTACGTAGGCAGTCTAACGAGACGTTATATGTAGCCATATAAGAAATGAACCATAGCCTTCTTTAAGGAATTGAGCAATGTGTGTGAGCTTTTGGTTTTCAGTATATATTTATATACTTGATATTTTTCCAGAAATATGTTTAAACGAGATTATGCCTTGAATGCCATGCATATAAGTTTATAATTTGTATATGAATTGGTATATGATGCATTATATATATATATATATATATATATATATATATATAATTGTGTTACTGTGAGCGCTCTGAAGTGCAAAGGTGAACGTAGGACATTTAGGTAAGTTCAGGTAAGTTTAAGTAAATTCAAGTAAGTATACGGTGTTAGCCATGATTGATGAGATATGTGATGAGATATCACTATGTCGTATAGGTCACTAGAGGTGACTCCGACTATTACATGCTAGCCATAACCGATGAGATATGTGATGAGATATCAATATGTCGTATAGGTCACTAGAGGCGACTCCGACTATTACATGCTAGCCATAACCGATGAGATATGTGATGAGATATCAATATGTCGTATAGGTCACTAGAGGGGACTCCGACTATTACATGCTAGCCATAACCGATGAGATATGTGATGATATACCAATATGTCGTATAGGTCACTAGAGGTGACTCCGACTATTACATGCTAGCCATAACTGATGAGATATGTGATGAGATATCAATATGTCGTATAGGTCACTAGAGGTGACTTCGACTATTACATGCTAGCCATACTGATGGGATATGTGATGAGATATCAATATGGCGTATAGGTCACTAGAGGTGACTCCGACTATTACATGCTAGCCATAACTGACTCCGACTATTACATGTTAGCCATAACTGATGAGATATGTGATGAGATATCAATATGTCGTATAGGTCACTAAACGTGACTCTGACTATTACATGCTAGCCATAACTGATGAGATATGTGATGAGATATCAATATGTCGTACAGGTCACTAGTGGTGACTCCGACTATTATATGCTAGCCATAACCGATGAGATATGTGATGAGATATCAATATGTCGTATAGGTCACTAGAGGTGACTTCGACTATTACATGCTAGCCATACTGATGGGATATGTGATGAGATATCAATATGGCGTATAGGTCACTAGAGGTGACTCCGACTATTACATGCTAGCCATAACTGATGAGATATGTGATGATATATCAATATGTCGTATAGGTCACTAGAGGTGACTCCGACTATTACATGCTAGCCATAACTGAAGAGATATGTGATGAGATATCAATATGTCGTATAGGTCACTAGAGGTGACTCCGACTTATATGCTAGCCATGATTGATGAGATATGTGATGAGATATGAATATGTCGTATAGGTCACTAGAGGTGACTCCGACTTTTATTATAGCCATGATTGACGAGATATGTGATGAGATATGAATATGTCGTATAGGTCACTAGAGGTGACTCCGACTTGCGTACTATTATGAGATATTAATCGCATGATTATTTGATATTATTGTTGAGATGCTGTGTTGTGGTACATTATGATTTCCTTGGAAATTATACAGGTGTTGTAACGAGGGATTACATGTGTTATAAGTTTTCTATTAGTAATTTACTTACATGGTCACTCACCCTTGTCTTGTCTTCACCCTCCAGGTATTATTAGCTGAGTTTTATTATCACCAAAGACTTGCGGCGATTCTTAGTATCGGAATCTATTTCGAGGGTACGATTCTTATATCATTTTTCTGTACTTGCTTATGCTCTAACATCACGTGTGAAGTGGGTTCATTCCCGCTCCCCAGTGCACTCTGGTATTTAGGCACTCTTAGGTTTAAATTTATTCACAATTTTCCACACCATAACACTTTTTGGCTTCATCACCTTCCAGGTGTCGGCCAGCACAGCTTGATTCGGAGTCCTAGTGGACATTCCGGGTCGAGGTGTGTCACTAGCAATAATATAGTTCAAATTCGCATTTGGCGAGAATCAAACCTAAGAACTCTCTTACAAGGAAAGATGAATACCATTAGACCGTAGTACTAAATGACATTTAATTGCTTTTTTACTAAAACTTTAGCAAATACTCTCTCACATTAGACCTTGTTATACTTGCCCTCCCTCCAAACTATCAATTGTGACCAATATTCCCAAAACCCTTAAATCACTTTTATTTTGTAATTGTATATCATAGGTATTTAAATTTCTTTTACGCGAATCATAAAAAGATGCAAAAAATAAAATAAAATAAAATAAGAATGCTACCAAATTGAGTCTGATTAGGAAATTCGTATTTCATTTTCATTCCAATTATACCGGATAATTCGTATCTCGTAACATCTGATCTTCTCCATTAGTACGAGATTTTTGCCTTTAAAAAAAAAAAAAAACTTCTAGTCATTAGGATATATCTGCGTACAACGTCTTTACAATTATGACTAAATTACCAAACTAACCGACTAAATAACTGATTCTAGTCACTAGTTGTATTAGAATAAAAACTATTTTAGCAATATATTTGGACCCCAGAAACAAAAATATTTGTTCTTGATAAATTGAAAACTATATTAACTTTTAAGTATACAATTTTTTTTTTTTTTTTTGTATAACATAAGTAGAATATCAAATATTAATTTTTAAAGAAAATCAAAACCCAAGAAAAAAAAGAAAAAAAGAGAAAAATCCCAACGTTTGAATAGGGACGTTGGCCAAACGGTCATTGCGGTTTCCCTCTCGATTTAAAATCATTTGAATCGAATACCAACAAAAAAAAAGACTTTGGCATTCAAAACCTGGTCGCTTCTCTCTCCTCCCCCGCCTCTCTCTCTCCTCTCCGCCCTTCATGCCATGGAACTATCCCACCAAGACTTTCCCTTCGCCGGCTTCAGCGCGGCTCGGGTCACATTAACCCCAATCCCCACGCCCTCCTCCTCGCGCCGCCTCTCCAGCAGCTTCAATGAGCGGAACCGCCCCGTGCCGGCTTGCCGGAAGCTGGCCTGGGTCAACCTCGAAGGCCGGATGGTCAATGCCGACGACGCCAGCTCGGCTGGAACCATTAAGGGTGGCTTGAGACCAGAGCAAGCCGCGGCTTGGGAGCTGTTTAGCCCCTTCCAGAGGTTCCTCTTCGTCGCCGTGATAAGCGCCGCCGCCGCTGAATCGAAGAAAAACCGCCACATTTCGAAGCTGAAAAAATCTGTGGAACTTAGGGTTTGTCATCATTGAGCTTTGATTAAATAGGGTTTATTAAATTTTCAATTTTCTCTTTGAATTGCTGATTAGTGATTTGGATTGTTTAAAAAATGAATCTTTAGCCGTTTTCTTCAATAAATTTTCAAAATTTGAAAATTTCAAGCATGATTCTCTCTGTATATTTATTTTAGTTGTTCCGGTACGCAAGTTATATTAATAATTGGGTCTGTTTTTATTTAAATTTTATTTTTTCCTGAATTTTATTTATTTTCATATACATTTGATCAAATAATAATCTTCATCACATCTAAAGTATCAGATTTGAAATTGTTTTTGAGTAAATTATCAATCTTTCGAGTTAACTGAATTCGAATACGCTTTTCTGTTAAATGCTGAGAACCTTCTGTTGATGAAGTATATAATTTCTTGACTTAAATTCTTGTATCAAACTGTTTACCAGGATCAAATATTATCAAGCATGCAGCAGAAGCTTGACAGCCTTTGCGAGCAGATGAATAACATTAAGGATCACTCAGGAACTCTTGTTCCTTCCACCCTCGAAAGCGCAGAATTGCAACGCAACGAATCTTTTGGTTCCCATAAAATCAAATTTGTTGATTGTGGTTGTTGGCTCTGTGATCAACATCGTGACCTTCCAAATGGGTTGGTGGTAAGAATTTGTTCCGTGCCGCAACATAGGTTGTTTCGAGTTATCTTGTACTAATGCAGAAATCTTGAATCTTGTTGATCTCTTAATTTGGTATCAGGATAACAATGCTGAGAAAGTATCTGATGGGGATCGGATACTACAATATAAAATGTCTCTGCCAAATGCACAAGAGCAAGAGGAGCGCCGTATGTCAGATTTATCAGACTTGGCCTCAAGTGTCACTTCTGCTGCAGACATCCAGGTAATGGAACGCGTCGTATCTACTAAATTTCCCATCGACATTACTATTTCAAAACATTGGATCTTTGTCAAGGAACAGATATGAAGAAGGTGAACTGTTAAATCTATGTTTGAAGAAAACTTCTCCATTGAGGTTTGGTAGGGGATGTTTGAAACTCAATTTAGCTTAAGATTCATGGTAACGATGTCGGGCCATGTAGGTTCGAAGTTCCCCTGCTCTGATGGGGAGGTTTGCATGTCCCTCAAGACTTTAGTTGTCATTATAAAGCTAGCTAGCATGTAGTTATACTTTCTGAGGTATCACTTTTCGTGTTCTTGATGTAATTCGTTGTGATTTCTGCAGCTAAACACCTTAGTTATTGAACAAGACATATACAATCTCAAGAAGGATTGTGAAGAGAGAGATGGAACCATACAGGAGCTAACCACATTACTCCAGTCATCTGAAAGTGCCGGTTCAAAGGTAACCTCCCACTTTCATTCTCGTTTCCTTCTTTTAATGCCGAATCTTGTCGTAGACTGATCACTGTTAATCTGATCATTCCTGGCAGAGGATTTCGGAGTTAGAAGACATAATACGTAGGAAGAACTCGACGATTACAAGACTAAAGAGGGACATGGTGGTTCTAGAACAAAAGGTAAAGGAGTTGCTTAATAAGCGACGGGGTTTCAGAATTTGGGGAAAAGAATGGGTTATGACTTTTGAGAAATTCGTTTCATATATATCTAAATGCAGGTAGTACACCTTACAAGGCTTCAGAGACCCTCTTTCTCTTCCTCAAACGCAAATGATGACGATAGAAAAATTCCGCACTTGATGGACAACCTCGTTTATGATATGGATAGTACTACTAGCCCTTCATCTTCCGATTCAGACTGCTCTCCGGTGATTCGATCACCAGCTCCTCCTGTTGCTAAAACTCCAGAGGTTCCTCAGATCCTTGACCCTGTTCCAACAACCCAGGAACCAGAGCCCGGAAAAGCGTCAACTTCGAAGGTGAAACCAACTGACAGTCGCATAAAATCCCAACCACTGAATCCTCTGAAAGAGATCACCATGAATTCAAGGCAAGTACACTCAGTGAGCAAAAATTCACAACCAATGAGTCCGAAATCTCAACCAATGAGCCCCATCAAGAGATCGAATAGCACTCAATTTTCAAGGTCAAGGCCGATATCAGCTGGTGGGGATTCGAAAAAGATCATTCGAAGACGTTCTGCATCCGGACGAAAGGATGCTACTCCACAGAAGAGATGGGCATAGAAAGGTAGACCTTTGCTTTTATGATGAATAAAAGGTCTACCTTTTGTTGGTTGATGTGGAAAACGATATATGCAACCATTGAGTTTATTCATCCCATTCGTCGACGGTACTTTGAAGTAAGATATAAGATTCTAGCTAGTATATATATAGATATATATTATAAGTGCTGAGAGAGTATTGTATTTAATCATACAATGTGACAGTGCTCTTTCAATGGAAGATCTTATTAATTCTCTCTATGGCAATCCTACCCTTCTCTCCATCGTCCCCTTCTGCGCATCTGACACAATAACAGAGAGATGAAGGATTTCTAGAAGGGAAGAAGCAGCTACCGAATTCGCTGCCCCCTCTCCTGAATTGCAATATGAGTGTCCGGGTTTGTGTCCCAGGTTGGTGGATTGAGCGAATCAGATGACCAGACGAGAAGCAACAGGTTGGAACACAAATCTTGTTGTATTTCTGGTGTCCATGGTGGCAGCGAGGAAGGTGGAGAAAAGGGGGGGCGGGCTGTTTTGTTTGGCGGCTACGGTTTTAGTGATCGTGGGTTTTGGGCTGGGTTTAGAGAGAGAGGTGGGTAGAAGGAGAGTGAGGGTGAAGGTGAAAGCACAAACTTGTGATGCAAGCCAACCTTTCTAACCTCTGAAATCGCACGTGAACAAATAACTTGAACAAAAACAGTGACATTCTTCACATTCATAAGTAAAATTCGAACATGAGGCTATAGTATTTCCCTCTGTTTTTCCCTTCTAAAGTGGAAAATATTTGGGCTATACAGATTTACGTACCACAAATGTAAAGTACAGTCAGCATATAATCTGTTCTTGAAACCGAACCGCTATACTCTAGGCCATTGTGGACTCACAACCTGCACGTGCAAATAATTCGTTGTTCATCACAGTCAATTCCTCATCACATATTCTAGGGCAGAGCGTAATTTGGTTCGATACAATCTAAAAACGTATTACAGCAAATATATATGCAGACTATATAACAGAAACCACCACAAGGGTAAGGGCTGATATTGAACACAAAATATTCTCAATTAGTTGGAAAATGTGCTATATTCAGCTAACCTCAAGCGTGCTAAAAACTAATCGCATTCGACTTGCAACAACTGATGGTTCCTCAGCTTGTCCAACCACTGCCAATTGCTCTAGTTGAAGTGTCTTTACTGGAAGCCTTCAAGAAAAAAAGTTTTAAGCAAAGAGTTGAACCTTCACAAGCGATTTATATTGCGCCAAAATAGTGTTTAAAATGCTTCAAAAGCAAATTGAAACATTCAAAGTGGAAGTTGATTATTTGTTGTAATAACATCAAGTAATTGAGTTAGGAATTGAATATGCTGAAAGAAGCTTACCATGCCATTCCTCTCACGTAATACGCATTTGCTATGAGTGCACAAAAGCCTTTCCATTTTAGTCTTTCTTCGTCCGACACTGGAGGTGTGGATGACCATCTAACTATTGTTGGCTGTGGTGTACACAATATGGTGATGAATATAATGCTCAACCACAGAATGCACTCATCAACCTGCATTGTGAAGAAAAGACGGAAAAGGGGATCCGGATCCCACTTAATTAATCATTCACCTTAAGAAGCAACAGTCGAAAAGTTTAACCAACAGAAACTTTAACATGCATTTCCTGCTTCCCACATTTTCAACATTAGACTATGACTAGGACTCATTCTAGTCAATAGATCACAAAGATCATCGGAGTCGGGAAATAAATTTCATATTCCAATCCTTAGTCAATCAGATAACGCGTGAACATATGCTACAATAGTTGCATTTCGACAAAAGGTACAAGTTAATAACAAAGAAGCGAGTTTACCTCCTCTGATGCAATCTTGGATTTCAAACTGGTGGTTCCACCATAGCTGTGCATTCCTTCAATTTCAACACCAGATTCCTTCATATCAACAAGTTCTTTTCTTAATCCCTCGTCAGTGCACCCCAGTGCATATGCATTCACCCCGGCACTGATGAACTCCTGATCAACCAAATTAAACATCAGTTGTGAAAGAAATTAAAAAAAGAAAAACACACAAAAATACCACTGAATTCTGTATATACTTTTAGGTTGGCACCTCCTCCACGGTCGATCACATTCCTGTACCGCCTAAATAAACTGATAGCTATGTTGCGTGATGATCGATACTCATCGTCTGATGGAATCGAATCCTGCATCCGGCACTGTAATGCATAATAGTAATACACATCAAACACTCATACAAACCTCCAAAATCCCTTTTCTTCTTTCTAAATTTTAAACAAAAGAAACTAACGAAAACACTTACCAGCCATTTCTTGGGGCTGTTTAGCTGATTTCGACTTCTCCACGGAAAGTAAGAAGCAGAGGGTGTAGAGTTACAAGGAGCTCCAATTGGGTTAATACAAATTGAGATTTTGTTCAAGAAATTCACATGGGTAGTCTTGCAGGGTAATGATGCTTCATGCTGTAGAAAATTATGAGCAGAATCTAAATATGTAATAACTCCTGAAGCATACACCATCAGCATGGTCGCAGAACTTGAACCATCACAAAGCTATATCACCTTTTACAAAAACCCAAAAAACTAAATTCAAATTTGAGTAATTATCAAATTGCATACATCATGACAAAGTTCTAAAAAACAATAAGGCCTTATCAAACCAAATGTGGTCGGTTATATGAATCCTAGAACGTTAGTACGTTAGGTTTCGCACCAAGTCTTTCGTTAGCTCCCGAGGCATAACCCAAAATTCAGAATTGAGTAGTTATCTAATAACTAACAAGCATAAACCATCACAAGGTTGAAAGTTTTAAGAAAAAAAAAACCCAAAAAACCAAATTCAAAATTGAATAGTTTTCTGATAAAAAAAAAAAAAAAGCATAAACTATCACAAAAGTCTTAAATTTGGAAGAACCCCAAATTCAAAACTTAGTGTTCAAACAACAATTCTGCATAAACCATTACAAAGGTCTCGCCTTTGAAAAAACCCAAATACCAAAACCAAAATCGAGCACTTTCCTAATCCCAAAAGGGACATACAAAATGGATAATTGATTGATTAAAGTGAAATATGAAAAAAGCTTCCTCCTTTACCTTTTTCTGCAGCTCAATTTTCCCGGGAACCAAACTGGATTCTGCCAGAAATGATTATCCAAGTGAGGATTTTGTAGAAATTTTAAGGGGTTTTGAGGCCACCAATTAATATATGGAGGGCTATGGTCCCATGGAGGTGGAGATTCCATTTCATTCCAAAATTTTCAGAATATTTGTGGCTGCTAATTGTTAACTGCCGTACGAGAATCCTCCTCCGCTTTGGCGGATTTTTTCTCAATTTGTTTTATTTGCAATCCAACTCTAACGGCGTCCCTTTCCTCGTCGTCGTTAAATTATTACTCTAATTTGCTCTCTTTTTTTCATTTTATTTTTTTGGTGAGCGCATGATATTATTGTTTCACTTGTATTTGTCTTTTATTTTCAACTGTATAGAGCGCGTTATTACATTTTTTTTGTCACATCCCGATCCGGGCCCCATTACATCCTAGGCTCGACTCCACCATAGTACGATATTGTCCACTTTGAATCTCGACCACGCCCTCACAGTTTTGTTTATGGGAACTCACACGAGAACTTCTCAGTGGGCCACCCATCCTGGGATTGCTCTCGTGCGAACTCGCTTAACTTCGGAGTTCCGATGGAACCCGAAGCTAGTGAGCACCCAAAAGGTGTTAGGTAGAGATGAGAATATACATATAAGGCTTACATGATCCACTCCCCTGGGCGATGTGGGATGTTACAATCCACCCCCCTTAGGGGCCCGACGTCTTCGTCGGCACACTTCCGCCCAGGGATTGACTCTGATACCAAATTGTCACATCCCGACCTGGGCCCCACCACATCCCAGGCTCGACTCCACCGTAGCACGATATTGTCCGCTTTGAGCCCCGACCACGCCCTTACGGTTTTGTTTCTGGGAACTCACACGAGAACTTCACAGTGGGTCATCCATCCTAGGATTGCTCTTGCGGGAACTCGCTTAACTTCGGATTTCCGATGGAACCCGAAACCAGTGAGCTCTCAAAAGGTCTCGTGCTAGGTAGATATGTGAATATACATATAAGACTTACATGATCCACTCCCTGAGTGATGTGGGATGTTACATTTTTATATTATATTTGTATTATTTTTTTAATAAACATAAAGTTACTAATACAAGTGGATCTCTAAAAAAGTAATGTAAATTTAGTGTGAAAAATGCGTAAAAATATCATTTTTGAATAATTTCGCCTCATTGGAAGAGAAAGTTCGTAGAAATTGAGTTTTGAGTGTGAAACAAAACCACGACACCCCAAAACCTCTCATTCCCTTCAAATTCATTGACTTTTTACTCCTTTTCCAATCCCTTTCCCCTCTCTCTATTTTACATACACTACTACAATATATGCTATCACCGTCGGAGCAAAAACCGACGAGAAATCCGATTTCTGTCGCAATTTTGGCAAAAATGCGACATAAAACAATGTAATGTCGCATTTTCAAAGCGACACTATTGCTAGCGTCACGAAAGGGCTTTAGCGTCGGTTTCGTGGCTTAAACCGACACTAAACAGCGTCGCTCTAAAGCGACACTAAAATTAACGTCGGTTTAAAGCGACGCATACTTACACGTTACGTCGCTTTAAGGCGACGTTCATTAGCAATTTATTGTAAAATATAAATCCTACTGTCGCTTTTAAACGACACTGAAATAATATTAAATCAATTTAATATCCCATAAACCGACGTCAAATAACAATTAAATAAATAAAATATGCAAACGAATAACGGTCTTAACCGACACCACCTTTGTTAATAATAATAAAAAAACCAGACAAACCGCATTCTTCTTCAATTCATTGTAACAGAAAAAATTTATATAATTATATTAATAAATTTCAAGGCCAAAATAAACATTAATGAAAATAATTAAAAAAAAAATAGTGCCAAAATACACAAATATTGTACATACATTAATGAAAATAATTAACAATAAAAATAGTGCCAAAATACACAAATATTGTACATCTAACGTTCGACTTAATATATAAAAACCCATCCGTCATAACAACTACTAAATCCGACATTACAAACATAACATAAAAAAACAAAAAAGATAGAACTATTAAAGTGTCATATTTAACCGACAAGAAAGCGAACCAAATAAACTACGGAACCGAATCTGCGCCTGAACGTGGCACATATCCTTCTCGTCCTTAAGGTCCTATATTTGATGCCAACATCCTCGACAAGTCCACATCAGATCCAACACCCGCAAGCATTTCAGCAAACCCCCCAGCTGGAAATTCAGGACAAGGAGCAGCCATCTCGGGTCGATATACTGGCACTTGATAAGGCGGCTCCTGCATGTAAGGCATGGGAGGCTGCTGCATGTATGGCATAGGCGGCTGCTGCATGTATGGCGTGGGCTGCATAGGCATCGGATACATAGGATACAGAGGTTGCTGATTATAGCCAGCATACGGATATGCAAGGGGCGGCTGACTTTGACCCGACTGTTGAGGATGAGGAGGCTGACTCTGGCCTGACTGTTGGGTTCCCGGGCTAAACGGTGGTTGTGGCTGAAATCTTTGGAAAAGCCACGCAAACATCTGACTTTGCTTGTTCTCTAGGTCCGAAATCCGTTTATTGTTATTTTCGTCCCTCAATTTCAACTCATTATTTTGAGTCATCAGCAATGCCATTGCACTGTTAGATGACCTCTTGGAGGAAATTGATGTAGAAGACGAAGAAGACGCATAGGACACCATATCAGGAGGCACCCCATGCCCGTATCCTCTGACTCTATTATACCTCTCAGGACCCATTGTATCAACATACACTTGGGTCCTAAGATCTTCATTATCCTCTTGCCCCGACTGAATCAAAGTTTGCAGACTGCTCTCCATTGTTGCCTAGCATTACAATTTTTAAAAATAAAAATTCAATCGTAAAACAGAAAAATAAGCTATAGATAATAAAAATGAATAACAATGAAATACCAACACAGTAAAATAAATTCCGATTCTTCATCAATCCAAGTTTCATTTTTTCGTGTATGACATTCACGAAAAAAGGTTACAGGATCGGCTTCTTTCCCATGCTTCTTCCGCTTTACCAAAAATAAAATTTCACACAAACAATTTTAGGCAAACCTGGTTAAAATTAAAATTTATAACTATAGAATATTTAAAATAACACTTCTTCAAATTGTACAATCCATACATATTCTTGCCGCTTTCTTGCAAAAGATTTTGTACCAGTAGTATGGTTCATTGTTTTCTTTTGCCGATTAATCTTGTTTTTTTCAGCAACCTCCTGAAAATAAAAATAAAAAAATTATTACACAAATTTATAGTTATAACGAAATAAACTACATCGTTTACCTTTGTTTTATCTCCACTCCAGTATGCCAACAAATTACCCCACTGGGTAGGATTCACATCAGGAGGAGGCTGGCGACGCTCCTCTGCAGTTCTGTTCGTATAATACTTTTTTTTTAACTTATTTCTAAACTCCTTATGTGCATGCTCAGCAACCTTAAGCGTCATAAAGCGGATCAAAGGCAATCTTGGTATATCAGCATCTTCAAAAACAATATTTCCCTACATCCATAAAAAAAAAAAAAAAAATCAACCAAGTCAAATATTATAACAATGCTTAATCTTACGCCAAGTCAAATATTATAACAATGCTTAAAAAAAAAAATACCTATACCTTAATTCTATTCCAGAAAGCTTCCTTATCTACATCCTTAATCTTACGCCAATGCTTCGTCAATGGGAGAATTCTGTGGTCTCTAACCTCCGATGCCACATATTTTGAAAATGCACTAGAGTTATCACTAACGCATTTTCCGGACATATCAAACGAACAAAGTTGTTTCGTCCATTTGGGAACTGAGGGTCCTCGCCTCCGTTGAGATGTTCCTTGTTCATACAAAAACCACAATTAAAACACACCAAAAAAGATGGAAACAGATGTAAATTTTTAGTTTATAAGAATAATAGAAGATTAAACACAAAAAAAAAAAAAACGAATCTAATAATAATATAGAAAAATAACCAGCTTCGACCTCCTCCTCTTCCACATGAAGTTCCTCATCACGTTGAGAATCACTACTACTATCCATAGCAAAACCAAAGGAATCACGGAAGAAATGCGAAATACAGAAGATGGAGAAGGAGAGGGAGTGAAATGAGGGAGTGAAAGGAGTGAAATGAGAGAGACGGAAATAGGTCGTAGAAGCTTAAATATGCCAAAAAACTTAGCGTCGAAATATGCAACCATTACGTCGTTTCAAAGCGACACAAACTCTGACACACTTTTGACTAGCGTCGAAATAGGGTAATATTGCGTTGATTAAAACCGACGTTATAGTCTGACAGATTTACCTAGCGTCGAAATAGAGGACAATTACGTCGGTTTTAACCGACGTTCTTCTGACAGACAGTAATACCAGTGGCCTCGGAACTGGACGTGTGAATGTGACCGAGGCGTCGAAATAGGGGCATATTGCGTCGCTTAAAACCGACGTTATAGTCTGACAGTTTTACCTAGCGTCGAAATAGGGGACAATTGCGTCGGTTTGAACCGACGTTATTCTGACAGACAGTAATTGCAGTGTCCTCGGAATTGGACGTGCGAATGAACTGAGGCATCGAAATAATAAATGCCTGCGTCGAAACAATAACTGGTTGCGTCGGTTTTAACCGACGTATGAATCGTTGCGTCGAAATAATAAGTGGTTGCGTCGAAATAATAAGTAGTTGCGTCTGTTAAAACAGACGCCACTACTTATTATTTCGACGCAACGATTTATTATTTCGATGCTTCGGTTCATTCGCACGTCCAATCTTCCAATCCATTTCCCCGTGCAAAAAAAACCGGGAAAATTCCCGCCCAACAAAAAAAAAAAGAGTTTAACTAAAACAAAAAAAATGGAAACGCAGGAGAAAGAAAAAAAATAGTTAAACCCAAAATTAAAAAATAAGCAGTTATCTTATTTCATATAATATTTTAATATATAAAATTTAACTTATACATAATACTTAATAAAAACAGAAATATAATTTTAGGATCATTTTGATATAGATGCCTTATATTTGAATTTTTTTAATCAAACATATATAATTTTGAAACTTTTGATCAAACATTGTTCGGTTAATTTATAATTAAAATTTTGATTTTTATTGTAAATAATTGATCACCTAGTTCATAAAATAGTATGATAAATATTCTAAAATCACCATAAACATCCTATCTTATCTTATCATTATTCGTTTAAAATGAATTTTTCTTATGCAAATAATTTGTTGTATTAAATTATAAAAACATATAAACATCATATTAACATACAATTATGAAATATAACATGCACAAAAATTAAATATAACGTACCAATTTGTATTAATCTGGGTATAACACAAGATTTTGTGATATCCACTAGTGTAAATATTTCAAATTGAAGATCGCATTCATTCACCGTATTCATATAGGGTGAAGGAGTGTACATATAAAAAATCATCAAAATCGGAGTTAAAATAACCGTTAAATCGTGATATTTCGTTAATAACCGTCGAATAAGTTTTTCCCGTTACTTTGTCTCAGAAAGTTGTTTTTTTGCAATTTTTGGCGTATGCGATCTCGAATTATATACAAACATGTTTGACGGTTCGATCGTTGAAATTAGTTTCGTAGAATTCGTATTCCATCAAACGATACATTCACTAACACTTAAAGTGTTTATTCATACTTTCATTAAGTATAACACAATATTTTGTGATATCCACTAGTGTAAATATTTCAAATTGAAGATCGATCGTTTTTTAGGGGTATAAAATTGTTAAATAAAAGAATTTAATATATATATATATAAATATTATAGTTTTTAGAAGTATAAAATTGTTAAATAAAAAGAAAAATAGTGTAATTAACAGCTCAAAAAATTTCGTGAACTGTAAATAAGAAAAAATAAACATCCTTTCTTCGCATTAATACATATAATTCACAACAGGTTTTTATCTTGCGTCGAAATAGACTGACATTGCGTCGAAATAGGCTAACATTGCGTCGGATTCAACCGACGTAACATGACAGTCTGCGTCGAAATAATCTTAGGTTGCGTCGGTTCAAACCGACGCTAACATGACACTCTGTGTCGAAATAAGCTTCATTGCGTCGGTTAAAACCGACGCCAACTGAATGAAAAAAACCGGGAAAAGTGCCGCCCAAAATATTTTAATTAAACCGACGTCGGTTAAAAGCGACAGGAAACAAGCAAAAAAAAAAAAAAAATTTATAACCCAATATTAAAAAAAAAGGTTTAACTTATATATAATACTTAATAAAAAAAAACAGAAATATAATTTTGATAATAAGATATCATAACATACGAAATGAAAGATAGTATAATTAATACATAAAATAATTAACATATTTATTCTCCGTCATCATCTGTTAGCTCATCGTCGACATTGGCATGATTAACGAACTCGGTAGGCAACGCTAATGATTCAAGAAAAGGAGTCTCTTCCACGCCAACCCTGGTATGAAAATTTTCATTATCAAGAATTCGATCATCCAAATTCGGTATGGCATAATCATCAATAACATCACTATCCTCTAGTACGTCAAACAAATCCCTCGGCTGAGTTCGAACAACTACGTGCCAATCTTTTTCAATTGTGTCCTCCACGTAAAATGCTTGTAATGCTTGTGATGCTAGTATGAAAGGATCCTCTTTAAATCCCAATTGATTGAAATTCACCATAGTAAATCCATATTGATCGGTCTTCATTCCTCGTGGACTTTCACTATTAACCCATTCGCACTTAAATAACATCACAGCTCGACCCCTATCTCCCGCCTCAGTAGGACCACAATATTTAACCTCGAACATATCAACAACTCTGCCATAACAATTCACTTGCCCAATTGCTCCAGGAACATTTGCAGGTACAAAGACACCACAATTTTGATTCTTATGCTTATCATCCACATATTTTATACGAAATCTAAACCCATGAACAATGTGACTTTTATATCTACTCACAACCCTACTAGGATAATTAGCTAGCCAATGCAAGTCTTCAGATATCAACGTGTCATTAGCATGATAGCTTGAATTCATCTGTAATAAGTATGAAGATAAAAATTGACAGAATAACTATAACATGTTATAATTAAAATGCAAAACAATAAATAAATAATGTGATTGTTATATCAACTCACATGTTGCTTGAACCATTCTGGAAATTCTTTCTTGCTTAGCTCCTTAATTTGGCGCATAGTTAACCTTTCTCGACGATGTTTAGTTTTCAAGAATTCCTCATGTTGGCTACACAATTATGTCCAAATTTAGATAATTAATTTTTCAAAGTTAAGAAAATCAATAAAACATTAAAACGTATGATTAAACGTTCTTACCTTCTAAATGGGTTCACTTCATCACAATTATTTAGAATGTATCTATGGCACTGATCAAGAGCATTTAGATCGAGCTCCACATGTTCTCCTGAACCCATATAACATCCTTTGGAGTCAAAAATTGATAACCCACCAGACACTCCACGTCCAATACCATCTTCATTTTGGCCTCTACGGGTACGACGAGACTCGACACCTCTAAGATACATGGAACAGAAGGACAAGCACTCATCCACCAAATATGCTTCAGCAATAGAACCTTCAGGACGACCCTTATTACGAACATAGCGCTTCAACGTTTGCAAATACCTATAATTATAAACGAAACACAAACAATTATAATTATAAATTAAAGTTATGACTACAATTGTAAAAAATTTATAAAAAATTATTAATTACCGTTCAATTGGATACATCCATCTATAGGGAACAGGCCCTGCAAGAGCTGCTTCATCTGCCAAGTGAACTGGAAGGTGCACCATTATATCAAAAAATGCAGGAGGAAATATTTTTTCAAGTTGACATAATGTCAAGGCAATTCTTGAACTCAGTTCCTTGAATCCTTCCTCAGACTCCTTCTTACTACACAACTGTCTGAAAATTGCACTCAACTCTAATAATACCATAGTAACAGCTTTAGGCAAAACCAGACGTATTGCAAGCGGGAGTAACTGCTGCATTAAAACATGGCAATCATGACTTTTCAACCCATGTATTTTTCGTTCATTCACGTGCACACATCGCGATAAATTTGATGAATATCCATCGGGGACCCGAATAGTAGACAACACATTGCAAAACGCAGTTTTTTCTTCTCTTTTCAATGTGAACAAAGCTGGAGGTAGAAATGTTCTATTTCCTTCTCTACGTGGGTGTTGACTACGTCTTATGTTCAAGACTTCAAGATCTGCACGTGCAGCCAATCCATCTTTAGACTTTTCTATACCTAGCAATGTTCCCACCACACTGTCACATATATTATTCTCGATGTGCATAACATCAAGATTGTGTCTAATCAACAGATGCCTCCAATAAGGTAGTTCATAAAAAATAGATTTCTTCTTCCACTGACTGTTACCACTTGTACTGCTCGAAGTTCTTTTTCTGCGTTGCCCAACTGAAGCATTTTTCTTTGGTTTTCCAAAAGTAAATCTCAATGTACAAAGTTTTTCGAGACATTGTAAACCAGTCCACTGCCTTGGTGCACTACGATGCTCTCGACGACCATTAAAAGCTGTGGTTTGCCTTCGAAACCTATGATTATCTTCAAGAAACCGTCGATGCCCCATATAACAAATTTTACGACTCGCCGGCAAGTAAATGGATTCTTTATCATGCATGCAATGTGGACATGCTTTATAGCCATGTGTACTCCATCCTGACAACATTCTATAAGCCGGAAAATCACTTATAGTCCATAAGACAGCAGCCTTCATCGTAAAACTTTGGTTGGAATACGCATCATAAGTTGGAGTGCCCACCTCCCACAACTCATTCAACTCGTCAATCAGTGGACGCATGTATACATCAATCTCTTTACCAGGACTGCGCGGTCCTGGTATTAAAAGAGACAACAACAAATTTGGTTGCTTCATACACATCCAAGGCGGCAAATTGTAAACAGAAAGCACCACAGGCCATGTGCTATGATCATTCCTCATTTTTCCAAAAGGATTAAATCCATCACTGGCCAACCCTAATCGAACATTTCGAATTTCTGACGCAAAATTCGGATATAAATTATCCAAATGCTTCTATGCTGGAGAATCTGAAGGATGTCTCATAAATTCATCTTTAGGACATTCAACTGCATGCCACCTCATATGTTCAGCCGTATGCTTCGACATAAAAAATCGTTGCAATCGTGGTTTTAAAGGAAAATACCACATAACCTTAGCTGCGATCTTTTTTCTCGACCTATCCGCTGCGTTGGTAATTTTATATCTTGATTCACCACAAACCGAGTACACGGTCAAATCCGAAGTATCTTTCCAATAGATCATGCAATCATTGGGACATGCATCAATTTGCACATACGTCAGACCCAAGTCATTTATAAGTTTTTTTGCCTTATAACATGATTCAGGCAAACAATCCCATTCAGGCAACATTCTTTTAATTAACTCCAGTAAAGTTGTGAAGATGTCGTCTGGCATTCCCGCTAAACACTTGATCTGATACAGTCTTACAACTGCTTCTAATTTCTTAAACTCCTTACACCCTGGCCACAAATCTTGATCTGCCTCTTCAAGCAACCTAAAAAAAGTCTCCACCTCTTCTGGACGCCCTTCCCCAATAGACGGTTCAGTAGACGGCCCAACACATTCTTCTGTTAATGGTTGGACAAATACATCATTAAGAAAGTCATGCATGCCAATCACCTCATCTCTTGTTTCTTCTTCTCCAATTGCCACATTTTGCTCTCCAATGTTTTGCTCGCCATGATGTCGCCAACAAGCATTTTTATAATCTTTATCCATATCATACAATATGAGATGTTCAATAATAGTGTTCCTAACAAAAGTATATCGATTACAACATTTTTTGCAAGGACATCTAAACTTGTCAGGACCAACACCATTTGCAACTGCTTGATCCAAAAACAAATTAATTCCAGCTGTATACGCTTCAAAATTTCGGGGTATCGTCAACCAACTCTTTTCCATGTTTTACCAGTTTACGAGGGTAAAATATTGCGCTGACTCTAAGATGCCTACAATCTTGCAATCCCTATCATGTAGGCATAACTATTAGAATTTTCAATTTCTATCTTTCAACCCTCGAACTCTATCACGATTGCAATCTTTTAATTTTCAACACCTATTATAGTAAAAACAAATTAAAATAACAACAAAAAGTTATCAAAATTATGCTCATCTAATCCATTCTAGTAAATAACAACCAAAAGTTATCAAAATAACAATAAATTAAAATAACAATTATAGTGCAAAAGTTATATTTAATATTGTTAATTTAACATAAATGCTTATTTAAATTATTCATTCCATTTTCTCATAACAATTCAAATTGTAAAAAAAATTAATTTAACATAATATATTCTTATATTACTAAAAATGATAAGTTTATGTTATATTAATATTGTTAATTTAACATAAATGCTTATAAATATTATTCATTTCATTTTCTCATAACCATTCAAATTGCAAAAAAAATAATTCTTTAACATAATATATTCTTATATTACTAAAAATGATAAGTTTATGTTATATTAATATTGTTAATTTAACATAAATGCTTATAAATATTATTCATTTCATTTTCTCATAACCATTCAAATTGCAAAAAAATAATAATTTAACATAATATATTTTTATATTACTAAATATTAGAAGTTTATGTTATATTTAATATTGTTAATTTAACATAAATGCTTATAAATATTATTCATTCCATTTTCTCATAAATATTCAAATTGCAAAAAAAAAAATTCTTTAACATAATATATTCTTATATTACAAAATATTATAAGTTTATGTTATATTTAATATTTTTAATTTAACATAAATGCTTATAAATATTATTCATTCCATTTTCTCATAACAATTCAAATTGCAAAAAAAAAAAAAAATTTAATATAATATATTCTTATATAACTAAATATTATAATTTTATGTTATATTTAAGATTGTTAATTTAACATAAATGCTTATAATTATTATTCATTCCATTTTCTCATAACAATTCAAATTATTCTCATCTAATCCATTCTAGTAAACAACAACAAAAAATTATCAAAATAACAACAAATTAAAATAACAATTAGAGTGCAAACAAAATTAATTTAACATAATATATTCTTACATTACTCAATATTATAAGTTTATGTTATATTTAATATTGTTAATTTAACATAAATGCTTATAAATAATATTCATTCCATTTTCTCATAACAATTCAAATTATTCTCATCTAATCCATTCTAGTAAATAACAACAAAAAATTATCAAAATAACAACAAATTAAAATAACAATTAGAGTGCAAAAAAAATTAATTTAACATAATATATTCTTAAATTACTCAATATTATAAGTTTATGTTATATTTAATGTTGTTAATTTAACATAAATGCTTATAAATAATATTCATTCCATTTTCTCATAACAATTCAAGTGACAAAATTAATTAATTCGCCTAAATATGAATTAATTTAACAAAAATAATAGAAATTTATCTAACTACTTAAATTACAATTTTTAAATAAATAAACTTGTGTATTATACAATTTAAAAATTAAAGAATTTAGTGATAGAAACCTGAATTATAGAAGAATTCCGTCGTCGATCAATTCTTTATATACTCAACCAGCTCAAATAAATTCCGTACAACAATAAATTGTATCAAAACATTAAACATAAGAGGAGAAAATAAAAATACTACAAGCAAGAAAAACTTACCTTTGTGAAGAATGAACTTGGAAGAACTCGGAAGGTGAGAGAGAGAACAGCAGAAGTTTTGTAAATCGTGAGAATGAGATAAATGCAAGAGAAAAAGAAGAAAACACGGGTGAGGGTATATAAAGACCATCAATCTGTCGCTTACAACCGACACTGGGTTTCAAAATATTTTAAAAAATAAAATATATGTCGCTCAAAACCGACGTAGGATTTAAAATATATAAAAAAATCAATTAGTGTCGCTTCTATATGCGACACCCATACTTTATGTCGCTTAAAAGCGACACTGTTTTATTTAAAGCGACGCCAGTATTTAAAATTATTAAAATGTGTGTCGGTTATAAGCGACATTAAATTTTTACGTCGGTTTAAAAGCGACGCAGGCTTTCTAAATCCGACGTCATATTCAGTGGGTGTCGCAACTCTCTTGTGCGCCACTATATTATATTAAACCGACGCAACAACTGACACTATAGGGCCCTTTTGTAGTAGTGATAAGGTGAACTGACAAGTTGAGTCATTGAATTCAATTATTACTTGAGTGAAAATAAGGTTCCTAACTTATTTTTTTCAAAAAAATCAGTTATTGAATTATTCAATTTGTCAATTACATTCCTAATATTATATTCGATGATATTATATTCAATTTTCCGTCATTTTAAGTCACGTTATTTGCATGTGATACACATTGGAGGGTAGATTGATAATTTTTCATAAAGAAATAGTGTATAGAATTAACTTTGAAGGGTAAATAGATTTGCAACCTACATGAAATGTTAAGAATTTATAGGCGAGAAAATGACGGTATTACATTAAAAAATGTGTCAAGTGACTTAAGTTGACGAAAAATTGGATAAAATAACTTTAAATATAATAGTAGGGATGAAATTGGCAATTTATAATAAATTTAAAGATTTATTTCACCAAAAAAATAATTCAAGTACCTAATTTTCGCTGAGATGATAGTTCAAGGACTAAATATTATTACATGAGATACAAGCGTAGAACGCGCCGCATCATCAAGAGCTAATGACCATGGACTGAGCGCTGCAGCCAAGCTCGGACTCCCCGACCAGAGTCGAAATCACCCGCGGTGCTTTCCATCGAGTGCCTCAAAGGCAGTTCCAAGGCGGACGAGTGGACCGGCGACATGCTCCCAACCGGAGGCATCGTCGAGGAAATTCGTATATATTGGAAGCTCCACCACCGTCAAGTCGCCGTTTAAGAACGGAAGGAGCGGTGTACAGAAGATCCTCCATGCATCCTTCAAGGCCAAGGACACCTCCATTATCGTCCGCATCCGACGCGGATGAGATATATGAGTTCGCCGAGTCATGAGAACTCATGACTTCCTCTTTGTTGAAAATGACCAATATATACCTAACTGGTGCTAGCTAGGCAACTTTGGTTGAAACATTTTATTTTCTTCATACACTTCACCAAAACTTCCATATATATATATATATATATATATATATATATATATATTCATCTGGGATCGAGCAGCCGTTTCTTCGAGCGGAGACCAAACTAGGTTTAGGAGCAGTGCCTCCCTACCAGCAATTATGCCATTGCCACCTCTGCCACAAGAAGTGTTCGATTGCAGTAGTAGCGAAGGTGTGAGTGAGAGATTATCAGAGGTCATGCTTTAGAGAGATACTGCTGGAGAGTCCTCCTTTAGATTACATGATGTTGCACTTTCGAGCAGTTGGGTATGATTACTTTTCTTTTGGTTCTTCATTTGTTATCTTGCTTTCTTTTTTATGTTAGAGTCCTCCACCCCGAGGAGCCCAGCATCGTCAGGCTCGTCACTTAGGCAGGAATGGCTCGAGTTTTTGATTGAGTGGATTTGACGCGTAAGGCATGCATTTCATTTATGCAATTAAACTATGAAATTATGCAAATTTTTAAAAAGGTCCACTCACAGATACTCCTTAGCAGTAAAGAGAAATTAAACTACTACCACCCACATAATCTCATTTCCCACAAATAGAAGAAATTGATCTTAAAAAAAAAGAGTAAACTGTCGGTTTACCCCTTGAACTTTCACCTCACTTTCGATTTCCCCCCTGAACTTTTCTATTGGAAAATTAAGGACTCAAATTAATTTTTTTAGCCAATTTGCCCTCTAACGTTAGTTTTTCATATATTCCATCCATATTTCCTTTAAGTGAGACCATGTGCACAACATGTGAGGGTAGTTAAGTTATTTCACTCTTAAAAATGATTAAAAAACTGAAAATAAAAAAAAAGCAAAACTTTCCCTCTATTTTTTCCCGCTAATTCCTATCCTCGATTTTATTTTTCCCTCTCATTCCTATGCATGAGAAATGACATATGATGTTATTGTCTACCATTTTTATTTTCTCTAACAAATTAATAATTTGACAAATGCTAATGGTGTTATTATCTCCAAAGCAGTGCATTAATATAAGAAACCCTAGTTTTTTTTATGGACATGTTTCTTATATTAATGTACTGCTTTGGAGACAATAACACCATGAGCATTTGTCAAATTATTAATTTGTTAGAGAAAATAAAAATGGTAGTACATGCTTCAAGAAAAAGATTAACTTAGCTACTTATGAAGACAATAATACCATATGTTATTTCTCATGCATAGGAATGAGAGGGAAAAATAAAATTGAGGATAGGAATTAGCGGGAAAAAATAGAGGGAAATTTATTATTATTATTTATTTTCAGTTTTTAATCATTTTTAAGAGTGAAATGACTTAACTATCCTCACATGGTCTCACTTAACGGAAATATGGATGGAATATATGAAAAACTAACGGTAGGGGGCAAATTGGCTAAAAAAATTAGTTTGAGTCCTTAATTTTCCAATAGAAAAGTTCAGGGGGGAAATCGAAAGTGAGGTGAAAGTTCAGGGGGTAAACCGACAGTTTACCCTAAAAAAAAATCATCACTTGTCCAGGTTTTTCAACCAACAAAAAAATTATATTTAAAAAGGTAAACCACCCCTCCCATTGGCTGAATCCTAGTGCCACGGATCGAGCACTCACAACCGTCGGTTCCCACAGTTATCAACGGCTCATACTCTCCCGCCTCCTCCTCCTCCAAAATTTTCACACGAAAACACAAAATTTCAAACTTCCCGCGATTCCTCTGCTGCTCTCCAAACCGTAAATAAATAACCCTCAAAGCCTCCGCCATTTTCCATCCAATCCAAATCAAAGTCTCTCCAATTTTCCGAGAAACAAACGCTTCCTAAACCCTTCACTCTTCCACTTTCATCTTCCCAAATGGCTCGTACCAAGCAGACTGCTCGCAAGTCCACCGGAGGAAAGGCACCAAGGAAGCAGCTGGCAACTAAGGCTGCTCGGAAATCTGCTCCGGCGACCGGAGGAGTGAAAAAGCCTCACCGCTTCAGGCCGGGAACCGTGGCCCTGAGGGAGATCAGGAAGTACCAGAAGAGCACTGAGCTCCTGATCCGCAAGCTGCCGTTCCAGAGGCTGGTGAGGGAGATCGCACAGGACTTCAAGACCGATTTGAGGTTCCAGAGCAGCGCCGTGTCGGCGCTCCAGGAGGCGGCAGAGGCGTACTTGGTGGGGCTGTTTGAGGACACGAATCTGTGTGCCATTCATGCCAAGAGGGTCACCATTATGCCCAAGGACATCCAGCTTGCTCGTAGGATTAGGGGCGAGAGGGCTTAAGAAATCCCTATATCTTAGGGTTTTGAATTTCAAAAGACTGTAGTGGGGTTTTTATGATTTGTAATGGGTTTTGGAAATTGATATGTAAAGTTGAGATCTTGGGAGATTTATGGTTAATCAAAGTTTGGTTTAAATTATGCACTCCATGTGTTTGTTAAGTTGCTTGCTTAATTGACTAATTGTTATTCAAGCTGAATTAATTTTCTGGATTATTTGTCACATTCCAGCCCGGGGTCCATCATGTCTCAGGCTTGCTCCATTATCGTAACACGATATTGTTTGCTTTGGGTTCCGACCACGTTCTTACGGTTTTGTTTCTGGGAACTCACATGAGAACTTTCCAGTGAGTCATCCATCATGTGATTGCTTTTGTGTGAACTCGCTTAACTTCGGAGTTTTGAAGGAATCCGAAGTCAGTGAATTCCCAAAAGATCTCATGCTAGATAGAGATGAGAATATACATATAAGGCTTACAGAATTTACTCTCCTGGATGATGTGGGATGTTACATTATTCCTGCCTTTGTTGATTCGACCAACGTGCCATCTTTTGCTTGATTGATCTAGTTTGTGAATCTATACAAGAAAGTGTTTAATGGCTTTTTGAGTTTTTTTTGAATTTATTATCCTTCGAACTTCATTGTTAGTTTCTTTGTTGTAGGTCTCAGTGGCGGATCCTCTTGAATCCGCCATGTTGTGATCATAAAGTACTTCTCCATCTTCTTGATGTCTTCCATGCCTCATTGTCATTCTGGAACAGTAAATGCAGTTTGTTTTGCTCCTAGCTATTGTATGCCCAATCTGCTAGAATCATTTGATCTTCAGGCCTCCTCGTCGAAGTTCTTCCTGCAGCATATAATCTTTAGCAACATAATGCCATTGCTGGAAACATCGACCTTTGCTGTGATAGGCATGTTTTTGAACCATTCGGAAGAAACACAGCCTCGAGTTCCCCTGATTCCAGTGTGTTGGAACCCCAAGTCCCACATCGGACAGAGGGAGAAGAGAAGAGTGCTTTAAATAGAAATACCCCTCTCTAACTAACATCGAGGCCTTTTGTGATAAAACCCCACACCTGAGGATTGTGCAGGTGGTTAAGTGGGGACAGTATCGGTGTTGTTAGAGTGGACCCTCGGCCCGTCGACCTGAAAATTTCCACATGGTATCAGAGCCAGGAGGCGGGCCCGTACTGCCACGTGATTGGGTGGGTCCCCATTGGCCCCGCGCGATTGTCCACGTAGGCCAAAGATGCCACGTGTTTGGGTGGGTCCCCATTGGCCCCGCGTGATTGGGTGAGTCCCGACATGGCTCCACGTGGTTGCCGATGTGTGGAAAATTCACGTGTGACCCATAAGTGGGGTCTCACGTGCGGGGGAGTGTTGGAACCCCAAGTCCCACATCGGACAGAGGGAGAAGAGAAGAGTGCTTTAAATAGAAATACCCCTCTCTAACTAACATCGAGGCCTTTTGTGATAAAACCCCACACCTGAGGATTGTGCAGGTGGTTAAGTGGGGACAGTATCGGTGTTGTTAGAGTGGGCCCTCGGCCCGTCGACCTGAAAATTTCCACACAGTGGTAGTCCGAGTCTGGTCCATTTTCAAAAGCTTGGCCAATTTGAAGTCAGAAATTCTTGCTGTGTAAAAGTCATCTAGAAGTATGTTGTGAGGCCTAATGTCGCAATGGATGATTTGGCCGCTGCACTCGTTGTGTAAAAACAAGAGCCCTCTTGCAAATTCCTAATGCAATTTCCTTTTTTGGGTACCAGTTTGGCCTACACTCTTTCAAAGAGGAAGCTTGCTAGAGAGCCTTCGCCCATAACTCATACACAAGAATTTGGTGCTCCCCCTCATTGCAGAATCCTAGTAGCTTGACAAAACTCCTGTGATCTGTTCTACTATTTGCGCCCATTTCAGCCTTGAATCCGAGTCAATTTCTTTAACATAATGTCCAATCTTTTGACAGCAACACATTTCCCCTTATCAGACCCCAAAACTCCTTTGAAAACGGTTGCAAAAGCACCACGGCCTAGTTCTTCCCCGAATCCATGTGTCTTCTAGCTCTTTGTACGTAAAATTTTTCAGATTCGTGACTTGATAAGGTTGACTCACCTTTGCTTTTCCGTAGTAGAAGCGAGTAACAACAAAATAGGCTACTCAGCAGCACTGATCCAACCATGATCAGAGTTAAATTATATATCTTTCTTTTTCAAGTATCCGTTGTGGATAGAGATGATGTCACTGCTGTGTCTTGCTTGCCCAGAAGTTGGTTGAGAGAACTCCAAGGCAGGGCAACGTTTCGGATTCAATCTCATGGTGTTTCGCAACAGATGACACAACTAGATCAGTCTAACGTGACACACACATGCTTAATTTGGATGGAATATATAACGGAGTTGATGAAAATGGCCATTGCTTCACATTTTTGACAAGTTCATGGACCAACGGTCACAGATTTTTTCAGGAACCAAAGCTCCAACAGGGTTAAAGTTTAAGGACCATTGCTCGAATTTCATCTGATAGTAAAGCCAGTATGTGTGTGTGTGTGTGTGTAATATATTGCTGCAATTGCAAATGCTAGAACTGGAATTTAAAATCCCAAGTATTTCCATCTCATGCAAATAAGCTTTCTCTAAGATTCAAACACAGTAGAAACCCTTAACAAACACCCCCCAGCTCTTCTATTCTGGTTCACGGTTTCTCTTGGCGACATGGTTCATCCGGGGGAGAGATCGAGCTTCAAGAATTAGTAAATGGTCTTATCAATACACAAATTCATAACTCCCCAGAAATTTCAATTGTGCTTATATTCATTAATGTAGGAATTGGGTTCAAGCTTTCCCCCTCCAAACAACACGAGCCCTCTTACAAAATCTTAGGCAAGTACCGGCTTACATATGAATGATGAGATCTGAATGAGAGTTTGAGCAGCAGCAGCTTCTGCATTTTGCTTCTATCTCTCGAATTTTCTAGCTAGGTTTTGTTTTCTTCGGTGATCTCATTGTGTAATTTACAGTAATGGAAACATAAATGAAGTTGAGCTTCTCCATGTGTTGCCAATTGACTTTAGGTTCGATGCGCTCACATTCTAGCAGGAGAAGCATTTTGGTGACAGCATATTTGAACCCGTCGCATTGAGGGATACGAATATGAAAGGTAAGTTACTGGTTTACAGCCAATGATAGATATGATCAGTTATCGATTTGAAAGCTACACATGATACTGAAACATGATATGCAATAAGATGATTGTGAAAGCTACACATTCCATTATGTTAAGAGCATCAATCCTATATTGGAAAAATGAGAGACTGTGCATGTGCTTATAATTAGGCTACTCCCATATTGTCAATTGTTTTTTATAGTTGAACCTCAACTTTTTCTATGGTATCAGAGCAGACGAGCTATTTTCTCAACCGTGTACTGGACCCGAGGGATCCTATTCTTCCACACATGATATTCCTGGCTCGCCCACATCAACTAAGCTCCTCAACTCAACTTGAACACCAACCAACATGCATGCAATGAAGAAAAAGAATAAGGAAAAAGGTATATGTCAAAATGTGACAACTATTTGCGACCGTTGCTTAAAAGCATATGCAATCTTTGTTAAACGTAGGAGATCAACGTACATGCTGCAAGAATTTTTCCCGTCGGTCTTTTCTTGGTTTAGCTCTTTTTTCACCCTAGCAATCACATGCAACAATTCTTTCTATTTTTCGGACAAATCATAACAACGAAAATGCCACTCGTTCTTGGAAATAATTAAGGGTGTTGCTATTTCAACCACATTTGCTCGATATCTCTCTAATACAACATGTGACATGCCCGACCCTGATGTTCCCCGAACACCAGGGTAGGCACGTGCTGGCCAACACCTGAAGGTGACGAAACCATATTACGATGCATGAGAACAAGAAATAAATAAGAATCATGAATTTAAATATAATTAATATGCAATAAGGAACGTGTTCAGAGCATACAACTAATTATAGAACAGTAAAAAGAAATAATGTAAAATTGAATGAACAAAGGAATGAGTCCTACACCGAGAGGACTCGAAGATGTCGATGTGGAAGTGCCTTGATGCCGGGATGGTACGCCTCGATTCTAAGTCCTGAAGGGGCGCAAAACAAACATGAGTGGACCAAGTTGATACATATATACACACACACATATAATACTGAAACAGTTATCAACATACTAACCCCCAAAGTTTTATGAAAACTAATAGCATAATATGTGATAGGTTTTCCGAAACCCTAGCATGCCATAAAACCTTTCATAAAACATATGTCGTATATAGTGTGCTAACTAGTGGTATCAGTATCGCTCGAAGTCATATAGAACTCTTCCTTCAGAACACTTCTGTCACAAGTATCAATCGCCCGTAGGCTCCTACAGCACCTAACCTGAAGGTCAATATAAGTATCATCGCCCGAAGGCAGAACAGTGACCACTAGATACGCACAAAACCATTGAATATAATCTTTCAAACATAAGTTCATATATCTCAAAACATCTTCATAGTATAAAGTCATCCATCATCTATACTATAAAGAAGTGTGTAAAAGCATGTTCATAAGCAGTATAAAGTCATCCATCATCTATACTACAAAGAACATGAGTTTAATAAAGTATGGTATTCCAAAATATTCTAAGTAAGCATAATATCTCATAAAATATTTCATAAAACGTAATTATTAAATCATGCTTTTCATGTATGCATTTCTAATAATAAAACATGCATTTTAGAAGGGGTCCACTCATAGATACTCCGTCATCGTAGAGTTGTACGAAATAGGAATGATGGAATCACCGCGAATAATTGCACCTAAGCACATAAATAGTACAATTAATAAAACTCTATTCAAATGATTGAATTTGGGAAAACGGACATCAAAAACGGATTTAGGACGTCGAATTATCCTAAGAAGGGTCCTGGGTAAATTTCGAAAAAGTCAACAAAAAGTCAACATTGGAATATTCCAGGAATGTTCCTTGGAATATTCCAACCAGATTTGGGCCGAAAGGCTGGACCAAGAGGCTGGGCCAGTTTCCTTGGCCCAAGGCCTGGGTTCACACGGCCCAAGGGCTTGAGTTCAATTGGGTTTTAGGGGTAGCGGGCCTAAGGCCTAAGTTCCACTCGGCCCTAAGGCCAATTCTTTGGGTTACACAAGGGTTGGGCTCGGGGGTTTAGGCCCAAAGGCCCTGAGTTCTTTGTTCCTCACCAGGGAAGGAGGCCGGAGCCTCCCGAGCTTCGGTCGTTGGCCAAACAACACTAAAGCTTATGATCTAGATACCAAAGTGGAATTTAGGATGAGGGGAAGAGATCTAGTACCTTCGATTAGTCGTGGGGTGTCCGGAGGTGGTCGGATTTCGGCTCGCAAGCCACGGGCTCACCGGACCTGGGTGTGCTGTGGGTGTCTCGGTGCTTTACAGAGACGAGGGAGAGGGAAGGTTTAGATGATGGTGGTGAGTGTGTTGGGGTGCTCCATTGAGGTGTGATGTATGTGGGTGTGTACTGGTCCTTGGGGAAGAGGGAATCCGAGAGGAAGCATGGGAGAGAGAGTGAGAGTTGAGGGAAAGTGAGGGAGAGAAAGAGTGAGATGAGTCCACGGGGAAGAGGGGAACCAGGGACACAAATCAGGGGGTGGGCCCCTTGGGCTCACCAATTAATATCCAAAAACAATTTTTAAATAAAAACCCAAAACTTAGTGAAATTACAAAAATACCATTTCGTTTCGTAAATTCCGGGACGGGCTGTTGCAACATGCTAATGGTCATGTACTATTAGAGAGATAGTCCGCAATTTTGTAAGATAATTTTATTCCAAAAGAAGGAATCAGTCTGAGTATATATTCCAAATGACAACCGTTTACATATTGGCCATTCCGATATTCTCTTGCACTTTTCTTTTTTCGTTTCAAGAATTTTTGCTAGAAATGTCAGGGCTCGTGATAATGATAAAGATACTGCAACCTATCAGATATCTTCTTGGCCATGTAGCAATAGGGTCAAGTTGAGTTGCGTTCAGTCTCGGTTGAGCCCAATTGAGAGAGAGAGAGAGAGAGAGAGAGAGAGAGAGAGAGAGAGAGAGAGAGAATCAATATATATTGCTAAAAAATGTTATATAATGTACTAGAACATCGTTTATTAACACCACCTGCGCTATGTTTGGTTGGCGAAATGGGAAGTCTAAACACTTATCTAAGGCCATGTCTGTAAGTGCTGCCCAGCTCTTCTTTAAGCCCCAACGCCCCCCCACCCCCACACCCCACCCACCCCACCCCAACCCCCAACACACACACACACACACACACACACACACACACACACACACACACAGAAGAAACTTCATAAAGAGCTAGTGATCCCGCTTTACTATTCACAGAGCGGGATACTCGATATTTTGTTAATATGTCATGCATATTATTGATATTATGTTGATATTGTGTTGATATTGTGTTAATATAGGATATTGGATGTTGATGTTTTGATATCTTGTCGGCAACGTCTCGATATGTTGTCGATACAAATCGATATGGTGTCAAACTGCCAATTATGCTGCTCCATAAAAACTGGATCAGGATCCTTTAGGAAGGGGCTAACTCATATTGTCTAAATATATACTTTGTTTATTTCATGATTTTTTGTTTCTTTAATTTGTCTAATAGATTGTGGAACTTTTGGTGCATATGGATTGCGAAGGATGCGAAAAAAGGATAAGAAAAGCAATTTCAAAAATAGAGGGCAAGATCTCTTTTCTAATTCATCATTTTGTCTCACCAATCCCCTTAATTTGCATTTCCCCTAAATTAATTACAATATTTGGATTATGCATATGATAATATGCATGCAGGTGTGGATAGCTTGGAAATAGACATGGATACACAAAAGGTGACGGTGACGGGGTATGTAGATCAAAGGAAGGTGTTAAAGGTTGTGAGAAGAACAGGGAGGAGGGCTGAATTTTGGCCCTTCCCATACGACAGCGAATACTATCCATACGCATCTCAATACTTTGACGAGTCTACGTATTCGTCTTCCTACAACTACTACATGCATGGCTATAACGAAGGCGTGCACGGATACTTCCCCGACCAGTTATACTCAACCGTTGCTGATAATACTGTACATCTCTTTAGTGACGACAATGTTCATGCCTACTGCACCCTTATGTGATCAAACAATAAGAAGCCATATGTACAGTTTGTTGGAAACCAAAAGAAAACTCCCCAGACGATGAACCTGGAGAGAATTTTTTTTTTTGGGTGTTTGTGTTTGAAAGCCACAAACAGGTGCTCCTGTGGTGGGAATGCAAGTATTAATCAAATGGACAACCTTTTCAAATTGTTTAGGAGCATTTAATTAAGGCTAAATAGCCAAAATGATCCCTAAGATTTGCATAACTCATCACTTTGGTCCCTAACATTTCAAATCAATAAAAGTGGTCTCTGAGATTGTCCACCATCCATCATTTTGGTCATTCCGTTAAAAACTCCGTTAAGTGTCCTGGAGCTCTTGGCCGGAAGTTTGGGCAATTTTCAAAGCTTCGTAACTCAATCGTTTCTTAGCCAAATTTGACCCATAATATATCAAAATGAAGATAGGAAAGTGTAGAATAAGATTATACCTATTTGGAAGCCCAATGGTTGCCGGAGATGGCCGGAAAATAGCCTCAATGTTGACTGGTCCGAGGGAAAACTTGAAAACTCGCCGGAAACTGGGTAAACTTTAAACGTTCATAACTTCTTCAATACTTAACGAAATCAAGTAATTCAAAAATGAAAAACATACTTCTTGACGAGACAAAGAGAATGATACCTTTTTAGATGGCTAACTCGCTGTGATTTTGCCGGAAAATGGCTCTAAAGTGGTTGTCTTGGTCTTCATTTTCAGAATCCTGCAAATGGTCTCTGAGGAAATCGTTGAATCCAAGGTGGATTCGACACTCATTTCTCCTCAACCTACTATGTGTAAGTCCCTGAACCTTGCAGTGATGTTTTTCCTTGAGTTTTGATTTATATTTCATGAATTTTGGATTGAAATCACCCTGTAAATTTTTGGTGCAATTATGCAGTTTCCGATGAGTCTTTGGCGACCCACGTTTTGGACTCGGGCCGCGCTTTCAAGCCCAAAGCCCTTTAACAAAAGCCCAGGGCCTTCGGCCTACTAAGCCAACCCAAACCTTTTCGAACCAGGCCCTTGGGCCGTACCAACTAGGGCCCTCGGCCCGTTTAACTTAAACCAAAACCCCATTTAGCCCATACACGTGTGTGCAAACCCAAGGGAGCTAGCCCATTCAACCTAGCCCAAAACCGTTTTAGCCTAGGCTCTGACCCACTAACCTAATCCTAACCCAAGTCCAAAACCCTAAACCCTAACCGGCCCAAACCCTTTATGGGGAATATTCCGTCAGGAAATATTTTGTTAGGGAATATTCTCAAGAATATTCTCATTCCTGAGAATATTCTTGTGTTGACTTTTACGAAATTTACCCGGGACCCTTCTTAGGGTAATTCGACGTCCTGAATCCGTTTTTGATGTCTGTTTTCCCAAATTCAATCGTTTGATAGAGTTTTATTAATTGGACCCTTTATGTGCTTAGGTGCATTTATTGTGGCGTTTCCTTCTTCGCTAGTTTGCGTGGCTTTTCTGCGGTGAAATATCTGTGAGTGGACCCCTTTTAAAATGCATGTTTTAATAGTAGAAATGCATACATGAAAAGCATGATTTAATGATTACGTTTTATGAGATATTATGCTTACTGAGAATATTTTGAATTACCATATTTTATCGAACTCATGTTCTTTGTAGTATAGATGATGGATAACTTTATACAGCTTATGAACATGCTTTTGCACACTTCTTTATAATATAGATGATGTATGACTTTATACTATGAAGATGTTTTTGAGAGAGAGAGAGAGAGAGATATATATATATATATATACACCTATGTTTTGAAAGTCTATGTTCAATGGTTTTGTGCTTATCTAGTGATCACTATACCGCCACGGGCGAGGTATATGGTTGTTGGCTACGGGTTGGGAGAAATAATCTCTGGCTTCTGGCCGAGAGACATGGAGCTAGGAGATATTATTATTGGATACCACTATTTATCATACTATATACGAGATATGTTTTATGAAAGGGTTTATGGCATGTTAAGGTTTTCGGAAAAGCCTATTACATATTATACTATTGAATTTCCATAAAACTTTTGGGGTTAGTATATTATTGAATAACTGTTTCCGTATTATATATATATATATATATATATATATCTTGGTTCACTCATGTTTGTTTTGCGCCCCTTCAGGATTTAGAATCGAGGCATGCAATCCTGACGTCAAGGCACTCTCGCATCAGCATCTTCGAGTCCTCTCGGTGTAGGACCCATTCTTTTATTCATTTAGTTTTATATTATTTTTTTTTAGTATTCTAGTTAGTTGTATGCTCTGAACACGTTCCTTAATTGCATACTCATTATATTTAAATTCATAACTTTTATTTATATTTCTTGTTCTCATGCATTCTAATATGGCTTCGTCACCTTCAGGTGTCGGCCAGTACGTACCTACCCTGGTGTTAGGGAGAATATCAGGGTCAGGTGTGTCAAGGAGCGTAAATGTCTTTCATGAGCATTACAAATGTATGAAAGAGAGATTTTTAAATGACTTATTCAAAGTATTCGCAAATCCCTCTCACAAGAATTTTGAATTTTTCTACAATGGAAACGTTTAGAACTTTGGAAATTTAAATTATGGAGGAAAATACTGTATCGGGGAAAATTAGCATGAGAAAATAATTTGTAAAAGTGAATGGACTTGAATCGATAAAGATACAAACATGAACTAGACATAACAGAATTGCTAGCGGGTCATACAAATGCTCATTGTTTTAAAGGCACAATCAGACATTGTTTTTAAGGAGATAGACTCCATAAATCTCGATCCATCTTCCCGGCATCAATTGACATTGTTGCTTAATTTTTTATGCTAATTTTCAAATAAAAAACTTGCCCCTGGTTGCAATTGCCTGACAGTATGAACCTAGCTGATTGAGTCGGGATACTGTTCTGAATACGTCGGACGCTTAATAACTTTTCTTTTAAGAAAATACAAGAGATTTGGTTTACAACAAAAGGGAAACGTACCTTAGAAAACAATAGGAATGTGTGCTTAATGTATGGGGTAGAACAACTCTTGAACAGAAGTACATGATCCAAAATATAAAAATGGATTCTGATAGAACTGGAACAAATAGAATCAGGAATCACTTTATAGCATGCTGCAGAATCACCGATGCACCATTCTAACTCAATCTACGTTTCTTCTTGCTCGCGCCTCGCTTACTGCAGGTCAGGTGTTTTGGATGTTTACAATTTTCAAGTTACACATGCATTGTCCTCCGCCTGCTTGGTTGTAAGTATTATTCATTCAAGTGTTATCAGAAACACTGTAACTTTGTGCTTAATTGCTCTATTTGTTTAATGTTTCCTTTTCATTCTGATGGCATAGAAATGATTCTGGTATGTCAGCTGATCTGTTATATTTGAGAAAACCTTCATGGCCGCCAATAAATTCGGTAAGGACTCAGTGCTGCTTTGGATACTTCAAGCCATTTCTAAATTTGTTGATTACAATCGTTGGTACCTGTAGCAATCCTACAATCGTTGGTATTGTACAGAAATGTCTTAAAATTTTCACTTTTACACCGAACTAAGTATTAGGCTACTCCGATGTTTTCTAATGCAGATCTATGTAGTTGGATCATCAACTGACAATGGGATCTATATTTTGGATTTCTATCCCGATTCAAGCTCTCCCAGCCATGTGGACTACAAGTAAGAAACTCTACAACTTACCAGTATGTCAATTAGCCATAAGGTCTACCTAGGTGTAGGACCTAAATTATAAGGTTGGTTAGATAAGAACAGCAAAGTGACCATCAGCCTCTGCGGCTGAGGGTTTCTTATCAAATACATAATATGAACTGTTATTAACATTCAGCGGAACTAATAGCGCTTTTTACTTGACAGGGATGGTTAGATGAGAGTAGAAATGTGACATTTACTTCAATTGCTTTTCCCCTTCTCCTATAGTTGTCTTAATCTTGTAGAGACGATGCACAAAATCGTTCTGGGGTAAAGAAACAAGATAAGAAAAACAGGTTTCTTCCATTGTCAGAAAGAGTTACGGCATGTGCAGTTCATCCTCTCAACAGCACCACCATCGCTGGAACAAGGGTATGTATTCTCGAAAGTCTACTTTGTGATTCAGTAGTCCAAATCCTAAAGATTCTTCAGAATCCTATAACATGGTTTCTACTTGCTACTCCAATTATAAACACGTACGTGAAGGAAAATGGTTGGCGATGTTGGAAAGGTGTCTAAACATTTGACCCAACTTGCGCTTCCATTCATCTATTACTTTAGAGTGCTTCAGTTATGAATAATTTCACCATGAATCTCATATTCATACACCCTTGTACAACAGCACTGATGAGTTTTAATTGTTAATCCATGAGGCCTGATACTTTGTGGATGATTGGTTTCAGAATTCTTCTTTGCTCGTGATTTCGCAAAGTCACAAGTCATGGTCACAAGTCATGTTAAAGTGACCCACTGATGCTTGGGTGACTTGTATATCTGTACCAGTGTACGCAGAAATGTCCAGTGGTCAAGAAACAACTGGAAAACGCTTAACCTCGAGGCTCTTACAATTTTTGCAGTTCATAAGACCTATGTGTTGGGAAGAACCTAGAACATGAGCATTGAAGTTCGGAGGAAGAGTAGAGGTATTTTCTTTTGTAGATTGTATAGATTGGAGTATGCATTGTCTACGGTTAGGGTTCAGTGATGTACTTCAGTAATTTACGGGATCCTGAGGTTCGAGGAATGTTGTAGACAGTAGTTAACAATGCAATTCATGATAATCGATCACAGTTGGTACTCGAATCAATAATACTATTGTCATTAATATAATGCAATTTTGTACTGCAAGATCAAAATCGAAATCGCAGATTGAATTGCAAGACAAAATTGCACCACGACTGATGTTTACAGCTAAATTTGAACACACATTAAAATGGCTATATTGTTGTAGCAACAACAATGACAAATATGAAAACTGACGATATACAGGACTAAAGATACACGCCGAAAGAGTCTTAAGTAGTGTAGAACAATACACGGTTTTAAAAATCTTCATCTACAGAAGGTAAACAGGACTCAGAAGCAACACTTCATGAAGATGAGTGAAAACTTTTGGCTGGAACAAAAAGAGCAACAGCACCATACTCCGGTCTTGAGAATTTCCGGTAAACTGCTTGAAGTTTACTTTCTGCAGAATTCGAGTGAAGGCCAACCAAGAGCTTGGCACAGTCCCTGTTGCATGTCAAAGAACACACTCGAATTACTAAATATACACCTGTTTATCTGTTTCGCCAATCACAGCTACACATACAGATTCCAAATGTGGTTTACCTCAACTGTTCTTCAGAGTGGCCAGTGTGGTGCTTCAAAGTTTCAGTCCAGACAGGAATCTTATTCAGAGTATAACGTGCAGCATAGACAGCGGCAGCAGATATCATGGATGGGGAGTACAGAATGATAGTTGGATAATGCAGGATTCCGAGCTCAACTAGAAAGAAAACCATGTTCTTCATCTGCATTAGATCAGTAAGAAAAGCGCATTAGATCAGTAAGAAAAGCAAATTAGTTTTTGTTAGTTCACCAAAAACAGAGTTTTAAAGTATGATTCTGTTTTTCTGAAAAACCACTGAAAATTAACTACCTCCACATCGGGCGAAACAGATGCTTTGATGTATCGAGACAGGAAGACATAAGGGGTTGGAACTGTCAGATACCACTCCAGCTTCCCCAGAATTGCTTTCTCCATGCGAAGTATCTGATCGGCAGAGTATGCATAGTCTGACAAGCAAACAAAGTCATTGACCTGCATATCGGGAACCCCACTTTCAAATTTCAGATCAAATTATAATGTCCGAAATCAGATGAATTCTTACTAAAACAGGTGAAGAAACACACCTGTGGGGCCCATATTTCTTCATATTTGGATGCTATGACCATGGAACTAATGCCAACTAGCTGAAGTTCCCTCCTAGAAACGATCTTCTTCGAAAGGTACCGATCAAGTATGTTCACAGTCAGGTAGAAGGTTTCAGGCATCAGTTCAAATTTCCGATGAACATCTATCAACCAGTCTATGAGGATTGATCTCATCTTTGTATTTATATCTGGCTGCGAGTCCATGTAGTCATGAACTCGGCTATCATCCTACAAACGGAATTTTCATTTTATAAGATAAGAGTTAGGAAAAGGGAAAATTGAATCGGGGAGGGAGGGAGAAAGGGAATACAACATACTTCAGTGAGCTTGTAGAACTTGTACAAGTCATCAATGTATTCAACCACTGCTAATTCATCGTTGACATCGGCTGAATCTATTTCAACAATCTTTTCTTTTGGCTTGATGTTCACTCCAAGAGCCATGGCCTGCAGCAAACTAAAATTCAGTACTCCAAAAGGACCAAAACAGAAAAGTTAGAAGCTCAACACACATTATGCCAAAAGAACATGAAAAATCACCTTGCTTCGGGCTGTGAGGATCGAAGTCAGAGTCTTGACTTCCTTCCGCCCTTCTACAGATTTATCCTTTTCTTCTTCATCAGAACTTATAATCACCAAATCCTCTGGTGCCTGCTTTTCAATTTCCTTCCTGGGAACCACCTTCTGGGTAGGAACACGCTTTCGATTGAGAGCTACCTTATCTTCAAGAACCGGCAGCACCACAGGGTTCTACAAAATTTAAACAGTCCAATCAACCCCTAGAGCAAAAAACTAAACTTTCATAAGATTAAAGTAACTAAGGTAATAATCTGTGATTAATGTTAACAATCAAAATAAATAATGAATTAGCCAATATAATAAAGGATTCTTTCCTTTTTATCTTTTTCTTAATAGTCAGAGATTATTACCACATTTTTAACTCCTTTTTCTTGTGCTTTTGCTATCAGTTGCGCACGAAAACTTCTGCAAGTCAACAATTTGTTAGTTCAATACCAATGTCAAGAGAGAGAGAGAGAGACAGAGAGAGAGATAGAGAGACAGACCTAGTGATGGGTCGATTGCCAATGTCCTGAAGAACTCGCCTGTTATTTATGAGTCCATCACCACCTTCAAGAAACACAAGAAAATCGGCGAAATCAGAAGTTAAAACACGAAAGAAAACCCCCAGAAGAAAAAGCCCTAACTAGCGTTGAAATTATTGAACCCACAAAGAGTACCAGATCAACGGTAAACAACAAAAACAGATGAAACCCAACAAATCCCACATTCCGAATTCCAAATTCATAAATATGATAAAGAAAAACAAACGGGCAGATCAAAATAAACCCCAGAAAAAAATCACAATAAAAGAACCCAGAAATTTAAACGAATTCTTTTCCAAAACCCAGAAGTTTAAACGAAGAATTCTACAAAACCCAGAAATTTAAACAAAGAATTCTACAACATAAAGAAAAAAAAAATCCTAAATCCCAACCCACAAATGATCAGGGGAAGAGAAACCCAGATAAAATCACATCAAAGAACCCAGAAATTCAAAATACAATAGGTTCAAATCGTCTATTCAAAATTCAGAAATGGGAACAGCCAATACCTTTGGGTGGCGGCGGAACAACCGCTGTTCTGGCTCTGGCTTCCTCCATTGATGGCTGAGAGATCTCCTTCTCGCCTTCTAGGGTCTCTCGAGTCAGCGATTCGTCCAAGGAAATTCGCCTTCTTTCTCTCTCTCTCTCTACCTCTTCCTTCTCTCTCTTCTTTCACTTTCTCTTCTTTCTTTGATTTGCTGCTCTGTGCTTTGCGTTTCTGGTCTCAGTTGTCTGAAAGCAACGCGAAGGGGTATACTATTTGAAGCTCGGCAGAACACATTAGCTCCAACGGTCATATTCTTTTCATTTGAATTCCTGACCGTTGGATTTTGCTTTTTATTTTTGGGCAAAACCGTTGGATTATCCTACGGCTACGATTAGTGGGTGTAATTTGGTAATTCAGTATGGCATTCGTCTTGGCCCACAAAAGGAACTTTGGGCAGTTTTTTACCATGTAAGTTTGCATCATTAAATTTGGTTTTGAGGAGAGAATGAACACGTCTCTCGTCTTGATAATTTTTTGACACGTGTCATCCAACTTAATTAAGACGCTAGCTGATAAACAACGGCAATTAGATATTGTGCTATACGTATATAGAGGAAGAGTAAAGGTATTTTCTTCAGTAGATTTCATAGATCGGAGGACTGTCGTAGACAGTGGTAACCAGCCATTGTGTTACGAATTACGGAGGACTGTCGAAGACAGTGGTAAACAGGCATTGTGTTCGATTTAGGGTTCTGTCGTGTACTTTCAGCTGTTTACAGGATCCTAACACTCAACGAATGTTGTAGACAGCAGTGAACATATGTTATTAATACTGCAATTTTGCATTGCATGATCTAAACTGAAAGTTTGCAGCTTGAATTGTAACTAAATTTGAACACAGTAAAATGGCTATATAGCCTATATTGTTGCAACAACACAACTATGAAGAATCCGAAACCTGAGGAGAGGATATACACACACGACTACACAAAATCGACACACTGAAAGAGACTAGTATTGTAGAACAATACACGGTTTGGATAATCTTCTTCTATCCGTCGGAAAAGCACCTCAACTAGCATATGGGTGTATTGTCTACAGAAAGTAAACTGGACTCAGAAGCAACACTTCATGATGATGAATGAAAACTTTTGGCTGGAACGAAAAGAGCAACAGCACCATACTCCGGCATTGAGAATTTGCGGAAAACAGCTTGGAATTTACTTCCTGCAGCATTCGAGTGAAGGCCAACCAAGAGCTTGGCACAGTCCCTGTTGCAGGACAGAGAACACAATTTAATTAGTAAATATGCACCTGTTTCCAATCACAGCTAATAAACTTTAAATCCAATTTAGAAAGATAAATAGTCGGATGATTGACAGAAGAAAGACTACCTTAACTGTTCTGTGTTGTAGCCAGTGTGGTGCTTCAGAGTTTCAGTCCAGACAGGAACTTTACCCAGAGTAAAACGAGCAGCGTAGACGGCTGCAGCAGCAATCAGGGATGGGGAGTACAGAATGATGGTCGGATAATGCAGGATTCCGAGCTCAGCGAGAAAGAAAACCATGTTCTTGATCTGCATTAAGATAGTAAGAAAAGCAAATTAGTTTTTTTTTCTTCTTTCAAAAAAAGGGAGTTTAAAAGTTGATTCTGTTTTTCGAAAAGACAATAGAAAATTAACTACCTCCACATCAGGCGAAACAGAAGCTTTGATGTATCGAGACAGGAAGACATAAGGGGTGGGAACAGTCAGATACCACTCCAGCTTCCCCAGAATTGCTTTCTCCATGCGCAGTATCTGATTGGCAGTGTATGCATAGTCTGACAAGCAAACAAAGTCATTGACCTGCATATCAAAAACCCCATTTTCAAATTTCAGAATAAATTATAACGTTCGAAATCAGGTGAAACTTACTAAAACAAGTGAAGAAACACACCTGTGGAGCCCAGATTTCCTCATATTTGGATGCTATGACCATAGAACTAATGCCAACTAGCTGAAGTTCCCTCCCAGAAACGATCTTCATCGAAAGGTACCGATCAAGTATGTTCACAGTCAGGTAGAAGGTTTCAGGCATCAGCTCGAATTTCTTGTGAACCTCTACCAACCAGTCTACGAGGATTGATCTCATCTTCGAGTTTATGTCTGGCTGTGATTCCATGTAATCATGAACTCGGCTATCATCCTGCATAGGAAATTTTCTTTTGTAAGATAAGAGGTAGGAAAAGGGGAAATTGAATTGGGGAGGAAGGAAGGAAATAGAACACACTTCGGTGAGCTTGTAGAACTTGTACAAGTCATCAATGTATTCAACCACTGCTAATTCATCGTTGACATCAGCTGAATCGATTTCAACAATCTTTTCTTTCGGCTTGATGTTCACTCCAAGAGCCATAGCCTGCAGCAAACAAAATTTTCAATACTCCAACAAAGCAAAGTTAAATTCAAGACATTATTCCAAAAGAACATCCAAACTCACCTTGCTTCGAGCTGTGAGGATCGAAGTCATAGTCTTGACTTCCTTCCTCACTTCTTCTGGCTTGCATCGATTAACAGGTTCCTTCTTTTCTTCTTCTTCATCAGAACTGATAACAACCACGGCCTCAGTTTTTGGCTTTTCAATTTCCTTCCTTGGGACTACCTTCTTGGCCGGAAAACGCTTTCGATTGAGAGCTACCTTATCATCAAGCACCGGCAGCACCACAGGGTTCTACAAAGTTTATAGAATCCAATTCCATGAGAATAATGAACTCTAAGAGTCAAAAAGCAAAATTCATAACAACAAAAATAATGGTAAATTTTTATTACCGCATTGTTAACTCCTTTTTCTTGTGCCTTTGCTATCAGTTGTGCATGAAAACTCCTGCCAGTCAAGAATTCGTTAGTTAATTGGTTGTGTGTTTGTGGAAGAGAGAGAGAGAGAGAGAGAGAAACCTAGTGATGGGGCGATTGCCAATGTCCTGAAGAACTCGCCTGTTCCTTCTGAGTTCATCACCACCTTCAGGAAGAACAAACGCAAAACACATCAAAATCGAAGAAATCGGACATTAAAACATGAAGATTTCCGATAAACAAAATCTGAGTCGCTACAACAATAAGAAAGAACGCGAAATAAAACCCCAGAATAAAAATCCCCAAACAGCACCAAACCCACAAAGAATCACAGAATTAAAGATCAATCAACAGTAAACCGAATATCCAGAAGAAAGCCAACATTCCCATTTCAAAAAATGAACAAGAAAAAGAAACGGATAGATCAAAATAAACAAGAAAAATTGATAATCCCCAGACAAAATCGCATCAAAAGAACCCAGGAATTTAAATGGAGAATTCTACAAAACCCAGAAATTTAAATGACGAGTTCTACAAAACCCAGATAAAATCACATCAAAAGAACTCAGAAATTAAATGAATAATTCAACAAAACCAGATTAAATGACATCAAATAACCATAAATTCAAATGAAGAATTCTACAAAATCCAGAAAAAATTACTAAAACCCAGAAAAAAAAAATCACATAAAAAATCTCAGAAACTAAATGAACAATTCCACAAAAACCGGATAAAATAACATCAAAAGAACCCAGATTTGAATTTAAAAGATTCATATTTTTCATTCAAAAATCAGCAGTGGGATCGGCGAACACCTTTGGGTTGCTGTGGAACAACCGCTGCTCTGACTTCCTCCATTGATGGCTGAGATCTCCTTCTCGCCCTCTAGGGTTTCCGGATTCAGTTACTTCCTTAATGTAAAGGCACCTTCTTTCTCTCTTTCTTTGTTTCGCTCTGCGTTTCTTGTCTCAGGACTCAGGAGCCTAAAAGCGAAGCAATCGGTACTATTTGAAGCTCGCGACCAACGTTAGGCCCCAACGGTCAAATTTTTATTTCAATTTCAACCGTTGGATTTTGGTGTACGGCTACAATTCATTTTCGAGACGGGTTTAAAATTGTGGCTTAAATGGTAATTCAGTCATATTTGGCATTTGTCTATGCACACATTCTAAGTTGGGCGGCTTTTACCATATAAGCCAAAATCTGAAATTTGTTTATTTTATGGGTTTCTAATGAATATAATTAAGTATATTTTTTTCATTTAAAATGACACGAATTTCTTGTAATGATATTGATAATTGAGTATCTAAAAATTAATTATAGTAAACATACACATAAATTAATAAATATTGATTTTTTATGACATGAACAAGTAATAATTAAAGTAGGAAACGAGAAAATGCAACTAAACTTAATTGTTTTCTCGTAATTTGGTTGAATTTAATGTAATATTCTTTTGTTGATAACTAGATTTAACGTTTTTTTTATTCAAATCAAATCTTAGGTTTTGTTGACTATGGGATTCTTTTTAAGGGCTTTATTTGTACACAACCAAGTTATACAATATATGTTCATAAGTAAAAACCATCTGATGTTTAGGTAATTCAATATAGTGACATAGAGCAAGTGACTCTTTACTACAATGGTGAAAAAATGTTGAGTCCTTACATAACAACGTGGATTCAAACCTCATTGGTGACTAATCTAACAAAATCTATCGTTGACAAAATATATATATATATATATATATATAGTGACATCGAATATTGGGAGTAACAATTTTGGGCAACCAACTTTCCCATATTGGTAATGATATGGATGGGCCTTGAGTTAAGGTTTGTATTAAGGTCATATTTTAAAATTTAGCACATTTGTAACAAAACGTTGAAAGAGCCTAGTTTTAGGGGGGGGTGATCAATCAAACCTAATTTATAGAGACTTAAACCTGTGTGGGGTAGGGGTGGATGTAGCCAAACGGATCAAGAAGTCGAAACTCAAAGCTAGTGCGTTAAGCAAGCTCGCTTGTTGTAAGGCTATCGGATTAGAGAATTTCCTCTGACAAATTTTTGACACATTTGCAAGTTTACTCAAAATTGGCTCGAACAATACATCTTCCTCTGCGACTAAGTTCAAAATTTCATTCATTGCAATTTAGATTGAAGTAATTCATTTGCACTCATCTTTTCATTTGTTCAACTGAAGAAAACAAAGAGAAACGCTAGGACATAAAAATAGCCGGTTGGATCGTTGAAACAAGGGCAAAACCAAGAATTTTTCCATGGGTGGGCTAGCCAAAGTTATACTTGTTAAACAAGGAATTCATTAAAAAACTTCTTTTGAAGACAAATCAATAATGAAAACGGTTCATGCTAGGATTTTACTCTTTAATCTGGGAAAAATAATCTAACAAAAAAAAATTGAAAATCAGTGATTGTGTTCCGGAGAGAAATTATAGAGTACGGTATTACCGCGTCATTTGTGACAAAAGTTTCCACTTCAAATTGCTACATTGATTTATGATCTTCTATTTTCCATAAATCTCACAAAGAATTGAACTTCCAAGTAAATATCTACTGGGATACAATGGCGTAGCCACACTAAAGGCTATGGTGGGCTGTAGCCCAGGGAAGATTTGTAGCAATATGTATATATACTTTAGTGTGTAGTCTATATAATAGGCAAAAAAAATGTGTAAGAAAAAACTATTTTTAAAGAAACTAGCCCAGTGAGTATTTAGCACAACTAAAAATATAAAAATTACCACGAAAATTGTGATGTCATTTTGTTCAAGATTATTCTGCTTTGATATAGTGGGGTTTATATTAGTTTCAACCATTATTTTTTTAAGATTGACTTTACTTCTACTTTCAGTGTTTTGCTTTGTGCTAGTTGTGTGATTGTAATTGAGATATCAAGTTTTCTATCTTCTTCTTGTGTTTAAATATAAATATATGTGAAATTTGATGATTCATTGTAATTTTGTTAGTTTGCAATTGCAAAGCTTATTGAGTTCGTGCCAGACAAATTTTAAGTATACAAATACAGAAGTTAAACTTAATTTTTTGCATACAAAACGTATGTAGCAAAAAAAAAACATTTGATTTTAGGGTAATTTTTTTAGCTAGCCCACCCATAAAATATTTTTTTAGCTCCGCCATTGCTGGGATATTCTTTTTTAATTTTTTTTTTGAAAGGACTTTAGGGTAATTTTTTTAGCTAGCCCACCCATAAAATATTTTTTTAGCTCCGCCATTGCTGGGATATTCTTTTTTAATTTTTTTTTTTTGAAAGGACTTTAGGGTAATTTTTTTAGCTAGCCCACCCATAAAATATTTTTTTAGCTCCGCCATTGCTGGGATATTCTTTTTTAATTTTTTTTTTTTTTTTGAAAGGAAACCATAGTAGATTGATGATTCAAAAAGTCATTACAAGAAGCAATTAAGGTGATAAGCATCCTCAACAAGTAAATCTATGGTTGGTTACACTTGGGGGAAGCAAGCCGTTCGCTAGATTGACTAGAAGTAATGTTTAAAACAAGTTAAGATTGTAGGGTTATTTGAATTTTTTTCCTAACTGACCACAGCCCACCATATATAGCCCTCTACATGGTTTTGCCAATGCATTGAAATACATTATGAGGACCTCACAAAATTTTGTGTATCCAAACCCTAACTGTAACGACCTGTCCTAAATTTTATGGTTTTTATAATTTTAAAGCTTGAATTTACGAAAATGCCCTTCGAGGTGAAATAATTGACTTTTGTCTCGTATCGTGAGACTTATAACCCATTATGTTAACGTATCCTTGTAGTACTCGCCGTTATGAACATGTGGGCGCAAACGGAATTGAATTTGGAGGTAGAATGAGGATTTTACGGAATTTGAAAACGTAGGGGCATTTCGGTAATTTTACGTTCCACGAGATATTTTTCCATTTCATCTTTTCTTACTTTGTTTGTTGTGCCAGTGGGGCATACCACTATTTTGATGTCTCCCGACACTCTCTCTTTCTTCCCTCCCTTTTTCTTTCTTTTTCTTCTTCTTCTTCTTCTTCCCGTGGACATCTCTCACCTTTCTCACTCACAACTCTCATTCTCTCTCTCTAGCTTTACACTCTCTCTTTCTCTCAACTCTTACTCATCTATCTCTTTCTGTAAGTGCAGAGAGACCATGCTCCGCCACGCCACCTCGCCGTACTCCGATGAGCCTCATGACCAAACCACCTCCACCTTACTCCAGTGAGCCTCACGACCAAACCACCTCCACTTTACTCCCTTCACTACCTAATTGTATGACAAAATGAAAGGACAAATTTTTGAGACCTTTATCTCCCCCCTCATCTCTTTCTCTCCTCTAATGGTTAAATCAAACCACCGTCGGTGCCATGTTTCTCGACGAGCTCCTTGAAGTTCCAACCATGGTAAGCCTTAGAACTCCCTAAATTCTCTTTTAATGATGATCTGGAACTATTTATAACCTTGCTATGAGAAAGTTATTGCAGATTGGTGATTTCCCCAGATTTTTGGAACTCAGAATCGTGGCCGTCGAGCCGCTTTCAAACATTTTTTCCGACCAACTCGGACCATGTCACAGTCTTAAATGGGTATAGACCTATTCCCTACACTTCTAGCTTCACCTAGGTTTTTGTATCATCGATTTTGGTTGAGACTTAAGCTCTTTTGGAACTCTGAAAGTTAGCCGTGCAACTTGCAAATTTGCAGGCCTCAGGAGGAAGGCAAGTACGCCTGTATTCGCGGGCCTGTGGTGTTGCGATGCCCGGTGCGTGGAGCATACGTGCCTCCACTAGAGGTACTGTGCTCCGCTGCCTTCCACGACGGTGTCAGCGACTTTTTCAGCCAACTTTCCGGCAGCCTATCTCGGCATGTGGGGTGGAGAGTGGTGACCTGGGCTGCCGCCCCGTGGCAGCGCGTGGGGAAACCCGTTGTTCCTCCTTAGGTTTTATGATGTCTCGAATCTGAATCCAATGTCCGTTTTCCCAAATTCAATCGTCTTAGTAGGGTTTCACTAATTGGTCATTTTATGTGCATATGTGTGTTTTTTAGTTGCGATCCTGTCCTCCCTAACTCGAACGGCTCTTTGGCGACAAAGTATCTGTGGGTGGACCCCTTCTTAAATATATGATTTTCTTAAATGCTAGGATTGCATACATGAAAAGCATATTTTATTATTAACGTTTCATGAAAGATTTACGAACTATAGTTTTTACGCCTTTTAAGATATTATGGATTTGAGACGTTAATAATAAAAGATTTACGAACTATAGTTTTTACGCCTTTTAGTATCTGTGGGTGCTTTGAGCTTTTGAGCTCTGATGATTTGATACGAGAAATATGATTATGTTTTCCATACTTACTTAGTGGGTAGTCATACATCACATTCACACAAAACGAGTATGTATATGTCTATGGCCATATGACACAGTAAAGGGGCGATAAGGTATTATGGCATACTTCCAGCTTCACTGGTGAAACCAGTGTCGGACAACTTCACTAGCTACGTGAAATCGGGTGCTAGGCGGAATCTCCAGCAAATAAATTTAACTTTGCACAGTAAACTAGTCAAGTGAGCTAGTCAACTAGTTACAAGTTAGTCAGTGATAAAAAATGCAGTTGCAGGAGCAAAACCTAACTGACCAATATGTTCAACTAATCAGAGACTGCCTAGATTAGTTTCACAACAATAATTTTTAAGCTTGAACACATTTATATATTAGTTCATTATGCAAACAATAATGACAAAGCAATTATGAATTAAAGCATGCTGGATTGACTAGTCAAGCTTACCAGTCAACTAAGTACAGATTCGTATCAGTTAAACAAACGCAAATCTACGAATCAAACTTAGTTCACTACAAGTTATCCTAATAAACAACAATTCAGTTCATTACTCATAATATGCAGTGTAAGCTTTGAAATCAACTATACTAACTAGTCAAACATACTAGTCAACAGAGTATAGATTGTTAGGTGCCCACAAACATATAAACTAAGCAAACTTATAAAGCTAAAACAAGACAATGTGATCTTTAGTTATGTTTTAGCCTTGATTCTTGAGTTATGTTTATTTGGTTAACAACATGTCAATACTGGCAAATCCTACAACGATTATCTCTAGCAATGGTTATTTGGTCATAAAGAATGCTATGTATAGTATTGAACACAAGGAAGTTTTTGGCCGGAAAAACCCCACCTCTGGGTTAAAAAACCGGGGACTCTCCACCAAGTCCAATCCACTAGTATAATCAAGGTTCATACAAAGACCACACAAACTCAATTCCTAGATCCCTATCTATGAAGCAGCTTTACCTTTGTCCAACCTTACCTTACACGAGATGGATTCCTTTGGTCTTCACGAAGTGGCAGCTCCTCCTGCCATCCTCCTAAACTCTTCACCTTGTGGCACTGAGACCAACAACAAAGTATGCATATAATGATATGCAATTCTGGATTCAATGTCTAGTTAGTTTCACTTGTCAAACACTTGAAAGATGAAACTGACGAGAATAAAAAAAAAGGTCAGTTCATTGATTTGAAACTTGGAAAAACTTGACCTAAAACAAAAATCAAATTCACAAAAATAATGCTACCCAATATGCAATGATGTTGGTATTTAGTGCATGGGTGTGATTTTGTGGCTAGGGTTTTCAAGTAAGAACACAAGAGGTAACTCAAAGCTAAAATCAACTATTTTCTAAAAATGTAAAACTCCTAACCAAAACAAATGAGCATATAAAACGAATTAAGCAAGCAATTTCAAAGATAGATTTAGAAATATTCGATGAAAAACATTACCCATAAAATATGCTTGATGTTCCTAGGAGAGCTGAGAGATGGAGATGAAAATAAAACTCTAAAAAACTTTTCCAATCTCAAACCCCAAAAACCAAATGAACCCTAACATGATCTTTATAAAGAGGGCTTGAGATTTTAAGACAAGAAGGGGACCAGAAAAGCCACGTGTCATGTCCACAAACAATCAGGAAAGATCTAGGGATAAAAATCACTCGGGAAAAAGGTGTCAGTTGACCTGTGTGGGCTGTCTTAATGTGTGTGCCCAGCAAACTGGAAAGTAGCGAGAAATTTTGACTAGATCGAACCACTAGACATAATGAACTGGAAATAATGACGTGAAATGCATATGAATGACCAAACCTTTGATGTAAGAAGTTAAGCTCTTGAAAGAATATTTCCAGCAGCAAGATCCCAAAAGTGACATTGAACCCTAAATCTATCTAGAGCATGTGTGGTACAATTTACAAGATTTGACAAGGAAAGCCAAACAATAATTCTAGACTTCACACCACGGCTAGTGTCGGTGTGTTATGTAGATATATTTCTTCTCTGACGTAACCCAGAGTCGTACAGCTTCACCTTTGGGAGATAGTTATGCCTTCGGGCGACTATGATACCCCTATTTGAGTACTTTAGTGATTTTATTGTACGAACGTTTTCATAACATGTAGAGTTTCGAGAAAAACCTATTATGTAGTACTATATGTGTTTTCAAAACAGGAGGTTAGTATATTCAGAAAGAAAACTGTTTTCTTATTATTATTGTTGGTACCATATATTGGCCTCGTCTTTGGGCCTCATCCCTAAGCCCATGATTTATGTAAAAGGGGAGGGAACCCTTATTCTATAAAATGGGGCCTCACCTTCACTAAGAGGAGAAGAAACACATCCCTCACAACAATAGAGGGCAATACCCTATCAGCCAAACAAATAGCAAAATGGCAAAGGCTACATCCACAGAGAGCTCTATTGCCGATCTATTGTAATCCATACATTCATACAGTGAAATGGAATCAACATCAGTGTGGACGTAGCCCAAACATTAGGGTGAACCACGATACATCTTTGTGTTCTTGTGCGTTTGTGTGATTCACGGTCGGATTTACGTTGGTCTAAGATCCTCCGGATTTTATGCATCAACATTTGGTGTCGTCTGTGGGAATCGACACGAAAAGCTATGTCGTTTCTCTCTCAATTTCTCATCTCACCACCGTGAAACCATCACAACCTCACCACTGTCCACCGTGGATCTGCAAAACCCAAGAGACACCGGCCCCCCTCTGAAAAATCCCTTTCTCTCACTCGGTTAACCCGCCAATTACACAATCGTCTCTTACTCCGTCGTCAATCTCTCGTTAAATTTCCAATCTACCATTCCCTCGCAGTAGTCCTCCTCCCCGAAAGACACACGCTTATCCCTAGGGTTTCTCAAAATGCCCGTGAACCTGACGCCGAACGTCATCGCGGCGGTGATAGGCGGCGACTTGAAGTTGAAGCCGTTGGTGCATGTGGTCGATATTAAGCTCATCGGCAGGCAGGAGAAGTACCGATTCATGGTCTCCGAGGACGTTTTGTCTCAGCACGCCATGATCTCTTCGTAGCTTAACAGCCGAATCAAGACCAACCGTGTCCAGATAGGTTCCGTCGTCCAGCTCACCGAGTACATTTGCACCGTTCTCTAGAACCGCCACTCATGTGTTTTAGTATATTTACTCGTCATGGTCTCCCTCTCTACCTTGATCGCCTTCTTCATCAGAGCCGCATTTGACAACTGCTATCGCGGCAGCCTCGACGTCGTTGATAAGAGGGTTCCGCTGGGGGCGCCCATTGGGACCAGTCCTAGCCCCCTCAGTTTCATGAAGTCCAAGCTCGTGCTCTTGGTCTTCCATGAGTTTTCTCTTTCTGAGATATATGGTGTGAAAGGCATATAGAGGAATTGGGGAGCGATGATGAATAGGAATGTGATGGAATCTCTGGCCGGAGGGAGGAACTTTCCGACGGGGTTGCAACACCGGCAAGGTCAGAGCTTGAACTTGGCGCCGAAGGACTCCGATGAAGGCGGCCTGGATCTCTTCTCGAAGAACCGCCAGACTCTCTCTGTAACTTCCTCCGACGAGTCTTCCGACGTTTCTGTGAAATTGGGGAGGCTGTCAGTTGGATCGGCCAAGGTGGGAAGATTTGGCATTGATGATCTGTTGTCATCTATAGTGTAACACCCGCCCCCTAATTATAAAGATATATGTATGTAATTATCCCAAAACATTTTAATTATATCAATTTTGTCCCATTTTATCTACCCAATCTGAAAATGGATTCCTTTCTTTCTCACTCTGCCACATGGTAGCATCCCCCTCACTCACCTCACTTCTCTCTCTTTTCCCCCGTGAACCCCCTTCCTTCTTTCTTCTTCTTTTTCGTTTTCTGTCATCCTGTCTCTCCATCTCGGGTCTCACTTCCCTCTCGTTTCTCTGCACCGCAGCAAGCACACACACGCACCCATTGCACCTGTGCAAGGAAGACCCATCGTCATCATCTCGTCCTGCTCTCTCTCTCCCTCTCGTTTCCTGACCCCAGAAAACCCGGAAAGGAATTCCGGCGAGAATTCCTATTTTCCGGTTAGGTAAGCTTTGAAATCCCTATATTTCGTCCTTGAATCTTGTGGGTTGTGGTTTAATTGGTTTTATTTCGTGAAATTTGGAGGTTATAGGACGAAATCGAAGCCGGGTGTAAGCACACCCAACTACGGCGACCTCGGGGGTTTTTCCGGCCATCTCTGGCCGTTCCACGACGAAAGGAAGGTATAAAAACTCCGTTGGTGGTGCCTAGATCGGGGTCTAGGGTTGTGTGTGGTAGTCGGCCGGAGCTGTGAAGCTCCGGTGGTGGTGCTCCGGTGAGACAGGCCTCCAGGCCTGTTCCTATAGCAAGAGGGCCTTAGGCCCGTGTGGTGAGGGAGCCCAAGCCCTAGCCCATTTGTATCCTTTTAATTGTTTTTAGTTTATTTGTTATTGTTTTAGGACCCAAAGGCCTTCGGGCCATTAGGTTTAGGGCCCGTAACCCTCTAGCCTAACCCAAAAACCTTTTTAAGGTTTTTATTTAATTTTATTTTCTGTTTTAGGAGATAAGGCCTTGGGCCAATTATAAAGTGGGCTTTCAGCCATTTTCCAAACCCTTTAACCTTTAATAAAACCCAAAATCCTTAAGGTCTTTCAGCCCAACCCAATCCAAGCCCAATCTGACTTTGACCTTGACCAGTTGACTCTGACTGTTGACCTAGTCAACGGTCAGAGTTGACTTTGACGTTGACTTCTTGAGTTGACTTTTCGGGGTTTCGTCCAGGACTCCTCCTAGGCTAATTTCGACGTCCTGGACCCGTTTCTGAAGTCCGTTTTCCCAAATTCAATTGTTAAAATAGAGTTTTATTAATTGGACTTTTTATGTGCTTAGGGGCAATTATAGTGGCGTTTCCGTCTTCGCTAGTGGCACAGTTTTTGGCGGCTAAGTACTGTGAGTGGACCCCTTCTAAAATTACATGATTTGATAATTTAATTGCATAAATGCTTAGCATGCCTACGAATTTATGAATTGATTTATGTGAAGCCTGATGATTTAATATATTGATTTTCGTCTCGTGTTTTGGTGAGGAATTAATTGTTAGCCTATATTGAGCTATATTTTAATATATCGTATTTTCTATAAAAATCATGAACTGGTAGACTATCCGATGGATGACGATAGGATGCTAGAACATATTTTAGAAACCCCTCTTTATAGTATAGACGATGGATGACTTTATACTATGAAGTGGTTATTTATGAGAGGCGTAACTATTTGTGCGTACCTAGTAGACACTATGCCGCCTGGGGCGAGGATCTGGTGTTGGCATGTAGGCCGGGAGAAATAATCCTTAGCGAAAGGCTGAGGGACACGGAGACAGGCAGTGGGCCGGGAGGGAGTTATCTCTGGCTACGGGCACAGAGACTGAGGTGCAGGCATTGGGCCGAGAGTTATTATTTATTCAGTGATCTTTCTAGCAACACACCGCGTTTACGAGACGATTTATGATGCGTTTACTGTTTTGATTTCCGCGATGTGACTTTTGAGATATTGTGGCATGCTAGGATTTTTTTTTTTAAATCCATCACTTATTATGCTAATAGTTTTCATTAAATATAAACTGTGGGGGTTAGTATCTTGATAACTGTTTTATTATTATTGTATATATGAACTTGGTCCACTCACCTTTGTTTTGCGCCCCCATTCAGGACTTAGAATCAAGGCACCTAATCCCGGCGTCAAGACACTTCCGCAGCAACATCTTCGGATCCTCTCGAATGTAGGACTCACTCCTTTATTCATTAAATTTTATCTTAATTCTTCTTAGTGATTAGGTTTAGTTGTATGCTATGAGCACGTTCCTAAAACTTTTAACTCTTAGTATTTTAAATTTCTAACCCTTATTTATTTCTTATTCTTAGCTTTTGTATTAATTAATGGCTTTCGTCACCCTCGGGTGTCGGCCAGCACGTGTCTATCCTGGTATTCGGGGAATATCAGGGTCGGGGCGTGTCATATAGATGGCGGAAAGCACGATTACTACTGGTCACATGCGCTGCCATCTCCACTGTTTTGGGTTGAATTTTGGAAATGTGAACTACGAATGGCTTGATCCCTGTTTAGGGTACGTAGGCAGTCTAACGAGACGTTAGATGCAGCCATAAAATAAGTGAGACTAAATAATCGAGAATTAATATTTAGTTGGAGTCTTGATCTAAGAGAATAAATTAGAAATAAATTAGTAAGATAATTGAATAATGGTATGTTTGGTGAGAGAATTATGGTTTAGACCATTTTGTGGAATTAAGGAATTAAAAGCAAAGAACCTTAACCTTTGAATAGAAAATTATCAAGAGTTTAAAGTGGGCCTATCATCAAAATTATTATCTGAAATAAATTATTCGGGATCGGGGTGATACACGATCATTGTTGTACACACTCTAAAACAAGGATATAAATATAAATCTAAATGTATTTGAATCTAAATAAAGTAATGTTGAAGAAAAAAAATTCAATGAAAAAAGAAAAACGCAAACGCAGAAAATAAATAAATAAAATAGAAAATGATACAATCGGTACTTTGCTACTGATTATCATCACAAACAGTTGCCATCAAGGTACGGACTATGACTGTAATAGTCGCTACCATCATACCGATCCTGTTTTTCAAATTTTCTTTTATTTCTCTTACTATAATAACAAACTATCATATTCATGTTTTTCAAAATATATTTTTCCGTTCAAAAATCTATTATAATTCATATTTGAACACTTATAATCAACGATTTAAAACCTAAATTCAAAGATATTTATAAGTGAATTACAAACTAAATGGTAATCAACGAGGTAATATTACTTTACGGGGAATGGTTGTATGCATATGGAAGAACCTGTTCATAAATTTTAATTCAACCTCATCAGCTGCTCCAAATATGGACTTAGGGAATAACCTGAAACAGCGGAGACGTTGAAGGGAACCACAGGTTAGAGAATAAGAAATGACAAAGACGTAACAATGCATACATAAAATTATGGACAACGGAATAGAATTAGTTGTAGTACATGCATGAGCCAACGCCAATAATTGATGTGCCATTTCCACAGTAAGTAGGCTTTTGTAATTTTGCTATATCAGAACGATAGTACTAAAGTTACCTGTCATCCCATCGAGTAAGGCGGCAAGCTAGATGTGCTATGACTTCATGCACTGTTCTCGGTGCATTATAGCCTCCAGTTGAAACAAGTTCCTAACCAAAGCAAAGGATTAACCTACCAGCCTTTAAGTTGCATGCACAAAAAAATAACACAGTAAGAAGTTCAAAGCCACTGAAAGGATCAGTCAAAGATGAACAACCTGAACTTCTGTGATACCCAACACATTTATACTTGACACGGGCCCCTTAATATGCAAAACCGTTACAAGGAAGTTTTGCGCTTGCCACGATCTAAGTACAATGGGGATATCATCCTCATCAACAAATGGATTCCCAATAGACTGTCCCAAAAGCTCAAATAGCAAACCCCCCGGCAACCCTAACTGGGACCTGAAAAGAGGCATCAAAGCATGTTCAGAATCAACTCTTCAACAAAACCAGATTCCGAAAAAGTTCAAGCTGAAAGTCAGTCACTTTGTTACACTCCTGCCTCTGCAACAGGCTTTACAAACCAATACTACTAATTAATTAGCAATTTCAGATATAACAAATGCAATGTACCTCGTATCGCAGGTGCTTCATCCGGTCACTGATCAGTCGACTTTCATCTCTTAAAGCTAAGCTAACTGCAGGGTGAAGCCACTGGGCATTGCTGAGCCATGCTTCAACTGTGGGGTGGCCTGCAGAGACATGGCACCACCAAATGGGCCCTGCCGGACACTCCCAATACGGAGCTGCTAAATCTGCAACAGTGAAGTCATCTTCACCATCCATCCCAAACTGCTGAGAGGCCCAACAAGTCCAATTTGGCCTAGAAAGACTCCAATTTGGCCCAAACTCGCCGAAAACCCTATACATGTGTGGCCTCGAATTGTCACCTCCGGTGCTCCGCTGCCCCTACAGTTGTTTGGGCTTTGTTCTAGGCCTCAAGGGAAGTCTAATGGTGGTGAAGTTGGAGGTAGTTAGCTTTGGATTTGATAGTCTCGAACACACACCCGCCGCACCCCCACCGTGCGAATTCTCCCATTTTCAAGTCCCAATCCCTTGATTTTTTTTTTGGGTATAATAGGAAGATGGAAGGCCATGAAGGGTTTTCCAAGTGTTATTTTGGTGTAATTTGCCAGAAAATGGGCTAAAACCCGTCAGACGTCGGAAATGGCAAGCAAAACCAACCGGGTCGGGTTGCTACTCGCGGGTTAGGGATCCCCCGCACCCCCCTTCTCTCATGTCCCCTCCTTTTTTTCTCTCCCATTGGCCACCCCCCTTCTCTCCTTCTTCCTTTTCCTCATTTCTATTCTCTTCGTTCAATCTCAGTTGTCCATCATTTATTTTACATTCATCATAGCCACACACGTGGCACAACATATTGCTCCAGATTTCTGGAGTCTTCTAAATGAATTTAAAATTACCAAAATATCTCTGACTTTAAACGTTAATAACTTCTTCGTTATAACTCCGTTTCACGAACGGTTTGCGCCTACGCATTCGTGAGATCGAGCTCTAATCAAAAATATAAATTGCGACCTTGAAAGGTCTATGGATTTTAAATAATTACTTTCCAAACTTCAAACTTCGTAAGCAGTTTGTTGATGCACAAAATCAGTGAGGACTTTGGTACAACAGAAAGTGTCAAGTTTGTGACCTTCGCTAGATTGCTCCGGCCAGTAGTATGGATGAGTATGTAAATGGATAGAGACAGGGAAGCAAACACAAGATGTACGTGGTTCACCTAGATTGGCTACATCCACGAAGTAGAGGAGTTCTCATTAATTGTGAAGGGTTTACACAAGTACATAGGTTCAAGCTCTCCTTTAGTGAGTACTAGTGAATGATTTAGTACAAATGACATTAGGAAATATTGTGGGAGAATGATCTCCTTTTATAGAGTTTCTAGCTTTGTTCTGACATTGACACGTTTTCTAGCTGTGTTCTGACATTGACACGTGTCGTGTTGTGATTGGCTTCTGATGTTGACACGTGTCGCGCTATGATTGGCTTCTGATGTCAACATGTGTCGCACTGTGATTGGCCTCCTGGTTGGAGGGAAACTCTTCTGGGTCATTGACGGTATAACGTTGACCGGTGCTCAGTAGTTTCGAGATTGGTCAAGTATGGTACAAACACAGTTTAATTTAAAACTAATTCAAATAACTTAATATAAATTCTCAAAACTAAGATAAAATCTCAATCATGAAAATACTTAAATTTTAATAATTTCCGAAAACCAAAACTTAAAAGTTCTCAATTAATTTCTCCATAACCATAAATCGATTTATTTCCACTTTTCTCCACATTTCATAATTATGAATATAAAATTCATATATTTAAATTCTCAGGGTATTACAGGTCGACCCGTGGGATTAAAACTAAATTTTACCACCTATAAATGCCCTACTCCTGGCACCAATAGTTCGTATGGGCAACAATGGTTGACCTGTGTGATTAAAACTAAACCCCACCCCATAGAGAACAACTTATATGCTCTACCCCCGAGACCAATGCTTCTTGTGGGCAACAATAGTTGACCCATACGCTGAGCCCGCCTCATTTTGCCTATGCCGGTTCCGCCATACTTCCATGCACGAGCCTGCCTCTCGTTTTGCATGTCACATTTTCCGTGCGCCTAGCCGGTCTCAGTTTGTGCAACGTATCTTGCCTCGTTTTTCGTGCATTTGGGTTGGACTTGTTCTACTTGCATTGAGTCCATCATGTTTTGCTTGCCTCACTTTTCGTGCAAGGAGTCCGTCTTGTTTTGCGTGCCAGAAGCCTACCATGATTTTGCATCCACGACCCACGACGAGTCTCGCCTCGTTTTGGGTGCACCAACCCGCTTGAAAACCCATGTTTTTTTAATAAACAAATGCAATTTTTTATTTATTTTCACAAAATATTTTCCGTGAGGAAAATGTTACAACCCGCTTGAAAACCCATGTTTTTTTAATAAACAAATGCAATTTTTTATTTATTTTCACAAAATATTTTCCATGAGGAAAATGTTACAAGGCATTTGGAAGAGGTTTTATGGTTTTTTTTTTTTTTTTTGAAAAACCGATGTCATTTACACTAATGGTGAGGGAATGGACTTAGCCTCATAATGAGCTAGAAATAATGTGGTTCAAATTCACCTTTGACGAAAATCGAAACTAAAATCTCTCACTTACAAGTGAATATCTTATTACTACAAGATTTTAAAAAAAAATATAAGTTAAAGCAAAAAAAAGAAAGTTAATAGAATAAAGAGGGGAAGTAAATGCTCCATGGTAGAGGGATAGAGAGAAAAATGAGGTCTGGCCTGGAACGTAAAAACGAGTTTGAATTGAAAACGTTCTTAAGTATTACATTGATATGCAGTAACAACATCTGTTAATAGTACCAAGAAAGAAAATAAAGGCAGATGGGAACAGACCATTCTGGTGTCCCCTTAGTGACTCTGCCACTGGGAAGCATCTCAATTTTTTTTTTTTGATGAAGGGAAGCATCGAATTGTACCAACGTTCGTAGCCTTTCCACGTCCCTCTGTTTTTTCTTAGAGTTCAAGTTTTTCTCTCCTGCATAAATCAAACAAAGGCATTGCCTTGGTGGAGCTTAGGTGTTTCAACACTCTGCCTTCTTTCCTGGGTAAGCTCCTCCTCCTCTCATTTCATTTCCTCCTAATTAACAGTAATAGAAATATTCTGTTATTCGTTCAAGAACCCATAATTTACCATTTAAATTCATCATTTTTCTCCCCCTCTAAATTTTCAGGAACAATTTTCTCTCTATCCCACTTGATTTTTATTTGTTGGGTATTTTTTAATTGTTTTTCCTGGGTCATGTTCTTATTCGGTTGTTTATATGGGTAGAGTTTATTTGCTTGATTGCTACTTCTTTTGTTTTAATGTTTTGTTTGTTAACTTGGAGGTTGCAGTGTCTGTAAACTTTTTATACTCTCGGAGATGGAAAGTTTGAATCTTTTCCCAATTTATGAGTGCAAACTGCAATCCATGGACTGAAATTCTAATTTAATTATAGTCAGGTTTTGATAATTTTTCTAAACATTGCAGTATTTAGCTGTGATCAAGATTGCAGCTTAATCCTGTCTCTGAGAATTGCAACTTCCATGGTTTAGCTGTGCATTGATGGAACACAACAACAGTAGAGTGGGGGAGAACAGTTCTTCCCATTGCAATAACACGAAGAACCCGGATAGCCATAGAATTTGTTCTAGTAGAGATCCCATGCCTGGGACTGGGAGTGACCTTTGGAAAAATGGGCTTATTTCTGCTTTTGAGTTTATCCGAAGCCGGAAGAAAATAATTAGTTCAAAACCTGGTTCAAAAAACCTGACTAAACAACAAATAGATGGTGAGCAAGAGAGTGTGCGTGTTCCTTCTTACGGATTTTCTGATTCTCCATCCCAAATGGAAGATAGGAGCCAGCAATCAGGCCAAGTTCAGGATATGGAAAGGTTTGAGGGTGGTCATTGGGTTCCAATTGGGTGGGATAGGATTTCGGAAATTGTACAAACTGTGCTGTTTCTTGCTTCCATTTCGATGTGCAAGATCTGTACATTAGTATATCACTCAGTCACTCACACAGCCACACCCCAATGGCTCGTAGAAGCCATTTGTCTTACGAAATTTGGGATTCAACAGCTCATAGAAGCCATTGTCTTACTAAAAGTTCAGGTTGTTCATCTTTGGTTTATCCTTTCAACAAGAATAAACGTAGATAAATTTTTTATTATTAATTCTATTATTATTTCGATATTGTCTGCCATCTGACAAAAGAAAAAAAATAAAGAGAGCTTTACTTTTTCTTTTCAGCAAACATATTATGTTTTCATCATTTATTTAATATTTTATTGCTATTATATTATAATATTTGTTACAAGTGTCAGCCACTTTCGTTTAAAATAAACATAACTTTAATCATTTCTGAATACTTTATTCATTATTTAAAATGTTGGGATGAACTTTAGTGACTCAGGGCACACTACACAATGCAAGTATACAGATGTATGTTTATTCAAAGATTTTATTATGATGATAATCTTTTGTCACATTATTACTACTATGCCAACACAGGCTGCTGATACCACATAACCTGTGCGTCTATGCTTGTCATTATAATACGATTTTATCATGATTATTCCCAAAGTAGGAAGTGTGACCACATCACATATTGTCACTTTTCATTATTAGGGCACGGTCCACACTCCATAATACAAAGTTACATATATATACACATATACTTTATCCCTATAGTCATCATGTGTAAGACTATTATCCGGATTTTGTTTTCCATTATTTGTCGCTAGTGACATATATTTAACCAAAGTACCTGTGCAATGTTTATTCATTGCCTAGTGATATTGTGATTGCCCTTAAACTATGTTGACACGCCCCGACCCTGATATTCCTCGAATACCAGGATAGACAAGTGCTGGTCGACACCCAAGGGTGACGAAATCCATTAATTGATACAAAAGCTAAGAATAAGAAGTAAATAAGGGTTATGAATTTAAAATTCAAAGAATTAACAATTTAGGAACGTGTTCAGAGCATACAACTAACTAGAGCTCTAAAAGAATTAATATAAAATTGAATAAATAAAAGGATGTGGGTCCTACACCGAGAGGACTCGAATATGCCAATGCGAAAGAGTTGACGTCGGATCGTATTCCTCAATTCTAAATCCTGAAAGGGGGCGCAAAACAAGGGTGAGTGGACCAAGTTCATATATATACATAATATGAAAACAGTTGTGAACATACTAACCCCCAAGTTTTAATAATGAAAACTACTAGCATAATAAGTGATGGATTTAATCAAAATCTTAGCATGCCAAAAATATCTCAAAAGTCATATCGCGGAATAACATCGCGGAAATCAAAAAAATAAACGTATCATAAATCGTCTCGTAAACGCGGTGTGCTGCTAGAAAAATCACTGAATAAATATAACTCCCGGTCCAATGCCTGCTCCGTGGTCTCTGCGCCAGTAGCCAGAGATTACCAACTCCCGGCCCAATGCCTGCTCCATGTCCCTCAGCCCGTAACTAGGGATTATTTCTCCCGGCCTAAATGCCAACACCAGATCCTCGTCCCAGGCGGCATAGTGTCTACTAGGTACGCACAAATAGTTACGTCTCTAAAAAATAACCACTTCATAGTATAAAGTCATCCATCGTCTATACTATAAAGAGGGGTTTCTAAAACATGTTCTAGCATCCTATCGTCATCCATTAGATAGTCTACCAGTTCATGATTTTTATAGAAAATACGATATATTAAAATATAGCTCAAAATAGGCTAATAATTAATTCCTCACAAAAAACACGAGACGAAATCAATAAATTCAGTAAACAGGCTTAACATAATTCGAATCATAAATTCGTAGGCATGTTAATCATTTATGCAATTAAATTATAAAATCATGTAATTTTAGAAAGGGTCCACTCACAGTACTTCGCCGTCGAAAAGTCACGCAGCTGGCGAAGACAGAAACGCCACTATAATTGCCCATAAGCACATAAAGAGTCCAATAAATAAAACTATATAATAGCAATTGAATTTGGGAAAACGGACATTGGAAACGGATTCAGAACGTCAAATTACCTTAAGAAGGGTCCTAGTCAAATTAGGTCTAACGGGTTTTAGGCTTGAAATCCGGATTAGGGTTTAGGTTAAATAAGATTAGGATCTATTGGGTTTTGGGTTTAGGGTCCTAAGATTTTTGGGTTAAAAGGGTTTAGGGTGAAGAAATGTGGTTTGGGCTTAAGCCCAAACACACACACACACACACCACCTAAGCACACACACATGCACGGCATGCACATGCATGCATGACATGCATATACACACACGCATGCACTACACTCACACACACACGTACACAACATAACACACACACACAGCCCATACACACCCTCAAGGCATGGCCCGCAGGCCTAGTTACCAACAACCGGGCTTTAAGCCCCAAATAAAAAGAAAAGGCCCTAAGGTCCAGTGGGTCAACAAAATAAATAAAGGAAATAAAATTTATAATTAGGCTGGGTTTTGGTGTTTCTGGGCTGGTCCAAACACGGATCTAAGGCCCGGGGTGCTTTGGGTGGCCTGAAGGGCCTGCGTGGCGATCGAAGGAGAAAGCCGGAGCTGCTTCAGCTCCGGCCGGCGGTTTTCTAGCAAACTAGGGTTCAAACTATACATCAAAATGAAGAGGGAAGATAGTAGAGTATTTCCATACCCTTTCTTCGCCGTGAAACGGCCGTGAGTGTTCGGAAAAAGCCCTCGAAAGACACAGGTCCGCTGGGAAGTTGGGTGTGCTTCCCTGTGTTATTTCCGTCGCCAAACCTTGAAGAAAAAAGGTGTAAGAAGGATCACATCATGACCATCATCATCCACAATGCTTAAAAATGAAGGATTTAGGTCTCATCTAACCTGAAAAATAGAATGGACTCGCCGAAGATCCTTCTTGGGTTCGTCGACCTCGCAAAGACGAGAGGGAAAGCACGAGCTGATGATGAAGATGATTACGCCGTTGACGTCGGAGATGGTGGTGTGGTGGTGGGTATGTGACACGCCCCGACCCTGATATTCCCCGAATACCAGGATAGACACGTGCTGGCCGACACCCAAGGGTGACGAAAGCCATTAATTGATACAAAAGCTAAGAATAAGAATTAAATAAGAGTTAGAAATTTAAAATACAATGAAATAATAATTTAGGAACGTGTTCAGAACATACAACTAAACCTAATCACTAAAAAGAATTGAGATAAAATTGAATGAATAAAGAAGTGGGTCCTACATCGAGAGGATTCAAAGATGCTGCTGCGGAAGTGCCTTGATGCCGGGATTATGTGCCTTGATCCTAAGTCCTGAATGGGGGCGCAAAACAAAGGTGAGTGGACCAAGTTCATATATACGATAATAATAAAACAGTTATCAAGATACTAACCCCCACTGAAACACCCCAACCCTTCTTAGGGTAATTCAACGTTCTAAATCCGTTTCCAATGTCCGTTTTCCCAAATTCAATTTCTATTATATAGTTTTATTGGACTCTTTATGTGCTTAGGAACAATTATTGTGACGTTTCCGTCTTCGCTAGTGGCGCAGCTTTTGGCGACTAAGTACTGTGAGTGGACCCCTTCTAAAATTACATGATTTGATAATTTAATTGCATAAATGATTAGCATGCCTACGGATTTATAATTTGATTTATGTGAAGCCTCTTGATTAAATATATTGATTATCGTCTCGTGTTTTGGTGAGGAAATAATTGTTAGCTTATATTGAGCTATATTTTAATATATATCATATTTTCTATAAAAACCATGAACTGGTAGACTATCTGATAGATGACGATAGGATGCTAGAACATGTTTTGAACCCCTCTTTATAGTGTAGACGATGATCGGTAACCTACGCTATGAAGTGGTATTTACGAGATGCGTAACTATTTGTGCGTACCTAGTGGACACTATGCCGCCTGGGGCGAGGATCTGGTGTTGGCATGTAGGCCGGGAGAAATAATCCCTAGCGAAAGGCTGAGGGACACGGAGATAGGCATTGGGCCGGGAGGGAGTTATCTCTGGCTACGGGCACAGAGACTGAGGTGCAGGCACTGGGCCGGGAGTTATATTTATTCAGTGATCTTTCTAGCAGCACACCGCGTTTACGAGACGATTTATGAGACGATTTATGAGACGTTTATTGTTTTGATTTCTGCGATGAGATTCCGCAATATAGCTTTTGAGATATTTTCGGCATGCTAGGAGTTTTATTAAATCCATCACTTATTATGCTAGTAGTTTTCATTATATAAACTTTGGGGGTTAGTACGTTGATAACTGTTATATTATTATATATATATAAACTTGGTCCACTCACCTTTGTTTTGCGCCCCCATTCAGGACTTAGAATCAAGGCATCTAATCCCTGCGTCAAGACACTTCCGCAGCATTTTCGGATCCTCTCGATGTAGGACCCACTCTTTTATTTATTCAATTTTATATAAATTCTTTTTAGTGATTAGGTTTAGTTGTATGCTCTGAACACGTTCCTAAATTATTAACTCATTGTTTGTAAATTCATAAACTTTATTTATTTCTTATTCTTAGCTTTTGTATCAATTAATGGCTTTCGTCACCCTCAGGTGTCGGCCAGCACGTGTCTATCCTGGTATTCGGGGAATATCAGGGTCGGGGCGTGTCACCCACAATTTATATAAATGAAAACTACTAGCATAATAAGTGATGGATTTAATAAAAATCCTAGCATGCCAAATATCTCAAAAGTCATATCGCGGAAACGCATCGCGGAAATCAAAACAGTAAGCGTATCATAAATCATCTCGTAAATGCGGTGTGCTGCTAGAAAGATCACCGAATAAATAAATCTCCCGGCCCAATGCCTGCTCCGTGGTCTCTGCGCCCGTAGCCAGAGATTACCAACTCCCGGCCCAATACCTGCTCCATGTCCCTTAGCCCGTAGCTAGGGATTATTTCTCCCGGCCTAAATGCCAACACCAGTTCCTCGCCCCAGGCGGCATAGTGTCTACTAGGTACGCACAAATAGTTACGTCTCTCATAAATAATCACTTCATAGTATAAAGTCATCCATCGTCTATACTATAAAGAGGGGTTTCTAAAACATGTTCTAGCATCCTATCGTCATCCATCGGATAGTCTACCAGTTCATGGTTTTTATAGAAAATACGATATATTAAAATATGGCTCAAAATAGGCTAACGATTAATTCCTCACAAAAAAACACGAGACGAAACCAATAAATTCCATAAACAGGCTTAACATAAAATCAATTCGTAAACTCGTAGGCATGCTAATCATTTATGCAATTAAACTATAAAATCATGTAATTTTAGAAGGGGTCCACTCACAAATATTCCTTAGCAGAAGAATCACGCGAATAAGGAAATAGAATTTCTCCACTAGCAACTTTACCTAAGCACAAAAATATATAAGTAATAAATAAAAGGATTTTCTAAAATATTGGGTTTGAATTAAATAAAATAGGGGATTTGGGATTGGATGGGTCTAGGGTTTTAAATGGATATTAGAAATTCTAAGGTTTTGGGTTAAAAGGGTATTAAGGTTGAAAAATAGGGTTTGGGGCTTTAGCCCAAACACACACACTCACACACACATGGCATGCATGTGCATGCATAAACACATACACACACACGCCTAACACACACACCCACGGCACCAAGGTCACAAAGGCCTTAAGGCCTAAAAAAAATAAAAGAATAAAAAAATAGGGCTTTAAGCCCTTTTTTTAAAACCACCGGCCCAAGGCCATTTAAATAAGGCCCGAGGCCTTTCTTTGGGTTTTAAAATTAAAAACAAAACTAAAAAAAAAAACTAAAGGGCCAGGGTTCTGGGCTTAAGACCACACGGGCCTAAGGCCCTAGGAGGAAATGGGAGAGGCCAGACGGCCTGGTGCCGAGGAAGAAGAAGGCCGGAGCTACTACAGCTCCGGTCACCTGAAAACGGGGGCTTCAAGCTCCGATCTAGGTACGAACATGAAGAACAAAGAGAGAGGAAGAGATTGCTACCTTCCATACACTGTAACTCGGTCGGAGGTGACCAGAAAAGCCTTCGGAGTGCATGGGTTCGCCGGAAAAATGGGTGTGCTCACCCAAAACGTTCCCGAAGCACAACCTACGTAAAAATGGAAGGTTCAAGCTTCTAAATCACAACCAAGCATCATGCTAGGTACGAGAATAAAGGATTCGTGACTTACCCCCAACTGAAAAGGAAAGAAGTTCGCCGGAGCTTTGCTCCGTGCCGTCGAGCTCGCAGGGCAGGGGTCCCTGGTTCGTGTGAGCCTCTCATGTTGGGACACGGTCTTAGTGAGTCCAGGGAGAGAGAGATGCGGGAGGTTGAAGGAGAGAGGTTCGGGAGAATTGAGAGAGAGAGAGCTACGGGGAGAGTTGAGAGGGACAAAGTACAGAGAGAGACAGGAAGAAGAGAGAAGTCACGGGGGGGCCAGAAAAAGAAAAAGAAGTTAAGTTAGATGGCTGACAAGTGTCAGCTTAGGGTGAAAATAACAATACTACAATTATTTGGGGGTGGTTGTAACAGTATGTGAATGCGTGAGTGTGGGTGTGCTCACGGGAGGACGAGAAAGAGAAAGATGATGGAGAGAGAGCTCGGGTGAGAGGAATAGAGTAACCGAGAAGTTTACAAAGAAAAACATGGTGGGCCCCACGGGCTCACCAATTAAGGCCTTAAAACAATTTTTAAGTAAAAATGGGGTTGGGGTGTTTCATATGTCACTTATACAACATGTGATTTACCACACAACTGAATAAATTATTTATTTATAGAAGGCACATAGTACAATATTTTGCCTTGACAAACTTTGTCAATTTGATTTATTCATTATACAGTCATACTTATACTGTCATTTATTGTCAGGAATTATTGAGCAACTAGATCCTCTGATCAACATTGTTGCTGATTAAATAAGTCTATCAACTTATAGACTGATGAGCCACGTGCTCATGGTGACAAAGATTCAGTCCGAACGGTGATCTCTTGTCTGACCGGACACTCACTTGCTCAGACACTTACTTATTTGGACACCTATGTGCCTGGACCCAACTCAAAGACCCTACAGATAGCCCCGAATCAATGACCCTATGTATGGCCCCTACTTAAAGACCCGACTTGCGGACCTAATCTGCGGATCCGACACATAGACTTAATATGCGAACCCGACAAGAAGACCCGAATCATGTTGAGAATCAACTCATACTGAGTGCACGTTGAAATAAAGTAATGAGGAACACCACGAGCCGAGTTGCCTCACAGCGAGCATAGCCTTTAGCCGAGTAGCCTCGCAAAGAGTATCGCCTCTCGCCGAGCAGTCTCGCAACGTGTAATACCTCTAGTCGAGTATTGCTTTATGTTGAGCATTGCCTTGTGTTGAGTACTGGTTCAGGACAATATCTAGTCACTTCGGCCCACACATGGATTGGATTTGAAGTCTCCAGCCAAAAGACTCTCTTGACTGAAGACTTAAGGGACTCCAAATGTTGATGCACAAAATCCGGAGGATCTTGGACCAACGTAAATCCGACCGTGAATCACACAAACGCACAAGAACACAAAGATGTATCGTGGTTCACCCCAATGTTTGGGCTACGTCCACACTGATGTTGATTCCATTTCACTGTATGAATGTATGGATTACAATAGATCGGCAAGGGAGCTCTCTGTGGATGCAGCCCTTGCCATTTTGCTCTCTGTTTGGCTGAGAGGGTATTGCCCTATATTGTTGTAAGGGATGTGTTTCTTCTCCTCTTAGTGAAGGTGAGGCCCCCTTTTATAGAATAAGGGTTCCTTCCCCTTTTACATAAATCATGGGCTTAGGTATGAGGCCCAAAGACTAGGCCCAATATATGGTACCAACAATTATTATTATTAATATTTATAAACTTTGGTCCGCTCACACTTTTGTTGTAACATCCCACATCGGCCAGATGAGCGGATCATGTAAGCATTATATATATATATATATTCTCATCTCTACCTAGCACGAGGCATTTTGGAAGCTCACTAGCTTCGGGTTCCATCGGAACTCCGAAGTTAAGCAAGTTTGTGCGAGAGCAATCCCATGATGGGTAACCCACTGGGAAGTTCTCGTGTGAGTTCCCAGAAACAAAACCGTGAGGGCGTGGTCGGGGCCCAAAGCGGACAATATCGTGCTACGACGGAGTCGAGCCCAGGATATGGTGGGGGCCCGGGCCGGGATGTGAAATTTTTTTTACGCCCCCTTCAGGATTAGAATCGAGGCCTACAATCCCGGCGTTGAGGCATCCCCGTATCGGTATCTTTGAATCCTGTCGGTGTAGGATCCCTTTCTTTGTAATCGTACCTTTTTATAATATTCTTTTTGCAGTATTTCTGATTAGTTGTATGCTCTAAACATGTTTCCGCATTTGCATATTTCTTTATATTCATATGTTTTATTTGCGTTCGCTTTCCGTCATTAATTGCATGCATATTAAATGGCTTCGTCACTCTCGGGGTGTCGGCCATCACGTACCCATCCTGGTATTTAGGAATAGCGGGGTCGGGCACGTCACTAACACATATATGCATGCATAGATAACTTTAAATTTTTGAAAAACATGGAAACTAAACATATATTCACGGGCAGAGATAACTTTAAATTTTTTTTTTAAAACAATAAAAGGACTTGTTGAATGATCCGGATAAAGCCAAACCAGGCCTGCAAAACGTTTATATTTTGAAAAACAGGGACACTAAACAACAAACAAGAGATTGCTGTTAAGTCAAATAAAATTACTTGAAAAACGTTGTTCTTTCAGTTAAACATGTTGTCTTGGACATTGGAAGTGAAGACATGAAAAATTATAAAAAGAAGAAGCCGAAAATGATTTGGTCAGATTATCGATGGCTCTGAATGGATACGATGTTTCGATGCTTTCAATGGATTGGATTTAGAAAAATAGCATAAATAATTCAATGAAAATGATTTGATCCGATTGTCGATGACTAATGGATACGGATATGTCGATGACTCCCAGTGTCGGAGCCAGGATTTCGGGTTAGGAGGGGCCTCTCACAAATATTAAAAAAAATTAAATCGATAGTAGTTACAAAACTGTTAACCAAAACATCATAGTATGTATATGAAAAGTAACCAAAATTCAAAATAACATAGCATTGATAATATTACATATTCCCAATAATTAAAATAATTGTCCTCGACGAGTTTTCATATTTTGAAACCGTTGCATGATAGCCTCGTCCTCTATACTATTAAAAATATCCTTTTCAATATAAGCAACCAAACAATCGTTCATCCACAAATCACCCATTCGATTGCGTAGGGTGTTCTTAACAATATTCATAGCAGAAAAGACTCGCTCTACACTTGCTGTTGCAACCGGTAAGATGAGTGCCAGTGTCAAAAGCAAGTACACTAACGGATAAGTATGATCTTTCTTGGTTCCAACCATCTTTTGTGCAAGATCACTAATTCCTTTCAAATCTGCAAACTCACTATTAGAGGTCATGTCCCAAATATAATTCTCAAGCTGTTCTTTGAGTAACTCAAGATCGTGCTCTGAAAAATCACTTGGATAAAATTGGGCAAGACGCATCAATTTTTCTTTGTCAAAGGCAGAGAAAGAATTACTTGGACTTAAACATGCCACACAAAGAAGTAGTTCAATATTCTTTTCAGTAAATCGATCATTTAACTCAGTGAGTTGTTTATATATGACATCGGTGAATAAATCAACCCGATAATGGTGCACGTTTGTGATGGGATGAGCTTTTCGGTTTGGTCGCTCTCCACTCGTAAAAATATCATCCATGCTAGGAATTTTAATACGATTCTTGTCACAAAAGGATGAAACTTCATCAAATAAGGATTCCCAACCACTTTCTCGCATCCTTTGCAATCTTCCTTTGCATATATTGACCAAGTTCATTGCATTCACAATATCTTGATTCTTCTTTTGCAATGCCTGCGATAAATCGTTTGTGATCCCCAAAACCTTTTTCATCAAGTGTAGACCAAAAATAAAGTTGAAAGATTGAATAAAAGTCAATAGAACCTTTGCTTCAAATTTTTGTTCAGAACTTTTTCCATCTTTTCTTACAATCTCAAGCACTTCTATCGTTGATGAGAACATGTGAGCCAAGCTGATTAAACAATTATAGTGAGAGCTCCATCGCGTGTCACTAGCCCGCTTAAGAGTAGTTTCTTGATTCAAACCTTGTCCACTTGAAAGCTCGTTATTTTCCAGTGCTTCCAAAACTACATGAGCATGTTTCTCTCTAAGAATATCACGACGCTTAGAAGATGCCACCACAATATTCACCACAGAAGAAACCATAGTAAAGAGATCTCCAATTTCAGAATTTTTTTTTGCCACTGCTACTAGAGCTAATTGAAGTTGATGAGCAAAACAATGAACATAAAAGGCAGACTCATTCTCATTTAAAATTAGTGCTTTAAGGCCATTGAACTCACCTTGCATATTACTTGCCCCATCATAGCCTTGCCCACGCAAATTTGATATGCTCAATCCATGTCTAGAAAAGAAATCATCAATGGCTAACTTGAGTGAGGAAGCTTTAGTATCTGCAACATGCTCAATACCTACAAAACGCTCCATCACATGACCCTTATCCACAAAGCGCAATACAATGGCCATTTGCTCCTTTGAAGACTTGTCTCGTGATTCATCAACAAGAATGGAAAATAAAGAATCATTAATATCACTAGTGATTGCACTGATGATTTCATATGAAATAGCACTTGAGATGTCCTTCTGAATATCAGGTGATGTCAATTTCAAATTTTCAGGAGCATTTTCTAGCGTGACAGCCTTTATACCCTCATTATAATGACGTAGCCACCGTAGAATTTCAAGAAAGTTTCCTTGGTTGAGTGAATTTTCAGATTCATCATGCCCACGAAATGGAAGACCTTGTTGTAAGAGAATTCTACTAACACCAACTGATGCACCTAATCGAGTTCGATAATCAATTCGATCTTGGTCAGTTTGTTTTGAGATAACTGTTTCAATATGTTGTTTTTGGTTTAATAAGGCTTCACAGTTTCTCCAAGCATTATTATGAGAACTATTAGGTCATCCAACATGAATTTCTAGTTTCTTCTTGCACTTCCAATTCTTGAATCCGATTCCAACAAAAGTATCCCCACCAGATTGATCTCCAATATCAGGTTTGAAGAGATAACAACATAAACAATAGGCAGCATCCTGTGATGTGCTATACTCCAACCAATTAGGAAATTGAGTAAACCAAGCAGGATTGAACCTTCTAGGCTTTGTCCCAAAATTTGTGTAGGGAAATGCATGGGTTTTTGGTTGACAAGGTTTATTTTGGAGATAGGCTCTTCGAACTTGGTCTCGAACATTAGGATGATAACTCAAAATCGGTCTACGCAATCCAGGATCATACTGGAGAGTTTCCGAGTTAATTTCCATAGAATCCACACAAGTTTGTTTTGAACTACTTTCATTGTTCTTTGGACTCTTTGGAGACGGTTATAATATCTCAGGTTGTGTTTTTCTTTTGAAATATCTTTCCATAACTGAAAAGTAAAAAAACATAGATTGACTAACTTTAAATTAAAAGAAATATGAACATATATGCTAATTTTACAAACTAAAACAAATTAGGCAATAGTTAAGAGAAATTGCAAGACATCAATTTAATCATAATTTATAAACAAAAAATTGTAACAGGAATTGAGAGTAAAATACATACTTTGGGTTGTTGACCAATTAACTAAACTTCAATGTCTTTTTTATGGAATGATGGAATAATTGAATTCTTTAATCTGCAAAAAAAATATTATTTGTTAAATTAATTTACAATTGTAGATGACAACATATATGAATTAGCAAATTGTAAAAAAAAAATTGAAAATGACAACTATGAAGATTCGAAGTTCATACTCTTGAGGATCATGGAAATTGAAGACTGATAGATTGATAGACTGGTTGAAGACTGTGACATGCTATAGATGAGAGAAGCAGTGTACGGCTTGTGTACCACGGGAGGGATCAGACTGAGAGAAGCAGTGTTCTGACTATTTTTTCAAACTAGCAGCAGAGCAACAGTCGGCTAGAATTAGAGAATAATAAAATACTAATTTTTAGTATTGGGAAAATGAATGGAAAATGAAGTGTTGGAAGTTGGAATAGGTTATAGGTAGGCTTTAGGGTTATTTAAAGAGGGCCGGATATTCTTAAAATATTTAAAGAGGGCCGGATAGTTTGTCTAGGAAATATGAATGATTTAACTGAAAATAATAAAATAATAAGTAGTACTAATTTTTAGTTATAAACAAAAGCAGGATGGGCCTAGGACTACTGTGGTCCTATGGTCCCTCCGCCCCTGATGACTCCAATGGATACGATGTTTCGATGCTTTCAATGGATTGGATTTAGAAAAATAGCATGAATAATACAATGAAAATAATGTTCATATATAGACTGTCGCAGCCTTAGCTCATGCATCTCACTTGGTACCATGGCTTTTGAACTGACATATTCTCTATGCTTTCTACTTATCCTCCAACATCTGCCACTTTTCACCACTTCTCAACCTTACCAGAATATATCTATAGGCTCGTCTCTCTTTGCTCAGGACGATGACTCTGCGTGGCTCTCACCTTCTGGGGAATTTGCTTTCGGTTTCCGAAGAATTGGAAATGATGGTGGCTTCTTACTCGCCATCCGGTTCAACAAAATACCCGAAAAAACTATCGTCTGGTCAGCTATTAATGGAAGTCTTTTCCAAAAAGGATCCACGGTTGAGTTCACCGAGGATGGCTTTTTTATCAAGGATTTTGAAACGGGTGATCAGCAATTCATTTCTGATCAGACTGCTGTCACTGGTGTTGCCTATGCAGCCATGCTTGACACTGGAAATTTCGTTCTGGTCCACCAAAGTTCAATCAATCTATGGGAGAGTTTTCATTATCCTACTAATACAATCCTCCCCACACAAACTCTCAGTACAAGCACCGTACTTTTCGCCAGCTATTCTGAAACCAATTACTCAAAGGGCAGATTCCAGTTCAACCTACAGTCCGACGGAAATCTTGTGCTTTATACAACGAATTTTCCATTGGATACTCCTAACTATGCTTACTGGTTCACCAAAACCGAGGGCAGTGGCTTTCAGGTTGTCTTTAACATGTCTGGCTATATTTTCGTTACAGACATAAACGGAAGCGTAGTTTACACAGTATCAGATTCAGACAAGATGGCTTCAGTCAAAGATTACTACCAAAGAGCAACTCTTGATTCTGATGGAGTTTTCAGGCACTATGTCTACCATAAAAGCAATGGCTCAATTGTGGAAACGGGGACCGGGGCTTGGTCCACTGTGTCGTTCCAACCTACAAATATCTGCATTGCAATTGAAGACAAAGGCCCAGGTCCATGTGGGTTCAACAGCATATGTAAACCTGATGATCAAGGACCTACTATTTGTCGGTGCCCACAGGGTTACACCTCCATTGACGGAAACGATGATAAAAAAGGATGCAAACAAAACTTCATTCCCCAAAGTTGTGATGAATCCTCACCAGAATCACATCTTTTTGTGTTTACAGAGATGCTATACACAGATTGGCCTAATGGAGATTATGAGCATTTTCAGCCGGTAGAAGAGGACTGGTGCAAGAATAGTTGTCTGGATGACTGTTTCTGTGCCGTTGCCATTTATTACAACGATAAACAAGACTGTTATAAGAAGGGAATTCCTCTTTTGAATGGGAGGAATGGCAACAGTACAGCATGGAAATCCTTCATCAAAAAAAGAGCAGACAATGCTATCAAAGAAAGAGCAGACAATTGTACTTCAAAATACGTAACAAAGAAAGAGATTTCAGCTTTGGTGCTCGTCGGATCAGTGCTCATGCTAATAATCAGTAATTTGATTATTTTTATAATAACCTATTTGTTTTTTTCTCGCTTGTACTCCAAGCAAGCAAAGATGAGTGACCTTTACCCAGTTGTCCAAGGCATTAATCTAAAACGCTTCACTTACCTGGATATAAAAGAAGCTACAGAAGGATTCAAGGAAGAACTAGGCCGTGGCGGTTTTGCAACAGTTTTCAAAGGAGTTTTAGCATCTGACAATGGGAAAGGTGTTGCTGTCAAAAGATTGGACAGCATGGTCAGAGAAAATGATTTTGAATTCAAGGCTGAAGTAAGCACAATTGGGGGAACAAATCACAAAAATTTAGTCAAGCTACTAGGATTTTGCAACGAAGGACAACACCGAATTCTTGTGTATGAGTTTATGACCAACGGATCCTTATCAAGCTATCTCTTTGGAAATTCAAGGCCAAGCTGGTACCAAAGAAGAGAAATTGGCGTAGGAACCGCACGAGGGCTCCGGTATTTGCATGAAGAGTGTAGCAGCCAAATCATACATTGTGACATTAAGCCTCAAAACATTCTTCTTGATGACTCTTTCACTGCAAGAATTGCCGACTTTGGAGTGGCCAAGCTATTGAAGATGGACCAAACTCGTACGACTACAAGATTTCGAGGAACAAAAGGGTACGTAGCTCCTGAATGGTTCAAAAGCTTGCCTGTCACAGTGAAGGCGGATGTTTATAGCTTTGGCATTTTGTTATTAGAGATTATTTGCTGCAGGAAGCATTATGAAGAAAACATGCAGGATGAAGAACAAATGATACTAGCTGATTGGGCATATGATTGCTATGAGCAAAAGAAACTGCACCTTCTAATCAAGAATGATGATGATGAGGCCAAGGAGGACATCAAGAACATGGAACTGTTTTTGATGATCTCATTTTGGTGCATTCAAGAGGAACCATCACTAAGACCGACCATGAGGAATGTGACACTGATGCTTGAAGGAAACCTTGAAGTCTCAGTCCCACCAAATCCATCCTCATTATATGTTCTATCTAAGTGATCACAATTACAGTTGATTGCAAGAGATCAAACTTTTGTGTGTGTGATTTTATTTTGTCAACCTGGCGTTATCTGAATTGTAACATTAGGGTTTTATTATTGATGTTTGCTTAAGTGGTGGTGAGTGTTTTTAATTTTTAGTTTTTAATTTTTCTATATAGGCCAGGGTTATACTTTCTAAATTTTATTTGCGAAATCGATTTGATTAGAATGTCTCTATTTGACTTAGTCACTTGGATCCTTTTTTATGTAATATGGTATTTCTCTCCACACAAGTGGATATCTTAGGTTAGACTCCCTTTAGTGGCAAGTTACATACCAATCATGACGGGCTTAGCACAAATTTCCACCTTCAATGTTGTTGTATGCAAAATCTGAGTGTATTTTTTAAAGATTTTTCTCACAAATAGTTCTTAAAATTATCACATCACATCAAGATGATTTATGAAATTAAAAATCGATCAATATAGTCCTTGAAAATATGTGTTGTAAATCAATGTCGTTATACTTTCGTAAAAAATTATGCTATGTATTGATATGATACATAACTAGGCCCACAAATTTAATTAAATATTACCATGTGGATTAAAAATATTTAAATAATGAAAAAAAATTATTTTCTATATAATGAAAAACTTAAAAATAAAAAAAATAAAAAAAAAAGACGATGAAGATGAACAGTTCATGTATGTTCTTCTTTCCCTCCCACCTAGTAGGATAGTACAACCACGACTGCAGAAACGATGTGTAATGCAGATCGGCGAAGAATACACAGCAGACGTTAACGAAATCAGTGACTCAAATCTCGAGCTTACGGACCATCAGAGCCTCGAGTCTCTGGCTCTGCTTCTCCAGAAATCCCAAAGCTGAGTCCCACGCCGCCGCCGGGGAAGCCGAAAATCCCAACCGTACCCACTTCCCGGAGAGCTTTGTTTTCCAAGTCAGCGTTCTGGAAGCCCATGTCGAGGTTCATGTAGCCGGTTCCTCCTGGTGAACAGCCAACTGAAGTCAACCGACAATTCCCCTAATGTGGCATCGCGAAGCTCCAAAACAAAGGCAAATAGAAGCAAAAAGAAAAGATAGAAAATCTAGGACTAGCTAAGTAGAAGGGGCCGAACATAGTTATAGTATGGAACTAAAGTTGCAGAAGGAAGTAGCTTACCTTTCTATTGGTGATGAGAAGCAGCACTGTCCAAAGCCAAAACCAAAAAGGCCAAAGAAAACGCCAATGGAGATGATGATCATTTATGCCTTCTCCAAGTCCATTGATTCCATTAATTCCACTAGTAAAGATTTGCGGTTGATTTTTGCTAGTTTTTTTGCTTGATTTAGCTGTTGGGATTCAGTGTTGAGCTAGGTAGCAAAGCAAGTATTTGTTATTCGTTGTTTTGTATGAAGAAATTAGTATATAATTCTTCGATTTCAAACTTGTTTAGAAATTATTTGTTGACTTGTTTATGGTTCTTGGGTCTTATTTATTTTTTGTTGACAAAAGGGCATTAAGCTCAAAGAAAAGACTACAATAAAATAGGGAGTTTTAACGAAAAATGACATTTTTACTTTAAAAATTCATTCCTGGTACTATTCACTTACAACAATTTTTTGTCTTTTTGATTAAAACTCAAAGTTTTCAAATCATTTTCATTAATTTTCCTAATAAAATATCACCGGGCCAAGCAGCGTCCCTATTATATAAGCAACTAGAAAACATTGACAAGATGGAGGAGTTTGTTAATAAGATACTGCACCCAAATTGCAAGATATAATCCAAACAGGCAAATTTGTCATCAAACAAAATTTATTTCTCAATAAATATACCAAAATTTCACAAGATCTTATCTATTTTAAGCGTATAAAATAATGTTTCCAGGCCTTCGGAAGGCTATGGATATTTCACTAAATACGATATGATATTCTGGTGATTTTTTGAAGTATATGAACTGTTATAAAATTTTGGTGCATTCAAGGGGATCCATCACAACGACCGACCACGAAGAATGTCATGCAGATGCTTGAAGGAACTGTTGAAGTCCCCGCCCCACCAAATCCTTCATAATTACATGCTCAACCAAAGTGATAGCATTTATCATTTGTTTTACTAGATATCGAAACATTTTTTGTCAGCCAGATAGTTCATAGCGTGTCGGCAAAAGACTTGTAAATTCTTCTCCATATTTTCTTTTTCTGTTTGCGTTCTATAAACAAGTCTTTGAAGCAAAACTGCCAAAAATTGATAGAATCTTTCATAGTGAGTGCTGGAGATGAATTTCCTAAGAACTGAGGGCTGATTTTATACGGATATGTAGTTAATAATATCATAGCCCTTACATAATTTGCACAAACTAAATTGAATTTGAAAAGTTTTAAATTCAAGATGGCTTTTCAGCCAAAATGGTCCCTGAGATTTGCATAACTCATTATTTTGGTCCCTGATATTTGAAATCAATAGAAGTGGTCCATGAGTTTATCCACCATCAATCATTTTGGTCATTCCACGAAAAATCTCCACTAAATAGGGCTAAAATGACAAAAACACCCTCAATTTTTGTTAAATCATTTGCCCCATTTTTTTTTATTAAATTGAGGGTATTTTTGTTATTTTGGTCTTTATTTAATAGTTTTTTTCACGTAAGGACCAAAATGGTTGATGGTGGACAAACTCAGTGATCATTTCTATTGATTTCAAATCTTAGGGATCAAAATGATGAGTTATGCAATTCTCAGGGACCATTTTAACTAAAAAGCCATTCAAGATTGAACCTGGATATTTTTGTAGATTGAAATTTTACAGAATAGATTGAAATTTTATGCTTCCCCATATCCTAAAATCATTTACATGCGGCATTGATTAAAATGTGTGCAGAACGTTCCAAAAAGTTGAGTGTATATATTACCCCAAAACACACTATTTTCTAAGACAGTTGAAGTAAAAATATACTAAACACATGTATTTGTACAATAGAACCTCGACAACTTTATACCCGATACATTAATAATTTCAATTTCAATTATATTATATTTTGGCTGGTCTCAACTTAGGGATAACGTGTTAAATGAATAATTAGCTAAATTTACAAAATAATACATTATAAAATATTCATTTAGGTTCTACGTAATATATCAATTAATAAAAAAAATTTATACATAATGGCCTTCTGAAAATATGACTCAATCATTGTTTGTTTTGACATCTTCTGGAAGCAAGGACTAAAAGCACCTCTAAGAAGAAGCATCAGAAAGAAAAATATTGTTAAGCTGCAAGTTTCTTGCCCACCACCACACATCCACATGTTTCCTATGGTGTATAAGTTATGCTTTTGTCTGCAATAACTTCAAAGTCGTCTTTATTTTTTTAATGTTTTAGTCTTTTGCATTTAGAAATGGCATTGAGAATAAAATAAGAAACAAGAGACCTTAATTATGAGGTACATAGGACTGATAATAAAATAATGACGTGAAATGCATATGAATGATCAAACTTTTGATGTAAGAAGTTAAGCTCTTGAAAAAATATTTCCAACAGCAAGATCCCAAAAGTGACATTGAACCCTAAATCTATCTAGAGCATGTGTGGTACAATTTACAATATTTGACAAGGAAAGCCAAACAATAATTCTGGACTTCACACCATGGCTAGTGTCGGTGTGTTATGTAGATATATTTCTTCTCTGGCGTAACCCAGAGTCGTACAGCTTCACCTTCGGGTGATGGTTATGCCTTCGGGCGACTGTGATACCCTTATTTGAGTACTTTAGTGATTTTATCGTACGAACATTTTCATAGCATGTAGAGTTTCGAGAAAAACCTATTATGTAGTACTATATGTGTTTTCAAAACAGGAGGTTAGTATATTCAGAAAGAAAACGGTTTTCTTATTATTATTATAAATTTTTTTTACGCCCCCTTTAGGATTAGAATCGAGGCGTACAATCCCGACATTGAGGCATCCCCGTATCGGTATCTTCGAATCCTGTCGGTGTAGGATCCCTTTCTTTGTAATCGTACCTTTTTATAATATTCTTTTTGCAGTATTTCTGACTAGTTGTATGCTCTGAATACGTTTCCACATTTGCATATTTCTTTATATTCATATGTTTTATTTGTGTTCGCTTTCCATCATTAATTGCATGCTCATTAAATGGCTTCGTCACTAAAGGGTGTCGACCAGCATGTGCACATCCTGGTATTTAGGAATAGCGGGGTCGGACATGTCAATAACACATATTCACGGGCAGAGATAACTTTCAATTTTTTTTTTTAAACAATAAAAGGACTTGTTGAATGATCCGGATAAAGCCAAACCATGCCTGCACACGTTTATATTTTGAAAATCAGGGAAACTAAACAACAAACAAGAGATTGCTGTTAAGTCAAATAAATTACTTGAACAACGTTGTTCTTTCAGTTAAACGTGTTGTCTTGGACATTGGAAGTTAAGACATGAAAAATTATAAAAAGAAGAAGCCGAAATTGATTTGGTCAGATTATCGATGACTCTGATGGATACGATGTTTCGATGATTTGAATGGATTGGATTTAGAAAAATAGCATAAATAATTCAATGAAAATGATTTGATCCGATTGTCGATGACTAATGGATACGGATATGTCGATGACTCCAATGGTTACGATGTTTCGATGCCTTCAATGGATTGGATTTAGAAAAATAGCATGAATAATACAATGAAAATAATGTTCATATATAGACTATCGCAGCCTTAGCTCATGCATCTCACTTGGTACCATGGCTTTTGAACTGACATATTCTCTATGCTTTCTACTTATCCTCCTACATCTGCCACTTTTCACCACTTCTCAACCTTACCAGAATATATCTTTAGGCTCGTCTCTCGTTGCTCAGGACGATGACTCTGCATGGCTCTCACCTTCTGAGGAATTTGCTTTCGGTTTCCAAAGAATTGGAAATGATGGTGGCTTCTTACTCGCCATCTGGTTCAACAAAATACCAGAAAAAACTATCGTCTGGTCAGCTATTAGTGGAAGTCTTTTCCAAAAAGGATCCACGGTTGAGTTCACCGAGGATGGCTTTTTTTATCAAGGATTTTGAAACGGGTAATCAGCAATTCATTTCTGATCAGACTGCTGCCAATGGGGTTGCCTATGCAGCCATGCTTGACACTGGAAATTTCGTCCTGGCCAACGAAAAATCAATCAATCTGTGGGAGAGTTTTCATTATCCTACTAATACAATCCTCCCCACACAAACTCTCAGTCAAGGCAACGTACTTTACGCCAGCTATTCTGAAACCAATTACTCAAAGGGCAGATTCCAGTTAAACCTACAGTCCGACGGAAATCTTGTGCTTTATACAACGAATTTTCCATTGGATACTCCTAACTATGCTTACTGGTTCACCAAAACCGAGGGCAGTGGCTTTCAGGTTGTCTTTAACATGTCTGGCTATATTTTCGTTACAGACATAAACGGAAGCGTAGTTTACACAGTATCAGATTCAGACAAGATGGCTTCAGTCAAAGATTACTACCAAAGAGCAACTCTTGATTCTGATGGAGTTTTCAGGCACTATGTCTACCATAAAAGCAATGGCTCAATTGTGGAAACGGGGACCAGGGCTTGGTCCACTTTTTCGTTCCAACCTCCAAATATTTGCATTGCAATTGAAGACAAAGGCCCAGGTCCATGTGGGTTCAACAGCATATGTAAACATGATGATCAAGGACCTACTATTTGTCGGTGCCCACAGGGTTACACCTCCATTGACGGAAACGATGAGCGCAAAGGATGCATACAAAACTTCATTCCCCAAAGTTGTGATGAATCCTCACCAGAATCACATCGTTTTGTGTTGACAGAGATGCCATACACAGATTGGCCTAATGGAGATTATGAGCATTTTCATCTGGTAGATGAGGACTGGTGCAAGAAGAGTTGTCTGGGTGACTGTTTCTGTGCCATTGCCATTTATAACAACGATTGGCGCGACTGTTATAAGAAAGGAATTCCCCTTTTGAATGGGAGAAATGACAACAGTACTCCATGGAAATCCCTCATCAAAGTAAGAGCAGACAATTCTACTTCAAAATACATAAAAAAGAAAGAGATTTCAGCTTTAGTCCTCGTCGGATCAGTGCTCATGCTGATAATCAGCTATTTGATTATTTTTATATTAACCTTTTGTTTTTTTCTCGCTTGTACTCCAAGCAAGCAAAGACGAGTGACCTTTACCCTATTGTTCAAGGCTTTAATCTAAAACGCTTCACTTACATGGAGTTAAAAGAAGCTACAGAAGGATTCAAGAAAGAACTAGGCCGTGGCGGTTTTGCAACAGTTTACAAAGGAGTTTTAGCATCTGACAATGGGAAAGGTATTGCTGTCAAAAGATTGGACAGTATGCTCAGAGAAAATGATTTCGAATTCAAGGCTGAAGTGAGCACTATTGGGGGAACAAGTCACAAAAATTTAGTCAAGCTACTAGGATTTTGCAATGAAGGGCAACACCGAATTCTTGTGTATGAGTTTATGACGAACGGATCCTTATCAAGCTTCCTCTGTGGAAATTCAAGGCCAAGCTGGTACCAAAGAAGAGAAATTGCCTTGGGAACTGCACGAGGGCTCCGGTATTTGCATGAAGAGTGTGGCAGCCAAATCATACATTGTGACATTAAGCCTCAAAACATTCTTCTAGATGACTCTTTCACTGCAAGAATTGCCGACTTTGGAGTGGCCAAGCCATTGAAGATGGACCAAACTCGTACGACTACAAGATTTCGAGGAACAAAAGGGTACATAGCTCCTGAATGGTTCAAAAGCTTGCCTGTCACAGTGAAGGCGGATGTTTATAGCTTTGGCATTTTGTTATTAGAGATTATTTGCTGCAGGAAGCATTATGATGAAAACATGCAGGATGAAGAACAAATGATACTAGCTGATTGGGCATATGATTGCTATGAGCAAAAGAAACTGCACCTTCTAATCAAGAATGATGATGATGAGGCCAAGGAGGACATCAAGAACATGGAACTGTTTTTGATGATCGCATTTTGGTGCATTCAAGAGGATCCATCACCAAGACCGACCATGAGCAAAGTGACACCGATGCTTGAAGGAAACCTTGAAGTTTCAGTCCCACCAAATCCATCCTCATTATATGTTCTACCTAAGTGATCACAATTACAGTTGACTGCAAGAGATCAAACTTTTGTGTGTTTGATTTTATACCATCAACCTGGCTCTTTATCTGAACTGTAACATGAGCATTTTATTATTGATGTTTGTTCTGGTAGTGGTGAGTTATTTTTTTTTTTCCTATATAGGCCAAGGTTATACTTTCTCAAATTTATTTGTGAAATCGATTTGATTAGAATGTTTGTATTTGAGTTAGTCACTTGATCTTTTTGTATGTAATATGGTATTTCTCTCCACACAAGTGGATGTAGACTCTCTTTATTGGCAAGTTAGACCATCTTCAACCGAACGAGGCCCTCTAGCCCTCCAAGATATTAATATTTTAATGAACAGTACATGGTCATATATGCCTCCATCTCCAACCGAGGGCCAAAGGGCCATAGGGTTCGTTTTAGCCCTGTCACAAAAAACCGTATCCAACCGAGGGCCAAACATAATTTATTATTTAAATTTAATGTTATTTAATGTTGTTTCATATTGTTTCATGTTACTTAATTTAATTTAATGTTGTATAATGGCTTAGGAAGTTATAGAAAAAAATAATAATTTAAAATTTTTGTTTAAGAGAAAAAAAGGCCTACCATTCATGTCGGATATAACCAACATGCATAAGTACAATGTTGTCGGTTATATTCGACAGGAATACTCAAAATTCTAGCCCAGCCTAGGGCTGGTTGGCTCGCTCATTTGGGCTAGCCGGTTGGCCCTTTAGCCCTTTTTTGTCTAGTGGGGCCCACGAGCGTTTTGGCCTAGCCCTCGATTGGAGACGGTTTCGGGCTATTTTCGGCCCTTTGGCCCTCTGGACCATTCGGTTGGAGATGGTCTTACATAACAATCATGACGAGCTTAGCACAAATTTCTACCCTTAATGTTGATGTATGAAAAAATCTATATGTATTTTTTAAGGGTTTTGTTTTCTCACAAATAGTCTTTGAAATTGATCCATCCTATCAAGATGGTCTTGAAATTGAAAATCGATAAATATAATCCCTGAAAATAAGTGTTGTAGATCAATGTAGTACTTCCGTTATACTTCCATAAAAAAATATGCTATGTGTTGATATGACACATAATTAGGTCCACAAATTTAATTAAATATTATCATGTGGATTAAAAATATTTAAATAATGAATTTTTTTTTCTATATAATGAAAAACTTTTTTTAAAAAAAAGAAAAAGAAAAATAGACAATGAAGATGAACAGTTCATGTTCTTCTTTCCCTCCCACCTAGCAGGCTAGTACTGTTGGGGCTTAAAAATACTTCACTACTTTGGAGTTGTTTATCTCACAAAGAAGAATGGAAAACTTTTTTAAAAAAAATGAAAAAGAAAAACAGACAATGAAGATGAACAGTTCATGTTCTTCTTTCCCTCCCACCTAGCAGGCTAGTACTGTTGGGGCTTAAAAATACTTCACTACTTTGGAATTGTTTATCTCACAAGACTCAAAATAACTTAAAAACACTTAAAACTGCCTAAAAACACAAACTAGGCAGTTTCTGACTCTAACACAACTTTGGACAAATTTAGTGTTTTGGCTTGAATCAAAACACTCAAAAACACAAACAAAACAGAAATTTAACACTTTGAAACAAGAAAGTAAAAAGGGGGATTTTGGTTTTGATGAATTTGAAACAAACAAACAAGTTATAAAACTAGGCAGATTGTAAAACAAATTTGAGGAATACAATGATGGATGGATTAGTTAGAGGTCCGTTCTTCACACATGACACTCTTGTACATGAATCGATTTCCAATTGCTTTTCAATAAACTATGATGCTCAACACCCCAGATTAACCGTGATGCACAAATTAACCCTCCGATTTTCCTTTACTCATTGAGTTGGATGAATGCATGCAACAACCCAAATCATTCTCTAAAAGTCCGCTATATGAATGCATAATAGAGATGCAATCAGAGATCATTACGTTCAATGAAAATCATAAGTGTTGACGAGGTAATTGTAACTATGAATGCATGATACAATTGCCAAGAATTCAATTAACGCGATTGTGATAAACAACCTTCACTGCTTATGAATATAAACTTGTAACGATTAGGTGAAACTCATTTATATTCTAGCATCTAATTCATGCATGGAGTATGGCTAGATGAATGGATGGAGGTCACGGCAATGAAATTGTGTTTGTGAATGAAGCTCTTTTGATGGATCAAGATCTCCCTTAGGAAGGGGAATGGTGGATGTATTTATAGGCTAAGGAGAGGACCACTTCAATTCCTTGCATGTGCAGTTTGTATGGGTGTGTGATGTCTATGTTTCTCTTTACATTTGCACACACATGACCTCCATCATTTCAGCCACAAAACAAACACATTTTCTGCCATGTTTCTCCTTTACATTTACACACATGTTCTTCATCATTTTAGCCACAAATCAACCCATTTTCTGCCCATGCCAACTGTTCATGCCGTGCCTTTCTCTTTGCCCATGTGTGTGTCTTTCCTTTGCCCATGTGTGTGTGTTTTTCCTTTGCATTTGCACACACATGTTCTTCATTATTTCAGCCAACAATCCACCCATTTTCTGCCCATGCCAAGCCCTCCATGCCGTGCCTTTCTTGTTGTGTGTGTGCTGTCCATGTAGAGTGTGTGTATGCCCTCCAACCTGTGCAGTTTGCATGTGTGTAGTTGTTCATGTTTCTCTTTTACATGTGACGTGCCTTCTCTTTCTAGCTGTGCATTTCCACTTGCTCCAAAGCCAAATGAGTGCAATCATAACCCCATTTGTTGATGAGTGTTGATGACAAAGCAAAACACAAAACAAGTGCCTTTACTTTCTCATTTTATTAGCCAAATCTGCTTAGCCCTTTTCTGAACCTTTCAGTGTTACAATGCCCATAACTTCTTCTAGAAAAATGATATTAACAATCCGTAAATTGCTCCAGAAAATAGACATCCGTAGCTTTCCAAGCATATAAGGCTCATTTTCTCATTCATTCTGAGCTGTTCGTAAAATGCATCCAAAGTCAGCTAATCTGCACAGGCAGTTTTGACGAATTTGTTACTTAATATCTCACTTGTGCTACTTTTCTTTTCTTTGCTTGATAAATCACACAAAAACATAGTAAATAGCTCAAAAATATAAGGAACTAACTAAGAAAAGACAAGTGAATTTTATGTAAAATATATATAAATATGAGCTTATCAAATACCCCCACACTTAGCTTTTGCTAGTCCTCGAGCAAAATAAAGAAAACAAAACACAACCTAAACCTTCCAACGTTTGCCTCAGGGATTTCCAACGCACATGACAAGTTAAAAATCATCATTCCCACAGATTTTAGTCAACTTAACACTTGAGCACATACTTCATCACAGTCACCACTTACTAGTTCACATTTAACCAATTAAAACGATGTTTTGAATGTAGTAACATGCCTTAGAGAATTTGCTCAATTCCTTACAAGATATGCACTCAATTTTCACTCAGATTTTCTGACTACACACCCTACACTAGGTACATGTGAGAAGATTGATGTAAACATGAAAACTAGTACTCACATATATGTATAACAAGAAAGCATTTTCTGGTATTAATAAGCATGTTTAGATATGATCTCATGAATGGAATGCTACTACTTAGATGCAAGAACCAGTGACACCATATGCTCATACCAATTCCAAACTCCACATATTGAAACGCATGACACTTAAGATGAAGTTAAGGGTTGTAACAGGGTTTAAGGGTAATGGCTAACAAAGAAAGGATAGAGATAATAAACGTTTTGACAGCAATAGCAAGCAAAGTAATGAAATAGACGCTTGGAATTCACTCAATAATGCAGAAATTAACTTTTAAACACAACAGGAAGATTCAAGCAACACTTAGGGCCGAATTCCATGTTTTGGACCCTTTCTTCAACAAACAACACTTTAGAGCTTTTTTTCACAACTTTTCTTCTTTTCATTCTATTTTCCACGAATGTTTCTTTTTTTTTTTCTTTTTTTTTTCTTTTCTACCTGTGCCTTATTAAGGACTTTGGCACACACACACACAAGAATCACTTCCCCCACACTTGTTTTTGCTGCAAAAGTTCAACAAAAGGAATTCCTTCTAAATTATGTTTTACTATGCTTCAAGAACAAGGGTATGGATGATCCTAATCTAGGCTAGGTGAGGATAGTGTGGGTTAACAAAGAACATAGGCTACACAAGGCTCAACGGGGTTAAACTTAAACACATAATGAAATAGGGCACGGCAATTTGGTTGTGGTGGTCATTACACAACTTCATCTTGAATATGTATTATGCAAATCAATAGCATGCTTTGAATGAAATAGGCATGAGTTCTAGCATTTGGAACTAAATGATGAAACGCCTTCTAAGTAGCAACCAAGCAAAGAATAATGAGATCATGCAACGACTTTAGAAAACAATAGTGCACAGATTATTAACTCTCCAAATAAACGTTTGGGCTCAAGTCTCACAAGGTTGTAGCGTTCATTTGAGTTCCTTCCTTCAAGCATGTTACAAAAATTGATTTTTCCTTTATGATTGCATGTGAATTCATAAATTATAACCACAACCAAGCATACACCAAATAGTAAATCAAACTTTCATCCATGTTTATTATTCTCTTTAACAGTCATGCAATTTGAAAACCGAATCCTCATCATTGTGTTGGAAGGTACCCTAAGACACAAACAAACACACAAAAACAACTCTTTTTGGGTTTTTCAAAACAATTTTTCAAATTTTTATGAGATTTTCGGATTTTTATGTCAAAACACACTAAAATACTCCAAAACAGCATAAAAACACTTAAAAACAGCAAGGAACAACACTAGCAGTAATGGGTGATAAACTCCCACGAATTTCATGCAAAACAACTTGGTTACCCCCCCCACACTTAAATCAAACATTGTCCTCCATGTTTCAGGCATAAACTCACACGAAAACAAGCAAACAAACAAACAACGAATAAACATGACAAGTATGGCAAAGTAAAAACCAGACAGAGTAGAGTTTAAGAACGCAAATCTGGTTATGGAGAGATGATCTTGTTGACTTTCCACAGCTTTGATCTCGAACTGGGCTAGGGAACTTCTTAGCAAGGAAAAAGAGACTTGATTAGTGGTGGTGATTTGATGGCCTTGTACGGCGAGGCTTTGCTCTTTGGCGACTGATGTGTCCATATGTTGTTGAAGCTTCTCGAGCTCTTGGTTTCAACTCAGACTCATTCTGCTGGGTTGATTGAGTCTGCAGGCAGCATTCTTCTCTGCTTGTTTCTTCTGCACGGCAGGTAAACACGAGGTAGAGGTGATGATCTGTTTTTTTTTTCAATCTGTCCAAGTGCCGACCGATTGCTTTCTTTCTCCTTGTCTCGCAGGCAAGAGCAAGGGTAAAGGAAAAACATGCTATGAGATATCTTTGCCTTTGACTCTGATGATATGAGATACTTTTGCTTTTGAAGAAGTATCTTTCCACATGTTTATTCTTGAACTGGGCTGGGGAACTTCTTAGTAAGGAAAAAGAGACTTGATCTTGAAGATGAATTAGCACGTTGTCTCCACATGCTTCAAGGTATCATTTTCACTTGCCTTATCTGTTCACCAGGCAGATGTGGCATCTTCTTCGGAAGTACATCAACAGTTGAAGATGAGCACTCGAGAGCAATGCTAGGTAAGCAATCAGGAAGGAGTTCCAGGCAGTCGGTTCTTAGATCAGAAGATTGACACCAAGTGCTGGCTGATTGCTCGCTTTCTCCTTGTCACAAAGACAAGGAAAAAGACATGGAGAAAGCATGATATGAGATACTCTTTCTTTCAACCTTCATGATATGAAATACTTTTGCTCTTGATGACTTGTTTGCAGAGGTACCCCAAGGGATGAGAAACATAGAGTAACTCGAGAGGTTTCGTTGGGAATGCATTTTCGGAGATGAAGAAGGGTTATGTATGTCTGCCTTGCTATGGAGGGTGAATGACGACATTTATAAGAATTAATAACCGGTACTATTCTTTCACTCTTGTCGGCACCCGTTGGATGATTGAACAGTAAACTTCACCAGAAATCTTCGACAGATTGCCCGTAATTTCTGCAAGGTTGAGTGTGCATGTGACAGATGCTGACACGTCTGGATAAAGCAGATGCCTCTTCGATATCTGGAATCGGCGCTTCGACAAACTATCCGTGATTTTCGCAAAGTTGAGTTTGCATGTGACAGGTGCTGACGAGGCTGAAAAAGACTGGCGCCTCTTCGATATCTGAGATTGGCGGTTCGACAAATTATCCATGATTTTCGCAAAGCTGAGTGTGCATGTGACAGGTGATGACACGTCTGAAAAAGCAAGTGCCTCTTCGATTTCTAAGATCGGCTCGTGGTTTCTGAGCAGCCCAGCTTTTGAGAAAGCAGACGTCTCTTCGATCTCTGAGCTTGCCTCTTCGAATTCTGAACTCGCCTCTTCAATTTTTGAAGCTCTGTCGAATGCGGATTTTTAAAGAGAGACACACATCACATTCCAAAGCACACTTGAATTTTCCGCATGTAGAAGCTCCCTACTTGTACTTCTAAGAACTTGATTTGTCCGACCTATTCTTTTTCTTCACACCTTCGAATATGTCTTGCCCTTCTGACCGTCGCCTTAACTTGAATGTCGGGGAAGATAGTGACATATCTTCTCCAAACAACATTTGGCAGCCGTCCTTCGTATCCCCAAATGGTCATCTTACAGTTGGGGATTCCATGATGATGAATGATACAACCGCTTTGATGGTGGCCAGAAATCTTCTCACTCCTAGAGACACTAGGATACTTTCCAGGCGGTCCGACGAACTGGCTGTTCAGGACTCTTTGGCCTACAACGTCCGATGTGCAGGCTCAGTATCAAACATAGGCCAGCGCCTTCTTGCTCAATCTCGTCAGGTTGAGTCGTTGATGGCTGAAGTGGCTAGTCTTCAGCAAGAGGTCAGAGTGCTTAGGCATGAGAATAAAGAGTTGCACATGCTCGCAACTAATTACTCAACAAGCATGAAGAGGAAGCTTGATCAGCTGCAGGAGTCCGAAGTGCGGATTCAGAGTAATCATCAGAGGTTTGTGGCGTTACTCTAGAGGCAACTTCTGCCTTCGTCATCTGGCGCTTCACCAAGTGTTGATGCTCCGGATAATCAATCTCTGGTGCTTCGTCTTTATGGAGCTTCGTCGAATGTTGAGGCACCTCCTGACCAATGAAGACTCATTTCATGTTTGTATGCACATCTTTGAATTTTTTCTACCAAATGTTCCTTCTCTACTAAAGTCAATGTAAAAACACTTTATTTACTTGTCAAAGTTTCAAACAAAAATCCACATAAAAAACAATCAAACAAGCAACAAATAAAAATGACAAACAAGGCAAAATAAACGCAGTAAAAGGGAAGGTTTTTAGAAACGCAAAACTGATTATGGAGCGATTCATAGATCTTCCTTATTTGAATACATGGGTTGCCTCCCAAGAAGCGCTTTCTTTAACGTCTTGCAGCTGGACGATACCTCATTTTAAGCTCCATTAGGGCTCACGGCATGGAGGGGTATTTCCTCCACGATATGCTCATCAAACAGGTCGTAATAGGGCTTCAAACGATGCACATTCACCTTAAATTCATGGCCGGTTTTCATGCTTTGGACTTGGACTGCACCATGGGTAAAAACATTAGTAATAACAAAGGGTCCAATCCACTTAAAGCGTAACTTACCGGGGAATAACCGAAGGCGAGAATAAAAAATTAGCACTTTCTGCCCTTGGAGAATGTCTTTGTACGAAGCATCTTGTCATGATACGCCTTGGTCTTATCCTTGTAAATCCGAGCATTCTTGTATGCCTCGTGCCTAATCTCCTCGAGTTCATTTAATTGGAGCTTTCTATGCACCCCGGCGGCATCTATATCCAGGTTGAAGGTCTTCACAGCCCAATGTGCCTTGTGCTCTAACTCGACGGGCAAATGACATGGCTTACCATAGATGAGCTGAAAATGAGACATGCCAAGGGGAGTTTTGTAGGCCGTACGATAAGCGTACAATGCATCGTCTAAGCGCAAGCTCCAATCCATCATTGTTGGCCCTACAATTTTCTCATGAATTTGCTTGATCTCCTTGTTTGAAACCTCGGCTTGCCCATTGGTCTGAGGATGATAAGGTGTTGAAACCTTATGTGTAACGTTGTACTTCTTGAGCAAAGCCTCAATGGTTCGATTACAAAAGTGGGAGCCTCCATCACTAATGAGAACTCTAGGCATTCCAAACCTAGCAAAAATGTTAGTTTTCACAAAATCCGCAACAACCTTAGAATCGTTAGTACGAGTGGCTTTTGCTTCCACCCATTTTGAAACGTAATCAACAGCTAGCAAGATATAAGTGAAACCATAAGATGGAGGGAAATGACCCATGAAATCAATACCCCAAACTTCAAAAATTTCAACAAAGGATAGGGGTTGTTGCGGCATTTGATCCTTGGTACCTATGTTTCCCATTCTTTGGCACCGATCACATGTTAGGCAATAAGTTCTAGCATCTTTAAACAACGTGGGCCAATAAAATCCACATTCAAGAACCTTTAATGCCGTTCTTTGAGTGCCAAAATGTCCACCACAAGCATAAGTATGACAAAATCTTAGGATCGAAAGAAATTCACAATCATGCACACATCTACGCAAAATCTGATCAGAGCAATACTTCCACAAATAGGGATCATCCCAAACATATAAACGTGCATCTTTTCGAAGTTTATCACATTGGTGCTTGGTAAGAGTGCCAGGAACTTGTTTAGACACTAAGTAATTCACTAGATCGGCATACCATGGTTCACTTACCTTAATGGACAGCAGCTGCTCATCGTGGAAAGTTTCAAGGATAGGTACGTCATGCTCATGCTCCTCATGGACCATTCGGCTTAAGTGGTCAGCCACCACATTCTCGCTTCATTTCTTGTCTCAGATTTCGATGTCAAACTCTTGAAGAAGAAGCATCCAACGAATGAGCCTCGGTTTTGCTTCCTTCTTCGTTAGTAAGTACTTTAAAGCTGCATGATTAGTATAAACAATCACTTTAGTTCCAATTAAGTAAGATCGAAATTTATCTAAAGCAAAGATAGGGAGTAGTTCAATTGGGCATCATTGAGAGTCCGGGAGGCATAGTATATAACATGTGGCTGCTTGTCTTTTCTTTGCCCCAAAACAACGCCTAATGCATAGTCGGATGCATTGCACATAAGCTCGAAGGGAAGGCTCCAATCGGGAGGAACAATGATAGGGGCCAAAGTGAGCTTTTCCTTGAGCTGCTTGAATGCTGATTCACACTCCTCATCAAACTGGAAGGGCACATCTTTTTGAAGCAATCGGCAAAGGGGGTTGGACATCTTGGAAAAATCCTTGATGAAACGCCTATAGAACCCTGCATGGCCAAGAAACGAACGAACCTCTCTAACCAAAGTAGGAGAGGGTAAGTGACGTACAAGGTATATTTTTGATTTATCTACTTCAATTCCTTTTTTTGAAACAATATGGCCTAAAACTATACCTTGTTTAACCATAAAGTGGCATTTTTCCCAATTCAACACAAGGTTAGTTTTAACACATCGTTTTAAGATCAAGGTCAGATTATCCAAACAATTATCAAAAGACTCCCCAAATACACTGAAATCATCCATAAATACCTCAATTATCTTCTCAACATAATCAGAGAATATACTTACCATACACCTTTGGAAAGTGGCAGGTGCGTTGCATAGGCCGAATGGCATGCGACGATAGGCAAAAGTTCCAAAGGGACATGTGAATGTGGTCTTCTCTTGGTCATCTGGTGCTATCACAATTTAGTTATATCCAGAATATCCATCAAGAAAACAATAAAAAGCACTACCGGCTAACCTTTCAAGCATTTGGTCGATGAATGGCAAAGGAAAGTGATATTTCCTTGTTGTAGCGTTTAGCTTCCTATAGTCAATACAAACACGCCATCCGGTTTGAATTCGTGTAGGTACCAACTCGTTCTCATCATTCTTGACAACGGTAACTCCAGACTTCTTGGGAACGACTTGAACTGGTAAACCCAACGGCTATCGGAGATAGGGTAGATCACGCCACAATCTAAGAGCTTGATTATTTCCTTCTTCACAACTTCCATCATAGGAGGGTTGAGACGGCGTTGAGCCTCTCGGGATGGTTTAGTCCCCTCCTCAAGAAGTATGCGGTGCATGCAAGTGGTGGGGTTAATTCCCCTAATGTCAGCCAAAGTCCACCCTATAGCTGTTTTGTGCTCTCGTAGTACCCTCACAAACTTTTCTTCCTCATGTGCCGTGAGACTTGAAGAAACAATGACGGCAATGTCTCGTCATCTCCCAAAAACACATACTTCAAATGGTCCGGCAACGGCTTAAGTTCAAGAGTAGGTGCCTGAACAATAGAAGATAACATCTTAGTAGAAACTGAACTTGAAATTGAGAGCGGAACCTTACCATATTGTCGTGGAAGTGACTCAATGGCAGCCACAACCTCCACAACTTCCTCATTAAAGGGCATGGCATTGGGATCCCAAATCTGGCCATGGGTTTGCATTGCCCCAAGTTCTTGGTTTTTGAGTTCTATGCCCTTCGTAATGGCTATTTCAAGGGCATCCTCATTCAATTCCTCAAGATACTCATGCACCAAAGAATCAATGATATCAATAGAAAAACATGAATGGTCATCAACGGGATATCTCATAGTTTCAGAAATATTAAAATCAATAACTTCCCCATCGAATTCCATTGTCAAAGTGCCTTTGAACACATCAATCTTTGTACGGGCTGTCTTCATGAATGGCCCACCAAGGAGAATCGGCAAAGAGGTGGAATGGGCTGAATCTTCCATGTCTAAAACATAAAAATCAGTCGGGAAGATCAAATGGTTCACCTGCACTAAAACATCCTCCAAAAACACCTTTTGGGTATGCGTTAGAACGATCATCCAATTGTATAATCACACCATCTTTTTTCAATTCACCCAAGTTCATAGATGCATAAATAGAATAAGGCATGACATTTATAGATGCACCTAAATCTAACATGGCCGATTCAAAATGAGTATTACCAATTACACAAGGAATGGTAAAACTTCCCGGATCCTTGCATTTAGTGGGCAGTTTACGTTGTAAAACAGCTGAGACATTTTCACTTACCTTGACAACCTCCTTGCTCGAAATTCTCTTCCTACTTGTGTAAAGTTCTTTTAAAAACTTGGCATACCTTGGAACTTGCTCAATTGCATCCAAAAGTGGTATATTAACTTGAACTTTTCTAAACGTTTCCAAACTATCCTTTTCAGCCTCCTCCTTCTTTGATTGCATAAACCTACGAGGAAATGGTACATTTGGAGGAACAACGTTAGAATTAATCAAAATTGGAACTTCCTTACCTTTGTTAGCCGAATTGGATGGTTTAGAAGCTTTTGGGGCCTGCGGAAAAGGTGTTTCCACCCTTGTCGTGGGGGTGCTTTGCTCCTCCTCTTCAATTATCAATTCTTCAACCTCATTGGAATGTGAATTGGATGGTTGGGGATCAGATCCAACTTGTTTTCCACTTCGCAAACTTATGGCTTTTGCATATTCGAATCCTCCATTCGGGTTGACAATGGTTGAACTAGGCAACTTACCTTGCTCTCTGAACTGTCCTACAAACTCCGCAATCTGCCCAATTTGCTTCTCCATTTGGTCCACCCTTTTTTCTTGGTTTTGCAATGCTTTGGCTTGATTTTCTTGCCCCTGAGACAAATTGGTGAGTAACTTAAGAAGTGTCTCATTATCTAAAGATGTACCTGAGGTATTTTGGGCAGGTTGTTGTGGGGCTTGTGTTGGTGCGTATTGCTTGGTATAGAAGCCCGAAGGTTGCTGCCTAAAGCCTCCTTGTTGTTGGGGCTCCCTCCACCTGAAATTTGGATGGTCTCTCCAACCTGGATTGTACGTATTAGAATATGGATCGTTCATTGGCTGGTTTTGGCCTTGAAATCCAATTGCATTGGCACTTTCCCATCCACCATTTTCAATCAATTGCGGGCACTTTTCAGAGGCATGTCCTTGGATAGAACACACACCACATACTAGTACAAGAGGAAACACTCAAACACTCTTAGAAACTTTGTGGCTTCTTCTCACTTCTCACTACTTGCTCTCTTGGTTGTTACAAATGGTGTGGATGCCTTCTCCTTTTATAGGCATGGATGGAACCTTGGAGAAGGATGGAAGCATTATGCTAGAGATATCTAGATAATTCCACTACCTTCCTAAGGTAGAATTATCTACACTAATCTTGTATGTTGGTGGAATCCTCACCATTCTTCTAGACTCTTCCACCAACTTGAACTTTGCTAGAATTCTCTAGCATGTGCATAGATTTTTCTTTGTGCATGGGTTGGATCCATTATCTTTGGGCCAAGATAAGATTACAATTCAACAAGTACAACAATGACTGCAGAAACGATGTCGTAATGCAGATCGGCGAAGAATACACAGCAGACAGTAAGAAATCAGTGACTCAAATCTCGAGCCTACAAACCATCAGAGCCTCGAGTCTCTGGCTCTGCTTCTCCAGAAATCCCAAAGCTGAGTCCCACGCCGCCGCCGGGGGGAAGCCGAAAATCCCAACCGTACCCACTTCCCGGAGAGCTTCGTTTTCCAAGTCAGCGTTCTGGAAGCCCAAGTCGAGTTTCATGTAGCCGGTTCCTCCTGGTGAACAGCCAACTGAAGTCAACCGACAATTCCCCTAATGTGGCATCGCGAAGCTCCAAAACAAGGACAAATAGAAGCAAAAAGCAAAGATAGAAAATCAAGGACTGGCTAAGTAGAAGGGGCCGAACATAGTTATACTATGGAACTAAAGTTGCAGAAGGAAGTAGCTTACCTTTCTATTGGTGATGAGGAGCAGCACTGTCCAAAGCCAAAACCAAAAAGGCCAAAGAAAACGCCAATGGAGATGATGATCATTTATGCCTTTTCCAAGTCCATTGATTCCATTGATTCCACTAGTAAAGATTTGCGGTTGATTTTTGCTAGTTTTTTGCGTTATTTAGCTGTTGGGATTCAGTGTTGAGCTAGGTAGCAAAGCAAGTATTTATTATTCGTTGATTTGTATGAAGAAATTAGTATATAATTCTTGGATTTTAAACTTGTTTAGAAAATGTTTGTTGACTTGTTTATGGTTCTTGGGTCTTATTTGTTTTTTGTTGACAAAAGGGCATTAAGCTCAAAGAAAAGACTACCATAAAATATGAAGTTTTAACGAAACACTCCCGGTACTGTTTATTTGAATGAAAAAAGATATTTTTAATCTAAAAAGTCACTTCTGGTATTATTCTCTTACAACAATTTTTTATTCTTTTAATTAAAATTCAAAGTTTTCAAACTCTTTTCATTAGTTTTCCTAATAAAATATCACCGGGCCAAGCGGCGTCCCTATTATATAAGCAACTAGAAAACATTGACAAGATGGAGGAGTTTGCTAATTAGATACTGCACCCAAATTGCAAGATAATCCAAACAGGCAAATTTGTCATCAAACAAAATTTATTTCTCAATAAATATACCAAAATTTCACAAGATCTTATCTATTTTAAGCGTATAAAATAATGTATCCAGGCCTTAGGAAGGCTATGGATATTTAACTAAATACGATATGAAATTTTGGTGATTTTTTGAAGTATATGAACTGTTATAAAATTTTGGTGCATTCAAGGGGATCCATCACAACGACCGACCACGAAGAATGTCATGCAGATGCTTGAAGGAACTGTTGAAGTCCCCGCCCCACCAAATCCTTCATAATTATATTCTCAACCAAAATGATAGCATATATCATTTGTTTTCCTAGATATCGAAACATTTTTGTCACCCAGATAGTTCATAGCTTGTCGGCAAAAGACTTGTAAATTCCTCTCCGTTTTTTCTTTTTCTGTTTGCGTTCTATAAACAAGTGTTTGAAGCAAAACTGCCAAAAATTGATAGAATCTTTCATAGTGAATGCTGGTGATGAATTTCCTAAGAACTGAGGGCTGATTTTATACGGATATGTAGTTAATAATATCATAGCCCTTACATAATTTGCACAAACTAAACTGAATTTGAAAAGTTTCAAATTCAAGATTGAACCTGGATTTTTTATGTTGATTGAAATTTTACAGAATTGATTGAAATTTTATGCTTCCCCATATTTTAAAATCACTTATATACCGCATTGATTAAATGTGTGCAGAAAGTTCCAAAAATTTCAGTGTATATACTACCCCCCACACTTTATTTTCTAAGACAGTAGAAGTAAAAATATACCAAACACATGTATTTGTACAATAGAACCTCCATAACTCTATACCCATTACATTGATAATTTCAATTAAATTTTGTTTTGGCTGGTCCCAACTTAGGGATAACGTGTTGAATTCATAATTAGCCTAATTTACAAAGAATACATTATAAAAAATTCATTAGGTTTTAGTAACATATAAATTAATAATTTTCTGATACATAATGGCCTTCCTAAAATATGACTTAATCATTGTTTGTTTAGACATCCTCCGGAAGCAAGGACCAAAAGCACCTCTAAGAAGAAGCATCAGAAAGAAAAATATTGTTAAGCTGCAAGTTTCTTGCCCACCACCACACATCCACATGTTTCCTATGGTGTATAAGTTATGCTTTTGTCTGCAATAACTTCAAAGTCGTCTTTTTTTTTTTAATGTTTTAGTCTTTTGCATTTAGAAATGGCACTGAGAATAAAATAAGAAACAAGAGACCTTAATTATGAGGTACGTAGGACTAAAGTCATGGAACTTTGGAATTAATTGATCTGCCTTTACACTGTTTTACCGGGTTAAAGGGTTTATTCTGATTTCTTACAATGTCGTCAAACCTGAAGAAGAGAATTTTTCCAGGGGCAACGGAGACGTTAACGGCATGTTTACTTATGAGAAATGGGTATCTAAAGTGTGTTTACGTTAATGACATTATTATTATTATTCTAATATTTCATTTTTACTAATGCACAAGGAATGAAAAAGTAGAGTAGTAATCTTGAAAACTAGTTCATCATATACCTGAAAAAGTACGTACACACATTCCCTAAATTGATCTGGCAAAACTTCCTGGTTCTTGTTTAAGTTTTCATACAAGAATCCTAGCTAGTGTAGGAAGTTTATACGGACTGCAACTGAACTTACAAGTGATTATGCTCAAAAGTCTGAGCAGTCGATCCTGACAAAACCCGAAGTCATTGAATAATGGTAGAATTTTACGTATGACGTTAATTACATTGAAAACTCGTCTAATATGGTTTCTAATCCAAACTTTAGGAAAGTTAGATTGTTGGTATGCAGCAGCTATATGTGGATAATTAATATATCTTTTATTTCTCGAAGAAAAATACACTTGATTAGCACACAAAGTGATCTTTAACATTGGAGAGAAACTGGAAATATGCATATCTCCATGACCGGCTCAAAGCTAAAGGGCCACAAACTCCTAAAAATCCTACAATGAAACCAAGAGCCACAGAAATATGAAACCATGGAATTTCATTCCCATTGCCTTGTACATCTTCCATGTTCTCAGTTGTATTATTACTTGTATTCATCTGTCCGCACTCGTTTGGAAGCGGGGAGCCACAAAGTCCAGGGTTACTCTCAAAGGTGGTGGCACCGAAGCCTTGGAGCTGTGTGCCGGTTGGTATCGATCCTTCTAGATTATTGTATGCAACACTAAATGAAGCCAAGAAATTAAGACTTGACAGTGATGCTGGGATTCCGCCAGATAGATGATTTCTTGAGAGGTCTAATGTCTCCAAGTTTTTGAGGTTTGATATTTGGTTTGGAATATTGCCGGAGAAGTTGTTGACGCTAAGATCCAATTTTTGAAGATATTGCAATTGGCCAATCTCATAAAGAGTCTAGTAGTAATTGTATAGTTGGAGTTCATTAGACAAGGTTAAATGTGTAATTAGTTGCTGTATGTTGAGGTCAATTATGTCAATAGAATTGTATCTATAAATACTGATGTACATGTATTGTTCAGTAAGAAAAGTTAAATGAGAAGAAGATATTTTTACATCTTTGAGTACTCTGAAAGTCAAGATTCAATATGGTATCAATCGCCACCGCCTCACGGCCTTGGTGACTCTTCGATCGTTCTTGGTGACTCTTCGATTCTCACGGTTTCTCCGCTCCGATCTCTGGTCCGATCCGATCAGATCTCACGGTCTCACGGCTTCTCCGATCTGATCGTGGTGATTCTTCTCTTACTTCTCTGTCATTTGTGTGGTTATTTGGTTGATTCTTGCTCTGTTCATCCATCATGGCGTCCGATTCGTCATCTTCTCTCCCAAATTCCTCTTCTCCAAACCCTAATTTGGTGCAAAGCTATACCTCTCTCACGATTCAGAACATTGGCAGTATGGTTCCGATCAAGCTTAAGAGCTCCAATTATCTTCCCTGGCGAGCCCTCTTTGCCCCAATTCTTCGTCGCTACAAACTTCTTGGTGTTATTGATGGTTCTGAACCTTGTCCCTCTCCTCTCCTGTCTGATCGCTCCGTCAATCCGGCATTTGAACAGTGGTACGAAAAAGATCAAAATCTATTGATCTGGTTGAATTCTACACTCTCGGAGGAGATTATTCCTTTCACAGTTGGGGTTTCTTCTTCTCGTGATCTGTGGCTCAAATTGGAACAGCGGTTTGGTGGAATCTCCGATGCTCATATTCATCAGCTTCGATCTCGCCTTCAATCTCTTCAGAAAGGCTCTCAATCGATCTCTGAGTATCTCCAGCAAATTAAAGCAATTTCTGATTCTTTAACAGCTGTTGGTGCCTCCGTGTCCGATCGTGACTTGATTGCTGCTACATTGCATGGTTTACCAGAGGAGTTTGACTCATTTGTTGATTCTATTACTCTTTGCCTCTCATCTACTACTTTGGATGAATTGCATGGTCTTCTTCTTACTAAAGAATTGTCAATGGCTCGTCGAAAGAAATCAGTTGCTCCTGAACCGGTTCATGCTTATGCAGCTCAGAATCAACCACCTCTCCTTCCTACACCACATTCTTCTCAGGCTTATGCAGCTCAACATCAACCTATGCAGAATTCTTTTCGCTACAACTCTAATCGTGGCCGGAACAATAATCGCTTTCATAACAACAGAGGCAATCGAAACTTTAATGGCAACAACAGGGGCTCTCACTCTAATTCTAGCTTCCAAAGGTACAACAATCCTAGTTTTCGTTCTTCTAGTAATCCTGGAGTTCGTAATAATTGTCAAATATGTGGATCATCAAGTCATGAAGCTCTTGATTGCTATGATCGAATGAATCCAGATATCTTTGGGAAAGTACCCCCTACTAAACTTGCTGCCATGTATACTCATTATGCTTCCAAACCCTCTCCTTCATGGATTTTAGATTCTGGTGCCACTTCTCATATCACCCATGACATCTCCAATCTCTCTTCTCCTACTCTTTACACTGGTGAAGATAAGGTGTATATCGGCGATGGTAAAGGTTTGTCCATTCATCATACTGGCAGTACATTGTTAAATACTGCTCATACTTCTTTTAAATTGAACAATGTGTTACATGTTCCGAAAATGAAGCACAATTTACTCTCTGCATATCAATTTCTCAAGGATAATTCCTGCTCTTTGACTTTGCATTCCAATGGCTCTGTTGTTAAGGATCGTTCTACGGGGAAGATGCTTTTGCAGGGACCGGTTAACAATGGTTTCTATACTTTTCAAGGTATCCCTGCTTCCTGCTCTCCCTCTTGTTCATCCCCTCATGCTTTAGTAGGTACTAAAGCACCTGTGAATATTTGGCACAGTCGCTTAGGGCATCCCTCTTCTGCTATCTTCAGGCGAGTTCTATCTGCAAATAAGCTTGCACTGCAGGGAAAACGCTCAGTTGATTTCTTCTGCTCGGACTGAGCAATTGCTAAGAATCACAAGTTACCATTTCATCCGTCTAGTTCTATTTCTACTACTAGTTTAAGTTTGTTACATTGTGATGTTTGGGGTCCTGCTCCTGTTGTCTCTGCCTGTGGCTATCAGTACTATCTTTTAATAGTGGATGATTACAGCAATTACTCTTGGTTCTTTCCTTTAAAGGCCAAATCTGATGTATATTCTACTTTTGTTGTATTCAAGACCTATGTTGAGAATTCTGTTGGTAATAAAATCAAATGTTTGAGGTCAGATTCAGGGGGTGAATTTACTAGTAACAAGTTTAAATCTTTTCTTCAAGATCATGGTATATCTCATCAACTCAGCTGTCCCCACACACCTGAACAGAATGGCTGTGTTGAAAGAAAACACAGACATTTAGTTGAGACCGCCAGGACTCTATTAGTTGCCTCTAAAGTTCCTCATCTATATTGGGTTGAATCCTTCTCCACTGCAGTCTATTTGATAAATCGCCTGCCTATTTCAAGTGTGAATAAGTCTTCATGGGAAATTTTATTCAACTCTATCCCTGATTACTCCAAGTTGAAGGTTTTTGGTTGCTCCTGTTATCCCTGGTTAAAGCCATATATTCACTCCAAGTTAGAAGGAAAGAGTACAGAATGTGTATTTTTGGGCTATAGTTTGCAGCACAAGGGCTATCGGTGTCTTGATCCTAACACTCAGAGAATATATATCTCCCGCCATGTCCAATTCAATGAAAACCAGTTCCCATTTCTTCATTCTTCATCTGTGGTAGTTCCTCTGGCCTCTCACCCTCCACCTTCCCCTATTGATTTGCACTTCTCTATTCCACCGAGACCTATTTCCTCTTCTCAGGCCTCTCAACCTCCAGTTCAAACTACTGCTCCTTCCACTGAGCATGTTTCTTCCCCACCATCATCCTCTAATTCTGTATCCAATTCTACAGCTCATAATATCCATCATATGCTTACTCGCTCAAAGGCTGGTATCTTTAAACCCAAAGCATATTCTGCCACCAAACATCCTTTACCTGTTGATGTTGATTTTGTTCCGTCCACATACTTACAAGCCTCCAAGTATGCCCACTGGAGACAAGCTATGCAGGACGAGTTTAATGCTCTTCAACTCACTGGTACTTGGCACTTGGTACCCCACTCTCCGTCTCAGAACATTGTTGGCTGTAAATGGGTATTCAGAATAAAGCGAAAACCTGATGGTACAGTGGACAGGTATAAAGCTCGGTTAGTGGCCAAAGGTTTTCATAAAAAAGAAGGTGTTGATTATCAAAATACTTTCAGTCCAGTAGCTAAGCCAGTCACCATTCGTATTTTATTAACCTTGGCTGTTCAATATGACTGGTTTCTTCATCAACTGGACATTAGCAATGCCTTTTTACATGGCGATCTCAAGAAAGATGTTTTTATGACTCAGCCCCCTGGTTTTATTGATTCCAATCTTCCTAGTCATGTCTGCAAACTCAAGAAATCTCTGTATGGTTTAAAACAAGCCCTCAGGGCTTGGTTTGATAAACTGTTCCAAGTCCTGTGCACACTTGGGTTTAAGCAGTCCTCCTCTGATGCTTCTCTCTTTGTTCTACAAGCTTCAGCTCTTGTTCTTGTTTTGGTCTATGTCGATGACATTCTTGTCACCGGACCCAATGCCACTCTCTGCCAACGATTCATTCACCAACTTAGTCAAGCATTTCCTGTTAAGGATCTGGGACCTCTTCATTATTTTTTGGGTTTGGAGGTGCAAAGAAATTCTGACGGTCTCTTCATGCATCAAAGTAAATACTCCCTTGATCTGCTTAACAAGGCAAATATGGCAGGTGCCAAGCCTTGTGTCACTCCTCTTGGTACCACTAAACTTGATCACAGTGGTCCTTTACTCTCTAACCCCACTGAATATCGATCTTTAGTGGGTGGCTTGCAGTATCTTACTTGGACTCGCCCTGATCTATCCTTTGTTGTCAACCAAGTTTGTCAGTTCATGCATTCACCACGAGAACAACACCTGCAAGCTGTCAAACGGATTCTCCGATTTCTCAAAGGCACCCTTACTCAAGGTCTTTGGTTTAAAAAGGGTTCTCTTGCCCTCACTGCTTATTCTGATGCTGACTGGGCCGGTTGTTCTTTTGATAGACGATCTACTACTGGCTTCTGTGTTTTTCTGGGTCCCAATCTGATCAGTTGGAATGCTAAAAAGCAACCCACTGTTGCCAGGTCCTCCACCGAAGCTGAATATCGAGCCTTAGCACATACTGCCGCTGAACTCACCTGGATTTGCAAAGTATTTTCTGATATCAACTTTCCTTTGTCTAAAGTTCCAACTCTTTGGTGTGATAACATTTCAGCAATTTCTCTTGCCTCCAACCCTGTGTTTCATGCTCGGACAAAGCATGTCGAAGTGGATTATCATTACATTCGGGAGTTAGTCTTGGCACATTTGATTAAAGTTCTTTATGTCTGCAGCCAAGATCAATTAGCTGATATTCACACCAAATCCCTTTCAAAACATAGATTCTGTTTTCTGCAATCCAAGCTTCCTCTTGGCACTTTTCCTGTCCCAAGTCTCAGCTTGAGGTGGTGTAAAGAGTCTAGTAGTAATTGTATAGTTGGAGTTCATTAGACAAGGTTAAATGTGTAATTAGTTGCTGTATGTTGAGGTCAATTATGTCAATAGAATTGTATCTATAAATATTGATGTACATATATTGTTCAGTAAGAAAAGTTAAATGAGAAAAAGATATTTTTACATCTTTGAGTACTCTGAAAGTTAAGATTCAATATCTCAAAGGGTATATTGCCACTTAGACTGTTGTTCTTGAGGGAGATTGCTCTTGGCATGTTGGATAGATACTTGTACTGTGAAGAATGTAAAGATGAATTATCATCGCGTAGGAAGTAGATGGGAAACTCAAAATGATAACCCTGGGCTGTTTGATTTGGAGCATGTTGCGATACTAATGCTTGTAGTCTGCAAAGCTCCTTCGGAAATTCACCTGAAATCAAGTTATTATTCAACCGTACAGAGAAAAGACTTGGAAGATTCCCCAACCAACCAGGTATTGAACCAGTGAGTCTGTTAAAAGACAAATCCAGGACTTCCAGTTTCGTGAGCTTCGAGATCCATGCAGGTACTTGACCTGTCAAGTGACAGCTATATAAACTGAAAACACGGAGATTATGTAACCCAGAATCAACAATTATATTCTCGTCCGGCATTTCGTCACCTTGAAAAGTTTTAGAAAGGAGGAGTACCCTTAGACTTTTGAAATGCATCAGTATTTTCATTGCCCCCGTAATGTTGGTGAATTTGTTTTCAGAAAGCGAGAGGAAGGACAAGGATTTCAATGAAAGAATCTCAGGTTGTATTTGCCCTTCAAGATCATTTGTAGCCAGTCGAAGTGCTTTGAGGGACTTGCATGAGTAAAGGCTTATTGGAAAGATACCAGTGAACGTATTATATACAAAATCGAGTTTACTAAGTTGAGTAAGTTTCGAGAAATCAAGTGCAGAGATATTCCCACTAAAACGGTTGAAGCCCAGATTTAGTTCAATAAGGTTTGTGCAATTCAACAATGATAGGGGCAGCGGACCTTCTAGATTGTTGTAGTGAAGCAGCATGAGCTCTAATTTGGAGAGCTTCCCAATACGGAGGGGAAGTATGCCACTCACCTGATTAAAGGAGAGGTCCATGATTCTGAGATTGGTAAGGTTTAGAATGTTTTCACCAATGGGGCCGGAAATCTTATTGTAAGTTAATGAAATTTCTTGAAGTGTTTGAGCATTGTAGATATCACTAGGAAGGAACCCGGAGAGAGTATTAAAGCCTGCACGAAAGACATCCAATTTGGAACAATTTCCTAGTCCGAGAGGAATCAAGCCCTTGAAATCATTGTCGGAGAAATCCAAGACTCGAACCAAAGAAGAATTAAAACAGATTGAGGATGATATTAGGCCCGAGAGAAGGTTAAAACTCAAATCAAGGATCTCAAGACGAGTCAAGGACAAAAAGAGCCCAGCATCCACAGGACCGGAAAGCAGATTGTGGGAGAGGTTGAGGTGCGAAAGATGCGTCAGGTTTTTGAGCGATGAGAGAAACATACCTCCTTTGAGGCCTTTGGATGGCAACTGCAATCGGATGATCCGACCTCCCTGATCACAAGTGATGCCTTCCCATTGGCAACAATCAACTGAAGCAGTCCAGTTTAATGGAGGGGAAGACTGAGTGATTGACAAGGAAGAGAGAGCGTTACGTTCGGCTAGATTGCATGCATGCTTTGTAGATATAATGGAAGAAAATAAGAGGATGAGAAGGAAGCCATGAGAAATTGGATGACCCATCTTAGATTTAGATTACTCACAGCTTTTTTCATCCAAGCGTATGTATGTAGACATATACAGCATACGCGTATTAAGAAGCTGCAAGCTTATTTACTCCACAACATGTTCCTATGGCGTACATATGTGTGTATACACATATTATGATTTTGTGTACAATATATTAATGGCTTCAAAGTCGTCTAAAGATTCTTTAATGTTTTAGTCTTGGATTTGACTTTAGGAGTAGATAACAAATAAAATAATACAACAGACATGGACTTCTAGGAATTAGAGGTTGCGTTTGTTAGCACTCGATAGTCTTCACTGGACTAGACCGGGTTAAAAATCAATCTATCGTGTTTGTTATTCGCATGGGTTAGCTTTAATGGGATTAGCTGGGATTCACGTCGACCAAGGGCCTAGCTAGAAGGTCTTAGGCCATCTCCAATGGAGAGGGCTAAACGTCCAAAAGTCAAAGTTCGAAGGCTGGCACCGAAGATTAAGGTTTGAAGGTAAAAACGAATTGCAAAGTTCTGCAGGAGAATTGGATCGATTTGGGTTTTTCCAAGCACAACTCTCTCTTTTGATCTTTGGAATCCAAGTAGTGAACTTTTCATCTGGGATTTTTCCAATTTTCTAATTTCAAAGATCTGCTGTTGTGGTTGTAAAAAGTCCGAAACTAGTAGAGTTTCTTTCACTATGTGTCTTTGAGAGCTCAAAAGCCCTTATTTCTTTCCGACATTTATAGCTATTTCATTATTTTGCTTCTTAGTCCGACACTACACCAAACGTTTCACTAACTTAGTATAGCTTATTTTATTCTAAGGCAGTCCATCCTAGTCACTGAAATTAATCCAGTATGAGATAGTGTAACTACCCATCCTCAAATATTTCGGTTTTTATAATTTTAATGCATGAATTTACGAAAATACCATTTGAGGAAAAAATGTTGACTTTTGTTGACCGCCTTGTCGTGTCACATAAGATTCATTTCTTTGGCGTATCATTGTAGTACTCGTCGCTACGAACGTGTGGGCGCAAGCGGAACATAATTCGGAATTATAACAAAGATTTTATGAAGCTTGAAACGGCAAGGGTATTTTGGTCAATTTTCATTTGAAACACATGTTGTATTGTGGTTGTGTGCCACTTGGGACCCACAGATTGGTCCCTAATCTTCTGGAACTCTCTCCCTCTCCTTTCTCTCCCGTGACTTTTCTCTCTCTACTCTCTCAGCTTTCTCTCTCTCATACATTTTCTTAACTCTTTCATTCCTCTCTGTGCACCGCTGCACCACCACCATCGCTCACCTAACCGGCGAGCCACATCACCATCACCCCCATTTCGTCCCATCTCTTTCCCCAAAACAAGAAATTTAAACTAAACCCTCGGGCCCACTCTTAAACCGGAGAAACAGAGGATGGAGAACTCCAGCAAGTTCTCAAATCTTTCTGATAGGGTAAGACTCAAGAATACCTTTGATCTCTTCTTCTTTGACATTTTGATTTGATTTTTGAGTTGTATACATGTTTTGGTGACGATCTAACACATAAATCAACTCGGGAAGACTTCCCTCGATTTTTCGGCGACTGCCATGATTTTTACAGGCGGTTCTCTGCCCTTTCCAGCCACCTATTTTACTTGGGTAAGGTAGATTCGACTCCCTCATCTTTTCATCTTTATTTGGTTTAATTTTGGAGTGAAATGGTCAAAGATCAAGCTCCATCGGAGCTCAGGAACTTATCCCTGCCAAACCAGCCAGAAACCGACAACTAGACCCGCGACGGGGACTGGGTCAACCCAAACCGCAACCCAAAACTGGCCCAACCCAGCTGCTGGGCCAAATCCAATAACCCGGCCCACACATTTGGGCCATGTAACCCAGCCCATTAACCTAGTAACTCAGGCCCAACCCAGCAACCCAGAACCTGGATCAGGCCCAACCCAGACCCCAAGCCCAGTTCCATGGTTCACGCATGGAGGGCTGTCAGGACCGACGCATGGTTACACGCGCCTCCGCCGAAGGTATTGTGCTCCGTCGCCATCCACGGCGGCGCCAGTGAATTTTTCGGAGACCCATCTCGGCGCTTGCAATGGCGCGCGGCCGTCCAGGCCGCCGCCCCGTGGCGGTGCGTGGGGGAACCCGAGGTCCCTCTTTAGGTTTTTCGACATGCAAAGTCCAAATCCACTGTCTGTTTTCCTAAATTCTGTCGTTTTAGTAGAGTTTTATTAAATAGCCTCTATTTGTGTTTAGGTGCGTCGGTGGGAAGTGACATTGTCCTCGCTAGTTCGAGCGGCTCCTCAACAATGGAATATTGTGAGTGGACCCCTTCTAAACTTGCATGTTTTTATAACATATTAGGCTTGCATGCATTTCATATTTTATGACTTGATTACGTTTTATGATATGTTTTACGGATTTCTAGATTTATGCTTTATGAAGAATTCATGATTTATTAATATTGCTTTTATGCATTATTTATGATTTATCGAAATTACGTTTTACCAAATATTATGAATTATTGGATTTTCGTCTATGAAATTCATGGATTTACGAATATGATTTATTTATGCAGTTATGAGATGAGACTTTGAGCTTTAGAGCTCCGGATTTGATATGAGATTTTTGAGGTATGTTTTCGGTGCTTATCTAGTGTGTTATCATACATCAAATCCACACAACACGGGTATGTAGACGTCTATGGCCATAGAACACAGTTGATGATATTTATGCTATACCCCCAACTTCACTGGTGAAACCAGTGTCGGACAGCTTCACTAGCCACGACTAGTGTCGATATGTGATGTTATATGTATATGTTTCTTCTCTGGCGTAACCCAGAGTCGTAAAGCTTCACCTTTGAGTGATAGGGCCTACCATGTTTCTTCATTGGCGTAACCCATTGTCATACAACTTCACCTTCGGATGATGGACATGTTATGCCTTCGGGTGACTATGATACTCCTAGTGAGTACATTATTGATGAGATTTATGGATTTGCCTCCGGGCGGCGATATCACCATTTTTTAGCATTGTTTTACACGTATATGTTTTATAAATGTTTTCATGGCATGTTATAGTTCAGAAAACCTACTATGTAGTACTATATATGTGTTTTCAAAACAGGAGGTTAGTATGTTCAGAAAGAAAATGATTTTCTTATTATTAGTATTATTATTATAAATTTTGGTCCACTCACCCTTTTGTTTTGTACCCCCTCAGGAGTTAGAATCGAGGCACACGATCCCGGCGTCAAGGCACTTCTGCATAGGTATCTTCGAGTCTTCTCTGTGTAGGACCCATTCCTTGGTTTGTACCTTTTCATAATAAATCTTTCACATTATTCTTGATTAGTTGTATGCTCTGAACATGTTTCTACATTAGTATATTTCTTTTTTATCACATATTTTAATTTGCATGCATGTTAAAATGGTTTCGTCACCCTCAGGTGTCGGCCAGCACTTGTCTATCCTAGCATTTGGGGATATCGGGATCGGAGCGTGTCAGATAGTCCAGTACAATAAACGCACCCATATAGTTTTGCGCTTTGATTATGTACCGTGAGTATTGTATTATATATGTTATTAGGTACCTAAAATTCAAATCAACAATCATCATCATCACACTCTAGGCGATACTCATGTAAAACAAATATTCATTGTCATTCAAACAATTAAGCAAAAAACAAACATAAAATTCAAATAATAGTCAAGACAATCCCGTTCTTGCAATTGTTCGTGGTACGAGGAACCACCAGACATTATCAATGATATTCTATTTTCTGAATGTAATGCCTAAGCTCATGTTTGCTCCGGCTTCCCCTTTTGTACTGATCTTTTATCAATGAATCAATATCGTTGCTTTCATAAAAAAATAAAAATAAAAAGTCAAGACAATCCACGTCAAATTAATATCCAAGGTTTAAACCTAAAGCAATAATGATCTTGAGACTTGAAATTTTGAAGTAAAGAAAGGTGGGAGAAGACAGGAGAGGTTGACGACGTCACTGCTGTATGTGCTTTCATGCCTTCACGAAGTGATACTATGAGACGAGAGAGACGAGTTTGAGCTTTATAAAAACCTTGCCCAAAACAACATCATTTTAGGTTTGGGCAGTTTTTTTTATTGAAAAAATTCAAACGCCCAGACGACTCCTCGACAACTCCTCAAACGCGCCTCAGGCTCAGAGGTGCGCCTCACAAAGGCCTATGAGCATATAGCCCACTCCTGTTGCCAATTTAAAAAACGCAAAGTTCATGCTCTATGTTGGCAATTTAAAAAGGCGTGATAGAAATGGCACCGAATACACACTGGATTAAGGCTGCTTTAGATTCACACCTTGATAAAGATGCTGCCTAATGGTCTTTGAATTTTATGTTTGGATGGCAAGTTGTATAGCAATTTATATATCAACTGAATTAACGTCTATTTATTTTTAAAAAAAAATCTATTTATTAATTGGATAGCTAGCAGTAGTTTATAAAATATTAAATGATATCATACTTGGAAATTCCCCGTTTTGTAGGTTTAAAGACCCATTGACGAGTGGTGACTATCCGAAAAGCATGCGTTCACTTGGTGGAGAACCATTACCAAAATTAAGCCCTAATTGCCGGACCAAAACTAATTAGATAAAACAAGACTGCAACCCTACATCAAGGAAGAGAAGTTGTTGACTACAACTTGAGTAAAGTAAGGTGGTAACCACAACTAACCTCACACCTAGAGATAAAGTGATGACTATGACCTAACCTATACTTATATTCCAACAACGACCTATTCAACATGAATCAGTCAATAAATCATTTCAAGATTGTGAATTGCGTACGCACTACGTAGTATAAATTTGTAACAAGAAGGTGTGGAATTGGATCCCCTCCTGAGCAAATGGTAGGAATCCTCATGACCCACTAACATGGACGGTTGGACTTTGATTCAACGGCTACAAATAGGGGATCCTTCTAAAGTTATAATAATTGTAACCGTTTGATCAAAATTCAACGACCCCTATTAGTGGGTCATGAGGATCTCCACCATTTGCTCAGGAGGGGATCCAATTCCGTCAAATATGTATGTATCTTAGGAATATAAATTATTGTAAAAAACATGCTCATCAAATTAAATATTTGTTAATTTGGTTTAACTCAAATTTTATATCATAAGCACCTTACTTATCGCATGTGCACTTTGACATTTAGTTGAGTAAAAAATTTGGTAGTTAATATTATAATTTTATTCTTGACAAAATAGAGTAATATGATTTGTCACTCTGCACAGTACATCAAATAACCAAATTTGGTCATCTGCACTCTGCAAAATAGACTAATATGATTTGAAAGTTCATATATTTTTACCTCTCTGGATAGGAACATTACGTTGAGAATGAATCTCACCTGAATGAAAGAAGATACCTTGTATAGACTAATAGGTAAGTTGGTTCCCACATTGCCAATTAGTTTTATAGTGGAACCTCAATTTTTTTCATGGTATCATAGCACGTTGTCTAACGTGTGAAGCGCAACGATCCCACGCGCTCCACGTCTTCATGTTTGTGTTGTCTACGTGATTGGCTTTGAAATTCGCCGCACGTGAGAGAGTGTATTGAGAATGAATCCACATTCTTGATGAGAAAAGAGACATTGCATGAACTTATAAGCAAGTTGAGTTACTCCTCCAATTGATAATTGATTGTATTATATGTAAGTTTGGCTTATAAGTAAGTTGATTTCTTCAAATCCGTAACAATTTTCATTTAAAAAGTTTTATTAGTGTCTTGAACTTTCATCCATGCATCACGGAATACTCAGAAAACTAAATTATCTTACACGCTATGCAGAAATTGAACAAAGTACATAAAGTTTGAAAGAGTCAAAAGACAGTTTCCAAGTAATGCCCGTGAAGAATCCAAAAAAATACTTGGAATCAGAGTCAGTTGAACCATTGACGAAAATGAGCTCATTGTTGACTTTGTTGCGGTTTGATCCTCTAATTTAAGCACAAGAAATCACATCATCGTCCATCATCCAAGTTTTTTATTTCATACTTGAAGAAGATGAAACAAAAAATTGCAAGTGATTGACGCAGTTTATTTGAAAAAAAAAATTCGTCACCTTTGTAATTTTCCCATGGCTTGTCCACTGATAAATCTTCCCTTCTTCCTTTTCATGTTTCTACCATTTTCCACCCTAGCTCAAACCTCCAAAAACATTTCTTTAGGCTCATCTCTCACTGCACTAAATGATGATAACTCATCATCATGGACATCGCCATCTGGCGACTTTGCTTTCGGTTTTCAAAGAATCGGAAAAGATGGGTTCCTACTAGCCATTTGGTTCGATAAGATAAAAGATAAAACTATTGTCTGGTCAGCCAATGGGGACAATCTAGTGCCAGAGGGATCCAAAGTTGAGCTTTCGATCGGTGGCGAGCTTATGCTCACTGATGCTACCGGCAAGCGCATATGGTCTGCTCAATCTGTTAGTCCTGGAGTTGCCTATGCATCCATGCTAGACACTGGAAATTTTGTACTGGCGGATCGAAGTTCATCCAATGTGTGGGAGAGTTTTGATAAACCAACGGATACAATACTACCTACACAGATTCTAAATCAGAACGACGTACTCTTTGCGCGCTACACGGCAACAAACTACTCACGGGGAAGATTCATGTTTATTCTACAATCTGACGGAAATCTCTTGCTTTACACAACGAGATTCCCACTGCCGACAAACAATTTTGCTTACTATGCAACCATGACTATGCATACCGGCTTTCAGGTCATCTTCAATCAGTCCGGCTATCTTTACCTTACTGCAAAGAACGGAAGCATACTGAATATGGTATCATCCAACACAGTTTCCATGCAAAATTTCTACCATAAAGTAACTCTGGAGCATGACGGAGTTTTGAGGCACTCTGTTCATCCTAAAACTGCTGCCTCAAGTGCCGGAAGCCCCATGGCTTGGTCCCCTTTGACCTCTGAACCTTCGGATATTTGCTTAAGAATTGGAGGAGACACAGGCAGCGGTGCATGCGGATACAACAGCCTATGCAGTTATGATGATAAAGGACCAACTTGCCGATGTCCTTCTGGCTACATATTTATTGATCCCAATGATGTCTTGAAAGGATGCAAGCAAAACTTTGTTTCACAAAGTTGTGATGAGGCCTTGCCTGACACAGATAGTTTTGATTTTGACGAGATGCAAAACACAGAGTGGGCTGGCGGTAGTTATGAGCATTTTACAAAGGTATCTGAGGATTGGTGCAGACAGAATTGCTTAGATGATTGTTTTTGTGTCGCCGCCATTTTCAAGGATGGAGAGTGTGAAAAGAAGAGGATTCCTCTTTCGAATGGAAGAATGAACCCGAGTATTGGTGGCAAAGCTCTCGTCAAAGTAAGGAAAGACAACTCTACTTTGATACCTGAAGTTCCAAATACAAAAAAGAAAGATTACTCGACCTTGATCCTCATCGGATCAGTGCTCCTGAGTAGCTCAGGGATTCTGAACTTGATTTTGCTATTAACAACCTATTTGGTTGTTTCTGGTATTTCTTGTATAAAAGTGAATCTGACTGAACCTAATTATCCAGTCATCTCTGATATGAATTTGAAGCATTTTACTTATGAGGAGCTAAAAAATGCTACGAATGAATTCAAGGATGAACTAGGACGCGGTGCTTCTGCAATAGTTTTCAAAGGAGTTTTAGCCTCTAATAATGAGAAGAGCGTTGCGGTCAAAAACTTAGTCACTAGGGTCGGAGAAAATGATTTGGAATTCAAAGCGGAAATGGGTTCTATTGGCAGAACAAACCACAGAAATTTAGTACAGCTACTTGGATTTTGTTACGAGGGAGAGCACCGAATGCTTGTGTATGAGTTCATGAGCAACGGATCTTTAGCGAGCTTCCTTTTTGGAGAGTTGAGGCTAAGTTGGTACCAGAGAAGGAAAATTGCACTGGGAATTGCAAGAGGGTTGTTGTATTTGCATGAGGAGTGCTGCAGCCAAATTGTACATTGTGACATCAAGCCTCAAAATATTCTTCTCGATGACTCTTTCTCAGCAAGAATTTCTGACTTCGGACTGGCCAAGCTTTTGAGAATGGATCAGACTCGAACCACGACTGGAATCAGGGGAACGAAAGGTTATGTGGCCCCTGAATGGTTGAATAGGTTACCTATCACGGCCAAGGTCGATGTTTACAGCTTCGGAATTTTGTTGTTAGAGATTATTTTCTGCAGGAAGCATTTTGAGCCAACGGCAGAGGATGAAGATCAAATGATACTAGCTGATTGGGCCTACGATTGCTATAAGCAGAATAATCTGCACCAGCTATTCAAGAATGACGATGAGGCAATGCATGACATCAAGAAGATGGAGAAGTATGTGATGATTGCAATATGGTGCATTCAGGAGGATCCGTCGCTTAGGCCTACCATGAAGAAAGTTGCGTTGATGCTCGAAGGAACTGCCGAAGTCTCAGCTCCACCCGATCCATGTTCTTTCATAAGTTCAATAATTTAACTTCTTCCAATTGTAATCCATTTCTTTTGTATATCAAAAGTTTGTGTATTATTTATTTTCAAATACTCTTTAGTTCTTAATGTACTGTGTAGTATCGAATGTACAATAATTCTCTTAAAATGTCCAAATAAATAGAGGAATTATCAATGGTATAAAACCCATGCTCATTTTTTTGGCTTACGCGTTCTTCCAGTCTTTCTCAATAGCAACTTCAAAAACTCCAAGCTTTCTCACCTACTGCAGAACCTCTCAAACCTTGTAAAGTTAGCCGGAAAACTATCCTGGTGTTTCACGTTCGAGATGAAGCTGATTTAAGGACTTAGATATGCAAAACGAAAAGCTGGTAGCATATAAAAACCTCTGCTTTGGTTAATTTAGTTGGAAAGCATAATTATGTAACAGAAAAAATTTGTATTAAACACATGGACACATAATATATTAATATGTACAAAGAAAGATGGTTTCTTTCTTTCCTTCTTTCGTTGTCTCATGGTAGGCATGCGGATGTGTCATTCTGAGTGTTGTGGCTCCCTTTGCTCCCTATGTTGGAGAATGATGCTTGATCAAAGGAGAGTACTGAATGATGGAACTCAATTTGCCCAAAAAAAAAAAAAGCTTAACGAAGCTGGTAAGACAGAGTAGGATTCGAAGTGTTGATTCCAAAGAAGGCGCCAAAGTTGATGCACGAAACCGGGTGGACCTCGAGTCAACGTAAAGTGTGGTGTAAAGACCTTCGCAAGGGTGCTCCGGTCAAGGGTGGACTAGTGTAACAACCTGCAAGGAAGGTAAAATAGGTATCGAAGGGCACATGTGTGTTACCAGCTTAAGTGCCTCCGAAGCACGGACACTTTGGTCGGTTTACGGTGATTCGCAGTTGACCGATACTTGGTAGTTTCAAGGTCGATATAATATGGTACAAATAATTTATCATAGCATATGGTTTATGCAATCTTTAATGCATTATCGTTGAAATCAATCATGTGTATTATTAAGCATTATCCAAAAATGCTACTATTACTACCTATTTGTACCATCTCTCTAATAGAGATTCATGCATTGGCGGGCCTTGCCTTTATTAGAGAAATAATACAAATAAATGGTAAGTGTAACATGATTAATCAATATCATGGTAGGTTTTACTTACGATATGCATCTGGATTGTGTTTTCTGTGTGACCCAATTTTTAGTTTCTTTTTCATTGAAGTGCTGGGCTAGAAGAGACGTGACTAGAAGCTTCTAAATTCTACCAAAAAGAGTAGCTGTATAGAGTTTCCAAGTCTAGATTGGACTAGTTAGGGCTTCAACCCAAAAAAAGGGGTAGAAAAGAATGCTTGTTGTAGGCCATGGACAATAGGAAAAACTCGAGTTTAAAACTAGACTCAGAACAGCATTGATGTTCCATCTCTTTGAAGCATTCAAAGAAGGCGGCTTCCAAGTGATTGGCCTGCATGCACATTAAGACTTAAAAAGACTTTGCATCCATTACCCAATTGCCAAATATCCAACTGCAAATCTACCATGATTGAACGTTTATTTAGTTGTTAGTGAAGACGACGGAACTCGTTACAGTTGACTTGAAAATTAAGTAGCAGAATGCATGATCCCGATTGCAAACCTTACAGCGGTGCATCTAGACTCGAGGCTCAAGCGCTGTAATTTGTGCCAAAAACATATGCAAACCTTATACGTACGGACATTGCCGCGATATACTAGGTATAAATCGTCATAAGCACCTTACTTAATTGCTAGTTATTTATTTCTTAATTTTTATTCTTGACAAAAAGAGTAAAATGGTTTGTTATTGTCTCGAACTTTTACGATGGGTATGACAGAAAGAGTAAGGGAGATTATATTCACACACCCCAAATTACTTCTCTCACACCCTTTTAACTTTTTGATGTTTTTTCTACCAAGTGTTAGTGATGTGTAGAAAATATTAAAAAATTAAAAAGATGTGGGAGAAGTAATTTAAGGTGTGTGAATATAATCTCTCAAAGAGTAATTAATAGCGGCATTTGATCTACTCATGTAAACTTTTATCACTTGAAGACTCAAAGCATACTGTGGCATGCACAAGTAAACAAAAGAATCAAAGACATAACGCTTATAGGAGCCAAAGAATAATATACAGTTTCTCAGCAATTCCCTATATATAAGATTGAAAGACTTGAAAGCAACCTCCCCCAGCGGATCGATAAATCCAAAAGCAAGAGTTAAAACTAAATTTGGTATATATATTAAAGTTAAGGGTAAATTACATTTTACCCCCTCATGTTTGGGTTCAATTTCAATTCCTTACAACATCTTTAAAACATTTCAATTTCATACATTTACTTATCATTTTATTTCAATTTCATACATCCGTTAGAAAATTTGTTAAGTAAACTGTTAAGTGATAACGTGGCAAGGTTTCTCCTTTCACCAATGTAGGATTCTCTTTTCACCAACCTCTTATAAGCCCTTGCAAGGTTTCTCCTTCCACTAATGTGAAATTCTTTTACCTTCACATCCTCACAGGTTTAAAAACATGCCTATCCCAGTGAAGGTGGATGTTTACAGCAATGGCATTTTGTTACCAAAAATTATTTGTTGGAGGAATAATTTTGATGAACATGTGGATAATGTAGATCAGCTGATACTAGCTTATTGGGCATATGATCTCTATATGCAAAAGAAGCTGAATTTGGTATTGGACAAGGACGGTGAGGCAATGGAAGACGTCAAGATGATGGGGAATTACGTGATAATTGCAATTGTTGTGCCTTGGCCCGTTCGTTAGTGCGGAAACGAGATTCAGATTACAACCTCACCATATTCACACTCAGTTGAACAGAATAAAATACAAGAAATAAAGACACTGAGAGATTTACGAGATTCGGCAAAAACTTGCCTACGTCCTCCAAGAGATATTGCTCTTCACTATGAGAATAACTAGTACAAGATACACTTGAGTTAAATCAACATAACCCAAACCCCAACCCCTTGTACCCTCACAGAATTTTACTAAGAGACTCACTCTTCCCAAGAGTTTCTCACTCTCACTCTATATTTTTCTCTCCTTTGTGTTTTCCGGATGCACACCCTCTTTCTTCTCAATTGGCAAGCTCACATCACTTTGTGCATGAAAAATGCCTTCACTTATAGACATGCACCTTCAATTATGTCAACCACCAAAAACCAAGTTTACGGGTCATGTTTCCAAATTCCACAAAACATGCTTCCACAAAACATGCTTCCCTAAAACATGCTTCCACAAAACATGCTTCCACAAAACATGCTTCCAAAGTCCACAAAGTTTAGAGAAAATGGTTGCCAACTCATAATTATATGAGTCAAACACAACAATCTCCACCTTGGCGAATATACTGTGCAAAAAACCTTGCACCCATCACCAATGTCCATTGGCCTTACGTACCAGCATACACACCCTGAATCAACCTCGTTGGTCCTGTTCCTGATTCAGTCACTGCCAATGCATGTGTTGTTGTGCTAGGACAGCACCAAACCTTCTAGAACCAATTCTTGATAACCAACAGAAAATATATCAAATGAAATGCAAGAACAAAATATTAAAGACACCAAGATTTTAACAAGGTTCCTCAACAGTCAGTGTAACTGGAGTACGTCCTCGGAGCAGTAGGAGCTCACCCAATAATCCACTATCAACCAAATGGGAGTTTACAAAGTGTTGGCAATCTCACAACCCAAATAACCCAATACACCCAATAGCTCTCACACACCACATAAACAAATAGAGAAAGAAATATAATGTATAATTTCTTCTCTATACATATAGCTCAAAGCTATTACAACAACAATTATGATGGATGATTGCTAACCAAAAAGAAGAGCATTTTCTTTCTTCTCTTCAACGAAGGGTTGCTGCACCCTTTCTATTTTTCTGATGCTCTGCAGCTTTCTTCTCTCTTCTGCTCTCTATTTTCTTCTCATAACAACAAAATGAGCTTTTATTTCTCACCCTTTCTTCTACCCGTGACTTCTCACATGGACCAAAGCAAACTTTAGACAAAGTGTGCTTTTCTTTTCCCCAAAACAAGGAAGAAACATCATCATGTTGTCTCCCCTTTTTTTCTTTTTATTTGTTTAATACTAAAAGGTGATGGCCACTTGGCCACAATTCAACAATCTCCACCTTGGCCAAGTTCCGAAAACGCCATGATAAGCCAACCAACACAATTGACCCAAAAAAATCACTCCCAAACATTAGCAAGAGAACAACTCATGCCGAGCCAAATGCTCCAAAACTCCTACTGCTCAACGCCTTCTTTATATAGGCATAATGTGAGCCAAGTTCAAATAGTGAACAAACTTGGCTACACCAACAACCTTAGTCAACATATCAGCGGGGTTGTCTTTAGTTGGAATCTTCTGGAGAATGATTTCCCCTTCACCAACAATTTCACGAACAAAGTGATAACGCACATCTATGTGCTTGGTCCTCGCATGATGAACCTGATACTTAGCCAAATAAATGGCACTCTGACTATCACAATGTACCTCCACCTGTTTCTGATCAACCCCCAAATCTCTAATCAGCCCATGTATCCAAATGGCCTCCTTTATAGCTTCAGCAACTGCCATATATTCAGCCTCTGTAGTAGACAAGGCAACAGACGACTGTAAAATGGACCTCCAACAAACTGGTCCTTTAGCCATAGTAAACACATAGCCTGTAGTAGACTTATTTCCATCCAGATCACCTGCATAATCTGAATCAACATAACCAACTGCAAAATGACCAATACCAGAGTCATCTTTCTCAAAACATAAACCAACATCTCGAGTACCATGGAGATATCTCAATATCCACTTAGCTGCTTGCCAATGCTCTTTACCTGGATTATGCATATATCGACTCACCATGCCAACTGCATGAGCAATATCCGGTCTAGAGCATACCATTGCATACATCAAACTACCAACCAAATTTGCATATGGTATATTTTTCATTTGCAGCTTCTCTTTATCAGTTTTAGGACATTGTAGAGAACTCAATTTAAAATGAGGAGCCAAAGGGGTACTAACCGGTTTGGTTGAATCATGAACTCCAAACTTCCGAATCAACTTCTCAAGGTATTGTCTTTGATTCAAACTGACCAAACCCTTCTCTCTATCTCTAGTGATCTCCATGCCAAGGATCTTCTTCGCTTCACCAAGATCCTTCATCTCAAACTCATTCTTCATTTGCTTCTTCAATTTTTCAATCTCTTCAACATTCTTTGAGGCAATCAACATATCATCAACATATATCAATAAATAAATGAAAAACTCATCTTGCAACTTCTTGAAGTACACACAATGATCATATTGACTTCTAGAATAATTTTGGCCTCTCATAAATTTATCAAACCTCAAATACCATTGCCTTGGAGATTGCTTCAAGCCATAAAGCGATTTCTTCAATTTGCAAAACAAATTTTCCTTCCCTTTCACTATATACCCATCTGGTTGACACATATATATCTCTTCATTCAAATCACCATGTAGGAAAGCCGTCTTCACATCGAGTTGCACAAGCTCAAGATCATATTGTGCAACAAGAGCTAACATAATGCAAATTGAGGAGTGCTTCACAACCGGAGAAAATATTTCATTGTAGTCAATGCCCTCCTTTTGTGCATACCATTTAGCAACTAATCTTGCTTTGAATCTCACATTGCTTTTCTCATCAGCATCTTCCTTCTTGGCATACACCCATTTGCAACCGATAGCTTTCTTGCCCTTAGGCAATTTAGCTAACTCCCAAGTCTTGTTCTTCAAGAGAGAATTCATCTCATCACCCATGGCATTGCACCACCTCTTCTTCTCCTCACTCTCAATGGCTTCCTCGAAATTGGATGGAATCTCTTCAGTGATAATAGGAAGAGCAAAAGCAACATAGTCACTATACCGAGCTGGCTTGGTAATTTGTCTATTTCCTCTGTTCTTGGCAATAGACTCTTGAGGTGAAACTTGCTCTACAACTTGAATAGAATCTTCAAGTTCAACTTCTTCAACATCCTCATGGTCTCCAACTTCTTCACTTGTAGTGGCTTCGACATCAGCGGAAATAGGATTTGAAGTACCAGAGGCAACTTTCTCAAGCTCCACCTGTTGGACATCTTTCACATTCTTCTCAGAGACTTTGTACATACTTTCTTCATCAAATGTCACATCTCTGCTGATTACAAGTTTTTTCATCTCTGGGCACCACAACCTGTAACCTTTGACACCACTACTAAAACCAAGAAAGATAGCCTTTTTGGCTCTAGGATCAAGTTTATTTTCAGTCACATGAAAATAAGCAGGTGAACCAAAAATACGTATATAGTCATAATCAGAAGAAGGTTTTCCAGTCCATACCTCCATTGGTGTCTTACCCTGAACAGCAGCTGAGGGTAATCGGTTGATGATGTGACATGCATAATTAACTGCCTCTGCCCAAAATGACTTGCTTAAACCCGACTGAGACAACATACATCTAACCTTCTCAAGCAAGGTTCGATTCAATCTTTCTGCAACTCCATTTTGTTGTGGAGTTCCCTTGACACTGAAATGTCTTATAATCCCTTCTTCTTTGCAAACTTTAAAGAAAGGGTCGGATGTGTATTCACCACCATTATCCGATCTCAAAATCTTAATCTTTCTCCCAGTCTGGTTCTCAACCATTTTCTTCCAACCCAAGAAAATGCTCAACACCTCACTCTTGTGCTTCATAGTGTAGACCCAGGACCTTCTAGAATAATCATCTACAAAGGTCACGAACCAATGTCTACCACTCAAAGAGGGAGTCTTTGTAGGACCCCAAACATCTGAATGCACATAATCAAGAATGCCCTTCGTCTGATGTACAGCAGTACCAAACTTCACTCTAGTTTGCTTCCCCAAGACACAATGCTCGCAGAAATCAAGCTTACAAGTCGTGGCACCTTTTAGAAGGCCTTGTTTCACAAGCCCTTGTAGAGTTTTCTCACCGGCATGGCCTAATCTCATATGCCATAGTCTAGTAGTATCTGAATCAGATGTGCCCATATTTTCAGAGACTACATTTGCTTCACCTGTCACAGTGCTTCCCTGCAATAAATACAAATGGCCACATCGAGGAGCTTTCATCACAACAAGTGCACCATAAGTAACTTTCAATGTCTGTCCATCTGAATGAAACCTGAAACCCTTGGATTCCAAAGTACCCAAAGAAATAAGATTTTTCTTCAAATTCGGTACATACCGAACACCTGTCAATTATTTAACCATGCCATCATGCAACTTCAAACGAACTGTACCAATCCCTTTTGTTGTGCAAGGATTGTCATCTCCCATGAACACAACGCCACCATCAAACTCTTTCAAGCTTGAAAACCAATCCTTGTGAGGAGTCATATGATGAGTACAACCCGTATCCAACACCCACTTAGTAGCACAATCAAATGATGAGGAAGTGGTTAAAGCAAAATCAGAAAAATCTGTTTCAACCTCAGCAACATTAGCTTCAGAACTTTCTTTCCCTTTGGTCTTCAATCTAGGACAATCTTTCTTCCAATGGCCCTTATTACGACAAAAGGCACATTCATCATTTTCCAAAGGTTTTCTACCTTTAGAGTTTCCTCTAGGTCGAGACTGTGATTTTTTCCTACTAGAAGATGATCTTCTCTCCGATGATCTACCTCTAACAAATAAAGCTTCAGAGGTACTATCATGATTTTTATCTCTATGCCTCATTTCATAATTCATCAAGGCATTTGACACATCTTCAAATTTCACAGTTTCTTTACCATGCATAATAGTGGTAACAAAATGCTCATAAGAGTCCGGCAAGGAATTCAACAATATTAAGGCCTTATCTTCATCCTTAATATCCTCATCTAAATTTAACAAGTCGGCAATCAACTTATTAAAAGCATCAAGGTGTCTAATCATTTTTGTACCTTCTTTGTATTGGAAGCGGTAGAGCTTTTTCTTCAAGTGTAGCCGGTTCTCTGCACTCTTCGTCATATACTTGTCTTCCAATTTTTGCCACAACACACTTGCTAATGTCTCCCGCATCACAAAATACTTCTGAGTTTTTGCAAGGCACAACCGAATTGAAGAGCAAGCCCACAAATTTAATTTCTCCCATTCCGGCTTCGACATAGCTTCCGGCTTCTCTCCCAAAGCGGCAAGTAGATCTTGTTGAGCCAACACATCTTTGACCTCACATTGCCACATCCCGAAGTTGTTTGTGCCATCAAATTTTTCCACTTCGAACTTTGCATTTTGCACCGTAGTTCTTACAAACCCGGAGGTGCTTCCAAAAGGATTCTCATCTTGCCCGTCTGACATCTTTGACAACTAGACAGTACCCAAGAGCAACCAGTGCTCTGATACCAATTGTTGTGCTAGGACAGCACCAAACCTTCTAGAACCAATTCTTGATAACCAACAGAAAATATATCAAATGAAATGCAAGAACAAAATATTAAAGACACCAAGATTTTAACAAGGTTCCTTAACAGTCAGTGTAACTGGAATACGTCCTCGGAGCAGTAGGAGCTCACCCAATAATCCACTATCAACCAAATGGGAGTTTACAAAGTGTTGGCAATCTCACAACCCAAATAACCCAATACACCCAATAGCTCTCACACACCACATAAACAAATAGAGAAAGAAATATAATGTATAATTTCTTCTCTATACATATAGCTCAAAGCTATTACAACAACAATTATGATGGATGATTGCTAACCAAAAAGAAGAGCATTTTCTTTCTTCTCTTCAACGAAGGGTTGCTGCACCCTTTCTATTTTTCTGATGCTCTGCAGCTTTCTTCTCTCTTCTGCTCTCTATTTTCTTCTCATAACAACAAAATGAGCTTTTATTTCTCACCCTTTCTTCTACCCGTGACTTCTCACATGGACCAAAGCAAACTTTAGACAAAGTGTGCTTTTCTTTTCCCCAAAACAAGGAAGAAACATTATCATGTTGTCTCCCCTTTTTTTTCTTTTTATTTGTTTAATACTAAAAGGTGATGGCCACTTGGCCACAATTCAACATGTGCAGCTGCTGCAAGCTAAAAAATCACCATTTAGCTTCAGACAGGATCTCGACACATCCTCGTCTCCTCCAGCAGGTTTTCCTCCTCTTCATTGTCTGCAACCTGAAAACTCGTCAGCGTGCCCGTTTCCAGTAACAACCCATCGAGCCAGACAAAATTCCCACACTTCCTCCTACCTCATGATCATCTCATCACCTGTGAATCTCATAGCTCCACCTGTTGCAAAACCCCTGCAACACTTGAGACTAAACATCACCAGGAGAAATGTTGCTTCGAGTACCTAGAGGGCATACTCGAAGTCTTCCGCCACAAAATTGCTACAACCCGGACCAAGATCATCCTTTCTTTTTCTCAAAGGACAATTTTTCTTTTTATGCCCGAATTCTTTGCAGTTGTAGCATTGTAGACCTTTGCCTCCGGAACCGGATTTGAACCTGTTGTCTCTCTCAGATCCTTCTCCCAATTTTCTTCCACGATTCCAACCTTGAACAGCTAAAGCAGTCTCGTGCCCACCATCAACAATGGTCTTCTTCTTTTGTGTATCATAAGACACCAAAGAAGCTTGCACCTGCTCCAAACTTACTGTATCTTTTCCATGCAGTAAGGTTGTCACAAGATTTTCATACGAATCTGGAAGTGAGGTAAGAAGTAAGAGGGCTTTGTCTTCTTCCTCAACCTTAACATCAACTTTCCGCAATTGATCCAAGTATCCGTTGAACTCATTCATGTGGTCCATGAGATTTCCACCTTCATCCATCTTCAGCTTGTACAGTTTCCGCTTCAAATGCAACTTGTTGGTCAAACTCTTAGCAATATAGAGTTTTTCCAACTTCTCCCAAAGTGCAGGCGCAGAATCTTCATCCATAACATTATTGATAATGTTATCAGCTATACAGTGTCGAATCGTGCTAACACAACGCGCCTCCAGCTCCTCCCACTGGTCATCTGTCATTTCTTGAGGCTTCCCATCTTTTCCCTTCAAAGCTCTAGCCAAGCCTTGTTGAGTCAAGACATCCTTTACTCTCATCTGCCAAAGAGTAAAACTGCATTTCCCATTAAACTTCTCAACTGAAAATGACATGTTTGTAGTCATCATGGTGAATAAAAAATCTGAACCGTCAATGAACCAAAGCTTCCAACAAAGCTCTGATACCAATTGTTGTGCCTTGGCCCGTTCGTTAGTGCGGAAACGAGATTCAGATTACAACCTCACCATATTCACACTCAGTTGAACAGAATAAAATACAAGAAATAAAGACACTGAGAGATTTACGAGGTTCGGCAAAAACCTGCCTACGTCCTCCAAGAGATATTGCTCTTCACTATGAGAATAACTAGTACAAGATACACTTGAGTTAAATCAACATAACCCAAACCCCAACCCCTTGTACCCTCACAGAATTTTACTAAGAGACTCACTCTTCCCAAGAGTTTCTCACTCTCACTCTATATTTTTCTCTCCTTTGTGTTTTCCGGATGCACACCCTCTTTCTTCTCAATTGGCAAGCTCACATCACTTTGTGCATGAAAAATGCCTTCACTTATAGACATGCACCTTCAATTATGTCAACCACCAAAAACCAAGTTTACGGGTCATGTTTCCAAATTCCACAAAACATGCTTCCACAAAACATGCTTCCCTAAAACATGCTTCCACAAAACATGCTTCCACAAAACATGCTTCCAAAGTCCACAAAGTTGAGAGAAAATGGTTGCCAACTCATAATTATATGAGCCAAACACAACAGCAATGTGGTGCATTCAGAGGACCCGTCACTGAGACCGACGATGAAGAAAGTCACGCAGATGCTAGAAGGAACTGTTGAAGTTTCAGTTCCACCGATTCCATCGTCATTATGAGTTCAATAATTTAAGTGTTTGTTTTTAGCTATCATGATCAAAGAAAACTCAAAATCTTGAACTTTGTAGTTCAGAATTCAGAGAGTCCATATTTTTTTGTTGAAAGAGTAATTGTGCATGTTGAAATTTGAGGACCCATCGTGTATGCGCATCCAATATTAGTGTTTGATTTTAAAATTCGTCACACGTGATAAATTGTGTTGTGAAGGTCAGGGTACTCCTTATATTACCAATTGATTGTTTTATTAGTAAGTTTGGCTTATAAGTAAGTTGATTTCTTCAAATCCATAACAATTTTCATTTAAAATGTTTTATTAGTGTCTTGAACTTTCATCCATGCATCTCGGAATACTCAGAAAACTAAATTATCTTACACGCCATGCAGAAATTGAACAAAGTACATCTTGAAGAGTCAAAGTAAACAGTTTCCAAGTAATGCCCGTGAACAATTGAGCTCATTGTTGACTTTGTTGCGGTTTGATCCTCTAATTTAAGCACAAGAAATCACATTATCGTCCATCGTCCAAGTTTGTTATTTCATACTTGAAGAAGATGAAATAAAAAATTGCAAGTGATTGACACAGAAAATATAATTTATTTGAAATTTTTCGTCACCTTTGTAATTTTCCCATGGCTTGTCCACTGATAAATCTTCTCTTCTTCGTCCTTTTCATGTTTCTACCATTTTCCACCCTAGCTCAAACCGCCAAAAACATTTCTTTAGGCTCATCTCTCACTGCACTAAATGAAAACTCATCATCATGGACATCGCCATCTGGTGACTTTGCTATCGGTTTTCAAAGAATCGGAAAAGATGGGTTCTTACTAGCCATTTGGTTCGATAAGATAAAAGATAAAACTATAGTCTGGTCAGCCAATGGGGATAATCTAGTTCCAGAGGGATCCAAAGTTGAGCTTTCGAACGGTGGCGAGTTTATGCTCAATGATGCAACCGGCAAGCGCATATGGTCTGCTCAATCTGTTGGTCCCGGAGTTGCCTATGCATCTATGCTAGACACTGGAAATTTTGTGCTGGCGGATCGAAGTTCATCCAATGTGTGGGAGAGTTTTGATGAACCAACGGATACAATACTACCTACACAGATTCTAAATCAGAACGACGTACTCTTTGCGCGCTACACGGCAACAAATTACTCACGGGGAAGATTCATGTTTTCGCTACAATCTGATGGAAATCTCACGATTTACACAACGAAATTCCCACTGGAGACAAACAATTTTGCTTACTATGCAACCTCGACTAATACCGGCTTTCAGGTCATCTTCAATCAGTCCGGCTATCTATACCTTACTGCAAGGAATGGAAGCGTACTGAATATGATATCATCCAACACAATTTCCATGCAAAATTTCTACCATAAAGTAACTCTGGAGCATGACGGAGTTTTGAGGCACTCTGTTCATCCTAAATCTGCCGCCTCAAGTGCCGGAAGCCCCATGGCTTGGTCCCCTTTGACCTCCGAACCTTCGGATATTTGCTTAAGAATTGGAGGAGACACAGGCAGCGGTGCATGTGGATACAACAGCCTCTGCAGCTATAATGATGAAGGACCAACTTGCCAATGTCCTTATGGCTACACATTAATTGATCCCAATGATGTCTTGAAAGGATGCAAGCAAAACTTTGTTTCACAAAGTTGTGATGAGGCCTCGCCTGAGGCAGACAGTTTTGAATTTCGTGAGATGCAAAACACAGAGTGGTCTGGCGGTGGTTATGAGCAATTTACACCGGTGGATGAGGATTGGTGCAGACAGAATTGCTTCAATGATTGTTTTTGTGCCGTCGCCATTTTCAAGAATGGAGAATGTGAAAAGAAGAGAATTCCTCTTTCGAACGGAAGGATGAACCCGAATGTTGGTGGAAAAGCTCTCATCAAAGTAAGGAAAGACAACTACACTTTGATACCTGAAGTTCCAAATACAAAAAAGAAAGATCGCTCAACTTTGATCCTCATCGGATCAGTGCTCCTGAGTAGCTCGGGGTTTCTGAACTTGATGTTGCTATTAACAACCTATTTGGTTGTTTCTCGTATTTCTTATAGAAAAGCGAAGTTGATTCAACCTTATCGAGTCATCTCTGATATGAATTTGAGGCATTTGACTTACGAGAAGCTAAAAAAGGCTACGAACGAATTCGAGGAAGAACTAGGACGCGGTACTTCTGCAATAGTTTTCAAAGGAGTTTTAGCCCCTGATAATGGGAAGAGCGTTGCTGTCAAAAGCTTAGTCGCTAAGGTCGGAGAAAATGATTTGGAATTCAAAGCGGAAGTGAGTGCTATTGGCAGAACAAACCACAGAAATTTAGTCCAGCTGCTTGGATTTTGTTACGAGGGAGAGCACCAAATGCTTGTGTATGAGTTCATGAGCAATGGATCTTTAGCGAGCTTCCTTTTTGGAGAGTTGAGGCCAAGCTGGTGCCAGAGAAGGCAAATTGCACTGGGAATTGCAAGAGGGTTGTTGTATTTGCATGAGGAGTGCAGCAGAAAAATCGTACATTGTGACATCAAGCCTCAAAACATTCTTCTCGATGACTCTTTCACGGCGAGAATTTCTGACTTCGGACTAGCCAAGCTTTTGAAAATCGACCAGACTCTAACCACAACCGGAATCAGGGGAACGAAAGGTTATGTGGCCCCTGAATGGTTGAATAGGTTGCCTATCACGGCCAAGGTTGATATTTACAGCTACGGAATTTTGTTGTTAGAGATTATTTTCTGCAGGAAGCATTTCGAGGCAGCGGCAGAGGATGAAGATAAAGTGATACTAGCTGATTGGGCATACGATTGCTATAAGCAGAATAATCTGCACCAGCTATTCAAGAATGACGATGAGGCAATGCATGACATCAAGAAGATGGAGAAGTATGTGATGATTGCAATATGGTGCATTCAGGAGGATCCGTCGCTCAGACCTACCATGAAGAAAGTCGCATTGATGCTTGAAGGAACTGTCGAAGTCTCAGCTCCACCCGATCCATGTTCTTTCATAAGTTCAATACTTTAACTGCTTCCAATTATAATCCAGTTCTTTTGTATATCAAAAGTTTGTGTATTATTTATTTTCAAATACTCTTTAGTTCTTAATGTACCATGTAGTATCGAATGTACAATAATTCTCTTATAATGTCCGAATAAATAGAGGAATTATCAATGGTATAAACCCTTGCTCATTCTTTTATGGCTTAACGCGTTCTTCCACTCTTCTCAATAGCAACTTCAAAAACTCCAAGCTTTCTCACTTACTGCAGAACCTCTCAAACCTTGTAAAGTAAGCCGGAAAACTACCCTGGTGTTTCACGTTCGAGATGAGTAGGATTCGAAGTGTTGATTCCCACAGAAGGTCCCAAGGTTGATGCACAAAACCGGGTGGACCTCAAGTCAACGTAAAGTGTGGTGTAAAGACCTTCGCAATTGTGCTCTGGTCGTGGGTGGACTAGCGAAGCAACCTGCAAGGAAGGTAAAATAGGTATCGAAGGGCACCGATGTGTTACAAGCCTAAGCGCCTCTGAAGCACGAACCCTTTGGTGGGTTTAAAGTGCTTCGTAGTTGACCAATACTTGGTAGTTTCAGGATCGATATAATATGGTACAAATAATTTATCATGGCCTATGATTTATGCAATCTTTAATGCATTATCGGTTGAATTCAATCATGTGTATTATTAATTATTATCATGATGAGTTTTATTTACGATATGCATCTGGATTGTGGTTTCTTTTTCATTGAAGTGATGGGCGGGGAAGAGACGTGACTAGAAGCTTCTAAATTCTACAAAAAGAGTAGCTGTATAGAGTTTCCAAGTCTAGATTGGACTAGTTAGGCTTCGACCCAAAAAAAGGGGTAGAAAATAATGCTTGTTGTAGGCCATGGACAATAGGAAAGACTTGAGTTTAAAACTAGACTCAGAACAGCATTGATGTTTCATCTCTTTGAAGCATTCAAAGAAGGCAGCTTCCAAGTAATTGGCCTGCATGCATATTAAGATTGGCAAAGACTTTGCATCCATTGCCCGAATGGCAAATCTCCAACCGCAAGTCTAGCATGATGGAACGTTTATTTAGTCGTTTGTGAAGATGAAGGACTCATTACATAGGTGCATCTAGACTCAAGCCCTGTAATTTGTGCCCAAAACATACGCAAACCTTATATGTAAGGACATTGCCGCCATATACTAGGTATAAATCGTCATAAGTACCTTACTTAATTGCTGGTTGATTATTTTGTAATTTTATATTAGGTTTGTCATCCTCTAAGGACAAAGTTGTTAATAATAATTTTACTTTTAAAAGGGTAAGAAAATAAGACAAGTGGATGGGTTGAACACTCCTTATTACTTATCGGATAATGTTAGAGAAATTAGATTTTGTAAACCAGATGATGTAGATGTTGTTGATTGAATTACTCAAGTGTTGATTAACATACTTATTTCTTATTAGTGACACATCATTTGGTTTGCAAATTTAGTTTTAACTACGAATTAAAAACAAAATGGCTATCGTTGGGAAATACAAAATGGAATGAGTTGATTGGATGTTATGCTAAGTACGGTATGGTTGATTCCTCTATAGAACGTTTTGAAAGAATGAAAGGAGGAGTGCAGGCAAGTGAAGTGACTTTGACAAAATGATGAGATCTTGCCAAAATGATGGCTGAAGCTATTCTGCCAAAATGAAGTTAAAGAGACCCGGAGGTTTTGTTACACTATCAAATATCTATGCTGCTGATGGAGAATGGGAAGAGGTTGTGGACGTAAGGATGGTGATGAAGCAGAGGAAGATTCTTAAGCAACCTGGATTTAGTTGGCTCGATAAAGGGATGGCTTTGTCGGAGTTGAAGTAGAAAAGATGAAAGCAAATTATGTATCCAAGGTGAGCCTCTAATAGGATATTATCAGTTAAGAAGATTTTCAGTTTTTCGTTTTTGTTTTCACAAAAAGAGATCTTTTGTACAACTGAATCTATGTTTCGAAAATTTGTATCAACACAATTGGTCCATTCATCTTTCAAAGGCATGATGTTTAAGAATTTGACCACACTGGTAACAAACTTCAAGAAATACTCTTCTGTGCTATGATTTCAGGAATGGATTCTTTTCGCAATCAATTTAGATTCATAATCCAAATGCTTACTTTGAATTGCTCGATACCCTTCTTTTTCATGCTACTCATCTACCCACGTGAATTTTCTATATGCGGACAAGACCAAAATGGAGAAGATGATGGTGAATCTAAAGATGAACTGATGGACTTGGCGGCTGAACGAGTACAGTTACTACTCAACCTCGAGTTCCAGGTTTACAATTCACATTCTGGCTTACATTCTTTCGATCGTTCCATAATTCCTTAAAACAGTTTTCCCAAAAGAAATGATACATTTATAACCCTTTAAGCCACTAATGTTTGAAAACAAGTTTGACACCATATGACTTAATTATAGTTAAGATTGATTACGTAATCCAAATAAATATTCTCGACACATGGCATAAGTAATTAGTAGAACTTGTTCTTAAGTAGATGAATTGTTAATTTTGCTACGCCGAAGAATGTTTTTGGAGATATCATTGTACTTCATACGTGCTCATGAAACTAAAACTGCATGCTGGTTTGGTATTGCTATACTTTGAAAAAAAAACTGTTTTCTGCTGTGCTGTGAGAATAAGCTCATTTTTGCAGCTTCACGTTTTCAGCTTTTTTCACCAAAAACTGTGAAAATAAGTTGTTTTTAAGTGTTTACCAAACACCTTTTTGAGCTCAACTTTTTTTATACCCACTTTTTATAAAATCACCTCAGTACTGAATCAGTACTTAACAATGTTGCTTTGAAGTCAATGCATGTTTTGCTTCCTGGCTTGGGGATCACATATCTTTCTGAAGTGTTTAGTACTTGAAAGAAAATAAGTGAAAATTTGGATGGAGAAAGTGCAATTAGGAACTGACTTTGTTCAATAGGGACAAAAAATTGCATATGAATTCTCTAAACCTCCCGAATTAATGAAAATGTTTTGTAGATAGCTCAAAAGGGGTCCTAAAAATGGTCCTAAAATCACCCACTCTTCCAATTATTGCATGGATTTGGATCCTCTCCTGAGCTTAAGGAAAGGATCCTCCTGACCAACACACTTGGGCCGTTTGATGAAAATCTAACGGTTATAATTATTATAACTTTAAAGGGATCCCCTGTTTGTAGCCGTTGAATTTTCATCCAACGGTCCACATGTGTTGATCAGGAGGATCCTCCCCATAAGCTCAGGAGAGGATCCAAATCCTTATTGCATGGCTAGAAAAAGTTCCTATAAGAGGGTTGAAATAGAAGAAGCCATGCCCTGCATTGTGTGGTGCTTGTCCAATGCACTGGAGGAGTGTAGGCCTCTCTTGGACCACTTTATCTGCTCACGCTTTTTATTTTGTTAAAGTTTCAAAGACCCAAATGTTTAAAGTAATTTGTAAAAAATATGTACAAATAGAACTGGTTATAAAATTTAAAAAAAAATATATATATATAACTGAAAGTACACTAACCTGCTTTGGATAGCTTCCAAAATGGTTGCAAGTGTTTTTTTGACAATCAAAAGTGATTTTGACCATGTTTAGTATAAAAAACTTAAAAAAGTATTTTTATTTATAAACGCTTTAGCGAGAACACTTAATGTGTGCTTCTTCAGAATAATATGTTTTTAATAAATTATTTCACATGTTTATAATAAAAGAACTTTTTGCGTAAGTGCTTACTAGAATAACTGTTTCCTACCGTAATAATCCAAAACGAGGCACTTAGGGGTGGTTTGGGAGTGAGGTGCTTAAAAAAAAGCACTCATGAAAAAAAGCTGTGAGGGTTTTAGGTGTTTGGTAAACTGAAAAAAAAGGGCTTATTTTGGAAGCTGCTGTGAGAATAAGCTGAAATCAAAGGAAAAAGCTGAAGCTGCTATTTGCAGCTTTGGAAAACTGGCTTTTTTTCAAAGCACACAGAGCTACAGTGCTCCTTTAATGAAAAGACCCACTATCAGACTGCTTTTTTTTCCAAAAGCACTTTTACAAAAAAGTTTACCAAACACTCTGCTGATTTATTTCACAGCCGCTTATTCTCACAGCACAACCGCTTATTCTCACAACAGCTTTTTTTCAAAGCACAGCAATACCAAACCAGCCCTAAATCATGTTACATATAGAGCTTATTGTTAGTTTGATATCCCCACAATTATATTGAAATTTTATTTTTGCAATTTTGTCTTTTAACTTTTTGAGTAACAAGGAACACCTCTACGAACTAATCTCTCATTTGTTGTAACATCTTAAAATAAACTTTGGATATGTGTAAGGGGTTTGCTATTCACACACCTTATTTTATTTCTCACACATACCTTAATAATTCATGTCCATTGATCTTCAATTTATTCGATCCGACGACCGAAAATTAAAAAGGTATATGAGAAGTAAAATAGAATGTATGAATATCACATCCCTATGTGTAGTGGCTTATAAATCGTGTTCAAAATCTTTTGGCCTGTTGAGACTGAAGGACCCCCCAATTTCATTGAAAGTGGTAGTTGTGTAGTTTCGATTAATGTGTGTGTTTCAAGTCATAGGCTTTGAGCATATTAATCAATTAGTCTTCCTTTTCCGTACGATGCAGAAAAAAAGTGGACTAGCAGGAAAGTCAAAATAAAGATATAAACTTCAAATTTTCAAACCATCGTTGGAAAATGCTAAGGAGAAAACTTATGGATTGTTTACATACATATGTTGTGTAGTTCTTATCCATACTTTAGACAAAATTGAAGGATTGTGACACACATGCAGCTGGGCTGTCATCCATTAATATATCCAATCAATTTAGTTCGTTTTCTTGGTTTGCTTTTTGTAACTCAATTTATTTAGGTTAAAAATAAAAGAAAACTAATGAAAGGGTTTGAAAACTTTGAGTTTTAATGATAAGTACAAAATAAAAGGTAAAATGAATAGTATCAAGTTTGACTTTTTAGTGTAAAAATGTGATTTTTCGTTAAAGTGAACAGTATCACGGGCTTTTCGTTAAAACTCCCTAAAAATAAACTTAAAATTAAGTTTCTTTTAAAAAAAAAAAGAGTATGATCTTGGATAGATGATTCATATAGAGATAAAACCATATAAATTTGTTGTTTTTTTTATGAGAAACTAGCAGAGAGCACATACTTTGTGTGTATGAACAATTTGTTTTAATAAGTGCATATTTTTTTAATATTACATAATTACTGTTTTGTCATTCTTATGTAAATATTATGTATCAAAAGTGAGGGTAAAATTAGAAAAATAAGTATAAAAAGGGTAAAATAGGAAAAATAGGGATATGGTTGTCATTTTATCAAAATGTACAAAATTACTATTTTGCCATCCTCAAGGGCAAAATTGGAAAAAGTGGGGAAAAAGTTGACAATGACTCTTCTCTTAATAATAATATAGATACGAATTTTGGCAACATATTATAGCTTTGATCCAGTTATGTCGGCCAATTGCAAGTGTCATCATCTTAGTTCGTATAGAAGTTTCACAAAAGGAAGCATATGGGGTACTAGGAAGCTTATATGGGGAACGTCCAGCCCATGTACATTGTTTTCCTTTTCCAAATGGCTTCTCGGGCCCTCAAAAGCCTCCAATGATGGAGAAATTCTTGAGTTCAGAAGTATCGTAAGTGGATTACATCTTGTGTTCGATTATACTTAACAAGAAAAAATTGTGTACTCAATTTGAAATTACCACAGAGACAAATGAGACCCGAATGTAAAAGAGTTTCATTGTTTATGTGTGCTGACCGAAAATATGACGTAGTCCACCAGCTGAACCCTAGTATTTCTCCTAAAAATGGCCTTAAGATAGAAGTAGCTATTCCATACAAAGTTGAAGGCATGGAATTAGGGATATGGCTTGGCAAATTTAGCTGACTAGATACGGTTTGTTGCACCAAAAAGGTGTCATGAAAACGTACACGTCACTACAATATAACAAAGTAAAGCAAAATTTGAGCTCAATAAACTAATCAACAGTGAATCGATGATATTAACCAGAATATCCTTCTTCAAATCCAATGTCTACAATTCTTCTTCTCTTTCTTGATCCTACTAAACCACATGGCCAATCACAATAATATGATATCGAACTTGTCATTTAAGGAAATCGAATTCACCATCCGTAAGAGCTAAACATAAAATCTCTTACTTTCCAAGTAAAGAAAAATGTCACTACATTGTAGTATTAGCGACTATTTAAAATCCAATATCACCTTCTCACGCCTTGATTCAATGCCTTTTAAAGCACTCTTCTATTCTATTTATCTAGCCCTTTATGCAAACTAATAAAAAGTAAATACCCTTCAATGTCTGTTAAAATTCTTATGCCACTTTCTATCTAGCTAACAAGTATCTGAAAGGTAAACCAATATAATAAAAAGAACTTTAGCGAAAAACTACATTTTTACACTAAAAAGTTAATCATGGTACTATTCATTTTACCATTTATTTTATCTTTATCGTTAAAACTCAAATTTTCAGGTCATTTTCATTAGTTTTCCTTATAATAAATGACACTTACTAGTTGAGGAAAATAAAATAAGGAAAGTGGTATTATAATTTTCCCTCTTGCATGAGGTGAGGTATAGTAATATCTCTATAAAAAATCTTTTTGGGACTAATAAAAATAATTACTTTAAAGAGGTTATTACTATTTCAAAACTTAATGCCCTAGAAGATAAAATATACTTTAGAAACATATTTTATGAGTAGGGATGCAACTCGGGTGGGTTGGGCAGGTTGGAAGGTCAACCAAATCCTAATCCAACTTTTACAATTTGAGCTCGGGTTCGGGTTGAGTTTCATTCGGGTTCATTTGGGCTCGTGTTTAATTCTGTTAGGGTTTACTTGGGTTGGGTTTGGATTGCCCAACTTTTTAAAGTTTAATCTTGTAACAACTTAGTTTCCAAGAATTCCTAAAACAATTAAGCTAAGTAGCATCAAAGCTAGCTAACTCTAATTTCATAAATCAATCTAATATAAAGTTTTAGGATTTAGAGGCTACGAATATGGGCTGACTAATCAAAGCCTCTTATTCCCTAAAAACTTAAGTAATTATAAAGGGTAATTTATTAAAAAAATTATTAGAAAGGGCATTGGTTTTTGGACTTGGCACACTTGGGTGTAGTATGAGCATTAATTGTTACAATCTGGTTAGATTAGGTGTGGTTAGTCGTGTTAGGTTGGGTTGGAGATAGATGGACAAATGATCAATCCAACTCAACCTAATCAATAAACGGGTTGAAATTGGGTTGGGTTTAGGCGGGTTATAACTAAAAAAAATCTTGCTCGTTCGAGTTTAAAGTCGGGTTGGACATGGGCGTGTTCGGATTGGCCCAACCCAAGTTGCATCCATGTTTAAGATTGAGTTGAATTGAGAAAATATAATTTGTTAAAGTAAAAAAAAAAATCAATATGTATTATGAATATTTGTGTTATTTATTTTATTTTGTCAATTATTAATTTATATATTTGCTGAGTTTTAAAGGATTTTAAGAAAAAAAATGATCTTATACATTTAGCGGGATTATTATTTTAGTAATCTGGCCTAAGTCGGGACCAGAAGATTTTAGTTTAACTGAAGTTATTAATTCATTGAGCATTCATTTATCGAGATTTTATTGTATTTGGAACTTGGAAGCTCATAAGAAGCATAAAGTATAGGAATGAATTTCTGTATATTGACATCAACGAGATTTACAGCTTTATACAAAGTCTTACATGACTTGTTTCCTATTCTATTTCCTACAAATAAGGCTAACTGATAACCTAATAGGTAAGTAAATATCAATCTATAATATTTGACAAATCAATCTAAGATTCCTTTCTTAACACTCCCCATCAAGTTGGAGTGTATGTTAATGACACCCAACTTGTTGAGTAAGGTTTCAAATTGTGTCGAGCTTAATGGTTTGGTGAATATGTCGGCTAGCTGATCACCCGTCCGTATGTATGATGTGCGTATCATTCCCTTTTGAATCTTCTCTCGCACTAGGTGACAATCAATCTCTATGTGCTTTGTTCGTTCATGAAAGACGGGATTGGAGGCAATATGTATAGCTGCTTGATTATCACAAAACAAGGAGACCGGTTGATGATGATTCACTTGCAAATCATTGAGAATATTCCGCAGCCATGTTATCTCACAGCATGTAGTAGCCATAGACCGGTACTCGGCTTCGGCGCTAGAACGAGATACTGTGGTTTGCTTCTTAGTCTTCCATGAGATTGGTGCGTGGCCAAGCAAGACGCAGTAACCAGTTATCGATCGCCTAGTGTCTCGGCATCTAGCCCAATCAGCATCACAAAATGCTTGTAACTGCAATGAACCTGTGGAAGGAAAGAAAATGCCTTGCCTAGGTGCTTGTTTGATGTATTTAAGTACCTTGTGTGCAGCATCAAGGTGTGGTTGCCGAGGCTTCTCCATGAATTGACTCAACACATGTACCGCATAAGCCAAGTCGGGTCTTGTGATGGTCAAATATATCAATCTTCCCACAAGTCTTCTATATGAAGAGGGATCATCCAACAATTTTCCTTCCAGTTGCGTGAGAGCCAAGTTTTGGTCTAGAGGAAACCTGTAAGGTTTCACTCCTAGAAAACCAACATCATCCAGTATCTCCAGTGCATATTTTGTTGGAAATGTGCCCTAAAGTCATTCATATGATGATACTTTACGGATATTTCACATGTTAAACTAATCTAGTTTACATATAAAGGGCAAACATTATTGTTTGAGACGTCTCATATAAATGTTATATGCTTAAACGATAAAATCCAAGGAATATGTGATTGGAAGAATGCAATCTAATGAAGTTAGATTAATGAGACCATTCTTTCGTAGACACATCCTAAACGTTCCTGATCATAGGATTGCCAATTGGGCATTGACAGTCCGATAAGATCAGTACGTGCTATGTCTTATCTCAGGGAGAGTGACTAGTCTCGAGTCATTGGTGTGTGTGACATCAAGACAAGTACGTAGGTGCTCAATAGAGAATGAGTTCACTGAACACGATCAACGAGGAGTTCTCATACTCATGTCACATGAGAACTCATGTTTGGGATAATGCAAATTAGTCCTTTGACCTGAGGCATCACAGTTGTTGTCTTGTGGTTAAGTCCTTGATCTTTGATTATGCCAAAGTCACCCCATCGGGGTGTCCACGACATCATTGGGGTTAAGCCACTTAGTCATGGAGACAAGTGAATGTGCAACAAGGGATCTCTAACCTTCAATTGGCTTGAGGGAGAATACTCTATGATATGATTAAAATCTCTGGCCAGAGTATGAATGAGATTGGGGAATGCGTTCCAAATCACATTCAAGGTAATCATAAAATGCAAATGAATCACATTGGATAGTAGACATGAATAAATAAACTATCAAACCAAACAATGTGGTCAAGAGTATTAGATTAGAGAAAGACCGTATTGCATTTGTAATCCTAAACTGAATAGGTTCTCTACCTCTTCTGATTAGCTTGGGTAGCCATGATATGCTGCTAGGGGTCACTCATGGTTTGTGGAAGCCCTAAACGTGTGTAATCACTAAAGGGAGAATTGAAAGTAAGTTTCAATTCACAATCGATGTAAAATGGTTTTAATCGCCCACTGCCTCGCTAAAAGGAACCTAATGTATCGTACACCAAATAAGGTGGAGATTGAAGAAACAAAGGAGATGAATTAAATGGTTTAATTATTTATGGCTAGGATTAATTAATATGTTAATTAATCAAACGAATAAGTTCGTTAAAGACCTCGGGATAGTTTTGGACCTTAAGGCCCAATGGGCTTCGAACGTCAAAGCCCATTGACTTAAGTTGTATGACAACTTAATGAATAAAGATTCACAAAGGCCCAAAAGCCCAAATCCATTTAGTGATGAATTAGGGTTTTTGGTTCTTTAGGTCATTTAAAGAAGTGACTATATAAAGAACTTTATAACCTAAAATTTATAAGTTGTTGATTTTAGAGAAAATTGGTGAGAACACAAAGCTTCCATTTCTCTCTAAGAGGCCAACCACCTTGGGGGATATTGTCTAGCAATTCTATTTCCTCAAAGTCACTCATTTCCTCTCCAATCCAACCTTGGTGTAGAATCTTTAGAGGTTTTCAATTTTGGGAACTTGGAGAACCTATTCTTCTAACCAAATCCATGGAGCTAAGAAGCAAGGAATGAAGGCCCTATCTCTTAGGTGATTATCCTTTGCATATGCAAAGAGGAATCTACAAAGGTAAATATTTCTCAACTAACAAATTGTTGTTTTTAAGTTGAGTCAAGGTTCACCAATCTACTAGGCTTTGAATTTCATGGTAGATGTTTTGTTTTTGAATGCATGAAAGCATGATTCCGCCTTTAATTGTTAATTGCATGCTATATGATGTTATTCAAATGAACATGTTTTTCACAAAATTTCCTTCATATTTACGTTGACATAGAGTGATTTCATGCTTCGATCTTGCAACTTCTATCCCCAAGAAATACTTGAGCACCCCCAAGTCTTTTAGTTGAAAACGGTGAGAGAGAAGTTGTTTGGTTTTTTCAATCTCACATAAGTCATTCCCTGCCAGTATAACATCGTCAACATACACTAGTAAAGCAATGAATGTACCTTGATGACTTCTGGTGAACAGTGAGTAATCGGACAAAGATTGTTGAAACCCAGCAGCCTTGAGAGCATTGGATAATTTGATGAACCATTGCCTCGAAGCTTGCTTTAAACCATAGAGAGATTTATGCAATTTGCATACTTGAGTCTCCCCCTTGCATCCAAAACCAGGAGGCAAAGACATGTAAACGTCCTCTTCCAAGTCACCGTGTAAAAAGGCATTGTTTACATCGAGCTGGTGAAGGTGCCAGCCTTGCAAGGCTGCAACACTTAGGAGAACGCGAACAATAGTTAACTTAGCCACGGGAGAAAACGTGTCACGGTAATCAACTCCTTCGACCTGATTGTATTCTTTGGCAACAAGACGGGCTTTGTACCGTTCGATGGTGCCATCGGGTTTGAGCTTCACTTTGTAGACCCATTTGCAGCCAATAGGGCGTTTGCGAGGAGGAAGAGGCACGAGCGTCCATGTATGATTGGCATGAAGGGCTGCAAGTTCATTTTGCATGGCAGCACGCCAATGGGGATCCTGGACAGCCTGGGAATAGCTAGTAGGTTCCTTATGAAAGGTGAGATGAGCAATAAAGGCTTTATAGAAGGGTGAGAGACAAACGTAGTATAAGTGAGAAGATAGTGGATGGGGTTTACCTGACGACGACCTAACCACGTTCGTGGAAGATGTGGGAGCCGGCCGGGATGAGAGAGACGCTTCGACATGAAAGTCCTGCAAAAAGGAAGAAGGCTTGGTGGGGCGGGTACTTCTGCGAGGTGGGGGTGGGAGTGGGGTGTGTGTGGTCGTGGGAGCAGATGAGGAGGGAGAGGAGGGTGTAGGGGTGGATGTGGGCGTGGCATCAGCTAAAGGAAGAGGCCGAGGGGAAGATGGTGATGGGGTTGGTGTAGAAGGATCATCAGAAGCGATGTCAGTATAGGGGTGAGTTGGTGTATAGGTAGGGTCCATGTCAAAGGAAAGCAAAGGTGCGGAAGGTGGTGTTGGAGGGGAGGTTGTAGGTGCAGTTGAGATTTCTAAATGAGAATAAGGAAAGTTATCTTCAAAGAAAAACACATCCCGGGAGATAAAAACCTTTTGGAGTTGAAGATCAAAAAGTTTATAGCCTTTTGTACCATAAGGATACCCTAGAAAAATGCAACGACGGGCACGGGGATCAAATTTGGAGGGTTTGTGTGCATGAGTGGATGCAAAACAAAGACATCCAAAGACCTTTAGGTGAGTGTAAGTGGGTGGTTTGTGAAACAGCTTTTCATATGGAGTTTGCCCATGAAGAATGGGAGTGGGTGTGCGATTAATGAGATATGCGGAAGTAAGGATAGCGTCCCCCCAAAATCTTTTAGGTAAATGAGCTTGAAAAAGCAGTGCACGAGCAACATTAAGCAAATGACGGTGCTTGCGTTCAGCAACACCATTTTGCTGGGGTGTGTGGACACAACTAGTTTGATGAAGAATTCCTTGGGATGCATAAAATGTATCAAGTTTAAACTCGGGACCATTATCACTGCTGACACGCCCCGACCCTGATATTCTTTCGAATATCAAGATAGACACGTGTTGGCTGACACCCAAGGTGACGAAAGCCATTAATTGATTTTTAAGAGTAATGATCAGAAGAAAATATTCATGAATAACATCAGAATTTAAGAGTAATTAACAAAGTTCAAAGAAGTGTCTAGAATGAACCAGACACAACTAAAACAAGATTTACAAAGAAGGAAATAGCATTACAAGATATCACACAAGTGGGTGATAAAGTGCTACTGGTAGGGAAATGCCTCGTACGTCAAGTCGTAGTCCTCGTTTCTATGACCTGAATGGGGGCGCAAAACAAAGGTGAGTGGACCAAGTTCATATGTACGATAATAGTGAAACAGTTATCAAGATACTAACCCCCAAAGTTATATAAATGAAAACTACTAGCATAATAAGTGATGGATTTAATAAAAACTCTAGCATGCCAAATATCTCAACAAATCATATATATAGTGGAAAATCATCGCAGAAATCCAAAATAATAAACGTATCATAGATCATCTCGTATAACGTGGTGTGCTGCTAGAAAGATCACTGAATAATATATATTTCCCGGCCCATTGCCTGCACCTAAGTCTCTGTGCCCGTAGCCAGAGATAACTCCCTCCCGGCCCAGTGCCTGTCTCCGTGTCCCTCAGCCTTTCGCTAGGGATTATTTCTCCCGGCCCACATGCCAACACCAGATCCTCGCCCCAGGCGGCATAGTGTCTACTAGGTATGCACAAATATTTACGTCTCTCATTAAATAACCACTTCATAGCATAGGTTACCGATCATCGTCTACACTATAAAGAGGGGTTCAAAAACATGTTCTAGCATCCTATCGTCACCTATCAGATAGTCTACCAGTTCATGGTTTTTATAGAAAATACGATATATTAAAATATAGCTCAATATAGGCTAACAATTATTTCTCACTGAAACACGAGACGATAATCAATATATTTAATCAATAGGCTTCACATAAATCAAATTATAAATCTGTAGGCATGCTAATCATTTGCAATTAAATTATTAAATCATGTAATTTTAGAAGGGGTCCACTCACAAATATTCCTTAGCAGAAGAGTCGTGCGAATCAAAATTACGAATTTCCTTAATAGCAACTTTACCTAAGCACAAAAATATAATTAATAAATAAAAGGATTTTCTAAGATATATTGGGTTTGAATTAATAAAATAAGGGAATTGGGTTTGGATGGTTTTAGGATTTATTAAGGGATTTTTAGGAACCTAGGTTTTGGGTTAAACTAGTTTAGGGTTAGGAAAAAGGGTTTGGGCATTAAGCCCAAACATATACTACAACACACACACACACACGGGCTGCTTAAAGCAGCCCACCCAAAAACCCTCACAAGCCCAAGGCCTTAAGGCCTTATATATAATTAAAAACAACAGGGCTTAAGCCCTTTAAATTCTAACCGGCCCAAGGCCTAATTAAACTAGGGCCCGAGCCCTTTGGGCTTAGCCAAAACGGGCTGGAGGCCCGCGGGTCAGGACGAGAGAGAGAGAAGGCCGGAGGCCTGTCTTGCCGAGAGAGAAGGCCGGAGCTGCTACAGCTCCGGTCACCTAAAAACTAGAGCTTCAAGCTCCGATCTAAGCACGAACGAGAAGAACAAAGAGAGAGGAAGAGATTTATACCTTCCAAAAGTCGTAACTCGGTCGGAGGTGACCGGGAAAGCCCACGGAATGCACGGGTTCGCCGGAAAAATGGGTGTGCTCACCCACGACCATTCCTAAGCAAAAACCTACGCAAAAAGGTAAGGTTCAAGCTTCTAAATCACAACCAAACCACAAACTAGGTACGAGAGAGGGAGATTCGAGACCTACCCAACGGGAAAAAGGAAGAGAAACTCGCCGGAGCTTTGCTCCGTGCCGTCGGTCTCGCGGGCAGGGGAAGTCCCGGGTTCGTGGAGAATCTCTCCTGGGAATGCTAAGGTCTTAGTGAGTCCAGGAGGATAGAGAGAGAGGTGCGAGAGGGAGAGAGATACACGGGAGAGCTGAGAGAGCTTCTGGAAAGAGAGAGAGAGATGAAGAAGAAGGAGAAGTCACGGGGTGGGGGGGTCAGAGAAACAAAGAAAAAAGGATGAGGTTGATGATCGACACGTGGCGGTTTGGGGTTGAAAAATAAAAAAAATTTCCAATAATTTGGGGGTGGTTGTAACAACTGCGAACCATTTTAACTTGAGTGTTAAATTGTGTGGCAACCATATGAATGAATCGAGTGAGAAGGTCCTTTGTATCAGATTTATGTTTCATCAAATAGATCCATGTGCACCTAGTATGATCATCAACAATGGTAAGAAAGTACTTTGCACCAGAAAGAGAAGGTACTTGATAACCACCCCAAATGTCAACATGAATTAATTCAAAACAAGAAGTAGTAGACATGGAACTTAAAAGGAAAGGCAACCTTGTTTGTTTAGCCAAAGGGCAAATTAAACATTGAGTGAGATCACAGGTTTTATTGGAGAAAAAGGGAAACAACATGGTAACTTTAGGTGACGGATGGCCGAGGCATTGGTGCCAAAGGTGGGGAGAGATGGTTTGGATGGCATTGCATGTTCCTTTCTTCGGTGAGTCGAGATAGTAGAGTCCCTCCCGTTCAATTCCCGTCCCAATCATCTTCCCCGATCGTAGGTCCTGGATGACACAAAAATGGTTTAAGAAAAGGGTAATAGCAAATGAATCATAAGCCAATTGACTAATGGATATTAAATTTAACGTAAAGATTGGGACACAAAGAACATTGTCAAGGATAAAATTAGGAGAAAAAATGACTTGGCCAACATGAGTGATCGTGGCAAGGGATCCATTGGGTAATGCAACAGTGTGGTTTTGAACAGGCCTAGAGGATGTAAGGGACTCGGGGCTGCAAACTATGTGATATGTGGCACCACTATCCAGGATCCAAACATTGTGCTTGCCATGACGCATGAATGAAAAAGCTTTACCTGAGAGATCATCGTGGCTGGAAGAATTACCAACATGATTAGCAAAAGAAGATTTGTTTTGATGCAACATTTTAAGGATCTGTTTGCAATCTTCTGGAGAGAACGGGAAGTTGGAGATCTCCTTGTTGGTCACGGCAACTTGATTTCCTTTGGCAGAATGGCTTGGTTCGCTGTCTATGGCTACTTTTCTTTTGGGGCAATACTCGTACGAATGACCCTTCCAACCACATAAAGTACATTTGATATGTGCGCGGCAGTTCTTTGTGCTGTGGTTCGTCTTATTGCACTTGTCACATCGCAAACCACCATCCTTAGTTTTAGATTCTCGGCTTCCACCTTTGACAGCAAATACAGCAGCTTCTGGTTGGGCACTACTTTTTCCACTTGAGACTTCGACTTGCCTCTCATGACGAAGAACAAGTGAGTAAGCCTTGTTAACAGTGGGCAAATGCTTGAGAAGGAGAGTGTTGCTGCGAACGGTAGAGTAAGACTCGTTCAAACCCATGAGAAACTTCATCGTCTTCTGGGTTTCAATGTTTGTGTCACAGCTACATGTTGGGATAGAACACAACGCATCTCGTTCGTCCCAAAGGCTTTTTAGTTTGGTGAAGTATGTGCTCACGGTCATAGTACCTTGTACACAGTCGTGAATCTCGTTTTCGATGTGAAACAGTTGGACAATATTCACATGGGAAAACCTTTCTTGCAGGTCAAGCCACATATGTCGTGCATCCTTGCAGTGTATGACGCTCCCAGAAATTTCTTTGGACATGGATCCGAGCAACCACGTTTTTACCAAGTTGTTGCATCGATTCCATTGTTGTAATTCTTCAAATTGTTCTGCATGAGGTTTCTTGACCGTTCCATCAACAAACCCTAATTTGTTCTTAACTGTCAAAGCCATGGTCATGGATTGAACCCATGTACCATAGTTATCCTCCACGAGAGACTGCGGCACAAGTATTGCACCAGGTTGGTTTGAGTGATGGAGGAAAAGTGGGTGATTGGGATTGTCCCACTTTTGATGCGAAGCCATGCCTGAAGAGGTTGGCTTTTCTGATATATCGCCCATGGCGATGTTTGCTAGGGTTTATGTTTGTTGTTTTGCCTTTTATTTTCCCAGATATCGTTCACTCTGGTACCATCATAAGAAGCATAAAGTATAGGAATGAATTTCTGTATATTGACATCAACGAGATTTACAGGTTTATACAAAGTCTTACATGACTTGTTTCCTATTCTATTTCCTACAAATAAGGCTAACTGATAACCTAATAGGTAAGTAAATATCAATCTATAATATTTGACAAATCAATCTAAGATTCCTTTCTTAACAGAAGCAACCTAAAGTAACTATTGTTTTATTCCTTCTTATTCACTTTACTTGGGTAAATTTTCAAATCATACTAGCTATCTCAATTTCATTTCAAACAATCAAGAGCTCTAGGGCATATGAAGAGACTCATCAATGAATCATCTACTTTTTTGACTTGAAATTCGAAAACTTCTCTATTTCGCAAGTGAAAAGATCCCTTTACTTAAAACGGATAAAGGGTCAAAAATATAAACATTTATATGAAAGTTCGAAAATCGCCAAATGTATAGTCGAAGATGTGTATTTATAGTGTTGAACATAGGTGCATTTTGGTATGAAGAAATGTTAAAAGAGTTGGAATTGTAAAAGTTTTAATTTATGAATCAAAAGAGTAAATGACTCATTACAGTGGGTCATTTCAAATTTTCAAGACATTCTCTAAAACTCTCTTTATTTTTTGGTAGAAACATTTCCTAAAACTCTCTAGTTACGTGCATCTATATCTATAAAACCATAAAAGTTTATCACATTTCATTTTCCTCCTCTTAATAACATGAAAATCCTCGGTTAAATTCCTTGACCAGTCAGGCTAGTTAATAAGATAATTTTGCATCATTAATTATTTGTAATGCAAAACTTTTCGGACAAAGTGTCGTTTGATTCCCTGAACTATTACTTCAGTTGAAATTAACTCATGAATTATTTTTTTTGTAAATTAACCTCCTGAACTATTTGAAATAAGCCAATTAATCCTTTGTTGTTATATTCCGTCCACTATGCCTTCAAATTCAATGACAAATTAATATTTTTATCGTCAATTCTTAAATGTCACTTATAACCATCAATAAAATTATGACATGTGGACACATAACAATGTGTAATGACGGAATCGGATCCCTTCTTGAGCTTAGGAGACTGAGCCTCCTAAACAAATCACACGATCCGTTGAAATTTGATCCAACGACTACAATTATTATAACTTTTAGAGGAGCCCCCTGTTTGTAGCCGTTTGATCAAATTTCAACGGCCCAAATCTTTTGCTCAGGAGGCCAACCTCCTAAGTTCATGATGGGATCTGGTTCCTGTAATGACAATATGAAATGGTCCGTTATGTAAACGTTTCGTTTCTTTATGTTTCTTATTATGCTATAAATTTTTGAATTATTCCGTGTCCTGTGTCATTATTTTATTGATGTTTATAACTGACAAGTAAGATTTATTTTTTTAGTACATCGATATTTTTATCCTAAGGGGATGGGGAGTTCGGCTAAGCCACACAACGGGCAACCTAATTTGGTATCGAATTTGTCATTCACGTATTCGAACCTAAGACCTCTCACTTCCAAGTGAAGAAGAATATACCAAACCATAGTACTGAGTGGCTTATTGACAAGTAAGAATTAATGATAAAAAAACTAATTTGTCATTGAATTTGACGGCATAGTGGACATAATCTAATGGCAATGAGTTAATTTGGTTGATTGTAAATAATTCAGGGGTTAATTTACCAAAAAATTAGTTCATGAGGTCAATTTCAACTGCGGTAATAGTTTAGGGGGTAAAATGCAGTTTACTCAAACTTTTTGGTCATATTGACACGGAAATTAATGTTAAACTTTGAGGTAATATAAAATCTATGAAAAATCTCATTTTTGAGAAATTATCGTTATTATTTTAGGAAAATTAATGAAAAGTCCTAAAAAAATTTAGTTTTAATGAAAAATGACAAGTATGTGTAAATTAATAGTACTAGAAAAGGTAAAAATGTTTTTTTTGTTAAAAATGAACAGTACTGAAAGTGTTTCATTAGTTAAAACTCCCTATCATTTTTCTAATACATTTATTGATATTAAATTATCGGTCTGTTACCATAACCAGCAAACAAGATTCTGAATTTCTTTTTTTTTTAAATATTTTATTTCGAAAAATCACTGTGTGATGTCAAGAATATGGTAAAGCAAAGGGCACAAAGTTGAAACTACCAAAATGCCCTTACTCTCTTAAGCTTCTTACACATACAGACCCCGTCACATACATACTCTCACACATCACAGTTTACAGAGTCGCAGTTTACAGAGCCAATCAACAAATATCTCTTCTTCTCTCCCTTCCTTCTCATATCTTTCTCTCTCTCTCTTCCCGTTTCAGTCGAACCAGTTTCTTGGGTTCGCAGCAGCTTGCCCAGTCTCACATGCCAATCCCCAATCTCTTTAAATCTCTTAACTTTTTGATCTGGGTTTCCAATATTTCACCCTCAGATCATATCTTCTGCCGTTAAAATATCCATTTTTTTTCACTTCGAATCCACTGACTGAGAAAATCCCATCTCCGTTTTGGTGTTCTCTGAGCCTCTTATGAGTACTTCACTAGATTCTGAGAGTTGGGTTTTGTCACAACAGGTCAGTTTCTTCTTCTTCTTCTTCTTCTCTCTCTCTCTCTCTCTCTCTCTCTCTCTCTCTCTCTTGCATTTTGTGATTGGGATTTGGAATATGCGTTAAATTGTGTATTTTGTTGCTTTCTGTTTAAAAAATTTGTGGGATTTGGATGTTAAAGCTGATTGAAAGAAATGGTTTTATCTGATGGTACAAATGAAACAAGAAATAGTTTTGATGATAAGTTGAGTTCTACCCAGTTCATTGTCTATGTAATTCATGCTGCCTTATGGATCTTGCTTGGATTTTTTCTGTGTGCTTTTGGGTGTGAATTTCCAGATAATAAAGTTTGTTGCTTTGATTTTACATGTTTTGAAAGTTCGAGTCTATGTGGAGATGTGGCTTTTTATTTGTATTTTGGTTCTGTTGTGATTAAAATTGATGTGTTTTCACGATTGGGAGTAAACCTGTGTGAATTTCGACTTTGGTGGCCGAAAACTCTGAATCTTTGTAGCAGTAGTTCATTGTTTTGATTCGGTTCCAGGCATGTAAGATCCCCTATCTTGTAGTGACAGAAACCTAAAAGATTTGGCTGCAATCACAGAGTCTCTTGTATGGGGTTTTCAATGTGTAACTTTCTTTACTGCCTGATTGGTTTGCTGTGCAAAAAGAAGGGACAGTTCTCAATATCATCTTTTGGAAATCAAAATAACTGAGTAAAGTGACCTAGAGTTGTGTTTTTCATAGTTTCATTTGACTCAAGCTTAATATGGCGTTCCAACGTAAGAAGCTTCAGTTGATGTTTGAAATGAAAACGAAACCTACTCAATTTTGAACTCGTAAAAGATTTGCATGTGATAAATAGATTATGAGCTGCTTTTATATTCCGAAGTTAGTTGTTTATGAGTAGTATTGGATGCCTGCTACTACCTGTTGGTTCTTCCTTATATATGTACCTCACGCTGTCTAGCTATTTAGTTGGTTGTTATGTTACTTAACATCAATGATGGGATCGTTATATCCTTTGAGAAGCCACCACATGTTTAAGTAGGATTGCATATAAGTTGTGTTATCCCCGTGTTCACTGAATAATGAATAGTAGGGGGAATGAATTGCTTTCTCAGTTCTGAATTGTACCTTAAGTAACCATAACTGAAAATAACGTTCTTATATGTTTTTCATTGCAGCAGAAAACTTATATTGCATGAAATATTTTTCTCTGGAGTTTTGAGATCATGGGTAGAGGTAGAGGAAAGGGAAAGAGGTTAACTGTCAACAATCATGATGATCCTGGAAGTGGTGAGGAAGAAAAAATACCGGCACAAAAGAGAAGGGGAAGGCCTCAAAAGCCATTAAAAGATGAGATTGATGAAGAAGAAGCTGAAAGAATAGACGCAGATGATAGTGAGAATGGAAAGTCTGGTATCTCAAGCAAGGAGGTAAAAAGCCCCTCTGCTTCAGAGAATGGTAAGAAGAGGAAGCGGCAATCACAGGTGAAGGAGAAGTCAGATTCAGTTAAGGAGGAAAATGGTAATGGAACAAGATCAAGCACTGATGACTCAACTAAGTCTAATGGATTTCGGCATAATGGGAGCAGGCGGAAAAACAAGCCCCGTCGAGCAGCTGAAGCTGGTGTTGAATGCAAGTGACAGATGGTAACCTATGCATCCTTTCTCATTGCCAAAAAATCACGGGGACAGGAAGTGAGGCCTAGTAAATCTCTAGTTTCTTTCTTCTTTTGCTGCTTAATTGTTCTTTCTTCAGTAATTTCGTACCATCATTCCTTTTTTATTTGAATTGTGAAATTTGCAATGCATTCTGATGGATGTAGTTTTCCATGGTGCTCTGACATTTTAAATTTTGACTATCTTATTTTTTGCATTGTATAATTTGAGGAACATGTTTAAGCAGTTGCTATCTCTCACATTGTTATCTGTCTTTTGTGTAACTAATGAGATATCATGTAGATTCATATTAGGTAACTTAACTAAAAGGTTGTATTATACTCTGTACAATTAACAGTTCTGAGAAAATCAGCTTTAACGCTTCCCCTAATTATAACAATCTTGCATCTGTTAGAGCACTTTTATTTAGGCCTTGCTGCAAGGAGAGTTCATCTTCTCTTGATCTACTTTGGTTTTGAATTGTTACTTGGTGCCTATATAACTTGGTTTTGGATTAACATCTGACTTGGGAAATGTTTAGGCTTCCATCAGAGTCTTTTTGTCCCTCTTCGGACTTTCACACATGTCGTGCGTGGAATACAGTTCAGAGTAAGCACACATTTTCTAGATTATACTGGATGTAGCTATAAGTTTCCAACAGCTAGTTAGGGCCAGACCTTTCTTATGGTTTCAGAGGTATATGCTTCTTCCTGAGCCATGATACGAGCCTACAGCCAAAAGCATGGTGTACTCCCTGATATACTCCCTGGTGTACTCCCTGATTCGTAACCATCTCATCACGTCACACAAAGATTCTAATAGCGCGTGATGTACAATAAGTTACATGTTAGAAATAAGTCTTTAATAGTTCGGACTACTAGTATTCCGGCCTTGTATTCATTAGATTGGCAAGTAAGAATATTATTTTCTCAATTTAACTCTGAACGTTCGTACTATTGAGAAAAAATTATAGAAACTCCCCCCAAAGAGTGAAGACTGCAAATCTTTGGTTTCTCATGATAATTGTTTGCGGTCTGGAAAATACTAGTTTTTCATAGTTCTTATACAGGCTTGGTAAGATACATCTGTTTCTGCAATTTTCCATTAAAGGTGTCTACTAAAATGCGCAATGTCTCAAAATGCTTGTGAAGGAAAAACATAGAAAATGAAAACAATTAACTTGATAATTAACCCAGTCTTTGTAAATTCTCAAAGAAGCTTGTGGTATGCGCTAATTATCATGTGTCGAACTGTGTAATCCACACGGCCCCAGACACAAACATAACCAGCTTACCCAACCCTCTTGCTTTTTTCATCTTCACTTGGCCCATTTGTGTCTCATCCCTTCTCACACAACACTCATGGCGCACCACTAGTGATGACCACACCTAATACCTTCTCCTTCATGGGGTAACCTCCTATCCCTAAACTTTTCGCCATCAAAAAATGCAACGCCTGTCTCTTATTTAACTTGACTAGTTGGTCTCTTATTTACTTTTGGTTGTGATCTTTTTAGAAAGAGTAATGCAATGGAGATCAAACATTTAAATTGTATTTTGTAAATTATATAACTTGATTGACGATGATTAGATTATTACTTCATTGTTGATTAACTTGCTTATTTTTTATTGGTGACATATCACATAATTTGCAAATTTAGTTTAAAAATTTTTGTCTACCTAGTATTATTCTTTCGGAAAAACAAACCAAGTTTCGAAAAGTGGTTTGGGTGAGTGTGACATAGAGGTGAAAACCAAACAGATCCAAGCCCATTGGGCCATGTATTCAGATGTTTTTGGACGAAGCCATATATTCAGATTCAGCTAGGGTTTTTGGTCGAAATTTTTTTTTCTTTTGTCAACTGATGCCTGCATCTTAAATGCTCAAATTTAAAATTTAAATATTCAAATTGTGACTCAACCACCCCAAGTTGCAATAATAATAATAATAATAACTTAACATGAGTTTGAGTGTTGTCAAATATGAGGAGACGTGTGAGGATGTGAAATGTTTTCGCATTTCAGAAAGTTAAGAGATTTTGCATGTGCTTATAAGAAGGTAAACTACTACTTATATTGTCAATTCATAAAAACATAACTCTTGATGAGAATTTCATTGTCTTTAAATGGTCTTGTAGGTTGTTTCAGATTGGTTATACATTTATCCAAAAGGAATTCATGATCTTATAATTTATACCAAGAAAAAGTATAATGATCCATCCATTTACATTACTGAAAATGGTAAGCATTAATACTTTCATCCTTACAGGCCCTTTAAGGGAAGGGATCCCAATTTTTTTTTAAAAATGGGGACACCCTCTTGACCGTTAGATTTGGCTTTAATGAAATTTTGTGATTGAGATTAAATCACAGGCCATAGAATTTCATTAAAGCCAAATCTAACAGTTAAGAGGATGTCCCCATTTTTTTTGAAAAATAGGGATCCCTTCCCTTAAAGGCTTCCTTCATCCTTAATTGATTGCATCATCAACGTTTCACATGTGTATATATAAGTAAATTTAGGTGTTTTAAAATCTAAACTCAAAACTAAATGCAAATTTATTTATTTATAGATAAAATTTTCAACGCAAATGATAATTTATTATGTTGCAGGTGTCAATGAGTTCAATAATCGCAGCTTATCACTTGAGCAAACCCAAATCCGTAGTACCTTTGAGGTAGCGAAAAATGTCTTTAACATCATTCCAGTGCTTGTGTGTGGGCGCATTGCTATATCTAGCCAATAAATTCACAACGAAGGAGATGTCGGGTCTAGTGCACTGAGCCAAGTACAATAAAGCCCCAATTGCTCTTAGGTAAGGAACTTCGGGTTCCAAAATCTTTTCCTCATCCTTCTTTGGACGGAAGGGATCTCGTTTAGCATCTAGAGTCCGAACGACCATGGGTGTACTCGAAGGCTTCGCTTTATCCTCATTAAAACGTCACAAACACCTTTTGGTTGTAGTTCGATTGATGTACTAGGATTCCATTCGAACAATGCTTGATCTCTAGGTCGAGACAGTATCGAGTTTTCCCAAGATGTGTAGCAATTTCCTCAAGCTTTGCGGGAGTTCCAATGAGATTCATGTCATCGACATAAACTGCAACGATTGCAAATCTGGAATGTGACTTCTTTATGAACACGCATGGGCATAGTTCATTGTTCACATAACCCTGACTTGTCAAATATTCACTCAAACGGTTATACCACATCCTTTTTTTAAACTATATGGGTACATTCTTTTTTATTTGATGTTAATTTTTTGGTTAATTTTGATGAATGTACCCATGTTTACACACACACACACACAATAGTATATTTAAATTTTAATATTTTTAATCCCACAAATTATGGTTTTTTTATTTAAAATATCATTTATATAAACAACTAAAAATTTTAATTTTTAATTTAAAAAATATAGTAACGTACATAGAAATAAATTATCACATTAATTTCAGTGATTTCAATCAAAAATTGAAAATCAACAATGTTTCAATAAAAGAATATTCATAGATAGGGACCGTATCCAAAGTCTCCCTTGTTTTTACCTTCAACTATTCGGCAATATGAGAAGTATCTCAATCTCTTATAAGTTCTTATAAGGTTTCTCATTTCACCGATATGTCACTCTTTTACCTTTACATTCTCACACATTGTCTTATGTGTGGCGAATTTTCAAGTCAACCATATGAACAACATGAAGTTGGGTGGGAGCAAGTGGAGCTTCAGACGTGAGTCAACCTACTTAGATACCATGAAGAAGGTTGAGGTTCCAACATGAAACCAATAAGTCATTAATTACAAGGTTTCCATTTCACCAATGTGAGACTCTTTTACATTCACATCCTCACAAACCCATCCTAAAAATTTTCTAAGAAATATTTTTTATCACCACCCTAGTGATTAGCGTTAGATAAGTCTACTAGCTAGACTAAATCAAATTCATCTAACGGTAATTAATGAGATGGTGAAATCTTTAATTAAGAAAATTTCCTTTTGTTACTTGATAACTCATTATATACTTTTCTTTGCCCTAAAATATTTTTGAACGTATCTGGTGGGATCTATTGCAAATTTGGCTACTATCTCATTTATTATTTTAAATTTACAAATTGGTTGCCATGTATAATGTGATGGGAGAAATTTTTCAATGTACGTATCATAATTAAGTAGAGGGACATTGAGAAATATACACTAAAAATGTTACATATCAACAATGGCGTTTACTGGCATTTTAATGCATGGTCTACCATCTTGTGATGGGTGGGAGTGATAGGTCAGTTTTATTTTTGGGAAATTAACACAAATGGGCTATTTTCTTAATTTTGGGATAAAATAGGAATTTTTTTTCTTTTTGATATGCACAGAACATGCACACGATATACACAACAATATGACAAAAATAAGATTTCTTAAAACTTGAAATGATCAAATTTCCCTCCCTTATAAATGGGTTGTTGCGAAGACTCATTCAACATTTTCCATCTTGATTGATTTTGTGTAAAGTGGGTTGGCATGGTCCGCATGGACCTAAAATAACGGTCTATTGACCTAAAGTTCGGCAAAACTGGTTAACAGATGAAGTTTAATTAGTCCCGACGTAATTTGACTCATAATAATTTCAAACTTGTGGACGTACCTATACCTATAAAAAAGTGGTAAAGGAATTGGGCTGGCTGGGCTGGACTTACCAATAATTTTGCATGCATAAGGTTTGGGGATCCCTACACGAGGAGCTAGTAGATACTCCTTAAACTCACTCCAGCTTCCTCGGTATCATGACAAAAACGCTATAACACATCTGAAACACTAAGGCAAAGATCAAATTGACCTTAGGTACTGGTAAATAAACTCAGGAAAAAGATATACGTAATGCCTTCTTTTAATCAGATCGTTAATTAGTATGTCAAATGATCCCATAGCAAATACGAATCCATCTCTTTATGAGACCCACCGCTTTTCAGAACCAAAAAGATCTAAGTGTACATTTCATCATTCACGTCGACAAGTGACCTGTGCGTTTCTGGAGAACCGGTGGTGACCCGGGACTACTAAATCATGCTGTCGGCAGTGATGCAACAGTGGTGCAGCGACTGGGATTCGTTGGGGTTGTATTGATGAGTGATCTGTTTTCGTTTCAGGAGGAGGAGATGGTGGAGGACGGAGAGAGAGAGAGAGAGAATATACACTTGATACTCCACATTAGTTTTTGACTCGTCCCTAGGGTTTAGGCCTGGTTTGAACGAGAATATACACTTGATACTCCACATTAGTTTTTGACTCGTCCCTAGGGTTTAGGCTTGGTTTGAACGAATAATAAGTCAATGCATGCATGCTTGCTTCAATCAATGAAGAAGATGAGGAATATTAAGAAGATATTGTTCATGTGGTTGTGTGTATAAGGAAAATCAAATCCTTTTTACAAATTAGGAGAGAAAAAACCCTTAATTACTAATCAATGGATAGAATGTTGCATAGAGTAGATGATATTATATATTGACTTGAAACAAGGGTTAGAAATATGCGTATTGTCAGCTAGCTAAGCAAATCCTAGAAGAATTATGATCAAATGACAACCGGAGTTCCCTCTAGCTAGAGACCTTTGTAAGTTATCTTTATTCAAACTAGTATTTGCTTACACACTTTGTGTATATGAACACATTTTTTTAGAAAATGAGAAGGAGAGAGGGAGAGAGGGAGAGAGAGAGAACGTGGGGGGAGTGAGAGGTTTTTGTTTTGGTTCTTTTTTTTTTTTTTAATATTGAAGGTATTTTAACATCATCTGTAGGTGAGACTTCAATAAAAAACAATAAAATTTGGACATGTGAAATTACATTATTGCCCATCATTTTTTTTTTGTGTGATAGAAGACTAATTTGTCTTTTCATCCTCTTTTAGTTGACTAAGAGGTTTTTATTAATTAGTAGAGATTACTCTGTCAATTTTTTGTCCAAGCAGCCAGGTAAGCATAAAACTTGGTCACTCACATTTGCCACGTCTAACATTTAATGGAGAAGCAAATGGTGGATTGTGCTAGTGATTAAAGTATAAATGTTCAACTCACTGCGTTGGGGTTCAAACTTTTCCTCTTTTCCTTGGTGTAAATTAAAGTATTAATAATGTTTGTACTAAAAAATATATAATGAAAAGTAATGAAAAGATAAAACTCACTTGTATCATAGAGTTTTTTAGCAATTCGGCAAATTTTGTGTGTCTAAATAACATTATTATTTAGTAAATGATTATGCTTTCTTAGGGTTGGGTTATGGCTTGGCTTGGGATGGGGAGATACCGGCGAAAGGACGTGTGATTGTGGGTAGGTGGTGGCATTGAGTTGCTCGTGAGAGAACGTGTGAATGCGAATGGGTGGTGTCAGTCGATAAATGAGGAGATGGGATATGGGGATGGGCATAGGGATGGAGAGGAAACAAAATATATTGAATCCGGATTCTGGTCGGATTTTTTTATGAGGATTTTGAAAATCTATGAATCGAGTCTGTTCATTCTACATTGTGCGATTATAAATCATTTTAATTTTTTTTTATTTAAAATTTGACACAAACAGTACCTGACAACAACGATGTTCGATGAACGAACACGATTCATAGATATCCAAAATCCTCACAAAGAGAATCTAGAGATGATCATGTTGGATTTGGGACGTTCATTTTTTGTTTTTAAATGTCTATTCTACCTTTTTTTTCCTTTCATTCTCTTTCCACCACTTCATAGTTTCTTACGCTTCTATTTTGACGAAAAAAAATTCAGTTTAATTGTCACATCATCATATAATATTTTTAAGGAAGTTTTAACAAAACACTTCCGATACTATTCATTTTTAATGAAAAACCATATTTATACCTTTCCTGGTACTATTCATTGTACATTTAAAAATGATTTTTCATTAAAAGATAAGTTTTTTTGGATTTTTCGTTAATTTTCTTTATTTTTAATGTTCTCATATTATAACTCGTCAACTTATGTATTAGTAATACACTCTAAGTCTATCAAAGAAAGTCACAAAATGCAAAATTATATGGACGTGGAGGGAAGATGAGTTTTTTTTTTTTCCTATTGGATTGACATAATGAAAAGGGAATATGAAGAAATATAAAGAAAATACACATACATATATATATATATATATTAATATACACATATATAGACAAGGTTAATATATCCTTGATACAGAGGTATGATAATAATGGACAAATACAAAATTATAACATGAACACGAAGAAACTCCATTCTATTTTAGGTTAATGTGTAGTCGCATTTGAAGATTTGGATGACTTGCTAGTTGCTAACTACAAAGTATATAAAAGGAAAAAGTTTGATTATTTGCTACCTTTTTTTCCTCTCATAGTAATCGTCTTTAAGCGTACCTGCACTCATTTCTCCTAATTTTAAGATTGAATTAGGATTGGCTTCTCTAAAATAATAATAATAAGCTTTAGGTTTTTGTCCCAGATAACCGAGTCCTTCAAATATTTCCCGAAACAACCGACTAACATTATCCGAACACTATATGCTTATATTTAATAAGATTTTTAGTTTACCAATGTTTCCAGATTAAATATTACCCATTGCTCTACGTTTTGGTTACAGAAATTTTACTCCATCTATTAATATAAGTCACGCGAAGTAGTACGCTCAATGAGGCGTTACATTTAAAGCCCGGTTGTCTTCAGAAAATAATAGAAGAAAAAAAGAAAGAGAAAAGTTGTTGTTTATTATTCTAACTTGTACAGTTGTACGTACGTACTCTATATAAACGGCGCCATGCAGCATGGTAGGAAGACACGCAAGAAACACTCACAGTTAACTATGGCAACGCAGTATCGTTCTTTGCTTTTGTGTATGGCACTACTCATTGGTTTCGCATCGACAAAAACCAATGCTGCCGATACTGATCGACCAGTTAAATGTGGTTTGCTTCACAGGGAAAGCTTTGATTTTCTTGAACCAGAGTTCCTATTTGGCGCAGCTTCCGCATCTTATCAGGCTAGTCCCTTCTAGGGCTTAGCTAACTAAATACACTTTAATTTGTTTTAATCTGTAATTTCGTATAGTTACTTAGGCTTAGTTTAATTTCAACGTCAAATCAATTAGCATCCCTGCATGGATATATTGATACATATTCATTTTGTATGTACTCTTAAATATTTTGTGTACGTACATTTCAGGTAGAAGGTGCTTGGAATGAACATGGCAGAGGACCAAGCATATGGGATAACTACACCCACCAATATCCAGGTCTGTTTAATCATATCACTTAGCTAAAATGTGTTATTGACACTTGGCTAAGCCATTCTTTTGTTTCTCAACGGGATCTCAACTTTTCTTTTAATACAATGATGTTTAATCAATCACCATTACGTGAATCAAATATAAGGTATCTCCCTCAAAAGTAAAGTGAAAATCATTATATGCATACACATGCATATTTAAATAGTTTCACAAGATTTTTTACTTACTTTGTAGATAATAAAAATTATGGTTAATTAATTGCAGAAAGGATCGTTAATCGAAGCAATGGAGACATCGCTATTGATCAATATCACCGTTACAAGGTTCCAACGTCACAAAATTTTATTTCATACATCCTTTGTTCTTGAAGTTGATCATGATCATGATCAGCACAACGTATATATACACTAAGTTTTGGATCCTTAAGAAAACATGAGACATATTGAAGACAAGACCTTTACTTTCAGCTTCTTTCATATGATAATGCATGCCTTTTGTGCCATTATAGGAAGATGTGGGTATCATGAAGAATATGGGGATGGATTCGTATAGGTTCTCTATCTCATGGTCGAGATTGTTACCAAGTAATGTTGACGATTCAATCCATATATTTGATTGGGACCAATTAGTTTATAGTTTAACATGTTCTACTTAATTTAATTTCTACTTGTTGAGAGGTATTCACTTATTTAATAGTTTTGCTCGAATTATTAGATGGAAAGCTAAGCGGGGGAGTTAACATGGAAGGAATCAAATACTACAACAATCTAATCGATGAACTCCTACGCAGTGGTGATGTTTTTATCTTATCACATATATAACATCATTACATTAATATATCATGAGATCTACATGCTCACTCATAAAACAACATTTAATCAGTAAACATATAAAATTTTAATTTACTGATTGATCCTGCTATATATAGGTCTAACGCCATTCGTGACACTTTTTCACTGGGATATTCCCCAAGCTTTAGTTGACGAGTATGGTGGTTTATTAAGTCCTCGTATTGTGTAAGTGAAGAAATTTTATCCTCCCAATAATATTGATTATTCACTTAAGTAAATACTAGTAACAAATGCATTTTGAAATGTGTATATATAGGGATCACTTTAAGGATTATGCAGATCTTTGTTTTATGCATTTTGGTGACCGAGTAAAGCACTGGCTCACTTTGAATGAGCCATTTACTGTAAGTAACCATGGTTATGCAATCGGGACTCACGCACCAGGACGATGCTCTGCTTGGCAAAAACTGAACTGCATTGGTGGAAATTCAGCTGTTGAACCATATTTGGTGACACACCACCAACTCCTTTCTCATGCAGCCACTGTGAAGTTGTACAAGACTAAATACCAGGTCTAATAAATTATTTATTTGGGACTGAATATTTGGTTCTTAATTAAAAATTCTATTTGAGGCATTAGTAGTATTTTGTTACAATAAATTAGGAATCCTTGGCATAGTGAGATAAACAACGGTGATATTTTTGTCTACCTCTTAATATATATTCTTGAACTTTCTTATGTAGGCATATCAAAATGGAGCGATCGGATTAGCAGTAGTGACACACTGGTTTGAGCCTGCTTCGAAGGCAAAAAAAGATATAGATGCCGCAAATCGAGCTTTGGATTTTATGTTTGGATGGTAAATATATTATTGAAATATACATATATATCACCTAGTATTTTTCAATCGGATGTATCAACTAGTTAAATATTTTATGTATAAATACTTTATCTTTTTTATACAAAATTAAAAAATATATATAGTTAGCAAGACATTATATGCTACCATGAGTTTATGCTTGGAATATCTGTATATTTTGTAGGTTTATGGACCCAATCACAACTGGTGACTATCCCCGGAGCATGCGAACATATGTTGGATCACGATTACCTCAATTCACAAAAGAGCAGTCCGATTCTCTAAATGGGTCATATGATTTTATAGGAATCAATTACTACTCTGCTAGATATGCAAGCAATCCACTAGAGAATTCATCTGACCCTGAAAGCTACATAAATGATCCTCATGTTAATGCGACAAGTGAGTACAAATTAAAAACTTATTTCAAGCAATTAATTAAGTTCTCAGAATAATTAGATTCTAATATTTGTGTATATTATGACAGCTGAGGTTAATGGAAAACCCATTGGTCCACGGGTACACATCCAATTTGAACTTAAAAGTTTTTGGCATTTGGAGGATTAATATGTATTTTTTCTGCTTAAAAACATAACTCATGAGAATTTCAATTATCTTTAAATGGTCTTGTAGGCTGCTTCGGATTGGTTATACATTTATCCAAAAGGAATTCACGATCTTATGATTTATACCAAGGAAAAGTATAATGATCCAGCCATTTATATTACTGAAAATGGTAAGCAATACTTTCAAGCCTTAATTAATTACATTATCAAAGTTTCACATGTGTATACATAACTAAATCAGGTGCAGTCTAAACTCAAAAACTAAATGCAGATTTCATTTTAGAGAAAATTATCAACGCATATAATAATTCATTATGTTGCAGGCGTCGATGAGTTCACTAATAGCAGCTTATCACTCGAACAAGCCCTTAATGATACCATAAGAGTCAACTACTATCGTGACCACCTTTGTCACCTTCAAGCAGCAATTCAGTTAGTACCTTGTTTAGGAATTCAATAAGGCTATATATAGTGTTATACATACATATATATATGCCTTCTTACAATTCTTTTTTATTTTATTTTATATTTAATTATCCGTATCAATGCATTTGGTTGCTTTGTTTTCTATATGTGTGCGCAGATCGGGTGCTAAAGTAAAAGGATACTTTGCATGGTCGATACTGGATAACTTTGAATGGGCAGAGGGATATCGTAGTCGATTTGGTCTTAACTATGTGGACTATGATGGTGCACTGACAAGGTACCCAAAACGCTCGGCGAACTGGTTCAAAACTTTCTTGAAGAAGAGCCAAAGAAATATGAAAAATATTCAAGTATCTGCGGATGATAATGATGAGGTCATCAAACTTGTTTATCAAATTTGAATCCCAAATAATGAATAAAGTACAATGGATTTACCAGAGTCGTTGTGCGAGTTGTTTTTCGAGTTTTAGTTTTCTGTTTGACTCATAATGAGTCAGAATAAGTTGCAGCAACTCAGTATGAGTTTGTTGTCCCTCCTTGTAACTTTTTTATTTTTACTTTTGCTTTATGTTGTTGATGTATTCAAGCCTGTTGGATTTCATGACAAAGGTGTTTTCATCCTTTGTGAATTTGGTTGGGAAAATACCATCTATTATTTAAATGTTGTTTATGTACTCCCTCCTGTATTTGTATTCGCCTTTGTGGCTTTTGGCTGGCCCTTTGTTTATGAATCCGATTTCTCATTATTTATAATAAAAATAGAAGAAAATTTGAGTTATTTCCTTGAAGCTAATTTTTGTTCTTATCTTCAACTAATTGGAAATATGAGAAATATTTCAACCTCTTTTAAGTCATTGCAAGGTTTTTTTTTTTTTTTACCAATGTTGGACTCTTTTATAATTACATCCTCACACCTCGCTCATGTATGGTGATTTTCAACCCAAATACATGGATAACATGAAATGGGTGATGCGGAGCACATGGAGCTTCAAACATGGGCCAACCATTTTTGATACCATGAAAATAGTTGAAGTTCTACATAAAACTAATTAACAATATGGGGAATAGTCCAACTCTTATAAGCCATTGCAAGGTTTCTTCTTTCATCATAAAACTTTTTTACTTTCACATCCTCACCCCCATTGATTAGCGTTAGATAAGTTTGAATTTCAAGATTCGTCTAATAGATAGATTAAATCAAACTCTTCTAATGGTAATCAATGAGGTGGTGAGATCTAAGTAAGCAAATTTCCTTTTCCAAAAAATATTTTTGAACATATATCTTTGGTGGGATTTATTGCAAATTTGGGGTTTAAATTTACAAATTGAGTGGGATATATAATAGGGAGTTTTAACGAAAAGTCAACTGTACTGTTCACTTTAACGAAAAACCACATTTTTACACTAAAAAGTCAATCCTGGTACTATTCACTTTACCCTTTATTTTGTCCTTATCATTAAAACTCAAAGTTTTCAAGCCTTTTTCATTAGTTTTCCTTATATAATAAGGTGTGAGAGATTTCTCAGTGCATGTGTCATAATTATGTAGAGGGACATTGAAAAATATACTTAACAATGGTACATATAAACTATATCGTTTGCTTGCATTTTAATGCATGGTCTACCATCTTGAGTTGGGTGGGAATGACAGGTCAGTTCAATTTTTTTCTTTTTTTGTTGCAAATATCATAACTGATCCTTCTCTGATAAATTAATATACATAACATATAGGCGCATTAATGTATATAAAGTTAAGTTAGACAAAAGGAAAGATACGTAAATATCTTACACATACAATCTAGGTGAACTAGTGAAACTGCAAATATATATATATATATATAGGTACATTATTGAATCTGTAAAATGTAGGTAAATTTATATTTTCTTCACTGTTTATTCAAAACCTATGTGTTGCATGTTATGGGTTTTAATGTGATCAGCATCCCTGAGTTTTTAGTTTGAGAAAAATCAGTTTTGTATCCGTGTGTTTTTAAAGAATTTTTTTTTTTAATTTCTAGTTTTTTTTTTCTACGTATAAATCAGAAATCTATTATAGAAATGTGCCTTGTGATTTCCGTAATCGGTTAATTTTTCAAAAAACATTTCATCCCATACATTCTACATGATCACCTTAGTATCTTGCAAATTTCAAGAAAAATCTAATTGACGGCCACGTTAGTGTTTTGCCACTTCCACACTTGAAGACTGTAGTAGCAAAGCGAGTGGACAAAAATTGCCTTCTAGTATGTGTATCTAGTTGATGAGTTTTGTAAATCTTTCTATACTTATCTCTTAGTGTTTGTCCTAATTTGAGAGCCCGTGGATTTTCTCAATGGTGGAATTTGCGTCAATAATTCCTACATTTGTTGTGCACATTTCTTTATTTATTTATCTGCATATGTGTAGGGTATTTCTATGTGTTATGTATGTGGAAATAACTTGAGAATTAACATTTGACTTAGATTTTTGGGTACTTTGACCAAGATCCAAATTTGAGTTGTTGGATTTAGTCCAATTTTCTTACTTTTCAATTTTAATTAAGTTTCTTGATTATGCGTCTTTACGCAAAATTTTAATTTGAATATTTAAATGTGAAAATTAATTTAACCACTTTCATGAAAAATAGTTAAAAGAAAATTTACATGTCATCATAAGTTGATAAAATACATTTAACATATATAGAAGTACCTACAAAAATAAACAAAAATTAATCTACGTATCATCCATAAAAATAGTTCAAAGAAGTTTCATCTTCCATACATTTATAAATTCATACTATTGTGCGCATATATATACCTGCAATATAGATCAGTTAACGTAGTTAACCATGGATGAAGAAGAAAGAATTGTGAAAAAGCTGAGAAACAATATTTAATAAAATTGAGTAAAAGATAGACATATAAATAAGGGATGGCATCTATCACAAAGGGAAAAACCGATATGGATAATCAGTAAATGAATGTAATCCAACAAAGTGGACTAAACCAAATATTGACTCATAAAATTGGACTTATATGAAGTTTATTCTAGATTTTCAAGTTGAAACCTATTCAACCTCCGTCTCTAGATTAAACTAGTACCCATCTTAAAACTTTTGTAAACAAATTTGAATGGAATTTTGGTTACAGAATTAAGTTTTATAGCAATTATGTAGATTAGATCAATGGGTTGGAAATGTGCTTAAACCTCTTGGGATACTGGTTCAAAAGTTACTAACAAATTGTATTCCGATTATAGCTACCAATGTTATACGTATTGCCCTGAAAACGTTGATTAATTAGAACCTCAAGTTGGCTTGTATTGTATGTGAAGAAGACCGCAAGTCATAAAATATTGGCTTTTCATGTCTGGGGTTTTAATCTGTAATCATCTATGTTTTTTTTTTTTAACAAACGATAATATTTACACTAAAATGGTGGAGAAGTGGATTAAGCCTTATAATGGGCTTCCCATAATAATCTGGTTCAACCTCACATTTGGCCTTAATCAAACCTAAGACTTCTCATTTATAAGTGAAGATGAATACCACTAGATCGTAGTACTAAATGACCTATGTTTTTTGAATAAAGGTTGCTTTCTTATATGGTTCCAACATGCCATTTTTTTTTTAACAAACGATATTACGTACACTAAGGGAAGAGGGTGGGCTTAACCTCATAATGGGTTAGCAACAATGTGGTTCAAATTCGTCTTTGACGATAATCAAACCTAAGATCTCTCACTTACTAATGAAGAGAAATATCACTAGTACTAAGTAGCAGTAGGCCGTTATTCTTTAATTGCTTACTTCTCTAGTTTTCAATTTTCTACTTCTTTTAGGGATATATAGGTTATTTCCTTCTTTATTACCTTTAGATCTTTGTAAATTTATTTATTTTAATTTTTTTTAGACAAATTTAATGATTGAATAAAATTGATGGAACTTTGCTTTTCTTTATGTTGTGTAATGCAACCAAACTCTAAATGTGATGCCTAGGGCTTTAGAAGTTATTCCCATAAGCCCTATTGGTATGATGCTAGTATTTTTTGGAGAATAGAATCTCACATCCGTTATATGGCAAAACAATATACAATTAATATATGAGAGTTTTCACCATTAATATCACTAATGCTTTTTGTGATAAAACTCAACACTTAGTAATAGTTGGTTAAGTTAGGATAATATCGATGATAATGGTGGTGTGGACTATGCCGGACCAGATTTATTGGGCTCGAAATTGCCTCATTAAGTTGGGCTTTCAAAAAGTTGTGCTAGCTTCATCATAAGGATATTGAATAACTGGTTCCTTGAAAAGTTATGTTGGCTTTAGTCCCTGAATGATGATCGGGCTCTCAAAAAGTTATGTTTACTTCATTATAATGATTTGACCAGTTCCCGATGTGGAAATTGGGGACAGCTTGTGAGGAGGCGTGTTGGAGAATAGACTCCCACATCAGTAATATGACAAAATAATATACAATTACTATATAAGCCCTCATATCTAATATTACCGAGATCATTTGAAATAAAACTCAACACCTAATAATAAGGAATGTTAGTGATTGATTATTCTAGGATAATATTAATAATGTTAGGGCTAAATAGCCAAAATGATCCCTGAGATTTGCATAACTCATTACTTTGGTCCCTAACATTTCAAATTGATAAAAGTGGTCCCTGAGATTGTCCATTATCCATCATTTTGATCATTCCGTTAAAAACTCCGTTAAGTGTCCCGGAGCTCTTGGCCGGAAGTTTGGGCAATTTTCAAAGCTTCGTAACTCAATCGTTTCTTAACCAAATTCGACCTATAATATATCAAAATGAAGATAGGAAAGTGTAGAATAAGATTATACCTATTTGGAAGCCCAATAGCTGCCGGAGATAGCCGGAAAATAGCCTCAAAGTTGACTGGTCCGAGGGAAAACAGGAAAACTCGCCGGAAACTGGGTAAACTTTAAACGTTCATAACGTCTTCAATACTCAACGAAATCAAGTGACTCAAAAATAAAAATCATACTTCTCGACCAGACGAAGAGAATGGTACTTTTCTAGATGGATAAATCGTGGTGATTTGGTCGGAAAACGGCTCGAAAGTGGCTAACTCGAGACCAAGACAGCTACTTTCGAGCCTTTTTCCAGCCAAATCACGGCGAGTTAGCCATAAAAAAATGTATGATTTTCTTCGTCTCATCGAGAAGTATGATTTTTTTTTTGAATCACTTGATTGCGTTGAGTATTGAAGAAGTTATGAACGTTTAAAGTTTACCCAGTTTCAGGTGAATTTTCCAGTTTTCCCTCGAACCAGTCAACTTTGAGGCTATTTTCCGGCCATCTCCGGCAGCCATTGAGCTTCCAAATAGGTATAATCTTATTCTAAACTTTCCTATCTTCATTTTGATATATTATGGGTCGAATTTGGTTAAGAAACGATTGAGTTACAAAGCTTTGAAAATTGCCCAAACTTCCGGCCAAGAGCTCCGGGACACTTAACGGAGTTTTTAACGGAATGACCAAAATGATGGATGTTGGACAATCTTAGGGACCACTTTTATAGATTTGAAATATTAGGGACCAAAGTGATGAGTTATGCAAATCTCAGGAACCATTTTGACTATTTAGCCTAATGTTAGTGGTTGATTATTCTTGGTCTGTAAAGTTTATCAATACTTTTATCATTCTCATGTTTTTCTATAGTCGTTTTATAAATCTTCCAGTGTTTACTTTTATCATTCTCATATTTTTCTGTAGTCGTTATATAAATCTTCCCGTGTTGTCTTTCTACAAATCATACATATTTTTTCAGGACTCAAACTAAACAGAACAATTTCTTTTATTCAAAACTGAGGTTGTCCTGCGTCAGTATGGCTGGCTACTATCAACTTGAACACAAAGTTTTTCACCAAATGCCACTGCAGGTTTACGAAGAAGTTGAGGCTCAATCATAAAAGTTAATTGGCAATATGGAAAGTAGCTCAGTCTCTTATAAGTCCTTGTAAGGTTCCTTATTTCACTAATGTGTGATTCTTTTACTTTCACATCCTCACACGCACATGTAGCTAATTTTCAAACCAAACACGCGGACAACACAAATTGGACATGAAACACGTGTGGCCGTTGGGTTTCACATGTGGCTAACTGGCTCTAATACTTTGAAAAAGTTGAGGTTCCACCATAAAACCAATTGGCAATATGAAGAGTAATCCAACCTCTTAAAAGCTATTGTAAGATTCCTCAATTCACCAATATAAAACTCTTTTACCTTCACATCCTCGCAATTCTCTCCGATCCCAGGTCTGGTATTTCTTGAAGAATTTGAAGAAGGTTGCAATGTAGACACCACGAGTCAGGTTTCCTTTTTCCCTAATCATCAAGACCGCCGCCATCCCGGCCAATGTTTTTCATCAACGTTTTTCTCACTTTGTCTATCGTGGCTATGAATGAAATTTCTCAGTAGAAAAAAGAACTGTCTCAGTATAAATGAACTTTTGAATATTCTATCTCTTGGTGTCAATATGCATGCACACAAGGAATCTCATGCAATCTCTTTTCCCTCTAGAAATCACCGATGCCATAAAATCAATCACATATTCCTTACCAATGTCACCAAGGCTGCAATGAATGTGGAATCTACTCTTTACTTTTGTTAGGGGTACTGTCTGTGGCTAGCCGTGGGGATGTAGCTGGTAGTGGGGTTTAATTTATATTAAATCTTACTTGCATTATTCCCAGTTAGAATTCAGAATGCAAAATTACACATTAAAGAAGCGTTTGTTTCATGGAATTAAGGTTTTGGATTACAATATTTGTGCTAATTCCCTAGTATAACTTTCCCCAGAAAAGGGTTTAAATGGCTGTGCCGTGGGTTTGATTCTCTCCCAATCTCTGCTTTAGTTATCTAAAGCTCAGTTTATGGATATTTATACAAAAATAAAGGGACTTCTCCTCCTAGTTGTGGAGCGATGAAAACTTAGTTTCCTCGCAATAGGATATCAATGGCGAGGAAAAACACTTCTCGTGGAACATCCTTTTGGAGATTTACATTTATATAACGGAAGTGATAACGATATTTCAATAAAGGTTAAAACATGATTATATAAAGGATGCCAAACTGGATGCATATTCTAGCGACCAAATTCTTAATTTGGTGAGAGCAAGGCACAACAAACAAACATAGTAAATTCACTACATAGCCTCCACAAACAACAAAATACACAAGAATCAGGAGTGTAAATATGTCACAATAGAGCAGTGGTGACAGATTCAAAACTGAGGAACACACAAATCCATCATGAAAGTGAGGCAACACAAACTACAACTAAGCCGAGAAGGAAACCACTGACAAATCATCTCGGCAGAGAAAAACAAGATAGCTCGTTCTGACCATCAATAACGTGGCCGTACCTCCAACGATTCGCATTACCACAACCAAAGCAAGAAAACCCGCCGCAAATCCCGCCATGGAAGGCTTCTTGGCCACAAATCAGGCGATAGTTCTGCTATAGGTCAACACCACCGTCGAATCAAGATGTATCCGCAATAATTATGGCCCAAACAAGGTGAATTCGGCTCGAATTCTCGCATACGAGTTGGCTCAGCCATTGAAACGGCTAAGAAACCAGCAGAAGAAGGTGGCTTCAATCCACCACAACCACAATACCACTCCAATCTCACGACTCTAAACTCGGAAGAGAGCGTAGAGGAGAGTTTGGGATAGAGCTCCATTAAACTATGGAGAGTTGCTCTAAAACAGTGGGTAAAGAGACGGGAAAGGGGGAGGGGCGGGATAAGGTGTGAAGGAGAAAAAGACATAGAGATGAGGACTATTGCCGAACCCAAGCCATGCCAATGGGCGACGGCTGGAGAGTAGAAGTAGGGTTGGGGTTTCTTTTGGGTCGCGGGGGAAGAAGAGAGAAAAAGGGTCCATAATGATGTTGATTGCATTTTTTTCTAGTTATATCCTTCAGCAAGGAAACCACTTATAGCGACAATTTTAAGAACTTTCTTTTGACGCTGAAAAGGGATCAACAACGACATAATACTCTTTCCTCAATATACTATCTCAAAGGGCCTATTGCGAGGGCCTACGAGGAAAAATTTTCCTCGATAAAATCCTTGTACAGAAAATTTTCTACCTTTAGCGAGGAATTCTTATCTCCCTAAAAGCGTGTTTTGTAATAGCGCTTTGTACGTGTGTTTCTTTTTGAAAACAAAAAAACCAATCACTTTGTGAATACTTGTGTATTTCTATATATAGTTTTATATGGACGAGGATGTGCTCCAACTAAAGAAGTTGAGGATAGGATTGAGTATAGTTCTTCTTTGCTAGGATTGATCATCTCAATATTCCAGCTTGATTCCATCTCAGGTATACTTTTTCTTAATGTGGTTATGGTTGTTTCTCTGAGATGTTATGAATGTAGATCTATTATTTGTAGAGTGATTAATACAAGAAAAGAAAGTTTCTAATTGGTTCCAACTCCTTGGCATTGAGGACATCAAGCAAGTTGCAATCTACTTGTGTATAAATTTTGGTTATAAAACTATGTACCATTTATTTTTTATGTTTTAATTCTTTATTATCATAGAGTTAGGGAGTACGCACATGTGATTGTGGATACCATCTATTTAGATTTATTTCGGAATGATTGTATACATTGAGCCCTTGCAAATTTAAAGTTAATAATATCGCAGTTTGACTTTGGAACTTCAGCGGGGATTACTTTTTACTAATAAGCACAAAAATATTGACTTGAAACCGCCTTCGAGACGAGCTTTATACACCATTTATTATGAAACCGTCGACAATAAGCACAAAAAGCCAGTGTTCTTAAAATGGCCTTGGCGGCTCCTAGCTGCTAGGCGGTTGACGTTGGACAAATCAGAAAACTCGTTCATCTGCGCTTGGCGGACTGCAGACCAGCCAAGCATTTCTGGAAAAATTAAAACTGTGGCAATACTTAGCCATCCCGAGCAGCTACACAGAAAAACATGTACGGTGGCGGCGACTGAAAAGAAAAAAGAAGAAGATGATGAACAATGTCATTCTAAAATAAAGATTAAGTTCCGATAACTATCCAACTTTTAGAGATAATATTAAATTAATTTTAACTTTTTAAAACATTCTAAAATAACTATCTAAAAGTAAAAAAAAAAAAAAAATAAAATAAAAAATAAAAAAAGAAGAGTGATACTGTGTTCACCCATTTGTCTTATCTTCTCATCCATCGTATATTTACACCCATCATCTCTACTAATTAATAAAATACTCATTGTCAACCAAAATCATATAAAATTACTAATTTAACCCATTAATTAAAATAGAACATGAATAAAACTTCTCACTCCCACATCTTCTATCACTCTCTTCCTATCTCCTTCTATTTCAAAAACAAAAATAAAAAAATTTCTGCAGTAAAAAATAAAAAGAACACCCTACTATCTTCCCACCCACCATTATCCCCAAGGTAACCTTTCATTCCCTGCCTTCGACATGGCTCGCCAGCACAACTCCTCCTTCCCTTGCCCATGCGAACGCCAAATTCCAATCACATCCAAGACTTCATGTTGCTTGATTTCTTCTTCTATAACATGTTCTTCCATTCTATTTTTTCAATTATTTAAATAAATTTTTTATTGTTAAACATTTTTTCTTTTCAAAATGATTATATCTATATGAGTGAAATAGACGGAAGCAAAATCGCGACCACCCTTCTGCACTTGTACCACCATCTTGAGTATCCCACGGCCAACAATGAAGAGTTGAATTGCTCAACAATCAAAGAATCAAAGCCGAAAGAACAAGAAGCGAAATCGGTAGAGAAAGTGGCTCCATCTCTGTTGCCACCAGAGAAACCGGAGGCCAACGATTGATACGGTAACTGATGCATTCAGCGCATTTTGGGATGTGTATTACGACAAGCTCGACGAATACAACAAGATCAATTAGTTGAATATCAAAGTACGCAACTAACAAACGAACAAAGTAACTATAAACTAATATGATTTTATTAACCTAAAGAAAGATTGCCATGACGACTCCACAACCCAATAGACTACATTGTGTCTAACTTATTCTTCAGAAATACGAAGCATTATATTTATAGCGAACAAACCTAACCCTAATACTAACAAGCTAGGCCCAAACTAAACTTATAAGAAAACCTAAACAATATAATACCTAAAATACTAATATTTTCCAACACTCCTGTCAAACTCATGGCAGTATACGACAGGGGTTTGCAAACAAGCAGATGCGGATTGGCTCTGTTAGGCGGTCTGTCAAGCATACAAACTTGACTGGCGAACTAGTTCCGATTCAAGCATGCTGATTCTAGCTGGCAAACTGATTCTGATTCACACTAGCTAGTGTTGAGAGTATGGAAAAAACTCGTCACTAAACGGACGAGATTTCCATATCTCAATTGTAGCAACGAACGTACAAAAACAAAGTCCTATCACTCAAGTGGTCACAAGTCCAAGCACTCGAGTGACGGTCACAAGTCCAAGCACTCGAGTGACGGTCACAAAACAATTCCAAATAGGCCAACAACTCGTGTGGGCCTCAAAACCAACCAAGCCCAACAGTAGCTTCAATCAACAAGGCAAAAAAAAAAAGCCTTCAAACGAATCACAACAGCCCAACAGATTGTGGGCTCCAAACCCAATTTTTTTCTTTTCTATTTTTCTGTTTTCTTTTCCTATTTTCTATTTTTTATTTCTTCTTTTGTATTTCTAAATCAACCAAAGCATTCCTTCTTCTCCGGTGCGACATGGATGATGGGTGCAGGAGCAACAGTAGTTTCTTCAAGCAGAGGGGTTCAATACACGGAAGATGGCAGTGGGTACAGACCTCGGTGCGGATAGCAGGAGTGATGCAGAGCAGCAGCGGCGGCCAAGGTACATCAGCAATGGTTAGGTCAGATCAAAGACGAACTCGATCCGAGTTGTTTGTTCTCGGGTTTGGGCTTCATCAAACAAGTGGTTGTCGAGCAGCAGCGATGGTGGATGCGGAAGCAATGTGGTGATGATCTGATGAGGAAACGATGGTGGGTACGGTTCAGGCAGATGCGAGTGCAGGCTGGTCAATCTTCAGACTTTAGGCATCGGCTCCGGTGCGATGAGGCTACGGCGCAACTCGGACATCACAATATTTAAAAAACAAAACAAACAAAAGCCCAATGACAAAGAACAGACAATACGAACTTGAGCAAATTAAATCCCGAATGATGAAATCAGCTTTGATACCAAGTTGAATATCAAAGTGCGCAACAAACAAACAAACAATGTAACTATAAACTAATATGATTTTATTAACGTAAAGAAAGATTGCCATGATGAGTTTATAATCTAAGAGACTACAGTGTGTCTAACTCATTTTTCAGGGACACGAAGCATTATATTTATAGCGAACAAACCTAACATTAATAGTAACATGCTAGGCCCAAACTAAACTTATAAGAAAACCCAAACAATATAATACCTAAAATACTAATATTTTCCAACACAATTCATGTGATTTAATCATAAATTCATTTATTTATGTTCCAATAAACACAACTTAAAAATCAGAAGGAATAAAATGAAGAGGAAATGTTTTAGGGAATTGAGATTACAAGGTGCAGGGGGTGTGGGTGGAAGAGAACAATTTGCTTTTGTTTTTTCTCAGTCGTTATATGACATTTTACAGGAGGATAAATTGGTAATTAAAAGTTTTAATAAACTATGGGTGTAGAAATAAGACATTGGGGGTGAAGACAACAGCTTTTAAAAAAAAAATCTAAAAAGCAAAAGACTAAAACATCCTGTTCTCCATTAGAAACACTCGGCCAAATCACGTGCATGTTGACAGTTTTTACACCATATATATATGAACACAGGAGGTACTTCTGACTTCTCGAAAAGTATACGGCCAAACTTTTCTTGAACGTAATATTATCCTTTGGAGATTCAATCGCATTAAAAACTACTATTAAACCAATAAATTAAAGGAAACTTCAACGAAAAGTTCATAGTATTGTTCATTTTAACGAAAAATCATATTTTTACTCCAAAAAATCAATCATAGTACTATTCACTTACAACACATTTTTGTCATTTTTGTGAAAACTCAAAGTTTTCAAATCTTTTTCATTAGTTTTCTTTAAATTAAAAACTTGATTTCTTTGAAACCAACCAAGTTTATTAGAAACTAGGTGTGGAGGGCTGCAAGGGCGGAGCTAGGATTTTTTTCATGGGTGGGCTAGTGAAAGTAGTACCATAAAATCATATGTTTATTTTTTTTTGCTTATATAAAATTATATAATAATCAATATAGAAGAACAACAATATAATATGAACTATTATCAAAATCATAACCCTAACCGATAAATTCAAGGACCATATAAATAATTAACCTACTAATTAAATCAAGAATAAGTAAATAAAGAGATTAAGAACGTACAAAAGTGACATTCATTTGAAAATCGCAATGGAAAGTAAGGAATTGCGGAGATATGGATTTAATTGTGGATTTAAAGAAATTATTTTTCTTTTCTTGAGTAAGAAGCACAGAGGCTAAATTACATAGGGTAAATGGTATTTTTCTTTAAAGAATAGGATAAAGGGGGACTAGAGATAGAACTAATTTATAATTTTTAGCATAAAACGTATTATTTACTACCTATCCTTTACCAAATATACATTAAATAATAATCTGTATTGAAATTGAGTAGGCTATAAGCATGAGTTTACAAAAGAATAGATCTATTTACAAACACTTTTTTACTTCCAATACAGCCTTATTAATTTTTTGTCAATGATCATCTTCAATTCATTCGATCCAATAACATAAAATTGAGAGGGGTGTGTGAGAAGTAAAAACGAGTACATGGATAGCACTACCCTTACAGAAAACCTCCATGGGCTACAACCCACCTTAGCCTTGTGAGTGGCTACGCCACTGGAGTTCTGGTGACTTTGTGGAAATCAAACACCCTTGTGGTTTTCTTCAATCAAGTTCGAAGGCTCCTTATCTCCTTTTTCTCTCTTCCTTTTGATTATCCCATCAAACTATTGACAAAAAAAAAAAAAAAAACTCGATATGGATCCAATTTTGTGAGCCACTTTTGAGATGAATCCAATTATATTCTATGTTAGCTTTCTATCATTTTCATACACAATTTACCCCTCAAAACACTTGTAAATAATCAATATTATCCCTTAATTTTATGATTTGGATTTGTGATGAATTTTGACTATGTAAGGTTTAAAGAATAAAATTCCCTTAATGCTAGGGCAATTGTTGAAATTAAATTACTTCCTACATATTAAATTTGAAGATAACGAATTTATATAACATGTTTGAGTCCTACTTTTCTACCTGTGAGGACCAAATAGCCACAAAATTATCCAAATGCCTAAATATTTGACAACTTAATAAAGCAAAACAAAAAAGAGTTTTCTGGTTTATGGATTTTAAGTTGGTTTTGCTTTATTAAGTTGTCAAATATTTTAAGCCTTTGGATTTTAACTAATATTATCTTGTGGCTAATATGCATTTGGTAAACTAATATAATACTGTGGCTAATATGCATTCTTACGTATTTTCTTCTTTGTGTGAATTCATACTTGAATTTATAGGTAAAAAATTACTTCCTATATATCTCCAAGTGAGGGTTTGCCTATTTCTTTCTTCTTCAGTTTTCTATTCTTCCATTTTTCTTCTTGTTATATAAAACTCTTTTCTTGGTTAGGATTTAATATTTGCCTTGCTAATCTTCTTCTTTGTGTTTTTCTGCCTCACGATGTCATTTTAATTCCAGTTTTTTTCCTCTCCTTCTAGGCTTCCACTATATATATATATATATGAAATTTGATTGTGTTTGATCCAAGAATGGAGGTTGATTTATTTTTTTTTTTTATCAAATTCCTTGTTCTTCATTTGAGTTGCATTTCCACCCAACCATGGCCGATATTCATCTACCTATATCACAGGATTTTGTTGTATGGCCTACTTCTATCATAGATAAATTGTATTTTTCTATTTTTAGTATCTATCTCTATCACAAATTACTTCTTGTTTTCTTATGTTACGTGGTAATTTGTCTTGCTTATAGGTATGTAAATTATGTATTTGTACCTTTTAGTCGGGTATTTACCTATTGATTAGATAGACTTCATACCATTTGTTTTCTCATACTTTGTTTGATATTTTGCTTATAGTTATCTGTGTACTTATGTATTTGTACCTTTTAGTTAGGTTGTATATTTTTGCAAGTGAATCAGTGGTAAAAATATTTAATTTTATTAAAAGGTAAAGAATTGAAACATTTTTCTAGATATCGAGTAGATTGGAGATGCTTAAACATTCAAAATTTGAAAACAAAAGGTAAAATAGGTTTTAAAAAAAAGTTAAATGAACCTAAATCAGAAATTTCAAAAAATTGGACGAAAATCAATAGGACGTCAATTTTTTGGACCTATATATTATTGCCAAATTTGTTTTTAACATAAATTAGAATGGTCTTAAATTTGTAGGTGCAGGCCCATGCACGTTGTTATAAATTGTTTTTTCCTGTAATTAGGCTGTTTGCATTGTTTGCACTGTTTGCATGTTCAACTGTTTGGTTCCTAGAGATTTTTCCCATTTTTGCCTAACTTTGGGGTGGGCTGAAAATTTAATGAGTTTAGAGCAACTCCACTCTTAAAAACCCTCTAGTCAAGAGTTAATTCAATTCACTCAAATGAATGTAATTGACTGCAATGAATAGTAACCATCCAAGTACTTCTCCACTCCTAAATTGAATTGTCTAGTCAATTCGTATTAAAATATTATTAATTTTTTTAATAAAATAAGAGAAAATAATTTTATTTTTAATATTGGATAGGATTTTTAACCAATCTTGTAACCGCTACGTGTCATTATCCGAAAATACAATTTTTGTGGATAGATTTTTAGGTATTTATAGAAAGAAAAAACAAAAGTTACGTTTGATTTTTTCTGTATTTTTATAATTTTTTATTTATTAAGATACTTAACCTGGAATGTTGGATTTCAAAAAGATTGAAATCCAACCGCCCAAAATTGGACACATGGGCAACGGTCAGATTTTTGATATTTTCATTTTTTTAGGCCGAAAAACCTAGACTGTTGATCTGAAAATCGAACTGTCCAGATTTTGCCACATCACAAGCCGTTGGATTTGAATTTCACAATTTTTTTTATTGTTGGAAATCCAACAGTATAGAAAACTAGCCTTTGGAAATCCATCCGCTATCATCGCGCCACGTTGCGTCTGTCCCAAAGCTCCATATGCGCCTATCAGCACGGGCCCCCTCTACATGTTGTCGGGTAACGCGCGCCAACTCCCGCCTGATTCCCACACGCCTTAAAAAAAAAAAAATTGTGCATGTGGCTAACGTCAACTCAGCTGGGTAAGGGGTCAGTCGATTTTCACTTTTTTTTTTATGGGTGGAGGGGGGGGAGGGTGGGCTAGTGCCTAGTTAACTAAGGGAGGGGTAGACTTCCTTTTTTTTTTTTTGGCGGGGGGGGGGGGGGCGGCTAAGGGAGGGGTAGACTTGCTCTGGTTAATTAAGGGAGGGGCAGACTTGCTCTTAGAGCGAGTCTATTGGATAGGGCAAGGCTAATGGCTAGAGGCTTTAGTTAGTCTCTTAAAATATCATTATTCATGAAATTTAGTACTTTCAAAGTTTTGATGTTCTAATGGTGTTAGAGGCACTCTTAAAATTATTTGAAATTAACATGAGGAAAAAAAAAAGTGTGGTACCCTTTACTTTTCACCGCAAGCTACTCTCCCTTCACTAATCCCATATCAAAGTGGTACGACATGTGTTGCCTAAAGAATGAACAAGTTCCATATGAATTTTAAAGTTTTTATTTGTTTATAAATTTATCTTTTTCAATTCATGAATTTGACTTTATTTCATTTGTCGAGCACCACCAAGTCCATGAAATGGGGAAGCACTTTCACAAATGTCCCATCTTCCTCTATAGTCTATATAATATATACATCTTGATCCAACTTTCATATATTGGACTGTCCCAAAGTTTTTAGCTCTTATGATGATACATGTTTTTTTTCCTTTTTAACGGACTTTTTTTTATAGATCAGACAAATGAAAAGACAATTAAAATTCATAATTAAAACGCGTGTGCAAAAAGTGAAAAAAAAGTGCATAAATCATTCTAAAAAAAATATCCCAAAAATGTCATCAGGGAGAGCCAAACTTGTTTTTTTTTTCTTTTTTCCCCTCATCTAGACTAGTTTTGTTTAATAATTGTTTACTCATTTACTTATATGATCGTTTATCACTCTCCAGTGTACTTTCGATCCTCTATAAAATAAAAACGTCAAGCCAGGCAGAGCCAAACTTTTCTGGAACCTCCAGCCCCAAAGTTATGGCAATGCCATTAGGGTTTCTTCTGTTAGCTTTGGTGCTACTAATTGCACTGACAAATAGCAACGATGCTGTCACAGTTCCACCCAATTACGACACCGTCTTCCTCAACAGAAGCAGCTTTCCAGCCGGGTTCATATTTGGCACGGCTTCATCATCTTACCAGGTGAGTCCTGCCGCGACTTAATATTGCTCTTTAATTTGTATTTTACTTCCTTAAGCATTCTTGTAATGTCAGACCAAGCATCAATTCATGAACCTTGACATCTTCATTCGTGCTCTTATGTGTTGAGAGCTCATACATGCATGCGTAATAGTTTAAGAGATGTTTTGCCCTTTCTACTCCTTACCGATTGGTTTTTGTTTGAATGCTTAAAGTTTAGCACGGTATCAGAGCATATTATCAACGTGTCGGCTTTACCCCGGGTTTAGAAAGTGAAACCAACTGGTTTTCAGTTAGAATTTGCTAAAATTCTTGCGTTGTGTTTGAGTTTAATTTTTTCAGTATGAAGGTGCTGCAAAAGGAGGTGGAAAAGGACCAAGCATATGGGATACCTATACCCACAAATATCCAGGTCTGTCTGATCAAGTAATCAGTTGAGATATGAAAATTATGCTACTTCATCCTATCTCTTCTTCTTTTTATTAATATTTTTATGTCTCTGCCTCAGCTATCAATGGTTCTCTCGTCCTAGCTAATCTTACTGTAAATCACTTTTTGGCTTCAACTAGCTAGCTACTGGTGCATGGTGCCGTTTTGCTTTAATAATTTAGTGAAAATTAATAGCGTTTTCTTGTGGGGACTACAGTGCTTAAAGATCCGGTCAATGTCAAAACATGCCAAAATAGTGTCATCACTCCATGCAAATTATAACGTTTGCCTGGTGCGCCGCTTAGACCATCTCTAACCCTTGGGCTAAAATCTAAAATTTTTAGCCCTTAAGCCTAGAAACAGTTTTTCTGCTTCAACCCTTCTGATTTAAAATTTTAGCCTCAAATTATTAAAGAAAGAATTTAGGTTAATTGTTTTCTTAAAGTAACTTTTTAAAAAGAAAAAAAAATTATGTAGACTATTCTAATTTAATTTTATGAATATTTAACTTAAAAATATTTAGATTTTGACCAATATTGAAAAATCACAAATCGACACTATAAAACTTGTTGAACACACATTTAGCATTTAGCTCACACATTTAGCATGGGTTGGGTTGGGTTTGGGGGAGGGGAATAAAACCTAAAAAATAGCATTTAGCCCCGGGTTTGGTCTTAGGGTAAGTCCAAGTGGGAAAAGAAGATTAGGTAAGGATCGGTCTCATTCGATATAAAGAGAAAAGAGAGGGAATGTGATTTTAAATAAGATATCCTTCTTGTGAAATTGCAATGATATTTCTATCTTTTGTGATAATTTAATTAAATGGTATTGTTGAGAAGGGGGCATACATTTGAGTGCAGTTCCCCCAGAAGGAACCTAAGAAATGTTGACCATAATTTGAAGAGTATTTGTATGTTTTGCTTTCTGGTGTAAGCCTTCATTTTACCCCTACTTGCAAATTAAACAAGAGTATAGGAAACTCAGGATCTGTATGAAGAGAAAACATACCTACACAGTGACATAGCTAGAAATTGAAGTTAGTAGAAGCCTCGAGGCCATATGCAAAAATTAGAAATAATATAATATAATTAATAGGAGAAAAATTAAAGGTTCTTATTTTGTATTGGAATGTAAATTTCTAATCCAAAGAGTAATTGAATCACGAAAAAAAAATGGCATTGAGATCATAACCAGACTTGTTTGTAAGTTTTGTTAAAACAAATATCACTACATTGAAGTTGAACTAAAATAAATAATCATGGCCCAGAACTACAATTTTATGAGATTTTTTTTTTAAGATTAATTATTATTCCACTCCATGTGGGTATGGTTTTAATGTTAAACAAAAATACATGCAAAATTGTGAACTAAGAATGGTAGTGGATATAGACTACTTTCATAACAATACGGTAAAACATATTTTTTGACAAATGAGAGAAACAAAAGCACACACCAAAACTTCAAACTAAGAACATAAACAAAAGCATAAAAAGTGAAGAAATTTCAGAATAGGCTCGAGCGTCTCCTGGTCCTTGTATGGCTCCATCCCTATACATTCATATATAGCATATAGCTTCCTAACACTCGTTGTAGGGCTGGTTTGGTATTGCTGTGCTTTGAAAAAAAAAATTGCTTATGCTGTGAGAATAAGCTCATTTTTGCTGCTTTATGTTTTCAGCTTTTTTTCACCCAAAACTATGAAAATAAGATGTTTTTAAGTGTTTATCAAACACCTTTTCGAGCTCAGCTTTTTTTTATACTCACTTTTTATAAAAGTACATCAATACCAAACCAGTACGTAGTCTTGGCGGGAGACCCCAACACGCTCGGGCCCCATACCATTTTTTTTTTTTAACAAAGCCATACTGTAGTTTATATTCTTATAGTAATTGGTGGGCTGGTACAATTATTAAAAGGTTCCTTAACTTTGTTTATCATCGTCATCATCTTGCTGGAGTCTATACAGAGTTAATTATGTCGAGATCAATTTGTCTTGAATCCTATGCTAATTATTGAGTAAATATGCCTGACCTACACACACATATGGAGATAGCGAGGGGCATAGTTTAAGTTAAGGAAAGCTTCGAAAGTAAGCTTATTTGAGAGAGTTTTGTAAGATCATTGTTGAAAAAAAAAAAAAAAATCACTCAAGAGAAAGACCATTTTGACTACTCAATTGAATACATGTCAATTGAAGTATTTTCTTGAAATATTGTATTTTTTCTTTCTTTTGCTAAAACTAATGGCGTTGGATTTCTCTAACCTTATGCATGGTTGATCTGGAATGAAGAATTAAACAAAATTAATTGTTCAGACCATTAAAATAAGAGTAATGTTAAGGAGATCATATTTGTTGTACCATCTTCATGTATCATTTGATGTGGCAAGTGATGTGTACTTGCCAAGTCAATTAATGATTTTTTTTTTTGAACAAACAATATTATCTACACTAAGGGGGTGGGATCATTAAATGTTGATTGTATACACCATTTGCCACATAAGATGGAGAATGACTTACATAGAACACGTTTATTGCCACGTGGTTTCCATTGTCCAATAATGCATTGTTATGTGCAAGTTTTTCTCTAAATGCCAATGTATTATTGGATTGGAATTGTTCTATGTAAGTTGCCCTCCATAATATGGTATCTCAATGTAGTATAAATATGTGATCCCTAGAATTACACTTAAAATAATATTTTAAGGAATCCCAAAAGGTATCACTTCAATAAGTTTATTTTACATATAATAATAATTTGTGGTTATTATGCTTTCTAAATAATATGATTGTTTTTTTAATTTAATTGTAGATAGAATCAAGGATCACAGCAACGGAGATGTAACTGTTGATGAATATCACAACTATAAGGTTCAAATCACATGACATCCAATATGTTTTACATCCTTCGTAATATGTGTAGACTAAATTTTTGGGCCTTAATATAAACATAGAACATTAAAATTCTCATTTTAATTTGGAAACTGTTATTGTCACACTAAAGCTAAACTGTGCACGCCTCAAGTGTATCATTTTTTCAAATATAGAAAGTTTAGAGTACATAATAAAATTTTAGAGTATCAATAAAAAATTTCTTTTTCTTAATCATAATATCTTTTGTGTTACATATAATAGGAAGATGTGAGGCTTATGATGAATATGGGATTGGATGCTTATAGATTCTCTATTTCGTGGCCCAGATTGTTACCAAGTAAGTTCATCATCCGCATTTGCATCACATTGCACATAACAGTTCACTTTGCTTTTGTTTTTGGAAAAACCAATTAATAGGGCCTTATAAATTTTCTTTTTAACCAAAAATACTTAATGAAGAGCAATAAAAGAAGAAACCATTAAAAGAAAAATAAAAAAAAGAGGTGGCATTTTTGTAAATAAGTTGAACTTTTGTGGCACCGACTATTTATGCACATGTCACCCTAAATCTGACACGTGTATTAGCAATTGACCTAATATTGTATAAATAGCTGATGCCACTGAAGTTTAACTTACAAAAATGCGACGGACACCCAAACTTCAACTTGTTCATAAAAATGCAACGGCCTCTTTTTTCGGCTTATTACGATACTGCCACGAACTCAACTAATCTACAAAAATATTACTGTTTTTTTCCTTATTAGCTATTACTACTTAATTTTCATTAAGCTTTTTTATTAATTTTCTTTAATCTTAAAGCTTTTCATTACTAAACTTTTTATAGAAAAAATAAGAAAACTCATCAAGGGTTATATTAGAGAAAATAAACTCACTCTACTATAACTACTTTCTCTCTTTATATTGTGGTATTGTTTAAAAGTTATAGAAAGATGAGTAGTTTGTTGTGTAATAAAATGAGGATTGTAGTTATTTAACTCCTTTGTGGCCTTGAAATTTTAGCTGAAGTGTTCTGGTCGTTCTAGCTAGAACATACAGTTAAAACTTTTTGAACTTTAATTTCTAACCATATATAGTTTGATTTACCTATTTTCTCATTTTGTTCTAATTATTATTAGATGGAAAGCTCAGTGGGGGCGTGAACAAGGAAGGGATCAAATACTACAACAATCTTATCAATGAACTCATAAACAATGGTGACACAACATAATTTCACCTTAAATCAAATATTATTACATAATTAATAAGAGTAACATCCACTCATAAACATCCTTCAATCAAATTTTTGGTTTTATTGGTTATGCTAGGTTTAAAGCCATTTGTGACACTCTTTCACTGGGATCTTCCGCAAGCTTTACATGACGAATATGGAGGTTTCTTAAGCCCTAAAATTGTGTAAGCCTTGAATAAGAACGATTATAAAATATGTTTAGTAATCATTATGCCATTGGGTTTTTTTTCAATTCTAAATCTTTCATGCACTTTGTGAATATGCAGCAATCATTTTCGGAACTATGTAGAGCTTTGTTACAAGGAGTTCGGTGACCGGGTAAAGCATTGGATCACAATAAATGAGCCATGGAGCTATAGTTATGGTGGTTATACACGTGGGTTTCTGGCACCGGGACGGTGTTCTGCTTGGCAACAACTAAACTGCACTGGTGGAAATTCGGCTACCGAACCATATTTAGTGGCACACAACCTCCTCCTAGCTCACGCCGTAGCTGTAAAATTGTACAAGAATAAATATCATGTCATGCCATTTTCTTTTGGGGATCGCGTCCCCATTGAGAATATTTTGAGTCACTGGAGGATAAAATTTTCAGGCTACAATATTTAACCAATTTAAAAGTTGAACATGTGCAGACATCACAAGAAGGCATGATAGGAATAACACTGGTATCAAACTGGTTTATACCAATTTCTGAGGCAAACCAACATAAAAATGCAGCATTACGATTTTTGGATTTCATGTTTGGCTGGTAAATATATATTATAAATGCTAAGGAGATTCTCTCAAAAGTCGAACACTCCACAAACTCTCTACCACCTCATGTTTTTTGCACAATATTTTATAATGTTAGCACAAGAATTGACATTAAACTATGAGGTGACAAATAGTCCATGGCAAGTCTCACTTTGAAAGAGTTCCCTTAGCATTTCTCTATTTAGAAATTTAATTAGCAGTTTATTGGTTGATTATAATCAACAATACTATCTATATTAAGTTGATCCTTGTAATTGCCACATGTTTTTGTAGGTTTGCTGAGCCATTGACTAGTGGTGACTATCCGCAAAGTATGCAACGTCTTGTTGGAAACCGATTGCCAAAATTCACAAAGGAACAATCCATGATGCTAATTGGTTCATTCGATTTTCTCGGATTGAATTACTATACTACCTATTATGCAGCCTATGCACCTCAACCTAATTCATCAAATGCAAGCTACTTGATAGACATACATGCTAAACCCTTATGTCAGTGCAAACTGATAATTTCCTTCAACCAATTTAAAATTCCTATAAATGTTTTATTTTGATGTTAATCATATCTAAATTTAAAATTCCTATAAATGTGTTATTTTGATGATATTCATATCTATGTTGTGGCAGATGAGCGTAATGGGGTGCCCATTGGTCCAAAGGTACACATCAAATTAGCTTAAACTATTAGCATCACTTATATGGGAATTAATTTATATATAAAAGCCTCAATTTTCTTCAAATGGTGTTGTAGGCTGCTTCTGACTGGCTGTATGTTTATCCAAGAGGAATTCAAGATCTTTTACATTACATAAAGGAAAACTATCACGATCCACTCATTTACATTACTGAAAATGGTAATTACTTTTAGGCCTTAAATTAATTGTATATGTCCAGTGTAAAATGTTATTAGGTAAAGCCCACAAATTAAAATTACACGCTGACACATTATATTGTAGGCATTGATGAGTTCAATGATCCCAAATTATCACTTGAAGAAGCCCTTAATGACACCATAAGAGTTGATTATCATTACTGGCACCTCTATTATCTTCAAAAAGCAATCCAGTAAGTTCTAATTAAGACTATTTATGGTCTAGCATTCTTATAGTTTGGTTATTTAATCATTGCATTGAAGTCAGTGTGTTTGTTTTTTTGGGAAGGGATGGTGTCAATGTGAGGGGATACTTTCTATGGTCATTGTTAGACAACTTTGAATGGAATTCTGGATACACTGTTCGATTTGGTATCAATTATGTGGATTATGACAATGGGCTAAAAAGATCCCCAAAACTCTCAGCGCAATGGTTCAAAAATTTCCTCAGTAACTTTTGAAGAAATCTAATTATAGGTATATTATTGTTTTTTGCATAAGAATTCTAATGTGAATGTAATTTGTGTATGAACAAAACTATATATGTATGTGGAGTGATCAACTTCCTTACAAAATACCAAAAATAAATGTATGTTAGTCTGATTTTATTATTCTGTTATTGTCAAATCTAAGTTTACATTCAATTCTTGGACACCCCTTTTCTGAACACCCACTTTTTATTTCCACATTTTCTCTGGACACCCAAGAAATGTTTTAGCCTTCCAAAATTGCCATCCAAATATTATCGACACATTCTTCACGGTTAGATTTCTTCTCACGTATCATGAACGCTAAACCTAACCCTAGGCATCACCTCACCTCCGCCCACATCCAGACATACCTGGTCTGCTAGATGTACTACAGTTATTTTCTTTCTATGTTTACCAAAACATTTGCAAATGTGCAATATTTTCATTTTTTCACAAAAACTGTGAGTTATAAGTAATGATTTTGGATCGATCTTGTTAATTTCTAAAGTAGTGATTGTAAGCCTACTTTTGTGTCATTTTGGACGATCGATAAGCTTCTTAATGATTTGTGTATGGCTTTTAATAATTTGTGTAGAAAATTGAATATCAATTCGCACTCCGCCAGTATTTATATATTTTTCTATTAACATACTAAAATCTGTAAAAATAACTTCTGTGTATTAATGAATGATCCAGCTTCTTCTTAAGAGCTTATAAAACTTTATTTAAAGGGTATACCAATAAAATTTGCACTTTTCACAAAAAAAAAATATGTGAACTATAAGTCACAATTTGAGGTCCATTTTGCAAATTTTTAAAGTAACAATTTGTGTAGAAAATCAGATATCATTTTTGCTCTCTGCCAGGGATTTTTTTTTTCTATTTTACACATAAAAAATAATTATCCGTCTTAATAAACTGTCTAACCACTTTTGATGAGCCTGCAAAAGTTTCTTTAACGCGTATACGAGAATTTACAACAGTTCAAAATTTTCATTTTTCACGAAAAATGTGAGTTGTAAGTCACGACTATGGATTAATCTTGCTAATTTCTAGAGTAGCGATCGCAAGCCTACTTTAGTTCATTTTTTGTCAATCGATGAGCTTCTCAATAATTTGTGTAGGATATATAGTGATTTCCCGAATCTCGGGTATCACTTTCCCTCGATGGTAGTATTTATTTGTTTTTCTATCTTACACATTAAGGGGGTGTAGTCAAACTCGGATTTGAGAGGATTTTAAAAGACTTTAAAATCCTAGTGTAGTCAACTAAAAGATTTTAAAAGATTTTACAATCCATACAAATCTAGGTGTAGTCCATTGAGATTTTATTAGAGATTTTAAAGTCCATCCAAATCTAAGTGTATTCAGAAAATTAAGATTTTGTAGGATTTCAATAAGCGGTGGATTTTGTGGGATTTGAGAGCAAGAAGTATATATAACCAAGACAAAAAAGAATCCAACCTCACCCCCTAGGATTTCAAATCTTATTCCATCTGGGTAGTCCTCATGTCTACCAACCCCAGCCACACAGTGAAAACCCGACGAACACCAAATACTACCAGAGACGCATATGCAGAGAATACATGGCCACATTGGTCTGATGAGAATTTCAAAAATACTTCTTCCATCATAAGAAAGAAAAGCTCCAAAAGGACTGATCCTAATAAATGCCCTAATGTCAGTAGCTCAAATGCATGCTCCACATTAAGTAGTGACAATGTCTAGAAATTTGAGGTACCAACAGCAGAGACTTTGCAAATGAGAAGTTTGGTTCATTTTCTTTCCATCATAAGCCTCAAAATTCAGCGGTTGTTAAATCTCTGGGACGGTGCCTAGAACGTGAATTCAATGCAGAAAATGATTTGGCCATGTATTCTCTGCATATGCATCTCCAGATGTCGGTGTTGGTGCATAACCTGTTTTTCATCGAAATCTCCAGATGTCGATGAGGATGGGTTCGGTGTTCCTCCAAATGCTGCCGGAATTGCTGATGAAACATATTTTGGCGACGAGGCTGATGAGGATGATTTTTCGAAGGTTGTTGCAATTGCTAGCGAACTAGAACATCAGCTAAATAAATAAAAAATCGAATGAACAAAAGGCTAGTCGTTGATGAGGGTTGCTGGCGACATAGCAGTGCTCAATTGAGAGAAAGATGGAGCTGTGATGGTGTGAAAAGGGACACGAACTAGGGAGAGGATAAAGTGACTATCAAGTACAGCGGGGCAAGGGAAAAGATTTTCCTTTTTTTTTTAAATAAAAAAATTATATGAAAATCTCTCACAATTCATCAAAATCTACAAACCAAATTCATTCAAATTCTTTAAAATCCATATGGATTTTGTGGGAGTCTTAAATTTTCCTAAATCCTATCAAATCCATCACTTTTAAAATCCTTTAAAATCCTTCTAAATCATAGTTTGACCGCACCCCCGTAAATTTTTTGGGTCTTTTGATATGGGTCAAATTGGACTAAAAATTGGACCTATTTCAAAAGTCAAAAGTCACAAAAAATTAGACCTATTTCAAAAGATGGGCTATAAAATTGGACTTCTTTCAAATTTTCCCTAAATTTTTTGTGAAAAATGTTGTTGGGACTCAATATTTGATCCATCTGCTTGCAAAGGATTTGTAAACCCTTTTGATGCATATACCGATTGTTTGAAAATTTATATTAGTATTATTATATTTAATTTATTAATTGAATGGAGATTAAAAGCAATGCCTTTTTGTGGAAATATGTGTTTATCCTAATGAAGAGTTACAAGTTTTGACTCTTCATGAACAGTCACATGTTTTCCAAAGAGACATATCAAATTCTATAAATAGAGAAGCCCCTTATAGTCTTTAAAACAACTTTTCATTTACATACTAAATGTTAGAGAATTTCATTGAGTCCATATGATAGTTTTCAACACAATCGTGGTTCATGAGTCCTGTGATTTGGAGTGCTACTATTATAAGGACATGGTCGTTGTATCCTGTGAGACAAGCGCCGATCAACCATGAGCACTGTATGGGGCGTAAACTTTTCTTAAGGACATAGTGTCCAACATTTGCCTCGACCATATTTCCAGGCTTTTCTAATCCATTGTGTCATGTTTATTTAACATTTGTTGCTCATGTGCATGCATTACTTTGATATATAATTATATGAATTATTTCTTGATTTTCTATGTGATTTTATATAGCAATTAGACCTTATTTTTCCAACCCCAATAACATTTGCAAATGTTTAAAATTTGCATTTTTTTAGAAAAACCGTGAGCTATAATTCTCGATTTGAGATCGACTTTGCAAATTTCTAAAGTAACAATCATAAGCTACCTTCATTCCATTCTCATCGCTCAGTAAACTTCTTAATAATTTGTGTACGAAATTGGATATCATTTTCGCTCTCCGCCAGTGGTTATGTACTATTCTATTTAACAATAAAGATCCGTAAAAGATACTTTTGAGTCTTAAAAAATTGTCCAACTACTTCCGACGAGCTTTTAAAACTTTCTATAATGCGCATACCAAAAATGCTTTTGCTCTAGTTACTTTTGAAGAGCTTATAAAACTTTCTTTAATGGGTACACCAAAAAAATTGCAAATGTCAAAATTTTCATTTTTCGCGAAAAACGTGAGCTATAAGTCATGATTTTCCATCAATCTTGCTAATTTCTAAAGTAGTGACTTTAAGCCATGTCATTTTTATCGGTCAATAAGCTTCTCAATGATTTGTGTAGGAAATCAAATATAATTTGCACTCTCCGGCAATGTTTATTTATTTATACATTAACATTCATAAAAAATGTTTGTCTTAATAAATGACCCAACTACTTCCAACTATCTTGTAAAACTTTCTTCAACTTGTATACCAAAAAAATTTCAAATCTTCAAAATTTTTATATTTCACAAAAACTGTGAGCTATAAGTCACGATTTTGGATCGGTCTTGCTAAACTTTAAAGTAATGATCGTAAGCCAAATTTTGCTGATCAATAAGCTTCTCAATAAATTGTGTATGTCATACATTGATTTCTTGAATATCGGGTATCACTTTTGCTCGGAGGTAGTGTTTGTTTATATTTCTATTTTACAAATTAAAAATTTGTGACAAAATGCTTTTGGGACTCAATATTTGATCAAACTGCTTGCAAAGGATATATAAAACATTTTTTCATTTATATGCCAACAAAATTTGCAAATGTTCATAACTTGCATTTTTCATGAAAACTGTGAGTTATAAATCATGATTTTGGATTGATCTTGCTAATTTCTAATGTAGCAATTGTAAGCCTACTTACATGTCATTTTTATCGATCAATAAGCTTCTCAATAATTTGTGTAGGGCTTTTAATAATTTATATAGGAAATCGGATATCATTTTTGCTCTCTGCAAGTTTTTATTTATTTTTCTATTTTCACATTAAAATCGGCAAAAAATACTTATGGGTCTTAATAAATGGTCCAACTACTTCCGAAGAGCTTATAAAACTATCTTTAATGCATATACCAAAAAATTTGCAAATTTTCAAAATTTTCATTTTTCATGAAAACTTTGAGATATAATTCATAAATTTGGATATCGATCGTGCTAATTTCTAACGTAGTGATCCTAAGACAACTTTCATATCAATTTTGTCGATCAATAAGCTTCTCAATAAGTTGTTTAGAGCATATAGTGATTTCCCCAATCTCGGATATCACTTTTGCTCTACAGTAGTATTTATTTATATTCCTATTTTACAAATTAAAAATTAGTGGAAAAATGTTTTTTGGGACTCAATATTTGATCCAACTGCTTATACAAGATCAATAAAACTTTTTTTTAATGCATATACCAATTAAATTTGCAAATGTTCAAAATTTGCATTTTTCTCAAAACCTGTGAGCTTCACAATTTCAAATCGATTTTACAAATTTATAAAGTAGCAATCATAAGCTTACTTACGTGTCATTTTTATCAATCAATAAGCTTCTCAATAATTTGCGTAGAGCTTTTAATGACTTTTCGGATCTCAAATATCACTTTCGCTCTCCGCCTGTACAAATTCATATTATTTAACACATTAAAAATTCATAAAAGGTAATCTGCATCTTAATAAATTGTTCAACTACTTCTGAAGAAATAATAAAACTTTTCAAAATGCTATGAGCTATAAGCCACGACTTTGGAGCAATTGTTAGCCTACTTACATATCATTTTTATCATTCAATAAGTTGTGTAAGGCTTTTAATGATTTTTCTGGATCACAGATATCGCTTTCACTCCATCCCAATATTTATTAATTTTTCTATTTAAAACTCTATAAAAATAATTTGGGTCTTTATAAATGGTCAACTACTTCCAAAGAAATTATAATACTTTCTTTAATGCACATACCAAAAAATTTGCAAATGTTCAAAATTATTTTTCATGAAAATTGTGAGCTGTAATCCACAATTATTTTTTATCGATATTGCTATTTTCTAAAGTAGTGAACATAAGCTATTTTCACGTTATTTTGGTCGTTCGGTGAGCTTTTCAATAATTTGTGTAGGGCTTTTAATAATTTATGTAGAAAATTGGATATCATTTTTGCTCTTAACCACAGTTTATTTATTTTCCTATTTTACACATTAAAATCCTTTAAAAAAAATACTTTTGGGTCTTAATAAATGCTCCAACTACTTTCGAACAGCATATAAAACTTTCTTTAATGCATATACCAAATAATTTTGGGAAATACCCTGAAATGGGAAAATTTCTTAATCTTGGGACAGAAATAGGACATTTTCGAATATGCACACGCAATGCATAACAATTAGACATAAATAGGATTTTTCCTACACCTTGAAATGATCAAATTGTCCTCCCATCCAAAAATTCCAACATTAATTTCTCATTTTGTAGAGAGAACAAATCTCTCTCACCCAATCCCAATTCGAAAAACCCTAACCCACCTATCTTCTTCATCCAAGAGCTCGCTCTCTAACCCACCATCTTCTTCATCCAAGCTCTCTCTTTCTTTCTTTCTCTCTCTCTCTCTCTCATCTCTCTACATTTCGAATACGCACAAGAGCTCTCTCTCTAACCCACCCAATCTTCTCTGAGTTTTACCTTTTCATTTGTAGGTTTTGTGAACTGGGTTTGCTTAATTTTGCTTTTTGATTGATGGATCTTTGGAGTTGAAGTAATTGGTTTGCTGTTTCTTGGAGGAGGCCCAAATCCTTCAATTTTGATTTTTTAATTTTTATTATTTCTCTTATTTATATGTGGGTTTCATTTCTTTTGTCTTCTCCCTCCATCTGCTCCCTCTCTTGATCCAAATTTACAAGCACCAAAATAGGGTTTGACTTTTGCTGCAATTAAATGAAAAAACATATTAAAGGTCAGTTGCCTTTTGAGAAGAGAAACTTTGGGGGGGGAAAGAGAAATCAGAGTGGAAAGAAGGTAGAGAGAATGATATGGACGAAATTGTTTCGCGTACTCATTCGTTTTTTTCGTATTAAGCTCGCTTATACATTGCATGTACACGACAAACATGACATGCACATAACATGCACATCTTAAATCTGAGCTCAACCCAAAAACTCATAGCTCACATTTCTCTCTTCCAAATCAGAAAAATGACCCTAAACTTTATATGAAGAATCGAAGATTCATTAATTTGAATTTGGTATCAAATTTGATTTGGTTCAAATATTTCAAGGGTTTGGAAATTGTAGTTTGAATGGGCACGAAAGAACCCGACCGAATCAAAGGAAATTGTTTCACGAACTCGTTCGCTTTTTTTCATATTTGTAGGGCATGCCTCAGAATCAAATGAAAAAGTAATAAACTACGTTAATGTGAAGAGTATCAAAGATATAAATATGACCATATACACTATATGCACACCACATTCACATAATATGTTTAGTACATGCACATGATATGCACAGAGCGGGAGAAACTTTAACAGCAACATATTGGTATAGTGGATACAATTAAAACATAATTGTGACGTATATAAGGTTACAGTGGCAGTTTGAAAAGTCTTGTTATGTATATCAACCACCACTTAACCGTGCACGAGGAAAACATGATACTCGTTGTCGTTATTTCATGGGCACGCATGACCCTTAACGTCCTCTAAGCTTTTTTTTTTTTTTTTTCACCGAGGCCAACTAGGTTGTGGTCATACTCGCTAAATTTCAGGGCACAACATATGTGCATCATAACTAGTGAACATTCCCGCTTCTCATATTAAGATGTAGCCATGCACACCACATGCACATTATGGAAAAAATTTCACAAATTTCTACAATTGGACACTGGAACCAGAAATTATTCCATCCCAGTTTTCTAGCATGTCAAAACTTGAAATTTATTCCACAACCCATACACCCCAACATGAAACACAGACCCTAATTTAATTTCTAAATCTTAATTCATCTTACAAACAACCAATTTATTCCATAAATCATTGATGAAGGTATTTGGAACTAAACACCTTACCTTAATATGCCTGCCGAAACTTTAGTCGCTGGAAAAAAATGGAACTTTCCAGCCAAAATAGAAAATAACAAAACCCAGCGACTCTTATCACCTCTCTCTCGCATCCCTTTGTTCAAAATCAGAGGTATGAGGTCAACCTAAAACCCAGCTCACATAGCTCTCTTGACAGCCATCTTTTCCAAATGAGAACAGTGATGCAATGGACTGATGATTTTTAGTATTTATATGTGGGTATTTTAGTAATTTTGGTTTTGTGCATGGCTTGTGCATGACCGGTTTGTCCTATTTTTGTCCCAAGATTAAGAAATTGTCCCATTTTAGGGTATTTCCTAACAATTTTTCACAAAAACATTATAAGCTAAGCCTACTTTCGTTCCATTGTTGTCGCTTAGTAGACTTCTTAATAATTGTGTAGAAAATCATATATCATTTTCGCTCTCCACCAATCGTTATTTATTTTTTAACAAAAGAAAATTAATAATAATAATTATGCGTCTTACTAAATTGTCCAATTATTTCTGAAGAAATTATAAAACTTTCTTTAATGTGTATACCCAAAAATTTGCAAATGTTCAAAATATGCATTTATTACGAAAACCATGAGTTGTAAGTCACGATTTTGAATTCATCTTGCTAATTTCTAAAGTAGTGATTGTAAGCCTACTTACATGTCATTTTGTTCAATCAATAGGCTTCTCAACAATCTGTGTACGACTTTTACTAATTTGTAGGAAATCGGATATCATTTTCGCTCTCCACCAGTGTTTATTTATTTTTCTATTTGCCACATTAAATATCCATTAAAAAATACTTACGGGTCTTAATAAATAGTCCAACTACTTCCAAAGAGCTTATAAAACTTTCTTTAATGCGTATACCAAATAATTTGCAAATGTTCAAAATTTTCATTTTTCACGAAAACTGTGAGCAGTTACGATTTTGGATGGATCTTGCTAATTTCTAAAGTAACGATCATAGGCCTACTTTCTTATCATTTTTGTCGATCGATAAGCTTCTCAATAATTTTTTTAGGGCTTTTAATAATTTGTGTAGAAAATCGGATATCATTTTTCGCTCTTCGCCAGTGTTTATTTGTTTTTCTATTTTACACATTAAAAATCCCTAAAAATAATTCTTGGTCTTGATAAATGGTCAAAATACTTCCAAACAGCTTATAAACTTTCTTTAATGCGTATTATGGTCAGAATTTGCATTTTTTTTACTAAAACTGCGAACTATATAACTATAAGTCACAATTTTGGATCGCTATTGCTAATATATTTTTAAATAAGAGATCGTAAGCCTACTTTCCTGTCGCTTCTCAATCATTTGTGTAGAGAATTATTTCACACGAGAATATGTCAAACACTTCGTAAATCAAATAGAGAAGTTATAGATGAGAACAATTAACATATAGAGTGAGCAATCATAAACCTCAATTCAGTTTTAGCATATCCTCATCTTTGTTTAAGTTGTCTTTTGATCTTTCGGCCTTCTTTATCCAAAGCCCATATATCCATCAAGATTACAAAACAGGAGATTAGGGTGTGCATTAATGTATTTAGCTCTCATTGACTGCTTCTTATTGAAATACACAAGGATAAGGACATCCTGTCCTATTAACCCCTGCTTTATCCTCGCACAGCTTATGGATAATTATAAAGAAAAGAACAAATTAAAACAAAATAAACAAAACGAAAAAAACGAAAGGGTTTATAAGTTTCACTAAGGTAGCAGCTTTGAAATTACTGTGATCATTGCTTAAGTTATATATGCTATATATGATTTCTCCATGATACTAATACTGGCCAAGTATAACTAATTATTCATGGCACTCCAAAGCTCCGTCCTCTTGGGCGTCCTACTTATTATTGGTTGTGCCGTGACAAGTAGTAGAGCTACTAATTCAAGGTATTCTGATGCTAAACGCGGCTCTGCATCAGTAAACTGGAGTAGTTTTCCAGAAGGATTTATATTTGGGGCAGCTGGATCGGCTTACCAGGTGCCTCAAGTAGCTGGTTAATGCTACGTACTTTCCATTTAATTATCTCTTAATGTAATCAATAATATGTGTATGTATGTGTTTTGTGTGAATGAAGGCGGTAGAGGACCAAGTATATGGGATACATTCAATCACAAATATCCAGGTCTCTTCTACACTTTTTGTCCTCTTTCCTACCAAAATGACACACACACACACATATGTATATGTGTGTGTGTGTATTTTTTGCTCAATGGTTCTTCTTTTTGTAAAAGTAGGAACTATTTGTGGGGCTCATTCACATTAAATTTTAATGTGGTTTGAAATGTTTTTTTTTTTTTTTTTAAATTACACTTCATGAATCTCTTTGAAAAATATTAACTAAATCGAAAATGATGGAGACATTTGAGTTTAACCAAAGAACTTTGAGAACTTGAGTAACATATATACAAACTTCCTAAGAAACAGTTGACTGCAACATATATAGTGTTTTTTTTCATACTGTTACTAAGAGCCCTTATACAAATAATATTTCACAATTTCACTTCTTTTAATTTCTGCATTTTAACGATTTCTATTTGATATTCATTTTCTGATTATGTTGATGAGTGTTTAGCTATAGCCACAATTCATTCACAAACCATCCCATATGCCTTCTTCTTATATATTTTAGTGGTAAAAATTAATCAGAAAAGGTGATGGATCAGAGCAATGGAGATGTGGCCATTGATCCATATCATTGGTACAAGGTACAAAGTATGCATTAAAGGTTTTTTTTTTTTTTTTTTTTTTTTTTTTGAGTACATGCATAAAAAGTTTTTAGTACAAGAATAAGAAGGTTTATGATATGCATGGTTTCTTCTAATTATAGTATTTGGTCGTTTCTTTAATTTTGTATTTCTTACAGGAAGATGTTCGGCTTATAAAAGAAATCGGTTTTGATGCTTATAGATTTTCAATCTCATGGTCGAGATTGTTACCAAGTAAGACAATGAATATAATCATATGTATCAATCTCCTACATTTTTTTTTTATACATCCAAAAGAAAGCTATATTTTTCTTAAGCCGTTGATTGAACTTGCTAGTCTTGTGTAGTTAATCTGTATTCTTATTATTTTCTGCTTAATCATTAAAATTTTATCTTTTTCTGAAAATGAATTGGGGTCATGTTGATCAGGTGGAAAGCTTAGTGGCGGTGTGAACAAGGAAGGCATCAAATATTACAAGAGGCTCATTAAGAAACTTGTAGCCAGTGGTTATGACTAATATCCTCTTCTTTTCACTATTCACTAATGAAAGAACTATTAGTAATGTCAAATTCATATTTCTTAATAAAAAAAATTAATCATTTTAATGCAGGTTTAAAGCCCTTTGTCACACTCTTCCATTGGGATCTTCCCCAAGCTTTAGAGGATGAATACGGTGGCTTCTTAAGCCCTAAATTAGTGTAAGTGAAAATGAATGAAACAATCCTTTTAACTGTAATTCATGTATAGTTTCAGTAGATTCTATGACTATGGTATTCAGAATTGTCTCTCTTTTTTCATTCTTATATCTTGTGTAATATACAGGAACCATTTTCGGGATTATGCTGAGCTCTGTTTTAGGGAATTTGGTGACAACGTTAAGCACTGGATCACATTGAATGAGCCATGGAGCTACTCCAAGGGGGGTATTATGTTTTGGGGCTATTTGCACCAGGTCGATGTTCTAATTGGCAGAACCGTAATTGCACAGGCGGGAATTCAGCAACTGAGCCGTATTTGGTGACACACCATCAACTTCTAGCTCACGCAGCCGCTGCAAAGCTGTACAAAGAGAAGTATCAGGTCTTGTATGGAAAATCACATGCTACTACTATTAATTCAATGATTTTATTTACATTCTTTATCTTTTTTGGTTAAAAATATCAAATACAATTGAACATGCACAGGCACCGCAAAACGGTTTCATAGGGATAACGTTAGTGTCACCCTGGTTTGAGCCATATTCTGACGCAAAGCAAGACAAAGATGCTGCTCTTCGAGCATTAGATTTTCACCTTGGATGTTATGTATATATGCTAATAAAAACGTTTAAACTTTCAACCACAAAACGATGACCTTTTGGATACAAGAACAAAATTAGTAGAAAAAAGGTTACCGTAGAATCCTATCCTATGCATCGGAATGTCTGGATGTCCGAAAAAAAAGGGTTAGGATATTGTATGTTTTACTTAATTGTTATTAAAGATTTAAAAGCTGTTAGTCTAGTTGTGTTTCTCTTTCGATCTGTCTAAGTGACTAATTAGGCTGTTGTCTCGAAACTGAAGACACTTCATTTTTCTCACTCTACCATAAAAAGGTTATTTTGATGATTTAAGAGGTTGCAAAACAAAAGAGAAACTGTAGTTCAAGAATGTAAAGGAGGTGTGCCCTAAAGTTCCCTGTTGAAAGTGTGGCAAAAATATATATAATTGAAAAGTAGTCTCATATTATGAATTTATTATACATGTATTCAAAAGTTGCCCATACATATGTGTGTGGTGTAAATTAGGGTTTATCATCAGTAATTACTATCCACTGTCAATATAATTGCCAGCCGACTAAGAAGTTAATTTGTAATGCAGGTTTATGGATCCCTTAGTAAATGGGAACTATCCACACAGCATGCAATCACTAGTTGGAAATCGACTGCCTAAGTTCACTAAAAAGCAGTCCAACAGGTTAAAGGGCTCATTCGATTTTATTGGATTAAATTACTACACAGCTAACTACGCAGCCAATGCGCCTGGCGGTCTTCACAACACGAGCTTCTTAACAGACTCACACACGCATATATCAAGTGAGTAGAAACCTAAAAGCTTACTCGAGCATGTCTTTTACACACAGAAATAAGAACATAAATACTAACGAAGCCTTGAATATGTATGTCTCTGTAGCTGAAATTCATGGTATCCCTATTGGTCCAAAGGTGTGTCCATATATAACTTGTAATCGTCCTTCAATATTTATACACCCAACAGTAGCTATACAATATTATCTGCATGCTATGTCAATATTGAGGATAGCCTCACGATATTGCATTAGAGTTCTTAAAACACTAATGACGACCTGCACATGATTAATTAAATGATTTTTGCAGGGTGGTACAAGTTGGTCTTATATTTATCGAAGAGGATTTCGAGATCTATTGGTTTACATAAGGATAAAGTATCAAAATCCACTAATTTACATCACTGAAAATGGTAAATCATGGCCTTTATTAATTTACTGGAACTAATGGCTATACTATATTACTAACTGGAACTAAATAAATATTGCCTCTTATTTCAGGAATCAATGAGTTAAATGATCCCAAATTATCACTTGAGAAAGCACTTGTCGATAATCAAAGAATTGACAATCACAATCATCATCTTTATTATCTTCATACTGCGATCAAGTAAGTGTTTACCAAAAGAAAAAAAAAAAAGCATTCTCACTCTTTCACCAATAAGATCATTCACATGGTTGATTATATATATCTGGCAGGGATGGCGTTAACGTGAAGGGTTACTTTGCATGGTCATTGTTGGACAACTTTGAATGGAGTGACGGTTACACTGTTAGATTTGGCATCTACTATGTGGATTATAAGAATAGGTTGAAAAGATATCCTAAACTTTCGGCACTTTGGTTCAAGAATTTTCTTAGAGCTAAAGAAGTTTCGGTTTTGAAACATAAATTCTCAATGGACCACACCAAGTTATCAAGTGCTTAAGATGAAAACAAAAGAGATGAAAAGTAAGAGAAAAAAAGTTTTTGCTATGGGTAATTATCGATCTTCGTTGTGTTTAGTCTGGTCGATTCTTGATCGTTTGTGTGCCGTGTTTTGGCAATTGTCAATCGCATGTGCTGGGTCTGGGCATACATCAACCACAATTACTTGATGTCGATCGTCATGAATACTTGATGTCAACCGCTATGATTGTCTAATAACTACCACCGTGACTACTTTATGTCAGTCCCTTGATCTTGATATCGATGTCGATTAATGACACATATCCATCTACTCATTTTGATGTACATGGTCCAACTTAATGGGAAGTTTTGAGAATTATTGATTAAATTTATTCGATTTGAATTATTTTCCAAGTTGCAAGATCCTTATCCGCTTGTCTTGGAAACCAAGTTTATTCTGATTTTTCTCCTATTATTGCACCTTTCTTTCTCTTATAAATTTCTTATAGAAATGAATAAATCATTATAGGTCGTGTGATCAACAGTGGTGGAGCTCCGTTTAGACCCCCAGTGATCACTGGTCATGTCCTAATCTTCTACCAATGTAATACAATATCATGCAAATTCTGATAGAATTTTGCCCCATTTAAGCTACCCCAATTAAATTCTGGGTAGTTAATAAGTTAATTACCTTTGACTTTCATTCCTAATTTGCCCAATTTATACCTTATTCCTCTGCAAATTATAATAAATCAGTTATTCAATCAAAAAATTAGGTTACAACTTCTCATTGAAGAACGATGATTAATCTACCCTTTTCATATCCCCAATCCTATTTACCAGCTTAGTTTTTTCGCCTTTTCATGAAAACTTCACTGATGCATTTTACCCCCTCAAGTTTGGGGTCGATTTCAATTTCTTACAACATCTTTAAAACATTTCAATTTCATACATTTACTTATCATTTTATTTCAATTTCATATATCCGTTAGAAAATATGTTAAGTGATAACATGACTGCCAAATTTATGCCACGTGGCAAAAAAATATTTTTTTATGCATTTAAAATATTATAATAATTTATACTAAATAAAAAATAAAAAAACTCATCTTCTTCCCCGAGCCCTTCCTCTTCCCTGCAACCAGTGGCGGATCCACAGTGGGGTCATTGGGGTCGCGCGACCCCTTGGAAGCCATGGAAGCAACCTTAGAGACCCCTTGGAGATGGTGGGACGACCCCTGGTGCGACCCCGTCCGTTGGTTTTCTGGGCAGGTTGGAGACGAAGAGGACGAAGATCGAAGAAGACGAAGGCGCTGTGCGCCAGTTTGATTTTTAAAAAACCTGGGCAAAACGACGTCGTTTTGGCCCAGGAATTTTTTTAAATGACCTGGCCAAAACGACGTCGTTTTGGGCCAGGTTTAAACAAAAAAAAAATGCCCAGCGTGTCCTGGGCAGGTCTGAACAAAAAAATAAATACCAAGTGTGTCCTTTCAGCCTTATTTTGCACAGAGACAGATCCTCCCGAATCCAAAACCCCAAAATTTCTTTTGTTTTCTCCTCCTCCAACCCTAAGTTCCAAACTCAATCCCCCCCTCCAAACCCTCAACTCCATCTCCTCCCAGCTTTGCTCTTTGTATTTGCTCATTGTTATTGTGAAATTTCACAATCCAAGTAAGTTCTAAACCCTATGCATGATATATTTAATTTAATTGAAACCTAATTCATATTTATTTTGATTATATTGGTGTTTTGTTTATATTGTGAGTATTTATTTTGAAAATTTTGTATATGTAGAATATATTTAATTTAATTGAAAATCAATTCATATTTATTTTGATTATATTGATAGTTTGTTTATATTGTGAGTTTTTATTTTCATTATTTTGTATATGTAGAATGCAAGATGAGATATTTAATTTAATTGAAATCCAATTCATACTTATTTTGATTATGTTGATGGTTTGTTTATATTGTGAGTTTTTATTTTCATTATTTTGTATATGTAGAATGCAAGATGAGATATTTAATTTAATTGAAATCCAATTCATACTTATTTTGATTATGTTGATGGTTTGTTTATATTGTGAGTATTTATTTTGAATATTTTGTATATGTAGAATATATTTAATTTAATTGAAATTCAATTCATATTTATTTTGAATATTTTGTATATGTAGAATTATTATGGAACGGTTTTTTAAGAGAAAGTCATCATCGGGTTCGGGTAGTTCGAATAATGTTGATAATCCAAATACTGTTGGTAGTTCAAGAACTCCAAGTTCAAGACAAAGTCAGTTAGATGGTGTTTTGGGTAATCTTGAAGCGGATCCTGGATTGAGAACTCGAATAATAGATTATGATGCTAATATGAGAGATGAGGTCCGAAGATCATATCTACAAAAAGGACCTTGTCAACCTAGAGGTCATAATTTCCCAATAACTAATATGTCGAAAATTAATCGACGCTTCATTCCTCAATGGTTTGATGAGTTTGATTGGTTGGAGTATAGTGTATCTAAAGATGCAGCATTTTGTCTCTATTGCTATCTCTTTAAAACCAATTTTGCACAAGTGGGTAGTGAAGCTTTCACTGGAGATGGATTTAAGACTTGGAAGAAAGGGAGAGAAAGATTTAAGATGCATGTTGGACCGGTTGGGAGTGTTCATAATAAGGCTAGAGAAGCTGCTACAAATTTGATGAATCAAGCTACACATATTGAAACGGCAGTGAGCAAACACTCTGACCAAGCTCGTAAGGCTTATCGCACATGCTTGATTGCTTCAATCAAGTGCACTAAGTTTTTATTGAGACAAGGTCTTCCTTTTCGTGGCCATGATGAAAGTGCCACTTCAAGCAATAGGGGAAATTACTTGGAGTTATTGCAATTCCTTGCAGATAATAATGATAAAGTTAGAGAAGTTGTGATGGAAAATGCTCCGGGGAATCTCAAATTACTAGCTCCTTCCATTCAAAAAGAAATTGTGAATTCATGTGCCCTTCAAACACTTAATGCTATCATGGATGGTCTAAAAGATAGATTATTTTCAATATTGGTGGATGAAGCACGTGATGTGTCTGTGAAAGAGCAAATGGCTATGGTGTTGCGTTATGTGGATGACAACGGGCATGTAATTGAAAGATTTGTGGGTATCCAACATGTTACCGACACTACTTCAAGTTCACTAAAGGATGCTATTGACACATTGTTTTCTCGCAACGGTTTGAGCATTTCCAAGCTACGAGGACAAGGTTATGATGGTGCTAGCAATATGAGAGGTGAGTTGAATGGCCTTAAAACAAAGATATTGAGAGAACAACCTTGTGCATATTATGTTCATTGCTTTGCTCATCAACTTCAACTAGCTCTTGTTGCCGTAGCAAAGAAGAATATAGACATTGCCTCTTTTTTTGCAACGGCTAATAGTGTGGTTAATCATATTGGAGCATCTTGTAAGCGGCGTGATTCACTTAGAGGGCAACTTCAAGAAGAGCTTGTGATAGCTTTTGAAAATGATTGTCTTATAACGGGGCGAGGCTTAAATCAAGAAACAAGTCTCAAACGTGCTAGTGACACACGATGGAACTCACACTATGGTACCTTGATTAGCATCATTTCTATGTTTTCATCCGTGGTTCATGTGCTTGAAATGATTATTGATGATAATCCCAATGACAGTGCGGCTGAAGCAAATAAGTTAATGAGAGTGATACTTACTTTTGAGTTTGTGTTTCACCTTTTCTTGATGAAAGTCATATTGGGACTCACAAATGATTTGTCACAAGCATTGCAAAGGAAAGATCAAGAAATTGTGAATGCAATGGCTTTAGTGAAATCATGCAAGGAAAAGCTATATTGGATGAGGAATAATGGGTTCGATGCATTGGTTGATGAAGTATCTTCTTTTTGTGAAAAACATCATATTGATGTTCCTAACATGGAAGAGGCATTTATACTTCCAGGGAGGTCAAGGCGTTATGCTCCAATAAAGACAAATCGTCATCATTATCGTGTGGAGCTCTTTATTTATGTCATTGATGAGCAAATTACGGAGTTAGAGGATCGCTTTAATGAGGTAAATACCGAGTTGCTTATTTGTATGACATGTTTGAGTCCGAAAGATTCATTTGTAGCTTTTGATAAACCAAAGTTACTTCGTCTTGCTCAATTTTATCCTCAAGACTTTTCGGATGAAGATCGTTTGGCACTTGAAGATCAACTTGAGATTTATATTCATTATGTGTGTTCCAGTAGTGATTTCTCTCAATTGGAAGGGATTGGTGATCTTGCAAAAAAAATGGTGGAGACAAGGATGCATCAAGTATTCAATTATGTATATTTGCTCATTACATTGTCTTTAGTTTTACCAGTTGCAACTGCTTCAGTGGAGAGAGCATTTTCTGTCATGAATATTGTTAAGGGTCCACTTAGGAACAAAATGGGAGATCAATGGTTGAGTGATAGCTTGCTTGTTTATATTGAGAGAGATATTTTTGCTTGTATTGAAAATGAAGCTATAATGCTTCGTTTTCAAAATATGAAACCTCGTCGTGGACAATTATAGTTTGTAATATTGTTTCCATTATGAATTATGAATGAAAGTACTATGATTTCATTTTCAATATGTTTTTCCATCCTAAATTTTTATTTGAACTTTTACACTGCGACCCCTTGGGGTAAGATTCCTGGATCCGCCACTGCCTGCAACCCCCCCCACCTCCCTCACAACCCCCCACCCCACCCAAAACCCACCCTCATGCACCGGATTATGGACTTCTGGATATCCGGAAAGGGGATTCGGACCTCGGTGAGGAGGAAATCGAAGATTGGATAAAGGGCAGAGTGCGGGTCCACAGTGAGGAGCTGTGGGTGCATGTTGAGGATCTGACCCTGGGCAGAGCGCTCGATGCCCATGGAGGAGAGGCATCCCTCGACTGACTTGGGGGATGAGAGGGGGCAGGAGCGGAAATCTGGGTTTTGGTGGAGGGCCTTTTGGGAATCGACGTTGAGGTGGGTTTCTAAGTAGAGGACCTTTTAGCGAAATAGGAGGCCGGGGTTGGCGGAGGTGCTTGGGTGGGGTGGGGTGGGGTGGGGTGGGGTGTTTGGGTTATAAGGAAGGGGAAGGGCTCAGGGAAGAAGATGAGTTTTTTTTTTTTTAATAGGATAAATTATTATAATATTTTAAATGCAGAAAATAAAATAACAATTTGCCACGTGACAAAAATTTGATAATCACGTCATCACTTAACGGATTTTCTAACAGATATATGAAATTGAAATAAAATGATAAGTAAATGTATGAAATTGAAATGTTTTAAAGATGTTGTAAGGAATTAAAATCGATCACAAACCTGAGAGGGTAAAATATAATTTACCCAACAAATATAATAGGTTTTCATATTTTTATTTTGTTGAATATTAAATTATTCGGCCCTTAGACTTCGTACCTAGCTCGGCTCCTGGTGATAAAGAAAGAATTTCGAAATTTATCTTGAAGCCTTTATCTTTAGCAATCATATGTTGTTTGTGAACCGTTACCTCCACATCAGGAAATAATTTAATCGACATTTGGAATCTTGGATTTTGGTTTGGATTTATGCACTCCTTGACAAATGATGTCTGTTTTGGTGGGTGGGGTGGGGGTCCCACTTCAGCACTAGAATGAAAAACTCGTAGGCTGCTTGTAAGCCAAATTGTTTTGTTATCATAAAGAAAGTTATGATTATACCATAAAATTAATGGACAATATAAAATAGCTCTACCTCTTATAAAAATCTTGCATCGTTTGCTCCATCACCAACGTGAGATTTTGTCATCACATTCTAACACTTAAACGAGATGCAAGAAATAAGATTAGGACAAACCTGAAGTGTGGGCCGGAGCAGACAAAGAGGCGCTGGGTTGGGCTTTGACAGCCGATGGTTCAGTGAGTAGAGGAGTCTGGGCATGGCAGTGGTAGAAGAAGCAGGCCAAGCATAAGGAAAGGAGCTTTCGTTGAAAACCACATGGCCGTGAAATGTAAACGTGATTAGTGGCAGTATCCAAACACCAAATTGTGCAACAAATGGTATTTTCTCCCCACAAATGGTAGTTTAATACTATTTTTCCATTAATTAATACTATTTTTTCTATTAATTAATGACTGCAGATATAAATCCCTTTGTAACACTATTCCATTGGGATCTTCCCCAAACCTTGGAAGATGAGTGTGGTGGTTTCTTAAGTTCACATAAGTGAAAAATGTTATGTTTCTGTTTGGGTTAATATTTGAACTTTGGGCTGAAGGAAGAGAAGCCCGAAAAAGAAGCACAGAAGGCATGACTCTGCTCGAAGGACCAGCATCAAACCCATTCGCCCAGTCCAAGGCAAATTGATGATTCCACATTAATGTAAGAGCAAGTAGGAGTAAGTAGCCTACATGGAAGTGACACTTGATGGAAATCAACCTACTCTCAGCCCAAAAGCACTTTCTGAATGGTAGAGTACGTAAATTGATGATGAGTCACTACCCTTCAGTTGCTTTCGGGCAGGAACCAAGTTGCAAGCAGTTAGGCTAATTCGCCTATAAAAGAAGGAAGAGGGCCCAGAGACAAGGACAGTCAACCAATCAAACAAACAAATACACAAACTCTGCTCAAGCCAGATTTGCATACGAAGCTGTAGTCAGCCCCCAACCTCAATCCTTTTCAAGATCAGCCCTCACAAAAACCATCTTTTGTCTAGTTTAATAGTTATGCTGCTCACCAGTAGTATCGATTCTCTTGTGTAAATTTATTTGTCATCCATCCTCTTTTAAAACCCTTAGATCCCTGTAGTTGCAAAGAAAAGAAACGGCAAAAGGTCCAGCCTTGCCTAACAAGGTTCAATCTTGCCCGATTCCCTTTCTTTTGTCTTGTAGTTAATAGATCTGGTGTTGTAATGAATTCCCTAGTATGTATTCAAATCATTTTAGGTCTTTTAATGATCCAAAATTCAGCTTACTCTCATATCTGGTTTTAGTTAAATGGTTTTACTATCTTAAGAGTGAATCCACTTAATGCCTTGATTAGATCCGAACCTCTGCCCTTTTACCATACAAGATAAACAAAAGTCCTTGATCTCAAGGCATAGAAAAGAATCTAATGTGGACTTAACCCATCCACGACAATCATTTGATAATGAGAAGTCAGAGTAACTTGGGGCGCAAGTAATCGGCTTAAATCTACTCATTTTACATCTGCCATACTGAGATGGTAGTGGCACGCCTCAGCACTTAAGTTAGTTTTGATTGTGAGCCTCACGGCCTATACTTAAGGCCCGACAAAGTCACATTTCAGAATTAACTATGTCCTCTTCTTGCAAGCCCGACGAACAAAGCGAGAACCCGACAGTCAACCAAAGTGCTAACTCCGCGGGGAGTTGTGTGCTCGAGCCAGGAACGCCCACCGGCAACATTCTTGCCCGAACAGTTTCATACGTTGTTCTGCTTTTTAGCATCCAATTTCTATTCATGAATTATTATACATGATCATTGCAGAAAGCATTTTAGGGACTATATATACCGAGCTTTGTTATCAAGAATTCGGTGATCGGGTGAATCATTGGATCACGTTCGATGAGCCATTAGCTTCTATTGTGGCTGGTTATGGAACTAGAGATTTGGCACGTGGACGATGTTCCGATTCGCTCAAAAGCAGCTGCACAGGTGGAGATTGAGGACTTGAGCCATATTTGGTCACACAACCAGCTTCTTGCTCATGCTGTTGCTGTTAAGTTATATTTCCAAAAATATCAGGTGATATCTAAGAGCTATAAATCACTTTCGATCTTATGATGACATAAAATATTAATTGTTTAACAAAATGCTGTGACATGTGCAGGCATTTCACAAGGGATTGATAGGGGTGGCATTGGTGTCACTTAGAGTCCTGGATTTTATTTTCTATTTTTTTTTTTTTTTGGAAATTTACGACGGTACAAGAGTTACTTTATTTTTCTAATAACAGCTTGTGACGTCCAAGCATGCTTGTTCCCGGCCTAATGGTTTCGAGCGCAACTTGCATTCAAAGACTCAATAGTTCATGGAATTCTGCAATTCACACTAAGTATCGCATTTCGTTACGTTCTTCATTGATACGAGAGCTAGAGTCGTTTTGACAGTCCTGAATTCTTATAAAATAATGGGCCACAAAACTATTAAAGTCACCTAACAATAGCATGTTATATAAATCAAACTCTTGCAACCTGTTCATATTTACGATAATCGAACTCACTTGTAACCGCCGTGAAAGTAAGTGGATTTCACGTGTATTCCAAGTTCGAGCTGATGTGCAAGTTCGTAATTTTTTATCCCAATTTTTTTGTTATCAAATGAGATGACATTCTTGAGGATCCCATTGGGCCCATACATGAGTAAACGAAACCATGCATATATGCACATCAGTTGGCATCTAAAATATCTTAACAAACAGATGATTTGAAGAAAATTAAAAGTGCAGCCTGTAAAACATAAATGAAATGAAGAATAACCGTAGAGATAAAGGGGGCTTTTGTATATTGCAGATATTCGATTGGTTACAATTGAGCTTGATCAGCTCTCAAGCTATCACATCAACCTCCTAGCAAACTCAGTTGTACCCGGCTCTCTAAATAATTTTTCTGACTGGAACCTTATTTAATAAAACAGCCACTCATCTACTTGCATATGTCTACAAAAAATGGAATAATAAGTTGTTGCCTCTAGTATTACTCTTATGAAAACAGTAGCCAGCAATTTCATATGGTATATCTATTAGGATATTGTTATTCACACACATTTTTTTACATCCCACATATTATTTGTTAAGTTTTATCCTGACAGCTGAAAATTAAGCAGTGTATATAAAAAATAAAAAGGAGTGTATGAACAACACTTTTACTCCCTATGTTATATTGCTTAAACTTAGTGACCGTTTGTGTTGCTACGCGTAATGGAATCCCCATTGGGCCAATGGTGAGTATCACATTGATAAAGTCTTATAATTTCCTTTTGGACATACCTTCAAATAATCATTTGATTAATAATCCGATCCAAGGGATGATAGCTAGAGGATTTAGAAATTTAATCCTATATCGTTAATGATCTTGCAGGCTGCTTCACCTTATATTTATCCGAAGGGCATTAGAGATATTTTGCTCTATAGGAAGACAAAATATCATATAACCTTCATAAAGTTATAAAATTTGGTTGATTCCAATTACATAACTTGAGAGATTTTATCGTATTTATTGAAGTCCTAAAATACCATAGATCACTATCACTGCAAACTTGCAAAGATGGTAATAAGTCCACTGAAATAATTGAACTTTGATTCTTGTTGAAAGGGCTCACTATATCTACTTATATATGATAAGAATAATGCTAGGGAAATAAAATTGTAGATTAAATTTGTAAATTAAATAATATGAAAGTTGATGATTGAATTATTAATTAAATGTTGATTAACGTGTTTATTTCTTATTAGTGATACATTATTTAGTTTACCTAATATTCCTCAAATGACAAATATCAATAAAATATCACATATATACAATGCTGAAAAGTCGCTATATCTTGTCATGGTTTCAACGATATTCACTCTTCCTCTAGCTCTATCTCTAAGCAAGATCATCATCATCAGATTATCCCCAATCTTGAAAGATGACAAACTACATATTTCATTACTTCCTATATGACCCACAGTTATTTATAGCTAACAGTTGGAGATAAACTTTTTGCATGTGATGTTGGCATTCATCAGAAAATATGAGAATAATACAAAAATGAAATATTGAAGAACGAGAAAAAATCCATGCTGTATTGTTCACCACCAGTACAAGTCCAACTAATATTAGTAATCTCCCACACATATCCAATGTTAGAGAATGGAGGTTTTTCACTAGTGTGTAAAATATCTTTCTAGTGTTGAAAGTACTCGTTAGAGAATAAAAGTTTTGTATTAGTACTTAAAAGATCTCGAGCCTATTGTCTCAATTGATTTTGAATTTAAATGCTTATATATCCAATATGGTATAAAAGCAAAGCTTTCCGCACGTTGAACTTAGTATTTATTCAATATGTGTCGGGTTTATACATAACTTAACACAAAATATTTATGTGAGAGTCACCAAATAATATTGAGATCCAACCACATAATGCAGTGGAGGTTATACAGAATTAGCATTCCACCATATACATGTGTAGTGGACCAAGATTTTCCAAGACTGGTAAGCTTCCGAATTCAACTATAGGATGAAGTTCACTAATCTCTTTTGTGTCACCCTAAAAATCACATCTCCTTATGTAACCGAATGAGTACAACACAATACCAATAAATAGAACATTTGTAGCCACAGAATTAGGACCAACTTGGAAAAGCATATGATCCTTTTGTTGTGACAAAAGACATCTTGATAAGCTCGTAGTTTTGTCGAAAGATGCTTGCATGGGTTCATCATGTTCACATGTATTTGGACCACATTAGCATACGTTCATTGTATTTGCTAGTTGCACCGTGTACACTTAAGCAACCACGGACTATTATTGACTGATGTATACGTTTATATTATTATGACATGCTAACTCGACAGCTTTCACGCTCAAGATGTATTGCCTACTCTATGTGCATGTACTTGCACTAGTGCCCAAATTATTGGTTAGCTAGAGACATAGTAGTTGATACCAATTTACAATACCCAATATCTGTATTGTGCCTAATATTTTGTGGATATATATATTATTAATGTTGACATTGTACTAGCAATTGTAGATTGGGAAGTATCAAACTTTTATTGGCTCAATAATAGCAACGGAATATTATTCATAAACTTTATTTTCAGCTTTCATATGTGAGTGTGAAGATATAGAAGAGTCTCACATTGGTGAAAAGAGAAACATTACAATGGCTTATAAGAGGTTGAGTTACTTCTCAGATTGTCAATTGGTTTTATGGTGGAAACCTCAACTTTCTTTATAGTATTAGAGCCAGGTTGGCCCATGTGTTTGGTTTGAAAATTCACCACATGTGAGGTTGGGCTACTCTCCATATTGCCAAAAGCCCGTGCAAGGTTTCTCCTTTCACCAATATGAGACTCTTTTATCTTCACATTCTCACATCATAAACTTTATTGTTCCCTTCCGTTGAGAGACACCTTATGATACTCATTCTATAACTTTTTTCAATGATCCAAACCCTCTATATTTTTGTATATTATTCATAGACGTCCTTGAAAAAAAAATTAAACAAATCCAAAACCATTAAGACATTCAATTGTAGTGAAAAAAATAGACGAATATGGTTTTTCAAAGAAACACTAATATGACTACCATTTAATCCAACGGTCTCATGGTTTCAAATTTGGGAGGTTCTTGGTATTTGTTAAGGAAGACCTAAAAGATGACGGTTGGATCGTTGAAATACGATGTGGAGTAGGCCCTATAAAGTAAACATATATCAAAGTATACAAGCACTTTTTATTCCTTAAACTATTGCTACTAAAACAAATCAGTTCCAGCTTTCTACATTGCATAATTGTGGAGAAAGCTTGATAATATCATTGTCAGAAGTCATATGAGTTAAACTATATATGCAAACGAAAGACAAAAAGAAAGATAAAGAGTAAGGACCAAAAACACACAAGAAAGTTCCTAGTTCAAATAGAGATGCTATATGGAACTCCCTTTCCGGTAACCCCAGGTTGAGAAAAGGGTTTCAAAAGCTCGTAAGGCAGAACCCCAGCTCCATGTCGGTTCTTCAACTCACTATTGGCATTTCGATCATCGATAGATCCTTCCAGCGCCAACAACCTCCCTTTAAACCGTTCAAATGCCGCCTTTATAACGGGCTCTTCAGCCCACGCCTGCTCCATCTTCTCTCCAATGTACTCTTCATCCGGTGAGTGATTCGACAAAATGTCCAAAACAGCCATGATTCTTGTTGCTTGGATTTGTGAAGGAAAGCATTGCAAAAGTGCACTTTCAGGCTTTTTTATGAAATTTTTCCAATCCTCTTCTGAGGGGTCCTCAGTGGGAACATTGGTCCTTGCAACTGTTGGCCTGTTAGGAAAATAACCTGCATAGGCATACTGGCCAAAGTTGACAGCTGCATGGTGACCAGATGTGACCCAAACCATTGTTGTGATGATGCCCATTAGGTCTTCCGGAGTGTTGAGTTCTGGCCACCATGGCTCATCTTTTTTGTCTGCATGGCCAACTGTTTTGATTTCTGTCCACCATGCTTGGAGCTCTTCATCAGTCTGGACAAGGATGGAGTCGGGGTAGTAGTGGTTTACGTAGTCAGTGACCCATTGTTTAATTGCATCCCATAAGAGGAGACCATCATTGGCAAAAGGGTAGTCTTCAATTGTTAGCCTTAGGCCATGTGGAGCAGTTGGGTCCTCAACAGCCATGCCCCTAGAATTACAATATAAACATGCATCGTCACCAACATGTTAGTTAAATAGTACCTTTAGAAGAAAACTAGAATATTTGAAAAGTGAAATGTTGTTTTCATATTTCTAAGGCTCACAAGAAAAGTTGACAATATATAATCACTGATATTTGTTCTCAAGTGGAAAAAAGAGCCTATCAGATTCTAGTAACCGCAAAAGCACTTACGTATTACTCACCACTAATTAAAAATAAAAACTTTTCAGCCACTGCATCTTGTATAATGTTAATGGTTATTTTCAATTTTTATCCGCACCTTATATGTAATATTCAAGCATTAAGCCATCTCGATGTCATTAACTAAGGCACATGCAAGTTTGACATATTTAGTTGTCAAACTGTCAATCTGAAATATATTTTCTAACAAGAATTCCACATGATCAATGTCAATTGACAGCATGTTAATTAAGATAATATGTCAGACAAGAGACAATTCCATCACATTGTGTAGAGCTATACACAGCCAGCTAAGAGAGTAAATGAAGTTACCTTCTAATAAGGTCTGCTGGGAGTGCCTCTTGGTCAAACCGCCATTCCTTCCCATAGGCAATAGAGCAAAGCTCAAGGGAGTACTTTCCGGGAGAAAATGAGGTTTCGATGATGCCGTCAGCATTGATGAGTGAATCGCGAGCAAGAGAATTAATCTCCATAGTGTATCTGAAATGGGGATGTAACAATCTATAGATTGGGTGCATGACACTCAGTTGTCGATTTGTGGCGATTATGTAGGGTTCTGTGGCACAGTGTGTTCGAAGCCTGCAATAATCGATTCCCTGAGAAAATTGGACGAATGGAACTATTTCGACTGCATTATTGTACCACAATTGTGTATGATCACGTTATTTACTAGTGTAAGAAAGTGATTGATGTAATATCAATTCTATTTATTTATTACCAATGACTAACAAGCTGATGATAACCAGAATCGTGGGCAAGGACATGAGCTTTAGCAAGCCTCCAGAGCCAGACATCCGTGGAGTTCCACGCCGGTTGGAAAACTTGCTTCCATTGTGGCTTTCCGTCCATTGGTGGCCTTGTCAGCTCAATGACCAGTGGCCTGAGTGTGCCTTCTGGGGTAAGAAAAAACAAAGTCCTCGATCCATATAGTGTGGTACCTTCGAGCTCTCTTACTTTGCTCACATAGGGTAAAAGCAAATCATGATAATCTAAAATAAACAACTTCTTTTCTCTGATGGCCTGCATGCATATAACGAATACGGATGAATAATATAACAAATCAGACTATCGAACGAGAAAATATATATATCTACCTCAGTAATGGTTGTGAAACCTCCAATTTCTCTCTCAATTATTTCATTGGTGATAGCTGATTCAGGCGGGCCATATATCGCTGGGTCCAGTTCACTCTTCAATGGCCATTCCTACAATTACATTTTATTTATTTTCATTTGTTTCAGAATTTTAATTTTGTCAAAAATGTGACGAGCATAAAAAATTAAGTTAAGACTCAGTAAAGTCACTGTACAGAGGTAAGTAACTCATACCGTCACCAACTTGATGCTGTATGGGTTGAGACCTGCAAGAGTCTGCCTACCAAACTCCTCGTCCCTAAACCAAAAGAATTTGTCCCCTAATGCTCCAACGAAAAATAGTTCAATTAACTAGAGATAAGGAGAGAAAGTAAATGAAGTAATGCATACCGCACTCAAAAGTAAATAGAGAATATTTAATATTTTTATTTTCTTTTTTCCTAAAACAGTCTTATGACCATATGAAAAAAGAACAATAAGATTAGAACAAACGTGTTATTGCTAGGATAACTAAGACAACATACGTGATAAAAGTGAAAAAATGTGTCACTCTCTGTATTGGTCACAGTTTTGCTGTCAATTTTATCCTTTTGTCACGCTTGTTATATCTATTATCTATCAGTATCCAAGCTTGCTCAGTGAATTGCTCATTTTCTTTAAGCTTCACTTAATTAACAGTTGTAAGATTCATTATCCGATAACAAATCTGTTAGAATGTATGTCAAAAGAAACAATTTTTCTTACGAATATAATACAAATATATTAGTGTGTGAGGCTGAATTTACTTACTAGTCATCGTTTCTGGGGGTACAAAACGTAAAACGTCATCTCCAGTAGCCATAACGTTGACTAGCCTGGGAAGCAGGGCTTTGAGAACCCCTTGTTCCTTGAAGGGAGGCAAGTGAATCCCCTCGTGAAAAAGTGAGTCTATGGCCGTGAAGTACTTGAAGCCAAGATCAGTGTCGGCAATCGCCATCTCCAGCGATGGTACCAATGCGTGCATCACAGAGTACAACGTCTTTGCTGAAAATGTTAGCTGCTTTACCTCTGAGAAGGCTTCATCTCTAGGAACGTACCAATGTTTTCTGCTCCTTTTCTCCGACAACGGATCTGTATGTATAACCATTGATTAATAATAACTTTAAGATAACCATTTAAAAACAATTTTCCATTGTCATAAGCTAGCTAGAATATTTTTGATGAAATTGAGGTTTCACCATAAAACTAATCGGCAATATGGGGAGTAGCCCAAGATCATAAAAGCCCTTAACTAGATTTGTCCCTCACCGATGTGGGGCAAACTCTCCACACACCATCAACCCTCAACAATTTTCACTATGAACAATTATTATTTGAGTTTGTGTCATTGGTCTAAATTCATAATTTGATAACATAACATGTCAGACTGTTTAGCATTAAAATATGTAGTATTCGACGTGCATGTATTTGGTACCTGTGTCACATGGTGGTCGTCCAGTTCTGCAACGTCTGGGATGCGGGAATTCTTTGCCACCAAGTACTGGTCTTTGGAGTCTTAAATTCTTATCAGGATCACCAAGATCGTTGTAAACATCATAGTCATATATCCTCTCAAAGCTCTTCCGCTCTCCTTGGCCATTCCCTCGCAAAGTCAAGAGCTCCTCTTCTCTTAGCCTCACTAACCCGCTTGGTGTTTGAGATGGCAAGTATGACTGTTCCACACATGCACAAAATAATGACCATTCGAAACGAAGATCAAGATCAAATGGTTAAAAAATTGCAGTTTCGTTTTAAGTAAGAGTAATAACTTAAAATAATAATAATTGGTAATCCTCATTTAACTCTATTCCACCATTCTTCACCAAGCAAAATTTTACTCCATCTTGAATATGATGTCAACATACTAACATACTGAACCAACTAAATAAGTTGTTAGAAGCTTTTTTATTAGAAACACGACAAAAAATTTACTAAAAATCGATTTGTTTTTTGTTTTTTTTTTACAAAACACTTTTTGTGCTATTATAATCAAACCTATTTTGTCATATGTAAGTTTTGATGACTGATATATCCATAGTGGCATGCCATGTCAGCATGTCATGTCATCACTTTAGCCATAGATATAATATATGTGATTGGGAAAAGGCTGACCTTGTTTGTGAAAAAGACCCTCTTTTCAGGATTGTCATACTTGGAGTGAATCCAAGAATTACAGCTATGATGAACAGAGCCACATGGGAGGCCATCGACGACAATTTCCTTGAGAAACATCTCCTTGTGGTGCTCATTCTCTACCAAAATAGCACCTATCTCCCCAAAATCTACTGGTACTTTGATATCTGTCTCGTATATTATCTCACCTTCCTGTCGGCGACTCCTGTGTGCATACCCCGCAACCTTCTCCTTCTCCTCTCCGGTTTCTTCATCACAAAGCGTAACAAAATATTAAATCTTCTTTGTTATTAAAAAAACAATTTTTGCTGGAATTTTAGATTGTTAATTGCACTTCGCATATACATTTTAACAGAACTTTGAAATTTTAGCTATGGTAGGAGAAATTCGTCGGACTATTCTGGGACCATGAACAAGTCTCCAAACTCCAAGTTTTTGCTTCCTTCATTTTGGTTTGTCGGGATCCATTTGTGAAGTAAAAAATAACGGTTGTCCTTTCTATAATGTTTAGTTAGCAACCCATATAATTCTTACCATAAGATTCTCATCGGTTTGATTGATGGTCCTATAAATGATAATATCTATGATGGTATATCCTTCACTCGCTATCTCCTTTTCTCTTCGGAAATATGGTACTAACACAACAGCCTCCACATATTTAACAGATTATTACTCATCAAGTATTGATCAGATAGAAGGAAGAAATTGATAATATATATATATATATATATATCAATTGTTATTAACACTTTAAAATTTCCTTAAGCACTCTTTACAAATGTATTTTTCCTTCTAAATATCTGTATATATTAAGTAAAACGATATTGTTAGTGGGTTAATAGTTAGTTGACAAGGGAGGGGGAATCAGGAGGATCAAACCCTCACCAGAGTGCATAAACATAAGTGCTTTGTGCCACGAATAAGGATCCTCTCCAGATCCTCCAATCACATATGTTTATCGTACATCATACAACTAGTTTTCGTCAAATACTATTTATATTCAATTTTAAATATAAAAAATTACAATGATTTATGACCGCACGATGTATGATGAACTGACGTGATTGGAGAATCTCCAGGATCCTCACAAAGAGGATCCAAAGAGGATCCTCATTCTTGTGCCACTGCAGTAAAAAGCGATATGCATATACTTTATATATTTAAATGATAGAAAATGTTAGGCAAATCACATTTTTTATATATGGGAAATTTAATTTGAACTCATATAACTCCTTTCTACACCCAACTTATACTTTAAATATGAAATATCTTCACTATCCTATTGTATAATTACCATTAAGTACAAGATGAAATTAACAATAAAAATAAAATTTATCAATAAACCCACCCAATAATCAAACCCTACGTAATCTTTCTTTTACGTTCTTTCCTGGCAAAAATCCTAAGACGCTCCTTTCCTGGCAAAAATCCTAAGACGCTCTTATAGACCTTTTTCATCGTCATCATCACTACCACCACCACCATCCACCAACCCCACCACCATCATCATCATATGCACCACTACTCATCACCTGCAGAAAACTTTTGCTTTTACTTATGCTACTATTGCTGCCAAAACAACAAGCAGCAGCTGATCAAGATAACACCTAGTTCTAAATCAAGTGTTTTTCTTCAATTTTAACTATTCATTTTAATTAAGTAATTAAAGTTAATTTTAATTCTTTAATTAACAAGTTCAGATCTTACTCATGTTTAATTAGTAGTCTTGCTATGTAGATGCACTGCAAACATGTGAGAACATGATAATCATTGCACTTCGCTTCATTTTGTTTGTGAACTGTTGAGTGTTTATAATTAGTCCTGTGATCTTATTATTATTTTATTTTATATATTCTGAAAGAGTTTCCATTTCTCAGTTTCTAACTTTCGTGCATGCTTGCTAGCTGTTATTCCTAGTACTTCAAGTCGGCTTGCAAAATATGCATGCATTTGTTAAACTAACTAGGATTTGATAAATTTGGTTTGACTCTCATAGTCTCATGGCAACTGTGTTTAATTAGATTAATAGATTTAATTAACATGGATTTTCATGAGACCGATCCAGGTAGCTTCTAATGTGAAAACATGGGTTTATAAATGTGCATATTGAATTGAGTCTGTAAGAGTAGTATTGGTAGTAAATTGGGTTTAAAGAGAGATTAATAGTTTGATAAAAATAATATGGGTGTAAATAGTAAGCTGGATGTAGAGATAGGTTATATGGGTTCAAATAAAATTTCCCTTTCTATATTAGTATATCATCTAATATGACAAGTGATATATACTATATGTCATGTTAATTAATGATTTTATCTTATCAGATATTGGTTGTATAATTCATTTGTCACATCATACAATCCACCAATATGATATAAATATGTGGTCTTCCAAGTATTACTGTTAAATAATTTTTGCTGTTAATTTTTTTTATTAGGAATGCCATTGTTTTTAGGAGAACAAAACGTGACTTTTCATGCCATTGAACAAAAACTTTCACATATATTTTCATTTTATTGACACAATACCACCTTGACGGTAAACCTGTGTCATATAAGTCATTTTCCATTTTCAGGCCACAATTGTATGTAAACACTTTTATGGGCAGATGATGTGAGAAGCAAGCCATTTAAAGAAATAAGAATATGTTATTTTTTGGATTTTCTAAGCCAATAAAAGAACCCTAAGCCACAAAGCTCCGCTACCACCCCACCACACCGGCGATCCCTCTCTTTTTCTCTCTCTACTGTTCTATCTCTCTCTTACCCGTCTTTTTGGGTTTGATTTTGCTTGCACAAATTTGAAGAAAAATAATAATAATAACTCATAAGCATAGAGAAAGATAAAGAGAACGAGAAACCCTAAAATCACCATTGACATCAACTTCAAAGCGTATCTGGTGCGGGAGAATGAAAGAGAGGGAAAGGGCCGGCGGTGGAGTGGGGTGGCTAGCTAGCTGATGGGTAGGTTAGGGTTGGCGAAGAGCTTTGGTAGCGTAGGGTTTTTGGCTGACCATTAGGTTACTCGATAAGAAATTCTTAGACAGGTCATTTCCCATTTATTTCGCATGATATATAGTTATGATGTGGTTATATACATATTCATGCTGTGCCAAACGCTATATACATTATACATACTTACCTGGATGAAGCTCAGCGCTAACAAGCTCCAATAAGAGCGATTGACCGAGCAAATCTGTTATATCATCAAGTCCTCGGTTTAGACCAAGGTTTGAGAGAAAGCCTCCGACTGTAAGCGTCACGGTTAGGGTGGCCTTAACACTAATGAACTTCTTGGTGACGACTTCAGTAGTCACAATGGTGGTGGTGGTGGTGGTGGTAGGAGGAGGAGTGGGAGTAATTGGGTTTGGAATCGCAGTAGTAGTAATTCTAGTAGTAGTAGTAGTAGTTTTAGTCGTGGTAGTAGGAGTATTACTGTTATCACTACTACTACTACTACTTGTGGCTTTTATGCTTCTGTATTTTTCGGGTAGGAAGGAGGGCCTTGACCAGACAGGAAAAGAACTTCCGGCACTGCCATGGATAAATGGCTTGTGAAGGAAGAGAGTTTGGGCGGATTTTGATTGGTGAACTTGGGGGTTCAACATCTCTTTATTTGCGCACAGGGAGAGGGAGTGGAGGGGGAGAGAGGATAACGAAGATAAGAGTGTGTCTCATATGTTTGTTTGGAGAGTTAGCTACGTGATCATTATATAGAGAGCAAGAGAGAAGCATGTGTTATTAATAATTGTGAATGGCATATATAGATTCCTCCCTATTGGGAATTTTGGACCACGTGAAAAAATAGAAAACATAATTGTTTGAAATAAAAAATGAAGATTAATGTTTGTATTTGTATTGTTTTTATTTTTTTATTTTGAAGGGATATAGGATTTCATTACCTCAAAAGGTCAACATAGTGCATACATGTAAAAAGAGGTGACTAAAAAAATAACTTTATATGGGGTAAATCACATGGAAACCAGTAAATGCTAGGGAGATTAACTTTTTAAACCAAATTTTATAAACCATGCTAGCTCATTGTGAGGTTTAGCCCATTCCTCCACTCCCTTAGTTAGATAATATCGTTTGTTCAAAAAAAAAATTTATAAATCATAGGTTGTCGATAATTGGATTGTTACTTAATTGTTGATTAACGTGCTCATTTCGTATTGATAATACATCATATGATTTGCAAATTTAGTCTACCTAGTCTTAGTGGGAGAAAAATTAAAAGCCACACAAGCCTTTTATTACATTCTTTCAAATATATTGTCATCAAATAAACAATCCGTAAGCCATGGAGGACCCGAGCTCTCCCAATAGGAGAAGCCACTGACATTGACAAACCTATCTTCCGCCGGAAGAGCAATGTTGCTAATACCGAGATAGAGTACTGTTGATTCAAAATTCTCTGCCTCATCAAATGTCTGCTCTCAAGGTGAATGGTTCTAGTGGTTCATCTTCTTCCAATACACAAGAATTTGATCATTTGTCCTCTGCTACTGTTGGTACTCTCAATGGTCTTTATGTGCCTCCATCTCACTCGCAGCAAGCATTTTATCCTTCTCCTTCTCAGCCTGTTTTACCATCATATTATCCTCCATTTCCAACTCAGGGGCCATTTGGTTATGGATATGTGGGCAATGCACTTCCTTCTTCTA